>RQPE01000001.1:2625581-5251163 GCA_008271525.1 Sarocladium brachiariae
AGTTCCGTGAATCAGGCTCGTCTGGTGAGAAGATTTCCGGGGCGATGTAGAGAAAGAAACTGTCGATCTATCACGTTGATGTGGATCGGTACAGGTGTGGTTCTCTGGGTGTTGTTTGGTTTGGCTTTTGTAGGCTGCTTCATAGTGGATGGGTAGCACAAATACCTAACTGCCAGTGAGTAATGGAACTAACTAGGACGTACCTCAAGTCCCTTCAATGCGCAGATACGTCCGGCGAACGTTTTTATGCAGAAGCAATGGAGCCAATGTCTGCAGACTATTGGGTAGTTTACGTTTTATGAGATTTATTTGAAGCAAATGTGGTAGGTTAAGTGATACGACTTGGAAGCCACCCTTAGGTATTACCATGAAGAAGCTACCTACCCGGCACCTAAAGCAATTGTCCAGCAAATTCGGAAATCTCAGGCTTCTAGATCGTTTGACTTCGTAATTCTTGAGGGACTTTCTTCTTATTTCTTCTTCTTTTTTTTGTTGATATTTATTCTCGTACTTGGGTAGTGTGTTCTGTAGCAGTGACAACAGGCGGCCTTCGTTTTCTCGAAAAGCTTCTCCGCGTTGCATCGAAAGGCATTCAGGATGAGCAAACTGTAAGGGTCAGACGCACAGAGGGTGTTCGCATGTCTCCTATTGAAAGATGCAAAAAACTCGCCACATTAGCCAGCGGAGCGAGTTGTTGCAGTAGCAAGAGCTGACAAGTAGAGGCATTAGAAGTAAGGAGAATCCAAGGAGAACCCAAACGCCCTTTCAACGCCTCCTAGACGTACAATCTCAAATGCTACAAAATCGTCATCTATGCATCCTCGATCCTCGCTCGCTTCTTTGAGCTCTCAGATGACACCTCCTCCATCTTTCGCTTCCCATTAGAACCAAACTGGGAGGTTGAATGTTCTACCGCTCGATCATATAAAGCCAGCACGCGTGCGTACTCCAATCCGACACTCTCCTTAGTTTCCTCCAGCTTCTCCCTTCGCTCTGAAACGTCAATCTGGGACAGAACGTCCTTATTGTGACGGTAGAGTCGCTGCTTGACAACGAGACCCCAGAGCTTCCCCGCTTGTATCTCAGCTGCTGTGGGAGCTGGTTCATCTTTCACCATGGGAACTTCCTCGCCGTCTTTGATCAGTGGCATACTTGGCCGTACTGAGTCTGGGAGTTGAGACATGAGATACATCTCCAGAACTCGATTGAATTGCCGGGGAAAGATCTTGGTCTTCTGGCGAATACTCTCGATGTTCTCACCGCCGACGATGAGCTGCGGAATGGGACCTTTCTTCGGAATGGTGACGCTCGTATCAATCCGCAATGCCGCAAACTCCGGCACCGTGCGCAGGTACGCGAGGTCACATACGTCGCGAAGGTCGTCAAAAGCTTCATTAGGATCTTCGACATTGAATTCTTGGGTCTGGGGGTGTTTCAGGTAGTGTTCAAAGATGGCCTTGTAGAGATATGCTCCATTACCCTTCTGCTGAAAGGGCGGAAGGATGAGAAATTGGGACAGCCTTGTGCGACACGGCAGCTCTTCGAGGTTCACATCTCCATTAGGAAGCTCCCAACTGTGGTCTGGCGAAGAAGGTGGCGTTGGGTTATGGAAGAAGTAGAATCGGTATACCGTGGCTAAGCCCGCAAACCTGTAGGTGTGTTTATCAGGCTGTCCATCTACAGGTGCCTTGAGATACAACAGAAACACGGTCCAACGATCCGCATCAGACAGATCCAGGTCAGGAGAGTCCGACTCGGGTCGTTCTCCGATGTAGCTTCCGCCTTCAATGAACATCGGTACGAGACATTGAACCCGAAGGTTCATTTGCTTGATGGCGGGATCATCCAACCGGCCTCTCCAGATCTCGTAAGTACCGTGCGAGGAGGTATATGACGAATGAAGTTGGCCGGGAGGGCTCCAATGATTGCTAAGTTGAAGAGAACTGTCCTCAAAATCCTTCTCGTTTAGAAAAGCAACTGCCAAGCGTCAGTTCAGCGCAAACCAACGAGCCATGGCACCGTGCATTGGCAAGGACGTACTCTTGGGGAGGTGATGGCCTTCCTGCAGGAGACCAACAATATCTGTAGGCTCGGCGTCTCCTATTGGTTTCATCTTGCCACTGTGCGAGACCTTGACATGTGGACGCATATCGTTCGCTCGGTAACGCAGCTCAATTTTTGGGTTCTTGTAGCCGAAGATTTGGTCCTCTGCGCCGAAGATGGCATGGGTAAATTCTGGCTGGAAACTCGCTATTTGGCGCAGGCCTGAGTCGTCTGGCGCCAAAAGCTTGACGATCATCGATTCGCGGCCGCCAGCGACCCCTATGAATGCGATTAAGTTGGGAGTAGTTGGAAGGGGAGGGATCGATACCTACAGTCCTCGAGGTTTGGGGCGGTCATCTCTTGGCTTTTGCGCAATGGGCCGCGTGACCCTGGGCTTCGGTAAGCAGTGGTGGAAGTGCAGTCGTCAAGGCCTTTTTTGTGGAATAGAGAGAGCTAAGGTTCGCAACGATGGTGAGATTGATGCTGAGGAAGTCAAAAACTCAAAGTTGAGACGCGGCTGCAGATGGCACTGGCGCGTAACCACGCGTAGCACTTTAAAGCACCTGCAAGATCCACTTCATCAGGTAACATGCACCACCAGCTGTTTCCTATGAAATTTGGATTTTAGTAATTGGTGAATTCTCTTCTCTGTTCTTGTGAATGTTCCCGTCGCTATGAGGCAAGATACTTGATACAGTATCCTTGACAGGTTATTTTGAACATTTCTACATTTACAGTAAAGCAACCTCGTCGTTAAACAAACGACATCATTGTACAGGGTTGTGGCGCACTTAGATTAGCGCCAAAATAGTGCCAGACGTTTTCTTCGCCTCGTCTCTCTTATAGGTGCATCATTAATATTGTCAGCCCAACGGCCAATACAGGCTGACAGCAAGTGAGTGCTTTGACGTGATGTTTCTCTTGGAAACGTCGCATGTCACCTTATTAGCCGCGAAAACTTGCCATCGAGAACGAGTCGCGTGGTCCCGATCCTGAAGGAAGCTCTGAATTAGCTCGGCGTGAGGAGCTGGGGAAAAGCGGAAAAAGGACAAAATTTGAAGAGGAAAGAGAAGGGGAGAACGAAAAAAAAAGAAACAATCGTATCGGATGTATAGGAAAAGCCCGATGCGGGGGTCGAACCCGCAGCCTTAAGATTAAGAGTCTTACGCTCTACCGATTGAGCTAACCGGGCAGGTTGCCCGATTTTGTGTTGACATCCGGCTTACTATTTCTTATTATATCCCTCTTGACATTCAGGTTCGTCTTTTGAAACCCTCCTTACTGTCTGCTTAGCTAGGTACTTACCTAATAGTTTCGCGAGAGCGTAAGGTAGTCAAAGAGGGAGGCAGTAAGCAACAAAGAAGATGCGCTGTGATGGAGCATGGTTTTAACGAGAATCTACACAACTTCGTATCACTCTTTTCACTTGTATAAAGAGGGGTTTGTAGAAAAACAAGTCATAAAAAAAGTACTCCAGTGACGATTGTTTCTGTTGTATCATATTAATAATTGCTTTTATTCAGCTGCTTAAGTACATATACTATGCACCGGGCCTCGGCAGGTATGTCGCAGGTTCAACTTTGAGGCGTTTTCAGTGACTACTATGTTTAGCTTATTATCTCGAGACCAAGTGTGGCCCTCTTGTCGAAGCATAGCGCATCCGTTCATGCGATCACCTATTCATCTTACCCTCTGCGGCCCCCCTTATTGAACCGATCGTCGATGACTTTGACCAGTAACTCATTGCGCTTTAGTACCTCCGCCGGATTCTCGCCGAGATACTTACCTGCCCAGGTCCATAATCAGTCGCTTTTAGCAGTTTTTGATATAGAGGTTTCTCTTCCATGTGATATTGAGTCAACAGGTCTAAAGAAGCGCTGTTTGAGACTTTTTCCTATGCGGCCGCAGCTATCTGCTGTAGCGCTTGGGTATCCATAAGGATAGCCATTCGTAATATGCGATTCATACTTAGAATATTAGTAAAGGGTGCTACACAAGCTGGACAGTTGTACCGAGAATCTCTCTTCAATCCGTGGCATCCGCTGATATGCTTGCTTCGAGTTCCTTCTTCGTTGACAACCCAAGACTTCCATTATGCGCACTGAGCCAGGTGCTTACTCTCTCCTGGCCCTGTTGGACACATCGTTTCTTGCTCGGGTTTTGACCTGGATGTAGCATACCGCCTTTAGAGATACTGATAGCAGTCATCGCCAGTCACGGGGCTTGGGCATATATGCCTGGGAAGGAGTTCAGTGCAAAGAAACCACATGTGACCGTTGCCACCCTGCGATTGACTCCGTGCTGTTGTAAGATCCCATAATCAAGTCTCGCATTAATTATAGCGCACGGTAATTCGACGGATAAGTAAAATACCATCGATGTGTCTGCTCTAGAATTTATGTCCCGAAGAAGACCTTAGGCCCGCAAAGGGGCAGGCAAAGCGGTGGAAGGCAGGGAATATGCGAGTTATTCGCTATGGGCCAGAGTAAAACCTGTTTCTAATCAGTCCGTTGCGTGGATGATGGTTCTGGTGGCGGGAGAGACGCCCAAGGAAGGATGACCTTTGTAGTAGGTGGGAGATCATGAGAGTTGTAATCTTTAGTAGACGAGTCTTTGTGCCGTGGAGTGCGCTACTGTGCCTGGCGGGACGATTGACATGACTCTAAGAATCCTTCACCTTCGCCGTGCCTGACTTGTCGCACCACTGGTACCTCGAAGTTCGCACACGCACACATTCCACAATTACGAGATGCTGCAAACCTTAAGAGGCTTCGGTGCTTAATTCGAAGCAATGAAGCGTGTCTGTCTGAAGCAGTGTGCCCCCTAGTTAAATCAGGGACACGCTCGACTATGCATAGCAGTGTCAATTACTTTCAAACGCGACTGGTTAGGTATATTTTGAGACCAGCTTGAGCCATCACGATCGCCAGAGCTACAAGAACACACTATATGTACTGGGATCGGGGTACGTGGTCTCCTCTGTGAAATGGCTAAGAGCTATTCTGCAGATGCGATGCACTGTGGTCTGATGCAAGAGCAGTGTAAAGCATGTGCAAGATAAAGAAGAAGGAAGTCGAGAAGGAGGGCAAAAAGGCAAAAAAAGAAACAATCGTATCGTGTATATAGGAATAGCCCGATGCGGGGGTCGAACCCGCAGCCTTAAGATTAAGAGTCTTACGCTCTACCGATTGAGCTAACCGGGCAATGTGCCCGATAATTGTTGAGATCGCGGCGAGTTAAAGCACAATATAAAGGTAGAAATGTCCTAAATGGAGAGTAAAAAAAATCAACCAGACATGCATAGGAACAGCCCGATGCGGGGCGACCATCCCGCAGCCTTGAGATTAAGAGTCTCACGCTCTGCCTTTGAGAGAGTTATATTATAATCCCCTAGGTATAGAATATATTTGAACAAACTCACCGATTGAGCTAACCGGGCAATTTGAGCCCGAGAACGGTTGAGACCGGGAGAGATAAAAACGCAGTATCAAGAGAGAAGCTTCTTGAAACGAGAATAATGAGACAAAAAAAATCAATCACGTGGGGGTATAGGAAAAGCCCGATGCGGGGGTCGAACCCGCAGCCTTAAGATTAAGAGTCTTACGCTCTACCGATTGAGCTAACCGGGCAACTTAAGCCCGAGGGTTGTTGAGGCCGTGGCGAGATAAAAGTGCAGTATAAGGTGAGGATTATCTTGATGAAGAAAAGGAAGAAAGATAAAAAGGACAAAAAGAAATCAATCGTGCGGGGATATAGGAAAAGCCCGATGCGGGGGTCGAACCCGCAGCCTTAAGATTAAGAGTCTTACGCTCTACCGATTGAGCTAACCGGGCTACTGCCCGACTGGTTGTCAAACTTCGACCTTAGTATAGTATATGAATGTATCAATTGAATGAAGGCCGGTAAAGTTTCACCATAGTGCAGCTAGCATTACCGTCAACATAATTCACTAACTCCCACGCTCACTTCTGCACAAGTTCGCCAGCCTTACAGTAAGGAGCTGTAATCGCAGCATCATATATACGTGGAGTAGAGCGTCCAGCCCCATTCCGGAGGCGGCATAGGACCTCCAAGCGAAGTGACCAAGCATCAGGCATCTGGTTACGAGCATAAAAGAGTCGCCAGAACCTGGGCTCACTAACTAATATACTCTTTACCCACTCGCCCTCGGCGCATATATGTCTCAGTGTGCGCTCGCGCAAGTCGATCTGCTGATTCTGTGATGCTGGTTGGTTGACTCTCTCCTTCACACTTGCCATAGGCTTTTTCGGTCAACTTAGGTGCATAAGCGCATTTCCTCACCTCAATATGCCCGAGGCTGTTAATACTTGGTTGGAGCTTTCCTATGTCTCACCAAAAAAAAAGAACCATCACTAGCAATAATCTGTATTCGATCGACCAAGTGCGCTGGAGGCTGGGTAGCAACAGCACTGGTGAGGGCTGAAGGAGCAAACGATTGGCTAGGGACTTCAGATGCACAATTTATTATCCGCTACTCGCATAGGTGTGAGGCCAGGTCGGCTTCTAGGACTCGCCTCCCAATGATGCTGTGAAGCTGGTGCTTAGCATCTCGGATTAACATATAAGCGCCCTCGACGACCAGACCGTAGCCGCTAACTAAAGATAGTGTATACGGGTGAATGGGGATCTTCTGTGAACCACTTCCAACCGCCCTTTGACTCAACATTGCCTGCAGCGCCCCCCCCCCCCCCCCCCCCCCCCCAACTAGGACTTTGCAAAAATACATCCATTACATCCCTGATCTATAAGAAGCCGTCATGGAAGTGCCTGCCGCCCTAGAATCAGACATGCCGCCACGAAATTCAGGGGATATGTCGGCAAAATCGGTACGGATACTCGTGCAAACCGTAACACATCTTGTGCCAGGAAACAATTATGCGGAACGGGTCGAGTATATGCGGAACCTCATTTGCCAGCGTCACTGGAACCGCGACTTCGATTGGATTGGGACCAGGATCGTTGGAATGTGTATGGTCATCACTTTGGGTTTCGGAATCGCAACTGCTACTTTCTTATCGATCACGGCCATAGCGAGCCTTCTGAAGACCCGCCAGTTCTGTGGTACAAGTGGACAGGAGAATCACTGTCAGAAGATTATCGTTACGGTGTGAAAGCATCAGTCTACTAATACATGAGTAGTATCGCTATGCAACAAGCCCTGCCTGCAGATGTACAACGTACATTAAGAAGGTATCCATTCTCAATGAAATCAACTCCACGCCAGCGAAGCGAAACGCCGGTACGGTTTGATGCAGCAACTCATCGCCGGATTATCCGAACAAAACTTCATTGTGATATGGCCATCATAGATGAGGACATTCATTTCTTAAAGGCGCATCCAGAGGCCGCAAGATGGCTTAAGGATCATACTGAGCCTCATCTCTGGAGGAAAATTCAGTCCTTATTAGACTTAAGCCAGGACGGTGGCAACCTCTGCGCTGATCAGGCGGATACATTACAATCTGAAACTCGGCAGATATAAGTCTACCATGGGCCAACAGACTTCCGCCCAAATCAGTCATAAAGATATGAGATCGAAAACGATGTTCTTTCTATCAGACAAAAGTGACTCCAATGGCATTCAACGCGATGCAGGAACTAACCCTCTTCTCTCTGTCCTGCGGCCGATTACTCCGCCTCGGCAAAACAACGCCACAAGTATCCCTCTGCCTTTCATGCGACCCACTATAATGTTAGCTTGATAGGGGAAAAACACTTACTATACTCGATGCTGTTGAACGACCGCTTGTCCCCCCCACGGTCATAGATCATGAGATGACAGTTGGGAAATTCCGCCAAAAGACACCTTGCACGTGAGAACCCGTACTTACCTTACTGTCACGTGATAGAGCATTGGCCTCAAACAAGGATTAGTCAGATCGGGGGAAAGGCTTAATCTGAGCCGCAAGAGCGGCAGTGCTGACTAACCCGGCCCGGATGCGGGTCTCTCAGTTTTCGTGGTAGACTACCTACCTACGTAGTACTATAGGTAAGCAAGACCAGGCGCCTTCTGGCCACTGCACCTGGGGCCTCCTGGATTTCGTGGCAGACTATGGTACCTAATGAGTTACGCAAACACCAACGTAGAGCCTCCTCCCCAACCACCCTTTGACAAGCAGCACTTCCATCATTCTTTGAATCCCTTGCGCGATGCGGACGATCTTCATTCATAACTCGCCATGGCGTTAAATGTTCTGAATACCGCCTCCCCCATAGGCTCGACCATCTTCAGCATCACAGCCCTCCTCGCCATCTCCCTTATCGTCCTACTGATCCTCAGACACTACCTCCCCCTTCGATCGACCCCGGGCTTCTATCTACTTCCTTTGTTTTTTGCGCTATGGCTCCCATCAATAACTGTCCTTCTTTTCCCCATCGATCTGGCGTCCAGCGCAAGGACTGGCGATGAAGCGTCGAGGGGTATATGGCTGCCTGAAAGGGTCGTTCTTGTGTCGTGGAGGATCACATATTGGCTTACATTTGCACTAACATGGTAAGGTGCCTGAACCATGTGCTGTTGTGCACCCAACCTAACCGATTTGTCAGGTTTTTGCTCCCAATTCTCGCCGAATACGCCAATGCTGGATACCGCGAGCCGAAAGACAAGCTAATGTACTCCCTCCGCGAAAATGCCCAGTTCTATGCCATCAGCCTTGGTGTAGGCCTGACTTGCCTGCTCTATGTTGCTATATCATATGGCATGTCATTCGAAGGTCTCAAGGGCATGGTGATGGCACTGGCATATTTCGTGGGGTTAGCACTCGCCATCTATCTCATGGGTCACGGCTTGGTTTCGATTCCGAGGCGCCTAATGAGAAACGCCAGCGTTTCTGGAAAGCTGAGGCGCATCCAAAGCAAGGCCCCGAAAGCCTATGAGAAGATGCAGGACTCGCTCATTACTCTCGAAGAGATCGAGGCGCAGGTGTCGGAACTCGCACGGCGGAAGACGGGTTCTGCAGTGATATACCAGGACTGGATTGAAGAGCTGCAGGATATGGCTAGCTTCCCTGAATCGCAGCCAAGAACGAATCCTCATCAAATCGATGCCGCAAGGCGTGCCCTACCAACTGTCATCACCGAAAAATATCTTGCCGACCTTACGAGAAAATATGTTCGAGCCCGTCATGCACGCTCCCGGTATCTTGACGACTGGAATCGGTTAGTCCATCAGGCGGCAGAAACACAGGCAATCCTGGATTCTGCTGCCTCCGGATCTCTCGATTTCGGCGAGGCGGATCCCCATGCTGGGTTTTGGGAGAAGACCAATTTTCTCACACCATACCAGCGATATCTCTGCTATTACTACGTTTTCCCATACAGTCAGCTGGTTCTGGGAGCCTTCTTGGCTTTATCATCCGTCTGCATCATCTGGTCCGAGGTTACTAAAGTCGCATTTGAGAATCTCTCAATCATCAAGCTTACGGTAATTCACCACTGGTCAGGTAACAAGGCTGAAGTTGGTTTCGCTGGTCAAGTCATCTCGGCATTCTGGATTTGCTACATGTGTGGCGCTGCACTCATCTCTATGACCGAAGTCAAGGTTTGGCGTGGGCGTGCCCTCGTGAAGCGTAACACAGCGTACGAATCTGCGTTTTGGTATGCCTTGCAGGTGGCCAAGCTGACTGTTCCGCTCACTTACAACTTCCTGACACTTCTCACCCCCGATGTCTATAAGAAGACAATTTTCTATAAATTTCTTGGATCTCTCATCGATATGACACCTCTTGGAGACTACTTCGACAAGGTGTATCCGGTTCTCGTTCTGTTTCCAGCGCTTGCGACCCTCTTCGGAATATACGGTCGGGTCAAGCGCATCTTCGTTGGCATGGACATGATCGATGACGAAGATGATAATGAGTCAGGGTATGGCACTGGATCATGGCGCGAAGGGAGGGACTTGATCGCGCGAGAGCTTGGGGGCAACTCCCTCTTGCGACGTCGAGAAGAAGCTTTCTCGAGACTCACGGCACCCCGCGATGGCGCCACTCGTTCGGGGCCAGTCCTGTCGGTGCCGACTGCCCGAGGCTCAAGTGCATCTCCGGCGCGATCGCCTACACAACCGTCTGCCAATCCCGGCCGTTCGAGCCAACCACATCGAGGACCCGCCCTAGACGAGCCGGAAGATGACAACCTTTTCCAGATTTTCGGTCACCGAGTCATGAACACCTTTGACACTTTGGAGACCCCCAAGTGGATGCAAGATATCGGACAAGGGATCAAGAAACCCAAGTGGATGGGCGGTGACAGCGACGATACACCCCAACGGCCTGGCGCAAGTGGTGAACGCAGCAATTCCGACATCCGACGATGGTTCGGTGGGGACAGCGGCATCCGTTTGTAATGGACTTGTACTTCTTTGATATTTGACAGCAAGCGAGACGACACGCATACTATGCGTGGTGTCAATTTGTAGCATAACCTCTGGCGTCAAGAATGATGGGCCCCCTCAGAAGTATTGGACCGCAGCATGGGAGTTCAGAGTGTTCGGGAGCCTAACCCGTTTGAACAAGGCTAGGGATTGTTCTTCTAATAAGGAGTATAGAGTAATACATATTATGATTCCATCCTCACACGTCCCTACCATGTTGCTGATGCGAAAGAGAGGACCCAAAGTCAAATTACAAATCGCAACATGGCCAAGTTACTGCTTTTCAGTTGTTGCTCTCAAACACAACTCGCCTGGACAAAGATTCCGTATAATCACAAGAGGATGGTCACTTTTTAATTTGGGAAGCTCAAGATTGTTAGTGCTAAAATGCTTAGCAATAATAGCTTTGATTTAACACCGCCCTGGAGGCTCGGGAGGTAAATGGCACGACAGTGCGAAGATAAATGGCAGTGTACTACCGAATGTCCAAGTGTGCGGGTGGAGAAAGCAACGGGTTGGGTAGGTTTGAAAGACAGACAACGGGAGTCCCCCAAGATGCAGGATCCGCACCCAAAATCTTGCCATGGAAGCCCAGCCGTCTGATCTGGTCCTTCAAGCTGCTCCAGCAACAGCGGCGGGACGGGCGGATTCCTGAGCTAGGAGGGTCTCGGTCAGGTTTCCTGCGACGGCACGACCACTGGCCAGGATCTCCTTGGAAGCCTGCTCGATGCCAAGTTGACGGTCAGTCCAAAGAGGATCCTGAACATTGTCCTTTTCACCGACTCCGATGAAGCCGCCCTCAGCGGCCCACTCGGAGGTGCGCTTGATGCCAAGACGGGTCCAAACCTCCTCGAGCGCGGCGATGAGCTCGTCGCGGTATTCCTTGGTGTGTCCGGGGGTAGGGGTGATGCGAAGACGCTCCTGACCAACAGGGACAGTGGGGTAGTTGATGGACTGCACATAGATGTTGTAATCCTGGAGAAGCATGTCGGATGCTGCCTTTGCGACCTCGGCGTTACCAACGAGAATAGGAATGATGTGGGACGGGTTGGGAATGACGGGAATGTCACGCTGCTCCAGCTCCTCCTTCACAGCACGAGTGTGAAGCTGCTGAAGGCGACGATCTCCATCGTAGCTCATCTGGTATTCAATGGAAGCCTTAGCACCAGCCATGGTGGCTGGAGGAAGTGAAGTCGTAAAGATGAAGCCAGGAGCAAGCGAACGAACCATGTCCACAAGCTTGGCACTGCCGGCAATGTAGCCACCAACGCAGCCGTAGGCCTTGCCGAGGGTGCCAGTGAAAATGTCGATTCTGTCCATGATTGTGCCACGAGGCATGCCCTCTTTGTGAGCCTCCCAGTCCAAGTGCTCTGCAACACCTGCGCCATGCGGTCCATACATGCCGACGGCATGGACTTCATCGAGGAAGGTAATGGCCCCGTACTTCTCTGCAAGATCGCAGATGGCTTCAATGGGCCCGATGGAACCGCACATGCTGTAAACCGATTCAAACGCGATGATCTTGGGAATGTGCAGGGGGAGAGAGGCGAGCTTCGCCTCGAGATCCGCCACGTCATTGTGCTTGAACACAATCTTTTTGGTTCCAGAGTGCCGGATACCTTGAATCATGGAGGCATGGTTCAGACTGTCAGACAGAATCACGCAGTCCGGCATCTTGCTTCCAAGGGTAGCCAAAGTTGCGTCGTTCGCAACGTAGCATGAGCTGAAGACCAGCGCGGCATCCGTCGCGTGCAGCTTTGCCAGCGTCGCCTCAAGCTCAACTGCATGCTTGTTGTGCCCAGAGATGTTGCGCGTACCTCCAGCACCCGCACCGTAATCCTCCAGAGTTTCGTGCATCTTCTGCAGAACGACTGGGTTTCGTCCCATGCCGAGATAGTCATTGGCACACCAGACGGTAACTTTGTCCTCCCTGTTTGCCATGTGAGCGCGGGGGAATTCCTTGGCGAGGCGGTTGATGTTATTGAAGTAGCGGTAAGACTTGTCCTTGTGCTTCTTCTCCAGCTCGTTGTTGTAGAACTCTTCGTAGTTGAACTTTCCAGTAGACGTGACGGGATGCGAGAGAACAGATGCCGGAGCGACGCGACGAGCCGGAGGAGGCATGGTCGGATACACAGGAGCCTTCTCAGGCCTATCAAAGACGGCACCCTCGACGGCACGAGCCTCCTTATTGGCCGTGGTATGGATCTTGGCCTTGGCCTGGGTTGAGAGGGCCCGAATTGTGGCTGCGGCGCCGTGCTTGGAAGACTGCACGGCAAGAGCCTTTCCCATGACAGGGCAACGGTGGGCATACAACTGCAGCTTGGACATGGTGCCACCGCATGGCGAAGCCTGGGGGCGAGCAACGGTAGACATTGCTCGCAGAGTCGCAGGCGAGGCCGTCTTCAAGAAGGGGCACACGGCCTTGGACTGGCGAAGGACGGCATCCATGATTGCTTGAAGGCTGGATGAATCGTTCGAAAAATGAGGGGTGTGTGGTGCCGGTAAGGTGGGCTGTGGCGATGTTGATTTTTCGAGTGCACTGTGTCCGAGCAGAGGACGAGTCGAGTCGCAAGCTCAATTGTGATCGCAGCAGCGACGAGAACCGATGTCGTTCAGAGGAATGGAGTGATCAGGAAGGATCGTGATCAACCTTCGCAAATATTGAGAGAAGTTGATGGAAGAAGAGTTCACAGCCACACCAGCGAAGTCGGTGTTTCGGCAATTGATGACTGGATGACTGAGAGAAAATAGGCCGCCTCGGATTGGCACAGTGGCCTCGACCAAAGGTGCGGGTCCAAACCGTAACGTAACAGAATGCGCACTGTATTACCCACAACTTGTGCCTCAAGCATTCACAGTGCCAGATTGTCTCCGCACAGTGGGCCAATCGTTTCCGTGCTCGGAACACATGGGCCGATTCCTACGTGTTGAGGTACTCCCCGCCGAAAATTGCCCGAAACGTTCTAATCAGCTCACAAACCCCTTCGGCTGTGCAGTGTTCCGAACATTCGATTCAGCTGTTGCATGTATCCGTAACTAGGTAACTACCTTATTGCGCTTGTTTAATACTGATGAGCCAAGCTGAGAGAAAAGGGTCGCGGCGATCTTGTCCATCCTTTCCAGTCCACCCAACCAACCACCACCAGCTGGTACAGTACAGATATTTGTTTGCGCTGTGCGCTGTGAGAAACAAACCTGGTCACTCATTAATTAAGGTCCATTCAAAACAGCGTACACAGTAACAGGTACCAATCCAACGGTACTAAGCCAACCCATGCATGCATATCAAACCCTATTTACCCCACGCGCCAACGTACTTGCATCTCTTTAACTGTGCGCTACTACCAGGTCCCACTGAGGCATCTTGGTAGTGGCAAAGGCTGTCACTGGGATTATACTACGGGCAAGCAGGGATCAGTACCTGATCTACTAACAGCTACTAATATTGAGGTACTTTAAAGCCCTGGTAATTATTGTGCAAGTGAATGTCACTCTGTGAGTGTGGCCGGTTATTGGCTGAGAATCCTGGGCTGGTAGTAGTTCACAGTCAAAGAGATATGCACACACACCAAATTGAACACCCCTCTCCTCAATACCAGGCTAAAAGGACGTTCTTGGCCGAGGCTATTCGCACACTGGGTTGAATCAAGTTCAATACTTTTCACAGCATCTTCATCATGACTTTGAAACCGCTTCCTTCTTATATTAGTCTAGTCTATACGTTGAGGCATTCCAAGTGTACATGCATGTATTGCGCTCTGTGAAGCAGTGTCTATAAGACAAGATCCAAAGCAAAATGCCGGAATGCTGGGTATCCGTTATGTTCAAATATCGCTGATGTCGTTCCATGTACTAGTACAATCCTCAAACCCCGGTCTATCAGCACTTGACGACCTGTCAGGGCATGTACCCTTGATCTTCCCTCAAGGTCTCCTGCACTATCAAAGTGATCTGAGCCAAGCCCCCAGTCTTAGCTTCTGCGAAATCAATGGTTATTTCACCGGTCTGTCGCGGGTAGAGCATCCAGAGCCCACGTCGGAAGCTGTGCAGGCCGCGGCCTGCGGTTGTCTGCTGCTGCTCGCATCGCTTTGAGATCCTCCATAACATGGGCACCTCGTGGCGTGCCCGGCGCACTGAGGTCCGATCGCCTGATATTCTCCAGGTTCTAAGAGCTGGAATTAGCATCTTGCACACATGCCGCACTGAGGCACTCCATCTTACCGAAGGATCAGTCGAGTTCGCGTTGCGATTCAACCACTGACTGAACTCATCCTGTGACATATCGTTGAGGAGATGAAGCCGATCCTTAATATCCTGGCGAGTTGCAAAGGCTAACCATTGAGGTCCGAAGCGCTGATGGGCCGCCGCCGCCGTGAACCGTGGATCTGTCAGGTGGGATTTCAAACTCTTCCACTGCAAGTTGTCAGGAAGAAACCCTAAATTCCTTTCCTTCCGAAGCCGGTCAATTTCCCGTACGATGATGGCCATTTCGGTGTGTGTGAACCGCTGAGGTTGCGCCCAGCCTGTTCGCAAGTGCAGTACGTGTTTAATGAAACTTCTTTCAAAATCATTCTTTGCCACTGACAAATTTGTCTGGAAAGGCCTCTGAACCGGTTCTACCGTTTCCACTCCAGCCGTTGACAGAACTGTTGGTTGACTCCCGAAGTAGGTATTTGCGCCAGCGATCGGCGGTGGAGCTGGGAACTCGATATTCATTTCAGGTCCTCCATGATACCGTAGTTTTGGAACACCACGGGTACTAGACAGGCCAAACACTCCTCCCGTTGTCTTACAACGCACGAAGGGGAAATCAGAAGCCCCGTCCAAGGACTGTCGAAGCGTTGAGAGCTCTTCATGGACTGCTTCTGGCGCAGATATTGGTGTTGAGTGTCTACTATGGGGTGCCGGTGAGGGCTTTGAAGAAATAGCAGATGGTTGTGGGAAGCTGCCGCCTCGTGATATTGGGGGTACGGGCACCGGGGCCATTGAAGGACCACTGGCTAGCGGTACAGTAACGCTCGCTCGCTGGAGTTCCAATTCGCGCTGGTAAGCAGCAGGATCAGCCATGCGTAGACGATTCATGTAAATAAGCTTTTCGGTTTCCTTCAACTCGTCTGCAGTGAGGGTGGCTGTATGATCCTCCTCTTCGAATGTGTCTGTGGACATTATTGACTTGACCACGTCTTTATGATGGTCGATTATGCAATCCAGGACACTATCCTTGCCCTTGAAAGGGACCAGATCCTGTTGGGTCGTGGGCTTGATTTCATGAATGAGCTGGCCACCACGCTTTGACCAGCTGATTGGGTTCTTCTTATCAACAACCCTTGATGCCAGTTGAGTCTTGAAAATTGCTTTATTATGCAGGCTCTCTTCGAAAGTGCCTGCAACTACAAAGCGATAGACGTAGACAGTCTTCTGTTGTCCAATTCGATAGGCGCGCCCAATTGCTTGCTGTTCGTCCATTGGGTTGTACTTGAAATCGAATAGGATCACTCTGTTCGCCCCTTGTATGTTCAGCCCCACGCCACCAGCTCTGGTCGAGATCAAGTATACTTCCTTCTCGGTGTTGTTGAACTCAGCTACCTGGCGCTGCCTCATAGAGATGCTTGTCTTTCCATCAAGCATGCTAACCTTTCGCTTTTGGAGACGCAGGACATACTGCAGGTATTGCAGAGTGGGAATCGAGGTGCTAAAAACCAACACCTTGTCATTCGCAGTCCGTGCTTGGTTGAGGATCTCCGTCAACAAACTCATCTTTGAAGACAAGGCTGGATCATCTATGTCTTGACCTCTGGCCATTGTCAAAACTGTCGTGGCAAGTGCTGGTGAGACGACGCCAGCGTCACCCTTTTCCTTTTCCTTGAATTCCTTAACTTTCAAAAATAGGCACTTGGGATGATTGCAGATAAGACTCAAAATTCCCATCATGGCAAATATTTGGCCCTGTCCCAGACCATCTGCATTCCGTTTCATCACGTTAACGCAGGCATTGTACAAATCATGCTGGAAACGGGTGGGCTTGAGCGAGATCACAAACTCGTGCTTGTTAGGGAGGTCGTCCTTCAACGCTGCGATGGTCGCTCGGTGAACCTTTGGCGCGACCGTCTCTTTGAGAACCTGTAACATTTTGATCGCATGTCGCTTCTGCCCACCAGAGCTGTCATGGTAGAGTCCATCCTCGATATCCCTGGAGTAGATCTCCCTGAATTCCTCTCGCGGACCTAGGAAGTTCGGGGCGACCCAATCAATCATATGATAGTACTCATCGACGTTGTTGGCAAGTGGGGACCCTGTGAGTGCGATCCTGCTTTTGGTCTTGAATTGCGAGCAGGCTTTATGCAGCTTGGTGGCTGAGTTCTTGAGCCGATGGGCTTCATCGGCAACTACAGTTGTAGGTGTGTTTGCGAGAATATCCGCTACTTTTTCATCCATCTCGAAGAGTTGCTTGAGCATTTCGTAACCGATGACGATCACACCGCCACGCTCAGACCATTGTTGGACAGCTAGAGTTCGTTCATCCAGTGGCATGTCGGACGATACCAACATAGGCTGGCCAAGGGTCTCGGCTGATGACCACGTCGCTAACTCCTCGATCCAGTTGTCAACCAGCCCAGCCGGACAAAGGATGAGAGTCGAATTTCGCCTCATATCCGGTGGCACCTGCTCTCTAATTGTCGGATCATCAGAGTTCGCGGACTCAGCCAAAGCAACCAAGAATGTGATCACTTGCATGGTCTTTCCCAAGCCCATGGTGTGAGCGAGAAGACAGCCTTGGCGATCACTTGCATCTTGCACAATCTGGTTCCAGAGAAACCGCACACCATCAACCTGGTGAGGCTTAATCCGTTTTCCGATTGCCTCGTTCACGTAGATCAAGCCCTGGTGCTCCTGCTTGGCCTCATTGATGATATGCTGCGTTCGGCTCGAGTCCATAGCAGCCGAAAACGCGAGCCTGTCTCGTAGTTTCTGCGCCCTCTCAGTCAGATCCTTTTGGCGTTTTGCTTGTCTCTCTCTGAGGTCAATGGCTTCTTTGTTTTGCACAATTTCGGCTTGTGCACCCCTACGTCGCCTTGCAGGGGTACCTTCGGCAATGCCATCATCTCCAAACTCTTCATCACTGTTTGCCACTTCTTGCAGCAGTGGTTCCCGACGAAGGATCTGGGAATCCTGCGGGAAATGAGGTGCCGCCTCTTTGAGAATGCGAAGGAAGACTTTGAAGGAGTTCTTTGTTTCAGAAGTCTCCCAGCCTGACGTTAGTCGCCTTCTGATTGCCGCAACAGCTGTCTTCGATTTATGGTATGCGCGAGACCTGTGGTACTCAACGAAGAGTTTGGACATGTCAAAGGCTGTCTGCAAGCTCTCAGGTTGTAGCCCGCCCTCCTGAGCTTCTAAATCCTCTTCTAAAGAGAGTTGCTGAATGCGCTCAAGATAGACCTGAACAGTATCCATCCAGATGGAACTGGGCTTAGGAGCTTTTGCTTTAGCAAAAATCCGCTGGCGAGTGCTGTGATCACGTTTCCACAAAAGACTCAGCAGGATGCCGTTTTTGCCGTGGGTTTGCAAAAAGACTTTTGGAACTGTGCCCCTGGCCTCCTGCACCAGTTCAGCTGTAACAAATTCTCGGCTGGCTTCCTCGAGAGGTAGATTGGACAGTTTCGTGTGATGAACACCACTCTGAGGTTCCTCAACAGGAGAGACTGTGAGATCAATAAATCCCAACCTCTTTGGGGTCGTGGTCAGGTCCATAACCGTTGGCTCCCTCACGAATCTCTCGGCAACAGGCGCTGTATCCTCTTGTACCTGAAACCCAGCTTCCTGCATGTCGTCAATAATAAAACCATCTTCTTCGTCAGTGCTCATGAGGATCTCTTCGCCATCTGATACCACTTCACGAGGTCTTGGAACTCTCCTCCGCCTGGGCGGGTGATCTGGTCTGGCCGGCTGTGTTCGCAAAGATAGGACACTGACAAGCCATTCCTGGTAGCATCGGTCTTCGACTGTCGCCTCAAAACTTTTCGACTGCCGAATGACATCACCGGGTTTTTGCCAGCGCGAAGCCAAAATTTCCTTGCGTATCCGTTCTAGTCGGCGTTGAAGACTAGAGATAGTCCGCTTGGCATCCTCAACATCGAGGCTCCGGGTCCCTCGCCGTGATGCAGTTGACCATAGATTGTAGGCCCGCGTCTCGTACTTGGGCAGTTTGAACTCCTGCCAATTAGCAATGACCTTGTTGGTGAAATCATCCATGAGCCTCATGACCATTTCTTCTGGCAGGTCACCGCGGAGCTCTGCTTCTCGCTCTTGACGTTCGATTGACATCTCCCTCCTTGTCTCCTCATCAAAATCCGATGGAAGATCCTCGAGTCCGATGCTGCCTTCTCTAGATGGGGGCGAGATGCCAGCGCGAAGGAGGTTCTCTCTGTGCAGATTCTCTCGGAGCAAGCGCTTGGTGGCACGGTGCACCACCAAGCGTCGTCCTCGAGCCAAATTGTTGGGGAGAACCAACGCGAACCCGCCATCCAAATAGTCAACCAGCCTCGTGCTCAGGGTCGTTGTTGTAGACCTGATTTCATCGACGGTAAGAATTCCCGGACCCAGGTAGGCATCTGATTTGGCTGATTCGAAGACTCTGGGATCAACCACGTCTGCTTTGGCTAAAGATTCAAAACTCATGAAGTCCTCTTCCGTCCGAAAAGAGGCTTGTGGAACTTTGCCCGTCTCTGTGGTCACGTTGATCGGGGCAATTCGAGCGCGTTTTGGAGGAGGACCGGAGCTCTTCTCTGCGGGATCGAGCGCCGTATTCGTACTGTCTTGTTTAGAAATGGTATGTTTCTCTGCACCAGTCCTGGCTGTAATGGTGGGAACAGAATTGTCTGTTGCATCTGTGTTGATACGTGAAGCAACTTTCTGGGTGACATCATTTGCGGCCCCCGGCCCATTCACTTGTTGTACCGCAGTTACTGGCGTTTCCTTCAGAGCGCGACTGTTTGGATCATCCGGTGCTGGTTCAGAGATCTCACTAGCAGGCACCGTGCGGGTTTTAGTTCTGGAAGAATTCCTCTTGGATTTCCAGTCCTGAAACGCCGCACTTTCACTGCGGAGCTCCTCGATGGCTTCTGCTAATGCGTGATGCTGCCAGCATTTATTAAGGCCAAGATGTTCCTGCAGCTGCTGGTCTTCCAAGAGTATCCCGTAAGTGAGAAGGCGTTTGCCATTCACGCGCCCATCACGAATCTTGGTGGCAAGCTCTTCTGGTTCTTCCGTCACCTCTGCAGAGGAGTTGCACAGGTAATTGACGACATCATCAGGTTTCCAATGAAATGGATCCGCCATTGTTTGCTCACCTCGTCGACACCCTCGTCGACGTAGAGAACCGTCGCCAGAAACACTAAGAACGCAAGTCAGATCGTTTCGCCAAGTGTGTACGTTTCGGAGTGCGTCAAGGTGAACCAAAAGAAAGGCAATAATGGGGAAGAAGAAGAGTAGGATAGAAGGCACGCCGAGTGCCAGCTTCGTAATACGTATGAGAAAGTGTATTCCGAGATGAAGGCTCACCTTAGGAAAGGGTTTCTCTGAGGTCAGGTGATGCAAAGTGACTTGCATCGGCCAAAGTGAGTGCAGACCAAGGCGCTGGAAGTTCCTGCATGCCGTTCGAAATCACTGTGTCGGAATTCTCAGCTCGATAAAATCGCGATCGGAGAATGATCTATAGGCGTAGTTCTTGCTTGCCGGGAGATTCATCCCAGGGTAGGCTCCTTTGCCCTGCTTTGCCCTGCTTTGGGGGGGGGGGGGGGGTTCTTCAACGGTGCATGAACGTGAACTCTCCTTTCACTCTGTGGAAAGGAGGAAGCGCGTGAAGAGGTGTTCGCACGTGACGCGGTTGACGTTAAAGAAAGCAGTTGAGCAGCTGGAGCTTATTCCTGAAGTACCACCGAAGCCGTCGAACCAGGAATCACGGATTTAAGGAATCTTTCATCTGAATCCGCTGGGGAAAATGGGAAACCAGAGCTACACGGTCACATCTCTCACCACACGCGATGAAGTCGAATATCCGAAAGGCCATGAAGGTGGGTCAAATGCCCTGTGCAGAACCCTGATTGGCTGTGAATGGCGGCTATCGCTCCCATTTTCAGGCACAGTTGCTTGGAGCCGCCCGTGCCAACGCCTCAGTGCCAGTGCCACGCACTGTCGGTCACCCACAGCGTCCACGATGGCTTTCATTAGGCTGCTCTCCACCATATGGACTGAATTGGTAAGCTGGATTCGACCTCCACCAAGAGCCGATGTTGCAATAGCTCGACCCAGAAACAACGCATACGCAAGGTTTATGTACTTCTTCGACGATAAACTGGCAAGAACTGGATCATAGCGAACGTCGCACCGAGCCGTCAGGATATCTTGCTGCGTATTTTGATTTAGTGCCGGCCGCCGTGGCTTTCACGATGGCAGCTACCACTTCCTATCCCCCGCCTCTAACAGCCTCAGAGCAGGAAAGGTTGGTCCTAACAATCAAGGACTGGTCCATTGCGAATGGACTTGCAGTCCGACCTACGGACGCAATCATCCCTGCAGAGTTCAACTCGAACGGCATCGCTGCTGTCAGTGCTCCTGTAACACTGTTTCCATCACCTTTCCCAAAGCAGTGTTTCATTCAGGGTAAATCTATCCAGACAGCATACAACAACCTTTACGCTGCAGTCAGCCGGGATGAGGAATTCCTCGAGAAAATGGTAAAAGAGTAAGTGAAACATTTGCTACCACATCTGCGGGGCTTCAACGTCTAATGTGGATTCAGAGTTGTAGACGGTGATGACTTCATTCGCAATCTATGGGATGTTCATCTGAAGGTCAAGGCAGAGGGCTACACCCAGGTGACCACCTCGCTTCACCCCATGCAACTCAGCATCCACTGACTATGTATGCTATGTAGAACCTCTCTCTTGGTTTGTTCCGGTCAGATTATATGGTTCACCAGGATTCAGCCGCTGAGCCTCCGGTGCTTCAAGCGAAGCAGGTCGAGTTCAACACTATTGCATCGTCTTTTGGCGGCCTTTCTACCAAGACGTCGGGTCTGCACAAGTCAGTAGTACTTGTTCCAACGTCCAAGGAATGTTATATGCTGATGAGTACAGGTTCTTGTCACAAACGGAATACGCCTTGTTAGATAAAGGTATTCCTACAGACAGCTTGGATCTGCCGGAGAACCAATCGATCCAGGGCTTGGCAAATGGTATCACAGCAGCATTTCAAGCCTACGGGGAGAGTGACCTTGGCCACCCGAAATGCGTTCTCTTTCTAACTCAAGCTGGCGAACGAAATGTTTTCGACCAACGGCACCTTGAATACCAGGTGGCGAGCTCTTCCGTGCCAGTCTTCCGTTTACCATTCTCTGAGATCCTTGTCGCCACTGCCCTCAGTAACACTTCGAAGCGCCAACTGCTTTACAAGCTTCCCTCAAACCCTTCTAAAGTTTTCGAGGTTGCCGTGATCTATTTGCGGGCAGGGTACGGACCAGGAGACTACACCGACGAGACCTCATGGCAGGCTCGATACCACCTCGAGCGATCTGGTGCCATCAAGTGCCCTACTGTGCTCACCCAGCTCGCAGGTACCAAGAAGGTTCAACAGGTTCTTGCGACACCGAGGCCTGCGTCTGAGCCATCAATGCTCTCGAAATTTATTCAGGATGATACAGAGCAGGCCAAGGCACTTTGGAAGACTTTCACCAACATTTATCCCATGGATACTTCACCAGAAGGGCTTGAGGCACGCAAGAAAGCCCTCGACCCAGAGACGGCACAAGCATATGTTTTGAAGCCCCAGAGAGAGGGAGGAGGCAACAATATCTACCGAGGTGCGATCCCCGAGTTCCTGAAAAGGACCCCTGACTCGCACTGGGGCTCCTACATTCTCATGGAGCTCATTACGCCGCCACCAGTAGAGAATGTGATTCTGCGAAACGGAAAAATTGAGAAAGGCGGTGTTATTTGCGAACTGGGCGTTTATGGAACATGTGTTTGGGACCAACAGAGCGGCCAGGTGTATCACAACGAGGAGGCTGGTTACCTGTTGCGTACCAAGGGTGACAAAAGTGAAGAGGGCGGTGTTGCCGCAGGTTACGGATGCATGGATAGCTGCTCCCTCGTATGAAAGCGCCAACTTATCAAGCTATAAAATCGATTTCAAGCACATAGGAAAGCGCCTCGCGGCTTGTCTTCGCAATCTTTGTGAGATCTAGTTTCGGAATTGAAGACATGCCGTCTAATAGTGTGTATCTTAAGTGGTATCAATTTGCTTCGCTTCCCAACCCAACATCTTTTAGTACATCCATAGCCTATGACACCCGATTCGTACAAAAGAAACCTGTCCCCTGGAGTGGAGTGTGCCGTGGTCATAGTTGTTGATAGTTGGTTCGTGCACCGCTGTACCGCTTACTCGGCCTGCTCGCTGGCGGCGTGGTTACGCCTGATAACCTCGATGCTGCCTACCAAGTCTTAGTGCGGGCTCAAAATACGAGAGAAAGAATGCCGGCTGGCCAAGCTTACGTTGAGTGACGTTCAAGCCGCTGCGGGTTTTGCCCTCAGCATCCTGGTAGGTGTTGATAGTGGCATTGCCCTCGACGAAGACAGTAGAGCTTTTTTTGAGAACACGGATTAGCCTTGGAACTTCAACACAAACCACACAGGAATACACGTGAAATGATCAGGGTGGTTAGGTATGGCAGGATAGCTGCTTCGCAGCGCATTACATACCCCTTGGGAACGCCGAGGAGGTAGTCTCTCTGGGGACCTTCCACGAAGCTGGTGACGCGGAACCAGCTGGTCTGACGGTTGCTGCTGGGACCAGAGCTGCTCGCGACAGAGTATCGGACGATCTCGCGGCCAGTGCTGGTAGCGACAAGCTCGGGGCTGTCGGCCAGGTTGCCCACAATGGAGATGCGTGCAATGGGGCGAGGAACGGAGGTGCTGAAAGCACGGGCACCGAAAGCGGCGCGGCGCATGAAGAGTGAGGAAGACATTGCCGTGGGATGTGATGGGTGCTTGGGGAGCTGGTTTGGCTTTGCGGTTGGAAGGATTATTGCGATGATGAAATGGGGTGTGAAGCTGAAGATGCCGAACCGTTGGGTCCAAGGTGGTCGCGTTTCCATTAAACGTGTCGACGCGATACCTGAGATTAGGGGTCGCCAAGGGAGAGAGCTCTGATTGGCTATGAGCGATGTCAAGGGTTGACGGTGGGGTCTGAGGAGGGATGAGGCATCGTTGGGCTGCGGTAGTGGAATAACCCCGGATCTGCACATGAGAACTACCGAAAGGACATTAACGAGGTTATGCTTGAAACCAACACTAATAGGAATCGCATCAAGAAGGTAGGAGGTAGGTTTTGCTCGTCACGCCAGAAAATGCGCCAATCACACGAGATAGCAAAGCATACGGCAGAGCTGAGACGTTCGACCGGAGATTGCAAGGCCGTAGGCTTGAGTCTGTCATGAATCAACTTTCATGTTAGGTTCGATCGAGACCACAGTGCTCATGTGTTGCCTAGAACTACCATCGCCTTTAGGCTGACCAGGCACGGAAAGATGCAATGGGCAGATGGTCTCAGTAACGTGTCACCACGACTCACCGACTTCGACATGTCAGAATCGTAGTGTGTACCATGCTACGTCCTCTTCTACCTTCTGTTTTTCAACCATGTGAAGGGTCGTCTCTGTTCTCGGCCTGACGCCTCAATAAGGACACTTGCCTCTTCCGGGTTGTGAATAGCCTCCCTTACAATAGGGATGGATCCCCGACCAATTAGTCAACGACTCCGGAGGCTCATCATGCCGGCACTTCTCAGCCCAGACCCTACCTAGTGAGCCTTGGATAACGGGTTTCGGCACGCCTGCTGGGATGATCAATTTCCTGTATCCGCAGCACAGTTGTTGCTAAATCCGCAACCTCGCGGTGCGGCTATTGACAGGTCTTCTTGTG
The DNA here is from genome assembly GCA_008271525.1 of Sarocladium brachiariae. Lineage (NCBI taxonomy): Eukaryota > Fungi > Ascomycota > Sordariomycetes > Hypocreales > Sarocladiaceae > Sarocladium > Sarocladium brachiariae. The sequence continues at coordinate 2,649,990 of RQPE01000001.1, forward strand.
TCATCACAGCTGCCTGATGTATCTTCTCTTCCCTCTCTCACACTGCATAGAGTGGACCTCTCACTTTCTTATTGAAGAGAAGCTGCATTGCTTGTTTCTCAATTGGCATGGGTTTCCCAATAATCTCCTCAATTTTCTATTGCCGGCGCTTCATGATTACAACAGGTCCACAAGCAAAAGGAGTACGGCATCCGTGAAACCATCAGCCGAAGCTTTACATTCCGCTTCGAAAGGGGACTTTTTAAAAAGGTCTCCGCCGCACGGATCCCCTGACTTTCCTCTTTCTCGCATTGTGTGTGTGTGTGTGAGTGACTAAACGCTATCCTCGCCTACACAGACCCGTACCGTATTCGTGGGAACACTCAGCCTAGTAGCTCGATATCCGTCCTATTGCACGAACCTCGACTTACACATTCGGCCAAGGTCTACGCGCACAGCGGCAAGATTGGCAAGGATGAGCAACGAAGCCATTGTTCCCGTCGTCGCCGGCGAGAATCCTCTCATCCTATACTGGCCATCCAACTCACCGACCACGACGGCAGCTCTCACGGCCAATCTTGTGTGCCGGGTCCTATTCGGTTCGATTGCCAGTCTCGTATGCTTGGTGCCCCTTCGCATCCTCCACAAGAACGGCGAGTTCGCAGCAGTGGTGTTCATCACGACCACAGTGGTTAAGAACATCTTGACGGTCGTGAACGCTCTCATTTGGCACGACAATGATTTCGAGAACTGGTGGCCCGGCTATGTCCTCTGCGATGTCTTCCCCTATATTCAGCACTTCATTTCCATGCTCTTCATCACCTGCCAGCTCGCAATCGTGCGCAATGTCGCACATCAAGTTGGACTTCTGCGCGCCAACCCCCTGACTGCGAGAGAGAAACGCCGAAGAAATCTGGGACAAGCCTTGGTCATGTTTCCCTTTCCGATCTTGCAGGTCATCTTGACGTGGCTTCTCACGTTCCAGAGATATGCGATCGGAACTCTGATCGGCTGTGCGTGGGTGGGTTACCCGACCTGGGTATACATCGTGTTCTTCCTAGTTCCTCCCCTGGTTGCGGCTATCATCGCAGCGTGGTACGCAAGTAAGTTCTTGTTCATTTCAATCTATTCACGCCGAAGACGCACTGACTCAACTGACTAGTCCTGACGTACGTTCGCTACCGGGAACTTGCGAAAGCCACAGGGGCTGCTCTGTCTGCAAATCGACGGGCAACCGACCGGGCTGCACGTACTCGACGTCGTCTCTACCTTATGGTTGTGTCGGTTCTGATTCCTTTCTTTCCGGTCGTCTTGACCCTGACGGTTCTCAATGTCCTCGACCTGAAGGAGTTGAAACCTTATGACTACAACAGCATTCACAGCCACGCCGAGCCTTATCCATGGAACACAATCGTGTATCTCCATTCCGAGACCATGGACTTCGCGTTACTCAATGTGGCCTGGATTCCGATTCTGTCCGTGATTCCCATCTTTGGTTTCTTTGGCACCACCAAGGCTGCTCTGAATGACTACAGACGCGTTCTCGTGTTCTTGGGTTTCGGCAGGATCTTCCCCCGGCTGTATCAGGAGTACGACCCGGATCGTCGAACAGGAGATTCGAGCAATGGATCGAGCCGCTTTGGCTCTGCTGTCTCGGGGACTGGGTACGTACATGGAGTAGAGTTTAGCAAGTCAAACCTCGATTCATGCTAACAATTTCTATCAGAAAGTCTCCTTTCAAGGTCATCAGCCTGACATCGTCGTTCCGAATGCTCGCCAAGAACACCAACTCCGGTTCCAAAGCTACAGGCCACGAGCTACAGTCAATGGATGGAACAGTCTCTCATGACGTCGAGAGCGGTCAACCCTCGTCGTCATCTAAAGCCCCCGCCGCCGTGGAGGACCCAATTGTCGAGATCCCGCACAGAAATCCCTGGCTGATGCGGACCAATCTCAACTTCCCCGTTATTCCGTTTCCCTTCTCGGGCAGAAACAAGAGCAAGGAGAGAATCAAAAACTCGTCCCAGGTGTCTCTCAACAGCTTCAGCAACAACCAAGCCGGCCGGGTGAGTCCTCATGTACGAACCAGGGTCTGGCACGAAGAGCATAGCAATAGCCGCGATCCGAGGGATGATGACGAAGATTCGCGCTCCGTTGCCTCTGCACATGGTGTTATAGTCGAGACTCATATGATCCGTGAGACGCACACATCTGAGAACCAGCGATAGACTCGCTCTGGCTGCCGTCACTGTACGTCTTGCGGCCGACCCATCAGGTCTTCCACCGCTGCAGGGCCATGATCACCTCTCATTCCGAACAAGTCCATCCGCATCTGATCGTTTTTCTTTTCCGCTTGCCAAATTTCGGCATTTTGTTTTCATTTTCAAAAGCATTGCATGCTGAATATATAAGCGAGCATTGCACTTTCGTTGCTTTCTTCTTTCACTGATTCCAAGGATCAAGCTTCATCGGTTTACAAATTCGGTCTCATACGCTCAGACCAGCGCAAGAATTGCTGCACTCATTATTCCCATTCACACACATCACCCACGTCATGTAATTAGAACAGACTGAACAGGCAATCAAAATAATTGACAATTAACATTTACATAGATGCAGTGCGTGCTCGTTGCTCGTTGGTGTAAGCCTTGTGCGCTATTCACACGTTTCGCACCAGCGGCTGGCTTTGCACCTATTGATTTTTCTCTCGGTCCAATATTCAACCCAATCCATTCTCGAGATCAAAAGGTATCAATGCTTTAAAAGAAACTGTGCAATCCCGTTCATGAACTAGTTGAACTCCTCGTTGAAAGCCGAAAACGTCATGCAAGTCCCTCTTCTCCAAAAATGCAAAGAAAGGGGGAGAAAGGGGGACAAGGGGAAAAGAAAAAAGAGAGAATGTGATAGTCGCGTCGCTCATCACTGAAATCAGGTCCATGTGTAAATCTCAAGGACATGCTCACTGGTCCTTGGCGGACCGCTGCATCTTTCTCATCGCCTCACGATGGGCCTCGAGGAGATCGCCGCTCCTCATCCGTTCGTCAAATGCCCTATCTGCCCACTCCTTCTGCCTTCTCGCCATCTCTTTCTGCTGCCCTTCCGCCTCGCGTTGGCCCATCATGATTGTTCGCTGCATTTCGATGTTGCGCTGCACTTCCGCCTCACGACCGCCGGCTCCGCCCAGAAGCGAGAGCGTAGACGCAAACGGCGTCTCACGCCCCGAGGCTGGCAGGATAGGCGTTCCAGAACGGAGGTCCTGGGCGACTGAGCTGCGGAAACTTGCTAGGCGGGCTTCACGATCTGCCTGCGATGGGAGGGTCGAGACTCGTTTGGGCTGGTGAGAGTCAAAGTTTGTCGCCAGGTTTGCTGCTGATTCAGAACCAACGCTCATCCGGTGTGTGTTGGGGCTCGGGCCGGTGAGGGAGTTCATGCTACTCTGGCGCATAAACTCCTTTCGCTGGCTGAGAGGCAAGTCGTCCACATCCATTGCTGCAGCATACATTGGATAGTTGTAAAGAGATCCGGATTCGCTCGGCGTCCTGTTGGTAGATGCAGTCATGTTCAAGTTCAGATCTGAGGGGTTTGCAAGCAGGTTTCCCTGAGATCTGCTGCGCAGGAACATATCACGTTGACCGATGAGAGTCTGAGGGCTATCGTAAGATACGACTCCAGGCACCGGAGCCGTGCGGAAGGGTTCTGATCGGTTGCTTGGTGAGCTCCTGGCTGTTGGCACATCGACAACCGGGGCGGCGGCAGCAGCAGCAGCGGCAGCAGCAGAAGCAGAAGCAGTAGTAGCCTCTTCTGGAATGACGGGTGATCGAAGTGGCTGAGGGTTCTCCTCCACAATGGGCTGGAAATTCGAGGCTCTCTTTAGGGTGTTGTTTGATGCAGACCTGAGGAGGCCCTTAGGGTTCGACACAGTGGAATCCTTTCGATGAAGTGAAGTATCCTCGGAGGCGCCCTTTGCATCACCAGCGCCTGAGGTCTGTCTATTCACCCGCTTCGTAGCAGGGGCTACCGTGGAGGCTTTCGAGCCCGTCCTGGCCACTGACTTAGCAGGAGGGATTCCCTCGGAAGCGGTCTGCTGCAGCTCTTCGATGTTGACGGGTTTGGGTTCCTCAGCAATCTTCTCCTTCTTTGACCTCACAGCACGGGCGGGAGCGAGCACATCAAGCTGCTCGGGCTCGGGGGTTTCGGCATGGCTGAGGTGCTTCGCCCACTCGTTCGTCCGGTACGAGAGTGCAACTTTTGACAGAGAGCGTGGGAGGCGATCCTTTGTGAGACTCACTGGAGTTGAGACCACCGAAACCACTGATCGAGGCTTTTCAGAGGGTGCTGGACCTGACTCACCGGCATCAGTGCCGACGGCGTCCTCCTTTTGCGAGATGTCCTTCTCGGGAACGGGTGAGGTCGACAACACCGGTGACTGGACGGCGCTTTGCTTGAGCTCAGGGGCTGGGTCGGCAAACTGCGAAGCGTCTCCTGCGTTCGGACTTCGGTCAGAAAGCTCGGCTGTTATCTCGATACTTTTTCTCCTCTGGTCCGAAATATGACTCAAACGACGGTCGTCTCCGCTGACGCTCTCGTTATCAAACGTTGCAGCGACTGAGCCATCATCGGGATGATCGTGGTGAGCATGCGGGACGACCAGATCTTCGGAGCTGCCACTATGATCTGCGTGAGCAGCAACAGCAACGCCTGAACGGGCTGACCTCTGAGAGAAGCTTCGAAGTAGCTTGCCGGAGCTCTGAGAGAATCGCTTCGCCAATGAGTTGCGCTTAGTTGTGACCGGTGCCTCGGGAGCGTCCTCATCGGCGAATGTTGCCACGGAGGAGCGATCCGCCTGCGACCTTTTGTCGTCCTCCTGAGGCACGTTGAATGGAAGCGGGATTACCTCTGGAGCCTCAGTGATGGACGCAACGCTGGATATCCTCTTCTGTGCCATGGAAGTCCTCCGAGAGCCAGCTTTCTCGTCCAGAGTCTCCTCATCGTCAGCGGCATGAGCCGGAACGGTGTCATCTTCGGCGACCCGGATAGTAACCTTGCCCTCGTTGTCCTGGTCTTCCATCAAGGCCGGAGGCACGCGGCTCTGGTCAGGCTCTGACATGTCTGACATCTCAATAACTTCCACGTCGGAGTTGTTTGCTTTGGGCATCTGTGCCACACCATTATGGACTCTCTTCTCACTGCCAACGTCGGAGCCAAGTGAGCTATCAACCTCTCCATTGCCGTGAGCTCGTTCCCATGCACGTCGCTCGCGCGCATTCATGTTCTCCACCCGGCGTCCCAGATCAGCCTCTTGCTGTTCAAGATCCTGCTGCTCTGCCGCTCGCTCCGCCGCTCGCTTCTGCTTCTGCTCACTCACAACCCGCCAAAGCTTGACCTGTGAGATGATGCCGAAGAGGAAGATGATGATGATGGCGGCAGTTTCAACTCTGATGCCTTTGGTGACGGGATAAGTATTTGCCCCGAGAGGGAAGAGATCATCATTGAGGTCCCATATGTATGCCCAGAACTCCTTGAGACCGGCTCGGCTGAAGCAGTCAATGCCGAGAACGGTTACTGTCGCACCGGCAAAAGAAATCAACAGTATCAACGCCCAGTCTCGGGTGTATCGGCTGAAGTAAAAGGCTGATCCGACGAGTGTGAAGCAAGCGATGAATATGGCCTTTGACGCCACAGGCTTGAGAAGACCACCTGGCACCAAGCACAACAGCCACATGCTTATACAGAAGCCCCCCAAGGAAGATCCAAGACCTTCCGTAAGCTCCTTGAAGAAGACCGACGCTCCTCCAAGTAGACAGGCAGGGAGGATAACGGCGGCAACGTACCCACCTTGGAGTGCATTGCTCAGAGGAACTTTCATGATGTAAACGAGAAGCACGGTGATGCCAAGAGCAGCGAGGTAGGCGGAAGAGAAGAAGGTGTGCACCCAACGGTTCTTGATTCCGATCAGTGTATACGCCACGCCGGTGCATAGCAGAACGGCGCCAGCGACTCCGAACGCTGGAGTCAGCTCCGGTGCGAGTGGCAACTGGCCCTCGGGAATGGTTGCTAAGAATCCTGCGTCAGTAAAAGCACAGCAAGAAGAACTTGTCTTGATGACTTGGTTACCATTGATGAAGTTTGAGTTGTCCAGAGGTCCATTGGTTGTAATGCCGGTGCTTGTTGGTTCGGGTGAAGATGTGACGGATTCCTGCTGTCGTGATGCTGTTGACGAAAGAGTATCGGTACTGCCCATTCTGCCATCCTCATTGTTCCTTGAAGCGGTGCCAGTGGGTTCTGAACTTTGAGTTGAAGCTGTAAGAGAAACCGATCCTGTTCCCTCGTCCTGGCGCACCACAACCTGAAAGCTCTGTGCCGTCGCATGCTGAAGAAGCAGCACCAGAGAGACTAAAACCCATATCCTAAGAATCATATTGTCGGCCTCGCGAGATCGTGAATCTATCCAATCGAGTAGTCGAATAACTCCTCTGGGTTATGGATTTCGGAGTCAGCGCGTCGAGACTCTATCGAAGCATGGCTTGGTTGCTGGCCACTACTGGGAGAGAACTCGGGACTTTGAGAAAAAAGGATAACCGGCCACCAAGAAAGGGTATCGAAGAGTCTTCCGAGGAAGCGGTAAGAAAAGGTCAGAGGGAGGCTGAGACGTGTAGTTGTAATTATTATAAGCACAGGATTTCCTTGTTTTCCTGTGTTTTTGGGGTGAGACAGTGTCTGAATGAGTGGCCGGCCGCAGGTAGAGCAACGAGGAGGGGTTGAAGGGCCAGCAAGACTCGAAGTAGTTGATAGGTCGTAATAATGAATGGCTGAATACGTGGACGAGAAAAGAGTCGGTGTGAAAGAATGAAGGAGTGTCGTACAGTACACTGTACTTTGCAAGGGAAAAAGCAACAGAACAACGACTGGCGTCTAAGGACGGAATGAGTGCATTACGATGAGAAGCAAGACAAGCTGAGCCTGGCAGAAGCACAAGAGGATGCAAGAGAGAGGAGGAGGATAATAGAAACGACTATCTACAAACAAGAAGCAACGACTCGCGCAATAGATACATGTGCAATGGTTCCAGCAGGACGAGAGCAGGCGGCCTGCCCCCCCTCATGTCCACACAACCGTCCGATTCGAACAAAGTTCAGTCTCTCCAAGGCATTGTCCACGAACCATTGGGCTTCAGGTGAACTGGATATCCCGTCCTGGGGCGATCCAAAGGGGGGGTGAGGGGGGCGTGGTGGGTTGCTTTGATGGGATAGAATCCATATGCGCGCATCCGGCTCCCAGAGACCGGGGCAAGCAAAGACACAAGGCGAAACACACGCACGGACTTGGCCCGAGTAAGTGAATGGAAAGGGTAAATTGGCGTTACAAAGAAAATGCTCCGACAAGTAGTCAGACGGACGGGTGGAGGTTGCAAGGTCGGTGGCCAGGGGGGCAGAGGGCGACACATGGCGACAAGCGCATGTCACACAGCGCATTGAGCAAGGGAAAGTCTAAAAGGGCTGAAGTACCGAGACCTCAGGACTAATACGTCAGATGATGGATGCTTCGGAGAGCCCTGGCAGTTTCTTGTATCTCCAATCGATCAAGGCGGATTCACCGCTGCTGGCTCGCTCCGAAGTTGAAACCAATTTGCCGTGCCCTTCAGCCCAACTTCAGTACCAGGTGAAAGCGCTCAGTTGTCTTGTCATGCCTGCCTGACCCCAAAACCGATAACTCACCAAATCCACAGCCGCTTGACCTCACTCGCCCAGAAAGTGTGTGCCTGGTGGTCCGATTGGGATTTGGAGGGTACCCTCGTCTGCACCGGACTGGAAGCCCCAAGATTACGCTGACAGGGATCGGCGGCTCGGAACCGGTTGCACGCAACAGGGGTGAGGTGAATACTGTACTGTACCTAGTGGTGAACAGAGCAAGAGGAACAGCGCCCGGGGGGTGTCCCTTGCGGCCAGTGATGTGAAACCCTGAGCACTGGCTAACAGATTGCTGTGGCTGTGATGAAGACGGTGGCTTTGAAAGGAAGAGCCTCGAATTGCACGATGTTCGATGTTGTAATTGGTGTTCAACTGACGACGCCGCTTCATGCGCTGACATGGGCCGTTAGCCCAAGAGTTTAAGGAGAGCCTCTCAGTCATTCTTTGTGAGGGGTCATCATCAACCTGAACAAGACAACCCTCAACTCTTCCGCAATGCCCTAGGCGGGAACGCCATAACTAAAGGCTATCGGATCCAGGCCGGGAAACGACCACGGTGTGACGATGGTGCATCACCTTAGCATCGTGAACCAGAGGGCGCGAAATCCCACTGCACCCTTGCACAAATCGGGCAATCCAATCTGCCGCTCCCACTTACACATACACACCATCCACTTCGGCAACCATAGCTGGCATCGTGTCTGCTGGTTGGGAGAAAAGAGAGAAGGTTACCGGAGGATGTGCCCGCGTCGCGTCGTGTTCAGTAGTTCAATTCATGATGCGTATCGCGATTGAATGCGCCGCAAAGGAAATGCAAGCTATGTTACTTCTTGGATCTATTAATCCATGTAACAGTTGGAAGAGTCATGTCTGCTAGTGCTGTAGCCAACTCTCTCCAGATGCTCGGTATGAGTTGTTTGAGACATGTGTGAGGACAACGCACAGGCGGCAAGACCAGTCGAGCCGCGTCGTCTGATAGCTACCGAAGTGGACAATTGTTCAGCATGGCCCCTCAGCGAACAAAGAGGATATCCAAGGAGGTTGGGTTGTTTGTTCTCTGCTCAGTAGCTTTCTGCTTCCAATCGCCATTCTGTCAGTCAGTGAAAGCGTACGGAGTAGTAGCTTGACCTGGAACAGCCCCCCCCTGCTACTCCTGCTCCCCCCTTCCATTGCAAGAGTGCAATCTAATTCTCAAGCCATAGCGCCAGGCACATGAGCTCCACCAGATCGCGAATTTGGCTTTCCATGTCGACCGTTGGCTGCGATTGATCATTGTACGTACCTTTCAACGCGCACATCCTTGTCTTGGAAGCCCTCCCCCCCTCCATCAGATTGATCCGCGCCGCGCGACGGAAGGACAGGACTGTAAAGACATGCAGCAGCCTGCATGCAGCCCTTGTCATGGCTTCAACTCTAACAAAATTGATCGACACACCAAGAACCAGAAGTCGGATCGAGACATATCGGGAAGAAGAGAACACAACAGCTTGCAGAGTCGCCGATGCCGTGGCTGGCCGTATGTAATGATATGCAGTTCTTCTTTCTGATCTGGCAAGGTTTTTTGTGTGACCTCTGGACCGTGGTACCAGGGCTCGTAAGGCAGCTTCGTGGAATCGTCCTCAGTACGCTAAGTCTAAGTCCTGGACAACATCAGCAGATACTTTTCTCAGTTTCTCACCCTCTTGCACGTGGAGCCACCCGGGCTGAGGCCGCACAGCATAGCCAGCGGTCCCAGCCATCATTCATGCGCCGAGACTTGCCCTCAGCCCCGAGATGCACGGCGCTCGCGATCCCCGAAACCCCGTAAGTGCTTTGTCCTCGATACTTCTCCTGATGAACTTTTTCCCACTAGTAGAACCCAGGCTATTCTCCTGATTTCTCCAGGCGGCAAGCCCGAATCTCTGAATTGAACTTGACTTGTAGTGCCTTACCGCCGATGGAAGGCTTAGCGTGCTATCACCCGCAGATGGTGCCTTTTCAGGAGATTAAGGGTCCACTTAGAGAGTAGCATATAGTTGTAGGAGTAGATGGTGCTTTTGATATGAGGACTCTCTGATGTCCAAGATTGAAATAGACGAGGTGTGCTTGGAACATTAGGCTTGGTCTGGCCATGACCTTGGTGAGACTGAGTTGATGGGAATCCACGTGATGAGTGCCTTCCCAGCAGAGCAGGGCATAACCGCCTTGTGCAACAATACACGAACTTCTCCTGTAATACCTCAACAAGACTTCCGAAGAGCATTTGCTCCGAGAAGCCTGTCCTTGGTATATATGAGTATGTGTTACATTCAAAATCGTTGCGTCCTCAATGGTTGCGTGGTCTGCCTGCCTAGACTTGCCCCTCCCACCCAGAAAGTAAGGTAGTAGTCACACACAACGCAAGGTTAATCGCCGTAAATGCCCATAGTAAAACACCGGCTGCCAAAAAGAAAAAGACATTTCCTCGCCATCGTAACTTGCATCAACCGCAAGGCCAAAAAAGAACACAATCTTGCGTAATCTGGGAATCGAACCCAGGGCTCCCCGACGCTGCCTGGTGGCAACGGAGAATTTTACCACTAAACCAATTACGCTTGGCGATTGTTGGATTTTGTTGCCACTATTTTTCAATATGAATGGAGAACTTGTGTAGGCTAGTAGTCTATACGTACCCTATACTACTCATTCTTTATTTTCAACCTGCGATTTCGACATGATACGTTCTTGTGAGAGACCAGAGCCCGCGTTCAATCGAATCCTGTATGATTCAAAATGAACCTCCAATGTATCGATTCGAGAGGGTTTCTCGTTCCCACCAAAATCGTTGGCTGTTTATCGTCTACTTACCTGGCGGTAGAAGAAAACTGAATGCATCTCAGCCTCTTGCAACTCAGCCAGCGGCGCACACAAAGCCAGCAACAGCTATCTGCATTCTTGTTGTATTGTGACGAAGTAATGTATGCAAGAGCCATAGGAGGTCAGAATTTCATGTTCATGCACTTGAGGAGATCGAGACGTTTGCGTGAGGAAAATACAAGGAATTGCAACTCAATTGCGATAAACGTATACTCTTGATACATTGGTTTTGTTCACTAAGGCCTCCCACCTCCCGAAGATGCAAATGCTGCCCACCGAAAATTGCTTTTCACGCCGACGTCGCTACTACTGAGGACACGGCATCAGGACTAAGATCGAAAACTTCCCTTTCCTCCTTCACTCTGGCGTTGAATCCGGATACCTGGAACACTTTGCTATCGTCTCCCAGGTTCTCAAGATCATGGCACTCGAGGCAAGCAAATCTGCTCAGCAACACTGCCTCGTGAGTGCGCTCTACAACCTCGCTTTGAAAGTCCTGGAAGGCTTCCTCCCGTGATTTGAGGCCTCTTCGCCACAGGTTGAGCTGGTGGACAAACGATGCCGCATCATACATACCATGGTTAGCAGCCTCGCCACGATCTGTGAAAAAAAATAATAGTCAGCTTTTTTCAGAGTTCAGAAGTGCCTGTATCATCAAGGAAGCGAAGGACAAAAAGGGACACCTACACATCGTCATGGTGTGAGCCGCATCACCCAGCAGCGTGATCCTACCATCACTCAAGGGCCAAGCCTGGGTGGGCCAATCCTCCAAAATCAGCTTCTGGCAATGCGTGTCCTCGGGAATAGCAAGGATGGCATTTTTCAGCGCCGGGAACATGCCGGTCGAGGCACAAGCCGCCTCCTTGATCTTTGCAAGTTGCTCCACGGGGTCATTAGGGGCAGGTCCATTCTTTTCGATGATCCAGCTGAGGTTGAATTGCGCCTCGTAGTAGGGGGACTCTGACTTGTCGCTACCGTTGGACGAAGGCGTGGACAGCATGGAGAAGAAGACGAAGTAGCCTGAGCTCGGATGACAGCCTTGCCAGATCACCGGATGCACATCCCTGAAAGGCTGCATCTGCTTGGGAGGCAGGCGAAGAGTGCACCCCGCGAGAACTACAGGAAGCTCATTCAGACGGGCTTTGTCTTCTCCCAGGAGCTGGCGCTTGATCTTGCTGTTCTTGCCGTCAACACCCAGCAGCATCGAACCCTCCACGCTGTGACCATCAGCAAAGTGGACGACGACACCATCCGGCTTCAGTTCCACTGATTCGAACTTCTTGCCCCAGTTGATGGAGATGTCGGTGCTAAGGAGCTTCCGCAGTTTAGCACGGTTGAGGCGGTAGTGATGTCCAGACGGCATGGCACACTTGACCTTGCCAGTCTCGAGATCCAGGAACTGGTAAAAGTCATGGGCTTCAGATATCTTCATGTCAGCTGAAAAGCGTTTACCATAGCGGATAGAGACACAACGTTACCCCTATCTCCAGCGTCAGGATCAACCTGGATCGATGGAATCAGATCGTATAACTCCTTCGGCAGGCATGCTTGCAGCGACGGCAAGCTCCAGTGAACCGTGATCCCCCATCCAGCCGGTCTGGCATCGAGTGAAGGGTCTCTGTCGAACACCAGGAAAGAGAATCCGGCTTTCTTCAATCCTTGCGCCAGAGTCAGGCCTACTAAGCCTGCCCCGATGACGATGATGGGCTTATCTCCAGGTGTGGTCACCATGATGGTTGAATCAGATGATAGATAAGTAGGTAGTTGTACTCAATCGCTTGATGGAGAACAAGTCCAGCAGACACTCACGCCAGACTTAAATAAAACAAAGTACACGCCAAGTCAGGCAGTCACTATTTGACCAACAGCATTCCGGGGAACCTTTCCAATCCCCGACACAAAGAGTCCTCCGAAAAGTAGCCCTGCGATCAATGACGATACGACCAGCTTGCCAGGACCGTATGTCTTCGATAGCCTGAGAAGCCGAAATACTTGAGAACACGAGGACGAGGTATATCAGTCCTATCTCCAGCTAGCGCAAGCCTCCATTACTCTCCCTGGCGCTGGCGGACCCGTGGTTTGTTGTACTGCACATTTCGGCGGGATGAGAAGCAGAGTCAAGTTGCCGACTTGGCAGAACAAGAAGCCGAATCGCCGCGTCTCCCCCCAAGACTCCACCAAGTATCAGCGGGAGAGGTTGGTGGTTTTACCGATAGCTGTACCATACCAGTATAGTGGATGCATGCAAGGTTCAGTGGTACTCAATTTACTGGGCTTTCAGGGACTCAGTGGTCAAATGCCGACTTGCGACGGCCGCGGGATCCAAAGACGGGATGGCGTAACTTATGGGGGTACCTTGCCTTGGGACCTGACGAACCCCCTCCCCTCCATCGACAGTCCCTTGGTTTCCAGAACCCGTTATGGGCTGATCACCTGTGTGTTTCTCTGCCTCGTGAGGTGCAAAAGGCCACTTTCGGATCTTATAAATGATTCCAGGACCTGTCGTTACCCAATCTTGAAGGAGGAGCCAGGAAGCACCGAAACAGAAAGGAACAGACATCTTTTGGAGGAACCATTCATCTCTCTTTTCCCAAACATGCTCGTCAAGCACATCAACGGATTCGAGATTGGCTATGACCAGGCAGGCTATGCCTCAGGGCCACCGGTGGTGCTCTTGACGGGATGGGCGCATGACCTCACTCTCTACGATGGCATGTTCCCGCTCATCGCAGCCAAGCGCAGGGTCATTCGCATGTGCTGGCGAGGCCACGGGCCCAACCGTGACGACGTGCCGGACTTTGGTGTCGAGGAACAGGTCCAGGATGCCATCGGCCTGTTCGACGCTCTGGGAGTGCACGACATGTACCTTGTGTCTCACTCCCACGGTGGCTGGCCGGCTCTGGAACTCGCGGATCGCCTGGGCCCGAGCAGAGTGCGCTGCCTCGTCATGATCGATCAAATCATGACCTCTCCGCCGCCGGCATTCGCCGAGGGATTGCAGGCCATGCAAGCTCCTGATACCTGGATCCAGGCACGGCAAGGTCTTTTCGAGCATTGGCTCGCCGGCAGCGGCAACAGAGCCGTCCATGACCACCTCACCCTCAATATGGGTGGTTTCGGACACAAAATGTGGTCACTCTCGTGCCGCGTTATCGAGAAAGCCTACGGAGAGCATCAGTCGCCCATGGGCCGCATGAAGAAGATCAAGAACCCGCCGCCAATCCGCCACATCTTCTCCCATCCATTGCAGGTACCCGAGTATCGACAGCTTCACAAGGATTTCCAGGCCCAGCATCCATTCTTCTCCTTCACCGATCTTGGAGGCGAAACTCACTTCCCAGATCTTGAGATTCCCGAGAAATGCGTTGAGCAGCTGGAAGACTTGATCCGGTCCAGCGGTCAAACAAACTGAAGAGGCTCGGGTGGGTTGGACTGGGAAGCAAGAAAGTGTATGATCCTTGTAAAAGAAGCCATGACCTAGACCAGCATCACAGGAGCCGCTTGATGGTCCATTATTCAAATAGATTTCGTCCTTACATGCGTTGTTGAGAAGCATGAGGATCTAACTACTGACTCTTCCCAAAGCCAGACGGCAATCTGCATGTGATCTGACTTCATCCCTGTTGTTTCTCAAGTCCTGAAAGTAGCATGGGATTGAAACGAAGCTCATAAGAGAAAAGAAATAACCACCTTTGGCCATCAGAAGGAGGAAAGTGAATGCAGTCCTTGACTGAATGGACATGGCCAGCGTTGTCTAACATTCCACGGTGGCCATCATTTATCAACCTAGGTCCTTAACCCCCCCATGGACATGAACGAGACCAGTGCCTAGCCAGTCACTGAGAATTAATCAAGAACTATTACAAGGAGATCAGATCTTGTCTTAGAGTTCGTGTTCTAGAGCTCACGAGATCAATCAAGGTCAATACACAACGTTGAATGAAGCGATCCGGCCTAGGTTTTGCCGTCCTATCACTTTGCTTATCTTTGGGTATCTAATTCTAGACTGGAGAGCTGTTATTCAAAGTGAAACCATTGGGTCAGCCGCAACAGAGTTTGGAGGCTCCAGCATTGGATCAAGCCTAGTCTTGGAAAGCCCAGATCCTGGGAACCCTTTCCGATCAGATTCTGCCGGACAGACAAGCATCGCGGATACGGGCATCATGGCCACTTTCCATGATAAGCAGTAACTCGTGGCAAACACAGAGAGTCCAAGCTGTCATATCTACCTACCTTCTACTTGTAAGTCAATCAGTAAGTTTACTTAAGTTAGTCCAATAGCGTCGACGCGCTAGCCGACAACCTCGCAACTTTAAACCGTGCGCGTGGACGACCACCAGCGGGGCGCAACCAAGACCATATGAATTCCCAAGAAAGGCCGTCTTTCTGGGGTAAAAGAGGAGACAACCGGCTTATTCTCCACTCGATTTATCTAGGGAGATAGTGGTAGCGTCTTTCTTTGATAGATAGCGGTAGTCCTGCCATTGGCATAGTTCTATCTGGCTTCAAAGGTGCAGGCCTAGAACTTGGGGGTATCAGTGTTGGGGTGAGACCAGGGCTCGAAGTCGCCGATATGCTGTTACTCCAATTTCGAAGCTTGATGTGCTTGTTTGACCTGCAACCTTTGACCTCCTCCCAGGCCATCAGTTAATGCCCAACTTATATATGTCGTCGTCAACTTCCTTTGCTCCAATCTCAGGATCATGAAGAAGACCCCCATCAATCTTGAGCATCATTCAGCAAACGTCTCCGCTCCGCTTGCCCGCAACAAAGCCCAGCAGCGTAACTCGGAAGAGCTAGGTTCTCTTGTTTACTTAACCCCTTTTTCGTTTTTACAAGTCGGGGCTGTCGGGGCTCCTTTGGTCCAGAGCTCTCAATTGAACATTGTCAATCATCATGACTTTGACAGATACCCTTCATGAGAAGAAGATGCCCGACCACGATGTCGAGTCCGCTGCAATTGCAGATCCCAAGTCAAACTTGCAGGACTTCGATGATGCCGCTCCTCAGGAAGGCTCCATCATTGAGCACTACGCTGCACCGGAGCAAGTCAAAAACGTCCTCAGATCATTGACCACCGCCGGCGTGGAGTTGCGTGGCCTGGAACCTGTGCCATTGCAGGATCGAACCCATACCAAGTACTACAACATCATGACGCTATTTGGCGGAAGCTTCATCTCCCTTTTGCCGTAAGTTGGCACTCCTTCCCAATGCTCGGTGCAAAGAAAAGAAAGTGCTGATCGATTCTGTTGATAGGATTGCCATTGGTACGACTCCAACACTTGTGTTCGGGCTTTCCTTTAGTCACGCGGCTGCTATGATCGTGACTATGCACTTCCTCTTTATCCTACCGACTCTATACATTCTGACACTCGGACCACTTCTTGGAATGAGACAATCTGTACAGTTCCGATACGTCTTTGGGTACGTGGCGGTCGACCTGGTCCTCTTGTTGTACAAGGCAATGCACTGACACCTGCTTCCTCAACAGAAAGTATCCCAACTTGTTCTTCTGTCTGGTCGTTATTCTAGAAATCGGTATCTTCGGTATCCTGGCCGCCGTCAGCGGAGCTGAGTGTCTCTCCGCCATCAGAGCGGGCACTCTACCGATCGAAGGCGCTATCAGCATTATCATGGGCGTCGCTGTCCTAATCAGCTTCTTCGGTTACCGATGCCTTCACTTGGTGTGCCAATATATCTGGATCCCTAACTCGATTTGTATTTTGATCCTGGTCGGATGTGCTGCGACTGGTGGGCTCAAGAACCAGGTTGAAGTTCCATCGTCAGGCTCTGCAGCACCGTATCTGTCGACCGTGGCTATCTGCGCCGCCAACATGGCCACATGGGGCACGATCGTGGGAGACTACTCCTGCTATATGCCGCCAACAGCACCAAGGAAGCGCCTGGCCATGTACTGCTTCCTTGGACTGTATGTGCCCTTCACCTGCATGACGCTTCTCGGCGCAGCTATTGGTGGCGCAATTCCAGCAAACCCTACGTGGCTGGCTGCATATGGACAAGGGAGCTTTGGAGCAGTGTGCGCTGAAATCTTAATTTCCCGCGTTGGCAACTTTGGCCGTTTTCTCCTGGTCATCCTTGGCTTTTCGATCGTCACCACCTCGGCCAGAGACATGTACAGTATCTCCATCTCCCTCGTGGGAGTTGTGCCATGGCTCCGAAGAGTACCTCGCATCTTCCTCTTGGTTCTCACCGCTGGCGCCATGATCGGCATTGGCATCGCAGCCTCACGATCATTCCTGCCGGCACTCAGCGCTCTGGTGAGCATCGCTGGCTACATCACTGGACCAACCGTCACTGTTTTCCTAGTGGAATGGTTCTTGTTCCGTAAGGCCGATCCTCAAACCATGGATCCCCGAATCTGGGATGATCGTAAGGCCTTGCCATCTGGGTGGCCTGCGCTTGCGGCATCCACGATTGCGTGGGCGCCGATTGTTCTCTCCATGGCCACGACATGGTACGTGGGACCAATTGCGAAGAATGTTGGAGATTTGGCCTATGAGCTTGGTGCGGCTTCGGCTGTCCTGATTTATGTTCCTTTGAGGGCCTTGGAAATCAAACTGAGGGGCCGCCTGTAATTTTTGATAGTAGAGACTTGATCTGCACTTTCTCTTATAGAAGCCATGGATCAACTTCCCCCCCTTCTTGTGCAAAATTGTTGAACGGGAACATGAACGACATGGGCGAGAACGTCCCATCTGGCCCATACGTAAGCCCCAGACTATCAGCTCGCGCAAATGGGACTGGACCTGAGAAGGCAAACAAGCCTGCCGGATCCTTACTAGGCCCAGCCATATTTGAGTGCTCAACCGTTGACGGTGCAGCTGGCTCTGGAAGCCCTGCATTTTCTTGACCCTCAGCTTCAGACGTTCGCTGATCCTCCGCCGCTGAACCACTAGTCCCCAAAGAAGGAAGTACAGGTCCGGCATTCTTGATCATCCTGTCAAGTAAGTAATGTGTCCACACTGCGAATGGCCATCTGTCTTGAAGTTG
This sequence comes from Sarocladium brachiariae, assembly GCA_008271525.1. Taxonomy (NCBI): domain Eukaryota; kingdom Fungi; phylum Ascomycota; class Sordariomycetes; order Hypocreales; family Sarocladiaceae; genus Sarocladium; species Sarocladium brachiariae. Next base: position 2,667,503 of record RQPE01000001.1, read on the forward strand.
ATCAGATACAACCATGCCAAACCGAGCCCTGTGTTCTGCAACCAGTCGCACGTTGCCTGTCTCGCGTCGAAGGTACATGATGTGGATAGCGATTGAGCAGTAAATGGCGGGGAACGCAACAAATGGCAGCCGTACCACAAGATCTCCTGGACTTGCCAATAGATTTTCGAGAATGCGACACACGGCACCGGCTGATTTGAAGTAGGACTCCCGAGCCCCAGATGACCCAGAAGACAGATCTGTTGACAGCATTCGTTCAACGACAATCAAGTAGTCCAGGTGAATTAGCTCCAAAACAGCAGGATAGAATCCCTCTCCGGGCGTCATTGTCCCGGTCGACCTCCTGTACGCAGCTGGCAAAGTCGAGGGGAAGTTCTTCAGCGCGAGCCACGCCTGACTTTCGAGCTGACGACTTGGTGAAGCAGAGTATTTCTCCTGCAGGCATCGATCGAGAAGGACTGAAAGCCTTGAGTATTCGACGACGAAGAGATCCGACTCGTCCGAGGTTGTCATTCCGCTTGAGGGGAGCACATCATGTATGCTGAGCACAGGAACATCGCTGTACTGTGAAAGTATATGAGGTGGCCTTCCGAAGACGGCCGCGTGGTGAATGTCATGTGTGAACAGAACCCACCAGATCCTGCGCCACAGCTTCTGGCGACCCTCTGATAGGATTTGATAGGATTTCCTGTGAGGAGTGGTCAGTGAACGCAGGCAACATGACTTGACTTGACTCACGCTCTGTGCATCCCCAGACCCTGAGCTATGTGCGTAGCTACACCGAGCCAGTGCCAACTATCCTTTTGGTCCATCGGGCCTTGCCACCAGTTCATCAGAAGAATGCAAGATTGGATATTTGCAATGGCATCTTTCTCGTAGTCCTTTTCGTGCAGTGTTTTGGCTCGTTGATAGAATGTCGCACACGCCAGATACCGAGAGTCAAACCCAAGTTTCTCGATGAGATTGTCAGAGCAGTAGATTGAGGAGATGCAATAGACGGCATTGAGGAGGAGAGGCGAGATGCGGTCTTGCTGATGCAAAGTTCTGAACTCGAGCCTGTCGAATATCGGAAAGAAAGGGTATACGCATTCAAAGAAAACATTAATCAACTCTTCTCTTAGCTCTACTTCAAAGAGGTTGAAGCAGCCAAGGTTGCGCAAGTGCTCTTCGTCCGCAGTCCGCAGTGCTCCGAGAGTGGCATGCGTCGCTGGGGTGAGTCTGGCCATCATGCTTTGCTGCAAGTAATCACCCCAAAGCCTCCTTCGACCGAAATTCTTGAAAGGGTCACCGACTTCATGAATCAGATACTTCATGTTGCTTGAATCGCCCATGTAGACAACACGATGACCGCTACCAGCATCTTGGTCTATGACCAGATCGGGAAGAGAAGGGCTGGCATAATGTACGTTGCCCCTATCATCAGATGGCGTGGCCGATGGCGCCGACACATCCAGGGAAGGGGACGCGTCTGCTTGAACGGATTGCTCTGTCTGGGAATCCTTATGGCTCTTCTGAGCTCGTGATGAGGTCCGTTTATATCTGAGTATGTGTGAGCGCTATCCTTTGCAGAAGAAGAGAGGATCTGCAGGTGGCCGCATACTTTCCACGCTTTGACTCTATGAGCTCGCATTCAACGTTGAGGAGTTGGCAGTTCGAACATGATGCATCTGAGCTGGTGCGATGACATCTCACGCGTCTTGCATTGCAGTTCTTGCAGGCAACTCGAGTTCGAGTTGTATGCTGGGTAGACCCTGCTTTACGACCAGAAGACATGACCAAGAATCATCTGCGCGCAATCGGATGGCTGACTGGATGTAGCGAGGAACGCATGGGGAGGAAAGGCGAGAGGGAAGTCAAAGCGATTCAGCACTGTCACAGCATGATAGCCACCACCAGGGATTAGTCCAGAACCACAAGGCTTTTGATAGCACTAGCGTCGAGCAACGCCTTGGGGGCGGGCCAGGCGGGTGCTGCACCCTCGCTCGTACCCTTCTCTAATGCAGGCTTCCCGATCCCCGCCATGAAACTACTACTAGTAGGCACTAGCAGTACCTACGATATACGCTAAGCCACCTGGTAACCACCACCATGGTCCACGACCCGTCCCATCATCGTGAGTGGGACTGGAATCATTCGCGAGTAGAACATGTGAATACAAACCAATGGCTGGCCTGCATGTAGTGATGACTGGAAAATTTGTGTTTCGTATTGACACTGACTAGCCCTTGAAGAAGCGCGCTTGAAGCAGCCAGTTTCTTCTTCGTCACGTAGACAGCTTGGGACGCATGCATAGCATTGTTCATGGATATGCCTGGAGATAATAAATGCTTCATCGTTTTGAAACTCGACTTGGTACTCTATCACCATTGTAACGCATCTGTCCGCTGGCTTTGTTATTACGACTTCTCGAGGATCGACTCTGTTGCGCCAGTGGCTCTTGTTTCTTCCCAGTGACAATGGCTAGCAGAGTCCTCAGTGGCAAGAGAAGAATGTTTGTGATTGCTTGAAAGGGGAGAAGCAAAAGGGTGACGATGGACTCCAAAGTCCAGGCGATGACATTCTTCTGGTGGACGCTGTTCTTGGCGGCCGCGGCTGCGAGTGCGATGGCGTCCTCGAGGCGGGCATCCAGAGCGGCGAAACGCGATTCCGTTTGAATTTGCAAAAGGGTTGCTTTCTTCTCGTATCGCCGGACGGCACGGTTGAGCGCGTCAAGCTCGGGTTGTATGGTTTTCCTCACATCTCTGGCAATGTCTGCCTCCTGCTTTGACTTCGATGCCTCACTCTCGCTACCCTTGTGTATCAGAGTTTCTTCTGCAGATGTGCGGGCTTCGAGGCGCCGTAACCTTGAGATAATCTTATCCATGCCGGCCCCGCCTGTACCTAGAGTCTGGCTGTGTGGATTCGCGTGCACCACACGTTGGAGGTGCAGCGTGCGTGACTGGAAAAGTTTCATCATATGCGAAAACACCCGCAGCTCTGAGATCAAAAGGAAGATGGTGAGGTTGTAATTTGAAACCAAGCCTTCCGAAGGACGACTGAGCTGGGAACGGATGGCATGAAGTAGGTAGGCGCTAACAAGCGGCAGGACCAGGCACGACAACAATGATACGATCTCGTAGCAGTAAAGCTCCCTCAAAGCGGCCTGTTGTTGGGTGGATAATTCTTTCTGGTCATAGATTGGCTGTTCTGACTGAACTTCATTTTCTGACTCTTCCGGGACGTGGTCAAGCGGTACGGCAGGAGAGGAGGGGTCTTGTGATTCAGTATCACTATCATCCTCGACGACTGACTCAAATCTTGACTCTTGTCGCGTGCGAATCTGCTGTGCGGAGTGATACCATTTCCTGAGACGCGTTAGTCTTTGCGCACTACGCAGGAGAACCCCGAATAACTGTACCATGGCTGGGTGACAGACCAGTGCAGGAACACACCGGCCAAGCCTAATAGCATCATGTCCGTGACTACCGCACTTCCATCCTTGAACAGGGAGCCAGCTATCGCGGGAAGTAATGCGAAGGCCAAAGACAAGCTGGCCAGGCTAGATGTTTCTGAAGACGCGCCAGCTCCGGCATCGTCATCTGCAGCTGGGTTCAGGATGTTTCGGGCTTCGTTCAGACTATATTCTGAGAAATTCGAACTTCTCCGATCGTTTACCCCGGGGGATTTCTCGAAAATTGTATTATTCATATCATCTGGTCTTGGGCTCATTGTGGAACGTCGGCGCATGGACGAATCGTCGATGGTGAAAGCGCGGCGGAGAGAATGGCCAGCGGGCGGTGCGCTGAAGCCAGATGCCAAGGGGGATATAGGGCGAGTCCCCAGGTTTTGATTTTCGTCAGGCATTATGTGAAAGACGCATCGCCCCTAGGGCGTAGCAAAGCGGCAAGTCGGATGGAGGATTACGTGTAGATGGAAAGGAGAGAACGCGATGGGCACGAAAGAGTGTACCTACGTGGTAGTGACTTCATTGCTGGAATGGTGCGGTGTACGAAGTCAAGTGGCTGTGAGACAGACCTCGGCACACGCAGATAATGCTGGTAAACACGATATACAGAGCAAATTGATTTCCATCTGATAGGATTCATGAGTTTAAAGATCGAGGCTAGATCATTCATATAAAGTGCCCCCCGTAGCCCGCTGAAATGGGGGAAGATGCCGGCCTCTGGCAACTGTTTGCCCATGTTCTCTATCATAGTAAGTGCCTGGTATCCGTAAGGTAGTGATTAATTGATCCTTGCAAGATGTGGCGCGTGGCCTGTGCCGGTGGCTTGACTGTCGGGAATGACTGTTTCAAGCACGTGCATTCTCCCGTTCTGCTGCTGAGGCAGGAGAGACAGGATTCAAGTTTACAAAAGAAGATTTCAATCATAGAAAAAGCATCTTGAGGCATGATAAGTCCGAGCACAACGTCATGATTCGTCTCAAATACTGTGATGATGAAGCGTATGAAACAATGGTAACTCCGTGTAAGTCAGCAGATGACGCAGCTGATAGCGGCTCAGCCGGCAATCCGACTCGAGGCGATGATCTTCATACATATAATTGGATGTTTTAAATGGACTTGACCATGAACAGCATACTACCAAGCTGCCGAAGATGCCCCTGGAGTCCCGGATCGAGGGTCTGTCACCCATTGGAGCATTATGCCACTTCTGCTCCAGCCTGTGCCTACACCAGCAATATACGAGAAAATGGCTTGGCTTCCTACCTCTGAATCCAGCTACGACCTCAGTCATTACGTTTGCGCGTCCAAGCTGAAGCAGGCATCGAACCAGCCTTGTTTGTGATGATCCTTGCACCCGAAGAAAGCCAAACAAGTTATCCTGTGTCCTTGTGTCGGGGGCAAGTAAAGAGATTGCATGAACAAGCGAATATCGGTGGCGACCAGGGGCACCCCAGAGCCAGGGCTGGGACCGGTGCCCGACTAAATCTGCCCGGGTTGACCAGCGGCCCCTGGAGGAGATCACTGTAGAGTCTGATAAACTCTTTTGTTTTCTCATTCTGTTCTTCACTTCCAGATCCTCGGTCTTGGTTCTTCTTCCTTTCCCATGCTTATCCTCGACTCTTCCTACTTTGTATAAGGGTCGCTCGTCCAGCGTCGCAACCCTTCTGGAGCTTACCTGCAGGACCCCAGCCCACTCCTATTGTCAGTGAGCAAGCCCCTGGAATATGCAGGGTGCCAGGGCCGAACTGCCCACTAGACAGAACCCGGAGCCTCCTCTGCGCTACAGTGAGAGACTCGCACTTCTGCCACTGTCAGTCTACCCGACATCCCCTCACAGGCGGAGGCTCCCAGGGCCACAAGCCACTGTAGAAGCTACCACAGGGACCGTCAATTGCTCCTTGAACAATCATCGTCCAAACCACCAACCACAAATATCGACGACGCCAATCGCGCTTCTCGTTAATATTGCACCTAGTGCTACATCTGCTGCTGCTACCCAATCTGCCCAGGGGTCATTTTTGAAGCCGTCACCGCCCACATCACCTAGGGACGGTCGGCCTAAGCTTCATCTATCCGCCGCTGTGCCCTTGCCTGCCTTGTCTTCGACGATAGCGCAGACAGGTGCTCCTGGTCTCCTCCTCTTGCCTTTGCGGCTCTCCGATACACAGCCGCTCACCTCCTTCACGATACCTTCGTGCGCGGTCGTCTCCACGGCTGCGCATCGTTCACCATTCCCACGGCTCCTTACGACGTCTCACCACTCGCATCCACAACCGATCCGACCGCCGTGATCAATGCTCCTGTCAAACCTCGTCCAGATACCCTCCCACCACAGAAACAGAACCGCTTTCGACGTCCAAGCCTGAGCCTCCTCCCTTCGCGCGACAACCCGGCCGTCGCAGCTGCAGCCGCGCTCCAATCTCCACCGCCACCCTCTCAGCAAACTCCAGGCGGCAGCCTACAGATCCTGCAGTCGCCCTTTCGTCGTCGCCCTGCGGCTGGTGTTGCACTTCCCCAAACCCCATCAGCAGCGCGGCGTACAGGTCGCCTCGCTGCTGCTCGGCTGTGGAACCCGACCAATTCAACTCCGCGAACGCCTTCCTCCGACCGGAGAAGCCGCCGGCCTTCTTCACCGCCCCCGCCTGCGATTCCTCTGCACGAATTCGAATTCACTGAGGACACTTCAGGATCTGGAACCAGGAATCATCGGCTGCTAACTCTGCCCGAGCAGTGGCAAGCCCGTCACTCTACATCGACCCGCCACAGCTTCAGTATTGACCGCAGACCGAGTTCGGACCGACGCGTGAGCCTGCCGAAATCCATCCGGACGTCCTACGACGGCAAGAGGTCCGGCAGTCACTCGCCTAACCCGCCTGACCTATCTGGCTTGCTAGTTGAAGAGGACTCAGCAGAACAAGGGCCCTCTCGGCTTGATAAGGGGAAAGGGAGAGCTACGATGACAGCACTCGATCAAGAACCAAACGACGCCTATGGGCAGGATCTGGAACGCGGACCGGATGTTATGGATCCCCGCATATCGAATGTCTCCTACGGCGATGGTATTGGCTCAGCAATATCGTCGTCGAATTCATCCATCATGGGCGAGGATGTTCAATTCGACGGCGAAGAATGGGGACCGCTGCATCCTTGCTTCCCGCACATCAACCCACACGTGCCTATCGATTCACCTGAACACACTACCACGCGTATCATTCGTATCCGACGTGATTGGCTCCAAGAGGGCGACCTTGCTCCCACCTTTTCCATACTCTATCCTGAGATCCTTGATCCAGCCGGTTTGTCTGAGCAGGAGTTCCGAAGGGTTATTGATAAGGTGAATCGTGAGGTCATACCAGCTTTCAACCCCTACAGCGCTCGGAATATCTTCGATGGTGCCATGGGTCTTGTCACAGGTTGGCTCTGGGATGACCTAGGCTTCCCAGCAGTCAAATCAAGGTTGAACGCTCTGGAGAAATGGATCGACTCTTGGAATGCTGAAATGGAGAAGTCTTTCGGCTCTGAGGAGGGTCTGAGTCCTCCCAAGCTCATCTCGTTGCGCCGCACTGGATACATGAGTGTAAGTGGTATAAAAGTGAGAGTACCCTGATGGCAATCGAAGCTAAATAATGTGCAGTTGGATATCCAGATCTCTGATCCTGAAATCACGCGGGAACCCAGCTCTCACGGCGCGGGCGAGTCGAATACTGCACTCTCACTCGAAGCACCAGCGCCGGCCGTGATGGCCTCTTAAGATCCTGCGATAACGGCCTGCATTCTACATCTTTTCTTACATATGACGACTTCGACACTGTTTCAGCAATGAACTAAACCGCACTTGATGACTCTTGTACACACAACAATTCCGAAGTAGCATTTCTTTTCTCGCTATTTCGACTGCTTTCTCGACTTCACTAGAAGACCTTTTCTGACGTATTCTGGAAGAATCTGGGGACGATGATACCTTGCGAGCATATCTTGAGTTTGGCGTTTTCTTTTTCTTTTCGTTTATTTGTTTGAGAGCTGTGAGCAGCCTTGGGGGATGGACGGGCAAGGATGGGATGGGATAGGAGACCAGCGAGGATACCATGAAGAGCTGCGGTGGTGCTGAATGATATGGATGCAACCGAGGGCTTTGCTCCATATCTGATATCTGAAAGAAAATGTTTATGTTATGGGAACACCTAGCGCGACGGTGCTTGTTATTCATGCTGTTGGCACATCTTAGCACTATTGTAATCATGACTCGATCCATCTCCCTTCTGCGATGCATTGCCTTTAGTAACCACCAACTGCCCAGGCCTTGAAGATATAAGTATGATAGGTTAAAATGAGGTGATTGGACAAGATGCAACTTGTCAAGGGCACTATCATTGAATGGTCCTCGTACGTTCACGCCCGAGTTTACTCCAGAGGAGGCTCCGAGACCGCCCCCGGTCTCCGGTTTAGGCCCGGCCGAAAGGGGTACGGGAACCTGATGTAGCAAAAAAAGGACGAAACCTGCCTTGGCGTGCATGCTGCGAATTTTATTCAGCCAAGGTTCCTTGGAAATGATTATTTGCATTTTTCTCATTTCCCGCAGATCCTCACGCAAGCTGTGCGAAACACCGTGCTGCAACTCTATGTATCCCCTCACGGGTGGGTTGAAAGGCTGAGGTTGGGATCACCTCTCCCCCGCTACTTCTTGTCGAATCGTCTGGATGGCGCATACATAACTACGTGCCTAGGTGCCTATCTAACAATGTCATCGTCACCAGCTTCTCCAGCAACAGGGGTTTTGAAGGACTCGGGTGAAGCCTCAAAAGCAGGTTGTTTCTGGAAAGTGGTGAGATTCATCAAGGATCAATGGATCATCCTTGGATTTGCGTTTGCGTGTGTGATGGCGTATCTCTTCCCGTGTAAGCCAACAAACTCTCCTCTGTCTTTCTCTATTGCACGCCCTCTCTGTTTCGTGCAAAAAAAAAAAAAAAAAAAAAAAAACACTGACGTGAACCTCAGCGGTCGCTGCTCGTGGGGGTCCGATCAGGTCCGAGTACACAGTAATCTACGGTGCCGTTGCTTTCATCTTCCTCGTGAGCGGGTTGCAGCTCTCACCCAGCAAGCTGAAGACTCATCTTACGAACTGGAGGCTGCATGCGTTGGTCCAGGGAATCTGTTTCCTGATTTTCCCAGCCGTGATGCTCGGTACGAATACCTTCTTTGACGGAGCGAGCCCCATGGCTCTTCCATAATGTTTTTGTACGCCACGACCGCTGACCTAACTCTGTTGATTCTTTCTTCTTCAGCAATTCTTCACATCTCCATTGTTGCTGGCGCCCTCACTTCCGGCACTCCATCGATTCCAATCATCATTGGCATGCTCGTACTCTCCTGCATCCCTACTACCATCGCTTCCAACGTGGTAATGACACGTATGGCACACGGCGATGACGGGGCGGCCATCATCTCCGTTGTTGTGGGAAACGTTTCGGGCTCGTTCATCTCCCCCCTGCTCATTTACGCCTTCATGCCTCGCGGTCCAGATTTCGACGAATGGCAGCCTGCGAGTCCGGCCACTCTGGGGATCATGTACGGCAATGTCGCGAAGCAATTAGGCCTGAGTGTGTTGATTCCCTTGATCGTGGGACAGGCGGTCAGATGGACTTGGGAGCAGAAGACGGTGAAGTGGTTGAACCGATTGAAGCTGGCCAAGGTCTCTGGGGTCTGTCTCGTACTTCTTGTCTGGTAAGTCCAACGCTTTGGAGCACAGCCACCTTGACGTGTCGCGGCAAACCTGACAGGATATCAAGGACCACTTTCTCCGGTGCCTACCACACGGGTGCCTTGTTCAAACTCTCGACACCTTCCGTGCTGTTCAATGTTTTCATGAATATTGGCCTGTACAGCTTGTTCACCGTGATCTGCTTCTACGCAGCTCGGCCTCCTTTGATCCTCACGAGATTTGTCAACGATTCCGTTGCAAAATCCCGCTTAGCCAAGCCGCTGCCAAATGTTATAAGGCAGATGGTCACTCTGCAGAGGATGTCAAAGGAGGAAACAGTAGCCGTATGCTTCTGCGGAGCAGCCAAGACGACAAGCCTTGGTATTCCACTCGTCTCAGCAATGTGGACGCATGCGGACGACCTAACAAGGGCGTACATTCAGATACCCGTGTTGCTATACACCATCGAGCAGGTATGTACATTTTGCCATCCCACCGCCGTTGCATTGCAAATGACGGGTAGACTATACTGACGTGCTGCGGCAAAGGTCTTTATGGCGCAGATCCTGGTTCCGTTTTTCCGAAGATATGTAGACTTAGACAGAACTCCTGTTACAGAAGAAATGACTGGCTCGGGAGAAGAAGCGGATCGGCCCGGTTCAGGAGGAGTGCAGGATGAAGTCGAGACAGTGCAACACACCTCACTCCCGGCCGTTCGCCCGCCCGCCGCGGCCGGTGCTACCGATTCATCGGCTATGCGGAATGGAGGAGATAAGGCTGCTTGTGCAATGTTATGCAGGGGGTGAGAACGACTGAATGCACTGATCTACCTTGAATCATCCGATGCGAGCACGCTCGTTCTCGTGCATTGCCTATTCCACGTGTTTTCGGACCGCCTCACCCGTCTTACACGTTAAATCTCTCAAGAAAGGCAAGAGTACATGGAAAAGGGAGACGAAAATATTGATAACATCATATATGGTCATTTAATGTCTCTAGATGTAGAACCAATCCCCTCACCATCGGCACGGATGACAGGTCCGTGACCTTTTGCTTTGTCGTTCGAATCTGCCACTGACGCTTCGTCTCATTCGCCCGTCATTCGCCCGTCAAAAGGTCCTCAGGCAGGCCTCCTTTCTACCCAATGACGTTGCGGGTATCTTCTCGTGCTCCTGAAGCCAAAAGTAGAGGCGGCCAAATATGGGGGACAAAGGAGAGGACAAGAAAGGGAAGAAATGGAAGAAGGAGAACAACCTGTGGTAACTGCAGAAATATATGTATTGAGCTTCCGGTTCTTGAGAACTATGTGCCTCGAGCCTACTGTGCCTTTGGCTCCTCCTTGCGCACGAGGCTCTCGAACAGTGGCGCAAGATGCTTGGCGCTCTTCTTGGGGTAGCGCTTTTGGCCGTTCTTGTAGTCGACATAGGTAACACCAAAACGGGTCTCGTATCCTTCAGCCCACTCAAAGTTGTCGAGGAGCGACCAAGCGAAGTAGCCACGGACGTTGACACCATCTAGAGCCGAAGCAGTAGCCATGGCCTTGACGTAGTCATCGTAGTACTGAAGACGGAAATCATCTTCAAGAATCTGTTCCATGGGCATATCGTTCTCCCCCTTGATGCTGGTACCGCTCTCAGTGACGTAGATCTTGGGGTAGTTGTAGCGCTTGCTCAACCAGACAAGCAGATCACGGAAACCGGGAGCGCAGGGGCGAAGCCACGGGGACTGGGTCTCGGCACCAATGCAGTCACCACGGTAGTTCCAGAAAGTGGTTTCAAGGTTGCCTTTGAAGTCATCTAGTGGCGGCTCACCATCCAGGTGCTTGACGTAGTCGGCCGTGTAGTGATTCATGCCATAGAAGTCGTTGGAACCCTTGACAAGAGCCTTCTCTTCCTCGGTGAAGGTAGGGAGGCGGTCGCCAAGCTGTTTGCGCATGGATTCGGGGTACTCGCCAAAGTAGACGGGATCGGCAAACCAGCTGATGGCGAACTCAATCTTGCGGTTGGCAGCCTCGACGTCCTTAGGGTCACGAGGATCATAAGGGAAGGTAGCATCGCCATTGAGGGTGATGCCAATCTCGCCGCCAGCAGCCTCCTTGAAGTCGTCACGGTAAGCCTTCACGGCGCGACCGTGGGCAACGAGAAGGTTGTGGCCAACAATCCAGGGCTCGGTGCTGCTGTCGCCCTCAGCGCTCTTGCTGCGGTCAGACGTGCGTCCGGGCGCAAACTGGCCGACGCTGTAGCCGAGGATGGAGGAGCACCAGGGCTCGTTAAACGTGATCCAGTTCTTGACCTGGGGAAGGCCCTTGAAGCAGACACGGGCGTAATTTTCAAAGTCAAGGGGGAACTCCTCGCGGTTGAGCAGGCCGCCATAGCGCTTCTCGAGTTCATCAGGAACGTCCCAATGAAGGAGAGTGATGAAAGGAGTAATGCCAGCAGCGAGAAGGTCGTCACAGAACTTGCTGTAGTGATCAAGGCCGGCCTGGTTGATAGGGTCGTTACGGCCACCCTTGGGAATGATGCGGGACCAGCACAAGGAGAAGCGATACGCCTGAGAGCCCATGTCCTTGAGCAGAGCAATATCTTCGTCAGTGCGGTTGTAAGAATCGCAGGCAGTCACACCGGAACTGCCATCAGCGATCTTGCCGGGAATGGCAGTGAAGGTATCCCAAATAGTCGGACCACGGCCGTCCTTGTCGATGGCACCCTCAATCTGGTAGCTGCAAGGAATGGTCAGCATTCATTCGGGTCTCTTTGCATTTTGATAAGGGCACTCACGCGGCCGTAGCAAAACCCCATTTGAAGTCGGCAGGTAAGGCCATATGAGCCATCTTCCTTTGTTGAGTAGACATGATGTTGAGCCGTTGCTGAGTTACGAAGAGAGACTTTAGGGGGGCCTTCTGAGAGCACAACAGGACAGGTGGAACTCAGTCTGGTGAGCGCTGAGTTTATACGGAAGAAACTGAGCAACCAAAGGGGGTATTTATCCTTTGTAAATACCAACGGCAGCACAGGCAAGGACTTAGGAGACAAGTACCAAGACCATGAACGGAGGACGGGAGACCGGGTGTGTTATATACCCAAAGCAATTGTGTATTAAGAATCACTTTGACGGAGACAGCTAAGGCGACGGACCAGGCATTCGAGCAAGGATCCTTGGGCTAGTTATCGGCAGACGAGCAATGCTGGCTGGGAGGGAGTAAAAAAAAAGGGAGACGACACGAGGCAGGACAGTGGCTAACAGCACCGTCGAGCCGTTGGGAGGAGGTCCCGCATCGGACCGTTGTGGCCGTGGCAAACTAAGGAGGAGAGCAAGGCAGCGCAGCCTGGCAACAGAGGCGAGGTTCCAGCCCCAAAAGGATGGAGAGAAGAGACAAAGCACACACAGGCAACGAGCGAGTGTCAATGCCGGGGAGGGGTAAAGGGTCAATGTCAACAGAGAGAGAGAAGACGGGGCCTTGCAGATTGAAAGCGTCGAGGTGGAGAGGAGGGGGTGGGTGATGTTCGTTCGCTATCTGTATTACTCGTACGCCCCTGAAGACCTGCCACGCTACCGGTGGCTGCCTGGCCAATAGGTGAGTAGTATCGGAAAAAGATCGGATCTGAGTGACAGTTTCAAGCATGGTGGTAATATTCAATCAACTATACGGAGTAATTTACTTGAGTACAGCTTCTGGATTAGCCACCTCTGTACTCCTCCATCATCCAGCCACGGGACCTTCCATTCGCCTGTCTTCATCCAGATGCGTGTTCTCGGTTTGCATCAGCTTTGGTATAGCTGCTCGCTATCAATGGTCTTGCGATTCAGCTTCGACGGACACGTCATGGGCGTGGTACGTTAAGCTACGCCGGACGCCCTTAGGTTGCCGACTCACGCCTCCTGCTGCTTAAGCACATCGCAAAACCATGCGCACCATTTCGATGGCATCACCTCTCTTTTTGAAGACTCATCATGCAGCTCATCGACAATCAATAGCTGGCTATCCGTATTTTGTCCCGTGAGCCCTAGGATGCTGCTTGGAAAAACTTGACCTATCCCTGTTGTCAAGGTCTCATGTACAGTACACGGCATTCTTCTTTGTCGTCCCCATCCAGGGATTCTCCAACGGCTTCTCCTCATCAACCCGGCCCAGCCCAGCCCATCCATCTGTACATCTGTGCAGGCGAGGTGGTCAAGATGATGCTTAAAACTTGCGCTATCCTTCCTGGCCCGTTCTGGTGGCTGCTGGTCGTTAGTCTGGCTTTCTGTGCACCGAGAGTAATCATAGACCCGCCAGGTTGGGCACATAGCCAACTCGAATAAAGGTGCAGACAAACGACTCCTCATCGATTCAAGACGCCGTTGATTCATCCAAAGCCACACGGATAGTCCGCCGTCTGATCGGCGTCACAATTCCCCGCGGCCAAAGCAGAGTAGCGCCTAACTACTTGAATCACCATACTGGGAATTCACATCATGCAAGCGTGAAAACATCGTGTGCATTCCACCAAAAAGGACAAGGGTCCAGGGACCGATTTCGTTTCATTGTGGTCGACACACCCCCAGCAACCCCACGGCGGGGTACCAGGGGCAGCGAGTGGCTTCACCGCCCACACGCACCAGTAACTGTCAAGCTCTGACAACACACGCCCCGTCGCTAAGGCTTTGCTACTTCCGAGTGCCAATTCGAGAAGACGGCCCGTCTTTCCGACTGGCCAACGAGCGATCTGAAATGTGGCAGCACAACCCTACTTCCCAATATTTCGTCGTCGCCTTTGGCCTCGATCTTGGGTCGTTTGTGCTGCTATTGAGCATCCTATAACGCGATTCAAACGCGATTCCTCGAGCGCCTTTTCGGGAAAGGAAGACAACTTCGCATTCTACTCCGCCTTGGGATTTTGGCACGTGAAACGAAACCCCTCGCAATACTGTCGAAATTGAGAAGCCAGTTACGCCTTGGTTGATCCTTGCCGTTGCTATGCGCGCCCATCAACCACTTGTTTTGGGTGTAAAGGACGCCTCCATAGCCAGTGTGCTTAACTGTTTATCACCCGCTCCCCACGTCGCTTGGTGGCTCGCAAACTTCAACGTGACCACAAGTATATTGGCAGCCCAATCCCAGGCCGTAGTGTTCGCCTTGTTTTGACCTTAGCCTGTTCAATCGACCCATATGACCGTGTCTCTATTCGGACCTGCTGGAGTTTGGTTGTGCTTTTTCTTTCTTCTTATCAGTCCATGAGCTCGGTTGAGACTGCTTGATTCAAGGACCCCCACATCGTTGCCCACGAGACACGCCTGAGGTTATAAGCATGGATGGTCTGGAAGTGATGGCATCATATGCACTCCTCCCGCGGTTTTGCGGGCATTACAGAGACGTGGAAATTTCTTCTTGTTGGCAGAAAGGTCGCACTACATACGCACTTAGATAGCGCCTGCGCGCCGGACCCGGATCTATCTTTGAACGTCTGCAGACAGGGGACAAGTGTTCAGTACTGGAAAGACAGATTGATCGGTTGATCTTCTTTACATTGCTTCAACCATCTGCCGCAGATTCTCCCCGAGCCACTAACCCCTTCACAGTCACGGTACGCATGTGGCAGACCGAGCATAACAGCACACCCCGCTTCGAATTCCTCGTCACCCCTCTTGTATATATGTATGTACAAAAGGCCAGCTGCATTTTCCACGAACCATTTTAGGACCTTCTCTTGCAGCCGGCCGATCAATCAGCGACTTCTAAAAAGACTTCCCCGACCCTGCCAATCGCCCAAAGTAGCATGCCTGCCGAGGTTCAGTGCCATCAGCTTGGACACTCGCCGACGTGTCTGGTCCATTGCTTTCACCTGTTCCAAGTTCATCACATAATGACTTTACCCCAAATTTCTCCAACAAACCCCTCTTCATCATTCGTCCCGCAGACACGCCGCGCCCGTCTTCCGTCAACTGATTTCAGCTTCGTTAAGGGCCCCTTCTGGACTTGACATTGGCCTCTTCTTTCCGTTCGTCGATGAACCGATCTCCGGGCAACTGTGAAATACACTATGTGCCAGGGCACCAGGATCTCGCCATTTGCCGGGGCTAGCCCACTCTGGAACACTACCTGGCTCAGTATCACCTCATGCCATATCAGCTTCTCACGCAGCCTCCGTTGACTACTACTCCGGGTAATGAATGCTACCGCTTTCTTCAATTACACAAGGGCGGGCCTGATACATACAACGTCAGGTCCATTCCGGGATAGAGAAGCACCTTTGATGGCGGAAGGGTTGCGGTATTGGAAACCACATCTGCAGCCGATTACCAAGACTTTGCAATGTGCGAGATAAAATTGACTCGTGGTTAAATATCTCTGATCATTCAACACCTCACCAGACCCTGGTCGAGCATCACAAAGCCGCAGACCACGCCGCCGTTGGCCACGGTCATGATCCATGCACAGATTCAGGCGCCACAAGTACGGCCCATGTAGCTTTTGTAAACGACCTTACCATGTCTATGGCTTTCTACAGGCATAGAGCCTGATGCGCGGGCGCTTCTGTAAGCATCAATGCCCTTATTGTCTTTGCTGCTGAGGTTGGGGCTGGCTATCAGCAGCGGTTGCCTCACCGTCATCCCGGTCCTGCATCTTTCGCTTGTTCGGGGTCGAAGCGCCGTCTCCAGCGCCACCAGACATGCTGACATCTTCATCATCTTTTGCGCCATCGTCTGTAAATTCAACGATTTCCCATTCGATAGTGACATCTCCACCGCCAGCGGAGCGCTGAATACCATGAGTACGGCGCATCCGGCCGAGACGGGTCCCCTCGACCATGCTGTCGAACCAGGGCACGCCGTATGATTGCCTCAATGCGACGTTCCTCCCATTGCTTGCAAAGGAGGCGTTGGGATCAGATGCCTGTGTGTCATCGGCCGACGACGCTCCGTCAATAAGTCCCATGTCTTCAAGGTCACGTAGATCCTCGCGGACGAGGCTACCGAGAGTAATATTGATGAAATCGGCCTCAGTTTGGGGTTGCTCAGACCAATATGAAAGTGGAGTACCACAGTAGCCACAAAAGTGCCTCTTGGAGTAGGATCGGCTAGGGTGGGTGTAGACACGGCGGATTAAAGCATGAGTCTCATCGTGGAACTGGGCATACGTGGTACTATGATACCATGATAGAGGTACACGGATGTATGCGGCGAGAGGTGTTGCGAGCGGGATCTCTGCGACTGCAGGTTAGTATATACGATGTCACGGTAACAAAGGGGCTCACTCCTGAGGGAGACGTACGGTGTTCTGGCTCAGTGTTGAAATGTACAAGAGCGTCGGAAAGGCTTTCTTCGGGAATGGCAATGATGTATCGATTGCGACCGCATTGGCACGCACCGCGCAGAGGCCTCAACACGCTCATAGTGATGTGGTGTAGTGATGTGGTATCGTATTGCGGTTTTGCGGGGGGGGAGGGTTGGGATCGTTCGATCAAATGGTCCAGCCACTTCTGGTTGAGGTTTGTTTGTACGATGGAGATACCGCAGTTGAAAGGACAGGCTACGCTGGTCTTGCTATGCCGGTCTTTACAGAACAGAATCTTTCAAACGCAGTTCAATATTGAAGGGGGCGAGGAGGGAAGCAATGTTTCTCGGGTTTTTTTTTCCTTCATGCAGTGAGAGGTGGAGAGGGAAGTTGTCAGTCGCGGGTGGAAGGTGACGACACTGACAATGACGAATTCGGCGATGCTGGAGTGTTCGGTGGGTGGGGCTGACAGTGGCCTATGAAGTAACATGGCGACCCTACATATTATCACCCTTGAAGTTGAGGTGTCTGTGTCAGAATTAGCTGCCGAGGAGAAAATTCTCAAAAGTATTACATAGACTGGCAGTCCGCGATGGAACCATGGCTTTCGTTGCCTTCTTGTCTTGAGACCGTTGGCAACACAGGTGGGTAGGTAGTGGGCGCATCTTTACACTGAACCAAGGTTATCTTAGAAGACGTAGGGAATGACAACAGCACACCATGGCTGACTTGGTTAACACTCTGACAAAATCCATACGAGGGGCAAATCAATGCTGTTCCTGAGATTTGTCATGGCCAGAGCCTGCTAGATGTTGCCCCTCCCCTCCTCGTTTCTGCGGGTTCTTCAGAAGTTGGAGATGCTGAAGGGACGCAAGATGTTGTGCCAGCGAAAAGAGGCATATTGGTGTAGAGAAAGGCGTGTACTGGCGGCTGGGGAGAGGGAAAACATGAGTTGGGTTGCCATGATGTAAAGCGTCTTCTATGTGCCGTTATACAAAATGAATCCGTGGACTATGCTCTGGCAAGTAGATAAAGCAGATCCTGACCTGGTTATCCAGTCTTGCCACCGGAGGGACCCTCGTATGCATCTTCGAAGAGGCCTGCCTGGACTTTTCGCATTCGGCAGCCCCCAGCAGCGATAAGAATTCGGCATCTTGGGTTACTATGCTTAACAGGACGAAGCTATGCGCTCATCTCTTTCGAAAAAAAAAAATGTTCCGTGCCTCTGGCGTCGACACCAGAGACCATGTCCAGAAGAACCTCGGACGCTGTTTCTTTAGAAGAGAAGGCGGGAACCATCTGGAGATCAACATCTTGAAAAAGGGGGAGGTCAAATATGCCTGAGATTGCCACCGTTGGAAGAAAAAGAAGGAACACGATCAATTTTCATCCAAATCTCGCAGCTCATTCTTCTTGATCTTCCCTGTGCTCGTCTTCGGCAGCTCCTTCACGACACGCACCTCCTTGGGGACCATGAAGTTGCTGATGCGACTCTCCTTCTTGGCCCAGTTGATGACATCGTCGCCCGTCAGCTTCTTCCCCTCCTTGACCGTCACGTACGCCCTGGGCACCTCGCCCCATTTCTCGTGCACTACCGCGACAACACCGGCCTCGAGGACGTCCGGGTGCTCGACGAGCATGCTCTCCAAGGCAACTGAGGAGATGTTCTCGCCGCCCGAGATGATGATGTCCTTGGCGCGATCGAAGATCTGGGCGCTGCCGTCGGGATGCCACACCGCCAGGTCGCCCGAGTGAAGGCCGCCACCAGCGAACAACTTCCTCGTCGCCTCGGGATCCTTGTAATACCCTTTTGCGCACCCATTGCCGAAGAAGACGATTTCGCCGACTTCCTTGCCGTTCTTCTCAACGTCGACGAACACGCCTTCTGGCTGATCGGTCTTGATGACCCGGATTGGCAGGCTGGTGATGAAGCCATGACCTTGTCGAGCCATCTTGCCGCATCTTTCGGCTTCTGAAAGATCATCCCATTCGGGCATGTGATATGATTTAGTTAGGGGTCCGTATGTTTCTTTTGCAACTGTTTAGTCATGGTCTCTGAAAGATGGAGAGGGGGTGGCCTTACCAGTAAGTCCATATACGTGAACCGGCTGAAGGTTGTACTTGGTCTAGATTGCACACGTTAGCCGCCCAGTCAACAGCAATTGACAATTGTTTCTCTCTCAAAAGGCTCCTTTCATTTCCATCCATTCTGACTCTCCTGTCTCCGCTCGCCTTAACCTGTGGTACGTACCATTTGGGCAAACAAGTAGGCTGTTGGCGGGCTGGCGGCAACGGTGACCCGGACCGGGTTCGGGAGTCGCTCTGCTTCCTTGGCAGCCACCAGCAACGTATTCACTGTCGGTGCAGCATTGAAATGGGTGATTTTGAGCTCCTTCAAAAGCCTCCAGATCAGTGGGTAATCAATCTTCCGTAAGCAGACGTTCAAGGAGCGTTGCGCTATCGTGCTCCAGCATAGGGTCCACCCCATGGCGTGGAACAACGGCAGCGTCCAGAGATATCTACAGCGTCCGCCTATGAGCTCTGACTCGATGATGTTTCCCATCGAGGCCAGGTATGCGCCTCTGTGGGTGTAGATGACGCCTTTGGGCCGGGACGTGGTGCCGGAGGTGAAGGGAATGGCAATCATGTCGTCTTCGTTCTCAGCGTGGTGATGCAGCCTGTCCCAGCCGTGGCCACCCTGGTCTCGGTCGTATGCGTATCCCTCCCTGATGGCCTCGTCATAAGGTCCCTGAGGGTCTTGATCCGACGTGCCCTTGTCCTGCAGCAAAGTTAGCCTGCCTTTCTGGAGCTGGGGTTTAGATCATGATCTGACTCACAAGATCTACCAAGATATGGATCTTGGGGTGCTTGGCTCTGAAATCATCGAGTAGATGCGTAAATTCGTCATCCACGAGGACACATTCGACGTCCGCAAACGCCAGGATATACGTGATATCGTCGGGCTTCAGTCTGTAGTTCACGGGTACGATCACGCCACCGGCTGCAGGGATACCGTAGATTGCTTCCAGGAACGCAGGGGTGTTGGGCGCGAGGATTCCGACTCGTTTGTATCCATGCTTTTTGAAGTAGTATGCAAGCCCGCGAGCTCGATCTGCCGTCTCGGCATAGTTGCGCTGGACAGTCTTGCCGGCGGCATTGATGTGGTAGATTGCTTGGCCTTTCGGTTCGATGGAGGCAGCGCGCGGGAGGAAGAACGTGGGCGAGAGGTGGTGGATATGCGGCGGTTTCTCTGATGATGAGCTCGAGGCTGGGGCGAGGTGCTTCAGAATGGACTTGATCCGAGAGGGAGGAGAAGACATTTTGTTCTTCTTCTACTTCTTCTTCTCTTTTTGATCTGGTGAGGTCTGGTGAAGGATGAATGCCAGCTTCAGCGTATGATGTTTATGGCGAGGTGCGGGTTCTACAGGGGAATCCAGAGGTGGGAATCGGAGGTACAGAGAAATCGGGGCAAAGGAGATGAGAAGATCAACTTGGGAATGGAAGTTGAAGTCAATGAGAACGTTGGAATTTGGGGGGAGTGAGGGGAGGCAGTAAGCAGGTTTTAAGAAACGCCGGACAAGCCAGTGAGACCCATCTACGGATATGTGGAGTGGTTCACGATGGTGGCTGATCTCATTGCAATGACTTTGCAGTACGGGACGGAGAGCTGTGGAGGTGATGACCTCGGATGAACAATGCTCACTATACCGGAGGCAGCTTGGGGTTTTGCACATCTGGGGTAAAGCTTAGATGGAGAAGAAGGGGGCCGGGGGCCAGTCATTAGGCTAGTAGTAGTGAGTGTGCGTGGGGGTTTGGGGCCAGAGATTCTTCGGCCGTCAATGGCCGCTCGTTAGTTATCCTCGGTTTAGAGATTCATACGAAGGTTGTACCTAGTACCTATGTAGGTTAAGGTACGTTAGGTCATTGCTCCTACCAGGTGGTGTTCTTGGTTAAGCCAACGTCTACAGTGGGATCTGATCTAATCAATAGTTACAGATTCAACTAAGATGAGTCCATTTTCGTACATGCCTACAGTATCTAGGATATTCAGGCTCCGAAGCGACAGACAGATCTATCTACTGAGTCAGTCAGTGGCTGAGTAGGTATCTATACAAACTGACATGGGCATCAGACACGTTTGCGGGTCGACTTGGCTGTCGCAGGCCTTTGCATGTAGAAACTGTTTTTTCCTTCTTTTTTTTTTTATAAAAAGGTTAAAAGAGGAAAAAGAGGGAAAAGGTCACGGCATGATTTCTATCTGTACGTCATCAGTCACAGTGATCTAAGGTGAGTGAGTATACCAAGGTGCTACTAGTACAACAAGGTAGTTCAAGTCCCTGCAAACGGCGTCAAATTGCGCTAGGGACGGATACCTTAAGGTCCTAAGGTAGGAGGGGATCTTGATTACCCCCAATCACCTACAAAAAACGCCTCTTGATACCTTCGCATTTCGTCCGATAAGGATCCTTTGGGAACCAGCAGCTAGGTTTGCGAGGCAGAAATACTAATACCCTTCTTCACAAAACCTAAGCATGTCTTGCGCAATGAAAACCCTCCAGGCGCTGCACCGCACTGGCTGGGTTCAGAAAGCTTCGTCTGCTCCTTACTACCTCTTAACTTACAGCGCAGCCCTATCACTGAAGGCACCCCATATGGCGCCACAGGGACCCTGAACTTCACGGCCAGCTTTGACGACGCTTTCACAATGTCTCCAGTGTAGCCTCATTGGGTTTGTCTTGTCTAATCTTGCCTTGTCTTCATCACTGCCTTATCCTTGAAGACCGGACCATCATCACCTTCACTTCTCTGAGGCCAGTTTCACAACCCAACTGGCCAAGGACCCTGAGCTCAGTCTGGACTCTGGACCCTGGTTTGGCCCACTTCACAGCATTGTGCTCCGTTTTTAGTGCCTCTCTACTTGATGCATGTGCGACGTAACTCACTGGCGTAACTCGAGCCATCCGAGTCCGGCACTTCCACAGCTCTCTCTCTCTGCTTAACCTTCAACGAACGCGCCAACGATTGCATCACTCTCCTGCGCTGTGCTGTTTGCCGCAGTGGCCCTCGGTCTCATCTGCCGCTTCCAGACCATACTTTGTGAGTACTGTCTTAACTTGGCCCGCCGTCATTTACGCCCGCATTCCGCACTACGCAAGAGTCCCATCGTGCACATCTACAGCATTTGAGCCGAACATCGATCCTTTCAGCTTGAGGCCTTTGGAAGACTTCTTTGACTGACGATGATGGTGTTCAGCCCTTCTCAGAGAGCCATGGCCTCCAAGCCACCGAGGAAGAACTCCTCGGCTCGCTCCTCCACCTCCCGTCTCCCGTCAACCCAGGCAGAACCCAGTACCCATGAGAACGAGCAGCCGGAACCGTCCCCGAAGAAGGCCACAGCTTTCCACAGCGACCATTTGAAAGAAGACAAAGATCACGTACCTGTAGAGAAACTTGAGGGTCCAGATGCTTTCGAAAAAACCGATCACAGTGAGGACGATGAGCATGTTGAGGTCACAAGGGCTTCAGTAGACCTGGACGAATTGCCCATTGAGCTCGTCCAGTTGATAGATAAGTGTGTAGCCCGTATCCGTGGATCTGGCCTCGAGACTGATGACCTACCCAGCTTCGTTGCATCCCTCAGCGCCAAAGTACACTCAGCTCCCCCAAACATCGACAGATTATCGTCCCTCTTCCAAGACTTCTATGCCACAGCTTCTTCACACATCAACACACACATGGCTACCATCGCCACCAGACAAAGCCGAGCAGCTTCCCCCGCCCACTCTTCATCATCCATCTCGTCCGCTGCCAGCAGATTACGAGCTCGAACCACATCTGGCACTCTCACGAGTTCGAAAGAAAAGGAGGCTGAGCAACAGATGATCACAGCCGAGGAATTGGCAGAGCGCAAACGGGCAAGGAGAACCATGGAGACACGGAAGGCCCTTCTTGAAGAAATTGTCGAGAGACGGCTTTGCGAAGGCATATACGGCCGGATATATCGTCATAGAAGCACACAGGACGAGGCACAAGACGACAAACTCCGCTCCAAGACTGCTGCTCTTGAGCTGGTGGGGATCGGGCCTACGGATCTTGGCATAGACCTAGGTCAGGATGAAGCAGGGACCATTTCGGACGATATCAGAGAGAAGGCCAGAGAGATTCGGGAGTGGCTTGAGAGCGCGAGGAAGGATCTTGTCCAGATGCATCAATCAAGGTATCCTCTCGGCAAGGTCAACCACCTCAAAGCAGCCCATCGGAGCATCGTCGATACCCTCGCCCACTTCCACCCTTCTGCGTCGGCTGACGAAATCATGCCGATGCTCATATACACACTCATCACGCTTCCCCCAGAGCATCTGAACGTTATCAGCGACATGCACTTCATCGAGCACTTCCGATGGGAGCCGAAGTTAACAGGAGAAGCCGCGTACTGCCTAACAAATCTCGAGGCTGCCATCAGCTTCCTCCAAACTGTTGATCTTGCCACCCTCCGGGCTGATGAACACTTGTCTGGTCCACCAAGGCAAGCGGCGACCGGCGAAGGCAAAACAGAGACTTTTCCCCCCGCATACCCACAGGGGCTCACTGAGGCTACGCAAAGCGCTGCTGACACGACAAACGCAACAGCTGTGGCATCGAAGCCGGCGGATTCGCCGTCCGGCTTGAAAGCAGCCACCGTGTTGAGGAATCGTCGCCTCAGCGACCTTGTCAACACCCCCGCCCAAGCTTTTGGTGCTGCAAGTGACGCCGTTATCACGACCGCTGATCAAGGCATCAAGACCATTTCCAACAGTCTGGGAGATAGCTATAAGTTCCTCCTCGGCAAACTGCGGGAACATCAACAGGGACCGAGCCAGTCCATTGTGGTGCCCCGAACTCTCGACGACGCTCGCAAGCTTGTCAGCACACCCCCACCCGAGGAGGATGATCTGGTCCCTCCGGCCAAGGAACCGATTGACTATCCAAAAAGGCAAACATCCCGTGCGGAAGATCGTGTCCTCAGCCTCTTCAACGGCGGTCGAGACCGCAGCGCGGACAGCAACCGCAGTGCCGGCTCGGCCAAGCGCTTCCTCTCCTCCGACGACATCACCAAGGCGTCATCCTCTTCACCGGGTCAGAATCCCGCCGTGCTCGAACAGATGCGCAACCTCAGTAGCTCCTTCAACCCCATGGCCCGCCTCGGCAACATTGGCCCTTTCCGTGGCTTCGGCAGAAGCCCAGCCACCCCTCCAGCTCCGCCTCCCGCGAAGGATGCTTCCAAGCCTTCAGCCGACGGAGGGGACCTCGCAACCGTAAGTTCCAGACCCCCCCTCAGATTGCTTGATTCCATTTCAAAAAGAAAAATGAGAAAAGAAGAAGATCGAAACCAAAAAAAGGAGTTTATAGAGCCCTAACCTTTATCAAAATAGGCCTTCCCGGATATTGCCGCCGCTTTACCGCCCAAGCAGGTTCCGAAAATCGCACCTCCGAATCGGCGT
Source organism: Sarocladium brachiariae (assembly GCA_008271525.1). Taxonomy (NCBI): domain Eukaryota; kingdom Fungi; phylum Ascomycota; class Sordariomycetes; order Hypocreales; family Sarocladiaceae; genus Sarocladium; species Sarocladium brachiariae. Next base: position 2,691,382 of record RQPE01000001.1, read on the forward strand.
TTCATGGAGCTGCAAAGTCCTGGCGAACTCCGTCTAGGCGAGGTCCTTGACCTCCTCAAGGACTACAGGCGCCTTGCCAATGCGTTGAAGGACATGGGTGCTTTTGAGCAAAAGTAGGCAGGCTTTGAGGCGTTATATTCTTTTACGATTTGGAACGGAAGTCAAGGCGCAGGAGCCAGGCAAGCCGCAAATTTGGCAGTGTTGATTTGTATAGCATTCCAGCGGGGTAGGGGGGATACGTGGATAATACGGGCTGGTTCATTTCCAAAAAGAGGAGGTAATAATGGTCTCTGATCTTGTCATAGGGTCTACGTTTGCATAGCATAGATTAGAAGGCATGGCGGGAAAGGTGCGACAGCATTGAGACTTGACGAACATTAACATGACTGTATTCACGTAACTTTGCATGTCACTTCAGAGCGTACTGTACTCTCGCTATTGACCATATACCATTTTCAGGCCACCTTTGTACCATGACCGCCAGATGAGTTGCGCGAACAACGAAAACACCACTGCTTCTTTCAAAGGCTGAACATGCTCCCTATGTATGTGTGGATAATGCGCCCGTCAGTGACCGGACGGATCGAACTGTTGAACACCGTGCTGAATGAATATGCGGGGGAAAGAATGGGATAAAATAAAGCCGAGGATGTCGCGCCCATCCGCAACACAAGACCCAACTGCTAGTAACGTCACTGTTACTTCTAGCAGCCCTAAATGATAGGTTCAGTCTCTGCGCGACGAGGCGCAGTCGCCCGTTGTTCCCTCGTTCCTGCATGGGTCAAAGACTCCCCATCAGAATCCATGATCGGCTGAGACTGGATCTGACTGAGCCGATAGCCCTGGAAGTTATTAGAAGTCGCCGATGTGTTCCGACGGTGGGAATGGGCCTCCCCGCGAGGCACAACAGGACCTGGATGGAGCAGTGACGAAATTATGTTTCGATCCCGCGTTCGGCTGAGACTTCGTGGACGAGGGGCATTACTGGCTCGATGCCCGTCGAGGGAAAGCCTACCTGTGCGTGCCGTTGCGGTGCGCACAAGAACAAGGTTGGATTCTTCAGCTTCTCGCTCGAATCGAGACTCACTTGGGAGGAGAACTGCTCTGTCGAGACCGTAAGGAAGACCACGGTGGCGGCCACGGATCATCATCGCGACGATGACCAGTTTGCCGACAACGGTGAACTGCGAGCAGAGTGACGCGTCAACTCCAGTGACACCCATGCTTAGGCCAACAGTGCCGTACGCACTGACAATCTCGAAAAGGACCGAAAACAGATCGAACTGGCCCGCTTGGATCTTGTTGCCCTCGCTGATGGCAATGATGAAGAATCCTAGCGCCACGTACCACAAATCGAAGGACAATTGGCGTCGCAAATGGGTACCGACATAAGAGACGGCGCTTGGGTTATTTGCTGCGTCATCTTCGTCCTTCTTGTCGTGGTATACGCCGAGGGACTTTTCCTCATAGACATTGGTTCTCCGAATGGAAATAGCAATGGGGAACACGGAAATGTACATCATTACCATGTACAGGACCGGCATGGCAGGGTGTAAGCCAGTGAGTGGTACGCTCGAAAAGCCGGCTGTCCGCGTTGAAGCTGACTGAAACACGCCGTTGACGATGCGAGTACCGACGGGCAAGTCCTCAACGACGGCAGCGTTGAGATCTAGGACGATGAAGCAGACCAGGTCCACCACATTGAGGACAACCAGGATCAAGAAAAGCCACCATGTTGGACTGGAAGGGAATAAAAGCGTGAAACAACGACGAGGGTGGTCAAGCAGAAACCTAAGTTCCTCCCACAACCCCGAGCCAGTGGGGGCAAGCTTTGACATGACCCAGATGATGAATCGCAGCATGACGGGGAATCCTGTATTGCCAATGATGATGAAGAATACCATGATCATCAAGACATATTGGCTTGTGGCAAAAGAAATCATGCTATCCGGTGTGAGCGTCAGGCCCAAATCCATGAAGGCAGAGTTCGCGGTCCAGAACGCCCACCATGTTGGTGACTGTCCAATGTTCTCTATGATCCTACTATACTCAACGCTTTGCCTGATCCATGGCAAGAAGCAGGTGAATGAAAGGATTTGAAACCCCCAGAAATAACCGAGGATAATGAGCGCAAGTGTACGTAAGGAACGGTATTCAATACCTCCCAATTCCTCTCGTTGTTCGAGTGTCAAGCCAACAAAATTTGAGTTCCGCCCCATAGTTGGATTATAGCTGAGGTACGGCATGTCCTCCAGAGTTTGATCGCGTGTGAGAAAAGTGCGGAACGTTCGGAGCGTGTCAATGGTCTTGACTCTGGTGGCAGGGGCCGGTTCTGGATCCTCATCATCTTCGTGGTATCGGTCCTGGCGGCGATTGAACACGCGTGGCTTACGGAAACGCAGAGAGTCGACGGTTCGTCCAAGAGCAGCGGCATCGTCCGCTATCTCGTCTCTCTTCCGGTGCTCGGGCTCTGCAATTGTAATAGTCGCTTGCCTCTCCCGAATGGGATGAGAGTTGTCACGTGGAGGCTGAAGCGTAGAATCATAGGTTCTGGCGTGTGACAGATCATTCTCCTCGTTCTCGCTGAATCTTTCAAGGCGGATGGGGCCGAATCCCCTTTCTGTTTCGCGTGGACCCGGAATGCGAAGAACATCATCATTGTCAGTCTGCCGTTGCCGTTCAAGGATTGCAATGTGCTCGGCGTGGCTTCTATGCTGGATGCCGCCCGACATCTGGACGTCAAGGTCGGGGTCATCACTCCTCTTGACTTGGTCGGCAAAGGAAATCGCAGTGGGATTATGTCGGGGGGGAGAAGTTGGATTGACCTCTCGGTCAAGTGGTCCGCCATCGTGATTTTGCTTGTCGGCCAGCCCTTCGTCAATTTTACTCAGGGCTGAAGGCTCAGCACTGTTCGGGTCTCCAGCTACCGTGAATGAATCGCTTGTATCGCTCCCCTGAACTCCCGTACGTTGGGGCTTCGAGTTGTCTTCATCATCAAGAACTATACCATCATTGGTCATTCTTGGACTCCGTCCATTCTGAGGCACGACCGTAATATGACGTCCCTCAACGCCACGGCCTTCTTCAACCAAATCTGCCTGATTGCGAGCTGTGGATTTAGATTTTGAGAGAGTGCCTCGGCGAGCCCTGGCGTCCCGGACCCAATGCTGGAAGCGTTTCTCGAACCAGTACAGGCGAAGAAAGACCACGGAACCGTGCAGAGTGATCGGAGACGAGAGCATGGTGAAGGTATAAATGACAATCTGCTGGAACGTGTTGAGGAGGTTCACGTCGACTGTGTTCAGGCCAGCTTGTGTGTTGGCGCCGCTTGCAAAGACAAGAGCATCAATATACTCGATGTCGCCGCGGCCTACGGCATAAATGATGACTGAAGCAGTAAGGGTTGCGCCAATGATCCAGAAGTCTATGTTAAAGTCAGCCCAATGAGGCACGAAGTGCATATATCGGGGGTGTAACTGACAATGAGCGGTGATGAAGTTGAAATGGGGTTTCTTATCACCATCTTTGAACCTCTGTATGCGATCCTTGACCGACTGGATTGTACCTGTGAACATAGTTACGGGCATGTTCCGGTGTGTGTGTGGTTGAGTAGTTGCCGAAGCGAATTGAAGACTTTGGGAGTCTGTAAGGAACAGACGGGTTGGAATATTTTGATAGGCAAAAAGCTTTGAACCTCTCGCTCAGAGGCAACAGCTAAGTGAGCTGGTCTGGTTAAAACCTTCAATGCTAACCGTGGGTCCGACGAACCAACACGGAACGGAAACACAGGTCAATTAGCATTGTGTGAATCTGTCTGTGTTATCACCGATGTTCCCTCCAGCACCACGGCAGGCAGAAGACTAAGTGTATCCAAAATCTGGAAGACCGAACAGGCTCTGAAGAGGTTGGAAAGCAAAAGATTGGAGTCCGGTACCGGGGGGAACGAGACGAAAGGAAACGGGACTTCGCAGCTGTTGACGAATCGGGATCCAAAATGATAGGTGGGCTGACCAGGTTAAGGCACGGCCTTGACGCACTGCTCAGCAGCAGCCCTACAGGGAGGGGCGCTGAGCGATGATAACGAGGTCTATAGGATGGGAGAACAAGATAAGAGCCTCGAAGAGAGTGTCGTCGAATGAACGTCGAGAACCGGTAGCAGATTGCCGGTCTGACGCGGCAGATGAGCCGTGTCAAATCTCCGAGGATGAGATAGGATCCCGTCTCTTCGATACGTGCTTCCTATGAGGTGCTTGAAGACCAACCCCTGTGTGTTTCGGACGTGCAGGACAACTGAGTCTGTTGGTGCGATGTGGAAGGAGGGAAGGGTCCAGACTCGGCAGACTCCTTCACCCGATGTGAAGGTATGAGAGGCTTCTGATAACGGGTTCCCAATCGCTAAATAGGACGAGTCATGAATATAGCACCGACGAAAACGAAAATCTAAGCAATGCAATGCGGAACGATAGAGAGGAAGCTGAGATGCAGGCTGGCGGTGTCGTCTTGCACAGGGTTCGTGCGCGCAATAGGTGAGGTGATAAGACCGTCCAAGGTAGGGAGATTGCAGCAATATGCCAGGTCGTGGTCTGCAGGGAAATCTAGGTCGAGGAACAAGCCGTGGTCGATGCCACGACACAGAGAGGTCTGAGCAGGAGGTCGGAAGTCGGGAGATGGCAGACAAGGCGATGAGGGAGAGGAAGATTTAGGGTTTTCGGCGCAGCGCCAGTGACGAGCATACATACCAGGGACATTTTACCTCAGGAGCGGTGGTGTGGTGGTTAAGGCACCACTTTCCTTAGAGGCTTAGCAACAGCGAAGAGAAGGGGCAGCCGGCAGAGCTGCTTCCACGTTTTCCGCGGGACCCACGACGATCTCGCCTCTACTGATTTGGCCAACGATCGCGAAAGTCAGACCAGACCAGGCCAGGCCAAAGTACAACATAACCAGGCAGGGGTAAGGAAACCCGCACAGACTGGACAAAGGCTGGCTGAGAAACAGCATACTAGAGAACTAATGTACGGATACGGATCCAGGGCATTTCGATTCAAAAGAACATGGCAGTTGTTGAAGGGCATGTCTCAGGCATTCTTCCCTTTCACATGCTGGAGGGACCTGCAAATTTGTTTATGGGTGACCTACGGTAATTACAACCAGCACCTGCATGCAGGATATCGACTCGAAACGGAACGGAAGGCAAAGTTGAGAGAGAGAAAAGACAGATGGGCAGTTGAGCCATCTGTCTTTTCTCTCTCTCAACTTTGCCTTCCGTTCCGTTTCGTTTCGTTTGCACCGCTAACGAACCCTGGAGATCGGACGCAGCATGATGGATCCGGCATTTGGGTGTGCCAAGCCATGTCACCCTTAACAGCTTGACCTCCAAGCACATGCCTTCTCGTAGGTGCTGTATCTACAACTAATGTGAACGTACTACACTAATCATATACCGATTACGGTGACGCTTCGCTGGTGGTCCATTGTTCTTTTGACTTTGGGTGTTGACTCGCTGGATGGCCGAGCAGAGCTGGTCGCAGCGCTCGGCTTCTCCATGCCCTGCACTGCCACGCCTGCAAAGAGATTCGACGGTTGTCAGACCCGTTATCCACCGCCCATATTGCATGCGCCATCGCATAGCGCGCGCCCCGTTCAAATGATGGTCGTTGGCGGCCTCTTGGCAATGAAGCAACAAAAACGGGCGGTAGCAGTATGTACATATACGTCAGCATGCTCCTCCGTCTTGCCGATGCAAGGCAGGCCATCTATCTTATGATGCAGCCAGTCTGGTACGACGTACTATTTGAAGAGGACCTGGCAGAACACATCATCGATCAGCGTTCGCTGCTGATTGGGCTGATTTGAGTGCGTTGCAGAACGGGCTCCTGCAAGGTGTGGCCCGCTAATGCATCCTGCAGAAAGCTTAGCTGTGGTCCAGGTGCAGCACAGGATGAGCAATGAGACGCAACCACTACTGTACGCTGCGGGAGGGCTATCAGGACGACGCCGTCAATAATGGCTGTATGTCTTTTGAGCATTGTCTGAACAGCAAGGTAATCCATATTCCTAGCAACGGGCAATTGCACGCATCATTGAAACCCCCGGTGAGACAGTCTGCAAGCAAATTCACCCTCACCGAAACTCCGAGACACATACTGCTGGTTATCCCGGCCAGGGCGCACTGGCCACTGGCAACTTTTCGCGTCCTGCTAAAAACAGCTCGTCGCCTGTTGAGCCGCGGTTCTGGACCCCAAAATCCTTGTCAAGGCCCCTTGTCCTTGTCCCTGTCCTTATCCCTGCTGCCACCTTCCACCTCAACTGTCACTATTCCCTGGTCTGTTCTACCTACCCTATAAGGCGTATGCTCCTCCAAACTCATCCATGACGTCCTGCGAGGCTAAGGCACTCATTCAGCATGTGTGGAAGTCAGTTTGTATATTTCTTGAGTGTGAAATGAAAGCATATGCTCAAGACATCTGAAGTCCATGGTGTGTGCTACCCTCCATGGTCAGGTAGGTCACTAGATAGGTACTATACAAACAGATAAGGTAGAGAGAGAGAGAGATACCTAGGTAGTTTAAGTAGGAACTACACTAATGATTGAACGCCAGCTATCAGCACAAATGTTCAATATTTGGTATCCTTGATCGACATTTCAAATAAAAGTAAGAGTAGAGTAAAGCGTTCCCAGTCCAAGTCACAAGTCCATCACCATGGGGACTTTTGGCAGTGCACAAACAGTGGCCTACAAGATGGGTTGGTACCCCAACGAATATGAGGTATTCCTCAGCCTTGGGCCAGTGAGCATCCTCGGGGACTGACATTGTACCATGTAACCAACTAAGTACATACCTCGGTAAGTAGGTATGTAGTTCAGTTTATCGGGGTTTAGTTAGACCTACCATCCTCATGTTTCTAAATGCGTCCACAGCGAACTGAGGCACTGCTTTCCCAATGCCATCCTACGAGAACCTTTGGCATTCCACAAATTTGCTTCACTGACAATGCCAAGGTACTACTTGATAGTACTTGTAGATGCGTGGCCTTTCCATGAAGTGCCACTCACCATGTACGTGAATCCACAGGACCATCGAATGTCCATTCGACGCACGGAGAAATGCATTCACGAGTAACCCCGATTCGTAATTTATTCATTAGCTTCGGGCAGCTCCGCTATGGGCTCTCTCCCTACTGCTCTCCGCGAAAGTCAAATAATTACGCGCCTCCCCCATCTTGGCCAGGAAAGCAAAAATCGCGCCGCGTGTTGGCTCTTTGTCCGGATGATCGGCACAGTGGAACTTTCTCCGGTTGTGGTCGCCAGCCGCTGGGGGTTGAGCAACAACTACTTCCAAGCAAGTCCACCACCAAGGGGGAAGAGAACAATAAAAAGGACCCTCGAAATGGTCACATTTAGGTTGGATCCGACGCGTGACTATCACGTAGCTCCCCCGAGGCGATGACTGAAAGAGGTAGGTTTTCTGTGGTGCAATATGTTCTTTTGTCAAGTAGCCCCATCGAGTTCTACAGTATAAAAGACACCAAGAAGGACCATCAACCATGATAGAAGCCCATAGATCCCCCAAGCTGATGTATAGTTTTCGTCGACATCAAATCACTCCTCACGAGAACCTTCACGCGCTGAAGAAACGAAAACACCATGACTATCCACGAGATCACAAGGTACGACGAACCTGCATAATCCACTGTCTGGCCATTTGACCCGCAAGAGGCCCAAGTCAAGAACATCCCAAAACCCGTTTATAACAGCTCTAGAGAAATCGGCGTTGTGATAGATTATGTCTAGCTTGGCTCGATCTATCGAATGGGCTGACACCGCCTCTTCTTCAGTGACGATGCCTTCCACCAGATCATCAAAGATCACAAGATCGTCATGATCGACTTCTACGCGACATGGTGCGGTCCATGCAAGATGATTGCACCGGTGATTGAGAAGTAAGCGCCACATTCCCTCTGGCCATCTATCGCCTTGTAGCCATCTGAGATGCTGAGAAATGATCCAGGCACTCTGAAGAGGAGAAATACAAGGACATCTACTTCACAAAAATCGACGTGGACAAGCTTTCCAAGCTGAGCGATGACCTTGATATTCAGGCTATGCCTACTCTTCTCATGTTTAAGGACGGGGAGAAGTCCGATTCCATTCTCGATCCGAACCCAAAGACTTTGGTTGAGTTCCTCGATAAGGTTATCTGAGTTGGAATATAACGGCTTGACAGGCTTGAGGAGGCTCTACGGACCATGCGTACAGACGGATGGTGGTGTTAAACGGCGATATATTCAGCCATCGTGTGATTTGGCATAGTACTGTACGCCCAATGCAGCGCATAACGCGTAAAGACGCCGCGTCTACACTGATTCCTTTGTTTCCTTGCCCGATTACGCCAACCGTGCCATACCTTACTAAGGTTTCCAGTTTTACAATCTGCCCAAAGGTATTCCCAGGGGGGAAAACAAACCCAAACGCCATCGAATGCTTTCAAACCCTGAATAAAAAGCCCAAATCTGCCCTTGTGGCCGCAAGGATCGAAGCAGGGTAGAGGGACGTCCGCCTGCGGGCTATTGACCAGCAGCGCGACGAGCCTTCTCTCGGCCCAGCTTCTTGAAGAACGCATTGCTCTCGCCTGGCTTCTTCTTCTTCAATGACTGATTCATCCTCTTGTTCTGTTCGATATACGCCATGTCTTGTCCTCCACTCAACTCGCCCAGTGTGCCAGCTGTGCGCCTTGCCGAACCCCTCTTCTTCCTGCGACCCATCGTTCCGCTGTGGAATAGGTCATCTGTAGGATCTTCATCCTCCATGCTCTCATTTTCGACCAGCACCTTTTGAAGAAGTTCGCGGCGCTCGCTCGCTGTAGCGAAGGCCAGTCCAGGAGTGTTTTCGATATTGGCAAGTTGGGTGATAACTTTGAAGGCATAGCCCTGGTCAACCAGGAAGGCCTGCCGTTTGGATGAGAAATACATCTCTTGCGTGTCCTTCGATACAAGAGAGTAGAAGAAGGCGTTGAAGCCTTCATCGTTACGACGCTTAGCCCGCAGAATACGTCCAAGTCGCTGCGCCTCCTGACGACGTGAGCCATAATGCGACGAGATCTGAATCAAACAAGTCGCTTCAGGCAAGTCAAGGGAGGTGTCTCCAATCTTCGAGAGGAAAAGAGTGTTTACCTGAGGATTGTGTTGGAAGTTCTCCAGGACCTGCAAGCGTTCTGCTTGACCGGTATTGCCATAGATGAAAGCCTTTTCGAGTTTCAGCGCATAAGCCTTCAGAGCATAGACATTGTCGGAGAAGACAATGATCTTGTCGCCTCGGCTCTCATGATAGTTGATCAGATATTGGCAGGCCTGGAACTTTCTGGGGTTCATGATATAGAGCAAATTCTTCTTGCGGGACGGCGCTTTCAGATACTCGTCGTAGAACTCTGTAGGCATAGGGCACCAGACCTCGGCGCATTGTACCCTGGCGATATGGCCCTGCTTAGATAGTTCCATCCAATTGGCCTCGAATAGCTTGGGACCGATCAGGAAGTTGAGATGCGAAATCTTGTCATCTTCACGGAGAAGAGTGGCGGTAAGGCCGAGCTTGGAGTGCGTCTTGATAGAAGAAGTGACTTGACGGAAAATATTGGCTGGCACGACGTGTACCTCATCGAGCAGCGTCAAGCCCCATTCACGTCCGGTAAGGAACTTCATCATCTTCTCGGCGTCATATGAGCGAGCCCTTGTCTGCGTTACCATGGAATATGTAGTGACGACAATACCCGTGCTTCCGGTGAACATATTTCCTTTGGAATCCGACGTAAAGGCGACAATATCGTCCGGATTGATGTTGGACCATTTTAGAAATTCTTGTCTCCATTGAACGACCGACATTGAGCTGGTGCAGAGCACAACGACACCTTTCTTGATCGTGCAGGCTGCAGTGATGCCAACAAGGGTCTTGCCAGCGCCACAAGGGAGAACGATGAGTCCAGACTTGGCTCGTCCATTACCGAACATCTTACTCAGGCTCTTCTCTTGATACGGTCTAATCTGTGTACCAGGTTTGAGATCAATTTCGAGGTTGGGGTTGACCTCGTCCCGTCTGAAATCATACTCCTCGAGCACTGGGTATCCCATTTCCAAGCACTCTTTCTGCACAATTTCGACATTGGCATCGGCAACTTCGAATGAGTGTGTGACCTCTTGATCATCATCGTCGTCGTCATTTAAGAGAGCGGAGACAGATGCTTCGGTAGGCTGACCGGCGCCGTCATTCCCTTCAGCATTCTCCTTGTGAAGTCCGCTGGCCTCCTTTACCCCTGCTGCGTTCTTCGTGCCTGGAATGACCAGACCACCTAACTTTGGCGCAGCTGACGTAGTCGTTTCTGTGCCTTGCACACGAAGCGGCCCAATGACGGGATGCTTCAATAGCAGCTGCAGAATCTCTGGATCGGGGCTTTCGACGTAGTACTTCGTGTTTTTTAGCACCAGCTTGACTTTTCCGTAACTCTGGGTGCAGTTGGTTATGAAATCACGGATTTCCACCGGGAGCGGCGTCTTGAGGAACCTGTCCAAAGTATTGATAATATCGGCGGGCGAAAGGCCAACAGACACAGCGGCGTACAGACTGTGGTTGGTCAAGGCGTACTCATGCATGAACGTCGGTCGAGATAATGGTTCGGCTACGGTGATGAGGAAATCTTGGGCCTGCTCGGCAAGCGGATTGAAGCTCTCGAGGAAGATTCGACCCTTCTGTGGATCGATCCAAAGCGGACGGTTCTGGTGATCTTTCTTCAGCTCGAGATATGAATAGTCGTGATTGCCGAAGATGTGAGGAAGCGGCTCGCGGATCTTGTGATTCTTCTGGTATTGACCGAGAGAAAATCGGTCGACGTTTCTGTCTAAATCGGCTTCCAGGACTTCGTCCACAACATCCTCCTCATCTCCAGCCACGGATTCGGCGTCACCACTGTCGAGGCTACGAGGTGTTGCGGCACCTGGCGTTGAAAGCCGAGAGGATCTGCTTATCTTCACTGCTCCAGCAGCACTATCACCGGCCTTCCGTTTCGGCGGCATAGTGAACTTTTCGGCTCTATGGTCTTGAAGGAGCGTCGGCTGATGACCGCTGGCAAAAGAAAGAGGTAGACCGTGAATGATGAAGGCACACGGGAATCGTTTAGGCTGACGTCTGACAAAGCATGGATCGGCCAGTTACAAGCTTGGCCAGCTCCAACCCTTAACCAACCCTCGACTGTGGGGCACCGCCAATACTCAGGGATCGAAGGACCTCCATAAGTTTCCAATCCCCCGCGAAGAGTGGTCGTTCGATGTTTCCCATTATACTCACCCAACCTTACCGTACATTCCTCATTGCCAACGAGGATCTCCCTATCTGCCGCCAGAATCATGTGGTATGTATTTGCGACAGTTCCAGCCTCAACCCTCAGCCTACTGACCCAGCTCTTAGCAAGCACATTCTCAACGCCCAGGTGTCCGTCCGTTCGCCATGTTGTACGTAGCTTGTCAGGTCCTCTTGACAATAGTTGCTGCTGGAATGCTGACGATTCACAGGCAAGAAATGGTTCGACTGCGCCGATTGCCACAAAGAACAGGAGTCGCACCCCCTGCTTCAGACCTTCGAGATGACCTTCGCCTGCAAGAAATGCCGGAAATGCTTCCGCAAAGACGCCCAGGAATTCGAAGAGAGCGATGAATACTGCCCACACTGCGATAATCACTTTGTCCTGGAAGCCAAAACACCCAAGGCCGCGCTTTCTGTTGAGAGCGAAGATGTTAGAGTGAACAACAAGTTTATCAAGGATGAGAGGGTTAGGCAAGAACGAAAGAGGACGATGTTCGACCCTGACGAGGAAGCCGACAAACTGGGTTGATGTTAGATAAAGCAAAGTGTTTGAAAAGGAAATATTCCCGGCGTTTAGGTGTCACTGAGGAGCATAGTCGGCAAGGCCAGGAGTTAGACGACATGTAAGCTCTATTTTGGCAATACATCAATCATAGTGTTACACAAGCACCAGCCGCTAAAGGAACTGCATGTCGTTCTGGGCCACGTTGAGCCCCGTTACGACTACTCTGCTGCATCATCTGGGCCCCTCGTTAGAATCGCGGCGCTCCCGGTGCCGGGCGTCCGGCCTTTCTTCTTCTTGTCTGCCTCCTCCTGCTTCTCTTGCTCGATCTCCTTGACATAGCTCTCGATCTCCTCTGCTGGCAGGGTCTCCATCGGAGCGCCAGGAGCCATAAGAGCAATCTCGATATTTTTGGCGCCAGTCTGCACAACTTCGAGCAGAGACTTGATAGCCAGTCTAATGCTGGCCTCACGGTCCATATCCTCCTTGTAGTTTCGCTCAAGAAACTCACGAACCGTCTTGCTTGACCGTCCAATAGCATTTGCCTTCCTGTAGTATGGTCAGTTCCCTGATCATCGCAACGTTCGATGCGAGATGACGAACCAAGCGGAGTAGATGCCGGAGGGCTCAGTCTGATAGAGGCGGGGAATCTTGCTACCAGGGTCGAAACCAACGACGAGATTGCTGATGCCGAAGGGGCGGACACCACCGGCCTGCGTGTAGCGCTGCTGCACGCCAGCAACGTATTTTGTGATGTAATCAATCGTGACGGGATCCTCAACAGAAAGGCGGTGAGATTGAGCTTCTAATCTGGCCTTGTCGACAAGAATTCTGGCATCGGCGTTCAGGCCTGCGAAGGCGAGGGCGACGTGGGTATCGAGCAGTTGGATCTTGGAGGGGGTAATTCTTGAGTCTTGCAGCTTCATCGCAGATCGCTTTTCACATCCGAGGACGACAACATCCTTGCCCTTGACGCCAACGGCGCAAGTTCCTGAGCAGATATTAGTCAAGTTATAGAAAGGCTTCCGCTTCAACCCTGCGCCTACCTCGCTTGACAGCTTCGCCGGCATACTCAACCTGGAAGACATGTCCGTCCGGGCTAGAGGGTGCAATTGTTAGGGAAAGTTCCAATAGAGAAATCGCGTGGTTCGTACCTGAACACTGTTGAGCGAGAAGGTTAGTGACACTGTATCGCAGATGAGGTGAATCGCGGGTAGGCTCACCGGAAAGGGCTCTATCGTATCCAGACGCCATGATTACAAGGTGTAAGGTGGGATTCTTTAGTTTCTCTCAAACAATGGCGAAGAACAGCGACGACTGGAGTTGTAAAACTTGAGGGAGGATGGCTGACTGGTTGTAGGAGCGACGGCTGGTGGTGATGGGAGCTTCGTCAGTCCTGTAGCCTGACTACGGGAGCTTGGAGCTCACTGGCGCGCTGCAAAGCTAGCGGGAAAACATAGCTCCGGCTCCGCGAAATCCAAGGGTTAACTGCAAGACCACTGAACAAGGTAGTCACTCATCAATCCATAATCTATCAAATGAGTATCGTAAACTTTTATTACCATGGAACTCAGTTTCTTCGTTGCTGATCTCGTTCTTTCTGATTTTCATGCGGGAAGACTAAAGTGACCGAAGCGACCAAAGCGCACATCCCGGAATCTCAACGACACCAGAACACATCAATGCCAAAAGCAATAGGTATCGGGTCTTCCGGCAATCCTGGCCAAAACCCTTTCTAGCTGTATCTTCACATCACTTCTCCACCTCTCCAGTTCAACACTGTTTACCATGTCACAGGTGTCGGAAGCACCACCACTGAGCGTTCAAACGTCTTAGGACCGCACTTCAGCCCCTGTTGTGGTTGCCGACTTGCCTGTGACGCCAACGTTGCTTTCCATCATACTGGGACTGTCTGTGTTTGAGCTATCAACTCCTCGCTTGGAGCCCTTGCTCTTGAGAAGAGGCCAGTGGCCCTTCTTCTCCTTGTACCTGAGGATAAGGAAGCCGCTGATAACAGCAATCCAGTATACGTTGTATGAGATGACGGAGCCGTAGGTGGCCGAGTTGGTCCAGCCGAAGATGGCGTTCAGAATACCCCAACCACTTCCACCATTGAATTCAGGGCTGCAGCACTGGGCAAGTATGAGCAGGGGCTCCGCGAAGGGTGACGGGTGGGCAACTCACGTTAACGTGCCAGACGCTCTTGTCAATGTCATAAGATCCAGGTCCCATTCCGAGCTCAGCAGAGTCGCCTCCAACAACCTCGTTCCACTTTTGCTGTTCAAAGTACCAAACTGAACGGGAGAACAGTCCAGCAGAGACGATGTAAAGGAAGCAAGTTGAAACCACCAAGAAGATCTGGAGCTTAGCCGTTGCACCTCCCCTGTGCTGGGTCAACAAGATGTTCTTCCACCAGTCAAAGCAACCGAGGAGACTCACTTGTAGATAAGCCATCCTACGAGGCCACCGACAATAAGGCCGACAACCGTGGGAAGCGGAATGGCTGTCGCAGGCGCAGAGAAAGAGACTGCGGAGACGAACAGAATAGCCTCGACACCCTCTCTCAAGACGGTGATAAAAGGCAGCAGGAACATAGCGTACTTCTCCATGGCCCTACTGAACCAGGCTTTGGGGCCTTTGGAGGTCTTGAGAGGCGCTTCAATTGCTTGTGCTAGCTTCACTCGCCATTTCTGTTGCATGTTGCCCACCCTCAGCAGGGCGACGCCCATGAATGTGATAATGATGGCAGCAAACAGGGAGAAGGCGCCCTCGTAGTATAGTTCGTTGGCCTCCCATGCATTTCTGCCGACAGTGTAGAAAGTGCCAATGATAGCAGCAGCAATAACCAGGCAGATGAAGAAGCCCAAACCTAGGCCGAGCCAGACTTGGTTGCGGAGTTTCTTGTAGACCTTCTCGTCATTTTCCGGCCCAGCAAGCGTCTGTTTCAGGAAAGCCAGAAGAACAGCGACAATGATGACGGTCTCAAGCGACTCGCGAAAGACGACCACGAAGATTGGTACAGCGAACACGTCGGCGGCAGCCATTTTGAGGGAGTTTGATGCGCAGATCAAATGATGGTGAAGACCAAAACTTTCTCAAATTCTCTCTTTCGAGGAAGATAAAGGAGATGGGACGTCCTGTCAAATGCCAAATTCTTCGCGTGCCCTGTTCTCGGGATCCAAGCCTGAACCACTCAGTCTCTTCCACGCCACGCTCCGGTCGTCGGTCCACTTCCTCTCGCTTATGCGCCAGCGATCACACGAACAAGCATCGGCTAACACGGCTACTAGTGTGGTTGTTGAAAACAAGCATAGTGATCTTTCTTTTCAATCTAATCAATCAGATATCGAGCCATCACAAGACCGGCGACAGCCACGACTCCGCCTTTAACCCTGCAGAATAGTCGAGACCCGAGCTAGTCATACGATGCGGCATGCCAGGTCGTTGGTACGGTACAATTGAGTTTTTTTTAACACTGCGGCTGAAATGTAAATCTCAACCAAGGTTAATCGCCTGCTGCACCATGTGCCGATTTTGCCGTCCCTGCCAATAAAGTGGTGTGACTAGCTGTCTGTGGCTTGAAGAAGGTTGCCGCGGAGTGGTCCCCTCTGACTCGATGATCAGATTGATAAGATCATGAGAGGAGCAGAGGAGCAGAGCGAGGTCGGATGAGGGTAAAACACGAAACGAGCCATCCGAGATTACTGGGTCAATGAGTGAATTCTCGTGATGTGAAGATTCTTCATGGTTATCGTGCACGAATTCGTCCGACCGCCTGCCAGCCTTTTTCTCAAGACGAACAGAAAGCGCACGCACGCCTTGCTGGGACCTCCTTTTTTCCCACAAACTCTCACCAGTCAATGCATTTCGACTCGTCTCACGATGAAGTCATTTTTCCGTCTTCAGGTTGCGGCAGCTCTCCCGGCGCTTCTGGCTCTGAGCCGTGCTGCTCTCGTTGAACATGACTTCAACGTCACTTGGGTTACTGCCAACCCGGATGGCGCGTTCGATCGCCCTGTGATTGGCATCAACGGAAAATGGCCAATTCCAAGAATCGATGCCAACATTGGCGACAACATCGTGATTCACCTCCACAACCAGCTTGGAAACCAGTCAACGTCGCTCCATTTCCATGGACTTTTCATGAATGGCACGACGGAGATGGACGGCCCTTCTCAAGTCACCCAATGCCCGGTTCAGCCTGGAGACTCCATGACCTACAACTTCACCGTAAGTGCTTGTTCTCATCGAACGCGCGAGATGGGGGCCCTCTATTCACACAGATTTGTAGATCCAACAACCTGGTACATACTGGTATCACTCACACACCATGAGCCAGTATCCTGACGGTCTTCGTGGTCCATTGGTCATTCACGACCCTGATTTCCCTTATCTGAAGGAGTATGATGAGGAGATTGTTATGACTCTCTCGGATTGGTACCACGAGCAGATGCAAGTCTTGATCCCACCTTTCATGGGCAAAGGCAACCCAACAGGTGCAGAGCCTGTGCCAAACAATGCTTTGATGAATGACACACAAAACCTGACCGTCTCGGTCGAGCCTGAGAAGACCTATCTTATCCGTCTTATCAACGTCGGCGCTTTTGCCAGCCAGTACTTCTGGATTGAAGGCCATAACATGACAATCGTTGAGGTCGATGGTGTCTACACCAAGCCTGCCGTTGCGGAGATGATTTACCTCTCCGTTGCGCAGCGCTGCAGCTTCTTGGTCACCACGAGAAAGGGAGAGTCGGGTAACTTCCCCATCGTTGGAAGCATGGATACTGTAAGTCGTGAGCATTTTATATTCATCACCCTTGGATGTCGAAGACTAACAATAGTTCCCAAACCGTAGTCGCTTTTTGATGTTCTGCCACCGGAGTTGAACTACAACGTTACCGGCTGGCTTGCGTATGACACCAACAAGCCTATGCCTGATCCTCAGATGGTCGACTCGTTTGATGCTGTCTTTGATGACATAGACTTGGTTCCCTACGACGGCATGGGCCGTCTCCCCGAGCCAGACCGCACTGTTGAGCTGGACGTTATGATGGACAACCTCGGCGATGGCGCCAACTACGCCTTCTTCAACAATATCACCTACAAGTCTCCCAAGGTCCCTACTCTGTACACCGTCCTTACTTCAGGCGAGCTCGCCACAAACCCCACAGTATATGGAGAGTACACTCATCCTTTTGTTCTGGAGAGGGGAGAAATTGTTCAAATCACGCTGAACAACCTGGATCCTGGACGCCATCCTTTCCATCTCCACGGGCATCACTTCCAGGTCCTTCACAGGGCTCCCGAGGAGGCCGGCGTTTTCAACTCTACCGAGACCCCGGAGGATAGCTTCCCAGAGGTGCCTATGCGTCGGGACACCCTCGTGGTCTGGCCCAACGGAAACATTGTGCTCCGTTTCCGGGCTGACAATCCAGGTAACTACACCTATAAACAGCCCTCAGGGCGATGGGCGTCGATAAGCTGATAATGGAACTTTTTAGGTGTCTGGCTCTTCCATTGTCACATCGAGTGGCACGTCACTTCAGGTCTTATCGCGACCTTCGTCGAGGCTCCTCTGGACGTGCAGAAGAACATCGCCCTCCCACAAGGTCACATTGATGTGTGCAAGAGCGGTAACATCCCCATCGCTGGCAATGCGGCTGCCAACACCGTCGATCTTCTCGATCTTTCAGGCCAACCGACGCCTCCAGCACCTCTTCCCGACGGGTGAGTTTCATAGGCAGCCTACCACGCTTAGCAACAGAGCCTCGTTTTTACTGACCCTCTCCCCTAAACAGATTCACTGCTCGAGGCTATGTCGCCATTGTCTTCAGCGGAGTGGCTGGAGTCTTGGGCATGGCCGTCGTCGCTTGGTACGGGTTGTCTGGCGCCGAAATTCAGGCTGGAGCGCCGCCACAGGCCGCCCTGGCTTCTCAGCATGAGTCTGATGCCGCAGGAGAAGTTGCCTCTCATGAGGGTAGTGTCAGCGACACAGTGGCTGCCGTTAAGCAACAAGATGGTCCACGGGTGACAGTGCAGTAACTCTTGCGGCTCCGTTTATAAGCTTCGTACAAGTCATGCCCTATCGTGTCGTGACCCAATATTCACCAGTTAGCCGTCCTTAATACCATCGCAAGACTTTGGCGCTTCACGTAGGGTCGGAGACAGATAAAAAGAAGTCCTTTCCTAACCTTCGAAATCGTCCTACCCTTTACCTCTCCAAGTGAGATCTTGACCTCAGCCACTATGGAGGGAGAGATGTTCCGAAAGGAGAAGTATCTCTATGCCCGCTTGGAATGGCTTAGCTGCTGCATTTGCGTTCTCTATACATGACATCCGATGGCAATCGTCAATTGGGCCCAAACTAGATACCCCCAGAATAGCTGGTTATTATCGTGACAGTATTGCTTCTATGATGTTGGCGAGGAGGATACGCCCTTCCCTACGAGTACATCTCCATCGGGGATCTCGGTCTCTGCTGGTGACCGACTACTCAGCCCGGCTTCACATATTACCTAACCTACATACTCATATTCCCAGACGCATCGTCACCGTATGCGGCACAATACTCTAGGGCTCGTCCTTCACACCAATACACGGAAAGCCGATCGACACACCCCCGGCCCTTTCCCTCCCCTTTCTTCCAAGGATTTCCTCGCCCTGGATCTACATCACAAAGAGTCTGAGAGAGTACGGAATGTCCACGGAGAGAAAAAAAGGTACAGCACTGCCCGCGGGACATCAAGACACCCAGTAGGGGGGGCAAGAATCCTTCGGTAAGAGAACTGGGACTCCGGGACCGGGAGTGAACCGTAGGCGTGCGTGCCTGCGCCTTTTTGGTGGGTTTCGCTTATGTTTCTCGAAAGTGTGATGGATTGCAGATGTAGCACTGTGCGACGTACACGGTGCTTCCATCGTGCTTCTCCGCCAAATAACAAAACAAGATGGAACGCGACGACCGCGCGCCCAACAGGACCAAACCATCCTTGTCATCTCGCCAGCCAGTCCAGCCAGCCAGTCCAGCGAGCCAGCCCAGCTCCCCAGGCTGACATGCATAAAGACCCTCTTGGGCCTATAAGCTTCGAGCCCGCCCCTCATCAGGGCACCTCGTTTCTACCCCCGAACAAGCGGTGTTGGAAATCCGAAGGACTAGACCGACAGACCTATGGAATGGCACCAAAGGTCGACAACGCAGGGAAGGGGGGGGTTGCAACCGCTAAGCCAGATGATCACGGTACGGTACTATATGTGTGACTCGGGCGAAAAGCTGGAACAGCATCAGCATAGGGACACACTGGCAGCTCATTGGGACGTCGGGTCCAGGTCTCTTGGAACTAGGGGTGGTCTGTGCATCCAGGTCCAGCTTGTTCAGGCATCAGAGGCGTCACGTCAATCTCACTAGATATCTTGTGGAATGGTCTGAGCATCATGCGGTTTAATCTCAGCCATCGGGCTGGATGACCAAGCAGCGTCTGTGAGAGTGGTTTCCCAAAGGAGTCAAACACCCTCCGAAGACTATTATACACAAGTTCAGAAGAAAAGACTTGAACCCCAGTACGTGCCGTATGCGTAATCCCTCAGAGGTTAAACAGAAGTGTAACGGGTTTGTGGTCCCGCTTGTGCGAACCCTCTCTACCCACTCTATCCTTGCTCACTCCATCCACACATGTGCCTATCTATCTCCTGAGGTCGAGAGATAGTGTCGAGAATATAGGACGAGTCTATACTCTGACCCAGAGCAAGATGACATCCACAACAGCTGACGAAACAAGAAGGTTGTATCAGGGGTTCTGTGGAGTATAGACTAGGTAGTTTACTGTGTACAGCCACGCTGCGTGCCCTTGGACAGGTTTCCCTGCGAATCTGACCCGCGAAGCATCCGGAATCACGCATTAGTTTGCCTGCGTGCCTATAATACGTTGAAACCAGCTCTGACTGGGGCATGGTCATGGACGACGGGAAGCAGGCGAGAGGACCAGGTAGCTAGCAGCAGCAAGCTAGTAGTAGAAGTGGTTGTACATATGTAGGTGGCCATCGTGGGGGCGTAATCCCTAAACACTCACGTACAGTACCGTCCCATCGATGCATCCATTCCTGGTTGATGGGGGAACGCATTATCAGCGTTATCCGTACACTCTCTACTCTCGCGAGTCTCGCTCCTCACGGTTAGCACGTTGTAAATAGGCAGCAGCACCTGGGGGGAGGGAGTATCATGGTATGGTTGCAGTCACAGCCCTATCCACCCGTGCATGCGTACGAGCGTCCCATGTCCAGTCGTCGTGCTCACCATGACGAAACGATGGAAGAAGAGCGACTACTAGCCGCGCATGGCGCCTATCGCGATTCCACAAGACGCGCACAGGACACCAACACACACCACACACGCTGTGTACTGCATATGCTGACTATGCGCATCTGCACATTCTGCAGGGCTGTTCTCCCGGCATTAGCATTCCTCCCCCCTCCTTAAGTCCGTCTCAATCCCGTGGTGTTTGGCCAACAAGCCTGTAGGAAGTAGTAGTAGTAAGTGACCTAGAGGTGTATTTGGGGGCCAGTACCTTTCCCATTCACACCACCCTCGCTTTCGCCCCGCAGTAATAGGAAATAATATCTAAGCGACAATGTAATCCTTCCCAAGCGATCGATCATTCGCATTCGCTTGGCGATGATCCAACTGTGGCAGTGAGCCCCCAGCCCCCGAAAGTGTTCGGGAACTAATAGATAGACAACACAGAGATGCACATAGAAAGTTAAAAAGATGAGACAAGGGCGTGTACAAGCAACAGTGATTCTGTATTGGTGATGTATAAGGGAAACGATGATGATGGTTTGTGGCCTTTCCAGGCAGCCATTTGTACCCGTACTTCGTACCTTCCTCAATACACACGCCAGAAGTCAAGCTACATACACTCACTATCTTAGGGAAGTAAGTACCCAAGGTAGCTACGTATTACGATGATGAGCCCAGGGAATGAATCCATACAAGTAACCCCTTCCTGCCATAGTACCACAGCATACTAAGTCGGTACTTATCACCATCATTCCAGTACCGTATAACACTGTACATCTCTCGGTCTTGACCTGGTGGATATAGGTACAGTACTGTACTTACCAGATCCCTGCCCTATGCTTTGATGCCCTGTCTTTTCTTCTTCTTCTTCTTCTTCTTGACGCCCTGTCTACTGCACTGCATCGTGGCTATTCAACCAATTGCAGTTAGAGGCCCTCCATCCACCGAGTCCATGCCACCCGCCCGCCACCTTGCTCACCAAGCAGCATGTACTGCCTGAATACCACACCACACACACACACGAGGCCACCAGGCACAGCCCATCCATCAATCATGCTCCCCCCCCTTTTCGTTACCATCACAAGATTTTACCCAGAAGTTCCGAGGTCCGCGTACGTGACGACATCAAACGACGCAACATGCTAAAGTCCGGTCGGCAGTTCTCGTCATGGTCAGCATTGGTGGCAGGCATAGTAGTGATTGGATGATATCAATAACAAACCCCCCTCTCGGAGACTCGGACCCATGGTTGAGCAGAATACTGCAAAGCACCCGCCTGCCTACCCACATCCCCGAGAGAAGTAGCTGATTCGGGAATACGCCAAGATCAAACTTCGGTGAAAACACCGAGACAGGGAGAGAGAGAGAGAGGCTGCCTAGAGCACAAGTTGGCCCTTCGTGTGAACGACTTCCTGATTCGCTGCATCGTTGGGAGAAGTGGCTAGACATCAGAACCTCTAGAAGCAGCCAGCTAATGACTCAGTTCGAACAAAGTTAGTTAAAGCATTTGTGTTGTTGTATTGTATTGTATTGTGTTGCATTGTATCTTCAACAAAAGCTCATAGTCTATCCAAGTCTGCCTAACTCTAGCCACTGTTGTCCCTGCAGCGTGTTCGATACATCCTGGCCCCTAGCTCTGACCCTCTCTCCAAACCCCTCCAACCATAGCACTTCGAGCATCGCGTCCTGTGACACCGCATGAATTTCGCGATACAAGTCTCGAGCCACCTGGACCGGTCCCAGCAGCAAGTCCGGTTGGCAGCTGACCGCCAGAGCACTGTCCAGGCCACGGCAGATATTCGCCGCCAGCTCTCGGGTCTGTTGATACCGTGACACATCCAGGTGTTGTAGAGCCGGGGCCAGATGCGGGGGCCATACGTCCGGGTACGCGTCCATGACGGGCTCGAAAACAGCGGCGTGCACCGTTGAGATGCACCGGTGGAAGAGTATCTGCGTCATCCAGTAGTAGAGAAACATGGTCCCTGCTGTTCCGTCTTTGAACGCCCACGCGTACGGAAAAGGTAGCATCGAGGACGGACAGGGGTCTTGCGGCCAATAGTTGACAGGGTGGCTGACCGTGCCTGGCATCGCCCCGACGAGCCATTGATCAAATTGTCTCTCGACGGTGAGGCAATTCAGCAATAATTCCTGTGCTTGGTTCCTTCTCTCCACTGTTGGCGGTTCCAGTATGATCTCGTCCGCTCTGGCAAACAGTGACGGCAAGAAGAGGGCAGTGTCGACGAGATGATCCATCGGAGACTTCGGGTGCAGTTCCCACGGCTTCGTGGTCCACTCCGTCATGGCAAGAAAGGTATCTTGTCTTCCTAGCAGAGAGAGACATAGCTTGGCACTTGTTAACACACTTCCACATCCACCATAGAAGAGAGGTACTCACAGCTGTCGGTCTGAATACCCGGGCAAAGAAGTGGTGATGCGGGAAGGTCTGGAAATGTTCAGGGCCAAGATCCCTGATCAGATTCATCTCTGTACTATCGTGAAGATCCCAGGGAGCCGCAGCGCCAGAATTGTGCTATAGTCGAGTCAGCGATGGCAAACGTTCTGGAGTATGTTCCATAAATCATAGTACCTCGTAGAGAAAGACATGGTAGGAGTCCATGGGCGCATGGGCATTGTCTGCTCCTACGGCGAAGTTTGTCAAGAATTGGGCCTCGCAGTTGAACTCCTTCGGCTCCTGAGTTGGGTTCATGTCCTGGAGCTCGTACAGTGGCAAAGAGAGCTCAAATGCTCCCTCTCCCTCTCCTTCGTATATCGGCCGTGAGTGCTTTCTTCCTACACTGTCCAGTTTCGTGTGAAGTGCCATCATGGTACTGAAATACTCTTGCCCGTGATCTGACAGAGAGGTGGAGTCGTCCCAAGCCGACGTGAAAGGGGCCGAAGGCTGCACATTCGGAGACGATGACGCCTCAGACCGACTGCTGCTTCGCCTCCATTGCTTCTCGTCCCTTCTCGAAGAGGCGATGCTGCTCTTCTTGGGATGTGAAGCAACTCGTCCTTTTGTCTCCAGAGTGCCGGTGATGAAGACTCGCTCGCGTTCATAGCCCTCACACTCGCGGCCGCTGTTGACACATTTCTTGCAATGGGGTCGCTCATTGCTACACTGTCAACAATGAATCAGAATCTGAGCTGAGGAAAACGGTGCACATGGCGACTTCGGATATCTGGCGCATCCGTTGCACACTGGACAATTGGCACGGCTCACCTTTACCCTTCTTCGGCGACATGTCTCACATCCTTTGTACTTGCCCGGAACCCCAACCATCTTAATGAAAGGTCCCAAAGAAGAACTGGGTTGGACTTTTGGAGGCAAAAAGAAAGAAATGAAAAAAGGAAAAGAAGAGCTGCTGAGCCGTGAGCTCTAACGTTCGGCGGGGGGAGGGTCAACGACGGTATAAGAAAGTCACTGACACGGCCCGCATAACGAACAAGTAAGCTCACAGCAGTTCCCAAAATCACATAGGGGACAAAAAGGCAAATACCCTTGCTCAAGTTCAGCAGGCTCTGCCGATCGGTAATAACAGGGCAAAGCAGCCAGATTGCGCACACCCCTTCTCGTTTGGCGCTTACACTTCGAGTGCCGCCATAGTCCAGTTGACGCAACATAGACGCGGGCCATGCCGCGCCAACAGACTGTCCAGGATCAGACTCCCAGTCATGTCATGTCACCTGCCTGGCTTTGTCTGGTTCTCAAGCAGCCCTGGAGAGGTGGTGCGAACCCTCCCCCCTTACTCCTCAGGGCGCATTGTAACGGGAAGGGCGTGCAGCGGCAAGCATCCGGTATCCTCATGCTGGAAAAGCTCCGCGGGTCACAATATCGACTCTGAGAAGGTACAGACGGATCTTCTAGTGTAGCTCGGACACATAACAGCCTATCCCAAGTCACGAATCACTCCGAAGGACGGGCCCGACGGGGCCTGTATGGGTGTGTGCAACGGGAGACGGGCCATACTCAGTGCGAATGCGAGTCCATGCACCAGTCCACACAGTGCGCACGAAATGGATGGAGTGAGAAGAAGAGCTGGCTCACGCACAAGGCTACATAGGGCTGAGCATTGGGCTTAGCCCATAACCCCCCTGTCGATTGCTCAAATCGTCTGAGTCGGTTGCAAGACCATGGGCAGTTGTGTTCTCGACCTACGACTGGTCACGCTGACACTTGCTCTCCAGCTTTGGCTGTGTCTGTACCATATAGAGTCTGACACGAGTTGAAACTCGGGATTCATCAATCTCTGGTGATAACCTATTCAGAGAGCGTAGTGTACGGGACGTTTTCGAGCGATCGTGGATTGGAAGCCCTGTCTCTGTTCTGTTTTTCTTCCGTACACCAGTGTCACGTTGAATCAAGCCGAAACTTCAAACGCTGGTCGTCACCGTCGACTGGAAGCCGGATTTTATGCCATCTGATCGCTTACATTTTATCTATCGCCATGGACTAGAATATTTGTCGTCCTTAAATTCCGCCTTGTGGCCCCAATTGATTACAAGTGCTCATTTACGACATATGTCATAGAACGCCGATGAATGTGCTGCTAGGCGGTCCTGACTGCGCCCGCGAGGTTCCTTCATTTGTCGCACTCAGAGGTACTTGTACGGATTCATGATGCCATTCTGCTCGCAAAGTTAGTTGAGCTTTCTCAGCCATGCGGCGTGGTTCTGTCTTACCGGGTCATAGAGCTGCTTGATCTGCTTCATCAAACCCACCATGGTTGGGTCCCGACTGTAACCAATGTAGTTCTTCTTCGCAAGTCCCAGCCCATGCTCAGCGCTGATGCTGCCCTGACGCTTTGCGATCCACTCGTAGACAAACGGTTCCAACACCTTCTCCACAGCTGGATCGTATCTTCGCACAGGGATATTCAGATGAAGGTTGGAGTCGCCCATGTGGCCGTAGCCAACAACGGCGATTGCAGGGTGCTCAGGGGTGTCTCCGGCCAGTCCTGCCTCATCCATTCTCACTCGGGTATCCTCAACTAGATCGTACATCTCTTTGATAGGGATCGACACGTCGTACTTGTAAACGCCGCCCCAGTGGCCCAGGCACTCCGGTATACCTTCTCTCCATCCCCAGAGAGCCTTGGCCTGCGTGGCATCTTGGGCCAGAACACCGTCTTGAACAACCTCCTTGGTCATCACATCCTCAAGGAATGCCTCCAGTTTGGCGTAGTCGTGTTCACCGTTCGACCCGCTTGTCTCGATCAGACAGTAGAAAGGGTACTCGCCATCGAGCGGCTGCTTTTCGCCTTTGACTTCCTGGACGAGCTTCTGGCTGCGCGCGTCCATCAGCTCAAATGCGGAAAGGATCTCGGAAAGCTGTCCCTTGGCTTCGCGGAAAGCCTGCTGGACCTTCTCAAACGATTCCAGGCCGAAGAAGGCCACGTTGACCGCGGAAGAGCGCTGCGGACACTGAACAGACACTTTGGTGATGATACCAATGGTTCCCTCGCCTCCGATGAATAGCTGCTTCAGATCGTAGCCGGTGTTGTTCTTCCGAAGAGTGCACAGGTCGTTCATGATGGTGCCGTCAGGAAGGACAGCCTCTACGCCCAGCACAGTTCCGTGCAAGCTGCCGTATCGCAGCAAACGCAGACCACCAGCGTTGGTCGCGACGTTACCGCCGATATGGCAAGAGCCTTTGGCACCAAGGTCGAGGGGAAAGATATGGCCCCTCTCCGCGAGATACTGGTCTGCTACCTCAAGAACAACACCAGCATCAACGACGAGCGTCCCACTGACATCGTCAAACGAGTGGATCTTGTTCATCCGGCTCATGTTGATGACAATCTCGTCGAAAACGGGAACTGACCCTCCTACCAAGCCAGTGTTGCCGCCTTGAGGCACAACAGCCAAAAGATTCTCATTGCAGTACTTGAGGATCTTGCTGACATCGTCCGTGGATCCAGGCTTCAGGACAAGGCGGCTGCTACCACGATACTTATGCATCCAGTCCTCATTGAACGCCTCGAGGTCACCTTCTGCATCAACATTCACGCCATCCAAGACTGCTGAGTCACCAAGTAACGTTTTGAAGTACTTCACGTGCTCAGGCATGACCTGCGCGAATCTGCCATCACGTTTCAGCTCGGGATACGTCTCTGAGGTTAATTTGCCGGCCCTGACGGAAGACTGGGACAACAATCTGGGCGATGACGTTGCAATCCAGCGCTTTGCGGCGTTTGGTGCCTGTCGCTGTGCACGACCGCAGCAGATCCGAGTGGAGGGCACCGGGCGAGCAGGAGCCCGCAACAGGCGCGTCAGTCTTCCTCTTGACGCCATTTTGAGCCGGATTCGAAACGCAGGCAGATTGCCGACGAGCTATTGCGCAAGGCGTGATGGCGGTTGCAGGAGTCATTTTTTTTTAAACTTAACCTCAGCGTCTGCTCTTGCAGGGGCCGGTGCCGGCGTCAGATTGTGGGGCCTGGCCTGCCACAGTTGATGAGACAGCCTGATGATTGATGAACCATGGCAAGCGATCTCCGATGGCGTGACGGTGGCGCATCGATACAACTTTTGATCCATGGCATGATATATATAAGTGCTATTCTGGTACTTCTGAGGCAAACATCCGTCCCTCTTTTTTGCGCAAATCCCGTATTGCCCAGGCCAAGAAGATAATCAAAGTCTAGACAGTGAATCAGAAAACACCGACCACCACGCTATGAAAACAATCCACCCATGATAGGAATTGCGGACAGACAAATGCCTAATGCTAACGGCCATTTGGGTCCAAATAGAAAACTCCCTTGCCGCCTCTCAATACCCGTTCACATGGGGCTTCTTCTGCGGACTTTGACTTCGAGCTCGGTTGGTCCTTTCTTGGAGAGGCACCTTTCCTTGCTCGTCATTCTCATTGATCATCTTCTCCATGAACGAGATGTAATCATACTGCGGCTGGCCTCGATCTTCAGCTGTATCAGGACCATTGTGTACGGGCATGATCTCAACCAAATGATCAATAACTTCATCCGGTACAAGGCTGTGCCGAAGGTCCATCTCTGTGACATAAGGCTTCCCATCCGCCACCTCCCTGAATGACTGGAAAACTTGTTCAGCAGTGTTCTGATCCTCCGTCACATCGACCATGAAACGGATAAACTGCTCAAAAGTGACACGGTCCCGGCCATTAGAGGTCTCCAAAAAGTATTCGTGCATTTCGTCCTCGGAGAAAACTAATCCCAAGGAGGCGAGAGCCGCACTGAACTCGAGCTCTTGAAGTGAGTTGCTGTCATCTCGGTCAAAGTGACGGAACACACTCTCAAACTCCTCCAACTGGATGGGCGTCAAATTCGTCATGCTTCGCGCAACCATTTGATTCTCGAGAAAAGCCAGCTTCTTCTGGACGGAAGATTTGACTAGGCTCAGTTCATATAAAAGCTCATCGTATGTGTATGTTGTGAAGTCATTCTCTTCAATGTTTGCCTCTTGGCACTTTTCATCGACAGCTGCAATTGTTTCAAGATATCGATCTAATGGCGTGAGATTGTCGCTCAACTTCCTCACGTGGTGAAGCTGATCCTCGACATCACCGTCCAAGCCAGAGATTGCCAGCTGCATGGTGTTGAGGGCCATTGCAAAGTCGTTGGCCTTATCGGCGAACGACTTTCGAAGTGCGTTCTTGATGCTGTAGTAAATCACATTAGTCTCTCTAGCGCCATTTGTTTGGTTCACGAAGCCTCTTACTCTCGGATTGTCTCGTTGATCAATTGGGCTCGATGCATCTCACTCTGTGAAAGGCTGGCCCATTGCTGCTCTAGAGTTTCCAAACTCAATTCTGCTGGCGGCTCATATGGTCGAAGTCGATATGTTCCCAGCTTTGTCTTGATGTTCCCCAACAACGTTGCCAGCTCGCTTTTCTCGGCAACCCAATCCCGCTTCTGGCCCCTCTTGTAAGCAGCGAACTCGGTTGCTTGAGCTTTGGCATCGGCGTATGTTCCTTCGAATTCGGACTGTTTCCAGCCCTCGGACTGATGGTTGATGTTTTTGAGGAGTTCTCGCATCCGTCTCTCGTAGGCACTTTGCATCTCCCAGGCCCCTTGCATGCTGTTGACGAACTTTTCTACCCTGCGGCCTGCATTTTCGACTTTCTCCATCTGCGAAAATGCGTGGAACCAGTAGGCGATGTAAGTCATCAGACTCCTCTCGTCTGGCTTCTGGACATCACACACATCTTCCACGTCCAGCAGATTAGGGATACCGATCTCCTTATGGGCGATATCGAAAGCCAGCTGCATGTTTCCGCGGTGGTCGGACTTGTCTAAGGCGTCAAAGTCTATCAGGTCCGGGCGATGGATGTCGAGAAGTGCGCAGAACGCGAGACCATCGTTCCAACTGGCACTGAAATCTCGGACCTCTACCTCGTCGTAGCATGCAGTCTTCCGTTGACACCACAAAAGCAACCCCTCTTTTGCAGACATGCCCTCCTCGTTGATATCACTGATGGTAAAACGTAGAATCAAGGTCCATATCAGGCCAAGAACAATCTTGCGGTTTCCATCGACAACATCCTCGGCCCCGATGTTCGTCATTTGAATGCCCCTGGACTTGATGAAGTCCAGCGCCAGATTCGCATTTTCGAACTTTTGCACGCGAAGCTTTGGTTTGGAGGCGTAACGTCCAAGGGATTCGTTCGAAAGGCTTTCGAGAAGATGAATAAGTATGACCTACGCCACTCGTGAGCAAGACATCCATGATCGATGTGCAACGTCCAAACTCACGCCATCACTGAGATCAGTAACTAGATCCTTGACCTCCAACTCTCGAGCCACGAGCTTGGTGTTAAGCCTGAAGATGTACGGTTAGCCTGGTTTGCAGCGAATCGTATCTGGTCACGGTGACCAGTCTTACCATTTTGTGAATGTCTTCTGCTGGACGGTGATCCACCTCTGCTGCTCGGCGTAGGCCATTCTG
Organism: Sarocladium brachiariae; assembly: GCA_008271525.1. NCBI lineage: Eukaryota > Fungi > Ascomycota > Sordariomycetes > Hypocreales > Sarocladiaceae > Sarocladium > Sarocladium brachiariae. The sequence goes on from RQPE01000001.1 coordinate 2,720,443, forward strand.
ATTAAGCCTTGGTCATGAGGGGGCTCGACTGCAGCGAGGGCGTCTGCAGGGGAGGTCGAAGATCTCTGAAAACGGCGCCTCTTTGAAGTTTGATGCTTGAGTCTGAAAGGACTGGAGAGGCCGTTGGTGCCCGACCGTTGCTGGCGCTCTGCATGCAAATGGTGTTTGTCTCGCCTACTGCGTGAGGTGGGGGATACCCCTGGTGACGCTTGCTTTACGGTTGAGCAGCAGAAGCCAGAGGGCGGGGCAGAAAATGAGCGTTGCTTGCTGAGGTCGTCGGAAAAGTTTTGGTCAAGAGAGGAAGCAGTGGTGGAAGAGTCCGAGCTGGTAGAGGATCGCGAGTACGGTGAGCTTGCTGGTGAGGAGATGTCCCAATGCTGGATGCTGGGGTTGTCGTCTTCGTTGTCGTTGTCTTGTAGAATGGAGCTTGACCCTGAGCCCTGAGTAAACAAAAAGTCTGGGAAGCGCTCAGTGGAGTCGAGGTTGCCGAGCGGCGGGTGCAGTCCCTGTTGTTCAGCCTCTGGGGCGGTCATAGTTGACGCAGTGACGCAGTGACTGGTGGATCGGCGCTGAAAGGGTGGGCGACGACGTTGGAGCTCCAGCTGAGTCCGCCAACAGGCTAGGCTGGTGGACGTTGGTTGACGAACCAAACGTACTATACGATGTCAAGGATTGTCTTCACATGGGTTCGGCCCTCTGGTAATGCGATATGCCAAAAAGAAGACGAAGGAAACGGAAAAGTAAAAGCAATGGCCGGTAGTATTGACAAATGCTTTCCCAGTTTCATCGATAATCTTCACAAGATCAGAACAAAGCGATGATTTGCAGGTTGGTCGGTGACTCGGCATCAATTATATACACTTTAAAGCGGCCTGCACGAGGACATCTAGCAATGCCCCTCGAGTTTATGAACATCATCATGGTGAAACTAGAGAGTGATCCAATTAAGTCCTCACATAAGACGCTGTGCTGCCCTACAACCTTCAGTTTGCCATCCTCAGAATACGGGGTCCTCGAACTAGATGGGGGCGAAGCACTTGGCTTGCAACCCTTAGATAGCGACTTGTAACAACACTTTCATGCGAGAGCACACCATCATGTTCCCCAGCTTCTAAAGGAACCAGAGTACTTGTTCTAGCATGAACAGCGATTGTGGGGCTTTCACAGCTCAATTTAAGTACCTAATACTACAAAATCACCCCCTCATGCCTTGCTATGATGTTTCAAGCAAGCGTTGTCTGAATTTGAAAGGTAGAAAGCTGGTTTTGAATTCGGCTGAGGTCCGCTGAATACTGGAGACTTCAAGCTCATGTCCAGGGTCTTCAATTCCTGCAGTCTTGAAAGAATTGAAACTCTAGAGATATCATTCCTCATCAGTCAATACAGAGACGTCATATGTGTTGTCAATTTTCCTGAACCTGAAGGGGAGAGGAAAGGAACATAGGGCAGCAAGATGAGCATCCTCTCGGATATTTCACTCTGGACCTCATAGTTCTTCGATCCATAAATGACAATATTTACACGAGAGGAACGGAAACCATCTAGTATTGTGATAGAACCAGGAAGAAGAGGTATAGCATGCATTCAAATATTGCTATGTCTTGCCTGTAAGGTGGGCATAATGTACAAACGCATCCTGTAGGCCCCTATATCATACAGAGTCCGCCTCGCACCGGCCGTCACTTTTTTTTATCGCCTCTTCGCTTGCTGCCCAGACGCCTTCGACCGCAGAGCGTACCTTTCCTTCTTCCATTTGAACACCAGCTGGTCCACACTGCCCATATCGTGCTTCGGCTTGCGCATGTAGGTGAGCCTTGCCCTCCTTGCCCTCTTCGGCCGTCTCCAGATAATATCGATGCCTGCGACAGTAGGGCTGTATATCTTGTACCACATCTCGGTGCTCGTCTTCATCAGCTGACCGCGCAGCTGGATTGCTGTGTCGACGCCTTGCCTGCGAATCTGGATGAAAACTCCAGCGAAGGGCTCGCCTGACTTGGGAGTCACCATCAGCACGTCCCCTACTTTGGCGCTGTCGGCGTGCTCCTTCGAAAACATTCGTGTGCGGGCTCCGGTCGGATCGAGTTTGGCGACCTGCTGCTCTCGAAGGGCAGGCATGGGGTTGGTCATTGCGGGAGGGACTGAGGGCCAGATGGAGAATTTTGAAACCTTAGCAATATCATCACCTACGAAGATTCAATCGGTTAGTGTCTCCAAGATAATAAAGGATTCGACTGGTCATCCTCACATTGATCTTTGCTGAGCGCCTTTATCATCCACTTCGACGTTGAGTCCCTCGTCTGTGCTGTGGCAATGCCACGGAAAGCTGCTTTCGCAAATCGCACCCGACGGCACGCAGCTTTGAGGCAGCCAACAGGTCTGCCTACGTTTGCGACGTTCATCGTGGCAAGCGTCACGTCGCCTGGGCGTTTTCAAGTAAGGTAGGTGTTGCGTTGCTGTGACGGGAGCGTTGAGAAATCGAGACGAGGTTTTGTTACTAGCGAGGACAGGGGAGCCATTCCCGGCCATGGTTGGTCAAATCGAGGCTCAGGCCCATATTTTCTTTGATCCCACGCGACACAGCGTGGACTTCGTGATGCATCCATTTAATTTCTTCCTAGCATTTCCAAACCCATTGCGGTATCGATCATGTCAACGTCAATGGCACTACCCTTTGCCAGGGCAGCAGCCCGAGCGCGGAATTTCCCATGCTCCGTTTCCGCAACATGCCGTTCGGCGAAGCATTTCAGCACGTCGCAGAGGCTTGGTATGACAATATCTCCTGGTTCAAATGGTTGTCCCTACAGGCACTGACATGTCCAACTCCCAGCTGTAAGAGCTGTTTTCGGCTCAGCGAGTAATGATTCGCTCCGGTCCACGCTCGACGAGATTCAGGAAAAGATCACCCTCCCTGCCTACCTACCAGCAGAGCAGCGTCGCATCCTCAGCAACCCCACGAAGAAGAACTATGTCGAGCAGAACCCGGTCGTAATCGAGATCGAAGGCCTTGAGCACAAGTACACTAAGCTTATCCTCGCGAAAGACCTGCCCAACTCGAAGTACATCTACAAGAAAGCAATCAAGGAAATGCAAACGCCCGAGGACTGGGCCAACTTGGAAAGTTTATTGGCTGGATACAAGAAGGCGGGTATCGTCTTGAAAGACAAGCATTTCAGCATGGCCTCAAGACGAGCAATAGCCCATGGTCAGCTCTACACATTGATCGACTGCGCCAGGCACGCTCGGGACACAGGATACCTATTGACCCTCAGCCAGAGCGGCCTCCTAGTTCTCCAGGGCCTTGCGGATCGAGCGATGACGCAAAATCCCCAACAGGCTATCAAGTGGCTGGAGCAAGTGCAGGATATCTTGGAGCGCCCGCCTCACTCCGATCTGTATGGAGCGAAAGACCTTCGTTCTTCTGTGCTCGCGAGGGGCATGATGCTGTCGACACATGTCTCCAACGTTCAAGCTTCTGAAACCGCGAGCGAGGAACAGCTTAATCATCTGAAAGACGAGATCGACCGTGTTCGTGCGCTATGGAAGAAGATTCTTGCGTCTTCTGATGGCCCTCTTCAGCTAGAGATTGACGAGAAACTCAGCGGCTTCGGTCTCAGAAACAGCCGCACCCCGGACAGGCTTTCTCCCTGGGTCACAGTTCGCATTATTGCGCATAACATTAAAGCTTTGGAGGCGGCTCCTAAGCTTGTCGAGCACTCTTACGAACCTCTGCCAGACGCCAGCAAGCACCTGGATGAGTACCTCACCAGACAGATCGAGCAGTATGTCACGGACGATCGCCTGCAGGCACGGTTGCCCATTCTTGCAGGAGCGTATCATGGCGTTCTGGGTCGGGCGCCCACATGGGGTGAACCACTTCTTGAGGCCAAGACACAAGAGGCGGCTTAAAAGCCTCGCCTGATTCACCCGGGAAAAGTTGAGAAGCGTCGTACGTGACGAACGTTGTATATTGTACACTAGAATAGACGAGGCTTTCCACTCTTATGGAAGCACAATGTACTTTTCAAGGTGCTGAGGAATGGCACCCAGTAGCTTTTTGTCCGAGAGCCACTTGCGAGAGAATAACCTATCGGCATAACGATATGCACCGTCGCAGAGCATCGTGACGACCGTGTGACCCTTGCCCAGCTTTTCAGCAACCTCTTTCGCCGCTACTACGTTTAGTGATGAACTGGCACCAAGGTAGAGACCCTCTTCGTCAAGGCAGCGGTACACCATTTCAATGCTCTTCTCGTCGGCGATCTGAAGTGAACCGTCGAGAAGCTCCAAGTCCGGCTGAAGGTTGTCCGTGATGCGGCCCTGGCCAATGCCCTCGGTGATGCTCGAGCCAGTGCGCTCGATGAGTTTGCCGCCGGACTGAATGTAGGAGTGAAGAACACTGCCTGGAGGATCGGCGAGGAAGCTCTTAACCATTCCATTGGAGATGTCCTTGAGATACCTGGTCACACCAGCCAAAGTACCTGCAGTACCGGTCGAGCATGTGAACGCATCGACCTTGCCTCCAGTCTGCGCCCAAATTTCGGGGCCAGTGGTCTCAATATGGGCCCGTCTGTTCGCAGTGTTGTCGAATTGGTTCGTCCAGACTGCGTTGTCCAGCCTCTCCGCATGCCTCTTCGCCTGATGGTTATAGTTCTCGGGATTGTCGAAAGCGACGGCGGGGACAGGGTAGACCTCAGCGCCAAGCAGCCGCAGTAGGTCGATTTTCCCCTGTGACTGCGTGTTGGGCATGTAGATGACGAGCTTGTATCCACGGGATCGGCAAACATGGGCGAGACCGATGCCTGTGTTGCCGGCGGTGCCTTCAACGACGGTGCCGCCGGGGCGCAGGAGACCGCGCTCCTCCGCGTCTTTCACAACGTAGAGGGCTGCTCGATCCTTCACAGAGCCACCGGGGTTCATGAATTCAGCCTTGCCAAGGACTTCACATCCTGTTTGCTCGGAGATGTGATTGAGACGGATGAGAGGTGTGTTGCCGATGGCTTCAAGGGATCAGTCACATTGGATCTGTCGGTAACAAAAGAAAACATACCTCCAGTTAGACCCTTAGAGATGCCTTGCGCCTGTGAGACGGCGAGCGTGTGGGCGCTGGGTTCAGCCGCCTTCGCTGCCGCGATGGCGAGCCGTCGCACACTGTGCCGAAACATCCCTTCCCAGTGACTGCAATTCTTGTTTGAGCTACCTCGGGTGTGCAAGCTGTTTGAGGGTAGATGTTCAAGTGTCGGAGAGCTCAAGATGCGAACCCAGGGAGGTGTGACGAGCTATCTACGAGGTACATGTAGAATGTGAACCGACCAACATGAGCTCAGGTCGGTCCAGGTTGCATGGTGTGGGCCGCCCGCCGGAGCTTGATCACGTCAGGGCAACGGCCGAGACCCGTTGCCGATCCCAAATCTACAGAATTTGAATGTTGCCAAGGAACACTTTAATATTTTCTCCATTTATTACTATGTCCTTAGATCAGAATTCTTCCACGCAACAGTCTCATTGGGAACATCAAGCTCGTGTCATCATTGTCATCATCATTGTCGTCGTTGTCGTCAGTCCTGAACTAGCCGCACATAAGGTGCTGGAAATAAACCCTGTGCACCCATGTACGTACCGTAGTACCAATCACCATTAACATCCTCGATCTCACGGATCTCTGCGCCGCGCGGGAACATGAGTTCGTCGTTGGCTCCCGCTTGCGGGTACCAGGGCCACTTGGCCAGCGCTCGCTTGCCCATGCCTCCTTCAGGCGGGAAGCTATCCGTGGTAGCCATGGACTCGTCGCTTGTTGGCGCGGCGTCATGAACGTTCTTTGTGACAAGCCTTGACCAGCTTTGGTTTCCTTGTTTCCACGTCCACTTCTGCAAGTCTTTGTTCTGGTGCTGCGATCCGTCGTATGGTGCCTGCTGCAAACCTCTCCCACCTACAAGATCACTGTCTATATACCGCCACTGACCAACTTTTCCCTCTGTGAATCCAACAATGACCATCCTGTGGCCGTTAAGGCATCTTCTCCAGCCCGTGGAGCCGTTTTCTGGACTGACCTGGCCCTGCAAGACAAGGTTCTTGTAGCACACAGAGCAGATATCGTAGTCGCCAGGAGATGCATTTGGGATAAGGGAGCTGGTGCAACTGTAACAGTGATAGCGAACGCGGTTTGGTGGAATAGGATCTTGGCAGATGTCGCATCGCGTATTGAAGGTGAGCGGCTTGAATGGCCCGATGCTCGAGGCATGAGGCCCCGTTAGGAGGGCAGCTGTTGGTGGACGACCAGGGGATCGAGGGCTACCGGGGCGTCCGGCATGGGTTTGCTGAGTTGACTCATGCGTAAGAGGCAAAAGCATGTGGGTGCAAGAGTTCCCCTGGTTAACACAATCGTTACAGAAACCCCAATCCCCTTCGTTACATATATCACATCTCCAGTAGCATAAATTGGTCCACGCGTAGCACCGAACGCAAAACGTCCCACTTTCGAACCGGTGCCGAGGGTCATCAGTTGTTAATGTCTTCCGCCCATCGGCACCACCTGGTGTGCTCGGAGGAGGCAAGTAGCGACATGCCGTCAGCATATGCGGCATCGGCATATCTTCTTGAGTTCGCTCTCGGGCCTGTTCCCATTTCTTCCAAGCGCCGTAACCAAACCCAAACCAATATTTGCAGCCTTTCCCGGATCGATAGCAATCTAGGCAGATGTTCCATTGCCCTCCTGAGCAGATACTGCAGTTGTAATGAAGCTCATACTCGATGTGTGTTTTGTTGCACCTGGAGCAAATGATAGATGGCTCAGGATATAGCTGGGATCGCGTGCGCTGATGGCCCCCAGTAGTTGGACTCGCCAATGGACTGGACACGGAAGAGTGTACCACGGCCAGTTCTGCAGGGCGGTGAGCTCTGAGCGAAGAGGATGAGGTTGAGCCAGGGTTTGAGTCAGTTGCCGTGGAGGATGCAGCAGGAAGAGGAGCCAGAGGCGTAGCACTGGCTGGAGCTTGGTCTGATGGCGGCATCCTGTTTGCAAAAGACTGGTTGCTCGTATGCGTGGTTGGTGTGTTGGTTCCGTTGGTTGAGGAAGCGGACGCTGGTAGTTCCGTAGCTGTTGCCATCGATGCAGTGGTCACAGTGGGTGTACTAGAGCTTCGTGCGTCCGTAAGATTAGGTCTTTGTGCTGCCAAGTCTGTGGCATCTGTTCTCAGGGACAAATCTGTCTGTGAGCGGGTAGCTGGCCGCGCCTCTGCAGGTGATGGAGAGACTGGGGCGGTTGCTCTTCTACCGTTGCTCCCAGTACGCCTGCGAGCTCGATTTGAGGGATCGCGGACGTCAAGGTTCGCGGACATTGAAGGGGGTGGTCTACTGCGATCGTCAAGTTGTCCATTCGAGCTGAGAGATCTTGAATGAGGGCGTTGGCGACTGTCAGAGCGGCTTCTACGGTCTGCAGTGGGCGGTCGGGAGGTAGCGACAGCAGGCTCGGCCTGTCTGGACTGATTGCCGGTAGCCCCCCTTCGAGACGAGGCATCCTGGCGTGGCCGCTCTCGCTCACGCTGTCGTCTTCGATACGCTTCTGCAAGCCTACGGCTGAGTTCGTCGTCCCGGCTTAAATCGATATTATCAAGATCCAACCCGTCCAGTAGACCTTCCTCCTGGATCTGCCGGGCAAATTCCTCTATTTCGCGTTGGATTTCCTGTTCACTCATATTCTCCGACCCGATCAAAGACCGAAGAGATGACTGATGCTCAATCCGCCGGGAGCCTTCCTCGCTGCGGCGTCGTCGTCTTCGGTCATTGTCCACGCCGAGGTGATCGCTGCTCCGGCGTCCGCTCTCATTCTCGTGATAGCGATCTCGCACGCGACGTTGTCGACTACTATCGAGGCTGCGATCTCGACGCGGCCTTGCATGAACGTCGGCAGAGCGGCTTTCTCTTCGTCGCCTCTGACGAGGCTGAGATGAGCCGGCTTCTGCATCGCGAAGGCTCAGCTCACGAACCTCTTCGATCAGCCTCTGGTCCTCAGCATCAGCGCGCCGTTCCGCGGATGTCCGCCGCCGTCTCCGGATCTGCGGCAGGACCTGATCTCCTGGCTTGTATTTTCCAGCCATTTCCTCCTTCTCCGCGTCAGAGCGGGCCTTGTCAGGATGAGCTGTCACGAACATGTCGAGAAGGGTGACGACAGTGGCGTTGTGCCTGGTGTCTCGTACTGGAGCACGACATGATGGGCAGTTCACGATGTTGGATCCAGGCTCTGGTGACGTTCTCGATCGCTCGGCTGCTGCTGCTTGGTAAGTGAACCACTCCTTCAGACACGCTCCGCAGAAAGTGTGCAGACAGTCAAGGAGTGTCAAGGGTTGGTAAAGTAGCTCTGCGCAGATCTGTGATTTGTCTCGTCAGCTGCTTGCCACACGGGGGGCATTGTCACGAGGGGGGCGAGAGAAGCAGGCGCACATACTGAGCAGGTAAGCTCCCTCTCGAGATCTAGTTCCGGCGGTTGAGACTCCATTCAGGACACTGATGCTCGTCTTCGACGGCCTCCATCGCCCTGGGCGGAAGAAAAGAATACGGGAAGAGGATGACCAAGGAAATACGAGGTCAAGACCTGACCGTCGTTGGATGGTTAGGCGGCAGCAAGCGCCAAGTGCCCAGTTAAGGTGGCGGGGCTTGCCTACCACTGTGGTAAGTAAGCAAGCTGGAGAATCGGCCAAGCTTTGACAGTTTCGACAGCCTAGTAGTTAGCCCAAGCAAAACAAGAGGCATCATGCATATCGGTGTGTTTGGTACGGAAATGTCGTGCCTTGTAGAGTCGGTCAGCTTTCCTCTTTTTCTGTGTTTGATTCTCCGCCTGACGGCTGTTGCCTTGTCACGATAATCAAACTGGACCACTCTCTCAAGTGTCTGGCCTGGAGAGGCGGGCGTCTGACCAGCTGATTATGGCCCTCCATGGGTGAGTAGCTACAATAAAGGAGCCGGAAAATGTCGCAGGCAACAGAACACTCGTTATACACAGGCTGGTATCAATTCGCGTCGTACAGTCAGTCTATCAGCGATTACTAACTGGCCTATGAGTGGGACCATTCGGCCTTCTTCTTCTCCGCGAAAGCTTTCATGCCGATCTTTTGATCCTGGCTGCCAAAGAGGCTATGGAACACACGTCTCTCATACTCGACACCATCGCGCAGTGGCAGGTCTTGGCTCTTGTTGACGACCTCCTTGCAGGCCATAATGGCAACGCGAGAGTAGCCAGCAATAGTCTCAGCCAGCTTCAGAGTCTCTTCCATGAGCGCCTCATATGTAGGGAACGTTTTCGCAGCGATACCCCACTTCTCTGCCTCGACACCGCTGAATGACTTGCCCGTGAGAATCAGTTCCATAGCTTTCGCCTTGCCAATGGCCCGAGTAAGCCTCTGGCTGCCACCAGCGCCGGGAATAGTGCCAAGCTTGATCTCGGGCTGCCCGAAATTGGCGTTCTCAGTGCAGTAGATCAAATCACACATCATAGCAAGCTCACAACCGCCTCCGAGAGCGTGGCCAGAGACTGCTGCAATGATGGGGACCTTGATCTGCGTTGTAAGATCAGACCATGACTCAATGAACGAATTCGTGTAAGCATCGGAAAACGTGAGAGGTGCCATCTCCTTTATATCGGCACCCGCGGCAAATGCCTTCTGTGATCCCGTCAAGATGACGACCGAAGTCTCCTTAGAGTTGTTGAAGTCGACGAGAGCTTCGTTGAGCTCCTTGATGAGAGGTGTGCATAGTGCATTGAGAGCCTTCGGTCTATTGAGAGTGACTAGGGGCTATTAGGTAGCTCTAACAAAGTTCCAGGCAGGTCGATCCTTACCTTGTCCAACGCCAGGCTTGGGCTGGGAGACCTGGATATACTCGTAGGTCTTCGAAGAGTAAAAGCGAACGACGCGAGGGAGCGTCGAAGGCTGGAATGGCACGGCGCGAACCGCACAGGGTCGCAAGAGCCGGAGAGCGTTCATGTTGGGGCTTGGACGTAAGGTACTGTCGATTGACGAGAAAGCGAATTGGCTGTATATCTGAGACAATCGGGAGCAGGAACTATTAGTTACCACCCTGGACAGAACAAGTGTTCAAGGCCAATTAAAGAAAAAGAAGGATGTTCTTCAGATCAAGAGGGCCGCCGTTGTGTATATGAATAAGGCATGGAAAGCGTCGGCTTTTAAAGCCGAGGGTAAGGACATCCAGCCCCACTACAGCAACAACTTACTCCTCCCCTACTCGTACAGTCGTAGGTTGTGAACAAAACACCAAGGTTAGGTAACGCTGTGAACGGGAGACGGAGCATTATTAGGCCGAAAACATGTTGTCGCTGGTAAAAGGGCCTTGTATGGCTTAGCATCGACCTACGGTGGCGCCACGGAGTTCCCAAATCAGGGGTTCAGGTAGGGAGGCACAGAGACTTCAAGCCACGTTGCTCGCGTTTAGTGCTGCAAGCATCCCGCTGAATCCGCGCGCGACAGTGGACAAAGTTAGTTGTAAATCGCGATAGAGCCACACTACCTTTCCGATTTTCTGTCCCTCATCCTCGACACCCTCTTGTGACGCGGCCTTCCTTATCTACGGGGCTTCTTGTCTCTTCTCTTCGCTCATTTGGAACCCGTTTAATTGTTTGTCAACGTTCTACTTCTACTATTTTGCTGTTGCGATTCGTCTCTGCATATTAGCTCAACATGGACTCCCAGGAGCCGGAACAGACCCCTTTCGAGGCTGTCAGCGCGACGACCTCAAGGCTGCAACAGGTATGCTCATCCTCTGGCGCATCGCATCTCGCCATCACTCTATAGTCATGTGCTGACGTTCAATAGCGCTACCAAGCTTTGCTCGACCAGTCCACTCCGTTCGTTGCGTATCGATGGATCGGCACCGGTGTCTGCTTGTTCATGTTCATGCTGCGAATCCTTCTTGCCCAGGGATGGTACATCGGTATGCCCACCAAATCCCGAACGAACATCATCTCCCTCTGCTTACCAGTCTATAGTGGCATATGCCCTCGGCATTTACCTCCTGAATCTCTTCCTGGCTTTCCTTCAGCCAAAGTTCGACCCCTCGAGCGATGAACTCGATAACGAGATGGAGGATGGCTCTGTGGGGACCCTCCCAACCAAATCCGACGAGGAATTCAAGCCCTTCATTCGCCGTCTTCCAGAGTTCAAGTTTTGGTACTGGACGACGCGAGCTGTCGTTATCTCATTCTTCTGCAGCTGGTGGCAGATCTTTGATGTGCCCGTCTTCTGGCCAGTCCTCCTCTTCTACTGGATCATTCTTTTCGTCTTGACCAGTAAGGCCCCTGGTTTTTTTTTTCCCATCATAACAATCCGGCTGCTGACTTTACCGTGCTAGTGCGGAGACAAATTCAACACATGATCAAGTACCGTTACGTTCCGTTCACCATGGGCAAGAAGAAATATACCAAGAACAGCAACTAAGGTATTGGGCCGCGATGCAATCGCACGGCCACTCAGCGAGCACACGCCTCGCTGCAGGGGATACAATTTACATTGCCTCTGCGTCGAATTTGGGCTGTTTACACGGAATTGATGGAGTTGGCTGGCAAAGATCTGAACTGAAGACCAGCAAAATAGGTCAAACAGACACCCTATATAGACTCTTCCTCTAAGGCTTAGAAAGTTTGCGTCAATGGCGCTTATGCAGCCAATAATGAGATTAATCATGATATCAGAACGGCTAATGATCCCTAAATTGACAACATGGCATTTTATTCTGAGGTTCCGTGCTGTGCTCACGTTGGAAATGGTTATGGCGCAAGGTGGGTTCCTCAGCCTTACTCGTTGTCTACCTAGGGTGTAAAGTAGCTTTTTCGCATCACGGTTGCTGTCGCACCTCTACCTTTTAGCACCAACCACGTCTCCTTTGACCAAGTCAAGTCCTCTCCCTTCCAACACAAACAGCCTCACCAGCGATCAACGCATGCTCCAGAATAGTATTCGCGCCCACATTACCAATCGCCCTTCAAGATCTGTCTGCCACGATGTCTACGGGCTTCTCTGGCCCTGGGCCTGAGCGCGTCATCCATCAGGACTTCATCGCACGTATCCGCTTCTCAAATGCACTTCCTCCGCCGCCAGTTCCTCCCAAGCTTTTAGATATTCCCAACACTGGTCTTTCGAGTGGCCAATATACCAACCCAGGGTTTGCCTCCAGACTAGCGCGAGAGCAACCTCTCAACATCGAGGTTGATGCCGAGTTAGGCATGCCCCTAGACCTTGTGGGCATGCCCGGTGTTTTCGATGGTGATGAAAGTTGTGAGTGCTTCCCGCAGAGCATTTAAATCAACTCTGATCACAATTGCTTACTATGCCTTCGCAGCCATTCAGCCTCCTCCACAGCAGCCGCCAGTGCACCCCCACGATCGCGCGCTTCTCCGACCCTTAGCTGCCCTAGGCAAGCCCAAGGTTGCCGAAGCCAATGTCTCTTTCCTCCGACGCACCGAATATATTTCATCACTGGTCACCACCAATAAGGAACTCAATGGCGGACGAGTCTTGTTAAAGAAAGGGCCCCGACCACGCAAGGCCCCGGAGGCAGCCGCAGATTCACCTGAAGTTATCAAGCGCAAGATCGACAGGAGTTTCGATCTCGCAGAGCAATATCTCAAAGACCCGAAGAGAATCAAGCATCCGTCGAGGAAGGCCCTTACCCTGGTCGACTCAAGGCCACTGTTGCCAGACGTGGAGGCAATGCCTGATTCCGGCGCTTATGTCTCTGTCAAGTTCCTGACAAACCCAGTCCAGAGTGGAAGCACTTACGACTCCCGCCTCCTCAAGGGTATTTTCAGGCCAACAGATCGGTCTCAAGAAGAGGAAGAAGCCTATCAAGCAGCACTAGAGGCGTACGAGCAGGATCCAGTGAACAACCCACGACCTCAAAACTTCATGAACTACGAGTACTACCTTCCGGATTCCAAGAAGACTGCCGAAAACTTCACCAGGAAAACCGATCCGCAGGACCCAGACAGAGACAGCGAAAGTCTCTATACCCACGAGTCCAAGGATGACGACGGCAGTTCACGAGGTTGCTTCCAGTTTATGAAACTGCGTGCATATGAAACTGCCTCTGAGGTTGAGCTCAGCCACGAGACTAAGTATGACGTTGATATTTTCCTCGCCAACAACGACATTGATACTTTCCCGCTGCAAAAGGCTGTCTATTACTATCCCGTAATGCAGAAGATCCAGATCAGACCACAGCGTACCAAGAACATTGCTCGCAAGGCTGGCTTCCAACAAGATGACGAGGACATCATCCACCAGATTGACATCATGGTTGACGAGCCGAGCGAGAAAGCTCTGACAAGGATCAACCACTTCAAGGAGAACCCGATGATCGACTTGGCCGAAGAGGAGGAGGAGGCAGAGCAGGACGAACATGAGAAGTCACGGAGTCGGCGATCGCCATCAGGAAACCGTGATGGCGGTGACGACGATGATGAAGAGTAGAAGGTTAGGCTCAACAGACAGCTTTCGGGTAGCGATCCATACGAGGGGAAGGGGCGTTTCAAAAAGGGTTCTTTGCTTACGTTGGGTTGTTGGTTTCTGTTGTTGTGTACAAGGTGTATCTCATCTAGAATATAAGCCACGGTGCCTTCCAGCCTCATAAGCTGATTCCAGTTTTGCCAATATTGCTCTCGCATCTGGACCGTTGATACACTCAACGGATGGACTTCTGCGTGAGACTCACTAGGTACCAGAGGTATCATTAAAAGCTTTCACATGTGCCCTCGTTTTTGGAACAAGATGCATCCCTGTGTTGCCGACATTCATTGATAAAGCACAAGATACTTAGCAAACTTGTGATGAAACCCGCCCAAACGCCATCGTAAATGCCTTCTAAGTATCGATACCTCTGCCCTTGCCTCCTATGCGCTACCCGAAACGGAGTCAAAGCCTATATTCTCTCTATCGTCATCAATGACTCGGGCATACCTGTGAGACGAAGTTAGCCATGGCCTCTTTGCGAGCGACTTGATCATCAGGCGACTTACTCCAGAAGCAGCCTGAAGAGCCACACCTCCATATCTTCCTTCCTGACGACCTTCTTCGCCCATTCTCTGCTCTCAGTCGCCATCCTCTCGGCGTCTACGGCGCCTGTGCCGTTGCGACTGAAGAACCTCACAACCTCAAGCCAGTCTTGACCCTGTAGGCTAAGGGGAACGAAGTGAACCCAGGGACGCAACCACTCGAGGTGCCACTCCCTGAATAGAGATAATTTGTAGACGAGACTTCTGCTCCTGAGGAAAGCGTAGAAGCGTCCCGAAAAGGCGTTGCCGTCCATGTCCAGCAGGTGGCGGAAGCCCCACGCATCTTGTTGGTCGACGCGGTCGACGACTTCGAAAAATTGAGTCTGGGCCTCACAGTCTCCGGCGTCGCATTGACCCACATGGGAGAAGTGAACATCGATGAGATCACGGTGATCACCTCGCGGGGTCGTTTGAACCTTCCAGTTAGGGGCTTCATCTGTGCCCTCGTTGACCATAACCATCGCCTCATCTCGCGCGTTGATCTTCTGAACAAAAGACTGTCGGTGCTGCCTCCTCCAACCTCCTTCACGACTGAAACCACCCGTCGTTGATCCTCGCCAATATAGCTGGTCCTGCTTCTCTGCCCACGGCAAATCTTTTGCTTCGTCATAGACTACCTGTTCATTCCAGTACCATGGAGATGGGTAGATAATATCGGCATATGATGATATCTTCGACTGCGAGAAAATTGGAAAGAGGTCATGAACGACGCTGAAGGCATTAGGTCTGCCGAAGAATCCCCAGGTAGATTGGAGAGAGGGTGTCGAGCAGATATCCGTCATAGCCGTGCTGTTATACACGAAACCCAATTCGCCTAGGCTGTACCGGCTCATATCGTCAATGCCGTCTTCATCTTCCAGTGTTCTTGCCGGGCTGTTAGGCGGGCATGACATCCTGGAGTTGGTCCATGTCGCCTGCTGAGGAAATGTGTTGAACCTTGTCAACTTCGTCTCTTCAAAAACAGTGCCGTCGTTCATGCCTTCAGGGCGTCCAGAGAAACTGTTCCTTAACTTCTTCGGCCTGTTTGCCGCCTTCATGTTGTGTTCTTTTGCCTGACGGACCAGCCGTGAGAGGTCGTCGTGGGGTATCATAACGCGAGGCTCATCATGAACATTGAAGGCAAGATCCATATCCGGGAGGAACTGCAGGAAACTCTCCAACATACCCTTGGTTGCGTTTCGTTGCCATTCCGGGCCACCCTCCACAAGAGTTACCTGCTTATCTCGAATCGCAACGCCAACAAGGGAGTTCGTGTGGCTGAGCGCCTCCTTCGCTCTAGATCGTATTGTCTTGGGGCTGATGCCCCAAAATGGTGTCATGACTTCATAAATCGTATCAAATTCGTCCACAAGTTGGATGCCCTTCTTCCTCGCATATTCCCACCACTTGTCGAAGTTCGGTGGAGCGGGAAGTCCATATCGCCGACGGTACTCTGTGACTGCTTCCTGTAACGTCTTCGATTGGCGCTGCTTCGTTGCCTCGAGAGCTCTTTTTGCATCTAACATGAGTGTAACCGCTGGATGGACGGTTGGGTCTTGAATAGGCTTTGGCCCTAAACCCAGGGGCTCTTTGGGCTCATGGTCATGTTGCTCCTCCGCCTTGCTTGACTGCTTAGAGGGCGAGACATGAGCTGCTTTCACTGGTAAAAATGAAGAGTAGTTCTGGAGTCTTGATGCCGTGTATGCCAAGATGACAACAAAAGCCAATGCTGTGATGAGAAACAACTGACGTTGTCTCATCGCGAAGTGCTCATCAGTATGCCTTCTTCGCTTCACCCCCAAAATCAGTAGATCGATTGTATTGTATACGTCCAAGCAAAGATCTTGGATCACGAATTACGATGAACTTCTGACAAGTCCAGCCGTTTTCGAACTTGCGGCGATTTGTTGACGTCTAGCGAGTCGCAGCCTGGATCCTTGACGTTGAGGGCCAGACATAAGTACAAGTAAATATTTTGGTACGCGTTGTTGTTACCACCAGCGACCGACCCGTCCAGTATGACCCTAACCCTCAACCGTCACCGTACGTCAGCAATACTATTCCTCAACACCCAATACCTTGAAGTAGGAAGACATACGATTGGCAAGATACTCAGGACTTTCTATGAAACAAGGTTCGCTATAATATGTGTAGCGGCATATCGAACGCTCAACTCCATCATGGTAGCGCTTACTCCACTTTTTGCATACCTGTTGGAAGTTGGGCGAACTGAACTAATATAATGGACAGGTCCTTTGAGTTCGAAATTAAATGTAGGAGAGCGAAATATACCATTTTATCTCCGCATCAAATTTCAATGCGGCGATAAGGTGTTACGGAAGGACTGTCATTCTGGAGACAAGCAGGGCTTTCTTTCGTACACGATATATCACGATAGACGCGGCGGATTCAACGTGCAAAGTGGCCGCAAGGTGAACTGGTATGCATTTCATTGCGATAATTGCCTATTCGTGCTCTGACCCTATGGTCGCACGTGGTATCGACCAAAGTCATTCACCCCAGAACGCCAAGTAGTATGCCAGGCCTCTTGCACATCAACATGTGGCAGCCACCCGTTTCATTTTTTATTTTACCCCAACCGCAGTGCCCTCATCTGCTAACTTCTAGTAGAAGAAGCCAATGATCTTGCCGGCGACGTGCTTGCGGCGAGCCTCCTCGTGGTCCATGATACCGGCGGAGGTGGTGAGGATAACGTAACCGAACTGACGAGCAGGAAGCAGCTTGACAACCCACTTCTCGAGGTCGTTCAGGCGGACGTTGTAGCGGGGAGAGATGACACCAGTCTTGTTGAGGCGACCGTTGAGCTGGACAACGATCTTGCCGGAGCGGTGGTCATCAATCTCCTCGAACTCGCCAATGTAGCCTGTTGATAATGGAGTTAGTAAAATTTGTTGCGAATGATTAAACATTAAACCTCATGGGTATTGTATGAAACATCAGAAAAACGTGTAAGATCTCCGCATGGTTTTCGATCTATCGGCAGTTTATAGGGGCTGGGATCGTGGGGGTTTCGATCGTCCAGCCCTAGTTATCATGCCGACCATGGAGGGTATGGGGTAACCATGCGGGAGGAGGTCGATAGTAGTAATGGATGTTCGGTGAGACATTGTAGGCTTCAATATGGAAACGTACCGTGGCGCTGCATGACTTGGAGGAACTTGATGATGACCTTGGAGCTGGGGCGGATCAGGACCTGGCGCTTGCCAGCCTTCTCAGCGTTGTTGATGTTGTTGAGGGCATCGTGGAGGACGGAAGTGCGGACCATCTTGGCGGTATTGAAGTGAGATTCTCAAGTCGGAACTGGAGTTGAGGTATCTGCATGGGCGAAGGAATCGCAAGTTAGCCTTCCGTGGGCTCTTGAGCATGGGAGAGTGCCCTCCAGCGAGTCAAGTTCGAGGAGGGTTCTGCCCGCTCAATGTCGAAGGGGAGAACGGTATCGAAGGCTGAGGTCGCGTCGCTTTCGTTGGTCGGTGAAGACTCATACAGATCACGTCTGCCAACCTCCTCGATCGTTCTCCCCCGCCATAGCGAAAGGCATCATCTCTCGGTTTTGCGACTCGCCGTCAGGTATCTTGGGTTGTGGTATACATACCTCGTTGAGGTGATTGACTCAGGGTCGTTAATGTGGTTGATGGTTGCAAACTGAGAGGGACCGAAAATGGAGATTGAACCATCTACCAGAAAAAAATTACCCAAGCCCACAAAATTCTGACTGGAGGTGCCGCCAGTCTCCCCACTAACATCTTCCCACCTAAACTTCGCTGGCAACTTGTTATGCACATCCGGTGCGGTACCTGCACGTGACACACTTTAGGGTCAGCTACTCCCAGTAGCCCTAAGATTTCATAGACTCGACTGGTCCCCTTGGAACGAAACGACATACTACATCCCACCCTCTTTTCCACCCAACACCCCCCCATTATCGACAAAACATAGAATCTTCGAGGATCGCCCGACGAGAATCACAAGACAAAATGGTACGAATGACTTTCTAGAACATCCCGAGAGAAATCTGCCGCCCGGCGCTACATCGTGCCCCGCCTGTAGCAATCTTTCAAGATCTTGATGGTTGAACGGTTTCGCTGACGCAATATTTCTCAACAACAGTCGGACGTAGAAGACAACACCCCCCAGGTCGCCGTCGACGAGGTCGAGGTTTCCGGCGATGCCCCCAAGGGCCAGATGTCCGTCTCTGACGCCCTTAAGGGTGTTTTGAAGCTCGCTCTTATGCACGATGGCCTTGCCCGTGGTCTCCGTGAGGCCAGCAAGGCTCTGGACCGTCGCCAGGCTCACATGTGTGTCCTCAACGAGAACTGCGAGGAGGAGGCCTACAAGAAGCTCGTCATTGCTCTCTGCGACGAGCACAAGATTCCTCTCATCAAGGTTCAGGATGGCAAGCAGCTCGGCGAGTGGGCTGGTCTTTGTACGTCAATGCCGCGGCCCCTGCTTGGGCGAATGGCTCGAATTCGTTGCTAACATGGTTTTTGTAGGCGTTCTCGACCGCGAGGGCAACGCCCGCAAGGTCGTCAACTGCTCTTGCGTCGTTGTCAAGGACTGGGGTGAGGAGTCTCAGGAGCGCTCTATCATCCTCAACTACTTCGCCTCATCAAACTAAATGTGCATGGAGATGGCGTTGGTCTAGAGGGCATCGATGTTGCAGTTTGTGATTTCCCAAAGGCAGGTCGGACTGGTCCTGGCTAAAGGTGCACCGGTCATTGTCTTGAAATGGGTAGTCCTGCTTTTGCAACGGAAATGGAAACCAAAAAACATATGCATTCCAAATCTATGGTTCGCTCTCGATGTGACTTGATTGTTAATGATGTTATTTGCGACCCTCAACCTAGAAAGTTGTTAGAAACATACGTCGCATGGGATAGATGGACTAACCATGATGACGTGATACCCATGCCCGGTTTTGACTTCTGCGTACTTGGGGCTGCTCGTCGTGCTCGTCTCGAGGGCGAAAGCAATCTCTTCGAAGGCGGGATCTAGACTGCCCTTGGTTTTCCAGCCCAAGGCACCGCCTGTTTGCAGTAAGCTTTGGGGTCATCAAATCGTCTTGAAAGCGCGGGCGAATCCTAACCTTGTCGAGCTTTGTCCTCGGAGTAGGTTCGTGCGACCTCATCAAATTTGACGCCTTCTCTAAGCTTCTCTAAAGCTTCCTCCTTCTTTGAGTGCTTCTCACACTGAAAGGATGTTTAGGATCATTTCTTGTGGAACGTTTCCCCCCTTCTGCGTATCCCAGGAAAAGGTCACGTACCAGAATGTGACGGACATTGATGGACTGTGCGCCCTTCGCCTTGCCAGCGGCTTCTTTGTCTGCCCCTCCTCCCTTCCCCTTGCCTCCGGCTGCTGTGCCGCCTTTCTTGTCGTTCTTGCCCATGGTCTTGAGATCCTTGGCTATCTGAGGTCGCGTCGAAGGGTCAAGTCCTAATTCGGGCTCCGGTTTCTTGGAGTTGGGTGTGTGCCAGTATGCATGAGCTTGCCCCGCCCTGACGAGGTCCCAGTTCTGAATTTGTCTACCATAAATAGCTGCAGACTACTGAGGCAAAGGAGGTATTAGCAAATGCAATGATCACACTGAAACTTCCTTCAACATAATATGTACTCATCATTGGGACTAGTTATTGTAAAGATGCTTTGTTCTTCTGATTGTATGCAAGGTCATCTATTTTTCCCTTTTGCAAAGTCTTCCCAGCTACACATCCAGCCCTCCTATTGTGAAGTCTGCCATACTTCTGGGAGAATGATTGCCGTCAGCCGAGAATATGCATCACTACTTCATCAATTGCAGGCCATAACCCTGTCGATTCAACATCATGAATCAGACATATCCCACAACTTCCCTAAGTCCAGCCTCAGTTCATTCAGTCTTCGCCAATGCTCTCTCTCGCCTTGTCTCTTTCCCTTTTCCAAATACCAATCCATGAAAATTGGGTTGCCCAGTCTCTGCCGCAGCATTTCGCTCTCATGATTATCGTAAAGCTTCCAGTCATCCAACTCGGATGGTGACGGTGTCTTCACAACCTCCTTCATGTGCGGTTGCTCCGTCCCATCCTTTCCCTTCTCGCTGCGCACCATTTCAATAATAAGTTCGTACAAGCCAATCGTCGGTTTCCATTTAAATCCATATTGCATAAGCCTGTACTTCCCATCGTAGCGCACCCCGGCCTTTGGTGCAAGAGGACTAAGAAGTTCCGAGCCACGAAGGACACATAGCTCCTTGCCGACTCGACTCATGAGAGAAAGGTGCATGTCGGCCATATTACCACGACGGGAGTATCTGACTCTGTCCCTATAGACGTCTTCACGCCCTGACATCAGAGGGAGAGCAGCATGGTCATATCGACCTTTGGTAGGCGTCTCGCAAACGCTGCCCACGATACCATCACGATGTGCGCAAGCCAGGTTGAGCCACCAGTGGCCAGCTTTGAGCGTTTGAGTTTCTTCAAGCCCAGATGTGATGCCACTTGATTTGGCTTGCCAGAGTTCCCAGGTCCCAGCTCTCGGTCCGACAAACTCTACGTCTTTGAGTCTTCCTGTCTGTGTAAGGTTGCGCAACCGTTCATGGTCAATCCCAAAGAAATTATCCTGAAACCGGATCTGCCATTGTTTCTGCAGCCTCTGAGCGATTCTAGAATTGGCACGAAACTCGTCTGAAGCAAAGGTGAGGCTTCTGTTGGCATCTATCATATCAACTAGCAGCTTGTCGAGATGAGCGTCTCGTACCGTGGCGAAGCAAATCGCCGTTGATGCTCCATATTCGCCTTGAACCACCTCAAGCAGCAGTCTATTGACTTCTTCAGCACGCGGCCCTAAGGTCTTGTTCTTGTGAAGATTAAGTCGGGCAGAGTCACACAGTTGCCTGAGTGAATTCGTATCAAACTTGGGTTTAGTAAGGCCGGCAAACGCAGAATGTGCGTCAACACAGGGAGCCGAAGTAGGGGTTGAGGACATGAGCAAGTTTTGAGGATGTCCTTCGGTCAACCGACCCAGCGACAAACCTGGCGTGCTTCGTAGAGTTAGAGAAGCCATTGGAACTGGCGTTTGGGTTGAAAGTCTGCCACGTCGCCTTCGAGATGCCGCTACCACTGCCTGCCGCTAATGGGAAGGTGCATATTCGCCTCGAAGAGGAACATATACGAATAAACCATTGTTTGCTGTACCGTCAACTCCAATAAGATGAACTGTCGGTACAGAACCGATCTGCGTGAAGTAGGTAGGGTAGACGTTTGCCGTGAACAGGCGAGGGGCTTCATTGACTAAGCCAGGTGCCGATGCAATAGAAGACCGAACGAAGAAACAGAGAACAAACCCTTAGTACCTGTTCATACTCAATCAAGATCGCAAGGAGAGCAGCTGCCCAGCTCCATCATCCAGGCTTGAGCCTCCGGTATGCGCAGAGCCAGGCCCTACGCTCAAATTTTTCATGTGCCATGTTCTTTGCGCTTTCCCGTGATTCAGAAATTGCATCCTGCAGGTCAGCCCCAACGGAGTTTACTTGGCGCCTTGATCCAGCGTTCACAATTGCTGCCATGGAAGCTTTCCCGAGAAGGCTGTTTGGCCTCATGCAGCTGGAACCACGATGGCTTTCCCTCCTGGAGATCTAGTAGGGTCGAGGCTGCTAGCGATACTTGGATTTGAAAGGCTTCTTGGGCAAGCCAGAACCTGACAACTTTGCTAAACACAAGCTTAGGTTTGTCACTTTCGCATCCAACATGGCATTAGGTCCAGGGTACCGCGAGGAGGTCACGGAGAGGTAGTAAGTATAGTAGGTAGATGTCACTCCCAGGTAAACCTTATCCGAGGCACGACCTATGATCTCCACATTGTGTAGCGCCGACTACAACAGTTAAATACCCCAGAAAGTCTCATAGGACTTCCATCCAAATGTCTCTAAACATTTCTTAACACGTCCAGTGTCATTTTGGTCGCAGGCATTTACCAAGCACTTAATTTTACAATGGCACCCATCCAACTCACTGCAATTATTACGCCAAAGCCTGGAAAGGCTGCGAGGGTTCGTTCAACTGACAGCCGTGGGCACAGAGATTCCCCTTGCTAATACAAGGCCATGACAGTTTCTCGAGCTCTTTCAGGACTGCGTAGATTATGTCCAGAAGAACGAGCCATACATCCATCGCTATGAAATGCACAAGGCCATACCCGAGAAGAACGGGAACAAGGTCCAGTACATCATCCTCGAAGGGTGAGTTTTCCCATCAAGGCACAATTGACTGTTTCAGCCCAGTCTGATGGTTGATCTTGTTAGTTACGATAATCAGGAAGGCTTGGACAAGCATTTGAAGACGCCGCCTGTCGTGGCCCTCATGAAGGCCGTTGAGGAAGAGAAATTGACCGACACTGAGATTATCATGACGACAGACGGACCGGGTGTGAGGCCGAGACTCTAGATCCAAAGTGCATGAAGTCCACTGTACCTTTGGAAGGGATAGATTTGCACGTCGAGATTATGTTTTGGTCTATTTCGTTCCATACCAATAGAAATGAATACAGAACAAGCATCCTTCATGAAGGAACCCCCGAAGACGACCCTCGGTGGGAAGCTCCTTGACCGCTTGCCGAATCCAGTCGCAAGAGTCTCATGGCGCCAATTCCAATTGGCAGAAAAAGACCCTGCGATGAAGTCGCCCCCCACTACACTTTTGGGAAGTTGGATAATTACACTGTTTCTGCTGCACAACTCTTCAATACCTATCGTACTGTGTATGTTGTGCTATAGACTCTCTTTCGCATACACTGCATTGAGGACCAGATTGCGGAGGCTGGACCTCGCTCAATCTCGACAAAGCATGTCCCACCAAACTCGGGGGTTTGCCTCGCAAAATCAGAAGATCGGCATCAACCAGCGCGTTACTCCGCTGTCTATTTCATGGACGGGTGAATTGCGCGTCCGGTATGTGTCCAGGATCGTTCTCAAAGCTCAGCCTTGATTGCTGACCGCACAATCCTCAGCTTCACGGACTTTCAGGTGAACGAGATAGACCACAACGGAAACGTCGTCCACTTAACCCAGATCGGCCTTGGCCAACCGGACGCTGCAGTAGGACCTGTGATCATTTACCGGCTTGGAAGACTTATTCGGCTGACACGATGTAGACTCCTTCGAATCTTCAAAGTTCAAACGCCAGTACCACTAGCGGGACGAAGAATGGCGAGGCTTCTACCGCCACGAGCGACCAGTCGTCGAAACCTTCTGAAGACAATGATGTTTCAGAAGCAGACAAAGCCATTCTCGCCGATCTAGGAGGCCAATCATTTGCCGATGATATCATTTCCCTCTACAAGAGCATCGGTCCCAGCGCAGATTACCAAGCGTCAGCCACAGCAAACGCCTTGGAAAAGTCCAAAAGGGGAGAGCTTCACCAGGAAGTCCGGCGCATCTTCGATTCCCAGATCGATACCTCCACGAACGACGATGGCAATATTATTGCCAAGCTTCCGACCAAGAAGAGCAAAAGCAGAGGTCGCGGCGGGCGTAATCGAGGCCAGGCGTCAAAGCCGACAGGCGAGTACCTGCACTTCACGTTGTTCAAGGACAATCGCGACACGATGGACGCAGTAAACCAGCTCTCCAAGATAATCAACGTCAAACCACAGTCCATCAACTACGCTGGAACCAAAGACAGGCGTGCTTCCACGGCGCAAAGGTGTTCCATCCGCAATGGCCGGGAAAGGACCTTGGCGAATGCGAACAGCAAGCTCAGGGGAATCGTCACTGGCAACTACGAGTACTCGGATCTGCCTGTGTGGCTAGGTCGCCTGCAGGGCAATGAGTTCACCATTACTATAAAGGACTGTAAGATTACAGACGAAACTGTCGCTTCTAAACCCCTTGCGGAGAGAGTTGAGATTCTTCAGAAAAGCACCGAAGCTGCCCTGAAGCACATGACTGAGCACGGCTGGATCAACTACTTTGGCAACCAGCGCTTCGGCACCCGTGAGATCGGAACCCACGACGTTGGACAGCTCATTCTAGGCGACAAATTTGAGCAGGCAGTCCACTCTCTACTCGCGTACGATGCTGACGTCGCCGAACAGGCAGAAGCAAGCGAGGAGAATCTTCCCAAGGAGCCTATCCAGCGCGATGAGGTCCTCAGGCACCAGGCCTGTATGCTCTTCATGACAGACAAGGACGCCGAGCGTGCAGCACGCATCATCCCGAAGCGCTTCGCAGCTGAGAACTGCATCCTCAGACATCTGACCCGCTCAGGCCTCCAATCCCGCCGTGACTTCACGGGTGCCATTGTTCATATCACCCGGGGGCTCCGGTCCATGTACCTTCACGCGTATCAATCCCATGTTTGGAATCACGTCGCCAGCCGACGATGGGAACTTTTTGGCGACAAGGTCGTCGCCGGAGATCTCGTCCTCGCCGAGCAGGAAACTAAGACCGCTTATGCCGGCAAAGACCGAGACGGTGATGACATCTTCAACCCGGTTGACGATGACAACGACGGCAACTCCGCAGTCCGCGCACGCCCCGTCACAGAAGAAGAGGCCTCGAGCGGGCACTTCACAATCTTCGACATTGTCCTTCCCGTCCCCGGCTACGACGTCATCTACCCCACCAACGAGCTCGGCTCGTACTACGAGGAGTTCATGGGGCTTCCTGAGAACGGGGGCCTTGATCCGCACAATATGAGGAGACGGCACAGAGAGTTCAGTCTGCCAGGTCGTTACAGGAAGTTGATGTGCAGGTTCCTACCCGGCAGCGACGCGTCAACGCCATCTGTCGAGGTGCGCGCATATGCCGATGATACCGAACAGATGCACCTCACTGATCTGGACGTTGTGCGGGCGAAGATGCCAAGCAGAAGAGCGAAAAGAGCTGCCGAGGAAAGCGAGGAGATGGGAGGGAAGAGGCAAAAGGCTGACGACGGTGGAGTCCTTTCGACTGCTGCAGAGTTCGAGATTGGCAAAGACGATCAAACGAAAGATCAAACGAAAAAGCAGGAAGAGCCCATCCGGATGGAAGATCTACCCACCGAGCAAACCATCAAACCGGCTGACAAGATCGCTGTGCTAGTCAAGTTTCGTCTAGGAAGCAGCGCCTACGCTACTGTCACCCTGCGTGAGCTTATGGGTGATCCCCCGGAGGAGGCATCTGCACAGTAATTGGACTATTCACGCAAAGGTGGAAAGATAATAGAAGAATATTTGGAAATGATTCATCGCTTGTAGAATTATTTGCACGCCCCAAAAACGCCTCGTCGCCATGGTGTTGTCATCGACAGATGCTTGTCATGCGCATGTAATGTTGGTGATATGTGTTTAACATGTGTTTGTTTTCGATCATGAGTGTGCCCAAGGTTGTGTCCAAGTTAAAATCCTGTCGTCGTGTGAAGAGTCGCAGCATTGCTTGCTTGGAAAGATAATGGCATACGCAATTGCGTGTGGTTCGCTACTGAGTTGGGGCTTGTTCGTCCCATCCCCAAACGTAGGATAGGTATTTGACCATGTTGACACGCTTGGCGCGCATCTCAACCATCCAAGGGTGCTCCAGCATCTTCCACGGGCTTGCCCTGCGGTTGGGTTGCTTCTCGAGGCTACACCAGAGATGTCAGTAAATGAAATGATGCCGAATTGATCGGGAGCCTTACCAGCACTCGATGAAATACTTGAAGTTATCGCTCCAGTACACATCCATATCCGGTTCGTCCTTGAGGACTGGCACAGGTTGCCGGACAATGTATGTTAAGAGGTCAATCAGCCCAGCACGCGGTTGCATTTCTGTGCCATCTGCCGGGAATGGGAAGCGGTGCTGTGCCACTTCGAGCAAAGTAACACCCGTAGACCACACATCCGAGGTGATGGTGTAAACCTGACCAGTAATTCTCTCGGGAGCCATGTAGTAACTTGTGCCGATAAATGTGTTGGCCTCGCCTTTGGTACCGAAATCGCCGGAGACACCGAAGTCGCAAAGCTTGACAGCGCCATCTCGGCAGAGCAGAATGTTTGATGGCTTGATGTCGCGGTGGATAATACGTCGAGTGTGAAGGTATGTCAGACCGCTGAGCACGCCTTCAGCAATCTTGCCCAGAACCTTTTCACCTGTCCGACCTCCGAGACGCTTAACCTCCTTATAAATGCTGTCGAGAGAACCACCTTCGCAGAATTCCATCGCAATGGATATGGTGGCAGTAGATGGATCAACAAAAGCACCGTAGTAACGGCAAATGTGGTCCGAAGCGCAGTCCTTGTTGAAACCCAGTTCGCGAACAATCTGCTTCTTCACATCAGGGTCAGGGTTGGTAGTAATGACCTAAAATAAATCTGTTAATACGGTGGTACGTGCCAACTGTGTGAAAGTGGAAGATAACAGACCTTGAGTGCGAAGACTGTTTTGCCGCCTTTGAGTTTGCAGCGCGTGACGGCACCACCAGCCCCTTCGCCGAGATTACCAAGCTCTTCGATTCGCTTTTCCATGCTTGCAATCCTCCAACCCTCATCATCGAGTTCTTCGACATCTGCATTTCTTGCCTTTTCCAGACTCAGCTTGTCGAAAGCCTCCAAACCCTGCAAGCTGCCATCCCGCTCCATTGACACACCACCCTCGCTACGCTCGGAGTACATTGAGCCAACTGCCGAGACGGGGTCTGGCGTGCCCTGTGTTCGACTTAAGCCAATACCGTATTGTGATGCAAAAGACAAGGCGGAAAATTGAGAACCTGCTGACGTCGGGTTGCTGGCTCGGCCATCTAGTGGCCCAAAACTGCCTGAGCGTGAATGCGCAGCGCTGCTCTCACTCCCTCCACCTGCAGACTGACCAGGTTGAATACCGGCTTGTGACCTCGGAAGCTGCTCGTGAGGAGTCACTTGGCTACCCATGGGAGTCGCTAGGTGAAGCGTCGGCAACGGGGGTCTTGACGGAGCAGGCTGCCCAGGTTGTGGACCAACGGCCTTGACGTTGGGCGAAGGCGGAATGGCGAGGCCTAACCTTGGAGTGCGAGCACCGCCTCTGCCTCCGCCAAGGGCAGGTCGAAGAAAAGGAGCAGGCGATGACATTGTAGGAACGGGAGTAGGATGGGTGGCTAGAGAGAGGGGGGTCGAAGCTACCGAGGAAGAGTTCTTGGAAGTGTTAGCGAAGGACGGTAGTAACAAAGCAGAGTAGAGCAGCAGAGTCATACTTGTGAGGCATCGTTGCCTTGTGTCGAAGGGTTAACTTCCGCCATGGCGGCAGAGGAGGAGTGCTCGCTCTCCTGAAGCTGGGTGTGAGTTGCTTCTAGGTCGATGATGACTCCCAAATGGGGAGGCTGTGATGCCCGATGGTGTCTATTTGTGTATGTATTCGTATGCGATGGGGAAAATAATCGGATAGCTTTTCGCTGCAGAGTTTGTCGGGTTTGCTGAAGGAAGAATGAGGCGAATCTGGACGACGCTGAAAGCACAATGTTGGATGGGGAAAATGCGTCTAGCGGGGGCGACGGTTGGCTATGGCATTTGAAACGCAGATACGTCAGATGGTGGAGGAGGGGGGCGCGTTATAACCGAGCTGGAACAAATTCGCTGGAGGAGATGGATATTTTTGTAGGCATTGACATGAATAGCAGTCAAAGGATGGCAGAAGAATCAGACGTAAGATAATGCAATCGAGCAAATGTGCTTAGACCACGATGGAAGACGACAGTAGCAGCAGCAACGGGGTGTCAAAGAGCTGATGAGAAGAAGGGGCAGAACAGGGACGGTTGGGTTGACGGGAGCTGACATGTGCGGCGAATCAAACACCTTTGTCGGTAGGTCCTACACACAGTCCAAGAACACATTCAGTTCATTACTTATGCAGGTAGGTAGTTACTTAGGTAGCCCAGCGTCCACGTCCTGACTTCAGCGCCCGCTGATTCAGGGCGCTGCACACAGACTTGAACGGAGCAACAGTGGACGGCCGTGGCTTGGACCCCAGAACCAACGCGGTGTTGGCGGCGTTTGGTGGTGAGTAGGGTGGGGGACAAGGGAGGAGAGCGCTTAGGCAGCGAGTGATGATGGCTGAACGAAACGACGATCTGGCAGTGCGTTGGCAGGGGTGGTGAAGACTTCCGGCACGGTACCTTTGGCTTACATGCCGGGGCTAGGTGATGCTGTACAATCGATGGGAACACAGCATTTGACACAGGAGCAGGGAGGAGGGGATGAAGCACTGTCGTTGAGTACGATCGCCCCTTTTCGCGGATTGTCAAGGCATCTCACGCGAAGGTGAGAAGAAAAGGGGGGCCGGTTGGTTGAGCAGCTTCCTGGGAAGATGAACCCTTCGTCTCGAAAAGATGGCAATCGGTGAGAACCCTTGTCCATCCATCGTCAGGGCAGTGGTGGATGCAAAGGCAGCGTGACTGTGGTGTTGATGGTGGAGACGGCGGTGGAGGGGAGAGCAAGGTGAACGCACCGCGGGACAAAGAGTGACTTCCGAAAGCCTAGAGTATGCACGGGAGTGGAGGTACTTCCAAAAAAATTTAGGTAAGGTAGGTAGTTGTAGCTACAGTACTAGTAGAGGTAGGTATGTACAAGTAAGGGTATTACTGGAGGTGCCGAACTGTAGATGTGGCAGACTGTTTATCAAGGCCGGGTGCCTTTTTAGGGGCAGACTCGGCAACGAAAGGCACTGTAAAGCGAGGAGAAATTCAATCCCGCTCTTCATACCAGGGCTGCCTGCAGTGGTCAGCGAGCGGTCCTCGTAGGGCTGAGTCTACCTCCTTATCGTACTATACTTCCGAGTCTCTTACCTGAGGTAGGCAGTTTGGGCCATACCACAACTCTCACGATATTCTCCACGGTCTCTCTCCAAAACTTACGATGAATAGTCTCATTGTTCTGATACTTGCAGAATCAGCTAGAACTGACTGACTTCGATGCTCCCGTCTCATTTGCCTGAAGGCATGTCAGCGCTCTTAGCATACGGCATATTCCGTAGATGTACATGGACTATGTACATGCTCGAACAAGCACACGTAATCTGCCGGTTCCATCACGAAACAACCCAGCGGACCAATAACCCCAACAGCCTAGATGATCCAATCGTCTCAACTGGACTCTCACTCAACGAAGATATCTCCCTGTTCTTGTTAGTCCCGGATATCCGCCGTCAGGCACCCTGGTGGCTTTTGTTCCGGATCATGCCATTCATGCCTACCTACCTACCTAGCTGGTGTCTCTCTCTCTCTCTTTCTCGCGTGACCTTGGTCGCCGGTCAAGCGCGGTTCGACGGAATAGACGAGATCGCTTCTCTGTTTCCTTTGGCACATATTACAACGGTTCCGAAGCTTGCTTCGGACCCGAAAGAATGATCATGAGTACGCGTATCCATCGCGATGGCAGCCTGCTACAAGCAAGTTAGACTGGAGTTGCATCTCACGTCTTTGCAGCCTTCTCGTCTCTCCGCTTTCAAACCATCAGCACGACCATCCGATACCGATTGTACTGTGCGTATACGGGCCAAGTCCTTCATCAAATTCACTTTGTGCAGCCCACTTCATCCTGAATTCCGCCCCCAACTGCCCCCCAATTGCGCCCCTCAATCGTACCCTCTGCAAAGCCCCCAGTACGACGCGACACGTATCGCTGCTTCGTCATCAATGCCCCCTTCTTGCCTACATTGTACGGCGAACAAACTTCGGCTACTCATTCTGTTCGTTCCACAATCACGTCCCTTCGAACCGTGCCAGGCCCCTTTACCATCGCCTGAGTGGCTGCTCAAGCCCTCCTCTCCCAGATGACCTCCTGCAGCCCCTAGCCCACACGGCACCTCGGCTCCACCAACCAAAGCCTGCGCTGGGCGCCTCCAAGAGCGCATGCACTCTTAGAAGCACACGGCAAAAGCCCGACCAATGTTGGCCCAACTGTGTCTTCAGAAATTACGGTTCTTGAGTCTGTCACATTCCTCTGATGTTATTAGTGATTCGAGGTTGTGTCAAGACGCGCCCACAACCTTTTAACGTGGCCCCTGGAGAAAACACCCACCCTACACTACCATTGCATAGGTAGCTGATTACGAGCCTCAATGACAATGTGTTGAGGCACAATTTCATGCTATGAAGTCTTGACAATTTAAAGAGCATTTGTAACATAGTTCAATATATCATGCCCATACTAAGGTATTTGGATGTGTAGGGGGCATGTATCACTGTTTTCTGGCTCGGTGGCTTCACGCTTTTACAGGTTTCTGAACCTCCAAAGGTTCACACTCTTGACGCCTCTAAGTCAAACCCCACTAGACCAAGAAATGCTAAAGACGGCCCCACCAGCAATTACTTTGCCTGGGGGAAAAAAAAGTTCGGGGCTTCATGTCAGTGACCATCGATTCCTCAACTCCAGACTGTTCTTGATCGGTGTACAGCCATGGCTGCCTCAACACTCCCCAGGAAGGGCAAGCCTCAGATGGAGCAGTACAGTTCTTCAGAATCGCAATCTGACGTTGAGTCCGATTATCTCGACAACCCAGCCTCTCGCAAGCGAAGACGAACCTCGCCCTCAGCCCCAGACTCCGATGACTATTCAGAACTTTCCGATGAGAAGGAGGGCGGTGGCAAGCTTGATCAGGACACAGAGGAGGAGGAGGATGACGATGAGGACGAGAAGGAGCTCCAGAGAGTCCTGGCCACCATCAAGGCTCCCTCACGAGTGTCCAAAGCGAGTATCAAGTCGACAGTTCCAGCCAACAGCGAGCCGAACGGCCCAACTCTTCAGCCTGAGAACCCTATCCTTGCTCCCACCGATCCAAATACCACATTTGACTCTCTGAACGTCCGCCCATGGCTCGTACAGTCGCTCAAGAACATGGCCATCCACCGCCCTACTGGTATTCAAAAGGCTTGTATCCCCGAGATCCTCAAGGGGCGAGACTGCATCGGCGGAAGTCGCACCGGTTCCGGTAAAACTGTCGCCTTTACCGTGCCAATATTGCAGCGCTGGGCAGAGGATCCAAGCGCTATCTATGGGGTCATCCTCACACCTACGAGAGAACTAGCATTGCAGATCTATGAACAAGTCAAGGCTATCTCCGCGCCGCAAAGTTTGAAGGCCGTGCTTGTGACGGGAGGTGCTGACATGCGATCCCAGGCCATTGAGCTTGCAAAACGTCCTCACGTTGTCATTGCCACGCCCGGACGACTTGCTGACCATATTCGCACCTCAGGAGAGGATACCATCTGCGGCTTGAGAAGGGTGCGCTTCGTTGTCCTTGATGAGGCCGATCGGCTGCTCAATGCCACTGGCAAAGGGTCAATGCTACCCGATGTTGAGGAGTGCTTGTCTGTGCTTCCCCCATCTACGCAACGCCAGACCCTGCTCTTCACAGCAACAATCACTCCAGAGGTTCGGGCCCTGAAGCATATGCCCAAAAAGCCAGGCAAACAGCCAGTCTTCGTATGCGAGGTTGACACTCAGTCACTGGCCATTCCTAGCACGCTGCATCAAACGCACGTCCAGGTGCCAGTCACTCATAAAGAGCATTATCTTCATGTTTTCCTGACAACCGAAGGCAACGCCGAGAAGACCGTCATCATTTTTTGCAACCGAACTGCTACGGCCGAGTATCTTCATCATCTCCTGCGCCTCCTTGACCATCGCGTCACCTCCCTACACTCTAAGCTCCCTCAACGTCAGCGAATCGACAATCTGGGACGCTTCCGTGCTGCAGCGGCCCGCATTCTTGTCGCCACGGATGTTGCGGCTCGAGGTCTTGACATTCCCGAAGTTAGTCTCGTCATCAACTATGACGTCCCCCGCGACCCAGATGACTATATTCATAGAGTCGGTCGTACCGCCCGTGCAGGACGCGAGGGTGAGGCCGCGACGTTCGTGGGGCAACGCGATGTTGAGCTTGTGTTGGCTATTGAGAAGCGTGTTGGTCGGGACCTGGAGGCCTGGGAAGAGGAGGGAGTCAACCTCGAGACTAGAGTGGTCAGGGATGCGCTGAAGCTGGTGGGAGAGAAGAAGAGGGAAGCACTGTTGGAGGTCGAAGAAGGGAGGGAAGTTGGAGGAAAACGGAAGATGAAGAAAGAGAGCTTGAGGGCCGAGTAGCCTGGCATATCATATATGCCGTCGCCAAGAAAGTTTCAGCATAGCGAGCAAAATAATGGTATCATTCTCTATCAATTACATCAGGCATAATGCGTCATCCTATTGAAAGTTATTTCCAAACGATCAACGAAGATAACCCAGCAGCGCTGCGCCATAATTCCGTTGATTGCGTGCCTGTCTCGGGTGCCATTGATGATTTTGCTCGGGGTCACTTTTGCACAAACATCGGGACCTCAACTTTGCGAAAGTTCAGGTATACCAGGGTTCTCAAGGGATAAATCAACTGGCACCGCGCAAAAGCCCAAGGCTTCCGAAGGGGCCCTTGTGTGGCCTGCGAGATGAAACCTAGCATACAAGCACCATATCGCTAGATCAAATCCATCAAGCAAGCCGTCGTCAGCAATGCAGCCATAGGACTATAATACCATAAACTTGGACGGAAGCCATTCGGGATGGGTTTGGAGACTGCCATGGTCCATTTGAAGCCTTTTGCCAACATAACAACGTTATTAAAAGCTCGAGGAGCACTGGTCTTCCACTTGCAGTAGATATCCCGTTGCCAAGGCTTGAAAAGAAGATGACCATGAATTATTGATCGATTATATTACCTTGCCTGCCTTGAAAGGCATTGCCTAGGATTCTGTCGTTTTAGAAGGGATGAATAGCCTAGCTGATACAAAGGTATCGTGAATACTAGCTCCCGGCTGACTCGGCATCAACAATCTATCCCAGACAGAACCCATATAAGGCAATAAGCTAAATAGGCAATGCTCTTGAGGATACGCCTCCTACTAGTTGTAATTGAAGAGCACTCACTTCCTTTGATTGAAGTTCACGGTTCAATGTTGGTGAGCGACTCCGATGCCGGGGCGCCGACACCGCTGCCGACCTTCGGCGCCGACTTAGGAGCTCCGCCTTCCAGTGCCGGCAGGTATCATGACCTTAACCCATGACCTTGTAAACGGAAATAAACAAAAGAAAAAGGAAAGCTTATTGCTGAGGCCTGACCTGTCTTAATTACGAACCACGAAGGATGGTAGCCTCATTCTGCAGAAGGCTGTGGGCTCGGCATTCGAAGCCCAGAGCCCAATTCCGTGGCTCCAATATGACACGGGAAGCCGAGCATCGACACTGAGTACCACCCTTGCCAAAAGCATTGGAAACGGTATACGGGAGGAGAGGCATACATGCAAGGCTTGACTAAAATGCGTGCCAGCCTCGCGACGTTTTGTCAATATGACTGAGTTGACTGAGGTTCAGCGTTGAGAATAGTCCTTCTTTCCGGTCTAAAGTCCTTGGAAGTGAAGCCAGTACGAGCTTAGGATGTCATGGTCTGCATTGCTCTTCGAGTTCCCGAACCAAAGCCGAGGTGCCACATCGGTGTGGTTCGGCTGGCTGACTTACTAAGGTGTGGTTGAACTGGCTGCTGATTCAGAGCCAAGCCCGCGGAAAAGCTTCTAGAAGGCGGATGATGGGCTTCTACAAATGGCTCTCTCGGCATCGACCACTCGTGGCGCTTGGAAAACACACACCTTGCGGGGAATCATTCGGCTTCAACTACAAGTACGTCAAATTCTCAACCCACACCTCGGGCCTTTTTTTGTGGCCTTGCGTCCGTGGTCGATAGTCAATGGCACGATGGGGATAGTACGCCTGTGTTGAGACTGATCACTTCTGCTTGCCAGGTGTTCTATGATGGCCTTCGCATGATCGTTGCAAAGAGTCAAGCGATCATCGCAACTGAACTGACATCGTACGTAAGGAAAAACGAAAGACGATCGCACAGAGTTTTATGATCGATTGATTATGGCCCTAGCAGACAGTTGTGACGACATAGGTATCGGGCATCGATACCTCCTGGATGGAGAGGAAAATTTACCATCGATGACTTCAGCACGATAGGTAGGTATCGGTGGTCGGCATTTACAGTTTCCGCCCCCATGCGTCTGGGATGTGGATCAAGGGTAAGGGTTACAAAATCCAGAGATCAGGTGCCGTTAAGACCCTGGCAGGCACGTACGGGTGTTGAGCGCCTAACCAATGAAGACTGTTGGCTCGATTGACAGGTTCGATCTCGGACCATAGATTTGCTGCTACGGCGTTAGCTTCAATAAGCCGAGGGGGAACTTTGTTAGGGACCAAAGCTTTACAGTATTCGTACCCAGGCGGGGTTTACGAAAATCCGACGACACCGAAGAGTCATAGGTGTCGTGGCCAATCAGATCACAGGACGGACGAAGATTTGGGTGAAGGGAGAAAGGGGGGGGGGTGGATCCAACGATTCTCGATTGGGTAGAACTGCTGCGAGGACTTTACAGCACCGAGAATGCGAGAGCGAGTAGCGAGCGAGGATGACTCGACGCTTCTCCCGTCTGGGTGACGAAGATACACTGCTTCCATCTGCGCGCCCCAAAAGCCAAGCCCGCTCCACACTTCACAAGGTTTGTGCAAGACTGCCTGGAAGCATGGCCACAGGCGCGGCCGACTCCAGAGTTAGAAGCTGAGCTGTCAGATTGCGGTCGTGATTCGTATGCATTCGTACGCTGATGGCGTATCAAGACTTTCGTCTCGCAGAGACCTTTCACCCCCAGGCTTGTTGAGCTGAGCCTGAGGTTGTGCCATATATCATTCTGAATCAATGGGCTTTAGAGGTGGAAGGATGAGAGAAGCTGTCAGACACATGTTATAGAGGTTCGAGACTGTGGGACACTCATGAAGCAGCCTGGTAAGTTCAACTGCATTCAGAATGCTTCGGTGAACGCCCAAGGGAATTATTGCTGAACACAGCGGATTTGGAGACCTACGTTGGTGGAAAGCGTACGTGTCGCTCGGAGCTACCCGCCATGGTTCGACTGCAGATAATCTGCCCAGATCTGCCAGATCACGACTGATTGAGGCGAGACGTACGACTTTTTGCTGTTTCCGCATGTTGCACGCCAGTAGAAGGTTTTGCTTGCGGACGGGCGGGATTACAGGTACCTAGCACAATAAGGTTGGTGGATCCCAGTGGCTTACCTTACTCTACTACGCCGACCCGCTGCCTCGGTGACGAAGAACCTGGGCTTGTTGGCGGTCTGTAGATGCGCGGCATCGCAAGCCACAAACGACGCAAATGAGACGAGTTGCGCAGTCATGGTTACGAGTGTATTCGGGCTGTGCAGGCTGTATCACTTCGCTGCAGTAACATGGAAGCTGGTTAGGCAACCACAAGGGCTGAGACGCAGTGCAGGTGCTCATTCGAAGCTATTGATCTCGATACTCGGCTGCCTAGAGAGACACTGTCATGGGCCATGGTTTCAGAACCTGCCTTGTTTGCCAAGACAGGGAATACGTTGCGAAATGTTGGGAAACGTGGGTGACGGAACGTGGGTTGCGTAACCCGGATGGGGCATGTTGAGATTCGGGGGGTTCAGATCTACGGGATCAGATTGAGGCTGTGAAGCCGAATGGGAAGACTCAATTGAGATTTGCGATTCGAGATGATCGTAAGCCTCCGGTCGCAATCGAAACCCAGCCCTTTGCGCCCGTGATGATTGAGTCAAGGCAATGAAGACTGCGTAGGCACAAATGCGATCAAAGTGCGCGCTAAAGCGTGGTAAGCATTAGATTGTTGGTCATCCAGGTATCATGATGAATCAGAAAAGGAGTCACCGGTTGAAATTACCACTGCAGGGCACCCTAATGGTATGCGATGGCGTGTTAGTACGGACTATACAGTGCTGGCGGATGGGTTTCTAAGCGTAGCCGGATCACGACACCCACAGCGAGCACAGTTTCGAATGGATTAACAATCGAGGCTGGCCATTCAAGGGGAAACGCTGCGCGCACGGAGTTTAGGCGTTAATATGCATGGTGACCGTGAACGAAACCTATTAACACCGAGAGCAGATAACTATCGCTGGACGGTGTTAGTGCAAGCCACTGAATGCCGGTTGCAGTGATGTGATGACCAAGCAAGACACAGATAGGGGCCTAGCGTTGGTAGAATAACAGCATTAGTGGTATAACGGATGCAGCCAGACGCTGGGAGACGGTGAAGGAACGTGAGAGAAGAGCAATCGTCTCAGAACGGTGGACGGTCATTTTCTATTGCCGACCACCGGTCACTGTGCCATGTGTTAAGTTGTTTCTCCGTACGGTTACTGCCAGTGTCTCTGTGTTGCTGTGAGCAACCCGCAACGCAATCCCAGTCGTACTAAGCCCGCGCAGGGCCGCGTACCACTGCGCGTGAAGGGTACCTGAGCCGGGGCAGTGCACAGCCAGGGTGCGCATGTACA
Source organism: Sarocladium brachiariae (assembly GCA_008271525.1). Lineage (NCBI taxonomy): Eukaryota > Fungi > Ascomycota > Sordariomycetes > Hypocreales > Sarocladiaceae > Sarocladium > Sarocladium brachiariae. The sequence continues at coordinate 2,756,806 of RQPE01000001.1, forward strand.
GCGGTACCAAGCACTGCTGGGCGTTATCAGGGGGTGCCTACTCGTAGTAACAAGCAGCCGTTCCAGCGGTGCCTGCTGCACCAGACAGTCGACGTGGCTCCTCGCATTTATCGGTCACTCGGACTTTGCCAGCTGCCTGAACCTGAACAGACACACACGTATGAGCCAGGAATGGATGTGACTGACTGACTGAATGACACCGACATTTTGACACGCCCCCCCCAAAGCCCCACTCCTCGCATCGAAACCCGTTTGTACTCCGTACTCACTCACTCACCCACCCTTTTGAATTTGTCAACACCATCTATCCCATAACCTGGGATTCCGTGCCAGCCGCTCGCTCTCTCTCTCCGTCCCTACTCCTGACACGCCCTCACACCCCCCGGTCCGGCCTTACGCATCTTCGGGCTGCCATACAAGTCCGCGTGTTAGGTCCGCCCGCGTCGCTCTCGCTTTCTAATGTTCAATTCGACACTCCGATCCGAGCACACGCCCATGTCAGACCCGCGATGCCATCTTGGATTATAAGATTCCCGTCTCGCCCGCCCCATCTACCCGGCCAGCCTCCTAGAACATCATCACCATCATCAACAGTAACAACAGCTTTCCAGGTATCCAAACAAAGTAAAACGTCCTTGTCTACCTTTGACTCCACAACCAATACATGAACAGCACTACTAGGCTACCATCACCTCATCTCTCCAGCGGCTTTCACCACCTCCACCACCCAAGACTATCAGGGTCCCGCACTCGGCTTCCTTGACTCACACAATCACCACCATCGGCACCGCTGGTCCCACACCACTCGAACAGACAAAACTTGGTTGAATCCCGCCTCATCTGAAAAGGATTCTCTTTTCTCACAATGTCTGCAACTACAGCAACACGACCAGTCACCAGTCTGCCTTTCGCAAACAACACCAACAACCTTCGCCAGGCTACACTACGCAAGAACATGTCCATCACTCAGACCTACTACTTGGGCCCACAAGGCCCGGGCAAAGCTCTCCAGGGAGGCTGCCCAGCCCGATCACGACCTCCGTCTTCTGGTTGGTCACGCCAACCTTCTCGACACTCTGATGCTTGAGCTTGCCGATGCGGAGCGCGAGCAGGAGCGTTGGTTCAATCAGACCATCCGCGCGCCGGCGGCCAAGAAGTCCCAACACATTCAGTGGGCCGACCGCATTGATGAGTCTTCAGAGGCGGAGGAAGAATTCGAAGATGACAGCTCCGACTCCGAGTCTGAGGCATCCGAGGACGGCTACGCCATGGCTGAGGATTTCGAGGAGGAGACTATGGAGGATGATCTCGAGGAGGACTATGCCCAGCTCGAGCTTGTTCGCACTTCATCACACTCCAGCTCCCCACCAGAGTTGATCGAGCACGACTTTGACTCTTCAGAAGACGAGTCTATGCCCCCATCACCGCCCACCCAGCAGCTCATTCTCTCTACCACCAAGAAGCAAGCCTCCAAGACAGCAACATCAGAAACATCCTACGAAGAGGACTTCTACAGGCCAACAGGTCTAGTCTCCGCCATCTCGGTCTACTAGGTTATCACACGGACACACATACACACACCACCGATACCTTATCACAAACCGTTATGACCTCTTCTTACGACTACTTGTTTCATGATACCAGCGACTTTTTGGACTAGATTTGAAGCGAAACTGCCAGGCGTTCACAGGGATACACCCAAATCAGCGATATCTCATTCACATACATATTTGATATCCAGGGATCTACATTAAGGAGTTGCTTGTTTTTACAAAAGGATCACCACCCAGGAAGGAAGATGAAGAAACCCGCTCCCCTTGCGAGGGTAGAGTGGGCTTCATCTCTGTTGTTAGGTATATATACCAACGGGGACTGGAGACTAGCCTGGTCCCCCAAAGAATTGAGTCTTCATTGACACTCACTACTACTCCGTGCTTCTCTCCGCTGCCATCGTGACGTGAATAATTACTCCTTCTCGCTTGAACACCAAATGATTCATTCACGCGCAATCACAAAAAAAGACCCGACATCGGCAGAGTCTTTCCATCCGCGGCTGCGACGTAGCCGGCCTCGTCCAAGAGTCCGGCGAGAACTCTACTCGAACCGACCAGACAAAGCCAGCCCGTTCCAGTCATACCAGCGAAGATGGCTGCCGAAGTCGTCTCCACCGATCGGACTCGGGACGCTTGTTGGGTGTCTTGTCTCTTCTGATGTTACTATGCTCACACCTCTTCCCCCCCCCCCACCGCTGCATCGCCGGACTCGTCAGCCAACCCACTCATCAGAAAATCTGACAATTGACCAATCCAAAGTGATTTCACAGTCACGCAGGGCGTAGAAGTGGATCTTGGCTTCTGTAAGCAGCGGGAGAGAAGAAAAAGAAAAAGAAAGCAGAGGAGAGAAGAAGTTTTGTCAGCTGGACGAGGATCATGTAATCAAGCTTCTCCATGTTGTGTATTGCTCATCAACGGCAACACAGCATTTACTAATGTAGTCGTGGTAGTAGTAGACTTGTCGCTGGTCGAAGAGGATGGAGCACGCAATGGGAAGCCCTTTTTCATCACCGCCTTTTCCCTTTTTTCTTTTTTCGTTATCCTCATTCTTTGGTGTTCCTTGGAACGCACATTAGAACGATTTGGCTTTTCATTTTTCGCGCGCCACATTCACTCCCTTGCGCCGTCGTAACGGTAGGAGGGGAGCATGCACACCGCTGTTCCAGTAGAGAGCCTCAACAATTTCCCATACAGATCCTGAACCTTGCGTGCGTGCGTACGTGCGTAAGGGCGTGAAACCCAAAAAAAAAAGCATCAATGATAATACGGTCCAATACGCGCGGCGTTTCTGTCTGGGCAACGCGATATACGCACGTTTATACGTTAGGCAAGCAAGAGAAGGGGGCGTGTGTTTGTCGCGCGACGCACGCACTTTACTGCTACGTATCGTAGTTAGGCTGATGTCTCTGCCTGGTGCTGCGGATGCGTTGGCTGGTGCTGATGCTTGATGCTTTTTCCTTCTTCTCCTAGATGGTGTCCCGCTCTGAAATGATTGGCGGTGATCACTGGGAATTTACCAGGCTGCGGCGCGCGCAGCGCAGGGCGCAGCACCGAAATTATTGGGCTAATGGATCCGATAATTGCATTTTGCTTGGGCGAGGCGGATGATGAGATGAGATGAGATAAGATGATTTGCCTGATTGATTGAGTGATTGATGACAGACAAAGATGGAAGAATAGGATCAATATCAGAAATCTCACCCGAATCCACGCCGTCGGACAAGGCTACGGGTAAGCTGACGGTCTATCATCGTTTTAGATGTTCACGCCCAGATATGACGATAAAACAACGACTGCCGCGTACAACCAGCCTTACACGTACTCCTACTAGTATCTTGGCAGGAAAAAGAATATCTGAACCTGACCCATAGCTATCTTCACGAACCTCAAAAATTCGCAATGAAAGGGCCCATCCAACATTAAAAATTTTTCTTCTTCCTTTTTCTTTTCATTCCGCTTGAAAAAAATGATTCTTAAACTTACACCTCCCTCGAGACCCGCATCCTCGGTTGCCGGGTGGAGAAGACGAGAAAGGTCTACTACAGTGATTTAATGTACGTCTATGTACTATGTAGTAATAGCACCGCTAGTTTTTTCCCCTTCTCTCCTCTTGGCACTTCTTTGCCTCGTTCTCTAATCATTTTTTCCCCTATTGCCTAAAACCGGACATCGTGAACTCCCAGATGGCCTTGAAAGCCGATCGGGCCAGGGCAGCCCCCCTTGGCGGCGTTCGGTGGACGGTGTTGGTACGAAATCCGGCAAGCCTGGGAGGTTCGGATTTGGGAGGCAAAAGGATGAAGCTTGTGAGAAAAACTATCTCGGTTGTGGCAATGATGAACTCGTCCTTGGTAAGTGACCACGCGACGGTGCAGACCGAAACCTGGTCAATCGCGACTATGCTAGGTTGCATCTTTGCCTGCCGTGGTATCCGTTCACTCGGGATGGATTCAATGATTCGGACATGGATGGTCGTAGGGCGTGAGGATATACTATATACTACTGCTACTTGACGATCTGCAACAAGAGTTTAGCCCTTCTCAGGAAGATCGTCAACCCCCCCGCGATTCTGTCAACTGAATGAGAAAAGCGTACCTTGCTAAATCTCTTCTTGATGTCTTGGCAGCATGTCAAGTGGGCTGTAGGCTGGCTTTTACAGCGATGTATTGTATGTAAATCAAGAGCACACAGCCTGTATGTGCCTTGCAGTGCCGAGCGCCATACGATAGACGATTCCCGCGAGAAATGGCACGATCCGGATCGTGTCTAGAGTAGGATACTCCCTCCACTTTCCCAGTTACTGGGGTGGATGAGATCCCGGGGTTGTATGTATGTACATCTGTCACTAGCTCTTTTGAGGAAAATAGCTGCATCGATATACATACTGTGCCGAATGCACATGTGTAGTACTCGTAGCTTCAACTCCGTTCGTGGACTTCAGTAGACGCCTGTATACTGCAAGTGAAGGTTCTCAGAGACAGGCATCATAAGTTGGGGGTGGGTTTCCGTGCTGATGCGAAGTCGGCGAATGCCGACAAGCCGCGATGCCGGCATTCAGGGACTTGGGTCAAGGGTGTTAGTTATGCTTCTAACTCGTTTGGACAACGTCAACATCGCCGAGCTGGCCTTTTGGCTTTCGTTAGGGAGGGGATGTATAACCCCGTCAGGCGGCCATGAGATCCCAATTGCTGCATTGACCCCAGTGATCCGTGACCTCCACGTCTGGAGCATGATGATCCATGTGATAGAATTGAGAACCGGCAGCTGATAGCCAGTCTAATTAATCCAGAGACCAACATGATTGCGGTGTTGCCTTTACATTAGAGAATACATGTACACCCCCCTTTCCTACTAGAATCGTACAAGCTTTCGAGTTCAAGATGCTTTCCATCCACGCGGATAGGCAGGGAAGCCGTGAGCAAAGCCAAGTTGCTGATCTTTCCGCAATTCCCCGCGGACACAAGCCGGGGGTTTGCCTTTGGACGAAGCTGTGACGACTAACTTCAGCGAATTACCACTTGGCCATTCCGCCCTTTTCCCCATGATTGTGCTGTTCTCGTCCAGCACATGCCTCAAGCCCGGCCCGAGATAATAATGGGTTACCAAGTGTAGGACAGTCTTTACTTCCAGTTCAAAGTCAGGCCCAGCACAATCAGATGTTATGGTATTAGTACTACATCCCAGAGAACACTCACGATAGTCGTAAGTACCTGTAGCCTATCGATAACAAGGGGTGTGGTCTCACTCGCGCCTGTCTGAGAAACCCGAGACTGACCGGTCGGGGCTGAAGGTAAGCCATTCAGAAAAAACCAAGAGAGGTCACATGGCATTCACTGATGGAGACTCTGGTTCACCCTGGTTCCGTTGGCTGATACAACTACACGCCCCCCTTTCGAGTCTTGATTGGGGATCCACTGCAGCCCGGCAGAACACAGCGGGTGGGTTTCTGTTTCGGCCGTTGACGGGAGCGGGAGTGGGCTGGGCAGGGGTTTTTTGCAAGTCTGGTAATCCTCGTGATCATGACCTTTCTATGACGGTGGTGCTCTGATCGATCAAATGGAGTTCGGTTGCAAAGGGCGAATTGAATAGTGTGGTTAGCGGGTCATTACAGACGTACTGGTTTTGCGCGACTCGATGCATCCACCCAGTTGTTCGTGAGATGTGTGATTTTCTGTAAGGGGTGCCTACGATGACCCGGGCTGAAGCTCAAGAGCCTCTGCCAAATGGGAAAGAAAACAGCTTCAGACGTCCGTCTTAATTCCGTGCAGCTTGCCAGATGTCACAGGACGTGGACAGCGTTGTTGGGGGATGAGGCCGAGGGATGGCCATATCAAGTTGCAAGAGGGGCTGTAGTCACGAATAGGTGATGATCAGACAACTCTATTCTGCTCGTAGCCAGACACTGACCGCCGGTAAGATGAGTTTGACGTCTCGTTTGGCTGGCGAAGAACGTATGTTCCATTTCCGACTCTCAGCGTCATAATGTGTGACTGTCCGTGCCGCGTGCTTCGAGTTCCGAGTAAGATCAGCAGCAGGAGTGACTATATGTACGTGAGTTTCAGCTCCTCCTTATGAATTACTGAGATTTTTATTTTATTTTAATTTTTCGAGACTTCGATAGCAAAGAGACCGAAAGGGAGATGGGTGTTTTGTGGTTGAGCTGTGGAATGATTAGGTTAACCCTAACCCTCAGCTCAGTCAGTCTGTCAGGGCTTTAAGTTACTTACCTTGCGCACGGACCACAAAAGGTAGCTCTCGTGGTGGGTGCGTCATAACCTAAAGTCTTCAACTCCGAAAATCGAGTAGTCTGGTCTGGCCTGAGCCAACATCATCTTCGCCACGGACATCCCGCCTTACGACCTTGAAGGCATGCAGATGCTGACCGACGAGGGAGCTCTCACATCATCTTTGAGACACGAGCCATCATGTCGCGACTCGCAGCTCGACCAGTTGTGAACGATGCTCTCGCTCTTCGGGGTCTCTGCAGAAGTTGCATGCTTCAACGAAGAAGCTTCTCGGTCAGCGCCACCGTTCAAGCCCCTCCGCCTCCTCCATCCGCCGGCCTCGCACAGCTTCCGTCGCGGCAGCTCCTCTCGGTCGCAGGGCCCGACGCCCTCAAGTTCCTCCAGGGCATCGTCACGGCAAACCTCAACAGCAAAGGCCCCGACGATACACCTCGAGCGGGATACTATGCCGGCTTCCTCAATGCCACGGGCCGCGTCGTGCACGATGTCTTGATTTACAGAGATAGACATGGCATCGGTGGCACTGTCAGTGAAGAAGGCGGAGAGGCTTTCCTCGTCGAAGTCGACGCCGCGCAGGCCGACAGGCTGGCCAAGTACATCAAGCGATACAAGCTGCGCGCAAAGGTCGACTTGCGCAAGCTGGCCATGGACGAGGTGTCCGTCTGGCACGCCTGGGACGATGCCCAGACAGCTGAGACGGCCACACACCCACGCTTTCCCCCGGACGATGCGAGCCGTCTTGTGCTGAAGGACCCCAGAGCACCTGGCATGGGGTACAGGATCTTGCAGGCCAAAGGTCGGACGCCAGACGTCGATCTGGAAACAACAACCCAAGACTCGTACACGATCCGGCGGTACCTCACAGGCGTGGGAGAGGGTCAGGAGGAGCTTCTCAGGGAGACGGCACTCCCCCAGGAGAGCAACATGGACATCATGAACGGCATCGACTTCCACAAAGGATGCTACGTCGGGCAAGAGCTCACTATCCGCACCAAGCACCGCGGTGTTGTCCGAAAGCGCATCCTCCCCTGCATGATCTACCCTAAGACCGCACCGATGCCCGCAACGCTGGCCTACGATCCGTCCTCCACGACGATGCCTGGTGCGGAGACGATCCCGACGGAGAAGAGCATCGGCAGGTTCCAGAAGAGCGGACGGAGCGCGGGTAAGTGGCTGCGCGGAGTGGGCAACGTCGGCCTGGCGCTCTGTCGGCTGGAGATCATGACGGATGTGGTGCTGCCTGGGGAAACCGGCGTCGGAGGTTACAGTGCGGAAGATGAGTTTGTCGTGGAATGGGGTGAAGAGGGCATCGAGGAGGCTGTCAAGGTGAAGGCATTTGTGCCTGAGTGGTTGAGAAGAGGACTGGAAGCCCAACGGTAGTGTGTTTGCAACATGCCGTGTACGAGGTTAGAGTGTACGAAATGCACCATCTATGCATATGTATATGTGTATGTATATGTATATGTACAGAGAAAGTCATAGGATGCGGAGCCATTGCAATGGTTGGTGTATGCCGGCTTCATAGTAGGACACAGTGAGCAGAAAGCCAATATCAGATACCATGAGTCGGCTCACAAAAAGCCGGCACCTTCTGAACTACTTCTACAAACGAACATCCTATCTCCGTGTCGTATCAGCAACCACGGTAGGTTGCTTTAGTCCATAGGCATGCTTCTCGATTCTCTCTTCCCCATGATTCTTCGTGCTCTGGATCGTCATGCCACCCTCACTGTTCTCAAAGCTCTCAGCTCCATCTCAGGCTTCAGCCACAAATCAGCAGTCAGTGTGCAGAGGCAGGCATGTGGCGGGGGTGAGGCGCGGGAAAACCCCAGAATGCATGCAACCTAAATTAAGGTGGTGGATGAGGTGAGTGAGCAGGATGCGATGATATGATCCTAGTCGACGCCCCCCGTTTTGGCCGCTCACTCACTCCACTCTCTCCCCAATTCCCCGACTTTCTTACATTCCTTTGGATTTCAATCTTCAAGGCTGGAGTCCATTTTGTGTTGTATTATCAAGAACTTGGGAACCTTATTGTTTTATTTTTTTTTCTTTCTTGGGTCACATCTACAGAGTCGCCATTGTGCCTTGTTCGTTCCCAATGCTAACGACTGCGTGCGTTTCTATCAGATGAAGCCTAAGCCTGGGCGTCGCCTAGGAAACCAAGCATCGCAGGCAGCCTCACCTGAGCCTGAGCCTGAGCCTTCGCTTTTCACATAAAAGAACAATTTTTCACAATGTCTGCAAGAGACTCACCGAGGAGAGATAAGAGACATCAGCAACCACGCCGGACGACAATCGATGTCAGTCAAAACACTTACCACGACAGCTACAGCTACAGCTATCCCGCCCACGTTCAGAACGGCTACCCACCGCCGCAGACCTCTCATCAGCCCCCTTATCCCCCTGACCCCCAATTTTCTCACTCGCAAGGCCACCAGGATAGCTACAGCTACCAGAACGGTCGTCGCTCTGAAGACTTCCCCTACGGCAGTTCGAAGGAGGCTCCGCCTTTCGCACCAGCACCCCGCAAGCGTATCATTGTATGCTGCGATGGAACATGGATGAACAGCGACCGCGGGTACGTGAAGTCTGGTCTCTTCGGTGGAAGACAGACCCTTCAGGTCCCCTCGAATGTGACCAGGATATCTCGATGCTTCAAGCGTACCTGCAGTGACGGCACGTTGCAGATCATCAACTATGAGTCCGGGGTTGGAACCGGTGTGTTCGACAGCGTCACGGGTGGCGCGTTCGGCATGGGCCTGTCGGAACGTGTGTGCGAAGCTTACACGTATCTCTGCGCAAACTACCGCAGCGGCGACGAGATCATCCTCATCGGGTTCTCGCGCGGCGCGTTCACGGCACGCTCCGTGGCCGGCATGGTGAGCAACCTCGGCCTGTTGACGCGCCAGGGCTTGGATCATTTCTACCCCGTCTTCAGGGACATGCAGCACTGGGGCGATCCGGACTACAGGGACCCTTTCCCGGACGTGCCCTTCTCGAACAAGCCGACGACAGAGGAGCCGTACCGCGCCAGGCTCGAGAAGATGGGTCTGACCAGGGTGAGGCAGAGCAACGGAGGGCTCATCAAGATCAAGGCAGTCTGCGTTTGGGACACCGTGGGCAGTCTCGGCATCCCGAGGATGACCTGGATGGACACCGTAGGATTGAAACCGCCTTTCTACGAAGACTTCAAGTGGCATGATACCGCCTTGTCAGACCGCATAGAGCACGCTTTCCAGGCTCTGGCGCTGGACGAGACGAGGCCGCCCTTCAGTCCCGCCGTATGGGAAAGGCTGGAGGAGAATCGTTTGACGACGGACCTGCGCCAGGTCTGGTTTCCTGGCAACCACGGCAATGTGGGTGGAGGTTGGGACGATCAGGGCATCTCGAACCTCACGTTGGCATGTAAGCAGCCTACAGGTCATGTCCAAACTTGGAGATATGTTTTTGTGTGTGCTGACAAGAAGATTGATCATGTCTTTAGGGATGATGGATCAGATGGCATCCGTAGGCGTTGAATTCGACAGACCGTCACTGGACCGAATCTTCATGCAAAGCGTGGACTACTACGAGAGCCTGGGAGATGCCGGCGTCATCACCCGGCAAGCAAGACAGATCAAGCCCAAGCAGTGGGCCATCGATCCAATCTACAGGAACAACCACCCTATTCGACCCTGGGGTCTCGGCGCCATCCGCAGCACCAGCAGCATCCTCTACAAACTGTCCGGCAAGGCAACCCGCACACCGGGGCAGTACAAAGAGACGGATCCCAGGACAGGACTGCAAACGCGATCCTTCCTCAAGGACACCAACGAGAGGGTCCATTCCTCCGTGCGCATACGCCTCACCCTCAAAGGACTCGGCCTCAACGACGAGTCCGTCTGGACGTGTCCCGCGCTCGCCTCTTGGCGCCTGCGTCGCACCAGCAGCCGCTTCACCGACCCTGTTCCACGCCATCCGCGCTGGGCTCCCCGAGCGGAGGAGCAGACCCCCACGGAGAACCCAAACGAGTGCCACGCCGGTCGATGGGTGTGGGAGTACGCGGGGACCGAGGAAGACGCTCCCACGGACTGGAGGGCGAGGGTGCTGGTCGAGGAGCCGCTGGGCCCTTACGAGAGATATCTTCTGAAGTTGTCTGGTGGCAGGCCGAATGTGTACGAGTATGCAACGAGGCTGGAGGAGGAGTTGAAGAGGCACAGGAGGGATCGAAGACGAAGAAGAAGGAGATATCAAGAGCAACGACTGAAATGAGGCAAAAGAACGATATAATTGGCATGGTTCAAATGTGTGGGAAAAGTTTACGTGATGGGGGTTAATCGAAGATCCAGGGATCGGCCATCAGATCAGAGGCCCGCGCAGTTCGCCAAACGGATTTCCATCACCGGCAGCAACGGCCAGGTCATATAACTCTGCGTGTTCAACATCAGAGCCGTTTGTGCAACGTCTTCGAGGGTCCTGATGGTGTGTGAAATCAACGATCTTGCTTCAGGATATTCAATCTATGAGCGGGGATGATGACCCTTCACCAGGGGCTTGGTGCTCGATCTCAAGCTCGGAATTCCAATTCCACATATTAAACGTATCACTTTACTTAGGATCTAATGTAATGCAGCAATGCAGAATATACTGCAAAATATTCAAGTTGGGTATAAAAGCATGTGCACTACCTATCGCTCAGTAACTCTCAAGAGTGGTTCAACATGTCTTGTTCAAGGTAATCTGGATTCATTCGCCAAGCACCTTTCACGTGTGAGTCGATCAAGGCTTCGTTGAAACGCACGCTGCATTATTTACACCTATACAACCGGGCCGTAGCCCGTCCATGTTATCAAGGTGTAGCAGTGATGGTATGGACCGGCCAGCCGTGCCGTGAGAACGTCACATCTGCGGTGATTGTCGCATTGGCATTGCCTTCACCTTCCAAAGGGCGGATGTTCCCCGATCTAGATGAGCTCGAGCCCGGCAGAAAACATTTGACTCTTGGCCTGTATGTGATGTCGAAGCTCGGGTTATCGTCACACTCGAGGTATTCGCCACTCTGGGGGTCTTCTTCGCAACGGAACCGAGAGAGGCCATCACACTCAAACTCGCCGGGCCCGCTCGTGTTCTCGATGTAGTGGCAGTTCGATCGTCCCCACACGTTGCTGTCGGCTTTCATGTCCACAGGCCAGCCCGGGTTTGTAAGCGGTCGGTTTCCCTCTCGCTGGGAAAAGACAGGCGAGGCTTGGCACACCTGCAAGTCTCCGCTGTTCCTGGCGTGCTCGAACCACACCCAGGAGACAACCGTTTCGCTCGAGCCTGTCGAGAAATCGTAGTAGATTGCCCACTCGAATTCAATCCAAACTTCCTGCGTCGACAGTGGTGGCGGACTAGACGTAGAGGAGATAGGGGGTCTCGTGCTGCTCGAAGTGCTCGGCTCACCTATTGTCGTCGTGGGTGCCTGGTTCCCACCAGAGCTAGGGTCCTTGGGGTCTTGATAGCCTGGAGGATAGCCAGCGGGAGACGAGGAACACCAGTATCCTGTACACAAATGCCCGCCGCATCCGGTGCCGCTTGCACAGGTAGGTGAGGCAGTTGGGCCTGGAGTGAAGCTGATCACCGTGCCGCCGCTACTTGCCTCGGCAGCCGCGAGAGCGGCACTCACGCGGGAGAAGACTGATTCGGTGTAGGCGTCGCCGAAGTCCGCGGTTGGCCAGTTCTCTACTGCAAACGTGCCAACTGGGGCCACAGTATGGGTGCCTTCCACCTCGTCGGTTGTGGAAGTCTCTTCGGAGTCGGAGACAGAGCAACCGGTAAGAGTCTCGCACCGAGATGTGGTTGTACTGGTGCGAGTAAAGGTGCTTCCCCCTGATGTTGTTAGAGTGAAGGTGGTTTCGAACGTACAAGCCTCGGCTGTGCGTGTCTCACACTCCGGCTCCTCCTCAGTCGTGATTTGATGATCACGACCAATGGTAATCTTGGGCCACGGCGGTAGGGTACCTCTGATGGTGACACCAGGGGGCCACTTGATGAGGCCCGGTGGTGGTGGACCTGGGCCATAGATACCTGGAGGTAGGATCCAGCGCCATCCGCCCACTCGAGTGTTGCCCCAGTTGATGCAGATGAAAAAGAACCAAGCAGTGCAGGGTACCTTGACTCCATCGTCATCAGGTTCAGGTTCGGGAACCTCGGTCTCAATGGGCTCGATGGTGCCCCATCTGGGCCAAGTCGTGTACACTGGTAAAGTTGTTGACGACTGGGTGCTGCTTCCAGTTCGCGAAGACCAGGAAGTAATCAAACTACAATCGGCCTGAACCACAGCAGTAGTAGGCCCAAGGAATGTGAAGATCTTTGTGGTCGGGCAGGCAAAATTGAATGTCAACGATTCTCTCTCAGTACACGTGGTCCGGATGGTAACGTCCGGAGTGCGGAACGCGATCTCTGTCGTAGCCGGACAGGAGATGGTCAGCGGAGCAGTTGAAGCTGGGAAAGTCACTGTCGTGACCAAAGCTTGCGAAGCTATAATTGTAGATCTGATCCCAGTGAAGTACGTGGTGCTGCCTCCATTGCCACCCCCAGGGTTGTTGCCTGGGTCAGTGATGATGCCAGTCCCAGATGGCCCTTGGTTGACCAATGGCCAAGGTGGTAGCTCAACCGTACGGGAAGTACTACTGCCCTCTCCATCGGGGACCTGCAACGTGACGGGCGGGACGTCTACGCTGGGATAGATGGTGACGGGCGTCTCGCCGCTAGAGGTGATGTTCACATTGGAGAAGGGCAACCCGTCAATGGTGATGGGTGGGATCTCGATAACCACCTCCGTCGTTGATGTAACAAATACAGTCAGAGGAGCGCCGTTGCTCGAAGTCGTGAGGAGAGTTCCGTATTCTAACGAGGTTGTGTAGTCACTCGGGCTGATCGTGGTAGCCGAGCTCAGCTCCGTCGATGGAATAACCAGCACGCACGGTGCATCACAGCTCACTGTTGGGTCCTCAAATATCTCAGGCCCAACGTAGACAACGTTGACGTTGTCCGCACCAGGTAAGGGGAGCCACACGCTTACTTCTGTTGTGAAGCCTCGCTGGGTGTCCCGTTGCAGGACTCGGGTGTCATCGATGCCAACGGCAATATTGACAGTCGCGACGGTGAAGAGATTGTAAATAACAACACCCTCTGATCCCTTCACTTCAAGGATGCGAGTCTGGCAGTTGTTTGTGTCAATGCAGTCCTGGTAGTACTCGTTGAAAAAGCTGTAAAGACCAGCCGCGTGCACAATGACATCAGTTGAGTCGATCACCCGTAAGCCCCACGCGTATCGGCACTGCTCATCCCAAACTTCAGCGGTGACGTTGCATACGCTGAAGTCGGGGTCGTTGGGGAAATCTCCCACGACGGCCCCGAAAGGCGCAGGGGCGCCGGGGTTCGGCTGGAAGTAAGGGGCCTCGGTCTGGATATGGCCCATGTATATAGCCTCCGCATTGCTGATGAGGTAGTTGTATAATACTGAGTGCTCGCTGCCTCCGCCGAGAAACCAGGATGGCCCCGGTGACTCGATCAGGATGCCACGAGCACCATAGATACTGATTTGCGTGATGGAAGAGTCCGGCTGATTCTGCACGTTCGCGTCGTTGTCGTGATCAGCAAGCCACGCCCAGACGTTCTCAAAATACCCGGATGCCTGAGAGGTAACATGAAGCATGAGGGAGGCGGCAATGCAGTTCGGGTTGTAGCCGAATTTGGGACAGTTGTCAATGTCAAGATCTGTTCCCTTGCCGCCGCCAATGCGGAAGTGAGAGTCCCACATTGCAGTTGCTCCCTGACGGATCGGGGCTACATTCCACTCCATGAGGATAGCACCAGCAGTATTGCCCCGGACCGAGAAGAGCATCTCTACAATCTCCATAGTGCCGATGTCACCTCTATTGCCGACTTTGATCATGACTTTGGGGTTGTTCATATCACTGAAGTAAAAGCCCGAGCCTTGGATCTGCGACCAACTTGAGCCCTGTAACTGAGAGCCAGTCGGGACAAATACAGTGCTGCCAACGGTATAAATACCGGCGGGGAAGTAGGCAATCTTGTTGGCAGATACAGCGCTTTGCAGGAAGGCGTTGATGCAAGAGGCCTGATCACCGGAGCCGTCATTGTCACAACCACCGTCATCAGTTGCCACGAGGAAGTCACCGGTGCTCTTGTCGCCATGCTGTGGTCGAGAACGAACAAAAAGCTTGCCATCGGAGTCGACGAGCCCTTCAGCTCGACTTGGAGCCCCTTCGACATCTCCCGTCTGGTCTTGGCCTTCAGAGCCGTTATACCGCCTACCAGTGGCCCACAGATTGCTGTTTGAAGATAGAAGCGTATCGCCGCCATCGACTTGGACAATACGATCCACGTTCTCAAATTCTGTATTGTCCAGGACAATGTTGGGAGCGTTTTGCCCCCCATGGGTCAGTATACCGACCATGACGTCCCTGATGGTCGAGTCAATGAGCGACATGCTGCCGACGCCTTGGCCTGTGTCACCGCCTACGCCAGAGATATTGAAGGCTATGGCGCCTCCATTGACGGTAATTTGCTGCCAACTGAAGCCCCAGTCCCAGATCATCTGCACAGCCGTAAGACAATTGTTGAACTCTAGATTTCTGGCAGTGAACTGCTGAGATCCCACGCGCCAGCCAATATTGCCTCCGTTGAACGTTAGATCGGAAACGAAGCCACCACTCCCGTTTTCCTATTCGTTGAAGTTAGATTACAGACTCTCGGGATGCATTATGGTTGGAGGAATGCGAGCTAAACTTACGGTGAAAATTCCAACTGCCGTTGTCGCATCCTCTTCGTCACCTCCACTGCTCTCAGGCATGTTGAAGATGAGGTTCTGGAGCGATGTCGCCTGTGCAACCTGCCAGTGAATGCCGGTTGGGACCAGCGGCTGATCATCGTCTTCAGTCGACAGGGGCATCTCAGTGAGGTCAAAGATGAAGTTGCGAATTTGACGGAAGAACTGATTCTGATTGATGTACCACTGGGCACCTGAGCCTCCAGGGATGTAAGGATCGACGTCAAACAGGGCAATACCTGTGAATTCGTCACAACCTTTGATGGTTGGGGGATCGTCAGGATCGCCAATGAATTGCGTGTAGTATAGTTGAATAACCGGTGAGCAAAGCTTGTAAGTACCAGGAGGGAAATAGATGATTGCACCCATGGTAAATGTGTTTCCACAGTCCTCGCCACAGCGCTCGTTGTCGCCGCCGCCTCCAGCAGATTCCAGGTTCCAACTGCTCACCGCAGCATTAATAGCCTCGGATGCATCACTGCCGCCAGTCTTGTCGGCGCCAAAGTCTGTCACGTCGCGGTAGAACTGATAGCCATCACCCGCGAGCGGTTGCTGCATGAAAGAGTCAGCCATAAATCGAGGTCAGACAAGGAGAAGCCTGCATCGTAGCTCGCAAACTTCGACACCGCTGGTACTTTACCTTGCCTTTGGGCCCAAGACTCGTCAACCAGAAGCCATCAGCTTGGGCTCGAACCTCGGGTGCTGCAAACTTGACTTTTCTCGTGCCATTCTTGTTGTCGTAGCCACCTCGGACGACAACCTCATTGTTAAGGTTTTCCATATATTTCTCCAAGCTACCAGAGTACTTCCATACTGCACCCCTTTGTTTGCCTAGTGCATTCTTGTGTTAGTACTTCTCGCACCTTGAAGATATGTGCACAGCATCATTCCACCCCGTTCTCTCTATGTATCTGACCTTTATCAGGAGCTACACCGTAGTAATTGTTTTGGTTATCGACCATGTAGGCCGGCCCAGGCTGTGGCCCGTAATCAGGTACGTTTGGATATCGCTTTGGATCAGCATACTGCCATGCTGCTTGGGCAAACTGGCAGCTTGCCAACGAATAGAGGAGAAGCGGAAGAAGCATCTTGTTCATGGATGTTCAACCCTCAACGACCCGACACTGATTTTCCCTGCTGGGCGTAGAGATGGAGAGCGTAGGAAGGGGAAAGAGGGCAGGCAGTTCAAGTCCCAAGTCTCAATATGAGAGAACAGGACTTGGTCGGAGTCCTTTGTCTAGCAATCGTTTGTTTGGCTAAGCCGGGCAAACCATCCGAACCAAGTCACAAAAGATCCATGGCCGGCATACTCATCTGACCACCCCTCTTGGCTCCCACGGCTCGGCGACTTATCCCATAGGAGATGGTGGTGGTGGTGGTGATAAAGTGCATTGTCAGGAAGGAGTCTTCATGGCGTTCTTCTGCGGCCTGCTGACATGTATAAATCAGCACCAAGTTCACGAAGATCTGTCAGTTAGCGAAGCACACATCACAGCTTGACATCACCAAGTAATCCTCTCTTGAACTCATCGTTCTCATTAACGAAGACCCCTTTACTTATCGCTTCTTCTTCCAGAGCGGGCACCATGGTTGCTATCACCCTTCTCATGCTGCCGATTCTTGGCATGGCCGTCGCGGCCCCGAGCAATGCTGGCACTCTAGCCTCGCGGTCCCTATTGTCCAAGCGCGAGTGCTACGACAACGAGCCCACCGACTTGTTCTGCTATGTGCCTCCCAATGGCACGCCGCAGGACGTCGAAGTGGACGACGTTGCCTACGTCGCGGCGTACCTCCGGGCGTACGGAGCACAGACGCGACTGGGTCGCTTGTTCACAATGGCGGCCAACGACGCTCCCAACTGTGGCGAGTGGTCGCTGTACTCGCATGGCACAGCCATGGCCGTTGCCAAGCACATCGACCCTGACGTCGACTCGAGCGTGCTCTTCGTGGATATTGCGCAAACCATCGACGGGGGCGCCAATGCAACCCCGGCGCAGAAGGAGAACGCCATCATCGGATGCCTGACCAACGGTGGCTCGCTTGGTGTGCAAGTCAACACTTCTGCCCCTGCATACACGGCCTCCTCGTACCCCGCAGGCTACGTGACGAGTGGTGTGCTGATTAAGATTGTGTGGTCGGGGCAGCAGAGGGTTGCCTAGAGGCTAGAGGTACCTCCGAGTCCTTACCTAAGCGTCCCCAGGTAGCTGAGGTACCTTAGGTACAGTACAGGCAGGCAACCAGGCAGGCAACCAGGCACGCGGCGGCATAGGGCTTAGCGCGAGTAGGCAAGATTCGGGCCGCCACGCCACGGCGCTGGAGTGGATCCTTATAAGTTATGGTCCCTTGAAGCGTGGCAACCTCATTGGCTCTTGACGTCCTACTGTATCGTATCTATGAGTCCTGTACACTTTGATTTCATCTGCAACATCGGTTACACCGGATTTCAGAGATATTGCCTTACCTAGGTATATAGCTAGTGCTTATTCGATATTAACCTTACCCTTGCATAGCGTTTAAGGTGCCTTGATTTGTGTCTTCTCTGCCAGCTGTTGTGCCACCCTCCTATCGGCGACGACCCCTCAACGTGATCCCCTCCCCCGCACGGTCTCACTGTCAAGGCTGTCAGGCTCCCCCAAGTGTTTGGGTTTGCGCCGATCTGCCCCTGGTTCTTCAACATTCTTGTGCCGCAATCGCCATCATGATCACCATGGCATATGCGCGACTCTGCTGCTCACTGTAACGGTACTTTTGTGGTCAGAGCCTGGCCAAATTTGCTTTCGATCCGATGGCTCCGCGCCAAGAACCTGAACGGCTAATCGAAGCCGTACCTAGGGAGCCCTGTTCTCTCCGACAGTAGAGCATCACGGGCGAGGCCGCCTTTACGCGACTGTTTGCCTGATCAGGAAATCTTCTTTCCTTGCCGCTTTGCATTCCGAATCGTCTGACCCGGCCTGTATCTCGGCCTCATCCAGATTTGGGCATATTTCAACATCCTACCGTGTGATGTTGCGTGAGATGAAGAGCCCTTTGGATGGAAGGGTGGTTGCATTCGTCCAGTTCGCAGCATGTCAGACCACGCCGCACCGGCACCCATGTAAGCATATCTCCTTCTGGTGGCTGCTCGAAGCTGGTCACGCATACTCGGGCTTGCGATATCATATCACCTGTGGTTGTCATGGCCTTCAACGTGTGGCTGTTCCAAAAGCCGGTATCACGAGCGCCCGCCTACTCGCTCGGATAGAAGCTCGTCCTGCTACCGCTGCTGCTGTTGGCTGCTTCTGGCTGCGCTGCTCGGAACCCTCATGAGTTAGTACTCTGTCACCAAAACTTGAGGTCTTTGGCATCATCCCCCATTGCTAGTTGGTCTTTCTGTGTATTGTATTGAACTTGCCAAAATGAGGGGATTCCGGTTGTTCCTGAGCCTGGTGCTTCTGCTTGCTCCAGAAAATGCTTTCGGTATCGACTTGGTTGATCTGTTCACAGTCCAGACAGGCAACACCAACGGCGGCTGTACTGACCGCCTGCAAAAGCTGGACGACTGGCATCAGGAGTGTATTGATAGTCTCCAATCAGCCATCAACGCCATCGTGTCGTATGGAGCCGATACTGGAACCAACGGGAAACGAGTTCAAGAGGCGCTCAAGCAGTTCTTTGGTGAAACTGTGGTCATCGGCGACGTCAGCGGTGAGTAAAATTCCCAATCTCGCTCCCTCCACGAGCCTGGCCACGACTGTTTCCTATGTGATAGTCGAGAACCCAAACTACGCAATGGCGAAATTGAAACGACTCAGTCTGGAATCCCGCTGACACTAGCTGCCACTCTTGAAGATATCTTGCAGAACGTGCTCGACTTTTTCAACGGCGGCAAAACGAACGCTCAGGGCGGCATCCCCAAGGACACCACAACTTTGCACTGCGACAGCAGTTTCCTAGTCCAGAAGGATCCTAACAATGACGAGGCCCGGGACAATCAAGGGAATGCAATCCAGGTCGACCAGGAGGTCCTCAAAATTGCGGATATCGAGTCGTACAAGGACGACCTCCAGGGCGGCAACGTTCCCTGGTGGTCTGGAGACTACACATCCATCAATGGCTACTACTTCACAACCCCAGACAGTGGTGGCAAGTACTGCAATAAGGCAACCAACTATGGTCTCACCACGGTAGTGAAGGCACTGAGATCTGTGCAGGGCAATGCCCAGCCAACGGACAAGGTGGAGTACAACAGTGTCATCATTTGCCCTGGTGCCTTCAGCAGAACCGATGTTCCAGAATCCTACGATGCCGCGTCAACTGCCATTACCGCACGCACTTCCCTTCAGAGATGGGTTCCCAAGAGTGCTACTCTCCTCCACGAGGCTTTCCACGTTCTTTACGGCGCCGCGTGGCTGCAAGGAGATGATGAGTATTGTAAGCCTCACAAGCCTGGTCCAGCAACTGGCACAGCAAACCTGTCAAGTGCCCCAAAGCTCGACTTGCGACAATTCCGAAGACGGGAAGGTGCTAATTGTATTGCTTGCCTGCAGATAAACTCGCCCAGTGCGCCGAGAAAGCATTATCCGCTCCTGGTGAGGTAGCCATTAACCCAGAAAGCTATGTTTGGTTCGTTGCCACCATGCATTTCCTGTTTGGAGGTGCTGACGGCGGCATCAATACGAAATGGAACTTTGCTGGAGGAGCAAACAGAGCCAAGGTTCCGTGAAAATTGCTGATCCAGCATCAATGGGTCAATGCTGGCACGGTCTTGGGGGTGCTTTGTGGTGAACGGACGCTTATGTCTTGAGAAGTACCAGCATCAGCGAGAGGAAGAGGCCGCGAACATTTTGGTAGTGTAACTTGCACAAATGACTCATGTGCCGTATCCAACCCACAGTGTTTGCGTTTAATCTCGAGGGTCGTCTCAAGTTTTGATCAATGCGGACAGCTCTTTCACTATCTTGCAATGCCGCTCAGCCACGCCATGCCATGCCATGTCTTGCTATGGACAGTAATAGCTTCGATAATGAAGGCAAAGTAATACAATGGCCGAACAACTTCCCTTGAATGACCTCAAAGGACGGAACGTAATATTCGCTTTGGAGCCCGGGACAGCCATCAAACGACAAAACCACCGAGAAGCTTCTTCTGTTGAGATACTTCCCAGGATCAAGAGCTATTCCATAACGAGGACAATGCCACTTACCTTAAGAATGTTCTACAGTACTTAGACATAATACAAGCTCTCCTTATTAACCATCCAAACTAATGATGGATAATCTCTAAACTCAATATGATAAATATGCGAGATGAGGGCGCCACGATGATGGCCTTGGTACGAAGCTGCACAAACGTTGAAGTGCTGTCGGTTTGCTTTTTTACTTAGGGAGCAGTCAGCCCTATCCTCGAGTGGTTGGCTGATTGCTCGAACCTTGTCGTCACTCTTTGAATAAAGCGGCGGCTTATGGCGCCAGATGTATATGCCACCTCTCACTTTTCCAAGCTGCAAACGGAGGCATAGATTCTTCAGCGGCTTTCTCCCACCGAGCTCGCTCTTCTGGGTCACTCGCCCACGATTCTTCCTTCTCAGGAGTAGCTCCATTACCATTCCAACGAAAGAAAAGATAACACTGAGTTTGTGTCTGCTCTTCCGCCCCTGTCCCTCCCGTCTCTAGTGGCTCCGCCTGTGGCTTTTGATCATGGTCGTGATCATCGCTCCGTTCCTGCATTGTGCCATCATCAACCCAGGCGTGAGCCCACCAGTGATAAGGCAATGGCCGGGGTCCAGGGTCAATGGACTTGGGTAAGTAGCTCCCAAAAGACCGAACGATCGCGCGCCGCCACGCTAGGTACTGGGGCCGGCCGGAGTATGCCACGGTTAGAATCGTGAGTGTCACCCGTCCATGTAGCTCGTCGGCTGCAAAGGCTTCGTCACTCATATAAAAGCCGACATCCCATCGCATGCTGCAAAAGAGCGATGGATCATTGTCTGTGTACCCCAGAACGTGTAGAACCTCCTCACAAGCCGAGGTCTGCTTGAAGTTTTTGAAAGCGTCCGCTGACTCCCAAACTATTTTCGCTCGCGATGGATATCAGCACGCGAGCAGCATGCGAGCATGGCAAGGTGACTCAGACATGCCGATCCGTTGCGGACCAATCAGAGTAGCACTCACCAATGACAAGGACAGCCTGGCTAGGATCGTCGAGACTCCTGCCGAGCTTGATCTTGAGGCATCCGGAAACATCAGCCAGGGGTTTCTGATACAATTCCCAGGAGTTGGTCAGCCATTTTGGATGCTGTTGTTCTGGTGGCAAGGCAAAAGTCGTCCATGTGGTACGCTTTCGCATCTGGCTCATGTGCCGTACGGTTCTTTTCGCGATGGCCATCTTAAGTCAGACGAGTGTGAAAGTGGCGATGAAGGATCGGCGGCAAAGGAATGGTATCATGAAGCAGGAAGAGGTTGGATGCAACGACAATGTGGCTACAGGGCCCTGGGCAGTTCTTATAAGTGACAACCTGACCGTGCCACATGGCCAACGTAAGCACAACCTGCAAGTCCATGGTTGCAACCCACGCTCTCGCAGTGGCAACATCATTGCAAATTCTTCTGTTTTGCTGTTTTTGAACATTACAGAGGCACACCCAATCAACATGTTGCGAAGAGTGCTGTCCTCGGAACCTGTGTACCGCCATTGCGTCGCCACCAAAGGCACCGAATTCAACGTGCATAGTACCTCCTACCGAACCATGCCCTGCGACAGCTTTGACGTATCTCACATGAAATGAAAGGAATACTCAATGCATAAGTCGACCTCCATGCATCATTCTAAGTGGCTTTGATAATGTATCGATCGAGCGACGTTTGGGCTTGTCCTGTCTCTGACGACCTCTTGTCCAGTTCCTCCCGGGTAGAATGCGATTTCGACATCAAATTTACAAAATGATACCTTCTCAAACACTTGAATTATTCCGTTCCAAAAAAAAAAGAAGAGAAGAAGAAAAAGAGAAACCGACTCTGACACCTCAAACTCCCTCACAAAGAGTCCATCAATCGCTGTAGGGACGCGTCAAGGGTTAGGGTTTTGACATGACTCCACTCTTCTCAAAAGCTTCAAGTCCAAACTTCTGCCTGCTCACCACTGCTCACTACGTCTCGTAGCCACATATCCTCAGGCATGGCAGATGACAATCAAGACCTCTTGCGCTATGCGCAGGAGTACTCAGAAAAAGACTTAGATCTCTACGATCTCCTCGGAGTGGATGCCCTAACCCCGAAGGACGACATCCATCGCGCATGGCGGAAACGCTCTCTAAAGTACCATCCAGACAAGGCCGGAGATGCCTTCGACGCAGATAAATGGGAACTTTTCGAGCGCGCCCGTGACATTCTCTCTGATCCTAACGCCCGCGCGCGCTATGATGCTTCGGCTAAAGCCAAGCTACTGCGCAAGCAGGAACGCGAGGCTATGGACAAGGAGCGCAAGCGGTTCGCAGATGATCTTGAGGCCCGGGAAAGTGCTCATCGTCAACAAAAGGAGGCAAAGGAGCAGAGCGATAGGGATGCTCTCAATAAGGAGAGAGAGAGGTTGGCCGAGGCACAGAGGATGAGGGACGAGGAGAAGAGGAGGCAGGAGACTGCCGCACAGGAGATGGAGGATTTGGCGGAGGCGAGGAGGCGGCTCAAGGAGAAGAGAGAAGAGAAAGCCAGAAGGAAACAGGCCAAAGAGGCGATGAAGGCCTCTGCTGCAGCGGGCCGGACGCCTGGGGCTGCCAACGGTGTAGTCCTCGTTCCTGGAGACTATTTTGTTGACCTAGGCGATGTGAAGAAGCAGTACTGGGAGCTGGTTTGTGACAAGTTGCGCGCTGTTCAAGCGGCAAGAAACGCGGCCAAGGCGCAGGCATCTGAGGAAGAGGTCCAGCGCGCCGAGGAGAGCGTGCAACATGCGAGACGGTTAATTCACGAGGCGGAACTGAAGTTCAGCAAGGAGGCCATGGCGAGCTGACCTCACCCAGGTTTCCGAAACCTCGACCTTTTTACATGGTGCTACGAAGAGGCAATCGCCGAATCTATTCCTCCCAATTTCTTCACTGCCTCATTCCTCGGTCAGCCGCAAGACCTTGATGGCATTCGCCCCCATGATTCCCTGCGAGACTGTCGAACCTTCACCGACACCCTTCGCGACGGCCTTTACGTTCCACGACACGCTCTCCCACTCGCCCTGCTCGTCGCTCTCCAGAGGCGGAAAGAAGGGATGATCGGTGCCGAACATGAGTCGATCTGCTCCACTGGCATCGATGGCCGCTTTCAACCCGACTTCCGAATATACGACAGCGTCCAAATAAACTTGCTCCTTCAGTACATCCCAAATCGTTCGACGATTCTTATTCACTTTGCCCTCCTTCACCAGCTGGCCGTCGTGAACGATACAGCTCTCGATACGTCCCGCCAAGAACGGCAAAGTCCCACCACTGTGGGCGAGTATCATCCTCAGGCCGGGCACCTTGTCAAAGACGCCCGAAAGAAAGACGCGCGTAATAGCTATCGTGGTCTCGACTGGGAAACCAATTGCTAGTGGAAGCACATGCCCATATTCTGCATTTGCTCGGGGCCCATATACTTCGTTTGGAAGGCCGTAATGAGGATGCAAGAAGATGGTCAATTGGGCCTCAGCCAGCGCCTCGAAAATTGGGAGCAAATCCGGATCATCAAGGCCCTTTCCCAACCCACTGGTGCCCAGTATGACACCCCTGCAGTACTTCAGGTCTTTGAGCTGGCTCACGGACTCGGTGATGACCTGAAGAGGAGCGGAAAGTGGCAGAGTTCCAAAGAAAAAGAGACGGCCTGGATGCTTCGAGCACATGGAAGAAAAGTCCTCGTTCACTGTCTTGGCCATTGGGCCAGCGTCTTCTGCTGCAAGGAAGTCAAGCCAAGGGTTTGCTAACGACACGACTGAGATACCGATCCCATGGGTATCCATGAAGTGAATCTTCTGCGCCAGAGAGGCGTAGTGCGATGTCAACGGCCGGCCTGGCGGTTTGGCGCTGGAGTCATTGAGGGCATCTTGAAGCGAGCCAGCTTCTGCAGGGAGCAGAATGAGGCGCGGGTCAGGAGATTGAGGAAACGAGCGCACAAGGGGGATCGATGAACGGGATTCGAGGAGCTTGATGTAGGCAGGAGGATACATGTGGGTGTGTATATCCACCACCGCAGAGGCTGATGATGCCATCGTGAGTGAAGAGCCGCGTTTTGACACAACCTGGAGGAACGGGAAAAAAAAGAGGAAATGTGAGCCAGTCTTGATTCTTTACAACATCGACGGGGTGTGATTGAGCAGAGAAGTCGTGGCCTCTGGGGTCGCAGATGGGAGGAATTCTACCAGGCGGAAGAATTGACCCCGCTTGGCTGCCGATGATACAGTGGTATCAGGGCGGGATTCTGTTCACGGGAGGTCCTTCACGCACCTACTACTACAGAAGCGGCTGGCCAAAGTTCAAGGTTCAGTCAATAGCCGCGAGACTTGCCATCCAACAAAAGCCCAGTTCAGATCCATTAATAGCTAATTTCCCTCTGCATCAGCGTCGACGTGAATCAAATGAGTGATGGAACTGTGCCGCCCAAGAAAACCCCTTCCGCCATAACTCAAGGGTTGGCGGCCATCATCCCCTCAGATAAGGCAATCCTTCCGTCTCGAGTGTCGATTGCATCGCCCAGAATCTCCCCCGCAGTGGACCAACTCCCCTGCCGTACCTTATCTACAGGCTCCGGGGGTTAGCGCCTATCAGCGGGGCCAGTCCCATGCTGTAGCATCCACTACTTTACGCAGACCCCCACCGGATCAGGCAGCTGAAGGCGCCCAGGATGCTGCTAAGACTGTCAATGTTCGTAGAGCGGGATCCTTATCAATCTATTTCTTAGAGCAGTTTGGGCCCTTACACAGAGAGGGAGAGGGAGAGGCATCGGCTGGAGGGGGAAAGAGGAAACGAGGGGTTGATGGCTCTTTCTTTGGTGAACCTTTACATGATGTACCACGCATTTGCGATGCCGCCTGCTCTTGTTTATACTGCCCCAGAGCATCCCAAGCTGCGTATCTACTAGCATTTACCTTTCCACTATAGACCTGCTCGTCACTAGATCCAAAGATGACTCCAGACGCTGCCGTGAGTAAGGAGGGTCTAGTTATACCTGTCAGCATCCCTTGACGATCTGAATTAACTCCATCCTCTAACATCTCGTCTCCCTGACAGCTGATCGACTTCTCCCGATTCCAGCACGGTTCACTCGAAGAACGACTTGACACTGCACGCGCAATTCTGCACGGCTTTCAGACCGCTGGCTTCATCTACTTGTCGAATCATCCCATCGATTCAGCATCTCTCAAGTGCGCGTTTGACTACTCTGCTCGATTCTTCGCCCAGGCGCCGGAGGAGAAGCTCGCTGTCGCATGGACAACGCCCCAAGCGAACAGAGGTTATTCAGCTCCCGGCAAAGAAAAAGTCAGCCAAGGCCAGAAGGACGAGGTCGAAAAGGAAAGGGATGCCGCGCCGGATCTGAAGGAGAGCTATGAAATCGGACGGGACAATGAGCCAGACCACCCGAATCAGTGGCCCCGTGAGGAAGCCCTGCCAAATTTCAAGCAGGAAATGCTGGGGTTCTTCGACAAGTGCAAAACGATGCACGTCGAGGTGATGAGTGCTATTGCTGTTGGCATGGGACTCAACGAGGACTTCTTCGATAACTTTGTCGACATTGGCGACAATACCCTCAGGCTGCTACACTATCCGTCTGTGAAGGCAGATGTGTTCAAGATCAACCCAGGCCAAGTTCGGGCTGGGGCGCATAGCGTACGGCTCCCACAGCGAGGGCTGCAAGATAATCAGATGGCTGACTTCTTCTAGGATTACGGGTCCATCACTCTCCTCTTCCAGGACAACAGAGGTGGTCTTCAAGTGCAGAGCCCAAGTGGACAATTCGTAGACGCCACCCCTATCGAAGGAACAATCGTCGTCAACGCAGGGGACTTACTGGCGCGTTGGAGCAACGATACAATCAAGAGTACTATACATAGAGTCGTCGAGCCGCCTCAGAAAGAAGGCGTGGAGTATCCTCCACGATACAGCATCGCGTATGTTCCCTGATCTTTCCACCCACATTTGCATTCAACACTGGCAAAGAAGCCGTAACTGATACGCGATGTCAGGTACTTTTGCAACCCGAACTTCAAAAGCTATATCGAAGCGATCCCGGGCACCTTTACCAAGGAGGAAGACAAGAAATACGAAGGGATTCACAGTGGGGATTATCTGGTTCAGCGACTGACAGCAACATATTGATGCTTTTGTTCATGTCTGCAAATAAGCAACGGGGAATCGAGGTTATCATGCAGATGAAGCCTCTCGCATGTACAGAATACTCATCAAATCAATCAAAGTCGAAACCCTATTGTCGCTCCATCATGAATGGCTTCATGCTGTGTATGCCACTGCATCCCAAGTGGTCATCTGAACACGCAACTGCTACCTGGACATGCAAGCTGCCCACCAAGTGTACAAATAGCGTGGGGGCCAGCAACCTTCTCCTCATCATCATCCGACCTCAGGCATTGTCGCGCTGCGAAGAACTCCATGCCTACGTTTTTTGTGACTGAATTCGTTCAGAGATCTGTCATGTACATGGTGCAGCGGCTGCGGTGATGTTGCACTTCAAAGAGAGTGAGAGCGATGCGTTGGCGGCCGACATCATAGGGTCGCAGGCGAAATCACTCCCAGCCGATACCGATGTTAGCATCGAGAAGTTCTTTCTGCGTAACGGATATGATCCTGTAACGAAAGAAATCTGCGACGCATTCGCCCTGGACAGATTCCCGGGCGCAGGAATCGAGCTCTCTCTTCGGCAGGGCTACTGCTCATACACTCTGGCGATAGGAAGCAACCAGATCTTACAGTTCCGGCCATCAGCGTTCAAAATAGACACGGCTATTGTGATTGAGGCTCGGGAGGCCCTTGGAGATGTTGTTCCTTGCACGAGACTGATCGGTGTCGTTCATGGAGTTAGCTTGAGAGATGGCGACCTTTCTTGCTCGGATGAGCTGTACGTTTACTTGCTTGATAGGATTCACGGAGTCAGCCTTGAAGAAGTCCAAGGATACGTACATGATATCAAAAGGCTGTTCGAAATCAGTCAATCGCTCAGCAGAGACCTCGGGGCCATCTTCGCCACAACATTCTTGGTGCGCAAGAGATTGATAACGCGAATTCCTCAGGCTTCGAAGGGCAAAGTCGGGGGTTCACTCTCGCACAGACTTCAAATGTTGCAAGAATTTGATTCGAAAGACGTGAAGGCTGCAGTGGACGAGGTTCAGGATGCTCTCGACGACATTGAAAGGCTTCCTTGGTGCATGACCCACGGTGACATGGTCCCCGCCAATATCTTGGTGGACCCCTCAACCGGAACTTTGAAAGGTCTCATTGACTGGGCTGAAGGCGAGTATCTTCCCTTCGGTGTTGGGTTGTACGGTCTGGAGGAGGTTCTGGGCGCCACTCGCGGAGGACGCTTCGAGTATAACCCTGAGCATGAAGCTCTGCGTGAGGAATTTTGGAATAGTTTTCGGAACTCCCTTCACAATCAAGGTCACACCATCAAGGAAAGGGAATGGGAGAGGATTCTACTGGCGAGGAAGCTTGGAATCCTCCTGTGGCGAGGTATAGCCTTTGAGAATGGGAAGATTGACCGCGTGGTAGAGCCCGGGGTTGATGATTCAGAGCTGCAGAAACTTCACCTTTTCCTAGATGTCCAGAACCCAGTTCCTTTGGAGAGATGTCATGGTAGAGGACGAGCTCGCAACTGGTTTCGCGAACTTCTGAAAGTATCACTCCAGTCTTGTGTGTGGTGTACGGCGACCCGAACGTGGGCACAGGCTATTGAGATCTCGAGACGCCTATCTCGGTGGTCCAAGAACCTTAGAACGACGTCTTGAAGCTAAATCCGACGTGTTTCTTGGAGCTTGAAACTTTTCACTCAGAGCTGCGGTTTGGGCAAATTGATGTGAGTGGTCCGGCCAAATAGCTTACCCCTTGATTCAAGGTTTGCACCATCATGTGAGTCGGCAGATGATGGCAGCGAATCCATACAGTCTTCTTGGACCTTTTCCAGCATTTTCAGTGTCTCAAGGATAATATGTTCAGCATTATATCTATAAAAGCTCGCCCCAGAGAAGCAACTCTGTCCCTTGAGAAAAGGACATTTACTCCTACAGTCGTCACCAGTTTGTGATAGCCACCCCAGCCTCTTCTTTCACCGCCAAAAAAAAAGACATACGAACCCCACTTGAATTCTACAAGAATGTGTATCTCGGGAGGACTGCAGTATGTGTGCAAGCATATCCAACCTCAAGGGGTGATCAATCGATGCGAGCCAGCGAGGTCATCAAGGCCCTGCAAAGGGATCAAGTATGACCCACTGCTGAAGAGTCACGCTCTATGCAGTGTTTGTGCGGCGAAGCGAAGACAAGGGAAGCGTTAACTTCACTTTCGAGAACCTTGAAGGCAACGTATGATGGGAAATAGGTAGCTTCAGCTGCAAGCTGCCAGGAAGATAGCCCCATGGCCCCGGTCGACTGGTGGGAAAGTTTCAACGTATTCCACTTTTTCAAAGTTTTTCACTATTGTTAGTGATGAATAATACTAGATAATCACTGGATTATTCAGAACAGTCTCCTCAAGACTGCTTGTTCTGTTGTCTCCTTTGGTTCAAATTTCTTGGTCCACGTCCATAACCCTGGCTTCCTGGCCACGAACTCCCCACCCCCAAGATGTTGCGTGAGGCGTATCTTATTGACTATCTATTATTCAGAAGGCCCTTAGTCGCCGGATGACGTAGTTAGGGGAACGCCAAATGGCCTTAGTTGCCTGATTACCTTATGTAGAACATTCAGTATTTTATCTGGATGAATGTGATTCATTATATTCACCAACCCTGATCCTGTCTCACTGAATCAATTCGTTGAGCCGAACCAACAACCGCCGCAAGTTTCCAACAGCTGCAGTTTTCGAATAACTTGATCCCTGCATCTAATACGCCCGGTCCCTTGCGTGGTGGCTCATAACATGGATCGGTAGTTCGACCAGTCAGCGCTGCTGCACGTCACGAAGCCGAGATGGATCTCTTGAGATTCGCCCTTCTTACGATCGTCAAGTGACTCGACGTCATAATTTCCAGCCAGCCAATAGAGCACGCGTGATGTGAGAGACAGAGATCTGGTTTACTACCTAGACTAGCGATGGACTCTAATCATGATGTGCTCTACTTTTCTATCAAGCAGCCTCTTCTGGAGCACTGCGCTTCCGACTAAATCCAAACATCTGGCTAATCTCCGTCCAGAATTTCTGAGCGTCCTCAATATACGCTTCCTCATAGGCGTCAATCGCAGGAGCCTCCCAGACGAGATCACACTCCGTTGGCTTATGAAAGCTCGTCCCGCGATAGAATTTACATCCGAGGAAGAACAGCGGTGCTGCAAGAAGCATCGTATAGTTGGTGAAGAAGGTTCCCGTGTCCCACATGCCGGGTAAGAAGACGGTATAACCGCGGACGAAGACGACAGTAACATAAAAGACCAGCGCAATATAAGCACAGTACGGCTGGAACCGACCAACGTAGGGAAGCTTCTCTCTGTCTAAGCCTTGCGCAGCCGCCGCTTGCTGGAAAAAGATGTAAGTGACGCACATGATGATGTAGTTGATGATTTGTGCGCTGCTCAGCACGTTGATCAGCCAGTCGATGACTGTTGCCGTG
Source organism: Sarocladium brachiariae (assembly GCA_008271525.1). Taxonomy (NCBI): domain Eukaryota; kingdom Fungi; phylum Ascomycota; class Sordariomycetes; order Hypocreales; family Sarocladiaceae; genus Sarocladium; species Sarocladium brachiariae. Next base: position 2,786,687 of record RQPE01000001.1, read on the forward strand.
CTGCTGGAAACGCTGAGGAAGGCCAAGGTGGCAAACGCAAGGCTGACCGCCAGGCAGAGAATCGGGGTTCCGCTCTTCGTAGTGTAGCGAAAGATCTTGGGTGCTTTGCTCTCAATGGCCAGACTGTACAGCGATCGAGACCCGTAGTAGACATATGCGTTGCCCGCAGAGAAGATGGACGTCATCAGGAGCGCACTGGTGATGTGTGGCAGGATGCTGATGCCGAGATTGCCCATCGCAATCACGTACGGCGAGGCCGCGGCCGTGCCAGCACCTGCAAATGCTCCGGTCGTGATGGCAGCGAGGGTAGGGTCGTTATAGGCTACGACGATACCGACGCAGAGGGCGCTGCCGATGAAGAAGATGGCGAACCGATAGTAGGTAGTGACGAAGGCTGCACGGAGGTACTTCCGGGGGTACTTGGTCTCGCCGGCAATCATCGACATGTATTCAGGACCACAGACGGTGAACACACCGTTGAAAAGTGCAGCCAGGAATCCCTCGAACCGCCCGAGAGGACCATCGGTGATCTGGGTCGCAAAGGCTCCCGGGTCTTTCCAGTACCGAAAGCCGTACGCATCATGCTTCGGGTTTCCTCCACACATGGTGACCAAAGTGAATCCGAACACGATACCGAACAGGATGACCTTCCCAAGGCTCAGCCAGAACTCAGCCTCGCCATAGTACTGCACGGCAAAGACATTGATGAGACTGTGTACCCGCACACGCATACGCACATGTTAGCTTCTGATAAAGGTCACGTTGGGTAGGTGTCATTCTAGAGCTGGTTGGTGACATACGCATAAAGGACGATGCACCCGGCAACGATGGCTGCCACGGGAATTTTATCTGACCAGAACGACAAGACGAGATTGAGGGCGGAAATCTCAAAGGGCACAAGGATTGCTTCGTATAAGAAGAAATTCCACCCAGCCAGGAAACCGAAAGCTTCGTCAACCCAGTGTCCAGCCATACGGGTGAACGCACCGCTGACGGGCATATATGTGGTCATCTCGGCCACGCAATGGTTGACGAGGCCCATCATGACCGTGGCGACTGTGAAGCCGAGAAGCAGGCTCCCAGGACCAGCAGCGGCAAGGCCGTAGGCAATACTGACGAAGACCGCGGTTCCAATGGAGCCACCGATGGCGTTGAGTTGAATCTACCGCCACGACTAACGCTTTAGTGACACGTTCGTTCCTATAAAAGCTGCAGCGGTCTCATTACCTGACGATTCCCCAGACGCCTTTGGAGTCGGTCTATGTCGGAGCTGTGCAAGACATCTGGAGGCATACTCGACAAGCTGGCAACGTTCTTTGTGGTGTCATCGAGATATCTCGACTTTGCGCCGTCAATGGCCAGCTTTTCGGCCATGGTCCGAATACAGACAGAGATCGGGAAGAGTTGAAGAAGAGGAAGAAAAGCCAGAGTGGAATCAGGAGAAGAGGAGAGCGGAAATTGACAATGAGGTTGGTCTTAGGGGCTCAGAATGGCCGGGCGGGTACCGTCTTATTTAAGGTCATCAACGAACAAGAAGCTATCTATACGGCCATTTTATGACTCGATGGTCAACTACAACTAGGCAAGTACTTTGTATTCTACCTAGACTTCTTGGTAACCAAGCCTCAGGTGAGCTGGCTTCCCCACGGGGTCGTTACTGATAGGATACCACTTCGCATTCTGGGGTAGTCTAACTGAGTTAGTTTAAACTCGAGCCACAAACCTCTGGGTTGGTGGGCTAGTCCAATCAGAAGTTTTCGAGTTATTGGAACCGTCACATTTGCAGACCAGATCAAGGTTGTGCCTCCAAGATCGGGTTCCAAGCCGAGTGGCTTTCCACAGAACCCGAAGGCTCACTAGGCTCGGCCTTTGGCCCCGAGGGCGTCGGACCTGCATACCAAGGTACTACTAGTAAAGTGGTCAAGGAATAGCATCATCATCGCTGCACATGGATCTAGAATACATGCATGACCCTGGTCTGGGCTCTCAAATTACGAAGCGTCAGGCTTTGTGGCTTTGTCTATCCGATGTTTGATGACAACGCGTCTTTTCGGGTCTGCTACCATAGTCTATGATAAGGTGTACGCCTTGGGCTGGACAGCTTCGAACCTTGATCTTAGCTAACGGCCAGAACGAACCGATCTTCTGCCTATCTTAGTTCTCAAGATCTTCCTCTCTATTCCTTAGCTTGTGCCCTCGCAATCTCTTGGACATGTCCCCCATCGGGAGCCGAAACCCTAGTGCATCCTCGCAAAGATAATGAGCCGTGCAGTAATACCCAAGCAGCGATGCCACGAAAGCAAATACTCCCGCTGCGCATTGAAGTTTGTTGTATGTCGTCAAGTCCCCATGAGCCATCACAAACTGAGAGCTCCCGTCGATGACGAGGCAGAACTGCAGAGATACAAAGATGCATACATAGACAACGTTGCTGTTTGGGAGGAGCCCCTCTCTGTTAGTAGTGCCAACGACCGTGAGCGATGCCGGAAGAAGAGGGTGATTTTGCTTTACTCACAATCGCGTGGACGCAATGAGAAAGAAGATGTTGAAAACACCCCAGACTAGGGTTATTGCAATATCAGTTTCGTTGCTCGCTCCAGAAATCCGCAGAAGCTGGAGAACGTGGTCTGACTCACTCAAAATGAAGAAGCCAAATGCATTGTAGAACTCAGGCGTATAGCCACCATAAGCGTCCACGATACCGAGCGATGGAAGCATAACGACCCCGTATCCGCCGTAAAACAGGCCTTGGTAGTTCTTTTTAGCAGGACGGACTCACAAGATGGCTCGGTGGAACACAGGGAGTGAAGGGGCATACATACCGTAGGCACTTAAGACAGTGTACGAGAACGTGTCGCCCTTGAGCATGGACCACTGAGCGCTGATGAGAAGACCGAAACATGCTACAAAACAAAGATCTCCGACGAACACAACCTGGCTGGTAACGCCGCGAAAGTTCATCAGTGCAAGTGAGACGGTGAGGAGCGAGGTCGCAAAACCACCCATCGCCAAGGGAGCCTGATAGATATGGACATATCAGTACACTGTCCAGCATGGCTCCAAGACAGGGATCCCTGATAGTGATGCCATTGCATGAGGGGAGGGGGATATCTCACGGGGTCTGCAAGCTGTGTAGGCTTCATGCTTGTTCGTAGGAGAATACACAAAGTATCAACGACAGAGCGAGTGTTTTGTTGAGTCACTACTTATGTAGGATGGAAGAGTACTTTCAAACGTTAATGTCGATTAATGTTCTTTTCCCCCTTTTCTTTTCTTTCTTTGTTTTTATTCATGAATCAAGTCATCACCAACAACAATTTGCTAATAAAATTACATACCTAATTGCAAGTATTCCTACGGCCATAGGCCGAGTAGTGTCCTCGTTCGAGGCTCGGGATTGTCGCCGAGACTGGCGGCGGGACTCGCGGATCGCACCCGACAGCTCGGGATGTTGAGAGAATATGGGTGCTTAACCACATTCATAAGAATTGAGGTAACCCAGTATATCTGCCTTAGTATTATCAGGCTCTACTTTTTAATTTTTGGTGCATATCTTGCATCTCGTCCAAATCATACTCTGTCTCCTCAGATTGGGTCAGAGGCTCTCGCCGCGTGTTGCTCAAGATGAGTGTCCAGATGTACGAAGATATCTCCAAGGAGCTAGAAGCAGCGAGGATCACACGCACACCTGTGCAGGCGCCAAAGGCACGATATCCAGATCTGGATGCCCGAGGAGCCTTTGAAGTCGCTCGGCTATCGACTAGCGAGGCTGTGAAAAAGGGCGACCGCTTGGTCGGGTACAAGCTCGGCAACATAGCCAAAGTCATGCAGGATGCATTCGGACTCGATCATCCGGATTATGGGTTCCTTCTGGCGAGCAGGTTCGTCCATGAGGGTGAGAAAATCCACCTCGACCAATTCATATCCCCGTTCGTGGAGCTCGAGCCTGCCTTTGTGCTGAGCAAACCTCTCCGCGAGCCCAACCTGACCGTTGCCGACGTGGTCAGCGCCATCGACTACGCCCTACCTGCGATCGAGATCATCGACTCGCGCGTCATCGACTGGGACATTGGCCTCGAAGACACGCTTGCAGACAACGGATCGAACGGCGCCGTCATCCTCGGAGGCACGCCGCGCAAGCTGACCGACCTGAACCTGCAGGACACGGCGGGATGGCTCGAGTTCAACGGCAGGCAGATCATGCAAGGAAACACGAAGAACATCCTGGGCAATCCCCTGGCGGCGACGGCTTGGTTGGCCAACAAACTGGCCGAATTCGACGTTGGCTTCGAGGCGGGGCAGGTGATTCTTCCAGGCAGCTGTTTGCAGGCGATGCCGATGCGAGAGAGAGGGCACTGGACCGGGACGTACGAGGGATGGGCTAGCATAGAGTTTGATGTAGTGTAGTGGAGTGTAGTGAATGCACACAGGAATTCTGTGCTCTGTCCCTTTACCTTGATAGCATGGACGAGTAGTGACAAGGGTGTCCAGTTTGTCATGTCAGTCCTACCATCATGAGGGGGCTTCGGCACAAGAACCCGAACCCAGCATTTAAAGTGGGCGACGTGTGGTATCAAGGTACGTCCCTCATTATTCAATACGCCTGAGGTTGCACCTATTGCTCTCACTTGAATCATCAATCCTAGGTTCTCGTGTAAGGAAAAATAATACCCTTGAAGGTGCCTATGCTTATTCTCAGAGGATGGGACCTGTGATACTGCAGTAGTGATCCCATGAGATTAGCAGCATAGCTTAAGCAAGGTGTTCTTTATGTGGTACAACAGTCACCCGAAAGCTGACCGTTTGGTACTTTCTACGTCAAGATCATGGTGCCATGACGACCGTGGCACAAGCTGATCTAGACCATCTGCCTGCTCTGGCTGTGTAGATATTAATGATGGCAGTAGGTAGAGGTACGTCTCAAAGTTAGACCTGGGAGCTTAGCACATGTCTTCAAGAGAAATAGCTCACCTACAAGAATACATAAATAAGCCAAACATAGTGGCACTTCGACTTATACCAGACAAAGGCAATGCCCAGAGTCCCCAAAATGAAGCATCCGCCGGCCAGAATACATGAGAGATTTATAAAAGCGCTATCTCATTCTCTTGCTTAGGAGACAGTTTTTTTCAGCATTTTCTTTTTTTTGCGTTGCGAATAGAATCGCGACTAGAAGCACAGCTGCAGAGCGTCGACTCGCTAACCCCTGGCGGTGATCTTAGGGGGGTTAGGGTTATTATTCTATCTTCCAGCCGGGTTCAGGGGGCACTTGGGTCCCATTAGACGCAATTCAAATGATCGTTTCCTCTCTTCAACGCGAGCCGCTGCTCCCTCTGTTGCCTTGAGCGGCCTCCCTCATTGCTAAACCAATTTCATTCATTCGCGAGCCTTGAACCCTGATTCTCGTTTTGGCTCGCATTTGGACACCGACAAACCTAACTGAACAGCCCGTGATCGGCCGATGGGTGCCATCAGGGAACAATAGTAGCGAGGCACAGAGCCTTCTCTCGGTACGCCTCACTTCTTCACCGTTCCTCCTTGCAGCTGACACCGCTGTGGCCTGTGCAATCGTGTTTAAACCCGCCCGGAATCCCAATTGCTCCTGATTTCACAATGACCGCAGAAATTGTTGCTTCATACCTTACCTACCCCAATGATGTTTCGTTCCTGTAGCTGTTGCTTCTGCTATCATAACGCGTACACGGCACCGAGTTCGCTTTGAAGCTGATATTCCTTACTTACAATCAACTATAACCAGGCTGTGGCACACCCTCGGCCGGCCAGCCAATGCTTCCGCCGCAATAAACATAACGACTCCAGTTCCTCCTCCCTCTCCGACCCTCGACATCCTCGTCCTCGACAAAACTTCGATATGATCGCTGCGTCGTCCTTCCTTCCCTCCCGCTTTCGGGGTCAGAAGCCCGCGACGAAAGCCTCAGCCCCGTCGTGGTTCAACAACAGAATCACTGCCTTGTTGCAGACCCTGGTTAGCCTGACCTCCCAACACCCGATTCATACCATCGTCATCGTCGCCGTTCTTGCCAGCTCCACCTACCTGGGCCTCCTCGAGGAGAGCCTCTTCGACCTCTCCGGAACTGTCCGCCGTGCGGACTGGTCTAGCCTGACTGATGGCAGCAGGAGCTTGCGTGTTGGTCCCGATACCTCGTGGAAATGGCAACCCTATGACTCCCAAGTATCGGCTCCCTCTGGCGCCGATCATCTCGCCCTTGTCACCTTCGTTTTCCCCGAGTCGCTCTCCCATAGCTCGCCGAACTTAGCCCCGAACTCGGCCCCTCTGATCCACGTCGTGCCGACTCCTGAGAATCTGTCCATCACCTCGCTGCCCTCAACCGCCAATCCGCTCGGTGCCTACTCCCAAGATACTGCGCTTGCTTTTGCACTCGACTTCCACCAGGCACCGCAGTTTGCGGCTGCCGCCCAGGAGATCCCCAATGACATCCCCGGACAGGAGACGATGTTTACGGAGCGGGGCCGGGAAAAAAAGATCTGGATCATGAAGGCGGCTAGAGTTCACACCAGAAGCAGTGTTGTGCGCTGGTTCAACAATGGCTGGGTTGAGTTTGTGGATTTGCTGAAGAATGCCGAAACTCTCGACATCATTATCATGGCCCTCGGCTACCTCTCCATGCACCTAACCTTTGTCTCGCTCTTCCTCTCCATGCGCCGGATAGGCTCGAAATTCTGGCTGGGCGCCAGCACTCTGTTGTCCTCTACCTTCGCCTTCCTCTTCGGTCTTATCGTAACCACCAAGCTGGGTGTACCGATCACCGTCGTACTACTCTCAGAGGGGCTGCCATTCTTGGTTGTCACTATCGGCTTTGAGAAGAACATCGCTTTGACACAAGCTGTCATGTCACACGCATTGAAGCATCGCCGTTCTCTGGAAACCGGAAACTCCAATGGCAACAGCAAGGGGCCTCGCCAGGTCGGTGAGAGCACAACGAATGTGATCAAGTACGCCATCCAAGCCGCCATCAAGGAGAAGGGCTACGAGATTGTCAAGGATTATGTCATCGAAATTCTCGTTCTCGTGGCGGGTGCAGCCTCTGGAGTCCAGGGCGGCCTACAGCAATTCTGCTTCTTGGCAGCGTGGATCCTCTTCTTCGATGGGATCCTGCTGTTCTCCTTCTACACAGCTATCCTCTGCATTAAGTTGGAGATCAACCGGATCAAGCGTTATGTGGATATACGCAAGGCCCTGGAGGACGATGGTGTCAGCCACCGTGTTGCCAAGGAGGTTGCCGAGAACAACGACTGGGCCCGAGTGGATGGCAAGGGACAAGCAGCCACCTCTATCTTTGGTCGCCAAATGAAGAGCACCAGCGTCCCCAAATTCAAGGTGCTCATGGTATCCGGTTTTCTCATCATCAACGTCCTCAACATCTGCACTATTCCTTTCCGTAACACCGACTCCCTCACCTACATCTCCTCATGGGCCGGGGGTCTCGGCGGAGTTGCTGGCTCACCCCCGGTCGACCCATTCAAGGTCGCGGCTAGCGGACTAGACTCGATTCTTGAAAACGCAATGCGCAAGAAGCAGGAGACCGTGGTGACTGTTCTGACCCCGATCAAGTATGAGCTCGAGTTCCCATCGATTCATTACGGACTGCGCCCTGGCAAGGTCGAGGGCGAGTTGGATGATCTGGCGAACTATGGGGTGGGTGGACGCATGGTGGGTAGCATCCTCAAGAGCCTCGAGGACCCTATCTTGTCCAAGTGGATCGTTGTCGCCCTGGCTATGAGCGTTGCTCTCAATGGTTACTTGTTCAACGCTGCTCGATGGGGTATCAACGACCCCAACGTCCCAGATCGGCCAATCAATATGCGCGAGCTTGCCGATGCCCAGAAGTTCAACGATGGCGACGCACCGAATCTCCCAATTGGCGAGTATATGCGGCCTACCGCAACCCCATCGAAACCCATCACACCCGCATCAACAGACGATGAAGGAGGATCGCCCGCCACAAGAGCGGGTACCGAACAAGTCCGGCCCGACGTCTCACACTCACCCGAAGAGATCGAGAAGCTTTTACGGGAGAAACGGGCACACGAGCTCACTGACGAGGAGGTCGTTTCCATGTCATTACAAGGCAAGATTCCCGGATATGCCCTGGAAAAGACACTCAAAGACTTCACTCGCGCCGTCAAGGTCCGCCGTACGATTATCTCGAGGACCAAGGTTACCGAAGAGCTTACCAGGGTACTCGATCAGTCAAAGCTACCATATGACAACTATAACTGGGCTCAGGTCTTTGGGGCTTGCTGCGAGAATGTTATTGGTTATATGCCCCTACCCGTGGGTGTTGCCGGACCACTAGTGATCGACGGTCGCAGCTATATGATTCCCATGGCCACAACTGAGGGTGTTCTTGTAGCCAGTACTAGTCGTGGATGCAAAGCCATCAACTTTGGTGGAGGCGCGGTTACGGTTCTGACCGCGGATGGAATGACGCGTGGCCCATGCGTGACCTTTGAGACCCTCGAGCGATCAGGTGCTGCCAAGCTTTGGCTGGACTCTGATGAGGGTCAGCGGGTGATGAAGAAGGCGTTTAATTCTACCAGCCGATTCGCACGGTTACAGCAGATGAAGACGGCCATGGCGGGGACTAATCTCTATATCCGCTTTAAAACTACGACTGGAGACGCTATGGGCATGAACATGATCTCTAAAGGTGTTGAGCATGCGTTGAATGTGATGGCTACCGAGGCAGGGTTCGATGACATGCAGATTATCTCTTTAAGCGGCAATTACTGTATCGACAAGAAGCCGGCCGCCCTCAACTGGATTGAGGGGAGGGGCAAGAGTGTTGTTGCCGAAGCAATTATTCCGAGCGAGGTGGTAAAGGATGTGCTCAAGACTGATGTTGATTCATTGGTGGAGCTGAATATTAATAAGAACCTCATCGGTTCGGCTATGGCGGCGTCTGTGGGTGGTTTTAATGCTCATGCGGCGAATATTGTCGCTGCTATATTCCTCGCTACCGGTCAGGACCCTGCCCAGGTCGTGGAGAGCGCCAACTGTATCACCATCATGAAGAAGTAAGTTTCCTGTCCAGCCCCCCAAAGACGCCCTTTTCCCCCTACTTCGAAGTCCGCACTAACACCTATCCCCTAGCCTCCGCGGCTCCCTCCAAATCTCCGTCTCCATGCCCTCCATCGAGGTCGGCACCCTCGGCGGCGGCACCATCCTGGACCCGCAGGGTGCGATGCTCGACCTTCTCGGCGTGCGCGGGCCTAACCTCCCCAACCCCGGCGAGAACGCCCGGTCGCTCGCACGCATCGTCGCCGCCTCTGTCCTCGCAGGCGAGCTCTCCCTATGCGCTGCCCTCGCCGCCGGCCACCTCGTCAGGGCCCACATGCAGCATAACCGCTCCGCTCCGCCCACCCGTTCCAGCACCCCGGCCCCGTCGAGCGCCCCGGCCCCGTTAAGCGGCGCCACGACTCCCGTCAGTCTCGCCATAACTAGCACTGCGGAGAAGGCGGTCAGGCATCCTGAGCAGCTGGGTGTGCCGAGTCCTGCAGCGGTACAGAGGGCCAAGCGCTGAGTCAGGATAGATGCGCTTGGTGATGGTGGTCACAGGGTACGGCGGACTGAGGAGGTGTAGCATGCTGCTTTGAGCGTTTACTGTTGTCATTGCCTGATCGGGACCGCACAGGAGGCGTCCCGTACTAATAGATCCCTTCTTAGGTGGGCGGGCTTGTACGAAGCCCCTATCTGTGGGATGCTGAATATAATACCTAGATATAGCAGAGATTATATGGCGTGATTGCCACTTCCTTTTCCTCTAAGTGTTATTATAGCACGTGCTTAAGAACTAAGATGTATTATCTTGTGTGGGCGAATCGTGTCTTCATGATTCGTTGCCCTAGTATTCTCTGACGGTACGTCGTCGCATAGCAACCGGTAGTGATTGTATGGTTGTCGCCCTCAAAGCAAGCTTCCCGCGCCACAACGACTCCCAATGGTGATAGGTGTTATATCAGATGGAAGCTGAGTGAGAGCCCACGAGAGCCTCTGACTCATTCGAACCCCTAAAAGGAGCTACCTGGTCACGACATCTGTCCTCTCTGGTCCTCTGATCCTTCACTCACCACCACATAACCTTCAATTAAGTCCATGGCCGGTGCCACGGTTCGGGCTCCGCCACATCACGTGATGGAGTCTGGGCAGACGTGAAACGGCGTCGTCGACCCCAACACATGAATTACAGGAAGGTGCACAGCCAAAAGAAAGCATCGTGGAGGGCAGTTGTTTTGCTTTGACTACCTGTACTTAGGTAGGTGGTGAAAGTTCTCTGGCTCGAGCTGCGGCACAGAAGAAACCTTGCCAGGATCGAGGGATTGGGGGCCCTCCCAGAAAGCTGCGCTTGGTCCCAGCCTTGGAGGGCATGCCGGAGAGAAGCATGCCAGTGTGATCGCAGCCTCATCATGCCGAACGAAAGCTCTACGGCTGAGGCACCTCGGAGGAGACAGAGAAGGACTGCCAATGCGTAAGTTGACTTTTACTTGGAGAAACCCTCGGCTTGAAGCTCGAACCCAAGGAACATGACTGACAGCTCCTCATGCTGGTAATCAGATGTGTTGCATGCCGACAGAGCAAGATCAAATGCTCTGGCAATGAGCCGTGCAGAAACTGCCAGCGTCGTCTCATCCAATGTCGTTTTGATGATGATGCGAGAGTTACTGTCACCGAGAGGTAAGTTGATGGTGTCTATATTATGCAGTAGCTTATCACTTTTCAATTGTTTTATCAGAAGGTAATGAATGATAGCTAGAGTCAACTCAGAGGGCTAACCGTGTCCTAGATATCTCCAAGAACTACGCCGGCAAGCCGGTCTCGTGCGGTCAAGCGAGCCTGGGCGTCAGAGGTGGGACGGAAGCTCGTCGACAGCAGAGCTCCGGCCTGAACAACAAGAGCCTCACCCTTCACTCGATAATCAGCTGATCGCATATGATACTACAGGTCAGACACTAATCAAAGACAAAACCATCGCCCATGTAGACCATGACTCAACCACTCCATGTCGTGCCTAATGGCTAACACGGATAGAAGGTCCCCCGGGCGATGTTTTGCCGCGCCCGCCCTCTAACGACAGTAATGGACGCAGTCTTTGGACGAGCCCCTTTACTGGCCACTTCAGGACAATCAAAAACACCCATGCTAACCGGCGAAGCTGGAGTGAGTTGCTCGAACCCTGATTCAAACACACTGCGTGTCTGTTGCAGCTGTTTAACATGGTGTATCGCAGTTTGGCTTGCACCATCATCGACTTGGTCATTTACGGCAAGATTGGTTCTACTCCTCGAAGACAAGCTCGGTCTTGATGCACGCATGGAGAAACTACCATCCCTCAGCCTCCGTGGCGAAGAGATCTACTCTTTAAAACTTGGACCAACGCGCGGTTCAGATCCCAATGACACCGACACTCCCGATATTAGCGGGCTTCCGTCTGTTGACTATGCATTATATCTCTTCCGAACTGTGCGCTTTCACCTTGGACAGACATACAACCTAATCGAGGAGGATCCGTTCTTGGAGGGACTGAATGACTTTTACTACAAGAACGCAGCTCACAAAGCATCCTCGTCTAGGCTATGGTATGTGCAGTTTCGCATTGTTCTCGCATTTGGCAACGCCTTTCTGCACAACAACGTTGGGAATAACGACGCGCCGGGGTCCGTATTCTTCTCTAGAGCAATGGCTCTCATTCCAGACCATCTGGCACTCTGGAAGGACAGCATCTTGGCTATAGAAGTGTCTGCCCTGGCTGCGTTGTACCTGTATTCAGTGGACAGGAGGGAGCCAGCCCATGTATATGTAAGCAAATGCCCCCTATTCCTTCTTGCATACCTTGCCCTGATGGAGCTCAATCTAATGATCATATCCTTTTCGTTCTCAGCTTGGTCAAGCTGTACGAATTGCCCAGCTCGAAGGCTTGCACGTACAGCTACCAGAAGATGAACTGGGGGCTTCGACGATTCTGAGATGCCGGAAGCTGTGGTGGACGCTTTATATCATGGACAGACACTTCTCGTCGTCGCTGGGAGTACCAACTATTATCAATGACCATGACACAACAGCTACCATGAGCACGCCGTCGTCCACGCCGCTTCAAGAGCAGATTAGTCCGACGTTCAAACTACACGTGCAACTATCTCGGCTGCACTCACATATTGTGACTTGTAAGTGAAATGCTTCATGTACCCCAGACCCCATGGCATCTCTGAGACTGAACTTGCGACTGTTCACAGCGATTTACAGGGAGACGAGAGCGCAATTAGACTCGTTCTTAGAAACGACGAGGGACATCCTGCAATGGCTCGCCGAAACCGCCCAGGAGATTGAGCACATTGTCAGTCTGCGCATGTCGAACTCGGTGGACAGCATGTCCAAAGAAACGAGGAATGTGGCCTTACTCTACCACCAGGTACGTTTTGGCCAGCGAAAGCATGCCCATACGCTGACAGTAGACCAAGTGTGTGCTCAAAGCAACTAGACCTCTGCTTCTGTCCGTCTTGAAGGAGAGACTTGAGAGCCTTGACAGGAATGATGACGAGAAAGACTGGAAAGACTTTATATCTCTGACCAAACAGCTCATCTCCACGGGTATAGTATCCGCTATTAAGACCATCGACATTTTGTCCAGCGACGAAACATTATTGCGTGAGTTACCTTAACGCCGTGTGTGGCTTTATCGGATGGCTGATGTATTCGTACTCCTCTAGAGATGTTCTTGCCTCTCGATCTTGAATATACTTTTGGGGCAGCTCTGCATCTTGCTATGGCCTACGTCTTGTTTCCGGACCTGGGACAAGAGTATAAAGCATGCTCAGACAAACTGCAAACCCTGCTGGACGGTATGATCCAGAGGGGCAACAAACTTGCCATAGCTCGAAATCAAGAGCTATCGCACCTGTACATGCTTTTTTCTCAGTTGTCACAGAGAACCTCACAACGCGGGTATACGACCCTGACGCTGGACTCGGTCCGATCTGACACCCCGGCAATCGACCCAGTCGCCTTGAACTCACCGCATATGGCGGCACAACGCTCTGTGAGCGATTCATTGGTTCGGAGTCAAGGTGAAAGACCGCCACAGACGGAGATGGTCGACCGTCACACGTATTTGACGCCTAAGAACACGGCGACAAGCGTCGACGTCGCTGACGGAGCATACATGGAGGGTGATGCAGCACCGAGCCTGTTCGGCCCTGGCCAGAAAATGGCTCTTGATCATGGGCATGATTTCCTAGCGGCTATCGGCATCTCGTCCGATCATTTCTTCTCCATCGTTGACCAGATGAACCAGCTGGACAACTGCTTTGATGTGGCGAATACTGACATGTAGCAACATAGCAGGGCCGGGGGTTGACATGATCTGTGACAACATCAGAATCAACTTTATGAGATCTTGTCGACCTTATCGGTTGAAATATGAGAGAAGATGCTGTAGAGAGTGATGAAAGGCTAAGGTCACATGGAATGCAGACTCAAGACTAACATGTCCCAGTAGTTGAGCCTTGATCTTCGTTCATGGATTAGACAGTTCAACCGATCCTGTAATGTCACTCCTGACTACGTACACTGGAGTTGTGCATTCTCCGGTCAGCTGATTTCAATCCAGGCCACCGAACATGTTCGTGTGTCTCTTGGACCCCACGAGCTAGTAATAGCAGCATCGGCTTCACACCCGAGCGGTGCATACCAACTCCGTGTTGAGCGGGAGCCTGATCAATACGCAGGCCTCTTTGCCTGTTGCAACTTCATTTGACACAGGATAGTGGATTTGTCGGTGAAGGAGCTTTTCTCAACCTCACAAACCCTGCTTAAGGTTCATCTATCACGGACTTTGGGTTCCCTCAAGTCAACTCAACTAGACGCCACGACCTCCTGATCATTCCCAACTCACAAATCCCGATAACAAAAGGAAACATGTTCGACGCTGTGGTGGTTGGCGCTGGCCTGAGTGGGCTTGAGGCAGCGTATTCAATGCAGAAGATGGGACTTTCGGTCGCGGTCTTAGAAGCCAGAGACCGCTTAGGTGGCAAAGTCTGGAGTGTGCCGCTGGCGTCGGGACGGGGATGGGCAGATCTCGGCGCAGCATGGATCAACGACTCATTGCAGCCAAGGATTTGGGCGTATGTTCAGCAGTTCGGCCTACACGTGACCAAACAACGTCTCGAAGGAAACGCCGTTCACGAGAGCGAGGATGGCCAGCGGATTGTGTTCCCGTTCGGAACCGTCCCAGAGGTGCGCATGCCCTTCAGCATCTAGGAATGCCGGTGCTGAGGACATTTTCACTGACTTGCAAGCTATGCAGTTCACCGAGGAGGAAAAGGGCAATCTGGGAAAGATCAGAGACCACATCCAAGCTGCCTCCCGGCGTATCGATGAGGCGCCACGCAAAGAAGACGACGCAATCAGCCTGGACAGCTACGTGAAAAAGCTCGGTGCTGGTGACAAAACTATTCGCATGGCAAATTTAAGGTCGCAAGTCATGCACGGTGTCGAATCGACTGAGCAGTCAGCGGCCTGGTTCATTGACTATTGTCGTCGTAACAAGGGCTTGTTGGCTATTCGCGCCGACGATTCCACGGGAGGCCAACATCTACGGCTGAACGAGGTACGTTGAGACCGCCTGTATGCTGGGAGGATTTCAATCTTGCTTTCCATCTCCTGATACGTGTAGCATCATAGGGAACGCAGGCAATTGTGGATGGACTTGGTCGACTTGTAGGCCACAGCAACATCTTCCTCTCCTCGCCGGTTACCTCGATTGAAAATTTCAAAGATTGCGTTCACGTCAAAACTGCCACTGGTGAAACTTTGGCTGCACGGAAGGTTGTCTTGGCAGTGCCCAGCACCCTTTACAAAGACATTGATATATCGCCTCGGTTGGCACCTCGACTACGAGAAGTGGCCGACAACACCACCCTCGGGGATTACAACAAGGTTATCTTATGTTATGATTCGTCTTGGTGGCGCGATCTTGGATACAACGGTTTCATCATGAGCTACAAAGGACCGGTCGTTGTTGCGCGTGATACGAGCGTCGAAGCGAACAAGGCGTTCTCGCTGACTTGCTTTGTCAACGGTCGAGACGGCGCTGCATGGGCCAAGAAGCCGTCCGAGGACCGTCGCAAAGCAGTGCTTGATCAGCTAGCCTCTGTTTTCAACGTTGACGACAGACACAGCGAGCTCTGGAGCCCTCTTGAGATTTTCGAGCAAATCTGGAAGCACGAGCAGTACAGCAAGGGGGCTCTGGTGCCCATCACGTCTCTGGGTCATTACACTGCGTTCGACGACGTCTACGGCAAGCCCAACGGCAACATCCATTTTACTGGAACAGAGTTCTCGACCGAGTGGAAAGGATACATGGAGGGGGCCCTTTGTGCAGGTGCACAGACTGCGAAAGAGGTTGCACGAACACTGGAGAGGAAATGAACAAGCCACCTCAAGAGACTGAAGAGACGCGGCCTGAATCATCATGTCTTGTCTTCTGTTACCATATGCAATGCCTGAAAAGTGTGGGCTACATAATTTTGTGACCATGCTAGTGGTAACCTCGTTTCCGTTGCGAGGGTCAAGCCTCTTCGGTGTGGTGGAGCAGGATCGGGTTCGCATCCGAGCCGAGCGATCATGGTCTAAGTTGGCTTGTATGCGCAGACAGACTGTTTTGTTACGCAGGTTCATATATAAGGTAATTTACACTTACCTGTCACCTCGTCTGCTAAGATTTGGAACAAAAAAACAGAAGGAAGAAATTCATGTGCAGCTCAGATTTCCCATCTCAACAAGACACAAGCCCAATCATGCAAGACCTGACGACCAGCCTCCAAGACGCATCCCTGTTCGTGGAGGGCTCATACATTGACGGAGAATGGCGGCAAGCACAATCTGGGAAGACGTTCCGCGTGCTCAACCCGGCGACTGAGGAAGTCATCGGCACGTGCCCGGAGTCGGGTGTCGAGGATCTGCAGACGGCCATCGATGCAGCATCGGCGGCTTTCCCTGGCTGGAGAGCGCAGTCCGGTCGGGCTCGTGGGCGGATCCTGCGGCGCCTCTTCGAACTGCTCGTCGAGAACAAGACGGACCTCGGAGCCATCATCACGGCGGAGAACGGCAAAGCCAAAGCAGAGGCCGAAGGCGAGGCCATGTTCTCTGCGAGCTTCTTCGAGTGGTTCGCCGAAGAAGCACCTCGTCTCTACGGCGACATCGTGCCGCACACGAACCCGAGCTACCGCACCCATATCCTCAAGCAACCCATCGGCGTCTGCGGACTCATCTGCCCCTGGAACTTCCCGTTGGCGATGGGAGCCCGCAAGATCGCGGCAGCGCTGGCTGCTGGCTGCACACTTGTTCTCAAATCCGACGGTTTGACGCCGTTCTCGTCCAACGCGCTCGCCGTCCTGGGCCAACGGGCCGGCCTGCCCAAGGGTGTCTTGAACGTGGTCACGTCCCTGGAGACCACGCCGGAACTGGGTCAGGCGCTCTGCGCGTCCGAGACGGTGAAGAAGATCTCCTTCACAGGGTCGACGCGCGTGCACAAGATCCTGATGCAGCAGTCGAGCAGCACGCTGAAGAAGCTGAGTCTCGAGCTCGGGGGCAACGCGCCGTTGATCGTGTTCGACGATGCCGACTTGGACGTGGCGGTGGCGAGCACGATCGCGAGCAAGTTCAAGGTGACAGGGCAGACGTGCGTCTGCGCCAACCGCATCTTCGTGCAGAACAGCATCTACGACGAGTTCGCGCGGCGCCTGGTCGACGAGGTGCGCAAGTTCCGCGTGGGCCACGGGGGCCACGAAGGCGTCACGCACGGGCCGCTGACCACGACGATCGCCAAGGTCGAGGAGCACGTGGCGGACGCGAAGAGCAAGAAGGCCAAGGTCCTCCTCGGCGGCAGCGCGCTCCCGGCACTGGACAGGAACTTCTTCGAGCTGACGATCCTGGGCGACGTGGACGACTCGATGAAGGTCATGCGCGAGGAAACGTTCGGGCCCCTCGCTGCCCTGGCGCGCTTCGACACGGAGGACGAGGTCATTTCGCGCGCGAACAGCGTCGACGTCGGTCTGGCCTCCTACGTCATCACGACCGACCTCTCACGGTACCACCGCGTGTGCGAGCGCTTGGAGTTTGGCATGGTTGCGGTCAACACGGGTGTGATCTCGGATGCCCCAGCACCGTGAGTTTTCCCTGGAGCCAGCAAGCCACCAAAATCTAACGAAATCTCTCTCTCTCTCTTTTTTTTTCTTTTTTTTTTGATTCACCACTTTTCTCTTCTTTGAAAGGAGTTCCACTAACAAAGTAATGCAATATAGTTTCGGTGGCATCAAACATTCCGGGTTTGGTCGCGAGGGAAGCAAGTATGGATGCGATGATTATATGGTGCAGAAGACGATTGTGTTGGGCGGCATCGAGACACATTACGGTGGCAAGCTCTAGCAAAGAAAATGAAAAAAAAAAAGACAATGGAACATCTACGAGAAGCTGCGATAGAGAAGACTTTTTTTCATTCTTTGTGTCGGCGTTATTAAGGCATTGCAAACCAAACCACTTCATCTGCTCTTGAGCACATACGAATATACTGTAGCATTCTCACTATTCCCTCATCTGACCATATCTCCAAAAATCATGCAATATATAACATTTGCTCTCTTGGGTGGTGGTAGTGTGTTTCTGTGTTCAAGATCTATTCCTGTAGCTTCTAAGACGCCACATCTGGAGAGAAGAAAATCCTACCCTAACCCTCTCAACCAGGCAACCCAGCCCAACTCCGGATGGCAGAGCAAGCGATCGGGTTCGAAATCCGTGATCCTTACCTATTCGCCTACGATCATTCGTCTTTCACAGAGAACGTTGGCATCGGCTTCTCAGCCGAAGAGGGATCCAAGTCATCTATTGCGCTTGGTGGGGGGCGCAACCCCGAAAGTGGTGGGCTTTTACCCACTCGGCTTCGAAGCCGAGACTATGCAGCATCTCATGATCCGAGTAGCTCAAGAGATGCCGAGTTCGAGTCTGGGGTCTCGAGGAAGGGCGACACCGTTGCGTTTCAGCTCCCCCAGATCTTGCAAGTCATGCGTCGCTGCAGAAGCCGGTCTTCCCTCCCCAGTGAAGCTAAAAGCTCCAAGGGTCTAGATCGTATGGTTCTGGATGTTGGGGGGGTTGTTAGAGTGTCTGCCTATATATTTACATAGTTCAGAATCACAGGTGAAGCCATTCCTCTCCATAGTCTTCAGTGGTGAAGAATCAAATTATTGATACGCTCCTCTTAGAACACTTTCTTGAGAAAACACCACTGAGAAATCATCCTGAGCTACTTGGAAAGTTTTCGAGACATCATGCCAGGCCTTGTCGTTCCTCAGTCCTGGCCCCCGGTCCCCATGGTCATCGGTCCCAGCACAAAGTCGGTCACCCGTCCAACTCAACAGCTCCCACGCTACCTCCAGGATGAAGCTCAGAAAACGGTCAAGGAGACTTTCGACGCCCGAAAGCACCTTGCATTTCAGCCGCCCAAGAATATCATCAAGATGAAGGATATCGGACTCGAGGGTCATGGGATCTCGCCCAACGCAGTTTCTGAGCCCTTCTCTTTGTTCAGCGAAGAGGCCATCAGGCAGATCAGAACCGAGGTCTTCAGCGACGAGGTTCTCCGGGAATGCCAGTACGCGTCCACGTTCAACAAGAACATGGTCCGAGGCATGGGTCCCCAGTAAGAAGATCTTCTTCCCCTCCTCGCTCTCGATGGTTTCGTTTCGCTGACGGCGTGGAATTCCCCTCCCTCCTGAACAGGCGCGCACCATTTACCTACGCGGCTTGGAATTCTCCGGAGCTGATCCATGCCGTTTCAAGTGTTGCAGGCATCGACCTGGTTCCCTCGATTGATTTTGAAATCGCCAACATCAATATCTCGGTGAACACAGGCTCAGCACTGGACGCGGATGAGAAAGTCACGGCGAAAGATGAGCCCCTGGGAGACGGTCTGTCTTCGGTGGCATGGCACTACGACAGCTTTCCCTTTGTCTGCGTTGTGATGTTGTCTGACTGCAGAGATATGGTTGGGGGCGAGACTGCCCTGAGGACTCCGTCAGGGGACATCATGAAAGTCCGTGGTCCTGCAATGGTACGTGATTGCTCAAAAGCAACTCGCCTCAGTTTGAGGCTCGTTTCTCACTGCGTGGAATGCTAACGAAAGCTGGATGGACACAGGGTACTGCGGTGGTCTTGCAAGGCCGGTACATCGAGCATCAGGCCCTCAAGGCCTTGGGAGGCAAGGAGCGGATCAGCATGGTCACCTGCTTCAGGCCCAAGTCCCCCTTCGTGCGGGACGAGACGGTCCTCACCGGCGTCCGCGGCATCAGTCAGAGATCAGAGCTGTACAGCCAGTACACCAGCTACAGGGTTCAGATCCTGGGGGAGCGCATCCAGGCGAAGCTGCAGGAGGAGCGAGGCCGGCAGGCAGCCCGCGAGGAGGAGTTCGATACGCAGGCCACCCGCGCTTGGCTCATGGAGCAAAAGTCCTTCATCGAAGCGACGCTGTATGAGCTCACAGACGAGTAAACCTCTCGCAGCAGAATGGTTGTTCGCTGAAGTCCATGAATATTCTGACCTGCTATGGACTTTGCATCCCCTGCGTCCTGTTCTCTTTATTAGTATTCTTCATCTTTTTGAGGGCCACAAAAATTTAATATCAAACACGCTTCTTCAAAGCTTGCAGGACATTTGTTCGGTGCTATCTTGCAAAATGTGCCATAAGGGCTATTGTAGTCATTTCTGAAGAGAAGCATTTGTTAGCGAAAGCGGAACATGATGTCAATGCCACGAATTTTCCACCAGGAGTGCCAGACCTGTGCCTCTTCCTTCCCTCTGCGTGGATTCACACTCAGTTGGTATATGTATCTTGCTTTGACTTCGCATAGTCAGCATATGATACTAACTCCTGATCCCGGCTGGCTGACTGGCTGGCTCAACATGGGTCAGTGAACTCGATGGACTGCCAGCCCCAGGGAAAAACTTCCACCGTTCTCCCAAAGTCCGCTGCGCCATCGTCTTGTACTGCGAGATCGGAGAACATGCGGGATGACAAGCGAGGTCCAGACTCATCAAGACTATTCACACCGCCGTATCCCTTTGCAACTGGCAGGTTAGATGGGGAGAAGATGGCCAGCCGGTCATTCAACCGACGACCAAAAAAACCCATCAAAATCGTCTTTTTTCAAACCCTGCCGCAACACGTCGGAAAGCTCTCCATCAAATTGCATCGTTAGCCTCCAGGCAACAGCATTCTTGACACCGATGCAGTGTGATCTAACTCTGTGGGGTCCCATGCGTCCCGACCCCCCCCCCCCCCCCCCCCCCCCCCAAGTCGATTTTCACGCAGATGGTGGCGCAAAGCCTCCCCCACAAGTCCAGGACCTACGGAGTAGTTGGCGGCGGTAACCCCATGATGTGTGCGCATGCCCACTTTCGGGGTTGAGATATCCGCTGGCTTCCACGAGTTCTGTTCCATGTGGACCTGAAGGAATGATGCCTCCCAGCTCTGCAGGTCTCACCGTAGACCGAACCTCTCAGCTCAAGGCAGGCCTGTGTCCCCCCTAGACCCTGGTCATCACGACAGTGGAGAAATACGTCAAACTTCCCGCCAAAGAAAGCTGGCAAGCAAATGTCTGTCTGTCTTGGCCTGGAGCGTCCCGACTTGGCGAACGGATTTAGAACCCGGGCTTGGCTGAAAGGTAGTTAATTGATTCCGCCTAGCTGTTCACACCGCTTTCGTGCCGAGAGACATTCGTGTTTATGTGAAGTTTATGGCATATACAAGTAGACGGGGGCAGGGGGGGATCGGGCATCTTGAAGCGTGGAATTTTGCGCATCGAACAAATAGGGCCTCGTGGGTAAACCCCTCCCTTTCCCCTGAGACAAATAGTGTTTGTTTGTGGTTTTTAAGATGCGACGGTGACAGCGCTGAGGATCCAATGCCGTAAGCTTGAATTCTGCTGCCTGGAAAAAGAACTGGAGCTGTGAATTCCAATATGGAACATCCATTCGCGCATCGGCCAATATGCTGCAGGAAGCCCCTACTTAACGCACGAGTCAAGCAAAAGGGGGGTGGGACGAAGACACTGAACGGAGATACGGGCGAGAAACGTAGCCACCATCATCATCGGCCGATCCACTTCTCCTCTCCATATCGTTGGAGTGCAGTCTGTCATCACATCACTGCTGTGGTGTGGTGTAGTGTGTTTGCGTGTTTGTTTGTGTGTGTGGTGGAACCGTGGAGCATTCTTTTGCAGATTGCAACGCTACACACATGGATTGACAGACTATCTACAGTAGGGATCTGCGGCCATGTTTACACCCGGACGCCACAAAGGAGCGGAGCGAGGGCGTACAAGGATCTCGGGAAGCCAGGACTTCAGGAGGGGTGTTGTCCATGCGCACAGTGCGAGCCAATTCATTCCTTCACGAGTACTTGCTCTCTCTCTCTGGGGAAGAGAGGGGATGCCAGATTCACAGAGAAATTATAGGAAGTAGCCTTGAACCTCCAGGCGTGGTTTGGTTTGTGCCGCACGAGGCAGGCAAAATGGTAGTATGCAGCGGCGGCAAGCTCCGACCTCGTGTGAGGAGGGTAACCTTTTTACAAGTACCTCAAGAGAGTTGTGTATGTACTTCTGGAATGCAGTTTGGAACGCTCGAGACAGCCATGTGAGCAACATCTGAACGAATGAACCGATGGACAATCATCAATAATGAATATGTATTGCATGCAAAATAAACCAAAGTGAAGTCTGTACAGGGTTATAGACGGGATATGTGATGATGAAACCCTTCCCTTCCCTCCCTTTTTGTCACCTCTCCATGATGATTGATATACTATACTAGTACCACTCCTCCTTAAGCCTTCTGAACATTGGTTCGGATATCAATAATCGGTGGGGGCTTCTCAATATTCTTGCGCATAACATGACGCTTGATCATGTAAGGCAGCCACACCTTCGTCTCGTGGGAGATGTATTCCTTGGTCGGAATCGAGAAGACCTGATCGAGCTCCTCCAGCGTGAGCTCCTTGGTCTCTCTCACGAAGCAGAAGATCATGAACCATGCAATCAAGTTCAGGCCGGCGTAGAAACCAAAAGCACCAGTCGGTGTCATGACCGTCGACATGCGTGGGAACGTAAGACCAAGGACACCGGCAAAGGTGTTGTTGATGCACACGGCCCAGGCCATGCCTTGCTCACGCTGGATGGTCGGGAAGACCTCAGCCGAGTACTGGAACGCCACCGGACCCTCCCCGAGGGAGTAGCAAATGGTGAAGAGATAGACGAAGAGCGCGACGGGCCCGATCTTGGCTCCTGTAGATGCATCCTTGGGCACCAGAAGGGACAGGCCGGCTGCGAGGAGGAAGATGCACATCAGAGGGAAGGTTATGAGACAGAGAGTTCGTCGACCCTTGGTGTCGATCAGGAAGAGCGTCGGGATCGTGAAGACAACCTGGATGGCACCGTATCCGAGAGAGGCGTACAGAGCCTGGGTGTTGCTGTAGCCAGCTTGGCTGAAGATGGTGGAGCTGTAGAAGGAAATGATGTTGATGCCGCACATCTGCTGCGCGAGCATGACCGTCGACGCTCCGTAGTTGGCCCTCCTGATGCGCGGGATGACAAAAATATCCTTCATGCGGCTGAAGTAGGTCGAGCCGGGGTTCTCCTTCTGCTCGACCTGGTAGATCACGTACGAGTAGTAGTAGTCACGCGCGGCAATGATGGGGTGAGCACGGAGAGCCTTCATGGACTCGAAGCCCTTGGCGAGCTTGCCGTGCTTCATGAGCCAGCGGGGAGATTCGGGGCAGAAGTAGATGCCAATGGCCAGGAGCAGAGACGGGATGAAGGCGGAGCCGAGCTGCAGACGCCAGGAAATGTCGCCCGTGTCCTTGACGATGACGTTGGCGCAGAAGCCGAGGAAGATACCGGCAACGACCCAGAGCTGCCAGAACATGACCAGGGCGCCGCGGATACGGTGGGGGGCCATCTCAGAGGAGTAGATGGGCACGGTGGCATTCTTTGCCCCGATACCGATGCCCATGACGAAGCGAGCAGCAAAGAGGCCCTGCCATGTCTGGGCAAAGCCGGAGCCGATCGGGGTCGCGGTGAGACAGAGGGCGGTAACGAAGATCTCGCCGCGACGGCCAAGGTAGTGGTTAAGGGGGTCAACAATGAATGCGCCACTGGAAGAATAGACAGTCAGCCACCGAGTTTCTTCTTTTGCTTGTGTCTCTCCTGTCTCTCCTTTCGTCTTTCTCCCAGCGACAGAAGCCGAACAAGGTTCTCTGTTTCACTTACATGAGACCAGCAGTCAAGAAGATGATGGAGTTGATTAAACCGACGATCCACTCGTCACGTCCCTTGCCGTTGATTCCTAGAGCCTCGTGGAAAGTCAAGTTGGCACCATTGGAGCCGGTCTGATCCCAGCCCTGCGTCGCAGCGCCAATGGCGCAGAGTCCGATGGAGTACCAGAGCATCTTGGGGCCGTGCCACTTGTGGTCGCGTTCGTAAGCAAGGGCGTCGCGTTCCTCCGCCGAGAGAGACTCGACCATTTCGAACTGTTCAGGGCTGCGGGCCACGAGAGCGGCGCGGGCGAAGAGCTCGGCGTCTTCGGGGATGCCAGCCTCCTGGGCGAACGCACGAGCGTTCTTGACGACCTCATCTTGGGAAATGCGCTATGGAGGAAAGAAAAGCATCAATACTATGGCCATTCCAGAGGCAGAAGGAAGCATAGCGGACGCGTGGGGGAAAACTAGGAATTGGGGGGGATCGACTTACACTGAGAGGATTCTCGATAATGTTGGAGGTGCCGGCAGCAGAACTTCGACGACGAGCACCAGTGAAGGAAGGGACACCAGCGTCATTGATGGGGTCATTCTCATCCTTGTATGCTCCCGAGACTTGTTTGCCGTCATGCGTGGCGACGGGGATACCGTCACGGGAAGAGGAAGATGACTTGGAATCCATTGTGAAGGGTATTGGGGGGTGTGATACTTCCTTAGAGAGAGTCGGGAAGACTTCTAGGGATGGTATTCCAGTGGAGGAGGAGGGTTAGGAAGTGAAGACTACACAAGGATGAAGAGGTAGACCACTGGTGAGAAGATGGGGTGGTAAACAACACTTATATATACGCAAGGTATGTCGGAGATCTGGGGGGGAGAGAGAACTCACATGGATGCACACACTCCCCGGTCGAGGAGGGAGGGTGTTTGCACCATCGCCATGCTACTCTCCAACGTTTACGGGCACGAGACGAGACACACTGTTGCTCGCGCACCCCGAGTTAGACAAAGATCAGCGACATGTCTCCAGATCACACGCAGCCTGGTCCCCTTTCCAGCGTTGGTACATGTAGAACATGGCCACACCCGCTCTGGGGTTAGCTTGGTGTCATTCCAAGGGCAACGAGAGACAGACAGACAGGAAGACAGTGAAAGCAGCTGTGGAACGATGCCCCGACCTGGCTGAGGGCAGTGGTGGTGGTGTGCATTCCGAGACACGAGCGGCAGCGATCTAAGACATTGAGAGGAGAGCGGCTAGCAAGAAAGAAAGGAACAGACTGTTCTCAGCACCGTGTGAGACACACGGTACCGGTACGTCGTTCCTCACACAGTACGGAGTACCGATAATGCACAATGGAGGACGCAGACGAGGACGAGGACGTAGCCAAAGGAAGTTATTGACTGGTAGCGGAGGCGGCTCAACTACCCCGGTCACCACCACTAGAGTATACCTAGAGGTCAGTAACCCCCACGGGCGGCAAGTTTAAAAAAACAATGTGGTGAGCCGAACTGCGACGGTAGTGATCCTCCTGGTTCGCGCGGACCGGATGTGGGGTCGTATTCCCATCGAAAAGCCCCCCTCTCCCTCCCCCGGTTCGAGTGGCTTTTCGGCATTAACCGTATGGAGGGAAGTATGACGATGACGATGGTGTGGAGGAGGAGGAAGAGGAGGAGGAGAAGCGAAACGAGGTGGTGGAGGAGAGTGGAGCGGAAACTAGTAGAGTCCAGTGGCGGTGAGCCTCAAGGAAGTATTGGTTGCTGCCTAGAGAAGAGAGAAAACGACTCCACGAATCATGGGAGACAGACTTCATTCCGTGAAAGAAGAAGACCGTAGCATGGTGATATCAAAAGGCGCATCACGCCAGAAGATGCATACTGGTCAAGGGAGGCGTTCACGACTATTGGCAACGAGCAGAAGCCCAGTCAGTCAGTTAGTCAGTCAGTTGCGGGCAGCAGGAGGAATCTAGGCAGCAATTAAGAGAGCAGGCAGCAATCAAGGAAGCTGGAACAACGAACCATGTCCATCTTCAAAAATCCCTCTCCCCAATCCATCATCAAGTCTCAAGATACCTCACAGATATAGTGTGGGTAAGGAAGTAGGTTCGCACATACACATGGAGTTGTAGTTGTCAAAACGATCGCTGGGCATTTCTTGGTGCCCCATCGTGCCGATAGGCTAGCAGCTTTAGAGATTCTGGGCAAAACGCCACGGACAGTTTAATCCAACCTGGGGGAAACCAATTCAACTACCATTTTGGTCATCTCTTCTTCGTTTTTTTCTGAATCATCAGCATTGCATGGTCGACTGCGTAACATCGCAGCGGGGTAGTAAACAAAAGCATTATTAGGATCTTCCCCCTTTTTCCTTATGGCGTAGGTACCCTCGAGACCGGGGAGGCAGAAGGTATTCGGGAATGAAATGAGGGTTAGTCAGCCAGGGTTGCAAGAGACTCAGCAACCCTGAAACCCTCACCGACAACGACGTCACTGGCAATAACACCACCGGCTTCGGCCAGAATCAACAAACTGAAGCAAAGCTACCAGTCACAGTCACAGGCGCGCTGCCACTTCCCCATCCCCCACTTCTGAGCTTCTCCAACTCCAAGAGAAAGGAAATTATGCATGACGATGTCATTCATGAATTCGATACCTTGTTCACAGGAAAAAGACAAGAACAATCCATCGACCAACAGGTCTGCCCCGAGATGGAGGGCAACGTGACCTCCCTTTCAACCTTAAATCCCCGGATCCGGTCCCGCCTCCCGGCACCAAGCTCCCCACGAAGCCCATGAAGCCGCGATCGAAAAGCGCATTCGGTTTTGTGGTTTGGGGGGGGATGGCGGAGTTTTGTCTCAATAAAATGCTTGACAAAGTGAATACCACCATCGTGATGGCTTTCGGCAACTTCCCGTCGTGGGTTGATCATCTCGGTGATCTGGAATGCCCCGTCGGTTGTCACGGGAGAAGGGGGATGTGCTTGTTGGCTTCGGGTCTCAGCTGACACATTGTCCACTTCTCTCGGGCGTGCTGCCTTAGAGCAGAACGCAAGGCGACTTGATTGTTTGTTTGAGACATAGCTGAGCAGGTTGACACATATGCACGCCGACTATCAACTGGCTCCCATGTGTGTGTTCGGATGCCTTGGTCCATCACGCGAGTGCATGCGTAGATGAAGGAGAGACACCTGGTTGCAGCTTCTCAATGTGAATGAAGCCTAGGCGCACTGCAGGAGTTGATCAAGTGTGCTACCAAATTTGAAGCTATCGCCAAACAGCACACCAGTGCTACGGGATTACATCTGGCTGGATGCACCCTGATTGAATCAACCTCAACAAGCTATGCCTTCATCTACAGTGTCTCTCTTGATGCCTCCTTATTAAACAATGTGATATTCTTGTACTAATGGACAGAATTCGACTAATAGCAATTTTCAAGGACTTTTTTGTTGTCTTCCGCGTCAGGAAGATCAACCATCGATTGATGAATCCAATACCGACCGTATCGCGCCCCACGGCTTTTCTGCCTCGGTGACACGCGCCTGGGCCGCCTCAACCGATCCCCACCACTTTATCCTCCCCAAAAATTAAACCACGATCGACCTCATCATCTCCACCACGTCCAGTCAGGCAAAAGGAGAAAAGTCCAGAAGACTCGGCTCTCCTCTAGCATCAAAACAACAGCCGATTCATCAATCCAAGGGGAAGAACTTCACCCCCGTTTTCGCCTTCGCGTGTTTCTTTCGTCCAATACCTTCTACACACGCCCATCGACAACGACGACAGGGGCCGGACAATGGCGCCTCAACACTCGGCCAAGAAGAAGCCTGCGCGCCAGTCGCCAACCACGAAACTGTACCTTCTCCTCTACAACTTCAACAACGCATGTCTCTGGAGCATCGTGCTCGGTCGCCTGCTGTACAACATTGCCTTCAATGGGCCTGAGGCTGTGGAGCCCGACATGGGCGGCTTCGTGCGCTTCACCCAGACCATTGCCCTGCTCGAGATCTTCCACTCGCTCTTCGGTATTTTGCCTCTCCTCCCTCCCCCCCCCCCTCCTCTCTCCAAGGGAAAACCCCATTCAAGATTAAAAGAAAAAAGTCTTCTGACAACAAGTGAAAACCCAATAGGTATCGTCCGCGCTCCGCTCTTCACCACCGTCCTGCAGGTTCTCTCCCGCATCTTCCTCGTCGGCTTCATCGTCTACCCTTTCCCCGAGGTCGCCCAGTCGCCAGCCTACACCTCCATGGTGCTCGCCTGGTCCATCACCGAGGTGATTCGCTATACCTACTTCGTCGTGACCATCGCCGGCTTCGACGCCCCCGGGCTCACATGGTTGCGCTACAGCACCTTCTACGTCCTCTACCCGCCAGGTATCCTGAGCGAGGCGTACCTGTCCTACAAGGCCGCCATTGGCCCTGCCGCAAGCCTGCACGAGTACTACCCTTACTTCATCTGGGTTGTTCTCATCATCTACGTGCCATGTAAGTCCCCGAAACCCATCATGGCAAAAGCGGTACCAGGGGCGGTGTGGCGGATCGAGAGTTGCTGACCAGACTATCTAGCTTCCCCTGTTATGTACACTCACATGATGGCTCAACGCCGCAAGATCATGAAGGACTGGGACGCAAAGTACTCCAAGAAGAACCAGTAGAATATGATGGTCATAAACAAATAGAGCGCCGATAGCCGGCGGCCGTGTATACTATTAGTACAGACAGGCTTCAGGTGCATACAGATTGCCCAGCGTCATTCTGAATATATTGGCTCACAAGGGAAGAGGTCTGTCCTCTCATGAATTTAATACAAAGGGAAATGTCATTCACGGTTCTATCAGCTCGTGATCCTCTGTGCTCGTCTCGTACCATTGGTTCTGTAGCCACCCGACAACCAGATCCCGCGCATCTCCCGCAAGCTTAGCATAGGCTGGGTTCTCCTTCTTCTCGAACATGCCTAACGCACGAGTGAGTCAGCGAACACAAACACAACGTTGCGTCAAGGGCTCGACTTCCAGACCGAGGGCGGAATCGCGACTTACTCATGTGAGCCCACGTTTCATCGGCAGCCTTATCATTGACAGCCTCCCTCCACACTCCGGCCTGCATCTTGTTCGGCAGATTGCAGAAAGTTCTCTCCTTTCCTAACACCGTGCCAACCATGCTCACCTCCTTGCTCGGCGCCGCTTTACCGAGCCTCGTGTACACGTTCGCGAACCCTACGCCGCACTCCTGCTCGAGCTGCACCATGGCCGCCACGCGCTTCTTCAACTCCTCCGCCCTCGCCAGACACCCCACGAACACGAGATGTGACGACACCCATGACCAGCCTGAAGTGATTTGATCGCGGTTTATCCACGCTGCTGCTCCGCCTGCCGCTACTGCGCCAGCCGCGCCAGCAAACATGGCAACCTTGCCCCATGTGCCCCATTGGCTGCCTTTCTGTTGTTGTGATCTCTGCTCCGATGGCGGAGCCGGCAGAGCTCCGGCTGAAGGCTTCGCCGGTGCATTCGCCGCCTTGCCCGCACCCCAGATCGATGTTCCCAGACCAGTCAGTTGCGTGATCGCCGCTGCCGCAGACTGGGCACTCTGGTAATGACCTTCAGCCGTGTGAGCCACGACCCCAGGTGAGATTCCGAGGTATGGAGTGTCGAAGGCGAGAACGCCCTGGATGTAGGGGAACATCATGCTGTTGAACTGCACGGGTTTGTTGCCGTCAGGCTTCTGGATGCCATCCTCGGTGTAGATGGGCTGCTCAGAGGCAAGGCCGATTGCTGCCTCCGCAGCCACTATACCACCCATGGAATGCCCGATCAAGATGGTGCGAACCGAGGGATCGATGGTTGGAGATGGCGTTCTGGCTGCCACCTCGATATCGATGACCTTCTCCTGCAGCCTAGATATAGATATCATGTCAGGAACACCGGCGTCGCATCCACCGCATTGCAATGCTTGTTGCAACCGAATGTGCCCAAAACTCACCAATCGCGAAACCTGCTAACGCACTCCCCGAGGTCTCCTCGCGTCTCATATTTCGGGTACACGAGGGATTTCACCTCAACTTTGGGAAGTGCATCGGCAATCATCTGGCGCAAGTCCTCCGTGAACTGTGCCTCGTCTCCAAAGGTAGCCTCCCCGCCCTGTTCCGTTCAGAAGTAAGTATCGATGCACGTCATGCGACAAAATTAAGGCGGGGGCTATCTCACTTTGAAGCCATGGATAAAACAAAGCAACAGCGTCTTCTTCATGAGTGTCGTCCGAATCTTCAAGGTTGATGGCAAGTGGTGTCCGCGTTGATGAAATCAGATGCTGAGGGTTGGCTTGTGAAGTTAACAGAAGTTGGACTTGAGTTAGTACTACTACAGGTATGTGGCGAAACCGACCAGGCGTAGGCTCCCAAGGCCGAACTCCGACTTTACTACACACACCTACTCAACACAACACCATTCCCCAATTCGTGTATAGAATGGTCATTCACAAACAAAATGTCGCAAGGCAGCTCGGACAGTATAAACGGGAATTGAATCACTTTAAGGCTCAGTTTCTCTTGGTGGTATCAACATCTATTAAAATACAATGTCATCCGCTATTCTAGTATCCCAATGTCAGCTTCTCCATCCATCATCAGTGGCGTGCAAGGCAGAGCCTGTCGTCGCCGCGATACCCCCCCGTCTCACCCAGCAGGCTTTCTCCAGCACAACTGGATCTATGTTGCTGTCTTCTCTGCGGCATCGTCAAGTCAACCTTTTCCATCAAACACCATGTATGCTCTGCATTGCCTCTTCCCGTCGCCTTCATGAAACTTTGGATCAGCTGTACATAGGCAATCCGTCCTTCCGTTAAACGCCCCCCAAAAGACACGTGAATGATCACAAGAGTGACCGCCTTGTTTTTCTGAGCAGTCTTTCGATGCCATGCGAACAGGCTGTGGCTGACAGCACCGGGATACTTCGAAGCCACTGAGTCATAATGTT
Organism: Sarocladium brachiariae; assembly: GCA_008271525.1. Taxonomy (NCBI): domain Eukaryota; kingdom Fungi; phylum Ascomycota; class Sordariomycetes; order Hypocreales; family Sarocladiaceae; genus Sarocladium; species Sarocladium brachiariae. Next base: position 2,816,989 of record RQPE01000001.1, read on the forward strand.
TCCCGATATGCAGTATGCCTGCTGGTGACGCTCTACTCCTCCTGCTTGGGTGTGGCATCAGCAACGCCATTCGATTCCTCTTTCTTGGCGCTATTGGAGATTATTTTGATCCGTGTGCCGCTCGGCTGAGGAGTTTCACTACTGCCGGATGGTGCAACGGAGCTGGCCTTTCCACCATCCTCGAGCTCCTGCAGCTCCGAGTGGGCATTGAGTTCCTCTTCGTACTTCTCCTTGAAGAAAGCCTGAGATCGTTTAGCAATTGTGGTTGGTCAACCCTTTCGGGACAGTGTACTTACAGCCATGACCTTAGCATCTTCGTAGAGGATGCTGCCGTCCTCGTTGTACGTTTGACAGTTGCGAATCATGAGCTCGATATCCTTGCGTAAATCGCTGAGACTCGTGTACTCTGACTTCTTGATCTTCTTTTCAATTTGATTCATGCAGATCGGCTCAGAGATCAAGACGTAGTAGTCGGCGTAATCACGCTTTGGGGGCAGCTTGATGAATGGTCCAATGACGAGGCGCTTGCCGGCATCTGACTCGTCGTCTTCTGCTGGTGGTTCGACATCATCGACTTCAAGCTCCATCAGGGCATCGAAAAGCTTGCGCAGACTCTTCTGCAGCACCTCTCGCTGTTGAGGAGTAACACGAGCGTCGCTTCCACTGAGACCAACCTTGCTGGGACGACCCTGAGGGCCACGCCTCTTCTTCGGTGGAGGCTCCTCATTCTCATCCTCGGCCTTGCGTTTCTCGTTCTTACTGCCAGGCTTCCGTCCACGCTTCTTCGGTGTCTCAACCTCCTCGGTACTAGCGCGGCTTCCGCCAGGAGAGTCATCAACACTATTAAGCCCTCCGGACTTTCGCAACCTGTTGGCTTCACGCTTATCCTTGCGAGCTTGCTTGCGGGCCGCAGCTGCTTCAGGAGAATCTTCATCGTCATCGACAGCCATAAGCCACTGCTCTTCTGTGAGACCATCATCATACTTGACCCTGGTACGTTCACGAGCGCCACGACCAAGAATTGTCTCCTCGGCCTCTTCATCCATGGGGTTGCCTTCGTTGAGATAGATATCAGGGAGCTCATCTTCGCCCATGAGACGCGGTTTAAGTCCAGGTTTGTTACCATAAAGGGACGTTTTCTGTCGTTCCTCATCAAGCTTCTGGAAGATCACAAGCTCGTCGTCACTTCGTGCAAGCATCATGTTGAGCTCCTCATCTTCCATTTCTTCTTGTTCGGCGGATTCGGCCATGTCTGCGGTCTCTAGCAGGGTTCGGAGCATGGCATCACGATCAGTTTCCGAGGACTTGTTATCGAAACGACCGGCCTGGATGACCTTTCCATCCATATCCAGCTTGAAGCGAGCTCTCTCGAGAATCTTCTCCTCGACTGAGTTCGAGCTGATAAGCCGAAGAATCCTGACTTCATTCTTCTGTCCGATACGATGGGCGCGATCCTGGGCTTGCAAATCCTGGTGAGGATTCCAATCTGAATCATAAATAATGACAGTATCGGCAGTCTGCAAATTGAGGCCGAGACCACCGGCACGGGTGGAAAGCAAGAACATGAAGTACTTGGAATCTGGAGCATTGAACTCCCGCAGAAGATCAGAACGCTCGTCTGACTTTGTGGTACCATCCAGACGCAGATACTCGAACCTCCTGTAACGTAGATAATCCTCCATGATGTCCATAATGGCAGTCATTTGGAAGAACATGAGCACTCTGTGTCCGGTGGCTTGATATTTCGGAAGAATTCGGTCGAGAAGCTCGAATTTACCAGCAGTCCTCCAAAGTAGGTCATTGCTGATACTCATAGGGTTCATGACATTCTCTACCACGTCGAAGACGAAAGGATGGTTGCAGAGTTTGCGCAGCTGCATGATCATGTTGCTGAGACCACGCGCACCAGTCTTGCCGCCCTTGCCATCGCTGACGACAAGTTTGTTGTGCGTGACCATCTGCTTGTACAGCTTGGACTGAAGAGCTGAGAACTTGCACTTGATGACCTTCTCCGTCTTGTCGGGAAGATCCTTCTCGACATCCTTCTTGAGACGGCGAAGGAGGAAGGGTCGCAAAACCTTGTGCAAACGACGAATGACGAGAATCTGCTCTTCTTCAGTGAGCTCCATCTTGTCTTGGCCACCGGTATTAGCGAAAGGAGTGTTGAACCACTCATCGAATGTCGTGGCCGATTTGAAGATGTTGGGCAACACAAAGTTGAGCATCGCCCACAATTCGGCAAGGTTGTTCTGGAGCGGTGTACCTGTAAGAATGAGGCGGAAACGAGTGTGGTAGTATGTTTGAATGGTGGCGCTGAGCTTCGAGTTCGCGTTCTTCATGCGATGACCTTCATCAATGATCATATGGAACCACTTGATCTTGCTCAGAATCGGTCTATCCTTGATGATGTATTCATAGGTCGTGAGCAGTACTTGGAAGTTGCCCTGTCGGATCTTCTCTTGCTGCTGTTTACGGGCCAAAGGAGGGCCCTTGTAGACAACACGAGCGATGCTTGGGGCCCATTTCTCGAACTCGAGGTTCCAGTTGGTAAGAGTACTGAGAGGAACAATAACAAGGTAGGGGCCAGGCTGTTGCTTTCGCTCGATCAGGTAGGTGATCAAACTGATGGTCTGAATGGTCTTGCCGAGACCCATTTCATCAGCAAGGATACCATTCAGGTTGTTGTTGTACAGTGAGATCATCCACTGGAGACCCTTGATCTGATATTCCTTGAGCTTGCCACCAACGAGGATGTTGGCCTGCTCGGTGACCTCCTCGCGAATACGATGGGCCACCGCGTAGTAGTCGATCTTCTTGCCGCCACCTTCTTCATCGTCCTCCGGCTCGCTCTCCTCCTCTTCCTCGATATACTCATTGCCGTAGTTCTCGGCAGCTTGTCGCTGTTGAGCCTTGACAGAAGACGCGAGCTGGTTGAGGAAACCATCAGTCTGCCGGAGCAGATGAGTAATACGGGTGTCCTTTGCCTGGTCAAGGAGTTTGAGATAGGCCTCTTCATCGTTAGCCTTGAGCGCTTGCAGACGTTGCTTGGCAGTTCTCTCAATACGCTTCTGCTCTTCCTTCTCGATATTGAAATGTTGGGCATACATAAGGCGACTGAGCTTGTGGGACTTGTTCCGTTGTGATGAAGCCTTATCGAGAATCTCACGACGGTGGCTGTGAATTGCCTGTAAGAAATCGACATGCTTCTTCTTCTCACGATGCTCGCGTGCGTCGCGTTGCTGCTTCTCGAGCTTCTCAGTTATGCGAGCCTCGCGAACATTCTGCTTCTTCATCCGCCTGTAACCTGTGCGATTGGTAGTCATTGCTAAGTGGTCATAATGCAGCATCTGGCGACCAATTTTGTCCCTGAGAGCACGTTGTTTGGCATATAGTGCAAGGCTCTTCATCTCAATGATCGCCTTACGCTTCAGCGTGTCATCAGCTTCGAGGTTCTCCTTGGTCGCGTCCCAATGCACCATATTTGCCGGCAGGCCTTTAAGTTCATTATAGCGCTGGCTCATGCGGTTGAAAATAATCACCTCTCGCTCGTACCGCAGGTGGTCAAAGTCAATGCCTGTCGGAAACACTCCTGGGATGAACCACCTGTTTTTGCGGTTTGCATGTTCAAGGTATTTGATGGATGGTCGAATCAAGCCATTCGAATATGGAGACTTGACCGTCTTGTAGGTGTGAGGTTTCGAAGCTGAGTCGTCGTTCGTCGCGGTCTCGGCACCGTCAGAAGCTTTTGCTAAGTCGGTACCAGCTTGTGTATTCTTCGAGGCAGCTTGTGCAGACTCCAGAGCCGCAGCCTGTCGTCGTTGACGTTGTGCCATAATCAATTGCTGCATTTGAGCAGGAACACCGTTGTTCTTGCCGAGCATCTTGAAGGCGCTAATTTGTTGTCTGAGTAGGCCAAGTTGTTGCTGCGTGAAGTGGCTGTTAGTTGGGCCACCACTAGGCATACCGTTCGGTGCAGGACCTGAGTTCAGAGCTGAGGGGCCATTGGATCCCATGTTGCCGGTGATTTGTGAGGTCTGGGGTGTTCCAGAATGCGCTCCATTGAGGGGGCCATTAGGTGATTGCATCTGCTGTTGCTGCTGCATGAATTGCTGTTGTTGCTTGCGCAAGTTCTGTTGTTGCTGGAAGCTATGGAGAAATTGCGTGGCCTTGATATATTCGGGGTCATTGGGTGGAACACCGGTGGCCTTCATCTGCTTAAGTTTCTGGAGACATGTGAGCATGATCCATGATGAACCACTAGGTCGCCTCAAATGCATACCTTGAAGACCTCCTCGACCTGAGCTTTAGTCGCGCCAGCAGGCATAGGGGCTGCAGGATGCTGGACCCCTGGGGAGGCTTGTACCGACGCCATGATCGCGATGGTGTCTGAGTTTGCGATGAGGAATACCTCAATACTCCGCCACTGTTACAATTTCAACGTCGACGTGTTATTTATGCCGAGAGCATGTCGGACGGCGTGGAATTATCGAGGTATGTCAGCCCAAGTCCGTGGATCGATGAACGGGTTGTGGCTCAAGCGCGTCGATTCACTAGATAGTGACGGTCGATATATAAAAAGCTGAATATGTCGCGTCAAAGACTGTCGTGGAAACGAATGACGCGCGAATTGCGATAGCGAAATGGAACAATGCCGTAATGCAATTCCAATATCGAAGCGTTGTGCTATGGCGGTCCGACAATCAAGTTGAAGCTCGGGCGCGACGTGGGGGATGGGATATAAAATTGGGGGAAGGGAACCTCCGGCGCGAAGGGGGTGGTATCACGGGCCTGGGGGGGAGCGAGTGTGTGAAGGCCTCGCGAAAAGGAAGGGAAAGAAAAAAGATGACAAGAATGGCGACTGGGCGCGTCGGCCAAGGTCTTGCGAGGCGGGGCGGCGAAGAAATCGCGTGGAACACGATGCTGGCGAGGCTTGGAGATGGCAGCCGATGGTTTGAGAGGGCCTGGCGATTTTTTGGGATGCGCGCGCTCACCCGTTTGATGATGGGCGGATGTGGTGAGGGAAGCCTAGGAAGCCAGACAGACTCAAGCAAAGGCACAGCAAGGCGGCAGCGCGAAGCAGAGGGAGGAACTAGAGGCGGCGCGTGATGACCTGTGCCAGCATAGCTCTATCGGAGGGTAAATTTCAGCACGAACCCCTGTAGGCTCGGTGGAGGGAGGCAGCTGAGACATGCGATTGGCTGAAAACGGTCTGTGGAGCCTCAGGCAAAACAGAGGACGACGCGATGAGATGAACTGCTTTAGGTGGCGTGGTAATTAAGTGGGGACACAGTTTTCCTTGTTATGTAATCTCAAGGATCGTGCACAGCATGGCCTGACGAAGATGACAGTTAAGTCAAGGTAAGGTCAGAAGTCCTCTTCTCATTGCACACAGGAGGACAAGCTCGACAGCAATACAGTTCTCCTGCAACCAGGGATAGCTCATAGGCTCTCTATTCGTTTCTCTCCCCCTCTGAATTCAACATAGCATGCGCTTAATGAACTTCAGGAACAGTGGCGCACGGCTTGTCATAACGGCCGGCAGCTTATCTTCCCGAAGATACCTCTACTCGTCATAAGGAAATACATTTGGGTGAAGGCAAATCTACCCTACTTCCAAACCCTTACAATCAGGTCTAGCACGGTGATCAAACGGGAGGGTACACCCTTCATGATCGAAAAACGGCCCGGCATAGAAGTCGACGGCGTTATTGCAGAGCTTCTTCACCTTTGGGCTCTTGAACCTCGTATCCGTCCGAGGCGATGTGTGTCTCTCTCATGTTGAAGAATTACAGGTGGTATGTTACCAATCAGTCCAACAATGGCTGTGAAGTGCCTGGCTGCCACACAGGGCTTAGCTGGTTGGCAGAAAGCGTCAGGAAGTCTCATCTCTGAAATATGTCAGCTACCTTTTCCCTTTGTGAAAATGGCTTTTCGACGCACCACAAGGCCAGCGTTGCACATATCGGCGGTACATGACCATCCCAAACCCATAAAACACACGGCGCACGGTACTTGTGTCGTTGAATGGGATGGCTAATCGAGCGTTTCTTCTACGAGGAGATCCGAAACTCTATGGCACCTGTAAATTTTGTGGTCTTCTGGGTATTCATCTGTTCAGCTATTCCTAGACGTAATTTTCGATCAGGAAGAAGCAAGACATTTTGAACATGCGCGTGGCACACTAGTCCAGCCATCCGCATCATACAAACACAGTTCTGTATCGACGCCTTCTTCCATCATCACATAGTATTCTCGTGACAATGAATTGTCCGGTCAACTAATACTCCATACAGCTGACAGGTGTTCTACTCGCTGAAGCAGAAAACAAAGACATGAATCATCCTTGACACACCTAGGGCGCAAAGCGCGAAGTAAGGAGACTTCCTGAGTCCACATACCTCAATGCACTGGTTCCGTCTTTAGGGATCCGACTTGGTTCTTTCTCTGAGCAGTAGTACTTAATGGTGGACTTGAGAAGATAGTTCCATCAATAGCGCAATTGGATAGGAAACGCCGAAGTCAGGTGACGTGTCCCAGGTTGCGGCCCACGTTTTTCGCAACTTGGGTCACGTGGAGCGACCTGTAGTGGATCAAATTTCCTACTTAGTTGTGAATCGATCAGGAATGCATTCCATCAGTTACGAGTGGAAACTTGGAGGACAGGGAAAAGACGTTCCGGGAAAGTTCTTCGGGCAAAGAAAGGAAACTTCCATAGCGTGCCCCCATGGAGTTCCATGTCGCTTCCTAATGCATCTGTGCAGCTAGTTAAAGTGTGATCTTAACCGACAAACACTATGACCTATTTCGCCGTGTTGGCCTCTGCTGCCTAATCGCTTGCTGCAGCCTGCCAGCCTAATTCAATCCCCGGGTCTTGGCATCTACAGAAGTCCCGTCCCAAGACGAAAATACGAGGCTGCCGTGCTTCTCCATGATTGAAGAAATAACTGACTGGAGTGGGCTTGTAAAGGTCAGCTCATACTACTATCACCACGAAGAGCAGGTATACTGAGATTACCCTGAAGAAACAGTACCATCAATCCTACTTACTATAAGAAACTCCGGGTTGAGTCACCTCCGCTTCATTGTAAATTCTACCATATAATTATCAAATAATTGTCACTTCCCTTCTATAATCGTTTCATGCTCACAGCGGAGAAATAGTTCCTACACAAGTTTGTCTAGTCGCACACTCTCGGCGTCTCCTAACAACTTATCCGTTTCTGTCTGGCACGTCGTCACGTGCGATATCCAGTGGTAAACTTAATCGAATAAGGTACTAGAAAGGCAGGTACCTAGCTCGGGCTGGCTTTCCTCCATTTTCGTCTCTTTCGTGCAGGACAAGGCTGGCTTCACCTGATCAAGTCGCTTCTCAACCGATCCTGTCGAGAGAACGGGCGAATCCACGCCGCTTAGGGAATATCAGGCCAGGAAAGTACTGGGGCAATCTGTCTATCATCTACTGCTCGCCTAGCATCCTTGCAATGGCCCAGCATATATGTACCACTAAATTAACGGCCACCCCGGATCCCAGAGGACCGGATGCAGCCAGGCGTCCCCGGTAATGGCGGCAATGTCAGGCTACGCTGCTCCACTTGACACTAAGCCTTACACCCAAACCGCCGCACATTGATATGCCAAGAAATAAAAATATCAAACTATTGAATTTAGCTTCAACAGGTGCATCCTGCCATACTCTGTATCAAGTTCTGGCATCTATCAGGAAATGACACTATGGAACTCTAATATCGTTCGAGAAGCCTTATGCTAGGTAGACAGTCGTGAACGGACTTTCCGAAGGCCCCATGGGCTTCACGCGACTTCTTAGCGTTTTGTAGTTGGTTTACTTTCATGAGAATTTGGATTCCTGTACTGCGCTCTACTCAAGGAGGATATTGAGTTTTCGACGCATGCATTCAGGTATATAAAGACCAAAGCATCCTGACTTCTGTTCAATCATCGATTTCCTGTATGCCCCAAGCAGCTTACTTTCCACCTTATCTTCAGCACAGCCTCAGCCCTATCTACATATATCTTTTTCTAAAAACTGAATCACTCTTCTAAATTCCCCTATCCCTACCTCCACATAATCGCGGCATCATGAAGTCCTTCAGTGTGGCTATCATTGCCGCTGCTGGTGCTCTGGCAGCTCCCCTGCCTCCGACAACCACCCAAGGCGTCGACGTTTCCGGAGCTGGCCCATTGGCCCCGGGCCAGGGATCCGTTAACGTTGTGGACGATACGGTGATGCGTCATATCGTTGACACATGCAATACTCAGGGGGCTTGCGACGCCCAGGACTTTGACAACCTTATCAGAATAGTTGCTCCGAGCCTGATGGAAATTTACAAGACAGATGCTCGTAATCTGGTAAAGACTGCCCAAGACAGCACCATTCAGGCCCGAACACCAGAGGATGGTACAACGGATGGTGCTGCTGAGGACGGTGCTTCTCAGGATAGCAACAACCAGGAAGAGACCAAGCCCGACGAGAACAATCAAGATGAGAACAACCAGGACGAGAACAACCAGGGCGAGAACAACCAGGGCGAGAACAACCAGGGCGAGAACAACCAGGGCGAGAACAACCAGGGCGAGAACAACCAGGGCGAGAACAACCAGGGCGAGAACAACCAGGGCGAGAACAACCAGGGCGAGAACAACCAGGGCGAGAACAACCAGGGCGAGAACAACCAGGGCGAGAACAACCAGGGCGAGAACAACCAGGGCGAGACCAAGCCCGATGAGGCCAACCAGGACGAGACCAAGCCCGATGAGGCCAATCATGATGAGGCCAAGCCGGATGAGAACAGCCATGATGAGACCAAGCCAGACGAGAACAATCAGGATGAGGCCAAGCCGGATGAGAACAACCATGATGAGACCAAGCCAGACGACAACAATAAGGATGAGACCAAGCCGGATGAGAACAACCAGGTTAACGGTAACCAGGACGGCTCCAACCAAGGCAGCAATAATCAGAAGGGTTCCTCCATTTTTGGTGATATCCATATCAATATCCCCAGCAACTGGGGCAAAACTCCCAAGCCCAAGACCCCCAGGCCCCAAACTCCCAAGCCGGTCAAGCCGGTCAAGCCGGTCAAGCCGGTCAAGCCAGTCAAGCCGGCTGCTTCAACTAAGTCCACCCCGGCCGAGCGTGTCGATCTTTCCAACGCCCTTCCTTTTGCCCCCGAGAGCGTCGATGCTCCCAAGTCTGATTCTACCAATACCCCTAATGCTGCCCCCAATCCCTCTGGTTCCTCTGGGTCCAGCAACGCAAAGCCCGACGACACCAAGACCAGTACCGCAAAGCCAGATGCCGCAAAGCCAGATGCCGCAAAGCCAGATGCCGCAAAGCCAAATACCGCAAAGCCAAATACTGCAAAGCCAAGTACCCCAAAGCCAAGTACCCCAAAGCCAAACACCGCAAAGCCAAGTACCCCAAAGCCAAGTACCCCAAAGCCAAGTACCCCAAAGCCAAGTACCCCAAAGCCAAGTACCCCAAAGCCCAACAACACTAAGATCAGCATCACAAAGCCGAATAACGGAAAGCCAAATAACGCAAAGATCGTTATCTCAAAGCCAAAGACCAGCAACACAAAGCCCGGCAACTCCAGGCCCAATAACTCGAAGCCCAGCAACTCCAAGATCAATAAATCTAGGCCTAGTAATTCAAGGCCCAGTAACTCCAGGGGCGGCAACTCCAAGGGAGGCAGGGGCCGTAATTAGGTCGCCACACCTGACGTGAAGCTCGGTCCTGGAGCCCCTGTTGCTGGTCTGATCAAGACCACCGACAGAGAGACAATCGTTCTTCACAGTATTTGAGAGCTCCCTCGTTTAGGGGGGTGGAGGTTTTCTTGATTTCATTCTTCACATTTTCTTCAGGAATGTTCATCCAGATATCTTGGTCCTACAAGGAGTGAGTGACTGGCAGCAAGGGAAAAGAAAAAAGTGTATTAGATGGTTCGTTTGTTTTCGTATATAAACTACATAATTTACATAATGACTGCCTCGCGAATTTAATATGCCTTGAGCTTCTATTGTCCTGATTCTGTGACCGATTGTAGAGAAACTTTTGCGAAAGAAACTAGCTCAAAAGATGAGCGAGATGGTCAAAGATGAGAAACTTTGGTGTATCAAGCGGGACTAGACATGTGTGCGGTAATACAGCCTCGTGAAATATGCGATACAGTATAAAGAGGCTACCGAGCATCCATCTACGGCGAGTAACGTAAGGCGATAAAGTTAACCTTTTTGCATTGGTTTTTTTGTACAAGAAGGCGATCAAAGGGCTGCGCCATTCAGATTCAACCAGATCTTGAAGTCAGCTATAATGCTACACAGCGGTTATGAGTTACACGGAATGAAGTCCCAGGCCTAACCCATCTTCTCTGCAAATAGGCACTAGGAGAATGGAGCACGAAGTTTGTCCTTTCACTCACCTCCACCCAAAGCGGTTGGATGGAAATGACCACAAACGTGTATCATACCATCCGGAGCAACCATTCACCTGAACCAGAACTGGGAGAGTATTCTTTTCAGCCGTTCTGCAATCCCAATGGAAAATACATGAAAAACTCAGTATTATGGCGCAATATTGTCTGCGGCGTATCGTCATTGCTTGTTTTGGGCCTTCTTCTTGGAGTCTGAAGAGTCTATGTCCTTGTTAAATTCACCTCTTCGCCCTCTTCTTGTCCGGCCCCCCCTCTTCGTCATCACTCAACTCCGCGTACTGGGTTTTCGGCTGAGTCTTACTCCAGGCTTTCGTGAACATGGGGTCACTCTCCGCCTTCTCTGCGTATTTCAAGAGCGCTTCCCTGGGATCCTCGTGCAACATTCTCGCCAGGGGGATATTCTCCGCAACGTGCTTCTCGTCAGGCTGGTTCTTCGCGAAGGGGCCTGATTGTGGAATGGTAGGGCGGCGCGGATCCTTTGAACGACCAGAAGCTGTGAGGCCGTTCGTATTGCGCGACGGTCGTGCTGCTCCCGGGTTGACGATGGAATCGCCGGAGAGGCCGATGGTCTGGTCCATTGTGAATTCGGAGTTATCGTCGACGTGGCGCTTCTTGGGTGCACGGGACATGACATCAACCGCACCCCGGTTGGACATGGTCGGGTTGTAGAGTACGTGTGTCTCGGCGTTGGCTGAGCCTGTCACGATCTGGTTGATCTTGGGATGCCAGTCTACCGTGATGAGAGGAGAGCCTGGCGTAATCGGAGTGACAAGCTCAGCCCTCAGGTTGCCCGGATTCAGGATGTGCAGGTGCCCCGTTGCGGAACCTGTGATGATGCTGGTGGAGTTTGGGGAGTAGCGTATGTTGGTGGTGGGATAGTGGTCGGATGTAGAAGGATGCGAAACCGTGACAAGAGGTTTGGTGAACTTGCGCATGTCCCAGAGCTTGATCGTGTCATCGCCTCCTCTTGTCACGACCATGCGACCATCTGATGAAATATTCAGACCGCCAATCCACGTGTGCGCCTTGTGCGCATCCCGAATCTCGCCGGCTGGACGCGTGTATGGCCCGTTGCCACCGTACATCACAAGAGAACCATCTAAAGCGGCGCCAATGAGAACGTTGCTGCCTCCGTGCGCCGGGTTCGCGAAGGCAACGGCTGTCATCTTCGTCCTACCAGCGGACCCTGCAACCTTTGACTTGAACACGATGACCTCCTTTTGTGAGCGTTTGTTATTTATATCCCATATCCGCAGCGTACTGTCGGTCCCAGCCGTCACACACAGGTTCTTGTCTGTGGGATGCCATGTCCCGGCTGTAATCTCTGAGATGTGGCCTTTGGTGTTATGCATGTCCCTAAGGTACATGTCGCCTTTGACGAACTCGGTAACAACGTCGCCATCGCGCGATAGAATTTTGGCTTGAGGATGTGCAGAAACGCAGAGTAGCACACTGCCGGCTAGTGGGTTGAATTGCACGCTGTAGACGGGATGCGATTCTCCGTTCGTCGCAGCTCGCTTGGTCTCGTAAGGATCGACCGACCGGAACGCGCGAATGGTCGAAGGCGTCATCGAAGTGAAATCGTGCAATTTCACAGTGCAGTCGAGTGAGCCTGTTGCCAATCGACCGCCAGCCGGGTCCAACGACACTGTCGTGACTGACCTCTCGTGTGTTTTGAGCACCAGCTCATGGGACACGGGAAACTCGTCGCCATCGTCAGAGTCAGAGTCGCTGTCGTCGAAATTGTCGCTGCTATCGTCAGAGTTGCCGGGCTTCTTCTTGCTTTCGTCTTGCACGTTCTGTACTTCGGGGGTCGCATTGTTTGCGCTCTGCGATGGCGCGGGCTTTCGCCGGCTTCGGTCGATCTGAGCTGCGACGTCTGTCTCTCTCTGCTTTTTGCCGAAGGCCGTGGGGAGGAAGGCTCTCATAGGGTCATCCTCTGGCAGATCGGGGGTCTCGATTTCGATGTCATCTTCACTACTCATGGTTGCAAATCCTGTCGAAGTTGAGAGAGTTAAAGACGAGAGAAATGGCAGTGGGACATTGGAGGCTAGAAGTTTGGGTGGTTGACTGACTTGTAATTCATGTGTTCCTGTCGGCGCTTATTTTCAAGCGGGCTACTTACACTGAACTGTCAACTACCGCGCGTCTCCGTAGTGGAGCTGACGTAAATTTAGCGCCAATGCCGCCTGGAGGCCACAAGGTTGGCAAAGACGTAGCATGGAGCTTATACGATTAGGGGTTCTCGTTGGTAGTACGCAGTGCGTAGATACAAGAGATCGCAAATATGATAGATTGGATCGAAGATTAGAAGGCCGACTAGTTTATAATATATTTAAGCGATTAGAACGAGATAAGTGTTCGTGTGCAGACCTCGTTCCTAGAGCTGCAGGCAGGGGACCATGGGGGCTGCAGCGGTCTCCAACGATAACAGACGCAACCGACTCATCGTTCAACCACCACACAAAATTGGTATCACAGTCACGCCGACGAGCATCAGATGCGACTCTCTCCTCCTGCAGATGTAGCGGATCAACACCTTCTTGGAAGTGCGAGGCACCGTTTAAGGATGCTCAGCCGGATCCGAAGGCGCCTGACGGGCATTCAGGTGCTACGGGCCGTTGGCCCAGACATGCAACAATAGTCTCTGAGGGTGTGCTCAATAGGCAGCAACAGCCATATAGCGGCCATCCCCTCATTATATATGAATCGGAACTCCTAGGTCTTGGGTTTCTGCCTCCTATGGTCTTTGAGTGCTGCGATCACAGCAATGCAACTCAACATTCCGGAAGGGCCTTATAACTCTTTACTTACAAAAGTCACTACAGAACCGAGTGTCTCGGCAACTCGTCTGGCGAAATCGAAACTGCTACAGAAAATGACTTCCTTCGGGGGTAAAATCTCGGACGAGCGACTCCTTCAGACACCGGCACTCCATGCATAGATCACTGAAGAGCTCGAGTGGATCCACAAGCAGAAGGAAGAAGCCGAAAATAAGTTGACCATCGCCAACGGTCTCTCGGCTGAGCGGCAGGCTTTGCTCTCGGTGGCTGCTTGTTCTTCAACTACGAAGCGCAACAGGGGCAAAGACTGTGTGGACCTCGATGTTTCGATTTCAGTCCGCTCAAGCAACTTGAGGCTGCGATCGTGGCAAAGGAGAAGGAAGTCCAGAACTTACGAGCAGAACTAGCTTTTCTACAGAGTCTTTGACTACTGCAGTTGCTGTTTGTGCCTGACAATCAACCTGCTCTCTCCATCTCTGCGCCTGCTACGTAATCTGGCTCTTCTTTATTTGCTCATCGTACTTGGCCAACCGCTCAAGCTCGTTTCGGTTGACAGGGGAGAAGTGACCAGCAACTCCTCATTTTTGAGGTATTGCATGTACCTTTTCGAGCGGCGAACCTTTCCCGTGGCCTGGCGAGCCAAATCTGCGGGGTTTTCGAAAAACATTGCCACGAGATCTGTCGATTGAATTATAGGGAACAGCTGTGAGAAGATCCCACCGTAGAATATGTCACACAGTCGCCCGTGATGATGGAGAAGCTCGGCGATAGGATATTCGATGCCTTGAAGGAGTTCTCGATCCCAGGCTTCCGCAAGCTCTCTATGCGCGTCTGACTCATCCTTTTTGGACCCGAGAACCAATCGGAGAAGTGTATACTCTTTGCAAAACGTGCTGTCAGCAGTCCCGAGGGTCCACGTCGTTGCCTGGCCAGTCAGCCAGGTAGGTGGCATAAGAAGCTGGCGAGGAACCGAAGCTGCCCATTCCCAATCGATAATGGCCATAATATCAAGATCATCATCCACAATGATATTTGGCCATTTCAAATCCATATGAGACAGCACAAAAGGGCCATTGTTGTCCCAGGCTCCTTGGAAGCTCATAAGGTGGTCAACCTCTCGCTTCACGTATTCGAGCGCGAATACCGCCCTTTGTGCCTGAAGAAGGTCTTGATTCTCAGTAGGACGCTGGACATTCGAGCGCAGGAGGTTAAATTGAAAGTCGACGTAGTCCTTCGTAGAACTCAGTGGTTTCCAGTCAACGCTTCCCTTGTACCCCTCCACTCGGGCCTCTTCCAAAGGCAAAGAGTGCAAAGGCCCCATGATAGGATCAGGCCCTCCCGCCGGGTCTGATCGTAGCGATCCGGCAGAAGAAAACTCAAGCCCTCGTAGCTGTGCTATGACGTCGACAAGCTGAGCGTAGAGATGGAGCTGTTTATTGGGGGTGTCGTTCAGTAAAGCAGGAAGGTCGAGCGGCTTCCCAGGTACGTATTCGAGAATGAGAAAAGACTGCCGTGAGGAGCTCGTCGGAATAAGGGGCTCATCTTTGCCGAAAGCGCAAATATTAGGCACAGGAATTGTAGTCTTTCTCTTGACATACCTGATCAGAAACACAAGAAAGGTTAGCTATACAACAAACACCATGCGAAACTAAAAAGAGCTGAAGGCCTTACTGCATAGTGGCTACCTCGCTATCAACCTTGGTCCAGGCATCGTCGAGGACGGTTTCGATCGGAACTCGAACCACCCATTTGGTTTTATTGTGCAGAAACTCCACGAAGAAGCACACGTTGAAGCTACCATTAGACCTACCAAAAACGCGACAGCGTTGCCCGTGATTATACCGGGACGCAAGTCTGCATATAGCATCTTGGCTAATGGATTGTATGAAGGCGTCCTTTCGGTCCCGACGTTGCTCCCACGTCCAAGGATACTGCCATGGGTAAAGCCACGCGCGAATCCGGTGATAACGAGTTCGAAGAAAGACAACAAGAGATCGCAAGGCTGCTCGAAGGGTATCATAGAGAGACGTATAGGGAAGTGTGCGATCAGTGATGCCAATACGCATTAAGTCCATTACTTCGAATTTGAGAGTAGGTAGCTACAGTGGAGAAGCCCCCTGACGCTTACGCTTCCACAGGCATCGGTCCAAGTATTTGTGTTCAGACGACAGATTTCCCGAAGTTCACACGGTCTCGAAGTCAGGGAGCCGCGCCGCTACGCCGCCTCACATTGGCCTTTGTCTCACACGAACCAATGACCCATAACACAACAGACACAAGCTGTCGTAGATCTTTACTGGGCGGCTTCAGATCGAGACGATCCTTCTGATGGAGCAAAAGCAACAGATTGGAAATACGGCAATATTGGTGCGTGGCCCCGGCGCACTGAGTCGTTAACTGTATGCTTTTGGCTGTTCGGCGTCGACAGAGTCACAGCAGCATTGATTTGGTGAAAGCAACGACTGCGTGCAGGTCAAGCAAGAAGTGAACTTTGTATTCGACTCACAAGATTTTAGATCGCATGACAATGTGCATGATCGCCGCGAGGAACATACCTGCATAGCGAGGCGGTCACGGCCTCTATTACCCTCGAGATCGCGGATAATCCAGAAATCATGGTCTTCCCGTACAGCCAACACTCTTTGATCGACGTCGCACATATTCATCCGGTTCATTTTCCACGTCTTTGAAAGCGTCTGAGTCCTCAGCAGCCTGTGTCAAGATATTTTGGAGGTTTGGGGGCTTGGCGTAGACCAGTCCGTGCTTTTGACAGCCCATGTGCATGGCAATGTGATGAACAGCAGCGTCAGCAAGGCGATCCAGAGTCTTGGCCATCTTCATCCGGGAGCCAGGACGCGGGCGCATCTCGGTGTTGCCCCCAAGTCACAGTATTGTGCGAGTGACCCAGGCTCTGCTAGGGCTCTCTGTCAACCAAGCTTCCGTCTGTTACTGGAGAGAAGCCCAAAGTTAACATGGAAAGAGTTGCCACTTTAGAAACAAAATCACTTCATTACTAGATCCAAGCACCAAAATCTCATAGTATTGATACATTGTCGGCCATAGCCTATCGCAATACATCAATCCTCTTCATGGCCACCATTCGAGTCAAGTTGCAGCGACAGGATGAGCCTGGGCAGCAGCCGCAGCAAGACGCTTGTCCTCCTCTTCTTTCATCTTCGCCTGTATACGCACACGAGCAGGGATCACCTCCTCTCGAGGGGCAGCAATCTTCCAGTTAGGCAAAGAGTCCTTGCCCAACGCTCTTAGTGTGGCTTGTTCTACCAAACTATAATTCCCGTCTGTTCTATCGAACTTGAAGGGCTCGCAAACTGAAATGGGAGGATTGGTGATGATGCGAAGGTGCCGGAGGGGGTTCGTCGACGGTGTGTGTAGCATAAGGGGATGGAGGAGGAAGACATCACCGACCTCGCCGGTGGCCTCAACGAAGTTGGTGCAGGACTTGGCGGTCTCGAGGCTGAACTGGCGATGACGCTCATGCTTGAATTCAGGGTGACCGCGAGGCCACATGAGAGGCGACACACCCTCAGGATGATCGTGCAGGTGCTTGGCAACCTTGGGGATAGCCTCGGGGCAGATGATTGTGCCGCCACCACCAGGCGGAATGTCTGTGAAGAGAGGAATGACCAATAAAGCTTGCTCAGGACTATCGAGGTAATGAACAAAGAAATCGCCGTCGACATGCCACTGAGTCAAGTCTTGCGGCTTGACTTCTTTGCCTTCGAACTCGGGACTCCCCAGGTTGACGATCAAGCTATCCCTCCACTGCTTTGACCTCTGGAGATTGATCTTTTCCTCGCCATTCAACAGCTCACAAATGGCAGCCCAGGCTTTCGGAGCAAAGTCCTCGGCGCTGAAAGTGCTTTGACAAGGCATGTTTGTACGAAGTCGGTTCCAAGTGGATACATCCTTGGGATCCATACCAAGGCGAGTCCATACATTTCCGGTGACCTTCTCGGCCTGTTCTCGAGTGAAACATCCCTTGAGATGCACAAAGCCATGCTGAAGGAAATGCTCTTTGTCGGTCTCAGTGAGGACCGGTGAAATGGAAGTCATTGTGCGCGTGGTAACTTGGCAGGTAGTCAAGGATTCTTTTAGAGTAAGAGGGATCACTGGATCAGGGGAAATCAGGTCTTTCGAAGCGAACACCTTGTCGTCTTATACAAGAAGCCCGACCCAGCTCACGCTGAGCCGGGCCAGCTTGTCCCAACTGTGGGCCTGGTCTTGCGATCTGCGGGGGTCGACGGTACAATGCCGAGACGAAATGAATCATCCAGTGAACCAATGCGGCGGCTCGTTTTCGATTGGCCTCGCCAGGAAGACGTGGGGTCAACAGCCATGGCCCGGGTTGATTCCTCCCATCAAGTCTGGTGACTGGCTGTAGCATTCAAAGGTCCATACCGCAGATGGGGCGTTACTGGAGCACTAGAGCCGGCTAAATTCAAGAACCCCAGCTGGGGATAACACAGCGAGATGTGAAGCATGGAGCTCCTTCGGTGGTGGAGGGATGCTGTTACGTTGACGGTTAGCCTTGGTTGTATGTAGTTAGGAGCTTAGCCACGGATGCTGTGAGTAGGTAAGGAAGGTATCGAACTACCGTATACAAGCAGGCTATATGTTGCATTCCTGGAAGTGTCCCGTCAAGAGCATATCAAGGCCGTCTCTGCGAGCCAGGGATTTATCCAGTCGCTTCTTTGACTGCTCATGCCTAGGTAGACTTCTCACAGCTTGCTGGTGGTTTATGGCAATGTAAAGGTTAGTCTCAGTGATGAAGAACGATCTCCAGGGGAGTTTACCCACAGTACTGGTACCTACTACCTTCAAAAGTCATGCCCGACGATCCTTTCCTTCCAAATTCATTCCGTGTGCGGAACCTGACCTGAGCTGGTGCTGCTTTAACCAGAGCAGAATAACCTTACAATATAAGGGTTAGGGTATTCAATGCCTGAGCTGAGCCCTGTTTCCCAAATTCAGACCCTGTACAGTTGCTAAGACATTGCTGGACTTTATTGGAACTTCCGACGTCTACAGCGATGGAAACATGTGGCTCAACCTCGACGAGATCGAGCGGCAGGACCTTTTCAGCAATGAGCAGTGCCGCATCCTCGACATCCAGAACAGTCTTCCCTATTACTACGAAGTGGCTCTCTCTCGATTCGTTGACAAACGTTCGCACGCAAGTGATACCTTCTTACTCACCGGTAAGGAAGCCGTCTTGAAGCTTTTCTCTTTCTTCCCAAGTTCATCGCCGGCATGACGGCTGAACAGTTGGAAAAGATTACCAGCTAGGAGCGTTCGGCGAAAAGCCAAACGCCGAGCAGAGCTGGACAAGGAGAATGTACGTCTAGAGAAAGTATAAGGAGATCTTGAAGTGATGAGGAGACCGAAGCAGGTAGGTGACTCGGACATGAACCAAGTCACCTAGTAAGGCAAAGAAGAGGCGTAGTATCTATCTGCTCTATCTTTCACTTTGTATCCTGTGATTCGGCCTGATTCTCGCTGTAAAGTTCCTGTTTCTGACATGGTTACAGCAACACTAAAGCAAAGCAGGTCCCCACGAGGAACTTTGTATGTGACCTGCAGTGACAACTAGCAAGGCGAGCAGAAGGACAGCACAGGCCACGAACATGTTCAGAACACCTCAGGAAACGCCTCCGAAGCACTCTCGCCCTCTCCAGCTAGCATTGTCCAGATTGTAGTCAGGTATCCCTTGGCTTTCCCCGCAAGCTCGGCAGAAGTCGAACGGTATGCACGGAACAAGGTCAAGAAAGCTAACGGAACTTCGTCGGACATCACACCCCAGGAGAGCACAGTCAATTCTCCGGCGTCACCAGCTTCAGGCCAAGTTGCCACCATGTCGAAGCCCAGGGCCGCCAGGCCTTTGACAACCATATCGATGGAGGCAGCCGGTTTCCCCTGCACGAGAAGAGCGGCTCCAAGGGCAATACAGGGATCACATAATTCAATCCGGGGCGTGATGACGCACGGCTCGACGGTCAGGTCTCGGACGGGCTTCTTGTATGTGGCTTCAATCTTCTTGAGAACAGTCAGCACGCGCTGCGGCCGCACCCGCTGCGGGGGAAGATCAGGTCCCAGGATCGCCTTCAGCTTCCGAAAGAGATTCTTCCTCTGGTTCAGGTCGGCACCGGACATCGATTTCCGGTCAACACAGAGTGTACAGTCACATTTGAAGTTCCAGTGGCGAAGCTTATGCTGTGTTTCTTGGTAGGTGGCGTGTTTGACGACGGGAGCATAGCCGAAACGCAGCTCGGTGTCTGCGGGCATGTCCGTCGTTGCCCGAATGATCTGCATATCGCCGATAAAGCTTCGACGACAGTTACTAACGCATGAGTGGTTCACATGCGATGCAATAATCCAGATGCCGCAGGTACCAAAGCCGGTGTCCGCTGCTCTGGTTTCAGCCTGTTGAAGTACGTCCTTCATGTTCTGACGAGAAGTTCTCGGGGCGCCAAAGCAATTGTTCGAGACGATGCTCCAAACGTGGAATCTGTACGACGACAAAGTGTTAGATCCAGTGGTACAAGCATACTGAGCACTGGTACATCTTAGAGTAAACAACTTACGTATCGACGATGGGCTTGCCATCGACATGACTCGCCGAGACTGGTTCGTATTTCCCAGGACTGAGATCAAGGAACGCCTGCGAACACTCAGGGTTATGTTGGAGCTTCCGCACAACTTGTGTGATCAGCTCCGCCTGACCACCAATGGTCATCATCTTCGGTTCGAGAGACGAGAGTATCGTTATGCTGCTGCGCCCTGTCTGCGAATCTTTACCTGCGTAGCAATACCCGAACGCTTTCTCACATAGAAGCAGCTCGCCAGCCACCACGGCCCGGTTTGTGAAGAGCCCGCGGCCTCGTCCCGGGGAGGGTCGGATCTCCACGGGCGCATGGTACGTGGCGCAGTCAATGATGGGAATTTCTGCCTTGGCCGCCTTGTACATCTGGGTGAAGGAGTAGTTCCCCGTCAGCTGCTCCTGTAGCCGCTGTTCGGCTCGGGTGATCTCAATCCGCCCAGCGGCGGCCTCGGGGAACTTCTCTGAGAGGATCGCGTACTTTTCTACGCTTTCTTTATACCTTCCCAGCGCGTACAATGCCTGTGCCGCCCGAAACAGTTGCCTCTCAGTTGGCTCCTCCTGAATTGCATCTGCCAAAGCATCTTCCACATGGCCGAGCTTGAGATTGGCAAGTGAGCGGTTCAGACGGGCCGCACGAGCCTCTTCTACGGTTTCAGCAGCTGCCAAGGCCGACGTGTAGCTGTGGAATGGGTCAGAGACTCTTGCCGGACCTGGACGGCGACAGTTATATCAGGTTCGTGAGTATACTTACAGTTCTCTCGCTTTGGTCCATTCTTGTTCTTTCACAGCTTCGTTGCCGCGCATGCGGATCTCGTGGCTGGTGAACACCTCCTGAACAGAATGCTGACGCCATTTTGGTGGGATGCGCTCATCGTCCTCAGCCAGCCAGATGATGTCGTTGACATGATCCACCCTTAGGCTATACATGCCGTCTGTCGTGACCTTGAAGTAAGGCTCCTTCAGCAGGCAGATTCTTCCCTGATTGAGGATCTTCTCTGTTGGGACTTCGACGGCCGGTGGCAGATGGTATAGCTGAATGAGACAACCAGTGCCAACCAGGTCCTCGACGATGGCCATGGCGGCATTCATACGATCCGGGGGCGTCACCACGCGCAGAAGAATCTTGGTGCCTCGGTGATGAGTTTCAAGCGTCATCTGCTGAATCGTGATAGGCGATAAGTCGCTTTCCGATCTGATGCAGGGCGGATAAGGGCGTGGTATCTGCGTTGTCTTGAAATGGCATCCATCAGCAGGCAACGGTGACCTCAGGTTGAGCCTCATCGTGAACATCATATCCAACATGGGCAGGGGTACATGGTCAAGAGGAAGCTCTCCCTTTCGGGCAGCAGCACGCTCTGCGGCCTGATTCAGTTTCTTGAGAACGTCCACATAGTCTCGGGACTGGGACAAGTCGTTGAGATCCATGCTCAGAGCGGACGGGCGTTTGGTGTCGTGACGAGGTTGTCTAGGACTCTAAGTAGAAGAAGGAGATGGAGAAGATGAAGCAAGGAGCAAAGGCAAGGTCGAAGGAAGTGAATGGCAGCACCAGGATATACGTTTGACTAGAGAAAGATAGCAAACTATGAAATCTGAAGAATGATATCGACACTACGATGTACTTAGGGCTTGATGCGTTGGTGACTCTGCCAGCTGCCGCTGCTATGAGTCCAATGGGCGCCCGTCACCGTTATGCCAGCTGCGAACAGCCGATTCGTGTGTGTGGCAACGCACAAAAATCAAGCAAAAGAATAAAAAGAACATGTGTGTCGTTGGGCAGATAGGGCTAGCATGCAGCACAGAGACAGCTCACAGCAATGAAGCCCGCTGGTGTAATGGCGGAGGTCACGAATAACGTGATAGGAGGCTTGTTTCCGGGGGCGGTCGAGCTCAGTCTGCAGTATCACAAACCAAGCTGTTACTAACACGTTTTAAGCAGGCTCAGACGAGTGCTCTACTTTGATGAACTTAACCGTATCACTGAGGAAACACAGATCTTGCCCGATGATATGCCAATCTTTGCGACCTGTAAGGACCTCGATGGGTGGAATTGGACTCACTTCTCCACGTGTACTGCCTTTCAGAGAAGTCCAGACCTAGATGGGTGTAGGAAACAATTGGTTACGGGAGAGGTAAATCGCAAGTAGACTTCAAGCATCTGTCCTGTAGACTACGAGTATCCATCCTGAAAGAAACCTTCTTGAACCACTTCCACGACCCGAGGTTTCACTCACTATTACGAGGATCCAATCGCGCCGTATTGACGTAGACTTTTGCTGCTATACTGACGCTGTCAGCCGTCGATGAGCCTGAGGAATTCGTTGCGTATCTTAGGCTGGCTCTTAAAACAGCCTAGAACGCAGCTGGTGATCGTGGTGGTGCCCGTCTTCTCAACACCGCGCATCACCATGCACAAGTGACATGACCTGATGATGACAGCGACGCCCTGTGGATTGAGAGCGTTCATGATAGCATGAGCAACCTCCTTAGTGAGTCGCTCCTGAATCTGCAGCCGCCTAGAGAATATCTCGGCGATGCGGGGGAGCTTGGAGAGACCGATGACTTTGTCGGAAGGGATATAGCCAATATGCATCTACATTTTATTTTTATTGACTTAGCAGATAGTCGAGATGTAGGGCGTCGGGAGGCTATGTATTGCCACTTTCAAGGGGGGGGGGCTTACTTTTCCAGCAAAGGGTACAAGATGATGCTCACACAGGCTGTAGAACTCGATATCCTTGATAATGACCATCTCGTCATGACGCTCGTAGAAGAACGCATTATTGATGGCGTCCTCGATATGTTCTCCGTATCCCTTTGTCAAGAACAATAAGGTCTTTGCATACCGCAGCGACGTGGCGAGCAGGCCCTCGCGGTCTGGATCCTCACCCACACACTCGAGCAGCGTCTTCACGGCATGGCACATTCTCTCCAGCCGGTCCTGGGTCTTCTCAGGGCTCGCATTTCTGCGGCCGCGGCTGGTGCTACAGATGCTATTAGTGCCGGTGCCAGTTCCAGTTCCAGTGCCACTGCTGCTGCTGCTGCTGCTGCTCTGCTGGCTTGGGCGGCGGTCAGAGCCGACGCTGGAAACGGGCGACGATCGCTGGGCAAGAGACAACCTGGTCGTTTTGGCGATGCGCTTGTTTTGTGAACCGTCTCGTGTGACTTTTCTAAGGCTGTAACGGCGCTCCTTGCCTTCTTCCTTGCGGTTGCGGATAGGCTTGGCCCTGGTCAAGGAGGAATCTGACACCATGTCAGGCTATCATTCTCTACTCGTCTGCTCTGCGTATTGAACTATGATGGTGCAATGAAGGTATAACAATGGCCGCCATTGAAGTCGGTGGCAGCAAGGTCTCGGAGTCTCAAGTTGGGATAATATATCCAGGGCAAAGGGTGAATGCCACCCGGGAAACGGCATCAGATCATGGTATCGTCTTCACATTTGATATCACATCATAACACTATGATAGGCCACCCGCATATGCAGAGTAATGCTAAGTAATCATTCACTTGCCTTAAACGCTTCAAGTTCCATGTATATATCTATATATTCTGCGCAATGTGTAGGTAGGCCACCTGCATAATGCAGGCGGCCTACTACATCTCCTCCTAAAACAACCAAATACCCGTTCTACCAGACGAGCAGCATATGCGCCGAGAGTAAGCCAGCCACACGCTCTGAGTCTACCCAAAATAGCACACTCCGATATTATACGTTATACATGCTACAGTGCTCTTCTCGGTATAGGTGCTATCGCCTTTACCATGCATGATGGCACCTTAAAAGAGAAGCTGGGAACCTGCCCTTATCAACCCCAATCCATTATCTATTGAGCAACATCACGCCGCCATCAACTAAGTGAAACTTGCAGAGATATTTCGTGTGAATCCTATCCGAAATGGCTACTCTCGACTCCCTAAAGAGTGCCCTCAGAGAAGAAGCTGGCGAAAGGACATCCGCCACCATCAAGTCATTGTCCGACTCACAGTATAGCGCCGGCTTCGACATCCTGGCGCAAGCTTCAGGGCCGATAGCATACCAAGACTTCATCATCCCTCAGCTGGCTCTAGTATTGGCCCCGCTCTTGAACTCACGAATCGGCGTTTCGGTGCTAGAAGTTGGACCAGGCCCAAAGAGCATCCTTGAACAGCTACCTGTCAGTCTGAGACGCAAGATCAAGACGTACGCTGCCTTGGAGCCTAATTTTATATTTGCTACACGGTTAGAAGAGCGTCTCTGCTCTACCACCGAGGCAAACCTCCCGCTACCGTGCCTGGAGAGCTTGCCGGACATTCGGCGGAGCCTATTCAGTCCGTATAGTGACGAAGAGGGGACTGAAGCCGATGTAAGGGATGGCGCTGGAACCTTCGATATCGTCCTATTCTGCCACAGCATGTACGGCATGAAGCCGAAACGCAAGTTTATTGAAAGGGCGCTGCAGATGCTTGGGGAGGGGCCAGGAGACAGGCTGGTCATAGTCTTCCATCAGAGCGAGACCTTGCGCTTTAACAGCATCGCAAGCCACCTGACGGCATCATTTCCTACCGGAATGATCCGCGTGCCGAATGATGACGCGGTACTGGACCGCTTTGCTCCCTTTATGGCAGGTTTCGATCTAGAGGATGCGAAGGTGGGCAATGCTCTCCATGTTAAGTGGCGCAAGATATGCCGCGTCTTGGGTCGTCAGGAGGAAGACCATCCAGGATATCTCTTGTTCAACGCGCCGGAATACATGGTGACGTTTACTCGACATGCAATCGCGGTGCCAGAGCTTGTAGCGCAGGTGCCGATGGCGAGGGTAGACAGCCAAGTTAAGAACCGTGATGCTCGAGTTCACCATGCCGCCTCCATTACCAGGCCGGTCAAGATCGAGCACATCCAGCAGTGCGCTCGTTGGGCTCGCAAACACGGGTTGAGTCTAACTGTCATCGGTGGAGGGCATAGCGGTCATTGCCTTTGGCCAAACGTTGTCGCGGTCGATATGAGCGCATTTGACCAGGTACACGTTCTCACGACTATGAAAGATGAACGAGAATCCACCTCTGATCCTGGTCCCCTGATTGTAGTTGAGGCTGGTTGTAAGACGGGGGACATTGTACGTAAGGCTATGGCGGCAGGACTGACGATACCCCTGGGAGCCCGGCCAAGTGTAGGGGCCGGAATGTGGCTACAAGGCGGCATCGGGCACCTGGCTCGGGTACACGGGCTTACGTGCGACGCCATCGTCGGTGCAACTATCATCAGCGTCGCCTCTGGCCAGGTTATCTGCGTTGGGCAGGTTCCAACACAGCACCAGCCGGCTGGCGCTGTTCACCCGGAGAACGGAAACGATGTGCTATGGGCGATGAAAGGGGCGGGGACTAATTTCGGCATTATGGTCAGCATTACCTTCAAAGCTTTCACGGCTCCAACCTATCAGATCCGAAACTGGGTTGTTCCGCTGAGCGATAGTCTTGAGGCACGGCTCAAGCTCCACGATTTCGATCAACTTGTGGCCGGAAACCTTCCACGAAATCATTCAGTGGATGCGTATTTATATTGGGAGGCGGACAAGCTGCGCCTTGGGGTAACCATGTTCGAAGTTTCGACAATTCAAGTCACCGCTGGAGCACCAACGCTGAAATCCTCGCCCTTTGATGCCATTCTGGGGGTAGAGAGTAGTTTCAAGACAGTGGACAGTGTTGGCTTATTCGAGACCGAGATGTACATCTCCGGGATGCATAGTGGACATGCTGGCGGCAAAACCTCCTCATTCAAGCGTTGTATATTCTTGAAGGGTATTGGGGCTGTGAACGTCGCTGATATCTTGGTCGCAGCGATCAGAAATCGTCCGTCGCCACTTTGTTACCTCCATCTGCTTCAAGGAGGCGGAGCCATTGCAGATGTGGCGGACGATGCGACTGCTTTCGGCTGCCGAGACTGGGATTTCGCATGCGTGATCACTGGTGTCTGGCCTCGCGACCAAGATGGCACCCAGGTCGCCCGAGCAGCCGTCCAGTGGGTTTACACACTTGCGCAGGACTTGTTGCCATTGAGCAACGGAGCGTACGGCGCCGACCTTGGACCGGACCCCAGAGACACCATTTTAGCAGTCAAGGCTTTTGGGCAGAATAGGCCACGCCTCGCCCGCCTCAAACGCAGCTTGGACCCCGGCAATGTGCTTGCCTATGCTTGCCCGCTCCCCAGAGAGCCGTTAGAACCGAAGCTTATTGTCCTTGTGACGGGTGAAAGCGGTGTTGGCAAGGACTTTTGCGCTGAAGCATGGGTCTCAGAGATCACACGCAGGCACAGAAACGTTGCAGCACGTGCTGCGAGCATCAGCGATGCGATCAAGCTTGAATACGCAGAGGCTACCGGTGCCGACTTGGGGCGCCTACTGGGGGACCGTGCCTACAAGGAGCAGCATCGGCCAGCATTGACGACGTATTTCCAGAACCAGGTGCGGCAAAGACCTTGGCTACCAAAGGAGCAGTTCTTGAACGTCGTACACGGCGCCGTTGGTGTGGACGTGCTGTTCATCACTGGAATGAGAGACGAAGCGCCGATCGCAGCCTTCTCGCATTTAATACCAGCCAGCAGACTGATTGAGGTCAGGGTCCGAGCCAGTACAACGACACGGCAGATTCGCCGAGGGTGCCCAGGTTGTGATGGCGATGGCGATGGCGATAGCACAGAGAAAAGGAGGGAGGATGGCAGCCACAGCAACGGCTGCCCTAGCTACATCTTCAACAATGAAGCGACCGGAGACGACGCGGCCAAAGGTTTCACCGCACGCTGCCTATCCCCATTTCTTAACGAGGACCTGCAAAGGCTAGCGAGCATGGTGCGTTCGGTACCTGACTTTCCACGGAAGGGCATCGAGTTCCAACATGTGCTTAATATTTCCCAGCAGCCAGGCGGGTTGGTCCTATGCACGTCCTTGCTGCAAGCTCACTTCGTAGGCGACTGGGCCAAGGTTGATATGCTGGTTTGTTGTGAGATGGGCGGTCTTGTCTTTGCTTCAGCGTTGGCCGCGCAGGTTGACGTTCCACTGGCGTTGGTTCGGCAAGCCGGTAAGCTCCCACCGCCCACTCTCTCTGTTATCAAGCCCTCGTCGTATATCTCGTCTTCGATGCCCAGAGGCTCCTCAAGAGAGGAAAGGATCGAGATGGGGTGGGGTGTTGTCCCTAGAGGCGCAACAGTGGTCGTCGTGGATGATGTCCTTGCCAGCGGGAACACGCTTTGCGCGGTGTTGCAGCTCTTGCGCGAAGCTGGAATTGGTGCCGAGGACGTCAACGTCATAATTGTGGCCGAATTCCCCGTTCACCGTGGCCGGAAGCTATTGCACCAACATGGCTTTGGCGAGGCCCAGGTACAAAGTCTTTTGGTCTTTGGCGGTGCCTGAGAGGAGAAAGGGATAGATACCTTAGGTATTAGAGGCAAGGACCGCGAGATCTTGCTGCTTGCATACCTACAGGGATCGTCGTGTATCTACTTGAAGTACCTTCAATACTTTCAGAACTCCACGACCAAGGCCTCTTCCGTCCGTTGCCACAGCACACACGGAGGTTGCACTCCGTGACAGCGGCATGAGATGGATGATTCTATCGCTGGCTTTTCCCCCCTGTGGTTACATTGTACATATAGACATTCTTGTTCTATCGGCTTTCCTACCAAGGGGTCGATCACCCCGCTAAAGGCCAGAGCCAGTCCCACGCAGCGGGGTGACTGGACGCTCTTCTCTAGAAACTGCCATTTTTGTCAATGTCATCCATCCGTCTTAATTGTTGTGATGTTAGGTTGTTACCATCTGCGATTCATTCCAGTGCATTTAACTCGCTAACCATTAACCACAGACTGCCCAAATTGGTGGCCTCCTTTTGAGATTCCGCGAACTGGGGGTGACGGTGGAAGCCAGTGTAGTAGTGGCCACGAGCCACAGAGCCGCAAAGCCACAGAACCGCAAATACAGAACCGCAAGATTGGTGGCTTCGCATTTGCGGTTGCGCCCAAGCTTCGACCTTAAATCCAACTTCGCTTTTGCCGCTTCCGCTGCATTGATACCACAGACGATCACGCACCATGCCGCCAGATCGGATGATAGTCGACGACGACGACAACGTTGACGATGACCACTACGCGTCCTCTGAAGACTCCGACTTCGCGCCTGATGCTGCCAACGCCGCTGGTTCGGACGCATCCGACTCAGAAGCCGAGGCTGAACCAGATCAGCCGGCGGCGCCGTCTAGGAAGCAGCACGCCACCAAGACGAGGGGCACAGAGGCTGCAGATGATGCAGGGTACGACAATTCGGGGGATGAGGCCATCATAGAGCGCGGGCGCAAGCGACGAAAGAGAGCTCAGGACAAAGGCGCCGACGACGAGGATGAGGGGGGAGAAGGAGGCCTTATCAAGACAAGGCGTCAGCGAGCTGCAGAGTAAGCTCCAATGGATTCCAAATGTACAAGACAATGAAATCTGACCTGAAGCACAGGAAGGAGGAACGAAACCACACCGTTGCTTCTGGGCCAGTGACAATTGATGTCGACGCTGTCTGGGCGCAGATGCTCGCAGGAAACTCTGGACCTCCGCCACCACAGGACGAAACGAACGAAGACGATAAAGGAAACAAGGATGCGCTTTCAACGAGTGACAACGCGAAAGCAACCGAAGCAGCGGCAGCTGACCCCTCTGCTCTCGTTCGCATCAAACGAACCTATAACTTCGCTGGTCGAGTTCATACCGACGAGAAGCTAGTTGCCCGCGACTCAGCTGAGGCGAAGCTCTACTTCTCCTCTCAAGGACTTCCAGTACCCACCACAGCAGACGATGCAGCCGAAGCTCCGGCTAAACGCGTCGCACGGAAGGCTTTTCGCTCCGCCTTCGAGCCCGCCTCCACAGATCCGACACCCCAACGCTCCGATCTCAATCTCGGCGTTGCAGCGAGGACCCAGGCTGGCAGGGAAGCTCAGCAGGCGAGGAAGCTCAACACAGTCGAGAAGAGCCGTATGGACTGGGCTGGGTTCGTCGACAAGGAGGGAATCAAGGACGAGCTGGAGTTGGCTGGCAAGTCGAAGGATTCCTACGCTGCGAGGGAGGATTTCCTGGCAAGAAGCGAGTTCAGAAGAGAAGACGAGGCGAGACGCGCGAGACTGGGGGTGCGTTGAAGCAGGATGCTGTGCACAAAATATCGGAAGAAGTTCTAAGGCCACCTCCACTGGGAGATCTCGGACGACACAAAGTGGCTCAAATCACATCGTCAAGCCCATTCTCTGTTGTCCTTATAACATAGCCACAGGATGTCAGGGCTTCCAAACTCAGAGATGAGGTCATTCTAGGGTACAGCGACATATCTCATCACCGCTTCTTAACCTGTCTCAACGAAAGACCCTTCTAGAGGTCAGAGTATCTGACGCAAATCGCTTGCGCGGAAGGCCCCAATGGTACTCAAATGAGTCCGCTTGACTTCCTAGAAACCAGGAAGGAAAAGGTCGAGCGGCGATGACTCTAGGCCTGCGGAAAACCACTGGGATCTTTCAGAAGTCTGATCCAGCTTTGCTGTGTTTGAAGCAGTGTCGTGTTTCTCAGACGCTGCCACGAGTAACACGTCCAGTGCAAGTCCAAGCAGAGACGGTGCCAGGAACTCACCTAATAGAACAAAATATGCCCTCTTTCTACTCAGACCCTAACATTGGCTTGTGAATCTTGAAAATGAATGCCAATTGTAGCCGCCATCATAATGTTAACCTACCAACTGAGATGCTAAAAATAAGTCTGACAGTCTATCTATCTCTCTGTCGATAGGCGGGGGGACCACAAAAAAAGTTGAGCGCCACTCCGCCTCCTACAAACCTTCGTCCAACCTCCAACTTTTGTCCATTTCAGCCCCCGACCCGGGAACAACAACAACAAAAACACACAGCATGGCAGTCCTCGGCAAGCGCAAAGCTAGGGCCTCGGAGTCCGACCCATCGGCCTCGAAGGGCGACGACACCGAAAGCGTCCAGGATATCTTCCGCCGACACTTCGAGGCGCAGTTCGCGCCGCTACCAGAGATCTCCAAGGAGGGCAAGGGCACGGAAGTTGGTGAAGCGTCTGGCGACGACGACAGTGGGGAATACGAGGACGAGGAGGACGAATGGGGGGGTCTGTCTGAAGATGAGGGCGCGGGGGAAGAAGGAAGAGACGCCGACGGTTTTGAGGAAGCCGGTGAAGAGGGTAAGTTTTCCTTCGGAGTGGTTTTGCTGAATCCGAGGTGTGTTGCGCGAAGGGGATGAGGGCTGACGTTTTTTTTTTGGCAGAGGACAGCGCAGTCGAGGTGGTCGACCACAGCTCCAGCGCTCCGAAAACAGCCTCAATGTCGAAATCAGAGCTGAAAGCATTCATGGTACGTCAGCTCGGTTTCACGTCTCCCGACTGAGCGCCTCCGAGCCTTTTGCTAACCGAAACCTCTGTCAGTCTTCTCGACCTCCCGATCCGACCAGCGACCCCTCCTCGGCCAAGGCAGTCCAGCCACCCTCCTCGAAGCAATCCTCCGCAACCCTTCCGGAAGACGCTCCGTCTCTCCTCGCCCAGGACCTCGAGCTCCGTCGCCTCATCTCCGAATCCCACCTCCTCGCCCCCAAGCCAACATTCACCACCAACATCACGACATCGACCGTGTCCACGGAGCCTAAACTCTTCGCCTCGGGCAAGACCCGCCGCAAAGCCACCGACCTGCGCATGCAGGCGCTGGGCTCGACCTCTTCCATCTACAAGCAGGAGAAGATGCCCATGAACATGCGCAAGGGCATGATTGCCGCCAGGGTCGCTGGAGAGGCAAGGAGGAGGAAGGAGGCGAGGGAGAACGGCGTAATATTAGAGCGGGAGATTGGTGGAAAGAAATCCAAGAGAAGGGCGAGACGCGATGATGCAGTGGACAGGCCAGGAGTCGGAAGATTGAAAGGAGCACAGCTGAGAATCAGTGAGCGAGATGTCCAGAGTATCGAGAATACGAGAGACACCTTCGGCCGGAGGAGATAACAAAAATAGCCTCGTCCAACGAGTTGAGATGATAATGAACCACCATTTAGAATTTTTGTTTCACAGAATAGGTTGCCATCCATGGGTAATACAGTACTATGTTAACAATTCTCTTCCCCTTTTTGTTAAGACGATTCGATCGTCTGCATCCGACTTGAAGGAATCAGTCCTGCAAGAGATCCATCATCTCCACCAATCCTAAATATATACATAATGAACGCGTCCTCGGCGCATCATGGTTCCATGTCAGGCTGCCGTCTATAATTGATGATATTCCTTCGAACCTCTTCCAAAGGAAACTTATTGGACGTATAAATGAAACAGGCCAAAATGTTTCGGGCGATACGAGATGAAAGAAAAAGAAAAGCCGAGAAGGCTGGGGTGTGAAGAAAAAAAGGTCGTATGTCCGCAGAGAAAAAGGAAAACGAGAACTCGAAGCAATGCTGTCCCTCGCCAAAGTTGCAAAAACTCCAGTCCTACAAAATACAGTCGTGACAAGAAGCTCATAAGAAAAGAAACATCAACACATCACATCATTCCACTGGCATTTATAGCCGCGGGTTGGCTGATGGTCATGGGCATGCTGAGCGTTTGTAGGCTGTTGTAGGTCTGGGCTGGCGCAGAGCCGGGCATTTGGACCGAGTTCGATGTAGCACCGGTAGCAACAGCATTTAGTGAACCAGTGACATAAGCGTGCTCGGAGTTGGGAGAGGCATCCTCAAGGGAGCCAAGTTGATCCTCTCCGGAATACTCCTCTTCATCTTCGCCGGAGAGGTTGAAGGTACCCTCACCACCATCTTCGCGATCATGGGTGCGCTTGTGCCTAGCGAGGAAGTCAGATGTCTGCGTTCAGGGAGGGGTTCCAAGCGTGGCGTCTGGGTCTATGTGACAGTGACAGGAGGGTAGTGCATACTGTGCGAGGTTGTCTGAGCGGGAGAATGCTTTGCTGCAGTGAGGGCAGACGTAGGGCCTCTCCTGGGTGTGGGTTCTCACGTGTCTAAAGGCACTGATTAGATATGTGTCGGGAGTGGGCAAGACAAAAGAAAAAAGGATCCTTACCTCTTCAAGTGCTCCAAACGCTTGAACAAGCGTCCGCAGGTGGGAATGGGGCAGGAGTGAGACTTCATGGGAAATGGACCTATCTCCGAGACCGTTGCAGAACGGGCCCGGCGCACAACGCCAGGGGGGCCGTTCATACCAGGCCGACGCTCGCCCTGGTAACCGTCACCATGAAGATCCTCGCCCATCTGAGAGAAATCCTGCTGAAGGCCCATGGGGTTGATGGCGGGGCTGCCCTCAACCTGGGACAAGGGGCTCCCATGACGTGACATGTCCATAACATGGCGGTGCTGCTGGCTGGTGACAGAAATGCCGGAAGCGCTGTAGGCGAGGCCTGGGGGAGAGTTGTCCGCTGATTCATCGTCCTCGGCAACGGGACCAACAGAGGCGGAAACAGAGCGCCTCAGATCCGAAGGTCTGTGAACTGTGCTGTTTGAGGTTGGTGGCGCAATGGCCGTCATAGTCGGTGGAATAGAGGAACGGCGCCTCCTCTGCTTATAAGTTGGTGAGCCCTCAATCACTGAGTAGACATTGTTTGCGCCATAAGGGCGAGAAAACTGATTGCCAGCCATGTTGGATGGGGGTAGCTGGACCATGCCATTCAACCCATTCATCGAAGCCATGTGGTCAGGTATCGCCGAATAAAGACCCGTCTCCTCGTTGGCAATGTACGCAGGCTCGGCCGTCATGCCGAGAGCCTGCTGGGGGGGCGTGATAGGCTCGTAGGAGATGCCGCGGTTGCTGTAGTCCTCGAACTGGGAGGAAACAAAGCTAGGGGCAGGGGAGTACTCCAGACCATAGGCGGGCATGGACGCGTGGCGCTGGTGTCCGTGGGTGATTGGGACACCGTTTTGGTTGTACTGGACACGAGTGAAGTCCGGGTCCCTCTTGACTGGCGCGACCTGCGCGGTCATGGCGGGAGCCATTGTCATCGTGTTGTATGGCGCCATGGCGTCCATCCCCTCTGCCATTGGCGGCATCGACTGTGGCATCATGTTAGGGGGAGGCATTGAATCCATTGCTCTCATGACAGGGGAAGTGGACTGGCTCTGAGAAAAGGCAGCAGGCTGCTGTGCACTGAAAGAGGACGAGTTGGCCTGCTGCGCTTTGGTCAATTGTTCGTACAGTGACTGCGATGAGTCGTACTGGAAGGACATGGCAGGCTCGCTGACAGCGACAGTAGTGGCCTCCTGGCCCATCTTTTCACGCTTCAGGTCTCGCTCCAAGGCGTCAAGGAACAAGCGATCATGGGGCACGCTGTACCAATAGAAGACTTTCTGCTTCTTTTGGGTGCGGATGCAGTTGTTCTTGTATAGGAAATCCAGGAACGCGCTCTTGGGCTCTTCCAGAGAGGCATCGGTACCAGACTTGAGGTTGCGGAGATCTGAGAAGATACCCTCTTCAAACTTCTTGGAGTTCTTAACTGGGCGGCCGAAGGCCTGGAAGCGGAAAGAAAGGCATCGCACAATGTCGGTGCCGGAAATGTGGAAGAGGTTGTTCCAAAGAACGCACGAGACGTACTCGCCGGTAGGAAGAAGGAAACGGCGAATGTATTGGTCAGCTTGCCAGTCGACAGGAGCTGAAATGAGGAAGTACTTGAGGTTGTCAACCTGCTGAAGAGCAACCTGTGCATCGTGGGGAAGAGCCTGCTGGGCTTCAGTGCTCAGCATGAACGTTTCTGGCTTTTGGGACGCCATGCCCTGTGCTTGCGAGTACATTTGACAACTTCCGTCAATGTCGTTGGGGAAAAGGTCAGCTGTGGCGTTCGCGCGTTGGGAGATCGGGTGGATGAAAATGCTATAGAATGGCGCAGCAGTGCCGTCTTGTGAGATCGAAGGTCGCGACGCGTGCTGCTTCTCTCATGTGAAGCGCAGTTCCGAGTGAGATCGAAGAGTCGTGTCGTGTCCTATCCTCCACGGAAGGCTCAGCCTTATGCGAAAGGAGTAGGCAAACACTCTGGTCGTGTGGTAGCTGATGATGCTGATGTGGATGCTTTTGTTGCGATTGAAACTCGAGTCCAGCCCAGAGTGAGAGAGAGAATACGGTAAGAAATGCTCTTTTTCCACACAGCCCAGCAAGTGGCCCGTCAACGGCGTCAAGCACGTTGAAGGGAGTGGGCAAGAGAGAGCCGCGGTTAGAAGCCGAAGTCGAGTTTCCAAGTGATAAGGAAACACGAGTTGGGGGGTCCGCTCGACAATCGAATTAATGTTTTATGCAAACGTAGAAACAGTGTGTAAAATGAAGAATGTCGAAAAGCCGGGACTTGATGCTCATCAAACTGCCAGCGCAAGAAGAGATCGAGAAGCACGGCGAGACGGGGCCAGGCAAGACGGCTTATCCTGTCTTGAGGTGATCGTTGAACCCTGTGCTTGGAGATGATGCGACGAGCAGCGTCGGAAGAGTCCAGGGGGGGTAAAGGTGAGAGGAAACTCTTGGGCTGAGCAGCTGCGAGAAGACTTTTCAGAAAAGAAGGGAAAAGGAGGATCGATTGCGAGGCCCCAGGCGAGCGAGAGTGGGAGACGGAAAGAGGGGTTGTAGGAGAGGGAAGAGAGAGAGAGCGCGCGAGAGAGAGTGGGAGATGAAGAGAAAAAGAATGCACGACGACGACTATTATGATCAGAGGAGAAGAGAAGCGTCTTCGGGAGGGAAGGGAACGTGGGCGAAGGGGGGAGTAAAAGGGCAATCAGAGATCAGGGCGGCTTGCAGGGAACCAGCACAGCGGCGGCAGCGAGGTTGAGGAGCAGTGCGGCGCGCGTGTGGTGAGTGTGTACCCAGCAGCAGCAACAACAGCGAGAAGAGAGAGAGAGAGAGAGAGAGAGAGAGAGAGTGTGTGTGTGTGTGTGTGTGTATGGTGTGGGAGGGGGTGGGGTGCTGAAGGCATCAGGAGGGAGTGGCAAGAGTGAATTCAGAGTGATTTGGCGCGGGTGCCAGTGAGCGACAGCTGTCACTGGCAGCTGGCAGCCAGACAGATAGATGTGCCCATAGATGTGCCCAGCACTGGCAGTGCTCGGTGTGTGGCTTCAGTGGCTTCCAGGCCACCAGGTGCCCCTCCTAAACCACTGGCACCGTGCATATTTCATGACGGTAGGGACGCAAGAGGATGACAGCTGGCAACTGCAGAAGCACTGCATATTCGAATCACGACCTCCACTGAAGAACGCCAAACTAACTTATGACTGAAAAGGGGGCTGCCATCCATCGTCCGTTGCTGTCCACTAACACTGTAGCACTAGACTAAGGTACTAGTCACTACCGTAAGTACCTTATGTACCTACTTGTATATGTAATTAGTCGGGGAGCGGGACCTGGGTGCGCCACATCGTCCAACGGTACCTGACGCCACACGGATCGCGTCCCTAACTCTCTCGCTAAAATAACAGTCCCCCAAGCAAGCTTCGAGATTGGCCCTCTGCCAGCAATGCACACTACGATTCGTCGTTATAATTGTACTACTTGTATCCGTACTTGACTATTCATACAGTACGGCTGTGGTAGCCTCATCACCCTCGGCCTTCCCTCTCTTCTCTACCTCCTGTGGAACCCTTCGTGCTGTCCGTCAAAGCGGGCGGGACCCGCTCGAAGAAACTGAAAAGAGGGCGTTGGACAAGGGTGGCTCCGCTCCGTTCACTCATCCATTTGTGCTGTGGCAGGGGGGCGTGTCGACCACTTGACCTGTTTGCTTGCCGCTGGTTCATCAGTGTAATCAGCCTGGCAAGCTATCTGCCCTTGATGTCTTGTCATCGTGCCCTTCTCTTCGAATTTCATGACTATTACTCACGTAGTGGCTTGAGAGCAGGAGATACTGGGACCTGATGGCGCGCCTCCATCAGATCAGCGCGTTTCCAACGATGCACGATGGTGGCGCTACGTCCCGCATTCCAGTCATTCGGAATGAGCCTCAAACAGAGCTATGGTCAGAGCAACATACCAGTACTTATTTTTTTAACGAACACGGTTGTATATTCAACCAAGCAGAGGTCAGACCTGTCGGCAAGAAGCGAGAGACATAAACAGAGAGCATCAATTGCCGAGCTGCTGGCTTCTGCTGCTGCAGTCACAGATTCTTGCTTCGTTGCGCTCTACCTACTGTACACAAATACACTACGCAACGTAAGAGGGGCAGGGGGCACTACATGTTTATGACAGTGTTTTCCCACCCTCTCTGCATCTTTTCATCCTGCCTGCGTCCCTCTTCTCCAGTGGTTGCTCAGAGCTCTCCTCCGCCGCCCTAGATGCAACATCCCTGCAGGATCCGGACTTGATGGACAGACTGGGCAAGGCCGAAGTTGCGGAAGCGAGTTGCCATCGCTATCGCTATGGGCTTATGCGGCGTTGCGATCCACGCCTACCACTTGCTCAACCCTGGCGCGTGCCATTACTTTTGTTTCCTGGAAGTCCGGTTTGCCCAAGTGCTTGCTCTTGTTCACAGCTTGGGACTGCATGCTGGTCTCATTACGTCTTGCTGACAAGGCTGCCTCTCTCGCTTCGGGCAGCGAACCCTTGTCCACCGGTACAAGTCCCCAGCGTTGGCATATCTTACCAACCGCTCGATAAGATGCCCAATCAGACAAGGATCTCTGAAGAGTTGAAACAACTGAGGCTCATGATCAACCAGAGTTGCGCTCGCCGGCGGTTCATGAGACAACCCAGTGGCTGTTCTCGATGGCTTGGCCGCGCCACGACAAAAGCCAATCTGCATTCAAAGACGGGGCTCCTCATGATCGACTTACTCTGGAGCTATGCTTCAGACCAGGCACCACATGGGAGGCGATGAGTCTGAAGCAAGGTTTGAACATACATTACTCGAGCATGCCTAGAATCCAAGAGAGGGGGGGTTTTCCCTGACCTCGGGCTGCCATGCTGCCCACTTGGAGTTCTTAACCACCCTGTCCTATAACCTCAATCCCTGTCGACGGATCCGTGGACTGGGAATTGAGCGGTGGTCGCAAACCAGTTCTCAGTGGAGACTACTACTAATAGATCGAAGCCTCACAGCTTCAGTGTTTCTCTGGGTGGCCATGGCGGTACAGTAGAAGGCTCGGCCATAGTGCTAATAACCGTCCATTACCACAGTCACTGGTTCGCATGTACATACGAGTAATACTACTGCCACCCTTTTGCCCTGTGGTTTTCTGTCCAATCTCGCCAGTGTGGACTCTGGGTCAGGATACTCATCAAATACGGTGATTATTGCCCCACGTTGTGGCTGATTGTCTTATCGAGAGGTCAAGTCAAGCCGAAGTCGCATGACGCCACGAAGTCAGCGTTCTAATACTTTCGCCAGCTTGAGCGAAAGGTTCTTCATTCTCTTATTGCAATGTACTATGGCGACTTATGCACGGACTCGGCCCCGGTGGCCGGAGCCGGACGGGGACGCAGTTTGCCCGGTACGGTCGAGAGTCTGTATGGGTGGGCGCAAGTCTGAGCGCTGAGTGTCGTGTGTCTGTTGGTCTCCTTCCACTTCCAATTGGTGGTGCGATTCAAGCTTCGCCGGACTCACAATAGCTGATGGCAATGGTGCTTGGGATTCTCCATTCGAGACCTGGTGCAGCAACGGGCAGTACAACACAGGCAAGGTCTCTCACTGATCCGGCTGGCATGAGAGGATCATGCAGGGCACCAGTGCTTGAAAAACAAGCAGTATACGATTCCCGCCCTTGAAGACAAGAGTTCAAGGTAATCAGGAGATGAGATGGATGGCCATTGACAAAAGATCCTGTCATCGTACCATTCATTTATACAAATGTCTCTACTGGAGCGGGCATGTCTCTGGTCGGCGCGAGACGCATTGCCCAGTTACACAACGTCTAGGTTCTTTCATTCCTCTTCTTTCCTGGTTGCGCAGATGCTTGAGCTATGTTTAGCAGCAGCTCGCTCTCCTAGTAGTACTATGTACGTGCTGTGTCGTCAGAGAAACCTCGGTCCCAGATGATGCGAGTGATTGCAGAGTTAGCAACAAACCCTGAGAAACGGATGTTCCCCTCAGGAGTGGCAGATCACCTGCGGGAGTGCCTGGTGCTAAATTTTTAGCACCGTCGCTAGTACGCGCTGAAGCTGGGTTGCTTTAATTCACAAGTCGATTGGCAGCATGACATACGGGGGACTTGCTTACTATTCTCTTGAGTATGGGCCACAAATGCACCAGCTTGCCTTGGAAGAGAGCATGTACCGCAGGCTCAGGGAGGACAAAGCGGCTGAGGGCAGAGCCGGAACCACAAATTATGCAGCTTCATCCAACCCAGGTCCACAATCCTTGGGTCTGCATATGCACGCATGTGAACCCTGTTTAATGTGAAACGCGCCTGGCGGCCTGCTTCAGCATCGTCGGATGTTTTGGGGGGGTGACCCAGAGTGCGGGGGGGGTGGGAGAACCTCGCGTAGTGGGCAATTGGCGCATGTGTGCCCATGAGTTTAACGCCACATTGTGCTCTGAGTGGTTGTATTGGATGTCCTCTTCAATGCGGTCCTTTATGCATCAGTAGGAGGAGACGCTGGGAGGAGCCTGATCCATCAGGCGGATGAATCGACAGCGCCTTGACCTCGCGGAGGAGTTGACTGGCTGTGGACTGCTTGTTGCGGTCGCCTGTGGCTTGCTTCTTCGCGTTACTGGGCGGCTGGGCGACTAACTAAGGGTTCTCGCCGGGTCGCTTGCATTGATGATGCATTCGTCACGCTTCTGCTGCGTCAATGCTTGCTGGACGAGAATGGCTGGCTTGTTTGTCGACTGACGCCTCGGGAAGCTGACAGTCAACGATTGGAGAGAGACTGAGTTGTAGGGAAGAGAGTCCAGAGTGTGGTATACGCACAGTTCACGAACTAACTTCGGTAGAGTGGGTGGTATTAGTTGCTAATCTCTCTTCTCACCTTCTGTTACCGGCTTCGTCAACGTCACATCACAGCGAGTTCAGGCCATCGCCGCCCACTGGATCAGAAGAGGCCAGTGCATTTGGTGGGTAACTGGGCAATCGGTTTGATCGTCGTTGAACGGTTTCTGAAACACTGCCTACGATCTCGCGCGGTGCCCTCCCCTCCGTGCTTGCTTTGCTTTGCTTTGCTTTGCTTTGCTCTGCTCTGCTCTGCTTCTCTTCTCTCAAGGCTGTCTAACACGACTGCGCCTCTGCTATGCACACAGGCCGGGTTGTAGCTGGCTAATTGGTATGCATTACATACGAAGGAGAGTCTCGGTTATTCGTCAATTGTCGAGAGGTGCGTTTTGGCGGTTCTGGATCAGCATCAGGCGCTTCCCTCCCTCCCTATCCTCATCCGTGAGCAGCATTTCACAGGAGGATGAAAGAAATCATGTAGACCTCTCAATGTTCAAAGATAGGAATTAAGTCACGATGCACAAGTCCTTCAGTAATTTCCACGAAAATCCATGGATGGGTGTGGCACTGCACATGGAGAGCACCTACATGATGATACCTGGCATGCCAACGCGAGCACGATCACATTCTTTGCAGACAAATGTCAGCGCATATATGCATAAAAGTCGGTGCTGGGAAGAAGGGGACAAGCGGGAAGGCGACGGCCTTCCCGGCCCATGTTCTTTCTGGTCAATGAGAAGATCGTAACCCCTGGTGGGCTGCAGGATCGAGAATGGCGAGCCGACGTCTTCTCATGGTCGGTGTGTGGGTGTGTAAGCAATCAGCATTGTATTCGAAAATGGCTACATGGATTTCCGTGCTTCTTTCTTTTTGGGGGCCATGAGAAGAGCGATCTGGTGGCCGATCAGGGCGGGAAAAGGTCGTTGGGCGTTCCTGTATTCCAGATTGACGGGTGCCTGTCGATAGGCGTGACACTCTGTCACGCCTAGTCATAGACGCCTTCAGTCAGCTTGGGTGCGTTGGTGAATGGCAAGTTATTGGCGATGGTCAACTAGAGCCAGCTGACCTCTCATGCGGCCGGTGGAAAGAAACGTGGGAACAAAAAAAAAACCGTCGATCACCGTCTTCTGGCCCAGGATCCAGGTCGGGCCTTCTCATTCCACACGATAACTCCTACTGGCAAAAGAGACGAAGAGAGAAAAGCATCGAGTTTCAGAAGTGCTGAAACCTTGACTCGTGAGCTTCGTGGGCCGTGATCTTGAGCCTGAAGCAGCCGCCGACGACCATTTTTAGCAGCGTTAGCTATGGGCATCGGCCATCGACATCCACTCGCGAAAGAGCTCTTGGGAATCTGAGGGAGCCAATCACAGTCTTGAAGAGCTATCGCTCGCTCCACGGCGATACGCGCGCGATATTGACCCCATTTTTGTTCAGTGGTTGTGGATGTGTGTGTGAGAGAGAGAGAGAGGTCCAACTGGAGTAGACACGCATTGCATATGACGAAGATGGGAAAATCCTGGTGGGAGTGTCCATCGGAAATTCCATGCCTTAGCGCTCTGTGCTTGGCGGTGAGATTCGTTCAGAATGAACATGACGGAACAACGATGAAGGGTCGCTATTCTGCGGCCTCGATGTGCACAAAGAGCTTCTGATCCAGTCAGGTAGGTGCTTTGCCGCCTGAAGCAGATTCCACATAAACAAACTGACGCTGCAGACAGATGTTTCTATCAATGGCAACGATGGAGCACACCAGATTAACAGCCCTAGGCGCTAAGCTTGATGGCGTTTCATTGTCAACAAGGTCTCCCTACCGTCAAGACAACGATGGAGGGACACCACAAATCGATTTCCAGTCCACATTTGGTTTTGCAGGACCGGTTACCCTGGACTGAAGCATCACCAACACCCCCTGGTTCATGTTGATCGATGCTACCTCACGGACCCCCTCGTCACCATCAAGACCATCGCTTTCTTCCACATGGTCGGTCACCTTCACCGCCCCCAACACGTTGCGATCACCCGCAGCTAGCTACCTTCTTTTCCGCTCCTCTTCGTTAGCTTAGTAGTTTCGATGTCATGACTTCAACTGCCGGAACAAGGTCTCGATCAGAATCGCACTGCTCTCCACCGAGGAGCGAAAAATGTCCGAGCCTGGAGGAACCTGAAACCGCAAGAACCCTGGTCCGACCCTGCAGCGCGCCCTTGGGTGTTTTTACCCACGACAATGATCACGTTTTTTCTGTTCTTTTCTT
Organism: Sarocladium brachiariae; assembly: GCA_008271525.1. Taxonomy (NCBI): domain Eukaryota; kingdom Fungi; phylum Ascomycota; class Sordariomycetes; order Hypocreales; family Sarocladiaceae; genus Sarocladium; species Sarocladium brachiariae. The sequence continues at coordinate 2,857,976 of RQPE01000001.1, forward strand.
TTCTGCCGCTCATCTCTCCATCCATGATCCATCCATCCCACGTTCTGCCTGGCGAGGTCTTCCTCTTCTTGAAGACAACCAAAAATTGGGGGCGCCCAGCCACGAGCGAAGAAATCCACAGCAATCCCACCACTCCGCACCGTACCTTGCATATCCGTCCCCGCAGCTTTCCATAGCTTGCTAGCTAAGTCATTCATGGTTATTCGCAGCAGTTCATCCCTCACCTAAACTTTTGATTAGCAGTACGAACCCGTTCTCATTGCAAAACGACCCTGTCGAAAGTCTGTCAACAGCTCCCCTTCCTCTTCTCCGTGGTTAGAGTCCAAAATCGACAAGCCCCCTCCAATTCCGGGGTTTGCAGATTACTATGGCTCCATCCTGCGCGATCAAATCTCCCTCCCTTCTTTCGCACAAACTTTGAACGGTGAGGCTGATCTTGCTGAATCCACAGCAATCACCACCACCGCCACCAGACACTACAATGCTCTTGTAAACCCTTGCAATGACTACGACGCCATCCTACTTCGCAAGACATCAGCTACATGTGTACTAGTATGAACAGCGTCTGTGCGTCGTCCTCCCTTGTCCTCGCTTGAGGACAGAACTGGACTGTACCAGTGCACTCCATATTACTCTATACGCCAAGTCTGGAAGAAGCACACCAATTTTTCCCAGTTAGTCACACGGACCACTTGATCAAGAGAGAGCACATACCATGATATGCAGGTACATGAAACGCACATGCACAGCACATCCCAGTCCCCCCGTCTCAGATGTTACTGTACCCATTCCTATCTCAACCCTGCTCCTCTCTATCTTCTCTGCCTCCGTTAGTCCATCTTTGTCTCTTTCTGGATTACGACAAAAGCGACACTCCACATACACGTCCCGCTTCTATTCGACTTTTGTCCCTGGCCCATGGTGACCTAAACCGGCCTATACTGCTGCTTCGAGAACAACTCTGTTACGGTGTTCGTGGGTCTCCGTGGTCTTCCTTCTTTGGAGCTTTCCCTTCTTCAACCGTTTGTTTTTACGCCATGGCCAGCCTCAGCGAGGTCAGTGCTCTCTGTTTTGCGTGGCCGCAGGGACTGGAATGCCCCGAACATGCACGGCACAAGATGGCTGAGGTTGACAAGGGCTTCCATGGCGCGGTATTGACGGGCTGTTGAGTGTTCAAGACTAACCTTTCCAAGTACACTGAAAACCAAGAGAACAGCTTGTTGATCAGCTCTTCTGTCTGCAATGAAGTTGAGGGCCGAGTAAGAAGAGTGATCACATCCATTCCCTGCATCTGATAGCTTCCTCACAGTCGAGCAGCCATGCAGACGTTGTTACTGCCCATCTGTCCCGCCTTCCTGCCATGCTTCCTCCGGCCCAACGTGTGAAAGCTACGACTAATCATTTGTGGAACCACGGCTGACGAGCTACCATCCTGTCTATGCCTCCCTCACGTTTCAACTTGGCCCATCGCAGTGCCCTCCGCGGCCTACGCCTGGGGCTTGAATGCTCATCCCGCCTCGCCGCACACACTCGAGTGGTACATAGCCAGAGAGATATTAACCAGATACCACATTGATCTCCATGCAAAGTTCACTCCATAACCAGCCTCACCAACAACGTGGGCTCGGGGACCGCTTCTGGTTCTCCCCTCGTTGGCTGCCGTGCCGGACAGGTTCCCATCCCTGGTACTTGACTCGCTGATCTTTTCTCAACAGACGCTCAGACCGGCAAGAATCTGAGACGCGTGAGTTCTGGCGGGATTCTTTCTGGAGCTCCTGGTTTTGATAGGGCAGAATGTTGACGGCAATGAGACTGGGCCGGCTCTGATGGATACAGAGAGGAGGCAGATGAGGTATCCAAACATACATGGAAGTACTACTAGAAGATTGGCATTCAAATTCGTTCTTGTCCACCATCATCTAAAGAAAGCTCAAGTCGTGGTAACTAAGAATCGATAGTCTTCCTCGCTTCCTTAACGCAAGATTGAATCAAGAGCATCCTCGACCGTTCTCGACGTGATCGGAACCTCCGATGGTGACAACAGCCACTCAACAAGGTCTGATCCATGATCCATATGGGCCCGATCCTGAGCCCAGACCTGTCAATAGATCATCCGCCTCTCTCAGCCCACTTGCCACGGTCCTTCCCCCCCTGTCTGGCCTATTATTCCCTTGAACATTCTGAAACTCGACGAGAGGGGAGCCAGTAGGGTGGGTCAGTGGGTGTCCATGCAAGGACTATCCGGCCTTTACCATTCCTCCTACGCCTCACCAGTCGATACAGGCAAGTTAGTATAGCACACCCAGAGTATCCTATGAACTTGCCACCAAGGTAGCGGTGGTGCCCATGCCTCTGAAAGAGCCCTTCTACGAGGAGACCAAAGAGTGGTCCCCCTTCTCCCGCGGACCAGGAGCGAAACTTCCTCGACTCATGACAGGGACAGCGAGGGTGAACCAAAAAAGGTATCCCCCCCGTTATGCTATGTTTGATCGTCTTCTCTCCCTCCCTCTCTCTCTGTTCTTTCCTTCTTTCTCGTCTCGCTACGAACCGGACAGCGGGACGATCAAGGACAGACGAAGAAAGACTGGCTCCCCTCCAGAAGAAATATTCCGCGGCAGTGTGTGATGTCCGACTAGGACAAGGGCTTTCCCACACAGTCCCTCCACCGTCGAGGGAAGGGGGAGGGGAGGGGTGGTCGTCATCAGTGACGGGGGCTGGTTTATGCGTCTCTGATGGACTCTGAAAGTGCTGTGAATTGAGAGCGAGAAAGAAAAAAGTAATTGTTGTCAAAGACAGACCGGAATTGAGGCCCGGGTGGCGCGAGAAGCAAACTTTAATGTCTGTATGACTCGATATGGTCAAAGTGTCCCCCGGAGGCATCTCGAGGGGGGGGCTTCACTCGCCTCCTTGGAACCCAATTGCTGTAGAATTGGTCTTTTCACTTGCGGTGGAAGTCGAAGGCTTAACGAATACCACGTAGTAAAGATGCTAGAATTTCATGTGTGACATCAATGTCCATCGTCAACGCATCTCTCGTTGGCTTGCTGTCCATGGACTACCAGGTACGAACCACTTCTGTAACAAGATGAAGGACTGGTGCTTGCAGCAGGTCGTTCAGCATAGTTCCTGGGTTCATCATCTGAGAGCACTGGTCTTTATACTAAAGACGGTCCAGAAAGGAATTGATTGAATACGCACATGAGGCATTGTTGAGGCGTTAGGTGTAAACAACAAGAGTGATATTTTCCAAAGACAGCAAGACAACAGATCAAGTATGGATGCCTCATCGAATCGTGCAGGGTGGGAGCAGACTGAATGTAGAACCGTTTTTGAAGCTGGCAAAGTTAGGTACGCATGAACGAGAAAAGCACAGGAAATCCGTCAATCGTAGCCACCCTCCAGATGATCATCCACATACACTGCCCCTCCGAGCTTACTCTTTTTCTTTTCTTCATCGGCCGTATGGTCCGCTGGTCAGATATCTTCGATCGCCTGCTTCCCAACTCTAAATAGCCTAGGATCGAGCCTCCTCGAGTTCGAGCTCTAGCTGACGGATGCGCTCGCTCTGATCCTGTGAACCGCTGCCAATCTTCCTCTTGATAGCGTCCACTTCAGCAGTGAGTTGGCCAATCTTCTCGTTCTGAGCAGTGATGATGCGAGTCTGATTCTCAAGGAGCTGCTTGATCTGGTCAAGCGATGACTCAACGCCAGACGACGACGGCGCAGCAGATGACGCAGTTGGTATCGGAGTTGACGAGGGAGGGTTTGCGCGAACAGGTGAGGCTGGTTTGACCGGTGCAGGAACAGCAGTAGGGCTGAACTTAGGCTCAGACCGGATCGGCATGGATGAACGTGGCTGTGGCCTGGAGATCTCTTCAAAGCTGGATGCTTCGTCATCGTCCTCCTCTTCACTCTCGTCCCTGCTTTGGAACTTATCAGCGATAGCAGCCATGGAGCCTTGCTGCTCCTTCATCGATGGTGGCGGAGCCCGAGCCACTGGCTTGGTCTCTTCCCTCTTGGGTTCATCTTTAGGAGGTGCAGGCTTGGAAACAGGCGTCGCCGGGACAGGTGCAGGTGGCTTGTAGTCGGATGCAACCTCCTTTGGCGCACTGCCATCATATACGCTCTCAAGGTCGATCTTCGAGGGCACATCAGTCTTGCCATCGAGCCACTCCTTTGCGCTCACAGCAGGCTTAGTGCCGACGGCAGGTGGGAAAATGTCTGCCTGAAAGGTCTCCGCACGTCGCGGAACGGTGAAGGAGATGGGCTCAATGTAAGAGTCATTGACAGTTTTGTAAGCTCTCATAACCTCGTTGTCATGAACCTGTCACGTTCTATTAGCTGTGGAACCTCACAATATGGTGACTGAGCTCCTCACATTGATGCCTCTGCGCGGAAGGAAGGCGATGCCTCTTTGTGGATCAGGCGATTTGTACTCGCTCAGATACTCGAACTTGTCGTTCTCATACTCATAGTACCGAATGTTTCCATCACTACTGTTGTCAGCGTTTTACTCACAGGAGCCATCATCGGAAGAACGTACCCTTTGCCAGCAAGGTATAGGCAATTAGAACCATCATCTGCAATCACGTCAGGACTACATAGTGCATCACAAGAGGGAACCTGAACGTACCCCAGAAAGGCATGCAGACACCGGAGATAGAGTCAAGCATAGTGAATCCACCTATAGGCTCTGGGTTACCAGGCTCCCAAAGTGCGATTTGGCGCTCGCTCATCCGGGAGAATCCAGTCGTCGCGAACCTGTTATGCTCGCCCATCCACACAGCTCTGCTGTTCTTGGCGCCGCCGTGACCGGGAGCCTCATGCACAGGCTTCTCCTGACGTACGTCCCACACTCGGATCTTCTTGTCACGTGAGGTGGTGACCAGCATGCTACCAGCGGCGTTCCAAGAGAGCGACTGAACGATATCGGCATGCTTCAGCGTCAGGGGAGACTGGCCAGTGCCAATATCCCAGAGCTTGACGGTGAAGTCACCAGATGCGGAGGCAAGGATGTTCTCTGCCGCGGGGTTGAAAAGGACCTGTCCAACTTTCCTATCTAGATGTTAGATGATCATCGCTCGACGGTGGTCTCGGAGCTGCTACCTTGAGTGACCCGGTAGCTTGCTAACAGGAGCAACATCGGGGATCTCTTCTGCATCTGTGAACAAGGAGAAGCCCTCAGGGACCTCCCAGATAAAGACCTTGCCATCCTCGGATGCCGAAGCAATCACACGGTCATTGAAAGGGTTCCTGACGCCAGTATCAGCAAATCGTTGGGATCGGTTGGTTGGTGCCACGGGAGCCTACCAATCGGTGTCGAGAACGGTGGCAGTATGTCCGCGAAAGAGCGGGATTTGGTCAGGAGCCTTGCCTCGTTCCTCGAGGGGAATGACAGCAAAGGCGCCACCGCCAGAGGCATCCCAGTTGACCGCGATGTATTCTGGGTTGACCTGTTTATGGCTGTCAGTGTCGGCGCACTCGTGATCGTGTGACGTGGAGCTGGTTGGCAAAGTCGCACCTTGATCAGGTTGGTGTCCCAGGCATTACGAGTGAGGCGCAGGTTATCGTAGCAGAATTCCTTCCTAGTGGGTTTACCAAAGACGTGTCCTGAGCAATTGCGGAATGCGTAAGCAGTTGGTACCGTGATTGATCCAAGGAAGCAACCTACGATACTTCGACGCCCGCACGAAACGACCGGCCATGGCGGAGGGGGAGGGGGGTGGTGGTTGGAGTCGGAACGAAGGAGGTTGTAGAGTCGGAGTCGGACAGAGAGAATGAGGAGACAGGATCGCTTCGCTTCACGTCTCTTCGGTAGAAACAAAGCCCAGCAGACGGGATGAATTGGCGCACAAAGGCAAACAGGGAAGATTGCCAATGGGATTTATGCGCTGGGATGATGAGAAGAACACTGAAACCGGAGTAGCTGCGCCTCCTCATGCCGCGGAGCTCCCCACCGCCTGAGTCCCAAGCCACCTTTGACGTCGTGCTGTGGCTGGTAGCTTAGCTGTAAGGACCCATCACGTGATTAATATAGTCATTTCTCTACACATATTGGTGCACCTGTCACATAATTTATCAACATGGTGCAAACATTCATCTCATGAGGGAAGAGCTTGTTCATTATGCTCTGTAAAGTAAAGTCTTAAACACAAGATTCGTAGGTACAGTCACCCGTGTCTGTCCAACGTTCAGAAGCCAATGTCTCATGCCGTCGTGCGCAGCTATACCAACACCAATCCTCGCACAGGGCCAATAATAAATCACTGTGAAAAAACAAATGACAAAAGAGAAGACACTTGCAGTGTCGCGAATTTGCAGACGCCGAGTCATGCCCGTTTGCGCCGGAAGTGGGGGATATTGCACCGCCTGAAGATCAATCCTGAGCACCACGCTCAGGAGGGCTTCCCATCCATGAACATCATGCCCTGAAGTACGTTGCAGCGCACCAGTTCTAGTATAGGCTGCGAATTCCGGCGTCTCAGTTGTACATGCTTTTGGTCCGCGAGTGCACGCGACGGCCCGAAGCACGTCGACGAAGCTGCTCCTCCCGCTTGAGAACGAGTTCGCACCACTTCGCTCGTGATCGCACACCATTGATGTCATCGTCCGAGCTGTCGCCGCGGCCAATCACCTCAGACAGGACCTTCATCCAACTTTCCTTGTCCTCGGCAGTGTCCGCGTAGAAGTCGATCACCTCGCCATTGTTGAAGCGGATGCGGAAGCCTTCTTCGACGAACATATAGCCCTCCTCCTCTTCGGCGAAGGCGGATCTTCGGCGCTTGCCGCCCCGACCTAGTGTTTCCTTCTCAGTCAGGGCACGGCGATCATCGATGAGACGCTTCGCATTGGCCAAGTTGATTGTGGCTCGGGGTTGCCTCGTCGCCTCGTGGTAAGCCGTGAGCTTTGTGCCCACCAGCTTGAAGTAGCGACGACGCCAGTACTGACTGGATGTTAGCAGCTTCTACTGAAATACACACCGCGAGATACTCACCGGACAGTCTCCACCTTGCTGGCTGAGATGGCCCTCCCAGTTGCGGGACATCCTTTCCTCTGCTGCCTTAAGCTCACGGATGCATGAGTTCATGCTCTTGGGCATCTCATCGTCCGTCGAGTTCTTAGGGCGAGGAACGAAGAGGAGCTGAAGCTCAAGCTTGCCAATCTTGTAAGGTGCCCTACGAACCACAGCGGTGCTGCCACGCTTGCTCTTTACGCTTGAAGCAAAGCCAGCCTCCTCTGTCGCCCACTCGTTGAAGCAAGCAACCTCAGCCATGTAAGGACGCCCAAAGCATCTATTCTCGTGCTCTTTCAAGCAAACATAGGAGCGGGCAAAGCTCCCATCCTCAGCTGCCAAGGGAGAAAGGAGCTCGTAAGCAGTGGGAGTGGCGTTGCGGGATCGGAGCTCGGATTCACGCTTCTGTTGGGCAACTCGCTGGTCTTCTTCGCGTTGGCGCATCTCCATCTCTTTGCGCTTCTTTGGGGATGCCAACAGGCGGCTGAACGCTGAGCTCTTGGGCTTTGGACCCTTGATCACTGGAGCAGCTCTGGTGGGGGCGGGTTTCTCGAGCTTCACGTTCAGGGTAAGCTGGAACTCGAGGTCATTGGGTACGACGAGCTCGAACTCTTGGCCAATCGGCGCGTTTCGAGCCAGCTCCAGCCAGGCAGTGGTCACACAGTGAACTCCATTATCTAGGGTCAGACTGAACCAGGATCGTTCATTCTTGGGAATGGGCAGATCGAGATCCTTGACACCCATAACCTTGACAAAGAGGCGGCCTCTTTCGCCGCTCTCAGAAGTCGCAATCTGGGACTGGTAGTCCTCCTCGGGGACTTCCTTCAGCGCGGTGGCATTGCTTTCCTGGCCGGGAAGGGGAGGCACTGGCCCAGTCACGGGGCGGGCTCGTGTGCTGCTAGGACGAACCTTACCATTCCATGGCTCGACAGTCCAAGACTGTGGGCGAGTTCCCTTGACTGGTGAGTTGCCGACGGAACGAGTCTTCCAGTCTGTGTCACGATCTTTGTCGCTCGCGGCAACTAGTTTCGTATTCTGGCGCATGAGGTAGCCCCGCTTCTGTGCTTCAATCACTCTCTCGAAGTCCTGGTCGAGGCTCAGCCCAAGATCCAGGTCCAAGGTCAAGCTTCTCTTCTTGAAGCTAGGATGGCGCTCAAGGAACTCATCAGGTCCAGCCGCGTCTTGCTCCGCGCCCATATCGCGCGAGAGGCGGTTGCGATGTCTGGCGGGAATTGGTGGGACATCAGGAACCTCGTAGCTAACTTGGCGTCGTGCTTCCCGCATTGCAGCAAGGTCTGCCGGTGTGTTGGAAGCTCGGGTCTTAAGCTTGGAGCCAGAAGCTTTGATAGTCGCTTCCCGCTCAGGGACTGCTGGCAGCTCAGGTTCAGGCATGACGGACTCGTCATCTTCTTGATCCTCATCTTCAGGCATCGGATGATGAATCACTGATCCGGGGGTGCCTGGCTCATCATCCATCTCCTCCTCAGGCTCACCCCAGCCGGAGCCATCATACTCCGGCTTGCTCATTGCTTGCTCGGGAGTGTACGGACGCTGCAGGTAGGCCCTAGCATCTGACATCTTGGGTGCCTCAGGTTCAGCCTCCTTCAGCGGCTCAGACTTAACCTGCTTGGGGGCTTCAGTGTGCTTCAGAGGCTCTTCCTGCTCGGTGACCATGTAGGACTCAAAGTCGCGTGAGAAGTCAGAATGCCTTGTGCTGGGTCCGAGATCAGGAAAGCAGTCATTAAGGGCCAGTCCCTTCGTGGGAGTACTGGCTCTGGGTGTTGTGACTTCGTCGGCTGCCGCCATCATAGGCTGTGGGGCAGACTCATTGTTGCTTTCTGAATAGTGGCTCTCGCTATCCTGACCACCTGTTAGATCATCATCTTGCTTGGCGTACTCAGTGTCTGAGTGCTGGTACAAATCGAGGACGTCCTCGTGATCGGTATCTGGGTCGCGTGTTATGATCACGCTTCCCTCTTCTGCTTCCTCTTCCTCATCATACACGATAGAATCCTCAACAGACGGGATCGGGACGTCAGGGTCCAGAGGGAGCTGCTTCTCAGGGCTCCTCATGGGGCTGCGCTGAGGGCTAGAGCTTGGGGCTGGCGAAGAAAAGTTGTAATCAGACTCCCGCGCGAGGGTGTTGTTACCATTGACACGGCGCATGATAGACTCTCTGGATATTCTCTGAGGAAGTTGATAGTCATCCAGTGCGGAGATATCTCCAACTGTGTCGTCGGCCTCATCGGCCTCAGCTGCATTTAGGGTGGATTCAGGTTCAGATGCAGCTGGGCTGTCCATGCGGTCACGACCGTTACCACGGCGAAGACGTCGTTCTCTCTGGAGCTCAGCAGCTGACTTGCCATTGTTATCATCAGACAGCATCATAAGCTTCAGACGTTCCTCGAGGGTCATTTTTCCATTTCCGATATTCTGGATGTCGGATTTGCTGACTGAAGCGGGAGCGGGTGATGGGAGGCCTCGAGATCCACCCAGCATACGCTCCGCGGTCGCAGCAAGACCAGGTGAAGCCGGATTCGAGCCATTGGATTGCGTACGGGCGTGAGCAGCGCCAGGCAGAGGCGGCAAGGGGCGATGGTCTCCGTTGGAGTTTGTAGATCCAGTCCGTCCATTTGTGACTTTGGCCTCGTCGGCGACGGATGGATTTGCCTCCGGCATTGGGCTGCTCTCCCAATGTCCTGGTTGGTGATTGCTGACTTGTGGGCTTTCTCCTCTCCAATCGTCAGGACCAACAACGGGTGTTTTGTCTGTGTCTTCCAGGGAAGCGTCGAAGCTATCGTCGTGTCCGTGCATCAGCGCCGGATCATAAAGGTCTCTATCTTCGTACTCGTCGTCGATTGAATCATAGCTCCCTTCCCGGGAATTGGTTCCAACTGAAGACAGATCAGGTGTTGCCATCTCATACTCGTTGACTTGAGGCGGTGCCGCGTCGAACGTGACGCTCTTCGCGTGGCGATGCAATGATCGCCCGCTGGGGAGCTCTCGCTCGTCGAACGACGACTCTCCCGACCAGATGCCGGTCTCTGGGTCAAAACTACTCTTGAACTTCGACGGGGAAAGCGATGACTTTACAGGGCCGTTCTGGTCCTTGCTCGGTGTCCGAGGAGCACTGGTAGCCTCCACGGTTCCTGTCGCAAAAGTCTTGCTTGGGCTCATATTCAAAGCCTGGGGCTTGTCAATGGACGAGATGAAGACGTCGCCGTCTCGCTCAGAGTCGGGAGAACGAAGATCGCTAGAGTTGGAGGCGCAAAAGGCATTCCCTTGCACCTTAGCAAGGGGTCTCTCGATCTGAGGGATTCGGGTAGGATCATATTCCTGCTTCTGTTCCAAAGCCAGGATGTTGCTGTTCTTGACACGAGACGCCCGCTGAAGGCGCTCAATGCTGGATCGACGTGTTGGAGAAGGTGACCCAGAGCGTCCACCGAAAAGAGAGTTTTCTGTGTTACGATTTTGCCAGAAAAGTCGCGGGGAGCTCACACTCTCGAGGGGAGATGACTGGAATGGAGACGAGTCCATCTTGAGAGGCATCTTCTGCTGTGTGATGCATCAGTGTGAGACATTCCAACTAAACAAGGGGTATGAGGCTTTGACGACGAACCTTAGTCGGAGAGGTCTGGTTCCAACTCGGGGAATTGCGCCTCTGGGAAGAGGGCGAAAGCTCTGAAAGGGGACGTGGAAGGCCTGAAGCCATCTTGCTTGGCGATGATGAGTTGTTTCCTTTCGATATCCGTAATGGATGTATCTACGGGAGCTGGTTGTCAGCATACTGGAGCGGGCAGAAAGCAGGATCACGTAGACGTACCAAATCTGATGACATCCCTTTGGGCACCAACAGGAAAATTCGATTGAGCCTCGAACCACGCTCAGGTCATTGGCGTTTCAAAGGCCCACTGCGTTGCGAAAGTCGAAAGGTCTGGTATGCTGTGTCTCGGCCCAGCGCGATGGACTGTGCCTTGCTTGGAAGGGATACTGGAATGTTGATAGAGGAGGAAGTGGGAATTGCAAACTGAGGATACCCGCGAACTACGTCGCAAGCTCTCCTGGGTTTGGAAAAGAAAATCTAGTTCAAGTGAAGAAGGATATAGTCAACAACAATAGAGAAACGACGATGCTCCGAACACGAACGACGATGATGGGAGATGGTTGTGCTTGCGGCCGGCGTTGTTTAAGGGAAGCAACAGTGTTGGCTCATTAGTGCGGAGAACGGGGTGAACGAGCACTAACGAGTGGCGCTGTGGAAAACAAACAGAGCCAAGTAGGAGGGCTCTGATGCCGTTGCTGCGGCAACAGCTCGACGGCTTGTAGTTCAGCCCCAGCAGTGTGCGACAACAGCATGTGAATAGCAGCAAGCCATAACAGCACTGAAAATGGATACCCCGCACCAGTACCAGTAAGGTACCTAGGCACACAGAAACAGGGTCATAACCCCTGCACGAATATGAGTCGCCATGGCAGCGAAGCGTCGAAACTGGTCAGCTGCAGGAGTGCGAGAGCTATTACCTGGGATGATACGGCAAAGAGGAAACAATCGTTTGTTTGGCCTATTAGATGATATTTCATACATGAAAAGTTGCATCAGATATGCAGATCATACTTCGGTTCCTGGGCCTCATACGGCGACGGGCACAATAAGCATGTACTTCGCACCAAGCTAATGCCTGCACAATGCATGGAAATGGCCACTGCCTGGAACAAATCGTAAATGGCGTTCTTCACACGACCTATTCCCTCAAAAGTCTGAGATGTGCTACGTTGCAATGACGCTTCAGGGGCAATTGCTTTCAGATCCCGCACCCGCGGTTGAGTGTAATTACTTTGGAAAGCTAGATCAAGACCAAAGAAAAATAAAATAACAAACAAGCCAAGTCAAGGATGTGACAAAAAGATGAGAAAAAAAATGTAGTCGAACCGGGAATCGAACCCGGATTCTAAGCGAGCATCGAAGCGCTTATGTGAAGCTTATGTGCTACCTTTACACCATTCGACCGTTGCACTACAGAGGAGTAGTGGATCCTTTGCCCTGGGAGCAATTAATTAAGACTATATATCCGAGTAACCCGTTCCCCATCTGATGTGGGCCGATTTCGCATCCTGCCATTACCACAATGCTTGAATTCATGATTGCGCAACTTGAACATACCGTTCAGCACACCCAAATATGACCAAATTCCGACCCTGCATTGACCTGCATGCAGGACAGGTCAAGCAGATTGTCGGAGGCACTCTTGACAGCACTTCGGCTGCTCTCCAAACGAACCACGTCTCTCAATACTCGGCTGGGCATTTTGCGCAGCTCTACAAGGACAATGCCCTAACAGGTGCCCATGTCATCATGCTTGGCCCAGGCAATGACGCGGCAGCCAAAGAGTCCCTGGAAACGTGGCCAGGTGGCCTGCAAGTTGGAGGCGGCATCAATGACAAAAATGCGAAGAAATGGATTGAAGCTGGAGCAGACAAGGTATAATACCCAGATATGTCAATTGTGTGTGTGTGACCCGTGACAAGCTGCTTATGCAATTTTCTACCTCTAGGTTATCATTACATCTTTTCTTTTCCCCGAAGGAAAGTTCGATCAGGCAAGGTTGGATGCTGTTTTGCAAGCTTTGGACAACGACAAGGAGAAGCTCGTGATCGACCTCAGCTGCCGCCGTCGAGGGGAGAACTCCTGGTTTGTGGCCATGAACAAATGGCAAACGATCACTGATATGGAGGTCAATCAAGGTCAGTAAGACCTGAGAAATGCACGTGAAATCCACTGACTATAGAGTAGAATCCATCAAGCTTCTTGAGCCATACTGCTCTGAATTCTTGATACATGCAGCAGACAATGAGGGGCTCCAGAAAGGCATCGACGAGAAGCTCGTTGAACGATTGGCTCAATGGTGCTCAATACCTGTCACGTACGCTGGGGGTGGTAGAACATTGGATGATCTAGACCGTGTGAAGGAGCTCAGCAATGGCAAGGTTGACTTGACGATTGGCAGTGCCTTGGATTGCTTTGGTGGCAGTGGAGTCAAGTTCGAGGATTGTGTGACATGGAATGGAAAGCAAGTTCAGTCATAGAATACGACTTGAGAATTAGTAGAGCCCAAGAAACACAGCACATCTGAAACGATAAGCCTTGTCTCAGACTTTTGACTTTTGAAGACAAGCAGCGGCACGTTGAATTTGTCAAGGCTTGACGGAAAGGACCTCACCCAGGGCTGATGTGTTATTCTAGAGCTTCGAGAAGCGCGAGAGGATTTGTGTGTTTCGCCCCTTATCTCGTTCTACGATAATGGATGATGACAGATTTTTGGCTGGCAAATTTGAGCTGTTTGTATTTCGTGACTGAGCCGTGCAGATTTGTTGGGCTTTGAGGTCCCACACCAAACCGCTAATGGTGATACTGCCCGCCCATATGATTCCATACTGTGTTGCCACCAAACTCGTACCGGTAAGAACAGTGTCAAGAAAATTCACACTGTATGCCCGACGTCACAGCTTTCATTGTTCAAAGCTCTACCTAAATGCCTCAAGACTGAGCAATAGCTACCGAACTGGAGACCAAGAACTAGACCCTAAAACCTTCCAAACAATATTCCGAAGGACATCATACACGACCCTTGTTAAAGTAACATCCGGACCACTTTCGACCTCGGATTACCGCTTATCGAGTAGCTTCATCCGCACGTACCATCAAGGTTGTCAAGATGAGCAAAACCGAGACCAATGCCTGCCTCAGTACGTCACTCCTGGCTTGCTACCAGCGCGCACCCAACCAAACCTCGCAAATCTGACATATTACAGTCGTGATTGATGGATGGGGTGTACCCACGGACCAGTCGCCCAAGGATGGCGATGCCATCACCAATGCCAACACTCCGCAAATGGACGCTTTCGCGGCAGACAAGGAGCACTACACCGAGCTTGAGGCCTCATCAACCTCGGTCGGTCTTCCCGAGGGCCTGATGGGCAACTCTGAAGTCGGCCATCTCAACATCGGTGCTGGCCGTGTTGTATACCAGGATGTCGTCAGAATTGGTGAGTGCACTGATGTATTTCATTTGCAGCCGAGCTGACAAGGATATCTTTAGACAAGACCATCAAGGATGGTGAGCTCAACAAGAACGAGGTCATCACTCAGACTTTCCAGAAAGCCAAGGACGGCAATGGAAGACTACATCTTGCCGTATGTCTTTATTAATTATTCATTGGATTTTAACTGAATGCAATGCAGGGTCTTGTCAGCCACGGCGGTGTCCACTCCAAGCAAACCCACCTCTATGCTCTCCTCAAGCTTGCTAAGGAGATGGAGATCCCCAAGGTCTTTATCCATTTCTTTGGTGATGGCCGCGATACCAAGCCCAAGAGCGGAGCCGACTACATGAAGGAACTCATCGAGAAGACCAAGGAAATCGGCTGTGGTGAGATTGCTACCGTTGTTGGCCGCTACTACGCCATGGACCGTGATAAGCGCTGGGAGCGCTGTGAGATGTGAGTACTTCTCTGCGCTGCAGGGTCACTACGCAGTATTCGATGCTGACAAGACCAATAGTGCTCTCAAGGGCATGGTTCTGGGTGAGGGCACTGAGACCGAGGATCCCGTCCAGGCCGTCAAAGACGTCTACGCCAAGGGCGGTCCCAAGGACTGTGATGAGTTCCTCACGCCCATCATTGTTGGGGGCGACGAGAGGCGCCTGAAAGGTGCGTGGGCATCGCGTGTAAATTCTGGTGTTTACTGACCGACCGTTTGACCAGATGACGATACTGTCCTGTTCTTCAACTACCGATCCGGTAAGCCTTGGATCCGGCTCGCCTCACGACCTGCTACAGTTGCTAATCATGGGTAGATCGTGTTCGCCAAATCACCCAGATCCTAGGCGATGTCGACCGCTCAGTTCTTCCCGACTTCCCTTACCCTAAGGTCCACCTTACCACCATGACCCAATACAAGCTTGAGTATCCTTTCCCTGTCTGCTTCAAGCCTCAGCGCATGGACGACGTGCTTGCCGAGTGGCTTGGTAAGCAGAACGTTGAGCAGGTTCACGTTGCCGAGACCGAAAAGTACGCGCACGTTACGTTCTTCTTCAACGGTGGCGTTGAGAAGGTCTTTGCTCTTGAGACCCGCGATCCCGACCAGGATCTGGTTCCCTCCAACAAGTCTGTAGCCACCTACGACCAGGCGCCCGAGATGTCCCAGGATGGTGTTGCCGACCAGGTTTGCAAGCGAATGAGCGAAAAGAAGTTCCCCTTCGTCATGTGTGTAAGTGGCTCATGCTTAAAAACCCTGATGCGAGGTACGAAAGGCTGATCACGCGTGAACACAGAACCTGGCTGCTCCTGACATGATAAGTACACTCTAGCCCCTGTCATTGATCCCTGCTAACATTATAGGCACGTCGGACATACTGGAGTTGTAAGTCGCTCAAACAGCCCATACTTGAAGTAAGCGGAGCTGACTCTTCACAGTACGATGCCGCCATCACTGCCGTCGATGCGTGCGACAAGGCTATTGCCAAGATCTACGAGGGCTGCAAGAAGGAGGGCTACGTCCTGTATGTGACTGCTGACCACGGCAATGCTGAGGAGATGAAGATGCCCGACGGCAGCCCCAAGACCAGCCACACCACCAACAAGTACGATCCCTCAACGCACTCCTACGCACTACCGGATCACTGACCAAGATAGGGTTCCTTTTATTATGGCCAACGCTCCCGAGGGCTGGAGCCTCAAGGATGCCAACGGTGTCCTGGGTGATGTTGCTCCGACCATCCTCGCAGCCATGGGTCTCCCTCAGCCCGAGGCCATGACCGGCCAGAGCTTGCTCGTGAAGGGCCTCAAGCGTAGCGCCGAGTAAAAGATAGTTGATTTGAATGATTATGGAATGATGAGGGCATGTTGACGAAAGAAAATCGGTGTTCAATGGCAGAGGACATAGGCAAAAAACGGGTTCAACGGAAGCATACCTGGGGGGTTAAGCTCATTTGGAGCTAGATAACTTGCACACAAACACCTAGACTTGAACTAGAATAATTTGATGAGGTTGAGGTTGCACAATGCGCACACGTCATGCGTCGACCTTCTCTGCCTGAATACCTGATGAGCATTGCCATGCTACATATACATCCTGACAGTCACAGATGTCCCCTCGACTCGGTCTCGTGCAGCCCAACCGACGGGCCAAGCCCCATGGCAGCAGGTGTACCCTATCCTGGGCAAAAGGGCATGGCCTTGTGAGATGGAGAAATTCGCACATGGGGCTGCATACTGAAGCAGTCAATCAATATCTTCAAATAGGACGAGTGGCTAGCATATTAGCGGAGCTGGTGGTGCTTGTCACTCTGTGCCTTTGGTGCAGTGGTGGTTGTGAGGGGCAAGGCGGGTGCCATCTCGCGGGCCGGCCCCCAGCCACCTCATCGACTGTCACACACCTTGCGACGGCTAGCTTTCCACGCCCAAATCATAACAAAAGCATGCCGCGAAACGCCCAATCTCCCTGCAACAACCCATCTTGTGCTTTGTATATGAGCTGCCTCTCTTTCTTTTCTTTTTCAAGTCAACTTCACACAGAGGGTTTTGAGACATGGTTGCGTCACCATCCTGACTGCCGTTCTCATTTTCCTGAGCATCCTCTCTCACTCACTTACTCACCCAGAGATACGTGAGACATTGCTTGATCTAATAAACACTAAACACCAAAACACTCCACCTACCAAGCGCACCTTAACGTCAACCTCCAGAGTGCGCATACCAGTCTAGGGCACCAGTCCTCCTCTGGCGACACAGCGCATCTGCAGTCATGCCCGGCGGCGCATACAGGGACTCGTATGACCCTCGCGATGACTCCCGCGACAACGGTGGAGCGTCCAGGCCTCCTCCCCGCGATGCGCCTCCTCCAAGTCGCCGCATGAGCATCACCAACCGTCTACGAGACTCTTGGAATCGCGCGCGCGAGACTACGACTGCCACAGTCCAGCGCAAGACTTCCTCGGTGGACACGAAGAGCGCAACAGCCCGTCTGCGCGAGTGGTTGGACACTTGTAATGCTGAACACCACCACCATTGCAGCCCGCCTTCAGGAAAGGCACCTGCTGCTTACTCGGGGAGTGAGTCTGAGAGTGATGTCTCAAGGTCGAGGTCAAGATCCAGGGCAGGGGACGAGCCAGCAACTTGGAGGCCGGTATGGCTCATCGATTCCGTTGAAAAGAACCTCGTCAGGGCGAAGCCGACGGACAGGTATCTTGCGCTGAGCTATGTCTGGGGGACACCGCCACCGAAGCGAGGCGGTGAATCTCCTGAGAATCCTCCGTTGCAGCTTATGCGCAGCAATATCGATGCGCTCCAGCTGGGCATTCCTGCTGAGGACATCCCCCTTACCATATCGGATGCGATGTGGCTAGCAAAGAAGCTCGGAGTGCGCTATCTCTGGGTTGACCGTCTCTGTATCGTGCAGGATGACGAGAACGAAAGGGAGAGCACTATTCAGCATATGGCCTACGTCTACTCCAACGCCTATCTCACCATTGTTGCGGCGCATGGGGACGCCTACACCGGCCTCACCGCACTGAGCCCCAAGAGATCTGCGCGGAACCCTCGCACGAGCAGCAGGGATCACAACGACCTTCTGCTTGAATCAAAGTGGAATAATCGCGGCTGGACGATGCAGGAGCTCCTGTACTCGAGACGCGCAATCTTCTTCTTCGAAGACACGGTGACTTGGGAATGCCACTGCGACCTGTGGCAAGGCCCTGTTCAAGGACCGATCAAGGCGGTCCGCCCGCGGCAAGCGAAATGCCACAACAGACTGTCAACTGCCGCGTTCGGGTTCCAGCATGCGCCGTGGCCTGATATGGACGAGTACGCGAGGATCGCAGCAGACTACAGCGCGCGGAGAGTAACGTATGTCAGCGATACGCTCAGTGCCTTTGCCGGCATCACGCATGTATTGTCCAAAGTGTTTCCTGGCGGGTTCGTGTACGGCACGCCGCTCATGTTCCTTGATGTCGCCCTCCTCTGGCGTCCACAAGCGAGCATACGGCGGAGGGCGGTGACTCGTCCGCCTTTTCTCCCCTCGTGGTCGTGGATGGGCTGGTGGTTCGACGGCGTGCCTGTGGACTTGACTCTTTGGCGTGCGGCGACAGACTACGTTGAGGAAACTCGCTCCGGCAAACGCGGTCAGGAGAATCGTCGATTCCAGTCCTCGCATTTGTTCCGGATCAAACCGACGATACAGTGGAATCTCACGGACAGAAAGTCCACAGTGCCGATTGTGACCAACGGCTTCCAGTTCAGGGATCTGAACAAGACCAAGTCACGGCGTGCTTCCGCCGCAGCGCTTCCGCCAGGGTGGATGAAAGCTGGGAGCGCACACTACAAACATGACAGCGATGACGGCACCATCTTCAAGTATCCCATCCCGGTGGAAGATCCTCCGGAGAAAGGAGAGTACAACAACGCCGCGGTCCCCGGGGAACTGGCCTTCCCAGGTCCTTGCCTCTCCTTCAAGACCACCTCCGGCTTCTTCGAGGTGGACTACTTCGCCACCCTCTCCCCTCGCGACAGCATGTCGCCTCCCGTCGCCGTCGGCAACATCAAGATGTCCCGCAACCGGTGGGTGGGATCCTTCCGTGCGCACGACGGATGGCTCGGCGTGCAGAGCTCCAATTACGACGGCGACGAGAAGCTGGAGTTCTTGGCTATATCCACGGCCATGGAGCGCAGGGGCAGCCACGTCTTCCCGGCCGAAAGGTTCGACGAGTTTGCGGATGAGGACGGCATTCTGGACATTGTGAATGTCCTGTGGGTCGAGAGGATCGGGGGCGTCGCGTACAGGAGGGGGCTTGGTCATGTTCTGCTCAAGGCGTGGGAGGCTCAGGCGAGGGACGAGGTCGATGTATTACTGGGGTGACAGGGTTTGACGAACGTAGCCGAGATTTTGACCGGCTCTCCATTTCTTGGCGTGAGAGATTGTCCATACCTGGGAGTCTGTGGGTTTACATGTGTGGTGTATTGGAAAACTTTGAGCGTGCAGCGGCGTTGGAGGGCTTTGGTGGGTAGATGTTTTGCATAATCTTGTACAAGAGAAAGATAAAAAAAAGACTTGAGCCAATGGTAGTATCTTCGTTGCGCACAGAAACAAGGAACGGCTCTCTGGCAATACACACACACACAGAGAGGAAGAGAGAGAGAGAGACAGGCAGAGGAAAAGGCATGTATTGTTATAAGATGCGTTGGTTGACGTAGCGTATTGAATCGTTGCTTCATATGTGTCTTGAGAGCCTTGAAACTCCATCAAAACTCCCCAGGTTGTCCTTCTATCCGCGCCCTATATATAGTCGGAACCTCGCCGGGAAAAGCCCTTGCGGAAAAGCATTGTGAGAATGAACGCCCCTGAACCCTTGTGAGACCGATGGCAGCCCGGTGGCGCACGGCTTGTGATGACGGAAAATAGCAGGCAGCCTTCGCTGCTCATTCAATATGGCTTTTGGCCCCAGACGACACCCCTGTTTCTTTTCGTCAGTTTCGATGCTCTCTGGTTCCCTCTCTCGGAAATTGGGGGGTCACGTTGTCTTCCAGAGGGAACGACGAGGAACTTACGCGCCAAAGTACGCGTGAACAGATGTCTTCCTGATCAGTCTCTTGGCTCGTTCACCAAAGTCCTGGACCTCTTCATAGCTCCAACCGCAAACATTCCGCAGGAGGAAGAGAATGTAGCCTTCCATACTGTCCGACGTGATGACCGCATTGTAGAGTCCGACCTGCTTCCATTTACGATCGCTAGGCCAGCCGCCCAGGGGAAGCTTGAAGTAAAAGTGGTTCACGTTCTCGAAGCCAGCGTCTTTCTGCCACTTGATATTCCTGCCGTCCTCGATCACGCGGAAAGTTTGACCGATTTCCTCTCCCGCATCCTGGAACAGCTTTCCCCAGCCGTCCCAAGGGGTCCCAGCAGGTATCGAGTTGTCGTCAGACGTGATGTCGATGGAGTAGTCGAGGTGCTCGACCCAGCCGCCTGGCTTCAAACAGCGGAATATTTGACGGTAGAGGGCAGGCCAATCTTTAATGGAGCCCATTAGGCAGCGGATGTGGATGAAGTCGAAGTGGTTGTCTGGCCATGTCCAGCGGCCTTCGCAGTCGTGAAGTATGAAGCTGCAATTAGTGGGAACCCAGTCTGGTTGAATGGGAGACAGGTCGGTTCCTATTACAGGTCAGGTATAGATTCTTGAACAACTCCAGGGAAGGTTTCTTGACCATACCAATGACCTCGGCAGAGGGGTACTGGTCTGCGAAGTCTCTGTAACAGGCATCAGCAATGACACATGTACACATACTCTCAGAGATCTCTGTCTCTTGCGGGGAGGACTGCAAGGCATCTTACATTGCCCAAATCCCAGTTCCCGTACCGATATCCAGAACTCGATAGGGCCTGTGGCCAATGGGGGCTAGGAAGAGCTTGTCGTCAAGTGCAAGGGAGAGCATCTGGTGCCTTGGGTGGTGAAAAGTCAGCAAGATGGGAGGGCAGGCCATGCTCAAAGATCATCCAACATACGAAAGATCGAGGCCTTCATTTTGCACATCATCATTAGGACCCCTGTAGTAATGTCGTCTTGTCAGTACGATGTACTCTTACTGGCTGATAGTAGGTGGGAAGGAAGAGAAGGAGGCAGAAGAAGCTGACCAGTATGTGGTATTTTGGTTGAAGTTTTGATAGGTTCGACCGTGCAATTTGCGATATTGACGGACGCTCTCTGTAAGAGACAGCCTCGTGCTTGCGCTAGAAGAAAGAAAAGAATTGTTAGACGGTGTTTTCTGACATATGACCGTGTTTCTATGCGCCTGTCTCCCTACTCAGGTGTCTTGTCTTGTCTTTGTCTTGTCTTGGCCACGCCTTCGGACACCGCTGCCTGGGGGGCGACAGCGGGGAACTGACGGAGACATGGAGGGGCAACGTTGCCAGTGAACGCCTGAGGAGGGGCAGCTTCAGGGCGTGCTGCAGCGGAGTTCAAGGCAGTTCCAGTGGGAAGAGGGAGGGGTTCACAAGGGACTTGGCGGGGTGGGTGTTAAACTCACTCGTCTGCGAATGCTGAATCGTCGTCGCTTGCGCTGTTGTCCCAGTCAGGGTCCTAGACGAGATGCATTGTCAGTCAAGGGCGGTCGGAATAAAGAAGGAACAGACACAGGATGGAAAACGGGGCAAATCCGTGCTGTTGACTTGGCAACCCTGCGGCATCCCGTCGCTCGTGATGCTCTCGCCTCACACTCGGATGGGTTTTTTGGAAGACGGACCCGGTCCAGCCAAGGGAAGTTCAGCTACTGGATGCGGAGCTTTTCGACTGCCAGGCGCGCACGCAGGATATTACCAGTACAAAGCAGTAGCTTCAAAAGAGAACATAACGTGCTCGAGGGTGACTTGGCTGGCTACTTACTACGAGGATCTCATCGGCGCCTCCGTCTGTCGTCATGATTCGAAGGGTGGTGGCCTGTCTGGCTTTGGGATGCGTGAAGCGGTCGGAGAGGTAGGCTGCGATGGGATGGGATGGTCCCGAGAGTCTGGTGCAGCGAAAGTGATGGTCGGGGGTGTTGGGTGCGAAAGGGAACGAATGGTTGGTTGGCTACGGAATTGGCCTTCTGGTGCATGCCACGACCCGGGGCGAGTGAAAAGGAGGGGGATGCCTGGCCTGGTTTGGAACAAGATCGTACCCAGTCTGACGGCGCACACAAACGCACGCACGCATACAAACATAACACTGCAGCCAGGAGTCCCCCTCTCTCTTTTCTTGAAGCAAGCAAGCTAGCAAAGGCGCGGTGAGATGCTGTCGCACAGGAGAAGAATGGGTGTCGTTCCGTACTTTTGTGTCGCCCTTTGTGCAGTATGGACCAGGTAGGTGTCTGTCGGTCTGAGGAGAAATATTGTGAAAGGGTTGGCCAGCAGCAAAGAAGCAAGGATAATACTATGACAACAGGACAACAGGACACGCAGCCAGGAGAAGCTCAGGATTTGACATGGGTTATGTGCTACTACGACTCCTGGATGCAGCTGAATCCGAGAGCCTGGACGCTGTTGCTTTCCAGCTCGACATACATAGTACAACATGTAACTATGTATCGTTTTTCTCCTCTGGGCATACGAAGGCGGCATGCTAATAAGGTGCTAAGTACTAGCAGCCATGGATGGTTCGAGGCGATGACCCTGGCTGGCCTGGCCTAGTCGCTGCATTCGTCTTCATGAATGACTGAGATTCACCTTGAGGAGTCTCCCAAGGTATTTGCTACAGTTGTGAGAAACGACGGCAATGGAGCTGCTTTGGAATGTGAAGAACCCCGGCATAACCCTCCCACCTATGCTGTCATTCCTCTACACGTGTGCTGGCGAAGACCGTCGACGCCAAGACATGATTGAATCGGCTACCTTGGGTGTGAGGCTCTCTTCTCTCGTTTGCTCGCCCAGCCGCCTGAGGACCTTCAATGGGAGGGCCGTTAAGACGCGGGGTTGAGACGACATAAATGACCGATAACTGCTCGTAGAAGAAGTACCTTTCTACAAAAATAGTAGCGATGCAAGACAGGCTCCATGGAATGAAGCAGACGGGGCGCCTCAACTCCATCGTCTCTCTGTCCTTAGCTGGAGCCAAGGCAAGACTTGCGCCTGTCAAACAATGGCCCTTGACTACAATTCGACTAGGCTGACTGGAGTGAGTATAGATCTGACGACGTAGGCGGGGTTGCTTGAAGTTTTAACTGGCACGCCACATTTTACTTTGAAGCTAAGCTGCCACCAGTTTGCCTAAGAGCGAGTCGAGGATAGGAGCGCGTAGAGTGCGTGGGAAGCAGGGCGACTCACCTCATGGGATCGAAGAAACTCAAACGTACAGAGTACAGGTACCACGATTTACTAAGAAGTACACATGACCCGTACGGAGGAGCATATAGACTAGGGAGGAAACTGGGACTGGGCCACGTTGATCTCTTCTCCTCCCTGGTCAGAACCCAGGGCTCCCTACCGATCTCTTTAGGCTTGAGCCTTTCGCGGGGTCTCGCTCGATCTACTGTACGCAGTCGAGACGCAAACATTTTGCGCGGATTACTGAACCGGAGGTAGACATTGGTTTGAAATGCATTAAGGAACGAGTCCAAACATCTTCCATGAGCAGGGTATCTCGGATAGGAAATCATTCCGTGATTTAACGGCCTTCGAAACTTTAGCAAGGTCACAACGTCCTCAAATCATATGCCATGACATTTGTAAGGGATTATTACGCAAGTCCATAGGTAGTAGTAGTACGCACCGGCTTACCTTGCATACGTCCAGAACTCCTTCAAACCTGGAAGCAAGCGATTACGCCCAGGGTCATCAACCTTGGAGCCACCCTATATACCTGATCCTTGCGTTCTATCGACGAACAGTCCCGATTGCTTTTCCACAGCGGAAACATTGTTCCTCATCCTTGCAGATCGTCAGGCTCGCCGGTGCATTCCGAATCCGGAAAGCCAGAACCCCTTGTTTTCGGGCTGCTGCGATGATCCATGTCAGCTTTTTTGTCTTTGTCTCTAAGATGCTTTTTCCCAATGTTTCTGCCGCGAAGACGAAGTTTTAGACTTTCTGTGCAATCGTAACGAGTGTCCTTAATTTCCCTTTTGCCGCTGCCGATCCCGTGATTATTTCCCTCATGCTGTGGGGTATGAGGTTTTATGTGCTCGAATCTCGGCAGTTCTTGCCTACGTAGAGATGTTGTTATACATGGTGAAGTTGGAGAAGAGTTGCATCGTAGAAGCTTCTCACATCAGGCCAAACTGCAAGCCCGCATGATGGTGGCGGAGAAAAGCGAGAGAGACACAGCCAGAGACGGCCAGAGAGAGAAAGAAAAAGCACGGATAGCCTCACAGCATGCTTAATTTAAAGCCATGGGCATGTGAACTGTAATGACTTTTCACACTGCCTCTCCTGAGATATCCAAGTCGCACCATGTTGAATCCCACACCTAGGTACCTACTGATGATATTCATTTTCAGTAAGGCACCTCGTCGTAGGTAAGGTGCTGTGCCTTTCCCTTACCCTGAACCAACCCTCCATCACCTTTACACCTTGCAATGTGGCGGCGGCCAGGCACCAACCAGGCTTGACCTGCAGTGACTACGGTACAGGCTTAAGCCACCAACCTCGAAGCTTAATAACCGCCCACCAAGGTCATTTCACCACATCACCAGATCACCAACCTTTCACGCTTCATCCACTCCCATCCCAAAAGCTTGGCCTGATGTACAATGCTGTTCCTGGTCCCAAATATAGATCCCTCTCGCCCATAATATCCCGATTCATTCACTAATCGACCCATCTTCTCCGGGTTACCGCCAATCGCGGCCGCCTCATTACCCACCAGCCAAGCCCTGCAGCCGCCAGCCTCATCCGGAGCCACTCCCGAGCTCATCCAAACATTGCTCAATCCCTGTTGCCTGCGTGCATATCATTCGGTGTGCCACAATGTGATCTCTGCCTGCTCAAGTTCACAGGTCAACACGCCCTCGAATGGCATCCGAGCACTTTGAAATCGGACCACGTTGACTACTCTATGTGAGTATCGGCTCTGAGTTGGCTCGAAACCTTATCTTGCATCCCCGCCAGGTCAACCAACCGACTTCTGGTCTCGACCTCGTTCATTCTTCTGCAGGACGCGTCGTCCTTTGATCAGCCCTCTCGCTTGGCTACGGAGGACCTTCACGTCCACCTCCTCCTCCCTAGGAGCCAATGATGGCCGGCATTGCAGAATGACTCTGACCCAAATGGTATCGGTACTTATGGAGTGGGCCATGTCTCGTCATCCTTCGAGTCTACTCGGCCACCACGACGGGCACGTATTTTATGCTTGTCTAGTACTGTACTGTACCTGTGTGTGCGGCCCTCTGCGCCCGTCTGCATTTCCAACGCAGATCGACTCATCGAGCTCCCCCACATGGCATGATTCGAGCCTCGTCAGCAATTGCCCAGGAACAGCCTGAGCTTATTAGTCGGCTGCCAAACGCGGTTCTCAATCGAGCATACAAAAGTAGTCACGTAGTGTGGCCAAGCCCCATCTTATGGTTGTGCCACAACCAGACATTTTGTGTCAGCAACCCGTCTGGCTCGGTGAGACAGCTTCTCACCTTTCTCGACAATCATTCCGACACCTCCGAGCTCATGGTCTGCCTTTTTCAAGGGTAGCTTCCGCCGTGTTGTAAGCGCGCCTTGACGCTTCTCACCAAGAGGAACGCTGTTTGCCACGGCCACGGCCACACCAACAAGCAAGTACCGCACGAAGCGAAGCTCGCCGTTGACCTCCTTGATATCGCCCCAGCGCTGTTGCACCACATGTGGACCCTTTCGGGGGTGAAATGGTGATGGGCAAGTCCCGCACTGACATCCGCAATGAAAGTCTGTGTCTTAAACTTTCGAATCACAGTCGGCGATCTGGAGAAGAAGCTGTTGTGCGGGCCGTGCTAAAAGCCAAGGATCTAAACAGAAAATGTGGTGTCATTCTCTATCCCTGTAACGAGAGCGGCGGCCGCGACCTTGCTGATGCTTGTTGTCAAGGTTCTCAGGTGTGCTTGATCAAGTTGCACAACAGGGCGGCAACAAGCCCCAGACAGTCATCACTCTGCAGGAAACAAGGCCTTCTGATCTTTTCCATTCACGGCCTGGCCGGAGGATGGGTGTTGTTCGAGCGAACATTCTTCCGAGTGGATCGATGCTGCAAGCCCATGTGCAGAGGTTCGAACTCTGATGGGCGTGTGTAAAACAAACCCATATGACACCGTTGTGCGTATAAGTACCTCGATGTTTTCTCTCCTCGGGTCGGTCATTGTGTCCAGAGAGAGGCCTTCTACTATGCTCTTCACGAAGCCATAGACAAAAGGCTCATGTGACTTGCCAGACTTGCCTCCTCATTCCAGCATTTATAGCAAAGATTCCGTCATAATGGTGCCCAAGTGGATCATAGCCCTTGGCCTGGCCAGCCTGGCCAGTGCTCAATGCCCGTTCGCTGACCCTGGACGCCTTGCGGCTCGGGCTGAGGGCCGCGAGGGAGGCTCACGATCTCATCTTGAGGAATATGAGGTTGATGATACGGACGTATACCTCACATCTGATGTGGGGGGTCCCATGGAGGACCAGCAGAGCTTGAAGGCTGGCGAACGAGGCCCGACGCTGCTGGAAGACTTCATCTTCCGTCAAAAGATCACCCACTTTGACCATGAACGGGTATTTGTTTCTGTTCTTGGGAACATCTGAACGTCACTGACCTCGGTCTCTAGGTTCCTGAGCGAGCTGTTCATGCCCGTGGAGCCGGTGCCTTTGGAACCTTCACGAGCTACGGCAACTACTCGAACATCACCGCCGCTTCATTCCTGTCTGGTGAGGGCAAGCAGACACCGATATTTATCCGTTTCTCTACCGTTGCGGGCTCTCGTGGCAGTGCTGATACTGCTCGCGATGTGCACGGGTTTGCTACAAGATTGTGAGTTCCGAATTTGCCACAGTCACATTTCTTGTCCTTTCAAAGGCAAGTCATCTAACAGGTCATCAGTTACACCGATGAGGGCAACTTTGATATTGTCGGAAACAACATTCCCGTCTTCTTCATCCAAGATGCGATCCAATTCCCCGACCTCATTCACTCTGTCAAACCCGCTCAGGACAGCGAAATCCCACAAGGTGCAACTGCTCATGACTCTGCGTGGGATTTCTTCAGCCAGCAGACATCCACTCTTCACACGCTTTTCTGGGCCATGGCTGGATATGGCATCCCACGCTCGTACCGTCACATGGTAGGTCAGACACGACTCTTGTGCACCAAACAAGGTTACTAATCAGCAGCAGGATGGACACGGTGTGCACACCTTCCGCCTTGTGACGGATAGCGGCGATTCCAGACTTATCAAGTGGCACTTCAAAACAAAGCAGGGCAAAGCCAGCCTGGTGTGGGATGAGGCTCAGCACATTGCTGGTAAGAACGCCGACTTCCACCGCCAGGATCTCTGGAACGCCATTGAGTCAGGGAATTATCCTGAGTGGGAACTCGCTGTTCAAATGATTGACGAGAAGGATGCCTTGGCTTTCGGGTTTGATGTTCTTGACCCTACCAAGATTATCCCCGAGGAGGTTGCGCCGCTCTTCCCTCTCGGTGTGTTGAGGCTTGATGACAACCCAGTGAACTACTTTGCCGAGACCGAGCAGATTATGGTAAGCTGACGATGACCCTATTCGGCTCACGTGAAGGAGCTCTGCTGACACACGGCAGTTCCAACCCGGACACATTGTTCGTGGTATTGACTTCACCGAAGACCCTCTGCTCCAGGGCAGAATCTTCTCTTACCTCGACACTCAACTGAATCGTCATGGAGGTCCCAACTTTGAGCAACTGCCAATCAACCGTCCTATTGTGCCAATCCACAACAACAACCGTGATGGAGCTGGCCAGAATTTTATCCACCGCAATACCGCGGCTTGTACGTTCCATCCCACAGCTCTCGCACGGGCCCCTCAATTAACAACTCCGCAGATTCTCCCAATACGCTGAACAATGGCAGCCCCAAGCAGGCCAACCAGACACAAGGCCGCGGTTTCTTCACAGCCCCAGACCGTACGGTTTCCGGTTCTATGGTTCGCAAGCGCTCCTCTACCTTCGATGACCACTGGAGTCAGCCCCGTCTATTCTACAATTCCCTCTCGAAGGTTGAGCAGCAGTTCGTTATCAATGCCATGCGCTTTGAAATGA
This sequence comes from Sarocladium brachiariae, assembly GCA_008271525.1. Taxonomy (NCBI): domain Eukaryota; kingdom Fungi; phylum Ascomycota; class Sordariomycetes; order Hypocreales; family Sarocladiaceae; genus Sarocladium; species Sarocladium brachiariae. The sequence continues at coordinate 2,885,735 of RQPE01000001.1, forward strand.
GCCACCTCTCGCCACGTGTGCAGGAGAATGTGCTCGTTCAGCTCAACCGTGTCAGCCATGATGTCGCTGACCGTGTTGCCCGTGCTTTGGGGCTTCAGGCTCCAGCTGCTGATGATACATATTACCACAATAACAAGACAGCGGACATTTCTATCATTGGAACTAAGCTGCCAACAATCGCTATGATGCAGGTCGGCGTCCTGGCTTCGATTTCATCAGAAGGGTCCATGCGAGACGCTGCTGCCATCAAAGATGCTTTCAAGGCCGATAACGTGACTGTCACTGTCATCGGAGAATCGCTTGCCGATGGTGTAGACGCCACCTACTCTCAGGCTGATGCTGTCAGTTTCGATGGCCTAGTCACTACGGAAGGCGCCCTGTCCCTCCTTGACCCCCGAAAGAGATCGTCTCTCTATCCTCCTGGACGCCCGGCCCAGATTGTTGCCGATGGCTACAACTGGGGCAAGCCTCTGGCTTTCCTCGGCGGCAATGCGGACACCGCCCTGAAAAACGTGGCAGTGACAGCCGGTGACGGTGTTTATATTGTAGACAGCACCGATGCTGCTGTGAGGGATTTGAGGGATGGGCTTGCCGTGTTCAAGTTCGTGGACCGATTCGCACTTGATGACGATGACATGAAGAGTAATTCCACCAAGAGGGCTGGCTTCTAGCATGTTAGATGATCGCAAATTCTCACGAATAGGATATTTTTTTCCCAAAGTTTTCGGACTGACCTTCGCCGCTCCTCAAGACCACCAACGCTGCAAGGCATACATGCATTGCATGCCTCTGCCATCACGTGGGAGGTCGCAGAAACGGCCGCGTCGCTTTCCCCTTTCCAGGATCAGAGACGCCGACTCGGAAAGCGGGGAACGTACGTGAACCACCTCAGTGGATGTTTGAATGAGGCTTTTATTCCCGAAGCGTTACTGTCCTCCTTGTAGTCAGTGATGTAGTGCCGGTATCAGAACGGATAAAGAGGGGAAGCCGATGGTATGTAAGCTGCGAGGAGCTTACGGTCCTTGGAAAGGCCCCAGCCATGTATCTTTCGTTCACTTCCGTAGTTGGCTATCGCATATACTCAAATATTTTTGTCTCCAGCCTTGAGGCTTCCTGCTAGGCCAGGTCATTCCCTTCAAGGTCACCCAGTCTAAAATGAGGCCTGATGCTCTTGAACCATCCAAACATGATACTGCCTTCATACCTGATCCAAGTCATCGACCACCCGATTTGTGTTGTATCAACTTTGTGGGGTTAGTTTCTTTATGCGTGATAGTATCCAGCATCACAACGAGGTGAACCCATTGAATGGCATTCAAAATATGGAACGGAGTGGGATATGTGCAATTGTACTCCTATCAAAACTCAGTGGGCAAAATGGGGGTTTCCCAATCTACAGACTGGGGGAACTAGAACTCCTTAATCCCATTTCTTTGCAAAGACTCAGAGGAAGCTGCTCAAGCAGCATAGACTACAGCCCTGGGTGCGCCGTCGCCCCAGATCCCGAGAACAGCCAGGGCGAAGCCGAGTGTCGAGATGCCCGCTCGCACCTTGTAGCCCTTAGACATCGCCTCGACATGGGCTCGGACCTCCTCGCCGTTGACATCATCGATTTCCTCCTCACTGGCCGCGTCGCTATGCGCATCACCCAGAACCTCATAACTAGCTTCCATCATCCGAGACCGAGACGCGGACGATGGCTTCTTCGTGGGACTAGGAGCGATGGGTGCAGGCTGAGGGGAGAGCAGATTTGGGATGGCGGCCGAGAGGATGGCAAGAAGAGAAGTATAGATCAGGTAGGGGTGTCGAGCGGAGCGTGGGGAGATGGCGAAACTCAGGAGGAGCGGTACTGAGGCGAACGTGGTGAGGATGGGGATCGGGAGCCTCAGGGACGTCGTGAGGTTGTTGAGAGCCTGAGCGGCGGATGAAGCGGATGGTAGACGGAGCAGCGCAGGAAGGCTGAGGCTTGAGACGGTGTAGGAGACGCCCTAGTCGAGATGTTGGTCAGCGGCGGGTGCCATCCACAGTTTGGAACGTCACAAGGTCCATGTTTTACGTAGAGAATGAGATATCGCCTCCAGACAAAGGCTGCATCTTATTCTCCTCTCCGCGTAAAAAAACAAGGGAAAATCTATTCCGAAGCTTGCGCAGCAAGATAAAACAGGCCCGTGAAATGACGTCTGCGAGGCGGCGGGTAGGAGGGGTAAGGCGTAGCGGGAAGGTCAACATACCGTCAGGAGTCCGAGAGACACAGTGCCCACGAACTTGAGAATGGACACACTCTTCGCGGCCATTGTGACAATCTTCAAAACGGCACCGAATCGTGTGTGATAACAGGTTTGAGGGTTAAGAGAAGGGGGGGGAACCGGGTTCAAATAAGCCACTGTTTGATGTTTGAACAGAGTTGAGTCTAGGCGCCGAACGGGGGAGTCGGTTATGGAGGCAGTTGGGGATAGTGGATCTTAGCGGGTTGACGGTGGTACCAACCCGCGGAGGACGTCACAGAGTGGGCTGGTTCGATTGTTAGTCAGCACAAACAACCTTATCGGATAAGAAGGGCTACAGTCAGCTCACCAAAATTTCGCTGGAGCTTCCCTTTTATTCATTTCTACCTACATCACCCTCTTCCTTACCTTTTGCACACGTACATTCTCGTCACGGGTGACGACCATACGAACAAGCCCCGGTGGACTACATTTTCTATAACGTGAGTCGAAATTTTTCTTACTTCTGTCTCGCCTGTAATCCCCAGCAACACGATCGGCAACATTCTCTCGACATGATGATCTACTCAAACCCTTCATAAATAATAGGAAGAGCCGTCTGAGACCGCCTTCGAGCTACTCTCCTTCGGGGGAGGATGCTCCTCGGCTTCTCCAGTGGGAAATCCAGCCATTAGGGCAAGTATAACCTCCAGCTTGTTTTCATGCCTGCATCGTCTTATGCGCCTGGCATGGGCAGCCGCTGGGGGGTGTGCTTGGATCTGGTGAGCCCGGTCTGCTGGCAGGGGTGGGGGCAGTATTGCTTTTAAACGGGTTTCTGAAGCTTTCGAGATGTTCTGTTTCGGTGTTCTTTTGTTCTTCAGTCTCTATTGTCCCCAGTCCTGAGCTAACTTTGGTCAAGGTTTACAGGTCATTTCAGTACTAGAAGTTGCTTCTTCTTTCATCATCACTAGATAGTATATGAATAATACACTCATCATGTTGTTGCCCTTGAACTCCTGAACTCCAAGCCAATGCCGTGATGTCGTAAGCAATTCAAGCAAAGAAGCTACTCGTCGCTGTCGCTTTCCAGCACTTGGCGCTTCCCCCTTGCTGCATTCTTCCGTACTGGCACATCTCCCTCTTCTGAGTCTTCCAAAGAGTTCGAGATCTGTGTTCTGCTTCCTTTGCTGTTACCAATCAAGTCGTTGAGGTCCGGAACCCCATCGCTCTCCTGCGTTGCCGTGAACTGTGTTGGCGTGAATAAGGGTTTGCTCAAAGCCTTTGCTGCTGGCGTTGCTTGAGCGATGGATGATGTGGGAACGCCATCAGTGTCTTGCATGCTGGAGATGATATGGTTGTCTGACACAATGAAGTCAAGGAGATCCTCTCCGTCGTCAGATCCATCTGATTCCAAGGCGTCACTATCCCGATCACACGCATCACCCACTTCGTCACTGTTGATGCCGTGCTGGCCCATATCAGCTCCATTCCGTCTACTCTTTCCTTTTTTCTTCTTTGGCCTCTTTCGTTTTGTGAGACCGAACTCCTCTATAGCTTCCTCTTCAGATTCAGATTCATCAAGGTCGTCATCATCATCGTGTGCATTGGTGCCGCCCCCGGACTCAGTGGCCAGGAAAGCTTTGGCGGCGCTGAAGGCTGGTCCTCTCGCCTGCTTCTTTTGTTTGGTCTTAAGCTCTGTCTTGGATCTTGCCAATGACAGTGTGGTCGTGCTCACCGAGTCCCGAATTTGAGGTGCTGTTTTGCGTCGTTTTCTTGGATGTTCACTTTCCTCCTTCGAGCTGGCTTCTGTTTCCCCGTCGGAGCCCACGAAGCCCTTGACGGGTATCTCCATGTAATCACTCTTGTCAACATCCCGACAGTCGCGCAAGAGATCAACTGTCGTGGATGAGATCATTCCCAGCATCTTTACACAGCGTTTTGTCCGAATACCATGCCGGACATGTACCACCTTCTGCAATTGACGCTGAAGCTCAGGATGCGCACTCAAATCTGGCATGTATGTCTCTTCAATCGTCCTATTATTGAATGGTAGATCTCGATATGACCGGTCAAGCTCGGCCATCTCGGAAGGCCTCAGAAGAACTTGCTCCGTCTTTGGGATAGTAACAAGGTCTTGGAGCTCTGCGTCGCGCTTTTGGACTCGCCGGCTTTTGTTCGACGGACCTTTCAGAAGATCAGAGACTTTTTGGAAACCAGTCTCGACCCCATCTGGCATGTGAAACTTCTTGGGTGGCTTTTTCTTGCCCTTGGCAACGCCTCTTTTCTTGGGCTCGGGCAGAGACATGTCTTGTGTGTTTTCCACAGGAATCTCAACATGGCGCTTGTCAACTTGTGGTTGAATATCCCGAGGTACTATTCTTGTAGATAGATCGAAGCGGAAATTGAAGCGGCTTCCTTCGCAAATTAGTTTCTGCATCTTTTCATAGTTGTCCTTTGATTTGGCAAACTGTTCCTCCTCTTTGCCTCGCATCAGGAGAAGAACAATTTGTCCAGCTCTCTTGCGTCCCGTTCGGCCCATGCGTTGCAGCATTCGTATGGGAGAGGCAGAAGAGTCATAGCAAACAATCAGGTCAACCTGACCAATATCAAGACCTTCCTCGCCGATAGACGTCGCGACCAGAACATTGAAGTCACCTTTTCGAAATCTCTCGATGGTCTGAATTTGTTGTGCCTGCTTCATGCCTTCATTCCGCTTGCCATCAGCCTGGCCGACAAAGACACTGGCTTTGATCAGAGGTCTGTGGGTATTCAGAGTCTTTACGATTTCCTCAGCTGAGTCGCGATACTCGCTGAAGACAATAACCCGAGTTGCAGAGCCTTCCCCATGGTCCATGAAATGGTTCAAAACGCGATCAGACAAAGCAGTCAGTTTGGGGTGACCAACGAAACCATCTGTCCGAAGCCATTGGGTAATCCTGGACATCATCTCTTGGAAGCTCGAGTCTTCAATCAGCTGTCGTTTGTACTTGGATCCTTTGGCACCTTTGCTCTCTTGTTCGTCTCGCATATCCTTGAGATTGTCAAAGAATGGCTTAATTCCATGGAAATTGAGCAGCTTAATCGAATGCGCAATACTAGTGAGTGTGGTGAAGATGGCCCGCATCATCCCTTGAAGACCTTGATTCGCGTGTCTCCCGCGACTTTCGAACCACTCTTTTTGAGCCTGCATAAGGCCAAACGCTGTGAGAGCCATGGGGTTTCGAGCATACCAAATATTTTGCGAGCTCAATTTCTCCATCATCGGTTTCAAGGCCTTTGTGAAGAGCTCGGAGATGAGATTCATCTCGTCCGAAGGATCAAGAACCATCCGTTCAATATCACGAGAATGGACGTACTGACGAATGTCGATCGAGTCTTCGGTCCGGATCTCACAATGGGATATTCCCAGGTTATCGATGACCTCTTGAACCGTCTCAATCTTCGATCCAGGTGTAGCTGTCAGAGCGAGAATTCGTATACTCTTGGAGAAACGCCGAATCAGCTTTGTGACTTTGGCGTACGCATATTCGCCAACAGCTCTATGCGCCTCGTCCACAACTATCAGGGCAATGCTCTTCGGGTCTGCATAGCCGTGAGACAGGTCGTTCAGAAGAGTTTGGGGCGTCATGAAGAAAACACGCTTAAGTTGCCACTCATCAACGCGGAGTGCAGGTGCAATATCGCCAGTTAAGAGTGTTGTTTGTGAGCGAGGAATTCCAGCAATCTGATAGCATGCATCGACTTGCTGTGCCACGAGCGGCTTAGTTGGAGCGACGAATATTATTTTTGCAGACTTCGTCCATCGGTAGAAATTCAGCATCACAGTGGCCGCAATGAATGTCTTTCCTAGCCCCGTAGGAAGTGCCACCAATGTGTTGTTGAATAAGCTGTTCTTGACAATGCTGAACTGGTAGTCGCGGATAGCACCTAAGTTGGTGGGATATACCCAGGTGGTCATTGCATCTTTGTCCAGCTCATGGTGACTGGGCTCTTCGCGGTGAAGATCAGCACGGAACACCCTGTTTGAAGGAGCCTGCGCTCTGACACCAGCCTCAGAGGATGCCGAGCCTCCCCATAAAGTCGTCTGTCGATATGTAGCCGAGTCCGTTCGCTGTATTGATCTTCGTGTAGTTGATATATTGGCTCCGGATGTGTTCAGTGAAGGTCTTGACGGAAACTCAGGTTCAGGGGAGGAGAAAGCATCAGATGGAAGGTCTTCAAGATCAAGAGCCGTAGCCGTCTTGGTGGTCGCTTCTAGAGATGGATTTTTCTTTGCTCTGCCGTTCAGCACGCTTGAGGTTGTGGTGCTCAGCGGTTGAGAGTTGTGTGAGGAAGCTACTTCATCGAGAGCGGCCAGAAAGTCCTCATCTGGGATATCATCATCGAATTCATCCAGATCCATGGCTATGAGAGGATATCTTTGGGCTTGCCTAGCCCCCAGCTCAAAATGATGGTATTGGGCTCTAGGATCGGGTTCGCATAACAACACATCTTTATCTCTACTGTCAGGGTGAGACGCGCTCACATGGCGCCTGGATGACACGAAGGCACGTGACCTTAAGCTGTCTGACGATGCTGACTCATAGTACAGAAGGCTGCCATGAAGGCTAGTACAGCGCCAACGCGCCGCTACTGGTGGGGCCGTGTCCCACGTCACAGCCGGGTTCGTCAACAAAGTGATCGATGCTTTGCTGCCTTTGACTGAACTTTGCTCATCCTCCCAACCTATTCCTGTCAGCACCCATAACCACCGCGACAAGCACTCGACCGTTTTCGCACCCCCTCCCACCTACCATCTCTCTTAGAGCCTGGAGTATTTCTCCTGGCTCTGGAATCTCTCCGACCAATAGCTTCAGCCACAGCCTGAAGCAGAATCGAAGTTCGAGATGGCTCCTCGTGGGGGACCTCGCACCACGGTACCCGGTCGGGCGCCCATCGGGCAGCCGGGTAGGGAGACAAAGAGCACCACGCTCAACTCAAAACCCATCTCGAGGGGCGGTATCTCAAAGCGCAAATCTGCCCGGACCGACGGTGATGGCGATCTCGATATGGGTACCACTGCTCGTCGCTCAGCGCGCACCGCAGCTGCTGGGACATCTCGCGGAGGAGCGTCAGGGAAGGGCGGACCATCTCGGGTCGTTTCTAAGGTTGCGGAAGCTGTTCAGAGACATCTGAAGACCGGCGATGGTGACCTGGAATCAAGGATATCACAATCTAGCTCTTCGAAGAAGAGCCGACCGGTCCCCAACCTGACGTGGCTGAGAGTACGTGGCCTCAAGGACAGCAAGGCATCACGAAATCCGGATGGCGGAATCAGCGATCTCCTTGCGTTCTTGGAACGAAAAGCGTCATCATTTACAAGCGGCAGAAAGAAGCGCCCAGTCAAAATCAAGCGGGTTAGTCACCAAGCAGAACTCCAGCCTCCATGGATGCGACGTTTTCGGCATATTCAAACGCCTAATTAGCGAGGAAAGTCATTACTAACCACTATCAGTCACGTGTGGCCGGCGATTTTGTATTCATCGGATCGTCCGCAGAAGATGCCGAAGAGCTCTTGAAACTCAACACATTCACATTCGCCAGCGCGGCTCTAGAGGTAGTTGAAGCAGACAACCTTGAAAACCCCAGCAAAACTACAGAGTCTCCCGAGACCCAGCAGTTGAGAGAAATCCTTCAAAATATTCTTTCCCAACGATATTTAGCGGAGAGCAAACTCCTCAAACTAGACTCCTTGGCCACAGATCCAGAACTTCTTGCACTGGGCATGTTTGAGAACCGAGACCGAGCCCTGAAGACCTTCAAGGGTCTTATGGCCATTTGCGATAGCAAGTTCCAGAGCTCCAAGGAGAAGCGGGAGGCAATCGAAAGCATATCTGTCGCCTCCAATAACATTGACGATGTCACACAAGTCGAATCTGTCGCCTCGACATTCCCACAACTCAAGAACTTAGATCTCAGTGGTAACCAGCTCGCCAAAATGGAAGGACTGCAACGTTGGAAGGGAAAGCTGAGAGACCTTGAGACGGTCTATCTAACAGGCAACCCAATCGAAACAGCAGAACCCAACCTCCAGTCTCTTCTTCTCGAATGGTTTCCAAATTTACAAAACATCAACGGCATTCAAGTACGCACACCTGAAGAAGTAGCCGCAGCGAAAGCAGCAGCAGGGCCCAAGCCCATCCCTCAGAGTGGTCCTGATTTCAGAGATGTCAATGGCATTGGTGAAAACTTCCTGTTGGAATTCTTCGCGGCGTACGACAGCGACAGATCTGCGCTCGCGAGCAGATTGTATGACGAGTGCAGCCAATTTTCCCTGGCAGTCGACACGCACTCGGTTCGAGACCCTGGTGCGCCGGCTCCTTTGCCTTGGAAGGCATATATACCGTTTTCACGAAACCTTAGCAAGATCACATCGCAAAATGCACGCGTGCAACGACTTTTCAAGGGCGCCAACGTCATTCATGACCTGTGGGCCAAACTACCGCCCACCCGCCATCCCTCCATTAAAGATGATATGAGCAAGTACATCATGGACTGCCACCCTCTCTCAGGCCTTGTTGACCCAACTGGGCAAAATACCATGGGGGTCGATGGTCTCATCATGACGGTACATGGAGAATTTGAAGAGTACGACGCACCAAGCGACACCATGGGAAAGAGGAGTTTCTCTCGTACTTTTCTCTTGGGACCTGGCATGCCCGGTAAGTCAACCATCAGGGTAGTGAGCGACATGCTCTCTCTACGGGCATTCAACCCGCTGCCCAATGTCCACGTCGCAGAAACCCAGGCTGCACCACCACAACAAGTTCCGAACCAGGTAGTGCTTGAGGAGTTATGTAAGCGAACGGGCATGACCCCTGAATACTCTGAAATGTGCCTGACCCAGGTCGGGTGGGATTTCGAGAAGGCACTTGTGATGTTTGAAGAGAAAAAGGTACGACAGCCGATCTTTGATGGGTATATCCCGACTTGATGCTAACTCAAACCATAGGCACAATTACCAGCTGAAGCGTTTGCAGCCCGTTAGCTTAGCGAAAGAGGAAAGCTCAGAAGAGCACTTGGGCAAGGCGTAGTATCAGGATTCTGTAGATAAGCTGTCAATGGCAGGAATTTGGACGCGGTTTATATTGTATTGTACTGTATTGGACTGCATGCGTTGGGCACTGGGCAGGCGTCGTGATTTTGCCGTTTCCGGCAGGAAGAGACAGCGATTCTTCAAGAGGTCCGATGGAGAATATGGGTTGTTAATGACAAACTCCGAACCTTGTGTCTTGTTTACGAGGCTCTTTTCCACACCTTGCATCTAACGTCATGCATGCCGGGATTGTCAAGAAAATGATGAAAGCCGTTCCGCTTGCTGCTGGCAACCAGAGATGCTTGCTAGTATCTACAAGGAATTACGAAATCGGAATGAGTACGTCTTCAAGTAGCAGGCTGAACCCTCCTTAACACAGTAGAGATACATTAACTGCATTCCCATATCATAAGCAAGCACTGGAAGGTAGGTAACCCTGTAGGCCATGCCTTCAGGTCACACGTCGTAACCCCTAGGTACTTGGTTCTTGAACTAAGGCACGAAGCCATACTTACATGTAGATGCGCAGAAAGACAAAGCGCAATATTAATATCTGCATACCAGAGACTGGAATACACCTAATGAGTAATACCGATCAGAGGCACTGCCGCAATGTCTTGTCACAGGTTGAGTACGATGAAGTCATGAGGCTGACTGGGCTTGAGACCAATCAGCGTGGGGAAGATCAAGGAGTGCACGGGATTGGCTGAAGCACAGCGGCACTTCACACGGGGCGCATGTGAACCACGCCCACGGTGGGCGCTTAGATCCGATGAACTGCCAACACTCGTGAATCTGTTGAAGAAAGATCAGCACCTGTAAGGAATGAAAGGGTGTGGCAGTGAAGCTGAAGATGATGATTCGGTGTGGGAAATGATAGCACTGCAGGGTAGGCAGATGTCGAAATTGAGAGTACCCACGAGATGCAAAGTGACTGGGGGATGGGCACAACACACGATGGTCACGAGGTTCTGGTTGCTTGGTCGTGTGGTACAAAGAAAGTAACCTCGATTGGAGTGCCACACCGACTCTCCGAGAAAGGGTTGGAACATCGTATTTACCAACCAGGCACCAGATAGAACCTGGTTAGTGAACACACAGCATAGATACCCTACTATAGGTAGCCATCGACTCTGAAGAAGCAAGCAATGGGGGAACGATTGAGGGGAACGACTAATTACAAGCCTCACCGTCTGTAGGCTACAGACCTGAGGGAGTCCGGTCTGGGTTCCAAAACAGACCAGTGAGCGAGAATGCGAACAGTGCACCAGATGAGGTCTCACCTGGCGCGTGCTCTGTGAAGTCCATCGACTCGAGAAATGACAGCCTAAATGGAATGCAACGAGTCAGCCTGGGGAGTTAAAAACTCTTTCAAACTCTGCACTGCTTCACTTCATATATCTAATTTGTATGTTCAAGGCAGGTGAAGCTGAGGACAGAAATCCGCCACGCACGCTTGTGGGCGATGGTCGTTGTGGCGCAGGCCGATCATTCAAGCCATTTGCATGAACAGGTTGAGAATGACTGACAGCACTGGGCAGAGAGTCAAATAGAGAAGCGAGGTTGAGGAAACGAAAGAAAGATGCTGTGCAGCAGAACACGGGGGTCCCACCAAAGAGAAAGGGTTGGCGTCCAGTAGCTTGTTTCAGCGTGAGGGCGAGCAAGCAGGGGTTCGGTCCGGGGTGGAGAAGAGGAAGGGGGAGGCGTGGGATAAACCAAAAAGACGCCCAAAGCGCCAACTGATCACACACAGTAAATCCTACTACTATGTTTAAGCAACCAGGCAAGGCAAGAAACATGATGGGCAAACCTCATTTCCCTTAATTGCCAGCTATGACGCCAGGATGCACCACCGTAATAATGGCAGAGGCTGACGGGAGATGATGATGTGCTTGCTCGTACATCCACCTCCACACACATGCTCTCTCATTTGTCGTGGAGGGTTTATGTCGCGAGAGCCAGCTACAGTCCATTCCTCGTCTATTTCGAGCGTAGGTGCCTTAGCCACAACCTTCTGCGCACTGGAGTCGGTGAGGTGGATGCCTGTCTGTCGTGTTCCGTGCCTCGCGGAGGGGAGCTGCCCATTGTCGCCCACGATGCCCATGTCAATGCTCGTATGCGATGCGCGACGCACAGGCATGCATCTGCGTAAAAGCAATGCTCCATCGCGACCCTCTACCAACGTCGACGCAGCCCATATTAGTCGCACTTGGAATTAAGAAGCATTATACGAGAGCTCTCACAGTCCAATGTGTGCGTGGCCTGACAGGATCAGTAATAATTAGCAATAACGTGGTTCGTGTCGGCATGAATGCCTCGTTTCCGATGTTTCTCTGGGCCGTTGATGCACTAGAAACAAATCATCCCCCCCCCGTTCACAGTCCCCTGCAAATCCGCCACGGCGTTATTCCTACGTCTCTGGATTATGCCACTCGTCACTGACACTTGACACGCCCCTTCGATTTGTCTTAACCCGTACTCTTGGTTTTGGCCCGAATCACCTGGATCAGTCTGTTTCTCTACTACTGCTGGTTGCATTGGCAGAATCTCTCCCACCGACTGATTGTGTGCTGTTGTGTGCCCCGAGAGTCTTCGTACACCGCGACGCCGACGGTACCACAGTGCGCCACCCACGGACCTCGCCTGACGCAGGTACCGCGTCGTGGGCGGGTACCTGAAGAGCAGTGATCAAGCCCCACACTTCAGAGCACAGAGGAGCCAATGACCGCGATGGCACGTCGGACGATGTGCCTGATTGGCTAGAAAGCAGGGGTGCATTTTCACTGGCACGCCCACACCGTCAGGGGAACAGAGAATGACCTCCAGCCCAGCCACCCACCCATACGAGGCATGAACTGGGACACCATCCATTTCCCATGATAATGGCTGTAAAATCGGCTGGCATCCCATATTGCATCCTCGCTCCAACGCGTTGTTCGTTCGTCGTAGTTATACCGCGGTCGGTCAGTTCAGTTCAGGCCAGGTCGGGTCATTCTGCATCGGCTTCTTGACTAACCACTGGGAGTTCACTAGACCTATTCGCTCTGGCGTTATCTGCAGGGCTTCCAAACTCTACAACTAACTGACGGCACCTCGAGACGCCCCCATGCAAGGCTCGTGCTCACCCACCGCACCAACATCCTAGCATCTTCCTATGTACTATCCCCCTTCTCCTCTCCAAACACCCCGGCGTCGACAGGTTGGTTCTCTGCCGTCGTACCTATCGCCCATTGCCTGTTGCACACCTTCCTCTTTTCTTCTTTCTCTCCTCTCTTCAAACCGTCTGGCACGAAGCAAAAACCTCGCTCGTCGATGCCGTGGTGTTGACATCGTCTGGGTACAGGCTAACCAACCTCCTGAATAGCGACTTCTCTGATTCTCTTTCCTTTTACCCCCATTCGTCTCTCGCCGCTTCTACTCTTCGGTGTCCAAGAAAGCTACACAATTAAGGGGCCAAACACGCGCCAAATTCCAACATCCACCTTGAGACTCGGGATTCCACGCTCAGGTCTCCCGCAATCTGCGACGACATCTGCCTCACTTGCTTGCGCCTGCCGAACCTTGTTCACCTCCCCCGACGGGGTTTTCTTTTCTTCCGCATCTGCTGCGCGTTAATTAGAGCACCAGTGCAAAGTTTACTGGATCTCGAAACGTCTCCGGTGGGAACGTTTCTTCGCTGTCAACTGTAGATCCTACTTTCTTTATCCTTTCCTCTCACCATCGACAAAGTGTCGAGCTCCGCGAAGCCTGCGGCTGCTACGGAGCATTGCGATCCTTTCCAGTACCACGCTTCCACCAACCACGCCTCCAACTAGCACGAGCTCGCTGCGACTTCATTCTCTTTCGATTCAGTAATTCTGCTGCCGAGCAACGACGCGAAACAGCTCGACGACGCTGAGCTCAGATCCGAGAGCTTGAACAGATTCACTCGGGCTACGAATATAACCAGCATCTCCACCGCCACTGCGCATCATCCTCATTGACGAATACGAACTCACGTCATGCCGCTGTGAAGATCTAAGGCCGACAAGTTACAATCGGTGTTGCTATCCCCGCTCATCGGGAAGAACCAGTAGCGATGTCTATTCCAAAACCACCGTCGTCACTTGACAACGCCTGCGCTGTGATTCACGACAACACCCTCTACGCGTTTTCGCCTGATGGATTCGTCTCTCTGCCTCTGAAACAGGGCGCAAAATGGAAGAAGTTGCCCATGGGCGAGAAAGTGACAGGGGCCAAGTGTGTTGGAACACCTAACGGATTCTTTGTTGTCGGAGGCCACAGCGACTCTCAAGCCTACGCTGGACTACAAAGGTTCGCTTGGTCGACTGGCGAATGGACCAGCATCACTCCCACCGATACTCCTACGAAGAACCGTATGTGGCATGGTGTCACGTACCTCAAGGCTGTCGACCGCCTCGTTATGTTTGCTGGCCGTTGCAATGATGTTCAGGGCCCTTCCAGCGAGACCTTCACTATCCAGGCTTCTGAGCCGTGGCAAGTGAGGGGTTTTGACGCTGGTAAGCAGGAAGGGCTCACCTCGCCAATTATGATGCCCTGGTCGGATGCAGATGTTATGATGGTCGGTGGTGATCCTCTCAACAAACAGGTCTCCCTTTTCAACCAGGATACGACGTGGCGTCCATGGACGACTCTAGCTGACCCCATTCCACGTGATACTAGCACCATGAATGCCGTCTTGGTCAATGGTGATGACGGCTCCAAGAGCCTCCTAATCTTCGATATGGGCGCAACACCGAACCAAGTCAAGCGGGTTGTTCTGCAGAATGCCTCTGGTGCCCCAGTTGCCTATTCTGCACCAGTCCTATCGCCACCAGCCGGAGGCAAGGCAAAGGATAAGCGAGACCTCAGCCTGAATGACTGGCCCGAATACAATTCGACGCTTGCTTCCAAAACTTCGCGAACTAACTACGCTATTGCACAAGATGACAATGGCATGGTTGTGTTCGTTGGAGGCGACCCGAGTAACCCCATCGCCATGTTTGATACCAAGGAAAACTCTTGGTTGAATGCCACCAAAGTACTTGTTGAAGAAAAGCAAAAGATTCTTGCCGAATCTGAATCATCCACTGTCACTACTACCACGTCGAGCAGATTGACTTCGAGTACCGCGGCCTCGACCACTTCCTCGACCTCAACATTCATCTCCTCAACAGTGGAGACCTCCGCCACCGCCACATCCACTCAAGCTGTACCCGCTGCCGCGTCCGGGAGCAGCAATAAGGGGATAAGTTCGAATACCATCCTTGGGATTACTCTTGGCTCTATTGTTGGCTTCTTGCTATTGCTGGGTCTCATCCTCCTGTGCCTACGCCGCCGTCGGCTCCGACAGAATCACGCTGAAGCAGGCCATGCAAGACGTGCAAGTGGTATGCCCACTGTTGGGGACGAGAAGGACAGCCATGCATATGTAAATAATGGTGTACCTCCGGTGTCTCCAGGTCACTTCCGTGGCCATCATCCTCAAGCTTCCCAGGACTCGTTTTCGTCGGTAGCTATCTTGATGGGGCGCATGGGCAACCAGAAGTCCAATAACTTGACTCGCAAGGCGAGCCATGATACGGCTAGGTCCTCCACCAGCTCGCTGCACAAGCAGTTCAAGAGCACTATCAGCAAGCCAATCCCTCAGGCACAGCCTGCTGTCATCGAGGATCGCGATGAGCGAACATTGGCTTCCTCTTCACGCGCCCAACCAACAGCACGACCTCGTAATGGCGCCCCACTCCCTCAAGATGGTATGCGCAGAAGCTCTGGATGGAATCGATATTGGTCCGGCGGTAGTGCACTTCAAATTCTTGGGTTTGGCTCCGGGAAGCGAAATACCGGCGTTTCAGAGCAAAGCTCAAGGTACTCAGATTCGCCTGCGACTAACCCCAGAGTTACACAAGACTCTGCAACGGTGCCACCACTGAACTTTGAAGGACGCGCCTCCATGCACAGAGTCAATTCTGGGAGCCCAGTCGTTTCTCAGTATACTCCAAAGCTCCCTATTCGGGAAGGTCTTTCCGGAAAGATCGAACGTCCAGTGTCCCGAAGCTCGTCGACCAGATACTCGAGCGGCATTCCTGAGAGTGTCAACGAGGCCTGGGATCCGACGGCTGGAGATCGGCCATGGGGTACTGATCGTGCCCCAAGCAGCGCCTATGCTCCTAGCTTCTACCACTCAACAAACCTCACACCCAGTAATTCCGCGATAAGGCAGGCTGAGCCTCCCTCTGGGGTCAGCAAGCAGCCCCAGCTTGCCATGGCCTCTACCTCGGACATGAGCTGGCTGAATCTTGGCGACCAGCGCCGTAACTAAATGTCGGCACATCCACTCACATATCGTTACACATATTGTCATGGGAAATATGAACAGCCTACGACTCTGACGTTTCATGTTCCTGCTCAGGCGTCGTGAACCACGTCCCTTGGCCAAAAACACCTGGTCAAATTTCCAGATCTTGCACAACTTCTGTCATATTGAGGCACAAAAAGCACCAAATATCGGTTCACCAGCATCAGCCGGCGTTGATCTTGACCTGATCTCACTCACATATTCTCTCGCGTTCAAGCATGCATTCCCTCATCAAAACCAGCCTGAGACCTCGGCTCTCTCCTTCTCCTTCATGTCTTCATTCTTTTACCTTTTTTTAGATGCAGGAGACCCAGGATCGGTCTCCTTCGCGCACACAACCGCCACAACAAAACTATGGGCCAGTCCACACTTTTGATTGTCGAGGTGCGCAAACAAGACCTCCTGGTCGGACGATATTTTCTTTCTACACATTTTCTTCTCCATTTTCTTCTGCTTCTTGTTGCTTAATCGATGCGATTTGTATGTATGATACCACCAATTTGGCCCTGCCGTATGTAATTCACTGGCTTGAGGAACACCACCGCACGGTTTTCTTTTCGATCAGGGTGGGCAAAGAAGATTAAAGGAGAACAAGGGGTTGTGCCGATGGGGAAAGGAGATGCCAATGCTGAAGTGGAAGTGGTGAGAAGATAGGACCAACATAGCATAGTTCATACTTGAACTTGATGTGATCTACAGCTCTAGAGCCGCCTGAACTTGCTGACTGATTATACTTTCGTCAAACTGATACCGCGAGGGATATTAGTGTTGCGCATTCCGATCAGCTGCCCCTGACGCTTCTTGCGTCTTTGTGCCACGTGCTACACAGCCTCGACGTCATACTGATTGTGTAAGATGATTTGATTACCTATGCATGGATCATATTAAGGCATTCCCCCAACGGCGCTGTCAGCAACGTCTTTGCGGGAAGTTCCTAGTGAACCGGCTCTACGGGAATGTTGCTCTTTGCCGGAACCAACTGTCCCACTTCAGGTGATGCAAGTGCGCTTAATACATGGGAATAACTCAGGGTGTCAGTCAAGACTTGAGGAGACCATCAACACAAGAGGCACCAGAAGAACCCCTACGACGCGCACCACTGGAGCAAAGTGGCCAGTGACACATAAGTCTTGTTGGTCATCAGTCGTTTCCGTGGGATCTGTTCTGGCGAAAGGCAGCCAGCTGGTAATTCAATGGAAGCCTGCAGAAGACATGGTGGGCTTTTCTCTTCGCTCTATCCAAGCTGAAGCCATCAAAACTGCCCTCCTGCGTGGGTGTGTCGCACTTAGGGTCTGAAATTGAAAATTCCTGCCTAGATCGGGGCCGAGGCCATACAGGTGCGCGCTATGAGGCCCATGATTGCAATAAGGTGATTGAGATACCACATGGCTGGAGCCTGCTGGCGGGCTACCTACTTCCAGGTCCTCTAATTTAAACCAAGGCGAGGCTGATGGAGCCACGATCGGGGTTAAGATACGAAGCCAAGAACTGGGCGCAAGGGAAAGCACTGTAAATAGGGAGGGGCCAGTCTTTGGGCGCGAGAGGAATTGGCAAATGAAGAGCCGCACACGGGCCATGGGGACATATAGTTGGTTCTGAACGCTGATGGGCTGGGAGCCAGGCGTGGGGAGAGGGGGGGGGCTTTCCAAGGGCCGATGAAGATGGCTGTTGGCGAGACAAGCCACCTTCTCGGCAGAGATGCTTCTACGTTGTTCTGCGGCACTACTACACGGTCCTCTGAGCCGCCAGTGGCTGGCTAGGATTGACAGGTGGGTGCTGATGCGTGTGGTTTCGTGGCACCGAAAGCTTGAGTTGGGTGCTCGCAACCAACAAAAACCGACTAGTTGGGGGCGCTGTTGTCATGACCGTGTCTGTCGACAACCCCGTAGCTAAACTCAGAGTTGGCCAGAAGGTCGTTGAAAGGACGCGCTCAAGTGGGACCGGTCTAAGAACGGAGAGTGGGAAAAGATGGCGTGTCGAAAGGTCTGGATTGTGGGTTGCGGTCGAGACGAGAGAAGGAGAAGGAGGAGGAGAAGAAAAAGAAAAAGAAGGAGGAGGAGGAGGAGGAGGAGAAGGAGAAGGAGAAGGAAGAAGAAGAAGAAGAAGAAGAAGAAGAAGAAGAAGAAGAAGAAAGAAGAAGAAGAAGAAGAAGCTGAAGCTGAAGCTGAACTTGCTTTTATCAAGATTGCAGAAAAGCGCAGAGCTGCTGCAGTGGGTAAAAAACAATGGCAGGCAGCTCTCCCCATAGGAAAGTCTCCAAGTTGCTGCAGCTAACAGAGAGTTGGCACGGGAGACAACGAAGGGCAAGGCTTCGCATCACATGCGCGCACCTGCGGCATCATCTATCTGCCTGGGAGTGCGGCATGAATGATGCGCTGAGACAGATCTACGGGATGCAGAACTCTGCAAATGAGCAGTAACGGGCTATCGATCCGAACGCTATTCTACGGACAGAGCCAAGTCCGCAGATATATAATCTCGTGGCGTCAACCATGACTCCTCGACGGATGCCAATACTCAGAGCCGAACATATTTCTGACTCTTGGGATCTTGTTTAAGATGGGGCAAGGGTCCCATGAGCCCCGCCAGAGGACAAACCAGCCTATGTGCAGTGGGTCATGGCGCTACAGAAATTCCTTGTCTCTTCTCTTATTTTTTTTTGTCTCCCTCCTTGGATTGAAGGAGGGAAAAAGCCCTTTGGACGAAAAAAAAAGGGGAAGAAGAATATAATCATCATATGCAGCAAGCGAGCTGCAGGAATTGACAGGCACCAAAAAAAGACCAGAAAGACAAACCTCGTAATGCCGTTCTTCCCCAGGCTCATGCTTCAAGCTCTACCGGAGGTGTTAAGCAGCTTCTCCTCGGGGGGTTTGCCGGTACTAAGTCCGCTCCATGTTCGTGGTAATACCTCCGTGAGAGTCCACTACGAATAACCAAGCATCCACTAAACGATGGTGGGCACTGGCATTGGACCTGCTATGTATGATATGGTCGCGACCCCCACTCTCTCTGTATGTAGAGCGCCTCTCCCACTGCGCCGGGATCGTTCCGATAATTCCCAGCCGCTGCTGGCGCTTGACCGAGTACCAGTGTAGACAGCCATTTCCTCTCGCAACACCTCCGCCAATACCACCACCACAGCGGATTATGCACCACCTTAAAACTACTGAACCACAGAATGAAGCTAACGCCAACCCGTCAACGTCTCGTCTGCTCCTCTCCCCGACCGCCGCAGACTCTCACTCGCAATCCCTGCCGGTTCCCACTCCAGCCAGCCGTTTCTTCGTTCCTTGTCCTTACTTCTGTACCGAGACATCACGATCTCCTCATCCAGCCTTGCTGGCATAGAGTCAGCCTTGAATTGCCCTCACTCGGTTCAACGACACCTACTGCCTAATTCTACGACCAGACCCGAAACTGGTCGACCCCTCCTCGTTCATTGCCCCTCTCGAATTTATCACTATTATCGACGATCCTGACCCGCCCTCGCTCCTCAGGCTCGACACTCCAGCACAAGCAAATCCTGCGTCTCTCCAGGGCGTCGCAATCAGGCATTCTGCGCACTATTGAGTTGAACGAATATCATCAATTTTAGTTTTGCTGCTACGAGGAGAAAGAATCGGCGGGCCTTACACCCGAGACACTGGCGGCAACATCTCGTGTGACGAATTCGCAAGCTCCCTGCCTGATTGATTAACCTTGGGTCGCGGGGTTAAAGGTCAACAAACCTGCTCGATCTTACTCGCCAGCGGCTTTAAGAAGCTACTATCTCATCGACTAGAGCCGGCGACTTCAGCAGGATCGCGCGGACCTATCGAAAATCCCTGCTCGGTCCCGTCCACTACCGTCATGATGAGCTCGGCTACCTGGGATGGACAGGACCATCACATGGGCACCGGCGCTGATGATGATTTCCAGCAGTTTCTTGACATGAGTGCCATGGGCAGTATGGGCGATGGCATGCATTTCGATTTCAACGCCTTTCAACATGGGAACGCACAGCAACCCATGATGGCCCAGGCACGCGAGCACCCGCAGGATTCCATCATGGGCAACTCAGACGCACCCGACCTTATTTCCAGAACAGATAGCATGCTGCCCGAGTCATCGACAACCATGACAACGAGTATGGCTGGACACATGCCCGCTGCTCTTGCGCCCGCCACAACAGACAGTAGCATTTCCGACATCGATGCTCAGATCCAGTATCTTCAACAGCAGAAATTCCATCAACAGCAACGTCAGCTCCATGAGCAACGCGTAGCTTTTTTCAACACGCCTCACGGCCATTCTGTGCCACCGACACCCCAGAGCTTCGAGATGCCTCCAGGAAGTGGCAACTTCTACTCAGCCGCCGACATGCCACCGAGCGGCTCTTTTGAGAGGCCATATCACCACCACACCAAGGAGCAACAGGACGTGAGTACTTCCCGCTGTTCTTGTGGCATGTGAAGTATTATGTGATCTAGATTCGGCTGACTTTTGTAGATGGCTTTCACCCCTCTTGTTTCCCCTGCCGTTACACCTCTCGATCCCCATTTCAACATGGATGGTGGTTTCACAGTACCCGGAGCATACTTCAGCCCCCTCACGTCCCCTGCATTGCGTGCACAAGTCGACCATTCATCAACGCTTGATCACAGCACTCACTCCAACAACTCACCAATCGAGCACTCGCCTGTCGCAATTGACAATGCAATGAGTGTGGATTCCCAGCAACCACTCACCCAAGCCACTGTATTGGACCTCTCGAAGAAGGCTCGGAAAAACAACGCCGCGAAAGCGAGAGCCAAGTCGAGCGTCAAAAGCTCACCAATCTCAAAGCCCATGAGAAAGAAGACGGGGCCCAGCCCCGCGCTGGTTTCTCAGGTGTTGACCGAGGTGGAGGAGGGTCGGTTGACGTCAATGCTGCCCATGCCTGCTTCGTCGACGGATGGGTCCGAGGACGCCTCAGTCTCTCCAGAGAACCTCACTGACATGCCCCCTCCGCCAGTTCCAGCTCGACGGTCCAACAGCAAGTCGCCCTACATCCATCCTCAGAACGGCGGCTTCTCAACGACGATGTCTACACCCACACCGACTCAGGCGGCCGTGACAGGGCCAGTTGGTGCCTTAATCGAAGATCAGCAACCTCACCCGGCTACTCCTGCATCTCTTATGAAACTGCCGGCTTCTAGGTCCAAACGGACCTCGGCAACTGGCACACCGACAAGCGGAACTCCTATGACAGAGAGCCACGACCTTTCCGCCATTGAGAATATGGAAGATCTCGAACTCCCCGAATCGATCTCGAACCAGTCAGCTGCCCAAAGCGCGCAGAAAAAGCAGCCGAAGCGAATTGATACAAGCCCCGCGTCGAAGACCCCTAAAATGGGCCCCTTATCAGCGAAAACGCCGTTAATCCAAACCACGGCATCGCCGCTACAAAGAGCGCAAGGCAGCCTTTCGGCTACTCAGAGCCCCCAGCTGCGGCCTGGGTCATCAGGTCCCAGTGCTAGGAAGACACCGCAGCTTGCCTCGCGAGAGAGCCGGAAGGGGTCAGTACACCACTCTCCCGCGTTGTTACCACGCATATCTCCGAATATCAAGCCTCTCCTCCCAGGGACGCCGGGAATGTCAGCAGAGGACACAGCTTCAAGGCTGCTCATGTCAAAATCGAATTATCAGAATATCCTTGAAGGCAACACTGTACCAGGTGTATCATACCCCAGCGAGCTTTCGACAAACCTAACCTCAAAGCGAACGTCGCATAAGATCGCCGAGCAGGGACGGAGGAATAGGATCAACTCGGCCCTGCAGATCATGGCCAGCCTCCTTCCAGATAAAGAGGAGCTTGTTGTGGCCGAGGACGAGGAGAAGAAGGAGAGCAAATCAGCCAATGCTGCCAACAGCAAGGCTAGCGTGGTCGAAAATGCCATCGTGCATATGAAGAGCTTGAAGCAAGAGAACACAGATCTGAGGAAGGAGGTCCAGGATCTGAAAGAGCTGCTGGAGAAACTGCAGTCTGACAAGTCATGAACAGGGAAATCGACAGCGTGCAGCGCGTCTGGAACCAGACCACAAATATTTTATTCCAAGGGTGCAAAGAGGACAAATCGGTTGTAATGGGTCTATAAATCAGTGGTGAAATATGGGCATCAAGGGTGAGGCTATCTGTCTTTGCGGAGTGATCTGGTTGATATCATGCTGCTCGGCGTTGGTTTTGCGTTAGGCTTGGTGGGTATTTGATTTCAGACGTCTATAGAATCTCTTACTGTACTTGAGCATATATATCATTGAAGTCTAAGAAAGGCATGACAAAGAGTCATGAATGAGTTAATGATTAGCCTCTTCGTTCTTACTCGACCGGTGATTCCTTGTTATTGGTCCTGTTCCACCTCCTCTGCTCTGCGCTTAATTCCCTTAGCGTGCAGAACATCCTCGTCCATGTGCTCCATGACCTCAACGACCAATTTCAAACTGTCCAGGAAGGAGTTCACACTGACACGCAGCATGCGGTTTGTCGTGGCACGGTAGTCGACTTGTAGTCTGTCTGGCGTCGCTTCAGGAACAGACAATTCCCTGTGCACCAGAGGAGAAAGTTCTGGATCAACTTGAAGGGCTCGAAGGGCGGTATTAGCCAGGCGAGGTGTCGGGAAAGGGACTTGTAAGGATCTTTTGAGTTTGTCAAGCCCGAGGTCAGCAGGAAACTTGGAGGAGGGCGATGGAAGGGAAGGATGAGATGGCGCACATTGAGCAGGGGAACTCGGAGTCTGGAGTTGCGGCAGACGTCATGATGGGCGCATAAGTATGCCTCCAAGCACGAGTAGCCTATGAATAGCTTGGCCGATGTGAGACCGCTTCCAGGCCTCGCGAGCTGACTGACGCCTGGACGACACGAGGGGTTCATGCAAAAGCCGGCGATGGCGATAGTGGGGTTCGAAGTCGCTGATGCACCTGAAGGTCTCACCGACACGCTGGCCAATGGCAGAGTTGGGAATGCTGCGCCAGTGGGGCCAGTGTTCTTTCGCTCAGAGACCTGGAAGTGCGAGACCAGATAACACCGTGACGCTCCGTCCTAGCACTCACAGACGGGAAGTTGTTTCTCCATACATGTTATCATTGAGCCTCGCACAAACGAAGCTTTGACTGGCTTTCTTTCTATTCATTCCACGATATATGATTCATGATCAGGACACTGGACCGCAGCCATGGCAACGACAGTTGAGTACGTAGCCCTTGCGACTTTGAGGCTGATGTGATCGCAATCGTAAATGACAAATGACTGATTTTGATTTCGTAGAACTTCATCGGTGGCGGATGCGCCGCCGCAAGACGAGAGTGAACGACCAGTAGGCTCACCTGTTCTAGCCTCCGACACCCTCAAACGCAAGGATTTCGCCGAACGCCCAGCAGATGACAATGACGATGCGTCTCCGAAGCGAACCAGACGTGAATCTGCCACACACGCGCGCCGGGATGCCGTCCAGCACCACCGCAAGCCGCTGTCGCCGCAGGATGAGAAGAAACGTAACAAACGTCTTTTTGGAGGCCTGCTTAGTACGCTGAGCCAATCGCAATCGACAGCGAACAATGCGGCACAGAAGCGCAGGCTGGAGATTGAGCGACGGCAGCACGAGAGAATGCAGAAGCAGAACGATGAGGTGGAGAGGGTGCGAAGGGAAAAAGGCAATAGACGGAGGGCCGAGAGGATGAGGGATGGGATACTTTGGGATGCGGAAGTGGTGAGTGCTGGACTATGGAGCGCGGATGTTGAAAGCATTTCACTAACTTGCCCGGGTTCACAGATGAAGAACCGCCACAAACGAATGTTGGTGACTGCGAACTTCTTGAAGACGAAGACCCGACCAGCCGTGGTAAGTTTGAAGGTGATAGTGACAGAAAAATTGGTTTGGCAACATACTGATGCGGACAACAGTACTATCTACCCGCGAAATTGAGCGCTGCGCAGGACGACATGATCCAGGAGCAATTACGGCGGACAAAGCGGCTAATAGAACGAGAAGAAGACGATTTCAAGGAGCGGAGGAGGAAGCATGAGGAACAATACGGGCAACCAAGGCTTTGGAGCAAAGCTTCACATCAGCACAGCAGAGGGAAGAACGAAGCGGACATGGAAGATGCCGAGCCAGCTGTTGCTCAGCAAGAGGATACCGCGCCGGATTCAACAGAGGTCGAGGGGAAGAACGAGAAAGACGCTGCAGCAGAAGAGAAGCGCTCCTCTCCATTGAAACCCCCATCGAAGGAATCCCACAGGGATCATGATGAGTCTGGAGATGAGGTTGTGGATGCTGAGGAGGATATGGTCATCTATTGATTGAATGTGGTTCTGCAATTCTTTGAGATACCCGTGGATCCGATCGACTTGTCGGTCTTGTAGCATCTTCCATATAAGAAACACCACCAGCATCTGTACAGTCAATGCACTTTCCCAACACACTGAACCACGGACCTGGGATTCTGTTCAATGCTTTTCATGTCTGCGCCAGACACAGGTTGGAAGGTTGAGTGTGCACGAACTCTTTCGCACAGACAACCCACTGAGTCTACTCTTTTTCTTCACACGCCGCTCACCATTCGATTGCGAGGAAGCAAGGTAGGCATTTTCACGTCCCTATCGATTTTCTCACACTTGACGCAATCGGCAAATCAAGGAACACATGAAACCCGTTTGTGACGAGTCACCATGTTTCTGACGCTGTACTTGTACATGGGGAGGCCATGCGCACTCTCTACCTTATACCTTAGCAAGCGAGCGATGAGAGAAAACCTTGTTGGCGACCAAATCGACAGGTACTTGCTACTTGATCTCAGCCGTCGTTCATCTTTTTGCCCATGAAGAATTCATGATACCTGGGTAATTAGGGTAAAACCAATTTGGAGTGGCACCTAGTCGGTGAGCCTCGGCCCTCTTGTCAAAAGGTGGACAAACGTCACAGTTGGAGGCATTAAAGAGGGCCGGAGTTGACCCCACCCGGAGACAAGAGAGGAGGCGGGGGGAGCATCGCCTCTCAACTCTTTCTTTTCATACATTGATTTCTTCTCTAGATTCAACAGGGTAAAGTCAATTTTGGGCATTGAATCTGTTTTGATTTCAGTTTAAGGTGAAGTCAAGTTTCGCCAAGTCTTCACTGAGCACACAGCTGGCAGAGAGCGTCTTAAGGCTAGGTCGCTCTGTGGAAGCTTAACCATAAACCAACCAATCCCATCTGTAAGTACACCTCAGCTCAGTGCTGTTCATGTCGGCTGCTTCCCAGTGAATTTCCTCAACACAGGATTATGGCGGTTAACAATTCATCTAGACCACAAAAGCGGCAAGGGAAAAACAATGGATACGAGCAAGCTACAGCCCAACGACCCCAGGGTCTCTTACAAGACCGCCACGGTCAATGGCAAAAAGTACAGGTACATCCTGGGCGTTCCGCCGAATGGGCAAGAACCGATTGAGACCATCTTCCTTTGCCATGGTTTCCCCGACATGGCCTTCGGATGGCGTTACCAGATCCCGGTTTTCATGTCCCTCGGATTCCGTGTCATCTGCCCAGATATGGTCGGCTATGCCGGTAGCGATGCTCCAAAGGAGCTCGAATGCTACTCTGGCAAGGCCGTGGCCGATGATGTCAAAGAGCTGAGCCGCCAGGTCATTGGCGCAGGCAAGCAGATTATCCTGGGTGGACATGACTGGGGTGGTCAGGCTGTCTTCCGCGTCGCCCTCTGGCATCCTGAGCTTGTCAAGGCAGTTTTCAGTGTGTGCACGCCATACGTGCCCCCGAACCCTCAGTGGATCTCTCTCGAGGACATCGTCGCCGGCGTCCTCCCTCAGTTCGCATACCAGCTGCAGTTTGCGGGGCCAGACGTCGAGCAGAACGTCCAAGGACCGGAGAAGATCCGCCAGCTCCTCGTGGCCATCACCGGAGGAAAGAACAGCAACGGCGAGAACATGCGCGAGATGACGACGCACGGATTGAACTTCAAGAAGCTGGAGGGCATGGACGTTTCACCGGTCATGAGCGCGGAGGAACTGGACCACTACGTGAGCGAGTACATGAAGCAGCCGGCTCCGCAGCTCCGTGGCCCTCTCAACTGGTACCGCGTGCGCAAGATCAACTACGACGACGAGAAGAAGTTTCTGGATGAGAGAGGCCTGGCTGCGGCGAAGCTGGAGATGCCGGTACTGTACATTGGAGCGACGTATGACACCGCACTGCCGCCTATCATGTCGAAGGGTATGGATGCGGTAGTGGCAGAGGGAAAGCTGACCAGAAATGAGGTCAAGGCGACGCACTGGGCGCTGTGGCAAACTGCAAAGGAGGTCAACGAGATTGTGGGAGACTGGCTTGGAAAGGTTGTCGAAAGGGAGCTGAAGCCGAGTCTTTGAGTGATGAAAGACTCCACACGGAGGAAGCTCTGTAGTGCCTCGTAGCCAGGCAGTAGTAGCATGTAAGGAACCATTGCAAAGAGAACTTGCCCTGGATCGTTGAAGACATCAGTGAACGTCACCATGTGGCTGGTGAGGACTGCCAGGGGGTGGGTCGGGGGCAGCTGGAAATAGCAGCATGAGCTTGGAGATGCTGCTCAACCTCGCGAGACCAACCAAACGAGTACCAGGGTCCATACGTGGTTTGTCAGGGGCAGGACGGCACTACTGCACGTAGCACGGCCGTTGAAACAAACGGCGGGCCGGCACTGGGTCAACAACAGGCTGAGGTGGGCGAGTGGAGGAGGGACGCATCATCGTGGGTGGCTTTACGTCTCCAGTAGGGTACTGTAGTTACTGTGCTGTACTGTGCTTGTACTGTAGCGGAGGTGGTGAGCCTGCGTCAGTGCCAGCAGTCAGTCAGTTACTGTACTAATTAGTATTACTAGTATTACTCCGTACTAGCAGTTGGTCACCCCTCCCTACCAGCCACCCACCCAACCCTCCACAGCGACATTCCCGCTGCAGGCGAGCAGCCAGTGGGCACTGATGACAGCACTGAGCCACGCAACCCGCCGTCGAGACACTGGGTGACGCTAGAGACGACACCACAGCCCTTCAACGTACGTAGCTGCTGGCGTGTCTCTCCTTTTTTTCCATACCGAGTCGAGTGAGCTGCTGCGACGACGTCGATTCGGTCTCGCTTCAGGACCTTTCTTTGCATCCTGCCCCTTCCCAGTGACGAACTGGTCAAGTCACCAGCCTCAGACACAGACCCTCCTCTGTCAACGGCTTGGCGACCTTTTTCTGCTTGTGCCTGTAACCTAAGTATTTCTGCGATTGGTGGCTCCATCTTTACGAGGCCAGCACACACAACAGAGCTCAGCACAGCGCAGCACAGCGCATCACAGCGCAGCACAAGCACAAGCATAAGCTCTGGCCTGGTCTGCCTCACGTCCCAGCGCCAAAGCGAGGCAGTGCATTGGCCACGCCGTTTCTTCCCACCTCACAAGTTACCACACATTACGACGAACACGATCGCCATAGGTATTCGACACTGAATTCACCATCAACTTGAGACATTGCGGCCGACCGTCATCTTTCACCCACCTTTGTCGAACCTCGCCAAACCTGTATCGTCGCCAGGAAACCCTCTCACCTTCTAGTCACCCTGCATCACAAGAAGAAACCTCATCCCGCATGCGCGGCTGTTGCTCGAACGGCCATCCCGTCTGACTCGCCCCGTGAGGCATGGCTGGAAGGCCACCCGGCGGTTCCCATCAAGGGGGATACGCTAGCAATAATCGCGATGACTTGTTGCTCGACATCGAGAATGAACAGCCCTACTACAGTGGCGGACAGCGGTCGACATTGAACGACGACGACCTCATGCGAAGCTACGATCATGACCTCGACCAGGACCCAAGTCGACCCTCGGTATCCTACGATGACTTCGTTGGTGGCGGTAGCTCCCGCCCTGGCGCATCATACGGCTCGCCGGGCCCTTCACAGCAACAAGGAGGCCAGACGAAGACGACGCCGTACTTCGACAGGCAGTACAGCCAATCGACCGAGCTTGGCCATTATCAACGTTACGCGGACGATTTCGATGAGGGACCCACTGACGCGGATTCACATTACCAGTACGGGGGAACCGGGAGTGGTGACAACGGAGCTTCCGCCAGAGCCAACGCGCGCAACCGGAATAGTGTTCTGGGACTCGGCGGCGGTTTCCTCGGTAGGGTCAAGAACAGACTGGGCATGGGCCAGGGCTACTCCGAGATGGATCTCCCGCTGACGGAGCCTGGATCTACCGCGCCTGGAGCTGCCGGACAGCCTCCAGCGTCACAGCAGAAGAAGAAGTTCGACATGGGTAACTTCAAGTTCGGCTTTGGAAGGAACAAGGTAGATCCCTCAACTCTTGGCCCCAGAGTCATCCATCTCAACAACCCACCTGCGAATGCCGCGAACAAATACGTCGATAATCATGTCTCCACCACAAAGTACAATGTTGCGACCTTCCTGCCTAAGTTCTTGCTAGAGCAGTTCTCCAAGGTCGCCAATGTTTTCTTCTTGTTCACCGCCGCCCTGCAGCAAATCCCTGGACTGTCACCGACGAACCAGTATACAACTATCGCGCCGCTGATGGTGGTGCTTTTGATCTCCGCGATCAAGGAATTGGTCGAAGACTACAGGAGACGACAGGCAGATACGGCCTTGAATACCTCCAAGGCACAGGTTCTTCGGGGTTCAAGCTTTGCTGAGACCAGCTGGATCAATGTTGCGGTTGGTGACATCGTGAAGGTCCAGTCCGAGGAACCGTTCCCGACCGATTTGGTCCTTCTGGCGAGTTCTGAACCTGAAGGTCTCTGTTATATCGAGACAGCGAATCTGGATGGAGAAACAAACCTCAAGATCAAGCAAGCTCTACCTGAAACTTCGACATTGGTTTCACCCAGCGAGCTCAGTCGGCTTGGCGGACGTATCAAGTCCGAACAGCCGAACAGCAGCCTGTACACGTACGAAGCAACGTTGACGATGCAAGCTGGAGGTGGCGAGAAGGAACTTGCCCTCAACCCCGAGCAGCTTTTGCTTCGAGGAGCTACGCTGAGAAACACCCCTTGGATCTACGGTGTTGTCGTCTTCACCGGCCACGAGACAAAGCTGATGCGGAACGCCACGGCTGCTCCTATCAAGCGCACCAAGGTTGAGCGACAGCTCAACTGGCTGGTAGTAGCTCTAGTTGGCATGTTGCTTATCCTAAGCGTCATCTGTACAGTCGGAGATCTGGTCATGAGGAGTATCAACGCCGACTCGCTCTCTTACCTTCACCTGGACCGTCTCAGCGACGCAGGTGCAGTGTTCAGGACGATAGCCAGGGACATGGTCACCTACTTCGTTTTGTTCTCTGCATTGGTCCCCATATCCCTGTTCGTCACTGTGGAAATCGTCAAGTACTGGCATGGCATCCTGATCAACGACGACCTCGACATGTATTACGACAAGACGGACACGCCCGCCACTTGCAGAACCTCCAGCTTGGTCGAAGAGCTCGGCATGGTCGAGTACGTCTTCTCAGACAAGACTGGTACTCTCACTTGCAACATGATGGAGTTCAAGCAATGCTCAATCGCTGGCATTCAATATGCAGATGATGTTCCTGAGGATCGTCGAGCTACAACTCATGACGGCGTAGAGGAGGGTATCCATGAGTTCAAGACTCTCCGATCCAACCTCGCAGAGGGACATCCGACTGCCACCGCCATTCACCACTTCCTGGCTATGCTGGCAACATGCCACACTGTGATTCCTGAGATTGATGAGAAGGGCAAGATCAAATATCAGGCCGCATCTCCGGACGAGGGTGCTCTGGTTGAGGGTGTGCTGCAGTTTGGATATAAATTCACTGCTCGTAAGCCCAAGTCTGTCCTGATCGAGATGCCTAGCGGTCAGGAAGAAGAATACGAGCTTCTCGCTGTCTGCGAGTTCAACTCTACACGTAAGCGCATGTCTACAATTTTCCGATGCCCTGATGGCAAGATCCGCTGCTACACAAAGGGCGCCGACACCGTCATCCTCGAGCGCTTGAACGACCAAAACCCTCACGTCGAAGCAACACTACGACACCTTGAAGAGTACGCATCTGAGGGTCTGCGAACACTTTGTCTGGCCATGCGTGAGATTCCGGAACAGGAATTCCAGGAGTGGTTTAAGATTTTCGAGACTGCCGGCACCACAGTGGGAGGCAATCGTGCGGAGGAGCTTGACAAGGCTGCGGAGATCATTGAACACGACTTCTTCCTTCTCGGCGCGACTGCTATTGAGGATCGTCTCCAGGATGGAGTTCCAGAGACCATTCACACTTTGCAACAGGCGAACATCAAGGTTTGGGTCTTGACCGGAGATCGTCAGGAGACTGCCATCAACATAGGCATGAGTTGCAAGCTTTTGAGCGAGGACATGATGCTTCTCATCGTCAACGAGGAGAACGCAACGGACACAAGGGACAACATCCAAAAGAAACTCGATGCCATCAAGACGCAGAGCGAAGGCGCCATTGACTACGAATCCTTGGCCCTCATCATTGATGGCAAGTCATTGACGTTCGCGTTGGAGAAGGACCTCGAGAAGATGTTCCTGGACCTTGCCGTCATGTGCAAAGCCGTCATTTGCTGCCGTGTGTCCCCACTCCAGAAGGCCATGGTGGTCAAGCTCGTGAAGAAATATCAGAAGCAGTCTGTGCTCCTTGCTATTGGCGACGGAGCTAATGATGTCTCAATGATTCAAGCTGCGCACATTGGTATTGGCATCAGCGGCGTAGAGGGTCTGCAAGCTGCGCGGAGCGCCGACGTTGCTATTGCGCAATTCAGGTATCTCAGAAAGCTCCTCTTGGTGCATGGTGCATGGAGTTATCAGCGTGTGAGCAAGACGGTCCTCTTCTCCTTTTACAAAAACGTGACACTATACATGACACAATTCTGGGTAAGTTGGGCATTTTCAAGCTGAACGGCAAACCGAGTTAACTAATGATGGTTTCCAGTACACCTTCCAAAACGTGTTCTCCGGTCAAGTCATTTATGAATCGTGGACACTATCCTTTTATAACGTCTTCTTCACCTTCCTCCCGCCGCTCGCGCTCGGTATCCTGGACCAGTTCATCTCAGCCCGCCTTCTCGACCGGTATCCTCAGCTTTATGGCATTGGCCAACAGAACACCGTCTTCCGCCTGAAGGTCTTCTGTCAATGGATTGCCAACGCCATCTACCACTCAGCCGTCATCTACATTTTTGGAGTATACTTCTGGGAACCAGATCTAATCCAGGCTGACGGCAAGACTGCTGGCCACTGGGTATGGGGCACAGCCATGTACGGCGCAGTCCTTCTGACTGTCCTGGGCAAGGCCGCGTTGATCACCAACAACTGGACCAAGTATGATGTGGTCGCCATTCCCGGCAGCATGGCCATCTGGTTGGGATTCATTGCTGCTTTCGGCACAGTTGCGCCAATGGTCAACTTTGCTACCGAGTACCGCGGTGTTATTCCTCGCCTGTACTCAAGCCCCGTATTCTGGCTGCAGATGTTCGTCCTGGCGGTCATGTGTCTCACCCGAGACTTTGCGTGGAAGTATGCGAAGAGGATGTACCGCCCGCAAGCGTATCACCACATCCAGGAGATCCAGAAGTACAACATTCAAGATTACAGACCAAGGTTAGTGACCTATTGCCAGATTCAGACAGGATTCTTCTTGCTTACATATTGTGCAACAGGATGGAGCAATTCCAAAAGGCTATTCGCAAGGTCCGCCAGGTCCAACGCATGCGGAAACAGCGCGGTTACGCCTTCTCGCAGGCCGATGAAAGTCAGACCAGGGTTCTGCAAGCTTACGATACTACGAAGAACAGAGGTCGTTACGGGGAGATGCAGAGTTCAAGGGCACCTGCTCAACCCGCATGGTGAAGGGAGTTCCAACCAGAGACGATGTACCATCCCTTCGCCATGGAGGTGTTTTTCTTCTTCTTTCTTTCTTCCTCTTCTTCCTCCTCCTTTTCGCTTACACGCACGCATTTGGCATGGTAAAATTTCGGGAGGGGATACTAAGGGGGGGGTTCTGTGATGGATGGGGTGGCGGCACCCTACAAGTCTGTGACTATTGTATAAAAGAAGAAGAAAACAAGCCCGCAATATCTTTTGATAACTTTGCCCCGATAGGATCGCGGAAGATGGGCGGGGGAGGCGGGCACGTTAGGGAGAGAAATGAGACAGCGAGGAATAGAAGATTACCAAACACCACAACCACCCTTGTTGAGTGAGCCTCATGACGAGAGAACCCTGTGCTTATGGTCTACCAAATGCAAATTCATCACCATGGTATCGTCACTACACAAATCTGCACGAGGAAGGGAAGAGGCGGGACTAGACCAGACCGACCATCAGCACATGAAAGCATAAAAGCTTGGCTGTACCTGTTTAGCCCCCGTGGATCAAAGCACCACATCATTCGGAAGGAAAGATGATCAAAGAGTGGCCTGACACGAGGGAAAGGGCTTCTTTTTGACTCCTTCATAAGGATGCAGCTGAGTTGTCGAAACAGGTCGAAAAGAAAGAGGGGGACAGCACGGGAAGCCGCCAAGTCCCATAACAGGGAGCTGCATCTAGAGTAAGAAAAAGTCATAGTACACAAAGGACAGAGTGTATAGTCCATTATGTAAATATGGTACGTCCAATGGCGTAAGGGATCAACTACTAGATGTAGATGTGAAGGCTTGCTGGCCCTGGTGGAAGTGCACAGCAACTCGGCTAAAACCCGCCCCCGAGTGTCAGCAGATGATGATTGGCCAGAGAGAAGAAAGTCATGCCAAATCCCGATGGACTGGCTGAGACCCCATCAGCCGCCCGCATGGCAGCTGTGGGTGAGAAGGAGTTAGAATTACGCGAGGAAATCAACGGAATGCAGAAATCCCGACTGAAAGGGTAACCCAGCTCAGCTGAGGCAGCCGTGACCATTTAAATGGTGGGGAGGTCGTATGGAGTTATGGAAGAAGACCAACCATGGGCTTCAAGCCATGGCTGGACCACAGGTGCGGTGCAAGGTCGTGCGTCCCAGCAACAGGACGTAGATGCATATCTTGGACTCATGATTCATTGTTATTGGACTGTATGCGACTGTCTCCATTACGGAGCTACCTCGTGTTATTAATAATTCGTGGCCTGTCCTCTAGGCAATTTCTCATATGATATCGTGACATTAGCATCTCCTTGAGATGTATGGCGGTCTGGATAGAAAACCCCGTTCAACTTTTCAAAGCCCTCCAAAGAAAAGCAAAAAAAAAAAAAACAGAAGCGCCCTTAATGCTTACGCCATGAAATGCGACGAGGAATGCTCCAGGAAATACAAGAAGAATGGTTCATGCCAAAGAGGAATAGTAAAAGGGGCGAGAGAATGATAACGGACCCTGCATGGGACACGCTCACGCCTTAGCGGGCGTCGATGGCGCGGGGGGTTGTGCAAACGCAAACGCAGGGAGTCAGTCACCCCGCGTTTTCTTAGTGCATCACCCCCGCAAAACTGTTCCCAGTGACCAGCATCCAGGGTGAGACTAACCCCCACACTCTCAGACTGTCTGAGTTGTCAATGCCTCCGGAGGCTCTTTCCAGAAAGGGATGACTCGTTCGCTCAAGACGTAGTCAAAGTTGGGTAGGTAATGTATGTATGTACCTTGGTTATGGAGCTCTGCCAGGCTGTTGTGTCTGTGTCTGTCCGTTCTTTTCTCGGAAATGGTTGGGGTTGTGGTAGTGTCTGCTGATCCCCTAATGCACTGGCCCCCCATCCATGCCATTTGGGTACGTGACGTCTGCCACCCAGCCACGTCCTGAGTGCCATTAGTTCCAAGGCAGGCACCCAAAGTAACAGGTGAGCGGTCAAAAACGCCACTAATGTCCCAGATTCGGGGTCACCAGTTCAATACTCGTCGGTCGACCATAGCCACCAGCATGCCTCGATGGTAAAGGTCGCCCTTCATCGCCGTAACCATAGCCATGACCGTAGGCACCACCATTATGATATCCTGCAGTGTCATACGTTGAGGAAAAGAAGCCAGCAGAAGGTCGCGTGTACGAGGTGCTGGGGCTGGTTGCTGCACTTCGTGTAAACGGCCAAATTCCCATACCACTGGTACCGGTTGGGCTGGCGGATGGGCTTGGTGGTCGGGCTCCGCCTAGAGTCAGGGAGCGGAGGGCTGACAAAGCAGCGGAGGAGGTTTGTGCGTAGGCTGCGGATGGGCTCTCCGGCGGACTGGTGTTATTGTGCATGTACAAAGAGCTCGGGCGTGAAGGTGCCGCGCGGGGGATGATATCGCGCGGCTCGGGAGGAGACTGGTACGGCGTAGCGTAGGGGAATGTGCTGTAGTTGTTCGACAGGCTGGAGTTGGAGCTGGAACTGTTCTGGTCGATCTTTCGGCACCTGGCGGAATGAGAGAGTGATCAGCATGGTGATCGACATACACGGATGCAGATGAACGAGGGGAAGGAGACGTACGACTCGGAGCAATACAACTGCTTCTCATCGTATTGCATGAATTGCTTCTCACACGTCATACTGATACACATAGTCAGCGCGAATTCTGTGAATGTTCTGACGCTTGAATGGAAAAATAAAAAAAGTGAGCTTCTTGACTTACCAGTACTGTGGGAAACTTTCCCGCTCATCATCCCATGAGTCAGTCCAATCCCTCTCACGATCCCGGTGACTGCGGCCCAGTTTTTGCGGCGTGTGCTTCCTGGTCATTCCCGGCCGGCGCGGCTTCGCAGGGTCCGTCGCAGTGACGCTGCGGCGAACATCTGTCAGGGACATGTTGCCCGAGCGTCGGCGCTGGTGAGGCATGGCTGTGGTGACCCTTTTCCGTAGGTCGAGGTGCCGTTCAAGGCCAATGTTGTGTTGTTGACGAGGGGGGATAGAGAAGAGCGAGTGCTCGTTCCGAGAGCTGTTGGGTGTCCACGATAGTTGTGAAGAGCCGAGATGTACCCACGGATCTCTCCTTGTTGGCAAAGCGAGGACCGGGGCCCAGAATACAACCTCTTTGTGAGTAGGAGTGGTTGTCCAACGGAAGTCTGAGGAAGGACCTATTAAGTAACTCGTGGCAACCCGAAGCGCGTGTTGCTGTGGACTGGTGGCGGTAGGTCCAGGCCGTGGCTTGTAGTAGTTGTACACGTAGTTGTACACGCGAGAAGCGCTGTAAATAAAGCCCCAGAGTTGAAGTATGTAGTGCGATAAGACTAGTTGCGATCCTACTTTGATAAAGGTGGGATGGTCAGAGGAGGGGAGGGGATGTTTGAGATCGGCAGGGTTCTGGGGTGTGAAGTTGCGGAATTTCTTCTTTTGTATTCGGTGAGGAAGGCAAATAAAATGGGCGTCGAGGACGAATGGAGGCGCTGCTGGGTTCGTGTTCCTGGAGAGGATGACGAAAGATTGGGCAGATATTTATCTACTTGTATCTCTGTAGAGTTGAGGCGTAGTGTGGGACCTGACGGGCGCTTCAGAGATACAGGGAGGCGGATTCCGAGGTAAAGGTCCACTGGGTGTTGTACTTGTAAGAAGGACGGTGTAAGAGAGGAACCAGTCAAGGCTCAAAGGAAGTACTGAAGAGAAAGAAGCTTGAACAGTCCGGGATCTCTGGTGATGAAATGAACAATGGGAGAGTCAGTGAGTGAGACGGGCTCGCGGAGGAGGCGGACTTGTTAGTTTTATGAATGAAAGCTGGACAGACACGATAAAAGTGGTGAAATGATTGATTGACTGCAACTGCAGGGGGGGCGTGCGTGTACGTGGAGGAGTCACAAGGTGGTGTCGTGATGGAGTTAGAGACTGACGAGAGACGAGCGGGCCCCGAAAGCGGAGCGAGGGGGTGAAGAAGTGGACAGGCCGCTAAAATAGAAGAGGTACCAGCGAAGCGCGCCCAGTGAGATGTACGAGGCTGGCCTTGTGGCGGTGAGACAAAATGCTTGATCGATCACTGAATTGACAGCCGCCTTTCGACCAGGGGCGCGTTCACTGTTCGTGTGGCCCCTGTGGAATCGTTGCAATGAACTATTGATGGCCGTGTTTGTCGATCGAAGCTTAACGAGTGCACACGCGGTACGTACAGCATGTTCATGTTCCCTAAAGAAAGGAACCACTAATTAGGTAGTACGTACGGTATGGGCGGCGAGCTCAGTGAATGGGGACCCGGGAGGCAGGGATCGGGGGTCTAATTGTGGGATGTCGTGCAGGAGCAGCAGCACCTGAGCGTCCTCTTAGACCTCAGACACATCATGCAGGTTCAATCAAGGTGCCCAAGCCCAAGTATGGAGAGAAGAAGCAAAGAGGAGGGAGGGCCTTGGGCATCCATGGCCATAGCATAGTCTTTGCTCAATGTGAAGAAGAGAGACAAAACAGTCAAACTACCTTGTTACTTGTAGATTTACCACTGGCTCTACAATGGCAAGCAAGGTACATGTACCTTCCCTACACACACGTAAGGCGACCACTTGCTGAGGCAGTTGCAGGTATTACAGGACGGAAAGAGTGCCTCAGACCTACAAACTTCCGTTCGCGGTAGGTCCTTACGAACCTGATGCGAGGGAGGAAGGTATGACACCACCACAGGGCAAGGGACAGAAAGGGCACCTGGATGAACCAAATAAGGGAAGAAGGAACCACTCTCAAACTGACACTGTCACTGGTAATGGTACTGGAACAAAAACTAGTTAGTGCACCCCTACCGAATCCATTGATATACTGTGCTTCGCTTATTGTACAAGTACATACGTTCGTAGGTGAACTCCGCAGTGTACACACGTTGCGATGTGCTCTACCGTAGGAACCTTGACGGGGTGTGGGTTGGTTGGTACCTGGATGTTTCGTGGGTGTCGAGCTTGGGCGAAGATTTGGCATGGAATCGAAACAAACCAGAAGGATAAAAAATCACGTTAGAGAATTAGAAGCCGACAACGTGCCCATGTTCTGGCCCTACAGTCACAATCATAGACGGCGGTTATGGACCATCGTGCGGCATTCACAGGCTACTAACTGCTCCTTACCAGCAAAACGTACAGTTCTCTTCCTACTGAACTCCCGCAAGCAAAGACTCAACCCAGCCAAACCTCCGTTTGCATCCACAGCCAAGTGCCAAGTCAGCCAGCTCCCAAGCACAGACACTCTATGAGGAAAGCGAAAAACTCTTCAATTCAAAATTCTCCCTCAACTTGCTTGCTCTCTCTCTCCCTCCAGCGGTCAAAGAGTCACCTCGATCGACCCAGCGGGCTCCATTTAAGCGGTCCAACTCCCCCACAGTCCTAGTTGCCTGTGCGTTCTCATCGCACATAAAAAAAGTAATTAGCCAAGGATAGGGAAGAAGAAGAAAAAAACCGCGACAATGACATATCCACTTCTTGCACACCCCCAACCTCTATGGCACCATCTCAACCAGCCCTGTGAGCACGTTTCTCATACGGCAGCTCTCCCTTTCCCTACCGATGCAGCCTATGGCTTCCTGAGAGGAATGAACCCAACCCATACGCGCGTTGGTCTACCGAATATGAGGAGCCCACTATCGTAAATTTCTTACCAGTCAGAGACCATTCTGAGAGTGAAACAAAAAGTCTTCCATGAGCTGGACCAGCAACAGCTGCGAATTACAACCAATACCCCCGAAAAGCCAGGCCTCACCGACACATCTGCTCTCGGATCGTGATACCATTTGCCAGCTCACCATCGACGCTTTGTACTAGGGATCTTGGAAGCAGAGTTTTCAATGACCCCCCTACCTAGGCTTTTCACCTCTGCTCATCCCCTTGTACACACTTCATGTCCTAGTTCCCCATTTTCTCGACAACTCACATTCCCTGGAAGCCCAGTTCTGATGCACGTCTCTTCTGGAAACTTTCTGTAGACATGCAACAAAAGTCCGTCCCACAAAAGAAAAAAAAAAGAGAGAGCCTGTGAGTTGAAGGGAGAAACGAAGGGAAGAGTAAACCTCAGGATGGTGTCGTGTACATGATCCACTTCGGCCGTGAACATGTGTATGTATTCTTAGTCCAGCAGGCTTTCGTTCCGAGCTGTTCTTACATATATGTACAAGCCAGTAAGTATGCCTGCCAGGCTGCCTTGTTACTTACTACAAGTACAAGTACTAGGCGCGTATGATGCTTTAACGCCGCCACGGAGTAGGATTCTGATGCTCGGCCAGAATAGAGTTGACTTTCAGGTCGAACTTCGCTTCTCCACTCCTGCCTCATCCAACCACGCCAGACGGAGCTTTCAGCAACTAGGTAACTTGTCTCCATCCATCAACAAAAACATCGAATTACGCAAGACTTGCGTGTTGGCGCACCATCCGATCAAGGTTTTCACGATTTCGTAACAGAATACCATGTTCTCATCAGGAAAATGGCACAACCATCGATGTTGCTACTTCCTCTACCTCGCGAAATTTGCAGTCCTGGTGAGGTACCTGGGACGGTCCCCAGACAAAATGACGTGTTATGGACCCTGCGACGCGCAACCATCCATTCGCCATAATCACATGTACGTTCCAATTCGCGTGTGTTTGGACAACAGAGTACCTAGTAAGGTAGCGCCCGTGAGTCTATCTATTTGGTTGCGCGCACTAGTCTTCACTGTCCACGGTCCCTGGTCGAGCTGTTTCGAGCTGATTCAAGTTGAATGAAACGCAAGACGAAGTGTACATAATACCCCAATCCACTTCAGCCACTGATGCCCTTGAGACGTTGCTCTCACCATCGTCATGCAAGGCCTCAGAAACCCGCTCACTGAGTTCGTCCCTCCGAAACTGGCTGCCTTGTAACATGGACGTCAGCTTTTAGTCGCCTCATCCTCGCACTGGAAATAAACCAGAGCCAAAGCAGGTGTCCAATCATCAGTTGACTGCATGGTGTCTACGCCCTTTTGGAACCCCCCATGCTGCATCAACTTTTTTCGCCAGAAGTACTACTACCGTGACGTTGCCTCTCATCCGTGTCGTATCACTTACTTGTATGTACAATTGACCAGCTACTTAAAGCAATCCAACAACGTCAGCAGTAGATGTATTCCGACGCCATCTGTCAGGCGGAGCGCCCTCCTTGTGGCATTTCCCCCTCTCCCATCACAGGGCGATGCCAATTATTCGTTCGCCCATACATCCTAGTCTCCCCGATCTGACTTGGTCATATCAAAAGTCCTGGACGAACCAATCAATCTTGTCGGCTCAATCGAGCATCAGCAAAGGCCAATGCAGGTCAAAGCCCACCTGACCTGAACCGCAATCTATTTTTCCATCCTGCATGGCTTCCATGCATTTGGGCCATGACGGGAAGCGAAGAGCGTGGGGGTCCGACCTACATTCTCTTTGATTGTCTGCCGTGCCCGGTTGGAACATACAGCTGATCGCCATTCTCGCTTGTTCCGACGCAATGCAACCCCTCGGCTACGATATCGATGCCTACGTACGGTAAGTATACTGCAGAGAGCGGGGAGGACCCTGAGCCTGAGGCGAGGTCACAGATCACTAAATAGCTTCCTTCAATCACGCATAGCTATCTTGCACACGCAAGAAGCCGCCCCAGGAAAGTTTCAACTGCCTTATTCGCCTGTAGCGTTCGGCTCTGCAGTGTGGCCAGGCCCGACTACCGGAATTCGCAATATTGCGACCGTGTGAGCCAAGAGCACGGGCTTCCGCCCCGCGATGTCGTTATCGCGGACATCGCAAGAGAATCCTCGGTGAATGGGCCACACGCGCGTAGCCTAACATGGCTGTAGTTTAATGA
This sequence comes from Sarocladium brachiariae, assembly GCA_008271525.1. Classification (NCBI taxonomy): domain Eukaryota; kingdom Fungi; phylum Ascomycota; class Sordariomycetes; order Hypocreales; family Sarocladiaceae; genus Sarocladium; species Sarocladium brachiariae. Next base: position 2,925,091 of record RQPE01000001.1, read on the forward strand.
CTTGTCCTCGCGTTGAGAGCCCATCGACCGAGCTCGGTGTTCGGCCCACCGAGGATAGCAAGCGCCGGTCCGGGTCACGCAACCGTGATGGTTCTTTGGAATGTCGTGCTCACGCGACTCGAGATTTCATGCCACAGAGGTGCGTGACAAGGACTGGCAATTCATCCTGAAGTATTATCACTCGGTAAAAATGCGCCCGCAGGGCATAGCTTCAAGGATAAATTGATACCGTCAATCAGGAGGGGGAAACAAGGGGGGGTTTTGTGCCATTTGTTGTCTCTCCACTGGGCCATATGGCTGATAACGGATTGTCCAACCCAGCGACGCTCCATGCGCAAGGCGTGTCCATAATGTAGGCTTATCGGCCTGCAGCTTCAGCCATTTACCTGCCCTTCTCAGCCTTCCGTACCCGTATGCAAATGCCGGCAAGTATCGGCTCTCCTCGGATCTTCAGTTGTCGTCTTGTCTTATTGACTATTCCTCCTGTCTCTCGCTTTGGCCACTGAACAAAGCTGCCCCTCCGGTGTCGGAGAGGCTCCTACACGAGGCTACGCTGGCCAACAATTAGCACGATCCGACGATGGATCAGATAAGATCAGATGGGCCTGTCTGAATGGATGTCATATTGGCACTAGTGACGGGGCAGCTGAGAGTATGCCAAGTCGGTAGATTGTCTGGCGAGTGCCATGACTCTTGCACTGGTGGCTCATGGTGAGAATGGGGCACTGGGGTAGAGTTCGATCAGGCCATGGCATGATGGTCGAACCCTGACTTGTGTGAGCAAATATGGGTTTCCAGGCAGTGACTTTTCTTTTCCAGAAATTTCATGGGATGATTGTGAAGTGAAAATCGATCTTGCGTATTAGTTCCCGGGGCCATAGAAGTCCACTTCACTCCCAGTGAAGCTATGCTATGTACACGCCTTTGATCGAATATCCTATCTGTGGTGACTGACGGCATAGTCAGTACATTAGAATTTGTGCTGGCTACTAACCGAGGCCCAACCTGTAACTCCTTTGGAAAGCGGTTCACTGGCCGAGCCACAGTGAGGTCTCCTTGTGCCGGAAGAAAACAGACCGAACGCTGCACCATGAGACCGAGCCTGTCAGATCCTACAATGGCGTTCTCTCATTCCCGGTACCGGCCTAGCTGCTTAAGCCATATCTTCAGCGGCCCATGTAGAGCTTCCTCAAGATTGTAGGTGTCAACGTCTCTCGAACTTCCAGCAAGGTCTTGACTGGACTTCGTTCGCACCACTGAGGCCAGATCATCGTAGTCTGCGAGCGTGCATGCACGCATAGTCGAGGCCCTCCTGGTCAAGACGTCCAGCTCGCTTTCGAACGAAGGCGCGCCCATGGCTGCAATGATGATAGATCTTGCAACGATGGCTTGCGAGGACTGTCCCTCACTCTGCACATCCTCTAGCCGTAACACAATGCCAGGTAACGCTTGATGCTCTGCCCATAGCGTGCGAACGGCGCCCAGCTTCCCAAGCAAATCAATATATGAAATGTACATGTCGATTCGTGTTTCGGGAGCAATGTCGTAGCTGCCCGCGCCAAGGATAAAGGAGCGGATGGAAAGGTGCTCGAGCTCCTTGACAGCCTTTACTCCGGTAAGGAGGGCCAACAAGGCCTCGGCATCAGACTGCCGGTAGGTCGCCCCGTCCTCAAGTGCCGCAAATGATTCAAACATCGAAGGCAGGTTGAGAATTGCCTGCACTAGTTCATGCCTGCTCTCGTGCGTGACTCTTGCGTAATCGGCTTCTAAGCCTCTCCTGATATACTCGATAGTAGCGGCCAAACTGTGTGTTGAAGCCATCCGCAAGCCAAGAATCCAAAGACCGGCACTTTCTACTGGAAGAAAGTTGCGCAAACTGAGCTCAGTGTTTCCAACGATGGCCATTGCATCTCGTTTCGCCTCCTCCACTTGTGGTGATGGACTATCAGATTCGGCTTCGGCTTCTCTTAGGAGGCGATTTATGGTCTTTTGGATGGTCACAGGGACGGAAGCAACGCCACCAAAATCAGCGATAGCTCTATGCTCATTCCCAAGTGATCCGAAAGAGCAAGTCGATATGATTCTTCTGAGCTCCAAGAATGATTGTGCACTTTCGAGGGCAAGCACAAACTGTTGTAGATTTGGAAGCTGGGTCTGATCTGGCTTCATAGCGATATGTTGCTCCATGGCAGCCTGGCGTATCAACATCCATTCGAGGACGGACTTGTCCTTCTCCGCCGCATAGGCTGGGATTCCATTCACTTGACAGAGGAAGTGAAGAAGACCGGGGTCGCCTCCAGGCCCTGTGCGTCGTGACGGCACACGATCGGACTCCCCTGTCACACCTTTGAGAGCTACTGACATGAGGTCGTATGAACTGATTCTCCAAGCATTCGCGGGATCCGATAACATGTGTTCCCAGCTTTGTCTTGCCCGAGTTGCTTCATCCTCGAGAGTTCTAACCACAGCCTCCATGGCCTGGTGTTTTCGATTTACTTTCCATCGCTCGTTCATCTTCTTGTCGTCGGTATCGTTGAATTCTCGGACGCCTTTCTGGTCGTATGCGTCCAGGTCAAGCACGTGGTTCGGCATCTCGAAGTATTTGGGGTTCTTCGGTCGCCTAATGCGAGCAGCTCTGTCTTTCAGAGTATACCAAATTTGTCCTGTAGGCTCCTTGTGGCGGACAAATATGTTTCTCGGCTCAGAAACCCTTTCATCTTCTTGTTTCTTCTGGCATTCGGCGAGGCCAGTAGCCCACCGTTGTTGACTGGAACAAGCCACGCATCCTGGGGTCAGACCGAGCTGTTGGCGGGAGCAACTGATCCGGAGACGACGCATCACCACCTGTGCTCACATCAATTGGTTGAGATCGGCATACGTCTTGCTTCTAGGTTGTGACGGCTCGCTCGCGGCGGTTCTTGTGTCCGAAAGGCTCCAAAGGATGTGCGAAGGATTCGGATTGTGGTCGAGTGAGGGGGTCTCCGATGCCACGCTTTCTTACACAGCAAGAGGGTGCCTGTGTTTAGGGCGGCTCCAGTGGCCGATCCCCTGGACTTTAGCGGCCCACTTGCCTACAAAGAATCCGGGGGCGGAGCTGTTGGTGGGTTCAGATGAAGGCCTGTGGCGCTCGTAAAGCCTGAACACTTTCGCGGCTCGCAACTACATAAATCCGATTTTCCAGCGCGGACCGTAGCTCGCTTTGCGTCAATGGCAATGATCACGATCTGATTAGACGCCGACTAGACCCATCAACCATTCACATTTGGACACAGCAACCCCTTATTTGGTTCTATCCATTGCCGGGGACTCACAATAACTTATGATATAATGTCTCCACCGGTAAAGAAACGCAGAACAACGCGATCCGCTGCTGTGGAGGGCGCAGAGCCCAAAACTGTGGAGGGGCAATCGTTGCCATCACCAGCGTCGAAGGACAACAGCGAAACGAACACAGATGCTCCTACAAATGCGCAGACAGAACTCGAGTGTGAGAAGCAGGCAACGCCGCCAGCTGACGCATCATCTTCGAAGGCACTGGACCGCATGGCCCGGTTCAAAGCTCTTCAAGCAAGGGCAAAGACCTCTTCAGAAACGAACCTGAAAGAAGCAACACGCGAATCGCAACGACTCGCTACCGATCCCTCTCAGCTCACAGCCCTGCATAGGAAGCATGCGATTGCGTCTCATAAGCTTCTCAAGGCCGATGTTGAGGATGCCGGCGAGGATTTTGAGCGCAAGAGGGCGTGGGACTGGACGATCGACGAGAGTGAGAAGTGGGACAAGCGCCTGAAGAAGAAGGCCGCACACCGGGACAACAACGCCTTCCAAGACTACACACAAGAGAGCAACAAGGTGTACAAGCGCCAACTGCAGAACATCAGCCCGGACCTGGAGCAGTACACGAAGGAGAAGATGGCCGCCATCGAGAAGGCTGCTGCATCCGGCAGCCTGGACATTGTCGAGACGGAGGACGGAGAGCTTATTGCTGTGGACAAGGATGGCGCTTTCTACACAACTGCCTACTCGACCTCGTTCACGCAGAACAAACCAGACAAGGCAGCTGTGGACAGGCTTGTCGCCGATATGCGTAGAGCGGAGGAGCAAACCTTGAAGAAGAGAAAGGAGCGGATGGCAAGGAACGGAGACGACGGAGACGTGACGCACATCAACGAGAAGAACAAGCAGTTCAACCAGAAACTGGCGAGGTTCTACAACAAGTACACCGCCGAGATCAGGGACAGTTTCGAACGTGGAACAATGATCTAATGATAGAAAGAGGAAGGGGGGGGAGGGGAGCAAATCGTGTAGCGAAAACTGGCCATGGTTTTGGTTCGGGTCATCTTGCCCCGGCAGGCGTCATTTGTGGTATTGTACATTGCAGCGACTGCATTTTGTTCCAGCTTAGATAATTGCATCATGCCTCACAGCATTGTCTTCCGCCACGCCTTGCTCGCTAGCTCTTCAATCTGGGGGATCTCAATCGGCCCCTGGACAGCCTCGTCTCCAAGTGCCTCGACCACAGCTTCTGCCACCGACTCAACCTTGAGCGGCTTCGCCCCGGCTGCACCAATGAAGTTCTTAAGGTAATTCCCAGTGAGAGTGTTGAAGAGCTGACCAGCAGCCGCACCGGCAGCGATGCCGAGCGTGATCTTCCGTGAGCTGTCGTACATCAAGGGTGGTCGCATGAAGACGCCCCTCATGCCCGGGAACTCTTTGGAGATGGTGCTTTCAGCCTCGCGCTTGGTGGTGATATACCGCTGAGGCAGGATCGGCGCACCGCCTGCTGCAGAAATGTAGCAGAATGCGCTGGCCTTGGCCTCGTTGGCGTGCTTAGCGAGGGTGATGGCGCTGTCGCGGTTCATGATTTCATAGGAGAACTGATCGTTCGGATTCGACGGAGTGATGTCCTCGCCAGCCTTCTTCTCGAGAGGGTTGATGCCTCTGTCCTTGGTCGGGGCGAAGGCCTTTTGTAAGCCGGCGATCGGAGACTCCTTGCCGGAGACGACACCCTTGTAATCAGCCTCGAGGAGGATGCCCATGGAGTGCACAACGTAATCAGCACCGTTGAGGAGAGGGGCATATGTAGATGGCCGGAGGATATCAGCACGCTCCCACGAGACCTTGTGCGCCCAAGATGGCGGAGAGGCTGAGGATGTGACGCTGTCCCAACGTGGTTCACCCGATCGGCTACGTGAAGGGATAGTTGTGTGAGCTTATTGAAGGCCCTGAGCACCGCTGGCAAGGAATCGTGACAGATACGTACCTTATAGAGGTGACGTCCCATCCTCTCGCAACGGCATGTTTGCAAATCCGTGAGCCGAGAAAGCCGTTGCCGCCACAGACAACCAGCTTCTTAGCTGCTGAAGCCATGATGCCGAAAACTGAGAGGATTTGATGCCGGTCGACCCAGGATAAACTGAGGACTCAATCGTACCGTAAAAAGAATCAGTTCAATGCCGAGCATATGAAGAAATGTGACTAGATGTGAGTTGAAGCAATCGTCGAGCACAATGTGGATGGAAACAAAAGGGTTTCTCGTTTGTTATAGGAGTGTGAGCTCTCCAAGCCAAGCTTAACTGAAATCATGAGATCATGATCGAGCTTCGACATGGCGCTAAAGAGCAGTTGCAGGGGTCTGTCTACCTTGAGTCTAGCGTATCCGTCTGCCCTCCAGATGTTTGCAGCGGCTGCAGGGTGGCTGCAAGGCTGAGCGAGGCAAGACTTCGTCTTTTTTCTTTTTACACCACCTCCTCTGCTTCCATCAACACCCCCGCGCTGTTGTAGCTCGGCATCTTCTTCTTCCTTGGTTGCCTGGAAAGGCCATCATCCTAGTCCAGATATGCGACTGCGATCATAAATACTGCACTTTCGAGACGCCATCAATAGTTTCTCCGACACCAGTCACCCAACCACCATGGCTCCTCCGAATCAGTATGGCAAGCGCGTCAAGCTGATTCAAGTCCGACGGCCGTTTATTGTTGGCAGCACTGCCGTCCCGTTCAACGAAGAAACGAACCCCAAACCTGCAGGGGTTCCTGATACCCACACGCATTCATGGTCCGTCTTCGTGAAAGGCATTGACGACACAGACATCACCTACTGGCTTCGTCGCGTTCAGTTCAAGCTGCACGAGTCCATCCCCAACTACGTGCGCAGTACGTCTAACCGGCCCCCTCCCTCTTTTTCAGATCTTGTCAAAGTCTAGGTACTGACTCCATACCACAGTGGTCGAGGGCGAGCCGGGAAAGCCGTTCCTCGTCGAAGAGACGGGATGGGGCGAGTTCGACATCACCGTCAAGCTGTACTACGTGAACGAGTCGGGCGAGAAGCCCCAAACGCTGTACCACTATTTGCGGCTACATCCTTTCGGGCGCAACGAAGAAGAAAAGCAGGCCATGATCGCCGAGGGTGGTGAAGTGCGGTCCTGGAGCTACGAAGAGCAACTCTTCAACGAGCCCTACGACGCCTTCTACCAGATCCTCACGAGCGGGGCTGTTCCGAAGGGATGGAAAGGCACCAAGGGCGGTAAGGGGAAAAACCGCGCGCCGCCCCCGCTTCCAGCACCAGACAGTGGCGAGGTGTGGGAGCGCACGGCCATGATCCCCAACACGAACCGACCGGGCCAACCTTTCAGCAGAGAGACAGAAGCGGCCGAGGTCAAGTTACTGCAGGAGGCCAAGGCGAAGACAGAGGCCATGTGCAAGGAGGTCACAGAAACCCTGAAGCAGAAGGAGGAGCTTCTCAAGAAGCTCAAGGCTGAGAACGCTGCTGCCGCGTCTGCTGGTGTCGCGGCCGCGAAGCCTGCCTAGAAGGAGGCTGAGAGCAAGCGAACTCAAGTGAATGCTGCTGCAGCGACGAGGGAAACGGGGGAGGCTTCTGCAGCTCCGAACCAGGCACTCGCGCTGGTCAAGAAGAAGTGCTTCGCCGCAGAGAAACCCCAGAGCGGAGTGACAGGTGCAGATGAGGAGCACAGGTCATCCTAAATCAAGGACGCTGGCCGACCAGCACAAAGGAAAAACCCCTGCCCTGGAAGTCGGGTTTCATGTCATCAAATATGGAAACCATACGAACCCCCCCTTGTTTGCGCTACGGCTTCATGTCAATCTGTAAACTTGGATCCGCAACGGAAAGAAGGATCAGCTTCTCGATTGTCGCGGGGTAATCCGCAGATCCCCCTCCAGTCTCGCGGGGAGGGTTTCCTTGTCATGTTTCTGATGATGTTTCTTTAGCAAGAGGCAGGGCGAAACAAGTCTCTGGTCTGGTTGGACCGAGAAATATGAAATACTCTGAAGACTCGCCTCTCATGGCTCTGCACGGCTCGGAGTTGGGTTGGTTGATAGAACCAGGGCGTCAAGGCAGTGCAACGTACGTACAATTCGGAAGAATAGCCATACCCTTAGAAAGAAAAGAGATTCGCGAGGACCGGACACCTCATAGAATCAAGACGAACAATAAAAGTCATTCACAGATCAAATCTCTCATCGTATATCGTCATCACGTGCCACCGCAGAACTTCAAGATGGTCATAACAAGAGTGGTATTTCAAGCTCTCAGGTGTCGGAATCGACACGGTCATCACCAGGGAATTCCAGCCCTTCTCTTCTCTTCTCCTCACTCCCCCATCCTCTGGTCCGTATAGTCCTACATTTCCCAAGTGCGGAACGTTTGCCTCGTGCTCGTTCAGGTTGAGGTTGAGCGTTCCTCAAAGTTATCCCAGGGCATCTTCTCCCAATCAGCTTCGTGACTTGTACAAGTCTTCTTCAACAGCACCTCCCTCGCTCTCCTTTTCTATCTCTCTCCCCTCATCAACTTCCTTATCGCACACAAGCCAGACAAAGACGGTCTACAACTTTCTCGTGTTCCCCAACTGCCATGATGATATGGAGGGGATCCTTCTGGGACTTTATCAGCCTTTCTTGGCAGAAAAGAGAAGTGATTGTTTGTGAGGAAAGACAAAGGGAAAAAAGAAAAAGAGAGAGAGTGTGTGATAAAGAAATTGGAAGAGCGCTTGCTATAAAAAACGGATGCGGAGGGCGATTTGTCCTGAGTTTATGTGTGCACCCCTGACCTTCGTCGTATCGAGGTGTTGATGCCTCTGCAGAACGCCCATTTGGTAAAAAAAAGAACAAGAGCCAGTAAATGGAACGAAACGCCAGTGGAGAAGCTGCATCGTATAGCCAACATCTTCCATCTTCCCAATGGCTCCATTTCAAACATCGTGATGTACACATTACCAATAGTAATTTGTGGTGTTGGCACTGTGGCTCTCGAAAACACGCTTTCCCCGAAATCAACGCCTTGTGAATCCCATGAAGAGGGCAAGTAATGTAAATGACAAATGAATGTGGTTGTGGTTGGTTGCTTTAAGACCAATTTTCTGAGCACAAAAAGATGCTACTCATCATTGGCTTGAATAGTCGGGCACATGTGCCTCCCTAGTGAGCGGTGGCTTGGTAAGCTGGAGGGGGTGCTTCCTCGCGTTCCTCCCAGTTGCCGTTGCGGCGAGTCTTCTCATCGTAAACGCGGCGGGCAATTTCGCCAGCCATCTTAGAGATCCACGCTTGCTCGAGAATCACCGATGAAGTGTCCGAGCTGGAGCTTGCTTGCTCCAAGAGACCCGACTTGCGTTTCGAGACAGCAGCATGTGCTTTCTCTCGATGGTTCTGCTGGGCAAACTTCTTCTGGTACTCGTCCAATGCGGATGCGACCTTATCGAAATCCTGGGCCTTGGTGAGAACCTCGGAAGTAACAAGAGTCCTGGGTTGGGCGGCAGGCCTCTTTTCCTCGGGTGCGAAGCGAACCTTGTTGGAAAGAGTGTCGTCGATGCTTGTAGGCATCGTCTCCGGAGCTTCAGGTATGGACGTAGCCGTCAATGGTTCGGACATGGCCATGTCAACCGAGTTAGCCTCCGACATGTCTTCTGTGGGGCTGGCAACGGCAGTTCCAGCTTGCGACTTAGATTTGCGGAGATTGACCACACGGGTCTTCTTCTTGCGGCCTGTCCGGGGCCGACCTGCGCCAAGGGCAAGGCTGCTAGAGACTGATGGCAAGGAATGCAGGGATGGCCGCGAAGGTGTATGACCATGGGCAGAGCTTCCCGAATCAGAGAAAGTGTATGTCGTGCTCGAGCCGACAGGGAAGGACAGCGTCCTTGTCAGACTTGGAGTGGGAGCGACAGGTGTTGAACCTTCGGAGCGCTCGCCGTAACCGGACCATGCTCGGAATACAACGTCTTGAATACCGGGGGTGAAGAGCGACAAGGTCCGATGCGAATCTGTGAGAGCTCCCAGGCGCAGCAGGTTCCTTTGAGAGAACAGTGACTGCATCTCGCCCCCGCCGTTGAGTGTCAGCTCTGAAATGGTGCTTGGATCGAGTAGATTGCCGTTCACATCCACGGGATCAAGTGGTGGGCTCTGGAAGGGATCAACACCCTGTTCGTCATCTGCAGCTTCAGGCTGAGCCGGAGGGGCCTTGTTCGCTTGGTCGGGGCACCACAGCTGAAGGGACAGCCTGTGGATAATGGCTGGTAATTCATCCATCATGAGATTGCGCAACTGCTGCTCGATCGTTCGTTGCAGGTAGTCGCGGACGAACGGGATCGCGTCGAATGTGGAGGAGACCTTCAAAGACTCGAGAGGGTCATTGCGGAAGACGAGGGTCAGGCCCTTTTGTTTCGAGAAGACGAGGATGATGAAGGCGGAGAGCTTGATCTCGGACAAGGTGATGGAGATGGGAATGGTCAAGCCTGATGCGGCAGCCAGTGGCTGTGGTGATGTGAAAGTCGGCTTCGAGTGGAGGTAGGTGTTGAGAGGGTTCGCCTGTTGGATCAGTCATGTTAGCTTGGCGACGGAGCTGGGTGTGCGCCGTAGCTCAAAGGAGCACCAACCTGCACTCTGGTTCGCAGGGTTAGATATGCATCTCCGGAGTAGCACATCTTGAAGATGCCCCGAAACCTGTCCTCGGCGAGATCGCCAATCTCGAGGATCTCGAGGTCCGGCGGTAAGGTACCGAGATTGAACTCATCGACGAGGATGTCGTCAACAATGATGGGGGGCTTGGGCGACTTGTTCAGGGCCTTTGTCAGGAGGTCACGAGCGCGGCTATAGAAGTCCGCGTCTGCCGTTAAGGGCGACCAGTTGAAATTAAAAGCCATGATGGCAGCTGTGGCGGTTGCCGTTGAAGGCGTGAATTGATCAAGTCGTAACCATCAGGGGATGAGAGCTCGTGGTTGTGCGATGCTTCCTGGTGAATGTGGTTGTGGTTGTTGTTGATGACTGACTATGACGAGGGAAAAGCTTTGTCGGTAAAATTCGGGTCGCGGGTCGCAAAGGTAGTCTTGGAGCTTGTTTTTTTTTTCCTTCTTTGTTTTTCGTCAAGGCGACGACACAACTATCAAAATTATCCGATCGATAGTTGTGAAGCTGCAGAGTACTAAAAATACCAGATAGCGAAGAGGAGATTTTCGGCTTGATGGGGTTGAAATCAAGGTAGAGAGAGAAGAAAGCAAAAGGGAGAGAGGAGGAAGAGGAGGTGGTATGATGGTGTGTGGTGGTGGTGGTGGTGGTGTGTGGTGCTGCGATGATGGTGATGGGTGCACCAGACGGGATGGATGTTGTGGTGTGATAGAGACAAAGACAAAGAATGGAGCAGGCGACCAGGAGATGCTCTCTCTCTCTCTCTCTCTCTCCCTCGGGAAGACGAAATGGGTCCGGGGATGCGAGGGGGTTCATTGGTGCACTTTTTTCTCGTTTTTAGTGCAGTTCGACCACTAAAGCCCGACGGTGGTGGCGGCCCCTAAAGCTCAGAGATAAGGGGCTTGGGAATTTTTTTTCTTTCACTGACGACAGAGGTTGCGGAGGTTGGTGGGTCAAGCTACAACGCCGCATCACCCACTGTACGGAGCTGCTCGCGTGCTTCGCTTCGCTTCAATATTTTCCGATGCTGGGGAAAAACATGTTATGTGCATATGTTTGTTTATTTATGTATTGCTGGACAAGGAACTGGCGGAGGGTCAAGCAAGCTTTGTCTTGAGGCAAGGTTTGTGAACTTCCCTTCCTTTTTCTTTGTCATCATCTTGCGAAGATAAGTACCTACAGCGATCGTCATACACAAGAGAAAATACGGTTCGTGCTAGTGTCGACGCGCTGTGCATTGGCCTCCATGTTTTGGTTTGTTGTTCCTGTCACGAGAGAGGAAAAGCACGACACCCGTCTTGTCAAGGGTCCTCGTCGGTCTCTGTCATGTGCCCATTCAGTCAAATCAACAGGCGCGCATTTCCTTTTAGTAGTGCTGATTGCGATCCTTTGGTTGCAAATAATTGTCCTACTGTAAGGTATAGTACGCACTGACACAAGGTCAGGCTGCCTCTGACACAGAGTCGCAGACCCTGCTGCAGTGCAGTGGAGGGCGCTAAAAGCGATACCCCATGGTTGTGATACCTGAGGCCCTGCACTTTGCTGCTGCACGTAATGCAAAGTCACTTCTCGACAACCCCCCCGCCCCATCTGGTTCTTATAAACAGTGTGTGCAGCACGCGTGCTCTTTAACTCGGCCCTGTTTGATACCTCTTCTGCTCCGTCATCTGCCGAGGTCACACATTCATCGCCCGTCAGGTGCAAATCCCCTCATCATCATGAGAGGCATCCATTCATGCACCCCGCCACGACAAGAAGAGTTTCTCAACTCAGCAGTAAAACGAAGGTGGCCGAAGAAACTTTTCCCTCTGTACATAAGGATTACAATCCATCATTGTGTCCAGCTCCAAGAACCCCAGCTCGAAACGCAGCCAAAAACAAGAAATTTCCAGCAGCCCAGATTACTCCACCACCACCCCAGTCTTTGTGCCGAAAAGTGGAAAACCCTTGTCTCTCTCTCTCTCTTCTGACTCCTCATTTCTCCCCGTTTCGTCCCGTCTGCGCCCCGCTGCCAATTCCACGACTGCTCATGCAATATTATCCATGCATGTACATATATATGTATACATCATCAACGCTTGCCAAGGACAAGGGTTGGTGCTTTCGCTCAAATCACGAAAACAAGCAAGCGTGTCTATTTCGCGTAGATCTGCGCCATCACTCGGTCGTGGTCGCCATCACGAGCGTTTACCCCAGTCAAGCCTCCACCCCAATACAATGCGATGTTACTATCTCAATCTTTGTTTCTGTACATCTGCTTAGGGGTACTACTACGTCACGTGGTTCATGTTTTATCTGCTCGCCGATGAGTTTGCTCCTTATCAGTCTATGTTTCCTTTGTCGCACAGTGCCATATAATACATGCAGTACCCGGGTATACGGTAGCGTTGCGTCGCTTCACGCAATCCCATGGCGATGCCGGCCTGGTCATATATAGCTGGGCAAATCCTTGAAGCCAGGTGCCTGCATGTTCGACCATCATTCTAAGATGCTTCTATGTACTAATACGAGACACCTAGCCATTGTTATGAAGTTCAAGGTGCCATTTTAGCCCATGCACTACGACCTTAGTCGCTCATCCATGGTCTGTTCTTGTTATCATTCGGAGAATGAATCAATCGCCTGACTTCAAGGGTTCAGCATCTGTTACAACATCGCTTAACACTTTGAATTTCTTATGGCAGTGCTCGACCAGATTAAAAAAAAACCGCGTCACCGACAGCGCCACGATGGCCGCAGCACCTTTCCTTCAGAGGTTTGTGAAGCTGCCCTTGGAGGATGGAGCTGGAGCGAGCCTCCAATCAACCAGGAGAAGAAGTTTCCGAGATTCTAAAGCAAGGATCATTCTAGCGGCCAGTCGAGACGAGGCGGCCCCAAAAAATTGAGCACCAGAAATAGAATCATGCACTGTTAATGTACACATAGTAGTTAAAACAGCCTTAGGCTCCTTCGTGTAAGTCGGAATGTGGGGATGGACCGGGGGCAAGCGAGCTTAAGGGTTGAAGCAACAAGGCGGAATCGCAGTATTTTGTAACAATCAAACATTTTTGAATCCTTCGAAATTGGTAACGGCCCGTGAGTTAAACGGGTGAATTTATTGCTTGCGTCTTTTGGTGGTTTTGGCTTCACGATTTGACTTGAGGTTGTCACTGTGCCGGTAAACGTCGTCTAAGTGAAGCTGCGGGATGTTGGTCAATAACGACAACTTGGGAGCTTAGTTTATGCTCAGATTCCCGTGTATTTTCCTCAGCATTGTGATTCGACTTCGCAAAAAATCAACCTTGTGAGTGCCCACGCGTATTCGATATAATCGCCCCCCAAAAAAGAATCCTGTGCGGTCTCCCAATGGCCGCGTCAAAGAGACGCGTACGGTTCGGGGGCTGAAGTTTGAACCTCGAGGGATGCGACGGGTATGCTAACCGCGGTGCGCTTCGTTGCCCTCCCCATTCTGCTTGCCATATCAGTGCACACAATACGATACACTTGGTTGACATTGCGCCCTGCTACGCTCCACAACTCATCAGGTTCGTTTTTTCTTCTTTTCTAGCATAATGGTTGAATATGACCCTCATTTTCAGGGCGACCATAGAAGCCGCGCGTAACACCGCGGAGCTGGGGCTGAGAGATGCAGAATAATCCTATTTTCATGGTTATTACGAGAGGAGCCATCTTGAGGCTATTGAACGAAGAGTCTTCGGGGTAATAGTATGACGTTGAAGGAGCATATAAGTTGGTGTAGTTTCTCGTCAGAGTCTGAGGACAATATCAGCAATATCAGGGATATACCTTGAATCGTCTTAGAAGTTCTCTTTAGCTGAGCATGTTCGACCTCACCATCTCCCTGCTTGATATGCTCGAGCGAATCCTTAACATCGCCATACTCTACTTGCTGGGATCAGTGTTCTATGATGCCGTCCATGCCCTCGCTCATAGCAATCACCGTGCAAGGTGCTGGCCCGTTCGCCTGCTCGCACGCTTACATACAGCCCACCACCAGTGGTACAATCGAAGCCTCCGAATCAACCAGAAATTCCGGCGGGAGAACCTCCTGTTTCATTTGCCGATGGAGCTGATATGCCAGTCAATGGGTTCGAGCTTGAGCTGGATCATCTTGGGTCTGGTGGCAGGGAGGAGCAGCTTTGCACAGCTCGTGGTTGTATGGGTCATTCAGGCGAGCCGCACCTCAGTTGTAGCCTGGCACGCTGGCCTGGACTCGAACCATATCCCGCACCCTAGGCTCTCAAAGGACGACTGGAGCTTGTTCGTGGGGCCAGAGTACCACGCCCTTCACCACATTGATCCGTCCAACTTCTTCGGCTCGACAGTCCGGTCCATTGACTGGCTGCTTGGTACGGCAACCTCATTAAAGGGTCGCCGTGTCGCAATCACCGGTGGCAACGGGGCGTTGGGTCAGGCTTTGCGGCATGAGCTGAAAGAATCTCACGTGAAAAGCATCCGTACGCTGCGCTTCGGCCATGACTGGACTCTGGGTGATTTCTCTGGGCTGGAACCAACCCTGCGCCAGACAGATATCCTCATCCTCTGCCACGGCACCAAGAGCGAGGAGCTGGCAATGGAAGCCAATTGCAATGCTTCAGTCAGAATCGCCGACCTGTTCGTCTCGTCGCGGTGTCGTGATACGTCGTCAGCCCCGGCCGTGGGCATCCTTCCCGAGATCTGGTACGTGGGGAGCGAAGCGGAGGTGCACGGCTCGTGGACGCCGAGCATGGACGCTTACGTCGAGTCCAAACGTGCTTTTGCGGAGTTTGGAAGATCCATGTACGACGAAAACGACTTCGTCTACCGTCACATTGTGCCTGCCGCATTTTCCTCGCCAATGGGGCCGGGTTTGGTGAGTGCGAGGTGGGCAGCGAGGTTGGCGATGTGGTGGATTCGGAGGGGAGCACGATATGTACCCGTGACTTACACAGGGATGGCCTTTGTCAACTACCTTCGCTTCAGATATTTCACGAAAGCAAGGCCAGTGTCGTCAGCCTGTTTGTCAGCAGGACTGATGAAACCTGTAGAAGTGCAGGATGGTGCCACGAGCTATGACTGATGAGAGTGCAGGTCATAGGCCAGCAAGTGAGTGCCTCGTTTCTGAAGAAATTGGCTAGGAAGGACTGTTGGTGGGTTGGGGTTGGGGTTCGGGTGAGCTGTAAATCATCAGGTACTTATATGTACATCTTACGTTATTCAAGGTAACATAATCTACTTTGGCAACAGTATTGATGTAACTTTGTTTTCTTTTCGCTCAATTGTCAACTGTGAGCTCGTGTGATTCCCTTTTTCTCTTCCCTTTTTTTCACACCGAAACTCTCCAGACTCAACCAACGTATGGCGTCTCCTGTAATCAGACATTCCCTGTTTATGCACCGTATGTACTTGTACCTGCGCCTGCGCTGTATTATGTCGTGTAACACCACTTCCAATATTGTACCAGGGCGGTGATCAGTTAGTTGATGATGATCTAAACAGAGGATAGGCCTGTCGACAACCACTGGCCCCGACCTTGTTCTCGTTCATCCTTTCGCATGTTTCTCCAAGGGACATGGTATGGTGACCAACGGTGAGTCTAATGGAGAAAATCGCCAGAGACGTGACTCTTTTGCTTCTTCTTCTCTGCCTGCATCACGTCATAATCCATTGTGATAGGCCCAGTCTCAGCCCCACACGTTCGACACTCCCTTCGCTTTGGCTCCATGTAAATACGACTCTATACGACTCTATACTAAGATCTCACGATCCACCCCAGAAACGATTGCATAAATAAGGTACTAACCAAGCTGGCACTGTATGGACAAAAGTATACCACCACTAACACCGGCTAAGACTCACGCTGGTTCGCAGCTAAAACCTCGTCCTCAGACCTTTGCTCATTTCGTTATTACTACTGCAATTATTATCCTATTGCGCACAACAATTGGCTCTACTCTTTTCTATCATCAGCAGCAGCAGCGTCGCTCGTAAAAAGAACAAACCCTTGCTCACGTGCCTTGTCTGCTGCTGCCTTCACCCGCCATGGTTGTCACAACCGGACACTGTGACAATTACGACGACGACGATTCCTGGATCTTGCCCGAGGACCTCCATCGTCTCCAGGACATCGCTCGATACGAGCATCAAGACCCCGCTGTTCACGGCTATGGCATCAAGACTCTTCCCCCGGGTACCCTGCCCACCCGTTTGGTTGGTGAAGGCGCTACGAACGCCGTCTTCGAGTTTCGCGTCCCGCAAGGACACTCTGCCCACGAGGGCCTCTTCAAACGTAAGAAAAGGAAAGAATAGAAAAAGAAAACCGTTATCATCCCCTGCTGCGTTTACAACGAGAGCATCACCCTTGATATTACATTCGCCTTTCTCTTTCACACCCACTTGCTTTCCCCTCTCCGCCCCCTTCCCTCTCAGCATTGCATATTCTTTACCTACTCCGATTACTGAAATGTTGGCCACTTTCGTGCAGGCAAGCTCCTTCGCGTTGCAAAGACGCAAGAACCTGGACAGGATGCGACCTTTGACTACATCGCCCAGCACAAGTACTACCTCAGAGACATAAGACCCCGACTGGCCGGGTACACGGTGCGGCAGGAGCTTGTCAAGGTTCGGCATGCAAGAGAGCTTGTTCCGGCTATGAACGATCTGCTCCGGGCCGTCGACGGCGAGAGACGGAACAAGTTCCGGGGCTCCTTTGTTGGGAACACGGACTGGGCGCTGCTGCTGGAAGACATGCGACCACCCCACGGTAAGCTTGTGATGATGACCTGTCGCGGCCAAGTAGATGCGTATACATCCCGACATGTTCGTGTTCTGACAGATGCTGCAGATTCGGATGACTACGCCCTCATCGAGTTCAAGCCTAAATGGCTTCTCCAGTCCCCCAATGCTCCATCCAACGCAATCCGCTGTCGTCAATGTGCCGCGTCGTTACGGAACTTCATCTTGAAACCAGATCCCAAGGCTCCTCTCCCTTCGCAAACCCTATGTCCACTCACTCTTGGTCGTCCTGAAGGCGGCCACTACGACTTCAGTTCGCCTTTCCGCATCGCCCCGAATCTCGTCCCGGAAGCCCCGTCCGCGGCCTCCATATCGCACCTCGAGAGGGCCCTCGACCGCGTCGCCAATCACCCCGTCATCCACCGCCTGAGGGCCATTCAGTCCGAGCTCGATACCCATGGGCCCCTTCGTGCCGAGCTCAGCCCGAACCTCCCTCAGGCTATGACTCTCAGGGACTGTACGTGCTTCGCGCAGATCCCCTTGTCACCGGGATCCACCAGTCCGGCCAAAGTTGCCCTTTGCGACTTTGACTGGAAAGATCCCGAGAGGAAGTTGGAGCACTGGCGGACCAGGGAAGCGCAGTTCATCAACGGCGGCTTCTATACTGCGGGTAGGGTCTTCTGCAAAGGTCAGTACTACTGCCCACCAACACTCTGTTTGCTTGAGCACAAGGCTGGGAAGAATGCAAATCGCGGAGAGGTTATACACGTGGTCAGCCGCGCCACGAGTGAATCTGAGAGCATCTTGCCACAAGGGACAGATGATGGGAGAATTTATACCCATCATACCGATATAGACGTGCTGCTCAAGCGGCTCGAGAAGAACCAACAGGGGATGGAGGCCAGTGTCACTGATCCCAGTAATCTCAAGGATCCAACACGATAATGTTTCAGCTTGGGGAGGAGAGGCGCATCAGTATTCGTGGGTGGTGCAACGTGGGGCTCGCTTGAATCAATCCCCCGGCTGTTCTCTGTCTATATTGGCGGGCATCACGATAGTCGGGCACATCAGACAAACACCGCTAGGATAAAATCGATCCACATTATGCTTGCCTGTGTTCAGATTTCAATCAAATGTTCCAAATGGAATGCATAGTTCGCCTAAGAACGCCCGTTCCCAAGATCTTCGAGACAGCCATGTCTCTAGAAGACGCCCTGTCCACTCTACCCATTGCCATGCGGCATTAGACCTTTCCTACCGAGAAGCTTAAAAGACTACCAATGGCCAGCCCAATGACCAGGCAGAGGCCCATGAAGCCTCCGGCTGCTTCCCTCTCGCCTTCGTCGACCCAGTCTGTCGAAGCGATCATGCAACTTGACCCGAGCCAGCCATTCGACAAGCCAAAGAATAGTTGCACGATGAAGAGGTAGAAGAAATCCGACGATATGACGGCGCCGCGGCCATCGAGGTTGCAGAGGAGATATAACGGCAGCCAAGCCGCACGCAGAACGACTAAGAGAAACAAAAGAGGAGGTCGGTGGCCCAGTGAGAACGGAAGCATCGTCGACATTCTGCCAGTAAAGTCCCCGACGTTCCAGAAGAAGAAGGCGAGGGGGATGAAGGCGGCGGGTCTGTACAATAGCCCCCAGTCGCTGTGCACAGAGGTGATTTTCGCGGTGAAGACAGGGAAGAACATGGTCTCGACAAATGTGAGCCCAACACCGAGAGCAAGCCAGCGCAGCTTCACAAAGAGACGCCACAGAGTCGTCACCTTGCGAGCTGCCCGCTCTGCCTCCTCCACACTGGCGAAAGACGAGGCCATGTGCTCGGCCATGCGGTTCTCCACAATGTGGTTATGCCTGCGGACCAGAGGGATGAAGGCCACGAGGGCAACCACCGAAACGCACGCCGCAGTAAGGAAGTACAGAAATGCCGAGGTATGGCTCGAAGACGGATTCTCGCCATGCGCGCGTGCATCCTCGGTGACATCGGGAGGGAAGAGCAAAACAGTCAGCACTTGAGCGACGCCAGGCAACACACCCGCGACACCCTGGCCAGCCATCAACGCCTGAATGTATTCGGGCCTGCCGAAACTCGCCGCGAACGCAAAAGCCCCGTTTTGGATCAACCCAGCGGCCACTGCTGTGGCCGCGACCATGCAGAGCAGGAAGCCTAGGTACAGCCTTGGCGCAGCGTCCGATAAAAGCACCGTCGAGGCAGTGAGGAGGGAGAAGACGGTGATGTTGGTGATGAGGGCGGAGTTGATCCGGAAGGGGTAGTTCGCCGTGTATTGGATGTTGGTGAGGATGATCATGGCCACAAGGTTGGTGCTGGTTGAGACGGTCAGGATCGTGGATTGGAAGTTCGCTTGGATCCAGTCGTCGCCGGCGAAGCGGGACGAGAAGTATGGTGAGGCGGCGAGGAACATATTCCTGGAAACACAGACCGACATGTATTAGTGGGAGAAGTTCGAATTTGAGCTATCGTGGGTAACGTACCAGGCCCATAACATGGCCATGCCGAGGGTGGCGAAGATGGAGTACTCCATCCATGAGAAGGGGACCTCATCCTGCCCATCAAACACCGTGGAGCCTTCCAGAGCTGTTGCTTCGTCGGGATAATTAAGAGGCTCGTACTCGCTCGCCGTCGACGTTCGCCTGCCGAACGTCTTCCGAACTTGGTCCATGTCTGGAGTCGTCCTGATTGATTACCAAGGGAGTGATGTCGACACCGCTCGGTCTGTACTCATGTATCCCTGGTAATCGTTTGACCTCAAAGGTTTATCTAAGGGGAAAAAGAAAGGAAAGAAGGAAGAAAAAGGCGTAGGATGATGCCGCGAAACTTCCCGAGAGCCAGCAAATCCGAGAGACCAGCCAGGCTACAAGTTGGTCCTGTACCCTCTCTACCTTCTAGGCCGCCATGTGCCAGCCACAAGGGAAGTCGGACGAGGGTTTACGATGCGTGCTGGTGCCCGTCTGCTTAGCCTCGCGTGATGATCAAGAGGAGTGACCCTGCACTATCGCTGGGTGAGCGGTACGGACGTCAGGTGGGATGGTTTGGGTCCGTCACGCGAGGGCGTGTCCATGTGAGGTGAGGTGGTCGTGGATGGTCGCCGTCGGTGCGCCTAGGCTGATCGCTGATGCATTGTCCAGTGAGTGATAAGGAGAGGCTGGCGCTGGGCGCTGCTGATAAGCATTGGTGGGGGGAGTGGAATCAGCGGGCGTCCATGACACAACGGCATTATTTAGGATCGGTTCGGTCCCTGTGGCGTTGATTAGAGATTCGATTCCCCTCATAAGATTGAAAGTCTAATTCCACAAGAATCGTAATGATTCAATTCGGATTGTAAGCGCAGAAAACACGCAAAGTCAGGATTCGGGATCTGCTGCCATCTCACGCGGAGTAAATCTCCGCCTCTATGCTGTATCACAAAGGATATCACAAAGAGGTGAATCGCAACATGTATTGGGTAGAAGAACTGTCATAAATCGTGACTGCTCAACTGGTAAAAAAAGAGGCAGCTGCGCACTATCCACGCCCATCTTGCAACGGCCAGGCGACGCAGATGGGAAATCTATCGGTCGCTGAACGATGGATATTCAAGGCTTCATTCTGGAGAAGAAAAGAAGAAGGAAAATAGGTAGAAGACATCTTATCGTACGGAAGCTAAATCGATTCTTGCAACACCAAACCTAAATAGTTAAATTTGAAACCTCGAAAAGAACATACAACCGCAGCAGCACAGGTCCTTGCTCCCTCGCCCCATCATCCTCATCCTCGCGGAGCTCAAACGATCTCACTCGTGCCATCCGCCACAGCCAGAACACCTGTCCAAGGACTCGTCGACCGATTCATCAGGCTCGTCCCCAGTCTTCCAGGCCTTGAGCTTGCTCGTCTTCATCTGCTCGGCAACAAAGTCGTCTGTCTTCTTCTTCTCCTTCTTCTTCCCATCGTCACCTTCCGCCTCCTCATCTTCCTCGCCATCCTCGTCCTCCGCACGGGCTTGCACGCTGAAGTAGCGGGAGCCGACGAAACGCTCTCCGAGACGCTTTGCCACATCGTTGGCCTCGTTCAGGCTGACCAGCCGGCGTTTCGCAGGATGCTGCTTCATCGCTGTAGCACAAAGATCCAGCATCACCGTTGCCGTCATCTCCTCGGACAGCTTGTGGTTGTTTGACTTGTGCTTGTCGGAGCTGCCGAGAGCGAATCCAAGAGATCCCGCGATTTCGTAGAGCTCCGTGGTTTCGTATTCGCGGCTAAGACCGTACTCGGTGGTGATATCCTCCTTCCGCTTGTCGTCAAACATCTCGGCAGATCCCATTTTCTTGTTCTTCTCATTTCGGCGGTTCTCGAGAAGCGTGTCGGCGCTCTTGTCTTGGGAATCCCGGCTGTCTGTGTCTGGTCGCTTGAACTGTCTTGCAAAGAGACGACCCTGCGCGATCTCAAATGGAGTACGACCGACTGCGTTCTCTCGGGACAAAAGATCAGGCTTGTGCTTCAGAAGGATGTTTGTGATTGCCATGTTGTCCTTCATAATGGCTGTGTGCAAGGGAGTATCACCAGCGCCGTTGAGGAGTTCAAGCTCCTTTCCAGACGTGTATTTCAGCAGGAGAGAGATCATTTCCTTCTGCTCAACGGCGGAGAGAGAACTCGCCGAATTGCGATCGTTGTTGTTGTTGTTGTAATAGTAGTGGTACTTGGGCTTGGGTGCGAACGCATTCTCGTCGATGCCCACAGTCCTCGTGATCCAAGAGTGAATTGGGGTATTTCCGCTTTCCTGGAGATTTTTGCGCTGTTGGAAGAGGTGGTTCCTCAGCAGGTCCTGGTTGAACAGCTTCAACATCTCCTCCAGGAGATGAGCCTTCGTCTTATTGCGAAGAAGGAGATGCACAACATTCTCGCCCTTGTGGTTCTTGGCCGCCTGGTCAGCATTAGCAGCAATGAGTGCTTCAGCCGCCTGTTTCCTTCCTAGGATACAAGCTGTCATGAGTGGCGTGTTTCCATCAGAGTCCCTCTTCTCCAGACTTCCTGGGCAAGTCTCTGCCAGATACTCCAGAAGCTCTTTTGATTCTTTGGTAGGGTTGGCGATTACTGCGCAGTGAATGATGAGATCATCTAAAGGAAAGTCAGCGATGTATTCTTTTTGAGGGCTTAGGCGAGTGCTCACTGTCAGCCCCGAGCCATTTGGAAATAGCTCGATCGAACCCGCCGGAACTCTCCTTGAGATGTTGTAAACGAGCGTCCTCACGGGCGGTCTTTGACTTTCCGAACTCGCTATAATGACGGTGAGGGGCATCGCTCAAGAAATACTCAACAGATTCCATGGCACCAAAAAGGGCTGCATAGAGAAGAGGGGCTGTCTTAACGCCAGACGTGCGAACGACCATCCCTCTACCAGCGGTCGCCCAGTCCTTCCTCTTCTTGCCGTAGACAGTCAGGCCCTGGTAGTATCGAGGCTTCTCCTTGTAGCCTCCTCCAGAGCCCTTGACGAGGTGGTCGAGAGGAATACCAGCTCCGGTCTTTTTGATGATCAAAGAAAGCATCTGCGTCCTATTGAGCTTGATGGCCTTCATGAATGCCTCTTGGGGAAAGGTGAAGGTCTTGAAGTTGCACTCTTCCTCCAACTCCTCGCCTTCCAGCTTCTGGCCAGAATAGGATCCAGCAAGTTCAAGGAGGAACTTGAGACCAAGCATGTCGTCTTCGGCAATACAGTGCTCAAACAGACTGTTGAGCCCCAGCCGCGGGACCTCTGTCAGGCTTTTCACCTTGAATGTCATGACGCGCTGAAGGAGGGATTCGAGGGGCTTCTTGTGAGACTTCACCTGCATCGAGACATTACCTAGATCATCGATTGTGAACTTCTCGTGGACTGTTTCGGTGACAATACGCGGCTCATCGGTGTCGCAGTCAGAGTCACAACTGCTCCCGCCCTCACTGTCGTACTCAACTTCCTTGTGGTTATCCATCTTATACCGTACTTTGTCCTTCTCAAGCGGAGTCCATTGGGCCTTCACTATCTCTAGAATTGCGCGTGCGACATCAAAATGACCTCGTAAAAATGCAAGGGAGAATGGAGTGTTGTTGGCAATATCCCTCATGGCAGCCATCAATGGAGGTTGATCATGGTGAGGTCCCCATGCCTGTGTTGTCAAGGCCTTGATGCGATCGAGATCACCAGACCAAGCCGCCTCGAATCTGTGGACAGTCAGAAAAAGGAAGCCTACTTTTCCACGGCGCGAGTCATGCTTACAATTGGATGTATCCTTCATGCCTCTTCTCTGTGATATCATTCTCATCCACAAAGGTGAAGGTGTACTGGAATGGCTTGAGATCATTCTCCTCCTCGTGGGAGATGCGTTCGTAGAAATCGTCTCCCTTCGTTTTGATGTCAGGATACATCTCTTCAAAAGTCTTTGCTCCGTGCGAGAGAAGAGCCTCCTCTACTGCATGGAACTTGGCGACAAGTTCTTCTAGCGCCTCTGCATACTCTTCAGCAACCTTCTTGTTCTCGGCCTCAGACTCTCGGTACGACTTCATCCGCTTTTCAAACGTTTTTGTCTTGCTCTCCACCTCTTTAGCGGCAAGCCAATGTTGATAGGATCCGGGCTTGAACTTGGCCACGAACTCACCCATGCCAGACTGAAGCCTGGGTGGCTTGAGTGTTGCCTTTTTCGCCTTGAGCTGGTCAAGTCGCCGGAGAAGACCCCTAACTACATCAAGGGCAAGCTTGCCTTGGGTGTAGCGGCGTCTGTATTCGTTGGACATCAACTCCGCGGTCGCTCTTGTCATCACATTGGGATCTGCGCCACGCTTGAGAAGCTCGATAACAACTTCTGCGTTGCCAGTACGCAAAGCAGCCATGATAGGCTGCTCGAGGGATTCGAGATACTTCTTCTTATTCTGCTCCATGTTACTGAGAATGCCACTGACTCTTGAGACTTTGGCGGCCTTCAGCCAGGTATCAAAGTCAATGTGAGCTTCGGCCCCATTGTTTAACAGCTGAAGCACCAAGATGGTGTCTCCACGATCAATGGCAGTGTGTAGTGGCGCGATGGTCTCTGGCCTCCAGGAATATCCTTTCACCACCAAGTGGTTGATAGCGTTCTTGACCCCGGTCTTATCCTCGGCGACCAAGACATCCATCACCTCGGCTTCGGCCTTCTCGACGAAACGTAAGAAGGCTGTGTGGCCTTCAGCATCCGCCTGTGACGCCGTTGCGCCGAGTTTAAGCAGCAGACGAGCCATTGACTTGGCCTGGTCCCGCGGCAAAGTTAGGGCCAGCGCCAAAGTGAGGATGGCACTTGTAGGTGGCGAGTCATAGTCCCAAGAATTGTTGTTTTTTCGGAAAAACTTGACGGGCAAGATCGAATCAGCTCCATACTATACATCTAGTTAGCCAGAACCATCTTAAGTTTCGTAAGGTAGAAAGTGAACTTGCGTCGCAGAGAGTCTTGACTGCTTCTTCATGTCCATTGGCAATGGCAAGGTGAAGTGGTGAGCAAGGTACATCCCAAGCCAGAACATCAATCTGGTAATAGTCTGGCTCGTCTTCTGAGCTCTCAAGGATCTCTTCGTCCGAAGTGGTGTCCTTTTTGTCTTTCGAGATCTTCACGAAAGAACCAGTGGCCATTGAGCGACCATCTGTTTCAGTCTCATCGTCAATAAGCTCACCATCGTCCGAAAGACCTTCATCGTCACTGCCCTCATCTGCTTCGGATTCAAGCTTCCCATCGTCCTCTTGAGCTTCAGTTTGACCCGTCTTACGTCTACCAGCGGCCTTCTCCTCTTCTGCCTCCTCATTTTCGGCGCTCTTGTCCATTAGGACCTTGATCATGGCGCAGTCACCGCGGGTCGCTGCCAGGTGAAGTGCTGTTTTCCCATCTGCGAGTCTGCTGGTGATTCGAGCTCCATGATCAACGAGGGCCTTCACCACTTCAACTGTCGATGTCGTCACAGCTAAATGCAGGGGCGTTCTTCCAGTGTAGTCGCGCTTATTCGGATCAGCATCTGTCTGTGAGAGCCAATTCAAAACATCCTCCACATCTCCATCCACGATAGATTGGCAGAGGCGCGCGGTGTTGCCGACATAGGCCATATCGGTCCAGTCTTCCTCCGTCAAGGGATTGAAGGAGCCAATCTGTTGCCGGCCTGGGTCGTCGATGAGAAAAGACACCTTTCCTGATATGTAAATCTCGGCCTCCTTCTCTGCAATTTCCTTTTCTTCATCAGTCTGGGGAACAGGGCAGGTCCCACAACAGTCTTCAATCACATCCTCAACGCGCCCGAAGAACGCTGGATGACGATGGAGATAGACCTTTCGATCTTCAGGTTGGTTCCATTCTGCGTTTAAAAGTAAGTCGCGTTGATAGCACAGTTTTTCAATGCGCTTGGCGTTGAACTTTTGGCCATAGGGAACGGTAAAGGTGTGGTAATTGCTGATCTCCTCCTCGGAGAGCCAGTCCGCCACTTCATCCTCATGATGTTCCTTGATATTTCCATGAAGACCATACTGATTACGGTAGATCTGTGGCCTTCCTCGCTCCTCGCGGCGTTTGTTGAGGTAATCATCTCTCGCCGTGCTGGTGGGCAACCTCTCGAGGATAAGAAGTCGGGCGAGGCCGAGAGTACGCTTGAAACTACGCTCGAAAATTGTCGGGTCAATCCGGGAACGGTCCAGCTCTGGCCAATAGACCTCAAAATTACGATGAGAGTACTTCGACAGGCGGTTTTCGTAGGATGGGGAACGTCGCGATAGATCGACGTGATTGATCTGGGTGATGAAACTCCCTAGCGCCCGGGGCGTCACATATACCTGCTTGCCATCGTAGGCACCGCCGGCGGCATCGATGTCGAATCCAGTCAAGATTTCACTGACAGACTTGTAAACACGGAGAACGATCTGGAGCAATGTCAGTGCTCGGCCACAGGATTGACAGAAGTGGTGCTTACTTGAACGTGTCGCACAGGATACTGGCTCGCGATAGTAATCGCGTACTTGGTCCTAACAACCGTTACCTCCGAAAGGAGGGCATCCTTCACTGCGCGCTCGATCTTCTTGATCTTTTCGATGGCTTCCTCATGAGTGAGACCATACAAGAAGAGATCAACATCACTCGCAGGGCAGAACTATATAACAATTTAGGGTTCATTTCTTTTGAACCGATAAAGAGATCTGTCTCAGCTTACCTTCTCATGGTAGTATTCGCGCAGCTTTCGCTTGGTGGTGCTGAACTCCTTGGGAACAGGGAGAAGAGTGTTGACGACAGAGGACCCGGCAGCAACTACATTGCTCCAGTCCATATCTACAAGAGACGACTCGGAGAAGACATTGAAGTTTTTGCGGAACTCATCCATATTGGCCACGGTAGCAGGAGAACCGTGAGGACGTCGTTTGTCATCTGGTAACGCCATAATGTACTTGGACTTCTCCTCCTCAGATTCTTCAACAAGATTTCTTGCTCGAGTGGTGATGAGCTTGGTGTCTTCGGTGAATAAAGGAACGACGTTGAGGTGAGGGTCGTCGAGCATGGGGTTCTTGCGGTCTTGGGCATAAACAGTCCGCAGGTAGGCCTCATATTTGCGATAGGGTTCCATGATTTCGATCATGGTCTTCTCGGGATGCTCAGCGATGTACTTGGGCAGCCCTGCCACAGGGGCAGGGAGCTCAGGGGCTTCCACCGAAGCCATGATTACCTGAGGCTGTTTGCGTGAACAAAAAGCTGTGGAATAGAGAAGGTAGACAGTCCCAATGGTAAGACACTGAAAGCTCAAGACAAAGAAAGGAAGAAAGCGATCCAAAAAAGGGTGGGATATCGAACCAGATCACAACCAATTGACAGGAGTAGTTGGAGTGCTGGGGCGATGCGATGGATTTCCAGTTCTCTAACTTATGATGGGATGCAAGTGATGCTTTATACCCAACACAACACCGCGAAAGAATGCCTGAGCCTGGAGCTGGATTCCCCGCCAGAGCTGACCCTGACTCCAGCTCCCTCTTGGCGCCGGTTTGGAGAAGCGTGAAGAAGCCCACATCCACATGCTTAAGCTGAGGTGCTACCAACCGTCTCAAACTCACGAGGGTGGGGGGGAAGCCGCCTAAAACGGCGATGCAGCAGACTGCCTTACTTGGAGATGGGCTTGCACGTTGATGATCACGCTACGGTGGTGTCACCCTGTTCAAGGTGGATCGAGTGTGTACGCTAAGGGGGTGACATCGGTTGGGAACCTCTTACTTACCTACGGTAGGTATTTATCGACGTCCAAGTCTCAATGCTCGTCGGCAGCCTAGGCAGCCGTAATGAAAACATGATGGCTGCTTCTTGCATATCGGTATCTTTATACTTCCCTCTTAGGTATACACTGATATATGGTGCAGCATCAGGTTCGGCATCCAGTACAGGAAGCCTTCCACCCACCCATTCATTTCATCCAATTTCTAATTGAAGAACAGCCTCCCTACTGGTAACCTCCAAGGGAAGCGTGGCGCCCGCCATGGGAGTGTGGTGCCTGGCAGTCTGCCCACGCTAGGCCACGTCTGGCGAGGCGTCCCCAGCCGCTGTCTACCAGCTGCAGAGGGGTGCTAGGCGGGTGAAACACAGTTCGCCAGCATCCTCAAGTTGGCGTGCAATCATGTTCCAAATTGCAAACTGCTTCACTTCGCGATCAGGCAGCCAGGTGTTGCTCTATGGACGAATTTCGACCAAGCAGGCACTGATTGGCCTCGCATAAACGGTTCCCTCCCTATTCATAGGCTTGGAGTGGCTCGATTGTCCAACAGAGTGACCAAGCGTCTTGGCGTGTACCCAGTCTGAATAGACTGGATCTCTTACCCCAGTGAGGCTGAACCATCAGTCCACTCTAGAAGAGAGCCTTGGATGTCAGGCTGAAAGATCATTACTTCACACCAAGCTGGTCAGGCTGAGTTGGTCAATTGAGAATCGAACAAAAGCATCGTGTCTTGCCGCTCATAACACGCTGTGGTGTCAAGGTCCCCTGGGCAAGGGAGGCAGGTATAGTAGGTTGACCCGTAGTTGGAAGATGCCGCTTTGGCTCTCCTCGACTCTTTGAACGTGCAAGAACACTGACTGACATAGTAGCGTGGCTGGCCATGATGCCGTGTTGTAAGAAGCATATAAAGAAGTCGGACTTCATCCAAGGAAGTTTCGATGGATCAGGTTTGTGATAACCCCCAACCATCGTAGCCAGCAAGGCGCCTGAGATCAGATTACATTGCGTTTCCCTTCTCGGCCCGTGCTCCATAAGTGCAGCTCGTCATCCTCATGGAGCCGAAGCTTTTACCAACGAGTCGTTGTGTTACTCAGTGAGCCTTCGTTACAAGCACTTGTTAGAGATGACGGAGCGACAGACTGTGAAGATTTCTCTATCAAACTTCATCTCACTGAATATATATGGCTAGGGCGCAAACTGACTGTGCAGGAAGGTTTTCATACCGATGTTACCATCTGTGGTTTCTCCGCTTGCGTTATGAAATAAATGGCTGTGACGAGCAACTTCCCGCCACCCGATACTGCAACAGCTGTAGCCGAACCAGCATTTCGGTATATCACAGCGCCCACCAGTGCCCCTAGCACCAACGACAACAAGAATGCAACTCGTCGAGTCCGCGGCCGGTTGTTGACAATGAAGAGCTGCTTGTCAATCATCAAATCCACCCATGCAGCAGTAGCCATCGCAGTACTAATCTCAGTCATGCTCAAACTGCGTGACTGGACCACTTGACTGCCAGAGGCAAACGCAAGCATCCCAATGACTATCAGCGTGTGATGCCCTTCGGTCGTTACGCCATGGCTGTATTGTATTCCTGCAGCTCCAAGCACAAGGCAGGCTTGTACAAAGTTACTCAATATCAACCACCACCGTTTACGTGGTCCAATTATGTGACCGAGTTGTCCAGTAAACCAGCCAGCACAGAGAAAGAGGCCAAGTGCCACGCCAATATTTGACGTGATAAACATATCCCCGTTGAGTTGGGGCAGTATCAGTGCCATACAGAGGAAAACAGTGTTTCCAGTCTGGTTCGATACGAAGCAGTGGTAATCGGGAAACGTTGTTGCATCTGGGAGATCTGTCAACAATCCATTCCTTTGCAATGAGGCCATACATCAGGTGCCTATTTACCTTGTATGCCCGTACAAAATGTGAGAACGAGAAGTTGGATCTCCGCAGAGAAGGATGGCTTAACATCGGCGGTGAAGTGCGTTTTAACTTGATGCCATGTTCGACGGTGCTCCAAGGATGGGTGCTTTTCTAACTGGTGGTCGCTGGTTTTACCCATTGTGGTTTGAGGGTTCACTGCGTCGTTAAGGCTGTTCATGCTTCTCGCAAAACTCTCAGATTTCGCGTTTTGAAACAATCATGGCCACGAAGATCATGCTGGGGTTTTTAAAAGGTTCTTGAGGGGTGACACCGAGAACCGTGCCAGGTCGGCCTGTCTGGAAGGTTTGAGGCCAGACACCGGGAACTAGGGAATCGGCAACCAGAGCCTGAACACTTCGGCCGATGCCCCGGTAGCATCTTCGGTGCGACATCGTTATCAGAGAGAATTTAGAAAAGAAAATAGTTTGATCCTGTCTGTATGTTTTGTTTGTCCCAGTCGAGATAGTCTTTTTATTCTCCCGTCGGGTCGAGCTCTAGCTATGACCTCAAGGCCTGCCGGGACACTGTGGATAAGTTGCCAGTTCCCCCGGATCCGCAAAAAGCCGGCCGAGCCCCAACGGCCACCGATAACCGTTCCATCGGTGACGTTGCAATATGGGCACCATGGCCTCCCTTGAGATCTCAGGAAACTTCTCGGCAGGGAGCGGATCCTCCGCAACGGTTGCCGGCTTTCAATTCTTAGTCTAGAATCTGGGAGATGAATCGGGACGGAAAGCCGTGAAGAGCTGGCACTTGGATGTCCTTGGCACAGGTACTTGGCGGATGACTAATCATTTGAGGACGTATCAACGCGGCTGTTTTTTTTTTCTTCTCGACCACCACCAACTTTCACACCACAGAGCGCTGCTCGACATGGCCACAACAGAGACCTCATTCGCGGCTGATGCCCACGTGGCATACATCCAGAGTCTTGATTCCAAGAAGGATGAGCTAGACTACTGGCTAACTGAACACCTGCGGCTGAATGGAGTATACTGGGGCCTGGTTGCTCTCCACCTCATGAACCGACGTGATGCCTTGCCACGCCAGGAGACCATCGACTTCGTGCTTTCTTGTCAACATGACAACGGCGGTTTCGGTGCAGCTCCTGGTCATGATGCTCACATGCTGTCTACAGTAAGTGCTGTACAGATTCTGGCCATGGTCGACGGACTGGACGAACTCGAATCACGCGGCAAAGGAAAGGCAAAGGTGGGCGAATGTATGCAGCAAGAATATTCACATGTGTTTGGAACTCCCCTGACAGATCTGCTACAGATATATCCAACCTACAGAACCTCCAGAGCGGTACCTTCGCTGGCGACGAATGGGGCGAAGAGGACACTCGTTTCTTGTACGGAGCCCTGAACGCCTTGTCACTTCTCGGGCTCTTATCTTTGGTCAATGTCGAAAAGGCTGTGGAATACATTCAGTCCTGTGCCAACAGTGATGGTGGCTTCGGCGTTCGCCCCGGTCATGAAACCCACTCAGGTCAAATCTTCACTTGTGTCGCAGCATTGTCGATCGCTGGGCGTCTCGACCTGCTAGACAAAGACCGTCTTGGCCAGTGGCTGAGTGAAAGGCAGCTTCCGGGAGGTGGTCTCAACGGAAGGCCGGAGAAGAAGGAAGACGTTTGCTATAGCTGGTGGGTGCTGAGTAGTCTCTCCATCATTGAACGTCAGCATTGGATCGATGGCGACGCTTTGATCTCCTTTATATTGGAATCTCAGGATCCAGTAAATGGGGGTATTTCTGACCGTCCAGGTGATATGGTCGACGTTTGGCACACGTGCTTCGGTATAGCTGGCTTGAGTCTCCTTGGTTACAAAGGGCTGGAGGCTGTGGATCCGGTATATTGCATGCCGAAGGCAGTGACGGACAAGGTGTTTGAACGCTGAAGCAGCTCGTATCGTCCTCAATACGCATCCCTGAAAGGGTCGGCTCAGCTTGTTCCGAGACGGCATATCTCGCCGACAATCCCTCTCGCCATCTAATAACCTAATCGTATCATTCTTCCATGACAGTTAGGATACAAGGCGAGAGGAGAGCAACTTGTTGGTTTTTCAGGGGTCTCGCCATCACACCATGGCGTTCGCCCCGTAAAGTCCTCCACACATTCATCCACCAAGACGGGTGTCATCAGGAATCTTCGCCTATGAATTGTACGACTTACGACCACTTCACGTAGAATAATAGAAGCAACATTCACCACATTCACCAGTTCAATACCCCGTAAGACAGTGGCCATGCGTGGCCCGAACAAGGATAAAGGGTCGAATTGGAAAGGCATTTCTTGCGACCTGAGGTGGGACGTTGCGGGCAGCTGTCAAGTGTGTCAGGCAGATGCCTACAGTGAGCTCGGCCTACCAGAGAATGAGAGGATGGCTCCTGCCTGTAGCTCTAACCGCTGGCCCCAGACCCGAGGCACCTGTGAGGACGGTCATTTAGAATATCAGAAGTACCTTATGCCTTTGGCCCCCTGTTCTCGTCCTTTCTTTTGTTGAGACGAGCCCATCATCCAAGCCCTGGGAAGTCTTGGTCTGTCAGTTCTGGGACCTTGGGACGACAATTCTTGCCTGATCCGCCTTTCCACAGACCACATTACTATCTCCATCATCGCTCCCTGTCTCGTTGCCTGAGTCGGCGATTTTAAAGGGCGTACCTCCCTCGAAAGAACTGGTCTTCCCAGTTGGATGAGTATCCTCCCTCGCCAGCAAGTACCAGACTATGTCCTCGTCCCTGCCTTTGGAAGAGTCCTAATAGCTCTAACTTCTATTTGAGAAGATCTACAAACAAACGCTTTCACGATTCTTGATAAAACATAGAGAATACCATGCTGATCTTTGAAGCTGGAATGGCTACCTCGGGCTGACAGGGGAAACTGTCTTATCTCTCGATTCTTGAGCCGACATTGACGTCTTCATCTCGGATCACGTATTCCAATTCAAGCAGAATGGGGGGACGAAGAAGGGTAAGAGGGCGGAGAGCCGTGGCACCTACCGCCGTAAGTGGTGGCAACTTGCCACATCCCTCTTTATCCTGCAATACCACTTGTTTGCTACCCCAGTCGTTTGTGCTGCGGTCTTCACACAGCTTCAGCCGTTTTCAGTACACTCCTGTTTCCTGAGCCGCTGCTTCGATCAGTGGTGCACATCTCCTGCTCCCGGAGATACTTCATTTTTGGTACTCTGCTTGCTGCCTGGAGAGTTGCTTTACTTCAAAGTGAAATTCTGACCACACCACGACAACTTGCTTGTGTTCAATGACGCCTCGTTCTTTCTCACGCGGCTTCGGCTGACTGTTTCTTCGACAGAACATGGCTACAATGCCAGTCACGTTGGACATCGACCCGAGCCCCGTAAACAGACAAATACCCCTCCTTTGTTCTGTCTGCCCCGATACACCAAAGTTCTCTGACGTTTCACACCTACTTACCCATATAGCTTCCAAGGGTCACCTACACCATGAGACACAAACAAAGCTGAAGGCTCACCAGGATATCACTGCTGCGCTTGCGCTTCAGCAGTATGAGCATTGGTACCGGGAATTCGGCATCGAGACTCTCTTGGTCGAGAGACTTAGAGCTAAGCAAGTGAAAGAGGCCGCAAAGGGGAAGAGAGCTCCCCCTGCTCCATTGATTGGAGGAGTCCGTGTCAGTAGCATTGTAATTTCAGTGAAGATAATATTTCATTGGCTGATCTGTTGCAGGACAAGCAGAAACCCAGACCACCAGCTTTCGAAGACTTCGTCAAGGTAGAGGAGGAATACTACCCGGACTTCCCCATATTGCCGAGTCTGCTCACAACCGGCTTGGAACCTGATGTGGCAACAGAACATGTTACAGGCCCTGACATGATGGCACTGAAAGGCCAAGTTTGGCCCGGCATGGGCAAGATGGACTTGGCGAACGACGAGATGAAAAGGACACGCAACCAACGCAAGCCGAAGTCGGTTATCGAAAGAATGCGAAGAGCATCACAGGATATCGAGCCGACTGAAGTGGTGATGTCCACTGATCTTGAAGTCGAGCGGATCCGGGGCGTTTATGATAAGACTTCTTCACCAGAGCTTGATGACATTGAACCGGTAAGAAAGGAATCTGACACGAGGAAGTATCTTCTCACATGCTACTAGCCATCCGAGAAGAAGCCTAAATTGAGGCGTAAGAGACCTGCTCCGCTCGCAGAGATCTCTGTCAATCTCCCAAGAAACCTGGGACGATCGATGTCCGCAAAGGTGCCAAGGTCCGATTCAGGTGCAAGTCAATCTCGGAACGAAGCGTACGAGGGCAGTCCTTCATTCCCAGCCACTTTTCAGCCTTATAGACAGAGTCATCCCGATTTCGATCCGGAAGGTGACTCCTTTCTCTCTGGTTGGTCTGAGGAGCCGTCAGTGCGGTCAGCTCACATTCTGGGATCTTTCCCATACCCGACATACCCGACAGCTTCTCCCGGGGACCATAGGTGTGCATGTTCTTGCTTCACGTGAGCCATTATGCTGACTCGGCCACAAGGTTCGATATACGGGAACGGCATCCAATTCACTCCCTGAACCCTTTCTCACTGTCGAGTCGAAGGTCTCCACCATCGAGGAGCAGGCATGGGTCAGGGAGACTCCAAAGCCTAGCAGGAAATGGACGTGTGTCATCGGTCGCCCACCATGCGAACGCCAACGATTTTCAGACGGGTAAGAAGAGACTAGGTAATAGAAGCCCAGTCAATCTGCTGACTTGCCTAGGATCTTTTTCTAACTCACCCACACCCTTTTCTCCACCTGGATCTCGGTTCCAAGACTTATCACGTCTCTCGATGTTGTCGAATAACCATGTACACAGCTCAGGACACTCTCCGTATCAACATCATCAGGTAGATCAGCACCGTCTGAAACAAGAGGACTTCTCCCTCAACAGTCCCTTCAGAAACACTGCTTCACATCCATTCTTGGGTCTCTCGGGACATAATCCACTATTTACGCAAGATCGCGGTTTCATGGATCTCGGCAGTCGAAATCTGACTCATGGAAATGCATCGCCTATAGGATTTCTGCCCATAAATCGAGACCGGTCAAAGCCTCAAGGAGATTCATATGAGCACAATCCCGCTACCTTGGACGGCGAGAGCAACAATGTTAAAATCGAGCAGAGTGGTCCCAATTTAATGGAGCCATGCCTTGAAAATAGAACTTCATTCCTGGATCGTCCGGTATGGGATCATGAAGATGGTCAGGATGGTGGTAGTTCAGGCGGTCATGACGGCCTCCATGCTGATGGCATCGGCATGTGAACTCTCGCATCCATTTGAGCGTATGGTGAAATAGCGAACCAGTATTTTAGCCGTGGATAGCATGGTCTTAATGGGCTCGACCGCGGGCTCAAGCATCTGCACTGGGATGGGCATGGGCTTTCAAGGTTGATTCAAGTATTCTCACGAGATCAAACATCGACTCGAGGCTGTCTGACAAAGGTGGATGGAAAGGATTAAGGCTTTGGTGAGGCCAACAAGGACATTTACAGTAGGGCTGAAGGAACCTTGTGTTGTGTGGCCAGTAGGCAATAACGTTTGGAATTAGAATTGAACAAGACTTATCTCTTTCTAAACAGAGCGCTTATAGTTGCTCGATGCTTGCAATCAGCGTATCGAGCTGAGAAGTGTCATCTGTCATAGTACCGGCTAGCATCTTAGCAGCGCTACGTAGCCGCCTTGCTTTTAGATCTTGCTCCAACTGCTGGGATTTGAGGGCTGCGAAGTCGATTATTTTGCGAGGAATCCTTGCTAGGCGAGCAACATTGAGACCGTAGGACCGATGAGCAACACCTTCCGCAACCTCATACAAGAAAGTAATTTCTTCCTCGCCGTCTGTGCCTTCGCTGGCTTCAAACTTCATGTGGACATTGGTAAGCCCCGAAAGGCCATCAGCGAGACGAGCGAGGTTCTGATAGTGAGTGATGAATAGCGTCAGGCATTTTGTCTCTTCCACGACATATTGCAGGACGGCGTGAGCAATAGCGGCTCCATCATGGGTGCTTGTACCCCGACCGAGCTCATCCAGAATGACAAGGCTCCGAGGGGTTGCGGAGCGGAGAATACGAGCTGTCTCAGAAACTTCCACCATGAAGGTGGATTCGCCAGCGAAGAGATTGTCTCGAGCACCAGCGCGGGTGTGGATGGCGTCGCAAAGGGTAAGCGTGAGGGATGAGGCGGGAACGAAGGAGCCGATTTGGGCGAGAAGAACTGTGAGTGCGAGGGCGCGAACGAAAGATGATTTGCCACCCATGTTGGGACCTGTAATAAGGTGTGCGAGAGGTGAAGGCTGGGCGAGAGAGGTGGTGAAAGGGATGTAGGCATCGAGAGTGTGTTCGGCCATTGGATGGCGACCTTCGGTGATGGATATGGATGGGGGAGCGGTCGACGGGAGGAAATTCGGCTTGGTGTACCCGCTTTGTGCAGCAACTTTGGACAAAGATAGGAGGCAATCTAGCGTTGCAAGGGCAGATATCGCATCTCGTAGAGGCTGGTAATCAGCAGAGATTGTGGCAAGAAGGTCTTTGAAGGCTCTGTCGCAGGCAGCGGCGAGGGCTTCACGATATTGATAACGCTCGGTAATCATACGAATGACTTCAGGGGTGTGGAAGCGAGACAGCTTTTTGGTGCCTGATATCTTGCTCCAAGATGCAGGAACATGCTTGATATCTGTGTTGGGCACCTCGATGAGGTATTCGATACCAGCGACGGAGACATAGTCGACGCTTTTCTTCTTGATCTTCTCGGCAGCAACAGCTCGATGAGTGTCGAGTTCATGCTCCACATGCGCAATGCTGAGCTGGTGATCCTGAATATCTTCAGTTTGGAATTCCTCTCTGAAGAAGCCGTAGCGATCGTCCTTGCGGGCTGCTTCGAGGTTGATTTTCTCGAGATGTGCAACCACGGAATCGAGGATCTGTGGAAGGGAGCAGACGGCTTCTTGTATAATGGGCGAGGTGAATCCTGTATCGGTGGGGGTTTTCACCGTCGAATATTGCCCTGCTATCCTCTGGAGCGTTTGCAACACTGATAGAAGCTCCGGACGTGTGCATTTCCCATAGTAGATACGGATCAAGCTGCGTTCGAGGTCTGTCTTTGTGCCTGCGAGGAGCCTCTCGAGTCGATCCACGGGGACGGAAGACCGTCTGTCCAGTAACTCTTCGACAGCGACGAGGCGCTTCTCCAACTCATCTTTATCAAGCAAAGGCCGCCCTACCCATTTGCGCAAAAGCCGACTGCCGAAGCGAGTGAGGGTCTTGTCTAGAGCCCACAGAAGGCTTCCCTTCTCTGAGTGGTCTGTGGCGTTGCGGTAGACCTCAAGACTCTCCAATGTGGTCCCATTAATGAGCATGTGGGTTCTTGTGCTGAAGCTTTGGAAATACTTGGTCAGGTCGAAGATGTGCTCCAGACCATATTCTCTAAGGTGTGTGATCATAGCTGAGAGGCAGATCGTGACCGGCTCAGGAAGCTTAAGAACCTTGTCTAGCAGGGCACTGGCAGTCTCGTTTCGAGACGCCTCTTTGACCTTGTCGGCGTAGAACTGGGTGACGTGGGAAGACGCCTCGGCGGCCATGGTCTTACCCCTCGGCACACGCTCCACGCGACTCCTATCACCAAAAACGTTGGTCTTGCTTCCAGAAAGATGGCTGATGAGCTTTTCTGTTCCCTTGGTGAGCTCGCCAACAATCAAGAACTCGCAGGGGGAGATATGCAAAAGTCTAGTCTCGATTTCGCTTCTCATAAATCCATCCTCGAAATTGTCGTAGATGATGTCACCTGTTGCGGGCTGCACAGCAAGAAGACCTACGTCAACCTTCTCGTCTGTGCCCCAGCCCTTCGCTTTGGTCTCGGTGATGCATAGTAGGTAACCTCCATCAGGCGCTCCGCCTGTCTGCTGGTCTAGCTCCCCGTTCTCATCGATATAGGTGCCCTTGGTGTACAGATTCGTCAACTTGCGAATGAAAGGGGTGTTTCGATTATCGCCCGCCTTCTTCAGTGCAGCCGTCTCAATCTGTCGAACCACGCCAACCTTGTGGCCGGCGGCAACGAGGCGCTTGGCGTGTACGGGAAGTCGGTGAACAGGGATGCTGGCGGATGCAAATCGATTGAGGTGGGCTTCTGACGGATCTGCGAAGCCACGAGTGAGTCAGTGGCAAGGGTAAATGAAATGGGTCAGGGCAGAGGCACATACGTTCGTCATATCTCATTTTCCCTGGGATGCAGACGATACTGAGCTCCTTGGCAGCAATGCGTGCATCCTCCCCGAAAAACCTAAACTTGTAGCCGACTTCGACAATAAGAACGGTGTCTGGGTGTTGCCTCTTGATATCCAGGAACTGAATTTCCATGGGTGTTAGCTTGCCGGTCTTTGCGCCCTTTTTCCTTGGTTTAGCCTTGGCTGGTGCCTCGTCCTCGTCCTCATCCTCTTCGTTTTCTTCATCGTCAGCCCCCTGGATTGCATCGGAATTTCGTCTTCCCCATGCCAGGGCATCAGGATGGCCAAGCTTCTTGACAAACTTGCGATGGAGTTCCGCATGGAGCTTCTTAACCTCAGGATCTTCATCTGCATCTTCCGGCTTGTCCTGACTCGACTCGTCGTACACATATCGACCAGCTCGGGCTGTTGTCGTGGTGGTGCTAGCATTTCGAACCTTCTGTTGACCTTCGTCAACATTCTCAGCGTCTGTCCTCGCTGCCGTCTTTGAGCGCTTCGAGATGCCTTCTCGTCCACCGTTCACCCTGTCGCTGTCCTCCTCGAGCGGCCGTTTACGTGTTGGAGCGGCATGGGTATCATCGTCAGGGGTGGCAAGTGATCGATGATGCTTTTCGAACTGCGCTGCAAGGCCATTGACGGTTTTTGGCGTGAAGAAAGACGTCAGAGACCTCTGCTGCTTTTCTCCGGACTTAGGCGTAGGCGCCATCGTGACTACTGTTGGGAATGGACAGCATGAGGTTGATCTCGGGTTGCTGGGTGGAATGTTCGATGACGATGAATCCAGGGCTGTCGCGTCGTCTTGTCAGCAACCGCGTTAAGTGGGTCCACTTTTTGGTGTAGTGGTACAAGCGTGGTAAGGACGCGCAAGAACTACCCTGCACACAGCTGCCCCTTACCTCTGGTTGGGTTTCGTTACATTACTGAACTGAACAAGATACTTCGATTCAACGTGGTCAGATGCTCATGAACACTCCTATGAAATTAATGGATGCGGTTGAATTTCCTTGCCAATCCAATTTCGGGGGGGAGGGGGTGAACGTCCAGCATTGGTCGATTTTTTGCTGTGAGCCTGGCTCTTCCCAAGTCACAGCCTAGATTTCATAGGGTTGATCAAGAATCTCGACAACAATCATCACACTTGTTGCCCAAACACAAGTGCTCTAGCAATCCTTTCTTTGGCGGCATGCGACAGTTGACGAAAAGATGGGGTTCTCCAACCACCAGCCAAGGACCCTGGCCAAATAAGTGTAGGTATTGTCCTCCGCCTACCTCAATTGCAAAAGCCAAGTCCCGACAGACCAGGCGACAAGACACACTGCATTGGCATACAGTCAAGAAATGATGACAAAGATCTTCGAAAAAAGACAAAAGGATGCAACAGAAAGGGCGAAAAGGCACTTCTCCACCGTGGTCAGGGCCAAGACTACGGGCGCTTCGATCAGATTTGGGTCAGTTGGGGGAAACAGACAGCATCATCTGAGCTTCACCAACGTCCCGGCGCTTAGAGAGGATCAAAAGATGAGCTGCAGCCAATGAGCTTACGATTCGCCATCTGTGCACCGTCCAGTCCCTGGGTCTCTCCCGCCCATCTCCCCATCGTCGTGGAGCCGCCGTCGACGATTTGATCCAGGGTGCCAGGATGATTTTGGGCTAGGGTGCCAGTCAAGGAAACGCCCCGTCAAGGTTGCGTCCACTCAAACCGCTTGATGGCAACAGACAAGTCTGGAGAGGTGGGCTGAATGTCGCTGCGGCGCACGGGTGGACGCTAAAGCTGTGGGTTCCCAGCTTTTGGCTTTGCTTCACATCACGTACGGTAGGTTCATGCTGTACTCCGTACTTCCATATCATTGCTCTAGTCCAGGAGGGCTGGCAACGGCTTGCCATCACACAAACAGCCAGCAAAAGGAGGGCCCTGGTCCTTAGTGACTCGAACTCGGAAGTTTAAAGGCGCAAGACGCGTGGTCTGCTGAGGCTCGGTGCAGAAGCGTGCGATGTCCAGCCAGTAAGCTTCATTGGTTACCGCTGAGAGCTCTGCACTTTCTGCCCGCCGAGCTTCCCCTCCCTCCTCTCCGTCATCAACTCTCCATATTCAGAGTCATATTCGGGCTTTCTCACCTGGCGACCTTTCATCTTCTCTTTTGCTTCAACTCTCTCGTGCCCTCAGCCTGCGTACTTGTTCCAGCTCTTGCGATCTTCACTCCTCAACAGTCGCTCACTCTCAACCCACTTATTAAGCTTTGTTCCTGGCTACGAGCCGTCCGGCCCAATCTGCGACCGACTTGGAGAAACCCCGCTACCCGCCCCAACTTGCTGTAGAAGCCAGACGAGCTGTTGGTTCTTCGCTAAAGATATCGGGCACTGCATTCTCGCGTGTACCTACTGCAACACTTCATCATAGACTTTTGGGTGCTTCGCATTTCGGGGTTGAAGGCAAGGAATCTCGACTCTTTTCCAGTTCGCTTCATAACCGGAGAAGGCCCTCAGACGATTCATTGCGCCAGCGCTGTTCACAGCGCGGGTTGGGCGCTAATACCTGTCACCGCAAGAGAGGGTCGTGAGTTACGCATTCCTTTCCTCGACGCTCAGCAATAATGGAGCGCAGCCGTGGCGTTCCCGACCAGGAGTTGTTCCTCAGCAAGCCTGCGCCAACCGCTGAGGACGGAGGCGACAGCCCGACTGTTGAGCCTCTACGCATCTTCAAGCCTCAAAGTCCACCAAATGCATCAGCACATCGTTACCCAACCCCGCCGTCAGCCTTCAAGCAGTCCTTTCCACTGCCCCCGGGCGCCTCCAGCTCAGCTGCTCCTCTTCCATTTCCTGACGATGACGAGGTTCATAAGCCAACCCCACCGGCTGTGTACGGAGCGAGCTATAATACTGCATTAGGCCCGCGCCTCGATACAGCAAATGGCGATAAGAAGCCAGGTCTCGCTGAGCGCAGAGGAGCCGCTCCTAAGCCTATCCACTCCCCAACCAGTCCAGACGGAGATTCAGGACTCTTTGCAAGACCTTTGCAGGACCACTCGAGGCCAGGTTCCAATCCAAGTTATCCTGACTACCAGAAGAAGCCGTACTATCCCCCTCCAGGTGCTACAGCTCAGTCTGCTTCATCAAGTAACGATTCTCTCCATGCCCCTGGAGCTTCAGATTCTCAGGGCGGCGTTGGGGTGAACCGCTTTGCGTCTACAGCTTCAGTCTCAACTACACGCGCTAGCCGAGGGTCACCGCCGCCTCCAGAAACCCCCATTGTCGAACCTGGCCAAGCTCCTGGCGCCGGCGGCATCGAGGCTCGTTATGCTGCTTCAGGGATATCCGGTACCGCAACTCTCAACAGCCTTCAGGCCCACCAGGTTCAAAGCGCTGCTGCGTCTCAGCGATTGGCGCAATACAACAATCAACGTCCCCCTCAGCGGCCGTGGACACCAACTGAGTCACCCGGCCAGGCGCCGTCAGGTCCTCCGACAGTCTACCAAGGCGCAAACCCCGTCTCAAGTCCCCCTCCAAACCGCACAACATTCAGTCCTCCGCCGCAAGCGGCAGCACAGACTCAAAATGGGTCCAGCGAACAAGTGAGCGTCTTGGAGCAAGACCTGCAAGGCCTCAGTACCAACGATCCACCGCCCGCCTACTCGAGCGTCAACCCTGGGAATAAGTCGTCTTATCCAAATGATAAGCAGAGGCCTCAAGCGGTCTCATCAAACAGCTCTGCAGCACCGGCGAACAGCACCTCACCTGCACCGGTCAAAGCTGCTGCGGCCCCCGTACCGGCGGCATCAGCTGCCCAACAGCATCCGGGCCACCCTGCATTTGCCAATGAGGGCCAGTCATCAGATCAGGGGAGTCAAGGCTCTCAGCCTGCTCCAACTCCGGCAACCCCGTCCGTGCAGGCTCCGGCTATTGCCTCTCCGCCACCCCTCCCCGAGGGATGGATAGCCCATCTGGACCAGAACTCGGGACAATATTACTATATCCATCTGGCGACCCAGGCCACCCAGTGGGAGTTTCCCAAAGGGCCAAATCCAATAGCACACGAGCAGGCGCCCCTGTCCCCTGCTGCGTCAACCTATGGCAATCCTCTGGCTTCTCCTATGTTTGGCGGCAAGCAACCGATGGCATCACCCATGTTTCCACCTCACACACCTGGCTATGCCGAGAGTATCATGAGCGTAGCAGCTTCGCAAGCCCCGTCCACAACGGGATTTACAGGTCCACCACCGAGCGCGGGCGTGGACATGTACCGCATCCAACCTACAAATGGTGTGTACTTTGGCCCATATCTGCGATATGTCAACATGGATATGGAGAAGGGGCTTTGGCTAGGCAGCATCCTCATCGTCACGGACTCACCTCAGCCACCTACCATCCACTGTCATTTGAGCCATGATCTGTCGCCAAACCCAAGGCAACTGCAGCCGCACGTAATCTACACACATCAGAGGTGGTCATTTCACAAATATGATATGGACCTACCAATGAGCGAGGCTGGCACCGAACGATGGACATACGCTGTGACATCGCATATGGGATGCACAAGGTATGAGTTCGCGGTGGCAGGCCGACACGAGACAAGCTGGCGCTTTATTGCACATTCTGGAAATGATTTCGCGAGTGGCACTTCAACGAACGAACGAGCGCGCCTCGGTGGGATCGGGTTCATGTGGAAGGATGTACTCCAAAAGAACGTGGACTGTGGAGGGTTCCATGTTCAGCTGGGCTTGGGTGATCAAATCTACGGCGACAGGCTGTGGAAGGAGGTTCCCCTGCTCAAACAGTGGCTCGCGATGAGTGGGCGAGAGAATAAGAAAAATGTCCAATGGACGGCGAGACACGAGGAAGATGTGGCCCATGCCTACTTTCACTACTACACCAGCCATTTCGACCAGCCTTTCCTGCGAGAAGCTTTTGCGCAGATCCCACACATCCTGCAGCTTGATGATCATGATATGTGAGTTCTTGAGATATGATATTGTGTCGGTTCGGTTCGTGCACTGACTAGTCTCTAGATTTGATGGCTATGGCTCGTACCCTGAATATATGCAGTCTTCTCCAATGTTCAAGAATATTGGCCGCATTGCGACAGAAATGTACCTGCTCTTCCAGCATCATACCACGGTGGAGATCCTCCGCAACGTCAGCACCGATCACGACATCTTCACAGTGACTGGAACCGGGTGGCATTTCGTCAAATACCTTGGACCAGCCATGGTGGTTGTAGGTCCTGACTGTCGCTCGGAGCGCACCCAGGCTCGGGTTATGGCAGGGCCGACATACCAGGGCATATTCCCCAAGATTGCGACTTTACCGCCCAGTGTTCAGCACTGCATCTGGATGATTTCGGTGCCCATCATTTACCCTCGGCTTGAGGCTGTGGAGAGCATCGCAAACACTGTTGCTGCCAGCAAGAAGGCGGTGAACGCAACTTACAACATCTTGGGCAAGGTGACAAGCCAAGTGGCTGGTGTGGTGGGAGGAAAAGAAGTCGTTGCCCAAGGTTTTAGCCAAGTCAAGAAGGCTGTGGGCAAGGCTGGACTGATGGGTAACGTGCTCAATCAGTTCGGCGAGCTGGATATCCAGGAAGTGTTGAAGGACATGTGGACACATGAGAGCAAGGACCTAGAGAGGACGTACCTCATCCGAACTTTGCAGGGCATCTCCCAGCAGAAGGGCTTGCGGATGACATTCCTGTCTGGGGGTGAGTCTCAACATGAGACGTCTTCTCACCTGTGATCAAACCACCGTGCTAACCCTTTTCCATAGATGTCAACGCCTCCGGAGCTGGCCTGTTCCACGATCCCACGCATCCGGGCGACCACAAGACCATGTATCAGATCATCTCGTCACCAATTGTCTCGGCTCCTCAAAGCAACCACATGCTCAAGATGCTGCACAACCAAAAGACACTCTATGTACCTCAGAATGGGCACAAGTCAAACCATGAGCCATCGGATACCAAAGAAGATATGATGGAAATCTTCCATACCGACGCCTCGGGTGCGGCTCGGGAGCTGAAGAAGCTGATGGGTCGTCGTACGTATGCCGCGTTCGTATCTTACGATCCCGATGCAGCTGCGCAGAGCCAGCCTCCGTTCAGCCCCAATCCCAGCGTCAGCAGTGGGGGTCAGGGACAACAGGGGCTGTCGAAGCTCAGCCTTGCGGTAGACTTTGTGGTGCAAGGAGACGGCCCGTACATGGCGACAACGAAGTATGGTCCGGTGATTATTCCTCACCTGGAGTTTGGCAGATAGAGGGAGAGGGGGAGAGAGAGAGAGAGAGGAGTGGTGGGGGTTGATGGTTACTGTTCCGTTTCTCTGATACACACTTGATAAGTCTCACTGTAGGTAACACGACATGGTTCTTTCTAGCGGTCATAGGGCATTTTACACGGCGTCTTCCAATATTGCCTTGATTCCTTTGTGTGTTTTTGACCGCTTTTTGATACGAAAGTTCGCTTATAACGGGTCATAGGACGAAGCAACTTTACATGACTGACCCGTATTGGCAGCAAGTCGACGTTCCAGTTCCGCGGTAGAGACACCAGTACAACCAGACTCACCAGGTGTTCCCGTTTCGGGTGATCAGCAAACACACAGACATGGCGAGATCAACTCTTTACCCGACTGCCGATTGTTCCTCTCCAGACCACACTATTACCACTCATAACATAAGAGCGCACCATGTACGCTCGCGCGCACACACATAGACACCACCGCAGTCAAAGT
This sequence comes from Sarocladium brachiariae, assembly GCA_008271525.1. Lineage (NCBI taxonomy): Eukaryota > Fungi > Ascomycota > Sordariomycetes > Hypocreales > Sarocladiaceae > Sarocladium > Sarocladium brachiariae. The sequence continues at coordinate 2,968,829 of RQPE01000001.1, forward strand.
GGGCGAGTCATTCTTGTGCCTGGCCCGTGCTGCAGCAGGAAGAGGCCACCACCGTAAATCCCATCTCCGCCGCTTTCGCTAGATCGTCGTCTCGAACGTTGGCTGGCTGGGACTCTCATCTCATCTCGGTCATTAAGTGTGGGACATGGGGGGGGGGGGGGGGGGGCCAGCCTAAGGTCGGGGAAGCTGTGAATAGCGTCCGCGAATTGGGTGGACTAAGGACAAAAAAAGAATGATGGGCAGACGATGGGCAGGGTGATGAAATGGCCACGGGACTATATGCCGCATATTATACGTCGGTTGTCTTGTTCCTCTCGTGGTCGCGCAGACGTGCACTAAATCTATCGACCCCGATCCTTCAGCAACCGTTGGCGCGCTCTGACCAAACGCGCCTGTCAGGACCCAGGCGAGGAGAGGAAGTCATCAGGCTACTACATATGTAGTATACTACTACTACCTAAGTTGTACGAGTGTCTCATTGTGTAAATGGTGACGTGTGATGGAACCAGTCGTGATCTTTTCTGGCCGCAGATGCTCAACACTGTTCAAAAGAAGGAGAAAGCCGCCATCAATCGCTCGCCCTTTGTTACTTGCTGTAAGTGGTGTGTATGAGTTTGTCGATAGTGAGCTGGTCTGGAGCGCTTACTACTACCGACTAACAGTAGTTCTTCATCATCCCACGGGAAGAGAACTCCAATTTCAGCCCTCGGTATTTGGGTTGGGGGGGGCAGTCAAGATCCCACGCTACAAGAAGATAAACTCACTTCCTGTTCTTACCGACAGAACTTGACTGGCTGTCAAGAGGCCAAACTTCCCGTCCAACGCACACCGCTTCTACCGACGCCATGATACTGTGCAAGTCGTGAAGCAATCTTCAGCCCTGGCTTAGCGTGTCTCCATCTTTGTGAAAGAGTGCCCCCCCCCCTCCAGTTGCCCAATAGTGATGGAAGCCGAGGGTTCCAACCCAGGATGTTACCCTTATCACTGACAGTGGGGGATTGGGGGGTTGGGCATGTTCACACTTGTTGAAGATCTTCATTATCTGAGACGTGGGAGGCGATGAAGAATCTTAGAAGTTCAAGTGTGCAATCAGATTGTGTTTTGTCACTATCAGAGTTGCCCATACCTTTGTAGTAGCACGCCCACCGTTCATACGAGGTCCGTGCAAAGCCAAACTTCTCGAGACCAGACTTCGGCCGGCAGCACGGAAATTTGCAACCCATTTTCCTACGGCCATCAATCTCGTAGACTTACCTACTATACGTAAGTAGTACTAATGTACTAGTAGGCTAATAGGCTGGTGTGGCTTGTGCTCGTCCGTCTGTCCCCAGACGCTGTCCAGAATGCAATTTGCAAAGGCGAGATTGTCGAAGCAGGTATCACACACGAAACGATCACCAAGTCACAGTTAACCCCACGCAAAGAAAGGAAGAAAAGTAAAAAAAGTTGGGTGACCACAAAGATTTTGGTTGTATTTCCAGTGTTTTCATTGAATTGTTGTGATAGTACTTCTTTTTTTGTGTGTGCGAATCTTAAAAAGTCCTCTTGGGGAACGAACCTGCGATTAAGGGCTTTCTCTCTATTCCCGCTCTGCGAGCAAGATTACAAAAACGAATGTAACGAAGAAAAGGAAGTTAAAAGGAGAAGCCAAAAAAACCAGGACAACGACTACAAGAAATTCCCCAATGCTGCGACGACAACGACCAGTGTTTGGTGGCATCCGAACGCTTCTTCGGCAGTGGTGGGTCTTTCAAGACAGTGCAGTCCAGTGGTAACATTTTGATGTTGCTTTCTTTGATGAACAAAGTCGGAAGACGCCCATTTTCCATGCAATCCCGCTCTCCTTCGGGTCTGCCGAGCCCTTTCTGCTCTCGCCCCAAGTGGATGCAAGCCAAATGTGTGAAGCAAGAGAAGGAAAAAACAATGCTAACCAAGTGATGTGTGAAATCAATGCAACCAGCTAAATGGCATGCTCTTGTATTCTTGAGGAAGAAGCAACTGCTCGTAGAGCAAGCAATGACTTCTCCACGTGAATCAACAAAGACAAGTGCCAAGGGGAAAGGGGTATGATACAAAAAGGGTCCGATAAGAAAAAGAAAAGAAAAACGTAGGCTGTTCTGAAAATCACATCAAAAACCGCCGCTGGTCCAAAACTTGGTATCAGGGACTGCTTGAATTTTTTTGTACTCCTTGTAACGTGAATTGGCATTTCCCCGTCAAGGTAGTCTGCCGTTGGTCCCTAAGGTGAGCCTGATCTTCTTGTCCCATCTCGTGTGAGCGAGAGAGCAAGGAGTGCAGGTCAATGAGAATGAATGTCATAAGAATCGTAGCGGGCGTGGACCAAGTGACGAGCGAGCCAAGGTTCGTGTCGCTTAGTCTGGATGGAGTTGCTGCCAGGGCGATAATCTTTTTTTTAGTCCGAGCGCTTGCGCTTCTTCTTGCCCTGATCGCTGCCATCGTCTGATGCGTCGCTAGCGCTGCCGGGAACATCTGCGGCGATCTGGAACAAGACCTTGCCGTAGGCGCTGTAATCCTCTGAGCCAGGTGCTGGTGGCATGCCGTCAAAGGAGCCCACCTCGCCGTTCTCGATCAAGTCCATGACGATGGCGCCGCTTCCATGGGTACGGGCGTGCTGGGCGAGGTTGTCGCTGCGGGAGAACTTCTTTCCACACTCGTTGCACTCGAAAGGTTTCTCGTGAGTGTGAAGAGAGCGGTAATGACGCTTAAGGTGCTCTTGGCGGCGGAACCGGCGGTTACAGAGCTCGCAGACAAAGGTCTTGGAGGGATCCTCGGTGAGAGACTGCTTGCGGCCCCTGCGGTTCACAGGGCCAGAGACAGGGGCAGTAGCACCGTCAGACCCGGAAGAGCTCGATCCGGGTCCATCAGCGACTTCCTGAGGTGAACCCTGGGCTTCATCAACCTGGGCTTCATGCGACGCAGCGGCATTCATGACTGGTACTGGCACGGCAGTGTGGCTCTCCTTCTTCTGGGACTTCTTGGCACGCTTTGCCTGGGGCTCGCCCTCCACAGAGCACGTAGTTGACGGGGGGCTTGGGAGTGAGAATTGGAAAGTCTCGTTGTCATCGAAGCTCAGCTCCTCGTCACCAAAGCAGCTTCCGTGTCCAAGCGAGACGACGGATGAGCCGGTGCAGGCACGGGGACGTCCACAGTCAACAGACTCGTGCTCACTGCCGAGATTGACCAGGCTGTTGACAAAGTCCTCGTCAGACTCAATGTCGGAAAGATCCTCAAAAAGAGTTCCGTTGGGAAGAGTTGAGGTAAAGTCAAAAGTTGGCTGTGCTGGGGCTGCCACTGGTTGCTTGGCGACGGTGGGCTGAAGACCCTCGAGCACGTCCAATGACAACTCGGGGGCGAGGGTGGTGCTGGCAGATCCGGCACCAACAGTAAGGTTGCGGGGATCGCAGAAATCAACGTCCTGCTCCGATGTGACAGAGCGGGCATAGGCAGCAGGGGATGGCGCTGAAGTGGCAGAAAGGAGGTCACTCGCGTTGCTGGTGAGTGACGGAGCGCGGCCAGGTTGCGATTGAATATACACTGTGCGAGTTCGTTAGCTCACTGTGTGCCAAGTGGTACAAGAAAATTTGTGTCAAGCACAACCACGCCCGCATCAACTTGCTGAGCCAAAATTTGACTGCAAGCGAGGCAAGAATTCACAGGTTTCTCTGATACGAGAGAAACCGATGACGCGGGAATTGCACGAATCAAACAAGAAGAACGCCAACCGGGCCGACACGAGAAAGCCAACACGCATCAAGTGAATGGAGTTTGGGTGGCTTGGTGTGGGTGCAGGTGGCGGGCCCACACGAGCTGCGCCATCATGCACGCCTACCACCACGATTTGCCTTCCAACCAAAAATAGCGATTCTCGCGAAAGGCTGGTTTTCCAGATACGAATGGTCGTCTCTGTACACATCGTATTGCCGGCGACGAAATCGTACAACACACAAAAAGGAAAAAAAGGAAACAAGGCATAGATGGAGCAAGGAAAAGTGCTTCACAGACGGAGAGCGTCGACTTACCAGGTGTCATGGGCGGTGAGGCGCATGATGACCAGTCCAAAATCGAAAGCTCACTGGTTTCAAAGCCGTCCTTGCCGAATTCGAGATCGTCCAGACCGGAAAACATAGGGTTCATCGGCGTCTGAAGAACATCGAGGCTCTTGGGACTGCCAATAGTGCTTCCCGCCGTCGAGAGCGGCGGTGTTGACGGGAAGTACGAGGCCTCGCCGAGGTCCGTGTCCAGCACGATCGACGGCTTGCTGTTGGCAGGGTGAGGTGAGGCGGCGGGTGTCATGACCGAGGGTCCGTTGCTGTAAAGCGTCGGGGGTTGCGAACATGAGGAGCCGGGCCGTGAGTAGACGGGCGTGGAAGGCATAGCTGGGAAGTTGGGGAACATGGTCGCCTGCTTCTTGGACTCTGGGTTCAGGAAGAGGTAAGGACTGGGGTTCTGCACCATCATTGTCGAGTCCATTGTTTCGTATGACTGTGGATTGGGTTGCCGGTTAGATTCCCAGGTCTGCCATGAAGCTCAAAAAAGTCCCGGCCGCGAGGCTCGTGGATGGACAAGTTAGTACTTACCTCCAAAATTCGTGTTCGTCGTCCAAGGTTTGGTTTGTATTAAATATATGTATATATAGTTGTAGTTGTACAAGTGCTGCTGGTGTGTTCCAAAGGATGGTGGTTGTATTTGTTTCGGTCCTTCTGTCAAGGAATGGACGGCAGTTTTCTGTTCAGAGACAGGGAACTGACACAGTGTGTGCGGTGACTCGACGGCGGTACGCGTCTGGTATTGATGCAACAGACAAAAAGCTCGACCTTGGTCAAGAGCGAGGTTGAGGTTGCTGAGTAGGGTTGGTTGGTGGTTGAAAAAAAAAGGAAGGGCCAGGAATCTCAAGGTTGATCGAAAGAGTTCCAAGAGGTATATAGAGTAAATAGGAACAAGATAAAGAGAGTCACGCAAATCAATAAAGAAGGAAGAACCGACGATGATATAAAGAAGTAGATTTCACACAGAGCAAGGTTAAAAGACCAGACAATGGTTGCCGATCATGAACCAGGGAACGAGGGTGCGAGGAGGGGAATAGAACAGTTGACGACGGGGAAGATGGATGGATAAGTAGTATTCGCAACAAAGCGCCCAAGACCGTGGGACGAGCAAGGTACAAGAGAAATCGCCGCAGATCCTCTCTCTCGTAGGTCTGCCAGCAAGATGGGACCGTATGAGGTACATCATTTCCAGGCACACACCCATAAACCACCACCACCCTCCTCCACCACCACCACAGACAGGCGGACGTGCCCTACCCAACCCAAACCCGCGCTTGATATCAATGGGTCCTGGGTCCCTTGGTACTTGAGATGGGCTCTCAAATCCACGGGACTGTCTCACTCGTCCTGGGTCCTTGGGTGTGGGTACCGCAGAGCATCAGGAAGTGACCAGGGGTGTGTGTGTGTGTCCGGCGACGGACGAGAGAGAGGGACTCCTCCTCATCCACACTTTTTCTCCACGCGTTGACCACCACCCTCTCGCCTGGAGTCCTCTGCCTGCTGGGTACCTAGGTGGTGAGGCCCCCCTCCTCTCCCCGGTGGTCTTCGAAAAGACGATCCACCAACCCCCGGTACACCCTGGCTCCGGGGCCATGTTTGGGGCGAAGGTGGAAAGACCCGCGAAGGCGAGGCGAACCCAAGAGCTTCTTCATTCGGGTCCTCTCTCGTCTGGCAGACCTTTCTCGCTTTGTGAGGGAACTAACAGAGGAGGCAATTAAAAAGGAGAATGTGTGTGATGCCTGTCTAGTTCCCGAATATTAGGCTTTGGTTGGGTGATAGACAAACGAGACTCTCGGATGATGGAGGGTGGGCATGATGCTTGACTGGCCTCTGATTCTCGTTGAAGCGCAACGAATAGCCACACCGGAAGGAAAGTTGCGATGCGCATTGGGCTAAGGTGATGACGGACTTGTTTGGGGTGCAAGTGTGCGCGTCCACAAAGTGCGGTCCCCATCTTTGCTTTGGTACCCATTTTTGCTGCTAATTCGGGAGAGAAGAGATCCTCGCAGTGATGATACGACCATGAGCGTGCAGCTACTCAAGTCCGCATGGAAGTACGGATATAATAGCAGTTGTAGCTATAATAGCAGTTGTAGCTTTCGTCCATACTAATGTTTAACTCTGCCCGCCTTCTCGTGTGAAGAGACATGTCCCGATTCCTGCTGGTCTGCCAAAGAGCCTCAGATGGCATGGCTTCAAAGTCTATAAGTCCCAAGGAAAGGAAATGGCTCGGCCGGGACAGGAACATCCTGAAAAGTACAAACGAGCTCGTGTGTGTTGTATGTAACCTTTCGGGCCATTGAATGAGATGGTGACACACCTTCCGATCCTCTCGCTTTTCGTTCTGGCAAACGCCGCCCGTGACTGGTTGCTGGCGGCAGCAGCGGGTGGTGATTGTGGCGGAGGAACGGACTCAGGCGCAATTGGCAGAAGTAAACGTGATGGACTGGTCAGAAGAGTCAGACATAGTAGTGATGCCATGACATAGCTTGCATCAATCAAACTCACCCTCTCACACACACACACAACAACGATGCACAAACCAGGGCAGCGCACAGGCCCAGGCACAAGATACTGCACATACACCTGGCACATGCATTCGTGTGCAACCCCTGCTTTTGGCTGGTTGGAACTGGGCTCAGTAGGATGCACTAGCGGTCCCTAGGCGTGCATAGCTTGTCCACTTAGATACCTTGCACAGACGCGCACAGGCATGCACAGGCTCCCTCCCTTTTCATTACGCGCGTTCATCTTCTCCATTATGAACAAGGGCAAGCATCCGCGTCGGTGGCACGCAAGGAGTAGGCCCATCACAATCCAGCGCGCCACGCCGTGCATAACTCAAGCCCTGATAGGACAGTCTGATCGGTATGGATGCACAAATCATTGGTGCCCTTGCAGGCTGTGCATAACTATTCGTCCATGGCACCACACCGTCTCGTCTCGCCGTCGTTGATCACACTGAATAGCGCCGTCGTATCACTAAAGTCATTCACCAATGCAAGGTACAGACACAGTGCTGGCTGATCACATGTATTTTGGCGCGCGGTGACCAGAGGGTGACCACCAACCGATGGTTGAAAAAAAAAATAAGCCTTTGCCGACACCATGTGACGGTACGGTTCGCGTCAACGACAGCTGACGAAGTTGCGTAATGTTACAATCCTCGACAATAGTCAGAATGAAAAGCTCAAGATGAAGGTGTCAGCAAATTGTACATATTACATACACGTCGTCGAGCAGGGAGATTGCATAACTCGTATCATAACGACGGCTTGCTCGCAAGATTGCCCATTACCTACGACCAAAGTTTTTGCCGCTTTGCTATACGGCGGCATAGTCTCTGCCGTGACTTTAGCCCCATTGAGGTGTTTCGAAATTTTTTGGGTGTTTCGCGTGTGCACCCAGCAATACGAGACATGTGAATGCAAGGTGTCAAAGTACATAACATAGCGCTGTGTCAGACAGCCACTCACAGAGTGTTCTCTTTTCCCCCGATGCAACCACTATACGCCAACGATCCACTCAGTTGCGTTACCTGGATGAAGCGAACATCTTCGACGCATTTGGTACACTTATCGTCGGCCCTCACGCCCATAAGCGTGGTTTAGGTCTGGGAAAGTTGCGCCAAACTTCAATGGCTGCAGCACTGATCCAGCTTTCGGCCAACACATTGTTTCCTCCACTCCTACGATAGCCTGCGTCATGGCGCCGCCGGCTTCAAAGCTAGGCCTGGGGCAGCTGAGGTCCGTGAGCGGGCCGCCACCGGTCGCCGTCGCTCAGCCGCGAGAGTAGCTTCGTCTTACCACGAAAATGACGGCTTAAGCTCCTTCTTGTGTGTGCCAGAGTATAACGAAACAGCGCACGAGCGCCGTGGAGCGATACGTGTCATAGCCATACACTGCTCTGAACTGACCCGCCTGCCGATGTTATGAGGTTCATATTCATTATTGCTGCCGCGGCTGAATCACAGAAATGAGCGTGTCTTCCGAGTGGCAACTATCGAACCGAATGATGGTCCATCTGATGGCGTGCCGACCTGCGATACGATCTGTGAGGCCTTTTTGACAAACGGTGTTGGCTGTTGTCTAATAGCTCGTCAGCGGCCGCAATATTTGGAGGGGAAGTTTTGTGCCCCGCATGATAGAGGTGGTCGCCCATCTGGCAGAGATCGGAAACTTGACATTCCAGAAATCGACCCCGATCTGGGCCAGGCCGAGGTGGGCTCCGCCGACAGTTAAAGCCATCAACGCAATTCTCAGGCCTTTGCAAAAGATGGCAGAGCCATCTCCATCTTGATCTTCCGGTGGAGGAGCTCGGTAGAATTGTCATGGTCGCTCACGTCACGGTCGGTTTGGTGACTTCAGTCTGCCAAGCAAGACAGGTGAGGTGGCGATACATCCCAGCGTCGATACGATAGGACTTGTGCCTGGGCCAATGAGCTAGATTTTGGCAGATGATGGGAGCAAATGAGCATGGCAGATTGATAATTTCGACAACGGGCTTGACCCGTCGCGGCTAAGGTCGAAGTTACCTAGGTAGCTAGAGAGAGATGCCGCGAGGTGGACGCACTCATACGTTTGCCGTGCCGTCGAACTGGTGGAAGAGCAGCCGTGCGAGTTCCTGGGAAACAGAGCGTACCTGAATCTAGCTGGGTTAGCGCCTCGCGAATTAACTCTTAGCGGCCTACGCCACTGGCGAGGACCAACGGGTGGCCGGGAAAGGCCCTATTGGTTGCACTGAGTAGTGTAACATCTGAAACGTAGTGCTACAGAAAATAGGCTGCGCCAAAAAGTCGACAGCAAAAGATGGCGTGGTGGTGGGTTGCATTGCGAGCCTGCTACCACTTCGTGCTGAGTGTTTCTTGACAAACAATTCAAGGCTCTGGCCCGTGCTTTCGTCTCTTATGCTTGGACCTGCTGGGTCGGGTCAAGCGTCGCGAGCGGCTTAGGTTTTGTGTGAGTGGTTCACGATCAGCAAGCGGTGCAGCACAAGTCCCGGCACAACTTTCTGTTCCTGTACAAGCAGACCGTGGCACTGAAAGGAGCCACTAAAAGGAAGGCCACATGGATTGTTCGACGCGGCATGGCGCATCCTCATCTTATCCTGCACAAGGTCATTGCAGGCAACATGTTATGGATGGATCATGGAATAGGACAGTTGGTGGGGGCTTATCTCGGCCACACGCTTGGAGCCCTGGTTGCATAATCTTAGTACCAGAGAGCTACCACGTCTTTGGTATGAGGTTCGTCTTCTACACCCGCCAGCAGCACCGCCATTGACTGTCAGTATCAAGGATTTGCTCAGCTGAGTCGAGGTCAATGATGATACAGTAGCTACGCCATGCTGCGCGAGTGATAATCCGATCGACACCGACACAAGAACCCTGACGGATCATGATCACTATTTGACTGGACGTGTACGCTAACTAGCACATTGCTTTTTGTCGAAAGACGGTAAATTGTACAGGAAGTGCCAACACCATCCCGCCCTCTCTGTAGGAAATGGTTCTTCCTTCAATGCAGCAGCGTCTGGCTATATCACTCTGTTGTATGAGAGCTTGCTTCAAGCCACCGCCGGAACCCAAGGGAAACACATCCGGCACCTCACCATCCAACAATGCTCCATCGCCTGGTACGAACATTGTTTTATGCGCCAGTGCGGTGCAGCAGGTTATGTTTGGGGCTCAACGGTGCGGCGAGCCACTTTTCCCCGCTCTCACGGCGAGGTCATGGCTCGCTCAGCTCTTGGTTCTGCCCAATCCAGTTTTGCTCAAATCAGTTCGGTCCGGCCCTGTTCAGTCTGTTGGGTGGCACAGTACCTTGCATAACTCGTAGTCGCTAATGCAGTGCGTGATAACTGCAGGAACCAACTTAGTGCCATTCTCGGCATGGCTCCATTGACTTAATGCAGGTACCGCAACACCTGGCACATTGCTCTGGGAGGTGGTAGGCAGGCCATGCACGGGATGCAGCCACAGCGCAGCTATCAGCACAAACCATGGAACATACAACTACTACATGCACAAGGGCATGCACGACCTCAGCCAGTCCAACTTGACTACCCCAAGAAATGCCGGGGAAGGCAGCCACCGTCCACAAAGAGTACCAGGTATGTTTCGTTCTGGCTACTGCTACTTTTACTGCTACAGTCGTAGTACGTCTTGTGGCCAGACCCGTCTGGAGCCATCGCCGACCTCAATGACCCTGCTGCCTGCACAGACCCCGCCTTTATGCAGCTTTTGGTTCTTCTCCTGTTCCTAGTCACTTCGATTGGTCTTCATGTCACCAGCAGCCACGCCACGTTGGCCTGTCACTTTGCTTGTCATGTTGCTGCCCGGCACTGTCATCGGAAGTGGTCAAGCCCAGGGCAACGCTAACGTCATGAGATGATCCTTCTTCAGCGGCGTACTACTACACCATGCCGTTCTCGCTTCCGTGAAGGTCGCCTCCGAGCCTAGGAGCCTAGCTGCTTTGCCCATCCACTGATCCTCACTCTGAAAGCTCCATATTCTTCTAGCCTTAAGCGGGAAATGCCAACGAACGAAACCCTTGAAGAAGCCCCAGGGCTCCCATGGTGCCTGTACTGCCCACCAACGCTGCTAGATCAGCCCAGGATGCCGCAGCTCACAATACCAGGTAGCGTCCGATCGTCAATCCACCACCGCCGTCGCGGAACCGGAACGTCGTCTCGAGACTTAACCATCTTTGGGTGCCCTCAAATCCAGTCAAACCCCACCCGGGTTCCCTCCACGACACGCCTCAACTTTCAGGGACCAGGACAAGGGTTTGGGCGTAGCATTGCGCCTACGCTCTGGTGCCTGCTAGTTTGGGGACTGGGGTGTGGCATGGTCACTGATACGTCTCGCCACCGACCTGGTGGTGCTGCCGCGTGTGATGGCTGTCGTTTGTTGGAGCATCCTGGTCTTAGATCAGACGAAGAAACCCGTGTTAGTGGTTCAGCAAATTGGTTATGGACACAACTATCCATGCCATTGCAGACTTGAGAGTGAAGGCGGCATTAGTTCGAAGTCTCCCATCACACCGTAATCACGTCTTCTGTAGAGCACTTTTCTGGCGCATTTGCTTTTGAGTATTGCTTTTTCCACTGCCGATAATGGATAGTCATGGAAGTCAAAGCTCGCTGGGCCGTGGCGGTCAAGATGCGGACCCGAGGTTGTCAAAATCTCGCCTGTCTCAGTTCGCCATCTGCTACGGTTATTGGCACCCACCAAAGTCACCCATGGCTGGCGGCGATATCTGCCTGTCGGAACAGTCTGTGCATGGTTCACGGGTGGCTCTGTGTATCTGCCCGAGGGTCGCAGCAATCGGGAAAGTACTTGCCAGGGCAGCGACTGTACATGCCAGTTGACTGATCGTTGGCATGTCTTCCGTTGGGTTCAAAGCTCGTTGAACCAGGATGGCCGACCTCTCCCCTGTCACCGACCTGGGCCGCCAACGGGCCGGGTTGGTACCCGTCTCGCCTTCCAATTTGACTCACGAAAAGTCGTTCTCACTAGCACCAGAGAGGATTTCTTCCGGGCCTACACCTTGTCCCCAGATTCGTCTGAGCTTGTAGTTGAACCAACACCATATCCGTAGAAGGTGTTCTTGTCAAGTTTTGGGTCGCGACTGGAGGATTTCGGGCAAGGGTCCATCGATTTTACTTACACGAAAAGGATGACACTGGTTGGGGTCCGATCCTCGCAACCGGCTCTTCCATTGAAGTCCCTTGTCCTTTCATACACCGCCAGGTCTGAAATCCCTACAAGCATGGGCTCAGCATCAAAACTCACCCTGTTCTTTTTAGGTGTCAAACACTCAAGTATTCCTAATGTGGGTACTTTTCCTGCTATATCTAGATCCTCGTTCGGTCCATAGCCTGAGAACGAGGCTGCGGAGTCGTGAGAGGGCCATGGCATTTCAGCGGTATGTTGAAGTTGACCCGCTGGCATGGTGTTTTGGAAGATGAGGGAGCTCCACCAGCATGTTCCTTGTCCACCCAGCCTGCAAATTGTGGTCGAGTAACGTAACTTGCAACGCGTCTATTTGTCTTCTGGAAGCTTTTCAACCATGGCATTGACTCGTCACGGACCAGATTACCATCCATGCAAGAGTGAAATAACCCAGCTTGCTTGGGCTTGTTGGTGAATTTTGCCCGAACTGGATGGAGTGGGAACCAAACAAATCTGCATCTCTTCCAAGCATCTCTTCCAAGCGAGAAGTGTATCGAGTTGATGTCTCGGGCAGGAGGAAGCCATGAGGCTCCAGTGCCTGCACCATCAAGCGGCCATAGCTCTGACAGTCTTGAGAGGAAGCCTCTGATGGCTACATGAACGTCTGCGGGCTGTCAGGCCTTCCATCTCCGGAAGTTCAACAGTGATATGATGCGTCCAGCAGTGCATTTCTAAGAACAATATGGCAATTCATCAGAGTTATATGGAATGTGGAAGAAACATGGTCCAGTTGAGTGTGCTATCAACCATCCTGTCCGCAACTATCACGGTTGTGCGCGAGCCTGTTTCGTCCTGTATCCCTCTGTTGACAGCAACTGAGCAGAGCGCGTTAGTATATCTACCGTTGTAACATGTCGGCGATGGTGTCGGCGATACGAGAAAACGACCTCGCAATTTCCCCCTTGGTCGCTTCCGGTTTGGATGACAGTTGTTGTCAATGATAGGCACGAAGACATTGGATCAAGATGTTGCATCTGTCATGTGATATCATGACTTGAACTGTGGACGCCACTATACTTGTCTACGTGTGAATGAATCCATTATCTTTCAAGGGGATTTCCGAGCTTGAACGATTTATGACAATTCGTCGAAGACTTACATTCTGCGTGGGAGCGCTTGTAAAAAAAGTGAAAGAGGAAGAATTACATAGCAACAGGGTAGTGCAAGCTTTCTCTTTGCCAACATAAGTCTGTATATCCAGAACTTGGGCCTCCGACATCAACATCCTTCCTTCACGAGCTAAGCATTTGATTGAATCCTAGATTCGTGAGCGATGCTAAGATTTGAGAACGTGTCTCATATCACCAGTTGTTTTAAGCCGCCAGCCATTGCAAATCAAGATTGGCATGCCCGTCATGTCTCGAACTACTGCGTGGGTGCCCCAGAAGACCCTCCAGAGCAAAGCAACGAGAAAGAGGAAGATGGTAATCCTGAACAGACGATGCTACGTAACTTTTCTGTCCTTTCTTCTTCTGTTCCACTAGGTTCAGGTCTGAGTACGAAAATGCGAGGCAGTGCGCTCCGAGACACGCACGAGTGGCAAATGCGGAACCCTTTCTCGGGGTCGATTGATGGGAGGGGTTTTCTTTGCAGATGGCCTGGCCAGCCGTTTGAGACGGTTTGGATTTTCCCCTCGCCCTTGCTTCGATGTGTGTCATGAGATAGGGCCGGCAAACCGGTATCTGGCGAAGCGATCGGAATGTTGCGTTGTCTGGCGCAGTGAGTACTATGGCGTTTCTCTTAGTGAGACACTGTCCTTGTTTCGGGGTGGCACAGATGGGGGATTCGACGCAGGCCAATGGAGCAGGTGGATGGATGAGTTGGCGAGATCGATGGTATCGGGTAAGCAAGTATCCTTTCTCAGTGAGACGAGACTCGGAGACTCCTTGAGATGGTAAACATGCGTATCATTGTGGCTGAAATATTCTCCATTTAGTTCTGTTTTCGCTGCATCGAAAATGTAGGAGGATACCATCGCGGTTGATAAATCCAAGCGTGCTAGGTCATCTCATCATGGACATTTCGAGGAACATCTCCTTATGATTTCAACAGCTGAGTACCGTGGTCCACACCAACAGTACCACACAGCCAGCGAGATACCCGAGTACTCTTATAAGAACAGAGAAACATGAGACGCAACTTTGCATTTTGAGGAACTGCCATACCCCGTGGTTGACTGTGTACCTCAGATGAGGTGGTGCAGGGTAATGGCACAAGCCACACGTGGCCCAGTGCTTAGAGACGGACGGGAAGCCCCACCCCAGCCACCTCGCGCACCCCTGGTTTCCAGCCACTTTTCAAGCTCAACCTTACGGTTCCAAGGAAGTTTTCAAGCGTTTCTGCACAGTAAACCGCCCACTTTGGGCCGTGATGCTTCTGATGTGCTACCCTCCCAACCTCTTCTTCTGGGGCGGCGTCATAACTGCCTGTGCCGAGCGCTGTACCCTGACCGCCCTGGCTTGGATCCAGGATGCGCAGGCTTAGCAGGCCACGTCGACAATGACGAAAACTTGGGTGCCCGTGGCTGGGGCTTGTTAATATACGGATATCATCTCCATGACCTGAGGTTCTCGCTGTGGATGCAAACCCTCTCTCCAATTTCACTTTCCCCCATCGCTACTTGAATTTCAATCTCGCCTTCTGCAAAGTATCACGTCTGGATAGCACAATTCGTTCGTATCTGACAACACCGACTTGAAGCCTCAATATATTCTACTGGACGATTCACCTTTCCCAGCCCTGCGAAGCTTAGACCATCTTAGCTGGGCAGCAGCCACGATTCTCCGCAAACGATTTCCCACATTTTCTGTCTCACGCCGCAGGATAGCCGCATACTTGAGCAAACAAAGCATTCCAAAGTCATGAGACTAAATCTTCCCACTGCATTAGCAGTAGCAAACGTTCTACTCTTTGGTAGAGCATCAGCGCAAACATTCACAGAATGCAACCCACTTAATAGTAAGTACTTTACCTATGCAGCGTTCGCTATATCGTCCCAGCGCATTCAACTGACATATGCTTCAGCTGAATGCCCTCCAAATGCTGCACTCGGCATGACCATTGACGTCGACTTTCGTAAAGGCGCAGTAAACTCATTCGTGCCGTTCGGTTCTCCAACATACAACAGCCAAGATGGTGCCTCGTTCACTGTCAAGCAAGGCGGCGACGCACCGCAACTTCAGTCAATATTTTACATCATGTTTGGACGTGTCGAGATCACCATGAAGGCTGCCCCAGGCGCCGGCATCGTGTCTTCCCTCGTCCTCGAATCCGACTGCCTCGATGAAATCGATATCGAGTGGCTTGGGAGCAACCCGGACGAGATGCAGAGCAACTACTTCGGAAAGGGCCAGACCACTTCGTACAATCGTGGGCAATTCCACAAGGTCATGGACACCCAGGGGAAGTGGATCACATACATCGTCGACTGGACGCAAGATAGGATCGTCTGGATGGCCGACGGCACCGTCCTCCGAGAATTGAAAGCCAGCGAGGCAGAGACCAACCAATATCCCCAAACTCCGATGCAAGTCAAGTTCGGCGCCTGGGCCGGCGGTGACCCCAACTTCAATCCTCCCGGCACCGTTGAATGGGCACGCGGTCCAACCGACTACAGCAAGGGCCCCTTCAGCATGCTCGTGCAGAGCATCGTCGTCACGGATTACTCCACCGGCAAGGAATATAAATATGGCGACCACTCCGGCAATTGGCAGTCCATCCAGGCCGTGGATGGCAAGATCAACGGCAACGTCGGCAACAGTGACGGCGTCACCGTCACCGCCAGCGCGGCTGGCACAGACTCAACCGGCGACGCTGGCGTGCCCCAGGGTGGACTCGGCGATGATGGTAGTGATGCTGCCAAAACCCAAACCGGCTGGCCTTGGGAACCTACACGTGGTGCCGAGAGCGGAAGCATCCCCCAGGGCTGGACCATGACCAATGAAGGAAAACTCATCCCGAACCGCAGCTCATCAAGTGTTCGGCCGGCGCTCGCCACCGCCGTGCTCGTTCCTGTGGCTCTCGTTTTGCTCAGACAATTCCTCTGAAGCAAAAACGTGGCATGTGGCACACACAAACGCGTACCAGATCACACTCCCTGACCACGACGGGGGGAGACGAACACAGATTCACGAAGTATATATCTTTGTACAGAAAGCATATTGGACGCAAAAAACGACTCGTCTCACGGACTCTCCATCATATTAATCAGCATGCCGGGCGATACAAGGAAATGGGATATAGATATAGACTGGGTCGTAGCCGTAGGAGGCTGGCCCCTAGCCAATGTTGGGAAGTCATCACTTGGCGATACGGATAAGGAGTATCTTGCATATGTTACGCACAGAATTGGAGTTTTTAGGTCTCGTTATATCTGGGTTGGGAAGCTTTTCACGAGACCATACGATGTATGCGTAATTAGTGTATGAAGCATGTGTGAGCGTGCCTGGTTAGCAAATGCTTAAAATCATTGTATGACCATCAATCCCCGAAACAGTCAGGCTGAGCTACACACAATTCAGTCGTTGCCAAAAGACGGATGCACAAGCCTAAGCCCTCCAAGTTTAAAACTAGACGAAGTAAGAAGTATTGAACCAAACAGCGAAGTGCTTCCTTCAACGGGTCCCCGCGACTGAGCGCCGGGGTTTCTAACCTGGCTTCATCCTACGCCGAAGTGGACCATGTGCGCCCCTTTTAAGCCCTTCGTTATCAATAATTACAGTCAGCCCCCCATTCCCAGTCAGCGCTTCACACTTTCTATCTGGACCCAATGGCAGGAGAACGCCAATAAGCTGGGATGCTTCCCCTGAGCCGCTCCCCTCTATGCCAAGGACCTTCCCTCTAGGTGCTTTTCGTTCTGAAACTCCGCTGCCCTGTCTTTGCGCCGTCCACCCAAGGATTGCCGAGCCGAGAAATGAGGATATAAACATGGGCTGATAGTGTAAGATGGAAAAGGATTCAAGACAATATAGGATCAAATGAAAGAAGAAGAGGGAAACCAGGAACCATCGGGGCAGCCCAGGCAGTCTAGAACTCCCAGTCATCCTGATCTTCTACAGAAGCGATGGCCCAGCGGAACTTCTCCCGCAATGTCTTCGGGAAAAGCTTCTCCAGAGGAACATCGAACTTCTTGGAGAACACTACTGTCAGACGAGGGTCGATGTAGTTCTGATCCAATGTTAACCGACAACTCTTGAGGAGATGGGCACAAGTAAATGACTTACGATTTTAGAGGTACCCAAGGCGACCTCCTTATTACCCTCACGATCCTCAGCCTGAGTCTGGAGGGTTTTGATACGCTCTTCAAGCTTCTCGACGGCAGCCTCCAACTTCTCGATGGTGGGGCCGCGGCCCTCAGCCTCAACCTTGTTCGTCTTGTTCTCTTTCTTGAACTTGGCCTCAAGCTCCTTGACAACTTGAAGTCGCTCCTTGAGCTCGGACTGAAGCATGGGTCGCTCTTTGCTGGCTTTTAACTTCTCATTGTCCTTTTCAAATTTCTTCTCAATCTTGGTTCGTTGCTCTTCAACGAGGAACTGTTGATGTTTCTTGACCCACTCCTCGTCAATGTCCGAATCCAACTCAAAATAATCGGCCCCCTTCTTCTTTTTGTGCTTGGGGTCAACGTCAAGCATCATCTTCTTTGTTCGCCACACCTGGTAGCGGAGACCTTTGATCTGTCTAAGGTTAGCATACTTGTGTCCCTGGGCAAACTGGTGCACTTACCCTGTCACCGAGCTTGGCCATCTGGTTCTCATGAGCGGATCCAACTGTACGCTTATGGTTGCAAAGCACAGCAACTTCGCGATTGCAGTCATTGTAAAGTTTCACCTTATCCACGACGCTGCCGCGGGAAAGAGGGTTTTTATGGAGCTCTTTCAGCAATGTCGCCATGGTCCACGAGGCGTTGTAGGTACGGAATACCTTGGCCGTTAAGCCCGGCATGTAACTTTGCAGATGCTTATTGAGTTGTGATGTCTGGCAAGCGTTAGAAACCTCTTGCGTCCTCTCGTGAAAGTGGATGAAAGCTTACCGTCAAGCGATCAAAAAGATCGTCACCATCCGTTTTTGGTGGCTTTTTGAAAAGCTTCAGGTTCTTGAAAACCTGCAAATCAACCGTCGTTGTTTCGTGGTACCGAATACTGTCTTTTCCGAGGAAGTCAAACGTGACCTTGTCCGGTGCCTCCAGGGTGATATGCTCGTACTTGAGCGAACAGCAGCCGACTGTGTCAGCTTCATTTTCGGTGTCCTTCTCGTTACCAGCACGAAGCGCCAAACGGTCGATAAGGTACATAGCAGTTGCTCGTTGTCTGTCTGCCATGACGGGGCTCTTGAGCTCCCTTGTGTAGTCTTTCCTGATTTTGTCGATGTGCTTCTTAAGAGAGCGCGCCTTCTCGAACTTCTTGAAGTCACTCTGTCCCTTGATGTCACTTCCAGCAGCAAGCATGACATATTTGTAGGCACCGTTGATGTTCTCTTGCCACTGAGCCAGCCAAGTGCCAGTCTGATCATGCTTGACTTCCTTCCACTTGTGTCCTGGCGGTGGTTCAGGAACTTTGGCCTCCTTTCCAATGTTGATTATGATTTGCTCGGGCATGACTCGGCGTTTGACTTTGCCTGTTTTAGGGTGCTCGCCGCGGCCACGGAAGAGACTGGGAGGTTCGACCCTAAAGTTGCCGACCTTCTGCTTGCGACCATCCCACATGCAGTAAAGATAAGGCTCCTCCAACTTGTCCTTTTCAGCTTTCTTCGCGGCTTTTTCCTCCTTAGTTAGGTTCTTGTTGGCCGCAACCTTTGCCTGCCAGTATTCATATACTTTGCTGAAGTCGCATTTCTCAAGTTCCTTAATGTCGACCTTGTTGCCCGCAGAATCCGTGGCACCGTACTTCTTCACATACTCCTGGAAGTCTCCGAAGAAGTTCTTGCGGAATACAGGGTTTTGGACGTGCTGAGAAGTCTCGGGTGGTCCCATGGCAACCCAGAACGTTGCGACTTCTTCAGCTTCGTGGCCCAGGAAGACGGGGGTGCCATCGTAGATGAGCTTTACATGTTTAGGCCATGGCTCGTGTTCGGGTGGAAATAGGACTCCGTTATGCTCCAGCGTCCTCCACTTGATCGAGTCATCTCCTCCGGTAGGGTCGTTCCACCAAGCATGTTCATCATCATCCTCAGCTGGGGTGGAATCTTTAGCTTTCTTGACATCCTTGCCCTTCTTTGCTGGCGTCGTAGTCTTTGCCTTGGCCTTCTTGGAGATGGGAACATCGGAGTCGGATTCGTCCTTGATACCATTGGACTTTCGCCTAGACGTAGTACCGTTGCTTGTGCGCTTGCTGGTAGATGCTTTCATCATTGGCTCATCGTCGGAATCTTCCTTGATTCGAGTTGCCTTGGCTACCTTCTCAGCCTTCTTTTCGATTGCGGCCTTTTTTGCAGCGAGCTTTTGTCCCAATGGTTTCTGATCGTCCGAGGACTCTAGCAGTGCGGTCTCGTTGATTGACGGTGGTAGTTTCTTGACGCGAGACTTGATGGGCAAATCGGAATCAGAGTCGTCGAATTGGTGCTTTGGTCGTTTTGCCTAAGGAAAGGGAATTTAGATTTGGGACTACTAGGTGATAGACGGGTTGAGCCTACCAGCGGTTCTCCTTCACTGTCGGAGCCGACCTTGTAGTTGACCTTTGGCAAAGATCCTCTAGATTTTCTCTTGGAAGCGCCGTTCACAGATGAATCGACGTCCATCTCATCAACTGGGCCATTACGGATGGAGATGCCTGCCCTGGAGTCGCCACCCTTGGGCACGGCGCGATCCATTGCTTCGTCTTCGGCGCGTGAGATCTTGGGTGCTGAGACTGAGAGTGAGGAAGAAGTGTCAGCAGACAGACAACCAGAGACGTATTTGGAATAGGCCAATTCAAGTAACGTAAGAAAGCGTGGAGCAAGTTTTGCCAGCTACTATCTTACAGCGCGTGGATCCGCCGCTGATCGGTGGGAGTTGGCTGGCGAAAATGCGCAAATGCTGGACAGGAGTGCTAGGAAAAGAGTAAAGAGACTCACGATGACCATTTGACCGAGCCAGGGGCCGGTCATCGTCAGAGCTGTCCGAAGCCATGGCGAGAGAGCGATCGCGGGTGGGATGCGTTGCAACGGCGACGGTCCAAGGGTTGACCACTGGCGTTGACGAAGTAGAGGAGTGGATGCAGTAAGTATGTATGGTAGGTACTTGGTTCCAAGAAGGAGGGTGAAGGTATTTGAGGGAGTGATGCCGAGTCCTCCTGTCGAAATTCGAGAGTCGTTGCGAGGAGGGAACCGCTTGGCTTGAAGGTGTTTCCACACAGAAGGACCCAGAAGGATGAAGAGATGAGAGTAAGAGAGGGCGAGGAGGAATGTGAGGGAATCGTTTACTGGGCTGGCTGACCTATGGCGTATTAAGGCGCGGTACGGGCAGCCCGGCCGTTGCTAGCAAGCTTAGCCTGGTACTGTAGGCAAGCAAGAGGCTATCCACTCATACCAGCTCATCACGTGACTGGGATCCGCCGAGCTGCCGGGGAAAATAGCGACAGGCAAAACGGAGCAAGATTCACCTCACCCGACTAACTCTGCTAACCCCCCCCGATACCGCATCACGCTTTTCTCTACCTCATCAATTGGTCCATCTGTGCGATCAATTGAGCCACCGTTGGCAGAGGCTCGATTCGACTGTACGCGAACTCCGTCATGATGCTTTCCAGAGCGGCCCGTCCGGCTGTCCGCGCTGTGGTCGCAGCTCCTCGGTAAGTCCAAGCCACGATTACCGAAGCCTTCCGACCCGACGACAAGCACGACCTGAGATCTTCAAACTCGACGCTGAGGTTTTAGGTTGGAGTTGTAGAGAATATGCTGACCCAAATATGTGTTTCTAGAGCTGCTGCCCTTGGACCAAACGCCGTCGCGACCTATGCCACCCTCCGTGAGATCGAGGACCGCCTCAAGTCCATCAAGAACATCGAGAAGATCACCAACACCATGAAGATCGTTGCCTCCACTAAGCTCACCCGCGCTCAGCGTGCCATGAATGAATCCCGCACTTTCGGTGAGACCTCCAACAAGGTCTACGAGGCTGCCGAGACCAAGCCAGTCGAGTCTGAGCAGAAGAAGAAGCTCGTCATTGTCTGCTCTTCTGACAAAGGCCTCTGCGGTGGTATTCACTCTGGTATGAGCCGCAGGATCCGCAAGATGACTGCCGAGGGAGACGCCTTCGACCTCGTCATCATCGGCGAGAAGTGCAGGGCTCAGCTCTCCCGAACCAACGCCAATGCGATTCAGCTTTCCTTTGCTGGTATTGGAAAGGACGTTCCTACCTTCGCCGACGCCCAAGCTATCGCCGACCAAATTGTTCTCCTTCCCGAGCAGTACACCGAGACCCAAATCTTGTACAACAAGTTCATCAACGCCACAAGCTACGAGCCTACCACCATTGAGGCATTTTCCGAGGAGGCTATCCTCGAGTCTCGTAAGTTGGAAAGCCTGGTCAAGGTTCTGAATTTCTTCGCTGACTTCTATTTACCCAGCCAATATCTCTGCTTTCGAGGTTGAGGAGGAGAGCATTGGTAACCTCCGCGAGTACGCTCTCGCCAACTCCCTTTACTGGGCACTTGCTGAAGGCCACGCCTGCGAGCAGTCCGCCCGCCGTAACGCCATGGATGTAAGTCAAATTACAGATGAGCGCCTTCTCCTATCTTCTCAGCGAATACTGATTTTACGTCCTTCTAGAACGCATCAAAGAATGCCGGCGAGATGATCAACAAGTACCAGATTCTCTTCAATCGTACCCGACAGGCTGTCATTACCGGAGAGCTGGTTGAGATTATCACTGGTGCTACCGCTTCCGAGGACATGTAAAAAGCGGACGTCATGTGCCGACAGATATCTTTCTTTTGTGCGACCCCTCGCGACTTGTGTCGTGGAGATCCCTATGTACTAAAGTCACCCAATACAATTCCCAACGTACTACTGCAAGTGTGTTCGATCTGCATTGAATTCACGTATGAAGTAACCCAGGGCTATTATTTGAATCGTACACTTCGTTCGTGATTCTCCCAAGTAACCCACAAAAACCAAACGAATGCAGTCGCGCTTGTGCACCGCCCAGCCCAAGCGCCGCGAACAAACCCAAAGCAGTTGAATATACAATGCAAGACTATCAATCATTCCTAAAGCTCCATCTCGCTGTCGTCATCATCCTCACCATAATTCACATTCCGGGCTCGCCGATGCTTCATCCTCGATCTTGCTTCGTGTTCCAGTTCCTCTGGGCCCGGGACACTTGGATGCTCCCTTTCATAGGCGGCTCGCAGAGCGCTAGCCTCCTCATTCCAAGCAGCGCTGACACGCTCATGTTTCTGCAACGCTTGTGCATACACACGCTTCTGCTCCATGACCTGCTCCTCGAACGGCTTGCGTTGTTCAGGCGTTGCATCCTTCCACATCTTCGAGGTCATCACGCGGACCTCATTAGCCATGGATCGGCCCTTGCTATGTTTGCGGTTCTCCTCGCATATCTTTTTTGCCTCCTCGAAGTGAGCCTTGCTGAAGAGGAGGTAGGCATTCGCAGCAACCTTAGGAGGGGCGTTAGGTCTTTCACCAATCTTCGAAACAATGTGGTCCCAAATCTCCCACTCATACGCCTCGAGTCGAGCCTGTCGAGGATCCCGTGCGGGGGCCTTGCGCTTGCTAACCAGCAAGGAGTCCTTCGGCAGTATGAGAGGCGAGGGAACCTCTATGGGTCCAAGCATTGCCTCAAGGACTTCTCCAGCAGCACGAAGCCCGGAGAGGTAGGCGCCGTGAACTGTAGCGGGATGTGTCCCAATAGTATGCTCTCCAGCGAAGTAGAGGTTGCCAACTGGCCGTGCCATAGAGTCGTAATCATCAGGAAGCATCTCAGGCGCAGCTGAGGAATAGCTCCCACGGGCGAAACGATCAGAACCCCAGCGGGTAACAACAGCTTCGACGGGGTACGGAACGTCATTGCCAAACACCCCGCGCAGAATTTGCGTTGCTTCTGCGACCAGGACATCATTGCTAGTGTGCTCGGTATCAAAGCCAGCATCACCTGCCATCAATGCGAGGAGACACGGTAGGCCCGTGGTGCTGGATACGTTAAACCACTGGAAAAATCGCCCTCGGTTACGTCCATACTCTTGTTGAGTTGTGCTGTTACGGGTGGGCGCATCCTGCAGAACACCAAATATGTGCCTTGTCGGATCCCAAAATACCTTTTCGTAGATGAGCACAACCTTGTTGAGAGCTCCATAGCCCAAGCGCTCGACAGCACCCGTTTTCCAATTTGGCAGCTTGGGCTCGAAGGCTATAGTGCCGGTCTTTAGCACACCGAGTGGTATGGTGCACACCACGGCATCTGCATCGACGCTGGTGCCGTCTTCGCATTGAATGGTTGCTGGCCCCTTTGCATTATCACTGTTATAAGTGATCTTTGTGACGGCTGCCTGTGTTTTGATGTGAAGTGGTTTGGGGCACTGCAGCAAGCCACGAGCAACACTTTGGTACCCGCCAACGACCATCGTGTGACTGCCATCGAACTCATTCCCTGCGTCAATGTCCCAGAGCCCCAGGCTGAGGTTGTTGAGGTTCGTGGCGTTGCTATATTCGAGATTCGCCACATGCCAGTTGATTAAGCGATGGTCTAGTGCATTAAGATCAACAAGATGCTTGTACTGAGTGATTGCTTCGTCGAGAACAGAGCCCAGAGTTGCTCCTGATGCCGCAGCCGCTTTGGTCAGGTCAACACTGTCCTTCCCAGCTGAAGAGACGTTGACATCCAATCCAATAGACTGCGCCTTCTCGACAGCACTAGTTGTGGCTGGAAGACCGGGTTCATTGTGGGAACGACCAGTCAGTCTATCCGAAGATACAGGAATCAGATCAGGTGGCTCAGCAACATTTTGCTCTGACACAGGTTGCGCATGTGGTAATGCAGCTCTTGCCTGTTCAGCTTCCAATATGGTTTTGCTGCCATCTCCATGGCTGTCCCGACCATCTTCGATCAGGTCACGATTGCCCTCGATAACTTTGACTGGTCGTGTTTTGGTTTTGAACTCACTGACTCGATCAAGGCAGTCATTGTAGAGCTTCTCCACAAGTTGGTCCCTATCGGGATCAACTGGCTTGCCATTGCTGTCATAAATAGTTGTCTCTGGCGTCAGGGCGTGATATGGAAGGCCAAGCTGACCTCGAACGAGGATGTTCATTGGGTTTCCCCTATCAAAACCGGTGATAATCATGCCGCCCATTTCGGCAGTGTGTCGTTTGCCTTTGAACTCAGGATCGGGGGTGACAGGCTTCGTCTTAAACTCCCTTGAATAGACTCGTCCTCCGACCCTGCTTCGGCCTTCAAGAATGACTACCTCCGGTGGCTCCTCTCCCCTATCCCAGAACCGACTCGCATATTGTTGGAAGAGTCCGACAAGTTGCCTTGCACAACCCAGTCCGGAGATGCCAGCTCCAATCACAGCAATCGTTTTGCGCTTCTTCGTCAATTTCGCTTGCGACGACTCTCGAGCTGGAACATCGTGCTCGACACATCCGAAATTGATGTAACCTCTGCGAACAAGCCAGTCGTAACAGACACTAGCACCGTCAAACCATCGGGCATTTGCACATCCCACCGCCGATTTTCGAGTCACAGCTTTCCATGGCTCTCTGAGCCACATTCTCAGAATGCCATTCCTGATGTTGAGATAGGTTGTTACCTGGTTATGCGAAATATGATGTCGCAAGAGATGGTACTCTTCATGATGTAGCGCGTATGGATTTAAGCGCGATTCTTCTGCCGCTATAATGCATTCATTCGCATATTGCTGCAATGATATGTCTGTCGGTATTGAGGATTTGGGACGGACTGCGAAGTCTGTACGCTCCAAATCTGCAAGGTAAGATGATCGTTGAGGCCGCAAAGGCGGCGCAGAGGTCGATTTCAAGGCCGACGGATCTGTGCTTGGCGTTGTGACTTGGCTTGAGTGCGTAGAAGTGATTGATGACAGCTCTGAAAGCTCCGATAGCGCCGACATGGAGGAAGCGTGAGACGTGGCAAGCTTGTCGTGAAGAAGGGACTGGTTTGGCACCTGGTTTGAGGGAGGAGAGCTAGAGACGTTTAAAACATATACGTCAAGTGATGGAGAAGATTGATTTCAACTTACTCAGGAAGAGCTTCTGGGCTGGAGATCATATCCTCATCAGAGTCTAAGGCGTCACGGTCTGTCTCACCACTCCATACCACTATCTCTGGAGCGCCCGAGGAGATGTCGCTCATAAAATCTGGTTCGCCTAGGTCGGACTCATCTGAGCGGAGGGAGTCCATTTGAGAAACCGGCGCTGGAGGCCGTTGGGTCTCGCCGCTGGGATATATGCGATGAATGGCTCGCGCATCTAAGTTATCTGTGGCGAATTGCTTGCCTTCCACCTGGTTCCGCAAGTCCCCGGAAAGGGTCTCGAGGTGTGAACTCATAGTTCGAGAGGCACCTGGTAGAAACTAGAAAGCCTGACTACCAGTGATGTCCCGATGATCATAAGCCGTAACGCAGACCGAGGGTGGCGTGATCTTTCGAGGTGTAGCGCTTGATGTTTAGACGACGCCAGAACATTCTCTGTTGTCTGTTTTCGCCCGAGCCCTTTAAGATTTACCGAAATTAGAAAGTCAATCTGGGTGACTCAAGTTGCTTTTGGTCGAGGCTGACTATGTCACTTTGCGGAAAGTCCTTGCATGCTGCTTAATGCCGGCCAGCGATATGCACGCCTTGGGTGAGCGGTTCCACCCTCACAGGAAAATATGATTCCCGGTCGAGTTTTCTAGAAGCAATGCTGGCAAGCAAGTTTCAATGGCCATTTCAATATTTCATAAGAAGGTAGAGGAGAAAGAAATAATTGTCACAGCAACGGCAGGATCCGTCTCAGGCTCAGTATGCCCCTCAAGGTTATGGAAGCCGTCGTCGAAGTCACGTGGATTCGAATGTCAAATCACAGCCGTGCCAGTTGTGGGTCATACGCTCAACTCAGCCTGGGTATCAACTTCTCTGCACCATACCAAAATCGTATGATGCACATCCTCTGACCCTTCTAAAAGCTCACGTGGTCGGTATGCAAGATTATTAAGCGTGGCAATTACGATGAAGATGCGCCAGATGGTGCCTCATCCTGTTTGGCGAATGATCCCGTCTCGATTGCAGCGTCCATCATTCTGTTACCACTAATAATTGATGTAGTGCAGATGACGATATGCCTTCGACCTAGGGAAACTGTCAGCAGAATTCCAGCAATCTGATGTCGGATACCTTACTCTCTTCCTGTTTTGCAATGAATCTCAGCGCTGCGATTTCCGTAAATGTTATACCGCCCACGAAGACCACGAAGACTGTCTGCTTGGTAGAGTTACCCGACAGAAGGGCCCGTGCCTTCACAGCCTTATCCTCGCCCTTCTGATGCTCATAGAACGTTTGTCCTCGCACATGCTTGACTGCTTCGTCGAACCCATGCCAACCTTGCGAGCCAGCAGCGGATGCGGCTCCAGCGCTTCCTGCACTCCCACCTTTGGTGAGGTTCAAAAGATACTGCTTCTGGATGATGCATTGCACGAGCCTTATGGAGAGCGGCGCATAACTGCTATATACGTATGCGATATCGTTCGGGTCGTCCTCCTGAACTTCGTCGACAATTAAACGAAGCTGTTTTCGGAGATAGGTATAATTCGTCTTCGTCCCTGAGCTTGCCGTGCTGGCAGATCCTGTCATGGGAATCATGCCAGCCAGCGGCGACGAGCGAGACAGAAAGAGCTGCAATTTTTCGAGATTGTTGAGAGTAAGCAGGTGTTGATACCCATAGCCTTGCAAAATCAGTCGCCGGAAGTGGTCGAACTCCTTCGGCTTGATTCCACCAGATATGCATGAATAGATGCAAAGGAGCCTTAGGGTTTCGCGGATTGGTGCATCTCTCGCAACGAGCTCTTCAATACCATCGACTTGAGTGGATGGCTCAGCCCCTGCAGCAAGATTCTGCTGTACCTCGAGGACTCGCCTGAATTGGTCTGTTCGTGTACGTTTGATGATCTCGTCCGTCATGCCAATATGTATCCGAGCACTCTGGTGCTCTTGTTGATAGCTTGGAAACTGTCCCACGAATTCCTTCATTTCCGCTAGAGTCTTGGGCTTCTGTTTCGAGTCCATGTCTGAGCGGACCTGCTGAAGACGCTTTGCCACTTTGTTGAGCAAACCGCCTACAATGGCGAAGTTAGCATCTCGCAGTTGTTCGTAAAGCTTGTCACTCGAGTCCAGCTGGATGGTTCGTTCTCTGCTCTGAGTCGTGGCAGCTGACGACTGAGAAACGGCTCCAACCACGTTTGTGTCTACTTTTGTTTGGTTGTTTTGGATCGTGAAGGTCTCGTCGATAAGACCTTCATATGTAAGTTGTGTAAGCAGAGGAGTTACAAAGTCCACTTCACGATCGATGATAATGACGCTCTCGATCGTGGTGCTCGGTGATAGAGCTGTCCGAGCGGCATCAGTGCCCCCTTCGCCTGCGAGAAGCTCCTGCCGCATCCTTGATAACAGATCCGCTACCCTCTTTGCATTGTCACCTTTTCCGATAACTCGAGGGAAAAGACCATGAGCCTGCTGGATCTCCATGAGCGCCATCGCGAGGAGATAATTTGGAGTAACGTCCTTTGTAAGATAGAGGTCGCGAAACGAGTCGTCGAGCTCAAGAGAAAGCACATTCTTTTCCAACGGGAAAAAAGATATAGGAAGCTCGGAGACGCTGACGTCGCCCAATATGCCAGCTTCCTCCAAAAGCTGGTCGGAAACGAGTGTGCGCCGTGGAACCCAAAAGATGTGGAAGTCGTGCCCGGTCTGGCTATCACGTCGAACCCTCTTGATTTGATCTATTAAGCTGTGAGATACGAAATTCGACCAACCTAAGCCACATCCAACTTACGGGCTATCGTTTCAGCATGGCGACCACATTCTCCTCGGGCGATAAAGATGATGTTCCGTTGGCTGACGTCGACATTGTCGTTCTCTAAGATGAAGAATTTTTGTACACCGTACTCTTGGAGTGTTGTTACTTTGACGACAGTCCCAATGGGGCCGACGAGGCTACGATCCAGTACCACATTCTTCTTGCCGCGAACCTATGTAATCCAGGTCAGCTACCACATGGCTTCAGCCCAGGTGTGTGGCCTCGACTCACCCCTTCGAGGAGGTAAAGAAGATCCTTGCGTGCTTTATTTCGGATCTCGTCCGTGTTAAACTCTGTGCGAGGAGCCATGATGGCCCGGCGCGTTGACGACTTACGCGACTCGGCTGAGCAAGTGACGATACCAGGGCACAGCTGGGCAGTTGGTGTTGAAGCTCCCTGGCGGTGAGTTGTTGGCGGTGCGGGGACCTTGCAGTGGGGTGTTGGAGCAGTATTTCGGTGGGGTTCTCAGTACTGCCACCCGACGTCATGTGCCTGAGGCTGCTTAGGTTGTTGGATAGTAACTAGTAGGTGACTTCTATTTGTTTGGAATTTACCTGCACGTCCCGTTCAGTATCCTGACAAGAGATGTGTAGCCGCTTTATGCTCATTTTTCATTCCACACGGGTCACTTGCTGACAGACATATCGAGATAATACCAAATTCCCCGCACAGTGTTAAGAACGGTAGATGCCCCTTCGTTCTATGAAACTGCTTTGCATTCCGTCCTCCATAATGCTTGTTTTCGTCCAAACGCTGATAGGAAGAAACGCCCAAACTTATGCACATATCCTCATTATATGAACTGCCTCAGAACGCCGAATCACTGCAAAAGTTCGCACAAACCCACGGAAAAGCGATTCTCCACGCTGTGTGCAACGTCAAACCGTAGTATCATGATAAAGGAATTTGATGTCGCGTGGTCTTTGCTTATTGCCCCTGACGAATTCTTCATCTCCCGGAGGTCGCTCACTCAACGAATTACTTGTGAGCATGCTCTGTATGCTCATACAGACGCTCTCCGCGTTCTGGACGGGACTCCAGCCCTCATTCCCTAAAAGATCGAGGCAAATGATGCCATTTGAGTATATGTGTGGATGGATAGGAATGGGCCGATCGGGCGCTTTATCGAAGGTGACTTCTGGAGGCTCTAGCCAAGGGGTGATTTCGTCAGCTATTAGGAGTGACGCAAGCCTGCCAGCAGCAATGACGAACCGATAGGATAGTTGTTCGGGAAGACGAATTTGAGCCTGTAGACGCCTCCTTCGTAGATGGGATTCTCGTCAAGCACTCGAATGTCGAAGAGCCACTGTTCAAGACTAGTTGAGTCGACAAGCACGATGCCTGGTGGTAAACCGTGTGCATGAATCTGTTGATGCTATCAGTTCACTGGTGACGAGGAGCGGTGTTTCCGGGAAAGGAAGTCTCTAACCTTCTGGAGCTCTTTGCCAACGCGTTTTGTCCGAAAGTGAGACGAGGACATTGCTACCGACTACTCGCAACTTCCGGAGGGTAAGTTTTCTGACGAACAGGCGTTCCCGAGGTGCCTATGGAGCGCGTCTACACGAGGGATGCAACAACTGAAGTTGAGTCTCTCAGCCTGGCCCTTCGGTGGGTTATGGTGTGGAACGTGGAGAGGGAGGGGCAATGGGCCAGCCAGCCTACGCGCTGATGAGACCCAAGCTGGAAGCTTTAGACTGTGGCGCAGCTAGCCCCCAGTTCAGCCTCTGAGGTGTCTCATCACTGATATACCACAGCTTTCACAAAAGAGGATGCCTGGGCGAGTTCCAGGAGCCTTCAGCTGCACGAATATGGTCATGAGGCACGCGCAGGTCCTCGAACATTGGCTGTGCCTTCGCCATAGAGGGTTTGCAGTTGATTGTTATTCTGCCATTCCGGCCTCCCTCAAGCTTCACACGGAGATCGATGATAGGATTGGAACGCATTTTATCGAATCAAAGGTAAATACGACTGTTCACAGGCCTCCTATTAACATGAAAAGAGATACGGACGTCCTCGCAAGGCTGAGTCCAGAAGCTGCAGGGCGCACAACAATAGCTGGTGCGCCTTCAGACTCCGCCGCATTGGATGCTGGGCATTGTTGGGACTTCAGGATCAGGCTCTCGCAAAGGAGGACTGCCGTGTAATATCAGGCACCAGTAAATCAGGATTGAGATAGGATCAGCTTGTGCATGCCATAGCATCGGCTGGAGATCATTCGTCAGACAAACGTATCGTTAGGTCGTAAGGCCACAAGAGCTTCTTGGGGCTGAAAGCATGGCACACACCACAGGTAGAACTGCGCCGCGTTGCTAAGTACATACCTACTAGTAGTAGTCATAGCAAAATCCGCGGGGTCCAAACCGTCCCCTAACATTTAACTCAGCCTTCCTTCACTACCTGCTGCAAACCAGGCTCTCGTCAGACTTGTCTTTTTATCACCTTCCCACCAGCACCCGAAACGACAATTTAATCAAGCGACGATATCTACAAGCGATTCTACGAAGGACAGCATAGTTTGCACTTTGGCCTGTGGCTGGACTCTCGCCATCAAACAAACCATCCAATACCCCGCCTTCGTCACCCAACATGAGCTGTAAGCACGCCCTTTAACATAGAGTGCTGCACACAGCAGCTCGGCATGGCCATGATCCGCGTTGTCTAGATCATAACTCTTGCTTACCACTCTTCGCATCCGCTTAGTCTCGGGAATGCTCAATCGCCTCCACGGCCAGCCAGAAAGCTACGACAAGAAGTACGTCACGCACCTCGCATCCGCACTCGCTGCAAAGCCAAAGCGCTGACATTCCTCCGCTCCAGATCCAAATATAAGTTCGGCCGAACCCTTGGTGCAGGCACCTATGGCACCGTACGCGAAGCCGATAGCCCTTTCGGCAAGGTTGCTGTCAAGATCATCCTGAAGAGGAATGTCAAAGGCAATGAGAAGATGGTATATGATGAGCTTGATATGCTACAGCGTCTGAAGCATGAGCACATCGTCAAATTCATCGATTGGTTCGAGTCGAGAGTACGCCAATATACTAGATGCAGTCATGTCTGGAATCTGAAAGCTGACGACAGTGCAGGATAAATTCTATATTGTCACGCAGTTGGCAACAGGTGGAGAGCTTTTCGACCGAATTTGCGAACAGGGAAGGTTCACAGAGAAAGATGCGTCGCAATGTATCAGACAGGTCCTGAGTGCTGTTGACTACTTGCATAAGAATGGAGTTGTTCACCGAGGTATGTGTATCTCCTTGAAAATGTATGGTGATATGCTGACTCAAGATCTGGAACAGACTTGAAGCCGGAGAACCTGCTCTACGTGACCTCGGAACCCAACTCAGACCTAGTCCTAGCGGACTTTGGTATCGCAAAGACGCTTGACAGTAAGGAGGATTCGCTTCAGACCATGGCAGGGTCGTTCGGCTACGCGGCCCCTGAGGTAATGGATCGTCAGGGTCATGGTAAGCCGGTAGACATGTGGTCCCTCGGTGTCATCACTTATACTCTGCTTTGTGGCTACTCTCCCTTCCGAAGCGAGAACCTCAAAGATCTTCTAGTGGAGTGCACGCAGAACACAGTGGTATTTCATGAGCGCTACTGGAGGGACGTGAGTGATGACGCGAAGGACTTTATCCTGCGTCTTATTGTCCCAGACCAACATAAGCGTTGGACAAGCGAGGTAAGTTTGGCTATTCCGCAGTTTTTCCTGGAGGCCCAACGTCACTAACCAGGTCTACTTCTACAGCAAGCGATGAACCATCGCTGGCTCAGTGGCGAGACTGCAACCGATCACGATCTCTTGCCAGAACTGCGCTCTTTCCGTGCCAGACAGAAGCTTCGACGCGCCATCGAGGTCGTCAAGCTTCGCAACCGCATCAAGGCCCTCAAGGAGAAGGACGAGGATCCCGAGAATTCCGACATGGCTGACTTTGATGACGAGGGCGGCGATGGTGCCAGGCTTCAGGCCCTAGGCCTCTTCGCTCTGAAGGAGGCGAAGGCGAAGCAAGAAAGTCTTCAGGTTGAGGAGAGTTTGGCGAAGGAGGCAAAGCGCCGCAGCGGACAGTTTTGAGGTCGACTTCAGCTAATGTTATGAGCGTTCATCCTTGGAGACCCGGGAGGACGAGACCAGGTGTCCTCTCGGCGGAAATTTTGCTCTTCGAGTCTTGCCTAAGGTACTTGTTCCAATTGTGCTGCTTTGGATAGCGTTATGTGCAGCTGTTGTTTCTAGGTGATTGCTTGAAGTCAGGACTCACACAACTACATGAAGGTAGGGCGAGGTAGCGAGGTGTCAATATCAGCAGCCGTACTAAGCAGTCTTTTGGTCAGGATGAGCATGAGAGAGAAAGGAACTCTGTCTGCTGTCCCTTGACATCGTGTACCTTCATTGGAATACGACGTGAAGAGGACTACCTAGACGATCCAGGATGAAACAAAGCGCACTATTCTGTTAAGGAAAAAAAAGGACGCACTTGAAATTGTCAGATTGTAACCAAAACAAAAACCGGATTTTGTTTTCGCGCTTTGACTCCCTCATCTCTTTACCCTCCAAAAAACTCGACCAGGATCATGACGAGGGCAGGGATTGAGGGATTCCTTGGCAAAGCCTTCTCACCTCAACACCAAAGCTGTGTATACAGGAAAACACACATCGTGCGGGCCTTTCTGCTTTTCTTTTTGGCGTGGCGCCAGGGAGTCTTAATGCCGGAGGAATCACGAAACTCAGATGTTTCTTAGACAGTCCAAGCGTGAGGCTCACGGTTATGGCGATCTTTCCCTTGTCATATTGGCAACCCTCAGGCCCCCCTGCGTCCTCGTTTTTTGCAGCGTACATACAAGTAGCTTTAGTTGTATGCATACCAAATAAGATAGGCCGTGCGCAAAGCTCGCTTATCCCGAGCTGTCATGTTCACACAGTAGAGAGGCCGTCAATCGCAGATCCAAAGCTCAGGACACATTGTAGAGTCGTAGTTGCAGCGGCAACAAGAGAGGAGACTGTTTTAGCTCTGCGCTTTGACATAATGATGCATAGAACGTGGATCATATGGGTAAGACGATAAGACCCCAGATGTTTGATCCGTGGTTCAAGACACTTGTGTCAGATCAACCCTTGGTATCTAAACTCGAATTGAGAGGCTCAAACCGAACGCACGGGCATGGGCACGGTTTCTGGCGTGACCCTCGCAGTGGAGGCTCGCAAAGGGTTAACATTTCAGTGAGAGACAGGGTCCCGTGATTGTTCGTTGGTGTCTGTGCTATAGTCGACAAATCCTATCCCATAGCGACCACTCATGCTACACGGATCCTAGAGTGTTATCTGGGAAGCCAGTCGGTAGTGTTCTCTCCCTCTGTTGTTATAATCAGGCATCATCAATATGTCTCGGAGATTTCGTAAAGACTCGACATTCATAGGACTAGGGAGTAGAAGCAAAGTCCCAGAGACCGGGACATTCTCCCACCAATCTCAATTTTTTTTTAAACTGTTAGAAGCAAAATGATTGGAACGAGGATTGCCAGTCTTGGTAGCATCCATCTGTGGGTAGTGGCCCTATTATCTCTAGTCATGTATCCCCACTGCGACCTATACGCGATTGTTCTTGTAATGACGAGCCAGGTCAAGCAGCATGACGAACAACTTGACGCTCGGCAAGTGTCAGCACAATTCAAGGTAGTTTTCCCTCACATTGCCAGGCAGCCAAGGCGTAGAACCTCGAGAACCAAAGGTGACCGCTTGCACACGAGTCTGGCGAAGTTGGCCAACCGTCACAAAGGGTCAGCAACTATTTGCGACTCTATCAAACGCAGAGGCCATCTACAGACAAAGGCGGTCAGTGATTTCCCGACTTGGAACTCGCTACCATTGTTGACATACAAATAAGTGCAGGAAGATAAGTTGCATTAGGCCTAGAACGCAGTTGGTGATGCCCCTGCAGGACGCGACTCGGCACTGTGATGTAGCGAGGGTTCGTCTATATGTACCAGGGTCACCCTTTAATAAATGGCATTGCCTTATTAGGAGAAGGAGGTAACGCTGGCCACTTACCAATAGCGCGTGTAGCGGTAAATCTTCCTCATGGTGCCCAATAATTAACCTGTGGAGTTCATTCAGTTCCCTTAACCCCCACACGCCTTTCTAGCAGTTATCGCGAATAGGCAGCTCAAAGTTTGCGCTACAATATCACGACCGTTGTGTTGTTGCGCTCTGACACTGCCTCGCTTAGCCCATGGACTGCGTCGTTCGATCTCGCCTTGCCATGTCTGGCTATGGTACGGTCCATGAATAGCACCTGAGATGACTTGGTCATCTTAGTGCCGATTCGAGAGTTGAGGAGCTTGCCGGAGAAATAGGTAGGACCAAGTCAGGGGTTTCAGATGCCATCCTGCTACG
Source organism: Sarocladium brachiariae (assembly GCA_008271525.1). Taxonomy (NCBI): domain Eukaryota; kingdom Fungi; phylum Ascomycota; class Sordariomycetes; order Hypocreales; family Sarocladiaceae; genus Sarocladium; species Sarocladium brachiariae. Next base: position 3,003,012 of record RQPE01000001.1, read on the forward strand.
AGACGAGAGTGCCGTCCGTGGGCAGCAAATTGTCCGAACCTCGTCCTCGCGAAAACCAGGCTCAGGAGCGGAATGTTATCAATGCAGATAACTCTCCCAGGGCAAATGGCTACGAAAGACCCATTGTCTGTTGCGTTCTTGGTTCTTGCCCCTCTCACCCTCCATCATGTCGGAAGCGAGGTAGTTAGGAAGAAAGAAAGAAAGAAAGACATGGGATGGATGCAGGCGGAGTACAGGGATGAGGGATTGACCAATGACAGCGGGAGCGCATTGGAGTCCGGGAACAACCCGCGGTGTGCCTGAGGGATGTTTGAATCCATTGAGTGGAGGGCTGGATGGCTTGAGACTCGGAAAATGTTTCGTTTCAAGGCAGGGGTGCTCATGTCTGGTACGGTGGCTGGCTCACGAGCAGACTTGGAGTTAATCCTCCTGCTGCTGATGGTGGCGGCGGCGGTGATGATCATGGTGATGTGTGGGTGATGCTGATGCTGATGCTGATCGTGACGGTGAGAATGGTGATGTGTGCGACGGTGGCAGCAGCAGTGGCAAGAGAAGTTGTCTCCATTTTCAACAATGTGATAACATGCTGACGGAGAGTGGCGCTGATTGCAGGCAGTGTTGAGAAGCGTCTGTGCCGTCTGTGCTTGTGCTTCTGTATTGCATGCTGTGCCGTCTTTTCAAACGGCACCCCGCCGCTTTGTGCTGGCCATTGCATCCCAACCCGTTGTCGCAGCACCAGAGGTGATTCTGGTTTGAACAGACGGCCACGAACAACCGCAGGTCCTGATGGATATGGAACATGGATGGCAGCTCCCTGTAATGGCAGGCTGTGCACCGTGCACCCGTCAGCCGCCGTCCAGCCAGCCGAATGAACCACTTCAGTACAGTTCCTTCCTTCCCTCTCCGCCCACAGCCTCCGCCTCTTTCCTCTCCGCTCGGCTATCTCGCCTCACAATTCAGCAAGTACTGCCTAATACACACACACATGTACCTAGTAGTACCGTCCATCCATGGCACACATTGATTCCAAATGCAACTGAAGGAAGGGGGCGTGCTCTGGTTGCTCACTGTACGGAGCTATGGCCATATCTTGCACAGTAGCGTATCTGTCACCTTACCTCATACACTCGCCACCTTGGGTATGGGATTTCAGGCAGCCACCCTCAGAGAGCCTGCCCAACACATCCAACACCATCAAAATGCCCCAGACACTCCTAGAAAACTTCCGACGAGCACATGGCATACATTAGTAGTGCTGCAGCCCACCCAGCAATCGATCGAAACTCTGAGACAGTCTCGGTTCCTCCCTCTTGTCTCGCAGTCTTGCAGTAGGGATGCCGGCTATTTCTCCTCACGACGGTTCGTCCTCCGAGGTACCTGTTGCCCTGCACTTCAACACCTGGTTTGAGAATGCTCATCGAGACCGACCACCCCACGCCCCAAAAGTGGTTCTTCTCTGGACCTACCAGCCCCTAGCGTCATCTCCTGGTTCCTCCGCTAACCAGCTTCTCTCTCTCGGACATGCCCAATGCCTGCCACCAAGATGCACCGGGCGTCCCCTCTTGCAGTCCACACACGCTAAGTCCCTGCCGTCCTGCAGGCTTCTGAGGTGATGGGCACCCTCGTGGGAGCAAGGACCTAAAGTTTCCTTTGCTCCGAACAGCATGAGCACCTGGGGTGCGTGCACCTTGCATGCAGGGTCAGTCCAAGGCGTACACTCCATATTTCCAAGTGCCGTGTCACACGGGCCACGGGTGCTATGCCATGCCCCCCCCCCCCCCCCCCCAACCTTGCCTGCTTGGGACAAGTCCAGCACACTTACATGGCCTGACAGTTTGACTGTCATAGACCTCCATCTCCAAGGCCCTGGTCGCCCTGATCCCTGGAATTCCGAGTCGTCTACGATGCAGCTACGCACGAAACCGGAGACGATATGAGGGGGGAGGGCCCATCTCCCCATTCAGGAAACGTAGTCCGTCCTTCGAGGTCGAGGGTGCAGGTGGCTGTTGTTCTACCACCTCGTCCAAAGACTGCTTATAACTTCGACTACCACTTTCGTCTCCCGTCTCGTTCCCTGCTTGTTGCTCCTTTAAGTCTGGGACTTGACGCCACCGTTCGATTCCTGCTGCAGACCCAAATCAAACACTGCAGGGTCTAATATCGAGCAACGTATGCACTCCCAGCAGCAGGCTTGGTCACTGGACCTGGACCCCTAGACGCCCTTCTCATTAAGGCGCCTGCTTCACGACATATAGGCCATGGTTGGCTTATTACCGTTCGAGTTTCCCTTGGAAGACACCTCGTCCCTCATGGCAATAGACACGAACACGCATTTTCCCACGCCACCTCGATCACAAACAGCGTCACCCGTGCAAACATCGACACCCAGACTACTGAAGCGCAGCACAATGGTTCCTCTTATCATCTGCCGCAATCTTCCACAGACATCCACCGAGTGGAAGAGGCTTTTGGCCCAAGTCAAACGGGACTATCAGAATGGCAAATATCGATCCTGCCTCTCGAGATGCAACGAGGTCCTCGACAATATCAGGCAGCTTGTACGTTACTTCTCCCCTAGTGCCATGCTCAGCATGCGGACTGCCTGCTGATCATCCTCGATCCCAGACTCACCTCCAAGCCGTCCATCTTATTTACCTTCACTTTTATGCTGCCTGTGCCCTTGAGATGCAATTTCGCAGCATGCAGCACTCTGCGGCCCGCGTGAAGCTGCTGAAACAAGCCCGTGACCACCTCGCTCGCGCCTTCGCACTCGTGAAAATTGAAGACGAAGATATCAACAGCCGTTGGAGAAGCGCTTCGGCCGCATCTTCCTATACAATGCACTCTCCATGCAGTTCAACTTCCACGCGGGTATTATCTCCTACACCCTCCCTCACATTCTCTGATTGTGAGACGATACCCAAGGCCAAGCGCAGAAAGCGTGTTCGTTTTAGCAACCCTATCGTTGCAGAGCCCACCATCGTTGAGCCTCTGATCCGCCCCGACTCACCAACTCTTGGCTTTGACGAAGTGGCTGGGGACATCCCGCCCGAGCACGGATTTGTGGCCCCAGTGGTGGAGATGAAGTCTGCACTTGCCTCATCTCCGACTGCTGCCTTCAATGCCGTGCCGAATATGTTTGACTTCGAAGATCCCTTTGCAAGGGACAGATCGATACATCGTTACAGCACCATCCTCGACAGCCTGCGCCGGCAGATCGCCACGCACCTGGCTGCAGTGGACATTGAGGTTGCCGCTGCAGCCTCAATGCCCCCGCAAGTACCATCGAATGAGGAGATGAGACGACTGGAGCTGCAGGCTCGTATTGCGCGGCTCAAGGCTAATGGATGGCAGAGGCGCCGGTTTGATCCATCGCGATACGAAGCTCTTAGAGAGAGGGCGATGGCCGACCTCATGGGATAAACGGTTGTAATCATGAAGTGTACGTCTTGGATATGTCTTGATGTAAGATGATCATGTGAAAAATGATTCATGTACTTTCTTCTCAGTTCCCATCTTCCTTTTCCCTTCTGCTTTGGTGCAATCCTTTCTGTTTTTACGTCTTGGATGACATGTTTCTTCAATTTTGCGTATTCTTACCACCTACTTGGATGCATGACCACAAGGAGGATGAAACAATCAGCACCATGCGTTCACGCTTTTCAAACCAATGCCATAACAGACACGCATCTCGCTGGTTACTCGTCTCATCACTCCAGAACCTAGGTAGACATTGATCAGTGCATGATTCGTTCGTACGTCACCTCTGAGGAGCTTCCGCTGGCTAGGATAGTATCTAGTACGTGTGTGGGTGGCCCAACGCTGCGGGTCGATCCAGCGCACAAGGATCTAGTCAGGATCCAGGAATACAAGGTGATGTTCACGGCAAGTGAAATCGTGGGCTTGATAGAGGTGACATTGAAGCAGTGAAAAGTGCAGTGCAATAATAATAATGCATGCAATAATACGTTCCATCTGGTCTTGGCACTGAGTCAGGCAGTCCTAGCTTTCCCGATCAGATGAGACCAATGCCACAACGCCTCATAAATGCTGAGAGCGAAACCCTACGTACGGACGGTACCTACCTAGCTATATCAGCAAAGCAGAAACAAATTGAAAGTTCAGACTGTGTCTCTGGGGACCCGTACGGCACGTGGGTTGATGCTTAGTCCCCGGCTGTGAAACCCCCAGAAAAATACATAACAAGATACTACGTAGTATAGCGGTACTACGTAGTATGTTCCCCGTGTCTTAGCGTCGTTCACCGCACCTGGAGTCCAGATATCAGCCTCGCTAGGCACTTATCCCGGACAATAGACCAAGACCTGGTTGCTGGACATCTCGTAGAGGTTGTTTGTGCTGGAATGCCAATATACTAATCATGTCAATTGGGGTAGGGGGCGGAGGATCATACGTGCAGCCACTCGCCGCAAACGGCCCATTACAACCAGTGATGCATACTACTACTACTACTTACTACTAGGAAAACATGGTCAATTGGCGATCCTCGAAGCCAAACACCGTCATGGTCTTTGGAAGCCTCTATATTTATCATCGGATTCCCCCTTCCAGAGAACCAAGGTACCTACTACTACTGAGTATTAGTGGTATGCGGGGAAGCGCTGACCACCCTCTCTAAAGGTAGCCAGCCTATCTTGAGACGTCGAATTACCGACGGTATTTGGGGACTGCATAGGCGAGTGCAATAAAGCTGTTACAATGATTGATTGTTCATGTATCATATCACCACTCAAAAAGCGAGGTTTTTTATTTAAAAAAAATTCTTATATGTACTATCAAAAAGTTATTATACTCCTATTCAAAGTCTAGTAGAAGCAAATGCTTTGTTGCCTAACACACTGCCGGTATTGGCGATAATGTGGAGAATTCTCTGGGGTACCTTTTACTTGCCTGATGCGTGCTACCTTATACGCTTATTCTACCTAAAATCTAAATCTAGTCTTGTCTGTACAAGACGCAAAACAATACCGGACTTGTCCGTGTTGCCTTGCGAATGGCATTGTTACCACGAGAATCAAGGTCAAGCTTGATCGGCATTCGCCTAGGTAGTCTGCACAGTAAAAACAGATATAATGTTTCTAGAATCCAAGACATGACTCTTCGTGACTGGCCAAGCGCGCACGCATACACACACACACACATACACAACGCAACGCACACAACTAACTATCTCGTACTGAGTGATCCATATACTTGTTGAGGCCTAACCAAGCGATATTTTGTTTCCTAGCCTTTGTGCTCTCTGAAAAAGTTATCTATACCCATTTGCAAATAGCTTACAACTACATCAACGCGCCCGTTCAAACCAAACATGACCCAGTCACCGAAAGAGATGGATCCTCCTCTATCGAAATGTCCCGAACTGATAGCCATTGTGGGCATGGGTGAGAAGACCTCCTTCCAAGGAGGAGTCCATACTGGGCTCTTAGCCACAAAGTTGTTGACGATGATTCACAGGATGCCGATGGCCAGGCGGCGTCAGAACCCCCTCACAGCTCTGGGACTTGCTTAAGGAGCAAAGAGATGGCTGGTCCGAGTTCAAAAAGGACCGCATCAACGTCGACGGCTTCTACCATCCCAATGGCAAGCGGCCGGGGAGCATGTACACACGAGGCGGCCACGTTCTGGACGAGGACACCAGGGACTTTGATCACAGCTTCTTCGGCATCACGGCAACAGAGGCCATGTCCCTGGACCCCAGCCAGCGGAAGCTCCTCGAGGTGACGTACGAGGCCGTGGAATCCGCCGGCGAGACCCTGGAGAAGTTCTCCGGCTCGAGAACCGGTGTTTTCGTGGGCAACTTCAACAACGAGCACCAGCTCATGCAGTACCGAGAACCGGACCACACGATGCCCTACGCTGTGACCGGTGGCGGTGCTACCATCCTCAGCAATCGCATCAACTACGTCTTCAATCTTCAAGGCCCAAGGTGAGTCAAGGTCTTTCCCCTCCGTAGCCTGAGCCAACCCTTGCTGCATCGTCATCATTGAGATAGGTGGCGTATCACACCCCTTCCAGGAAGACGAACTTTGAGGCTGAAATCTTATCTCCCCCTTTACCAGTCTCATGGTCGACACTGCATGCTCGGCATCCATGTATGCACTTCACTTGGCCGTCACCGCGATCCGAAACGACGACTGTGACGCGGCCATCGTCGCGGGTGCCAACGTGATCCTGAGCCCTGACAACCAAATCTTCACGACAAAACTTGGCGCCGTCTCTCCCACCTCTCGCTGCCACACCTTCGACATCGCCGCCGACGGCTACTCCCGCGCTGAGGGCTTCGGCGCCCTCTACCTCAAGAAACTGTCCGACGCTGTGGCCCAGGGCGATCCCATCCGAGCCGTCATCCGAGGCACTGCATTCAATGCCAACGGCAAGACAGGCGGCATCTCACATCCCAGTCCCGATGGCCAGGAAGCCGTCATTCGCCAGGCTTACAAGGCCGCAGGCGGGTTGAACCCAGACCTCACTGGCTACGCCGAGTGCCATGGAACAGGTACTCCCGTTGGAGACCCGATCGAAGTCTCGGCTATTGGGAGGGTCTTCTCCCAGGGCCGCAACGACGAGGACCCTTTACTGATCGGATCGGTGCGTGTATAGCCTTTGTCGAAAGTCTTTGTTTCTTTCTCGTTTCCACATTTGGACACTAACATAAGGGGATCAGATCAAACCCAATCTCGGACACAGCGAAGCTGCCAGTGCCATGTCACAAATCATGAAAGTCGTCCTCGCAATGGAGCACGGACAGATTCCCGCAACCATCAGGATAAAGAAGTTCAATCCCGCCATTGACTTCGATACGGCCAAGGTCAAGGTCGTGACTGAAATGACACAGTGGCCATCCAACAGACTGCTGCGATCCAGCATCAACAGGTACGTTTTTAGCCCACCTGGCACACCACCACCCGGGGGAAGGACTTTTTCACTCATGGAAAGGTATTAGTTTTGGATATGGCGGTGCAAATAGCCATGCGATCCTGGACCACCCGAGCGTAGTCATCCCTGGCTACAAGCTTAACGGATTGCCTCTTGCTTGCCGTGAAGTTCCACGAGCACCAAGTCCAATATGTCAAGTCATTGGAAATGGCCACGTCAACGGCGGCGGCAATATAAATGGCAACAGACATGTTAACGGCCACGGCCACATTAACGGCAAAGTGTATGGCAATGGGCATACCAACGGGTATGCTAACGGCCATGTCAACGGTAACAGAAACGGCCACAAGCATGTAAACGGAGCAAACGGTAGCCTCAATGGCTACTCATCAGATCCATTTGCATGGTATCAGCCAGCAGAGCAGGTCCAAGCCAAAGGGTCTGGCGTGCGACCACATATGCTGCTACCTATCTCTGCTCATGATGATACCGCTCTGAAAGAGACTATTCAGACTGCCGGAAGACTGTTGACGCAGTATGAAGCGGCTGATGTGCTCTATACCTTGGGAAACCGACGATCCAATTTTGCCAAACGGGCTTATGTCGTTGGTCCTTCGGATTCGATAATGACTGATGGCATCTCTGCAGACCAGGTAATCAAGGGAAAGGCCTCGAGTGCCGTCGCAAAGAGGATAGGTTTTATTTTCACAGGCCAAGGTGCACAGTGGCCACAGAGTAAGTGACCCGAACTATTCGCTCGATCCGAACATGCGCTCATTCCTTAACTTCGTCTCCGTCTTAGTGGGCGCGGAACTTTTCTCTGAATTCTCCGTATTCAAGAGAAGCGTGCGGTATCTGGATCAAGTCCTGGGTGCGCTGACCCGGAGGCCGTCCTGGACGATCGAGGGAGCCCTCCTCGAGCCAGCGGCTACCAGCCAGATACACGACCCGGCCTTCTCCCAGACGGTCTGCACTGGTCTGCAGATAGCCTTGTTGGCGCTTTTGAGACAATGGGGCATTGAGCCTGCAGCCACCCTAGGACACTCCTCTGGTAAGCGTTTTCTAACCGGTGTCAATCCCCAATGATACGCCAGCGCTTGAATCTGACACGCGAATGCAGGAGAGATTGCAGCAGCCTACGCGGCTGGCTACCTCAAGGCGTCCGAGGCTATTGTCCTTGCGTATTTCCGCGGCCAGGCTGTCTCGACCAACACCCGAAAGGGACTCATGATGGCTGTCGGCGTAGGCTACCATGAAGCTCGGTCTTACCTCGATGGGATTGAGACGGAAGTCAAGATCGCTGCCATCAACTCACCGAATAGCGTCACGCTCTCAGGAGAGCCTGATGTCATCCAGTCGTTGAACGATGCCTTGGCTGAAAAGGGCGTGTTTGCGCGCATCTTGAAGACTGGTGGCAACGCGTACCACTCTCACCACATGCGGGCCCTCGGTAAGGCATATGAGCAGCTTGCCTCGCAGGGTCTTGCAGAGATCAGCTCCTTCACAAAACAGGAGCCGGCGCTGCCGATGGTAGATTGGTTCTCCTCCGTGACACCGAAGAAGGAAGCCGTAAGCGTGGATCCTGAGTATTGGCGACGCAACTTGGAGTCACCCGTTCTGTTCTCGACCGCCGTTGAGAGATGCGCCAGGGAGAGTCCGGTAGATCTGCTGATCGAGATCGGGCCTCACCCAGCACTGAGTGGCCCTCTGAAGCAGATCCGGGCTGGTCTTGAAAAGAACGGCATCTCGCTGCCGCCTTGTCTCGGCTCGCTTCGTCGCGGCGAAGATGGCGTTATGAGCATGCTCTCGCTCGCTGGTGATCTCTTCATCAATAATGCTGCCGTCGATCTCGTCGCCGTGAATGCCACGGAAAGGGTTGTCTCTGGGAAACTGGAGCTCTGCCACGGCTTCTTCTGTATGGATCTACCTCCTTACAAATACTCCTATCCCAACCCCCCGCTTCACTACGAGAACCGTTTCAACAAGGAGTACAGGCTTCGGAAGCACCTACGCCATGACCTCCTCGGAGCTCGCGTCCCTGGAGTCTCACGGAACCATCCTCAATGGAAGAATGTACTTCGCCAGAAGGATCTGCCCTGGCTCGAGGACCATAAGCTGTTACCCCATGCTGTTCTCCCAGGAGCCGCATACATGGCCATGGCGATCGAGGCCGTCAGTCAGCTCCATTATGAAGCGGAAGATGCTGCTCCCATCAAGGCGTTCAAGCTTCGACAAGTCGCCATCAACTCGACTTTACGCGTCGAGGATACCGAGCTTGGTGTGGAAACAGTCCTCAGCATGGAGAGACTACCTTTGAACAATGCTGCCATCATGTCGCAATGGTACAAGTTCAGCATTGGCTCGATCATGCCTAACGGTGATGTGTGGACACAGCACTGTACCGGTACAATCTCCGTGGTCACCACAGATGTTGATCCCTCCAGAAAGCTGGAAATTGACCACCGGTCCAAATCCCTCGATATCTCTCGATGGTATAAACGGTTCCAAACGGCCGGTCTTGGCTATGGACCGGCGTTCACGGGATTGTCCGATCTCAAGGCTTACCGAGGTGCTAATATTGCGTCTGCCAACGTATCTCTTAACCCGACCTCTTCCTTCAAACATGAGTCGCCATACGTGTTACATCCTGGCACTCTCGATACTTGTATCCAACTGGCACTCATCGCCTGCCATGCAGGCCAGGTCGAAAATCTCAAAGGAGCGTTTGTCCCCATCTTCGCTGATAATATGACGGTCTGGGCGCCGCAGTCCACCGCTGACCAGGCTTTGGGCGTGGCTAGGGGAAATCTTCTCGGTCTCCGCAGTGCTTATGCCCAGGCTCAGTTGTACAGTGCGAGAGGATTTCCAATTCTTGATATTGAAGAGTTGAAGTGCGTTTCCTACGAAGGTATCGAGGATAACAGCGGCGGATCTTCAACTCGCCAGCCGTATTGGCGACCGGTTTTACGGCCTGATATTGACACCTTGACCGTACCCATGACACAGGGGATGTTTCCTCCGAAAGAAGTCTCGCCAGAACATGTTGCTGCTGTGGAGAATCTGGAAAGATTGGCTGCTCATCTACTCGTCACTCTTCATGCGCACCTACAAGAGACGACCCAGACCGAGTACCATGGCCAAAACCATGGCCAGTTTATCAGATGGGTTGAGAACTGGGTCGAAACAAGACAGTACGATGCTATCCCATGCTTCACTAGGGAAGATAGTGGAAGAGAGATCGAAGGACTCGCCAAAATGATGCACCACGTTCCAGAGGCAAGATGTCTGGAGGCTTTGCACGCCAATATCGCCCGAGTGCTCATCGGAGAAACGAACAGTATGAAGGTCATGGTGGAGAACAAGCTTCTGAATGACCTCTATACTGCAGGCGTATTCATAGATGGCGCCTATTCACAGCTTCGCAACGTTGTGGATCTTCTTGCCCACAAGAACCCGCGCATGAGGGTGTTGGAAGTTGGTGCTGGAACAGCCGGCGCAACCTTGGCAGCCTTGGACGTCATGAGACACCCGTCCAAGCGGTTCCATGAATACTTTGTCACAGACTCACAAGGTTGGTGCGTCGCTGACGCGAAGTCGCGCATTGATGATCAAAGCGGCTTGGTCTTCGAAACTCTAGACATCCTGCAAGACCCCGTTGCGCAGTCCTTCGAGGCCCAGTCGTTTGACCTCATCATCGCAGCTGGCTCTCTTGCACAGTTTGAACACCCGGAGGCCGCGTTGAAGAACATGAAGACCCTGTTGAAGACCTCGGGATCGTTGATCATGCTCGAGACCACTCGACTCACCCTTTCATCAGAGATCTTGCTTCGAACTCTGACAGGGCAGTGGGATCGTAGCCACATCAGCATGAACGAGACGGCGTGGGATTCAACACTGAAGAAATGTGGCTTCTCGGGAGTAGAATTTTCTCTACAAGATGTAAGTTCATAACGTTTTTCCTCAGATGGATTTAGCTGGCTGTTTGCTGACTCCAGAACAGTATGGTGAGAGTCACCATCAATCAACCGTGATGCTTTCAAAGGTGCTCAGACCCACCATGAGCATTGCCCCAAAGGAGAAGCAAGCCGACATTGTTCTGTTGTACCGGGATACAGTTCCACTTGTAGCGGACGCAACATTCAACTTGCTTCAGCAAAAGGGGTTCAACCCTGCCCTCGTTGAGGTGTCCTTAAGCCATGAGATTCCTTCAAGGTCTTCCATCATCAGTTTCGTGGATGCTAATGGCAGCATCTTGACTTGTCGCGAAGAGTCCTGCTTCAACGCAGTGAAAGAAGTCATTCCACGTGCTCTGACAATGGTATGGTACAGTGCCGATGCCATGGTTCCTGGAGAATCGTCCATCATGAAGGGCTTTCTCAGATCCATTGCCACAGAAAATAGGCAGTCCAGATACGCCTTCGTTGAGCTGGACTTGAACAGCAACACACGACAGGAGAGTATCCCAGGGCTCCTGTTTCAGAAACTCAGCGAGCTTCAAGACGCTGCTTCGATTGACAGTGTTGACAGAGAGTGTGTCATCGTTGGTGACTCTTTTCATGTGGAACGCCTACTGCCAGATCCGGTCCTTAATGAGCATTTCTCCCTGCGTAATGGCGAAGAGGAGATTGTCCAGGAACCCATTGGAAGGCAGAAGCCTCTCAAGGCATGCTACCGGCAGCCCGGCGTCTTATCGTCGTTGTACTTTACCCAGGATCCCCTTTTCGAGACGCCCCTGCAGGATGACTGGATCGAGATCAAAACGGAGGCTATTGGTCTGAACATGAAAGTAAGGAAATCTTTGTTCTGTCGCAACGTTGATTGATATATCACAGGCTGACTTGTAAAAACTGCAGGACCTTGCTGTGGCCACGGCCAGATTTGATCTTGACACATTCAGCACCGAAGGCTCCGGAGTGGTAACCCGTGTTGGCTCGAATGTGACAACCTTGGCGGTGGGCGATCGAGTTTTCGGCATGATCCCAGGCAACATGGGCAATTATCTTCGATCACCAGCCACCCTGGTTGCAAAGGTTCCTCAAAGAATGACAGCTTCTGACGCTGCGTCGATGCCAGTTGCCTACGCCACAGCCATCTACGCATTCCACCACCTTGCCCGCTTGCAGAAGGGGGAATCAGTTCTCATCCAGTCCGCCACTGGTGGTCTTGGTATGGCTGCTATTCGCATCGCTCAAAGCATCGGAGCAGATATATACACGACTGTTGGTACTGACGACAAGCGTACGGTCCTGACTCGGGAATTTGGCATTCCTGCCGATCGTATATTCAACTCGCGCAGTCTCGGAGCCGTAGGTGACCTCATGCACGCTACCGAACAGAAAGGCATCGATGTGATTCTTTGCAGCTCGGCTGGAGATTCGATGCACGAGACGTGGAGATGCATCGCTCCTCTGGGCCGTTTCATCGATGTTGGCCGAACTGATGTCCTCGGCGGCGGCAGACTTGGTTTGGAAGTATTCAAGAGGAACGCAACCTTTTCGTCTTTCGATCTTGGCTTGGTCTACCGCCAGAAGCCCACTCTTATCACGAAGTATGCCCGCTCCTTTGCTTTATCCGGACATATTATTCTTTCCCTTTGCGCATGCTAATCAAATTGACAGGTTGATGGCTGAGATGATGACTCTGATAGATGAAGGAGTCATCGGTCCTATTCCGCACTTGAGCTCTTTCTGCATTTCACAACTGGAGACCACCATCAGTAGCTTCTCGAAGGGAGTACATACAGGAAAGTTTGTGATCACCTTTGACGATCCAGCTGCGAAGCTCAAGGTAATCACAACCATACAGCCGTGTCCACGTCGAACGCCTGACTAATTTGATACAGATTGCACGACCAGCTCCCCGAGCCAGCTTTGATCCCGCTGCCGCGTACTTACTTGTGGGGTGCCTGGGCGGTCTTGGCCGCAGCCTCGCGGGGTGGATGGTTGAACGTGGAGCTCGTCGCCTGGTCTTCCTGTCTCGATCTGGCATGGACAGAGAGGAAGCCGTCTCCCTTGTACGAGATCTCGAGGCAAGCGGTGCTACCCCTGAGGTAATCCGCTGTGACGTGACGTCTCAAGAAGCAGTTGCTCTGGCTGTCAGGGACATCTCCCACCGATACCAGGTGAAGGGTGTAATTCACGCTGCAATGGTAGAAGGGGTAAGCTTTCTGATGGCGAATTCAGGACCGGTTATACGTGGAGATTAACAGCTAACCATATTACTTCAGGATGCTCTTTTCGCCAACGCTACCTGGCAACAAATCCAGAAGGTTCTCGCTCCAAAGGTAATCGGCACGGTAAACCTCCATTACGAGACCCAAAAGCTGCCTCTGGATTTCTTCCTAATGACATCGTCCCTGGTCGGATCGGTGGGCACCCCGAGCCAAGGAGCGTACGCCGCTGCGAATGCCTTCCAGGACGCCTTCGCCAGGTTCCGGCGCGCGCAGTCTCTGCCAGCCACAGCGCTGGGGCTGGGCCTCATCCTTGAGGTCGGCTCTGTCAGTGGATCTGTCGCGTTCCAGCAGATGCTGCAGCGCAATGCATCCTACGGCATATCGGAGACCGAGTTCTTGCAGCTGCTCGAGGGAGCCATCTGCGACTCTTCCGCGTCCGTGGAGCCCTCTCCACTCTCCCGCCTCGACCCATGCTGCACGGGACAGATCCTCACAGGACTTGAGCCATCGCGCTTTGTCTCGTATCTCGACAGCGGACGTACCGATGACCTGGTGTGGTACAGGAACACCCGCTTCCAGGCCGTCGTCGAGGCGGTTTCCGAGGAGGCTCTCGCGCTGGCTGCTGGCTCCGGCGCGGGAGCAGGGCACGGCTCTTCCGTAGCGACACAGTTAGAGAACGCCTCGACCGAGGCTGAGAAGCTCGGCATCGCCCGCTCCGCCATCGCAACGCGAATCGCCGAGCTGATTGGCGTGGCCGCTGACGAGATCGACACCGACAAGCCAGTGTCGCGATACGGGGTTGACAGCCTGGTAGCAGGAGAACTGAGGAATTGGCTGATCAGGACGTTCGGGGTGGAGATTTCCATGCTGCAGTTGCTGAACAAGAGTACCAAGATTGAAATGCTGGTCCGGGAAGCTATCAAGTCTTGAGCGAGCTTTTTACAGTTTCCTTCTTTTTGTCTAGCCAATGATATATAGTCTTTTTTAAAACCTTTTTTTTGAGCATTTTGACGATGTGGTTGATCGTTGACTTGGATCCATGAATCTAGTCACTGAAGGGAACAGAGTCAGCTGTCTTCGATGTCCTTTTCCATAGCCATGATATGTCCATGCGATGAGAGTGTAGTTCCGCCCAACAATGGCGATCCGGGTGGATACCACATTTAGGGTTCGGGAAGATCGTGGAGCGGCCTCCATAGCTGCGGATAGGCTGAAGATTTGATTGTTCGGTGAAGGAAACTGGCGAAACGATATAGTCTGGCTCGTCAACGGTTGATCTGGCTTGCCGTGTGGGGCATGAGGGAGGATGCTGTCAGGATGACGAATTCAGACAGTTTTGCAGGGTTTTGACCCCAAATAACTGGAGGGAGAAAAAGAAATAGGCGATGTCAGATTAGCAGAGGATCAGACGTGATGAATGAGTCTAGCAAGGAAAGGGTAAAACTTAAAAGGCTAATGCAACTTCGGTAACGATGCGGCTACACAGTACACATGAATAACAAGGTAGTTGTAGATAGATACACGCATGCAAATATTAGGCGCACCGTCCAAGCGAAGCAGAGAGAAGAAGTTTGGGCTGTGATCATGCGGTGTCGGGAAGTTGGAGAAGTCCGAACGAACCCGTGGAGATTGCGTTTGCCTAGTATCTTACTTACCTAGATAAGGTACACGTATACGTACCTCATTTAGGCTGATGAGATGGAATCTACTTACTGCTGGTGCCTAGAGATAATCGGGTTTGCGTTTCAACAGGCACCAGCTTGGCGGGCACTGCGAAACGTGCAACAGCTTTGACCTGAAGAGATAAAGAAACCCGATTTTCATAAACCGGATGATTGCGTAGCGACCGTCAGTCACTGCAATTTAGTCGGGGTCGGTCTCAGGTGGATTGCGTGTATCCGTCGCATTCATCGCATTCATCGCATTCCCCCACAATCACGCGTACAAGGATTTCAGGCAGGCAGGCAGGCCTTGCAGGGTCGCTGCTGCTCGTCGCAATTCAATTCAAATGCAATGCAATTCAAGTCAATGCGATTGCACACGTGTGAGAATAGACCAAAGGCATGTCCCATGCAAGAATTAAGCAAGTATCGATGGGCTCATGAACGCAAAATATATTCTTGATGGTTTTATGTGCCCAGTCGGTCGGACCAATGCAGTGTCCCGAGATTATAATTCTTACGGCGCTAGTCATCGCCCTAAAAGACAAGCAGTAGACGCTGGGGGAAGGGAGGCCAGATACACGACATGTTTTGTTGACGCCATGATCTCTCGAAGAAGCAGGAAAAGAATGCTGCCTGCTGGCAGTTGCGACATGCATATAAACATGGAGGCGAGCGATGTTCAATTTCTCTCATAGCCCTGACGATATTAATATTACTGCGCCACCCGCACTGTTTCTTTTCGGCACGTGAGCTGTTGTGAATTGTACTTGTACGAGGTAGGTACACCAATCTGACCAACACCACCATCATCACATTCGCGTCTCCGCCTTTAAATGTCAGCCGGACCAGGCCACTTTTGGACAGTCCTCACCTGGCTCATTCTTAATCATTTTCATCATCGATTTTGAGGCGCTGGAGTTCTTGTTCCTGGAAACCATCGTTCAATTGCCACGGTTTCCGTCTCATTCTGGAAAGCTGCATCGTGTTCTGCAGAAGGCAGTTTCGTCAATGGACTGTCGAACTCCTTGAGGTACTCCACGGCACAGCTCTCTCCACAGTCATGAGCAACCCAGATGTCGACCGTGTCGACGAGAAACAGGCTGCACCACCGTCACCATCTCTGCAGCAACAGAAAGAGGGCTCTCGCGATGCCGCCGTGCCTATAGAGTCTGAAAAGAAGACGGCACGTCCCGAGAGAAACGCCACCTTCAAGGACTACATTGTCGGTTCACCCCTTCCGCCAGTTTGATCGTGGACCTGACATCCATCGACCCTTGCCCCCTGTTGAAAAACACTGACCTCGCATCCAGCGCGTCTTTTCGTATGCTTCAAGATGGGACTTGGTCATTTACTGTGCTGGTTTCCTGGCCTCCATCGGCGCAGGCATCACTCTTCCTCTAATGAACATCGTCTTCGGTATGTAGCCAGGCTTATCATATGATTGTACACCACTGCGAAGAACCCTTTTGCTGACGATACGTGAATAACAGGACAGTTTGTTAAAGAATTCAGCGACTTTGCGAACCTGACAAGCATGGATCCTGAAGAGTTCAACAGCACTGTTGATCGGCTCGCGTTGGTGAACCTACCCTTGCTCTAGGAGAATATTGTTTTCTGACAGCGCCAAAAAAAAAACAGCTTGTACATGTTCGCACTCTTTCTCGGTCGGTGGTTCTTGAATTATATCAACAAGGTTTGTCTATGGACCCATGAATGTTGCTTCAATCAGCTAAGGCCCTTTTTAAGTTTGCCTTTCGCATGATCGGTATCAGATTGTCATCCGCGATTCGGCTGCACTACCTTCAACGTCTGCTAAGCCAGAGTGTCCATGTTCTTGACTCCATGCCTCCGGGATACGCCACTGGAACCATCACTGGCACGGCCAATGTCTTGCAGCTTGGTATTTCCGAAAAGCTCGGTACTTTTGTCGAGTATCTTTCCACCATCATTGCTGCTCTGGTGGTTGCATTCACCTGGAGTTGGCGCCTGACACTTGTCACCGCGTCACTTGTACTATTCCTAGCTCTCGTCATCGGCATCATCCTCCCGGCCATTCTCAAGTTCCATGCCAAGCAGAAGAAGGTTCGGAAACGCAACTTCCTTTCCCATTGTCCCCGAAGAAGAAATTGACCCGCAAGTCAGGCCGAAGCCAAGGCGACCTCAGTTGCAAGCGAGTCCTTTGCAAGTGTGCGAATGGTCACTGCTTGCGGCGCAGAGCCACGCATGTCCAGCAAATATGCCGCTTTTGTGGATGAAGCGAAAACCCACGCGAACTCCATGTCACCACTTGTTGCAACACTTACTGGGTTTATAGTATGGCCCTGTTAACGAGGGTCAAATAACTACCGCTGACACTGCGACAGTTCCTCGGTGCCTTTGGTGCTTTCGGCCTGGCTTTCTGGTACGGTATCAAGCTATTTACTGAGGGCAACCTCGACAACGTCGGCACCATCTCCGTGTAAGTTGCCTACTGCTGTCGGAGTACTCCGTCGTCGGCTAACACACAAACAGTGTTCTGTTCTCGGTAATGATGGTTGTGTTCTCCCTGGAACGCGTCTCGACTCCTCTGCTTGCTGTAGGCAAGGCCATGGTTGCTGCTTGCGAGTTCTTCATTGTCATCGATGCCCCGCAGCCGCCCAAAGGCCACCTCACGGAACCCGAAGTCACCGCAACTGAAGACATTGTGTTTGAGAAAGTCACATTCGCGTACCCCAGCAGACCGCATGTCAAGATTCTCGACGAGTTGGATCTCCGAATTGAGGCAGGAAAGATCACAGCCATAGTAGGACCTTCGGGATCTGGCAAGAGTACTATTGTCGGTCTCATTCAACGATGGTACAACCTGCAAGAACAATACCAGATTGAAAAGGTGATCGATCCGGAGAAGAAGAAGAAGCGAGAGCAGAAGATGAAGAAAAGAGAGAAACAGAGGAAGAAGAAGAATGACGACGCGCCTGAGGAATCATCCGACGAAGAGGAAGAGCAGGAGCACGAGGGTGTGTTCGCTGACATCGACGAGGATACCGAGCCCGTCCAGCTCTCTGGAGCCATCTTGAGCTGTGGCCACCCTCTTCAGGATATGGAACTACGATGGTGGCGCTCTCAGATTGGTCTGGTCCAGCAGGAGCCTTTCCTTTTCAACGAAACGATTTACTCGAACGTGGCGAACGGCCTCATTGGTTCTCAGTGGGAAGACGAACCTGACGAAGTCAAGCGGCAGCTGGTTAGAGAGGCTTGCGTCGAAGCTTTCGCCGACGAATTCATCGACAAATTGCCAATGAAGTACGACACTATCGTTGGTGACAGTGGAGCTAAGTTGTCGGGCGGGCAGCGCCAGCGTATTGCCATTGCGAGATCCATTGTCCGCAAGCCTAAGATCCTCATTCTCGATGAGGCCACCAGCGCGATCGATGTTCGAGGCGAGCGGATTGTGCAGGCTGCCCTTGATCGTGTTGCTCAGAACAGGACTACCATCACCATCGCTCATCGTCTATCTACCATCAAGAAGGCTGATCGCATTGTCGTCATCAAGAAGGGCAAGGTTGTAGAGTCCGGTACTCACGAAGGGTTGATCGCGATGAACAACGGTGTCTATGCATCCCTTGTCAACGCTCAAGCTTTGTCCCTCGGTGAACCTACTGAAGCCGCCAATGACAATGTTGAGGTCGAGGACAGCAGCGACTCACTTACACGCGAGAAGAGCCGCGCCAAATCCGAGGGTGGTCGCGACGAGGAGGAGGCAGAGCGCAAGGAGAAGCAGCGCAACATCTTCTTGAGCTTTGGGCTCTTCTTCCGGGAGACCAGGAGCACGTGGTGGCTTCAAGTCCTGACAGTCTTCTTCGCTGCAGCGGCAGGCTGTGCGCCCCCGCTCCAGGCTTGGATTTTCGCTCACTGTATAGACGCTTTCAAGTACACTTTCCAGCCCACGAAGCTCCTCGAGGAAGGACAATTCTGGGGACTCATGTTCATGGTGCTGGCTATCGGTGCTGGCATGTCGTACTTCGGAACCTTTTTCTTCTCCAACAGACTTGCTGCAGCTGTCCGTGCAAAGTATCAAAAACAGTACTTTGATGCTATCCTGTACCAGAAGACTTCCTTCTTCGACGACGAAGACCACTCACAAGGCACAATGACCTCGCGAGCAGCATCAGACCCACAGCAACTTGAGGAATTGATGGGGGCGAATATGGCGAGTGTTTACATTGCTATCTTCACCCTTATCGGCGGTATCAGCATCGCGTTTGCCTTCGCGTGGAAGTTGGCACTTGTGTCTACTTGTGTTGTCCTTCCTGTCCTCTTGTTCGCATCCTATTGGCGCTTCAAGTATGAGATTGAGTTCGAAAAGATGAATAGCGATGTCTTTGCAGAGAGCTCTAAGTTCGCATCTGAATCGATCGGCGCCTTCCGAACCGTCTCTGCCTTTACGCTCGAGGATACAATTACCACTCGCTTCCAGAAGCTCTGTCAAGGCCACGTCGTGGATGCCTACAAGAAGGCTCGGTGGGTCAGTCTGATCTTCGGTTTTGCTGACAGCACGACAATGGCTTGCCAGGCTCTGCTTTTCTACTACGGTGGTCGGTTGCTGGCTAAGGGAGAATATGATGTAATCAGCTTCTTCGTTACCATGGTCGCGAGCATGAATGCTGGAGAATCGGCCGGTCAGAGTCTCAGCTTCGGACCAAACGCTGCACAAGCCACTGCCGCGGCCAACCGTATCATCAATATGCGAGAGTCTCGTCTCCCGGCGGAATTCGACCAGGAAGACGGAATTCCAGATAGCGAGGGCGGCGTTAAGATCGAATTACGGAATCTAAAGTTCAAGTATCCCACGCGCGAGGCACCCGTCTTCAAGGGCCTGTCCTTCACAATCGAGAAGGGACAGTTCGCGGCTCTTGTCGGCGCCTCGGGTTGTGGTAAGACCAGTGTCATATCTCTGATGGAAAGGTATGCTCCGTCTTTCGCTTCCCCTCACTTCCCCCTCTGGATGGGACTGACATGGGCAATATCAGATTTTACGACCTCGATGGTGGGCAGATTCTTTGCAATGGGAAGGACATCAGCGATATGAACGTATACGCATACCGGAAGAACCTCTCCTTGGTTGCTCAAGAAGCAACCCTCTTCAAGGGCACCATTCGAGAAAATATCCTCTTGGGTGTTGACCCCACTACCACAACCGACGAGCAACTCGACCAGGCCTGCCGTGACGCATCAATCCTCGAGTTTATCCAATCCCTCCCGGAAGGCTATAATACGAATATCGGTTCTCGAGGCGTCTCCTTATCAGGTGGCCAGAAGCAACGGCTTGCCATTGCCCGCGCTCTTATTCGCAACCCGAGTATTCTCCTCCTTGACGAGGCGACCAGCTCCCTCGACTCGGAGAGCGAGCGACTTGTTCAGGCCGCGTTTGAGCGCGCCGGCAAAGGCCGGACGATGGTTGTTGTGGCGCATAGACTGGCAACCGTGCAAAATGCGGATGTGATTTTTGTCCTGGGTGAGGGAGGCGTGTTATTAGAGAAGGGAAGCCATCATGAGCTACTAAGGAAGAAGGGCGTATACTGGCAGATGGTAAGACCGGATCCTTGCCTGAAATTTGTTATTGAGCCGTCACTAACAATCTCTCACTCAGTGTCAAAGCCAAGCCCTCGATCGATAACTCCCTGGCGTTTCTGTCGGCATGATGTTCCTTCGTTGCTCCACATATGCCTTCATACTATCTACCTACTTCACATCTCCGCTTTTCTATCTTCACTCTACTCAGTACTGGCATTATCTGGGCAATTACTGCATATGCATAACCCCCCTCCTGTGACGGAAAAGAATATATGGCTGGCCTAAGATGGCAAGATTATTTTGAATAGCTTCTATCTCCAAACTCATCTAGACTCCGATGCTTTCTATACTTGTAAAAGGAAATCTATAAAAAAAAGAAGGTTCATCATGCATCTCACAAGAGCAGTACCAAATGAAAAATCACGAGATGTGGCCAGTCTAGAGCTCGCTGTAGATTGCCGGAACGCAGCGTCCAGGCAACAAGGAGCTATACCAACGTTCACTTGGACTCCCAGAGCTCATCCAGAGCGTCCATGATGATAGAAGTATGCGTCATGACAAAGTCATGTGCTCCCGGCAAGATCCTCCAGTCGACATGGTCCTTCCCACCAACGAGGGGGAGAGCCTCCTGGGCATAATACTTACTGTCGATAATCTCATCCTTCTCTGCAAAGTAGATAGCCGTGGTGCCGGGCTTTCGTTGGGCAAGGTCAGCCCAGTACTCGTGTTGGTGGGTAAGCGGTGCGTGACGGATACAAGACATGAAGGCACTGACGAAGCCCGAGTGATGGGCTACCATCCAGCGGACATAGTGAAGAACGTGACGCTCCAGAGGGATGAGCTTCTCGCGGTCCCCGGTGGCTGCTTCTGAAAGAGCGATATCCGCCTGCATATCGCCTGGTTTTGCGTCTTTGGGGACTTTGGCGGCGGCGAGGGGCTGCTGCAGCCGCTGACGGGTGAGTCGAGAGACAATACGTTCCGGAACAATACCGGACGAGAACAGAATCCGGGACAAGACACCGAAGCTTTCGGGGCGCACAAGACCTGCGGGTGCAAGAAGGACGAGATATTCAACCATGTCAGGAAAGGCGATGGCGAAATGCACCGCGATACCGCCTCCGAGGGAGTAGCCGATGAGTCTGAAGCCGTTGGTGCCGGTCCAGGCGAGGGGGCTGGAAGCGAGGACGAGGAGGATCTGAGTTGTGTAAAGACGAGGGTCATGAGGGAGGTCACCAACACCGTCACTGAAGCCTCGGCCGAAGAGATCGAACAGCATGACGCGGCAACCACGCTTCACGAGTGCATCAGCAATGTGCATGAGCGTGATGCAGCTTGTCGAGATACCGTGCACCAGCAGAACCTTGGGGCCATCCTCGGAGCCCCATTCATAGACACGAATAGAGCCATACTGTCTCAATGTCAGCGAAGGCCAGGCAACAACAGCTCAAGGAGAGAGGACTGGGGCTTTACTGGTGTCTTGACGTCCCTTGCGCCTGGGAAGGTATCGGGACGATAGATAAGCTTCTCCAGTTGATTGCGACGCGGCGAATCCGGAGGGAAGGTTTTCAAGGGATTCGGGAGGACCTTTGGGCGAGAGGGCCAGCCAGCGCGACGGCCGAGGTAGAGGGCGCCGAGGGTGGCGACGACGGTGGTGGTGATGAGTAGCGAGGTAGAGGGCTCGGCTGGCCAGATGTTGGTGCCAAGTGAGGCCATTGCTGGATGTGTTTTGTCGAGGCGAATACGTTAAGGATCCGTGCCTCTGACCTTGACCGAGATGGGGTGACGCGGTCAACAGCTGAAGGAGAATTCGGGCTCGTCGAAGAGGAGGGGGGTGTGGAAGCGAAAGTTGAAAGCGAAAGGTGGTTCGCTTGGGTTAGAATAGCTCCGGGGAGAGGACAGGAACAGCCCACGAGGAAGTAAGGAGAGCTGTTTCTTTGGATATGAAGGGTTACGGATAGTCACCGCACGAACGTTATCCGTACAGATGTGAGTATATTCCACACACGGATGGTCAGAAGGTCAAAGGTTGGTTGAGGTTGAGGTTTCGCCTGCAGGGCCGCCGGGGGGTGCAGATCAGAAAGTTAGAAAGTGACGTTTTGGCTGCCTATCATGGCCGACACGCGCTGCGTTGCCTTATCACCCGAACCAGGGTCGCGGTGTCTTAGCACGACGACATGGGCGCCACAATGCAGGTCGAGGTAGCATTGCTGATAGGATAGGGTGCTCCTAGTATTAGTACACTTGCTGGGGCTGGGAGGGGGGTTTGGTCACATGAAAAGGTACCATAATACGAGTAAGGTCCCCGATAAAATCATGATAATAAGCAAAATGATCAAGTATGATTTTTAATACATTTTTATTTTCATTTCTTATATAATAATAATAGTCCAAAGGGGCCACATGACCTTGTGCCGACACTGCGGTACTCTTCCTTCATAGCCGTGACTGGCTCTCTAGTTGAGGTAGAGATTCCCCCATCCAGCAGTCCTGAATAGCACGCCAGGATTTAGCAGCGTCCTCGGTAACAAGCGCACAGTGCGGCGCCTCTCTGAAAAGTACAAGCCCAGCGTCGCATCCTGCTTCCCGTGCTAGCTGGGCATGAGATTCGACGCTCGCGGGGGCAACCATGCGGTCAGCACGGGAGAAGAGATAGAGTCGACGGGCGGTCGAGCCGAACACGGCTGGCTCGTTCAGCTCCCGCCGCATGTCGTTGACCGAGGACATCAAGCCGGTCTTCTGCAGCGCGGAGACAGTGGCCACGGTTGCGAACACGGCGGCCATGCCGATCGCCCGGAAGGGTTGCGGGGCGGCGGGTGGCAGTGACACTGCGGCTGCGTTGAATGCCTTCTCGAACGAAGTATCGCCCGGACAGCAGTCGAAGATGATCTGGCGCAGATGGTCGCACAGAAGCGTGCCGGCCGAGTCAGATATTTCATGGGCTAGCTGTATAGCCGTATTGCAGCCGCCGTGGGAGAATATGTGGAGGAGAGCCTGGGGACGATCACGTCCCGGGGCTGGCGGCGGTTGTAGAGCCCTGGTGATAGCGTTCCGGGCTGGCTCCAGCCGGGAGCGGACAGCCGCGAACGAGCGAATGGCGATGTCGGCCAAGACGGTGCGGATGAGGATAAGGGTAGCGCCGGGGAAGACTGTTTGATAGCCCTCGATGTATTTGGCGATCCGCGGCGTTGTCGCACCACCTTGCCATGTGCAAAGGATGATGAGCGACGGCGCTGGGCATCCGCTGCCGCAGTTGTTGCCGCGGGTATCAGCTTGCTTAACACTGGGCTCAAGTAGAAACACGTTGTTTCCTAGAGGCACAAAATGAGCTGAGGGGTTTGGCCGTGGCCCGTCCTCTGTATGAGAGCTCTCCATGGGACTTGAATGGTTATTGGTGCTGGGTATGTGAGTAGGAAACAATCAAGTATGAAATTGGAAAATAGTAACTAGAAGTTAGAAGATAGATTTAACTCAACAAGGTGATGTGGCTTCCCTTGATAATAACCTACATTAATGTAGAATGGTAGGCTTGAGCCTGCCCAGCTGGGGCTTTAGGTTCAAAGGGAGGAAGAGTCCAACCCGGATTAATTCTATAATTCTTTTCTATCCCTTAGTAGAATTTATTCCTTTTTATCATCATTTCCTTATTAGCAATTAAAAGGCTAGCTTATTGTACCTCTTTATTAATTATAGTTTATGTCACAGTACAGTGACAGGATTGCTTACCTTAGTTGTTAATCGCTGATGAAAGCAGGCAAGGCTATGCAGTACATCTTCTCTCAAGGAGAAAAGATAGCGAATCAACCACCTTACCACCCGTTTTCGTGCTCCTACAGTGGCTCACAACAGTCAGTTTGGTCTTGCCTTGGGAAGACCCCAACACACAAGTCGTCGAACATCAACGGTAGCCAACAGTTACGCACGTGGGCTTGAGGAAGTAGAGTAGAGTCTCTTCGGCCAAGGTATGTGACGCTGCCCTCTCTACCTAGTCAGCAACAGACTTTGAGGTGTTACCACCAAGCGGTCTGCGATTAAGTACACGTTGTGCTTCTAGTAGTAAAGTGTCCAAATGACTCAGCCACAGCAAACGTCAATCTGACTTGGGGGGGGCGGTTTGATCCGAGTCGGACTTCAAAGTCTACCCTGAGAGGGCTAGAGACGGGGTGCCACTAAAAGAACGCAAATCAGCAGGATCAGATCACCGTTTGGTCGCTGTGAGTTATAGTAACCGAAGATAGCCAAACTACCCGGAGTAGCCCGTCCTATGGAATGAAGCTACTGATCAACGTCTGGGCTGTCACCAGAGGCATGTGAAGCTTAAGGGGCCTAAGTGAGTGAAACAGCGTCATCGCTTGGAGGGGCGCTTTGCCCGCTGCAGTGGTCAATGTCAAGCCACAGCGGATGCACCCGCCACACCAGCGCCTGGCCCCAGGCTCAATGACTCCCTGCAACAAGCCACAGGGCTTTGGAAATACAGTTGCTTCATCACGCTCCACTCACCCGCTGACCGCCGCGATAAGCCTCCACACTTGCCGCCCTTCATCATAGTCGCGTGTCTCGAGTTGCCGGGGATTCATCTCAACCTCGAAAGCTTCGTTGGTCTCTTCTCTCTCCCTCTCTCTAAAAAAAAACAGCACTGCTGGAACTCTCCTCAAAACTCTGCTTCCACGCCTCCAGATTTCTCTCGTGACTCTTAAAGACCTTAATTCTCCTCTCTTCCTTTCTTTCTTGGACTTTCCATCGGCCCAGCATCGCCCCGCGTCTTCTCTTCGTCGGTATCTTACCGCCCTTTTGCGTTGGCCCATCCGTTGAACCCCCTCATCATCCTCGGCTACCTGCTTTTCACTCACTTAATCTTTTGTCAGCCTGCTGCGTTGTACTCTCGCTTTGACTCTTCCAAAATATTTCATCGGGTTCCCGAAGCACCTATCATTTGACACTTCAGCTGAATTCAGAGCCACGGCAAACGTCTGGGTCGGCTTCGTCGATGTTGGCCAACCATGTCCAGCCCTCGAGGTGGCTCGCCTGGCGCTGAGCAGCAAGAACCAACCGACACACCCGCTCTCACTCCTGATGGTTCTAGCACGATCGAAGATACCGATACCACGTCGAGGATACAGCCGAGCGAGGCGACGGAGGCCCGGCGCGAGGGGCCTCCAGCCGAGAACGATCTTCTGCCTGCGAGTGTAGCGACGATCGAACACGAGACTCGATCTGGCGATGGCCCCGACGCAGACCGTCTAGCATCACAGCTTAGCCTGCTTGATACTCAGCTAGGTTCACTCGATCGCAACACTTCTGTAAACCAGGATCAGGACGCAGGTTCGTCTTTGGCCGCGCATCCCTCTCATCCAGCGCTTCCTCCCCCTCCACCGACGAGCCACGCGGAGTCTTTGCAGCAACCGATAGATCTCAACCACAGCCTCCCACCTCTGAATCACAGTCTTCCGCCGACTCCGAGAGAAGAGCATCCGGACCGGGACTTTGGGTCATCGGCGACACGATCCGAAAGACGAAGGTCGACAGTGAGCTTTCGAGAAGGCGATGGCGAGGAACATGTTTCTTCATCATCAAGAAACTCTGCCGCTCGGGATTATCATCTAGGAAGACAGGCCAGCTTCCCCGAGGGCAACGAGCAGGCCGAGTTTGCACTGCCCAGGTGGCAGCCAGATGCAGAAGTCACCTACTGCCCTATCTGCCAGACGCAGTTCAGCATATTCGTTCGGAAGCATCACTGTAGAAAGTGCGGGCGGGTGGTTTGCAACTCATGCTCTCCGCACAGGATTATTATTCCTCATCAGTATATCGTCCGACCTCCAGGAACCGATGCTACATTGCCACGTGGGTTCCTATACGAAGGGTTTACAGCTGGCTATGGCGATCTGAATGGCCCAGTGGGAGGAGAACGAGTCCGGCTATGCAATCCATGCGTGCCTGACCCCCAGACAGCGCCACCACAAAGCCCAGGTGCTGCTATGGGAGGGGCCCCAGGCCGTTCTACGCACCAGCGCTCCAGGAGTAGCTTTGCAGGCAACTACGGCACGACACCCTCTTCCAGTCGTTATCCCGGCTCCTACGCAGAGAGTAGGGGCAGCGACCAATTTAGGAGATATTCGTCTGGAACGCGCAGCATCACAATGGTGAGCAGACTGATTTGCCCGACCAAATTTCACGTATTGACCTTCTGTCAGGCAGCAGGAGTGCGACCAGCGCCAAGCGGTTCGACCTCACGCATGGCACATCATGGATCACTTCAGCGATTGCCTCACACCGGGTCATCGTACCCAGCACGCCACAGCTCATTGGCTGGCGCATCTTCATCATCCCGGAACCGCATGCTACCACCAACTCCTCAGATTGCCGAAGAAGACGAATGCCCTATCTGCCATCGGGAGCTTCCGCCTCGGGAACTCCCGAATTTCGAGGCTGCGCGTGAGGCACACATAGCATCCTGCATTCAGAGCCACAGCACGTACGGCAGTCCACGCGTATCTGCTCCCGGTAGCACTGAGCCGGCGGGACCCTCCCCTCCGTTGAGGCGGACGGGAATGTACAAGTACATCGCCACCGAGAAGGACTGTATCGACGATGCGGAATGCACGATCTGCCTAGAGGAGTTCACGGTCGGCGTTGGCATGGCAAGACTGGAGTGCCTCTGCAGGTTTCATCGCAGTTGTATATCGGCTTGGTTCGTGAACCATCCAGGTCGATGCCCGGTTCATCAGCACGATGGTTTCGGATTTTGAATGGTGACTTTGACGGCAGTGCATAATGATTTGATTGATACATCAGAGGAGTTGGGGTCGCATGCGGTCGGATATGATTTTTGCGTTTGTATTCGCCGGCTCCTGAAGGAGCTCGCGGGGCGGCCGTCTGAAGATGCGAGCTACTGCTTCCGCAGCCTGTGAAAGTTGACGACATGGCAACTGTTTTCGGCGTCTCTGGAGGTTATTGAGGGACAGGGTGTCATTTCACCATACAGATTTAGGGAGATACCTGGCATATTGCAAATGCATGGAATGGAATTGATTTCTTGATCTTAAAAGGTCCCGGAAAGCCAATACCTGGGGACTCGAACCTCGTCAGGCGTCAGGCAATATGATGGAAGGATAGGATTCTTTCCCTTGGATCGCGCAACGGCCATCTTAACTAAAGGTTTGAATGGGGAAGCGTTGAAAAGCGATGGTCGAGCAAGGAAGCGGTTGGTGAAATTACCATGTGGATGTGGATGTGGGTGCGGGAAGATAGTGGATACCAGTCAGGTACCTAAAGCTCAGAAGGAGGGGGAGCTGAAGTGGAGGAGATGGTGATGTTCCCCAGCTAGCGGTATTAGCGTGGGCTGGTGACGTGAGTGAGGCACTTACACCTACAGTACTACTGGAGATAGCACCATCGTGGTTTGACACAGTGGAGGACAAGAGGCAGGGCCCTTCCAGAAAAAAAGTTGACAAAAGTACTTACTCTCTCTGTCAAGATTAAACTGGATGTGGTAGAGAGTTATACTGTAAGAATACATGAAATTGCCATACAGGTTTTCGTCATTGCCACATAGTTTGTGTGCTTTACATGGCTCGCATACCAACCGCTCAGCAGTCTCGTCCCAGCTGCTCATCCGTCTCGAGGTGACATTTTGAGGTGTTCCAGCTGGACAGGGGTACGCACGCAGCTTGGAATCGATCGAGACCCGCACCGGATCCTTGCTGCGCATTTACGGCGATTACGTAGCTGGTGCCAAGTGCCCGGTGTGCTTATCCATCGCTCGTGCCTGGACACGTAAAGGCAAACCTGAAAGCCCAAAGGGAGTTTTCCCCTCTGTTCCTGAATAATGGCACGTTCTTCTTTCGGGTTTAAGAGGGTCTGCGATGACCTCCTGTCACTAACTGATAGTAGTTGTACATATACATAGACAAGTCCCGTTCTGGCTAGACTGACTTTTTGAATATGAGGGGGGGTCCAGGGGAATTCGCGCCAAAGGAGCTCGCCTTCAGCCTGTAGAAATCTCCTTGGCTTCGAGACATCAGAAGGAAACAGTAGAAAGAAGAACCTGACGTAATAGTGGGTGTGATTGGGGGGGCAATGATGGTCTGCATCACGGATGAATGTCCGCCGAGATGCGTCAGGCCAAGGCACAGGGGGCGGGTTATCGTGAAATCCTTCGCTAGTGTGCAATAGACAAACGGACGGAGGGCAAGCCTCAATGCTTGATTGCCGGCTCCCGTGTGTGTGTCTTTGTCTCTGCGCTTGTCGGCTGGTTGGCTGTGATTCAAGCCAAGATATGTAGGCAGTACTTCCCAGCCACGCAACTGCAAGTGCATGTGTCACTGATACCTGACATTGCTACTTGCTCAGTAGTAGTAGACAGGTATGAGTTTGCGCTGAAAAGGGTGAGTGTCAGCGGGAGGGAGCATAGAGGCTTGACGCTACAGACTGGAGGCAGATCATGGGGTGTCACCGATGAAGATCCCCATTGTGTCAGATCCAGAGAAAGCTGGTCTCTCCGTGGAACTCCAGAAAGCTTGATTTCGATTGCCCGTCATCCCAGAAACTTAATTCACACATGTTAGCTGCATGGGGGCAAACGTATAGTCTCTCAACAGCTGCAGAGTACATACAGTACTGTAGTAGGATGACCCGCCTCATCGAAGCTGTAACCAAGGTATTAGTACCACTATAGTAGCTGGTGGTAGTAGCCTGTGGGTGGGGTTTTTGTTTCTCTTGGTCCAGCTCCCGCCTCGCCCGGCGCCGTCTCCGAACCTTGCTTGACCACTGGCACTGGCAGGCTTGCACCACTGGTCGCTCAGTGCTCGCACCCTCCGCTGAACCACAGCCACCCCCAAGGAGCTGTGTTGGATCCCTCCCCTCATCACCTCCTCCACATTCAACTCACCTCACTCTCCCCCTTCTCCCTTAATTAGTAAATTTACTGTGCTTTCTCTAGCTCGGCTACTTCTGCGCCATCTATTCTTTCTACTCTTGTGCCGTCGTTCTGTCTGCTGCATTTCCTTCTGTATCTTTTCATGCTCTCCTTCGTTTTTTCGGAGAACCCGAAGGTCAGTCTCTGGTTGACCAGAAACGCCTGGTGACATTCCTGGTCGCTGTTGTCGTCATCATCCGAAGCTCTCCAACCACCCGCTACGCCGCCAGCTTGCTCCAGAGCTCCTCGAGCTATCACGACCACGGCAATCCACTTTCTGGGCGTCTACGCACGATACTTACCACGGCTGCATCACCGAATTGGCTGGCGTTCGATCCGCGTTTAGCCAGCGCTCTTTCGCGCCAATATGGCGACCGCATCTGAAGCTGCTGAGCTCAAGGTTGAGGGTGTGATTGAGGCCGCCGAGAACCCCAACACTAACGTCAGCGCCGATGCCGCCCAGCACGAGATCGTCGAGCAATCGAAGAACGCTGGTGTTGCCGCCTTCCAATTCGACCCTGATGCCACTCCAGCCGAGAAAAGAGCCCAAGCCCAAGCTGTAAGTCCAGCCGTGGACATGCCTGTGCACTCGCCGAGGCCACTGATGAAGTGTGTCTCTCTTTGCATTCGATCGAAGCTGACATGCGATTTTTCAATGGTCGTTGCAGGCAATTCCACAAGAACTTCAGAATAGTAGACGCAATAAGGCCACCGCAGTCGCAACTGATGTCGACGATGGCACCGGCCCTGACGAGGACCTCCCAGAGCCCAGCAAGGAGGGTGTGCTCGATGTAGCCCGCGACGCCCAAGGCCGGGTTCTCCACGATGGCGAGGACCCGGGCGCCTCAGAACCCCCATATTCGCGCACAGGTTGGGCTCCGACTCTCGGATGGGCAATGGACAGTGCCACCGAGGGCGAGAGCTTGCTCGACCATGCTACGTGGCTGGAAGGGAAGCTGCCGGATACCCTGTATGGAGGTAAGACAAGTTTTATTCCCTGTTTGCAACACTTGCTGGATACAGCATCTAACTCCTCTCACCAGACTGGTATCACAATACTGGTGTCATCATTTTTGGCTGCACAGTCTCATGGCTTGTCGCAGTTCTCGGTGGTGGCCTTGGCTGGGTCATGATTGTCATGGCTTTCTGTGGCACCTACTACCGAACCTCACTCAGGCGTGTGCGCCGTAACTTCCGTGACGACATTACCCGCGAGATGGCCCTCAAGCGCCTCGAGAACGATAATGAATCTCTGGAGTGGATCAACTCTTTCCTCGTTAAGTTCTGGCCTATCTACCAGCCCGTGCTTGCTCAGACGGTCATCAACGCTGTGGACCAGGTGTTGAGCTCTGCCACTCCAGCTTTCCTCGACAGTTTGAAGCTGAAGACGTTCACTCTTGGTACCAAACCCCCGCGCATGGAGCACGTCAAGACGTACCCTAAGACTGAGGACGGTATTGTCATTATGGACTGGAAGTTCAGCTTCAACCCTAATGATACGGCCGACATGACCTCACGCCAGATCAAGAACAAGCTCAACCCCAAGGTAGTATTGGAGATTCGAATCGGAAAAGCTATGATCAGTAAGGGTCTCGACGTTATTGTTGAGGACATGGCCTTCTCTGGCATCATGAGGCTCAAGATCAAACTCCAGATCCCCTTCCCTCACATCGACCGTGTGGAAATGTGTTTCCTCGAGAGGCCGACCATCGACTACGTGTGCAAGCCTCTGGGCGGCGACAAACTTGGATTTGACATCAACTTCATTCCCGGCCTCGAGAGTTTCATTCTGGAGCAGATCCACGGCAATCTCGCACCAATGATGTACGCACCGAAGGTCTTTCCAATTGAGGTCGCCAAGATGCTCGCCGGCACACCTGTAGACCAAGCAGTTGGTGTGGTAGCGATCACTCTCCATGGTGCACAGGGTCTCAAGAACACTGACAAGCTAGGCGGTAGCATGGATGCGTACGCCGTTCTCTCACTTAACAAGCGCCAGGAACTGGCCCGAACCAAGGTCATCAGCGACAATTCCAATCCTCGGTGGAACGAGACTCATTACATTATTGTTACGTCATTCAACGACTCTCTTGATATTCAGGTTTGGGACAAGAATGAGTTCCGACGATCGAAAGAGCTTGGTGTGGCTTCTTTTGCTCTCGAGAATCTGGAGGAACTTCACGAGTACGAAAACGAGCGCATTGAGATAATCAATGACGGCAAAGCTCGCGGCATTGTTTCATGTGACCTTAGGTTCTTCCCTGTCCTCGAGGCTACGAAGCTACCAGATGGCACTGAGGAGCCAGCTCCGGAGTCCAACCAGGGCATCCTTCGCTTCACCGTAGAGCAGGCAAAAGACTTGGATGGTACCAAGAGTCTTGTCGGTCTGCTCAATCCCTATGCTTGCATGTTCCTGAATGGAAAGGAGGTCCATCAGACCAAGAAGCTTAAACGTACAAACAACCCCATCTGGGACGGTGGCTCAAAAGAGATCCTCATCACAGACCGAAAGAAGGCTAAACTCGGTGTAACCATCAAGGATGACCGCGACCTTGCTGGCGACCAAGTCATTGGCAAGTACCAGATCAAACTCGACGATATGCTGGAATGCATGGAGCAAGGCAAGGAATGGTACAACCTGTCTGGTGTGAGTACTGGCCGAGTCAAGATGATGGCCAAGTGGAAGCCTGTTGCTATTCAAGGCATTGCGGGAACTGGCGGTTACTCCACACCAATTGGTGTCATGCGTTTGCACTTCCAGAAGGCCACTGACCTCAGAAACTTCGAGGCATTCGGCAAGTCGGACCCTTACGTCCGTGTTCTACTCTCAGGGATCGAGAAGGCCCGCACTGTCACGTTCCGCAATGACCTGAACCCCGAATGGGACGAGGTCCTCTATGTCCCGGTTCACTCAGAACGCGAGCGCCTGACGATTGATGTAATGGATGCTGAGAAGATGGGTAAGGATCGAAGCCTGGGTCTAGTGGAGCTCTTCGTCGGTGACTATGTCGCCCAGGATGCACACGGCGAGTACCTGACTCATGACCGCAAGGTACTCCGAGAGGACGGCTTGCGCCTCCATGGAAAAGGCATCGTCAAGGGCCAACTTCATTACACGGCCGCCTTCTACCCATGCGTCAACGTCGCGGACCCTGAAGATGATGAGGAAGAGGAGGAAACCAAATCTGTGTCCACGAGTCGGCCCTCTACCGATAGGCCTGCAGCTGCTGGCAAATTCCGCGCTAGCCTCGACAAGGAGAAGGGCGCACTCAACGGTGATGCCGTGCCTGGGTCTCCAAGCACAGGGGGTCGACCTTCATTGGAGGTATCGAAGGGACCAGCGAAGGTTCGTATGAGTCCTGAGGAGCTTCTCAGACGCGAGTCAGGCCTTCTCATATTCCGCTTGATGGAAGCTGAGATGCCTGAAAGCAACACTCGCCTCGAGGTGTTTGTTGATGACATGGCCTACCCTTCATACGTGTCGTCGACAGTGCACACCCGGCATCACAAGTTCGAGGAAATTGGAGACTGCATTATTCGCGAGCTTGACGTCTCGCGCCTGACAATCAAGGCTCGTCGTAAGGGCTCGGATGAGAAAGATGATGATCTCGCTTTCCTCACAGGCAACACGCTGGAGACTCTCAAGCAATGCCTTGTACGTGTCAGATTTTCCCTAGAACGCTAAGAATGCGAGCTGACCAGCGTCACAGAACAACCCGACTACGCTCCAGTTGAAGAGCATGAACGGCGGGTCCTCTTCGGTCAAGGTCAGCCTCAAGTACATACCCATCAACATGGTGCTGGACCCCAGCGAGAGCATCAACAACATGGGCAACCTTCGAGTAGATGTTCTGGATGCCAGTGATCTGCCGTCTGCCGATCGTAACGGCAAGAGTGACCCATACTGCAAGTTCGAGCTAAATGGCCAGGAGGTCTACAAAACCAAGGTGCAGAAGAAGACCCTACATCCAGCATGGAACGAATTCTTTGAGGTTGCAATTCCATCTCGAACTGCAGCCAGATTCAAGGTGGACGTTTACGACTGGGACTTTGCGGACAAGCCTGATTTCTTGGGATCTGCAGAAATCAATCTCGCTACTCTTGACCCCTTTAGGAAAACGGAGTCACGCCTCATCCTTGATGGCAAATCTGGAAGCGTTCGCATTGGACTCTTGTTCAGGCCAGACTATGTCACACGCGCACGTCATGGAACGTCGACATTCTCTGGCACGTTCGCTGCTCCAGGGCGCATCGTCACAGGTGTTGCGGGCGCACCCATCAAGGGCGGCGTGGCCGTTGCCGGTGCTGTGGGCCACGGTGTAGGCAAGGGAGCGAGCTTTCTACGACGAGGCATCTTTGGCAAGAAGGGTGATGGTAACGACATCATTGAGGAAGACCCTGACGATGCTCCTGTCAGCAACGGCACCAGCCGTCAGTCCACCGTAATCCCACAAATTGTGGAGTCCGTCGAAAACAGGCCCCCGACGAGTAACGGTCATTCGCGGACGAAGAGCATCGGGGCTTCTTCCACCCATAGCGGGATGCCTGGAGCCCAGAATGGCACAGCCAGTTTCACTGTTGTCAGCGCTTCCGGTTATCCGTCCGCAACCGATCTGTACATCACGATCTCCCAGATCTTTCCCAGGGAAAAGACAGTCGGCAAGACGAAGCACCACAAGTCATCCACCGGGGAATGGACATTCGATGAGACTTTCACGTTCTCATGTGCGCCAGATGCACAATTCAGGATTGAGGCCAAAGGGGAGCACACTCTGCGTAGCGATGATGATCTCGGCGAGCACGCTTACTTTGTCGACGAGAGTGGATCAGGCCAAGCAAAGGCATTAAGCGTCGGTAGTGGCACGGTGACAGTGAAGAGCTCATTTCAGCCGGCGGAACCCAGCTATGCTGATAGCCCGAAGTCTGGCCTGCGGAGGAGCTTCCTCAGCAAGCGTGAGCCTCGTGCCAGCCGAGAGTCGACGCCAAATGCTTAGACAGGACGACGCCTCGGTTCCCTTCGCGCCACGAGCTCTTCAGCAAGACGGGTGTTTTCGATGTGAAGCGTAGTTGAGAACTTGGTGGCGCAGATTCGAGGACCCTATTCTGCTTCACTCGCCTGCATGTCTGCGAATGGCCTTTATGCATATGCGATACTTCTTTTTCGTCTTCTGACTTCTGGGTTTATTATTTGTTGGTGGCATAGGCTGGCCTGGGATCATGGAGATCATGAAGCCAGGCTTCAGCAGACGTTGGTCATTCTCTGTTAATTACTCCCTTGTGACGCTTCAAAGCCTACGCTCGTGGCTATGGCCTTTCGCCTTTTTCGTGTCTAAAATGCTCAAATGCTCTCTGCAGGTTGTGGCTTACAGTAAAGCTTAGTATGCACCAGATATCATAGTGAGAATGAGTCAAAAATGATATGACCAGAAATGCATTGATGTATACTTTCAGGCGTGGCCTTGGATCATCTACTGCCAGTCCAAAAGTGTCGCTCCGAGAGGGTCACGTGAAGTCTAGCTATTTTGAGCGGGTACCTGGCTGCTGCAGCTCACGCCACCAAAGCAGAAGTACCCTTGATGCTGACACATGGACTACTAGGCTGCAGGAGCTCACATTGCAGAGTGACGCGCCGCCGAAGCTGCCTGAGCTGCTGGATCCTGTGAACCTCAAACGAACCTCATCCTTGTGTTTCCACATCATCCGTCCATCAACCGTATCACCTCATCCGACCCGCCATCACTACCCATCCCAGACCGCTCAAGTTCTACGTTTCTTCGAATTCGACCACCTCATCGATCGAGGCTTGCACGTTCACCAGCTGGCCCCCCTTCTACCACGGAGCTTTTGAGGCAGCGACCGTTGGGGGAATCGAAAGACATCGAAGGCATTTCGACCGATACCAGATCTGTACCAAGATGGATTCTCTCGTTGCGCGATACAGTCGGCCTGCTTTCGAGCAGAGCGAGATGCTCCATGAGGAGATTGAGGAGCTCACCAACCCCGTTCCCAGCATCTCCCTCAAGTTTGCCATGCCTCCCATAGCACAGGTATGCCTTTCCCTCTGAAGTTGCACTAAGGGCTCTGAATGATCTGTTAGCCGCGTGTGAGAGCAGATGATGAGCTAACATCAAGCTATCGTAGCCATCCCAATGGCTGCGCGCCGCGACCGACGACCGCTCCAACCCCAACTGCCCTATCAAGATCGCCCACGGTACAACCACCCTCGCCTTCCGCTTCCAGGGCGGCATCATCGTCGCCACCGATTCTCGTGCTACAGCCGGTAACTGGATTGCGTCTCAGACCGTCAAGAAGGTCATCGAGATCAACTCCGTCCTTCTCGGCACCATGGCCGGTGGCGCTGCGGATTGCCAGTACTGGCTCGCTTGGTTGGGTATGCAGTGCCGCCTCCACGAACTCCGTCACAAGCGTCGCATCAGCGTCGCCGCCGCCAGCAAGATCCTCGCGAACCTCGTGTACAGCTACAAGGGCATGGGCCTGAGCATGGGTACCATGTGTGCTGGCGTGACACCCGAGGAGGGGCCTGCGCTCTACTATGTTGACAGCGACGGCACGCGTCTGGCAGGAAACCTTTTCTGCGTGGGCAGTGGTCAGACTTTTGCGTACGGTGTGCTGGATGCGGAGTACAACTACGATCTGAGCGTGGAGGATGCGTTGGAGCTCGGCCGTCGAAGTATTCTCGCTGCGACGCACAGAGATGCTTACTCCGGTGGTTACATCAACTTGTACCATGTCAAGGAGGAAGGATGGGTCAAGCATGGTTTCAACGATACGAACCCTATCTTCTGGAAGACGAAACTGGAGAAGGGCGAGTTCACCAACGTTACGAGCGAACTGGAGTAGAGTGGCTGTGGTGCCTGACATTGGAGGGGGTGCGGGTTTGCAGAGAGCGGCATCCACGTTTGAGAATGGAAGCGCAATGTAACCTTGTACAACAAGAGGAAGATCATGGTACACATAACAGGATTGATATTTCATTTAAAACACGCCCCGTGCGCCTTCGCCATGCTTGATCCTGCTCCATGTGCGTCGAGCTGCCATATCGGCCAGCTTTCATGAACCCATAAACAAGTAGTATTACAATTTTCCGATCCCACATCGTTTGCCCGTCGTTATGCCACCTGCGCAAATCCATCCCGTCGCAGCCATCCGTCAACGCCCAGCAGACCTTGCCCATGAGCAGGATCCATCGGCCACTTGGGCACGGGTGTGGCTCCCAGGTCCGTGTGCCACCCGTTCTCGAACATCTCCATCCCCGCCCACGCGATCATAGCCGCATTATCCGTACACAGCTCGATGGGAGGGCTAATCACTTCCAACTTGCCCTCCAACTGCGGAAGCCTGACCTTCAACGTCTCCCTCAGCACGTGCCCAAGGAAGCGGTTCGAAGCAACGCCGCCGGCCACGACAAGGGCATTTTGAAGGGCCGGCAGGAGGGTGCTGGGATCGGCTTCAACAGCGAGGCAAATACGGCCGACGAGGTGCTGGAAGGCGGAGGAGAGGGTCTGGCGAGCGAGGGCACGACGTTCGGGGAGCGGCATGTCAGGCCTGGAAGTTGTGATGCGGTCGACGGTGGAGTAGATGCTGCTGAACGAAAATGCTACCTCTCGAGACTGCCTGAACGGCAGAGGGATGGTCCAGTCGTAGCCGGTGGGGGTGGCTACCATCTCCTGTCCGCGAGAGGCGCAGGGTTTGAAGAAGCTGTAGGGATCTGGTTCTTCAGACGGGAAGGCGAAGGATTCGAGCAGTCGGCCGTACATGACGTCCGGGGAGGCGGCGATGAGGGACACAGGGAGGATCAGACGGGCGGTCTGGTCGAGGACGTTGCCGATGGCCGAGTCGAGGGTGGTGGCGATGATACGGTGGCAGGTCAGACTGGTGGAGAGGACGAGCTGGGTGTGGCCGCCCGAGACGAGGAGGGACAGGAAGGGGAAGCAAGGTCGAGGAGACGAGTCCGCAGAACTGAGAGCGCTGACGAGCTGAGGCGTCAAGGCGTGCGCCTGCATGTGGTGAACACCGAGGAAGGGAACATCCCACGCGACGGACAGTCCCTTTGCCGTGTCCATGCCGATGGCGAGGTTGGTGGTCATGCCGGGGCCTCGGGTGACGCAGACGAAGTCCGGGACGAGCCGCGGGGAGCCATCTTCGGCGTAGCACAGCCTGGGCGGCGAGGGGAAGGAGGAGAGCCATGGGTCCTGTTCGGTGGCTCTGGCTGGTGGTGGCCTCGGGAGGTGGTTCACGGCCCGACGGACGAGCTTTGCGAGAGCGGTGGCGTGTCCCACCACGGCGACGGCTGGATGAACACCCTTGAAGGCGCGGTTGTCGGAGGAGATGCGCTCGTTGAAGAGGAGGGAGGCGGGGGATCGGCGCGAGGGACGAGCGAGGATGGCGACTGCTGTGTCGTCGCAGGAGGATTCAATGGCGAGTGTGGTGAGACGACGGCGGTGGCGGCAGAGGCATTTGGTGTTATAATTGGTGATGGTTATAGACTGGAGGAGTTGCTGCCATCTTGGTGATATGGCTGGGGGCATCGACGGAAAGGTCAGAGTTTCGGATGGAGGAGGATGGAGGAGGACTGGTGGCCGTGAAGAGGATGAAGTGACGTTGTAAAAGTTGCAGCTCATGATGTGGCTCTTTCAAGGGTTAGGGTAGCTGTAATAACGTCTGCGTTGAAGGGATTCCAACGGAACTTCATCGGTATAGCATCACTACCAGAGCTAAAAGAAGCGGTGTCTCTCATGAAGATGATTTCATTAAAGCTTTTTAAGAAGGTCCCACGAAATATTACCAGACGATGGTTCGTTGCGTCAATAGACTGCGGAAGTCGGTGTTTCGGTTGGAGATGGAGACAGAGGATGTTGGATTGTATCCTAGAATGAAGTCGGGTCTCATGTAACGAGAGATTGTATCGAATGTGCTGCAAGTGATGGTAGAGGCGATGGTTATCGGTCTTCGTTTGACTCTGCATTCTGCCTGTGCTTGTCGTTTTCATCGTCGGTGCTTGTCAGAGAAGCCTGTTACTCTCTTCAGAAGGAGATTTCAAATCCTGTCCGCTGCAAACGTAGTAGCATTGGTGGTTACTAGAAGGCATCCAGGCTAGCTCCCTCTACGAAGATCACGCTGTGCTCCCTTTGACTGTTTTGCCACCATCTCTATGGAACGAATCGAAAAAGGGGTGTTCTAGGAGCTCCTTCGCAGTCTTGCGCTTTTCCGGCAGCCACTCGATCATACCAGTCACGAAGTCAAGGAATAGTTCCTTTTCCTCTCCGGAGAGAGTTGTCACTGTGTCAGCCAACCTCCTCTCCTGTACAATAAGGTCTTTTCGCATGATTTGATCTGTAGGCAAATGTCAGTTCCCCCCATATATCTCTTGGTGGAAAAGACAGAGAGGGCTTACTTTGCCTATCAAAGAACGGACCACCCCAGAATTCGTTCATGGTCCAGCACTCTTTGTTCTGAAAGTTCAAAACCGGCTTTTTCAGCTTATATGCACGGTATTTTCTCTCCCTCTCGACGACTTCGAGAGGAGGTTCTCCCAAGAGAGAAACCATCTGCGAGAGGTGGACGTGTGCATCATACTCGCCATCCTTCCCGGCAGGCCGATCGAATAAGCTGACGTCTTCTAGAAGATTCCAGAGCTGTTATACATCATTGTCAGTATCTCGGAGGAACTGGAAGGCTCTGCGCTGGGGCTGAGAAGATATACTGACCATGAGACCAAAGTTCCAGATATCAACACTGTAAGACCAGGGGCAACCGAGGAGGACCTCTGGAGCGCGATAGCGATGAGACTGAATAGGTGCGACGTGGTGAAGATAATCTTGGCCGGGAAAGCTGAGGTTGAAGTCCCCTAGCATGGGTAACAGAGGGCCGTCCTGAATGGGTCCAAAGTTATTCCGTGAAAGGTAGATAGAACGACCGTCACTTTGGGTATATTTCGGTTGGGGTTTCTGTGTGTGAAAATAAGCAAATTCCTCTAGGACTTTCTCGTTCTCAATTGTGATCATTATGTTATCGTCCTTGATATCTGAAGTAGGTCAGTAACAGGCTCCAGAATCCCGTGAGGGCTTTCTCTCTAGCTACCCACCAGTGTGTATAAGCTGGCATTCAGTATGGAGGTAATCTAGGGCATGGAGAAGGCAGTAGACGAAGAACTTGAAGAGTGGTAGCGATAGCTTTTGTTCCCTCATTTGGTGCTGGAAGTCAACGAGAGTCTCTCTCATTGGCTCGTACACCAGGCAGTGGTGAGTACCCTCGGGTCCTTTGAGATGAAACTCATCAACTGGGATGCGGATAAAGGCAAGCCCGTCGTGGGAACGGTTGGCGTTGCTAATAAGCTTCAAGTATTCGACTTCCTTTGTAGCATCGTTACGAAGAGATGGAATCTTGATGCTGACGAAACGGGGGATAAGGGACTCTTCTTCTTCTCTACTACTCGATGTTAGCAACCAGAGTTTGGTATTGTATGACTGACTGACTCCTGTGTGGCGGGCGCGTACTATTGAAGATTCTCAGCGAGCCACACGGTGGAGGCTCCGCCAA
The DNA here is from genome assembly GCA_008271525.1 of Sarocladium brachiariae. Classification (NCBI taxonomy): domain Eukaryota; kingdom Fungi; phylum Ascomycota; class Sordariomycetes; order Hypocreales; family Sarocladiaceae; genus Sarocladium; species Sarocladium brachiariae. The sequence continues at coordinate 3,042,772 of RQPE01000001.1, forward strand.
AACCAATCTTGGCAATCACCTTGAACCTGTCATCCAGTACTTGTCCTGGATGGGCTGGGAAGAAGGCTTTGAGTTGAGCACTGGGCAGCAGCGCTTCCTCAAGGGGATGTTTGAGATCGGAAGCCACTAATCGAGATCGGTGACTCTGACTACAAATAGTGCGACGCCGAAAGAGGCGCAAAAGAGACCGCGGCTTTATAGTCGACAGCATGGCTGACCTGGATATCGAAGAGAGAAAAGAAGAGGAAAATGAGTGACGGAATCATGGAAGGGGCATGTGTGTCGGACAATGAACAGGGCCACACACCATGGAAGGCTGTCTACCTTATACATGCGCCACACCGCCCTTGACCCGACACAGCACTGCAACAAACGAGGGGCGTAACAGTAAAATTGATAACGTGCGTAGATATGTAGTTGAACACTGGTGTTAGCAGTCTGGTTTCCTTGGCCAATTTCTCGCTGCAAGTCTTTCGCACTTTGTGGCTAGGCGAGCTGATACAAGACTGGCAAGTTAACGAACAGTGGACTTGTTGGGCGCGCGAAGCAGGCTCAGGTGCTTCGGTCAAGTGCTCTTGAGTAAGTGAGGCAAAGCCGCGAACGAAAGAAACTTCACAATCCTTGTCATCATGAATGCAAAATGCTCCCATTTAGATTGATTTGTGCTATTTAAACAAACTGGACAACACCTTCCATGCTGTTTTTTATCTTAAGACCCAATTCGACCACTCGCACCTACATCCTCCACTCCCTCCATCAAACCCTCCAAACTCTTCGCTCTGCTTGGTCCTCTCGCCTTTCGGGTTGACCAGCGTCCCGCCAACTCTCATATCATTCGCCAGGAGCTGTGGATTCTTTAGGTCCAACCTCTGTCTATCGTCCATCGGCCACTCCCACACCACCTTCTTGTCTGGATCGCCGCCATGGGTATCCAGTGTGATGGTCACAGGATACGGCATGGTGCCTGGTCGAATAAGCTCCGGGGAGACGTCAAGTCCCGGACCAGATTCGATAAGTGCGGAGGCATTGCGGGCCAGGGCTTGGGTCCAGATCTGTACCAGGAACCGAGTCTCAGCCCATGTGGTCATGAAAGCAGCTTCGGTCTTACGGCAGCCGCCGTCCTCGTCGATGGGAATATCTCCGTCATCGGTCTCATTGATTCGAGTGACCGACTTGAGGAAGATGGTGCGGCGGAAGTAAGTGTAGAAACCGTAATGCTCTGTAGCCAATCCTCGATCATACAGACGAACGGGCTGCTGAACCGGGTTAGGAAGCAATCTTGCTCCGGTTGGTGTCCCGTCGTCGTTAAGTTCAGGAGGCAGAAGTCTATTGAGCAGGTCGCTGAGGCTCTCATTCCCGTCGTCGTCGTCGTCTCCGTTGTTGCCAGCACTTTGTCGCTTCGAGAGCAACGGAGCACTGACAGTATCATTCATATTATCGAGAAGGCTTATATAGAATGGGGTCGGCTCGCCACCCTTTTCTTCTGACGTAATGTTGTCGGTAGTCTCGCCCAGGAAGAACATCTCCTTGAAGGCAGGTGGGCTTGGGCTGGGGTTGAAGTCGCTAGGTTCGACGCGGGCTGCAAGTCTGTTCGCCAGTGTGGTGAAACCCGTTGCACGTCGCCCGATTATTTTGGGAGGGTCGCCATTTGGTATATCCCATGCCTTGCGGGTGCTGTTATCCCATTGGATCTGCATGATCACAGTTGGCTGGTTGCCCTTGAATGGGGCTACAGCTTTCTGATCCTCCTTGGGCAAGAAGCAGCTCCACATAGTAGAAGGCCTTGTGCAGCCGCTCGCAGAGGCAACGTTATCGGGTCCTACAACGGTCAAAACACCTGTCGGCATGGGCGGGAAGTCGGTGAGGTTGACCCATATCGAATCCATCTCAGCCGGTGCACTGTGCCTGGTGAGCACAACTGCGAGTACAATAGTCAGGATGAGCAGTGCAAGTATGCCAGCGCACGCGGCGAGGTAGATACGTCTCCTTTTGCGACCTTCTGGACCTGTTCGACCAAAACAGCCGTTTTCAGGGATACATCCACGGCCCCTCCAAAGGCCTCCGACTTTTCGGGCAATGAAATCCTCCTTCTCATTGCGGCGTCTCTCACGTTCGACTCCAAAACTAGTGCCCGGAGCTTCAAACGCATGCACGTGAGGCAGCTGTGCACCAACCGGCCGAGCAGGTAGAGGAGTGGCGGTAGCGTTCATGTCGGACAATGCTGTCGCCCCCTGAGACGTCATGGTTGCGGCCAGTCCAGGTGACTGAGGACCAGGAGAGAGAGGAAACGGGGCAAAAAGTGGGTGGCCAGGCGGGAAAACAGCTTTGTACTTAACAGGAGTTGAGTCCTGCCTTCTTGCAGGGGAGTAGGGTGGTGGCTGGTCGGAAGTTGTGCTTTGAATGGCAAAGTTTCGGGACTTTTCTCCCACACTGCCCTGATCAATGGTAGGGCTGCTTGAAGAAGACGCGGGGGGTTCGAAATAACCTTGAACATGCCTCTCGCTTTTGGTCGGGGGTGATGGCGTCCGTTTAGGAGTAGGGGCCCGGATGATGGGAGGCATTACCTTAAGTGGTCGGGGAATCAGAGAGGGCGATGGCTCTGGGTCTGAGATAGCTCCCAACTTGCGATCAGAGATGTAGAAGTGATCTTGCGACGACTCCTTGTACTTTCTCGTTGTGAAGGTAAGACGCTTGTCAGTGAAGGGTGTTATAACATGGTCCCACCAGCCATGAGACTTTGATGCTGCGCTGTCTGGACTGATGGCAGGAGTCTGCGCCTGAGCCCGTTTTCGAGGACTAGGGGCTCCATCTTCCTCGAATAATGTGCAAGGTGATGCTGACTCTTCCTCGTAGTTGCCCTCAAGTTCAATGCTTATAAGCTTAGGATTCTTGGCTGTCTTGTAATTGTCGGGTACGACAGGCACAGGTGGGACGTCGTTCTTCGAAATCGTCTGGCCCGTCGCTTGCGAGTACAAGCTTGAGACCGGACGAGGCCCGGGGCTGAAGGAGCTGGCGGTACTTGGAGTGTCGGGAGACCACACAGACTTCTTCGGTTCATTGTTGGCAGATGGCCCACGGTGAAAAGCAACGGCATCATCACTTGACTCGGCTGCTGACATGGAGAGCCCAATGACTATGGGTCGATCTTCCGGTGAGAGTGCCGACTGCAGAGGACTGGCCGAAGCTGGACTCTGAGTCTTACTACGCTTGAGCCAGTTCCAATTGCCGACGGATGCTGAGGATGGTTCGCCCTCGAGTGCTTTCAGCGCGGCAGCATCGACGAACTTTCCCGCATTCCTCTCTGGTTGCTTCATCTGATGAGCAATATGGTTCTTGCGGCGAAGGGCTGTCATATCGGTGACTAGCTTAATGCCTGCTTTTGCGTTTTGAGCCTTTTGGCGTTGTCTTGACTTGAGGCGTTGGATCTTGACGGTAGACTGTCGCGATACGCGTGCAGCGAACGATTTGTTGGCTGTTGAGGCTCGTTTCGAGTTCCTAATGGTCGAAGGTGCTTGAATGAGGATCTGTTCCGCGTTATCGATGGGAGTTATGCCCTCATCATCCTCCCAGTCCTCCCAATCATCTTTTGCCTTTGTGTTTGGCCCTTGCACTGGTGCGTCATGATGGACGTGTGTCGGTCCCTCCATGACTGGCTTCGGTTTGTCACAAACTGAACGATTGACACGCCAGATAGCTTTGATAAAAATGGACAGTGCCGCCGTGAGTGTGAATTAATGAAGAGAATGAATGTCAGTCAGGTACAGCAGCGTCCACACAGGACCGTATCAAGAAGCCCAAGACAAGCGAGGCAGCACCGACATGCTGCTGATGTCAAGCGGCCTGAGACGAGGCTGTAACAAAGACTTCCGCAAAGAAGCCTTTGACAACACAATGACGAATTTTCCCAAACAAGAGGGGTCGTGATTGGATGTCGAGTCTATCGGGAAACGAGCCGCCAGGGCCTTTGCCGTTGAATTGAAGAGAGACAAAGAACTATGGAAACAAAGGAGAGGTGACCACCAGATACGTGTGGAAGGTGAATCGAAGGCAAGAGAGTTAAGAAAAAAAAGAGTGACAAACTCGATACTGTACAGTACTGTACGTAGCAAGGAAAAGAAATGAAGTGAAAGGCAGAGGCCTCATTCGAGGGACGAGATCAATAGAGTTCCTTCAATAACGTCAAACTGTCCGCCAACACTTGTTGAGCCGGACGCCATTCATCCATCCATCTCTCTCTCTCGCCCTCTCCCTTGCTTCCTTCTCATTCGACGAGCCGCTCGGCGACGCCATGATTGCTTGCTCCGGTGCAAACTGGGTCCCGGCTGCGTCACAGCATGGCCGTGTGTCGTGAATCGCGAACTCTGGCTGGTGGACTGGACAGCAGGGCGCGTAATTGCTGGTCGAAGTGGTGGTGTTGAGGATGTGCATTAAGCGCTGGCGGGTGGTCCAAGCGACACGTGATTGGGCCAGGCGTCGGAGGTGCCTGGTGCTGGGTGGTTAGAGAAGGTCCGCGATTGGTTCAGGGTGGCGCGGGCCAAAACATTGGCAGCATGTGTTGGAGCAGGGGCTTGGGGCCAATGGCCAGCATGTAACCTACAATTTGACACCTTACCTTACGATGACGACGACAGCAGTGATGAGCATCGTGCATTGGAGGAAACAGTCGGGAGATGGTATACTACCACGGAGTAGTGGTAATATACCGGAATGTGTGAGTGGTTCCTGTCCAGCAGACCTCATTGCGTCTTGATGTGTTGGCACGCAGCACCTGAACTTGAGACGACGACGGACGGGTACCTGCATTAGGCGTAAAATTAGCCACAGAGGGCCTCAAGCATGGTTCCAGTTCCAGTTCTTGTTCCAGTCCCAGTCCCAGTCCAGTCCAGTCCAGGTACTGATGGTCACTAACGTTACTTACTACGACTACAGCCACTACGAGTAGTGGATACCTAGCCCTCAATGACGGTTCTCGACTTTGGATGATGATGAACTTCTTGGCTCTCGGTTCTGACGGTTTTTAGAATAATGCACACTGTCATTCAGCACAATATGCAGCACACAGATACAATACTCTACTAATTTTTATCCAAGTCATTTCATATTTCATCCCTCGGATCCTCTGCATCATGGCTCTCCGTGCCATGCCTGTTGAGAGCACACTCAGCCACCATCACGCCAAATGTCAAGCTTTTTAGTGTCACTTCGGTCTCCTGCAAATCATGACTGGATCCACATCTGCGGCAACTGAGAGACCCTCCGAGATTCCTTGAGGAGCAACGAAACCCGGCCAGTTTTGTTCATTTTCCCTCCTCCTCCCTCCATACAAGGGATAGGTTGCTGCAAATGTGGTAGATGCAATAGTCGTGTGTGCACTGTGCAGTACGGATTACAGTAGAGTACAGCTTCCTACTTATCGTCGAAATTAATGCTTCAGCAGGCTGCATCGACCTTCCTCTTAGGCTTGAACTCCGCGTCCTCCCAAGATGAGTGCTCTCGCCAAGCTATGACGGCTTCAACTCAGTTAGCTACTAACTACTACTGCCCTGAGCACATGCTCCCGTGCCCATCCATCTGTCTAGCGGTCCTCTTATGAGTAGCATCGACTCACTTTCACTGCTCAATTCAATCGCGCGATCCTCTTTGATCATCGAAACTAGCCCGAACAGAAGCGCACACCAATTCCAATGCCCCGAGATGAGACGAATCTACTTCATCTTCATCCTCGCTTCTTTGTTTTCGGTTTCTTTCTAATACTAGTATAATATGTACAATCCTGCTAAGATTGACACATCCATTCGTCTTAGCCTCTTCGGGTGGCGTCACTGTCCCAAGTCACCCTGTACACCGGAGAACGCAGAACGGAGAACCCTTACGCAAACCCTGGACACAGTGCATCCCGACACGCCAGCACGTACGGTTCTGCTTTTTTTCATTGTCAAACTGTACTATACTGTTTGTATTGCACTGTACACGTTATTGAGGAAGGTACGAGGTCCATTGCAAAAGGCTCCCTGGAGAGGCCACAGACCGTCGTCAGCTTTGCTCTCGTACATCATCATTACAAAATCACACCAGCCACTTTTGCTTGTATACTCCCCTCTCTAATCTCGAATTTTCTCACCTACCCGTGGGTCTCTCTGTACAGGAGGCAGTTCTGCGTCCCCTCGCGAAGACTCATTAATCTATCTACCTATCGAAGCGAGACCAATGGAGCTTAGACTATTCTGATTGCTGGCAGACAGGGGGAGGCCCCCTTTTTCCCACATCTTAGTCGTAGGTGCCGACTGGTTTGAAGGTCCGTGCTGCTCAAACTAATTTTCAACGACCATGCTGTCGACTATCTCGTTAGGTTAGTTTTGGCTAATATTATGGTATGAGGATACTGTACGCATACACTAATAAGAGGAATCCTTTCAAGCCTTTCCTCCCACTCCATCGCAGTCTACGTCCACAGTGTGCGTGTGTACCTGTCTGGGTTGATAATCTGACCTTACACGCTCCAATCGTGTGTCTCACTCTTCAATTTGTGGTAAATCGCCATTCCTCACACACCCATCGATGCACGCGATTCTTGACACCTGGCACTATCGAGTTGAGAATCCTCCGAGGCTTTCTCCCCCCAAAGAAGCTTAATGCTCATCTCGGCGCCCGACACCTACCTAGTCAGTCAAGCATCGTTGCTCGTCTATGGAATCATCCTGGCTACCACTGAAAAGTCGACGACGTACCGCACACTCCGCCCACACTACTAACCAGAGGTGGTAGACTAATTAATGACTGGGACTCCTCTTCGTGACTATGAGCGATAACATCCATCACCACCGCATGTACACCCACCCACCACACGACCACCCCTGTCAATAACTTCATCTCCTTTGGTTGAATCTGTGACCTATTCAGTTCGGTCCCTGTCCGTGTCTAGATATCGCCATCGCCACTCTTCTTCGTTCACAGCGGATCAAACCCTCACCGCACACGCATTGAGACACTTGTGCCGATTATCTCTCGAAAAATTTCCTCATCCTCCTCCATCACCACCACCACCTTGACTTCTCACACCTTTTTCGTCCTCAATCTCAGGTCATTTGACCTAGGACTCCAACTGCTACATCTGACCGGCCACATGCAGTATTAACTGCCAGTGTCTGTTCTGGTCTACTAGTCGCCTTTTCTTTTCGTACCGGGCGGACCCCAAGCCACCGTGTAACCCTGTTCTGTGTGTGTGTGGTGTGTCCTCGGTCTCCTTCACCTCACCTGTAAGGACGGATCTGCACGCTTCCGCCTGCGCTCGCGCAAACGCAAACGCAAACTCGGGCGGGTGACGCCTGTAGAGAGAGAGCGTTGGCCTATCGTCTCGTCCGTCTCTGCGCATATCTACTGGCCGGCGCCATCGCCATGGACCCTCCAAATGATAAGCATTCAGCCGCTGGCGCAGGCTCATCCAGCTCTTTCAGTGAGCGCAAGCATGGTCACCACCGGAGACGATCTTCTGTCAATGCCAATAGCGCTACCCTCAGCGAACAGCGAAACGGCAACTTCCTCACTATCCAGCCTAGGCGAGCGAACGAGCACCTGCATCAACCTTCGCTGTCGCCGATTCCAGGTCAGTCCAGCGTGCCACAATCTCGTGGTCCTCCGATATGGCGCAAGCTGCTCAGCTTGACGATTGTCGTCGGCTTGTCTGTGATACGGTATATCAACACCCAAGTTTTTTGGTATACGCGGGAGTTGGCAGCAGCAAGTCCTGTTCTGTTCTGTTCGCGAACCGAGCTACACCAGTGATATGCCATCTGGCCTGAGCCAACGTCAACGGTATCACGCGAGAAAGGGACAACGTTCGCGAGGGTTCGCAACACAAAGTGGTAGAATGAAGTGAATGCTGATTTTCGTCCTACAGGTACTCCATCTTTATCAAGAAGTCCCTCGCCAGCCCATGCTAGCACTTGGTCCAGTCCGGCCTTCAGCGCCAACCATAGCCACAGTGGGAGATCAACTCCATCCCAGCCAGCCCTCAGTCCCATGCCGTGGGAAGCATCCAAGATGAGGAATTTTGGCCCCAGTCCTTTCCCTAGTTTTCCCAGCCAGAGCCAGGGATTCTTCAAGCGCCATATGCGCCGACTATCGAGCTCGTTGCCTCGCTTTGCGACACATCATGCGGCTATCCTGGAGAAGGAGCAGGCCCTCCAAAATCGGCGGCAGAACTTGACCGGTAGTCTGCTGAATAGAGTACGCAGGAGGTGGAAGCGTATGGGTCCAAGGATGAGACAGCGACTGGTCATTGTCGTTCTCCTGTGGCTTCTATTCCACTATCTGTACGGACGTAAGTCATGAGTTCGGCAGATGATCTGGCCATCTATGCTGATATAACTTTATTAGCCCTCTTATACCAGTACAGGCGAACTTCATGGCTCGGCGGAGGCGAGGACTTCGTGATCCTGGTCCCAGCGAACAAGGAAGGGGGCGTAATGGATTGGAAGACTGGTCAGTCATGGGCCGTCGAGCGAGATAGTCTGAGGAACAAGAAACGATATGTGGACAGATGGGGTTACAACCTGGAGGTCACAGACAGCATAGCCAAGCGTAAATACTCCCATGAGTGGCGAGAAGGATGGGAGAAGGTCGACAAAATCAGGGATACCTTCAAGGAGTATCCTGATGTTGAATGGTAGGTCATCAGATTGTGCCTGGACGGCCAATACGCTGCTAACACAGAGTCAGGATTTGGTGGCTGGATCTCAACACCGTTATCATGGAGCCCGGTTACTCACTCCAGGGTCACATCTTCAAGAACCTGGGCGACAGGGTCTATCGCGATATCAACGTCTACAACCCCCTCAATATCTCACATCCTTTCACCGACTCTTACCTGGATGCCGACGCGGTCAGCCCTGTTGGTGACGGCAGCCCAGACTCGATCAATCTCATCCTCACGCAAGACTGTGCCGGCTTCAGTCTCGGCTCTTTCTTCATCCGTCGTAGCGCCTGGACCGAACGCCTGCTCGACATGTGGTGGGATCCCGTCGCGTATGAGCAGAAGCACGCGGAATGGACTCACCAGGAGCAGAATGCGCTAGAGTACATGTACGAGAACCAGCCGTGGGTACGACAGCATACGGCCTTCCTCCCGCAGCGCATGATGAACAGCTACCCACAACCGGCTTGCGGTGACGGAACAGGGAAGAATAACACCATGTTCCACTACGACGAAAGAGACCGAGACTTTGTCGTCAACATGGCCGGCTGCGACACGGGTCGCAGTTGCTGGGCAGAGATGTACCACCATCGCCAGTATAGCTATTGGTTGAACCGGAGTTGGTGGGAGAAATTCAAAGAGGATTTCGTGGCCGTCTTGTGGTTCAAGATGACCGGTCACCAGGTCACTCTTTGAGAGTTTGCACACACGATTTGGCGATGGTCGAACGAGCGGACCTGGCAGTTGCCCAAGGTCATGCCATATTGAATTAGCAATGAAGCGAACGACGGATGAATCGATGGACAAGATTTGGACACGAAAAGGATCTTGAAGAACAAGTGAGAGCCGGCCGCGTAACGACATATGCAAGATGATGCGCAGAGTTGCGTCTTGCCGCACCCCGAACCCGTCAAAGGAGTCGAAGAATTTGGAGAGGAGAAACTGGAAAGGAGTTGGCGTTGATTTCACAATTTTGAGCTTGCATATCGCAACGTAAACCTGTCAGCGACAAGGCGTTTTTTTTTTTTTGGTTTTGACAATGGGCCAAACAGCAACAAGATCATGGGGGATCTTATAGTGTATGTTGGCGCCCCTTCACAAAGCGAGCATTTGGAAACGTCCATGTTTCAGCAGCGAGGCGCAGAGAGAGAAAGAGATAGAGAGCAAGGGCAGATGAAAACAGTTTGCAGAAGCTCAGCTAGTCCCGGGCTTTCATTCATTTGATGTCAGTAAACGAATCAAGATTTGCGATTGACCCTCGCTCGCTTATGTCGACCGACAATAGGATTTCATATTTCTCTTTTCCTCTTGAGACCCTCGCTCAGTCAACGATGGGAGGATTACCAGCTCCAGGTGTAAGATCTACATCGACATGATCCAAGCGGGCGGGACGAGGGGAAGCCCGAGACAAGACGAGAAGGCTTTCGGCATCCAATTTTCGCTTCGGGCAAAGAGGGTTACATCGTCTCTTACAGCTTTCTACTTGCACATAGATATACATACCTACTCTCATATCTGCCCATGAATGAAATTCATCCGGGCTTGGCGAGTCTGGGGGATGCTGGCCACGGTTTGAGTTGGGGTAGGGCCGATAAGATACCTTGTCTAGGGTGGCTCAAGGCTTGGATCGTGGCACCCACTGAAGGACGAAGAGGGGATATTTGAAACGGAACATCAGATGAAAGGTTAGCCCTAGTTGGTTGGGGGCTGGGGGCCGCGTAGATTACATTTGCCAGACGTAGTTCACATTTGTAGATGCAAGAAGCAAGGTTCCTGGTTGCGTGGACGTATCCGTACCTCTGAAGAGGGTGACAATAAGGATGAGGCATTCTCCCCCACCAGGTGCCTTAGGCTCCATGTCTCTTAAAATGCCAGAACACTGAGCTTCCCCTGACATTCTGGGTATTTTTAGGGGGTTGCGCCAAAAATGAAAGGCCAAAAAAAGAGTGAGAGAAAATGGACTTGAAACCAAGTCATCGACAAGGCGTAGGATCATCCTGGGGCTCATTGTATTGGCGCCCGGATCGCCAGATGTTCATGCGTACCTACTGCACAAGTGCATATGTAAGGTACTGTAGGCGGTTCGTCGCCAGTCCCACCCAGGCGGTAAATCATGCTTCTACGGTACGTACCACTTTACCTGGTGCCAGCGGCTACGTTTCCCTCAGACAAACAGACAAATACCGGTCATTCGAGCCGATAGGGGAAGACTGTGTCTCTCTTCTGCGTTTGAGGCGAGCCTACCGAAAGGAATGTTCTAGTCCGTAAACATTGGAATCAGGGAGACTTCCGGGGAGGGGAGGAAAGAAACTAGAAGGAGAATCAATGAATTGATTGATTCAGGGATCGGGCCGGCCGTAATGAAGTTCGCGTCGAAGCTGATAGACCAAAGCGCTAGAAGTAAAAGGTGTGTGATAGTATGTATCCGTACCGTAGTAGTACTGTAGAAATGGAAGAGTCTGAAGAAAGGGGATCCGCATGCAAGTCTGGCCTCCCACCACCAACCCACCACCCCCTTGTCCCGGCAAGGCTTTACCGAATGGGAGAGATTCACGACATGGTGGGGAAAACCAAGGGGGAGAGGGGTTTAAGAAAAGAAAAAAAGAAGAAGAAAGGATCGGCAAGGAGATGAGCACGGTAAAAGCTCCGAGCGAATGGATGAAGCAAAGGCAGGTATGTCCAACCAAGAGCCGAGAGGCTTGTTCTAGGATGTGGGCAAAAGTGTTGTTTCAGGAAGAGGAAGAGAGGTGCGTAATCTGGAGGATGATTCGTGTACGTGTAACAACTCGGGAGATGGGGGCCGGCTATTGCGGTGTTACAGTTAATTAATTCCCAGCAATCATCGCAACTTTCGTGCTAGTACCTACTGTATAGGATCAGTTGGCGTTGTTTTGCTCGTTGTTCTTGTTCTTACTCTCTCGTCTCTGGCATGGCCAGTGTGCGGTGTTTGATGTTCGAAATTTGATAGTATGTGATGTGGCGGTAGGGAGGAAGAGAGGGATGGCGATGCTACTGGTTCCTACTGGCTACTATCACTCAGCAATGAACTAAATCAATCACCTCACTATGTGCATGTGCCTGTCTGGTCGGCATTAGTGTACCTGGCTGCCTGTCTATTTGTCCGCGTGGCTTAAGGAGTCGACTCGTCGTGCATGAGGTAGTACTGTATTTCCCCCTTGCTCCATTCCTGTGCCTGGCTAACGACGAGGACAACCCTCCAGTGAATGAATTGCATTGAATGCTGGGTGAAGTAAACTTGTACCTTGCAGAGTGCAGCCAGGCCTAACTTACACCTAAACCAAACCACCTTAGGAAAATTGCTACTACTGTAATAGCTCCAGGGACGAGCAATAAGCGCCATGCAGCCAATCCTAGCACAGAACCGCCCCAAAGAAGCGCCCCTGTGAGGAGGGAAGGGGGGGCTTGCTTTCTGGTTGAACTAGTGGATCTCCCTTGTCACTCTCTTCCCCTCCCCTGGCGTCCCTGGAGCCCCTGGCCCCGCCCTCAGTACTAGTAGCGCCCCCTCCCCTTCTGGCGCTCCCTTTCGCAGGCTTTGCCCCAGGATGCCGCTGAGGCCGATCGGATGCACTGACAGCCACTCGTTCGGCCCCAGACTTGCCTGATCGAGACAAAATGCTGCCGCTGGAAGTGGGAGCGTGAAGCGCCACGAACCAAAGAGAGCCGCATGAAACGAACTAAAAAAGGACAAAACGAAACAAAGGCAGAGAAAGGAGGGATTGAAGATAGACCACGAAAAAAGAACAAAGGCTCTGGCGTGCAGTGAGTATTTCGTGCAGGTCAGCAGGTCAAGACATCTGCTTCAGGGCCAGCCATATTGGTTCAAGGAAATCCATGATCAGGTGCAGTGCAGTCGTCAGTCGTCACCAGCTGCCGACACTCGCTCGCACGCACTTCACAGCTGATACTGTAAAGTCAATCCATCCTACATCCACTATTTCTTTCATCCCTTTCCCATCATCTACTACTATAGGACCTACACCTCGAATGGGCATGTTCAGATATCCACTAGCACCCGACCGCCCAGCAGCTGCTCTCGACTCTGCTTCCTTACGCTATGCGCACCACACCACCTTCACAATGTTTCGCTCTCATCAACTCCGTCCTGGCGCAGCATCCTTGCAACCGCCCATCCCCACGCATCACGGACCCTCATCCGCGCCGACTGTGACCATCCATCCATCCACACATCCACACATGTACATGCATGCATACACGCGCGGCCGTGATGGCAACTTAAGGTTTGCTTCTTGGGACAGGAGAAGTTGGTGAAACACGGGCACTCGTCCAAAGGTCAAGAATCCGTCTTTATTTCTTTCCTTTTCTAGTTTCTCCTATCTCAGCTCATGTTATTTCTCCATCACTACCTGGGGAGAAAAAAAGCTTTCGATGGGGTGACGACGTATGGCGTAGCTGTGTGGCCCTATATAGATGCCCACATTCCCGTGCGTGGTTCCCCTTCGCCCTCGACCGGCTTCATTGTCTCACTTTTTCCTGTCGACCAGCTGCTATAGTGTGTAGGGACACCAACCGCTGCATTCTATTATAGCCTCTTCCTTAAGAGGCATCCTCTCCTTTCAGGGCTCTCTTCCCACTACGCTACGGCTACATTCCTTGTGAATCATACGTCCACACACTTCACCAGCAGACCTGGCGTTCTGTTCTATTCTAGTGGTCATTGTGTTCCCACTCCACTCACTCCTTTGTTCAGCCACGCCACCACGTCGACTTTGACCAAGGCCAAAGCTTCCCTCCGCCCTCTCTGGCGCCTCTTTATTAGCTCTATTGACTAGAGTAACGAGAGAGAGAGAAGAGAGAGAGAAGAGAGAGAGAGAGAGCTAGTAGAGCACTCCCACATAGCTGGCTATACATTCCTTACGGAGGCTGCCCTGCTATTGTTCACCTCGACGTCAGTTCACGGCCAAGTGACTCTTCATCTTAGCCACCGCCCTTTTTATCGCTTTCTTCATCCACTCATTCATTCATTCATCCATTCTTTCTTTCTTTCTTTCATCAGAGCCGGTCTCTGTAAAGATCTATAACGCGTGTCGCTCCCACATCAAGCCACCCCGCGGGAGATCTGCTTTGAGACCCTTTTGACACAATCCTCGGCATTGCTTCATCGGTCGTCTACCTTGACCGCCTGCTTTCTCTTCTTCGTCCCAGTCTCATCTTGGACGCCTTGACTTATAAGGGTAACGGACACTTCCTTCACGGACCCGACCTCAACAGAAAGCTCTTTTCGTTGTTCTTCGACAGGAAACAGTCTCTTCGAGTTTCGTAACACAGACTGCACACACAGCAGCTGTTCACTTCTCCTTCCGCTCACTTCATAGCCGCTTTTGCTTGTTGCTGGTTCACTCGGAGGCACCATCGAGAGCAAGGAACGACGCGAACCACCCAAAACCTGCTCATCACCTCCCTACCTTGACGCAATTGTCTAATTGACGCCTCAGAAGAGTTGCACAAAGTGGAAAACAAAACCGAAGAAAATATTCATCATGAAATACACGGCCTCCTTCATTGCCGCGGCTACGGCTCTCCTCTTGGGAGGTGCTCGTGCTCAGTACACTCAGTACACCCTATCCAAGGCCTACGATGCCTCCAACTTCTTCGACTCATTCAATTTCTTCACGGGCTCGGATCCCACACACGGCTTCGTCGAGTACGTTGACCGTTCCACCGCCAATGCCACAGGTCTCGTTGGTACAGTCGACGGGGCCATCTTCATGGGTGTCGACAAGACCACCGTCAACCCTCCCAACGGCCGTCGGTCAGTCCGACTCGAGAGCATCGACACCTTCACCAGGGGTCTCTTCATCGTCGATGCTTCCCACATGCCCTCCAGCGAATGTGGTTCCTGGCCAGCCTTCTGGATGTTCGGCGACGGCAGCCCTGGCTGGCCGTATCAGGGTGAGATAGACATTATCGAGGGCGTCAACAACCAGGTCTCCGACATCAACACCCTTCACACCGGACCCGGCTGTGTCATCTCCAACAATGGCACGGCCGCGGGAACCCAGCTTAAAGGCACGGACTGCAACGCTGGAAACGCAAACACCGGCTGTGGTCAGATCACGTCCAACAACCAGAACTACGGCGACGGCTTCAACGATATCAGCGGCGGCGTCTATGCCACCGAATGGACCTCCGAATACATCGCCATCTGGTTCTTCCCGCGTGGCGCCATTCCGGCAGATATCACCGCCGGCACCCCGAATCCGGCCTCGTGGGGCGCTCCTCAGGCTCGCTTCAACGGTGGCTCCAGTTGCAACATTGACGAGCACTTCTACGGCCACAAGATCATCTTCAACACCACCTTCTGCGGCGACTGGGCCGGGTCTCCCGACGTTTGGAACAACAACCCCGAATGCTCCGCCAAGGCAGCGACCTGCGTCGATTTCGTCTCCCAAAACCCCGCTGATTTCGAGGAGACCTTCTGGAAGGTCAACTACCTCAAGGTCTACTCGGCAAACGGCCAAACGAAGCGGGAGACGAAACCCATAGCATTCAAGGGATGAGGCTTCACTCTGCCTTTGGCTTTCGTTCCTGTTTCCGAAGGAGGCTCTTTTACTGTTTCTTCCCACGAGAAGTGACTCGTTTTTGAGGACTTCTTTCGGTTTCCTTTTCTTCTTCTTCCTTTTTTTCTTCTTCTTCTTCATTGGTGTTCGCAAGCGTGTCAAAGAGCAAGACGAGAGCATGATATACCCCAAACACGCAATGCGCCGATTTCCTGATACCAAAAAAAGCGTCATGGCCGAGACCACCTGATGCTGCAATTTCACCATTTCCCCCAATTTCTACTTCTTCGTTTGTGTTTTTTCTTTCTACTTACAATTCACAACTTCACTTCGTTGCGAGCCTGAGATCTGGTATCACAGAGATTGGCGAGCCCTGATGGAAGGAAGCTCGATGGTACATGGTCTCTCAAGCTTCGACCACTTTCCCTAGGATTTAAAAAAGGGGGAGGGATGATACTTTATGCAATATAAGGAGAACTTACATTGAAAGAACCTTGTTTTTCCTTTCTCAAAGTGCCTGTTGTGATTCTGAACCTCGTCTCAAATATATTTTGACCTCAAATGTTGGGGAGGATTTCTGCTCGCCGGGATCCCTGTGAATTGTGCGGTGCCCTGGATCGAGAGTAACGGGCGTCACGAGGTACGTGGACGGCAAAAACCCCGTATCGTTTGGCCATGATTGTAAACTGCCGAGGTTGAATATTCCACAGACAATCCCCGTGCTATGAACTGCAATGCTAATAACCCCAGAGAACTCACGGGCAGCCTACCTCACATCCATCTGCGATATGTCCAGCCGCCGATACTCGTTTTCATCCCTTTCCTCCTTCTTGTTCTCTGTACCATTTACTCACTAACTTTCACAACAACCTTTCGTCACCGGTTTCATTTTCTTTGAGGGTTTCACATCAATGGACGATGGTTTCAAGGATGAAGATACACTCCAAGCGGTGACGCCGTTTGCCAGCTGTCACGGCCCGTTTTCCGCCAGCTGCTTCCGTCAGATCGTGGCGGTTGTTGGGAACCTGAGCTAAGTCACAGGCAGGTAAGAGAATTGCTGAGAGGAGGGGGGCAGGGGCATCCCATTATTTATCCAACAAACACTTGGGTTTGGCAGCTTGTGTCATTTGTTGTTTGCATTAGAAATCCCCCGTTGGGAGCTTGTCGTTCCTGGATTGCTGTTTCGTCAAGCTGTATCCTTAAATCGGGCCCCCGATTTGGCTGCGTTCCTCTTTCGAACCCCTTCGTATTACTGAGTTCGTCGTGAATATCTTCATCTCATTCTTAGGTCAGACATTCTCCAGGGTCCGCTTCCTGTGATACCTCGAAGCAACGCATCCGAGCAAAGCGGGTGCGTCAGGCAGTGTGTGAGTCCAGGACAAATTCGGCAGTCCAAATACAAGTGCTGACATCTCTCTCGCGGCTTCTTCCAAGTGTTTCTTCCCAATAAAGTTGTGCGTTCTTCGCAGCAAACATGCGCTGTTTCACCAACTTTGTTTTCCTGGTCGGTACAGTGGCATCGATAGCTGTGCCAACTACCGTCGTCCCCGATCCTCCATCTATATACTTCAACCCAATCATATCATCCTCTTCCGTCAGCTGTGACATCCGCTATTGCGATGGGAGTACATCATGGTGTCATTACTGGGCTGGCATCACGGCTTATGATCCCACCTCGGGGCCGCTTCCAGGGGAGACTCGCAAGCCCCTGGGCACCTGCGGGAAGACTTTGTTCTCGGCGACGTATACGCCACTTCCTGCTTCCACTATCGTACCGAAGGATAATTGAGCTGAGGGTCTTGCAGTAAGGCCGCCTGCGATCCGTGAATGGGATCGCCTTATCGGGGAACGGTCCAAGGCATATTGTTTCAATCTTCAATCTTCCAGCAACAGTCATGGGAGGGCATATAGAATGGAGCAATTGTATTGGGAAAGTCAAAGACGGAAATTTCTAGCCTCGAACATGTAGCAAGGGGGCTTTTCTGAGCCCACATGATCTGCCTAGACTTGCTTATCAAGGAGTCGAATTCACACATAACGCCTTCTGAAGAGTCGTCATAGAGACCAGGCAGCCAATCACAATCAGTGAAGGAGTAATCAACTCCAACTCCGCGCTTTCAACGAGGTTCACGCAGACGGGAGCATATTCTAGATCTCATGATTGGTATTTCCCATCTCTTCAAAATACTTAATCTACATTTCTCTCATGCCTCTGATACGGGGTGTTCGTCGCGTCTGAAGGTACGAAGTCGCCCTCCTCCAGACCCGGGACTTGATCACTTGAAGACGACTCACCTTCTTTCATACCGACAAGGAAGAAGCACGAAATAAGGACGAAGACTCCTCCCAGGGCGAAGACGATGGACATGCTATGATCGCCGGGAGTACCGCGCGGCTTCTGCCAGATTTTGAAGATGATGCTTGATCCGAGCGTGGCAATCATCTGCGGTGCTGACACAGACATGTTATGAATACCCAGAACCACACCCGCCTGGTCGTCTTCGTCAGCTGGATCACCATTTACCAAGCCACTCGGGGCGCCATCAACCAGCCCAGCTACCAAGGGTTCATTTCGAAGCTTCCTCGCGCGAGCGATGGCGTTTCTTCTGCTGATTTCTCCACTGATAATAGCGAACGGGGCCCAGAGAGTCATGCCCCATGTAATGCCAGCAAGTCCGACGAGCGCTGTCGCAGCTTCGACCGAGCGAATGATGACAGTGCAGAACATGGACAGCCCGAACAGAATAAGAGAGAAGAGCCACGCTCGTCGGAGAGTAAATCCAGGGATGTGCAGCTTGGCAAGAATCGACCAGTCTTCGTCCTGCTTCGGCCCTGCGTTGACTTCACCGGGGCCTGCAGTGATGGGACGGCTGTCGTAAGTCGGCTCAATGAAGAACGGGAGCAGGACGTTGGTGGCCAGGCTGACAAGCGAGTTCACCAGTAAGGCAAAGGTTCCGATACGCGTGGCCTCCTCGTAAAGCCCATCGAGTTCTTCCTGCGGCAGGTTTGGGTTTTCCTCGAGATACGGCTCCAGGTAAATCTCGCCGATGTAGGACGAAGTGTAGAAGAGAAGAGGAAAGAAGCCGACCCAAGCAAAAAACTGTACCAAACAGACTCTCTTGATAGTCGGGGGCAGGCCTCGGATCGACTTGAAGATGGATATGAAGAAGGAGATGAGTCCTGCCTCACCTTTCTTGGGAGGGCCGTCGAGCCGTGGATCACGTTCCGGAACCAGGAGCACGCTCAGGCCGACGGTGGCTATCATGGCGATGCTCGCAATGGCGCAGAGAATCTTGAACTGGGTGTTTCCCAAGAACCACAAAGCGTCAGTCAGCTTGATATACCCAGCAATGTATCCGGCGATGTTTCCGAAGCCAATAAGACGGCTAGCCATGGCGTTCGCGGCCTCCTGTTGATGGGCGGGGGCGCAATCCACGATAAAGGCTCGAATTGCAGCCTGCAGCGTATTGATGGCGAAGTCCAGGATATACACCCACAACACAGCCACAACAATTATGGTCACTTTGACGGCCTCGGATTCCACGTCTACACCGAAGAGGCCGAGTATACCTCCGATGATGTCCTTGACCCACGAGAGGAACAGCAGCGAAACAATCGTGGCAGCTGTGCCGCCGACCATGAAAGGCTTTCGTTTCCCCCAGCGGCAGCGGCAATTGTCACTAAGCTTGCCGATGTACGGCTGCACAAGGGTGCCACTCAGCGGTCCAGCGATCCAGACCAGTGCCATGAGCGACTTGCTCAGGCCGAGGGACAGGAGATACGGTGACCCGTTAGACAGCTCAACGGACCAGGCGATCTGGAGACCCCCAATGCCGATTGTCAGAAGAATAAGGTACCAGGTGCTCTTGGTCTCTTGGGAACTGTCCGGTGGTGAGTCGTGCTGTGATTGTTCATCACGGCTACCAGTGGCATCTGGCGATAGCAACCGCGATCGTTCATCGGTACGTTCCGACGACAGTCGATGCGACGAACCGTCCTCCCGTGCCGCCGTCGGCAGTGAAGACGATAGACCGGCCATGTTGCAGGGGCCTGAGATGAGATTCGGTCTATACACTCCGAAGCTTTTCAACCGTGAATGAGAAGGAGGGAAAATGCTCGGCTGACTTGGGTCAGCTTCCCCCAGACTCTTGCGTCAGTCAATGAGAACAGTGGGGCATAGATAGGTTACAGGATATGTGGGGTCACGATGGAATGCGCGAGGAGGCGAGACACTTGGGAGGCTGGAAGTCTAACACACGTGACGTACCGTCCTATACGCAAAGCGAAGTGTTCAAGGCCGGTTTACTGAGGAACAGAACAGCAAAGTAGTTTGAGGATTGATATGTGCCAGTACGGGTTTCCAGGCGTCAATAGCAATTCCATCGAGAGCGTCAGCGCAGCGGAAGACTCTGGCAGCAATGCCCACAAGCCGATGAGATAAGAGACTTTCGAGGAATTGAGCCTCTGTCGGTTGATTTGTTCAGAGACTGAGGCGTAATAGAGCGAAAAGGAAAGAATTAAGCTACCTACCATTCAAAGCGTGTTCGGATGCAGCATATAGGCAACATAGCAGGCCAGACAGGTGTTTGGCCCCCTTAAGTGCTGATGCTGGGCGTACTGCAGAGAAGAGTAGCAGTAGGATGCCAGTTTTTTCGGGAGCGGCCATGGCCTTGTCACCTGTCTTGAACCAATCTCGGCGTCACAAATACGAGCAGAAGACGTATTCACATTGCTACGGCACACTGACTGGCTATTGTTGATTATTGACACCACCCTCCCGCACAGTACCGTTATTGTGACAGGCCTGGGAGGTGTGGGGGTGGGCCCTGTCTTGCACTGGCAGACCCTCCCGCTCCAGCTCCACCTTCACGTCAATCATTCAAGTCGCCAGCCTCATCCTGAACATCACCATCGAGAGCCAACACGAGAGTTAGTTTCTTCGTTAGCAACATGGCCCCTGTCCCATTTGAGCCGCCGATCAAGTAAGTAGCCGCTGTGTCGCTGATATTTGGCACGGTACAGCAATGGTACAGTGAGCTTTGCATCTAACACCGATACTGACATCATCGTTAAATCTTAGCTACGTTGCGATTGGTCTCGTCGGAGGGCATCTCTCACTCGCGTTATTCCTGATTTTCGAGGTCGGCCGGAGTCTTTACCGTTCATATCGCGCCTTGGGGCCTGCGCAGGATACTAGAGAACGGCTGAATCGCCGTGCGGCACTCCTACCGATCTTTGCTGCGCTGGCTGCTGTCAGCCTGATATCTGCTGTCTACTCAATCCTGCACTACGCCACGCTTTCATACAAGGTCTGGGCTAGCCAGCGCGATCTGAAAATACCCACAAGGTTCATCTGGACTACAGACTCTGTTGAATCAATGGAGACATGCTGATAATCGGATCAGGTTGTATGGGAACCACGGCATCTTTTCCCTCGGAGAAAATGCGACCCAGGTGTACATCACCCGTTGGCTGAGCGATACTCCGCTGCACCTGGATGCTGTAGAAATCGCTGCTGAGAAGGCGAGGAGGTTCTGGTGGAGCCAGCAGATCGATCTAGGATTAATATCCTGGAGCATGCTCCTGGCCGTGGAGGGTCGTCGTCGAAACATTCCATTGCTCTGGTCCTATCTAGCGCTGGGACAGCTTGTGTCTCTCTCCTTTGCCCAAAATCTCTTCTTTGTCGCCATGGTCCTGACGCCGACCCCGTTGCCTGTGCTGGATTACGGGACGTTGCCCGTGTCGAGGTTCGTTGGTCATAAGAGCCGGAATCGTATGGAGCATATCATCCTGACAAGAGCCAGATATTTGCGCTGGAAGAACGCAGTCTTCCCGCCAAAGCCAGCCAACTGGAAACCACATAGTCTCCTCTACGTCGGCATCTTCACGGTGAACTTCGCGGTGCTCAGCTTGACTCCGTTTGTTGCAAACACCCCGTCGTTGAAGTACCTCATCGTGGTAGGGCGTGCCCTTACATACGCTCCTCTGGCCCTGCCGAACTTGATTCCTGTGAGTTGGGGGGTGCAGCACTCGCACCCACATCAAGCGTATGCCACACACACCAGGCTCTTCAAGTTCATCTCGGCGTTGTCGTTCCTGCTGCACGTCAAGGCAACCATGGTCGGCCTCGCCTACAGTGCTCCAGCTGCGCACGAACACCGGCACAGCATCCATCTGCCATTCGATTACGAGAAGCGTTCATCGTGGGAGCGCATAAGTGGTGCCTTGGGCAGACTTCTTGGAGCTACAGGGGATCATCCGGTGGTGGGCGGCGTTGGAAGGGATGTGCTGCTATCCGCGCTTTCGATTGGTGTATGGGCAGCAGTGCGCGCTATTGACGTTTCAAGGATTCTTGCGAGCACGGTCCCGCTGTATGAGCTACCCTGGGATGACGTAGATGGGATCCGCCTGGAACCGCCTACTTCTCCCTCTAGGAAGAAGCGACCCAAGACCAAAGCCATCTCGACGGGTATTAACGGCACTCACGAGGTCGATGAGAAGGGCAGCGTGAGGAGACGTAGTAAGCCGGGGAAAAACAAAGATGTAGACGATGCACAGTACGAGCCAACACCATCAGAGGCTGCGTCTGCTCCTGAGGGCGATGAGCTACCCGGGGGCAATCATGTCGTCGACTACGAGGCGACAGCAGTGGCGTGGGGCTTGGCGGTAGTGGGAGGATTGGGGGTCGGTACCGCCGGGGTATTGGGCGGGGAATGCATTGCTCGGTGAGGGACAACTTTGTGGACTTTGTGAACTCGCGAGAAGGGAAGGAGGCAGATGGTGTTTAGGTGGCTAGTTTAGTGTGTGCTTGGGCGAATGGCAAACTCTGCGCATTGAGATCTGGATGTCGCGGTGTCGATCATTGCCCCCTGCGCACGAGATTGAAATGTTCTGGAACACGAAGAGAAGCTGGCTGACGGTGGCACTGAAAGTGGATGGTCGGACCGACACGATGGCGTCACTAGCTGAACCAGTACTACCAATAGGGGTCGGCGTGACGAGAATGTGCGAAGCTTGAGCATTCACGTTTGACAGGTTTCCTCCAGATCGTTCTCTAGGATCGTTGGCTGAGCCGCAGCTGAGCGTATTATTTCGGTGTACCTAGTAGGCCTTAGCTAGGCACGTTGCACTTACATGTTGCTAGGTACGTTGCAACTCATGGGGCTGAAGGGCGTTATATTACTGCTTATGCACAGGACGTGGTATATTAGTGCTGTAGGTACCTTGAGAAACTCACCAAGTGCACCCCTGTTTGGCCCCAATTATAGTGCGTTGAAAGCTTGACGACAAGCTTTTTCGCTCCATTAAGCCACAAAGAACGAGAATCCCACGCTGAGGTCAGCCAGGCTCCATCATTGACACGATTTAGCCATTCAAGCACCACAGCTGTCACGGATCAGGCGGTACAGGAAGACTTAAAATGCTCCCAATGTAACACAAGCCGTTCCTGCTGACCACCGAGCGAGATTCCAACTTTGACAAAAAAAAGGATTTTTTTAAAAGATTTTTATAGACTTTTGTAAAGACTTTTTTTTTTTTGGCATACCATTAGTATTATTAGTGATGTCGGATTGTTTGCTGAACCTGTGTGTGAAACAGGGCACATTGAAACCTGCCGAACGAGGGTTGGTCAACGGACATGAATGACTTGGCAACAATGGCCCAAGCCATGGATACCCTGGACTGAGCTTGTTTCTTCTTGGCGAGAATGGCAACTGGGAATCAATCGTCAAAGCTCTGGCCCATGTTTGAGAGGCGGAGGAGTGCCACTAAGTGGCCAGCAGAGAGTCTTGGCTATCATAAGTGTGAATATCTCCAAGTGGCCTGGGCATGGAAGCGGCGCCGTTCTAGGGTGTAGCTTAGGTACCTAGTTTGGAGGGGATGCGTTGCCGTGCTTGCACCACAAAAGTCGCGTTGTGGAATGTGACGATCTATTTGAGGAAGAGCGAATCCATCCTTCTGAGATTTCCTGTTGCTCGATAAGTCAAGTCCTCTCTACTGTATAATAGTGCTAAACCCTTGCCTTGCTGTGCCCTTGCTGCCGATCCCGGCTCTGGGCTGTGCTTGGTCTCGTGATGTGGTCGCACTGCCGGTTGGATGCATGTGACCTACAGGGAGGGAGGGCTTCACTCTGGTAAAGCCCAAGACTAATTGTTCCTCCTCCTTGTATTATCTGTGAGTCGCTTCGAGGTTTTCTCTAATCAGTTCGAGATAAGCCCAGTTCGAGTTTGACCGCAAGCCATGGCGCGCCGCCTCCAAAAAGAACGAAAAAAAACTCCCAACAGCCAGCCGCCGGGTGCGCCACCAGTCCCAAAACAATCACGCTGAAGGGGGGTGGGGAGATGCAAGATAGGCAAGTCAGTTTTTCGGTTTCCTTTCGAGGAATGCCTTGACACATCGTGCGTATCTAGAGGACAGTCCGGTTGCACATCTCGTCCAAGCAATCTGGAGAAAGCCGGGGTAGGCGTGGTACGTACTATGTATCATGTAATGAATAGTGTCAGGTGCCGATTCCAGTGTCGAACAAAAAAGCCTACCAAGGACCTGTTGTGCGCATGTAGGGATAGGTAGACACCGACTTGCTCGCAACGAAGCCTGAGCTTACCTGTTGCTGGGAAGGTCTAGAAGAAGTGGCCGGGTGTTTCCAGGCGGTTGGATGTAAACGCCAGCCTTCACTAGGTATTCCTGGTCAGCCCACCTAACAATACGCAAATGGCCAGGCACACACAGAAGAGCAACATTAAGGAGGGAGACAAGCCGCCTGTCGCCCTGTCTCGCCGTAGTAATACAAGCACTAGGTAATCACTACTACTACTAGGCGAGCGGGAGTTGTCTGCTTGAGGAAAACACCGATGCCAGCCGCACCTTGCATGAATACACACACACACACACAGCCATGCGGCACCCTGGTAGCTTTTTTCCTCTTCCCCCTGGCCGATGGCATCATCCGTTGGCTGGCCGGCCAGGTACGGCTACTTTGGAAGTTTGCAGGAAAACACATGGGACCATACGATGACGGCCTGTGCCAAGACGAGAATATTGACACCGTCGTTGCAGCTGCTGCAAGCCTCCATTGTCTTTGATGCGTGCATCGACCAACATAGTACATACACTTCAAAGCATCGTGCCGCTGGGACTTTGCTTTTGCTGTTGCTCTACTCAGCTCCTGCAATTGCGAGACCTGTGGTTTCGTGCATCACACCGTCTCATCTTATCATGCACAAAATTCTGTCCGCGTATAGCCCTCCACGAACGCTGAAATGGCGACCCAGCACGAGCATGGACAGAGTCGGTCGTCTCTTATGGACGGGCAATCATTTCTCTACCCTTCTCCAGACTCTGAATCTTGGGACTATTAAATGCCAATGGTCCACTGGCAAGCCACGATGTACGGGACTATCTGCGGTATTATTCAATCGTTGGCCGTCCAGTTATCTCTGGACCCTCTTCCTCTGTCACTAATTTACTCCAGTTTCTCCCCCTCCCCCCCCCCCCCTCTGCGCCCCTCCATTCCCTCCCCACCAGCTCACTGCCATGCCCTCCCCGGACGGACTTGGTCATGTACTGTTGATGCCCGGATTCCAGCCCTCGCTTTCAGTGAAATGCCAGTGATGCTTCGCCTCCTGTTTGCGGGTGAGGTGCAAATGACTTGGCAGCACGTCTTGTCTTGTGTGTGCCCTTTGCCCCGCTGCCTGCCTGGTAAATTAGTGCTCTGGGCTGAATCGCCACTGAAGCGTCCTGCATCCCTGGTTCCCTGGTTCTTGGCTGTTTGTCGTGGGAATTGCAGCAGTGGATGGTGGTGGTGGTAGTAAGTAGTAGTAGTGATGACAGCTTCTCCGAGGGTTTCTCGAAGCCACCACACACGAAAAATTCAGCGACCACACCCTCAGGATTTCTGGGCTTTGGAGTGATAGGCCCGGGTTTGACCGACGGCCAGTTCAAAGTTTCGAATGGTTGTCAGGTACATACATAATGCAAGTCAACTAACGAGGACAGCTAATTAATAGTGTGAAGACCAGTTTTGATTTTTCTTCCTACAGCGAGAACTGGTACCTGTACTAGTTGTAGTAGTAGCCAAACCCACCGTCATCATTCTTCGTACACTCGGCGATACCTTTTCGCACCGGACGCCTCCAAAAGTCCGTCTCCTTCGCATTCGTGTGGCTCCCCCCGATTGCATCGCATAGCACGGCACACCTAAGATTCGAAAGACCCGCGCCGCCTTGCGCCAAGTATTTTCGTAGACGGGCCAGGACACCCCCCCCCCCCCCTCCTTGCGCCCCCGTCGAAAGCGTCTTGTCTGTCGTAACGTCGTGGTTTGACAATACAGCGCAGCCTCCCCCATGGTGGAACCTCCCTCTTCATCATGGCATCCCCATTATTATTTATCTACTCCGGACTGCCCACAAACATCCCGATCCAACCCCGGTGTATCCGTCGTTCGTAGTCCATCTATATTGTCCTTGAAACCCTGACATCCGCTCTCTCCGGACACTCGCTACCAAAGTGAACTCAACCTTTACTCAGATTCGTCATCACGTATACAACGACATCCTTTTGCCACGACTTCCTGCAAACGTTCACATTAACCTTGACTGCACACGATTCCATGGACACTGCTTCACATAGCTCATCAACATCACGACTACAAGACCCCGAGGCTACGGAGTGACAGACCAGAACGTCCAGACCACAACCAAATCCTTCGCCTGGTCATTTTCCATTTTCACGTCCTGAACATCTATATTCACAATGGCAATCCGAGACAGGTTCCGCCGCGCTCTGCGCAAGTCCACTTCGACTGGACACTCCATCCGCCATACAGACACCGGCCTCACCACCGACTCCAACACCAGCACCGACTCGAGCGAGTTCTCTTCCCTCTCACCCCGCAGGACATCTTTCTTCTCGAAGCTATGGAGCACCCGGAGAAGCAGCCGAACAGTCTTCGGCGATGGTGCAAACGAGGACCACAGCGACAAGAGCGGTGCACCGTCGCCTCACCAGATCGGCCTCGCCCTGACGAGGACGGCCAGCGAGGCCGAACGCGAGATGAAGGCCGAGAAGAAGCGTCAACGGAAGGCCAAGTACAAGAACGGCAGCGCCGGCACCATCCACCCCCGCGACAAGCCTCTCACTGCGCAGAACCTCCGGCACCAAGCCATGCTGGGCACTTGGTCGTGGGATGAAGCGGCAGGGAAGTCAAGGCACAGCTGGGTGAGCGGAATCAGCCCTTGCTGCACCCGCGCACCGAGCCTCTACGAATATGATCCCCACGAGACCAGCGGTGGAGACGACTTCTTCGACAACGGCGGCAGCAGCACCGCTCACGGCATCACCAATGGGTCGCGTGAATTCTAAGCTCGTTCAATTGAATTGCAGGCCGGCGTGGATGCAGCCCGAGCATCGCGCGAACGGATGTCTCCTGACAACGGTACGAAAGCCTAGAGCGGCGTGCGAGACCTGGATGATGTTCGTTCTGCGTCGGTGATGGATGGAGGTCTCTGTCTCTGTTCCAAGTACCGTTCTCACCAGGAATGGGTTGTCGAGGTACTTGCTGCACCCCACACCCTGCATGACAACTGCAGCCATCACGCAACCAGCCACCGGGGCCGGGTACCGCCAGCCAGCACCAGCACCAGCTCCAGGCACCCAAACTGCGCCTACACTCTGTCTCAGCTCAGCACTCCCAGTCCCTTCGGATTCGGGGGACTTCGAGTCTTGCGCCTCTCGGGCATTGTCGCTTCTGGTTCTCGCCAAGCGCAGACGCCATGTCCCACTGCGACTCCACCTATGTCGCAACATGATGCATGTCCATGATACACCACCCATTCGTCCGCACGCAGAAAGTTCACAACCCAACTGGTATGGATGGGGATGGCACCACCACACACAAGTCTCCGCCGATGTCACTCAAAGTGCTTCACATTTTCCTTGGGATTGGGTAAAAAGTACCCCTCGTATGGGGAGGCCCTTGGCTGTCGAATCACAACCGTCAACTTGGGACTTGGCTCCAGGACTATGGTTCTTGGCTTCCACAACCTTAAGTCATCCTCCTCCCTTCACAAAAACCTGACACACACACACACGCACACGCACGCACATCCACGCATACGACACACACAGTTGCCCCAAAGTCAATTGGGTTCCGTGCTTTGTTGCCGTCCAGGCTACAGCACGTCACTCTACGTACACTTTGCGCCTCTGGCCTACATGCAAGGGCCACGTCCCGCGGGATCGTGCGTTCCATCGAAATAAACAAGCTCTTGCCCGTGGCTTTCCTCCTTGTGTGTTGGGAAGTCATTGGTCAGGGTTGCCGAGGGGGAGGTGTTCACCTTCATCTCTGGCATACTATATGTCCTTTACTCACATCTTTTTCGACAGCGGTTCTCTCCGCTTCCTGATGACCGAACTAGAAAGCGATTGATCTGAACTTTGGCAATGAGGAAGAAAAAAGTCTGAGAACGTGGGGGAACAGAGCGATCAAAACAATCTGTTTTTTATCGTGTGCGACTAAGAACAAAAGCATTAATATCGCTTGCTTGTTTCCATGTTTGTTGGCTGCAATAATTATTGTTAGCAGCTCTCTGTACGGATGGATAAGCTCTCGAAGCATACATGACAGTATTTAACCTTCATACTCCCGGGACCACCGGGGCAATCAAAGAAGGAAAATATCGAAACAAGAACCAAGGAAAAAATAGAGAAAATATAATCATCTGAAGATTTCCAAAATCGCTGGGGCCGTACATCATCATGATCAAGACAGCAAGACAAGGTTTTCACTCTTTTCCTCCTCTGGTCGCCTCTATCATGCGTTCCGCTTCTTCCCCTCTCCGCGAACAGGACCAGGCGATGGAACCTCGTCCTCCGTATTCACGACTTGGCACCCACGAACTCGGTCTGTGTCTCAACGCCGTCCAAGGGCTGGGCGAAAGCTTCTCAAGCTGGTCTCGCGAGAGGGAGGGGGGGCGCCGTGGGTGAAGACTCACCCCAACAGCCAAGAAAGAGGGGAGGGGAGCAGCCAAGGACGAAATCCTGGATTGTGAAAAGCGGCGGGGGACAAATCAAGGTTGACTCTTGATGCGATCATGACATTGGCGTTGGATTCAAGAAGAAAAAGAGGAGCGTGTAGCAATTTCTTTACTCTTTTTTTTTCATATCTTCATATCGCCTTAGACTCTCAAGCCCTGGGTTGGCTGATCTTCTCGCGAAACAAATGGGAATGAATCCCAAACAAGACATCCCAACAAAACCAAACTATATATTGTACCTAGTGAAAGACGAGGTGGGCAAGGCAGAGCAAACAGGCACTTAGACAAATACAACATCTGCCCAGATTGAAAAGTCAAGCAAATCCTGAATCTGATCCATCCTCTTGTTGTGTCAACTTCTCTTTGACCAGGGGGGTCATTGGGATGATGGACCCCCTCTGCCAAGGCCCAAGCCTGATGAGAGCCTGCGCTGGAGGCAGTGTTCAATGACAAATGTGATCCAACACAGTTCCCATTCCCGTTCAGGTCAGTCTGCTCGGGGGAGGTCATGTGCGCGCTTGCATAGATCGAAGCTCTTGGTTTGCAGAGCTTGCATGAATCCAGAACAAGTGAAAGCTTTGCTTGACTTTCGCTTGTGGTCTTCTTGCTGCAGGAGAGTGACGTTGCTTGGAGTTGGCGATTGCTCTCTCGTACATGGACGGGTTGTGTGTAGTTGCATACTGCTCGAGAAGGAGTTTACTATGCTTTACGTCAGCTTCGACGACTGAACAAGGGGTAGTATTGTTCAGTTTCCAGTCATTCGGCGATATGATATGGCCAGGCATGGCCCTATATGAACTCCGCGAAACAGTCCTCGGTGATCACGACTCGGTGCGCATGCCTTGAATGGCCAGCCTCTGTCGGTAAAATGTGCCCTGCCTATCTGCCTGCTCATTTGCCGGTCGGTAATATTTTCTCTTGCAGGTCTTGCAGGTCTTGCAGATCCTGCAGCTCTTGGCTCGCAATGACGATTGTCATGGTGTTGGAACGTGGGGTGGATCGGGAACTCATGGAAAGCAATCGAATGACCTCGTTTATGTCTCCTGAGATTCTTCCATGGGCACTAATCATGACATCCAATATCCCACGCTGGGGGCGCTATGGGACACCAGGTGGGCGACTGCTTCTCCATCGAATGCCCCTTGTTTGGGGTTACTATTGGTATCTTCACTCCACGGCCCAGTCGTGTTCCGGAGTGACGATGCTGTAACGATCTTAGCTACCTTTGGGGCTGATTACAGGTCACGCATCTAGGGAACTTCGACTGAGAGCTTTAGAGCGACAACTTACTATCCACCATTCTGATCTGAGGGGCATATCGGAAACTGATAGTACGGCGAATAGAATATGGTTGCTCTATATAGACGCCTGGGAACTAATGGACATGTCAACGCATTACTATCAACACACAAGGAAACAGGCATGATCGCACTCTGACCTGTATCATAACAGTTCCGTTTTTAGATAGGCATGAGCGATGTGGAGGACGTCCGAATTTCGCTCATGCCCTGGAGTGCTTCGGCCACTTCACAGTTGCATGATGGGTGTTCTCCATCATCCCTAAGAAGCTTCAGCAATACCATTGTAAAATGGTTCTTTCGAGGTAAGAACGAATATATGTGTCCAAAATGCATGAGTCGCTAGACGTCTCCCAGTGAATACGCGTGAAATGACGGGGCTGATCTTCCTTCAAAGGTGAATGGGCTATGGCTCCTAATACATAGATCAAGTCACCAGCATCATACATGACTGAGAATCTTGCAAACTTCATGTCTTCTCGTAGATTTCAATTCCCATATGCTATTACGCGAACCTTACCCTCCGCCTGATGCAGCTCTGAGGCGTGTCTCTGCCAGCTTCTTCAAAATTCCTCTTTGTTTTGTGCATTAACGTCGTTCAAACATCGTATATCATATATACGACCATGCGAGTGTACTAATAATTCGAGGAGTCGGTGCTGCTTCAGTATTGTACGGAACCTCTCTATAGAAGCCTCATTGTTGTGCTCGTGCGTGGTTGGTGATAGTCCCATGTCTCCCTCGAGGCACTGGAGCATGAGGCGTCAAGTAATGCGGTTCGAAAACCAAGCTCATATCTGAAATCCGATATAGAAGAATGCAACATCACCTGAGGAATATAGCGACATTCTCTGTTTGAGCCGTAGGAGCAAGCTGGTCCTGATTCTCTTGACGTGAAACGAAGCTGCATCGGAAGTCAACACTTCCACGCATTGCCGGTTTTTTAGTTGTACAAGAAGAAAGGGTCTCTGATCGGCAAACAGTGACTTGGTCCCCGCAACCGAAGGCCCATACGGCATGCCTTCTCATTTGCGCGATCTCAGAGTTTTTCCTTCACTGGGTGTTCGTGGCATCGCGCGCAAGCTTAGGCTTGCTGCTTTGCAGAAGCAGCCAGATCGAATAGGCATTTCACAACAGGTGCCGAAAGATTGAGTACAGTGTTCCTCGATCGAGGTAAATGAAATCCATCTGTCGCTTTGTTGGGTAATCGACATCAGAAACGGAGGTACCGAGTTTCGGCAGCCATGCATCTTGAGCTTAGCTCTTGAAATGTGCCAACAGATAAATTACGAGGTGGCTCATGCTGTGAAATCACTGAGAACCCCGTACTCAAAAAACGTTGCCGACATGATCTTGTCTTGTGTACCTACCCGAAGGAAGGACACCCGGCTCAAGATCAGACCGCTGGAATGTCTGACCGAGCATGGCAGAAGACTGCGTGTCACGGATTGGAGAAGAACATCACTCAGCATGTATCTATGAACCCACCTTGATACAGCGCGTATATTCATTGGCACGAAACATCGTCTTCGTGCGACATATGCGCTGTCCATAATTACTCCTTTACTCGAGGACAATCTGGGTGGTCTATGAGGTACAGGAAGTGTTCCCAAGCGCGACGAGTAAAATGGGGCTCGACAAGCTCCAACATGGCCTTGCCAATCACGTGCTTGATTACCCACGTGACTTTTGTACCCACCCAAGCCCTAACTTGAGGCAGGAGGGTTCCACCACCAAATTTACATGGCTTGAGATCTCTTAGCCGTACTTCCCATCTCTGCATCTCGAAGGCAACAATTTTGAGAGGACACGGCAACGACCGATAACAGTTGCCCATCATGTCTCTCGTCTCGGGTGAGAAGACGAACTTCCAGTTCGTAAGTCATCATCCTCTCCCCTTTCTCTCCAGCCAGCCGCCGATTCGAAGTCGACCGCCCCGAAACCATTGGCGCTTCTGCACAATTTCTTCACACACGATCGACGACGACCGACAAGCCTTGGCTGGGGGAATGCACACAACAGGAGAAATCTGGGGCTGACAATGTGTAGATCCTGCGTCTTCTGAACACCAACGTCGATGGCAAGCAGAAGGTTATGTACGCCCTGACCAAGATCAAGGGTGTCGGCCGTCGTTACTCCAACTTGGTCTGCAAGAAGGCCGATGTTGACCTCAACAAGCGGTACGCTTACCCTAAGGGAATGACATGAAGAAGGAACATGCGAACAATAAACTAACTATTGCCCACAGCGCTGGTGAGCTCACCTCCGAAGAGCTTGAGCGTATCGTCACCATCATGCAGAACCCTACTCAGTACAAGATCCCCGCCTGGTTCCTGAACAGGCAGCGCGACATTGTCGATGGCAAGGACTCTCAGATCCTCGCCAACGGTGTCGACTCCAAGCTCCGTGATGATCTTGAGCGCCTGAAGAAGATCCGCGCTCACCGTGGTCTCCGTCACTACTGGGGTCTCCGTGTGCGCGGTCAGCACACCAAGACCACTGGTCGTCGCGGCAGGACTGTCGGTGTCTCCAAGAAGAAGGGTGGTTAAATGTAACGCCCCGTTACGAATCGATGAGTGGCAAAGGGGAAGAAGATGTTACTGGTACCACGGGGTGGACAAATGGCGTGACGGCTGGGTTCTCCATTTTCCTGAGCATTTTCAAGGGATCATTTTGCGACCCGCACGGCTGTACTCTAGGATAGAGTCATTAAGTCACAAAAGCATCCTAAAACAATTCTTGTTCATACAGGCTTGTGCATGTCATTGTGATGGAGTCTGCTGATGTCGAATCTTTTCTCCTCTATTTCCTGTTTCGTATCGAAATTGATGGGTATAATGCGTGATCATTCATCTTCATGCGTAACGGCCATGTCTAGAACCTCTACACGTCCTTGTCCCTTGGTCTCATTGCTAATGAAGTCCGACAATGCCTTAAATGCTCCTGGCTCAACGAAGCCGGTAACCTCCCACTCCGAGCCCATAACGTCCTGGCTCTCAACCTGCTCAACATAGCTGAGGATCTTGTCCTTGACAGTGCCTGATACTTTCTGCTCTCCATCTTCATCGTTGGCCGGCTTTGCTGCTTTGACGGCCTGCTTCAGGACGTTTGTAGAGCATGTGATACGCAGCTTCATGCGAGCCCGTGCCACGGGGATGGGCTGATGCGCGATCAGGGCCTTCATGGCCTCGAGAGCTT
This sequence comes from Sarocladium brachiariae, assembly GCA_008271525.1. Classification (NCBI taxonomy): domain Eukaryota; kingdom Fungi; phylum Ascomycota; class Sordariomycetes; order Hypocreales; family Sarocladiaceae; genus Sarocladium; species Sarocladium brachiariae. The sequence goes on from RQPE01000001.1 coordinate 3,075,533, forward strand.
GGCTCTTTGCGCTTTTGGTGGTGACCACGCCGGTCCACACGTATTCCTTCGCACGAGGCTTCGCTTCTCCGTCATCCCCAGTAGCCGGCGTGCCAGTGCCGCTTCCCGGCGCGCTGGGCTTCTCGGTCGTGTGAGCTTGCGAGCTCAGCATGTCGAGCGCTTTCTCGATCATGCCGCTCGTGTAGACTCGTTTCGTCCGAGGATCAACGAGTTTACTTGCCACGATACTTATGAGCTCATTGTGCACCCGTTCCAGCTGAGCCGCTCGTTCTTTTTCCCCTACTTGCTGCTCCCCCTTCTTCAAGATCTCGAGGATGATGTCGTTGGTTGACTTGCCCTTGCCGAACGCCTTGTCCAGGTCGTCGCGGGGCGCGGTCTGGCCCTTTGAGACGTTGAGGAAGACGTTGGGGATCTGCAGGACGTTATCGAGGTCGGTCTCGATTCCGGAACGCCACTCGAGCACCTTGTTCTTGTAGCAGGCGATTTCGAAGCGCTTCTTCCCCTTCTTCAGGCGGACCAGCGAGACGTTTGTCAGCTTGATCTGGTTGGACGGCTGGTTGATGCGAGACATGGCAGCAGGGGACCGGGCTTGTGCTGCCCGTTGCCTGCGAAATACGATATGGTATGACGGAGAGAATGCCTCTTTGCCAGTTCTTGGGGTTTGCAGCGGTGCCTCCCTGGTTCTTCAGTTATATACAGTGGGCGGTGACGACTTTTTTGCACCAACCCCGCCACTATGATTCATCCTGCCCCGCTGCATAGGTACACAAATCAACGAGCTTAAAACCGTCGTCTGTGAGGTAACAGAATTCAAGCTTGGCTTCGAGCCGAAATCGACAAGAAATTTCTCTCTTATGTAGAGTAGGCAGGCTAAGATCTGTGCGCGGCTTTCATCACTTCATTCAAGCTTGACTTACCATATCGCTAGGTGCTCTCCCGATCCCATTTCGCATGTGCCTTTTCAGGCATCTTGAATCATCTAGTAAGGTCACGCTCGATCATACATGCACTTCAGCGCCGTGCACTCGCCCTTATAAAAAGTACTCAACTCCAATAGCGGATTTAAATTCAATATTCAATATCGTATCGAGATTATTGGTTCAAAGGATGACTAAATGCTAAGCCAGAAATGGACGCACGTACCTATTTTCATGGCACTATACACCAACCTGTGGTGCAGGGTAGTCGACTGGCTGCTGCTGACCGTGACTTTGACATTGCTAGGTCTCACACATTGTCGATACTATATGTCACAAGCTGGTGGAGGAAAAGCTGGGGTCATATGCGCGTGTTTGAGATCATAATCATCTATGTTGGCTTTATATGCTCGATACCTGCACATTACCTTTACTCGTTTATTGAATTGAAGCGGCTCGAACTGGGCTGGAGCAGGCCTATGCTTTCTTTCTCTCTGATCTTTATAGGGGCGGGGACGAGCTACACGGTCAGCGAAAGCCTCCCATTCGGATGAACAAAGCGTCCCCGACTTCGCTCTGTTCGATATTTTACCGGATATATTTCTCAGCCTCCGCTCTTCCCTTTCCAATCTCTCCTTCCTACGGTATTCAGCTTTGTCAACTGGTCAGATTCATCATACGTACACGTCTGTTTTCTCGAAGGAACGCAAGCCTCAGTCACCCTAAATCCAAAATTCTGACTTTCTTCCCCGGACTTCCGGCCTGGCACCTCATCGTCGATTTTCGTGCTTCGTCATACAGAAAGAACCTCCCTTGTCTGGACGAGATCTGTCGGTTACGTACTTCAACCATGGCGGAACACAAGATTGTTGTTTTTGCGGGCGACCATTGTGGCCCAGAGGTATTTCATCATGCCCCTGTGATCTTTCCCAGATGGAGAGGAGCTGACTTTGATTAATCATAGAGGTTGTTGCTGAGGCGATCAAGGTACGAGTCTGGTATTTTGCCAACGATATTTGAGCACGGCTGACGCAGAATGCAGGTCATCAGAACCGTCGAGAAGCTGAGCCCGACTGCTGGCAAATTCAACCTGGAGGAGCACCTGCTTGGTGGGGTCATAGCTGGAAGCATCGGCCTTCTTCCCAGTGCCAGTCTCTGCGGGATTCCGGGATCCGCAGTGCCTTCTATCTGTGAACCAATTCATGGCAAGACTCCTAACCTCCACCATTCGAGCCCTCATGCAGACATTAGTTGCGAAGGCAGATCACAGGTAGCGCGCCGGACGATTCAGGACAAGGCATTGTCGTAAGTCACGACCCCTTTATGGACGGTTTCTAAACATTCGCTGCAAGTACAGAGAGCTGACATGAAGTCCAGAATCCCATTGACACCATCCTTTCGGTGGCCATGATGTTCCGGTACTCCTTGAATCTCGCCCACGAGGCTAAGATCATCGAGGACGCGGTACGCGCCGCCATCGACGCTGGACTGAGAACCAAGGATATGGGCGGCAGCATGAGCACCACAGAAGCAGGTGATGCCATCGTTGCCGAGTTGGTCAAGATCCTGAAGGCGTGAGATGTCTAAGACGAAAATAAAATGGACAGAGGTGCATAGGCAGGTCTGATTTCAGGGGTGGAAGGTATGAAGAAACAGCGGCAGGGAAAAGTACCGGTCGACAGAAGAGTGATTTGAGGAGATGTCTACTTGATTAGCACTGGCGACGAAATCAAACTGGTGCAGCTTATATCATGAGTCACTTGGAGGTACATTAAACAATGACGAAGGAGGGGTCATGAACATAATTGTACTCTTATCTGTAATCATGATCATAATATGTAAGGTACGACATCACCCCGCATTGGGAGCCTGGCCAACGCAGTCACGTGACGGCGCTTATCTCAGGAACCGGGGTAACCAGGTCAGTTGACCCCGACACCTGGATGACACACTCTCTTCCGTTCACAGCTCCCATCCTCCATCAACACATCACACAAAACATCTCCTCCATCATCATTAGACCGCTGGCCGACACTGAATCATCATGCGGTTTTCCTCTTCTGCGCTCGTGCTCGGCGCCGCTGGCTCGGCCGCTGCTTTCCAGGACCAGAAGGTTCTTGGCGGCAACTCTGCCAAGCCTATCGTGAATACCGACTTTGGAGCTGATCGAGCTTCATGGTTCGGACAGCTTGAGAAGGTCTTTGGTGAAGCTACCGAAGAAGTCAAGGCTATCTGGGATGAGGTCGCCTTGCTCGCACCCGATGCCATGGAGGCTGCGAAGAAGTCCCTCTTCGGCGTTCCGCCCAAGCCTCACACCCGTCGCCCCGATAACAAGTGGGATCATATCATCAAGGGTGCCGATGTGCAGAATATGTGGATTCAGGGAGAAGATGGCGAGTCCCGCCGCAAGGTTGGGGGCAAGCTCGAGAACTACAACTTGAGGGCTAAGAAGGTCGACCCTGCCAAGCTCGGTGTCGATGACGTCAAGCAATACAGTGGTTACCTAGACGACGATGAGAACGACAAGCACCTCTTCTATTGTAAGTACCCGCTGCTAATACTTTGATCCCAATACGAAGCTAATATCTGAGCACAGGGTTCTTCGAATCCCGCAACGACCCCAAGAATGACCCTGTCGTTCTTTGGCTCAACGGTGGTCCCGGTTGCTCTTCCCTGACCGGCCTGTTCTTCGAGCTTGGCCCCGCCACCATCAACAAGAAGATTGAGGTTGTCCGGAACCCCTGGTCCTGGAACCGCAATGCCTCGGTCATTTTCCTCGACCAACCTGTTAACGTCGGCTACTCTTACAGCAGCAACTCCGTCAGCGACACCTGGTCAGCCGGCAAGGACGTCTACGCCCTCCTGACTCTTTTCTTCGAGCAGTTCCCAGAGTATGCCAAGCAGGATTTCCATATTGCTGGTGAGTCTTACGGCGGACACTATGTCCCCATCTTCTCCGAGGAGATCCTCAAGCACAAGGACCGCAACATCAACCTGAAGAGTGCTCTTGTCGGCAACGGTCTCACCGATACTTACACCCAATACGCCTACTACGGTCCTATGGCCTGCGGTAAGGGTGGCTACAAGGCTGTGCTCGACGAAAGCACCTGCAAGTCTATCGAGAACGCTGTGCCTCGCTGCCAGTCTCTCATCCAGGGCTGCTATGACTCCGAGAGCACCTGGAGATGCCTGCCCGCCAGCATCTACTGCAACAATGCTATCATGAACCCCTACATGCAGACCGGCATGAACCCCTACGATATCCGTGGCCCCTGCGAGGACAAGGACAGCCTTTGCTACACTGCTCTCGGCTGGATTTCGGAGTGGCTGAATAAGCGGGAGGTCATGGAGGCTCTGGGTGTTGAGGTTGACAGCTACGAGAGCTGCAATTTCGACATCAACCGCAACTTCGCTCTCAATGGTGACTGGATGAAGCCCATCTTCCGTGTTGTTCCCAAGCTTCTTGAGGAGATTCCCGTCCTGATCTACGCTGGTGACGCTGATTGGATCTGCAACTGGCTTGGCAACCAGGCTTGGACTGAGGCTCTCGAGTGGCCCGGCAAGAAGGGCTTCAACGACGCCAAGCTCAAGTCCCTCAAGCTCTCCAAGGACTCTGAGGATTACGGCAAGGTCAAGAGCTCCGGCAACTTCACCTTCATGCAAATCTACCAGGCAGGCCACATGGTCCCTTACGACCAGCCCGAAGCGTCCTCCGACTTCTTGAACCGCTGGATCTTTGGTGAGTGGCTTGCTTAGTCGGATGGTTGCATGCATGAATGAGAGATGTGTGGGCTTCTATACTGTTTGATATGTTCCATGGTGGCTGCAGCGAATACAGTGCTGAGTGATGTCATGCGAGCACGGAAGGGTTTGTACAATTTATCAGATCGCACTGCGTGGTGGGTAACTGTAAGACGTCATGGTCTTGTCGTGATGGAAAGAGGATGATAGATTCAACCGTCCTAGTTCCTTGCGTATTTAATCTGAATTCTGAAAGCCATATGCACGATAATGAGTGTCGAGTTGTGGATTACAAGACAGGGCTGGTAAGATGTCATCGGCCTTTCACCTGAACACATCCGGGAACAGTTACTCGACCAGGCGAATGCAGGTCTCCTGTCAAGTTCATCATCACATGTGTTTGATTACAGAGGTAAAGACGGTTGCCAATTTGTCCCGAGGTTTGTGGCAGTCGGTAGGTGTACAGTACGGGATCGACGGAGTACAACTAATAACTGACACACCAAGACCTGAGCATTGCGAATCTGTTGAGGATTTGGCCCCCGCCTCTGTGGGCGGCTTCACAGCGTGGCAGCTGCTAGGATGTAGCTCGCAGGCCAGCCGACATGCCGTAGCATACATACAAGGGATGATGCTTCCATATGGGGTCCTCGAACTAATAAAGGAGGAAGACGAGGTCCGTGCTTCTATACTACATAGAGATGGGTTTGGCTACGGGATGCAAGAGAGAGAGAGAGAGAGCAAAACTATTCTCAGCCCTCGAAAAGGCTGACTGTCTCTTCCAAGTGCCGGACCATCCCCATCAAACTGGGTGTACAGTGGTTGACGTACACTGCAGTTTAGACGGCCAAGTGATTGACCGCCTGGCTGCACTAGGAGACTGCGTAGAGTTACTACTACCCGCCCAGCTTCTTAGGTATCCACCAAGGTTAAGCGTGACTGGGGGCCTCAGTAGTGCGGCGGGTTTCAGTGGACATGCATTTCCTTCCCCAACAAAAAAAAAAGAGGACAAAGACAGAGGAACAGTGCCAGCCGGGGATGATGGAGGGGAAGTCGGGATTTCTTTTATTGCTTGGAAACATGTGAAACTGATTCGGATGAGCGGCGGTGGGAGATGGATATGATGCATCGAATGACGTGGATTTTATATGTGAGTGAGTATAGAAGGCACACACACAAAGACCGAGATCCAGCCATCAGACGCAGGGACTTCATGGAATACAGTGGTTCCCTGGGTCGTAGTTGTTGTGAGTTACTACTAGTATAGTAGTAGTAGCAATAGTGGTACTGCCGCCACTGTAGGTGTACCGAGCCAAGGATGAGCATTCGCCAATATTCGCCGCCAAGATGATTGGTCCTCTTTCAGAAGGTGTCAGTCAATCAGTCAGTTAGGAGGAGTGACCGGCGTTCTGGGATCCCGTCGTCTCTTGCTTCCCCAACGATTTCCCACTTCGGGGCAGGTGGGGGGGTTTTCGTGACAACGTGAGCCGCCACGCCGCCGCGTAAGGGAGGTACCTGCATGCAGTTACAGTTACTAATTACATGTACTAGGACAGTAGTAGTAATAATAGTGAGCAAGAGGTGATGCAGTCCCTGATTTTGATCCCGCCACTGGTAGTTGTACCGCGGCCTCCCACCTTTTCCGAATCGGGTTCTATGTCGTGCGTACGTCGACCAAGCGAATTGCTTTGCTTGCGAGCGATCTACGGGATACGTGAGAAGGGGGGAGAGGGAGGGATAGAGAGAGAGAAAGGCTAGTTGAAGAAAATTGCACAGACGTCTTGTTCGGAGGGTTTCGGTTGTATGAAATTATACGGAATTCAAAACTGATAACGAACGCCTGTAGTTGTCGACTTGGCTGGCATGTGAAGCATCAGCATGAGAACGGACGAGGTGTAAGTGTCTGGTGAATGATATACAAACGTATATTATGTATCCTCATCTTCGGAAGAGAGAGAGAGAGAGAGAGAGCAAATCGTGACAAAATGCCCATAGCACGTACACGTCCATACATACATCCGTTAGATACACAGGAACTCTCGAATATCACGGCTAAATGAGAATAACAAGACATTGCCAGGGAGGTTCTGAAGCATCAACTTCTCATTCTCTTCCTCGTCCTGTTGGTGAACCAAGAGAATCAGGCTCTTGCGTTGCTTTGCACAGATCGTTCCTGAACCGAGGGCCAATGCTCTTTGCCCCCCCTTGGTCTGCCCAGTCTTTCAAACCACACGCCCCCCCCCCCTCCTTTTCTTCTTCTTTTTTCCCTTTTCCTTCTTGTCTTAAGCCGCCTGTCCCCACTTGGTGGCACAAAACGTAGATTTTCCAACGTCCCAAGAAAAACACACTCCGTGCTACCAGTTGGAGGACCCTGACAGGAAAGAGGAGAATCGTACTTGTATATTATTCGCCTCTTGGGGTTGCCTTGCACTCCGCTTTAAGGACTGGCTTCCGAGGCACTTGACCTCGACCTCGCACTTCAATTCCGTTGGGTGCCCTTCTCACTTGGTCGCAATAGGCAGCATCGTGATGATCCGTAGTTGGGGTAGGAGAGGAACAGTTCAAACTGCTACGTACAGCAGCGTCATTGTGCTTCAATCAGATGATGACTACAGTGCAGTACTACTAACTCACTACCGAGCCAAAAACTCAACAGCGTTCAACCCAGGTTGGGAATCGAACTGGGCTCCTACGTTCACCCCCCCCCCCCCTCATCCTCCTTCTACCTTCTTTGCTCTTCGAGGCTGCTTCTTTTGTGTGCTGTCAATCCCGCTCGTTCCCCAGAGTTTGTTGAATCATTGGAGTGCCATTAATCCACCGAGAATACATACACACCTTCTGTGGTGGCCACCTACCCCTGCCGCTTGCTGTACCATCACCAACCTTAACCGGACTTTTGCTCTTTTCTACATCACGTCTTTCACTCACCCCCCTCCGGTGCCTACTACTTACCACCGCCTTCGCCTGATTTCAGACTTCACTTTCTTTTTTCTCTTCTCTGAATTTCTCTCGTCCTCAAAAAAAAAAAAAAAAACCATCAACTGGGATTTCTTCAATTCTTGTCAACGGGCCCTCATCTCAAAATCACTGTCGCGTGCCTCAGAATCTTGATCCAGAGAATCACTTGCCTTTCCTCTTAAGCTCTCTGCAGTTCAAGATCACCGGTTTCAACTTCCAACTCTTTTTTCTTGCAACAAACTCCTCCTCCGGCCTACTGGCCTCCAAACTCTCCCCCGCCATGGACAGCTTCAGCATCATGGGCACTCTGCCCGAGCCTCGCCTCTTTTCATTTCCACCCAAGACCGTGCCAGCACCACTGGCCCCCATCCCAACAGCTACCTCAATTCTCCGTCCATTCAACATCCCCGAGCCCATCTACCAGGCTGCTCTCGATGCTCGAGTTCCCGTCGTCATTGCCGCTCTCTACGCCGTCACCGCAAAGGCCTGCAACGTCTACAACCTCTCCCGGAACAAGAAGCCGTGGGCCATCAGCAAGACCCGTATCTTCAAGGCTTTCGTCATTCTTCACAACATCTTCCTTGCCGTGTACTCGGCATGGACCTTCATCGGCATGGGCAGCGCCATGGGCCGCGGTGTTCAGAGCCCGTTTGGTCCTGACGGCATCGCTGGCACGGCCGACTCCCTCTGCCGCTTGCACGGTGCGCCTGGTCTGGGCAACTCCGTTTACTTCAACGAGGGCACTGGATCGTGGGTCAGCCTCGCCCAGGATGCCGCCATTGAGGGCGGTCTCCCCAGCCAGGCCCAGGCTGGCAGGCTCTGGACCGAGGGTCTGAACTACTACGGCTGGATCTTCTACCTCAGCAAGTTCTACGAGGTTCTCGATACCTTCATCATCCTCGCCAAGGGCAAGCCCAGCTCGACTCTACAGACTTACCACCACGCTGGTGCCATGATCTGCATGTGGGCTGGCATGCGCTACATGGCTATTCCGATCTGGGTCTTCGTCGTCTACAACTCCTTCATCCACACTCTGATGGTACGTTCACAATTTCCCCCCGGGCTTAAGCCCCAAAGCTTTCCCAACTGACTCCCGTGTGTGTGCAACAGTACACGTATTACACTCTCACTGCCTTCCATGTCAAGGTCCCGACTGCAGTCAAGCGCAGCCTCACCACCATGCAAATCATGCAGTTCATCCTCGGCGCTTCCTACACCATGCTCCACTCCTTCATTTCCTACACCGTTCCCGTCAGCGTCACCGCTCGATCCTCCGACTCCCTCTCCGCCGGCGCCCCGTCTGGAACCCTCGACTCGCTTAAGAACCTCGTTTTTGGCGGTAATAAGTCCGCCAACGGCACCGCCGCCGCCGCTACCGGTGTCGGCGCTCCCGCCCCTGAGATCGTCCAGACCGTCCAGCCTTGCATCCTCACCACCGGCGAGACGTACGCCATCTGGCTGAACGTCCTGTACCTCGCCCCTCTCACCTATCTGTTCGTCAGCTTCTTCATCAGCAGCTACCTCAAGCGCAGCAGCGCCAGCGGCAAACTCGCCAATGGCGCCAAGCAGCCAATCGACCGCCGCCTCAGCAACAACGTCACCATGGCGGAGAAGGCTGGTTGGGATGCCGCCAAGGGTGTCGAGCGCGAGGTCTACGGTCGCAACGGCGACAAGGGGGATAGCAGCGACAGCGCCATTGCCGAGGAGGATATGCCCGTCGCGAAGAAGGGATCCAAGAGCAAGCCCAAGGCGCGCCGTGCTAAGGCTTAAAGCCCCGAAATCGCCCTTTCTTTTCTTTTATACCAGCCCGGCAAGATTCCAGGTTATAGAGAGTAGATGCCATGGTCAGTGTGCGTGTATTACTGGTCTTCGGTCGGGGAGAAAGCACAAAAACAGGGCGGCTGTGGGCGTTGGGTTGCTGGTGATTTTTCTTGTTGCATATTCTGGAGTTTTCCACGGTTTTGCCCCATCCCTTTCCCCCCTCCCCTTTTCTTTCCTGGACCTTCTTGTTGTTCTACATGAACAAAAAATAAAGCATCTAGGCAAAGCCTCCCAGCCAGTTTTATGCCATAGCTTGGTGCCGATTTTCATTTTTATACCAGTTCTTCAACCGTTCCGAGTCTACTGTTGAATTGGGAAGACAGGTGATTGTGTAAACGATCTATATACTACGAGGCGGCTTGTTCATCCCACCGCCATGTGATTTTCAGGTTCAGGGGGAAAACATTCACAATCGAAAGTATGAGAAGAACTGTGTACTGTAGCAAGTAGCAAAAAGCAAATCGAAACTACGATTCCAAAAGTCTATTTCGCATCCTCAAAAGCCTAGCTGTGTGTATATGATGCTGTGGGTATAACCGTCGCTGAGTTCCGCCCGCCCTCTTCTTGGCTTCAACCATTATCCGGAACCCTTTGGGAAGAAGGGGGAGGATCGAAGTCAAATCATCGGACAAGAACCTTCTGACCTCGCGTTTCCAAATCGTTTGTTTGGATATGCGAGTTCGTACATTAAAAAGTGAAAAGAAGAAGAAAAAGCAAGGGTCAGATAAGTGTATCTTCAAGACGGCAATTATCGCAATCCCCTCCCATACGCCTTAAAGATGAAGAAGACATGTTCTTGGTGGTTGAAAGGGATCTGTCCCAAGGTAGCACCGAAATCAATGGTGCTGAGAAGAAAAAAAGCTGTGTCGCAATAAAAAAACGCTATGTATCTGTCTGTTTGACCGTCGCAATCGAGTGGACGAAGTTGAGGGTCGTGTGGTAGGATGGGTGTGCATTGATTTAGCGCAAACGGCGCAGGAGATCGCGATCGCATCGATCAGTCTATATTCGTGAATCGTCTACTTCGTAGCCAACATCGCAATCAGGATTTGGCGAAGTCATGTTTCGGGGGGTGTGTGTGTGTAAGGATATGCTGTTCTCGTCCAACTTGAACCACTTGAGGCTCAAAAGGTGCTCCAGTTCCAGTCCCGAGGCACGCTCGCTGCGATCTCAGCCGTAGATGAAGCCTTCTTCTGTTCGCCGGCGGCGACAGCGGCAGTCGGGGTTGCGCTGCCGCTTGCATTTGGCCCAGCGGCCTCGGAGGAAGCCGTGCTGCCGGACCGTGAGCTGTTTTGGCTGTGCCAGGTTTTGAACTGATCAAAGCAATGGTGGCAGGTGCGAGAGGGGATGGCTCGTGGATTGAAGTTGGCGTCCTGGTCGAGGGGCACAACATAACTTGAGTGCCAGTCACAGAAGATGTTGCCACAGCGGCGACAATGATGTCGGCGGGTGAAGTAGCTGAAGTTGCGTTTGCAGGTCGGGTCATCACAAATCGAGGACTCAGTGTCAGGCTATCGGAGGGGAGAAGATTGACGAGTCAGCACAGTTCTTTCGCGGGAATGCTTGACAAGCCACGGCCATGACTGGCCAGATGTGGATGGAATTTGTGCAGGCTTACCTTCCAGTGCTCCCTGGTGGGTTGCGCTGTAACCTGAGGGAACAGCTTCAAATCCCAACCATCGCAGAGCTCCTTACCAACCTTGCTGGGTCTCCGCGAGCGAGGGGAGAGGACTCCGAAGCCAGGGAGGTTCACAAAAGCGCTGCCTGGCTGATTCCTGCCGTGAAGCTTTCCCTGGGCGTCATCGTCGTCGCCGAAGGTTGTAGCTTTAGCGAGCTTCGGGTGCGGGGGGAACTCGTGGTTCGGGCGCAGGACAGCCGGCATGTACATGGGCTTGCGACCGCTCTTTGGTGACGACGGAGTAGAAGCATTGCTGCCGGATGCGCTCGTGCTCAGGGGGGAGATCTGGGCGGACTGTGGGATCTGGTAGGATTGGGAGCGGCTGTGATACGGGCGCTGGAGCGGAAGGAAGTGATGGGCCTGCTCCTGTGGTCCTGGCAGGGTAGGCATGATGAGGTCGGTGGCCATGAAAGGCAAGATGAAAATGCGTGTCTACTGGTTTTTCTTCTTTGTCCGAGGGGATATCGTATTGAGTTGAGTTGATCCAATCGTCGAGGTTGGGTGTTTGCAGAGGAACCTGGGCGAGGTGAGGTTCACGAATGAGTGGCGGTCGGGTAAAGTGTGATCGCGTGCTGATAAGAGCGTCGCGCAGCGAGAATAGGCGTGAAGTCGTAGGAAAGGGCTTCTGGTAATAGCTGCGGATGGTCGGGATGCTAGTATGTCGTCTGCAAGGCCATGGGAAACGGCTGCGGTCTGTGCAAGTGGGAAAGGTGGTGTTTTGAGAGAAGGGGAGGGTGGTTGTGATGATAATAAAAAGTGCCGGGAGCGGATGCGTTGCGGGTTGACTTGGCCACCTGCTGCCGCTGGTGCTGCGTGTTCGCAGGTGTTTTGGGTTGATAAGGCGTGGTGTCGCACAGTACCAGGACGTGTCAGGGTCCTCTCTATTACTACTACTACTGTACGGATACTACTAGTACTTACTACTGCCTAGTATACTAGTGGTACTGTACTCCGTAGTGCTGTAGAGACACCGTGGGTAATGGATTGCTTTGGCCGACGGCCCGTGCCCCAGTGAGTGCATGTGCAGTAAGCAGGATGACGGACAGAACACCTCAGCGGTCATTGGTTGTAGATTTCAGTGACCCTTAGGGGGGGGCCCTTGCTGTACGGAGTACTAGTAGTATCCAATCTTTTGGGGGGGGGGGGGGGGGATCCGCTGAAGACTGCGCTAGGAAACTGACCGGCGACCATTGGGAGTTTGAGGTATTAGTAGGAGTGCCCGTACTGTACAGTATTGAAGTTTGTACGTAACAGCGAGCCGAATCGTGTAATTCTAGTGGCTGCACCGGCACAGAACCACTGGGAGCCTACAGCGCAACAGGCGGTGGAGCCTCTGCCCATCCGCCTACTGCATTGGGCCGGTGCTTTTTCCTTAGCGGCAACCCAGCGCGAGTCAAACCCACGAAGCCGACCGGGGGGGCAAGGGGACGGCTAACGTATGTACTGTGCTGTAGAGGGTACTTGTACAAACACGAGAGACAAGCGGAAGCATGTTCTCTAAGCAGCATATTTTGTGTCGCTCAAAAGTTCTAGATCATTGACTGGTGTTAGCTCGAGGGGCCGCACCACTGCCGGTGTCAAGTTTGTCAACTATAGTCCAGGTAGGACAACTCTGATATGCCGTTGCTGCCGTTGCTGCCGTCGCCGTCGTCATCTCCTTCTTTGACTTCTGGCTACGGAAGATGCAGAGTGTCAAAAGAACTGCGACTCATTTTACTACTAATGATTGGTACATACGTATATAGTATACTCACTCGGTGGCGGGTTGGGTGGGCTGGTTCGTAACCACGTTACAGGGGATCTTGGCAAGCTGGGGACTCGATCCAGAGGGGAGATGAAATGCGCGGCTGGTAAATTGCATGCATCTACGGAGTACATATAAGTATACTGTGGTCGTTGGAGATGATTATGCACAGATGCTGACTGGGGTCCAAGACATTTTTGTTTCGAGATCAACAAAAAAAACGGGCGGAACATCTTAGGTGTACTACCCGACCTGCCACAGACAACAGACAGACACATGCTTCTTCTCCACGTTCATTTACAGAAGAACATTGAAATCAGTAGTCTGTGGCTTTTTTTTTTTTTGTTCCCACCAGCCCAGGACCCCTTTTCCTGTTCAAGCAGGTTGAAGCGGAACAGCAACCGCACAGCGGGCGACTGAGTCGGCTGGAGGAGGGTGGTCCGTGTTCTTCTTCTGCGTGTTATTCCAGAACATTTCCCCCCTGGGTCGGGGTCGTCGGAGATCCCAGCAAGTTCAGAAGCTTGGACCATTTGCCGGTTGGCGGGCTGTGGCTGGTGGGAACGCGAGTCAAGGGCCGAGGGAAGCACACTCACTCACAACTCACAGACGGGCGGATGAGCCCTTTTCCGCGAAGCAGTGCTAGTGATGTGTTTGCTGAGCCGACTGCTACATATACTACGTTGTACTAAAAGCCACTGGCGGCGCCCCGTGCATCAGTGGCTACGGTCTTCCCCGGAGGTAGGTAGAGGCTGCAAGCTAATTTCTTTCACTTCCTGTTATTAATAACGCGGGTAGTTGTTCGGAGCGGTTGGCGGTATGTTGCCACAGGCAGTGTAGTCATTACTAGGTATGAGTACTCGATGGCACACCAAAGTCGCCGCTTACTTGTTCCTGTGGGTGGACTTACTGTAGTGTTAGTAGTGATGATGTTTCTCCTCTCTACTACACCGAAATAACTAAAATTCACCCACTTTGTACCCCGTTGTACTGTACTCCCTACATGTGAAAGCAACCAAACCCACCAAACTCATTCTTTGGGATGAGCGCGCCATGTCCAAAGACAGGCATGCGATTCATTCGCTCAAGGTGACGCACTTCTCCGATCCTTGACTCAGGAAGCGATGCCCATCCATCCGATTTGCAAACTCTCAATAGGGTGATGTCGAAAAGTCGTCAGCAACGCCACCAAAAAAGGAAAGCCTGTAGATCTGACGATCTGGGTCAGCAAAGAGGGGCCTCTATTTGGAGGGGTTTACTGACTGACTGATTAGTTGAAATCATGAATTCCAATGCCTTAGGTATCTCCTGCTGGCTTTCGATTCCAGAGATGATCGGGGTAAACGTAGATAGAAAAAAAAAAGGTAAAAGGTGAATTGCAACTGATGTCAATTCCAGATCAGAGGCAAACCGCATTGCTCTATACCTTGTCAAGGGCTTTGATCCGGTGTGCCCCTCTCCTCTACCGCCGCTCTGCTATGCCACAGCGTTCAGTGTGTTGCCCCGCGATGACGACCCCTCACTCCCAATGCGTCTACTCACTCCATATGTACATGCAACTGCATGTATTAGTATGTATGTCCGGAGATGCTACTACATATGTACAACCACCTGTAGTAATTGTTCATAGGAGTGTTGGTATTCTTAGCTCTGTACCAAACCGGCTCACCGCTTCGACTCTGCCGCCAACCAGAATCCAGAATCACATACCGGCCTTATCGTTGAACCTTGCCTGTCACACACACGCTCATTGCTTTAATTCTCCTCATCCTTGAAATAGCCAGGCAGCACGTCAATCAACCTCCCCACACACCGCCGTCAACCTGGCGTAATCCGTCCTCCAAGTGCGGCGACCAAACACGCCTCGTTCCATATCAAATCGAAGAAATCACCATCGTCACCAACAAGGCAGGCAAAAGTCCAATTCACTCATCCCCGCCCGCCGCCGCGGAGACCTCCGATATCCATCCCATCCCCCTGTACGGAGTACTCATTACGCTGAAATCCATCTTGGTCAACCCGCGTCATTATCGCCGCCATCTCATTGGCCTGTTCTGTACACCCACAAACTAGGTTCATTTGCTTGGCGCAGGTTTTCTGCATGTCACGACTTAGTCCCAAAGGGCGGTTCATCTCCTGCAACAACGGATGTGACCACGGTGTAATTCATGCTGGAAGCAAAACGTTAAAAAGAAAATTAGGGGAAGGGCAATCATATCTGTAGCTGCAGCATAAAACCGTTGTTAGCGGATAGATTGCACAATAAAGACTGCGCTTCTAGTCATGCAAGCAAGTAATGAGGGGGTATGTGCGTCAGGGTCGATCATCATGGCTTTGCACTCTATCGTCTTGTCCGCTCACCGCTCGCCTTTTGGTGACTTGCATCTTCGCCGCGGTAAGCGACTGTGGATCCCTCCCTTGTCTAGGACAAATCTACGATTGTACTACTGCAATGGGCATTTCCTCACACGACTTGTGCTCACTAAACATGTGGAGAGCCTAGTCGGCTGAGACTACTACTTCGCAGGTATTGCAGCAAGCTACAGTATGTGTGCAATCGTGTAGTCGGTCTAGGGTAGCGAAATTGCTGTAACAGCATTGATGAATGGCATTGGCACAACTCATATGTCCGTGAGAACAATAGATCGAAGATTTTCATGAAGAGAATTTTCGAGTGTCTTGAAACAGTACCTTGAACCATTATATTTCTTCCACATGTTCTGTGTTGTGTTGTGTTGTGGGAACAGTGGTATACAAAATCAGTTGCGTGGTTCAGAGAATAGCAGGACTACCAGCTTTATAAACGGGACTAAAGGGTTGAGGGACATGCAAGGCTCAACACAATGAATGCACGTCTCGCATGAGGGTAGGAAAGCCATTCTCATTCCATCTCCCACCTCCCGCTCTTCCCTCCCTCCTTGAGGACCACCCGCAACTCTCCAACAACCATCCCCTTATCAACTGCTTTACACATATCATACACGGTCAGTGCTGCCACGCTCGCGGCTGTCAGTGCCTCCATTTCTACCCCTGTCTTGCCTTCGCACTCGACTCTCGCCCTGACCTGAATCCGGTTTTCCTCTGCTTCTTCCTCTGGCATCGTCAAATCCACGCTGACCTTTGACAACATCAGGGGGTGGCAGAGCGGGATGAGGTCCGAGGTCCTTTTCGCGGCCATGATGCCCGCCACGCGGGCTACGCCGAGCACGTCTCCTTTCTTCATTTGATTTGTGCGGATAAGTTGAAGAGCGGTCGAGTCGGAGAACGTGATGCTGCATGCCGCGATGGCGGTGCGGCTGGAACATGTCTTGGATGAGATGGATACCATGTGCGCCGTCCCGTTTTCGGTGACGTGTGTCAATCGTGGCTGGTCCTTGCCGTCTTTCTGCTGATCGCTGTTCTTTGCAGATGCTCGTTGACGAGAAGTCACTGAGAAAGGCCGCTGCTGCAGCATGCTTGACGACGTGGAAATACTATTCCTTATCCCGGGGAAGGCTGTCCGGAGGAGGCTACGGGCACGAGATGACATGTGCAGCGAGGAGGCGGACGCGGGATCTATTGTGACCAGGACTCAGCGTTCATTCGAAAGACGTCTTGCAATGCGCCCCCATATGCAAAAATGTATCGTACCAGCGATCCAGATAAATGTCCACAGATAGAACGCCCGTTGATGTGTCACCGTAACACCAGAAACACCATGAACACCATGCCGGTCCCATGGTACGAACACAGGGTGCGCCTCGTAGGAAAGCCACGCTTTTCACCCACCTATGAGAATCATCGGCCTATTCTTCATATGCTCCAGTGTCCCGAGACCTGCGTGCTTCGCTTTCTTTCCCTTGACGGCGACACCAATGACGTTTAGAAGTTCAGCCTCATTCGGCGTGACACCCAACGCCTGCTCAGGATCTGTTAAGCCCTGTCGCCGGTTCATCTCAATCTGCTTAATGGCCTCGTATGCCTCCTCGTCAATCGGGTTTCCGTTGTTCGACTTCCGCAAGATGTCCCTCAAGGAAACCTCGGCGTTGCCGAATAAGCAAACTTTGAGATTGCCGTCACTTGTAATTCGTAGCCGATTGCATGTTCCGCAGAAGTTGTGCGTCATGCTGGTGATGAAACCTATTCGACCAAGAAAGCCTGGGATCTGCCACGTTTTGCTTGTGTCGTTCTTATGATCCTGCACCTTCTGCAGCGATGGGTATGTCGCCCTGATCGTATCGAGCATTTCGCCGTAGCTGAACATCTTCTTCTGGTTCCACTTGTTCCCATCGAACGGCATGTACTCGATGAAGCGGATCTCAACGTCCTCTTCCCTCGTCATCTCGACAAACGGGATGATTTCCCGATCGTTGACCCCACGCATGACGACGCAGTTGATCTTGAGCTTGACGCCTGCGCCCAGCTTGTTCATTTCTATGATTCTGCGAATACTCCTCTGCACCGCATCAAATCCCTTTCTCCTGGTCATGATCTGGAATTGCCAGGGATCTAGGGTGTCCAGACTCAGGTTGACACCTGTCAGGCCAGCTTCGACCATACTGTCCAGCTTGCGGTGGAGAGATATACCATTCGTGGTGATGCATATCTCTTTCAGTCCTTGGCTTCTCAAGGCGCCGATTTGGTGCATCAGAGGCAGGATGTCTCGCCGAACCGTGGGCTCACCTCCTGTGAGGCGAATCTTCGTGACGCCTTGTGATACGAACACGGATGAAAGCATTGCAATCTCAGGGGTTGTGAGCAGGTTGTTGCTGGGGGACAGGTCGACCCCTTCCTCCGGCATACAGTAGACACATCGAAGATTGCATCGTTCCGTCACAGAAATACGCAAGTAGTCGTGCTGACGGTGGAACGTGTCGGTGAGGAAATCAGAAAACGGCTTCGCATCCTTTAGCCGCTGGCGCCTGCGAGGTGTCTGATCTGGCTGGAGCGCACTATCATGCCGAGAGTCGTTGAGGGCTCCAGCTGCGGTGGCGATGCTCCGGGACTGCGAGTAGAGGCAACGAGAAGCGTGGCCGTGCGACACAGCTCGCGCCAACTGCAGAGGAACGGCGCCGGGTGAGAGCAACAAACGATGCGAGGGTGGCATCCTGTGTCGACTGTAGGCCCAGTGATGGCGGGGGAGGGGTACGGACGAGATTTGAGGCGGATAGTAGCTGTCGTCAAGGTACGCGACTTGTCTAATGGAGTCAACGCCCTGCTTAACAAAAGTAGACTCCCATTGCCGAGGGAATATTGACACAGCCAGACCGGCACTTCTCGAATTCCTCTTTGGTGATGAGACGTCACAGTCGGAGATGCATGGAGTTGAGGTGAGGTTGGTCAGTCCTGTCGAATTCGCTCAAGATTACTGTTTCTGTCAAGATGAGATAAGAGCTGGGATGAGTCAGCATCCGTCGGCGGAGACACCATTTGCATAGGCCCGCGGAGTTGGGCGATGCCCGGATCGTGTTGAATGTAGCCATCGATACTCCCAATAATCTCTCTTTCCGTGAATATTTCTCTTGATTTTTTTTTTTTATAAAAATGGGTTGATAGCTTCAACTTAGCGCTGGAGCATGACTTGCCCTCAGAATCACCAAACGCGATAAATCGACATTGAGGCCTCGTTCGACCCGGAACAACTGTGATAGAAGCAATCACTTGACAAGCAACAAGGCATTTTGAAGATGGGTACCCTAACAGTCTCAAACCTGGCAGGTGGTGGATACAGTGTTCGATATGGGCAGGTGTTAATGTAATGAATGAGTACTACTCCGAAAGTTGAGACGAATGAGGAAGATTTCGGCAGTGGCATGTGCTGTGAATCTGCAGGGCTCATGCAGCCCATATTGAGCCAAAACCCATCTGAGGGGGTCCTTGCTGGATAATATCAATCACGCCGTGCAATACCAGCTGGGTTGCTTAGCAGTACAGCCACTGCGTTGGACAATACGATACCGACCGTTGGCCCTCGTGATGCCGCAGGTCTCACTCAGGAACAGGCCCGGCGAAGCCGTCCGTAGTGGTGCTGTTGGTGCCTGATTCAGAAACAACTTACGGAGTAGACAGGCAGCAAGCAACATGCACAGGCCAGGCACCGCCCCTCTGCTCCGTACTTTATATACGGACACTACAAATTTAAGATAAGTACGGCACAGGCAGCGTCGCCCAGCTGCGATTGTAGGAACGAACCTTGCATTTGCCGGAGTACAGTCAACGCTCGTCCTTGCTTCGCTTCGCTTTGAATTTGTCCTACAGGACTACAAGTACATGCTGTTCATAACGGCGCCTCTTTCCGTTAACAGGGTGGCATCGAGATGGCGATCCTGGACGAAATGGGCAATTCATGCCCCCCCGTGATCATCGGAGGCGAAAATGCTTGTTTCCCGCCCCATTCAACCCTAATGGCGGCACCATCGTGGTGGGTATGGTTCGCTCCCTGGTTCGATGTTCGTTCGGTACCAAGAGTTTATTGTGGCTGACGACGTCCCTGACCGAGGTGTGATCGTGTGGCTGGGAGGGTGGGTAGAGACGACCCTGTGGGCAGCGAGCAAGACACCTCCAACACAGAATCCCTGTGCATGACACGAAGGCCGCGTTATGTAGTAATGGTACTGGACTCTGTACGGGTCAAGACTGCGATTTAATGTACATACACTATACCTACTAATTGCTAGTATACACGTATATGTAGATATGGCAAGAGAGGCTGGATGCAAGTAATGAACGAGTCAGGGTCGGTCTAGACCTGGGAGATAGTGGGCTTTCAGTGGAAACTGCCCTGGAAAGGCAAGGATAGGCCCTTGACTGAGAAGAGCTGACAGTCTACAGAGGGGCCGGAACCGGGGCCCAGGGTCCGGGTACAGCCGCATCAGAAGCCACAGGACACAAATCTGCGCTGAAGGGTGTGGAAGGACGGTTATTACACTGCTACTGCTACTGCTACTGCTACTGCTACTGCTACTGCTACTGCTACTGCTACTGCTACTGCTACTGCTACTGCTACTGCTACTGCTACTGCTACTGCTACTGCTACTACCACTGCTACTGCTACTACCACTGCTACTACCACTGCTACTATTACTAGTAGTGTCCACATGATCTTGTCAAGCTCTGCACCGCCGTCTGCAACGGGAAATCCCCAGCCAATCATTTTGCATAATGACACGAAAGCCAGAGCCAGAACTGCTATCGTCCTCCGTTTCCGAATTGTGTCGCATCGCATCGCATCGAAGATAGTTGCCGTACCGATCACTGCCTCCCCCTCCTCACCTGCCACTCAACGTTTCTGGTCCATCCTCTCCCACCCTAGCCACAAACGCCCGGGCACTTTGCTTGGGCTGCTGCTTGCTTGTTGTTGTTGCGGTTGCACGCTTGCAACCCTTCCTCCATATCTCAGGTTGGAGCTACGGTCATCGCCGAAAAATCGATAACCGCTTGCCCTGTGCATCGGCCCTTCCACCTTAACCTAGTCCGCACTCTGCCGTCTGCTTTCCCTCTCGACGCCTCCTCTTTGGCGTGTTGCCTCCCGTGTTCTGCTGAAGCCAAGCCAGCCAGCCACGCCGTTAGTTGGCTTGCTGCCGTCTGAACCGTATTGTCCCGCTGACACCCTTTCCTCGACTCTCGGCACTTGCACGAAGTACTGGGTTTGCTTCTCGCTCGCCTGGCTTCCTGCACCTCTCGTTCTCGCACCGATCGTGAGAGGCGGTAGCTCTGAGACAACACCATTGGCCCTAGAGCTGCGCCATGCACTATCCTGAAAGGCCTTTCGCTGCTCTTGGCTTTCCCTGTGCTTAGAAGCGCAATGGAGGCGAGTCTTCTTGCTGAGCTCCATCATAAGCTTGGCCTTCTCGACCGAAGCGTTCGGGACCATCGCCTAGCCTTGCTTGACGAATTCGACACCTACTACCGGCAGCAGCTGCGGGAAGCTGACCCTGCCACTGTCTCGGCCGTCAGTGCTTCTTTGCAGTCCTCGCTGTCTGACTACCCCGATCTGCGTCCCCAGATCCCTCTGTTAGACAACAACTCCCACCTGTCACGGGAGCTCCCCACCAGCAACCCCAGCGCAACTGCATTCCAACAACCATCGCCGGCTGCGGCCACTGCCTTGGATCTGCGCGCATCCACCACCACTCGCGACCACGAAACAGACTTCCAGGGTCTCTTTACCCCAAGCTACTTACCTCTCCTCGACAGCCGGCCGCCAGTTCCCGCTTCCCCACGAACCTTACATCACCCCGCATCTCCTACTCCTGCTACCAACTCTACTGCTCGACCTGTTGGCGGTGGTCTTGTCCCAGACGTAATAACCCAACAGCAGCAGCTGCAGCCCGAGTCGGATTCGTCCAGCTCTGACAAGGCTGCCAGCATGGCTGCACCAGATGAGAAGGACGAGGCTGCGCCCACGCCCGACAATCCTCTTGCAAAGCGTCCCTCACATGTCCGAAGCTCAACAGATGATACGACGTCATCTATTGCGTCTGAGCGAAGCGACAAAACCCGCCGAAGCGCTCTCAGGCGCTCCTCAAGCTCCTCCAAGACACCGCAGAGTCCTCGACGGGTACGATTTGAGTACATGGGAACCGAGGTGCTGCCAACAGCATCCCCACAAGCCTCAGAAATGATCACACCACGACCAGCATCGCCGCACCTTGCTGGATCAGGATCTGGCTCTGTATTGAGTGACGATGACGATGACGAGTACAAACCACCGCCTCGAAAAATATCCTCATCGGAAGCCTTGCGCGCCCTATCACGGAAACCCCTTGAGGGAACTGTCTGGACCGTTGTCAACCCCGATTCCGACGATGCGTCATCTGAACATACCAACTCGAGGCCAACGACGCCTAATGGTCCGGCCAAGTCTGGCTTAGGACCAGAATCGATGTCACCCTCACCAATCATAACCATGTCTGAGCCAAGTCCAAGGTTTGGCCGCTTAGGCAGTGTTGATGAAGAACAGGAGGATAGCGGGAACAACGTGGACAGCGACGAAAATTCCTCTTCCGATGAGGAATTCCTGGCAATGGCGAAGCCAAAATCTTTCCGAAACAAAACTGCTATTCAGTCAACAGGCCCTCCTTCTCCTTTGAAAGCCACAGCCGAAGGACCTTCGCTCAGCAATGATTCCCCTGTGGAGGCAAGTGGCAATGCTGAGCAGACAATGGCCTCTCCGGAGCATGCAGAGGAAAGGACGGAAGAAGAAGACCCATTTCACTTCGAGATGAGCGGTTTGAGTGCGCCACCCAGACCTCGCACTCGCCCACGTCCTATCACCACTCGAGACGAAGAAGAGGACGAGGATGATCAGGCACCGCTAGCTCGCGTCGACCTGAGCCAATACTCTACATCGCCTGCCGTGACAATAGCGCGGTCGAGAGCTCCCCCTGGACCACCCACCCCGACTTCTGCCAAGTTTCAGATAGGCTCTGTCGGATCATACAAGGGACGCTCCATTGTAATGCCCGTGGTTAAGAATCCCGAGCTTCATGCCCAGGCAGAATCGCTGGGTGATTTCAACACGTTTGTAGGGGGACTCGACGGCACAAGTGGTATGGACGAAGGGGACATGAATAGTTTCCGTGCAAGTGTCATGCCAAGTGGTTTCTCCGGCACCCCCCGCAGTTTGACCGAGCGCTTCATGATGGAGGAGGCTCAAGCCGGGCGTAAGCGGCGAGGAGAGGCCTCTTGATGAGTTCATGAGATGTATGACCGGAAGGTCAGATGGCAAGGCGTTTGGAGGACGGGTCCATCTATAGAACAATGACTTGCTTGGCGGTTATGGTTCGGCAACGGGCGTCTGAGGTCTATTCGTTGAGGCATGGAACAACTTCAAGAGGCAAAAGGAGCATAGAATGGCGTTTTCCCCCACAGGGTGCTGAGATCTGGAAGCTATACAATGGTTACCCGACACATTTACTAATGAACCCTAAATTATGACCATCGAGTATTCCTAGTTTCTTTGTACGGTTTAATGGGCAAAGTCCAAGTAATACTACAAGCATGTCAACGTCGAATGTTGCTGAAAGTGGGGCGAAATTATGACTGTAGCGAGGCTATGCTCTACTCGAGATGTCGAGGAATTGAAGTCATCAGCTTGTTCACGGCATCTCGAGAGAACGCCACCAGAAGCCCCATCATCTGTACCCCCCAGACTTCGTCACATCATAAATCATGGGTGGTCTCCATCTTGAAGTTGCCCGGGTGAGCTCTACGAGAACTCTAAGCTTTGAGCGATGTACTTTTGCTAACCATCGTCTATCATGTATTCGAACAGTTTGGCATGTATCTGATGTTTCCCATTGGCATCATGTACTACTTCGGAACCAACCTCGATAACCGATTCTCTGTGCCAGGCTTCTGGCCAACGGCTGAGCACAGCAACAAGCTCCCTCGCGACAGGGAAGAGCTGCAAATCGAGTACGAGAAACTTGTGGCGAGGCAGAGAGCGAAGCAGGCAAAGAGGCTGGAGCAGGACAAGCAACAGGGCATCGAGAAGAGCGAGTAAGGGAGGGAGATCAAAGTGCCAGCGAACCTCCTCTGTGTATGATCTGGGCTGGAGTGGAGATTGGAGGGAAAACAAGCATTGAGACGGCGTTTGGGGTTTCTCTTTTTTTTTTTCCACAATGACGCAAGATCTTGGCAAGATTCGACGGCGTTTGCTTACAAGATGGTTTTGACCAGACTGGCCATTTGTATTATTATTATTACAGGTCTAAGCTTCTATCTATCCTCTCCCACTGCTCGTCCGGTACGGAACCCTGCCGCAGGTTGGCATATAGGCCCTTGACCTCTGTGAAGTCCCGAAGACTTGCAAACGTGGCGTCCAGAATCTCCAGTGACTCCTCGGAATCCAGTGAAACCTTGGTGTCTTCGTTGGCCGACCAGACGATGTCAGACTCAAGAACCTCGAGGTCGAGCTTCTTCGCCAAACCCTCAGTCACAGCCGTGAGCATGGAGGGTTCGGTCCAGATGACATAGTCACCTTCTGGCAACTCCTCCACGTCTTCTGTACCCTCATGTTCAATTGCTTCTTCCAGGAGATCAGAGAGCGAGGGGATCGTCTTGCCTTCCTTCGGAGTGGAGGAGAAAACAGCCCGGCCCCGACGGGTGAAGTAGAATGCCGTGGAGCCAACGATGCCGCCTCCTTTCTTGACCGTGGCGCGGAGGTCTTGCAGAGATCGGTTCTTATTATCGGTCTCGACTTCGATGACGATGGCAACATCGGGTGGGAAAATGAATTCAAGCGTGAGAGATTCGAGTTGGGCGCCAGTTGCTGATCGACCTTGCCCGCGGGCGATGGCATTCTCTATGACCGTCCGTGGCACGCTGGCTGGATACAAAAAGAAAGAGAAAAAAAAGTTGGACTCTGCCAGATCAAATATATGACCAGGAGTACTCACCTTTCGTAGCCATGGCTATGGCGTTGGCTAGCTGAGGATTGAACCTGACATCGTCGCCGTATACTGAGAGTCCATCCATGTCAGTCATTGTCGATTGGTTGCTTGGATCATACGTACATCTGGAGTACAGAGCTATCAGTTTCGATGCGTTGGTACGATCGGCAGTCTTCTTCTTGTCTGTGACAGCTTTGATATGTTTTGTCTTTGACCATTTGTTATGGCCAGCGAGAAGAACAGGCGAAGTCGCGAGGCTGCGCTGACATTGCACGCAGACAGGCGGGCGTGCTTTGGAGGAGCAAGAAGAAGGCCTGGGAAAAGAGTGGCCTAACAGGCCGGTGAGGCGTTGCGAGACTCGAGACGTGGCCATTGAAGCCTTGTGGACTCGAGTTCGAGAACGATTAACCACGAAATGTTGACCTGTCGTTGGATATTTGTTTGAGGCATACGGGTAAGGTTTGCGCCCCGCTGCCTGTGACGAAAGCCTTGAGTGGCCGCTGGTTCCCCCTAAAACTTAGGTGGACACCTGGAGGAGCTCACCTCGAACTACAGACTACATACACTACATAACAACTTAAACTACCCACCTCCACGTTTCAAAGCCACACGACATCGCGATTCCCCTACATAACATACTCTCAACAGCGGCTGAGGGGAGTCGCATCGGTGTCCACAGAGCTCGAACGTCATGGCTTCGGATCATGAAGATGACTCGCCCTCACCCGAGGCAGCCTCACAGGAAACAGCTGTTCCTGTGTCTGTACCGCAACCCACCGCCGAGCCGACCTCAGCGATCGCGACACCGGAGCTCGATGTCAAGAAGCTCACGGCACTTCCAGCCGAACAGCAGGAGCTGCTTCTGCTCAGCTTCGTCTCCGACCTTTCGAAGCACGTAAGGGGGCTCGAGCCAGACGACTGTACTGCTCAGCAAGTACCACTCAAACGCGAGATCTTCCAGATCATCAACCTCCCCTCCCCACAACCCTCGAGAGTCATACGAAACAACTTGGGAAGATGTCTGGCGCATATACTGGGACAAGGGGATAGGAAACTCCTTTTCGAGACCATCAATGACCTCCTTGGGGTGTTGGCAGGGCCCAAGGCCAAGGCAGATGGTGATATCAGAGCTAGGCATGCGGCGGTCTGCTGCTTAGGAGAGGTGTTCGCCGCTGCAGGAGATAGCGCCATTGGACTTCACTCTTTGACGTGCATCACCATTCTGAGGACGATCAAATCTGCTAGCAGCCATGCCGGACTCCGTGCAAGTGCCTTGATCGCGTTGAGTAAGATCATTGGTATGGTGGAGGGTTCGATGGAAGAGACAGTTTCAAGAGACATTTGGAAACAGTCACGGACTCTCGCTACTAGCGACAAAGGCGCTCTGGTAGTTGTGGCAGCTTGCCGTTGTCTGAAGGCACTGATCGGGCACACGACGTACTTCCAGAACACGACCGACTTTGACAAGCTCGAATCAACCATTTTCAAGATTCTCGACTCATCGTCGGTGCAGGTTCGGCAGGCTGCAGCGGATTGTTTCTCAGAAGCGATGGTGCGTGGCTACTCCGAGACTGGGCTTGCGGAGGAACCAGTTGCGAAGAAGAAGACGAGCAAGAAGTCCAAGAGGTCATCTGTCCACCCAGGCATGGCGCAAGACGAGGAGGAGATTCCAGAGAGATCAGCCAGCCCGGCGCCGGGTGCGAGTGGAGGCAAGCGGGCTCAGAATCTGGCGTTATCGTTGCCGGCCATGTTGAAACTCCTCGCCAACTATTTCACAAAACCGTCAACCACGAACAAGAGCCGGGCTGCCATTGGGCTTTGCTATTGCACCTTGTTCCGCAGACTCGGCGAGAGGAGGGTGGAGACCAATTATCTGAAGATCGTTGAATCCTTGACAACGGATCTTCTGGAACAAAGCTCCCTCATCAACAATCGCTACCGTCTCTTGATGTCCAGGAAGATTGTTGACACCATCCTTCAGGATGTCATCGGCCGGAAGATCTTGGGTGAGTCGGGCCAAATTTCGGCTGCCCAGACCTTGATCAACAATATCCTCAAGAACTATCCGCAAGCCCTGACCGAGAGACCTGAGCCGTCGAAGCAGATGCTCATCACAACGCTCAACACGATTGCGTCCCTTATTAGATCTCTCGGTTCTGCTGCCAACAGCTTTGCTGAGCCTTGCCGCGATGGGCTGCTCCAGGTGCTGCAGCATCCGAGCTACTCGGTGCAGGTTCATGCATCAGCTTGTATGAAGGCCTTTGTTCTTGCATGCCCACAGCAGCTGCTTCCTTGTCTTTCAGTGTCAATGAATACTTTGACACGTGAGCTATCACTCCTCGGTACGCCCAGAAGCTCACCCAGAAGGTGCATTGGGTTCGCCCACGGCCTCGCGGCTACTCTCAGCGCTAGTCCTGCGCGCCCTCTCTACGGCTCGGTCGATATAAACAGCCGCGTTTTGACCATGGCTACCAATCTTCTCAAATCCAGCAGTCAGTCCGAGCTCCGGGTTTCAAGCACTCAGATTCAAGTGGCCTGGGTGCTGATCGGTGGCTTGATGTCACTGGGACCGAACTTCGTCAAAATTCACCTGTCACAGTTGCTTCTTCTGTGGAAGAATGCCCTGCCGAAGCCTCTGGCGAAAGATAACACATCTGCAAGAAGCTTCTTGGAGGCCTCTTTCTTGACTCACGTGAGAGAATGCGCCCTCGGATCGATTCTTGCATTCCTGCAATTCAACAGCCGGCTGCTCACTGTCGACGTCTCAAAGCGTATCGCAACCATGCTGCAGAGCACATCGGCGTTCCTCAAGACACTCCCCGCGAAGAAGGTCACTGAAGATATCTCGCAACGTCTCACGCCTGCTCTCCAACTCCAGGACCTTGATACAATGGTGCAGAGGCGTGTACTGCAGTGCTATGTGAAGCTCGTCAATCTCAGCCCAGCTGGCGGGAGCGAGGCTTTACTCCAGTCTAACCTGCTGACTCTGGCAATCTCCCTATTCACTGATCCAGAGAACTACTCGCCAAGCTCATTAAGCGCATCAATTGCGAATGCCGCGGCGAACTTCGAATCCATATGGGAAGTGGGCGACAACATTGGCTTCGGCATCACAGGCCTCGTTCGGGGCTTCGACGTGAAGAAGCTCCCCGGGCAACATGACAACGCCACCGAGGACATACCTCTTGATCAGAGTCCCGAGGATACTATCAACCAGCTACTCCAATCTCCAATTTGCGGCACACTGGAGCATGATGCTTCATTGCTGTACATCGGAGATGGCGAAGCCACACCCCCAAGCCCGGATCCAGCAGCCACAGAAGTCATCAATACTGCCATTCAACTATTCGCGTTTGCCTTCCCAGCAACCCCTGCCAAGGTACAGGAGAGTATCTTGGAACAAATAAAGACATTCGTGGCTGCCGGGTCTCTTCAACGCGATCCAGGCCGCAGGGCTGCTGTTACCGTCAATCTCGCCACTGCTATTCTTGCTACCATGCGAGTTGCTGTCAAGGAAACAGCATCGCCACCTGGAGACGTATCAAACATGGCAGTCGAGCGTTTGCTCCAGGATATTGTTCGAGATTTCGTCCTCGATCCCGACCAATATGTACGCAATCTCGGATATTCCGCTGTAGCGAGGCTTTGCAATGTTTACGGAAACGCTTTCACGAACCATGAGGTCAAGTACCTTGTGGACACAATCGTGAGCAACCGTGAACCCAGCGCACGTGCGGGCTGTGCCATGGCGCTGGGAGCTATCCAGACGAAGGTCGGTGGTATGGCTGCTGGCTATCATCTCAAGACTATCCTCGGCATTATCATGTCGCTGTGTAATGATCCTCACCCCGTTGTTCATTACTGGGCCCTGGAGGCTCTGTCTTTGGCATCTGACTCTGCTGGGTTAAGTTTCGCAGCTTACGTCCCTAGTACGTTAGGCATGCTCGCTCAGTTGTACGTATCTGAAACACACCATCCAGAGATCTCTTCCGCGGTCACGATGAACCTCGAACTGGAGCTTGCGACCGTTCCTGCTATCGCGAAGTGCGTGGACTCCCTGATTAATGTGTTGGGTCCGGATCTCCAGGATGCAGTCAAATCAAGGGAGCTGATCTTGATCATGGTCGACCAATTCTGCGGAGAGCAGGATGCTTCCGTGCAAAAGGCTGCTCTCGCCTGCTTTGAACACCTTTCCCTCTATGCTCCTGGGCAAATGAACTTTGCCGACTACGTCAAGCTGCTTCAAAAATACCTACTCTCCGAAAATGCAGCCCTGCGCGACGATGCTATAGACGGGTTGTACAACATGATGAAAAGGGACCCTCGTGATGTACTTCGAGAAGCCGATGCAGGCTTTGAAGAGCAGCTGTGGCTTGTTCTAGATACCTCACCTTCACATGATGGACTTCGGAACATCTTACGCAACTGGCTGCACCAGACATGCTTGAGTGAGACAGCTCAGTGGCTACAGCGACTACAGACGGTGATGAGAATGACTCGAGTACGGACGGTTGAGGATAATCAGAGAGATAAGCCGGAAGGAGGCAAACTCGACCTCCAGGATGAAGAAGTTGCTGGCTTTGCTGCTGCTGGGGGTAGTGCCAAGGAGGAGAAGGAGAATCGCGCTTCATCTGAAGTCGAACCCCTTCGCTGGCAGGTTATCACTTTTGTCATGGACTGTGTGAACGATATATTTGCTATTGTGTCAAAAGATGTGGCCGCAAATGGGGAATCGGACGCTTATCTTGCCCTTCAGAACAAAGTCGCAGAGGTTGTGCGGATGGCCTTTTCTGCGTCCACCTCGAGTGTTCTTGAGCTCAGAATCTGGGGTATGAAGATCATCGGCGCGGTCTTGCGGATGTTTGGGAAGTCTCAGGACCCCGACTTTGAGGAAGCCATGCTTCTGGAGCAGTATCAAGCCCAAATCAGCTCTGCACTGACTCCAGCCTTTGCGGCAGATTCATCACCCGAGCTCGCGTCCGAAGCCGTCAATGTCTGCGCCAGCTTCATTGCCATCGGTATTGTGACTGATGTTGATCGGATGGGAAGGATTCTGAAAACCCTGGTCAGCGCTCTCGAGAGCTTCTCCAAAGACGACGAGAACGCAGGCATTGGCGACCTCAAGGGCTTGAGCTCCAACGCCCAGGTAATGGTGAAGATCTCTGTCTTCTCGGCATGGGCTGAGCTGCAGGTCGCCAGTACCGAGCAAAAGTATCTGCTGGAGGTGCTCAAGCCGCATGTAGGCACGTTGACACCATTGTGGCTCGAGTCCCTTCGGGAGTTCGCTCGGCTACGTTTCGAGCCCGACATCTCAATGACTCTCGGGCCTCCTTCCCTCTCTGGGAGTCTGGATACCATCTACGCTGCACTCAACCGCGAGACCTTGCTTAGATTCTACCAAGATGCATGGCTGAAGCTGGTTGATGCGATTGCTAGCCTAATCGAACAGGACAGCGAGTTCGTGTTCGACGCACTGGACGGCAAGGAGTCTCAGGGGGCAGCTCCGAACGGCAATGCAAAGGGTCCAGGCATCAATTACCGAGACGAGCCAGTGGCGTTCTTCTTTGTGCTGTTCGGACTTGCATTCGAGGCTTTGGCTGTGCGACCTGGGCAAGGAGACTCGTTGGCTATGCGGGAGCAAACCCTTGCCATCCTGAGGGCGCTGAAGAAAATCCTTCACCCGAGTGTCTCTGGCCACGCAATTTACAGGCCTGACGTGTTCGCCGAGACGATGGACCTACTCGATCGCCTCGTCCTAACGGAAGGCCTGGACGTACAGAGCTCCATCGTGGGCATCGCTAGGGAGCTCTGTGTCTCACACCCCTCCGCGAGGAGAGACGCCTCCGAAGAAGGTGACTTGTCCGAGGATATTGACCAACTGTTTGAGCTCACTCGCATAATCGTGCTTGTATTGACTGGCCTCCTGCCTAACCTGACGGAAGGCAACCAGCCTGTGAGACACCAGGTCAACGAGGAAGCCATTCTGTTGATCAGGAACTCGCTTAACGCCCTGGTGGATGCCGCAGAAGTCTTCCCGTCCATCATCAAGACTGACCTTCACGCCTGCATCATCCACATCTTTGCATCCATCCTGGCAACCCCTGAGTGCCAGGAAATCATTCTCCCGCAGTCACTCCCCACTCTCCGGCGCTTCGTCATCAGCATGTCGAGCTCGAGGACGCCGCACGCGGCCGATACGCCCGCGCCCTCTCCCTCTCCGACGGACATGCAACTGCAAGGCTGCCTGCGTCGCTTCCTGTCCATCTACCTGAACGCGCAGAAGCGAGAGGCACCCACGTCACTCTTGTGCGTCCGAAATTGCCTGCTCGCCACCACCATGCTGTTCACCAGCGGCAAGAACCATCTTCCCGCGACGGACGGCCTCGTATCGCGATACCTGGAGGAGGTTCTAGACTGCCTGATGGATCGAATGGTATGCTTCCCCAGCCCACCCTTGGCAGACCTGCCACACGTACGAGAAGAAGAGTTTGGCTGACAATGATACCCACCAGACCGCCAAGATAGCAGCAAACTGCATCAGGTCTCTGCTGCTCCAGTTGTCACCGACCAGCGCAGACCAGAGCATTGCCCGCTACCTCCTGCCACGCCTCATAGGCTTTGTTACGAACACGGATCCTGACGATCCCGAAGGTGCGAGGCCTTTGGTCACGCAAGCCCTCTGCCAATACGTGGGGGTCGTGGAGAAGGTTCGGATGCCCGCAGCTATGTCCATGGTGATACCTGCAGTGATGTCCCGCGCAGCCGCTGAAGGTGAGGAGCTGTACGCGGAAACGAGTACACGGTTACTGGAGCTGGCTGCCGTAGACCAGGGCACCTTCAGGGCCATTGTGAACAAGATGAGTGGTGAGCAGAAGTCTTTCCTGGAGGAAGTCATCCGCTCTGGCCGACAGGCTTCTTCTGGCGCAAACGACTCTGCGTCGACAGGGGGAGGTCAGCCAACTATTGCGCTGAAGATGAATTTCGGCGGTGAGTCGGCATGAGACATGGAGAGTCGAGGGGTATTTCTAGCCGAGTCTGCATGTGTCAGTCTCAAGCCGTCTATGACTTCAATCAAAACGAATCCCGTAAGAGCTCCTATGACCATGCCGCGGAACGACAAATGCATTGAGAGAACGCCCCAGTGCGCCATACACTGTGCGTGGTTTGTACTGTCGACAAGGTCCAAGATAATTGCATGCAGCCTGACGGCTACGTGCATGAAGGCGTTCAAGCGCAGAATTCTCCATGGCCACGTTGACTGCCACCGTCGAAGCCACAAAATCCGCAAAAGATAGGATGGGTGCGCGCACCATCGCCTCCATCATCTAGATGACCGTGGAAGCTCGAGATCCAGCCGGGGTGACATTGGACAAGTCGACGCCTGAAACTCGGGTCCGTCACTTGTTCGCATACATGCAGACGATGACTATCACCCATCCTAGGGGTCGACCACCTTCACGTCAGGTGTCAAGGACGCCCCTTGGTGCCCACCGCCCCCATCCCCCATCACGTTTCTTCACCGGATCTATACGTCAGAGCCCATTGGCCGAGTGGATCGGACTATACAGTGGAGGTGAGAAGTTAGCGAACCCCGACATGTACGATCTCCCTCTAGACAGACAACCTTAAATGCCGTCCTTCACGCCCTTATTCGACACTTCAGGATCGGAGCAGAGGGGAACATACTGCCTCAGCCTGTCAAAGAGTCAAGAGAAGCAAACAGTGGACAGCGCGCTGGAACCGAGGCCACGCACTTCCCGACACTTTGCTCGTCTCCTCTCGACCGTTTCACGCCGGGTTGCCACATGATGGCTAATCAAGACGGAACCTACGGGCGAAACTGGCGACCTATTTCGTAAAACGCCTCCTGCAAGGCAGCCATTATTTCAGGAGGGGTGGGGGGAGCTGCACACGTATCTTTCGAATAGGTCAGAAACCGAGGACGGGCTTGTGCTACGAGAATAGAAGAAGACCTGTCGATGATGGCTTGTTCCCGTTTTCCTGGTGTCGATCTCCCCCACACGCTGGCCGTAAGGCGCTCCCCCCCTTTTCCTTTTTCCTGGGGTGTCCGCCTAACAATAAACCGTTTTGTGTTTTTTTTTGTCTCAACCTGTCCTTGGTTGTGTGACATTGTATGGCGGCATCGCATGCTGTTGTGTTGCCCCAACCTGTGCTCAGCGCCAACGGCCCTCTCCACCCAAAGTCCTTGCGAGGCTGGGTTTGTTATGGGTATGGGTTGTACGGGGGACTTTACTCATCCCGTCTGGGTTGCGCGGGCTTGATCTTGAGGGCAGTGACACGATGGACTACGGGGGCTTGCATCAGACTCTTGTCACACAGCTGGACGAGCCCAGGTTGTGATTTTCGTGTGTCTGTGTCTGTGTCTTGTCTGTGTGTGTAGAGATTGTGAAGGAGCGAAAGGGGCGATCTTTTCTCGGACAATTATTTTTGGGGCAGAGATCGCAGCAGTGCTGGCGAAGGCAAAGGGGGACAGAACTTGGAGAAACACACTTCAATTATCCTTTTTTTTTGCGAGCCATTGTAAAGGTCTCATCCTAATCTTTAAGGAGCGTATAGTGGTTGAAATCAGAAAAATCAAAATCAGAACAGTGAATCGCCGCCGTAAAGACCGTCGTAGCTTTGCGTAGATGTATCCTCCTTGTTTGACAGAGTCCATTCTTTTCTTGCCTCTTTTTGCAAATCACTGGTGAGAGCCGTTCGCCCTTATCTCGGGCAGAACGCAGAACTAAACTAATGCCCAGGGCCTGCACCCCTGCGGGAGGAACCCTCGACCACCAGAGGGCCGCTTTCAGATGGCCGGGCGGAGGAGGGATCGTTGGATGGAGCGGAGGTGCGCTCGCCACCTTGGGGAGATCCAGTGCTCGTCGTAGTGTCATTGCCTTTGGCACATGCAGCCTCATCATCTACCAGGGAGGCAGAGACGGTGCGGCCGCGGAAGGTATGCTGGTGCAGCTTCTTGATGACCAGAGCAGACTCCACGAGACCATTGAGACGGAGCATTGCACTGCCGCGGCTATGGGCGCCTGAGATGTTGACGGGAGTATCCACACCATCGAGGCCACTCTCAGAGATGCCAAGTCTGCGGCGGACCCAGCTTTCGATATCCTTTCCGTTGGAACGGTGAGGGATGTTCTTCAGAACGATCTTGAAAGGATCACGAGCGCGTTCATGCTCTGCAGGACGGGTGACCTCTCCATGGACGGTGCATCCCAGGGCATGTTGGAGAACACGCATCTGCGTCAAGTTGACGTAGTTGTTAGGAACGCTGGGCCTGTAAGGGACTTGGAAAGCCTGCTTCAACTCAGATGGGGGGCTGCGGGGCCAGCTTGAGGGATCCGGAGGTGGCACACAATTTTGAGGCAGTGAAGAGTAATCAACAGCATAAGGCGAAGTCGGGGGGTACTTCATGCCAGGGTATCTGATATACTGTAGGGAGGGAAATAAGAGTCAGTACGCAGAGACTGAGAACAATCCATCGGCAGAGCAGCTTACCCTCGTGCCATTGGACACAGGTGGCTGTGCAGCCAGCTTCGGAGGCCCAGGCGAGCCAAAACGCGCAGGAGGGGAGACTGGCTCAGTCGGCAGCCCATCTCCAGAGCGCTGTCGCTCGCGTGAGGCATTATTGCCAGGGTCAAGGGCCTCCTTGATCTTGATGGCCTCTGACTTGTTCTTATCAGAGGCAATGATGGATCTCCCGTGGAAGACCCCTCCATCTAGACGCTCTGCATAATACATCAGCATTGTGTACCGGAAGTGATGCAAACGTAACGACGGGGGATGAAACTCACTCCAAGCCTTATCGAAGTTTTCGCGGCCGCGGACACGAACCCAGCCCGAGGTGCTATTTTTGAACACCTCGATATGTTCAACTTCACAATGAGGACGGAGCCAGTCCTTGAGTTGCTGCCAGGATGTTTCAAAGGGCAGCTGTCACAGTCAGCAGGTCACAGGAGTACGGCGGCAAGTCTGAACCCACATTGCAGAAGGTGATGTAGTAGACACCAGTCAAATCACCGGGTCCAACGTCGGCTTGGAAGGTCATCTCACCGGGAGTCTGCTGCTTCGAAGACATGGCAACGGGAGTACGTGGTAGTCACAACCTGGTACGGACCACGATACACGATGGGAAGGATATGTCGCGGACAAAGATGAATCTGTGTCACACACAACGACTGATAACTTTGACTTGACTGAGTCTGAGTATGATGGAGCCAGGCCAAAGAAGTTTGACAGGCTGAAGGGGCTGGAGTAAAGTAGAGAGGAACACTGGGCTTTCTCGTGAAGGGGGAAGATGTTGAGGTGAGGAAGATAGAGTCTGTCGGACAATGCCCAAGGACAGAACCGAGACTTCTTATACTCCAAGTCTCTGGACTCTGGGAGGTCACTTGTCTTCGAAAACTCGCCCGATAGACTTCCTCAAGGCTCGAGGATAGGAGCAGACAAAAGAGACACCTCTGGGGTGTCCGAAGAGATCAAGGACGGAGAACACACCTCATGCAGTTTCCCATTAGCGTCGACCTGCTGGCGACCTGCAACAGAATGTACTGTGCTGTGCTGTACTGTATACAATGATCAAGATGGATGGGCTCGCAAGAGTGAACGGAGAACATCGTGAGGTCGTTGTCGAGGTGTGGTGTCGCTGAAATCCATCGACCAGGATACAGACTGAGCTGTGGTGGAGCGACCTGGAGGCCAGCAGCGAAGCAATCTTTTGCATACGCCGTTACCCGGTCCCTCGTGCAGGAAAGGCGGCACATCCCTGCGAAGTAGAAGACTTGGGCCAGAGCGGGAGGACTTCAGAGGACGGCAATGCATGACAGGTCATATTTGCAGGTCTGACCTTCATGTCCCTGACACTGACTCCATTGCGTCGCTTCCTGTCTGTTCAGGGAACGCCCACGAAAAGCTGCACTCCTTCGGTTGCATGCATCCACGGCTTTCATCAATCACCCCACGGTACTTTGTTGTCGGCCTTGGTGTAGCTGGCGGAAGGCCAGCCATCAACAGCCTCTAGGCTCGGCCGTGGGGGGGGCCAAACGGGACAAGAGAAAACGTGCAGGTCACCCTTCTAAACATCCGCACGGGTTTGGGACTCGTACATGCTCTGGCTTGATACCGCGTGCATAAACGCCGCAGCCAGACAAACCACGATGCGAAAAATGAAAGATTCAACGGCTCCGAAGCGGGGTGGGCGAGAAGCTCCCCCGGGAACTTGGTACTTGTCATTGGACAACTGTGCTGCTAAGATTGCATCCTGCAGCCATGCATCGCAGAAAACTGACACTACCAATCGCGGCGTCGACCGGTTCGGATGCCTTCTCAAGCACGCTTAAAGGAGAACGTGTCTTCCAATGTTGAGTGGTCATCATCATCAGTCGTCTCTAGGAGGGGGATATCGCCTTTGCCAAAACATCCCTGCACGTCGCCACCCTTGTCGTTCGGTGGCCACTTTTCGGGATAGGACAGAGAATCACCTGTAGTCGCCAAGATGTAGTGGTTTGCATCAGAGAAGAAAAGGGCTGGCACGTCGTGGCACCAGTCGAGCCAAAGAGCTTGAGTCTTGCCCTGTAGCTTGCCTTCTGGTAGCTGCTCTCCAAGAGACACGTATCGCGGCCCTTCAGAGAGCGGATCCCACGTGTACGAGACACCCCGATAGCCCTCATCCTGGCAAGTGATGAGCAGAAACTCGCGGACAGATGGGTGCCACGAAAACGTCACAGATGAGTGAAACACCAACACAGCCCTAAGCTCTGTGGACGCTATATCCCAGATCCATACCGTACACGGCGATTCGTCCAGCCTTGTGGCAAGCAGATCGGACGAAGCATCAAAACTTGCCATTGAACATCCCACCCGTAAGTCTCCCACGCTCTTGACATTCGACCCAGCATTCTCGGGGGCTATCGCTTGTGTTGCACGCACAAAACTATGGCTGGCGTGGCCGTCAGTAGACTTGCCGATTTGTTCTTGCCAGACCTGATTTAGGAATTAGTTCACTGTGAGCTAGACAGCGGAGAGAAAATGCGGTGCTAACCTGGAGAGTTTCCTCAGGCTTGACCGACAGCGGATGATTCAAGCTCATCCTGACCCGCCAGTTGGCAGTGTCGAGGATGGTGATACTTCTGCTATGATCACCAATCATACAGTGGCGGCCATCTGCGCTTGTCTGGCAGATCCGAATACCAGGCTGGAGGGCTGCATCTCCTTTGCGACAAAGGTGCGACGAATTCAGAGTGCGAAAGAGCTGCCCATCGGGCGTATAGAGCAACAGGCGATGCCCGTAAGCTGGTGAATCCCATACGAGAAGCCATCGACCATCAGGAGTCCACAACAAACCTGCTGCGTCCGCAGTCTCGGGAAACCACGATCTACTGACACCTCTGGTCTGGGGACGATGGATACTCAATGCATCTCGGCCTCCGGAGCGAGTCAGAATGGCCATGTGGTGGCTCTTGGGACAGAAAGCGTAACCTCTCCCTGCGGACGGAGGAAGGTAGAACTTAGGATTAGAGATGTCGACAGCTTTCGAGGTCGTCAGATCGAATATAGATGCTTTCAAACCAAACGCCGAGACAATAATTATTTCGTCATCAGTGGCTCCGAATTCAACATGCGTAGGCTTCCCTCCTCCTGAGCCAGGGTTGCGAATCACAGCATGAAGAGAGGCATCCTCAACATTGTAAATGCGAACTTGGTCCGCAGTTGTGACCAGAATCCTCGAGGACTTTGGTGCCCAAGCGAGTCCTGACACAGGAACGGATGCTTCCAGGGTAACCTTCACAGTGCCGACAGTCTGAAGGCTTTCGGTGTCACGAATGGTTATCGTTGCTGATGTCGACGTTGGAAAGGCCAAGCTAGCTATCAAACTTCCATCTGGGCTGGGCAAACATCGTTGCGATGCTGGTTATGATGTCAGGAGGCTCATTTCTAGTCTTGAGTCGATGGACTCACTCTTGAAGGCTGGTGAGAAATGCATGGCGAAGGTACTTGATACGACGATCAGGTTCGCGTGACGACGCGTCAAGCCCAGCTTCGGAAACCCAGCTCAACCCTACCAACGTTTGAGGCCGGCACCTGACTCCCTCCCTGGTTGAGTATTCGAATTTCAGGTGGAAAAATCTTCACAGCTACCTAAACCGGTCAAGTCGAGCTCGGATTAGAAGTGCTGTGAGATCGTGAGTTATAGATAGCATGACCTCAGGAGGTCCTGAGGATGAAAGCTATGCAAGAGCGCTGGCACTAACTTTACCCTTCGCACCAGTCGGGAAAAGCACAGAAAATTGGACTCGTAGCAGCAACGAAGTATTGCCTGATTTATTTCTTCAATTCTACAGTCAAACTCCAACTTCGTACGTATTCCATCGTTGTCTTCATTCCCTCGACCCTGCCTGCGGTTGCTGTCTCCCCTACACCGCCTGCCGTATTGACACCACCAGTTCTGCCGCTTTGTGAAGCGCATCTCATACCCTTCACTGAAGCCTGAAAGTCTTGACTACAAAGCTCCTGAGCTCGAACCCTCCCTCTGGAAACAACCTTGCCTCTCTTTGCCAAGCACGGCACAGCTACCGTGTGAGAACGCCCAATGTCCACCATCGTTCCCGAGGCCCTCCAGTCGGGGGTGCCACCGGTTATTCCGCTCCCGTTCAACGCCAACCAGCCTCGCAGGGTAACCCTTTACCCCCTCTCTAACTACACATTCGGCGTAAAGGAGACGCAGCCCGAAGAAGATCCGTCTGTTATTGCCCGGCTAAAGCGTTTGGAAGAGCACTACAATGAGCATGGGATGCGTCGTACCTGCGAAGGGATTCTCGTCTGCCATGAACACAATCACCCCCACATTCTAATGCTGCAAATCGCGAACGCCTTCTTCAAGCTCCCGGGCGACTATCTGCGACCCGAGGACGACGAGATCGAGGGCTTCAAGGCAAGATTGGACGAACGGCTAGCTCCTGTTGGGAGGCTGGGCGAGGGCGAAGAGCCCGCAGATTGGGAGATTGGCGAGTGTCTGGCTCAGTGGTGGCGGCCGAACTTCGAAACCTTCATGTATCCATTCATCCCTGCACATGTAACGCGACCGAAGGAGTGCAAGAAGAACTATTTCATTCAGCTCCCCAAGAATAGTAGGTGTCATGCATTACCCTTGGATGAACCCAAACCTGTGGGACTCTAACGATTCTTGCAGAGGTCCTAAGCGTCCCCAAAAACATGAAATTACTCGCCGTTCCCCTCTTCGAACTCTATGATAACACAGCCCGATACGGACCTCAACTTTCCGCGATCCCTCATCTATTAAGTCGATACAACTTCGAGTTCGTCGACGAGAATGGCAAAATAGTTGCGGCAACGCCGGGGGACGGTGCCCCTGAAGGTTACATACCCAAGACAAAAGTCTTGGCAGGTGATGATACGGATATGAAAGAGGGGGAGAATGGAACCACGACGGCAATAGCAACAACGACCACGGCATGATGGGTGCGTGCGGTAGAAACTTCATCGGTTTGGCACAGGTGTTTGGAGTACAGGACAATATTTCGAGGTAAATAGGAAACTTGCGTTGTAGAACAGGACATTGCCCGCGCTGGTACAGCTTCTGGGTGTGTAGGATCCTAGGATTTCTCGCCTTGGATAGTGGCCATGATGCGACGCTTGTGCTCCATGGCCCTGAATTCAAGGTACCAAATGCCCTGCCAAGTCCCAGTAGCCTTCAATCAAAATTAGTCTATGGAGCGGCCATTGGGATCTAATAATGCACAAGCTTACCAATTTGCCGTCTTTGATAGGAATCGTTACACTTGCTCCGATAAGGGCCGATTTGATGTGAGCCTGGCCATCTGTCAGTTCCATCAAGAAGGATGACCAACCCGACGGCCCAGAGAACTTACCGGCATGTCGTCAGGACCTTCAGCGCTGTGAGGGTTTGTGAGTGACACTAGACATACTTTGTGATGCGGAGTTTGCTCACTCATGACGATACAATGCCTCCCCTTTGGGACCAGAGTCTGGGGCAATGCGGTCCAGGGCATCGCTCATGTCGGCTCTGACGTCCTTATCCCCTGCGTATTATCATGAGTATGTGGCTTGAATCCAGCTAGGCAAAAGAAACGTACAGTTCTCGTTCAGGCTCAATGCGCAACTCGTATGCTGCACAAAGAGGTTCAGGAGGCCGACCTTGTACTCTTTGATCTCTGGTAGTTGAGAAAGCACTTGATCTGTGATAAGGTATGATCCTCGCGACCTGGCGGGTAAGGTAAATTGTTTCTGAAACCAGGTCATAGTGAGCTCAGTTCCGCGTGTTGTTGATTCCGAAAGATCTGGTGCGGGGTTGGGATACGAGGGTACTAAGAGACGAAAAGGGCTTGTCCACAAGTAATGAAACAATCCAGGGGAGAAGCAGACAGTTAAGAGGAAGACCAGAAGGACTGTTGAAGTTGTTGATATATTGTGTGCAGACTGAGGCATTGTGAGGATTTGAGCAGCGGGATGATGTCGAGTTGAGGTGGGGCATATCTAGGTCAACGTCACACACCTACGAGTATATATTGGCAGACGATGTTGCCAGACGCAACAGTACACGGAAGTCGAGAAGGTCGAAGAAACCAGAAATATGGAAAGATTCCGTGTTGTCTTGATTCATTCAATATTCTAGGGAGCGCTATGCTCTTGTGGAATGGACATCCAAGTAACGTGTCTCCCGAGAAGCGAGTCAGAGCAAAATCACGAACAGATAGAGCCAGCCATATTGAGCATTGACACGCATGATGATAGTATTCGCGGCAAAGGGTCTCGTACAGGGTCCAAAGGCCAGCCGGCAGGTGCTCACAGCTATCTTTCTCAAATTCGCGTATTTACAATTGAGTTATTCGGCTTAGGTAGAAACTTCCTAGCGATATCTGTCTAGTGAATTGTTACATATATTTGGGCTCACGTGGTTCTCCTGAATGTCTCCCTCGTTCCCAGTCCCCATAATCGTTCTCTTCCTACAGCCATTGTTCTTTATGAGAGTGGATACGAGGTCTCGGGGAGAGACTCGAGGTGCTTGCGATGGTGCTCG
This sequence comes from Sarocladium brachiariae, assembly GCA_008271525.1. Taxonomy (NCBI): domain Eukaryota; kingdom Fungi; phylum Ascomycota; class Sordariomycetes; order Hypocreales; family Sarocladiaceae; genus Sarocladium; species Sarocladium brachiariae. The sequence continues at coordinate 3,115,836 of RQPE01000001.1, forward strand.
TTGGCCTGACGACTCATATTAGCATACGGATGGTGACCGGGACGCGAAGACGCAGGCACTCACGAATGGGTTACCGCAGTAGCCGCAGATGGCAATCTCGGGCTTGTCGGTGTTGATGAAGACCTTAGGGTGACCTCCTGTGCCGCCCGTTCCCTCACAGGCAACGATTCGGCTATGTGTCCACTGAACGGGAACTTTGTGAACAAGCATCATAGCAGAGTCTGGTTGTGGCTGGATATAGCTATCAGTATACCATCTTTCAATCGGTGCAGTCTGAACTCGCTGCGCTCATACCTGAAGATCGAAGTCAGTCTGCTCAAATCGAGGGCCTGTCATGGCCTTGGATCGCGGCTGCTGGCTTCGTGACCAGGTGGTAGCACGGTTAGGAGCCTGGTTAATTTCGATCGGCTTGTTCTCGTCGAGCGATGCTGGAGAGGTTTGCGACTTGTTGGCGGTCGGAACGGCAGCCTCGAGCTGACGGGTCGTGGTGGAGAAAGCTACCCGAGGTGCACGCAGAGCGCGTGCAATTGAGGTCACGGTCCTCATCTGTAATGCGGCCATGTCTATAGCAATTCGGCGACAGTTGAGTCGATTCAGCGTTTTGAAGTTGTCGTGGTTTCGTGAGTTGATGTCGGCTTGAGCACCTCGCGGGTGGACCACATTAGCCCGAGTTTCTACCGTCCACTGTGGATCGGGGACCAACCACATCGATGTAATAACCAACAGTACGAAGCCATGTCTTTCAAGACTTTTTTTTCAAATTTCACCACCCGCGAAAACGACCTGCTATCTGTTGAGTCCCACGTGGCAGCTTTGCAGTACAATTGAATAAGTCACATTGAAGTACGTCGCAAGGGAATCCGTCGAACGAAAAGTAGCGTATCCGTCATCATGACACCGGAAACGCCCAAAGGAGTTTCGTCGAGGCTGTTGACCATGAAGTTCATGCAGAGAGCTGCAGCTTCTGGATCTTCAGCTGGAACACCAGACTCAGCTTCACAGTCATCCAAGAAGCGCAAGCTCGAACATTCTGGCAGCAACGGAAAACCGACTTTCACCTTCGATCAGGCCGCAGTGCAAGCTGCCATTCAAGAGCAACAAGCAACACGGCAAGCAGCGCTTGACAGGCATGTCACTGGAGACACACACTGGGTTCTGAACTCATCTCTGGACAAGAGCAAATTTAAGGATGGCAGTGCGCCACCCTTGAAGATCAAGTACATAGGGTACGGAGATGTTGACTCTGGCGACGAGTCTGCCGATCTTGAAGACGAGCCGGAGATAGGCCGAACGTCAACAAGTAATTATAAGGTGGACACAAAGGTATCTTGTCTTTCTTTTCCTTTGGCAGACTACTCTTGACACGCTTCAGAAACAGAAGATCGCTCTCACCCGAACAGGTAGAGATGGCAATGACTCCAACACGAGCAGTGATGACAGTGGATCTGAAGCATCACCGGTTCGCCCTTCATCAGCTTCGAATTCTCGCCCATCCTCGCGTAACGGATCACGATCGAGGTCACGCTCGAGGCACTCGACGGAGAGCTCGAAAGCCAAAGAATTACGCGATAAGCGCAAGAAGAAGGAGGTGCCACTGAGTAAACTGACGTCTATTTCCTCTGGAGGCAATAGGAATTTCAGCCCCCAATCTGGCAGAGGCAGCTCCATCGGTGGTAGGAAGAGATGATTAGACTACCGGGCTGTCCTCGTGGGTGCACGAAGACCACGTAATCTTTGCTCCATGAGTCCAACATCAAGCTGGACAAGCCAGGGACTGAGTGGCCGAGGCGCATTGAAACCACTCCGAGATCTGCCCTGCATTGACAGGCCAAGTGCCTGTAGACCATAAGGCTATGGCTCGTTGGTAGGCACGTTGCAGACATCGGTAGCCTCGTGAAACTTCGTCGTATCCGTCCGCCACAAAGAAGCTCCAAGGCGGCTCATGCTCGTGTTCCGGCGTCTGTATTTCTATTTCCGCCAACAGAAAGCCACTAGATGATGACATGTCTGAAGCATTTACCGAAGCATTTACCCGGCCAGACCATGTCGGATGCGCCAAGAGGTGCAATTATTCCTTCACGTTTCGGGCCTACCAGTATACCTATTTTATCGAGGAGCACTTCCTCATCATTTTACACACAGGGGCCAGCCGCGGCTGAGCTTTGTTTTCGCAAGCTATACCTTACAAATAAACCATGCGTCGACTAGGACCAGGATCGGGAATTGTGGCACCTGCATCGTCCGATTTCGAGAGACTCGCTTAATATTAATTGGCCAGCTACATGTTCTGGGGCCAAGAGAATGCTTGGGTCGAGGTTTTCGACCCAGTGCAGTCGATCTCCATACTGGTGCCCGCTTCCGACTTCGCAGTCGGCATATACCAGACTCCTAGGAAGCAATCATTGAGTAACCAGATAGCGATGCATGGGAGGCTTGCGTGTGTGCGATGCAGTTGGCTCTGACACAAGAGCAAAATCTTTGACCGACAATCCCCAAGATTGGTGGAATGTCTGCATCTACATGTGAATCGAGCTGGTCCGGCAGGGGGCTGGCTGGCTTTAGGTCCCAATTGGAACCACACTGATGCGTGAGACATGCATGCCAACCTACTACTATGTACCATGACTTGCTCACCGACAAGAGTGATTGCACCCAATGCTAGGCCAGAAGCACATCACTGCTGTGCCTCCTGAGCCCTGTGATGGGGGATGTTTTTTGGTCCGCGATGTCTCTAAGGTGACCATGGTATCGGGCAACAGGGATGGGACAGCTTGAGATGACCAACCAACGGGACATAGTTTACCGCTAGAGACGGGTGGGACCAGTTTGATAGGATATGTGAGAACCGCTATGGCCTCTTGACTTCCCTGTGCTCGTTGATGATGACATCGAGTCAGAGAGAAGGCATTGCTTCCCATCACACTTTGTCTGCTGGCGAGGCTGTGGCTTTGTAGGACAATGAGACACTAAAACTGCCGGTTTCGGCATTATCGTAAATGGCTCCTGCTCGCGAGATGTTGCTTTTGCTCTTGTGAAGCACATGTCGCTCGGTGGTGATTCCAATAGTCAAAATGGCCCGCTACCAGCCAGTCCAGGCTACCACAGATGCCGCATGTCTCGGTCCATGGTTAACGCTTAATGACAAAAACGGTCTATCTCGTGGCAGGGACCTCAGCTCGATCTACATGGCTAATCAGCCAGACTTTGGCCATTGCCGGTCATACATCCCCTTGTGTGTAAGGTAGCTTTGGAGGACACATAAAACCCCAGCTGCCCTATCAGGCACGTCTCATTTGACTTGAGTTACATCAAGAGTCGGTCAGCTGTATCCCTTTCCCCCAGTGCGCATCCCATTTTCTCATGTGCTTCGACCATAAGCTGACCAACCTGCCTAACTCGCCGTTGTTCATCCACAAGGAGGGATCGGGACACTTCAGCCTTCGGCGCAAGTGCTGTACTGTAGCGTAGCCCACTACCGTAAGTATTAGTATCCCCAGTTCCCTGGGACAAGCGCCCCCCACCATCGCGCGCGCGCACACACACACACACACACGCCGCCACTTGCACCCTCCGGGCATCTGTTGCCACGACTCGAGAAGGCGTCACTTTGTCACTTCCATTGCTCTGCCATTCACCGTCATACCGACCTGCCATCTACTCCTGACACACAGGAACTCTCGTTTCCTGTGATACACTGTTAACGTAGGCAACGACGTGCTACAAAGAGCGGCATCCAGAGGCACCCAGACGCACCCTACGCCCCGGCCTCTTCCGGCAATCATTGTCAACCTCCTGACCTCAACGTTCCCCTGACTGAAATTTGGAGACGCATGAGCTGGTCGCTTTCTCGGGTTCGAGCCAGATTTTGCACCGTTTCTCACGCTTGGCCTCGCTCAGCACCGTTTGAGCTTGTTTCCCTTCGACAGAGCGTCTATCGGAGCACATCTGTCTACTCATCAGGCTTGCCTCGGCGTACATCGTCTTTCGCCGTCGCAAAGGATTACGCGCGAGAGCTCTCCAGAGACTGTCTCGCTCCCTTCTCCGAAGGTTCCTTAAGCATGAACGCCACTCCAGTACCGGCCTCGGCGCCAGGCACGGCTGCTCTGCTTCTTACCGACAGTCTGGAAAAGCCAAGTCTCGACGACCGCCAGTATCGCGTTATTCAGCTTCCCAACAAACTAGAAGCTCTTCTTGTTCATGACCCGGAGACTGACAAAGCTAGCGCCGCGCTGGATGTCAACGTTGGAAATTTCAGCGACGAGTCGGATATGCCTGGCATGGCCCACGCTGTAGAACACGTAAGTCCTATCGACCCTGTTTTCGTACTCTAAACCACGTGGTTCAGCATTAGCTAATCATGGCATGTAGCTCTTGTTCATGGGTACCAAGAAGTTTCCTGTTGAGAACGAATACGGCCAGTACCTGTCCTCCCACTCGGGAAGCTCGAATGCCTATACGGCTGCGACCTCCACGAATTACTACTTTGAAGTTGGCGCGAAACCTGCCAATGATGAGGAGCCGACTCTGGAGAACCCTTCTCCGTTGTACGGAGCACTGGACCGCTTTTCCCAGTTTTTCATCGAGCCTCTGTTTCTCCCCAGCACGTTGGATCGCGAGTTGAAGGCTGTTGATTCAGAAAACAAGAAGAATCTGCAGAGCGACACATGGCGCTTGCACCAGCTGGAAAAGTCGCTTTCAAACCCTAATCACCCTTACTGCCACTTTTCAACCGGCAATCTTGAGGTCCTTAAGATCCAGCCGGAGGCAGCAGGAATTAATGTTCGGGATAAGTTTATGGAGTTTCACAGCAAGCACTATTCCGCAAACCGCATGAAGCTTGTCATTCTGGGACGAGAGCAGCTTGACGTTCTAGAGAAGTGGACCATCGAGTTCTTCTCAGACGTTGTGAACAAAGAATTACCCCCGAACAGATGGACGGAAGAAGTCCCGTTCAGGGAGGTTGACTTGGGCATGCAGTGCTTCGCTAAACCCGTCATGGACTCTAGGGAGCTTAACCTCTACTTTCCTTTTATAGACGAAGAGCATCTCTATGAATCGCAGCCAAGTCGGTATATAAGTCATCTGATCGGTCACGAAGGTCCGGGGAGCATCATGGCTTACATCAAGGACAAAGGCTGGGCCAACGGTTTGGGGGCAGGTGCATATCCTGTGTGCCCTGGAACACCAGGACTATTTGACGTGAGCATTAGGTTGACGGAAGAGGTTAGTTGTGATTTCATCTCACATACTAGGTACATGTACACTGACATTAATGCAGGGCTTGGCGAAATACCAAGAAATCGTCAAGATTTTCTTCCAGTACGTGGCAATGTTGAAGGAACTGCCTCCCCAAGAATGGATCTTTGAGGAGCAGAAGGGCATGGCAGATGTCGACTTCAAGTTCAAGCAGAAGACCCCCGCCAGCCGTTTCACGAGCAAGATCAGCTCTGTGATGCAAAAGCCTTTGCCGCGAGAGTGGTTGCTCAGTGGAGGCAGCCGCTTGAGGAGCTTCAAGCCAGAGTTGATTACGCAAGCTCTCGACAAGCTTCACCCCGACAACCTACGGTTGTCGATCATCTCACGCGACTTCCCCGGAGATTGGGACCAGAAGGAGAAGTGGTACGGCACACAATATAAGTATGAGAAGATTCCCGATGACTTTATGGCGGATCTTCGGCAGGCCGCACAAGTGCCTGGATCTGAACGCATCCCTGAGCTTCATCTACCCCACAAGAACAGTTTCATCCCCAATAAGTTGGAAGTCGAGAAGAAGGAAGTGACAGAACCAGCTTTGGCCCCTCGCTTGCTGCGCAATGACGGCAGTGCCAGAACGTGGTGGAAGAAGGACGACACGTTTTGGGTTCCTCAGGCAAACGTCATTGTCAGCCTTCAGACCCCAGTTCTGGACCTGAAAGCCAAGAGCACCGCCCTTGGACGGCTGTATACCGAACTCGTCCGTGATGCTCTTGAACAATTTTCGTATGATGCAGAGCTCGCCGGGCTACAGTACTCTGTTGGTCTTGATAGCCGGGGCCTATGGCTGGAGATTTCCGGCTATAACGACAAGCTTTTGGTCCTCCTTGACAAAGTCATGTCCACCTTGAAGGACCTTGACATCAAGAGTGACCGTTTCGAGATTGTCAAGGAGCGACTGACACGTGGCTACAACAACTGGCAATTGCAGTCCTCATATCAGCAGGTTGGCGATTATATGTCATGGCTGATTTCTGAGCGCGATAATATCGTGGAGATGATGGCATCCGAACTACCTTCCATCACCGCGGTTGAGGTAGCTCAATTCCGTGACGAGACGTTGAAAAACGTGCACATCGAAGTGTACGTCCATGGCAACATGTACAGGAACGACGCTCTGAAGGCTACAGCACTTGTTGAAACAACTCTCCAATCAGGCGTGCTTCCTCCTGAACAACGACCCAACCCTAGGTCATTCGTGCTTCCGCAAGGCTCGAATTTCGTTTTCAACAAAACCCTCCAAGATCCTGCCAATGTAAATCACTGTGTTGAAACTTTCTTCCACATTGGCGAGCGAGGAGACCGGGAAGTCAGAGCACGTACTCTTCTCATTGACCAGATGCTGCATGAGCCTGCCTTCGATCAGTTGAGGACAAAGGAGCAGTTAGGATACGTTGTCTTCACTGGCATGAGGTCTCTTTTCACTACTTGCGGTATTCGCTTCCTGATCCAGAGTGAACGAACGCCGCAGTACCTTGACACAAGGATCGAGGCCTTTTTAAGCAGGTTTGGCGAAACACTACTTGAAATGAGTGAAAGGGAGTTTGAGGGACACAAGCGAAGCGTCATTGTCAAGCGCCTCGAGAAACTTAAGAATCTGAATCAGGAGTCCTCGCGCCACTGGCAGCAGATTTCCAACGAGTTCTATGATTTCGAACAAGGTGAGTTAAAGAAAGGCCCCTTTCGGAGCCCAACCTTCGCTAACCATCGCAACTAGCCCCGCTTGACGCTGCACAACTGAGAAAGATCACCAAGGACGAGATGGTTGCTTTCTATAAGAAGTTCCTGGACCCAAGCTCCTCTGAGCGGGCAAGGATCTCGGTCCACTTACACGCGCAGGGCGCCAGCGAATTGGATAAGAAGGTGATTGCCCTTCTACAAGATCTCAAGCTCAGCGATGTTCCCCAGGAGAAAAGGCAAAGCGTGGATCTCCTTGAAAGCTACTTGAAGGTCGAGAAAAATATGCCCGAAGAGGCGATTTCGCAGATCATTGAGAAAGCCAAGGACGCAGGCCTCAAGCGGCCCTTACAAGACAACGAACATACCGACGCCACGCTCCTCATCGCAGATGCAGTGCAGACTGCGATTGAGATTACCGACGCAACCAAGTTCAAGGCTGGACTGACAGCCGTATCGGGAGGCCGTCCGTTGCGCCCTCTATCTGATTTCGAGGATAGCGAGACAAAATTATAGAGGATTCGGAACCTGCATCTCTTGACAGGTGGCAATGAAAACGAAGGAGGAGAAGCATGGATAAGGGGTGAGGTATGGATACAAAGTCAGGAGTCAAGATGGGAAGACGGGGGTAAAGAAGGCAGGGTTACCCGAGTACTGTAGAACTAGAATCAATAGATGAGAAGATGTTCCTTTGAAGTCAGAAGCCGTATGATAGAGCATCCACTTCTTCTCTCCCAAAGACCTAGGTCTATAACAAGCCCCAGAAACTCAGAGGAGCGGAAATGATCAGGACTTTTGTCAACATTGTTTGGATACTACGTCGCCGTTTTCATGCAGAGAGCTTGATGGTCGTGCTGATTGAAGGCAGCGTTGCACACTGAGCTCTCATGTTTCAATCTTGGGAAGAGCTCGTTTCAAGGCCCTTTTCGTGAGATAAGTGAGCAGGACCACTTGTATCCTGCTTCATCCATCTATGACGGAAACCCATTGAAAATATCTAGCGCGTCACCTGCATTAACAAAACGTCGATGTTTGTCACGCTGTTGGCAATGTACAATACCAATCCACACCGGGATTCGCCCCTAGCACATTCAGTCGTAGGCACTAGAAAGAAACACGTTCCAAGGGGGCGTTTGAAACCCTAAAGGATCGCTTGCTTCCAGCTCAACCAACTGATGATGCAAAGAGATCAGGGACGCGACTCAGCTGTCCGCTCATCCACCTTACCAAAGGGCGAAACTGCAGTGCAATTGGCGAAAGGGCAAGGCTGCTCGGCATTTCCAGCGCTGTGCGGACCTTGGTGTTAGCACTGCCCTGACCCACTACAAGAAGTAGAGGGGAAAAAAAGAAAAACGCCTCCGTCATCAGCGCCCTGGCACTTCCTGCGCCCGCCTTGGCCCACTGGAAGGGGGGGGGGGGGGGGTTCCGCTCGCTGAGGATCTATTCTGGCGGTGTTGTGCCTGTCACGCCCTTCATCACCAGCTTCTGTCCTTTCTCCCGTCTATTCCTTCACGTGGCTCGGTTCAGATACTCTTGATCTGACCAAGCACCCATAACGTTCTCTCGTCATCGACACTCCATCACTCGAACGAGACGGATCGCTCACCACGGCTGATCTAATGCCAGCCGCTCCTACAGTAGCCAGCCTTCACTCAACCAACTCCCCCACTACGGCTACAGGTACAGGTCCAGGCACTTCAACGCCGTGCACCCGAGCTGCCCAAGCAGCTCGCCATCAAAACGTCTTTCTCAAAGAAGCGACGTGTTTCCCGACGTCCGCAGCAGGAACCGGACTCTGCTGATTTGCCATCTCCTGACACCGCTCTTCCATCACGCGAACTCGAAGACGACCCCTCATACTCTTTCTCCGCCGTCTCCGTTGCTTCGAGGCAAGACACGCCATCCTTCGTTCGTTCGGATTCCCAGCCTGCTTCCAGCCTTCCGCAGCGCCTTCAAACCCAGGGGGGCTCTGTGATCACCGTCGATTACGCATCCTCAGCTGCTTCCAGTCCGTGTGCTTCGGCCTACGCCGAGCTCTCTCTCGATAGCGACCGAGGCGGTGACGAGACTGGCCCAGCTCTGCATGCAGCAAGAGGCCAGTCACCCCTTCGGTATCCACACCGTGCCATCATGAATGGTGACGCAGACGTGCCTCATCGCTCATCTTCGCCACTGAAGCGTCGAGCCTCCAGTATGGAACCCGAGGAGGATGGTAACCAGAATGGAGGGGCAGGTTTTGCATCAAGACCGTCGGCCGAGATCAGGACTGGTAGTGTCCGAGCTATGAGCGTCGAGATGGCTGATGTCGATGAGGCCAAAACAAGTCAGCGTGGGTGACAGTCTGATTTCTCACCATTCGATCTGAACTGACTTTGAAGCAGCAATGCCGCCACTGATGGAGCAGATTCAGATCATTGAGACCTTGCTCAAAGCTTCCAGGGAAACACCTGTAAAGGCAGGTGACAAAGCCTACATTGTGTCCCGTTCCTGGGTTGATAAAGCGCTCTCCTTGCGCAAGGAATCCAACGAAATTGCTACCGTAGCTGGTGAAGCAAGCCTAGGTCCGATTGATAATTCCGACATCATCGCAGAGCAGTCCAATGACTCAAGCGGTCAGCCATTCACACGCCTGAAGCCAGGTTCAGGCCTCGAGGAATTCGAGCTTTTCCCAGAGGATGCCTGGAACATGGTAATGGAGTGGTACGGTATCAAAGAGGGCCAGGAGCCAATAGTTCGCCTGGCAATCGAAACTGCGCCTGACCCTCAATCAGATTCCAACGTGATCTACGAGCTTCATCCTACCATCTTCAAGGCTCATCGTTTGTGGTCAGAGCACAGCCCACTGCCTATTGAACAACCCCTCAAAGCCAGAAATCCTCCGCCGTTGCGCCTCGTCCGGAGCCGCAAGTATCACGCCCAGACATTTGTAAAGGAGCTGAAACAGCTGGCTGGGATTCCTCTCGACCATAGAGTTCGCCTTTGGAGTATCCCGGAGACTCTCCCGACTGTTGATACGTCAAGGTCACGGCCCGCTCTTACTCCACCTGATAGCCCTGGACAGGAAGGATTGGCTGAAAACCCTCAAGCATCTTGGCCCAACCTGTTGATTGACCTGCCTTCCTTCTCAGCCGTCAGAGACCAGCGCATGAAGCTCGACCTTGTCGATCACACCGGGAATCCAAACTACAACGGCAAGTCCTCCTTGCAATTAAACGGCCTTGTATCCGACCAAACACTCGTTCTGGACGAGAACATTCGTGGAGATGAATATGTCAGCAACTACACGGCGCGGGATAGGGCAGTCCAGAGGTCACTGCCAGCCAGGAGTGCTGGAAACGCTCCACTTCCGCGAACCAACAGCGGACGCAATAGCCCAGCCCCCCAAGGCCCAACCACGCGGAGTCGCTTGCAAAAGTCCAGGCATGGCAGGAGTCTGGGTGCCGTTGGATTGCACAACCTGGGAAATACGTGTTACATGAATTCCGCCCTTCAATGTGTCCGGAGCGTGGAAGAGCTTACCAAGTACTTCTTGACTGAAGCGTATGTTGATGAGGTGAACAAGACCAACCCCCTCGGGTATCATGGAAAGGTTGCGCTGGCGTACGCAGGCCTTCTACACGATATTTACAGCGAGGGGAGAGGTTCAGTGAGTCCACGAGACTTCAAGAGTACCGTGGGTCGCTGCCGCAGTACCTTTGCTGGCTGGGGCCAGCAAGATTCTCAGGAATTCCTGGGCTTTCTTCTTGATGCGCTGCAGGAGGATCTAAGCCGGATCGTGAACAAACCATACATTGAAAAGCCCGATTCCACTGATGATATGATCAACGATCCCGAGGCCATTAAGAAAATGGCCGAGCAAGTCTGGGATATCACGCGTAAGCGCGATGACTCCGTTGTTGCAGATCTCTTCACAGGCATGTACAAGTCAACTCTCAAGTGTCCCGTGTGCGATAAAATCAGCATTACATTCGACCCTTTCAACAACCTTACACTCCCGCTTCCCATTGAAAACATGTGGAGTGGAACCATCAAGTTCTTCCCCTTGCACGATGCGCCGGTCCAGATTGACGTCGAACTTCCAAAGCACAGTGCGATTGACGCCTTGAGGCAGTACATCTCGGAAAGAACGGGCATTCCTACGAATCGTTTGATTGGAGGGGAGGAGTACAAGGAAAAGTTTTTTAAGATTTATGACAATAACCAGGACGTGTCAGAAGAGATCCACCCGAATGATGTCGCAACTTTCCATGAGCTGGAGGCGGTTCCTACGAACTGGCCTAGCAAAGGACGCAAGCAGAAAATCAAATCCATGTTGGATATCGACACCCCTTTCGAGCGTGAGGAGTTGGAAGATTCGCGATATGAACGCATGGTTGTATCTGTCTTCCACCGAAGGCCAGATGCCGTGGGTGGAAATGACGGAGCTGCACCACCGCATTTCATTGTGCTTACCAAAGACGAGGCATCAAGCTATGATGCCATCAGACGGAAAGTCCTAGAAAAGATTGCCACCTTTTCTACCTGGACCAAGTTCTCTGAGCTTGCAAGTTCTGATACTGCGGAAGCCGGCGACTCGGATGTGGTGGTCACCTCCACTTCCGATGCTGACTCTTCTGGGGACAGTAAAGTAGCCGCACGATCAGTCGAGGGTGAGGAGGACATGCTTGACATCTCTATGAGAGTCGAGCCTGCTGACAGCTCAGCGCCCAAGGCTGACAGCAAGATCCTCAAGCATTTCAACCACCGGCGACCACCCTTTGCCCATCCCCAAGCTGAAATTCCCGAAGAACTGAACCACCTTTTCGAACTGGCATACTTCCACGAGAGTAGTGATGGTGGTATTCCAACTGGCTGGCAAAAACTTGACAACTACGGTCGATCCCTTCCAAAGATCAGTGATCGCATTCCCGAGTCCTCCACAGAAGATGGAGAAGGCGCGAGCCCTGAGAGCTGGAACAGTACCGCATCAGGCAACGAGGACAGTAGCGAAGAAGACATTGTCAAAGAAGAGCCTGAGGTGACAAGGATGAACGACGAATCCTCCGAGGAAGACCTCCCGAAAGGCGCACGAGTAAGCTTCACGAGACCTTTCTGTGTTACTGATGTTGAGCTAATATCCCTGGCAGTTTGCAAGACGTGGTGCGCCCCAGCTCAAAGGTGGCCGAAAGAAGTTCAAGGAGCCTAAGACCTACGGGAAGAAAGGCAGCAAGCGGCGTGACAAGGCAATGCGCAAGAGCAAGGAAGCGCATCGGATTGCCAACATCAAGCCCCAACCGACACCGCCGGCTGTCGCTGATGGCGGGCCCTTGATTAGGTTAGGCGAGGGTTTGGTCGTTGAGTGGAAGGAAGATGCCTGGGAGGCAGCTTTCGGATCCTCGTTGAAAACTCCAGACCCTCTTCGTGGCGGGAAAACATTCGTGGATTTAGAAAAGCTTCAGGACCCCGCGCTGAAGCAGAGCCAACGACGTCGACAAAATCGACGCTCGCGGGGAATCACCCTGGACGAGTGCCTTGATGAGTTCGAGCGCGCAGAGATCCTTTCCGAACAAGACATGTGGTACTGTCCACGTTGTAAAGAGCATCGCCGCGCCAGCAAGAAGTTTGACTTGTGGAAAACACCAGATATACTTGTTGCACATCTGAAGCGATTCAGCAGCTCCGGGTGGCGCCGAGATAAGCTGGACGTCCTCGTTGATTTCCCCATTGATGGCCTGGACTTGACATCCCGAGTCATTCACAAGGAGGACGGCCAGACTGAGATCTATGATCTGATAGCTGTTGATGACCACTATGGTGGACTCGGTGGTGGCCATTACACCGCTTATGCTCGTAACTTTACTGATGGGGAATGGTACAATTACAACGGTATGTTGAGCTTTTCGGCCTTCTTTGCTTTGATATTAACTAACACACTGGAAAGATTCATCGGTCAGTAAGGTCAAGGATCCATCCTCCGTGGTGACATCGGCGGCATACTTGCTCTTTTACCGCCGAAGATCAAGCAAACCTCTTGGCGGTCCACGCTTCGCAAAGATCTTTGAGAAGTTCAACCATCTGGCTGATGATGAAGAAGATGAAGAAGGATTCAACAATACGGGGGAAGGCCAGCGACTTGGGGGACGCTCCTCCCCGACCGGGTCGCTTCTTAAAGACTCAAAAGTAGGAGCAGTCCATGCGAGAACGGAAAGACATGAGACAACAACAGCTATCAGGGCACTTGATGCCTCGGAGGATGAGGAGCTACCGTCCTACTCGTCAATTGGCGGAGAGGTTATTCACAACAGCATTGAGGCGGATGAGGGCATCGAGATGAGAGACGAGTACCAACCGCTCAGTTACAACGCGGTACAGACTTGGAACTTTGACAATCTCAACAGCGACGCTACCGTGGGGACTCCAGACAATGATTATGCCAGCGACGCTGCTCAGGCTGACCTCTCGGATGATGATCACGGTATGGACGAACAGACAGATGTGGACATAGAAATGACCTCCGGCGTCTCAAATGACGTGTTTGACGATTCATCGGCGTTGCCTGCAGCAGACGACAATGCTCAAATTGCGTTAACAGACATTCGGAATGACGCTTGGGACCAGAAGAAAGTCCTGACTGTTCCTGCGACGAGACGTAGTGAGGGTTCTTCGGATGTTGCAGAAATCAGGTTGGATAGTGATAAGAATGCTTGAGTCAAACCAAGTCAGGAGACGGAGGCTTGTACACGACGATATGACAATGTATATGGCGGGGACAGCCACAGGCAGGGACTGCTTGTGGCTTGTGGAAGCATAGAGATAGATCATGATACAGATTTTGCGGAGCGGCATCAAAATCAAGCCTCGGCTTGTAGGCGGGGACAGGTCAGTCCAGTTGAACGGCATTTTTAAGGCAGGCGTGGGGTAGTATCATTATCCCAGATGAGATGCTTGGACGGATGAGAGGCCAGGAAGCTGTCAATACAAACGACTTCAGACCACTCATTCCTTGTTGCCGACCTATGGAAGTGTTGCTGGCAAGCCGCACCTCTGCCTGCGGGACGCCTGGACTAATGCATCACGCGGTGGCTCTGGACAAGTTCCACAATCATACATGTACTTGTAGCCGGCCGCAGACGTTTCGCGGCAGTGTTATGATGGCACTTGAAAGGAGTGGGTGAGGAAGACTGCACTTCCAAGGGGCCACGGTACTATCAATGTCGACCAGCCATGCAGATGCAATGGTGCGCATAATAATATAATGATGCCGCTGTGGAGAAAGCCACCCACCGCTGCAACTATTACTACTGGAGATGGGTGGCTGATATACGGGTATAACTACGGCAGCGATGATGGGTTCTGCAATGCCACAATGTCAAAGTGTCGACCTTTTTACTATTGAGGGACGGACACAATGACTAGGAGAGGCTGGATACAAGCCTTGTGTAGAACACGTAACACCCAGGCGCAGAGAGAGTCCAGTTGGGCTTTCCATATTGTTTTATTTATCCTTACAGGACTTTGGTTGCGCAGGGTGATAGGATTTGATCAAACTTTTGCTTCCTTGAGGACACCGTGAGTTTGTTGAGTGTGAAGGCCAGTTTGTGTTTCCTCGTTGGTTGATCGCCCCAGTTGCGACTGTCTGTATCGAGAAGGTAGTGAGCGAGCGGGTGGTTATACCGCTGACAGAGCTACAAGAACTCCGTACCAGCTCGGAATCTAAGGCTAGATACTCCTAGTGACAGTTGCTATACAGCCACTAGGGAGCGTTAGCGGGTATTCGAGGGTCGTAGATGTTCGACTCGACAGGGCTGGTTATGTTGAAGAGGAAGGTCAGAGTAGTGCGTATTGCAGACGACGAGAGTGGTGCGGGTCAGGGAAAATGGAAATTCCATCCCGTCCCATCCCATCCATGGTAACATCTTAAATGTTTCCTCGGTCGTGTGATGAATTGGGTGGCGTGGCGGTGACTGCCACCAGGAGGTGTCAAGTGGTTGTGACGATCGTCCACATTTTGACTTCAACAGGTGGCGATAGTCGCAGCATCGCAACCCCCTCCCCCCTTTACTCCCTTCAAAAGGGGGGGTTCTGGCCAGTGATATTCGACGTGTACGATATGTCGGCAGTTGAGGCACCTAAATACCATTTTTGTTGCAGGAACCTGGTTCGTTGGATCCCCGAGCATTCCGAAGTTTCGGCCTCCTGCTTGCACCAAAGAGCAGGTGGTGTTTAGGGAGCATGTCGTGCACCCCTGGTCAGCGGACTGGTTGCCCGATGCCGGAACCAAAGTGCGATTTCTCTTGCCAATTGCTTAATTGACGGGGGAGCACGGTTCAAGTTGCACTCAGGAAGCGCGTGCATATATTTGAAACCAGCAGCTTTTTACGACTTGTGTTGATCGCTTCGTTTTTGGGAAACATGCACGGAGTACCATGCAGATCCAGGTTTACTATATCACTAAAACTGATGAAGCATGTGACCGACCACATGTCGTTTTTTGCTGTCGAAACTGTCCTCGTGCGCGTTTGCCATAATAGCGTTCTTCTGGAAGGCGACCAGAAGCTTTCGCAGAATCTGAGTCCTGAAACAGTTTGATTGGAGACGGAGGGGCGCTTTCGTTCGTTTTTCTTCGTAGCTGGAGATGCCATTGCGAAGCAATCTGAATAAAACGCGCGTTCAAAGCGATTTTGTTTTTGGCATCCATCTAATATTCAAGAGCCAGTTAGAACAGATGAGGGTCAAGCTGGGAACAATGATCGATGACCCTCATAAGTGTATGCAAAGTGATTCTCGGCTGTCATGCCTACGCTGGGCGATGGTTAGCGATCAACTGGGCCATGAATGGAGCGTGCACCACCATAACGAGCTGACATGTAGAGCCAGTGCATTCTGATGCTGGCGACTGCAGGTCTTGCGACAGATAACGGTGCATTCTCGTTTCAAGGAAGCGCGTCCGAACCAAACCTTGCGCAGGCTGAACATAATCGTAGAGTGAGGCTTGCTTTTTGGAGCGTACAGGGTCTGGCCAGTGGTATCGGGCTTGCTCTTCAATAACGCTCGTGGGCGGGGGCCAATGAGTGGTGGGATTGATGAGTACCTCTTAGGAGCAGTTGTACTCCGTACGTGTACAACTAATTACTTGTAAATGGCAGTGGAGGTGGAGAGGATGGATGAGGGCGCTCGCCGTGGTGATGCGCCCGCGACAGGGGAGAGGACCGGCGGGGAGGGGTTGGCTTTTGAGATGGGCGATTGGCTTTGCGGCTGTAGCGTTTCAAGCTTGTCCACTTCAGGCGTGAGGCAGTGGGCGGCAGACCGCGGTGGGCTTCTGGACGAAGTAGTAGAACAGCACTTAGTACCATACGTACAACCACTAATTGTACATTATTACTCCGTGAGTTAGTGGCGCGGAATCTTGACAGCGTTGTCTCGGCCCTGGGCAGTGGAAGGGACACCCTGGGCTGGGGAGCTTGGGCCTCCTCCCCTGTCGAAGAACGTGGTGGATCTGGCGGCCGGGGAAAAGCGTGGATGAGGAGAGAGTCGAGCTGACGAGAAAGGACTGTGGGCAAGGATTGAGGGAAGATACGTGTACATACATGTAATAATAGTCAAAAGACGAGACCTGATGTGAACAGGGTAGTATTGCGGTGGTGCAGTGCGCTGTCCTGGGATCCCGGGGGAATCCCAGAATTGTTCAGCTGATGAGTGAGTGAGCACAGCACAAGAACCCACAAGACTGGGTACTAAGGTCATAGTGTGCCGTTAGTGTATGGATCCCCCGGGCGTAGGCCTGGCTCTATGCGCTATGCCTCTATGACGGCGTTGTTCAGTACCTCAAGTTACCTTCGGACTGCCAGTGACTAAGTCAGAGAGTACTGCTCGTGGAAGAAATTGGCTTTTGTCCTCACGATCGATACCTGGCTGCGTATTGACCGGCGTGGTCTCAACTTTTGCTCCATTGCTTTGATTGCGCAGATGCTTGCTTGCTTGCCTGCCATCCAGCTACCAGTCTGTTCACTTCAGTGCGCCTCCACACACTCAACACTGGAGGCAGTGAACGACATGGGTTCTGGTGTGTCTGCCTGTCTCTGCTGCACCAGCGCCTACTGCCGATCTCGCCCTGGCCGCTGACGTCGCGCCCCTCCCAGCGAACCTTCCATCCTTCTGTGGCCCATTCGCCCACATCTCATCATCCACTGCGCTAGCCCCCAGTTGGGTCCCCCCCCCCCTTTCACAGTTGGAACCCCAATGACCTAGTCTAGTGGCTGTTCGTCGGTTGCCCTCTAGCCAATGCCAATCCCCCCTCTGCTGAAAACCAAAGCCCACTTGAAGTTCTGTTGCGCTTCGGTGCAGCAAGCAATCGAACTGCTTTGCAACACATGCTGATATCAGACAGAGACAAACTCATGGCCACAGGCATGGATTGACATGGACATGGGCGCACCACCACCCACTCTCACTCCCTCCTCCGCCCTAACTTAACAGAAGGCCGGTCAGCCCATGACTGTACTTGGTAGTAGCAATTCACTGTACCCGTGTGGTGTGAGACTTCTCTCTTTATCCCTCCCTGCCTTATTTCCATTTGGCCCTGGTTTTTCTTCTGCCTCCTCCAGCAGCACCTTATTACCTTACCCCGTCCATCTGGCACCTGGGGGCCACCAGTGCGCCTCCAACGATTCTGCCTGCTTCAGCACAGGTGCCTGCTTCACTGGGGGGCGCTCCACCTGTTGCTCTCTTTCGCTCTCTCTCTCTGCCTCATCTGGTATTTCTTTTTTTTTTTTCCCTCTCTTCATCCCCGGTCCGCTGAGGCTTGCCTCCACTTCAGTTCACCTGCGCTTCGCCTCTGCAGTCGGTAGCTTTCGTCGCAATTCGAACTACTTGCCTGAGAGCACGCGCTCGCTCTTCCTCGCAGACCTCGCCGTCTGCCCGCCCCGTCGCACCACCGAATCTCATCCTCCAACGAACTTGCTGGTGTTTCCGAACCGCTTGGACTCCTGCCTCTGATCCCACACGGCTGGGTTGCCAGGCGATCAGAATACTGCGCAAGCTCGCTGCTGTCGCCGACTACACGCGTGCTCCTGCGCTGCTGCACCTCGACTTGATCAGGTTCCGAATCCCCGGATCGTTCTTTGCTACCATAGATCCTCTCCCGCCAGGGCTACCCAGCAGCATTAACCGAAACTACAACTACCGTTCTCGAATCGCCTGTGGGCGTGGGCAGCGTGCTCCAGTCGCGAGACTGGTAGCCCTCTGTCGCCACGATGGAGAGTCCTCCATGTCATGTAATCTATGTCAATCGACGGGTCGGCCAAGATCGACTCATCACAGTAGCCCCCAATCACGACGCACCAACGACAGTCGGTCCCACGGCCGATTGGACATCAGAACAGATTCGAGAAACCGTCAAGCCACTGCTTGACACTTTCGGCGATGGTGAGCGTCTCTCTTGGCCTTCTTGGTCGTCTTGTTTTCTTGTCTAACAATGCGCGTACAAGTTCATGTGTGCCCATCTGGTGCGAGCTGCATCGCCAAACTCTTCGAACTCCAGGAAGCGTCAGACTTAGAAATCAAGCCAACCTTGGTTCTCCTCGACACCCCGAACGACGCAAGCTTAGTGAATTCCAGCAGTCGACCTTCGTCGCCCGTCCTTGCCGAAAAGGGCAAATCTGACATGCGTCCACTTGATGAGGATGTCTATGGTCTGAGCCTGCTCCAGAAGCTCATCACGGAAGCTCATCTCAGGGGTCTCTCGAAATTGGTCGTTCCTGTCCCCATCATCACCCCTGCTGAATCGCTATCCGACGCGACCACGCAACATATGACCGATGGAGCTGTGGAGCATGTTGGTGCGACCCTGGGGTTCATGCCAGCGACGCGCCAGTTGGTCAAGCTTTGCCTGGATCTCGGCGCCGCAGACGTAATCATCAGTCCCCTGAGCGCGAAGTGCATTACGTCCCTGGAAATCTGCGCTTACAGGGCACACCGGGACGCCGCCAGGGAGCAACAGTCAATTCTCGAGATTCGGAGAGGTAGGAAGCGATCGTGGGTGGGTGTCAACGAGGAAAAGCCATTCGCGTATTTGCGAGAAGCCATGGTTTCTGGTCTTATGAGCGGCATCTGCCGCACAAACGCGGACGATGACAGCCAGCTCCTAAGTGCACATGTCACGGTATCTTCAGAGAGGCAAGCAATAATTGCCAACGCTGTGGGCCCTTGGCATTTCGATGCACACTCCTTCACGGATGACGAATTAGTTGTTGCAGCAATGTTCATGTTCAAGCATGCCTTGGCTGCACCTGAAATGAAGCAATGGCGGATAGCCACAGGTGAGCTATCAGTTCTACCCAACGACTCCAGCATCCCGGCAGCCGCCCGCACCAGCCGCATACTGACATAGAATGCAGACCAACTCGTGAGCTTCCTGGTGGCCTGCCGCGCTGCATACAATAGCTTCGTTCCCTATCACAATTTCCGCCACGTCATCGATGTTCTGCAGGCTACATTCAGCTTCCTCGTGCAGATCGGTGCGTTGCCGCCATATCCTCAAGAAACGAGCGCTGCGACAGTTGCACGTAGATCACCCCTCGCGACCATGGTGGGACCCTTTGAGGCCCTGACGCTGTTGATCACGGCTATTGGTCATGACGTTGGCCATCCTGGCGTTAACAACGGCTTTCTGATCACGCTCAACGCTCCTCTGGCGCAGCTCTACAATGATAGATCCGTCTTGGAGTCGTTTCATTGTGCTGCCTACTCACAGATTCTGCGCCGCTACTGGCCGAGCGTTTTCATGGACAAGCAGATGCGCGGCCTGATGATCAGCTCTATTTTGGCGACGGATATGGGTCTGCACTTTGACTACATGAAGAAAATGGGCGACCTCCAGGACAAGCTTCACGCGAACAACAGCACAGATGGTTGGACAGGACGCCAGACCGAAGAAAATAAGGCGCTTGCGTGTGCCCTGCTGATCAAGTGCGCTGACATCAGTAATGTGGTAAGTGCAATCGACACGCATGCGATTGACTCATATCCTGACTGGCAATAGGCGAGACAGCACGACACAGCGCTCAAGTGGATGCACATTCTCTCAGAGGAGTTTTCACGGCAAGCCTCCATGGAGAACGAGCTCAAGATTCAATCTTCGCTCATGGCACCGCCGAAGAAGGATGCTGCGTCGTTGGTCAGGGCCCAGCTCAGCTTCATGAACTTGTTCGCGATCCCCTTGTTCCAAGGAGTCGCTGATCTGATGCCGGCGATGCAATACACAGTTGATGAGTTGGAGCTCAACCGCGAGCTTTTCCAAAGGAAAGTCAGCGACGATAGGGAACAGTCTGTGCTACAGTCCAAAGAACACCCGACTCGAAAGCGTCTGCTGCACGAAGGTACATTCTCACCGAGGACCATGAGCTTTGCGGCGGAAGCTGGGCAAGAGAACAAGGACAGCGGCCCCAGCACACCGGACGCTGAGCGTTTTCAGGCGCTAGCCAAGTTGACTGAGAATCTCAGCGAGACGGCGTGGACGGAGAGCAACCGCGAGGTTCTTCCGGAAGAGATGGATAAGCGAGATTCACAACTATCGCCGCCAGGGAGCGACCCGACGATGAAGCCGTCTCACGTGCCGTCGACGAACGATGACGATTACAAGGAGATCAACGGTACTGTGTCGCCATTTGAGACTGTCAGGGATTTCGCAAACAGCGATCCGTTCAGGGCCAAGCACGAATCAAAGGATAGCGGCATGGACAGCTCTGCCAGTCCTCACAGTGGGCAACGACGTAGCGAAACCACAGAAGGCAGTGCCTCTGGACAGACGGGCGACTGGGCGTCCCAGGCGACAAGCACGACCACTGGGAAAATGCCACTATCGCCCAGCACCCAAGGCACGAGTCTCGTGAGCAGCGAGTCGATGGAACGCCAAGGTTGTTCCTTGACGGGTTTACACCTGGCGACGTCGGCGCCGAACTCATCATCGGCCACGACGATGAAGAAGGAACTGAGCCACACTGACGGGGACTCCAATTCGACAGCAAGTATCGGCAAGGCGGATGGAAAGGCGCTGAAGAAGAAGCCAAGTCGTTTTAGGATGAAGGACTTTCCATTCTTTCGAAAGCATCACAAAAGCTCGAGTCCCACACCATCGGCGCCGGACACGGCTGGCTGTTGAGGAAGCACTTGACGTTGGCGGCTCTGCGAGTGAGGGAATCGGCGGCGGCTTCACACAACCCCAGGGGAGCGTGTTCCTCTCGGTGTTCGTCGGCACGACTTCAAGGCTGATGAGGACGGCGCGTGACGAACCTTTGCGTGGAATATGTACATATGGAGGAGGTCTTTACAAGGAGCCTCGAGAAAGAGGCCTATGGGATCATGCATCAGAGGGATTACGGCGCGCGAATGAATGTACGAGGAACTGGTCTTTTCTTTTTGTATGGCGTCAAGTATAGGATACATTGATTGGCTGGGTTAACACGGCTGGCGTGATGCGTAGATCTCGAACGAGGTTGGAGGGGTGGAACAGCAGGCTGCGTACACAGACAGTTCAGGGCCAGGCTGTGGGCAGCAAAAGGATTCGAAGTATGGAGTCAACAGGCGGCCAAGGAATGCTACGCATGTTGGGAACCATGAGCCCATGGGTATCGTGCCTTTTGATAACAACCCGATATTGTGACGCGACGGTTTTCAATGCACGCTGCTCATAGTGACGAGTGAGGCTTGGCTCATTCTGATGAAGGTTACGGAGGACATGCTGCCACCCATGGACAGCAGGACGAAGAAGAAGTGTCATCATTTCCCAGCAGGAGAGCAGTCATCTTATGATGGATGTCCTCGATCATGTTGGACGAGAAGCCACAACTACTTGCATACTGTTGCTGCTGCTGTTGCTGTTTCTGTTATGCTGCTACTACTACTGCTACTACATACATACATACATACATACATACATACATACATACATACATACATACATACATACATACATACATACATACATACATACATACATACATACATACATACATACATACATACATACATACATACATACATACATGTAGGTGCCTGTGGTGAACGGCGATGCTGGTGGGACTGAGTCGTTTGTTCGTTTGATTGGGCCAGGAGGGGCGGGGCGTTGTTTTGTCTTCCATGTGCAGCCGAGGCTGGTGGGGAAAGCATGGTGGCGGCCACATGTGCGAAATTGTGCGGCGGGCTACGAACTCCTATCCGTACAGCTACAAACATACGTTGCACTTTTTCCCTTTTTTTTTCCTTTTGCTCGAGTTTGTATACGTACCTGATGATAGGCAGATTCAGCTTAGAGGTCAGCGGTGAAGACCGGGGGCAAGAGGAGGGGGGATGATGATGGGAGAGTACCCATTCGCGACTAGCTTCCGAGATGGAGGCGATGGATGCGTCGATGTTCGTTCGGTTTTAGGGGGTTCAAGCCTGATGGTACAGTAGTAGCTACTGTAGTAAGAAGTAGTAGTTCGGTGCGTAGTGGTGATGGTGGTAATGAGGAGCGGGGTTAAAGATCTTGGGGTTGGAGAAGGGTGTCAGGGCCAGTTTTTGGGGAGGGGGGGAGAGGCTGCTTGCTGCATTGCATGGTCGTTTGAGGAAATGATATGACGAAAAGGCTGGTTGATGGCTTGCGAGATGTGTTTGCCGAGATGCGTGGAGCAGCTACGTACCTGCTAGGTAAAGTGTAGTTTCCGCGCTACTACTCGGATGATGGATGATGGATGATATAAAATGTGATGCGATGTACAGAGTATTGTGGTATGCATATGTGATATGGTATGATATGATATGATAGGGTGACAATATGATTTGGTTGAGAATTTGGAAATACCACCGTGTGTGAATCAGAAACAGGTACTCAGCTACGTTACTTGAGTCTGTATCGCATCTTCATCTATATGTATATACCTCCGAGAGAACCAACGCACATGCAGTTCGGCAAAGGCGTGCATCTATGCATACGGGAGTGAGTACGTGCAGTATTACATACTACAGGAGAACAACGACCAGACCAGGCGCGAGCCAATCACGATGGAGTGAAGCCCTACTACGGATGCTACTCTGTACCTTAGTCTAGTAGTCGCAGGATTAATAGCAAGCAACATCTTCTGCAGCTCGGCATCACCTTGCCTGTCTTGTATATGTATCACACCGGTAGTGTACCTGTAATTACTGCACGGACAGGAGAGAACAGGCGTCATGGTTCACCTGAAAGAGCCACTAAGGTGGTAAGTCTACAGTCTGTTAGTAACAGCCGTGACCTCTAGCCCTGGATCGAACAACACTGACCAAGTACCGTCAGTACTAGTAGTGCCTACAGTACTAAGGTACATAGCGCTACCACCCACTAACTAGCACCAACGCAACCTCTATACCACATGTAAGTTAGTTTGCTGCCACTGACCCCAGACTTCCCCAACCTTGCATCGCATCACCGGCCGACTTTCGCCTCCACACACTGCACCCCCAATCCACACATTCTGCTCTCTTCACTCTTCACATGACGGGGCACCCGGGTCTTCGGTCCTCTGCTAACACGAGTTTGATCGTCGTGGCGTCTTATCGTCGGTAACTTTTACGCTTTTGTTTCTTCATGCTTTACTTCTTTTTACTCGTCAACGTTTTCTCTCCCAACCTTCGCGTGGCTCTTTAGCTCCTCTCTTCTCTTCTTCTTCTTCTCCTCCTCCTCCTCTAGGTCTTGATTTGTATCCTTTCCTGCTCCTCACTCTTCACTTTTTCTTTCCACTTCCTCGTTGTGAGAAGCCTCTCATGCTGGATTGAAGCTTCTCATCTCCTCTCTCTCTCTCTCTCTCTCTCTCTCTCTCCCCCCCCCTCCCCCCTCTCTCTTGTATCGCAGCTCGTATCGCCATCATGGCAAAAAAGTCTCAACAACATGCGCCTGTGGCTCTGCCACTGCCTGCCCCGCCGCCCACGGACTGGATGGCTGATGAGGATTGGGACCTCCTCTGGTCTCTCCTCGACGCAATGATGCCTTCCATTACCTCCAAGTCCACGGCTACCGATCCCCAGAACCAGCTGGTCCTCCCCGATGACGAGTTTGAAAAGGCCGTTGATCGTGTCTTGGCTGAGCGGACCGACTCACCCAGCAGAGACGACATCGTCAAGTACCTGAATCAGCGGCCAACCCTCGACGAGGGATTCCGGAGCGATGTCCTCTATTTACTCGGGGTGAGCCCCCAGCGCGCCGACTTTGCGAAAGCACTTAGTCTCTTAAGGTGAGTGACTGTTCATTCCCGGGTCATGTCAATCACGACAAACGTACGTCCATGACCTCGACTTGCGGAGCTGACATAGTTCAGGTCCTGGTATGGAAATCTGTTCCTTGCCTGGTGCTGGAAGCCGCTTGCCGAGCAGCCTCTCCACGTTCGAGAGGCTGTCCTCAGATCCTGGAGAGTCGGCTACATGCGTGGTATGAAAGTTCTGTCCAAACTTCTTGCCACGCTCGTTGCCAAGGCGAACGCAGTCCACAACACATTCTTCCACCAGGTCACGGGCTACTCGGATACGCCGCGCGATTGGCGTCCCGTCGAGGGCTACGAATTCATCTTCACCCAGCTCGAAGCAGGCAGTGAACCCCATGTCATGGAGACCGACGTCGTCATCGTTGGTTCCGGCCTCGGCGGCGGCCTGACGGCGAAGTACACGGCAGAGGCTGGTCACAAGGTCCTTGTGGTTGACAAGGGCTACTGGTACCCTCCGTCCATGCTGCCCATGACCCAGGCTGCCGGTTGTCAGCTTCTCTTCGCCGTCGGCGGCACCCAGGTCAGTGAGGACGGCGGCCTCGTCACCCTCAGCGGCTCAACCTGGGGTGGCGGTGGTACCGTCAACTGGAGTGTCTGTCTCGAGCCCCCAGCCATTGTCCGTAACGAGTGGGCAGAGACCGGGCTCCCGCTCTTCAACAGCCCCGAGTTCGATGAGTGCCTGACCAATGTGAAGACGCTGGTTGGCGCCACCACAGAAGGATTGACGCACAACCATCAGAACCGTGTGATCCTCAGGGGCAGCGAGAAACTGGGCTGGAAGGCTGCCGAGGCACCGCAGAACACCGCAGGAAAGGCGCACGCCTGTGGCCAGTGCCACCTGGGGTGCGGTTCGGCCGCCAAGATGGGACCGACCGTCTCTTCGCTTCCAGCAGCTGCGAAGGCAGGCGCGCAGTTCATGGAAGGGTTCAAGGCAGAGAAGATCCTCTTCGCTGAAGACGGTGTCACCGCTGTCGGCATCGAAGGCACCTGGACGGCTCGTGGCGCAAATGGGTTGGTCCACATGCCCGAAAGCGAGAGGCTGCAGAGGAGAGTCATCGTCAAGGCAAAGAAAGTCGTGGTTGCCGGTGGTGCTCTGTACAGTCCTTTGCTGCTGATGCAGAGCGATGTCAAGGTGAGTACGCCCAACATGGATGATGCAGAGAACATAACATATCTTTTGGCTAACCACGATGGCCACACACCAGAACCCGCATCTCGGAAAGAACCTCCGCCTTCACCCATGCAACCTCGTTACAGCCGTTTGTAGGGAGGAAACACGCCCATGGGAGGGGACAATCATATCCACCTATGGCTATGAATTCGATAACCTCGACGGGAAGGGTCATGGCCCGAAGCTCGAGCCTGTGTGCTCTGTTCCCTACCCTCTCCTAGCGTCTCAGATGTGGAACAATGCACTTGATTCGAAGATGCTGGAGCTTCGCTACAACCACATGATCGGCTTCATCTCCCTGACGCGGGACCGTGACTCGGGCGAAGTCTACCCGGACCCGAACACCGGTCTCCCCCGGATGAAGTACACCCCATCCGAGTTCGACCGCGAGAACGCCATGATCGGCGTCCAAGCCCTCTGCAAGCTCTGCTACGTTGCCGGCGCACGCGAGATCCGCCCTTGCATCGCCGGCGTCCCTCCCTTCTTCGTCGACGAGCCAAAGGGCCCAGGCTCGCCGCTGGACACCGATGAGAAGGTCAAGGATCCGCAGCTGAGCGATCCGCGCTTCGCCGCCTGGCTCATGCAGCTGCGCCAGGTGGGCAATGCCGCGCCCGACGGAGCGTGGCAGACCGCGCACCAGATGAGCACGTGCAGAATGGGCAACACGCCGGAGAAGGGAGTGGTTGATCAGATGGGCAGGGTCTGGGGTAAGAAGGGGCTCTACGTGGCTGACAGCAGCGTCTTGCCGAGCGCAACGGGAGTGAACCCCATGATTTCGACGTTGGCATGTGCGGACTGGATCGCAAGGGGTCTAGTCCGGGAGATGGCCGCAGCGAAGTGAGACCTGGAATATGACCAAGGATAGATATAGCCTTTGTTTTTGTTTTGTTTTTTCATTCCTGTCCAGTCGATCACAAGAAGGGGCTTTTTTATCTTGTATAAGCTGATACACACTATTGTAAATATCTTGCTGGGCCTTGCTTCTCTTCCATCTGGTTTGCGTTAATAGCCTACGTCTCTCGATGTTCCCCGTCCATACATACAAAGACTTAACTAGCCATGCTTCGCCTTTGCCTTTTAATGTCGTCCGCCCCATCCTGACCCCCGCATCACAAACGCAGGGAAGTTCTAGTGTCGCCAATCCTCTGTAATCAGGTGTAATCAGGTATGTGACGCACACGGTACAAGTTCCTTTGGGCTACCCGACAGGCAAGCAAAACCGCGAGTCTTCTTCCTCGTTTTTTCCCCAGCTTTCTTTGACATGGTCTCGCATCATCCGTCAGTCTTTGGCCCTTTCTCGATTGCACCCGAAATATAGTACTGGTCAATCAATATGCAGACAACGACACACAGGCAGCCACATTTCTAAAGTAGTAGGCAGGGCACAGCCCTTGTTTCCTTCATCGGGAACAGGTGGAAGAGACTTGGTGAAGAGGACAAGTTGCCCTATATCTCACGTCGAAGTGGCAAAGCTTCCTCAGTCCGAGCCGGCAACGGAAAGAAAAGAGAGAGAGAGAGAGAGAGAGAGAGCCACTCCTGAATGGTGCCACGTCTGTCTGTACTCGACAACTACAACTTTATCGCCTCCGGGGAGATCGCATTCGCAATCCCCCCTTTCACAGAAAAAGACGATCACGTACGCAAAAGGGTTTGAATACTGCATGAGTATAGGTAGGTACATAGGTAGGTAGATGGCGGCCTCCCGCCAGTGCAGTTGACGTGTGGAGAAACTAAAGACCGTGGCCATCCAGGCTGCCGGATTCTTTTTCTTCTTCTTCTTTTTTCAAATTTTTTTTTTTGGCTGCACCTCCATGGTTGCAGTTTGTAATTTGTATGTATACCAATGTAGATGCGTGGAGACAGGTGGTGCATGCACTGCCACAGCAGCGGCGACAAGGTACGCGTGGGCGGGTTTCCCAGCCTGATAAAGCCTTGATAGATAGGTCCCCTAATTAGTTAGCAACTTCGCAAACAAACCAGGATGATCAGCAACTATCCCTGGACAGCTGAGAAGATACTTCATAGATCTACTAGCCACGTCACAAAGAGGGCCGTGTTGACTTCGCTCTCCTCGTTCCTGTTGTAGGGAAGAGCGGCAGCGGGACACCGGCCTTTCCCCCTTGTAATTAACCCTGGGACACAGGTTGAAGCCTGTACAGTAGTCCCAGTACTTGACCTACTGATAGGAGTACATGCATACCTTAGCTATGTACGGAGTATAGTTGTAGAAACATAATAAGGCCCGCGGGAGCTTTGGACCCTTATTGCTGGCACTGGCGCCACACCTCCACTCTCTCTCTTCCCGCAGACTCGGGCTGTATACAGACAGGAATCGAAGGATGTGAATAAGACGCGAACACTTCTTCGTCTTTCTGTCGTGGATTCAGACAGTCACATAGCGGATTCTATTCCAGGGATTATGCTCGCACTGTTCATCTCGCAGAGCTCCAGAACCTGAATGGTGAACTGCGCATGCAAGAACAGATGTGACTGTCAATTCGGAGCCTTTTCTTGGTTACGAAAAGGCTGGTAGCTTCATATAATACCGGGATGCTGATATAGATTGGCTTGCCACCACCAAAAGATTCTCACATGCGAAGGGGCATAGATATCCTGCCCTACAAAGTAGATGGTTACATGGGCAGAAAGAATTCTTTCCCATTCCAACGGGCTTGCCGTCATGGTTACGCAGACACAAAGCATAGTAGTTGCATTGTTCCGTCTTCCTCAAGTCGCATACTTTCAAGGGTTAGGCAGACCCGTTGGCTAACAAGAGATCCTCGGGTTAAGCTTGCGCTCTCTGGATTCCTTGGCTACCGTCTTTTCTCCCATCAAATAGCGATGCGTTGATCAGAGGGTTTGAAACGAGTTGCCCATTTCGTGGTCCACGTGCACAGTTTTGGCTCGCTCACGGTGTCAAGATCCCCGAGACATGCATCCGTCGGGAGTTCTGGTGGCTTGCTCGGACATAGAGGCCATGTGATCCGTTGCTCCCTGTTTTACCCCGAGAAACCACCTACCTCTACCATCAACAGTGTTGGGGACACGCCCCCCTGCGGCTTAAGGACTCGCGACAGTGGCGGTGAGAAGCACACGCCTCGATCTGGGTGCATTTTCGAGTCATAATATTTCGAGTCATAATCAGGCATTATGAAATGCCATGATGGAAAACATCAGGAAACAGTGCATGCGATCATCAAAGGAGAACGGAAGTTAGCCATGTACAGTATTCCGCGCCGATGCAGAGGCAGTGAATGAAAATCAAAGAAAAGAGGGTTTGTTAAAAATAGCAACCACGCCACACATTCTTGCGCGTTGTCGGGTGGCAGAATGAGTGGACTAAATGTGGCGCCGCGTGTGGCGTCAGTCTTCTGGAAAGTTTGGGCGCTACCTTACGACTAGTAGTTGTAGGTAGACTTACAGACCCGTGGCGGTACCCCAGGATTCAGTATCATGTACCTTTCGTCTTTGCCGACTTTGTTGCCCTTCCTCTGGTCAAGTCTTCCACGGCCCACCAGCGTGGGAGCAGACGTTCTGCTGTGCGCCCGTTCTGCAAAGTCACATGGTCTGTCTGCGTGTGACAGAACTCCGAGACATGGCCGTTATTTCCTCAGCTCGAAAGTCCAGGCCCTATGGTGCTGTAAACAGGACCTGTCGTGAAGTACCAAATACCCAGTGCAAACCCACTTCGATCTCAGAGAGAGAAGACTCTAGTCTGATACCTTGTTCTCTACGCATGACGCCCGGCGCCTTCTCGGGAATTCAGACCGCAAAGGACTGTGAACGATGCTATTTGTCCCCTTCCTCTCACAGCTTCTGCGCTGTTGGATGGGCATCTTCATGCATCTTTTGACTTCGAGTCGTGACGATCTGGATACTTTCACTTCCAGAACAGGCAAGACGGTCCGCCCTTTTAACGTTTCGTGATCTCCCTTACCACTAGCAGGCCATTCCCGACCATCTTTAGCACGGAACGATCCTGGTCTGTTCGTTTTCCCCATGGCAAACCCGTCCCCTCTACACGCCTCGGGGCCGTGAAGATGAAGCAGTTTCCGGGGCCATCATTGGCTCCATGTCAGTCTCTAGCAGCCAATGAGAACCCGTAAGGCTCAAGCGTCCACCATGTCCCCACCACCACTCTAGAGCGGCTTTGTTAGCTCGAACCAATCAACGTCCAGAAGTCCTCTTTCAAACGAACAACCACCAAGACACACGCTTTCCAGAGGCACAGACCGTACCTGTTCTTGAGAGCGCGTCTTTCCCCCCTTATCTGTCCTGATGACCCTTTGCCCCATCGACTGACTCTGGGATGAGCTGAGTTACATATGTAATTGTCCGATCAGGGCAGGTTGGCATGGGTTGGGAAGTGATCCATGCCCTCGTCCCATGTTCTCGGGACAGGGCCAGATATGTTTCTTGGAAGCCATTGTCCAACCAAGTTGCAGGAACCAACCTCTTCCAGGATCTTCTGGATATATCAAATTCTCAAATGGTCTTCTGGCCAGGGGTAAGCCCAGGGAAGACATCCGTCCGCTAAGTGCGGCTTCTTCCTTGAATCACACGGATCACGCGGGAGTTCCAGACTTCCTTGACGGCCCGCTACCACAAGTGTGTCCATCCCCAGGATTTTCTTTTCCCAAAGGACCACTCATTTCAAAGAGTCGCTTCACAACAGGGCACTCTTCATACACATGGCCCTGTTCGCCAAGGAGAGCAGTCTGATCCGGAAGACTGGCTCAATGCATGCAGTCGTACTTCAATGCCACGGACCTGTGTTTTGCACTTTTGCGTAAGTTGGTCCCAATGCCACATTGTCATAAGAGACCCTTTCACTTAAGACTATGTGAGGCTTTGTAATATGCAATCCACCCCGCGTGATGCACGTCAATGTTGGTACTCCATGCAAGTCACCTGTATGGTGAAGCGTCGTCGACAATCTCATGCAAGTTGAGATGAAGCCCGTAGGAGCTTTCCCCTGAATGGTCCATGGGCGACTTGGTATGCAACGTTCCGTCCTTCAGCTAAGCATGAGATCGTCGCAGGTAATACCGGCGTGGACCGGAGACCTGCCAAGGGCCGGATGAATTGGTTCTCTAGTCAGCATTGAATTTCCCGCGACTGGCTGGAACATGGGCCTTGGTGGACGCGGCTTGCATAAGCGGACCACCCTCCATCCCACATCGATGGAAGACATCAAAGGTCTCGATCCTGTTGATGCCCGCAGAAAGGTCTCTGAGGCTTGGCAAGGAGAGTGGTGTGACGCGTAACCGGCCAGTCGGTCAGTATAATGAAGTGTTACAGCACCTGAAGGCCGCAGAAAAGGCCGAGCTCGATTGCAGACTACAGTCTGAGATATGTATGATGGTAGGCGCCTGTGACGATAGCACGTTGATCTGACGTACGCCCGAGATGGGAGGTCGTTGCACAGCATCCCGAGGAACCCTTCACTGGGCTCAAGATGGGGACATCAAGAGCAGGCCAAGTCCCATGCCATATTGAAGGTTGGTAATGGGAGGGTACATGACGTGCTGAGGAAAAGGCAGTCAAGTGGTAGGCGCGTGGTGCGATGACTGGGACAAAATGGCCGTGACCACAATCCGGCCGATCGTGCAAGCGCCGAAGGGGGTGCAGCGGGTGTTTCAAGACACAAGCCTTCTTCTCAAGTGCCATTAGTACTTCTTCGAAAGCAGGTAGTGGACCTAGTTGTGATGAGCTGATGGTGGAGGTTTGTCTAGAAGCGCCTGCAATGGGACGCTGGATTGAGGAGGAGGGTTTCCTACCTGTTCGTTGAGCCGTGGTTAGCTGCACACACACAAGACAAGCAGGCAAGCAAGGCAAGCAAGCGCCGGCCACAGGAAATGGCCCAATGTCAGGCAAGTGGGTTGGATTTTGGAACTTTGGAAATGGTGGCTCGTCGCTACCTACCTACTACCACCGGCCAGCCTGCCTTGTTTGATGTGCTGCAATACCGTGATTAAAGCCAGTTGGGCCTGCAACAGTAAAAGCTATTTGTTGTAGCTGTGGGAGTCTCTCGAGTTGAACTCCAGCGAAGGCCAAGGTACTTGAACCGGGGTACGGTGGTACATCCGCGTAGTAGTAAGAGGTACATGCATGCAAAGTGCATCGCTGTGGGCTGATTTCCAGATGGGCTGTGGCGTACAGGAGGTAAAGGCTGGAAGATGGCACTACTGCACGTCGTTCAGCTGTACTAAGCGTGTCCTTGTTTGCTTAGGAAACATGCAGGCATTAGTATCTCCTAGTAGTAGGTGCATGCACAGCCATCCTCAATGTGCGCAGGGGCGTCGATATCGCTAAGAACGACGTCCCTACTAACTCCACTGACAGACGGTCTGTCAGGTTATTCAATCAGGCAGGCGCTCAGTACAGTGAGGTGAGACCTACACGGTAGTGGAGTCATCGTCGCTGCAACGTAACCAGGTTTTCCCAGATCCTGACTTTCCTTTGCCCCCCTTCTCGGATGCCGCGATGCAGGCGCACAACCACATATCCAAATGGGCGATCGACTTTGCCTCTTGTCAAACATCTGGTTGCACAATCGCGTAATGCAGGGGGGTTGACTTGCCAGTGACGAGTGCATCTCGACAAAGCATCTTTCTTGAATGGCCATGAGGCTCGGCCGACATGATGGTCTGGCAGTTGGCGGGTTGGGAAACCCTCCAGCACAGAACGTCGCCTCACTCACACGCCTCCTCCTGCTAAACTCAGTATTACTGCCTGCCAGTGACCTACGGAGGATACCTAAAGTGACACCCGGCTGGCAGCTGACGGACGGTTGTTCAGTCATGGTCGTCTTGGGAGATGCCTTGTGTGTATGCAATGTTCGTACTAGCTTCAGTGCTGCAGCAAGCTGGCGCTGGGTCGGCACTATTGTTTTAGAGCCGTATTCTGTACACACCTTCCTTCGCCTCCGTCTGCCTCCACCTGCATGGACGGCCGCGGCCGCTGCTAGTTGAGGCAGTAGTAGTTAGTACGTACTCCGTACAGTAGTAGTAATAGTAGCAGCAGTGGTTCCGCCACCACCACAAACAGACAGAGAGACACGCCCGGCCACCACTTCGACCGTCCCTGTACTCGCACACCCACATCATGTCCTCCGTGCAGTAACCGCCAACTCTGTCAGGCGATATGCCTATAATACCTCCTCAACCGTCGTCCCGCTTCTCTTCCGTTCCCCCTCCTCTCCTTCTTCCCTCCTCACGAGCCCTTCGTCCGCCATTCTCTTCTTCCTTGGTCTCGGTCGCTTTGCAGGTGATCTCCCCAGCCTCGACTTGAAATAACCCTGCGCTTCTACACGACAAGTCTTCCCTGCTCAGCTCCGTTACCTTGTTTCCTTCACTGTTTCCCTTATTTTCCGTCTTCCTCTCGCTAGTCGATACCGTATTCCCTGTTCAAGCCCCAGCCCCAAACTCACTTACACGGTCAGCGTCCCGTCCCGCCCCGCCTACAACAAGCAACCCCCGAGAGAGTCAAAAGAAAGAGACAGGTTCACACGCACCTTTAATTTACAGCAATCACAACGTGGCCATGCCGGTGCAACTACTTCCCGCCTCGGCTGCCGCCTTTGCGCCGCGCGCATCTTCGGTCAATGTGGTGCTGGGTTCCAAGGTTGAGCCGTGGTTGACGCAGACTCTCAAGAGAATTAATCGCGTCAAGCGTCCTCTCAACAGCGTTCCTCAGCACCAGAGATGCCTTACCGAGACACTCTCGTCACCAAATGCCATCTGGACCCTCGCTTCTGTCATGTTTCCAAAGTGCCCCGAAGCAGATATGCCGACTGAGCCGCATGAGCAGTACCTGAGCTACCAACTCGTTCATCTCGAGGCGTACATCGTTCATGTCGATATGGTTCTGCGCAATGAGGTCGCATACAAACTCACCACCGATACCATCGACGCTCTGGTCGAGTACCACGAAAAGGTGCACTGCGTTGATGCCAAGGCGAGCACACACGACTGGTCCGAGAAGGAGCAACAGTGCAAGAAGCTCCACGAGGATTTCATCCAGGCCATCAACAAGTTCGTCTTCCGCACCCATGTCTCGGCTCTTGAAGGTCTCGAGGAGGAAGGCGCCGGTGAGCTGCTGTGCGGCAAAGCCGACGAGGTCAAGACGAACGTCTTGGCACTCATGAAGCCTCTTCTGCCTCCGCCTCCTCGTGTTGTCGAGGTTGTGCGCCAGCAGCCGCTGCTCCCCAGCTCCCCAGCGCACGCATTTTGGTCGCAAGCTGGTCTTCCCGTCAGCTTGCCCGCTGTCGAACCCTGGCGAGTGCTGCCTTCAAGCCCCAGTGTCACATCCACTTCCGGCGACTCCAGCAACACGCCGCTCTGGGCAAGCATGGGTATCAGCGAGATTCAGCTCCCTTCGCCGACCCCTGCCTTCACTCAACCGCACTCGACAGCCGGTCTCTTCTTCGGCACCTCTCTTGTCACCGCCCCTATGGCCAACCTACCTCTCCCTAGCATGTTCGCACCCCAGCAGTGCGGTGTGAGCATGGGCATGGGGAGCGCCATGGGTCCCATGGGTGGTGGTAGTGGCATGGGTGGCTTTGGCTGGGATCGCTATCAGGAATATGCGACTATCATGTGAC
Organism: Sarocladium brachiariae; assembly: GCA_008271525.1. Taxonomy (NCBI): domain Eukaryota; kingdom Fungi; phylum Ascomycota; class Sordariomycetes; order Hypocreales; family Sarocladiaceae; genus Sarocladium; species Sarocladium brachiariae. The sequence goes on from RQPE01000001.1 coordinate 3,149,791, forward strand.
AACCAACGCCTGTCACTGAAGAAAGCTATTCTGTGGTTACCACGACCTCCTCCTAGATCTGCTCGCCCTCCTCTACTGGCCGTCCCTCACCCGGAGAGAGAACATCGGAGTCATTTTGCAGCGACGGCATAGACAAACAATTCGGCATCTCGGCGTTTTCCTTTTGCATCGGGCATGGAGTTCTCCACCTTTCGACAAGATATCCAAGGGGAGAGTAGCTACATGGATCCTCTCCCTCTGCTCTTTTCACTTTTCCCAGTTTCGATAAAGCAGCGAAGCGAAGCGATAGGTCCTTTTTCTTTCACTGGCATTCTGTTTATTTCTTTTGGTGTCGGGCTGTTATTGTCATCTCTCTCTCTCTCTCTCTCTCTCCGGGACTTCTCATCTTTTCCTTCGGTCGAACCATAACCGCCAGCTCGGTCTTTCTGGTGACCCCCGCAACCATTACGGCTGGTTCCAGGGCGGGCATTTTCTGAACGTATCAACATCTAAAGCAACTGGGCAGGGACTCTTTCGAATTACAGGGCGGCTTGCGACTTCATTTCGACTTTTTTTCTTATGTTACAACGGATTTCCTTTTGGTTAAAGATTAAGAGGAATGCAGCAATGCACGAGGCTCGGCTGTGCCCGAGACAGAATATCCTTTGGATTCTCGATTCCCCCACTTACTATTTCTACCCTTTCTCTTCTGTTTACTTTCCTTCATCTTATAATACGGCGCCCAGAGGCTTTTCTGGACAGCTTTCCTCGTTTCCTTCGACAATCTCATTGGGTGTGTGGCTCTGTGCTCTATAGCACCGACACCTTCAGCTCATTCTCACGGCGTTGATCTCCCGTCTTACGAACCACCTCTTCTGACACGATTCTCTTAATGTTATGACTGACATGACGTGAACGATACGATCTTTCATGAATGCGCTAATGATGAAATTCGATGATGATGTGCAACACATGTCATGTTCGGCTCGATGTCGATCTGATCGTGTGCAACTCGGAAATCTCATTGCATTACATCGCGTCAATCACCAAAGTTCGATCCGATACCCTACTCAGTCTCCGAGCGGGCTCCAACCCGGAACTGGTCTTCCCGGTCAACGCTATCTCTGGCTCGGAAAGAGGTCATCATCTCCTCTAAATCCTCTTGATGATATCTGGCATATCTCAGGTAATACAATACTGGACACTGGCTGTTCAAAAGATCAAACGCCCCTACACCCTCTCTGTGCGCGGTGATGTGAGATGGGTTCCTGGATAGTTGGAAAGGACAGCTGTTCAAAAAAAAGAGACCTTCCTGAAGCTGGAAATCACACTTCTTCTCTTGCTGCGCAAGGCGATGGAGGCTAGTTTCTCATGGATGCCGTCTGATCTCAAAGGTCAAAAGCTGTTAGGCTTCTCATCGCCATTACGGCAGCCTCCATATTGTTCAGAAAGCAATCGGCATGCCATGGCACGTCCGAATGCTCGCTGGGCATTGTGGTGGGCAGGAGGAGCCATCTTCCCCGACCGATGAAGATCAACATGTGGTACATTCCACCACACAATCCCAGATCCCACTCGCAGCATAGCCGCAGATCCTCTTGTGCAGCTTTGGTCTACACGAGGTTATCGCGGCAGCTCGCTCGAGATCGGGGAGCCATGGGATGTGCACATGGACACAGGCAGGGGTGCCTCAAGGCACACCCTACTGGATCTGCAGCGCATGATTCCAGCGGTCTCACTTGATGTGAGACTGAGCCTCCGTTGTCTGTGCTTGCATTTTTGGGATGCTGGTAATAAAAATACAAAACCCCCAGATTTTGCGTGCTCGCGAGCAGAACAATAAAGAACCCCCCAATCGCGCATAGCACGAGGGTCCGGCCCTGGAGGCAGGATCTCGCTTGCGGTCGGGTCTGCCACGGCACAAGGACAAGCCTTCACTGCGATATAAGCGTCCCTGCTCGTTGTCCTGTCATTTCATAGTTTTACTAGGTAATATGAACATGAAAACTGTTCAGCCATATATGATGCCTCCAAATTTTGTAAATATGCGCTATCGCGTGAGGTCAACCGTAGCAACTTGAGCATCTGTGACCTGGATGGTATCGACGTTAAAGCTGTGGCTTTGCCTCAACCACCCACCATCAACCTCAGAAACAAATAAATACAGAAATGAGAAGCATGCACGTGTTCTTGCTGATGACTACGTGTCCAGTACTTCCGGAGGCTATGGCCGGAGACAGGTTGTTTGTTGCCGACCTCTTTGACACCTACGTACCGCAATTTGTGATGGTTTTTACCGATCGAGAGCAGGAGGGTCTTTCAAACAGTTTCTTTTTTTTGAGCGACTATCCCCAATGGCTGAAAAATCTGCCGCGGTTTAAATGCCCCCCGTTACGAGTTGAGCTCGAACTGTACAATGCTGTCCTGACCCTTGCTACCGCATGGCATTTTAGTTAGGCCAAGGTACACATCTTGAAGTGGGCATCTTTCCGTCTGCTTCGGGGCGTTGTTTTAAATATGTCAATGAAAAGAAGTGAACTGGGATCCATCGGCCCATATCTAGGTATTAAAAGAACAGTATCCTGATGTGACGTCCCATCAGTCCCCTCTCTCATCTGCCTTTAATTCTCATCTCCCTGATGCGCTGGGTCAGGAAGAGCAGCCAGTAACCTGATCTTCCCCATAATGCTACTGCTTCTGTCGAGCCGAGATGGTCGGATTATTCGTCTGGTATTCTTCGTCGTTTCGTGTTTTGTACAAGATGTAACTTTGTTGGATGTATCGATTGTCCTTAGATCAACAGTGGCCTATTCGGAGTTGACGGTTTGCTGCAGACTCTCTGTCAGTTCAGCTCCAGAAACACTTCCCACACCACGAGGGTCTTCAAGAAGGCTCAGGGGAAAATGATACTCACCACCAGCCAGTCCATACCCTCATTGACACCGCTGCCGTCTACAGCTGAGCAGGCCATGATGCTCCAGTTCCGGTCCCTCAGCTCCCCCAGACGCAGGGCCTCTGAAATCTCGCCCGCGCCCTTTGCACCTGGCTGATCCTGCTTGTTGGCGAATACCAACAAGGCTGCATCCTTGAGCTCTTCCTCATTGAGCATAGCCGAAAGCTCCTCCGCAGCGGTCTGGAGACGCTCGATATCTGTGGAATCTACAACAAAAATGACGGCCGCAGTGTTGGCGTAGTAGCACCTCCAGTAAGGGCGAATACTGGTCTGGCCACCGAGATCCTGTACAAACGAGCATGAGCAATGGGCATAGGTGTGAAGTGCTGCGCGAACAGGGCCGTACCCAAACATTGAAATTGAGGTTCTTGTAGGTGACGCTTTCGACGTTGAATCCGATAGTTGGGATGGTTGTCACAACTTCGCCGACCTATCATGTCCCAATTAGCCCAAGGTTCAGTCCTATACTCATGCATCTAAGGTGATTGCTAACCTTGAGCCTGTATAAAAGTGTGGTCTTTCCAGCGTTATCCTGTCATCAACAGGTCAGCAAGTGTTGGCTTACGCCAGTAGGGCCAGTTGTTATTCCTACCAGTCCAAGAATCAGAATCCTGATCTCCTTCTTTGAAAACAGAAGGCCAGAAAGCCATGACATGCTAGACCCCATGATGTCGTCTCTTCGTCACCAGGCTCGTAGGCCTGACTGCGTGCAAATGAATGGTCGAAAAACGGAGGTATGGAGGAGGAATCCTGCACCTCTCGTTGAATAGGCGCGAATCGCTCGTTCGTGTTTATCGCGAGAGTCGAGAAACGGTGCCTCGGGGGTATCGCCACGCTAGAATCAAAGGATATGTGGTCTTCTGCGGTATTCGTTGGAAATGTGAGATGAACCTGCTGCCGCGCTCGCTGTGGATACGATCAAGGAGAGAGAAGTAAGGAAATCAAGAGAGTGCTTCGATATGCAAGGCACTGGCCTGTGGTGATGCGCAGGACAGGCGCGTACAGGTCGATGCTGGTGTTTGCTAGAGGGAGATCACTGGCCAGAATCGAGATCAGATTTGTTGGCTTGGAAATCGAGGCAGGGGCGACAGGCTCCTTTACTGGATCCTAACGCCCGATCGGGAAGCGGCGGTGCCGAAGCCAACCCCGGACCTCTACTCGGGACGAGTAGCACTGCCACAGCTCTAAGTTTAAAAAATAACAATGTAGAAAAAAACTTGAAAGAGGCTGTATGCATGGGAAACTAGCTGTCCAGGCGAGAAATAGATCAAGTAGCATTAGTAGCCAACCAGTATTTCATTGTATCCCATCACAGGATTGTGGAGACGATGGCAGTAAACTAAGCACGTTCTCCTACCTGTCAGGCAAAAAGACTACAGAGATTGCTGGTAAAATGTTGAAGAGAGCGAGTAGACCTTGTATCGTCGACAAGCCTGTTGGTGCTGATCTGCGACACATTGCTGACACGGCCCCGTGAACAGGCAGTGGTTATGTGACAACAGAGTGCTATCTCGTGACTTCTTCAGCTGCATCCAGTCTTGTGACACCATTTTGCGTTTTGCAGGAGCCAACGACAAACTCACAACCCGCAGTGAATGTGAGTTCCATTCATCCCTCGCCGATTTAGAATTTCAGAATGCTCGACAAGGGGCATGGCTTGTCACGGAAACCACACTTGTCACTTCTTCATAATACAAGGCTTCGCCGAGGCCTGCGTTTGTTGAAGCCAATCATGGGACGAAACTGCCTAACCAGATCGGTAGGGCCTACCTCGATCCACGCACAGATTTATGCCTCAGGCAACTACTCGCATGCCACCAGCCACACAAGCCACAGTTTTGGCAGCCACACAAGCGCTAGGGCTTGGTTTTTGCTCCCACACAGCAAAAATCCCCGTCTCCTCTTCGGCTGAGTCCAATCCTAGGAAATCTCATCATCGACACTATCACACATACTCGACGTCCAATCGCCAAACAAGATGCCGGTATGTCTGCACCACTTCCCTTCCAGAGCCAAAAGGCCACGAAACCCTTTCTCGTCGATGGACGTCGATCTCGACCGCCTGTCTCGTCCGACCGATAATGCAAATACCACCGCCGACGAGGATGGGATGTTCTGGTCACCCTTAGCCGGGGTCTCAAATCACCATGAACAGGACAAATCGCTGACCTGATTTTTTTACTTTGATATAGAGCCAAAAGTCTTTCCGTACCAAGCAGAAGCTTGCGAAGGCGCAGAAGCAGAACCGCCCCGTCCCCCAATGGATTAGGCTGCGCACCGGCAACACCATTCGGTTCGTTCCCCATCGAAGAAGTTCCCGGCCTGCTCTTGAACACAAGCAGAAGTCAAGATCTTGAACATTTGTGCTAACATTCATTCCAGCTACAACGCGAAGAGGAGGCACTGGAGGAAGACCAAGCTCGGTATCTAAATGTTCTCAATCCAGCCCACGATACGAGGAAGATCACAGCCGAATCTCCTCCCTCATCGACAATCTATCCGGTTCAACTTCTGCTTGTCTCTCGATTGGCATTGCTTCGACCATCTAGCCACCATGGCTTGACGTCCGGAGCCTGATCTGAGAGGAAAGCCCATGCCGGGGTATCTAGGGTTGTCTTGATTGCGAGGGAGTTAGAGACGAATGCGGATGTGACCAGCAAAAGGAAGCAGACAATCAAATGGGAACTTTTAGATGACGACAGGAAATGAGGTCTTCGTTTTTGGTGGTGAGGGGTTGAGGCGGCAGGTCGGATAGGTATTTCCTTCCTCGCTTGGCCTGGGATTTCTCGATTCTCGCAATTCACTGCATGTCATGGACGGTCATAGGGAACGGAATGCAAGAAAAAGCAATACCTGAACAATCTAGTTGTCCGTGTGAAGTCTGTGTGCAGCCATGATGATGAAAGCTTTTGTCGCAGACGAACAGGCTTGAATAATGTTCCCTCATACGTACAAATCAATCCTGGTGGACTGGGAGCTCGCTTGCTAGATTGACATGTATTGAGGCTACTGTGTCTTTTGCGACAGAATACTGCCCGACGATGAATATCTGCTCATTGTAGTCGTTGCGGGAAGATATGTCCAATCCGAGTGAGCCGTGACTTCCGACTCCCAAAGGTAAAGCAACCTTGCTCTTGCTGCTGACACAAGTCCCAATCTTCCAGTCGAATAAATAGATGCAAAACCTAAGCCAAGTGACTTCACAGATGCAGGATACGACGGTTCATGAAATCTGTAGAATTGGACACGAAATCGAATATTCAGTAGCAGTCAAGCAGTCCCCTAACGCCGTGAATGGGGACCTTCCCTCGGTTCTGACCATGTTCTTGTTAAAGGCAGAACCCTCCATCCCTCAATGTAAGCTAATTCAAGCATTCGTCGCCTCGAGATTGCTCATTCCTAACGATCCTCAGCCCACTCGTTTTCTCGGCGAATCTGCTCCTCCTCTTCGGGTGTGAAGTCGTTTGTAATGTTGAAAGTCTTTCGAATCTCCTCGGGCGACTTGCCCTTGATCATGTTCGCCACCGTCTTGCAGCCGACGTCGAGCAGAGGCTTGATATCGAGGTAATTGCTAGCCTGTGAGGATGTGTTAATACGGCGTCTTTCGCGTGCACAGACGCTAAGTATGCTTACCAGGATGACCTCGAAAAGCATTTCTTGGTCGACCTGCATGAACTTCTGATCCCACTCCTCGATATCGGTCGTCTTCTTACGGGCATCGGACTCCTCATCGTGAGCTTGGGGAGGGTCGTTACGATGGTGCTCGCACCACTCGATAACCTTGCGAAGAACGGCTTCGTTCACCTGGTGGCCATTAGTAATGAAGTAATGGGCATGGCGAGGGCAGGACCAGGTCTGAACGTACGTTGGGGATTGGAATAGGGTTGTCCTGACGAATGGCCTCATCGCCAACATCGTCAAGCATGTTCTTGATGAGCATGGATCGCTCAGCAACAACACGATCTGATAGATCGTTAGCCAATCCTCTCGATGAAATGGTAGGTAGCAGCGGCCGTGTTTGCGGACTGCGTGAACGTACCGACTTCGATGAGGGCTGAGTCGTTGGAGGCCAGCCAGACCTTCTGCGCAGGTTCGGAGGACATGATGAATAGGTGTCAGCTGGTTGTTCGTAATGGGCGGCGTGCGGCGAGTATCCTAGTATGGGTGCTTTTTGGCAGTGGAGATGGCGAAAGACAACGACGTATGTGACGGTGGCGGATTGTGTGAAAGGCGATGGCTCAAGGGTTTATGAGGGTGCGAGGCAAAGGTGGCGGGCGGGCAAAGGGGAGGCGGTTTCTGCGGGGATCTGCCAGGCAAGGAGTGGGTCAGCCAGGCTGAATTCACCTTTGTTGAAAGGAAGAGGCATGATAGTTGTAGAATGTGGCACCGCAGGCTTCAAGAAAGGATCGGAGCAACAAAATGTGGAATCATATGGTTGGAGTATTTTTCTAGATGTAGTTTTTATTCCCCCAATATTGGCTATATTCTGTTCTTTCTCTCGTGAAGCTGCGGAGGCAAGCACTGCAGAGCCCATGATTAGGTAAGTCATTAAAGAGCAGAACTTGAGAGAACACCACGGTAGCAGCGCTTAGATCCTCCGTATCGGATGTGAGCAAAGGCTGCCTTGCAAGCCATACTCGGCTTTATGCCGACTTTGCAAATTGGGTGCTAAGATAATCTTTCGCTCCTATTGTCACACATGATTTTCCTTGAAGGATGGTCATCACCGCGCTCTTTCTTCCTTTTTCTTTTTTGCTATTGGAGTGGCTATCTGACAGCTAGGTGGGCTCTGAGCTTCGAAAGATGTTTTGAAACACCAGATGCAGTCATAGCACTGGATTCTTAACCAGTTTAACCCATTTGATGCCGTAAAAGTGAGCCAAACTAGGGCTAGGCACTCGTCAAAGCAAAGGGTGTGCGTGCCTATAGAGAGGGTTGTAGAACTGGTTTGATGACTTGGGTTAACCCAAAGTAAGAGTATCCTCCCACCAACCTGGCTGCCAAGGCCGTAGCATTCGGATTGATGGAATGATGTCCGGGGGGTATCGAGTGTTGATGCTCTGCAGGGAAGGGCCCCGTTTGTGTCATAGGGCATGACATAGGTAGTGAATGAAAGCCTGAACTGGCTCAGGCGAAAATGCTTCTGCAACAGCCGATGCAAACATGGCAATGCGCGATGCTTGTTCATACACCCAAATCGTACATACACATGCATGCCTTCCATTCCAACTGCTTCTCGTCTCGACCAGCCTGAGATGCCCAGCCCTGCCTAGCATTGTGATCTTCATGGGCAAGATCCCGTTCCAGTGTACAATGGAGATGGATCCGGCCGAGACCACGGCCTGACCTCTGACCCCGGACTTCACACCGAGCCTTTTTGAATTCTACAGGCATGCACCACTAATTACAGATTCTTCCCCGGTCAGTATAGTGGAGTCCTTGGTGGCCTTATCTTGCATGGTGGTGTCTGAGTGTCTGAGATGAGGCTGTCTCAGCTGCACGCAGCTCTACAGTATGAAGTCCGGGGGATCAGGCTTCACTGGCATGTCTGCCGACCAGAGTTGTTGAATGAGACACGTTTTGTTGACCTGTTTCTGGTTGGAGGCAGTACTGACATCGTGCCACTCATGGGCAGCCAGCACCCGGACTAGGTTTAGCTTAGCGAACCTTGGGCCTGTATGCACTGTAATACAGTACGGATACTTAAATTACATACAGTACTAGTAGTACTCCGTAGTATCCGGAGTAGTATTAATTATGGATGCCAATGGTCCCTGACTGCCGGGACAAGCCCCAAGAAGCGATGCGAAGCATGGCATCCAGCTATCAGCCTGCACAGTAAACTCACGCGAAGGAAAAAACAAACAAGCATGGGCCAGTGTGGCTACAAGGTTATTTGCGCATCGATCGAGCCACGCGCATCGACCCTGCAAGCGTCTGATCTGCCTGTCTGTTTGTTGTTGTCATTAACTCTCTTTTGGTCTGCACCGTGACGCCATGCCAATCGCAGCATCGCAGCGCTCGGTGCAGTGAGAAAGTTGTCAGTTGACTTGGATCACTATTAGTAGTACTCCGTACAGTAAGTACTACTACTAGGTGATGCTAAGTAGTAGTACTAGTAGCCTCCCGTGGCCACCCGTACCCTCCCGCAACCAGCGACAGGACTACATCATCTTCACACCATCTTTCTTACCTCAGGGACAGGGACAGACACAGGTGGTCACTTTGCGCCTGCTCCTGACCATGTCTGCTGGCACTGTATGGCCCAACCTGCAGAGCATCATAGAGCCGTCGTAATGCACTGGAATGCATCCAGGTCCTGGCTACCACATTGTCGTCGCTGTTTTCAACCTTTATTCTCGCACTCTCCTCTTGCGGGTTGAGACAGCTGTGAAAGGCCAGATGTACCTCGAGTTCACCTATGAAGTCATCCCTGCACCTTAGCTCGCCCCGGAGCTACAGCTGGGTCTAGCATCTGGTACCCTACTCTGCCCTTCCCCTGAAGTGCCGGATTCCCGTCTCGTCACGATAGCTGTCCCCCCTGTACATCCAAGTTGAGACTCTTGACACTTTTTTGGACTTTTTAATAAACTGCCCATCCTCTACTCTCACCACCCCGTCCTCGCGCCCCTACCTTACGATACCCTCATTTCCCTTCGTCCCCTATTGCTTCTCCGCTAGTCACTTCAGCTCCTTCTTCACGCTCCGTCTTCTAATAATTCACATCTGTGACGATACCTCCCTCCTTACCTACTACTTGCTTATTTCGAGGCGCCTTTCTTGCCCTGTGCGATCCGGGTACTTGCTGCGCGCCTGAGCTCACCAACAACCGAGTTCTGCACAAGGCTTACGGCGACACACCAAAAGAATACTATCGAAACCATTCTCGATCTTCGCGCGCCGCGAACTTATGCGAACATTGACGCCAGCTCATGTTGGTGTCCCACCTCGAGCTTCACCCAAGCGCACGCTTGTCGCTGTGAGCCCTCACCTCGATCGAAACCAACACCGCCATGTGGCGCCGCACATATCTTCTTCTGGTACTCATTAGGTTATGGTTCGCTTTGTCACCGAGCTATCTACATCCTGATGAGAATTTCCAAGGACCTGAAGTCATCGCTGGTGAGTTCATCCCGTACTATGCCATGGCATTGGCAATTTACGCCCCTAATCATGCGCCATCGCACACTCGCACAAAATTCGAGGCACTCCGTTGGCGACCGGAATTCGCAATCCCTTGATCGACATATCATAACGATCCCCAGGTGCTGTGTGGCTAACGGGCATGCTGTTCTCTAGGCGAGATTTTTAGCTATCCGGTCCGTCGAACATGGGAATTCACGAGCGAGCACCCTATCCGGAGTGTCTTCCCGTTATGGCCCATTTATGGCCTTCCCATGCTCCTCCTGAGGTGGCTTTGGATTGGTAATGGGCAAGACGGCGAGATTCCCCCGATCGCCGTCTTCTGGACACTCAGGGTCCTCATGTTCCTCATGAGCTTCGTACTTGAGGACTGGGCGCTGCACGAGCTGATCCAGTCTCCACGGCATCGCCGCGTTGCTGTCCTCCTCGTCGCCTCGTCATATGTTACGTGGACATACCAAACTCATACCTTCTCTAACTCTATCGAGACTTTGGTCGTGGCTTGGAGTCTGGTCCTGATTCAGCGTATAGTGGACTCTCAGGTTTGTTTCTTCTGACCTTCACTTCGATAGCACAAACTCACACCGCATTAGCAACGGTCTTCGATCCTGTCATCTACCATACTCGGAGTTTTTGTCGTCTTTGGCATCTTTAACCGCATCACTTTCCCAGCTTTCTTGTTGATACCCGGTCTTCGTTTGATTCCTCATTTCATGAAGCAGTATGTTACGCTCCTACATCCTTCCCTCGAGCACACAGACGCTAAATGATCTAGGCCCATGTCTTTCATAGTCATGCTGACAGCTGCCCTGGTCACCGTCTTTCTCGCGATCACATTGGATACAGCTTTCTATATCCCAGAGACGATCACCTGGGCTGACCTTATCCGAAGACCCGTCATCACACCACTCAACAATCTAATGTATAACACATCCGTCGAAAACTTAGCTCAGCACGGTCTGCACCCTTGGTACCAGCATTTGCTCGCGAACCTGCCTCAGCTACTCGGCCCAGGAGCCATACTCCTGTTTCTAAGACCGCACTTATCGCTGAGACTGTACTCAGCCATCTCTGGCATTTTCGTGCTATCGCTATTCCAACACCAGGAGGCGCGGTTCTTGATGCCGACTGTGCCGCTAATTCTGTCATCAGTGCGACTCCCCAAGAACCAAACAACGCTGCGCATATGGGCCGCTGCATGGATTATTTTCAACCTGTTCTTTGGTATCCTTATGGGTACTTACCATCAAGGGGGTATTGTCCCAGGACAAGTCTTTATCAGCAAACAACCCGACGCCACCCAGGCTATTTGGTGGAAGACTTATACTCCACCAATATGGTTACTTAATGGAAAGAATGAGGTGCTCAAGACGCACGATGTCATGGGCATGAAGGGAGACGAACTCTTAGACATGCTCAACGGTCTGGCAACATGTGACACCCCGGCTGATCGCCGGAACCGAGAATATCTCAAAGAAAACAATGGCACATACTTAATTGCGCCTGCCTCAGCAACCTGGCTCGATCCTTATCTCGGTAACAAGGGCCTCGAGGGCCTCCGCTTCCGAGAAGTTTGGCGATATCGACAGCACCTGAACCTGGACGATCTTGACTTCGGAGACGATGGGCTTTGGAATACCCTGGCACGGGTTATCGGTCGCCGCGGTTTGGTCGCATGGCGAGTTACCAAAAGCTGTTCATAGCAAATGGGGCACGTAAAAGCGTTTACATTGGGCGAGGGCAAGCGAAGCGAACACTGATTTTCATGCAATTTGATATTGAAGCCAATGTGATTGATTCCGTTGAGACGTGCGAGTTCAATTGTCTAATAAGCTGGGAGTGCCCTATAGCAGTTAAGCTATCTGGCTATCCGCAAACCCGAACACCACAGCCCCTCCAGCATCCGGCTCAGCGCTTAGTACAGGCGCTTAGGGGGGGACATGGAAGCCTTGATGGTAAGGCTTCCAACATTCTGCCAGCCCTTCTTGAGCAGAGAGACGAGGTAGTTGATGGCAAGCATGACGTTGCCGACGAGCTGCTCGTTGGTCATGCCAACGTTGCCAACAGCGACACCCATGCACAGAACCTTCTTGAGCTGGAACTTGATGGTGGACTTGACCTCGGTGATCTTGCCGCTGAGGTCGTCGGCGTGGGAGACTGGGGTAGGGAACTTGCCAGCTATAGGAAAAAAGAGTAAGTCAATTGGCCGCCACCAATCGGTTGAGTGTCGTGTATGTCGGAGAGTGGAGAAAACTTGCCCTTGGAGAGACCGGGACCGAGGAGACGAGGGATCTGCTTGATAAGAGCCTCGGAAGCAATGAAGGCATCGTACTTGCGAGCAAGCTTCTTGATGAGCTTCTTGTTCTTGTTGAGCTTCTTCAGGTCGTCGGCGGACATGGCGTCAACACCACCGTGCTTGGCACGGTCGAGATCGTGCTGGTCACCGAGGATGCAGATGCTCATGTTGGGACGAGGCACGGAGGGGAGCTTGATGGTGCCGGAGAAACGCTTGTCACGCTGGGGGTCATAGTTCTTCAGGCCGATCTGGAGCTCGACGGTCTCGAGGAAGTTGCGCTTCTTGGTCTCATTGGAGTAGGTGAGGAGCTCCTCAACCTGAGTCCGGACGTTGGCGACTGTGATCTTGGACATTTTGGCGGTAGTCTCCCAATGATCTGGTTAAGATATTGGTAATCCGGGATTCGTTTGATGAGGTTCAAAAAAAAAGAGGGCTGTCATCGTGGTGGGAATTTCGTGAAAAAAAGTATAGTGGGGGGAGCAATTGTGTGTGTGATATCACGTGATCTTCTCCAGCCACTTGTGGCGCCAATCCTTGGAACTACTGATCACAAGACAAGCTGGACAACCACGTCAGGAGTCTCTTCTTTTCGTGCTGCTGATGGCTTTGCTGTTAAGGAGATCAAGATTTCTTTCAGCGCTCAGCACCCAATGGCAGAAGAATGGCATGATATCCTCCTTCGTGCAATTCATGTTCCCTTCCAAGGCGAGGCGTGGAGCTAGACACAACGGGAGTCAGACGAGCAGAGGCAACATAGTGAATAAAGTGCACGTCATGGAACTTCTTAGGCACTCTCAGCTGGCTTTCAGCACGATCACCTCAATATTATTTTGTCGTCCCACTTCAATTGCACGACTTGATAGACTTACAGGGGAGATTCTGTCCATGCTACCTTCTCATGAGGGTAGCCTACCCTATAACAGCATCCACTTGTTGCTGGCAAACATATACCTTGTATCAAGGCGAGGGGGGGATCAGAAATTGAGTAAAGAAATTGAAAATACTGGCTTTCAATCGGCTCGTACTGTCTCGGCTGTTTTTGAGGCATCGCTAAGAAAATGAATGTGCGGTGTCAGTCTGATTGGCGACATAAAACCCCAGTTACCTATATTCCACTGTGGACTGCCTCTCTGAAGGACTTTGAAGTTTTCAGTCAACACTGGTGTATAAACTAAAGATTGCTTCACAGGCAGTCCACAAAACACCTCGGTTCAGGTCATCCAGAGCCTTGGTCAAGGCCATGATGAGTGCTCCCGGCGAGAGGGAAGACGACCCGAGCATCATGACCCAAACTGCGAAATGGATCGAGAACCAGGCAAATGAAAAGCAGATTCAGTATGCAAAACCACGCTCAAGCCTGAAACCTCGCCACACGAACTGACCACTGCTAGGCTCGCCAATGATGCGTATAACGTCCTTCTGGAAGAGGCTGCCCAGCCAAAATCGCTCGTTGGAAATGCTTGTATCCGGCTGTGTGGTCTAGTGGATCAATGCGCAAAGTCTTCATCACCAACCCTGAGGCAGTGGGTGTTCTCCGCAGCCGTCATCAGGCGACTGTTCAATTTTTATGTCGAGTGGAATGAGTCGGACCACACACGCTCCATGAAGCTCGTCCTTGACTCTCTGACCAGCCTTCTGAGCAAGAACCCCGACCCGGCCGTGGCAGCCTCCAGCAAGGATGCCATCCTCGAGGTCTTGCTACCTATCGCCATCGGCAAATCAACCAAGCCCGCAGCTAAATCAGCTCTCAAGATACTGGAGCATTTCCTAGGCAAAGGTGTACTCACCCTTGAAGACATGCGGCAAAGCTTCTGTAGGTTCCGTCCCGAGGCGAAGCGACAGAATGGCCTGGGTTTATGGATGCTTTTCCTCGACGACTTGTCCCACTGGATGCATTCGCATTTTGTACGGCCACAGGCGGGGCGTTTCATTGCATGCCTCTACCGCGCTCTCGTGTCTTCTGACAGCGGATTCTCATGCGAAGAAGTCTCACAGGCGTGGCAAGAATGGCTCATTGTGTTTCTAGGAGGGGACTCAACACTGCTAGAGGGCGTGAGGAACTACATATTCCTGCCGCTTTTCAGGAACTATCGCATGGAGGCCATCAGATTCCTTGAGATCATCACGGAGAAAAGTATGATCGCTACTACTGTGGCTGCCAACTTGGATTCCGCTACCATGTTGCAGCTTGCTGCTTTAGAGACAGGCAAGAAAGTTGGACTTGTTGAAGAGCCGGGTAAGCCAAGCCTGTGTATGTGTGGTGTAGATTCCTCCGTATTGACCCTTCTACAGCCCTTGATGGACAAGGTTCGAGTGACGGGAAGACAAGTTCGCAGATGTTGAGCGAATCTGTCTTCAAGAGTGTGCTTGCACACCCATCTCACGATGTTCGATCAGTGGCTTTTACTCTTCTCATCACGTCCCCTTCCACGACAAAGCCTTATTCGTACGCTGCCCTGGAGTTGCTGCGGAAGCATCTGGCACACTTCTTCGCCGATCCTGATCCCAAGTTTAGAGTCGACATTGCTGGCAAGGTCCGAGACATGTTCAAAAGAGTTAGAGGCGCGATCTGTGTCCTGAAAAGAAGCATACCCAGAGCAAAGGCGAAAGCCCGCAAGGCCGCAGCTGCTTCAGAGAATCCGGCGCTGCACACGCAAGCTGCCAAAGCCATTCCTTACCAAGCGAATCTCATCACCCTGCCAGAAGCGCAGCTGGAAAGCTGTCTAGCGTACCATGTGGACTTCTTGAGGTGGTACATTGGATTTCTTTGCACCGAGTTGATACCGACAGCTTCGTACCAGCGCCATGCAGCCTCACTCAGGGCCCTGCATTACATCCTTCGTGTCGAGAGCGAGTCCTCAAAAACGTGGGAGACGCAGGATGACCAAGTCATATTCTTCGACTTATTCGGCTCGGCGTGGGCGCGTGCGTTGTTCGACTTGACGTTGGACCCGTTCGACGATATCCGAGACTTCTCGGCGAAAGCCATCGTCAAGCTTCTGTCAGACAAGCGCTACCAATTCTTCACTACCAGCCAGGCCCAGAACGGTGCTCAATCCAAAGAGCTTTTGACACATTTGCAGAGGGCGAATGAACGTGCAAAGAGGACGGCTCGAGTGGACGATTCAGATGGAGCAGCACGTACCGTCCAGGCTCTATACACACTGGCCTCAAGCGAAACCGAGCGAACAAGCCTGTTGTCGAGTCTCACGGATGAACTAGAGCGCAGGGTTGGTTTTGCGCAGTCAGACCTTGGACGCGCGGTGCTCGAGGCGCCACTCCATGGAACACTCTCCTCGATTGGGTATACCTGGCAAGTGGTGACCGAGCAGCGACTCAACGGTACCGAGATGGAGGAAGGGATTCTCCTGCAGGAGCGCCTTCTCAAGTGCTGTGAAGCAGTCTGGACCGCCGTGAAGGAGGTTTTGTGCGATGACTCGCCTGAAGGCCATCTTCCCCAAGATCTGGATGACGTCGAGGGCCTTGACACGAAGGATCTGCTCAGTTACTGTTTCCGCGCCGTGGAAGAGTCAAGCAAGCTGATGCGTTCCATGGTTCTGGCGCTCAAGTACCACGACAAGGAGACCGCTCTGCTTCCATCCCCCGCGCAGTTCGAGAAGATTGGGAACCTGAGCTTCCTCCAGCTAGCGACCTTGAGACACCGTGGCGCCTTCACCGCTGTGTCGCTCACGTTCGCGGCGTGCTGTCAGCGCACCAAGTTTGTCAAGATGGAGCAGGCTTCACTTCTCTCCACCTGGTACGAAGGCACATTAGAGGCAATCTTCTCTCAACGATCCACGACTCGTCGATCAGCCGGGATCCCCTCCATGATCACCGGTATTCTTTCCGCCAACGCCCCAGAGCCATCCTTTGAGGCGGTCTTGGAGCGCCTCATGGCAATTGCCTCAACTCCAGCGTACGCCAGGGAGACCGATGGCTCAAAACTTCCCCAGGTTCATGCGTTTAATTGCCTGAAGGAGATTTACAAGAATGCACTTCTTGCCTCTACGGGTAACAAATCTGAAAAGTATCTCCCCCAATGCCTAGAGCTGGCTGCCAATGGATTGAAGTCTGAGGTCTGGGCGATCCGCAACTGCGGACTGATATTTCTTCGGAGTTTGATCGACAGTCTCTTCGGAAGCCAGGAGAGCAAGGCCATGATCGAGGCAGGCTGGGATGGCAAGGCAAACCGTATCCCATACCACCGATACCCGAATTTACCATCAGTCTTGGCTAACCTCCTCAAGTCTGGGCATCAGATGATGGCTCCCACGACATCCATGTCGGCAGCTGCCGCCGAAGCTGTTTTCCCTGCCCTGGATATCATTAGGAGAGCTGGACCTCCCGATACTCTGAGAGAAGAGTTGCAGACACATATTGCCGTGTACCTGGCCAGCCCCGTATGGCATGTTCGAGAGATTGCTGCTCGCACCTTGTGCTCGTGTCTCTTGCATGACAAGTGGCTCGCCACTATCATGTCTTTGATCAATGATTCCCTAGGCAACAGCTTGATTACTCAACAGAACCAGTGTCACGGATCATTGCTCACATTGAAGTTCGTCTTCGAAAGGCTTGGGGAGGTCACCCCCGAGCAACTCACCGGTAAGCATTTTCCAGCTTGATGAAGCGCCCCTCAACGACTAACAGTGTTCGTAGACAAGCTCCCCATACTGATCGACTTTCTCATTCGATCGAGGATCGAGTCCGTGTTTGCATTCTCACCAGAAGTTCAAGCCGCCTACCTGGAAGTGGTCAACACCATCTGGGCTTATCAACACCGGAAAGGTCTTCCTCTCTCCCCTCTTCCACTTTCTACGAGTTCTCAAGCAGGTGGTGCTCTTCAAAGGAAACAGCATGCCATCAGTCTCACGCACCTGATCACCCAGCAGTCTGATGGTAGGATCTCGCGTCTGAACTATCTGCTTCAGAGTTGCATCACTGGGGTAGACACGACCGTTGCCGTTCTGGAGGTCATACCAAAGCTTTGGGAGTCCGATGCCCTTCCGAACGAGGAAATTATCGGCCTATCAGAGATCTACATCGAGCTCTGCCGTACCTCTTCGTGTAAGGAAGTCCAGGGTCAAGCGGTCTTGAACCTCGCCGACAATCTCGATCGCCTGCTATCGAGGAATGCTACCGATACGCTCTCCGAGAAACTCCATAGCTTGTGGTCGGGTCTTCCACTAATGTCCATGAACCCTTTCTTTGCAAATGCTGTCACTAGAGCTAGCGGTGGAGTAATGGTCGCTTTGTTGCGAAGCAACCTGCTCAAACCTGAAAGCTTATCGAGCTGGGGTGAGATCATGGCCGAAGCCGGACGCGAGGACATGGTAAGTTCTGCAACCTTTTCACCAGGAGATGAACACCTCACACTGACATGGTATATCGTGAAGGACTTCGATACTCGCTATGCCGCCGCCGAGTCCCTCCGCACATTCTACGCCGCAACTTCCTCGTGCACCTCCTCTGCTCACATCCCTTCCCTGCTCGCTCTTTACGATGCACTCAACGATGACGACGAGGAGGTCCGCGACGTCGCCTCCCACGCAGTTAACCCTATCCTCGGCCAACTCCTTGTGCCACTGGAAGCCGCCAACCAGCTGACAAAGTGGCTTTCTCAGACCTTCCGCAACGATTCAATCTTCCGTTCCGCTGTGCTGGCCAGGATGGCAGGCGATGAACGTACGGGAATCGTCAGCACCTCAGGAAGAGCTCCAGCAGGCGCGCAGCTATCCAAGGCGCTCGAATTCAACGACGCTTTGTTCGCCGTCGAAGAGCAGAACCTCTTTGTCGACGAAGTTCGGGAAACCGAGCGCTGGGTGGCTGTGTATGACAACCTCGACTGGACCCAAGAAGACGGCCATGGACATCACTATGCCCTGGTCCAGTGGCTCGACGCCGGACTCGAGGAGGTGCGGACGCTGATTTCAGACCAGCAAGATGGCCCCCTAGGTTGGGCATCACAGCCTAATGTGTTTGCGATCTGCTCTCGCATCCTGCTTAGTTCTGTTGCCGTGTCCAAGAACTCCCCACGTATCCTGGAGCGCCTCAATAATGTAAAGCGGGCACGGGCGGCATGTGCCAGCAACAACCCGTCTCCCTTGTTGTGCGCTTATCTGGGCTCATAACGTCGCTCAGTTCTAGAAATCAGAATAGAAGGGAATAGACATAAATATTTTGCGCAGTTTTGTACACTGAGCCCAAGATTTGTTCCCTAGGTTGATGAAGGCTTCAAATGACCTCAACACCAAATCAGTTTCTCGAGCAGGAGGAGCTGTCTGAGCATAAACGTCCAAGAGGGACAGAAGTTGATTTCGAAAGTAGTGTATGCTGAAACTCTCGCCCCTCGAGGAAAAAGGAACAGACCATCGACTCCTTTATCAGAAAAAGAAACCCGGCAATTCAAAGAAAATGAGCGCTATGCTATTTAGACAACTTTCGCTTGCACAAAGCATCATGTATAATCCCCCCCTTTTGTCATCCCTCAAGAGCACCCATCGCCATAGGCCCATCACTCCCCTTTCGTCGTGTGACTTCTAGTAGACTTGGTAGACGAAGAGTCCGATCTCTCGCGGCCAGTGCCAAGCGCAACACTACTTCCACCCAAGAGCTTGCCCATCTTTGCCACCAACATCGTGTTCTGAGCCTGTAGCTCGCCGACCTGATGCTCGAGAATCTCGATTTGCTTCCTGGCGATGTCACGCTCAGTCCTCGTCTTTGCAAGCTCGATGGTGAGATTGTTCTTCTTCTCCCGTTCCTCTTGTTTCCGCTTTCGCTCCATTGCCTTGCGTACCTCCTGTGCTCGTTTCTCCTCAAGCTTCTGTAGCTCACGACGGTACTTTGCCTCCTGTTTGGCAATTTCCTTATCATGCTTCTCACGGGCCTTGGCGAGCTGAGCGGCATCTCTCTCACCATCACCTGCGCGCTTTTGACTCATACGCTCTTGCATTTGAGCGACCTTTTCATCAAGTTTCCGACGTCGCTCTTGAAGCCTCTTGAGCTCCTTCTCGTGCGGCTCATTAGATGCGAATTTAACGTCGCCAGAATGGATGCTGCCCTCTGTATGATCCAGATCCACACCATTCTCCTCTGTGAGATATCGTTCGAGTGCAGACGCGAAGCTATTGTCGGATGATGCGTCACTTTGCACAGAGCGGCTGTCATCATCTCTGGCTGGGGCCGCTACGGATGATGCATCGCTGCTGTCGCTATCAAAGCTGGTGAACTGACGCAGGCCACCAGCGACAACTGAAGTGGCCAGCCCGAGAGCTCCAGCGATCATTCCGTAGAGGCCACTACTATTGGTGAACGGGAGGTCGGCCTGCTCAGTTGATTCCAAAATGAGATTCGAACGGTCATTTGGTTCGGCACGTTCTGTAGACACCTGACCAGGCGCCGACTGAACTGACTGTGAAGACTGGCTTATCGTAGCCCCTTGGGGAGTTGTCACCTCCTTATCGGCTGTGAGACCAGCGACTGAGGTATGGTGGCCTCTGGACTTCACCCAGTCGAGGAACTTTCCGGCATCACCTACGATACCTGGTGGCGTTCCTCTCTCAATCATGAACCTCGGCACACTGCCACCTGGATCGCTTCGGGTTACCATAAGCCATTGAATCTTGGTCGGTCGGTCACCGCCATGTGAAGAGGAGGCATGTGCATGATTACTCTCTGCAGTCAGATCGGTAGACGTCATTGATCGCCTTGGGCCGGCGGAAGCATCGCCGGGAACCTCGCGGATAATCTCTACGGATTCGTACTGTCCACGTATAATCCCGTCTCTCGGGGGGCACTTGGGGTGAATGCAGGGCTTTGACACAATCATGAACTCCCGTGGTGCATGCGAATTTGCCGGTCGATCATGGCTGAAGTCTGATGTAAGAAACAGAGTGATGAAGTCTCTCGGCGCTGTGGGACCAGGGAATTGTGCAGACAGTTGGAATACTGACGATGAAATATTAGCAACAAGATGAGAGCCTGGCAACAGCTGAACGAGTGTAGATTACCTTCCAGGTGCCCAGCACCTTCAATCTCCCGGTCCTCAACACGCTTGTCTGCCCCAATACCACGAATGTTGCCACTCCCGGGACTGCCCTGGACCTTCATGGACTCCTCGAATTCAGTCTGCAGTCCAGCTTTCCAGCGGTCAAAGGAAAGGCCCTCGTGCACGCTCTGCCTTGCAAACCAGGCTCCGCGACCATCCTTCGAGCTCATTTTGAAGACGGTCATGCCGTGTGGGTTCTCTTTCGGATTGACCTTGACTTCTTTCCATTCCTTGCGCAGCTGCTCAATATGTTTGAGAGCCGTCGGATCCTGTCGTAGGGGAAGAGGAGCCATGAGATCTGGGTCATGGACGGCAGATTCGGTTTGAGCCCGTTGACGCCGTGGAGAGCCGGTGTCAAGATATCCCGCTGCTGGAGTCGGGACCGAGTCAATGATTGTTTGAGCCTGGGAGAAGGTTGTATTGAGAAAGGTTCGGAGGTCCTCTTGAGGCATGTCGGACCAGTCGACTGGCCCAAGGGCCTTGAGCGGCTCGTGATGAGCCATGGTAATGGGATACTGCGTATGCTGATTTAGGCTTGAATGATGTAGAGGTGGATGAAACGCCTTTCCCAAGCTCTGCGCTTCAAGCCCCAAAGGTATTGAGCATACTCCTCATCAACGAGATGCAAGCAGAAGATGGCAGCCAACGTGACGGTCCCGCAGGTTCAATGCCGCGAAGAGGTTTGCAAACGCTTTTGGCTAAGTTGGGTCGAGTGTGCAAGGGTCGCGTGCGAGACGAAACCAGGATTCAGGTTCAGGATGCAGCACCAAGAGTGACAGTAGACGTGCGTACGATGACGGGGTCTCAAGCGGAGCAGATAGTCCGAGGAATCCGTGAGAAAGCGCTTGCTAAGATGAGACGGTTGGTAATTAAAAAGAGACAAAGGAACAAGATGAGCAGCAAAGCAACAGTGAGCCGGAGCTGAGGGGTGCGGATTTGAGGTCAAGCCGGAAGAGCTGGAAGCCAGGTCTGCCTGCTGAGGGGCTAAGGACAAGGACACAAAGCTTGCAGGGACAGGAGCACACTCGACGTCACATCACGTCGAAAGCCAGCGGTCGTTGGAAGGTTTCCCTGTGGCTGCTGGGATCACGTAAGACTCAAGCGCGATGGCTTCTCATCCTTACGAACCGATCCCCAAGGTTGATGGACTGCCTGCTGCCATTTGATCCAAGTAAGTAATTACTTACCTGGTAGCCACTGAGGTTGAACCTTGAGGTACGGACCAGTTCCAGGTGGTATACAAACGCGGGTTGCCACGCGTATCTCATCGAGTGCGAAAGTGGGGCTCAGGGTCGGCTAAACATCGGATACGCTAACGCACTAGGTCAGTGTTTTATTAATGTAATATCAGTTCCTTCTATAATTATAATAACTATATAATTACATTATTATTATAATAATAATATAAAGACTAATTAAGGTTAATAGGGTTAGTAGAGTTAGCCGGGGTCTTAAAAGGTAATAAGAGCCCCCTAGCTATAAGATATTAGTTTATTATTAATTTATTATTATATTATTATTAAGTTATTAATAATAATATTATTTTTTATCTTTTATAAGTTAATTCTTTAGCCTACCCTAGAGGAAAAACCCCTTTTATTTTATAAATATACTTAACAGGATTATTATATATTTTATAGTTAATTAAACTAAATAATATACGCGTAATAACCCGTATTTATATATTACCTTATCTAGGTAGTATATAAATATAGGTTACTATATATTTCTTATTAAGTGCGAAAATAAGGCTTAAGGTCGGCTAAATATCAAATATGCTAATATACTAGGTTAGTATTTTATTAATATAATATTAGTTCTTTTTATAATTATAATAATTATATAATTATATTATTATTATAATAATAATATAAAGACTAATTAAGGTTAATAGGATTAATAAGGTTAGCTAGGATCTTAAGAGATAATAAGAGCCCCTTAACTATAGGATATTAGTTTATTATTAGTTTATTATTAGGTTATTAATAATAGTATTATTTTTTCATCTTTTATAAGTTAATTCTTTAGCCTACCCTAGAGGAAAAACCCCTCTTATTCTATAAATGCACCTAACGGGATTATTATGTATTTTACGGTTAATTAAACCAGATGATGTACGCGTGGCAAACCGCGTTTGTGTATCACCTCCGGACGAGTTCCCATGTCTGCCTGCTATGTACACACTGCACTGACTCTGGTACTAACTTGAAGTTACACCAGGCTCAGGCTGTTTTACGCTGTAACGCCACCCCCCAACCCCCACTGACGTCACGCCATGTGTAGCGGGGGGCATTCGGCAGCTACAGGCGCTGTGACTGGGTTCCAGCGTGCTTGGCAGCCTTGAGGTAACCTCACACTGTAGGATGATGTTCTGTTCTGTAGCACCATCCAACAGTACAGCGAGTACCCTGCTGCTCATCGATCTTCAGTCAAGTCATTCATTGCCTCGCCTCACCACCACCCGTTGAACAGCTCAATCACCCAGTCATGCCGGACATCAGAGGCCGTCGATTGAACGCAAAATGCCCATCGCTTGCTACTATGCTGTATGCTATCGTCCACACTGTGCTACTCGTCCTGAAACTGGCCCCCAGAACCTTTGGTCGTTACCTTGCTTCTGCTGCCCATCATCGATATGATTGACTCCCGATCCACCGTCAACTCATGGGAACATCGGATCATATACCTGATCCTTGATGCCGACCTCTCAGCATTACCTCGTGATCTTTTCGGCAGCTCCCACAGTGTGATGCGCTCCACTTCTCCAGTGCCTCCTTGTCCATGGATGCTGCCGCCCTGAGCGGCTTCTGTCTCCAGTCTGTGCCCGGTCCTGGCCCCGCAGTTTTCTCTTGAAGTACCATGTCCAAATCATCGCAGAGTGTTTTCTCGTTCATCAGCCAGTTCTCCCACTCTGCTTGAAGGACTTCCCGCTCGATGCTGTTGACTACCCGCATCGCCACCAAGAGGTCGTGCCGGAACGTCCCTAGCCTCTGGCGCGTGTGCTTCAGTCGGCGTGCAGAGCCGCGACTGAACCCGGACGTCAAAGCCGCTCCGGCTTCTTCCCAAGGTGCATCCATGTCTGTCGCGTCCATGAGATCCTTGTATGCCTCGAAGCACGTGCTGTTCTCTGGGAACGAGAGGTCTTGGCCGCCGGCTCCCGAAGCATCCACCAGATCTGCAATGTAGACCGCTTTGCTCATCATCATGTTTGGTGCCACGCCGATCCGTCTCATGAAGCTTGCCGCCCTCTGCTCCTTCCACCATGCCGAGGTCTCTGAGGATGTAAGGAACACGTTCGTCATCACGCTGAACCCAAGCAAGATAAGGATGAGCCAATTGGCTGTTACCATGCTGAACAGACTCCGCAAGCCTGCAAATGCCCACATGATCAGAGACGACACGACGCTCTCACCCCACGACCTCAATGTCTCGAACACCATGGCTGTCAACGTCCGCCGCTTCACAGACTGCTTCTTCTTCGAGTCTGTTGCGCCTGGAGAAAATATGACCACCTGTGTCTGATGGCCGACGTTGCCGTAGACTTGGATAGAGCGGTTGGTACGGCTGCGATGACCAAGCTTCCGCACCTCATCTGTGGTCAACTCTGCCAGCTCTTCAGCGTCACTGAGAGCGTCTCTGAGAGCCTGCCTCTCTACAAGGCTGTGCACTAAC
Organism: Sarocladium brachiariae; assembly: GCA_008271525.1. Classification (NCBI taxonomy): domain Eukaryota; kingdom Fungi; phylum Ascomycota; class Sordariomycetes; order Hypocreales; family Sarocladiaceae; genus Sarocladium; species Sarocladium brachiariae. The sequence continues at coordinate 3,173,878 of RQPE01000001.1, forward strand.
GCGGGGGCTCTGCTCCAATCGACGCGTGTGTAGATGGCCAACTTGCACTTCGACTTGGCGACGTGCGTGATGACGATCTTCGTAACTGCTCGGAAGGATTTAGAGTACGGGAGATGCCATGCAGTCTTGGTGTATGATACGACATATGTGACATGGTCCTGGAACACCTCAATCGTCTGTTGATCGTGCACATTGGCAGTTTTGGCACGCCCCAAGAAGTCCGTATAATCAACATGGAACTTGAAGTCGCGATGCATCTTGCCTTGATCGACCAATGTCCAAGGGCCTTGAGCAATCTGCTGCGCACGTCGCTCAAAGTACAGCTTCGGGAAAATGAAGCTCTTGTCGCCAAAGAGGACATGGAAGCAGGACTTGGCACTGATTTCAAAGTGTCGCTCCGTGGCAAGTTCCTTCATGTCCTCTGGGGCGTATATAACAGGGTGCGTGGGTAGGTGTACTTGCTGAGGATGACCGTGCCGCGGCCTGGTAGGACGATGAGGACTGAGGCCACCACTGATATTCCTGTGGACTGCTTTGCCGGAAATCGTGCCATCATCAACGGGTGTGTTGCCTGGGATTTCCTCCCAGCTTCCAACACTGGGACTGGGTTTCTCGTGGTCATCTTTCTGGATATGTACCAACGCCGAGACAAGTGCCTCTGTCTCCATTGGCTCCTCGGCCTGCAAATCATCAATAAGCAGGTTCAGACGTGCCTGTAGAAGATGCAGATCCTCAAGGAAGGTCTTGAGCGTAACCTGCGTGTATCCCGTCTCATTGGTGGCTTGACCCAGCTTCAAGAAGATGAAGTCGCAGTCCTTGCCCGCCACGGCTGTCACCTCGGAGATGATGTCTAGGCTCAAGCTGTAAGCTGTGACGAGCCCCATATGCTGACCGTAGAAATACATGTTCTCTGGCGTGACGTAGATGCGCCCATCGCCGATGAGGGGTTGGCTCTTTGTTATCGTGGCGCTGGAACTCGACCAAGCAGCACGAAACACGAGGACGGGCTGTTCCCAGGTAGGGACGTTAGGAAACAGGAGGCGGAACTGCGATTGTTGGGCTTTCAGTTCAGGCGGGTAGCTTGAATGCAGTGAGTTTGCGGCCTGCCTGACACCTGGAGCTTCTCCCAGAGGCGTCCTGGCATCGCCCGCGACAACAATGCCTACCGGATCATCGTCATCACGCCGAGGAAAGTCTTGAGGTCGCTCAGGCACGTTGATGGCTCCCCAAACATTGCTTCCCCAGTAGTTCGCCACAATCGACGCAGGAAGTTTCTGCGAGTCCCATGTTAAGCCTCTCTCAGTAGCAGAAATAACCGCCGTTCTGCTCATATTTGTAACCGCAGGGGGCTTCGCCAACGTCGAGGGTGCCAAAGACCCTGGCGTGGTCTCCACAGATGTCATCAGAGCTGTTGACGGTTTTGTGGGATTCGAAAGCATAACAGTGCTCGCATTGACAGGCAGTAGATTGTGACTTGCCGATATCAGACTGGCAATTCCACCTGGAGACTGCCCTCCTGGGCTTGAAGATTCGGTAACGGCTCCCAGGTTAGACTTGCGGTGAAGATCAAACTTCTGGATAATTCTCGCCGCGTGCTCCCGGCCGCTTTCACCCTCTTCACGTGCGAGGTCTCTTCCCAGGGCTGTGATGGTCCGGCGTGAGAGGCTACCGTTCACATCAAAACTCGCTCGGTTTGTCAAAGAGCCGTCCCCCCCTGGCACGGGTAATGTTGCCATTCGATCCGCGCCCTGATTCACCTCATCGGGTCCAGGTTGCGTTTCAAGGATCTTCGCGGAGAACTCAGGGATACTCGGTGGCGAGATAGAGAAGGCTGGGTCAGGACCTCCACGATGCACCGAGCCGGAATCTCCACTCATGCTGTCTTCAAACGCCTTCTTCTTTGTGACTTCAAATACCTCCAGCCACTCAGTGAGTTCGCCTTGTGTCTCTGCCTGCAGAAGCATGTTCTGGCTTTTTGTTTTGATCTCAAAGCAGAATCTTCGCTCCTCTCCTGGTGCAGGCTTCGCGTTACATAGCAACACACCGATCTCGTCCCCCTGAAGAACACCCTGAGCGGTCGGCACAAGCCAGCCGAAGACGCCGTTGCGGCAGTAGTACCATCTCCGAACCCAGTTGTGGCGCACAGGTTTCCCAGATACGGTCCGCAGAAAGAGCCAACCCTGTTTCTCCGAAACCACAGCAACCGACCTATGCGTTTGCATGTTGACTGGTCCCCTAGAGCCCAAAAAGGCCACTGTGGAGGTGCTGTAGTCCTCGAGCTCTCGTGATGGCCTGCAATTAGCGAGGGTTGCATCTCCAAGCTCTCTTCTAGCTATCTGCAGTTCGCGGCGTAAAATACCCTCGGATTGCTCCATCTCTTTGGCCCAACCTCGCACTCGATCCATCTCCTGAACCCACCGAGTCACGTTGGTTGCGGATTCTCGAGATCGCTTCAACTCTTTCCAAAGCTCACTACAGACTTTGACAAGCAACTTGTCCATTGTGAAGCGAAGCTGAGGTGCCAGCTGACAAAAGTCCATGGAAGCTTGCAGATAAGCCCTGCGCGACTCGAATACAGCAAAAGCATCCTCACGAAGCGCAGAAGGCTCTTTGGTCTTCGACTGACTTGAGTATCGTGCGAGCGTAGTGTCGTATGAGCGTTGCATCGTCTCGAGGTTCTTTCTGATTTCTTTGAAGTTGCGCATGTCGCTGAGCAGGAACTGACGCACTGGCTCGATGACTGTGTTCTCGGTCCGCTTCATGGAGCTCAGCATCTGCATCCAGTACTCTCGTGATCCATCTCCAACCCTCTTCAATGCCAGGAAAGTGTAGTCATTATCGATTACGCCATCGGCGGCGGACGGTATGGTTCGGGATAGGTATGTGCTGATTGTGTCCTCGAGCGCAAGAATATCATGTATGAGCCTTGCTGTTGACGTGACATAGCTATTCAACCAGCGCTCTACTGCCTCCAGCTGCTCGGCAAGATGGGTGGCTGTCGCGCGAAACGTCGGGGAGTCCAGCGCAGCCTCATTGAGGCTGACGGGAATCGCGCTGTTTGCTGGTTTGAGAGCTGTTGCTCGGGCAGATGAGCTAGGTTGCTCATCAATGCCTCCCTCCATGGTCGAGGCTCTTGACTGTTGGCAGCATGTGTTAAGTATAAATTAACTGTAGCTTGTATGACGCTTTTCGATATCAGTGCAGGGTTCTTGGGTTGTAAACTGTCTGACTTGTCAGAGTGAGGATCGCGGGTACGAATAAGTAATCGAGTAATCTCAGTGCTGACGTAGAAGCCGCCATGGTAGTACCATAAGGTCAGCTGGAGCGTTCTGTCACCGTTGGCTCTAACCCTATCAGGTCCATGGCGGAGGCCCCTTTCACTCCGCTTTCTATGCCGTGCTTTAACTCGTTTATGTGGCACATGGCTAATGCCATATTAATTAACATTTGCATCGAATGTTACTGATATCTCGCGATCTATTGACATTGAACTGTCACTAGGCAATCAATCACTCGTAAGGATCATGAGTATCAACACCCAGACAAGGACAGTGTCACGTGAGGCGATAACGTCGTCCGACATGGCAATAGAACAAAACGTGGCTGCTTTTCCCATCCTTGGTCTATCTGCTTGCACTGAAAGAAAGCTGTGCTCATTTGACGCAGTGGTTCATCAGAAGACCTATCATCGCGGTATGACCTCCCCCTGTTGACCGCTATCATCAAACAAAATCACTTCATGGTTGGTCTATCGTAGCTGGTCTAGCCTTGTCAGTCTTCATGGCTCGCATTGCGCGTTTCACAACCATGGGGTTACATACATATAGTCTTTGGGGTTTGAGCTCAAGTTGCTGTCATCGCCGACCGCAAGGGGCTTGGCCGCGATGCTTGGTGGCTATGGGTCGAAGTGACTTTGCCACCCTTTTCCACCAAGCGCTTTTGGGCGTACGACCTCGGCGCGGCATGGGTGCCCCTTGAGGGTTCGAGCTGTTTCACAGGCTCGAAGAAGGCGGATGATTGAGCTTGAGCATGTCCCTCGCCTCTATCGACGAGGGCGTCGGTTGGTCAATCTGCGGGTAGCGCATGTCAGCATGCGTCAAGTTGCTAGATGAGTATCTTGATTCGGGACTTACCGTCATAATAATCATCATCGTCATCAACGTCAGCCAACTGCTCGAAGTTGACCTTGTATCGCAGAATGCCACCAATTCCACCAAAGCCCTTCACGAACTGATTGCCCTCTGTGGAACGGTCTGATACAAATTCAAGGGCAGCGCCAAAGTCCTTGTAGTGCTCTGCAATCCACTCAAGGAAGGACTCTTGGGAAACAATCTCCATCTCTTGTCCTGTAGCCTTGTCCAAGAACAGGTCGCGCTGGGTGGCCTCCTGCTGCTTGGTCAGGTGCAAGACATGCTCAGTGCCGGTACTGTCTTTGAGCACCCAGCGCGTGATCTCCAAGTTCTCGAAGATAATAAGAGTTTCCACAGCACCAAGCTCAAGTGCCTTGAGAGTATCATCAATGGCGTAGCAGACCTTGCCAGTGTCTTGGCTAATCTCCTCGAAGTATTTTCCAATGAGTTTCTTCTCCTGGATGAACTTGACATTGCCCAGAGTCTCGGATGACAACTCGATGGCCTGGTTAAAACCGTTCTCGCCACCGTACGACACGTCAACAACCTTGATGACCTTCGTTGCCAATCGGCCATCGAACATGTCGGAGGCGTTGAGATCGTTTTTGAAATCGGCAGAACCAGCAAGAATCAGACCAGCGACGTTCACCTTGTCATTGGTAATGAAGTTCTGAACAGCCAACTCGGCGACCTTGCGCACGTAGTTATGGCGCTTCTCTTCACGGAGACGGGCGAAACGCAAGGCAGACTGACCACCACGGCCGTGTTTCTTTGGAAGATCGACGGAGAACTTATGAACAACCTCACGGGTGTTTCCGCTCAGAGTTCCGAAGAGCGCACCGTTACCATCCATGATGATGAAGCCAAACTTCTGGTCGGACTCGAGCAGCTCGGCAAGCGCTTCGGTGTGGAACTTGTTGTCGCACAGGTACAGGGAAGTGTTTATGGGCTTGAAAGGCTCGAAATCGATGTTGACCTTCCTCTCCTTGCCTTCTGATGTCAAAATTTCACCGCAGTACACAACAAGACCATTCGGAGGGACCTTGTTGTACAGCTTAAGACGCTGCTGAGTTGAGGTGATGGCAGAGAGGACAGACTGTCGGTTAACGCGCGATTTGATGTTCGATGCCGTACCCTGAAGGAGGAAATTAGTTGTACGAAATGACTAGGTGACGGCGGCAAATCCTACATATTCTTCAGCCAACATCTTGGCTGCTCGCGAGATTTGGTCCTTTGGAGCTATTGGTCTTCGTTAATCTGGTGCCCTTCGTAAAACTCTGGCACAGTGGTCAATCTTACGAATGATGAGAGAAATCATTGAAGTTCCATTACCTCTGGCTGCTTCAAGACGCTTGATAAGCTTCTTGACCTTCCAGATCTCAATCTGTACCAAGATTTCACGTCAGCTATGCTGGTTGTGCACACAGATGTGGCTACTGCTTTGCGGGCTGTGGACAAAATCACGATCGCGGGGCAAGGGCCTAAAGCCACGAGGGGCTGGAGGGGGAAAAGTGCACTCACGTTCCTCTCGGCCTCGCCTGCCTGGGGGTCGCTCATGATGAACTGTGATGCCGGCTTGGGTCTGTCAAAATTCTTGGTGAGGATTCGAAACCGACCGGGGGGTGGGATTGGACGAGGAGCGAGGAGTTGAGAGGAGAAATCCCAATAGTGGCGGCGATGATGTTGTCGGTGTCAAAATTTCGTCGACCAAAGGAAAGTGTCCTTGAACTATGAAGGATGACGGTGGGACTCCACCTAACCTATTTGCCTAGCGGGCCTGGGGATGGGGTCAAGCAAGGCCTGTGGGAGAAGGCCTCTGCACTATTAACAGACTGCCACCACACCCCTTGGTGCCTAAGCACACCAGGGAGGCCCACGACTGTAGGCTGGACTTGAGTGTGGTGAAATCATTGCATCTGCGAAACCAAGCAGGGAAAACTCGGGAATAAATTGGTTCCCGCTATATCTTGAAGATGACCCTTAAGCACTTAGAATCAAACAATCCCACCTTGCCTTCATTCAACTTGTGAATGCATAATCATCTGTCAGGAATGATTGTTGGACTGTGCAGAGTGATCAGTCAAACACAACTGACAGCAGCCAATCCGACTGACCGCCCGGCAGTATCCATGCCTACTACACTTGCCCATTCAACTCGTCAGTCAGGACTTTCGACGATCATAGACGCAAGGAGCTCCGACGCCATCTCTTGAAGCTTACAACGGCTCTATCAGAAGGCTCTGTGGTCGTTGCGATGTCCGACGCAGCTGCCGAACTGGCTGGAACTGTCCAGGCTGGACACATCAACTTCAACCCAGACCTCGCCCAGGATGCAGCGCCAGCCACAGCAGCTGACCGCAAAGAGACCGTGTCCCTGCATTCATTAAAAAGAGGCGGAAATTATACTATCGATGATGACGAAGATGATGATACTCCCTACAGTGCTCTGCGACCTGTGCCACGCAACAAGAATCAACTTCCCCCCCTCCCAGATCTGCGCTTTGAGCAGAGCTACCTACACAGCATCGCCGGCGCAGACACATGGTGGAAGGTCGTGCTGATTACCACAAGAGACCAGGTGATCATTCTTTGTGAGCTTAGTGCCGCCGACTCTCGCTGACCTGACGCAGGTGATCATGCCCTTGGCCCAAGGCGTTCTCTACAACCTTTTCTTGTGTGGATGGCAGCACTGGAACCGGAACGCGAGAGTCCACGGAAATACAATCGGTGCGAGAGTAAGAAGATGGTGGTATGGAGTGAACAATTGGAAGTTACCAATAGCAGGGTACAGACGATGAGTTGACTGCCAACGAGGAAGAATGCTGTGGGAAGGTGATTGATTCAAGATGCGTCCTTGTAAGATAACTACGGCAAGCCTGTTACTGAGAATAAAATGTAATACCATACGCGGTACTCCTCTGCTCTGTTACATTAGAGGTCATCAAAAATTACCTAGCAAGCTGCGAACACGTTGCACCGTGTACAACCCAGTGTCTAAAGGTATCGAGATATTCTTACAACATCTGGCCTTGCCTCCTCAATACCAGCCCTTTCCCTTGCCGTCATCTCATCCTCGGGTCTAAAACAAATTGTCACTTGAGAAAGGGTTGCCAAATCCACAAGCTCCTGCCCAGTCATCTGAAAGCTCCCGCCGAAAAGAACAAGTTCAGGTTAAGCCCTCGTTAATCCTGTTTGCCAACGCTAACGGGTGTAGGCTTTGCCAATGGGGCGCTGTGCTTCTCGGGGCTGCCACGATATGCTAATGCGGTTGCAGAAAGCGACTCCTCCTCGTTTTTGGTAGATTGAGCATTGACAGTTGTTGAGCCTGGGATCAGTGGCATGTCGTTCTTGTCGCTAGTGGCGGCTTTGGACACACTTTCTTCGGGGATTGCAGTTTGATTATCGCCAGCCGTATTGTCTGCCCGGGGAACGCCGCCATTCTTCATGTCGAATATGTCGCCATTTCGAACCTCAGTTTTAGCTTCCCCTTCGTCCGAAACTGATGTCTTAAAGTTCACCGCCTGCGTATTGGGCGACAATACTGTCCTCAGCTTTGGTGGTGTGACAGAGAGCTTGACCATGAGACTCTGCGGTTGATCATGGATATCATCCTCAATCATAGCTTCGTCCTCGTCAAACTCATCTTCTTCTTCTTCTTCTTCAGATTCTTCGGGCATGTGTGCATCGACATCTCCTTCATCATCGCCGAACTCGGCCTCCGTTCCGTCATCGTCCGAGTCAGCCGAGCCGTCTCGCCGCGACGCGCTCCGCGATTCTCCCCAGCCATTTTGGCCCTGCATAGGAGCTGCGGCACGGCGAGGACGTCCCGTGGGTCCAACAGATAGGTCGTGTTCCAGTTCGGACATGTCTTCATGTACACTCCCAGGTGCACTCTCATCCACATTGAGGCGCGTTGGTGCCCGAATCTGACGCCCACTAGAAGTTGTCACTGGACCCGAATCTGCTGGAGTACTAGTTCCTGTATTTCGTGCTGATCGTCTTTGCGTCGAGTCTGAGAATACGATGTCCTCGTCGTCGGAGTATGTGTACTTGATGCGTTTGCCGCGGGTCCGGCCCTCATACATTGAGAAACCAGGCTCTGGTCGTTTGAAGCGCTCCTTCTGCATCTGACGGTACTCCCTGCGTTTACGTTTCTAGATTTGCGATTAGGACAGAACAAGAGTAAAAAATCCTGAGTGCTTACCTCCTCTCCCGCTTCAAATCGCGGAATTGCTTGTAGCATCTTATGGCTGAGTTTCTTGGCCTTGGGTCCACCATCCTTGGTTTCCAGTTTCTCAGCCAGTGCCTTGATTTCGTCTATGGAGCCGGCCACACTCCACCAGGTTCGGTTGGTGCCTGCCGGATTGCTCTCACGATAAACGCGGAAGTTCGTATCATCCAAGCCCTCAATCAGAAAGTATCTCCTCTTATCGCCATCCGTTCCCCATGGCTGTACCGATCGAGGTTGGTTCAGGTCGTCGTCATGTCGGTTCTGCTTATACGACTGGTTGATTAGTGTCTTGACCGCGTCAGAGGCGGCCATGGTCCACAAGATGAGCATTCGAAGCAAAAGGAGCTGGCTTCTGTCAGAATAGTTGCGTGTCTCGAAGAGGGCTGAAACTGACTCTTTCAGTTGGGTTCATTCTGTTGAAGCTAGCACCGCCTGAAAGAGGGCTCTTGTCATCCCATTCCTTAGCCCATTGGCTTTTATGGGATGCGATGGCATCCTCAAGCGCGCGTCCATAGTGCCCTGCCCTGGGATGAGCTGTTAATATACGCTTGAAGCAGTTTTAAACAGCTGTTCGTCGCATACTTCACATCTTGCTTGCGATTCAGAAGCAATCCTAGCAATGCGCACAGGAAGTGCTCAACCCGATCACCAGGTATAGCCTCGACAACGTCCCGCTCAAGCTCTTGAGGTCCAAATTGTGCTAGTGACTTCGGAAACGCGTCGTTAAAGCGATTCCTGAACATGACAATGAACTATGGCCGTCAGCAAAGATCTCTGGGGCTTAGGGAACGCGCCAGGGCGGGGCGCGTCTTCAATTGAGAACGCGTAATTGCAACCAAAATCATTCAGCAAATTCGACTCGCGATCCCAAGATTGTTCCACATACAGCAATGTCGGGGTTATCCGCAAGGACATATTCGTGTGGTGGTGAGGGAGAGCGCTTTCGAGGTGGTGGTGATGGTTCGCGTGGTGGTTGCTCTGACAGTTTAGGGAAGAACTTCAAGATGCCAGACTTGGTGCTGCCCGGCTCGGCGTCGCTGAGGTCATCGAGCTCATCATGTGATGGTGCAGGAGACAAAGATGAGAGAGAAGAGAGATCGGAAGACTCGTCGCCAGAAGCCATGCTGTGATTTCCTCGTCGCAGTAGCGATGGTACTGTCCTGCGCGAAGTTAAGAAGTGGAGGGTGGAGTTGGAGAAGGGATCCAAGCACGACGTAAGTGCTCAAACACATTCCGCACCCACGCGCCAATCCGCCAATTGAGCCCCAGCATCAGGGAGAAACCCCCTTCATAATTCAAGACCACCCAAAACGCATCATCTCTTGGCCGTGTGTTTAGTATTCCGCATTGAAAAGTATCGATTGTCAGGGTAATGTACCATTGTCCATGGATCCGTCGCTTACTAATCGAGAGGGAACTCACAGCACAGGGAATCAAGGTTGTAGTCCATATCTGGTTAGCGCGGTTCACTCACAGTCGTCTCACGTGACGGTTCAAAATTGGCAGGTAGGGCCCGCCCACACACGAATATTTTCAAATTGCTGCTAGTCCTCAACTTCGACTCCAGCGACTTTGCTGACCGGCCTTATCCTCGACACCTTTCCATTGCATCGACACAAAACCAGTCGCAATGGGCAGAGTTATTCGCAACCAGCGCAAGGGCCGTGGCTCCATCTTCAGTCAGTACCACCTCGACGAGATTACATAAATGACGACGAGGAACCTTCCAATGTACTGACAATTCTCTTTTCACAGCGGCCAACACGCGCCTCAACAAGGCCCCTGCCAAGTTCAGGAACCTCGACTACGCCGAGCGCCATGGCTACCTCCGTGGTGTTGTGAAGGAGATCGTCCACGATGCCGGCAAGTACCCCGATTTTCCACACCCAGACGAAATCGAACGCACGGAACCCGACCGAGTTCGCAGATGAAGCGTCATGGGACGAGTCTGTCGTGAAGATTGAAGGATCTGGGCTGACGGTTACGTGAAATTTAGGTCGTGGTGCTCCCCTTGCTAAGGTTGTCTTCCGCCACCCCTACAAGTTCAAGCAGGTTACCGAGACCTTCATTGCCAACGAGGGCATGTACACTGGCCAGTTCATCTACGCTGGTAAGAAGGCTGCTCTTACCGTCGGCAATGTTCTTCCCGTCGGTGAGATGCCCGAGGGTACCGTCGTCACCAACGTTGAGGAGAAGATCGGCGACCGTGGCGCTCTCGGCCGTACCTCTGGCAACTACATCACCATCGTCGGCCACAACCCCGATGAGGGCAAGACCCGCATCAAGCTTCCCTCTGGCTCCAAGAAGGTCGTCCACTCTTCCTCCCGTGGTATGATTGGTATCGTTGCCGGTGGTGGCCGTACCGACAAGCCCCTCCTCAGTACGTCTCTTCCACTATGTCGTAGTTTGCAATGAGCATCGATTCTAATATCCAAACAGAGGCTTCTCGCGCCAAGCACAAATTCGCTGTCAAGCGTAACAGCTGGCCCAAGACTCGTGGTGTTGCCATGAACCCCGTCGATCACCCTCACGGTGGTGGTAACCACCAGCATATTGGTAAGGCTTCTACCATCTCCAGGTATGCTGCCCAGGGTCAGAAGGCCGGTCTTATTGCTGCACGGAGAACGGGTCTGCTGCGCGGTACTCAGAAGACCAAGGAGTAGAGCGGTTGGCTGGGAAGTCATGGTCTCATTGGGATGGTGTTCTACTGGCTTGCTTGCACACAGGAATGGTTCTGCTGAGAGCAGAAGTCTGGTAGTCCGAGAGCAAGTTCAAAATGAATTTTTCGGCGCATACCACGCTATGGAAGCTATGGAATAAAATGTCTGTGATGTACAAATGAGCTCTCTCGAAATAGTGCCGCTGGTGTTTGGACAACGTCAATGATTTCACTCCCATGGTTCTCGAAGAAGAACTATCCATCTCTTAAAATCCACCAAGAGAAACTAAACTCGTAAGCTTCTTATTTCTTCACCATTGTCTCGCTGATGTGACATTCTCATCATTCTTAAGTCCACGTTTTGATATCCTGGATTCCTATTGCCGCAAAAGATCGGCACGCTATTATTATGGCTGCTCCCATCAAAATTGAACCTGGACCCCACCACCAACTTCCTTTGCCCCTCCATCTTCTCCCGACTTTTGGACTCTTCCCGACACTCAACGGACAATCTTTGGATCAGAGATATTATTCCGTCCCTGTTTGCACACACATTTCGCCATGGCCGCTCAAAAAGAATACCAGCTTCTCTGCCTGGAGAACCCTCTGCTTGGTATGCCAGCCGTTCATTCTCCCGCTGCTGCCCTCGATGTCAGCGCCAGCCGGTGATGGTTCCCCGAGTCGTACAGCTAACAAAAGTGTCGCAACTAGACATCCAGGCTGTCGGTGATCAGGCTCTGCTCGACAAGTACGGTCTCAAAGCCAACGATGCCATTCTCGCCGAGGAGAAGCACAAGCCTCTTTACGAGGATCTCCTGAACAACTACGACGCCAAGCTCATCGCTGGTGGCGCAGCCCAAAACACTGCTCGTGGTGCTCAGTACATCCTCCCCCCCAACAGTGTCGTCTACCTCGGTGGTGCTGGTAACGACAAGTACTCTGCTATCCTTCATGATGCCGTTAAAGCTGCCGGTCTCCGCGTCGAGTACCGTGTCGACCCCAAGGAGCAGACTGGCCGCTGCGGTGTTGTCATCACTGGCCACAACCGCAGCCTGTGCACTGATCTCGGTGCCGCAAACCACTACGATCTTGACCACCTGAAGAAGCCTGAGATCTGGAGCCTTGTCGAGAACGCCGAGTTCTTTTACATTGGTGGCTTCCACTTCACCGGTAAGGCGTTCCTGGGACAAATCGGGTTTACGTGTGCTCACATCTTGCGATTATAGTCTGCCCGCCTGCCATCATGGAGATCGCTAAGCACGCCGCTGAGCACAACAAGCCCTTGATCCTCTCTCTTTCCGCACCCTTCATTCCGCAATTCTTCAAGGACGTGGTTGATGCCAGCGCTCCATACTGGGACTACGTTATTGGCAACGAGACTGAGGCGGCTGCTTACGCTGAGTCTCACAATCTTCCCTCCAAGGAGCCTAAGGATGTTTGCCGATACCTTGCCGACCTGCCCAAGGAGAACACCAAGCGCAAGCGCGTTGCCATTGTGACCCAGGGTACCGAACCCACCTTGGTTGCCGTTCAGGGCGAGCCCGATGTCAAGGTTTTCCCCGTTCACGCTATTGCTCCCGAGGAGATCTATGACACCAACGGTGCAGGTGATGCGTTCGCTGGTGGCTTCGTTGCCGGACTCGTGCAGGGCAAGCCTATTGAGACCGCCATTGACATGGGTCAGTGGCTCGCACGCCTGAGCATCAAGGAGCTTGGTCCTTCGTAAGTCATGTCTTTCCATTCAAGCTATGTCCTCGCTGGATCCTCTACTGGCCAAAAAACGACCGAATCTTAGCTCTCTCATCACGAGAGAGTATCGTCCGCCAAGCATGAACGTCATACTAACTCCACTTTCATCGCTAGATACCCCTTCCCGAAGCAACAGTACCAGTCTTCTTAAAAAAAAGAGTGAATTCTTTTCCTGTTTGGATGACATGATGAGAGACTAGATTGTGGCGTTGAAGGGCAGAACCCATGGGAATTAACGGTTTCAACAACGGCGTTTTGCAGACATAAGGTGCGAGGCCCACGGGGATCGTGGCCCGCGTTGCATAGCGATTGAGCATCCTCCACGATGCAAGCAAGGGCATCAGCGCATTTATTATGCGGCATTTGATCGAAAAAAACAAAACAAGCAAATTGAGTCTGTCTTAGAGGACTACCATCTGCGCAGTACCCATATTCGTAACTTGCTTGTCACCAGTTGGGTCCGTAGCCGTTTCGAACAGTCTTCACAGGCTGCTGTGAGCAGACAGGGGTGACGCAGCCCTGATCATTCTCATTATTCTGAAGCCTTGAGGTGATAACCTGTTGCGGCCGGAGAGCCTCGAAGCATCGTTTGCTGCTGAACAGGACCGGCCATAGCAGCGTCCACTCAGGGGCGCTTGGGTTATGGACACAGAGAAGAGACTGCCACGGTGCGAGGAAATAAGCTGGACCGATGGTAGAGTGCTTCTTTTCTGGTCATGACAACGTGTCCAGAGAATTGTGTCTCAATCCTTTAATGCCGCGTCGAAGATGGCTGCATTATAACTTGATGTAGTGTTGTCAAGCTGCCGATGCCTTTCGTTGGGAACGGAGCTCTGCCACGAAATACTAGAGGCAAGTCCACGACCACCAGAATTTGATTCGCCAGAGCCATCCGGCATAGCAAGGGTTGGGGTACCCTGATAAATGCTACTGGGGTGAGAGAAAGCAGAGAAGGCAGAGATGTTAGATGAAGCTGGCATAGAGCCATTGGCGTTCAGTGCCCAAGGCGAGGCGGTCGAGGCTTGTCGAGGCCTTGGAACACTATGCTCAGGGGACCAATGGCTGAAGGAGGAGCTGCGCGGAGCACTTCCAGCGCCAGTGAAAGACTGCAGCAACTGATTCCTGTGGACGTCCCCTGACGAAGGTGATAATGGGCTTCTCAGTGGCGCAGATGGTCGATGCCGAGATAGTGCGGGAGCCCTGCCCGCTAGGGGTGATTGCAAAGATTCAGCCATGCGGCCATTCGGGCTCCCAGGTCCACCGAGGTCGTTCAGATCTTTGGAATGGCTCGGAAATTCCTCATGATTACCATGACTGCCTTTCTGCGGCGTAGGCGTATGTAGCCAGCCCCACGGCAGTTGCTCGAAGGTTGTCGGTATTATGCTGCCGCCAGGACTTCGCTGGGCGGGGAGCGAACCAAACACATCCTCGGCAGTAGCAGTGTGCAATCCGTAAGACGTTTCTGACGCCTTGGAGATATGGCCAGCCGGCTGCGGTGTCGGCGGCTTCAAGAAAGGCGTGAGCATGCTCATTACCGTGTTTTCAGTCTGATCGTTTGTAACTTCATCACCGTTCGTGAAATCGGACCACGTTGGTTCGTTGGGCTGCAAAGCATTCATCGAACTTGCTGAAAGCGCCACGGGTCTATTACCAGCTGCCAAGGAAGGCGCAGTTGCTGTGGTCTGCGACTGAATGCTGAGAGACTTTGCCGCCGATTCGCTTCCATTTGCTTCAGGTTCAGGATGTTCTCGGCTTGGTGAATATTCGAAGACGAGCGCCTGAGACACGATGCGATATACCAAGGGAGCGAACTCATCCTCTGCGAAGAAATAGCCAACCCGCAGGATATCCAGAAGTCGGGCCAGAGCCTCCAAGTGGATATCTGGGCAGACGTCTTGGTGTTCACGGCGAGGTTTCAGGTCTCCAGCTTCGTTGCAATAGCATCGACAGGCTCCTGGTACTTGATCGTGCTCCAAGGGCTGGAGTCCCCTGATCTCCAGATCTTCCGCAAGCAGGTATGGACAGGAAGCAAGATCTCTGTGCTCGGTTGCTTCTGCCGAAAGTAAAGTCAGCGCCCGACCAAGACTCTGGACCATTGCTGGAACCAAGCCTCCGGTAGCTTCAGGAGCGTTGAATATCTCTGTTCTTCGAGATGCCAGCCAGATCATGTAGATCCTCAGCATTGGGAGCAAGTAGCATATGGATTGAGGCAGATGCTCATCCCGAGGAGTTTCGGCATGCGACTTTCTGCCTTGCGCATGCCGATCAAGTTCGTTGCTCAGGACGTCGCATATAACAGTAATAAAACGGGCATTCAGCGCCATTGTGAAGCGTGCAAACTGCAAGTCGGTGTCGTTTTTCGATTCTTTTCTGCTATCAGCACGGGTATCTTGAGGTTGTGCATAATGTCAAACCTACCGGCATATTTTAAACCAGCAACGTGAAACGCTGCAATGTTTATGAGGATTGCCTTGAGCAAAATGTCTCCCGCTTCTGGGTCGGCAGACATCATGTTGAGGCGATGAGTGACTTCACCTTCGAGCTCGGCATGTTGGGAGAATGGTTCGCCTTTGTAGAAGAGAGCATGAAGTCGGATAAACCACATGGAGAAAGTATCGCGAGGGGTGGCCGACACTTGGCGGGGTGCTGGTGTATTTGGCGCACGAAGGTCCCTCAGTTTCGACTCAAGATTCCCCTTGGCATTCGGATGAGGCTCAGAAGTCGCCCAGGCCCGGTAGAATCGGTACACAACCTCCAGCTGGTTACCTTCATCCAGCTGGATAATGCCCATCTGGTGGTGGCCAAAGCCTGATTCGGGAAGCAAGTCATTTGCCAGCGCATAGTACGTCAGCGCAGAGTCGAAGCCGCCAAATTTCTTATACTTGGCTTGCACACGATAGCGAGCAAGATCTCCCAAGCGAATGAGAGTAGCGTGGCAAGACCTGAGGACTAAACAGTTGAGGTCGTCGGGGACAGGACTAATCATGTCGTCTGCACCAGCGTGCTCAACCTCGATACCGTTTGCGATGCGTTTCAGTTCCTTTATATCGTATCGTGCCGTGATGCGCTGGACGTATCCCTTGTAGAACTTTTGAGCAATGCGCAAGAAATTCTGGTACATTTTCTCAACCTTTCGCTTCTCCACGACGTGTGCGTTTCCCTTCAACTTGCCGAGGGCCCGTCGATATTCGGCGTTCACCGAGGTGTGTAGAGTCCAGAGGACGTTTTCGGTTTTCTCTCCAACGGCATATTTGAAATCGAGAAATATTGTCTGGACGCACGCGAGTCTCAGGGTCTCTAGAAGGCTGTCGATCTTCTCGAACTGCACGAGGTCGATTCCGTTCTCGGACTGTACTTTCTCCAGGTATTTCAAGAGATGCTTCCGGACTTTCATTGCGTGGCTGATTTGCACAAGTCAGCCGCCCATGTGCGCATATCGCCTTCTCACGGCCGGGGAAGGTTGTGCGACAGACTACCACGACATGCATGATGCACACACGATCCTCGGGAAACATCCCGTGACTACGGGGAGACTTACTGCCACGTTTGTCCAGCCTGTGTGGGCGGCGCATTGCTGTTCGAGGCCATGACGACAGACTCCGATCCCGTGGCTCCCAATCGAACTGAGAAAGGCCCAGCGAACTGTCGCCCCGCGGACGGCGCAGATTCTATTTCAAAAGGTTCTTTCTTCTCTAGACCGCCGTCTCAGACTCATGGTTCATCTCCTGGCGGTCCTGGCAGTCCATAACTGAGGATCGCGTGCGGTGTCGCGGAGGCGAATGGAAGTTGTTAGGTTGGGTAGGCGTGAATATGGATGGATATTGTGAAGACTCATTACATGAGTGATTATGGGCCGAAATAAGGTTGCTCAAGCCTGTACCAAAAATTCTTGCAAGTCCAGAGAGTAAGCTGCAGAAAAGATGGCGGTCGCAATCGCGCGAGGTATAATTGATCCAATCGTCGAACGAAACGCAGGTTGGTTCAAGCCGTCGCAAGCGTAAGTAAAGTGTTGATCCAACGAACCCCTCTGGACTTCCCGTCAGCCGGCCCCTCTCCGGTTGATCTCGCACTTTAGTGAATGAATGGCTGAGAGGGACATGATCATCAAAGCTCAAACTTCCCACTTCAGACACAATGCAATGATCATGTGGCCACCTACTTTGTGGAGTCCTTTTGTGTTTCCAGTACTGCTCATTCCTAGAGAGCTGTGACCTGGTCAAACAACTCGTGATGTCACTCGGTAACAGCCTAAGATCGTCGGCCACTCCAGGGTATTCCTTCGCTTTAGCCAGCATTGGCACGACGCGATCAGGTATATTTACTCCAGCTCCTGTGGCTACTTACCGCCTCTCTCTCACCGAAACAGGTGCGACGGCAATACGGTGCACGTCCCTTCTGAAGATGGTTGAACCTTGACAATCTTCGGGTAGGTACGGTTTGATTTCGGAGTGCGCACATCTGTTCTCCTCATTAGGCTTCTAGAAGCAAATCATCACAGGCTGGGTCACAATAAATTGAGAATGCGTTAGAAGAGGCCGAGTGGTTACCGAGTCATGCAGCTCCTTTCTTCCTTCCTGAATCTTGAACCAAAGAACGTTCCTCGAATTAGCATGTTCTTCATTATACTACGGTTCTTTACCTGAGAACCACCATGGAATCCTAGGCGCTGCGCTGATTGTACCTATTCATTGCTGAGTGATGTCGTACAAATGCTGGGTTTTTTATCCTGAATGAGTGCCAAATGATTCAGAGCTCTTCTCTGGAGAGCCAAGATTCTGGCCTGCTTCGATCTGTGGTGCTAATGTAGACGTGACTGTCCATCGTCAAGCATATGTCGTCCATAGCTTGGCTATACTGTTAGATAGAGGACAAATTCCAATTATTCACATCTTCAAAGTCGTCAAGGCGAACATGCCATTATCCCATGTAACATGCGAATAATGTCAGCCGTGAAAGAAAGCAGTGTAATATTGGCGGACTCAGCATCATGATACCTTTAGGGGTGAGCGGTGCCAAGGTCAAAAGAGCCTGACGGACGGGAGAAGAAGATCATATAATTGGATGGGAAGTCCCTAGTGCGTCTGACTGTTAATAGGAGATTGAAAGGTTACCGATGATAACCTTGTACCCTTTTCTGATATTCAACTACTAACCAAGGTCTGATAGTTCGAGCCTTTCCCAAGGAGCACTCTTCTTCTTCTGCATCTCTCCCCAAAACTCTCATCCTTTTCTTTTTTGCTTCTCTTAATGCATTTCCTGTCTATACATCGACTTGCACTTAACACAAGCCGCTTACGAGTTGGCTACAACCCTATAAACCCGAAAAAAGAGGGTGGGATATATGCCTCTTCTATTTTCGTGTGAATAATTACTCATACAAAGGTTGAAGATACGCCTTATCCTCACGGTGGCCCCTTTAACCCAAGCTGCGGACTGAGCTGCTCACGTACTTGTTTTTCTGTATGTATATATGTATGTATTATGCCTCGTTTCTCTGTTTCTCACATAACAACACTATGAAGTAGCCTCATGTTCCTGTCCCTGCCCAGGCATTAAGTTTGGAAATCCACGTTTTGATACATTATCGAACAGCTTGGAGCATGAAGATCGCGACAGTGGAATTTGACAAGGCATCCCCGCCAGCCAGAGAATTCGGCTTAGATTCCACAAGAATGGAAAGGTTTCACTGGAAGCTACTGGCTTGATCCGGGATTCAATTCCCTGTCTCCGAGCCTATCGATACGATGCTCACTGTTGGCGATGTCCTCCACGGAACAGTGGGTGGACTTAACCCTATCACAAATAAGCCTTGCTGGCCCGCGTCGGGCTGCCACACGGTATTGGTTGTAATTACTGCCAACGACTGTATGCAGAAGCTTAGGACAAGTCAATGTACTCAAAGAACGCCACCCACCCAATTACCTTTGTTCAGGGTAATGCTGTGGAAGACAAGATCTGTCGCATTGGGGATGACTCTTAGTAACCCTCCTGGCAAGGTACCACAGGTATTTAAGCCAGCAGGTGAGCGGACTAGTACTAGCAACCTTAGGTAAGGTACCTTGTATCACAAGCATTGCCCCGCCATCATCTTGAACTTGTCCGCACTTGAACCACAATAAACTCCAAGTCACTTGAAAACTCGCTGTCTTCTCAGGTCAATACTATTCGTCCTTCTTCAATACAAGAGGCAGTTGCTCCTCGAACATCTAGCTAGCTCAAAACTTCCGACGCTCTGCCAGATCCCGAGTTGCTACAGTGCGAGCGGTTTGCGCATCACATCTAATGTATTTGAAAGCCCCATCTCACCGCAACAAAAGGAAGAATGAAGCGCTCACGCGAGGCTGAAGAGGACTCGAGCTCAGAGCCAGACTCGCTGAGTGCCCCAAGTCCTGTTCAATCGGACCTTGGCCTCCGTCCTGTGCGCAAAATCACGGAGCTTGACACCGCTGTTATCGACGAAGGCGACGACAACAGGATCGAGATGAAATGCTATTTGCCTCCGCACAATGAACCCCTCACATTTAACTCGTACGAGGACTACGAAGCACATTATCGCAGCTATCACACGAACCGATGTCTGGACTGTCGGAAAAACTTCCCCTCTGAGCATTTGCTCGGAATTCATATCGAAGAATGCCATGATCCCCTTGTTGTTGTCAGGAGAGATCGAGGAGAGCACACTGTCAGTATAAGCCAGCCCGTCTAATGATATGCCCTACTGATCATCCATAATCGCAGTATTCGTGCTTCGTGGAGGGATGTGAGCGCAAGTGCTTGACACACCAGAAACGTCGGATGCATCTGATAGACAAGCACATGTACCCAAAAAACTACTTCTTCGGTATCACCAAAGATGGCATAGACGGACGGCGATCTCTTTTGAACGACCCCGCACGCAACAGGCGCAGATCCTCTGCCAGCACACCGAGCAAGGAATCCCGTCGGCGCACCAGTCTCGTTGCGGAGCCGGGCTCGAAGAGGCCCGACGACAGTAAACAGGGAACAGCCGAGAACAGCAGGAAGCCAGAGGCGTGTCACACCGATGTCACCGGCGAGCAACCGGATACTACCATGGCAGACCTAACAGGGGCCATGTCTGCCCTCAAATTTGTTCCTCCAAGTGTTCGATTCGGCAAGGGTCGCGCGGGATTCTCGAAGCGGTAGCATGGCGACATGATCGCAGGAGACTTTTTTGCATAGCATTAGGATCAAAATAATGAATTGATGACAACACGGCCTTTGAAAACCCATACCTGAGGCAATGCTATCCCCTCGTCCCTGAATAACGCCATTTCAACCCGGTGAAGAATTCCCCTGCGTGCATGTCCAAACTCGGTTATCTCATTGAGCATGCCGAAAGGGGGACTGGAAGTGATTCATTATCGTCCATCTGTTCACTTAATCACTTGAGGCGCAACCTCGACAACCGCAATTGACGCATTGAAGATCGTGATCATTCTTCATTTGCGCACGAGGAACTCGGCAGA
Source organism: Sarocladium brachiariae (assembly GCA_008271525.1). Classification (NCBI taxonomy): domain Eukaryota; kingdom Fungi; phylum Ascomycota; class Sordariomycetes; order Hypocreales; family Sarocladiaceae; genus Sarocladium; species Sarocladium brachiariae. Next base: position 3,194,134 of record RQPE01000001.1, read on the forward strand.
CGCAAGTGCTGTTGAAGTTGGTTTCCTTTGTTTGAACGCAGCGCAAGCAACAAAGCTGTTTTTAGGTTGACTTTGTTAGCAGAGCTGCATGTTGGAAAAAAAGTACAGGGGATAATTGACTATACCTTCTCGTAACCTTGCTTCTTCCACTTTGCGATCAGCATTGCGTCTGCGTACTTGTTCTTCAGGAGCCAGTCGTATAGTTGTTTGCTGATAGCTTCCTTCTCGTAATAAAGATCGTAGATGTATCGACTCCGCTGATGTGAAATCTGGAACACTTCCCACTGGGCTTGGTGCTTTGGGCCGGGCGGCGGAGGTTTGTTTTGGGCATCCTTCATCTTGTTCTCGAATATGATCAGGTCAGTCTCGATATCGCTGAAGCCCTCCGGTGGGGGCTTCCTTTTCGAGGCATGACGAATAGCGGGCATAGCGTGTGTAGGAATCCGGAAAATAAGAATCTGAAGTCCAGACGTGTGGTCAAGCTTCAGGGCGTGGTGGAAGCTGACAAACAATGGTGATCTTGCATGCGAAAGGCAGATAGATCTTCATTCCTCAGCCTCGCCGGAGGTTGCGTCAAGGTGTGGCTAGTGCGTGAGGCGGTGTGCAGTGTCACGTGATATGTTGAAGCTAGCTCATACGACCAGGCTCACCTCGGGATCTGCCAGTGCCAACGACGAGGGTATTCATAGTGTTGAGAAGCATTGAATTGCGCCCACCATGGCTATCACACCTACGCAATTCGCCAAAAAGACGGCACAATGTGAGTAAGCATAGAAATTGCCTGTTACGACTATTCCTGACCTTTGTGTGTAGCTGCCAATTGGTCCGAGGCCAAGCGCCGAGTCCTCTCTTCCTACCGCGAATGGCTCCGAGGAGTACGCCCCCCAAACCGTTCCAACCCGACCGATTGAGATTCCCGTGATCGACGAGATACAATTTCGGGTGTAGGGCTCGCTAGAAAGAGAGAGAGAGACTGACGCGAACCATTCAGGCGCCGGAGATCCAGACCATGTACAACATGCCCATGCCGATCTCTACTATCCGCACGCGAATAAGGCAAGAGTTTGAGCGCCAGCGATACGTCAGCAAACTACCCATCGTTGACGTGCTGCTCTTTAAATCCAATGCCGAATATCAGGTACGAGAGGCAGCCCTCAGAGGCTCTGTGGTCCACGCAAGGACAGATGCATATATACTACCATGGGATGCTGACGGTTATGGCTGCGGAGTAGGAAATGATGAACTTCTGGAAGCAAACCACACACGTCATGTCATACTTTAAGGAAGAGAACTTCAGGGGAGAGAAGAGGCTTCCCTCAAGCTTTATGACCGGTTTCCTCGAGGTAACCCCCCCCTTCTCAAAACGGGCTGGAAATACAAACCACTGACCCATGCCGTACAGGGACGCAATTAAGGCTCAAGGGGATCACGGTTAGACGAAGCCTGTGTATATATTTCCTTTTAGACCTAAATGAGAACCCAGAAGATGGCCAAACAAACGCCGTTTTATATGCCCCCCCTCGTAGCCTCCTTCATTGTGAGGAAGAGAGCAGAAGATGAAAATAGAACCTCGTCTCCCTCATGTGGAAGCACCCGATTACCGCTCAATTCCATGCTCCTCGTTGAAAGCCTGCCTCTTGCTGGAGAATTCGCCGGCAACAACATCACATACATCCTGCAGATCTGCCAAGCCCTTCTGCAAGGCATCGACAGCGGTGCCGCCTATCGTCGCAAGAGATATCAGTCACGGAGCCCTTATTTTCACGTCTGCATTCAAGCCTGAGGGAGGGAGACATACTGTACATCTGGATACGAATGTTCATCTTGGGTTCTGATGGGTGAGGAATGGCGTAGGCGCAGAACTCAACATCCGGGCTGAGGACGCAGGTTAGCATATGAGCCAGGGAAAGAAACCCGCAGGGACGCGACCGTACTTCTTCATGATGATGTATCTCAGCGCATTTCCAAGGGTATGTCCCTCATCGGTGAACTCGAATGAAGCAGCAGAGTCTGTTGAGCCAGGCAACTGGAGAAAGGGTTGATTAGATGTTCTTGCAAAATCAGTACCAGCTGTTCACCAGGGATCGCTTACTATTCGGACTCTCTGAACCTCTTGCTCCTCCTCTTGCTCCTCCTGATCCTCCTCCTCAAGCACATCTCCAACAGGGCGAGCGTCAGGCTGCGCGGATGTGGGGGCGTCGTCCATGTTCACATCATTTTGGGAGGATGCGTCCCTCTCCCTCGTCCTGCCGGGCATGGTGTCCTGTCTGAGCTGAAGGACTTGCCAAAAAAAAAAAGAGTCCCGACGACGGCTATTGCACTAAACTTCTGCAATGATAGGCGGAACTTGTCTGAATGGCAAAACTTTGATGGAATTGATGAATGCGCCTGGTTGCCCGCATGTTGAATGAGGCTTCTCATCTAGAAATTTTGTCAGCAAAAAAAGGTGGTGGGGCTCAGTCACGCTCTTTGGCTGGCAGCCATCACAGAGTGGCCCACATTGTTCCGCTGTCAAGACCAAAAGATCTCTCCAACTGTGACCACAGCATCATTGCCTAGGGACTTTACTCTACGATGCGCAGCTTAGATACGAAGTCTCCGTCAATGCAAATAGTCAGATCAATGCCAAATCTACGGTTTGTGGGATTTGTTGCCCCGAGTGATGCCGCAAGGTGGCATTTACATCGAGCCTCGGCCACCGATTGATGGAACCATCTCTTCCGAGGCTAGCTGTGAGTTTTGCAACGTCTCGTCGTGAAGCTGCTCACGTTCGCATGGTCGCCGATTATTCCCACAAGATGTCAATGGCTACATCATATCCTGTGTCGATGTGCGCGATATTTCTCCTCCGTTGAAGGAGACAATGTCGCCAAGGAGAGCTTTCGGAAGCTACACATTCATAGTGAGGGAACCCTACGTTGTACAGGTAAAACCAGAATTAGCGAGCTACTGCAGGCAGGGTCATATTCATTAGACATGATTCCGCGTGTGTGCGATTATAACCTTGTTTGTTGAGGTTTTCCCGCCGGCGTAGTGCCGGATCGACGCAGTTCCGTGGTCAAGAACAGGCGCTGTGTCTCGTGGTAGAGTTGCATCCATCTGATCCCACCATTGTCGCGCATAGAGAGCTTCTAGATGTTGTCAGGGTAAGAGAACAGCCATGCTGAGCGGGGTAGAAGGGCAAGTTCGGCTGTATCGATCTGGACACTCGGCTTCTGGTGCTGACATGTCGTTGCGATTGCGATGTGAGAATATTATGCCCTTCAAAACGGCAGAAGGCTTCACGAAGCGACGCCCTCCAGAGTGGGTTCGATACAGTCCAATGCTTGCCAGAGCTGGGAGGGCCCCGAAAGTTCTCGGTACCGTGGTTGGGATCGGAGCCTGACACAATATATTGGATCTCATTCGATATAGTGTCAGGTGTGTGCACACCTTCACTGGCCAGATTAGTCACTACCACGTGTGTGAGCAGACATCAGCGTCTCCTCTGCCTTCATGCATACTCGGCTATATGACAAAGGCTCAACTACTTGTAATAGTCCTGAGGACTGTTCGGCGAAGACGCTCGAGAACATGATGCTGGGCACACATTGTCCACCAGCTCGTCGACAGCACTGGCAACGAGAACAATGCTTCGAGTGTTAGCAGAAGGTCGAAGAGAGCATTGTGGTATCGCAAGTGGACTATACAGGACAGTACTGCACAAAGGCATGACAGTCACGCCCAGTAATACAAAGACTAGTTGAGCTGAATGGGAAGAAACCAGAAAAACGGAAAGGCGAGGGGGGTGTGCGCCAATCAAGCCGGGACAGAACCGTGACCCAATCAACGCGATTAACGCGGTCAGTCTCCCCACCTTGAGGCCCTGACCTGAGACGGTGTCTCAGGTGAAACCCACAATTGTCCATCAACCACAGCAAAATGTTCACAAAGCACAGCTACTTATACTATTACTTGTTGTACGTACAAAGGGGAGTACTACCACAAGTACTTGTCCTTGCAAGTTGGAAATCGTTGAGCCCTGGTATCTGCAAGCACATGTATGCTAGTATAACAATAGGAGGCGGAAGACAGAATTTTACCCATAAAGTGATGCCTCATATTGCCGGAATAGACTGCAAGAAGGAGCCTCAGCTTGATGTGGGGACTTTGACGTGACAGTAGTGTAATAAAGTAAGTAGCCGAAGAGACTTGTTGCGTGTTGTTGCTGGCCAGATGGTGACTTTTCGATTTTTTGCTCCTCTCACTGTCTCGTAAATGCATCTACGACTGCATATAGGATACGAGTGGACAAGCCAGTGGGACGCTGGTATCTTCTCAAACAAGTTCACCGAAAGCGGTGCTAAATACTACGTACTGTACGGAGCACTCCAAACTCCCTCAACACCGACTGAGCCCATCCCACCCGGTTCAAGTGCAGTTGAGGATCATTTGCCTTGGATCCAGGGTCCATAACGGGGTTTCACCAACATTAGTATTCAGCCTCCCACCGTAACCTGTTTGAGGAAGTTGCAGTCAGCCTTGGCCAGTTGCTTGACTAGTTATAAATGTATCAACAATCCCTTGATCATGATCACGTCTGCAAGTCAGCCAGCTCGGTGCAGCGCGCTGGAGAAAGCTATGCTAGTGATATATGTTTGAATTTTAGGAGTTGGGGGGAATTGAAGGCCTAGAGAAACGAAACCCTTGAGCTGCTGACATACGTCTGCTAACTTATTGCACTGGAGGCCTTGTCCAGTATGGCAGTGCTGTTAGCAAAGCAGAAACCACCATTAGTACCTACTAAGCTATGCCATACCTTACTTTGTTGAAGATGCGGCTGCCTAGGGCTGTTGGGGAACCGTCTCGGCGACAGTGGCGGTCACACAGGAGCGAGTGCCTTCGTCAGCGGAGGGTCTCCATCTCGTATCCTTCATTTTCCTCATGTCGTGCATCGTGTGGCGGATCCCTGAACGAACACTATCATGTTTTCAGGGCGAATGCCTGTCACTATGGAATAATGATGTCCGTACGGAGTACGGAGCATGACAGATGGCGAAACATTCTCAGGCACGTCTATCAAACAGCCAGGACCAGTGCGAAGTGGGGCTCAATGTCTGCGACTTGAGACGGAGATCTTCAGGGCCGGTGCTGCAAGATGGGTTTGAGCCCGAATTTAGGGGGGAGGGGCGTTGCGTGAAGCTTTCGGTGGTGTCCCTTTGGCCCGCACGGTAGGTGGCGGAGTGACAGATAACAGGGGACCAGGATGAGCGGAGGCTTGCATCGAAACTCAACCACGATCGTAAGGTAATTAGTTTAGAGCCTATTGTTTCTCGATCTAATGAAACCTCCCAAGAGGCTAATTAATTTTTTTTTTTTTTGAGAAATGATCATGTGCAGATCTTGGTCTGCCTCAATGTCCTGATTCATGATGCTTAGATCCCGTACTCTCACGACTCCCTCTGCTTGTCGAGTGAGTTTTCTTAGTAATTGGCTGTGGCCTATGGATACCATAGCGATGCCCACTATGTACACGACGTGGGATCAGGCCTTTGGCCCTTGTTCTGCATCTTGAACCTGGCCTGTCTTGCAGATCAAGGGATAGTGCTTCACCGCTGGTCAGCAATGTAAACCAGACATGAGGCGTTAATGGAGCGGGTTGATCGCGGATTATGGAGCAAAACGTCAGTGGGCCACAAGTGATATCCATGATCAAAGGCACGGGACGTGCGACCTGGACGTCTATGTAAGTATATGTAAGAGTTACTAAGAAGCGGTGTTCCGTGATTCGGTGAAGTGCATCCCGTTCTCGACGTTAGTTCAGGTGGATTGACGGTCGTTGGACTGGGGTTGCTCAGAAGTGGAAAGTGGGCACCGTCAGCAACTTGAAGCTGCACAAGGCGATAGAGATCGCCATTGGCTAGGTGGCGAGGAGCCGTCGATTGACTTATGCTGATGTCGCGACACCAGTTGAAGATAGTGCGTGTTTGGCGACTCAGCGACTGATGAAAAAAAAGGGGTAGGCACATGTCAGCGATGAGAGGGTTTGCACGATGCGCTTCGGGATTGACAGCAACCACCACCGTAATTACCTCACGATTCACTCGAGGTGGGCGATGCAGTAGACGAGACGAGAGACGCAGCAGACACCTGATGATGCCCAGAATAAGATGAAGGAAGTCGCGCCATACTTTTTAATGGTCACGCGTGGAGTATACCATGACAATTGCAGCACTACAACTAGTGATTATAGACTACTACCTATGTACTTGTAGTTCTAAGGTACCTAATATCTAGGAATAATACGGAGTAGCACGAAGTAGAGGTATATGTACTCCGTACAAGTAGTACATATTATGTAGTAGTTAATTACTGCTACATGTATGTTGAACCAGGTGGTGGTTGGGTGCCGTGGTTGGCCTGGCTCGCTATTCACACACCCTTTCACAGGTCACAGCCATGCCACGTTAAATTGTGAGCGACAGGCACTGTACTCCGTAGCCCCCCTAAAGCAATCATCATCATAGTGGGTTGAGCACTATTCGCATTCAAGCCGAAGGTCAATTACCCCTTGCCAAGTTCCTTATTCACGCCCCCTCCTCCGCCAGCAGCACACACCCCTTGACCCTGGTCCCTGGCCGCGTATCGCATGGCAGTCGCGGTGCGCCAGTGCTTCAGAACGCTGTCGCACACACGCTCTCCAGGCGCTCCTCACGATGTTGAGCCCCTCCCGGACACCCAGGGCCACCATCAACCTGCATCGCCCAGTGGCCCCCTTTCATCAACAACGCAGGAGGAAGACGAACTGTGTGCCAATCGCGGGGTGAGGGAGGCAGGACCTCGCCTCAGACACTTGCCAGGAGTTATGGTATTATTATGGTACATGTTTGAGCAAGGGACAAGTCAAGTCTGGGAAAATCCTGCGAGAAGAACAAAGACCCATGGTACTTCGTAATATTCACAGCATTCAAATAAAACATCACACCCCGTCTCGTTGATGCCCCTCCTCCGCCATTTCGATTTCCTTTCCCTCTGCCACCTTTCAGATTTTCAGAGAGGGTATCTTCAGCCCTGCCCTGCCCTGCCTTGCCCTGAACTCGCCCGGCCTTTGTCTCAGCTCACCTAATACTTGTACAAACCACCTCATTCGCGACTCGAGAAACAAATCCCGAACTGCGGTTTGACCAGATCGAAATCCAGCAAGCAAACTTCTTGATATTTCTTTTGTCTTGTCTTGAATGCGGACGCCCAGAATAAGCAAACCCCCAATTGATCAGAGGCCCCTCCTCCGAAGGAAGCTTTCGTTCGGTGACGACCACCAGTGATTGATCCCCGAGCACCACACCACACCACACCACACACCACGGCTGCACGACGACGACCCCGTCCTGGACCAATCCCACCTACCGCCCTCCTGTCGCCCTTGGTGCCGGGTCATTCTATCGTGCAGAGTAACCTTGCATTGGCCGGTCGCTGTCCTCGGCGCTTGCAGCAGTGGGTTTCTGTCTCTTGCACTTTGCACTCCCTCTGAGGTGTTCGTCTGCCTCCAAAGCTGAACGAGCGTTACTCTCTTGGGTGCCCTTCTCGTGTGTTCGTTCGCACAGCTCAAAGCCGCCTCGACGCCACTGCCCTTCACGTTGCCAACCGGCGCTTGCGACCAACGTGAACCCACATTCGCCCTTCTCACCCGCTGTTTCACCATTCCAACCTAACTCGACACAGTCAGGGTCGGGCACACCATCTCCTCTTTCGTACTTCCTTCACTGCGCTACGTTGCGCTTCCTTGATACTCTGCCTACACTTCCCCTTTTGCACGGCTTGTGCCTCTTGTTGCACTGCATCTTGTCGAGTCTGGTCGCCTTATTGCGACTGTGGTTCCTTGATTTGACAAGATTCTATCTGCTGCATCTTGCTGACCTCGTTCCCTTTTTCCCTTTCCTTAAACAGCCCGACACCTTGGTCAATTCTACTACACTTCGAGATCAACGCATCCACTGGATCAGTTCGCTTGTGTCAGCTTCCCTTCTCGCCGCAAACCATCAAATCTCACCTTTTGCGCGGCTGCATTCCAGCCGTTTCATGATCAACGACGGGCCGTAATCGCCCTCAGATCAAGACTGGCAGACTTTGTGTTCGGTGCAGGCCTCGATTCAAACAAACGCTGGGCTGGTCTAGCCCTGTGATCCAGTCTCCAGCAAAAGTCGAACAGTATGAGTACGGTAATTGCAATGGCACCCTCTCCTGCCCCTCACGAACGACCTTCTTTTCCTTCGTCCGATATGGCCGCTCCGTCCTCAGCAGTCGCGCCTTCGAGCGCATCACCTCCAGCGAAGAGGCTGCCTGCATCACAAAGTGCTAGCGCTGCTCCAGCCCAACGCTCCGGCAGCGGCAGTCCTCGTGGGCAAGTAGCGATCACGTCCAAGTCCTCACCTCCTGGAGCGTGAGTCTAGCCACCCATTGATCTCTGTGACCTGAATCAGTTGTGCTGACGAACGCAGTTCTCGTGTCTCTGGCCCCGGTGCTCCCAAGATTGTTATCAAGAAGGAACCTCAGTCACCCACGCAGCCCAGCTCTCGACCCCGACCCAGGAAACTCGATCTCTCGAAAAACACAATCTCAACAAATGGCAACCAGCCACAGTCTGCTCGTCCTTTGACGGCGAGAGACAACCTTGGTATTCAGGAAGTCGGAATAGCCTGCTTGTCGCCAGGATTCGTGACGCAGGACCCCGTGATGAAAGAACAACTGCAACGGAGTATCTCGGTCCGGGAACAGCAGCGTCACATTATCGAGTCAAGATTACACCAGCAGTCGGCCAAGGGAGACGGCCCGGATAGGGGAGAAAGCTCAGGCTTTGCTGCGAAGACGCCTGGCATGTCAAGTCGGAACAAGGCGCGTCCAGGATTGTCTATTGTTGCTCCTTCTCATGAGCAGTTTGCGAACGAACGTGTTATCCAATCCGCACCCTTGGGACACAGCTTCACAGGACGCAACAACCCTGCCCCGCCATCTCGTCATCTTAATCAACAAGGCTCGAATCTCTCCAGCACATCTCACATCCACCACGTGCCAGCAACACAAACGAGCCATCGATTACCTCCAATTAGCGATGTCTTCGGTGGGGGCTTGTCTGCTCACCCGGAAAGCTCCCACAGTCAGTTCTACGCCAACAACAGCTCCCGAGCACCCTTGACATCTCCTGGGCATCCGCCACCTCCGGGCCAGGCGCCTACGCCCGGCCGCCCCCGCGAATACAAATCTGCCGAAGAAGCGCAGGCTGAGCTGGCGGGTGGCCGAGCTGAGCTGCTCCCAAGGCTCGTTCACTATGGTGGCCACCAACCCCCAACGCCCCCCTCCCCTGCTCCCGGCTCACGGTCTATTGACAACGCCCCCAGTGGCAGCAAACGCCGGACACGAGCCGAGTATGAGGATGGAGGCAGCCCACCGCTCGGCCATGGACCCTCAACCAGTCGTCGTGGTGGACCATTTGGGGCTGGAAGAGACTCTCCTGAAACGCAGCGGGCGAAGAGGGAGGAGTTCCTGCGCCTCTGCGAACGGGCCTGGGACCTCTTCCACTCCTAAGCCCTCTTGATCACCAACAACCTCAATCTCTTTTGGAGTTTCGCACTTCTCATGGCGTCTGCAGTCCTGGCGTCAGTTCAGCATCACAAGGCTGCTCCTTTTCTCGCACTGGTGGGCTTAAAGCCCTCTCTTCTTTTTTTCCCATATGAGATGCATGTTCTTGCGAATGGCTTAATGGACCGAGATACCAGACAGACTGATGGCTGGGTGGATGACAACGCGCCAGGGCAAGGGAAAGGAAATAGGGAGGGGTTTGGATCAAGGGATACAACGTTTCCTACCTCAGGCGTTGCATGGATATTCATAACGGGAGGACGACATGCCTAGCATATTTTCATGCTTCTGTTGCGCACTTTTCCCTTGGCTGGACGGCTTCGGCTTTGGTGCTCTTCATCTTCCATATTCATCATATTGCGATTCCTTTGCAACCCGCAAGGATTCTATTATTTATTTCAGCAGGTGTTTACCGGCTTGACGCTTGCGTCGTTAATGTAAACGCCCTGATGATAGTTAACATGATTAAAAACGACTGTGTTACCCAGGTCTATGTGCCTTGTGACCCTCATGACGTTCTAGCTCACCATGTTGCTTCGGAATCGAGCGTGTCAGGATAAAACCGCTGAGTACACGGAGCAGAATGTGGCCTGCTGTCCTCGAAAGACAAGACTTCCAGGAGCACAAGTCAGGACGCTTCTCCAACAACGCAAAAACAATCGGTAACTACCCATCTTTCAGAATTCGGCTTGCTCCATTTTTTCCCACTTGGCTCATGTAGGTCACGTTCATTCACGTCCATTTGTTGTCCTCGTAAGGCCCTCTCCATCGCAGGGACCACCATACGCCATCTCATGAATTATACTGGTCGGTCATCTACAACCGACAACCCAGCTTTCTATTCAGCCTGGAGCTTTCCCCCCCTGGGTCTAGTCTTTGTAAAAGAAATAATAAAGGGGTGGTCTGTTGGAATCATAATGCATAAGCCCTAAAGAGAAAAACAAACCAAACAAAAGAGGAAAAATGCTGAGCTTCTTCTCTGGGCAGCTGATATATACATATAATACATACAAATGGCTTGTGATAAAGGAAATCCCGAAAGAGAAACAGTCAAAATGACGAGAAGGCCTGGAAACGTGGTCTTTGTCCGGATCAAAGGGTTCCTCCGATGATTTCTAGAAGAGAAGAAACAAAATGCTTGACATGTATACCAGAAAGCTCCAAAAAAGAACCTCCTCAGCCGACGTAGACGTTGGAAAAAACGTGCCAGACGACAGACGGGGGAAGGGAAGGGGGGGGGGGGGGGGGGGGGGGGGGGGGGGAGCCCCTTTTCTAATACTTTCTGATACCATTAGTATCTAATAGAAGAATTGATGAGAAACATATTTTCATAATGAGAAACCAGCCCAACCTCCCACCCATGACAACATAAATCAAACCAGTACACAATGCTTGTGGGAAAAAGACAGGTCCTATGCTTGTGCCGTGCCCGAATCATCGAACCCCCCCTCTCTCTCTGCCTTCCTCGTTGGCGGGAAGTATTCAGTGAGCTGCGCGCCAGAACTCCTATGCTTGGGGCGTTCCGATGTGAAAGAAAATAAAATGGGGAGCGTATCACGAAAGGTGTGCTCGTAAAGAAATCATCGTTGTCTAGTGGCAACGGCAGAGAAGAAGAGGAAGAGAAAAGACGGAAGAAGAAGAAGAAAAATCAGGTCTATGACTTTATGTGCAAGTTGACCGTTAAAGGCCCTCCTCTCCGGCCTTGCAGAGCTTGATCTCTCGCACCCATTCCGATCTTAGAACCTGGGCGGCGGTCAGTCGGCGGGTTGGGTGGGGATCGAGAACTGAGTAGATAACGTTGCGACAACGAGCCTGTCAATCGAGCAGTTAGTCCATGAAACCTGCAAAAGGCCTTTTGACCAAGCCGTGATCAACTTACCCTGTGCAGAGATTCAATGGGGCCGTAGCCCTCCTCGTCCCGCCTTCCAGCGAGGTATCTGGCGTAAAACTCGTCGTCGTCTTTCTTAGCAACACGCCACAAGTGACGACCAGTGCGCATAGCCATGTAAATAACACCGCAAGCCCAGACATCGACAGCTCGAGCGTCGAATTCCTTGTCGGTGTATTCTTCAGGCGAGATGTACGGAGCTGAACCGCATAGACCAGATACCATGTGGGCATCCGTTTCCCAGGCCATTCTGAAACATTCACCGTTACCAAAATCGGTGATTTTGATGGCACCTCGTGTAGTCAGGAGAAGATTTTCAGGCTTGAGATCACGATGGGCAACACCCATCTCATGTAGATACTCGACTCCACGCATGATCTGCTTAAAAAAGCAGTCTGCCTCTTGGACTTCGAGCTTGCCGCTGGAGAGGACGAGTGTGTAGAGATCCCCTCCGGCGCAGAACTCCATGACTTCGCAGTAATCACCCTTAGCATCCTTGAGTAAGTCGAGCGTGTGGATGACATTGGGGTGGCGGAGGGAGGAGGAGATGCAGAATTCGGCCGTGAGGCGCTTGCTGTACTTCTTCTCTGTCTCCTCCGGTCTCCTCCGAAACTCCTTGACGGCGAAGAGCTTCTCACCATTGCCGGTGGTCAGCTTCTTGTGAGATATACGGACAATGCCGAAAGCACCCTTTCCAACAACCTCTTGACATTTGCCATACTTCTCGACGAGAGTGGTGGGAGCGGCGACACCAGTCTTCTTTTCTTCGCTCGCGGCTTCCTTTTCCTGGCGCAAGGTGTCGACCCAACTAGAGACGAGGGACAGGTCGTTCTCCGGCTGCGGCTCGTGCTTCTTACCTATCAAGGAGCGCCACATGTCAGACAGCTTCTCCTGTCTGCGACTTGACTTGAGATGATGCTCGTGGCCACCGCCCTGGGACTCGGGGAGAATGACGAAGCGCTGTGGTTTCACGGGCGTTGCCGATCGTTCACTGCCGTTTTCGGAGTATGATTCCTTGCGCTGAGTCGCCTTGTCGCGTTGAGCGGTAGTGGAAGCAGCAGCAGGGGCCGCAGGAGTTGGGGCAGGGGCCGTGACAGCGGGAGAAGCAGCGCTGTTGAAAGACGAGCCTCTTGATCGGCCGGAAGATTCGCCCTGCTGTGAGGAGGGTGCGGCATTCTGAGCTGGCGGAGCAGCCTTGGGGATGTCGCCCTTGTTGGAGAACATGCGAGTGAAGCGTTCCTTCACGCTCGACTTGTGCTCTAAGGGTTTGAGGGAGCCATCGGGAGTCGGAGGTGGCGAGGTGGCGCCGTTGGCAGGAGACGAAGTGCCATTCTGAGGTGTCACGAGAGGAGACTTGGCTGGCGCATCCTGCGACTTTAGAGAGGAAGGCTTTGAGCTGGCGGCAGAGGCAGGCTTAAAGTCCACGGGGGCCGTCGGCATTTTCGTCGGAAAAGCTCCAAGAGAAAGAGAAACGAAAAGAAACGATGCGCAGAAGAGGTAGCCGCGCGTCGAGGGTTGGAGGGAGAAAGAGAGAGAGAGAGAGAAAGGCGTGCCGGGAGCGAAAGGTTGTTTGTGATTTGTCAAGGCGGCAAAGGATGCGTAGGATGATTCTGTGATGGGATTCGAGGTGAGCGGATCCGGCGTGGTGGGCGTAGGCTTCGGCTTCGTATGGTTGGTGATGGGTGTAAGCTGGGCAGGCAATGGAGACGAACGTGTGGTCAGGGCGTCGCTGCGACCAGGGCCAGGTTCAAGGGTATCTGACAAGGATTTTACGGTAGGAGCTATAGATGGAACTTGTCGTCGATTCTCCTCGGAAGGGCTCCCAATGGCGAAATCAAGGAGAGTGAAGAAATATTGGAGGAGGGGAAGGTGGGCGTGGCGTTGGTAGGATGGTGGGGAGCGGGTTTGAATTCGCGGTCGACGGCGTCTTTTCAGAATGGCTGAAGCTGGAGGAGGATGGAGGGATGGATTGATGGGTTCAAGGATGCCAAGAAACCAATAAGAAAGGCGGATGATGGCAGACTTGAGCAAAGGAAAAGAAAAGAGAAGAGAAGGAGAATGCAGGAGGTAAAAAAACGCCCGGGCTCAGGCCCCTAGGACGGGGAGGTCGTTTGGGGGAAGATGAAGACGAACAAAACCGCAGTTGAGTGGTGGTGATTGAATAGAGGGGAAGTGAGATGTTGGTGGTCTGGTTCTTATGGAGGAGGAGGGAGGCGACCGAGGCGAGGTGAGGCGAGGAGGGGAGGAGGAGGAGTAGGAGGAGTAGGAGGGAGAGCCACCAGGTGGGATGACTGAGTGAGGGTGAGGGAGGCAGAGTTGGCGGGGTTTGAAAGGGTCAGTCGGTTGGTGGTGTTGGTGGTGGTGGTGGAGGATGGACAGTGCACTGCAGTTACTGCTGCACAGTACTCCGTACTTAGTAATACAGTACGGTTAGTGGCAGTTACAGTGGTAGTCAGTATGAGTAAGAGAGGCCTTTACATTAGAAAACGCTGCAGCCAAAAAGCAAACAGGGAACAACCAAAGGACTAGTAGGTAGTAGCTACTCTGTACCCCAACTACCTACCTACTTACCATACTGAATTACCACCTTGACTAATTGTATTTGCACCTACGTGGAGGGGGACCCAGCGAGGAGAAGTACCTTGGCCAAGACAAGAAGATCGCAAGCGGCAATGGGCCACCTTTTGGATAGGTCCTTGGAAAAAAATAAAAAAACCGATACTAGGGAATTGTGGTACACAAACATGTATATTCAGTAGTAGGGCGTGTGGCGCTGCGGGGGAGAGCGGTTAGGTACAGATCCGGATTCTCGGTCTTGAGCTCTACCGTGCTCTGTAATCAGGTAGTCAGTCAGTCTACCAGTCAGTCTACTGTGCTGTGTGCGTGTTTCTGGTGGCTGTGGATGATGACGGATCGATGGATGGAATACGGTAAAGGAAAGGTGTGTGAAGAACAGCGGGTAATCAGGGCTCGAAGCGGCCTGGCGTGAGGGAAATTCAGGGTGCTCCGAGAGCGTCACGTACAGTAATTTCTAGCATATGTACTTGTTGGCCCCGCTACAGGGAGAACAGGTAGGTAATAGTAACTCACTGGCGGTACTAGGTAGAAACCAGCTGTAGGGAGTTTTTCTCTCAGCAGTGAGTTGCAGCACCTTTTGTTCTCCTGTACAAGCGTGGGTTGGATGTGCAGTACCGGTTGCAGGACAGGACACCAGGTATCTTCTCAGTGGGTAGGGACGGGACTCTGGGACAGGCGTCAAGGTGCTCTACAACAAAGGTACCGAACCGACTAAGAGTCGAAGCTGACCATTGACTTATGCTACAATACTAGGAGATGTATTGCAGAAAAAAAAAAGGAAAACTACTATACCTTGAGGAGAAAGAGACTGAAGAAGCATTCCGACGAGGTAGCTAGGGAAACCCGGACCAACAAGATCAAGAACGACCCGGCCAAAAAAAAAAGAGGAAGAAAAAAGGTTTGCTTAGTTTTCGTCTCCATCTCCGTTGACCTAACTTACATATGTACAAGCCCAGCCAGCCAGCCAGCCAGGCGCACGCCAAAAAATCGCCAAGACATCAAAGCCTCATATCGTTGGACGGACCCTCTGCTGCAACAACCACCTTCTTCTGTCTGTCTGTCTATCTGTCTGCCTGCCTGCCTGGCTGTCACCTATTAGGTCAAGGCCTGTGGGTTCTACTGCCAAAAGTTTGCCAATAAGTACTACTTCAGTGATTTGGGTCGCACTGCCTTAGCAATTTGCATCTAATAAGAGGGGGAAAAGAAAGACACATCGTCACCACGGAGTCATCTGTTGAAAAAAAAAAAACAGAGCAAGCTGCCAGAACAAAGGCTGATGGATGGGCTTTGATATCTATAGCCTCGCGTTTAAGAATGATGAACCATCTTCTTGGACACGCAATCACAACACCCAAGGTACAAACAGTTTAATCCCAGGTACTCCTAGTAGGTAGCAAGACTCAGACTGACTGTCAGACAACTACTCGCAGACAAGATGCCACGGCATCTGCATCTGCATCTGCATTGGCATTACATCACACCACGGCGCATTGCATTACCTTACATTACATTACATGACATTACATATCCGCAGATTATACGCACGCACGCACAATATTGGCCCAACACAGTGCTCGTCGTCCGTCGTATAAACTCTAATCACATATGACGGTCAGAAGCCGCAATCCGGACCCGGGCGAAAAAGTTCGGGGAGGCAACCCAGGGTCGCCAGCGCCTACGCCCGCACCCGCCCGCACACAGACTCTTTCTCTCTCTCCCTCTCTTACACACACACACACACACACACACAGAGTCTCTCTGCCTCCCATTTCTCGACCTCGGCCTCGGCAAGGTACATCTCGTGCTGACCTTGACTACCCAGATCATTAGTAGTAGCTAAATTACTCCCTAAGCTCCCTTGACTATGAAGACCCAGGACATCACGACTTGGCTAGTCGCAATCCACCAACCCACACGTGACACAGCCTGTCAAGCCAGTCAGTGACGTACCTTCGCTGCCTCGTTCCGCTTAACTTAAGCAGTACAGCGTTGCGGTTCCTTCTCCGTCTAGCCGCCTGTTTGAATCACAACAAAATGACCAGCCAAGAGATGAACGAGATCGGCACCGCTTTGTTGCATGCATGCAGGCAGGCAGGCAGGCATGCCCGCAGGAGGGAGAGCCAGAGAGAGAGAGAGAGCCACCATTCTCCCTCAGCCATCCTTGTGACCGCCTCCAGCCATCCATCCATCTTCTCATCTCCCTCTCTCTCCCTCTGTCCATCTCGCTTTCTCGCTCCCCATACCATACCCGCCGCTGCCGCTGACAAATCCCTTATCACTTACACGCCCGCCCCTGATCCTTTGCCATCCCAGAACCCAGACAAGACTCCCAAACCCACGATGTACACAGGCAAACAAGTGATCCACCGTGCTGCTGTTTTAGGTCATGCCAGTGTTTTCTTTCTTCTTTCTTGTCTTTTTTTTAGCCCGTGTGCAGTTATGACCGCCTTGGGTGCCCTCCAACCTCCGCCTTGCCGCGCATACTTACAATCCAAGCACAACGCACCAGCACATAAACATACAACAGCCACGTCTCTAATCACCATCATACTATGTACTTGTATATCATCCCCTCCCCCTCCATCCATCATCAAAGTTGCTTCCTGCATTCACCCGTCCCCCTCCTGTGCACGCCGCATGCCAAGATAGAGGGAGTGAAAGCATTGATCCCTCCAAAACCACCCTCCTCGTGTTGACAGTTCTCCTCTTCACTGGTCTGGGTGACTCCCTCTGCCTTGTCTCGCACGAGGAGGGGGAGGGGGAAGAAGATCCATACACACCCGGCCGGCATACCCCTCGTACATCAATCAACCCCCCCTGCACGTCGTCTTCGTACATCCGGCCCGCGAACCACAACCAACTGAACCGCTCTTCACCGCTCGACAATCCTCTCCGCCTGCGTGCATGCCGTGTATGCATTTGTGCTGCGATTCCGCATAGTGTAGGGGAGAGAGCTCTACTGTAGAGAGTAAGAACCCTGGGTGAAAACCTGCGTCTTGAATTCCGAGAACTCTCCCCGATAAAAGCTTCCAGTGGGGTTTGTGGTTGCGTTGGAACCTGAGCCTGGTCCTACCTTGTTTAAACTACTAAAAAGAAACCCGCGGAAGATGCATGAAGCTACTCGCGTCACCAATCATCGTCCGCTACGGCTTCGTCTAAGATACTCAATCCAGGCCTTCCTTCGGGAACTAAACAGTAGCCAACGGGATGTACCGTTGATGAGAAGCAGAGGAGCCCACCCCCCCTTTTCGAGTGACGTGTCATGCTCCTTGAGCCGTCTGTGTTACAAGAAAGGCATCTCACCTGTCATGGAGTGGTAGACCTGGGCGTACTCGAGTCAGGTTGCGCTATGGTTGGTAGAGAGTCATGGCAGTCCAGAAGGAAGCAAGAAAATCTAGAGGTTATATCCCCTTGTGCTTCCTCTGCAAAGTATCAATCAGGGGAAACAAACAGGATAGATACGACATACGATTCAACTCATATAGCATCATGAAAATTGCACTTTGCTCGTCAGAAACGTCCTTTGCATGACCAAAAGCTTTGCCCCAGCCCGTGCAAAGCAAAGATGCCAATGGTGTGCTGCGTCAAACCAAATGTTTTGCGGCTTCAGGCACCGGCCATCTTCAAAGTCCTTGCCGTCACCTCGTCCAAGCTCTCCTCCTGCAACCCCATCATCGTTTAGCCCTGTTGTCGTCTCATCAACCCTCCCTCCCTCGGCGGACACGCCCCTTGTGTACAGCGCGATTTGGAAGGAAGCCGTGTTCCCTCCATGCATCTCCCTTATCGGACGCTGATACTTCTCCCGCGAAACCTCGTGCGTGATCTTCCAGTTCCGGTTCGTGGAGCCCATAACCCAGCAGATGCTGTCCAGCATGTCCAGCTGGGAGATGAGGAAGCTTTAGGTATAGATTGACGTGTTGACCCATGACTGGACGTTGGCCGAGGTGTCCATTTCGTCCTCGGGAAGAGCCTTTAGGGGGAGGAAAGCTGCCACAGCCCTCACGCACTGCTCCCAGGTCGTGGTGTTGATCTTCGCGTCTCCGTCGTCAAAGTCTCATTTCGGTGTGACTAAACTCCACGATGGTGTACTGCATGCCTCCAGATGGCTTATGAATATGGCATGGTTGATATTGGACCGGCAAGTCGAATGAAATTATACCTTTTGCCGGGGGTCTGGGCACACCGAGCGCTGCAGAACATTCGCGTATGTCCTGAACGTTCGATGTGGATTACTTCACTGCAAGATGAGGGCAGTAACAAGGAGGACATGGCCCTTGGCTGACACGTGTGCATTCCCGTGATTCAACAATTCATGTACTCCGAATTTTGTCTCCCGGTGCCGCTGTTTTCTGGTATCAATCAATCAATCGTGAAGGACTCATCGCTAGTGGAACAAATCAAGCCGAATCACCCTGGGACTGGAAACGAGTCGGTCTCCGCTGCTCGGTTGTTCTTCCCATCTCCCGTTCATACTATCCCAACGATCGTTCAACATCATTGTCCTTCGAACCTGAGATCCCAAGCTTGTCCACTAACTGGGTCAAGCTCGCTGAGGAAGGCTCCGGGAGTCTGTGCTGCAAGGACTCGCCCGAAGCCCGGACCTTGTCCAGAAGGCGAGGAACCGTGGAAGTGGAGTTATCCACGAGGTTTTCTAGCTTCTTGAAGTGTTCCTTTTCCTTGACAAGTCGCGTAAGGTATAGAGTGGGCTTATGTGAGGATTGGTTCCGAAGGCGCTCCTCCACTGCTTCCTTGTAGGCGCGATCATAAATGTTGTAGTCGACAGCAGTGGGCGAATCTGCAACGACATCTGGCGATGCCTCGTCCATGGCAAAGTCATCCCTACATCCGGTCCCGATGCCAAGGAACAATGGTTCCGTATCACTCACGTCGCGCGCATGGCCCTTGTCACCATCTGACTCGCTCGGACTCATGGTCATGGTCTCACGTCGGCGTGATATCAGGGCAACGGCGTCGATTTCTGCTGCTCGAGCTTTTGCACGTGCCGGATCGAAGTCGTCCTTCGTGATGCTAGGAGGGTTCTTGGCAGAATCATCCCCTGTTTTGCCCAATCGTCGGCGACGCATGGCCAACAAGGTCTTGAACCGATGGATAGCCTTCATGATGCAAAGGAGATGGTTCATTTTGCGTGTGAAGGCTCTGTTCAGCTCCAACTCATTCGGAGGTTCGACCACGTGGGCGCAGTTCTCCTCCTTCGACAGGAGGCAATCAGTGCCTCTTTGGGTCACCCAAGGATGCTCCTGCGAATAGCGTCAGATTCGTTCAGAGACACCGTCGAAAAGTGTGATGCAACTTACTCGGAGCTCTGTCATCTTGATTCGCTTCTCTGGATCCTTTTCCAAGAGCTTTTGCATCAGGTCAATGAAATCAGGATCCTCATCTTCCCGGTATTGCGGCTCGTTCGACTTGATCGCCTCATACATCTCAATCATACTTTCACTGTGAAAAGGGATCTTCCCATAGCGTAGGCAGTATAATGTGACACCCATGCTCCATATATCGGCAGCTTTTCCGGACACGTCACCGTGCTTCCCACATAGCTCCGGGGGTAGAAATGCTGGAGATCCCGCAGACTTTGCAGTTCGCATATCTCCAGCTTTCTCAAACATCTCGGAGACGCCAAAGTCTACGACTTTGAGAACGTCGTCATCCGAGATGAGTAAGTTGTCTGGTTTGATATCCCTGTGGATGACGCCTTGTTCATGGACTACAATGCGTTAATCACGAGTAAGAGCTGGAGGGAGCAGAATGATACCTACGATACTCGATGCCCAGAATAAGGTCTCTGAACCAGTAGCGGCACGCATCGTCACTGTAGGGGTCTGCAAGCTCGTCCAAGCCGACCTTCATAACGACGCCTTTCTTGCACATTTCCATGACCATATACAGCGAGTCTTCCTCAGGATCATCCAGTACCTCGATCAGCTGAACGAGATTGGGATGGTTGAGCTTCTTCATGATTGCGACCTCCTCACGGATGAGGTACAAGGCATCTTCTGCTTCACCAGCACGTGGACCGCCCAGACGGGGATTGGGTCTTCGGCCTAGACCACCAAGTCCAGCCCTGGGAAGGTTGTTCCGTGGCAACCCGCGAGGTCCCTGTCTGAGGATATGGGACTGTGCTCGCTTTCTGAGACGGACCTTGGAGAATTCTTTGACTGCCTATAGGGGCCCGATTCCGTCAGTCTATATCATCAACAGGTCTACAGTCTTTGCTCCTCACATATTCAGTCCCGTATTGGTCAACGGCGAGGTGGACAGCTCCATAAGAACCTCGTCCGATCTCTTCTTTGATTGTGTACTGGTTGATCCGATGCTGCGTCGGGCCATCGTCATCGTCGTTGCCATACTGCACATGAGCATCCAGGGTTTCCTTTCCTGCAATGTAAGCGGCGTAAAGCCAACCAAGTGTGGGCAAGAGCTGTGCGTACCTTGATCTCACGATGGGCGCTAGGCGTCCGTTTGTGATGTCTCATAGGACTTGAATACTTCTGGGGAGCGGCAGAATCAGGGCTGCAAGAATGTCAACGGAAAGGGCACCTCGGTCAGTCTGTCGACAAGATGGTTCCAAAAGATGAAGCCTGCATCCACTTACATGTGAGAGGCTGCAGGTGGTGAGATGCTGTCATGATCTTCAACCTTGATGGGTGGAGAGGAGAGATGCGATGGTGGCGTTGCCGGAGGCTCAGTCATCATTTCTCGAGGCTATGGAGATCTGAGGGTAGTGAGAGAGTAATAATGTCGTCGGGATTCTGGAGCCCAACCCTATGGCCCTCTAGTCGATGATCTCCAGTAAGCTTGATGATCAGGCTCGTAGCTTCTATTCATTCGCCTTGCGACACCATACCATGAAACCGTACCACGTCGTTCATTCGCAGGGTAAGACAGGACACAGTCTCAGACAAAGCAAGTCGAGCTCAAGTGACTATCGCCAGCGACCCCTCGAAATCGATCCGACAGGGAGGTTTGCAAGTGTTGTAGTGATGTTATCTCTCTTCTGGGGGCTTCAAGAGGGAAGGAGAAGCAGTAGAAGACGTAAGAGACACAGCGGCTCAGCTGTGTATATTGGTCGAGTGAGAAGTGCAAGAAATAAGAAATGACAGTGAGGCAGGGCTGAGAACGTGGGGATGATCGCTGCAGGTAGATGTTTGGCGTTGGTGGTGTTTCTGACGTCCATGAATCCATTCTCACTGGCAGGTTCTGGTAAAGTGCCTACTGTAGTACAGCGTAGGTACATACCTCACCTGCTACAGTACTAAACTTCTCACCTCAGTGGTTGGAGACCAGCCGCTGTACAATGCACCTACAGCAGCAGCTCTTCCGCTGGCTCGTGGGCCAGGCGCTAGGAACCCCGCTGCCTGGTACCGAACACCCCCCCCCCCCACTCCCAACTCAAAGCAAAGAGACGTTAAACGGGGTTCGAATTGGACCAAGACCACCTAACCACCATCCACCAGACTTCATCGAGACAACAGCGGTTGGCCATACAACTGGAACCGCGATAGTCCAGCTCCTCGCCATACCGCAACACACATACCTGCCTTGAGACGATTGCGACAAGGCGATGCTGCGGTTGCCATATCACAGTGGACAACTGATAACACCCAGCAGACCCTAAGCATCCAAGAACCCGTCCAGTCCCCTGAGGCCCCCAAATCGCTTCCCTGTTCACCATGACGGTCTACTCCTTCTACATCTTCGATCGCCATAGTATGTAATTCACTTGTTCACCTCCCCCTCTGCAGGTTTCTCGACTGACATACCGCCCCCCTTCCCAGCCGAGTGCATCTACGCCAAGTCATGGCTGCCCCAAACCTCCCAGCCCGACAAGACCAGCGCTGCCTCCGACGACGCCAAGCTCATCTTCGGCACGGTCTTCTCCCTTCGCAACATGGTCCGCAAGCTCGGTGGCGACGACGACGCCTTTATCAGCTACCGTACTGCCCACTACAAGCTTCACTTCTACGAGACACCGGCCAATCTGCGATTCGTGCTCCTGACCGACACCGGCACCCTCAGCATGCGCAACGTACTGCACCAGATCTACATCAGCCTATGGGTCGAGTATGGTAAGTGAAAAGGGGGGAAACCTGCCATGCGCCGGCGAGAAGTTACACGCGTCTTCTTTTGAGCCATGGCTAGGCTCTTCTTCTCGTTCCCGAAAGGCTAACTCTGGGCAAACCAGTCGTCAAGAATCCTCTCGCGCCAGTCGAGCACAAGGGCGGTGACGGTGTCAAGAACGAGCTTTTCGAGCTGGGTCTTGATCAATTCATCCGCGGTCTGATGTGAATGACGTGGCCCGGATCTTGAATTATTCTACGGAACACAGGGGGGATCCTCCGTGCCGTGCTCCCTGTCACAGGCTGCCGTGGTCAAAGTGTCCCTGAACAGGTGCTCCTTTGACCCTTACGTGTCCACGCGGGGGAAGTGCCCTTCATCCTGCAGTCGAGGATCTCGGGACACATGAGCACACTGCGAATCGCTTGGGATACGCTATTGCAACACTGCAATATGTGGGCAATCAGTCTTGCTACGAGCGGACCACGAGCGTTCCGCAGCAAAGCTCCCCTTGCCTAAGCCGAGGTTTTGGACATCCATAGCAAGAGGCTCCTTTGAAAGCAAAGAAAGTCTTCTAGCCATTAAGGTTACGCTCAGGAGGGAATGGCCACGCGTATGTGTGGGTTCCCAAAGTAATTGGTAAATCCCATCACAACCATGGGGCCTAGATATGCTCGAATTGTGGAAAGCATTGTAACCTTGTTTTCTTTGCCCCCTTTTTACTTGTATGTCTTCCTACGTTACTGTTACATGTCATGACTTCTGTCCAAGTGCCCTGTCCCAGGCACTCTCCATCTTCCCACTCTCTTCTCGTACCTCTCCAACCAGAACTCCCGACTCTTGGAGCCCTTCCCCAGTCGTGCCGACTGCCGAGTCACCGTGCATCAGGGCCTCGGAGCGGACCTCGTTCTCCCAGTTGCTGGAGTAGACAACAGCCGCGAAGGCCTCCAGGTCGCGCACAGCCTCCATCTCCTGAAGATACTCGTTCGGCATGCCGTTTCCGATGACGTGTGCCTGACGAGTCAGGACCGATAGAATCTTGGGCAGGAGGATGACCTTGGATGAGCGCTGGGACTGCAAGTCTGGGGTGATGAAGGGACCGATCTGGGGAGGGATCTCAAAGGCCTCGGTCGACAGCTTCTTGTCAACAAGAGCGGAGAACCCAGCGTCCAGGATGAGGGTCAGAACGTGAGCAAAAGCCGGCGATTCGATGAGATCGGCCGTCTCGTCCAGCAAGCGGCGGAGACTGGCAGACGACACAGGAGGCACAGCCTCCTGTGTCGGATTCTGCTCTAGGATACCAGACTCCCGGATCACAGCCTCTTCCTGGTCCCTCGGTGGCAGAAGGAGCTTCAACCAGCCCGCCGATCTCCTCTGCTCAGGTGTGGCGCCTTCCACCAATTTGCGAACCTCCATCGTCAGCTCAGCAAAGCGGTCAAAGCTGACGAGGTCGCGAGGGCTGAGGCTCCCGAAAACGGTACGGACGGCGCTCTCCACGCGCTTGGTGAGGTCGACCCAGCCACGGTTCAAGAGCCACCAACTGAAGGTCAGGTATTTCCGGTTCGTGTCGAAGTCGCTACCGTAGGCCTGCTCAGTATTGTCATCGTCGTTGTTTTCAAGGCTGATAGTCGCCGACTGCGCACCCGTGGCAAGAGCAACGACACTCGATAGGTAACTTCGACGCCCGAGGAGGTTCAATTGCACTCGGGTGAGCATGGTGAGGAGAGCGAGTGTGTAAAGCAGGGTGAATGCTCTCGTGACAGCTGCAAAGGGTTTAGTTGTTAGATGCGTTCACTGGTCAGAGATATGGGCTGCAACTTACCACTGATAGTGAGGTCGTCCCACAGCTGTCTCTTCGACTTGCGATTCTTCTGGGCACCTCCGTCTTGCTGGCCTCCCTCCCCAGCAGTTGCTAGCGCCGACGGGGTCGCAATCTGGCTTGCGTGCACGCCGCTGTCACTCTGTAAGCTCACCATGCTCCTCCCGTCATCTTCAGTCATGGTTGTGTCGGCGATACTCGGAGGACCCGCCGTTGACTCGGCACTTCCGCTTTTGATGCTTCTCACTGAGCTCTTCAGCTGTTGAATTTCTAGTGTGATCTTCTCGGTGTTCAGCTCCTCCAGGATGTTGGTCGTCGCAGTTGGCAGCAGGGCGAGGACAGTGAATGTGCAATCCTCTTGATTCTGCTCGAAGCGTCGTCGGAGGCTAAATTTCGAAGGCCAATTAGCACCAGCTTGATCATAACCAGATTACCATCAGACGAGAGGGGGGCTACGCACTTCTCCTTTGCTATCCTGTCGCTGCTCATGCGTTCCCTGGCATCATTGAGCCTCGAAAGGACATACTGAGTGGCGACATAGCCTGCTCCGATGACACCTGCGCCAATGGCGATAGGCGTCCTGTTTCGGCGAAGCCATCGCCGGGCTGACGAAAACATTATAGCAGCGTGATGCAGTTGACCATACGATGAATTGACGGAGGGAGGCTTGAGTGTCGAGCTCTGGAAGTCCGAGAGGGGTAGCTCATAAGGGATACGCTGATCACAAGAAAGCCAGTGCGCCGAGGTTGGTAATGGGGTAATGTGAGTAAGTGTCGCGCGATGATGAGGCGGATCGATTGCCGGGCGTGTTTAGCGGGCGGAAGCTTTGCTGGGGGTTAGGCTAGAAGCAGCCGATGCCGAGGCCCCTCTGCACTGGTCATGGGAGCTCGAGGCTGGTGAGCCTGCGCCACATGCGCACTTAGCAAATGTGGCTGAAGCTACAAGGCAACAAGCTGCATCTTAAATTCGTGGTTTATAACTATAGAATGCAAGGTCCCAATTCAACCCGCACGAATGCACACTCCATTGACCCATGAAGGGGGCACCCGGCATCCTTGTTCACTTTATGTCACATAAATTTCAGCTTGTATCCGCCTCCAGGAGCTGGCATTCGAAAGATTCCCAGTCATTTTCATCGGCACCAATCAGGACAGCTGTCTCTGGCCAAGGGCACAGCCTCCGAGTCCTTCCACTGCCATCTTCGGGATCCGTCGCCATGACTTCTGTTGGCATTACACCATTTTCTACCCACTGGATGAGGGGCTCCATGACATGCCAATTTCCAGGCGTCTGAGGTAAATGGACTGCGTTGCAGTGCCCACCCCCGGCACCATGAACAAGCGGTAGAAGTCGTCTATTTCCTCGCCAGGCTCGAGACCAGCCCTGAGCCGCTCCCGATGTTCGATCGCGGAGAGGGGTGTGATGGCAGGATCGGCCCATCCCATGGTTGAGAGGATCCTGCCGCCGTTCTCACGGAAAGCTGACAAGTTAGCGCTGATGGCGTTGACGAGCGGACCTCCTATTTCATCGATCTCGGCCACCTCAGTGTTACTGTAATTGAAGAACGTCGCATCCCAGCCGAGATCCTTGTATATAAGATTCTGCAGGATGGGAATGGAGAAGCCGTTCGCAAGGCCGACAAGCACTGGAACAATCCAGTTGGTTTCTGCCCCCAGAGGAAAGCCCGGGTAGATGGA
Source organism: Sarocladium brachiariae (assembly GCA_008271525.1). Classification (NCBI taxonomy): domain Eukaryota; kingdom Fungi; phylum Ascomycota; class Sordariomycetes; order Hypocreales; family Sarocladiaceae; genus Sarocladium; species Sarocladium brachiariae. The sequence continues at coordinate 3,219,806 of RQPE01000001.1, forward strand.
TTCGTGAGTGTCTGATGTGGCAGGACCGTTGTAAACGGCCGCGGCCGCGGCAACCTGCGCCTCGGTGAGGCAGTTCATTATTTGGTCGTCCCCCTTCGGCGCCTCGTTGTTCTGGCAGGCCAGGCTCTCGATCTTGAAAGGGCAAGCGAGGGGATTCTCGACAACCCCATCCTCAACGCCGTCCAGACTATCACACAGCTTCAACACGGATGACGTTATAAACTGCAGCACCTCCACAGACAGCGCACCACGGCCCTGCTGAGCTTGAAAGGTCCAAAGAATTCCCAACCACATGTGAGTCTGATAGTTGCCGGGCGAACCCGCAACTATCCCGTCATACAAGTCAGGGTGAAGCTCAGCGAGAGCGAACGCCTGCCCGCCGCCAGCTGAGCATCCGTTGAAGTACGAATATTGAAGATCTTGTCTATACGTGACTCTGATGATGGCTTTTGCGAGCGGTGTGAAGATACTGATGGCGTTGTGCAGCCAAGCTTTGGTTCTCTTCTCGTGGTTGAGGAAAGGGATGTAGAGGCCTGGTGTGCCAGTATCTGTACCGTTGGTTTCGGCCCACGCATCGTGTCCAGCATCACCCCCAGCAACGGCAAACCTAGCCTCGAATTGAGTTGGTGCAGCATACTGACTCTATCGATTGTCCCTGCATATCCACCGTTTCCTACTGCTAAGAAACGACCTTGATAGTCCTCCTCCCCAGGCAGCCATATGGAGAAGACCAGCTTCGCGCCTCTGGCATAGGCTATGGAAGCATGGACTTGATGGAATGGTATGCTGTTCACCACAAGGCCTCCCGGTCCGTTCAAACTGAAGTTCCCAGGCTCGTGGTAGGTCACGTTGAGACAAGTCGCTTCAAATGCCATAAAGTCGATTTGGTTCCTCAAGCTGGCGCAGTCGATACTTGATGTTGAGAGAGATGCCACTAGCCTCCCAACAATCAGGGCCATGGCGATGGAAACCCTGCGAAGAGAAGCCATGTTCCTTCTCCTACTTCTTCTTGTTCTACTGCTGTTACTTCTTCGCAAGATGGCTCTTTGTTCCCAGATGCGAGAGACAAGAAGATTCCTTCTTCTTATAAGCCTGGAGTTCGCCAGATATTACCTCTGGCACGGTGGTCTCGTCCTTTTGCCATCTACACCGGGAGTAATCAACTACAAGAGAACATCCCGTGCCAGTGACAATATATCAATCCATTGTGGGGGTAAGCACCTGGTTCTCTTGCCTGCTTGTGCGTGCATATGAGCTGGTTTCCCTCATGCATATCCGTATATTACTACTACCTTTGGTTGTGTGTACAGTGGCTCACCGCAAGCCACATGTCGTCTGCAACTTTCTGGACTAGGCATGTATATTCGAGGCAGTCAATTCGGCTGCAGCCAGGCAGCCCGCCAGGTCGAAGGCTTGTCATGATGCATGTACTGTTTGCGCCGCGTGACGGAGATACTTTGTAGTGCTCAAAGGATGGTCTCTTCTCTGACGTTCCATTAGTGGTGTTGGTGGTGCAGTACCCCGCTGATGACCACTGCCGCCACCGCCATTGGGTTTGGTTTTGGTGCGTGGTTGGGGGGGGAGGGGCTTACTTCACTCTGGCCTCCCTCACCATCAAACTACTGCCCCTCCTCCCCTCGCATTCCCATCGTCATCACCTTCACGTCCCGAATACCACGCAACCAACGCCCGTGTCAGCACAACCCCGAATCGCACATAGCTCCGTCGTGTCCAGTCTTCTCCTCAGCTACCTCTGGCTGTACACAAGCTCAATCAAATCAATCCGTCAGCCACTTTATCTCGTAGCCGTTTCCGTAACCAAAAGGGAACCCTGCCCTTCCCTTCGCGGCGCCCGCGCGCCCGCCATCCTCATCAACCATGGACCACCAACCCCCCACCGAATGCATCCTCGACCTCTTCGCCGACCCGCGCTCAGTCGTGCCCCTCGTCCATGCCGTCCTCCACACAATCTTCTTCCACCGCTTCTTCCCTTCCCTCGCCCCTCGCACTCTCGAGTGCCTCGACCTGACCCTCCCTTACGTCGACGACGACGAGCTCGAGACCATGATTCAGCAGCGCGCCGCCGCACTGGGTAGGCAGCTCGACGCCGAGAGATCAAGCTCGCTGCAGCAACAGCAGCAATTTGGCGGCGATGGCGGCAACAAGGCGGCTGCCAGCGCTGGGGGAGGGGGAGGAGGAGGAAGGGCACAGGTCGAGGTGCAGTTCTTCGAGAAGAGGAGGCGAAAGGCCTGGTTGTCGAGAGGCGATGAGGAGGTTTGCTGGGAGTCCTGGACCGTCAAGGTCACTGTTGCTGAGCCAAGGACAGAAAGCGGTATAACTCCCCTCCCCCTCCCCCTTTCAGGCTGCCCGAAGGCACTTCATATGTGTCTCTCACTTTTTATTCAACCTCCGGTCACGCAGGCCAGCTAATGCGATTGCAGAACGAGCCAAGGTCCGTCGCGCAATGGAGCAGACCCTGCTCACGACGGCGATGAAGATCGTTACGTTCGCCAACACGCATAAAGACCACATCCCGCCCATCACCACCCAAGGCTCGAATCCTTTTCCCTATAAGATCAACGTCGACCAGAAAGAAACGGGCTGGGCAACGAGAATGCGCATCTACTAGCATGTGCAGTGCTCGGAGGAACTTATGATCAAAATGAGTGATCGTAGGGCGAGTATGCACAGAGACCACCCGATCCCACCTTCTTCGAGTGTCGAAGGAAGGCTCTTGTGGAATAGTCGCATGGGTTATGGATAGACGGGGACACGGCGTTGACCAGGAGTTTGGGATGTTCTTCACGTAGATCGGAACATTCACTATCATTACTAGATACCCCAATTTACCCTTTTCCTTCACTTTCTTACTGCACCTTAGCGAGCTAGCCATCGTCTCCCCTAGGCATACATGCACAGGTCGGGATACATTTACAGCCTCAGGTAAACCCATGTGAAAACGTCAAAGTGATCAAATTATCGTCATGAACGCCGAACAAGTCCAGCAAACTAGGGCCTAACCGCCCGAAAAGGCAAGAGTCAAAGTCATAATAATAAGCACAGGCTTGCATCCAGCCGGTTGTTCATTTTCCTCTCCAACTTCCATCCAAAGGCAAAGCAAAAGACGGGTGCGGTGTCTTCAACACCAATAAGCAATAGGTCCGAAACAAAGAGCGTACCCAAGCGCTCAGGAATATTCGGCTCATCAGGCCAAGACCCCATTTGAATCCAAGTAAATCAAAGTATTTCGCTGTTGTGTCGCTGCTGCATCGTCATATCCATAGCGTGCCCGCTGCGAAGCCTCCCGGGAGTGTTCCCTTGCTCCGGCATTCTATTTCCACTCATGGTCCTCCAGGCCGAATTTTCCCATGGCCAAAACAGTATGGACCTCTGCGCCTCTCGTAATTATTTCGTCATGTCATAAACATTGCTTCCTCTCTGAGAAGACGTTTCCTCTTTCCTCCTTCAAAAATTGGTAGAGTAGCTACGGCCCAAAGAAGGCTTTAGCTTGTTGGCCTTGTTGGCCTGAGATCCTGAGCCAATTCTCTCGAAACCCTGAGAAAGGTCAAGTCCTGATATCTCGGTGGTGTCCGGTTGAGCAAGCATGAAGTCTTCGGCAAGATGCCAGTCAAGATTGAAGCTCATATCAGGCAAGTCGTTGAATTTGCACGGCGATTGGTTGCGCAAGGGTGACTGCTGGAACATCTTGGACGGCGAGCTCATCCCTTCGAAAGCTTTGCTAGGAGTCTCCAGTAAATCCAGCGACGCATGCTCGGGGATCTTCAATAGTGGTGCGGATGTGACAGATCGACGAGCGACAGAGTTAGAAGAGATGTCATCAAGCGCTGATGTCGAGACGGAGCGGTCGAGTCGCTGTCGCTTAGCACTGCGTTTGACTGGAGAACCATTCTCAACCGAGCTGAAGAACGAGAACTCCTGGCAGGCGTCGTAGTCCGTGAATACACTGAAGTCGAGGCTGTCCATGGTTCCAGCATCCATGCTGGGTGCAGTGTCTTCAAGCTGGAAATTCGGGCTCCAGGGGATATCAACCAAACTCTCCGGTCCTGCACGGCACGGTGATTGCAGAATCTCCTTGACGTTGTCGCGATGGATGCGCAGATTCGTGTTCGGTGAGGCTGAAGGTGGTGGTCGGACAGCGGGCTTGAAGCGAACATTTGGCGTCAGCGGTGGCAGCATCTGTTGGCCATGAGCTTGCCGCAGAGGAGAGGAGTATCCAGGGCCATAAGGTGAAGAATTTCGAAGCAGCTTGATCTCCTCCTCAGCGCGTCCCTTCCCCCGGTCTCTTGTACGGCCCCGTTTAAGTCGGGGTCGCTCAGCCTCGGAAGTGAGCAAATGCGCCGCAGGGCGTGGTCTCAACGCGGAAGACTCGAGGGAAGAGATATAACCACTGTCATCCATAGATCTGAACTTGCGTTGATGAGATCGAGTTGCGGATGAGTTCACGTTACGTCCCAAGGGAGGAGGCGTGCCTGTTCTCGCGGCAGTAGTCCTGGCAATCGGGGGTGATGAGTGAAGGGCAGCAGGAAGGGGCGAGTAGAGAGAGGAATCCATGGTCGTTTCGACATCAGTTGACTGGTTTCCTTGCTGGTCCGGCACAGCACTATCCGATACAACAATGGTGGCATCTGAAGAGAGATCATTGCCAGGCGTTTGGGAGGTAGGCAAGGGAGGCAAAGTTGCTTGACTTTGAGGCATCCGTGGCGGCGGCAACATCGGCTCCTGGCTTTGCATCATGACGGGACGAGGGGGCTCCAAACGGGTAGACATGACAGGAATGTTCTCGGCTGCGGACGCAGACTTTCTCGTCGGCTTCTCCTTCAAGAATTGAGCCTCAGTCCCTGGCTCAATAGCCCAGTAATTGCCCTTGCCAGGGTCATCCTTGGGTCGCTCAATCTTGATGAAGTTCTTGTGGAGACTCAGGTTGTGACGGATGCTATTCTGCCAGCCCGCGTCTGTTGGGTGGTAGAAAGAGTACGTATCGCTTATCCATTTATAAATCTGTGCGAGGGTGAGTCTGCGGAGAGGTGAGCGGAGAATAGCCATGCCGATTAACTGGGCGTAGCTATGAGGAGGTTTGGTGCCATCGTCTGTAATGGGCGGGAATGAATCATGTGGCGGCAAGGCAGTCTCTTCAACTTTGGACTTCTTTGCAGGTCTGCTACCATTGATTGGTGCAGCGTCCATCAGGCCTCGTTTGCCATTAGGCTTCTGATAATAGCTCTCAATATTGAGATTGATCGCGGCAGGAGCTGGGAAGATCTGAGGGTGCATGTTCTCCTTTCCTGACGACATTGCGTCCATGGGTTTGTACGGCCCAGTCTTGAATTTAGAGAGATATGGTTTTTTCTGAAGAGAATCTGTCGTGATGCCTTTAGTTGAGGGCGGTGCCATCGCAACAGTGTTCAGCTTGTTTCCTTTAGACGCCTTCAGAGGGGATCTCGGCGATGACGAAGAATGAAATTTATGTGGAGACATTGATGCTGAAGCCGAAGAAGGCGGATTCAGGATCATGTTGGAATTTGAGCTGCTGAGAGGGCGCCTGGCAGGCTTCGTCACTGTCGGCATTGGGGCGTGGCTCGTCATTAGACCGGGGTCGAACATGTCGTCTTGGAAGATCTGCAAGGGTTCGTTGCCGCCCATATAGCGGGTGGGTTTGGCCATTTTGGCCAGCTCTGAATACAGTATCTCTGTTCAGAATGAATGTGCTGTAAGTCCACGTTAGTCGCGCTCCTTACAGGTCGAGTCCAACCTGGTGCTGGATTCCAGGGTCTTTCAACTGCAACTGACAGCACAAATTATACAGGACGCGCGAAAAAAAAAACAGTACAATTTTCCTTCCTCGGTACAATGAGGTCCAACTTGACTAACCTTCACAGATTTCAGATGCTGCAGGTTGCGTTGGATGTTGGCGTAAGGCGTGACTTGGAAGCTGGCTTGGATCTGGGTCCTGGAAACGTTGTCGGCAAAGTCGAGGAGTAGGCTTGGAAATTCCGTGTTTTCGCGATTGTTCGACGTGTCGTTCGAAATTGAGATACAGTGGAGTAGGCGTGAATGTCGTCGGACGGCAAGTGAGCAAGATAGATGGAAAGGGAGGAGAGGGGATGAAGTGCGTTGGGAGGGTTTTTGCGGATGAGGAAGGATGGAAAGGTGGGTGGGAACCGGCAGAAGATAGATTGATGAGCGAGCGAGCAAAAGCAGCCAAGCGCAAGCCAACTCAGAGGCTGACCTTCCAAAGAGACCAGGTGGATCCCGTCGAGCAGGGAGGACTCACGGACCAAGGATTGGACAAGCTTGCACTGGGCTGACACGAAAGCGACCGGGGTATGCCCAGTGAAGGATGCGAGGGCGAATGGGACAGTCGTGTCAGTCTAGGGAGGGGAGGGGGGTTTCGGAATGGTACGTGACGAATGGAACCGCGTACGGCGTGCAGGCGGCAGCGCGCAGCGTGAACAGCGAGCCGGCGAGAGGCGTGGGTGAGGTGCGAGTGGGCGTACCTTACGACCTGTCTCTGACCTAATAGGTGACTTTGTCTTGTCCTTGTCCTTGTGCGTTCCTCAAGTTCAGGCCTGTCCAGGGCTCTCACACGTCCATAATAATTCAGAGCCAAGTTCCAACCAGACGGAGACTGGGTCGTGATAGCGTGATGCAGGCAAGATCACTCACGGCAGACAGGGAAGGAAAATGGGCGGAGAAGTGGAGTATTCGCCGCGTTTGCATCAAAATCAAAAGCGTGACGAGATTTGACGATGATGTCGACAGACTCAGTCGATGTAGGTGGGGGGGCCGGTAGATGGTGACGGAGGTGACCTTCAGGCTCTGGAGGGTGCTGATCTCAGCTTGGATCTCGATATGAAAGCCCTCGGAGTTGTTGAGCCGGGCTTCAACAGAAAAGCGATGCTGCTGAAGAGCCAGATACCGGTCTTAGCGTACGGTCAAGGTGAACCTTAAAGCAATCAGTGATCCGATGGATTGCGGCCTTGCTGTGTACTCGTACAACTAGTAGTATACGATCTAGTAAGTGAGGCTTGAGTCAGTATCATTTTTCCAATTGCCTCTTTCTAATCAGTAACCTTGTTCCGTTTTTGGGCTTTACATCTTCAACAGCTAGCAAACGCCACGATGAACTAAGAAACTCAGCCTCCGCCTGCTACGCACATTATGGTTGAATATAGATTGAGGCGTGGCCTAGACTGAAAAAGAGACCTGCCGAAGCAAATGAGGCTTTCAATAGAGAACACCCGGACTCAGCAAAGGTAAATTCTCTCGAGTCTTGGGCAGAATTGCCCCGAAACAAGCGACGGTACGGGCGGGAAAGATCCAATCAACCGACGAATGGGTGATTGGTTTGCGACAAGGTCTGGTGGTGTGTCGAGGGATGGCAGGGAAGTGAAAAAGAGGGGTCATGTAGGAGCTCTTCGCGGCTGGAAAAGTGAGGACTGCAATGGGACTGTAGGATGAGATGGATCACTTGACGAGCGAGGTGGATGCCAATGGTGGTGTTGGACCTGTTTGGTGGTGGATGGTGGTGGTCGTAGTGGTGGCCTGACGGAGCTTTACAACTACAACCAAGTTTAGTACTCGAGGTTCCAACTCATTATGGGCTGCCAATGAGGCTCAGCGTGAGAGGTGTGACCCGGGACGCGTTTGTGGGGGAGCTTGACGCGTCGGAAGTAAACAACAGAAACGCGCTCCTAACCAATCATAGTCTGCAGACAGCACACCCTCCTTCGTTGGCGCTAAAAAAGAAGTAAAAAAAGAAGTCCTCCAGTCCAGCCTCTACCACGGAGTACGGCGGCTTCGATCGCTTCATATCTTGCTCAACCTTTGACCTTCAGGTCTAGGCATCTCGTCCGTTGCATCGCGTCGCACGGACTTCTGTCAGAATGCTGTCATAACCCCTCCGTCACAAGCTCTCGGTGTTTGTCTTTGTGTGTGTGTGCGAGTGTACCCCTCGCCTAAACTGAGGCATCTTGTGCCTTAGTATTCCTGTCTTTCGTTCGCCGTGTCCTCCGTCACACAGCAGCAGCCGACAGCCCAGATCTCGTAGTCGTACAATCCGAAGTTGATCAGTCGATCAATCGATGTTTCACGATCACAAAACTACTTGGACAAGAAAGGGCTTGATTTCCTCGACGTCTATCTGCACACCTCTTGTGGCTCTACTCCATCTCTCCCTTCGCTCGTGTCCTTCGCTTGCCCGAAAAGACACAAAGACCATCAGACTTTAGGCCGACCATTGACACTATCATTCCGGTTCCTGTTCCAGATACAGCTCACGCGCCCCCCCTTTACCATTCGACAACCCACCCAAGAACTGGATCAAGGCACCTGCTCAGCCCGTGGTGCCTGTGTGTCCGTCCAAATCGGGGGAATCAAGTCTTCTTAATGAGATCGAAGTGGGGGTTTCACCCCGGGCCTCCGAGACGCGTCTCAGCAGAAAAAATCTCAAAGAGCCTGCCTGTCCTCTCTTCCGGGCCAGTAGAATGAAGACAGGCTCGAACATGTGAGTGACATCATCAACGCTTCATCACTGACAGGGTTCCATCTCATCCGGCTTCCGTAACCAGTTCTTCTTCAAGCACAATTAAAGGGATGATGATAGTAACCTGAGATCTCGAACACCCTCAGTCATGCCTCCAAGCTGTCTGGCCCAGCTCATCTTCTTCTCACTGCTCCCCTTTTTCTCCAATACCGATGGCCATGTTAACGCAATTGCTGATTGAAACGCATGAAACTTCAATTTAAACCCTGGTCGCTTAGACTCTCCAGTTCCCAGGCTGGTTCCATATAATACTGTACATACAAGGAGCTTATACCTAGGTACCTTGTCATTGGAGCCCGACAGTTCAACCCTGCTTCCCTGTCCTTGAGGCTGGCTGCCCGAGGTCATGCTAATAACTGTCAAGAACTTGACTGGCCCATTTTACGTGTGCAAAGTCTCAACCTGACCAATTGCTTGTTGTGTAAATGCTTTTTTTTTTCAACACAGGCGCACTTTTCAGTACCGTAGCTCGACATACATGTCTGCATAAACGTTCATAAGATAGTCATCGGGGATTATCCCTCGACCTATGGCATTCACTCGTCAAATGGTCTCATTCGTGACTCACACATGGGACCTCACTACAAACCATCTTTGGCCGAGCCAACGAAGACGGCAGGGTGTTGGTTGGGGTTTTCGCCTAAACATTCGGGAGTTATCATGACATCCTACATTCAGATCTCTTTTCTACATCCTACCAAGGAGTCGAAGAGAGGCAGTATGTCTCGAGGTTAGATTTTTGCTGTCGCTCTCCTTTTCGTTATTAAAACAAGGACAGGCGGTCTGGTGGGAAGCGCCTCGGGCCGCTCTTGGTCGGTCAGATAGTCCCAGGACAAAATGCGCAAGGGATGAAGCAATTTCGCATAGTAGAAACACACATCCCTTGCGTTAACGTAATTATATGCTGGCAACCTACTTCTCATACAGCTCGCCGCCCGCTCGTCACTGCGAGACCTCTACCACCTCGTAAACCATAATCACTTACTCTGATGTTTCTCCAACCTGCATCTTCAAACATCATTGTCCCAGCATATCGCAACAGATTCTCTAGTCCAAAACACGCCCAGCAACTGCAGCGGCACTCTTGTCCTTCGTAGTGGTCTTCTTGAGAGCTCTGCCCATCTGGATCTCACCTAAGAACCCGGCAGGACGTCCGCCTGTTGGCGGAGCAGCGGGTGCACCACCAGGAGGTGGTGGCGGAGGACCAGAGCCTGGTGGAGGAGGTGGTCCAGCACCAGGCGGAGGGGGAGGGCCAGCGCCTGGCGGAGGGGGAGGGCCAGCGCCTGGCGGAGGCGGAGGAGGAGGAGGAGCACCGCTGCTGGGCATCGGAGGCGGCGGCGGTGGTGCTGCGGGAGCAACATCAGTTGGTAGGGGCGGTGCTGGGGGCGGCGCAGATGGCGAGTCGTCCCTGGGAGCCGGTGGTGGAGATGCGATTGGTGCTTCGGTGTTGGGTGCTGGGCTACCTGGCGCTGACTCCTTGCCAGCGGCCGATAGGGGACGAGGAGGTGCCATAGTGCCAAACAATATGGAAGCCAATTGTGCGGCATTGCCGCCGCCTGGCCGATCGTCGTCCTCCGAGTCCTCCGAGTCGTCGTCTTTGTCAGAGCCCCAATCGTCAGAATCCGCTCTCTTCCGAGAGATCGGTGCTGAAGGTGGAGGAGCAGCGCCGCCCATGCGGTGAAAGGGGTTCGTAGACTCGGCCTGCGCTGGTGGTGGTGGTGGTGGTGCTGCTGCTGCTGCTGCTGAAGCTGTAGGAGCTGCCGGAGGGCTGGTGGCAGGAGGTGCGGCTTCAGACATCATCTTGAAGTAAGGATTCTTACTTCCCGAGTCCGCCGGGGGAGATGTAACGACTGATGGCACTGGAGGTGGTGAAGCGGTTGAAGTCGATGCAGGCGGAGTCGGCTTCTCAAGCTCCTGGCTACCGGACGCATGAGTTGGCGTGGATGCTTGCGGCGTAATCTGCTCTGGTCCTTCATCATCGTCATCAGAAGATGATGCATCCTCCATAGCCTCAAGCTGGCGTTGAAGCTCACGTTCACGCTCACGGGCCGCTTCCATCTCAGCACGGCGAGCAGCAAGCTTGGCCTCCTTCTCCTTCGCCTCGGCCTGGGCGGCCTTCTTACGCCTTTTTTCTTCCTCTTTTTTGAGCTTGCCTTGTCGCACTTGCTCCTCGAGAGCCTTGAGTCGCTCGGCGGCTTCGCGCTGTTCCTTCTCGAATTCATCCTCTCCCTGTTGAACTTGATCCCTGTGAATGTGTTAGCATTGGAGCCGTAAGAATCAAGTTAAGTTGTACTTACGCCATGTCCTGCGCCTGCCGGTGCTGCTCCTCGCGTTCCTCGGTCAGTCTCTGCTCTTCAAGATGTTTTACCGCCTTCTCATCTTCGGACTTCTTAGTCGCCTCAGCCGCATCATGCTTCGCCCCCTTCCTCGTTGGCGGGGGTGCAGGCTTGTTTGCGGATTCGGCGGGCACCGGCGGGGGGACGCCCTGCTCCTCTGCGATACGAGCTTGACGCTCACGTTCACGTCGGGCATCCTCTTCTTCAGCCTGACGGATCTTTGCAGCACGCTCTGCCTTCTCACGCTCAGCACGTTGAGCGGGGGTCTCACCAGGCTTCGAGCTAGACTTGATTCCCAGTGCTGCCAGCCGCTCAGCCATGCGTTGTTCAGCCTGTTGCTTAATAAAGGCAGCACGTTCCTCGGGTGTCTTGTATGAAGCGTAAGAGCCGCCGCTGGCAGCCGGGGGGGTGGAAGTGCGTGAGGAAGTCTCCTCGAATCGAGGGCTTGCGACTCGGTCAGGACGCTCCTCCGCAGCTGGCGTATGTCGAGCCCCGCGCTTTTCTTGCGCACGGAGTTTGGCAGATCGACTCTCCCGCTGGAGCTCGAAGATAAAGTCTCGAACCTCATCTTCGACGCCCAATCCATCCTCCCATCGCCTCTTCTCGTGCTCGCTGGTGTCATCGCGACCACCATCCTTGAGGCTGTCCTCAATGCCACGAGAGAAATCACGAACACTTTCCTCGACGTCCTGAACCATGCGCTCATTGCTCTCGCGTTCATTCTTCACCCGGATTGTTTCTTGTTCCAGTCGCTTGGGTCCTTCGGTGTCCTCAGCTCCAACAGGGTCAATCTTCTTGCCAGTCAGGGCTGCTGTGCGTTGCTGCATCATGGCCTTTGCGCGGGCCTTGAGACGATCGGACTCAGTCACAGTGCCTCCAGGACCAGTCCCGACGATGGAAGAGGCGCTACTAGGGTGGGCCTTGGAGTCCTTCAGGCGGAAAAGTTCCAAGCGGGCCTCCATGATGGCCTTCTCAGTCCTGCGTACTTGGGATGCGAGCTCGGGCACCTTGTCGTTTAGTGCCTGCAACTGACGCTTGAGAGCACGTCGCTCGGCGTCTGAATCATTGCTGACCAATGCGGCATCAGGATGAGAGTCAATGTCTTCCTGAATACGGCGGATGCGACGATAGAGTTCTTCGGCCTCACGACGGTCACGCCTGTCGAGGATGTCATCTTCTTCATGGTTTTTCTCATCGGAAAAGTCCATAGCATCCAGCAAGACCTGTTTTTCTCGGATCTTCTTCCTCAGTTGGTCAAGTGTCAAGTCATCATTGGACCCAACAGATGAAGGAGAATCGGGGCGAGGCGAGTTGTTGCCAACACGGCGGCGCGCACTTGACTTGTAACCAAATTCTTCATTCTCGTTCCGGAATACGGTGGCATCCTTGCGGCCCCCGGCAGGACCGCTTTGCGTGCCCCTGAATGAGCGGTTCTTCATGTAGCTGACACCAGTCTTCTGCGGTAGAAGGGCAGCTCCGGAATTCTTCCTCTGGTCGGACTCCTGGTGAAGCATACTTTTGAGCGTACCAATCGACTGACTGAAATTACGAGTGGATGGAGGGACAAGCTCAGCAGGCAATGTGCTGGGCAATGGGTAGCCGTTAAGCTTGCGGTAGATCAAATGCATAGCAACAGCAAACTCATCGAGATCAAGGCGGCCCTTATTGCCATGGTCAGCAAGTGTCCAGATGCGCTCCAAATCAGGCTTCTCAAGGCCGCTCTGACCGAAGATCTCAATAGCTTGGTCGCCAGCGATGAAGCCCTTGCCGAGACCATCCCACGCTTTGAAGAGTGAATCATATCGGGTCTTCTCTTCCCTAGTAATGGCCCAGGGAATAACTGCGTTGCCTGAGATGCCCTGTGTTGTGAAGTTGCCGGCCTCGCGTCCTTGTTGAGGCATCATCTGGGCTTGTAGAGCATCAATGTTAGGCAAGCCTGTAGAAGGAGCATTGACAAGTCCCCATTGGCCAGGTCTTCCTGTTGGTTGTGCATTGAGAGGGGCAACCATGCCACCACTGTTGTAACCAGTCGGTTTGGCGGGCATGGGAGGACGAGGGCCCTGGTAACCAGTTTGCTGAGACGCTTGAGCTCCTGGGAAGCCAGTCTGCTGGGGCTGCATGGCCTGCGGCTGCCCAAAGCCAGTCTGCTGACCAGGCATCCCCGTCATTTGTGCCTGCAGAACCTGAGAGTTAGATTGCTGTGGCTGAGGCTGCTGGATGGTTGGCGGCGAGGCAGTATTGGTCCGGACATCATTCGCGCCCGTTGATGTATCGTCAACAACGCTGAAGCTGATGATATCGACCATACTAGAAACCTCGTTCTTAATGTTTTCGGGAAGAGACGATGGCAGGGTCTTTCCCGTCAGCTTCAAGTTACACAGGTACATGGCCAAGGCAAATTCAGGGAAGTAGAGCTGTCCAGCTCGTGTGGTATCGGCCAAGGTCCTAATCATCTGCGTTAATACAAGGAAGAGCACAGGCTTTCAATAAGATCTGAGAGCCTACCAGATATGTGACAGTGAATCGCCATCGAGCTTAGACCGCAAAAGAAGGTCACGGGCCTTCTCACCAGACATTGCCGTGTCATCGCCCACTGCAGATTTGAACAATGTCTCAAATCGTGACTGGTCCGCCGCTGTGATGAACGACAGTCTGATATTAGGAATCTTGTTCGTTCTCTCCTGCCGACGACCTTGCGGCTTTGGCGTCCCGCCGGTCTGAAACGATGCGGCCATCTGGGAGAAGCCAGTGGGTTGGGGTTTAATCGGGGCTGGAGGCTGACTCGGTCCGCTCGAAGGCTGAGGTGAGGACGCGAAACCGGTCTGCTGCTGGGGAGCCTGAAAAGATGACTGGAAAGGCTGCTGCTGCTGCTGCTGCTGGAATTGCTGCTGATATTGTTGCGGCATTGGAGGCATTGGTGGAACACCAGGTTGGCCTCCTTGGGGTTGCTGGCCTGGAAAGCCAGTGTACTGCTGCTGAAGAGGCTGCTGTTGTTGAACTCCCATAGGATAGCCGGTATATTGCTGCTGCAAAGGCTGCTGCTGGCCGAAACCTGTAGGTTGAGGCGCAAAGGGGCTAGGCTGCTGGCCACTGCCCATACTGTTTAACGAGCCACCATATTGCGGCACACCAGGCCGCTGGCTGTTGCCGCCGCCGAGGTAGGAGTTGGAGTTGGAGTACATTGCGAAGAAGGCCGTCTCTCGGGCAAGGTTGCGGTCGTAGGGCTTGTCGATGCTTGGGGGGCGGACCGAGAGGGGGGGGGGGGCACACTATCGAGCGCCGATTGCCCTCAGATCGCACGACCTCGCAAGACGAAGGCTACGCCAATGACGCAGTTAAAACCTCGAATTACGAGTGGCAGTCGTCCTATCAAGAGCGCCAGGGGAGGCGACTGGTTCGGGAGAGCGGCAACGAAACGAAGGTGTTTGGGTGGAGTTGGAAATTGATCCGACAGAGTGAGGACAGATGACGAAGCTCCTTCGAGCTTCCCGGAAGGCAACACAGCCTGCTTTAGAGTGGCTGGTAAGTGGCCATTTACTGGGGGAGACTGTGGCTGTGCGCTGTGTGGAGAACCGCAGCCTGATTGTGGCACCAGCCAAGAGCCATTATCCTCCTCAGGACCTCTGTCATTTGGGCGTAATTATCAAAACTATCGCAGAATAACGTTAATTGAGAAAGGGTAGATGTGACGTGCGGCTTTTCAAAGAATCAATTATGTGTGCTGAATCAAGTAGCTAATAAAGGGGTATCTGGTGAGAAAGATATTCGCAATGCAAAAGACTTCTGCTCTCCAACGCCAACCCTAATCTCTAACCGTAAATGCAACCGAGGAGTTCCCAAATATCACACTTCGCCTTTTGCTGACCAGCTCAGGTGAACCGTAAATATGCCGCTCGTACCTCATCATGCCCCTTTGTCGGTGCCGAACGTGATATCCTCCTCGACAATCCTGTCTGGGGCCTCGCCATAGTACCTCCGTTGACTCTTCATTAGAAGACCCGAATCCTGCTCTTGAGAATATACGTAATCGCCGTCATCGCCACATGGCTCAGGGGTTTGATCACCTTCAACAACATACTCTTTGCCATCCGAGCTCTCAAGCTCCGGAGGCGTCGGCACCCCTGACCCGAAGCTTCCACCGTCTGTTATTGGGCTGAGTGCAGCCTCACAGGACACCATCGACTGCGAGCGGCTTATCTTCCCATTTAAAGATAGACCCGAGATATCGACGGTCACCCCTTGCCCATTATCCGCTCTGGTCCGCGGACTCGGAACTCTTCGAGACTCGTAATCTCTAAGAGCAAGTCCACCAAATTCCGAAGCAAACTCTGCGTTGGCTGCGTCTGACACTCTGGTGTGTGAAGTGCTCTTGCTGTGCTCCATATCCAGGTCATTGGACAGCTTCTTATTTCTGGCAAGTATTTTATCGAGCTGTTGAACAGCAACGTCCCATTCGGCCTTCAGATGCCCCAGAAGGGGATCAGCAACTGAGACTGATGGTTTCTCGTGACGAAGGCGTGCCAGCACTGAACCACGGCGTTTGGGGACACTCGCGGCTGCTCCTGCTTCATCAACCGACTTATTCACGATGCGGTGAAGTTCGTCCTCGGAAAAAGCAGAAAAATACTTGATCGATCGGTTGCCCTCGAGATGCTTGATCAAGTGTCTGAAGTTTGAGAGGTTGAAGTCATTCGCCTCGCAGTCAATTGTGTGAAGGGTGCTGTTGCCTGAGATAGCCTCCGCAAGATCCCCAATGTTGATATTTAACATCTGGCTGCGCACTCGAAGATGCTCAATTCGAGTATTCTTACGGATGCCACTCAAGGATTTGGAGAACTCCCGGCCAAGTCTTCCTTCATCAAGCTTGGCATCGTATCCCGAAAGATCCAGGAAGCGGACTTGAGTGTTGTTCTCGAAGAAATCAGACACTGCTTGACACGCGGTATCACTCGCATCATCTGGGGTTGCTGATCCAGCGAGACTTAGGCATTCAATCGTTTTGTTGACAGTCAGAGCCCGCCATAATTTGGTGTAGCTGTCTTCATGTGCGAATTCGACCATCTGCATGAACAAACTCCACGGACCAAAGCCGCAGGCAATGGCTCCACAGAGGTCGTCAATGCCCTCATCAAGTCTGTTAGCATTGACATGAACGGTCAACTGCCTAGCTTGGCCCATGTGCCGAAATAGCCGAGCGATTTGGCGTCCAGTCAACCCGCATTTATTGAGCTGAACACAACGAAGGTTCTGTGATGCCGTTGTTTGGAGATATTCTGCCAAAACGTCGACTGTAGCCTCGTTGAGCTGTATGCGTTGTTAGTCATCGAATATCAGGAGGTTCTTGAGAGACATACACCAATGCCAGAAAGATCCAGCTCCTCCAGGTTCCAGCGATAGATGGCGGCCTGGTCAAAGAGTGGCTGATCCCCATAGACTCGAGTATTCCCTGCCAGCTTGAGAATTCTGAGTGCTTGCAGTTGACTTAAGGTATGGTGAATGATCTCTTGTTGGACAATGCCCTGATTGTTCGATGTATCCAGGACTTCCAATCTCGTTGCCTGGCCTCCTAATCCAGTCCACAGCTTAGAGAGACCAGCATTGCCTAGGCCGCATTGAGAGAGCTCGAGCTTTTTAATCCCGACATGATCAAGTACCAATACATTAGCTGAGAGAGGTCAGTTCAGGTCATCGACAGGGTTTCTATGGCTCCCATACCCAGGTCATCAACCTCTGCAGGGCGCAGTGGGTTGTTTGACAGGCAAATGCTGCTGCACAATGAGCCCTGTCGGCGCAGAAGCATCAGAATCGGTCGCAGAATCTCAGCGCCAGCTTGGGCCGCCCGACTCTCCGAAATTTGAAGCCTGGCGTGGCGGAGCACAAGGTCTTTGTGGTCAATGACATTAGTCAGGTCGATGCTACGGACCGAGTCCGATGCAAAAATGATATTGTGCATCTCTTGTGAGAGAAGGGGTAGTCTCGCGAGTTCGTTGTAATGTTCTTCCGAAATGCTGCGACCTGCGGAAGAATTAGTCACAGACTTGATACACATTATGGAGCTCCGGCGCTCACCTGTCTTCGATAAGCAGGCTATGCTATCTGGCACAGTATCACGTCGATCTGTCAATGGTAGAAGATTGACATTCCGGAAGGATAATGCCTTAAAATAGTTATTGTACCGAAGGGACCGAAGAACGGCGAGAAGCTGCAACGCTGTGTAGGGACTGCCTTCGAGCGGAAGCAATCGAAATGTAGCCTGCGAAGGAGTTGGCCATTCAACAGTCCAACGAGGAGGCTGCACAGCAAAAGCAGCACAATATGCCTGCAGAGATCGCTCTAAGCCGCCAAGGTCACTTCCAGAGGGAAGAGTCAGCGGGGGAGGAAGACCTCTGATGTCAAACAACGACTGTTGCAATGCCTGCGGCCACATTGGTTTAATGATACGGTCCACTTTCGTTAAAGCTTCAATGATGCGACGATAGTGAGCGCTGGCAAGATCCAGACGAACTTCTACCCCAAATGGCGACCTGTTCCTTTGATTAGCTTGCCTTCACATACCACTTATGCGCCAAGTACAGACCGGAAGTTCAAAACAAATCGCTGCTCGTACGACGCAACCGAGGCTCGGAATCGTGTCATTGTGATGGTTCCAAAGGAACGTACTTTAACCCGGAGGTCTCCAGGGAAGGTCGCGTAGTCGGCTTTCAGCACTTCGATCAAGTAGCACATGCAAGGACCAATGACAAAGAAGAAGGATGGGCTGTCAGCCAAATAGTGAGACTCTTCTCCCGCGCCGGGCCGTTGGTTAGACACGAGGACCCGTCTGGCAACAGGAAATGTAAGGTTCTGCGTGCCTCCTTCCGCTGACGTCGGTTCAGTCAAGTCGACGATTCGATTGATACGGGCCCTAAGGTTTTCCGGTATCACACTTTGGGTCGGAACCCCCCTACTACGTGCTCTATAGGCACGCTGGATCTCCGTAAGCCAAAGATCGCGATCATCCGGCGCGTTGAAATACAGATGCGCTTTGGAATAAGCAAGTCGAGGCCAGGGCGAAAACCACCATATCTCCAGACCAAATCGCGGGCTTGCACCCTCCTCATGGAACACGGTAACAAGAGAGCGGAGAGGAACTTCGAGTCGAATCTCGGAAGCTCCGGTTTTATAGACTGCACCTGCATTCGGGTTCGGCGAGGCCGGTGCTTGATTCTCGGTTGGCTGTGATAATTGGGGGAATGCGGTTATGGCAGCGTCGAGGCTACTAAACTTGACGAGGCACTGTTCTGTCAGGACAAGGTACTCTGACCGGGCTTTGAGAAGCGATGTGTCGCATTTAAGGAACCCTGACAGCAGGATCTTCATGGAAGAATACGGGACTTCCTGGGGAAATCCCGCTCCGTCCATTGGAGGTGATCCTGCTGCTGACTCCCTCGACACTCGCTTGTGAAGTCGATCCATCATAGAACTTGATCCTGACTGCGACTTTTGTAATCGTCGACTCGACATCGATCGTCTCGGACTTGTGCTGTTGATGGAATCGAGTGAGGAGCTGCTGAGAGACCGGAGCGCTTTCGTGAGTATCCGCGGTTTCTTTTCGCCTGCATCCTGCCCCTCTGCCAGCGGCTCATAGTGATTGGAGTTGCTTGAGGAGGTCCTCAAGCTGGGCAGAGTCCGCATCTTCCAACTATTGTCTGCACTCATGGCAATTGTTGGTGTTGTATAAGTCGACAGGTGCTGGAGGAGGCAGCACGACACCGCAGAGTGTCTGCCGGGGTTGAAGGCTGTTGCTATCTGACAGCCGGCGCACCAGGACGTTGTCACGCGCTCCAAGTAAGGAGACAGGCGCTTCTCGTATCGCCAGAAACTCCTGGTCGCAGTACGAGGAAACCCCTACTCAATGGTGTGCCGTGGTGCGCAAAGTCATGTCTCAGCCACACTCGGAACGTCACTATTCTTCACGAGCTTGGGGGAAATGGCTTTGAGACCTGGCTGAATGCGTCACTCCAGGAACGGCCAACTCAGTTCCAGAGCATCCACAGCGCCAGATCTGAGCGATGCGTTTTTGGTACAGTCCTAGTCGTTTTGGGGGATAACTATAGACCCCTTTGCGCTACTGCAAACGAAGCGTGAAAAGGCGTACTCGTACAACTACAAGTACGTCCTTGTGTATTCCGTGCTTGTCGCCACGCGATGCACCCAGCGATACACAGTGAGGCCAACAATGCGGGATAAAGAGACTGCGAGGCAATGGCGTGATTCTTGCGATGTGTATATGTATATCGTCGCAGCTTGCTCAAGGGTCCAGACTGGAAGGACTCGGCGCTATTGTTGTGGCGGGCTAAAGAGCAAGTGATGTAAGAATAGTGCACGAGCTTTGTGATGGGGGTGCGTGATACGAAGGCCGGAATCGTGAAGGCATCAAGTTAAAATCACAGCCTAAAGGACGGGGCAGACCAGGCAGCGTGGGCACAGATCAGCTGGAGATGAGTTCCAGTACAATGAGTACAGAGTACATTGAAGTCGTTTCCAAAGGCAGAAACGAGGATGAAAGAAGTGAAGCGGGAGTCAGAAGCACATACGTCAATGGGAAAGAGGAGAAAGGCCCCATGCATGCTGTAGTACTACCAGGAACAAGTCCTTGTTTCCTGGTTCCAGCCTGCTTCTGCGATCGGGCCGCTAGAGACTACGTACAGACGTGCTCATTGACCAAAGAACAGAGAGACAAGGCAAGGTTGCTAGCAGCTTGGCCTGACCTGTGTGCGATTGGAATGCTCTGGCTGGCCAAGGCCCTGGCATAGAAGACCCCCCCCCGGGGGTCATCGCGATTCGCCAGGAATTCACCGAGTGCCTAAGGTGCCTTCTCCCTACCTACATGCAAATTACTTAGCGATGCACTTGGCTGTCGCCAGCTGGTGTCTGCCCGAAACCAGGAAGGGTGGTGGGACGACGAGGTACCCCTAGTAGTACGAAACACTGTGCTGGCGTTGAGTGGCGCCGCATGGAGACTTGATCGGCACATCGGAATGCCCACCTCAGTCAGCATGAATCCCATGCTACAGCCATTACTTACTGTGTGTAACGAAGCTTGAGGGTTTCACTAAGCCCGGGCCTCACTGTGGGGTTTCTTACAAGGTGACAATGGTCTTCTACTCTGCTCGTATGTCGCGAGGGCTGGCCGTTGTTTGCAAGTGCTGACGTTCATCGCCTCAGACATGTCCGGATGCACAGCGAAGATCATGCCTGCATGGATGGGCTGTCACCGCCACTTTCGCTCGAGGTTCGTGGAACAGATCCCAAGGTGCTGGCGCAGGTTGATGTTTTGTGCTTGGAAATCCTGGCGGCGTATTCCCAACTTCCTTGCTCATTTGGTCGGGGCAGGGGGGAAAGCAAGTCGTCCGAGCTGCCTCTGGGTGTTGCCTGCCTTGATTGGGGGAGCTTAGTCAAGCCATTCAAACCATGGCAAGCCTTGGAAATGCGATACTTGAGATCAATGGACTTGATGCAGTGTAAATTAGCCCTGACTTCTTCAGGTTCTCCCTTCTAGACCAGAATAACCACCTGGTGCGTTCCTCCGGGTTTGTGCTCAGGGCACACTCCGTTTGGTGAACAGTCCGTCTTTCTACAATTGATCTCCATAGGCTGGGTATGTACTTGAACAATCACTCCTTCTGCTTGAAACCACTCGAGGCTAGCGGAGTTGGCCTTTTGTCGCCTGAGGGGGGGCCTTCACGGAAATGAGAATCAAACCGTCGTCATCTAGCAGTAATAGGGATTATTGCGGTCTGTGCTTGATTAGTTGCGAGTCAAAATTGAAGCTGGACCAGGCGTTCAGCCCAGTTGTACGGAGTAATTAATGGTAGCTTGCGGTTTTTTGAGTGGGGTTTCGGGTCAATTCGTTCACAAGCTTGCTGACGATTGAGGGGTAGTTATACTTGCGCATGTAATTTTCCTTGCTTGGAAAGTAAAGTTTGGCCAAGACCACTTACCATCGGGAGCTTCTGGTGTTGGAGTGATGCAATAGACTCAAAGAAATGCTTGGATAGGCAACCTCCTCGGTAATCAGTCATTCTTCGGCCATGCTCGCTTTCGATATCAGAAGTATCGTCATCGCGTAAACTTGGATAGTCGAGGCACCGGATTGACCGTGGTCATTGTTACCAACACCGTTGATATCCTAGCGTCTTCAACCCCGATCCAATGCATCTCGACTAGGTAAACCCACATGGGAATTCCGAATTGCTCGGCTACTATGGAGTACAATGATAGCACTGGTCGGCGGTGTTTCGGGTTCAATTCGGCGGTTGATGGCAAGATAGAGCCCCAATCAGGTACAGGGTAAGACAAAATTACAGGCAGGAGAAGCATTAAAGTGTTGAGCCTCCTATAACTACCACCATCAACATCGAACGCGCCGGAGGACGACTCTGACTTGACACGGGAGGGTGCATCACATTGTATCTAGCCAAGATTTCTCTACCGAATACGTTGGTCCAGAAACCTCAACGAGGAATCAGGCGTCAAATACCCTCTACCCTTTGGTACATCTCGCTCCGTTGGCCTCAATCAGTAACGCCTAACCCTCCTGAACCCTCCTGAAGACCTTAGCCCAGTGACAGCGGCTAACCACCGGCCCACGAACCCACGAGAACCGAATCCGAGTCCCACCGCCTCCCGGCTACCTAAGCCTCTCTCCCCCCAACCACAATATTATTTGCTGCCAAGGGCTTCCTTCAATCCTGCCCATCGCACCACCCCTCCTTTCTCTCATCGGTCAACCAGAGCATACAGTCGCCCACAATGTCGGTTAAGAACGACAGCAGTCTAACCTCTCGGCACTTGATCGACTACGTCTACGTCCCTGCAGCACTTTTGGTCGTCGGCACTCTGGTTGCCAAGCGAGAATGGACTCCGTACTCAGTGGCCCTGGCGCTTGCCTTCGGCACCTACAACTTCTTCCAATTCAGTCAGTATCTTACCGATTCGACCCATCTTGGCCCATTGACTAACCTGATGGCGCATGAACAGAGGTCAAGAAGGTCCTGAAGCCTGATGTCTTCCAGGAGTTTGAGCTTGAGGAGAAGACCATCATCTCCCACAACGTCGCCATGTAAGAGAAGATTCAGATCGATCCCGAGTCTCGATAGGTTGCGCGTGTGTGGACTAACTTGGCATTTCCCCTCACATAGCTACCGATTCAAGCTGCCTACCCCCAACTCGGTCCTCGGGCTTCCTATCGGCCAGCACATCTCTATTGGTGCTGTCCTTCCTCAGGAGGATGGCAAGACCCAGGAGATTGTTCGCTCATACACTCCGATCTCGGGTGACCACCAGCCCGGCTACTTCGACCTCCTGATCAAGAGCTACCCCCAAGGCAACATCTCCAAGTACATGGCCTCGCTCGTCGTGGGCCAGACCATCCGTGTCAAGGGCCCCAAGGGTGCTTTTGTCTACGAGCCAAACATGGTCCGTCGCTTTGGCATGATTGCCGGCGGCACTGGTATCACACCTATGCTCCAGATCATCCGTGCTATTATCCGTGGCCGCGCCGCTGGTGATAAGACTGAGGTTGACCTCATCTTCGCCAACGTTACGGCTCAGGACATCCTGCTCAAGGAGGACCTCGATACCCTCGCCAAGGAGGACGAGAACATTCGCATCCACTATGTCCTCGACAACCCCCCAGAGAACTGGACCGGCGGTGTCGGATACGTTACCGGCGATATGATCACTGTGCGAACCCTAACCCCTTCCTCTGAAGCTCGAAGGCTGTTTGCTGACCTACTTTATAGAAATGGCTCCCCAAGCCCGCCGACGACATCAAGATCCTCATCTGCGGTCCCCCTCCCATGGTCCGCGGTCTCAAGAAAACCACCGAGACCCTTGGATACAACAAGTCTCGCCCTGTCAGCAAGCTCCAGGATCAGGTCTTTGCTTTCTAAGCACCACCTGATCACAGCTTTCTGACAAAATGACGTGTGGCGATGGTCCGTACAGATCCGAAGGCATAGACCAACCTCTTCCGTAGGGGACATACATGCATATAGCCATATGGATATCTAACTACTTAATCACGTCCCATCCCTTTTCCTGTCTCAACTGACGGTTTCACGTGGGGACTGTAGACCCCAAACCTCCTTTCCACAGCACGGATGTCAAATTGCAATCCAGTCCTTTGATGACTGTGGTTGTGCCGAAGAAGTGCTTATATCAAACTGGTTCACAATCCTCTACCCGAGGATACGACCTAAAGTAGGGGTAGCTCATATCAAAGCGCCTTGTACCTTCGTCGTCCAGCCAACATCTCGTACCTGTCCGTGCAAAGTCTTCATCAACGCAGCCACCTTTAGAATGTGTAAACACAGATTCGCTGAATATCATCTACAACCTGATTCAATAGTACATTGTACACTCCGATGCCAGTCTATGAGTCCCTTTTTGTGCAGTGAAGCAGAACCTACTCATCGTCCTCCTCATCTGCCTTTGCATCCACCATGCTAGTGTCAGCTCCGGGGGTGGGAGCTCGAGCGACAGCCTCATCATCCTCGTCGTCCTCATCACTTTCAATAACACGCCCGCGCCTTGCCCGCTTTTGCGGCTGGCGAGGTGCGTTATCCTCATCGTCCTCGTCGTCACGCCCAGCACCGTCAGCCCCTGCGTCGACGTCCATCTTCTCGTCATCGTCGTCGCCCTTGTCATCAAGTTCAGACAAAGGCGTCTCGTCACGGCTGGATCGTCGGTCGGCATGATCAAGTGCTTCATCGCCATCCTCATCGTCGCTGTCAACAACGATCTCGGCGGACTTGTACTTGGAGTTGGTCTTGACGTTAGTCAGGCGACGCTTTTTCTTGCTGTGAGACTCCTCCTCTGAGGAGGACTCGTCATCCTCTTCCCTCTCAGCCTTCTTTCTCCTAGAGCGCTTGGGCTTCTCTCCCTTTGGTGGTCGTGGGCCGCCAGTCTTCCTCTTCCTCTTGACCTTCTCACCCGTTTCAGGGTCAGTCTCCATGGCCTCAAGGCGCCGTGCCTCCTCCTCTGCACGCTCCCGCGCGCGTTCTTCAGCAAGCTGTCGGTCACGAGCTGCAATGATCTCCCGCTCTTTGCGGATCTTCTCCTGCCTCTCGCGTTCCTTGGCCAAAGCCTCTTGCCGGGCCTCCTCGCGCTTCCTTTGTTCAGCCTCCCGCTGTTCACGGGCAGCCTGGATTTTCTCCTTGTTCATTTCTTCCCATTCCTTCTGCTTGGCAATGGCTCTCTCTAGCTGTTTCCGAAGCGTGTTACGAGCCATGTTGGCGCGCTGCTCCAGATCATGCTTGGGGTAAGGTGTTTGAGGGTGTGCAGCGATCTCATCGAGAGACTCGATTGCAGCCTCGAGGCCAGCTGCAGCTTTCTCCAGCTGCTCGACCGAGCGCTTGTTCTCGGGTAAGCCTTGCATTTGAGTGACCAGTTGGATCTGAACGAACGCAACATTGAATTTGTAGTGAATTTGGTCTGGAGCCGCGTCCAGAGACTGCCTTCGGTTAGCATCCTGCGTCAAAGGTGGGCAATAGGTTCAAACATACCTGTTCAGCGCACTCGAGCGCCTTGTAGAATGAGTCGATGTCTCGTTCCGCCCTGCCCCTGTTAAGCCAGGTGCGACCAAGGCACGCCAATATGAGGGGGTCGTGAGCCTTGCCCTCGCTTGCCAGTGCAATCTCGTAATGCTCGATTGCTTTGGAAAATTGCTTCAACTCCGCATACATGTGGCCAAGGTTGACGAAGACATTAGGTTCCTTGACCGTGTCTCGAATCTTGTTGAAAATTGGCAGCGCAGCCTTGTAGTCCTTCTTATCCTCGACCAGTGCAATAGCCATGCCTTGCGCGGCGTAGGCGTTCTTTGGATCAAGAGAAAGAGCCTTGTCAAAGAACTCAACAGCTTTGCTATACACAGCGCTCCGCTTTAGCCTCTCCGATTCGGTCTCTCGCCGCATCTCTCGAGCCTGCATTAAGAACAAGTTGCCCATACCCACCAAGGCATACCTATCGTGCTTGTCGTAGTTTTGGAGTGTATGCTTATGGTGACGGAATTCAGGCTCTTCCGTTACATTTCCACGCTTTTTCACGTTGACCTTGCCCAGGTACCAGCCGTAGAGGGCGCGAACCTCCAGATCAGTATTATTGTCCTGGTACAGCTTTGCGACAGCTTCCGGCCCCTCCTTGTTAGGGTGTCGCCTTAACTTGATGTAAGCGAGGCGGGTACGGGCATCAGTATAGTCTTCGTGCCGAGCAAGCAGTCCCTCATATACCTCGACAGCCTTATCTGTCAGGCCGCGTGATTCATAACTTCGACCAAGGTTGAAGCTGATGGTTGAGATCAGAGCATCGGTGTCGGCACTAGGATCCTTTTCTCCAACACGAACACAAGCACTCAAGGCAGCCTCAAACATGTCGCTTGCAAGATCATGTTTTTCCATTTGTGAGTGGAAGCATCCGATGTTGTTGAGAAGCTGCGGTGGGAGGAACTTGCGAATCGAAGCTCGGATCTCAGCCCCGTCCGTAACACCTTCAGGAAACTCCGACGCCGGAATTTGATCGAGCTCAAGTTGCTCAGCTTGTTGAAGACACTGAAGAGCCTTCTCGGGGTTTTCCGCCTCGTACAGACGGGCCAGAATAAGGAGTACTGCCGAGTCGGGGGCGATTGTCTTCTTGGGATCTTTCCAGGCAGCCCTCACACTCTCTAGAAGGCTGATGGCCTTCTTGGTATCTGCTGATTTGTCTTCCTTGCTATCACTTGTTTGGCTGGTGAAGATCTCTTCGGCATAAAGTGTGCCCAAAAGGACCAGGGCTTCATGGTTGCGAGACTGCTGGATCATCTTTTCGAGACGCAGCTTTGCTTCGCCAAGGTCATTCCTCAGCACTGACAACTGGGCAACGCCAAACTTCGCAGGGACATAGCCAGTGTCCGCTCCACCTCGGGCGTCGTCAGCGCGGCGATAATAGTCGCTGGCCTTCTCGAGGTCACCTTGGTAGTGGGCTCTTCGCGCAAGGAGGTACCAGCCATCACTGGCTACTGCATTGACGTCAGTGTACTGAATGGCCTTGTGCGCGAGCTTGTCTGCATTTTCCCAGTTCTTCCGCGAAAGGAAGTAGCTGGCAAAAGTTGAACAAGTCAATGGCAGATCCCGATCAAGCTTGAAAGACTTTTGGGTATATTCTGTCATGGCTTTCTTGTACAGCTTGATGAACTCCTCGCTGTTGACAGGTTTGTGCCCACTCGCATCCAAGTAGTACAGGCCAAGGAGAATATTTGCGACTTTAGAGTCCGGAGTAATCTCAAGACATCTTTCCCAAGCCATCTTTGCATCGTTCTTGAAGCCAAGCATCCAGAAGCACGCGCCAATACCGATACGCGGATCAGGATCGACCATATCGGGTGCCTTAGTCAGAACGTCCTGGTAAATTGCCAGGGACTCAGCATAATTATGCATTGAGAACAAGGCGCGAGCCTTTCCCATAGATGCCAACATGTTTTTCCCCTGCGAAACCCGTAGAGCATCTTCAAACGCCTTCAGGGCTCCCTTGAGCAGTTCGTTCTTCTCGTTGCCAATGCCGCCCGCACTCTTGGAGGGAGCTTGTAGAGATGCTCTGAGTAGTTGGAGCACACCCCTGGCCAGGAAGATCGGGGGGAAAGAGGGGTTCAGCCGTGAAGCGTCGTTGAGCGAGGCGGTGGCAAGCTGGAGATAGTATTCCTTGGTCTTCGCCTCAGAGACGATGGTTCCTTCAGGAGCAAGTCGGGGTGCTTCACGACTCTTCCACAAATACAACCAACAAAGACAACAGATCATACTGACTTTGTCGCGAGGGTTGCTGGATTGGATAGCCTGGCCTCCTCGTTGAAGCATTTCAATGGCATGGTCGATCTTGTGTTGCTTGGCATATGCCAACGCAACTGTCATCCACTTGCTCTTGATGGCACGTTCGTTCTCGAAGAGTGTACACAGCTCGGACGGGTCGTCAAGGAGTTCCTCGAGATCGATTTCGACGGCCTCGTCCTCCTCTTGCACGGGAATCTCGATCGATGTAGGGATATCGGAGAATCGGATGCTGACTGGGCCAGAGGATGCATCCCCATTGGTGACACCATTGGTGTTGCCATTCTGGGTGGCAGCCATGTTTGCGACCCTCTCGCCGAGTGATGGGTTTATTGGGATGATCGAGGTAGCGAGGTCGAAGGTCGCGAGAGGACGGTGATCGCGAAGAGCCTCGAAGACGCGCCGTGGGCACAATCGCCTATAGCACCATCTGTCAAATTCTGAATGTGAAGGAAGGAAATCGCTCTGAGATTCAACGGTGTAAGTGCGCAGCGTGGGTGATCAGAGATGCACGTGGCGCAACAAAAGTCGTCGGACGATTCAGACCGGCGGCTGGAAGCTGGATACAGGATGAAGGAGGATGCGAAAAGCGTCTTTGAGGCTGGTGGGAACCCTGCAACCCAAATTCGGCGAGGTGAACTGCGGCGACGTGGGAAGCGTGGAGGGAGGAACTTGAAGTGATTGGTTTGACTTTGGGGGCTGCACACAAACGGGATCCACTGCAGCTACTGTGTGTGTGAGAACTGGTTGGCGGCTTCGGGCATTCGCTCATAAGGAAGGGAAAATTCAGGAGTGCGTAAAAGGAAATCAAACTGTATTCAGAGCATGCAGAATATTCTCAGTGAAAGAATGAGTACGTAGAATAGCCGGTGTGTTGGATCTGAAGTTTCCTGATGCATCGCCAAGTTTCCTGAGTGAGCCCTGTCCTAAAGCTTTGCCACTTTTCCAGCAGCCGAAGGACGAGTATGAATCTGTTTTTTTTTTCTTCACAAGGATGGAAAGGATATAAAAATACATGATATGGTAAAAGAATCCTTCTCATTCTTAATGCTATATTACCATCAACGTAGTAGGTGAGGTGCTGAAATCATTTGGCACACCCTGTCAGCTGCACTTCAGTTGTCAACAGGTGCACACTGTCTACCTACCCTTCGAGAAACGCATGCAAAGACTCGCAGAGAGACTTCACACCGAGGAACCCTCTGCTCAGGAATCATACAACTTCTTTGCCACCTTCAGGCCATCCAGAAGAAGGTCTCCTGTCAGAACCATGGACTCGCTGGATTAGGGTGCCAGTGGCCCTGTGTTGCTAGAGCGCCATCCGCCCGAATCCTGTGTTGGCTGGCATTGCTTGACCACTGCACAGAAATTCGGCATCATTTTCTCAGCCTCGGTCATTTGCGTGATACTTTTCATCCTGTACATGTACTACGCCGGCAAGACGTTGGCTTCTCGCCGAGATGGGGAGTTTATCCACCTTCCAGGTGGCAGAAGGGTTCCCCGAGAACGAAGACGTGAGCCTGCAGGAATCAACTATGAGACACCTGTTCTGCTCCAACCTTTCCCCAGAGTTCATCAGCAGATAACTTATCAAAACCAGTTTCCCAGGGTTCAACCTCACACGGCACTCCCAGCAACTCTTCCAGTGTTTCGTCCGCTGCAATGGGGCGCGTATCCCTTCCAGGGAGTAACTCCGTATCGAACGGCTCGCTACCCACCACCCGCATATTCCGGATTCTCTCAAAACCAAACACTCGAGGCAGATCGCGATTCGAGTCTTCCACCTTCAGACGGGGCGGCTCGAGCCAGTGAGGCAAGGCACGACCGAAGTTTCGAGTCAACTTGGCACCACCGACCTGGAGGATTTCGCTGGCGACAGAGATTAGCATACCTGCTCGGCATGCCAATTGGACAAGCGTCTACCATTGCCACATCTTCTTCCAACTCCACACAACTGGGATTCCAAGATTCTACGAGTTTCGGGGATAACACCGGTTCAAGAGGACTAGACGCGTCACCAGTGTCAAGAACAGTAGATCCGGGACGACACCCCGCAACCGCGAGTGAAGAATCGCACAAAAAGAAGCCGCTTCGATTCAGCGAATGTTCATCCTCTTCCTGTACAGACGCAGCCACTGTCCACAGTGATGATTTCGATACGCTTGGACCTGGCCGGCTTCCAGATCGAGAGCCCGAGAAGAAGGTTGGCGATCATGAACTGCCTGAAGCCTATCGATATCGGTCAGAAACTGGTTCACAGCCAGATGGATCTCATTCCATCCCAACACAGTCATCGATGACGCTGCCTCAGGCTTGCTTGAGGACCAACAAGTAAGCTGGCTTTGACTACATCCTATATGACACGATCATTACGATGAGAGGCTGACAGGTGATTACGGGCTGAGCAGAAATACCGTAACTCACCCAAGACGGCATAGAGAAATGAAGAGAAATGCGTGGGATATGCAGTACGTATGTCCATCTATGCGGCTGTGAGCCTTCAGCTGACGGTACGTGTGTAGAACTTCCTCTGCATATGAAGATGACGATGATTGTGATTTCGGTGGGCCACTCGTGCCTCGGCCGATTACTTCCAGCCTCGCTGGCCGGCGAAAGTCAACGTGAGAAAGGGCGATTGCATCAGTACAAAATCTGGCGGCTAGTATTCAGCTTCTCACGTATGTTCTAGACATGAGCACGTTTGGTATATCCTGAAAGTGTATGCGCAGGCGATGCGATTGCTTTGAAAACAATTACTGTGTGATCCATATAAGAGGTACTCCGTAGTCGAGTAGTAGTATGTATGAGCATGTTATGGATTTGCGTGACAAAACACGTAGGGGCCTAACGTGGGATGGGGGGTGGTGGAGGAGGCTGCTTATTGGTCAGGAAGCATCAGCGTCGTCATTCGTAGCTGCGCTGTTGGAGGTGGGCGGAGCTCGTGCCCGTCACCCACGCCATCACAATAGAAACCGCCCTGGCTGGTCTGAAGTTGCCCAACAATAGGTCTTTGGTGTAACACCACATATATTTCTCAAGGATATCTTGGGAAGGTAATGGTCGCATCTCGCGCTGTCTGTTTCACTCCCTCGCGTTCGAGCTTTGCCAACTGAGTGCCACTCCCAGCTTCACCCCGCCCTCCGCCACTCCCGAGCTCACTCACGACGCTTTCGGCAACGACAATCGTATCGTCAATCAGCGCTTGCCCACGAGAACCCAGTTCAATCTGCAACATACGGCGTGGCCTATTCACCCGCCGAGCACGGCTGAGCAGCAAATATGTGGAACGACGAGGAGGACAATAACCCGTACGGGACGAGCTTTGACCGCCGTGATTCGCAGACCTCGTCGTCAGCAAACCCAGCCTCCCCGACGTCACGCAACTGTAAGTGGGATCCAGACGAGCCGCAGAGGGCTACGCATGTGTATTGATTGGGTTTCATACTGATAGAGGGTGTAATAAAGATCGGTCATTCGAGACCCCACGAACTCCTACCTCGGATAGCGACGATGATGTCGTCCATGCTACATATGCTGAAGGGATGGTGAATCCAAGCTCTGCTGCAGCTGCACCGAAACGTAAACCGGGTGGTTATGATAGCCGTATCGAGCAGATACTATACGAGAACCCTGTCATGTCGATCCTGATCACGGACGCGGGCAAGAGCTTGGAGAGCGGCGGAAGATATATTGTGTACACAATCCGTACCGGAGTAGGTTCAGCCGCCGTGAATAGCTGGGATTTTGCTAACCTCCTTGTCAAGGATCTTGAAGTCAGACGTCGATACTCGGAATTCGCATCCCTTCGCGATGCCCTCACACGCCTCCACCCCACTCTCATCATTCCACCCATCCCAGAGAAGCATACAATGGCGGACTATGCCGCGAAACCAACCAGTGCTAAGCAAGATCAGCAGATCATTGACTTGCGAAAGCGAATGCTTGCTGTGTTCTTGAACAGGTGTCGAAGAATGGACGCGGTTCGCAATGACGGTGTTTGGTGGCGCTTCCTCGACCCGAATGCTAGCTGGGTACGCCATCTATTTCAAGTAATGGGACGACAGCTGACCAAATCAGAATGAAGTTTTACACTCGCATCCCATTGCCTCGATTCCGAAGTCTATTCTCAAGGCCCCTCCTCTCGATACAGCCAACCCAACAGCTGCACATAACTACCTCCCTATCCCAAGTAGCTCCGCGAAGCTGAGGACCAATAGCGGGAATTATGGTGATTCTTCATTCACCTCAACTGGCGCTCAAATTGTCTCCAGATTCCCGTCGGATGCCAGCCAATTAAGCGAGCAGGACCTCGACCCCTACTTCACCTCATATGAAGCATCAATCAAAGAACTCGAGCAGCTATTAATGGGACCGATAGAAAAGGTCAACAGACGTACTTTGAGCCATCTCTCTTCCCTTGCAGCAGATTTGTGCGAACTTGGATCCCGTTACAATGCGTATGCGCTCTCGGAGCAAGCCCCGTCGCTTGGTCCCGCGATCGAGCGCGTGGGACAGGCTGCTGATCTGTCTTACATTGCAACAGAAGAGCTTTCGGGGTCCTTGGGGGCAACATTTGCAGAGCCCATGAGGGAGAACGCCCAATTCGCTGGAGTGGTTCGAAGTGTGCTCAAGTACAGAGTCCTCAAACGCGTTCAGCAAGATCAGACCAGCGAGGACCTGGAAAAGAAGCGAGCACTGCTGGACCAGCTTGAGCGAAGTGAAGCCGAGGCCCGCCGCATCGAGCAGTACCTTTCTGGCAGCCAGCAGATTTCGCCTCCACCAAAGCGATCAACGAGTCTTAAGGAACCGACACAAACGCGCCGTGAAGGGGGGCAAGATGACACAGAATCTATCGACTCAGACTTCCCGCCAACCCATGGGGATTTCCCTTCATCCACGCCATCAGCCAGCCAAGGTCTTCCTGAGAGAAGTTCAAGCGCACCTTCGCATAAGAAGCTTCCCAGTGGTAACTCGATCACGAACAAGATATTCGGCCCCATCCGCCATGCAGTCCAGGGTGTAGTGGATGTCGACCCGGAAAGAACGCGCCGTGACACAATTGGCAAGACAAGAGAATCGATTGGGCAGCTGGAGCAAGCCCAGGTCGTCTCGGAGCGAGACGTTAGGGATGCAAGTGCAAGCATTTTGAGGGACCTCAAGCGGTTCCAGCATGACAAGGAAGAAGACTTGAGGAGGTATATGGTGAGTCATGAAACGCTACACTACCTTTGGTCCATCCTCTTTCTTTTTTACTTTACTGACAGTCTCATAGATTGCGTATGCGAAGGCTCAAGTTGAGTGGGCCAAGAAGAGTAAGCAACAATGGGAAGAGGCACGGACGGAGGTGGATAAGATAGAGGAGAGGTGATCGACATGAGGATTTGGGGGGTGTTCTGATTCGAGTTGGCGGCTTTTACTTGATCTCATGCTTTAGACCTTAAGCGCTTTCTTGCCCGTTGCCAACATTGGTTTAAGGATCAGCTTCTTTTGAAGGGAAGACTCGTAGACATTATGAACCAGCGTCGAACATTAAATTTACATCTTGTGAGGCTGTTCAGCCAAGGCTTGATTGGTGCATGTTGAGGTGAATCTTATGAAACAACACGTAGCCGAGAGGCACGATATGATCAACCTAGATAGAGACTGCCCACAGAAAAAAGGAACGATCTAAAGTTCATATTCATATTTCACATCTTTATCTGAGATGTTTACGATTGCGTTCGTAGCGTACTTCGTGATAGCACAGTACGTGGTGCATAGCAATCTGTCCGTCTTATCGATAAAGAGTTGCGCGGACCATTTGCCTTGAAAGAAAGGAAAGCGACGAGGCTGCAGACCTTTTATCCGGAAGCATCCCGCTACAAGATCTCGTGAGGCACGTTTCGGAGCGAAAAGAAGTTGCCTCTGCCATCATGTCCGAAGCACCGGGGCCGATCACTTCCATCGAGGAGCCTGGCGTCAAGGCGCAAGGCGAACTCCTCCACGCGATGCGCAGAGAGGTTGCTGATCTCTTGGATAGGAGCTCAATCAATTTCCCGGGTGCACAGCCTGTGAGCTTCTCACGCCAGCATATCCAAGAGCTCGTCGGAGCAGAGTAAGTCGCTATTGCGCGCACGCGCGACATGCCGCCGAGTGGCCCCGAGATGTCGCGTCAGTCCATCGCGCGTTTACTGACTGCACAACAGTTACTATGTCTGCGAGAAGTCCGATGGCATGCGGTACTTGCTCTACGCCACTCACGATGAGGCCGGCGCCGAAGTGCATTACCTGATCGACCGCAAGAACGACTACTGGTTTCTCACAAACCGAAGCCTCCATCTCCCGCTTCCCAACGCGCCTCAAGACTTCCACACGAAAACACTCGTCGATGGCGAGCTTGTATGGGACAGTTTACCAAACGGCGACAGAGAACCAAGATTTCTCATCTTCGACTGCCTTCTCATGGATGGTATTAGGCTCGTCGACAGGTCCCTGGATAAGCGACTAGCTTACATGAAGACCCGGCTGTACGAACCCTACGTTCAGCTGTTCAAGGAGTACCCGGAGGAGCGCAAATTCCAGCCCTTCCACGTCGAAATGAAGCCTTTCCAATTTTCCTACGGTATTCTCAAAATGTTCAAGGAGATCCTCCCAGCGCTCAAGCATGGCAACGATGGTCTGATCTTCACATGTCGCACTTCAGCATACAAACATGGCACAGACCCTCATATTGTGAAGTGGAAGCCTCCGGAGGAGAACACCATCGACTTCAAGCTCAAGCTCCACTTTCCCCTTGTCGAGCCCGATGAGACGGAGAAGATCGATGGTGGACATGAACCCTTTGTAGATTACGACAGCGTGCCTCGAGCCGAGCTACTCGTTTGGCAGGGCAACAGCAGCAGAAACCCCTCGGAACGATATAGGACTTTTCAAGATGCCTATATCAGCGAGGATGAATGGGAGGAGCTCAAGGCTCTCGATGATCCGATCAATGATCGGATTGTTGAGTGCAATATCGACGATCAGGGGAGATGGAGGATTGTGCGCTTTCGAGATGACAAGGACGACGCAAACCACCAGACCACGGTAGAGAGTGTTTTGGACAGCATTCGGGACCGCGTTTCGGAAGAAGACCTAGTAGCAGCGGCGAACAGTATTCGAGATGCATGGAAAGCTCGTGCTGAGCAGCGTCGACCCGCTTAATGCTCGAGACTTCGAACTAGCATATATGGCGGAGCTTCCTTTATCTGGTTTGAGAGTGATTTTCGATTGTGTCGGCGGGCGATGCCCGAGTTGTACTCCCGGCGTTCAGGAGCTGGAAACAAGACAGGAACGGGCGGGCGGATGACGACGACGGGATGAATGAGGCGTTTCCTTGATTATTTTAGGTGATTGTGTATTACTCTGGCTAGGCTCACGGATTTCAAAAGACCAATCTTTCGGACTATGGTAAACGTTTTTGAATCACCAAGCATATTTCCATTCCAAACCAATGTGCGGCAACTCCGAGTCAGTCCCCTTTCTTTTGGAGAAAGGGCACCAGGGAGTACGATAGAAGCCATAGCTCCAGGAAGGCGATGGTGGCTTTCTTCTCTCACGTATTCCCAGGGACCTAAATTCAAGAAGGGAGGAAATAGGCCGCAGAGCAATGACGCAGCTCGCGACACCATTGTGCCAAAGAGGCCGAGATCCAAATTTACCGTCAATGTCCAGTAGGAGCAAGATGCAGTGGGCAGACAAGTTCTCCCTTGAAATGTGCTCAGAAGAAACACATGAAAGCACCTGCAACGGCGATTATAGCGTAGCAGATGCTGGAGGGGCCACTATGGCCCCCAGGGCCAGCAGCCACAATGATGGGACTGTCACCAGGAGTGGGCACCGGGTCGCCGCCGGGAGGGTATATGATGACAGTCGCATTTGTCCCCCGGAGGGTCGTCACAGGAGTGGCCACAGGTTCGGTTTGAGTGACGACCACGTATGAGGTCGAGGTGACCGGTTCACCAGAAGTGATGGTAAACCAAGCTGTGGTGGTGGTAACAGGAGTTGAGGCAGAGGGAGCAGGATATGAGATGCCATCTTTGTCCGAAGCATTCTCGACAGTTGTCTCGATAGCGGTGACAGCCGCACTGTTAGTGAGAGTCTTGACAATGGTCGAAACGACAGTGTGCACTTCTGTCACGGTGGAGTAATCGATGCTGCCGAACGAAGGCTCGGGTTCAATCACAGTGTGAGCTTCCTTTGTCACGGTGACGAACTTGGTGACGGTAGATGGAGAACATCCTTCCTCCAAAGAAGAGAACGAAGTTTCTGTGATGATTGGTGTGCTGACGCTGTAAAGAGTCCTGCATATTGACTGTTCTTAATACGACGTACAAGGAATTATGGTCAAGGGTTGGACATACGTGATAGGAATCGTGACAATCGCATTTAGATCATTTTGGACGTGTTTCTCTTGGTGTTCAACACCGCGGCCAGAATGATCAAAGGGGCGTGCACCGCTGGAGCCAGCTACCTCAGCATTGACCGCAACTATCGATGCTCATCGTCAGTAGGCAAGATTGACGCTTCTCGACCATTCGCAGCATAACTTACGGCCACCAAAGGCGAGGAGCAGGGTGCAAGCAGAAGCACCCAAGCCAGCGTGAAAGACCTTCATGGGAAACACTGGAGAAAGGGTGGTGAGCGATGTCAGCTGACACAGTCCCGGCTTTGATAGAGGGCAAGTTCATACTTTCAGTTGATTTGTCTTGAAGTGAATAGATTGTCGTCGGGTTGGCTTGCGAACTAGGGACGTGAGAAACGGAGAGCTGCACAAGGGGCGAAGTACTCACAAAAGAAGAGGGAGAATTGGCTTCAGAGGGACAGGGATCCGGTTAAACAAGAGGGGAAACTAGGGGACAGACGAGCGAGCGTGAGAGGCGTTCCAAGAGAGTGTGGAAGCAATGAATTGCAACTTCGTGAAGGAGCGAGAGTGCGAGAGGATTAAGTACCAGGGAGTCAGGAGAGGTGCGAGTTGAAGAAGAGTAGAAGTGGTGGAGGAACCGCCCCTTTTATCAACACGAGAGGGGGGTCATTGTTTTTTGTTTGCGGCTCACGAGACGGCTACAATAATCACCTGTATCTGACAGCTGGAGGGCCGGTGCTTGCAGCTGCATGAGTGATTCACAGACCGCAGATGCGAGGATGTTTTTCATCTGACTCCGGTTGGAGGGGGGATCATGGTGGGAGCCGTGTTGTGAGTTGGTAATGGCGGGCATTCGAAGAGGCAGGGGATTACATTCTGTTGCGGGTGTTGGCAGGTGAAATGAGGGATGGGATCATGAAAACTCGACGAGGCATACGCGGCGAGGTCTCCGCTGGTGGTGATGCGAGTTTTGGTGTTGAGCAACCTGGCACAGCACCGGCAGCTGCTAGCCGTCATGCATGCCTGCAAAGACGCCAGCCGCGATGCAGCAATCTGCCTGAGTCCAGAGTTCAAGGTTTCTGCGTCCATTTCGAAAGACAAATGTCGTCTGTTTGTGTTTGGAAGCGAGAGCGTCGGCTCGCACAAAAGGGGGAGCCCGTGACACTCACCTCGGGCAACCAGAGGAGCACAGGCATCGGCCTGCACCCGTCTGCAATGACTGTGTTCACCACAAGCAAGTTTGCTCGACTGAACATATCTATATCTACCTTTTTAAGGTACCTACTACTTGATATGGAGGTACTTGCCTCTCGTTGCCTCGATCCAAACCTTTGTGTCTTCACGGAAGAGCAAGTTTGGGTCATCCAAGGTTCACTCTGCCTCCGTGCATGTTGTATTCACATATATGTGAGTATGACGGCCACATCTGAGTGGATTTTCCAGGCTAGCTGTTCAGTACAGGAGTGTTGAGAGAATATTATATGGAATTGTACCCTGATAATGTCAAGTGTTTTAATGTATGAACCTGGAAATAACTGATTATGCCGGGCGTCAGTGAACTTAAAGGAATCTGGAGAAGGGTGATAAGAGAGAGAGCATCACCAAATACCGCCGGTCCTGTCCTTCATCAATCCATCTATACAATACCTACACTGCTCGGGACATGCTCCTGATTTCGCACATAAACCCAATATAATGAATGAAACAAATGGCTGTAGGGTGAAGAGATGGGAGCTTGTCCCATATCACAAGAGCTTAAGTGGACCTTGAGGGTCGTAAAGTCACTCAACACGCCAAATCTGCGGGCAAAGGTACAAGTACTTTCACCCTTTCGCGCCCCCATTTGCCTGCCCACCAAAGCGCGTGTTCGTCGCGTCGATAGTTGAGGAACCCTTGCAATAAGCACCACCACCACCATAAGTCTGTCCATCTACCTTGGTATTTCCACCACCACCACCATCGTTGCATGGCTTGGCCACTGAACCGCCCCTCTCCTCTCCCAATCCATTCCCGTCAGCCATCTGGATGCTTACCCGTAGATCGCCATCTTCACGGGCATATTTTATTTGATGCAATTCGGCCAACCAGGCACGATTCTCTGCACCCGCACGTGCTGACTCCTTGGCCCACGTTGCCCTTTACACGGCGCCCGTTTCGCGCCCGAAGAAGACCCCATCCTCGCATCGCACACCCCTCGTAACAGGTTCCGCGCGCAACATGGCACGACGTCGCGCACCACCAAAGAAGGCCGTCGAGGTCGAGGAAGAGGAAATCGAGCAAGAGGAGGAGGAGGAGCAGGAGCAGGAACAGGAGCAAGAAGAACAGGCGCAAGACGACCAAGAAATGCCTGATGAACCAGCCGGTGAGAACGAAGATGACGAGTTGCCAACCTTGCAATTCGACCAGGAGCTTTCATGGCGGCCCACCAAGCCCATTGCCACATCTACCCTCCTCAAACGCCTCGAGGCTTTGTCTAAGGAGCTAGCCGACTTTGATCAGGGCGGTGTTCAACTCGAATCGCTGAAGGATGTCGCTGCGAGTTTAGCGCATCGCAATCTGCTTCAGCACAAGGACCGAGGTGTCAAGGCGTATACCGCATGCTGCCTCGTTGACATCCTTCGCTTGTTTGTTCCAGATGCTCCCTACTCAGATGACCAGCTCCAGGCAAGTCATTCCACCACTAGATAGTTGAGGCACGCACTGACAGTTCCATCCAGACCATGTTCTCCTTTTTCATCAAGGATATTCTACCTGGCCTTTACGACCCCTCGAATCCATATACCAGCCAGCACAAATATGTTCTTGTATCCCTCACGGACGTCAAGAGCATATTGCTCGTCGCTGAGATCCACGGCGCCGACGACCTCCTTCTCCGCTTGTTCAACTCGACCTTTGACGGAGTCTCCAACAATGCCAAGGCTTCGTCAGACATGCAAATCTCCAAGGATGTAGAAATACACCTCACGGACATGCTGGTTCAATTGATCGACGAGAGCCCCGGTAGTGTGCCGGCATCCGTTGTTGATGCTATCATCAGTCAATTCCTTCGTGCTGCTCCGCCCGGAGGTGCCAGAAGCAAGGAGCAGAGCGACAGCCAGTCCACGCTGTTGCATAAGACGGAGCCTCCTGCATATGTTATGGCGAAGAACATCTGCAATGGGTGCGCAGACAAGATGGCACGCTATGTTAGCCAGTACTTCAGCGATGTAATCCTGAATGCATCGGGATTCGCCACCAAATCCAATGGTTTCCGTCAAGGAGATGGTTCTGATGACGAGGATGGTGCAGCTGGCCCGTCCGATGCTGACCTCAAGAGCCTCAGCCAAGCACATACACTTATCCGCGAGCTCTGGAGGGCTGCACCGGACGTGCTGCAGAACGTTGTGCCTCAGATTGAGGCTGAGCTATCTGCCGATAACGTCCACCTTCGCTCCATTGCCACCGAGACCTTTGGGTACATGATCTCGGGCATCGGCGCCGCCGGCCCTCCTCCACCTCCAACACTTGACCCAACGGCATATCCTCTACTGCGTTTAGATGATGACGGCACCGCTACTCCTCCTGATGCCAGCATCCTCACCACACCGTTTTCCCCGCACTCTTTCGCTGCAGCCCATCACGGTACCTACCGCAACTTTGTCGGCCGCAAGAATGACAAGAACCCAACCATCCGTGCCGTGTGGGCTACCGCAGTTGGCTACATTCTTTCAACCTCTGCTGGTGGTATTGGGCTGAGCCGCGAGGATGAACGCGAGCTCATTCAGGGACTCGGCGACAAGCTGAACGATAGTGATGAGAAGGTTCGTCTTGCCGCCGTCAAAGCCATTGAGCTCTTCAGCTTCAAGGATATCATCCTGAAACTCGGAGCGTCTGGAGGTGTTCAAAAAGAGGGCTCGATATTCGCAAGTCTTGCGGACCGTTGCCGTGATAGGAAGCCTGCCGTGCGCGTTGCCGCCATGGCTCTGCTTGGCAAGCTTTGGGCGGTTGGCTCGGGAGAAATCGCCGCCGGTATTGACACTGTCACTTCTTGTTTGTCGGGAGTCCCATCGCGCATTGTCAATGTGTTCTACGCCAATGATCCTGACCTGAATGTGTTACTCGATCGCGTTATGTTCGAATGTCTTGTACCATTGCGTTTCCCACTGCAGAAGAAGAAGGGCTCCAAGGGCTCTGGCTCACAGGCTAAAGGTGGCCTTACACATGCGGACCAAGACAGGATCCGTGCAGAACGCATTCTTCTGATGCTTAAATCACTGGATGCGCCTGCGCAAAAGGCTTTCTTCGCCATGCAAGCGAGGCAGCCGTCGTTTGCCAAGGGAGCCTCTGTCTTCATACAGCAGTGTGAGGCATACAATGGTGGTGTGATTGATGGTAATGAAGAGAAGGTCAAAACATCCCTCCACAAGACTTTCCAATGGCTGGGAAGCTTCTTCCCTGACCCCCTGAAGGTCCGAAGCGATCTGCAAAAGTTCGCAAAGTTGAACGATCGCCGATCATATCAGCTTTTCAATCATGCGATTGGCTCCGAGGCCGATTTCTTGACGGTGCGCCGAGCCATCATGGAACTGATACAGAAGCTCCAGTCAGGGCCAGCTGCATCCACTCTCGACACCATCATCCCGCTCCTATACAGGTCAAGCTGCATCATTTTCAACCGCAGTCACCTCGCCACCATCATGGACCACTCCAAGAGCGACAAGGATGGATATGCCACGGTGGCGCACGCGGTGTTGAACGATATCTCTCAGAGGAACCCTGAACTATTCAAAGCGTACTCGGAGGAGCTGCGGAAGGATATAATCGATTCTTCACCAACTGACTCCAAACCCAATGAGCCCTCAAAGATGGATATGCTCAGAGCTTACTCCTCATACGCGAAGAGATACCCAAAGGATATCAATCATGACAAGGCCTTTACGCAAACACTGATGAACTACGCGCTTTATGGGACGCCGCCAAAGGCTGCCAAATACGCTATCAATATTCTCCTGGCCAAGAATGATGACAAGGGACGGGTTACAGCAACGAACTTGCTGAAGAAGACAATGACCGGGCTGGAATACGGATGCTCACACTTCCTAAACAGGCTGGTCACCCTCAGCCAACTTGAACGTCTTGCTCCTACCGTCACTATTGACTCTGATGAGGCTGTCCATGAACTGATGATTAAGCAAATCCTGCGACAAGTCCGCACTGATGCCAAGAAAGAAGATCCATCCTGGGTGGAGGACGCCGATATGGATGAAGAATTGCAAGCCAAGCTGCTGTGCCTTAGGATCCTGGTGAATCAGGCTTTGGCCAATGCTGAGGAGCAGGATGCCGAGGAGACCGTGAAGCCAGTCTTCAAGCTGCTGAAGACACTCGTCGTGTCAGAAGGCGAGTTCTGCAAAACCAAAGACACACCGCGTCATCACAAGAAACGCTTGAGACTCCTCGCAGGGCAGCTTATTCTGAAACTGTGCACATGCAAGAAGTATGATGACTTGTTTGACCCAGCTGGTTTCAATAAGCTCGCCGAGGTTGTCCAAGATACTGAGCAACACGTTCGTCGCCGGTTCATGGAAAAGCTGCAAAACTATCTCACTCGGGGGCGCCTGCGCGCTCGGTTCTACACGATGCTCTTCATGGTTGCCTTTGAGCCGGTGACAGAGCAGAAGAATAGGGTCGAAACGTGGATCAGGTCAAGAGTTCGTTACCATGCCGAAAGCAAGAAGTATGTCATGGAAGCGATCATCGGCAGACTGATACCCTTGCTGGCACACCACCCGGACTACAGCACCAGTCCAGATGATTTGGTCGACTTTGCGAACTACTTCTTGTTCTTCCTCAATGCCACGGCAACGGAGGAAAATATTGCGTTGATATACAAATATGCCGAAAGGGTCAAGCAAACACGCGATGCCCTCAATCCTGAAGCCAGTGAAAACCTTTATGTTCTCA
Organism: Sarocladium brachiariae; assembly: GCA_008271525.1. Taxonomy (NCBI): domain Eukaryota; kingdom Fungi; phylum Ascomycota; class Sordariomycetes; order Hypocreales; family Sarocladiaceae; genus Sarocladium; species Sarocladium brachiariae. The sequence goes on from RQPE01000001.1 coordinate 3,260,867, forward strand.
GCGATCTCGCCCAGTCGGTCATTCGCAAATTTCAGGAGAGGAAGGGCTGGAGCTTCCAGGCTTGGTCAGAGAAGGTTGGCCTTCCAACCGGACTCTACACCGCCTTGCCATCCAGTGAAGTTGCTCAGCAGATCGCCAAGACACAATACATCCCTGAGGAGGTCGATGAGAAGATAGATGACCTTCTCCGAGCCATGGAACGAAAAAAGGTCAGTATAGTCCAGCTACATCGCGCAAGCTTAGCTAACAGGCAAACAGAAGCGCAAGTCGTACCATGAGGCGGGTGAGCAGCCACCAAAGCGGGTCAAGACCCAGACAAAGATTGCTAGCAGACCCAAGCAGGGCGCCTCGTCAGGGGCCAAAAAGGCTACCAAGAAGAAGAAGGCAGCCCCAAAGCGTCGCAAGTCTCCTGATTCCTCGGCCGTGCCCCTGGGTGAGCGCAGACGTAGTGGACGCGCTCACAACGTGTCGGCCTACACGGAACGAGATGACGCTGAGGATGAGGAGGAGATGCTGGAAGGCGTTGCCGAGTGGACTTATGAAAACGGCAGTGGAGAGTCCGACAATGACGAGACCTCAGGGGACGAAGGCTCAGACGAGGGCTCCGCTGCAGCAGAGTCAGAAGAAGAGGAAGAGGAGGAAGTTGAGGAGGCTGCTCCAGCGAAGCGAAATGGTCGCGGCGGCGCAGCAGCTTCAACAGGCCGGACAAAGCCTCCCGTGAAGGATGCTGTGCTCAAGTCAGGCACGAGATCATCACGAAGGGGGGCCAAAGCTAAGGACTCGGACTCCGACGCTGATATGAGTTGAAGAACTGAAAATAGGAGGGAGACATGGTTTCTTTTTTGGGAGGCCAGAATTCGGTTGATGTTGGTGTCAGCATGGATGAGGCGACGATTATCCCTCCTCCTCCTGTCGCTTTATTGTTTCTTTTGAGCCAACTAGGTCTCAGAATCTCTTTTGATGTGGTTCGCTGGGAGGAAAGCCTTTTTTTTCCTTCTCCAGGAGTCGGAGGTGGCTGCAAACGGTTGAATGCATATACCCCGTGTTCTGGTCTAGTACTTTGCCTACATTTGTATTTCTCTTCGGCTGCAACGACGTCGTCTTGCACAAATCGGTGGGACTGATGGCCGAGGAGCTTGGATGGCAGGGAAGACATGGTTGCGGCAGCTATGGAAATTTGTCAGCGGGCGTATGTAGCTTTCCATGCCACACACACACACACACACATCATGCATGCTTGTTACAGGGAAGGCAGAGAGCCTCATGTCGCTTTGATGTGTCCATCGTGTGACCATGTAAATACATGGTTCCTCTGGATAAGGGGCGAGCGTCGATCGATACACGCCCCAAGTCAACCGAAAAATGACATGCATTGTTGAGAATGAATAGAACAAGGGGAAGAAACTAGGGGAAAGAAGAAAGTTGTAGCAGTAGTAGTGGAAGGTAAAAAAAAAGAGAACACCCGCTTGATCTACCTCATCTTCTTCTCTTTTCTGTATCCAAGGGGCATATCCGAAAGGGAAGAGCCGCGGAGGTACGTTTATGTACAAACAAAAAGTCTTTGACCAAGCAACACCCGTCTCTCCCCCTCCTTTCTTCTAGAAACCCATACACCGTCTGGTAGAGAAGTGGTTGTACAACTTTGGATGGAAGAAAAAAAGAATAAAAAAATTGACCATGTGCTCTTCGACCTCTTAAGAACCCCTTGCTTCCGTTATCCATCCATCCCCTTCCTCAAACCCCCCCCCCCCCCCCCCCCCCCCCCTCCGGCCCTGGCCACAGTCCCGGCCCCATGACAATCCTCAATTTTACCCACCACCTGAAGACTGGTCGGCAAGACGCTGCCGGACCGCCTCACGATGACCAGAGAACTTGAGATGAGCCTCGAACTTCTGAGCAGTCATGTCTGGCCCGGGGGTATACAGCTTTTGTGTGCAGTCAAGGCAACGAATGCGCGGCAGCCAGACGTACTTTGCACCCGGCGGCGCGTCGTTGATGGGCACGGGAAGCTCGGTAACGGGGTCGAGTGACCAGTACTTCATGATTGCTTCGAACCGGTCACCTTGGTCATACCGTTTCTCGAGTTCCTTGAGGGCTGAGATGAGCCATTCCGGCGGCGGAGGCTGCAGACAGGAGGGAGTTAGCTCAGTTCAAGGGCAACAGGACATCGGCAAGGGTGGCAAAGGAAACGTACAGCTGGTGGGTAGGGTTGACCGGGAATATAGGGAGGTGCAGGTAAGCGACCGATTTGGGTCGGTGGAACGGAGCTGGACAATTGTGATGCGGGTTGTGGTGCCGGGGCCGCCGGCGAGGCTGTTGGCCTGGGAGGAGGAGGAGCTGGTGTGGATGTGTTCGAAGCACGGGCATGAGGCGTTGCAACAGGCGTCTGCGGCTGGGATGGCGTCCTGAGATCCCGGTAGTCACCCCTCATCAGCCTCCTCAGAGCATCCCTGTTCACCTTCAGCGTTACAACCATCGATTGCGGCTCTTCTGTCTCGTCCCGGAAGCGCCGTGAGGTTCGCGTCTCGTGGTGGTGCAGGATAGCCGACGCTTCGGGGGTCTCGGAGCGGCCCAGATGAGCCATGCGCTGCTGTGCGGCGGAGGCAGCACCACGCATGCCACGAGTACGAGCAGTGCCTGCGTTGAGCTGCGACGGTGCAGGGGAGTCGGGCCCTGAATCTTCGCTCTCTTCTGATTCGGAGAGATCGCCGTCGCGGGTAGGACGCTTCTTGCCTGCTCCAGCGGCTCGCTTGTAGAGCCGGCTCTCCTCAGCGTTCTCAGCAGCACCCGGAAGAGTCGAGGAAACGATGAGTGTGCGAATGGTACGTGGCCTGTCCTTGAGGTCAGGTAGCTGTGGTCCTCCCCTGCGATTGATGGATCGTTTCTGACGTCTCTGCTCACGGGAGAGAACCATTTCGTTGCGTTCGAGATCCGCGTCGGTGAGCTCCCAAAGATACGGGGCGTAATCCTTGGCCTGCTGCATCGGCCTGAAGACCGTCGGCAAGGGAGACGGACAGAAAGCAGCAACCAGATCAGGATCCTCCACCGGTCTTCCGTCGAAGGGATGCCCGACGCTGTAGAGGCTTCTCGTGAAGAGTTGGGTCTGCTCGCGAATGCAGTGCGCAATCGCCGTCGTGAACTCCCCGCTTAATGCAAGGTCCCGGGTCATGCTGATGGCGAATTGCTCCGGTGAATTTGACGGATTGTTGATTTCCCACTCGAACTGATCAACAAGTGTGTGCTGTCCAATTGTGATATTCAGCTTGATGAGCACACGCATCTCGTCGTTCTTGTATGCGTGGTAGGGCAGCTCGGGGTCGAGAGCATCCTCCTCGTAGAACGCGAAGGGGTAGAAGTCGGCGAGCTGTTCCCGCATCTGCAATATAATCTGCTCGTACACAATCTGGGCACCTTGATCCTTGATGCCCATGTCCTCGACAAGCTGAGCGGCGAAGAGCTCGATGCCGACCACGCGGTCGTGGAGGTTCCATGTGAAGGTATCGCGAAGCCGTATCTTGTCCCATTCCACCTCGAGGCGAATCGGCACCAGTTCTTCATGCTGTTCAGCTTGTTTGAGGATATCCTTGCGCTTGCATTTAAATGCTGGCGTCGTCCTGCGACCAGGTCTGGGCTTCTGATTCGGATATACGAGGCGCGATGAGGTGTGACTTTCCGTGTAGCCATTGGCGAAGCCGTTGTAGCCTTCGCCGAAGAGTCGAGCCGGAGGAAACCACTGTCTATAATCCGTGCGAGTCAAACGGTACTCGTGGGTCCTGTTGCGTAGGTCGTGCGGGTATCTGTTGCGATGCTCCTCGCCCAGTGCAGCTGCGGCAATGGAGTCGCGCGTCGTGTATCGCTCCACCATCAACCTATCGAAGGACTCCTTGGTCCGCACCGGAATGTCTGCTTGTTCGGCCTGGGGCGTGGTATCTTTCCCAGGTGCGGCGCCAGCAGAGACAGTTGTCGTCGCGCTCGGAGTCGAGCCAGTGGCTTGCGCTGGCTGGGCGGCCATGGTTGTGAATCACGGACGGGTAACAGGCGGTCGCGGCCGCGACACGGCGGTCGCCTCAACGATGCGACAAGCGATGAGGAGATTTGCGGAATGATGGGCAGGATGAGAATCGGCCGATCGGCAGAGATGAATTGGGGCGCGTTGACCGGTGTGATGTCGAGGCGCGTGGGATTCTGAGATGGATAGTTGATGTCGCGAATCAAGGGCAAGGCCAGGCAAGGCTACGAAGACGAGGATCAGATTTGGGGAGAGAGAGTCGCGAATGGACAAAGACACACTACTAGGGGTTGCGAGCCAGGGTGAAGGTAGAGTAACTCGATGCTTGGTGGCAAAAGCGCGTGCTGAAGGGGTATCTCTACTTGATGCTCTTGTGACCAATCACGAATGAGTACTGCATCCGGCTATGGGTGAGGTGCCGGGTAGCTCGCTTGGGCAGGGGCACTTATTCTGTGCTGAGGGTTATCCGTAGGTACAGTATAGGCACCTAGTACCTTAGTACAGTACCTAAGGGTCATCATGCCTACTTGTAAGTTACAAGCACTAGGTTCCTAGTAAGTTATACTGGAGTCCATAATGTGGGGATGCTGTTTTTGATCCTCCTTGAACATTTCCAACAGGAAGTAGATGTAGTGGGCGAGGCTCCAAAGAAGAGAACAGACCGGCTCAATTTCAACCTCTTATTGATCTAGGTTCCGAAGCGAATTATATCCTTGGTAGACTGAGGCAGTGGTCGCCCTACACTCCTGCAATAGAACAAGCGAGGATATCAAACCTCTGGTATTGACCGTTTCGCTTGTGGTTTTTGTCCATGCCCTGGGCCCGCATGGGAATAGCTAGCTCCAGAGGTCAAGTATCTTCACCAGAGTTCTTGAATCCTTGTGTTCTGACGATCAGCACCACATGTACTCCCAGGACGCTTAAACACCTGCCTATGTATCTACATCCAGGGCTGAAAGCTCATTGCGTTTGTAATGAAAATGATATCGAACGGCCTGCGACTACCGCTGCTTGCCCTGGAGACCCTTCAGAACGGTAAGAGTCTTGAAGGTTCAAAGCTCTCAGAACTTGGCTAGACAACCCCGTCTGCTGGGCGCGAGACGTACGAGTAAGTAGGCAGGCATCCGTACCGTAGGTAATAGGTAATTATTACCTACTATTCAGAAGTTAGCATCTTCGGTACCTCACATAACCACTGTCAAGGCCAAAGGATACCTTCAGCTGTTCGCCCTACAAAACCAGGAGTGTGCGTGGGTACATCGCGAGATACCCAGTTTGCTACCTGAACACATGTACCTCGAGGCAGCTTCTCCACAAGCTTTGCATTCACCTCCATATATACTTGTACTATAGCGCAATAGTGGTAGTAGGTACTCTTAGGTATCTTCCTACTCATCTTGAGTACTGCAGGTACTGTGGGATACCTGAACGCACAGAGGTCCCGCAGCACAACAGCAGCCCAATCTCTTCGTTCCGCCACACTTTGCCTACACACACACAGAGTCACACATCATCAACCTCAGACGACGCTTGTTGTTCTCTCTCTCTTTCCTTCTCGCACAACTCCACAACACCACGTTCCTGGGATTGAACTGTGAATTGAGTCCCATCAACCCCCCCAAAATACCGCCCATCATGTCTGAGGCAGTCGGTAAGTTTCTATGCTTTTCTTTCTTCACTTTTGAATCTCCTGTCGAGACCGTTTTTGTGCCCCTCATACTGGAATCACGACGGTACTACCCCGCCATCGGCAAGCTTTTGCCCGTCGTTGTGTTGGCTGCACACGACCACCTTCAGCACCAACTGCTGCTTCTTTGTACTCTGGATCGAAGATTGTTGCTAATCGTGTCGCTAGACTACTCTCTGGCTAACCCAGATACCCTGACAAAATACAAGACGGCCGCCCAGATCTCCGAGAAGGTCCTTGCTGCTGTCTCCAAGCTTTGCGTTCCCGGCGCCAAGATCGTTCAGATCTGCCAGAAGGGTGACGAGCTGCTCGAGGAAGAGGTCGCCAAGGTCTACCGTGGAAAGAAGATCAACAAGGGTCAGTAGAGAACCTCCCTGTTCTTTCGCGACCGCATGGACTGACCATTCTTTCAAGGCTTCTCTCACCCGACCACCGTGTCCCCCGCTTCCTACATCACGCCCTACACCCCATTGACGACCGATGAGGCCGAGGCTGCTACTGAGATCAAGCCTGGCGAGCCCATCAAGATTCAGCTCGGTGCCCAGATCGATGGTTTCGGCTCCATTGTGTGCGACACCGTCCTTGCGACCCCCGAGGACAAGGCCGGTCAGGAGGTCTCTGGCCGCCCCGCCGACCTGATGCTGGCTACCTACTACTGCAATGAGCTCCTTTTGCGACTGATGATCCCTCCCGGTCTCCTTGCCCAGGGTAGCGAGGAGGAGAAGGCCAAGGCTTCTTCCCAGAAGGCCCCCTCCCAGTCCAAGATTACTAGCATGCTTGAGACTATCTGCAAGAGCTACGACTGCAATGTTGTTGAGAGCACCACTTCCTGGCTGTTTGGACACAACGAGATCGAGGGTGCCAAGAAGATTGTTCTCGCACCGTCAGAGGGCAGCAAGGGTGACGGCACCCCCGAAGTTGGAGAAGTTTGGGGCGTTGAAGTGGTAAGATCGCTCTCCTTCTCCGTTCTGCGTTTTCTAGTCTTCTCGTTGTTCCGTTTTGCGATTTCCTGGAAAGACTTTCACAAAAGATGTTCATTGGCGTGCCAATCATCCACCTGATCGCCGTCGTGTTGGGTTCTCGTGCAAAAGGAGCAGCATCGCTCGCCCATCAGTTCTGGATTCCTTATTTCCCTGACCTTGCATGAGTTCGCGCTGACAAGAATACCTTCATCCAGGGAGTCAGCCTTGGCTCTGGAAAGGTCAAGAATATCGATGGGCAGCGCCCCACGCTCCACCGCCGTACCCTTCAAACTTACGGTCTGAAGCGCCCTACTTCCCGCAAGGTTCTTTCTGAGGTTCAGAAGAAGTTCGGCACTTTCCCCTTCAGCCTCAGACAGCTCGAGGACGAGCGTGATGCCAAATCCGGTGTTGTCGAGTGTGTTCGCGGCAACGTTTTCCGCCAGTACGAGCTTGTCGCTGACAAAGAGGATGCCCCGGTTGGTCGTCTCCTGACTACCGTTGGTGAGTTTCTTGTTAGCCTAGAAGCAGACTTCGAGTATTCTAACATATTTGGACACAGCCATCACCAAAAACGGCCTCACCAAGCTCGGTGCGCCGCCGCAGCTTGACATCAGCAAGTACAAGACCGACAAGAAGATCACCGACGAGGAGATCCTGAAGATCCTTGAGCAGCCGATCAGCCGCAACACCGGCAAGAAGAACAAGAAGAAGAAGCCCAAGAAGAAGGCTGCCCAGAAGGATGATGACGACTCCGAGGACTCCGACGACAGCGAATAGATCCATGAGAACAGCGAAAGGTCACCCGAGTCTAAATCATGCAGCTTGCGCCGGCTCCCTTGTTTGCAAGTTCCCAGCAGGCGGCCACTCCATGAAAGAAAGGAAGTACCACTAGGACTATATAGCGGCTAAAATACACATAACCCTGGGGAATCCCCATCCTATGCAGGCTTGCGATCAAGTTTCACTGGTGCTGCGTGGCGGTCAGGATGAGTTGACGCTATTCGGCAGAACTGCGCAGCAGTACCCCGTGAAGGACCCCGGGTTTTTTTCCAAGTGTGTACTGTGTGAATCGCAAGTAATCAATGCCGAAAGCCCCCGACAGTTGCTATCGCTTGCGAGCTCTCTGATAAGTGATGGAGACTGTGAGAGACAGGAGGGCTTTTAGAGGCCCTACCTGGCAGACCTGGCAGACGTGTTTCCAAAGATAACAATGCAGCCACGCCTCGGCACAGATTGCTGCATCCTCCCTGGAACACACGCCTGATGATGATTCGTAGATAGTGTAGGATCCCTCGTACTGCGCGGGCGCTCCTCTTCTGTTCTCGAGAGAGACCAAACTCGCTTCTTCAACGTGAAGCATTGGTCACACCTGTGCAATTCTGTTTCATAAACGACAAGATGTTCTGCACAGTGCCTACAAAATGCATTGCCGATTGAACGGAGAGACAGCACACACACACACACGGACGAGGCTGCGCGGTTGTCAATCAAAGAGACACGAGCCCCCCCTTTCGAAAGCCAGGCGGTGGTGCATGCCATGTAATCACACATTCAGTGTGAAGTGTTGAGGTGACGGATTAGGAGGAGCTATTGACCTCGTTCATTGGACATACCTTGGAGGCCTATCAAAGTCACTGCACAGCGGCGGAAAGCTGCTCCGCCTCGTGGTGACAGGGGGACAGTGATGATCAAGGTTGGAGGAGGGACAACAAAGGGGGTTTGAGCATGGTAGATGTTTAAGGTCGCGCGCCTGGGGCTGAACGGGATATGGGAGAAAATAAGACATCTTGATTATATTTGGGCAGTAGACTGACTTCACTCAAGGGGTACAGGTGATGAGAGTGAGCCCGTGACAATAGTAGGATATACTGGAAAGATAATAACTTCAATGGAGAAAGAGAAGGGGATGGATTCACGCAGAGAGCCTGGCGACATGGCACGGGAACAGGTTGTGCAGATGAATAGGAGGCCATCTGCAGGCAGTGTCCCCCTCCGTGCTTCGTACCTACAGGGGAAAGGATGGCACGCTGTTGCGGTGTTGGCAGCGGGTGGTTAGGCGAGGGCCAGCCACCCAGCTTGCCCCCTGTGAACACCCCTGGGAGCGGTCCGTCCCACTACCACTGGCAGTAGTATAGTGGTGAGTACCTGCTGAGCGCAGCGCACGCATCTCTCCAGGGCACTTACTCCCTGAACACCTCACTCGCAGCACTGCATTCATTCCCTGCCAACTGTTTCTGCTTCTGCTTCGGGCCTCGTCTTTGCTCTCCCAAACCCTCACCTCTTTTCTTAGAGAACCGCGTCAACTTTCTCCCTGCGACGCGCCCGGAGTCATACGATCCATGCTTCATATCACAGGCCGAGTCAATCTACCCATCTGACCTTAGTTTCGATCAACTGCTGACCTTATCTTAGCCATAGAAAGTGGTGCTGCGGTGCTCTCACTCACTCAAGCTACGCGTGCGCGAGCCAGAGCCCACCCGTCAAAGGGGGTCCCGGCCTCAAAACCCCCCAGAGACGTGACCCGGGGTTGATGATGGCCTCCAACACCAGAGCTACACGCTCACGCTATTCAAGCCCTGCTCAGGCTCAGGCTCATTCGAATGGCTCGCTGGAAAGCTCCAAGGACTCGGTGAGCGAGACGTCGAGGAGCTTCATGGCCAAGTGGCTTGAGCCTGCTGTTCAGAAGAAGGCGAGCTTTGAAGAGGCCGGCCTCGTCCGCCAGGGCGTTCTCGAGGGCATGGCGCCTCTTGGAGCTCTTCCAAAGGCCAAGAGACCTGCTGGCGATGGCGTCTCCGGAGTACGGAGGATTATTCTGAGGCCATCTGGAGTCAACACGAACCCCCTGCCTTCTCCTCGCGAGCCTGCCCCTGCACCGAAGGTCCCGGTTGCATCATCTGCATCGCCTCCCCCTCCACCACCACCTGCAGCGGCTGCCACCCCATCATCACCGAAGCGACGCAAGCTTCCCTCTGCTGGCAAGGAGGATGGCGAGGATGGGGATTTTGACCCGGCGTCCGTGGGATCTCGTCGCCGCCAATCTGGTCGCGTCACAAAAGGGAAGAAGGCTCTGCCTTCCTCGGCGTCGCGACCTACCGACCCTCGCCCGGCAGACCCTGTGGTCGCAGAAGTCTCCTTTCCTGTCGATCCCGAAGTCAAGGAGTTCACCGACAAGGTCGTCTCAGCCGCTGTAGATGAGGCTCTGGACCACTATCGCTTCCCCACCGCCTACGCCCTGCGCACCTTGTACGACGAGAGGTCGTCAGAGCCTGGGTTTGTTGCCATGATTGAGGATGTTTTCAGCCAGACAGCCGACGCGGAAACCGTCACGGAATTTGCATCCCTCGTTAAGGAGAAGAAACGAGAAGGGAAGAAGGATGACCTTGGTGCCTCCTTCTTTGCCGTCAGGTCATCAAGCAAACGACAGACGCCTCGGAAACCCAAGCCAGCTCCGTATGCCAAGATGCTCAAGAGCCAGCAATCCGATGAAGAGGACCAGGACCAGGACGAGAAGCTGGACGAGAAGCTGGACGAGAAGCTGGACGAGAAGCAAGACGAGAAGCAGGACGTGACACCTGCGCCTCGTGCTTCCAAGAAGATCAAGCTTCGACACAGTCGCACGCCCAGCAAGTCGAACCACACTAATGGCAACACCACCAGCACCAGCACCAGCACCAGCGCCCTGGCAGAGGGTGCGAAAATCAAGACACCGACATCCCGCAAGCGCGACAGACGCGCATCCGGGTCCAGCGACTCTTCTCTATCTACCACGATGAGCCTCTCACCTTTTGACACACACAGCAAGAAGAGTGCGGCTGCGTTGCAAAGCCCTGTTAGCCTGTCATTCCGGGGCGCTGCCACTTCTGCCGCTGATGGGGCCAAGACACGCAGCGCTGGTAGTCATAGTCATACCAGTGATGCTGCGCCCAACCCACAGCCAATCACCACCCACGGTAAAACACTGGCCGCCCCTGCGTCCAAAGCCAAGGATGCATCCAGCACATCAGACACACATCATCAAACTCTCACTCATTCATCTCTACCTCAACAGAAACAACGCCATCCTCGTCGCTCTCGTGCTGGACGTTCAGATTCTCCAGCTGTCGACGATGCCAGGATGCCGGGACGGGTTTCTGGTGTAAATCTTTTCCCCAACCTGCCGCGCAAACCCTCGGACACGCCGCCCAGGCAGGACACCGAGGCTCAAGATCCAGCTCGCGAGGATGACGACGGGCTTTGGGAGAGGAAGAAGGAAGCGAGAAGGGTTACTGAGGACTATGAAGCGCAACACAGTTTTATCCGTGGGAGCTCGTTAGATGCACAAGTCACACCTACTGTGACGACTCGTCGCACGCGTCAGTCTCTCCTCCCCAGCGTCGGCGTGCGCGCAACGCGCTCGGCGAGCAAGAGGCCCAACGATGACTTCGAAGATGGCATCTCTCCGACGGCGCCGCCGTCCTGGAATGGCGACGCGAGCTCTACCGTTGGATCTCGGGCCGTGACCCCTTCGTCGCAGCGCCCTGCCGCGAAGAAGCCCAAGACAGGTATCCGGATCAAGTTATCGTGAGTATTACCATTCATGTTTCCCCCAGGAATCCCCCCGAGTATGAAGACGAAGCACGGGCGAAGTGCAGATTTTTGTCAGCTCACGACGCGTCACCGTGAGCGTCGGCATTTGTCACTCTTGTCAACACGCATGCGACAGCGCGTCTTAAACCTCTTTATTTGATCGCACATATCTTCAAAAAAACATGATGGATTTACAAGTACTAATGAGTCATCTCCTTTCCAGGCCTATCAAGAAGAAGGGAGCTGCTGGTGGACTTCCACGCCCGTTGGGTGAGGCAACGCCAGCCTCTAATGGTGTGACGAGAGAGCAGGTAAGATTCACTCCCCATCCCATGTCGCAGCAGCAGTCCAAGCATGATGGTTTGGACGGTATCGTCACTTTCGCAGTTGGAAAGGAGGATTCCCAGTGAATTTCGGATGGGATCGGTTGAGGCACAAATTGGCGCACTTTGGTGCACACTCTGTTCCCTCCCCCCCGCCACCCCCGGAAACCAAGCTTTTGGTGGCGAGTCTCCATCTTTGTCGTCTCAGGCTCAGCACCTGAAGTGGCATGCGATGCTTGTCAATCTGCGCCCAGGGCGATGCATGATTCCAGAGCTTTTGGGGAGTGCTCACGCTAACTTGGCTGAACAGACCGCAGACAATGATGAGTATTGCTCAGCTTGTGGGAATGCAGGTGACGTACTCTGCTGCGATGGATGCCCCAGATCGTTTCATTTCGAGTGCGTCGACCTGACGCAGGATGAGCTTCCTGATGAGTGGTTCTGCAACGAATGCCTCTTCAGACGATTCCCCAGACGGGTCCCCGTCCACAGAGGCGTCTTCGGTGGCGCACTGAACCACCTGGAGAAGAGCAATCCTCGCGCCTTCAGCCTGCCTAAGAAGCTGCAGAACCGCTTCGAGGGTGTGAAGGCAGGGCCTGATGGCGACTATGATGATGTTGTCAGCAGACAGACCCGGTAAGTTATAATTCTTGTTGTACTCCCACGTGCTCCGCGCACGAGCTGTTCGATCGAGGTTTTGTCAGCTGACGCCTGAGCAGCGATAGGAAACGGAACGTGTACGAGGATGGTGGCTCGTATCCCATGCGCGAGGACGGCCAACCGATATTGTGCCACAATTGCCAAAAGGGCGATGGAACCCCACAGGAGCTCTGGCCATGCAGTGCGTGCCCGCTGTGGTGGCATTTGCATTGCTTGGAAACCCCGGCTGCCTATCCTCCCAACCGAAAGACGTGGCAGTGCCCGGCACACTCAGCCGATGTCACAGCTGAGGCTCATCCTTTGGCCCCAGCTCACCGGTTCCGCAAGCTCAAGGGTGCTCAAGCCATAACGCCGGCCTTGGGACGCGGTCTCAAGAACAATGGTCACATTGAGCTTGATTGGGGTGATGAACCAGAGCCGTCCCATACTGGCTGGCCAGACCCTCGCTCTTTCGGCCGCCACTACAAGCTGCCAGTCAACGGGGTAATCCTGGACTTTGTGGAGCAGTAAGACCACCCTGAACAACCGATGGTAATTGTAGCAAACTGACAAAGACGACCAGGTTGCGAAGACAAGGCGCTGGGTACGGGCCCCGCCAAGAAGAGCCCAAGTGGCTGCCCACCAAGGTCTTACCTCAGTCTGACGGAGAGGCGCCTCTGAGAGGCTCAGCGCTTGACCGTCAACTGCAAGAGATGCAAGTGTCTCTGACTTTGACGAGTCTTCAGACGGAGCGTTCTGGCGGCACCGAACTACTGAAATCCACTTTACTGGTGAGTCTTGCTGCTTTGACCTTTGCTGAGAAGGGAGCTAATGCCTGAGGAAGAATGCTGCGGACCCCAACGTGCTGGCTCTCATGGCCAAGACAAACGCTGACAACATCGAGTTTGGCAAGCTCTCGGACCAAGACAGGCTGGGCCTCCGGGCCATGCTACTCCAGATGGACGCGATGAGCAGCCGCATCCGTAAGATTCTGGGCGATGACAGCAATTCTGCCGCGTCTGCTCTCGCGTCACCCGGCGCAACCTCAGTCGCCGAGGTCACACCCATGAGCAGTCCCCGAGAGAAAATGCGCGCTATCCCTCCAGTGACTGAACCTACTCCTCCCTCGACCATTGAGCATGGTGATGGCTCTATGGACCTCGACTAGCAACCGCAAACCCTCCCCGAGACCAAGAAGCGTAGTGAGCTCTTATTCGATGAGAGCAGCCAAGGCTATCCTATCCACGACCGCACAAATACGTACTACAGCGAGAAATGTATCATTATGCCAGTCCAAGATCCCAGATTGGCTCGTTCAACCCCCTGGAGCAAAGTAGAAGGAAGGATATTGAAAATGACGAATCTGCGACGAACATTCCCTATGTTTTCTTTTCCTTTTTTTTTTTTTTTTTTTTTTTTTTTTTTTTTTTTTGATTATCAATCACACAGCATGCATTATTTCTTAATCTGCGTCAATTTCAAATCGGCGTCGGGCGCACACTGGTAGGCTAAAGGGGGGGGGGGGGGGCAGAGAGGTAGCATTGAGAGGAACGCGTCGGTTTTCTTTCCTTCACAGGACCCTTTGTTTTTGACTGAACACATGTTCCCCTACGTACCATTTCTTCAGTACGATTCACTTGCGTGCTAAACATTTCCGGGTTATCGTGAAAAAGCAGAGGTTTATTATGTATCACTCCGATAGCTGGAAGGGCGAAGACAGAAGGACGAGCGAAGGTGGAGGGAGTGGCAGCACTGGATCTATAATTTTGAGCAGTGATTTCTCTTTTTTTCTTGTTTCTTCTGCTTTTCTCTCTCTCGGCAGTCTTCCCAACCCGAACCTTGGCAAGCAATGACGCGTAGGGAGGGAGTGTGTGCGAGCGAGGGATTTGAGCAATAGATGGAAAGGCAACTCCTGGAAGAGATAGTGAAATGGAAAAGACTTGTGAAGCCTAGAACTCACGATGTCATGGCGCACACCTTATTGTCAATCATCGTGGCCCTGGTTGGCTTCTGCCCGGGACAAGAAACGTCGTATGACCGACCACTCGAAGAACATTTGGCATTGGCCGTCCTCCCCCCCTTTTCAGAGATCTCCTCGATGTTTTCCGGCGAGCCTCACGCCCACATACACACCCTCACGCAGGTATGCATACCCATGAAGTGAATACACGTATGTACCACACACGTTCAGACAGCACAACGTTGGGGGCAGCAGACAGGTAGGTAGGTTACTCGGCGTGTCCCATGCATGCATGGGGTCCAGGCTGGTCCCAATCATACTTTTTGCCAGCTCATTTTACGTATCGAGCAGAGTTAACTCTGCAGCTAGAGTTTTGAGAGTAAGTTTCCCTTTCCCCCTTCCTCCTCCAAGGTTCGCTCTAACAAATGTGAAAGATGTCGATTAAGTTGCCTGAACCCAGTCGGCGAGTCTCTTGCACCGACCGTTGTCTCTCTCTCTCTCTCTCTCTCTCTCTCTCTCTCTCTCTCTCTCTCGTGGACATGTTGTAGCTTCGAACCTTTTCCCCTCGTCAAAACTAACACGTAAGATCAACCTCTTTGCCTTTCCCTCGGGCATCCCTTTACGACCTCGTTTGGCTTCACAAGTTTATTTCATCTCTATGCCTGGGTTATCACTCCACCCACTCCTCCTACGTACACGTCCCATCCCATGCTCACATGACCAAGATGGGGATGGATGATTCAATACAAGTCCAAGTAGTTTTCCAGTCAAGCGAGGGAATTTCATCCCGTTACCTGAAGAGACTAGCTCCTCAGACAACCGCAGCTGAGCTTGTTCCCCCTCTCGGAACAGTTTGTTTGAGTTGAGACTGGCCAGCCACGAGAAGCTTTTCATAGATGGTTCACAGAAAAGCCGAGAAGAAACTCGACAAAACTAACTACCTGGAGGAAGAGCCCCGTCCCCATGGGTCGTCTGTCCTCCATTTGTCATGGGAACACCTAACTCCCCACTCCCAAAGGTTTGCGGGATAGTGAACTTACGCTTCGTCAGACGCTCCAGGATTCTCACGATCAACGAGGGTTTGAAGATCGAGGGGGGATAAATAGCCCCCAGGGATCTCCTTCCCCTTTGCCCCCCGGGATTCCTCTTCGTCGACTGACTGCTTCTTTGAGGTTCTCCCCCAAATCCTGCTCCCAAGAAAAGCTTCCCCGGACAATGAGAGGCAACCTCTTCCCCCGGAGTCTCGTCAGGCTTCTCGCCGCCGCGAGCTGTGCTCCTCCTGCAGTGGCGCGGGCTGCTCCGAGGGACTCTGCCATCGGCGGAGACGACGAGACTCGCCTTGTCGACCGCGAGGCTGTCGCGTCTGATGTCGCCACTGTCCCGAACCTGAGCCCGGAGCCTTACGACTCGCCCCCGCCACTCAATAATGCATCAGCACCAGCACCAGCGGCAGAAGCGGGAGTGATTCCGTTACAGAAAAGACTCACGGGCCTCGAGGTCCTCTACGTCGCCGGTGCGCTGGTTGGTATCTTCAGCTTCGTCGTAACCTGGACCGTCGAAGCCATTAAGCAAGGCACCAAGGAGAAACCTCCTCCTCCAGGAACCAGCTTTGTTCTGGCCGCAGCTATCCAGCCCCCGTGGGAAAGGAGATCATTCTTCAGAACCGAGAACCCCGACTGCGCCGGTGATTTCCCCGCGGTGTAAGTGCTCTTCCTCGCAATCACGAGTCTCGGGAGGTGTTCCCATCTCCACTGGACTGGACCTGTGCTGACGATAGGTGTGTGTTCCCTAATTGACAGCACAGTCTATAACGTCTACGGAGCGAAGATTGGCTCGTCGAGAGATGAGGGACCTTACATTAAGAGTGGAACGATAGGCCTGAAACGTGTTGAACACCAGGGACAGGGCGCGTACTCTGTGTTCGGAGCCGTGGACAAGGGCATTGACAAAGACGCCCCTGCTAGGGACGAGGCGTATTTGGACGGCACGAAGTATGCTGATCACCTGGCGAAAACAGACCAGGAGGTCTGCATCGCCTTTGGAGGAAGCAACATGGACCCTGAGAGAGGTGGCCTCAAGTATATGTTCACCGGCGACATTGGCTGGTTCTGCGGAGCTCCCTGGTACTTTTCAGGCATGTTCGTCTCCGAGGATCACGTCTATCAGCCCAGATGCTTCTGGCTCGGTCGACGTACGTGGAAACCCCCCTGCCCGAGCCTCCCCAATCTTCTCTCTCATATACTTCTCTCTCCACTCCCTCAACCCCTTCTGACTGACATCACAGATGGCTCACACTTGCCTACCGGCTTCCAGATCCACTGGCCGGCCTTCTCCAAGAAGAGAGTCGAGAAGCTAGACGACCCGAGGGTGGTCTGCAACAGCGTTGACTTCGCCTTGCGGTACGAGCCCAGCCCTAAGGACCTGAATTTGGAGCGCACCAAGCCCATCATATACGTTGAATCTTGGGTGACGTCGATTGAAGAAAAGCTGGCTTCCATGGACGCGCTGCGGAATCAAACCCATCATGACGACACGAAACCCAGTCGCCCAGACCCTCAACAACCCGGCCACGAACAAGAGAAAAAGACCACCCAGAGTGGCCCAGGGGACGCCGGCCAGGAGCATCATGGCACAAACGGCAAACGCCAATCTGGAAGCACACGCCAGCCTGGAAGCATACCTCGACCCGCTTGGCTAGATGAAGAATTGGTCGTCGACGGTCTTGATCAGAGCCTGAACTCGGCCGTAGAGTTGTGCTCCGATAGCAGGTCGTTCGGTCCCGACTACGCGAACACCAGGGAGAAGCGCTTTTGCCATATGGGATCCAAGACCCTTTACAAGTTCTGCGACGAGGAGGACTTGACGGAGGAGCCTTGTTTCGACACGGTCAAGAAAGTCCTTGTCACAAGGCAGCCCGAAGGCCCGGACTTTGCACCAGTCCGCAGGAGAGCGGTGCGTGAGCCTTACAAACACGTCCGGCACTGGCGCTAGGTAAGGTAGGTTGGCAGGGGAGCCCGTGGATGAAATGGATGAGGCTGGTGCCAAGGCTATATCCCCCAACGCTGAGGGCATTCCCAACAACCATTGAGCCTCAGCAACGAAATCTCAAACCTGTCTATTCCCTTCGTGGTGGTAGTCGGCGTCGATGATTTTCGAGACGTTGTTGTGTCTAGGTCCTTCTAACTAGAGACACAAACACAAAGGAGACTCTAGTAGGACAAGGCCAAGTTGGAACCATTGCCCACCCTATCACCATTCTCTTCTCTTCTTTGGGTGGAAAGATTTGAGTCCATAAACACACGTCACGTAATGGTAGTTGAGGTTGAAAAGAATAATGACATTTCTGAAGTAAAAAAAAGAGAAAAGAATAGTGACCATGTGGAAGAAAAAAAAATAACACGTAAGAATTTTTATACGAAGAGGAAGCCCCGCAAGGTGTAAGCGAAGCTACAGCAGAGCATCACCACTGTGCCTCTTATCCGAGTGCGCATAGTGTGACGAGATAGAGCCCGTACGATGGTGATCAGGATAGTCGTAGCTGTGTGGAAGAAGAGGAAGTAGTGGTAGGAAGAACGGGTGCGAGCATGACAAAGATAAATTCGTTCATTCGTAGGTTGGGATGACAACATCAAACACAACAGGTGAAAGCAGCCTGGGATGAACTCAAGAGCACAGGCCCAGCCCGCGTCTTGACTACATCCGGGCCCTTGAGACACCACCAGAAACCAAGGTAGCTGACGGCGACTGAGGCCTCCCACGGCTCTTCAGCCAAGCACGGACCGACGACTCCAAAATCGACTTTTCTACATGTGCAGCGTACACTTTCCTCGGCCCCGAAAGTCTTGGTATCAACGGAACACGACGCTCACTATCGCTATATTGGAAGTCAGCAAAACACAATCAGATGGACATCTTCTGTGCAACTCACTCTACCACGGCGGTTGTTTTGTTGTTCTTGTTGCTGTGGGTAACCCATCCCTTGCATACCGGCCATGTTCGGGTAGCCGCCATACGCCGCCATGGGCATAGTGAAGCCCGGGGGGCCATAAGGAGTTTGCATGGGATGAGGCTGTCCCTGCATCGAGCTGCCATTCAGCATGCCTTGCTGACGAAACTGGTCTGCCTGTGCGCTTCCGTTGCTGTATCCTCCGTATCCTGCCGGACCCATGGGTTGGAAGTTGTAACCCATCTGGGGACCCCCCCGTCCCATCATAGCTTGCTGGTATTGGAGTTGCTGCATGCTCACTCCTGGTGGCATGCTTGAATTCGGGTTGAAGGCCATACCTTGATTGTACATTGGGAAAGGCGACATTCCCGCGTCTGGGGTTCCGGCTGTCTGGCTGGTGTATGGCCCATCGAAGGCCGACGTGTTCGCAGTGGAGTTCAGCGGATTGTAGAACTGCTGCTGCTGCTGAGACTGCTTGCCCTGGCTGTGCTGACCATTCATGCTAGCTGATCGAGAGGAAGGGCGCTGTCGAGACTCCGGCTGAGCACTGGGGTCTCGGCTGTTTGATCCAGACGTTCTTGTTGCCAGACCAACCTCGTCCATGAGCCGTTTGTACCCTTGGTTTGGCTGGGCCTTGATTTTGATCAGGACATTTTTGACAGTTTCCACTACCTGGCTTCGGATGTTCTCGTCGAAAAATGGAGTGGTCAAAACCTTGAAGATGAAGGTTGCGCCACATGATTGGTCACTGAGGATCGCCTCAAGTGTCTGATCGTTTGGTGTTGAGAATAGCGCGTTGATGACAATGTCTCGTGCCTCTGGCTCAAACTTCTGGTTGATCAGTTTGAGTACAGTCAGGTAGGCAACCTTGTGAGTACACAGATGGACCAAGTGAGGCACGAGCTGAGGTGAAAGCACCGTCCTGCGTTGAGGAAGGTTACATGTGTCGAGGAACCACGTCAAGAGGAGCGCTCCGTTCGCATTGGTAGCGAGCTGCACACTGTGGAGGGCAATCGTGGCTGCAAGCATTCGTTGCTGATCCTTGGTCGCAAAGTGACTTTCGAGGCACGCGCGCATAGCTCGAGCTCCGTAACGGCCTTGAGCCACCTCCCACATGCGACTGAGCATAGTCTCAAAAATGAAGTCGTTGAACGGTGACTTGAATTTGAGGCAGCCCTGGAGCACATAATTGCCGTATTGATCAAGGAACAGTGGAACGGTGTAGGGACGTAGGTGCTCCACGATAACGCGCTTCTGATCAGGAGTCGCGCAAACCTCGATAATCTTCTGCGCTGCCCACGTGCCGTTCTTGTGAACGCCGATCTCTGCGAGATGGGGAGCGATCTCAGCCAACATGGCATCACGAACAGGGTCACGGCAGTGCTCGAAGAGCTTCTGGACAACGGTGTTGCCGAGGTAATCTGATGATAATTCCGCAATCTCAGGTAGCATGTCAACAGCAATGGCCTCAATCTCATCCTTGTCGAGGCTGTTGTTGTCAATACGCTTGCGAATGTCCCGCAGCTTTGGAGCGTCGTGTATCCTTGTGTGCGTAGCCTCACGGATGGGAGGGATCTCTTCGACGAGAGCATTATACTGAATGGCGGATTGCACACTGCGGGCCACGGATTGCTTCTCTTCCTCGGTGGCCTCGAAGTCTCCGTTGATCTTGAGGATATCTGCCATCATTTCGGCCAATGGCCGTGTTGTAGGTGTAGAGTTACCAGCAGAGGCGGCTGCTGCATCGCCCGAAGCCCGAGCTGATGCATCCTGAGCACAATCCTGACCCTTCAAGGAAAACGGATCGGGGCTTGGGGAAGGAAACATGCCGTCATGACCAGGGGTGTTGGATGCGGACGGAGGCTTCGCGAAGTTGATTCGAACAGGACCAGCGCCTGGAAAAATCTCCTTGCCATTCATCCCGGCCTTGGCACTGATGGCGCTTTCAACCCTTTCGAAATTAACGAAACCACAGTTCTTGTGCGTCAAGACCCGAGCCGAGAGAATCGTTCCATGTCCCTTGAAAAGCTCGGTGAGAGTGGAGGTGGTAGTCGACGTCGGAATGCTGCCTAGCCACAGAGCACTCGTTGGCCCGTCCAACCCCTGCTCATCGGCACTGAGAAGTCCAGCATTGCGGCTGCTCGATCTTCCGAGATTCAGGCTGGCAACGGACTGGGTGAGATCCTCGGCCTCGTAGTCGTTCTGGCCATGAGTGTCGTTCATCGCGAGGGGGCTGGGCACAGGGGCGTTGCCGGCCATGAAAGCGCGCTTACTACGGCTGCCGGGCATATCGAGAACGCCTGCTGTGTGAGCGCGGGGCCTGGTAGCGGTCTGAGTGAAGGCCTGAACTGCAAGGTTGTGCTGGTGAATCGCGGCATGTGTGGCTGCAATTTGGCTCTGCAGAGCAGCTGCATACTGATTCCCCAGTTCATCATCGCCGTACCTGCTATCCTCGTCTTGCTCTAGATCACTATCGTACTTGTCTTTGTTGTTCACGGAGAACGACCGGAAGCGGTGGGATTGCTTTATAGAGTCGATGTTCGACATGTAGGGCGTTGCGAGCTGAGCCTGTGGAGGCTGGGGCGTCTCTGCAAGACCGAGGTAGTCGAGTGTTCGCATATGGACGTCGGACTCGCCGGCGCCGTGGGTTGAGAATTGTGACTGCGAGGGAGAACTGGGCCCATTGGAGCCGACGCTAGCGATGCTCGCCAATGTTGATCCTCTCTCGCGGTTCATGCCAGTTGGGTTCCAGCTGCTGAAGATGGAAGGACCAAATGGGGAACTGGTTCCAGGGAGGGGCGTGTATTGACTCCTCTGTGGTAAAGATCCTGCACGCAGTCTCGAGAGGAGAGATGACCCGCCTGGTTGGTCGAGAGGCTCCAGGCCTGGGGAAGGAGCGGCGCCGAAAGGACTCTGGGAAGGGGTGTGACGGGCCGACTTGGGAGGCAATCCAGCCAGAGCGGCCAAGCCGGTGAGGCCGGGCAGACCAGGGGGAGGACCGGTGGGAGGAAGTCGTGATGGCAACGTGCCTGCTCGGGTCCGGCGTGTATGAGGCAGGGAGTCGGGGGTGGGCAGTTGCGCAAAGTCGGGGAATCCATCGGTCGGGGATTCAGGAATATTCTCTCGCAGAGGCGTAGAGTTGCCGCTTGTGGGAGGACCCCCCCATGGGTTCAAGGGCAGTCCCGGGACGCCCTCTTGAGCTTGAATTTCACGCGCCCTAAAGCTCTAAATTAGCCAGACTGTAGACTGAAACATGCACCGTTCAAGGAAGCACGCACCGTTTGGAGAAGATCCTGCTGGTGCTGGTCATGTCATGAGAGGGCGAACCATTGCCTGATCTCGAGGAGTTTGCTAGGTTACCGGGCTGCATCATACCGCCAGGAATTCCAAAAGGAGAACGTCCAGCAGACGGGAGAGAGTCGATGGGCGAATTAGCTGCGGAAGGAGAGTTTGATCGTGGCTGGCCCTGGCTTGCAGGGTGTGAACTGTAGTTGAGGGCCAGATGATCAGGTCTGGCGGAGGACATTATCGAATTATCATTCGTCAAGCTTCCATCAAGTGCTTGAATCGATGGGATAGTTGGTGGTTCGAGAAAAGTGTTATATTAACGGAAACGGGGCTCGGTCGAGGGGGGGCCGTGGGCTTTTTCCGGGATGACGAAAGCTAGCTTCGTGTTCGGATTCGAGTTGAGCGACGAAGAGAGTTGGGAAGAAGACGATGGGGGGTAAGTAAAGTCGCACACAAGTCAACCAACAAATTGAACACAAGCGTCGACGCAAGTCGGATCTCCAAACAGCTCGCAATGATGAGTGGTGAAGGTGCGAAATGATGCGGCAGGGGTCGCAGACGAGGCGCTCGATATGGGGCAAGAAGCTGAGGCGGCGCCAGGGGCACGCACGGGAGTTGGATGAAATGCCAATACAACGGATAGAAAACAAAAATAAACCAAGTCTATGTCTTGACCAGTCGTTCGCTCGTCTTGTCTGAAAAAAGAAGAAGGCCACAGACGGGGTTGTATGGCTTGGCGACAATCGTAAATTTTCTGGAGGGAGAGACACTGTGAAAGCTCGAAGGGGGGGTTACGGAACGGCTGAGCAAGAGGGCCAAGGACAAGTAAGGACGGCGAAGGCCAACAGTTGTCCAATTGACAATGCGGAGCAAGATAGCGTCGAGTCGAAAGGCGAAGGGACAACCAGGAAAAGGAATGCGACGGAGGATCGGATAGAAGTGCGGGAGGAAGAGAGAATGTGAGGTGACGGAGTAGAGTGTGGAGGATGAGACGAGACGAGGCAAGGCAGAGAGAGAGGATAACTGTAGGTAACCAGACTTTGGATTTCAAGGAAAGATGGAGGAGGTGGGGATTTCGATTAAACAGGCCCCCCCCCCATGGATGGACGGTTTAAGGAGAGGGCGGCGGCTGATGGAGGGCACTCCAACCACTGAGTACTACTAACGTTACTACTACCACTACTACTAGTAGAACATATATCTAAGTAGTAAGAAAGGAGGGAGGGCTGAGAGGGAGTGAGCTACTATTAGACGACATCCAGGTGGCAAGGAACTAGAAGGATGAGAGAAGCTGGCACAGGACGAGCAAGGAGGTAGATGTAGTAGAGGATGGAGGAGGACGAGGATGTGACAGGCAAGGCTGGTAATGATTGATGTCTTGCGCTGCTCGGTGCTTTCTGGCAGGTTTCGCTCGGTCCTTGACGGAAGAAGCGCGAGGATGGAATAAGAAATGAACGAAGGATGCGTTGTGAGGCTGCTTTGAGATGCTGCCACCGTGGAAAGCTCCGGATACAGCTTACCGTCCGATCCTCTGACAAGTGAGCACTACTGAGTAAGAGAAGCTCACTGGATTGGCTTCACTGACACCCACTGAACCTAAAGTATAGCGGCGCTGAGTTACGATTACTAGTAGTACCGGTAGTAGTACTAGTATTGTAGTAGTAGCAGCTGGAATGATGGAAGGCTGCCGTGCCATGACTGCAGGTGCCCTGGTCAGCCGTTACCAGCAGTCGCATCAGGGCAACTTGGTGCAGGGAGATGGCCCAAAGCTGACACTGTGCCAGGCAGAGTTCGCACGTTACCGGTATCCCTTGAAGCCTTCTGGAGCATGCCTACTACTACTTACTTTTAGTATGTTCCAGTAGTAGTAGGTACAAGTTTGCGGCACAACTCCCTCCGTTGACATCACTTCGAGTATGGCAGAGAGAGAGAGAGAGCACCGAAAGCCTAAGAATCGCCCAGTCCCAATAGAAGGACGTCCAGAGGTCGTTGATGCAGCTTGGTAGTAATACATGACTTCTGCCAGTGGCCATCCATCTTTGTTGGCCCAGCTCCTCCTCCTGGCTCCTCCGTCCTGAATTTAACCACGTCAACCCGTTTCAGCAATCCTCCAGCTTATCATCTACCTACTTTATTTGATTCTTCAAACTACCTAACCATAAGTACTACCTTTGTATTGCGAATCGAATCACACACATCTCCACAGACGTGAATGCCTGGAGCTTTTTCAGCCGTCATCTCTGCCTGATCTTCCTCCACGATCGACAACAAACCAAACCAGACCACCCACCCACCGCTTGACGTGTGCTCTAACCTCCAATCTTCCTCGGTGGCTCACTGTACCGTTTGAAGTCAGGCTAAAAAGTACGGAAGACCTGGTTAAAAAAAAAGCAAACACCTCGTAACATAGAACTAACTGCTGGACTGTCCCACAGCAAACTGACTTCCCCTCGGTAAACAGGATGTGAATCCAAACCAGCGCGCCTCATCGGTCCATGAAACGCAGCCCTCCTGGTCCAGGGGCTATTAGTTACCTACTGGTGGTACTCTTCTCTCTCTAAGTGGTCAAGGCGTGTCTGGCTCAGTCATCACACACCCATACCCTCCTCGTCACGCCTCACTGACTGACTTCATGCTTTGCTGCCATGGACCCAGAGTGAGAGAACGAAGAGCAAATCACAACTCACAAAGATCTCTGGCCCCCATCTCAGCTCTGGAGAACACGTCTTGAATATTCCCATGCCGTTAGCTACGCCTGCCCTGGAGAAGAAAGAAGACCTGTAATTACCAGTAGGGCTCTCTGGACCACTCGTCATACTCGTTCCCCTACAAAAAAAAGCAATCCCGATCATCTTGGCCCCGTTCCAGCAAGAGACCTCCTCGTACATAGTATCTCAATGGGCGGCTATATTTTCGTGTGACCTTGCCTCTCCTCTGCCCGCGCACACTGCTACATGTACATACACTGTTATTCGGCCCATGAACCCGCTCCTCATCTCTGAAACACAACCACGTCGTCATCCCCATCCGCCATCCCGTTCCTACTCCCCGCCCCCCCTATGTACCTGTTTACCCCTGACAAAGAGATGATATCCTTACAATGTGGACAAAATGTCTTGTACATTGTAAGATGGCTCTGGGGGTTACAAAAGCTGTCCTGATTGAGCTGGGGAGCCACCTCCAGCTTCCCGCTCATTTAAACAAGGGCTACCACAGTGATGAATCCTGGGAACAGCTCCGAGCTCCGCGGCTGGCGTCGATCATCTGGTCCAGCCCCTGCATTAGCAAGCACTCTATCTCTCGTCTCTCACCATGCCATCCATCCTCACTGCTATTAACAACTCGATTGGACAAGTACTATCACTATTACCGTGTTGACGAATTATCACATCGAAAATATTGCTGACGAGTAACGTTACCCGCTTGAAAATAAATATCATCATCCCATTCCAAATCTTTCCTCCATGTAGGCTGTCCAGGCTTGCATGTATGCTCGTCAACGCTCAAAGCCCTTTTGTCCAGGGCCGCTTTTATGTTCAGTCGAAGTGGCAATCAGCGAAATCATCACAATGCTCCTCTCCATCCACTGGCTTCTGGAAACACAGGGCCTCTTGCCTCCGATGGTTTAAGCCCCTTCTATCAGCATAGTTCTTTGATATCATCTAGAAGCCACAGCTGACGTGTCCCCTTGACTCAAGGATCCCGAGATGCATCGCCATACGTGATCATAAGATCCCCTGCACCCTTTCATATCCGGAACGCCGAGCAGAAAAATGACAATGCTCGATCTCGCACGACGCGGCACCTTCTCCGCTTGATTATCTTGTCGATACCCCCCTGGGCCCTCCCCTCTATTTACCTGCGTAGGCCCGCAGAAGATTATTTGGAGTGCTTCTTGAAGGCGAGCAGCTCCGCCAGGCTATTGAGGGTGCAGCCATGTTTCAAAAAGTCGTGCGCCAACAGCTCGTCAGCTGAAGCACGGCTCTTGATGTCCACGCACAGACAGACGGACAAGAACGCCTTGAGCTCTTTACTCAGCTTCTCGGGCTTCTTCAGTCGCGGGGTTCCGTTCGTTGCAATTAGGTAGAGGGCCTTGAGCGGTTCTTCGTTGAGATATGGCGGTTCGGACTCGATCATTTCGATAGCCATGATACCAAGAGACCAGATATCGACCTTTGGTCCATACTCCTTCTGCTTGACAACCTCAGGCGCCATCCAGTATGGTGTGCCCACCATAGTAGCACGCTTCGACTTCGATTCGGTGAGCTTCGCACAGAAACCGAAATCGGCTGTACTGAGGTCAGCTCCATTACTTGACATCAGAAGACAATGACGCCGGGAAAGATACTCACTGATCTTGACGTTACCACGAGCGTCCAGGAGGACATTGTCGCTCTTGATGTCACGGTGAATGATGCTCTGCGAATGAAGATGCTGCAAGCCTCGGCAGGTCTGATGTTTGTTAGCTATTGGGGGTCGTTGGACTGGGTTTCACTTGATCCACTCACCTCGTGGCAGATGGTGGAGATCTGCTCCTCGGAGATGGAAGGGTTGTTGTCAATCACATCCGTCAGGGCACCGCCTTCCATGTACTCCATCACGACCCAAAGTTCTGAGTTGTTGTTTCGAAGGAAGGCGTCCAAGAAGTTGACGATGTTCTTATGGCTACTGTCCTTCATGACCATAATTTCATTCACGATCAACTCCTTCCTGGGTTGGTGGGCAAGATCCATTTGCTTGATGGCGACCTGGGCGCGGCTGCCTTGCTGTCGCAGCACTTCACGGGCTGTACCAACGGCAGTATCCTTGATCTTGGCGACATAGACGGAACCAGATGCACCCTGGCCGATCTTCTTCTGCTTTGAGTATGACAGGTTGGGATCATCCTTCGAGACTGCCTCCTTCAGCTTGGCCATAACCTCGCTTTCGGACATGGTTGACATCCGCACATCCTGCTTACGCTCAGCCGCAGATGGCTTGGCTGTAAGTGCTGCCTCCGCAGCCTTGACTCCATCAGCTTGCTGTTGCTGTTGGCTGGGCTTCGGCGCGACGTTGAGAGGCTTGACAGGCGCTGGTAGTCTAGTTGATTGTTGTTGCTGTTGTTGCTGCTGCTGAGGCTGTTTTACCTGTCCGTTGTAACCGTTGGGCTGGCGGGGGCCGTTGCTCATCGGGACCTGGTCTCGCGGAGTGCGTGGCATGCCTTGTCCGGAACTATTTTGAGAGCCTGCCGGAGGGCGTTGAGGACCACCAGAACTCGGTGGAGCAGGAGCAGGGCGCTGGGCCTGGAGGCCATTTTGCGGGGGTGCACGAGGCTTTCCAGGTGCAGGCGGTGCCGCTCTTGAGGGGTTGTATCTATCCGTACCAGCTGGAGCCTGGGAGTTTCCGTATCCGCCGCCGCCGACTTCTTGCTGTGCCATTGGGACCTTGTTCTTTGGAAGAGAGGCATTATAAGCCTCCATCTCCCTGCGTTCTCGGTCCTCGGCTTCTCTTTGACGCTGCGCTTCAAGCTGTTTCTTGCGCTGTTCTTCCCGCAAGGACTCCTGTGATCCGTACCCAGAACCCATCTGCTGCATCGGTGGCCTCTGGGGAGGCTGATCAGGGCGTCTCTGTGAAGATTGGGCCCCAGGATAGCCTTGATTGCGCTGCTGGGGAGTTGGAGGCGCGGGGCGAGGTGGTACCACCCCAGCACCACCGTAGCCGAGCTGTTTGTTTCCTTGCGCGCCAGCTGGAGGGGTTGGGGTCAGGCTAGAGTACTGGTTCGGGTTGTCGGCGCGCTTTGCAAGATCGGTGTAGAAGTCCAGGACCTCGAAAACGGCTTGCGGGTTGCGTTCGTAGTCTTCCTTGGTGATGGCCGAGGCATTCAGGAGCTTCGACCACTCCGGGGGCAAGCCTGTGAATTCACCAGACTGGGGATCAAAACCGACATGGACAGCATGGGAGAAGTTGGTGGGATTGCTGACACCTCCCAACCCAGGGCAAGCTCCGTGAATAAAGTCAATCCACTCATACAAGTCGTCATCGCCCTTCACCTTGATTTGCAGCGTCTTCGTTTGACCATCGTCGTCGCCCGGGCTATTAGAAATACCGTCGGGCTTGCGCTTGATCTCAAAGATGGTGCCTCCCACCTCGACCCGACCAACATTAACAACATCCTTCAGGTAGAGAGTGTACGACACTTTGCCGCCCTCGTTCTTGTGGAAGTCAAGAGACTCTTTTCGCAAGACGAGATATTTTTGCTTCCACGGCTGAATAAAATTCTTGCTTTCCTTAACGGAAGCCCAACCCTCCTTCTTAACCGCAACGCCACCCATGCCGTCAACGTTATTAGACTGTTGCCTGGCAATGGGAAGAGAGATGGTGGAGCCAGTATATGTGGAGGTAGCTGTACTGCGCACAGGAGAGATGACCATGTTGGCCATGCTTCCTGGTAGATTTGCATTCGGAGTGAGTGCTAAGCGCGGTCGGTCCGTAGGAGGGCGTGGTGCTGGGCCAGGATTCATAAACTGGCCGGTTAGGTATGAACTAGACCACTGTCAGCATAGGATCCAAAACAGAAGCAAGCGACTATCTGGCGGTTGAACTGGGGGCTTCGCGGGCTCAACTTCCAAGCAATAGGGGCACAGAAGCAAGCGCTTGGTGCAGCTGTGTGATCATCTAGGCCGGGTCAGGCTTCAAGATGGATCCCCAAGTACTGCGTCATGAAGTCAAGCCGGCAAGAGATCCTCACCCAGGTGCGGAGAAGCCCACGAGCTGAGGTAGGTCAAAGTCATTGAGGGCAACTTACGGATTCTGGGACATGGTCACGTATTCGCGTGCGCAACGGCACGGGGCGGCTCGAGGTACGGGGCTTCACGAACGCCACCCAAATAGAAGCAAGCAGACGGACGACGGAATCGAATGGACGAGGGACTGAGGCAGGTCGAAGACGATGCGCAGTGTTCTTCGGTGCGTAGATTCAGAGCCCGATTGTAGTCGGACGTCAGATGCTTGGCAGGACTTGACAGGATAGCCGGCGCGAATGATGGCTGGCTTCCTCTTTCAACAGACGATAGGAGAGCGCATGTGTTCGCTGGGTGCGCCTCGAAGCGGTGTAGGTCAAGGTCGCCACTGGTATGTTTGGGGACTCGAGAGATTTGTTCAAGCTCAGCACTGGAGGGTAAGGAAAGAAAGCACCAGCCTTTCGCAATTCGAGTGCCCAAGCTGTTTCCAAGGTGGTAGTTGGAAAACGTCGCTGTCGCTGTGCGCAACCAGGCTGAGGAGGGGTGGTGGGTTGAAGTCAAACGGGCGGCGAAAGGCGTGGGTTGTGGAAGGGGGGGGCCGCACAAGTCCAAGGCCGGGTATCTCTCAAAAAGAAACGACAATGCGAGGCCACGACAGGTAAAGATTGCTGAAGAAGTATGTCCGCGACTCCAGGCTGAGAAGGCGGATAAGAAGGGAATAAAGAAGAGGAGAGAAGCAGGCGAGGGTGATAGTGCAAAGCAACTCAGGAGAGGAAAGGAGGGAGAACGGCGAAAGGAGGAGTGTCGCCTGAAGAGAGATTGGCGGCCCAGAGGCAGACACGGCTCCCGTCTCCACTGCACCTGGCACCTGCACCACTGCGCTCCAGCAGCCGCCAGCCTTTAGTAGTGGTTACTGGTATTAGTAGCCTGAGTATAGTACTAGTAGTAAGTAGTAGTAACGCACCGCTGCTCAATATGGCTTGGGCCTTTCACAGGGACACGGGCTACGACTACAGGGGTCCAGGTCCGCCCACCAGCACCAACAGTCGCAACAATATCGAGGCTAAGTTAGCACGCAGGTACTTTAACACAAGTCAACATAGAAGTAATAATGAACTTGAAGGCACGGAGGGGTTACTGTGCATTACACTCTATCTACCAACGGTGTGCAGTCCACTTAATAACTCTGGATATTAATATGATCCAGATACTCAAACACACACCGCATCCACTGTTTGTCGGGTCAGACAAGGTGCAGCCTGTACGCACATGATGAGATTAAGATGAGAGAGAGAGACCGTTGTGAATGTGGTGGGCGAGAGAGATTGTGCTGGTCGTCCATCCACCCTCTCCCATCTATTGATCCGCTGGCAAACTGATATGCAGCCCCCCAATAGATGACATGCCCCCCTCCTGCCAGTAACCGGAAGAAGGCCCCTCCTGCATGACAGCTTCATAACGTAGTAAGTTACGGCGCCAGTCTTGAGATGATGACCTGACAGTATATACTGATCCCCACTCGACCAGTTTTGTGAAGTATTAGGTATTCCGTACATGCACACGTTAGAAGGGGCAAAACCAGGAGTCCTCCGGCCGGTCTGAATCTAGCAGCCTCGGTCGCTCGTGTCATGCCGCATCTCAGACTCAGGGGTTTCCAATGAAGCGTCAGTGCAGAGGGCCGTTTCCAGGGGCCGCTACCACCAAAACACCATCCACAAGAAGGAGGTGGGCGGCTCGCTCTCCAGAGGAGCTGGGTGTGGCGGGGATTCAAGGGTGTTTACAACACTAGCACTGTGGAAGTAGGCCGGGATGGGCATGGTCATGGCGACAGGGCGAAACACATACATATGCTAATAATACCATGTTGTTTTGACCTACGAGAACCATCGGCATGCTTCCCGTGTTCGTTGGTGTTCTTGAGTGAGTATGTGTAGGAATAATAGGTAGCCCAGGCCCGGCTGCCTCCTGCACCTGGATCCAGAACTCGCTGACAATCCAAACAAAAATAGGCCGGGACTTGGCCTATGGAGAGCATACTACTCGTCCTTCATACAAAGTAACTAGTTGTAGTAGTTGTACTAGATCTATGCTACGACCTGGGGACATCCGGTGGTGGAGTGGAGAGCCCCTGGGTAGGAGAGTTCGTCTCTGCCTAGCACCCTCAGGTAAGGCACGATTCCAAACCGCTGGTTGAGGCTCTTGAAGCTAGCTCCCGTGGTGGGAATATTCTGGAGTGCGATGGTGCAAAGCTGGAGACGCTGATCATCCACAGGAGGCTCAGACCACAGCTGAAGCTTCCTGGAGCAATAGCTCAGAGTCAAATTGGTGAGGTCCTACTCCAACGGGGCACGACCCCAATTGACGTGATCAAACCAATGGAACCCAGACATGTAGTCGTCTTCGATCAGAACCAGGCTCGCAAGGACTTTGACTGCGCAACATGCCTCAGGAGGAGGAAGGGAGAGATGGTCCAATTCGTGTGATATGTGGGAAGGGGAAGTTTGAACCGCCACATGGGTGGGAGCGGTCCATGCCCTCTCTTTACTGAAGTCGAACCTGTAACGAAGTTACGAACCCTGTCCACTGAATACCAACGGAAGAACATCTGGACGCTTCTCGAACGTTTCATTACTTGCATGCCCTCCGTCTAGCAGAACAGAACGACAGGATGCTCGGAAACATTAGGCTGCTAGGCCTGCCACGTGAAGGCATCCTGCCAAAACGGCATCATCACTGGCACCCCACTTTCCACGACCTAGTTACATGTACAGTGGGTGTGCAAAAAAGAACGATGCACTTTGTTGCAAGCCCGAGGGGCTTCAACGGAGGATGCAACGATGAGAGGCATGTGTGTGTGAAGTGTTGATGATTTGGTTGAGTTCCTGCGATCGAGGATCGCGAGCGAGAACTCAAGCTATGGACCACACCATCATGGTGTGACGATGCAACCATGACTACAACACACTTCCAATTTTACACAAAAATCAGTACTTTTTAAGGCGTAATAAATCAGTCTTCTTATAGAAAGAATAAGTTATTTAATAAAGAATCTAGTAATTTAACTATTCAAATTAATTAGAATTTACTTAATATTCTATTTTCTCTTCTGCGTTAGGTAATATTAGCTGTTTAAAGAAAGAAAGAGGTTGCTATAACCCTAACCTGATAGTGAGGACCTTTAAGACCTTACTTTTAAAGCTATATTACAGGTTAAATTATTAATAAAATAAAATTTTAATAAGACCAAGTACTAATATTCTAATTAAATATTATTATAAGCTATTTAAATTATATTTAATACTATTTAAAGGCCTAGTTTTTGTAAGCTCAAAAGTGCTGAATTTGATGTAAAATTGGAAGTGAATCGTTTTTTTTTTGCACACCCTCCTGTACCACTGGCTATGTTTGTTTCAGCGACGCCTTATCGCTTATCGCTTATCGCTATCTCCAGTCTCTCATCTTTTTTTTCCCTTGCCCTCCACCTACAACGAGGCTACGCTGGGTCTGTCGCATGGAGAGAAAGGCCCAAAATACTCGTCGGCGATCACTCACTGGCCGCATCCTGCTCAACAAAGCGTCGATCTGGTTCGAGAGAAATTCATCCGAGAGCGATTTAATTCACAGGTAGCACCGCTTCGCCTTGAGAGCCCACGCCATCATGCGTCCCCTCACCGAGAAGGAGACCCAGACTCTCTTCACCAAGCTCGCCGGTTACACGGGCAACTCGCTCAAGAACCTCATTGCCCCCCTCGACGACGGGCCAGATGCAGACCGCTACGTGTTCCGTCTGCAGAAAGACCGCGTCTACTATGTTCGCATCTCCATCGCCAACATAGCCACCTCCATCCCTCGCGAGAAACTACTTTCCTTGGGTACCTGTCTCGGTAAGCTTCTTCTGCACAGAGACTGCCCTTTCGTTCATCTGATTTAGTTTTGTAACTTCCTTCTAATGCGTAACACTTTGCAGGCAAATTCACCAAGACCGGCAAGTTCCGCCTCCACATCACCGCTCTCCCAATCCTCGCCGAGCACGCCCGCTACAAGATCTGGGTCAAACCCAACGGCGAGATGCCCTTCCTCTACGGCGGCAATGTTGTCAAGGCCCACGTTGGCCGTTGGTCTGACGACTGCCCGGAACATCAGGGTGTCGTTGTCTACAGCATGAACGATACCCCCCTCGGCTTCGGGGTCACCGCCAAGAGTACGTCGGAAGCAAGGAGACTCGACCCTACTGGTATTGTCTGCTTCAGGCAAGCTGATTGTGGAGAGTACTTGCGTGATGAAGACAACCTCTTTGCTACTGGCTGAGCGCCATATTCAATAGCGTTTTGGAAGTTCAGCAAGGGTAGCAAGACAGTTATTGTATTGTCATGTTTGGCGTTTCACAGAGCATGGTGTTCTGCTCGGGGCGTTATTTTGTTCAAAATTAAAGAGAAAATCGTCCACAGAAGACGACGCAAGTATTTTATCAAAGTATATCAAACGTCTATTTTCTTTTCTTGGTGAGATCAACGCCAGTCATGATAGTTGTAAGCAGGTCATCGCGTATGGTGCTGTTCTATGGCTCTCGGGGTGCTTGTGAAGTATACGAGACATCCCGGATGGGCGTTGGCGGCCGGCTCTCCTTCCGGAAGAAGACAACATGTTGCCTGTTTGCCACATACTCGCTGTCCGCATATCCCAGAATGTCCTCAATCTCTCCACTTTGGCAACCCATGATTCGATGAATCTCACTGCCAGCGTAGTTGACCAGGGCACGGCCAACCTCTTCTGCTGGCCCACCCCAATTCTTCCCGTCCGGACCCGGGGATCCCAGGCGATTGACAACAACGAGGCGCACAGCCTCGTGTGCAGCGAAGTTGCCCTCGACGTCCACGATGCCCGCAGGTAGGAGGCCAGCCTTACCTAGCAGGGCACGATGTGCACCTTGGTCAATATAAATTGTGCCATGGGGGGTAGGTGTATGCAGGAGCCAAAAGTGGCGGTCGCGCATCGGCTCCGAAGACGGGAGGAAACGTGTGTGGAGTGGTGGTGCCTGGTTGGGGTCATCACATGTCGACGCGGCGCCGAGATTGAGCGGTGCAGATGACTGTGTGAGACCTTCGTTGCCACCAAATGAGTATGCACTTGCTTGAGGGCGACCCTGCAAGTACCGGACAATGTTGATAATATTGCCGGGATTCGCAGACCTGGTGATAATAGTCATGACACCAGCGGTGATGCCCAACCTGGCAGCTATAATCTTTGTGCTCATACCGCCGGTGCCGACCGATGAGCCAGCACTTGACACTACGATTGACGGTCAGCAAAAAGTGGCCGATTGAGAAATGTCCATCACGAACTGCATACCATCTGCCTCAAGTTGTGAGACATCCTCGACGACCTCAATGGGTTTGGCGTCGGGAAACTTGCGGGGGTTCTTGTCGTACAAGCAGTCGACATCGGTCATAAGGAACAGAAGATCGGCGTGAATCATTGCTGCTGTAATGGCAGAGAGCGTATCATTATCGCCGAATTTAATTTCAGAAACAGCAAGGGTGTCGTTCTCGTTGACGATGGGAATGACGCCCATGTTGAGAAGCTCATTGAACGTATTTTGGGCGTTCTTGTAACGCTTGTGCTGTTTCGGGTGTCAAACTATGCTGCCATGCCAGGGAAGAAAAAGTAGAGGCCAGGTAAAGAAAGATACTCACATCCGCAATGTCATTCCTCGTGAGAAGAATCTGAGCAATGGGCTGTGCAAGGTGGCCGAAAAGGCTGTCCCACAGACTCATTAGTCGGCATTGGCCGATTGCTGCGAGAGCCTGATCCAGACCTGTCAGTTGACTGCTTGACCAAAGAATGGGTTGCCAATGCATGAGTACCATACCTGAAGCTGTGAGAGGTGCTTGGGCCTATGGTCGATATCCATGCGTCGTAAACCGACGCCAATGGCACCGGAAGACACAATGACTACTCGATGCCCATCCTTCTTGAGCTTGGCAGCCGTGTCAACGATGAGGGTGAGAATAGGCAGAAGAGGCTCGTGAGTAACCTCATCCACGATTGAGCTTGTCCCTGGAGGATGGCTCCATGTGAGTGACCGATTTAAACAATCAAAATAGGGCAGGGGGAAGGCCTACCCAACTTGATGACCACCGTCAATGGGATCGGCTTCTTCGTCATGGCTGTGGTTGAAAGAAAGGTGTCAGCGAAGAACAAAGACCAGTGTAATGGGTTCGTGCCATGAGCGAGCAAAAGGAGAGAATCTGGGGAAGGACAGTGACTGTGGAGGATCGTGGAAAACAAGGGTCCAGGACCAAGAAGGAGGGCCACGGCTGGACTCGTACTTGGGACTCTGGAACCCTAGGTGTTCGCCAGCCTAGAGGGAAGACGCAGGAGACGCGGGATAAATCGAAATGCTGGGACATCAGAGGTGCTTGGCTCACATTCGTCGGCTTCTGAGTTCGTCATTTTGGCGCGAGGTTTTCTGCAGTCCCTGTAAGATCCCTGCTGGTTCCTCGGTCGTCTGAGTGTGTAATACAGCCGGATGTACTTTTTTTTTAACCCTTCCGCAATATGAGCATGTACATGTGTCTCGCCAGGGAGATCGTTGCACGGCAGTACGGTGTTATGTACTGTGTGATTATTTGCAGAACCCTGACGCAACGTCAGAGTCTTCTTATTGGATCGAGAGACGGCCACAGCACCGCAGGGCCCGTTGATGTACCGTCAAATACTGGGCCGCCGAGGCCCGACGTGTCTCCCCGTCTCCGTAAGCGTGGCTCCGTTGCTGCCCGTGGCTCTCAGGAGGCTCGCAAAGGTTGCGTCGTGTTGCAGGACCAGAGTATTTTCATGGAGCCTGTTCCGAGCCTTGGAGCCAACGACGTCGATTGTACCCACCGACAGCTACAGGACTGTGAGGCCAAAAGGGCGTAGAATCAAAGTACTGCTCGCAAAGACGGTGTGGCAGGAAACGTCATTGGTCGCTTAGGAATTCGATGGGGTTGTTTCGCAGCCTCCTCGATGTCGCCGTGTCTGCAGCTAGACAGTTCAAGCCATGCACGGCTGTCCGCTCAGAGGCACGGACGAGTCATTTTGCTCGTGTGGAGGTACTTGTGACGTAGGCGGAGCGGTACAGTGGAACCGCGTACCATTTCCAGGCGTCGGCCATGTACCCAGGTACCTACTCAGGTACCTGAGGTACTCTCTGTGGGTATCCTGTACTGGACCAGTTTCTCACCGCCCAGCGAGTGCGGGCAGAATTCTCATCCACGCTGATTGGCCTAACGTAAAGACTCACTCCATCCACCACCTCCAGGATCATACCAAGCAAAGGGGACGGCCGACCACCGCGTCTTGCATCATTGAGGGGTGCCTTAAGCGGGTAAAGAAGCGAGTTTTTTTCTTTAATGGTACTTGGGAAAATCTCTGGCAGGCAACAGAGAACTGATCCAGGTGTGCTCCCCCTCCCTCGAAAAGGTACCATCAGCCATGGCCACCAAGGACTCTACCAGAGCAACCCAGTCAGTGGCCCCTGACGCGATGGATGCTGCTTCTGGACCTGCGCCAAAGGTGAAGGAGAAGACCAATGATCCTACGAGAACGGGATTCGATCCCGAGACGAAATTGTGGATGACCTACTTCAAGATTTTGACTGGCCAGATGACCTCGGAGGGCATGTTTCACTTCCGAGAATGGCGATATACAGTTCATGAGGAGAGAGACTGCAAACGCTGCGAAGAGTATAGAGACTGGCTGTTTACCTATTCTCCGACCGTCAACTTCCTGTCGGAGAAGATCAAGGATCTCAATGGGAACCTGGACAAGTCCAATGTAGTCTGCCGTCGCTGCCCGGCACGCTTGACAGAGGATGGCCAGGTACAACGTCAGTCTGGCGGCTTCAGCCCTGACCACGGCATCCTTCTCTGCGCGAATGAGATCCGGGATCGGAAGCACCTGGAAGACACGCTGTCGCATGAGATGGTTCACGCGTGGGATCATCTGAGGTGGAAGGTCGATTGGCTGGGTGACAAGGACCTCAAACACGCAGCCTGCACCGAGGTCAGCAATTTTCTTTTCTCTTTGGATCTGCAAGTTTGAAAGCTCGCTTTGACTGACATTATAACCACCAGATTCGAGCATCAATGCTGAGCGGCGAATGTAGGTGGACCAGAGAGGCGTTCACCAGGAACAACTGGACCTTGACGCAGCAGTTTCAGAATTGTGTCCGCAAACGAGCCATCCAGTCTGTCATGGCCCGACCCAGGTGTGAAGGCGAGGAGCACGCCTCCAAGGTGGTTCGCAAGGTCTGGGACTCGTGCTTCTCAGACACGAGACCATTTGATGAAGTGTATAGATGATCGGTCGGGGATGCTCAGTCAGGCATGGCATGATTTCGGCACGGTATGGCGTTCAGGAGAAAATCTCAGCTTTTCATGCTTCAAATGCTTGTGGATTGATACCCAAGAAGGCATCGGACAAGTCCAGTGCAGAACAGTTCTTGTCAGTGCTCCCAAATTGTACAACGAAATGCATAGCAAGCAAATGCAAAAAAACGAAACTCCAAACTCCTTTCTCTGTGCCCCGAAGATCATCATGATCTCTTCTTGTCATTACTCAAACCAAGATCAACCCATGCCAGGACGCCGAAAAGCTGCCATTTGTGCAGCACGTAGCACATGTAATTATCTCATCTCCCCCCCTTGCGCCCACCCCACATGCTTGCGTCGTAGCGTCACAGGTTTTAGTCTGTAGGCCACTACGCACATCATCACCTCAATGGCTTGTCCCTGTTACTAGCCCGCTCACCCTTGACGCAGTACTTTACGATCCACGGGTGCTGAGCCACCTGCTCGAGCGGAATGCGCTTCTCAGGGTCCAATACGAGTAGCTGCGCGACAAAGGTTAGCACACACACACAGTGCCAGAGACGCCGATCTCGAACCGCGCGAACAGTGGATTTTGGATTCGACCTACCCTCTTGATGAGGTCACTCGCTTCGGGGCTGACAAAAGACGGGATCGACATGTCGGCCCTTGCGATTCTCCTCTGGGTCATGACAGGCGTATCCTCAAAGGGCGCTTCGCCAACCAGGAACTCGTACGTCAGCACGCCCAGACTCCACAGGTCAACTTTTTCGTTGTAGTAGTTGTCCTTGCTACCAGGCTTGATCATCTCCGGAGGAAGATAGTCCAGAGTACCGCACATGGTCTTTCTCCTGCTGTTCGGTGCGTGCACACTCCAGCCGAAGTCAGAGATCTTGATCTCATCGTGCACGCCGACCAGAATGTTCTCTGGTTTGATGTCACGGTGAATGACATGCTTTCGATGCAGGTACCGCAGAGCTGAGGCCATTTGCGCGATGTAACCGGCCGCTTTCCACTCGGGAAATCGATTCTCCCTGCGCAGATGCTTGTACAGTTCTCCCTTGGCGGCGAACTCCAAGATAAGGAAGACACGCTTGCTGTCGTGGAAGTGGCCATACATCTGGAGAATGTTGGGGTGACGAAGGTTACTCTGAATCTCGATCTCACGGCGGACTTGCTTCTCGACGTTATTGTGCTGCAACTCGTTCTTGTGCAGCACCTTGAGGCCGCAGATGAATCCACTGGTTCGCTCGCGGGCGAGGTACACCCTTCCAAACTTGCCCTTGCCGAGGGGACGGCCAATCTCAAACATACCGAGATGGAATTGCTTGGGGATAGAAGGCTGGTAAGCAGTCAGGCTGATCCCCTTGTACTCCTCAATCGTCTCCTCGGATTTGCGTGTGGTGCTGGCAGGAAGTCCTTTCCGCGGAGGGGACATGGGCCCACCCTTCTGTTGGGCAGCTTGGGATGGAAGTGTGACAGCAGCGACAGTGCTGCTGGTTTGTGATTTGAGAGCGACCTTGAAGATGTTGGGCTTGCCATCGGCCTGCGGAAGAGCTGTTGTCGTGGGGGTGACCAGGTTCTATGGCGGTGTTAGCATGTGTGACCGTACTCGCGCTGAAACGTGATTGGAGTCTCATGCCCGACCTTTGATCTTGCGTACGAGGACTCATTGTCGTCGCCGACAGCGAGATGCTCAAATCGAGCCTCCAATGTTCTCGTGGCCATTGTGATAGTTGGGATGACGACTACCAATGATGCGCACGGTCCAAATCGACAGAACCCAGCAAGCTTCGGCTTGTGGGAGAGATGTGTGTAGCTTTTGGTGACCAGGTTAGTAGTAGGCAGCGTTCGGCGTGTGAAGTCGTGGTGGCAATGTAATGGTCGATGGCGGGATCAACGTGGGTTATGTGTGCCAGTTGTTCTAATGTTTTGGGGCGGCGGCGACAACGTCTGTCACCCCGGCAACGGGTTTTCCCCAGGTTTCAACATCACCGAACCATGCTACCAGCATTCAAGAAGCGAGCACTATGGCCAAGGCCAGGATGGATAATTGTAGTAGAGAAGCTTTAAAAGATGCCGGAGATTGTGCTTTTATTTTCGAGCATCGATGCTCTTCCACCTGTGATACAGCTATTGTGAGTGGCTGTAATCGCATCCCAGGCCAACTTTGACTTGTGGACTGACGGAGCCATGCACGCAGTGGTAGATTCCAGCTTTTCGTGAGTGCTTCTCGATAAGATTGGAGCCAGCTTAATCCGCGATTGTGCGGACTTGGTCGACCAGCTCTGGTTCGTTGATTTGCAGGCAGACATCTACTGAATGCCTCTCTACCTTCATCCGCCTTGTGACGAAGCTCCAACCTCTGCTGTGGTACTAAGGTCCCCCCACTCTAGCACCGCATCCACCTACTAGTGCCGACACCTTAACTCACCTTTGGAGACAGCTCTTGACCCCCCTCCAGCGTAGCATAAAACCGTCAAGGCCATTTGCAATTTCAACAATCACCACCAACAATCACATCTAGGCATCTTGCTGAACAAGACAGGCTACGCTCTGGCAGCACGTCAAGGCTGAATGTGCGACACCGCACCACCAAACGTTCGCGCCAGGACCTCGACTTGTTTCCCACCGACACCATGAACCACATCACGTCTCTCGATGAACCTTTCCCCTCCCCAGCCTCGCTCGAAGCCGCAACAACCTCGCACACGCAGGACCGCTTCCGCATCTCGACCCGGAAGCTTCCCATTTCCAAAGCTGCACCTATCGATGCCCTCACCGAGAAGCTCGGGATCCCCGTGCCCGAGATGATCTTCGGCGACAACCTCGTCTCGATAACGCACATCCCCACCAACTGGTCCATATGCTTCAACACCCCGGACGCGCTGGACGCAGTCGACAAGACCGACAAGCACATGCTCAAGGTTGCGTACGCGCGTGACTGGGAGAGCACCAGAGAAGGCACCACGCAGAAGATCAAGGAGGTCGTCAAGCCCTACGACTGGAGCTACTCAACCACCTACGCTGGCACTGTCGACCCCGGTTCCTCGGGCGCGGCCCTGCTTCCGACCGATCGCAAGATCCCCATCGAGCTTCTGAAGAGGAGAGACCCTATTCTCTTCTTCGACGAGGTGGTGCTGTACGAAAGCGAGCTTGACGACAACGGCATCTCCATCTACAGCGCCAAGCTCCGCGTCCACCAGAAGCGCATGCTCCTGTTGTGTCGCCTCTTCATGCGCCTCGACAACGTTATCGTAAGGATCCGCGACACCAGGGTATATGTCGACTTTGAGACAGATGAGGTCATACGCGAATACACAGCCAAGGAGGCTGCATTTGAGGAAGTGAAGAGGGTACGTCCTAGACCTGCACCGGTGCTCGGCATCATGTCCCTGGAAGCTAACCCCCCAATGGTAACAGAGTCTGCTAATGTCCGGTCGACTTCCCGATGATGTGACTGTCGGCCTGCGAGACCCCAACATCCTCGACCCTTTATTGCCTATTGTCGAGCAAACTATCGAGTCTGTTAAGCTGGCTGCATAAATGGATGCGGAAAAGTTGATGAAGAGGCCTCTGGACCACTATGGCGTTTTTGGGCGTTACAACTGGAATTGAATCAGCATCGCACCATGGCTGTGAGGCAGCCTTCTGTTAATTCGTTAAGGGCTCCTTAAAAGTTTGAGAAAGATCCCAGTTGCCATTCTTATACTTTTTGCTGAATACCACCCCTTCCGTGATGGCTCTATGACCCATCCTCCTGATTGTTATACCTGTGATCATCGCGAGGTTTGCTTCACATGTTCACGAAAGCAGTCACGGGAAACCCCCAGTTCTTGCGTGATTCTGTGTGATTTAAATCCATTGCCAACACCAGACTAGGGTCATATTGCAAGGTGCTGACTGAAGCAGTCCAATTCCTAATATCCCTTCAATAAAGTTTTTCCGGCGTTCAAGCATTTCCAACGCCGTAGACACACACACAACTCCCGAAGCAATCCCTTCCGACTTCTTGCTCGCCCGGCGTGCGCTCGATACGGGGCAGCACTCATTCACCACGTTCAGCGAGCATCCAGTGGTGCTGCCTCTTCCGCTTCGACTACTTCTTCGAACGAAAGTTCCCACCTGTCTACCTCTTTGAACTTCACAGCCTGTGCCTTCAATGCCTCTGTTTCGACGAAATTCTGGCCATCTGTAGTGTCTTCACCGAATGTGTCATCTGGCAACGCCACAAAGGCGCTTGGTTCGTCCTCGTCCTCATCCCCATCGTTCTGGTTCTCATTCTCCTTATCAGATGCTCTGCGCGAGTAAGTCTTAGCTGCTCGCGAAGAGCTCCGTGTGTTAGGTCGCGCCCCGGAGGCAGGAGTTTGCCGCGGTTGAAGGGCATTATCGGTCTGCGCTGTGTGTGAGACACCATGTCTGTTCTTGGTTCGCCGAGTAGTGCGGGCATCGAGGTGCAATTCATCATCATCCTGGGCTAACCCGGAGGTATCGACTTCCTCTTGAGGCGTTTGATTCTGTGTTTTCCTCACACGGCGCTTCGGAAGGAGTTTTGCCAAGTGAGCAGTAGTGAGCTCCGGCGAGTGCGTCCGCTCGTGGCGGGCCTTTCGGCCTCGCTTTGTTGCTTGAAGGTTCGGCGAGTGGGTAAGAGACGGTGGAGAAGAAACGTCTGACAGGCGGTCGAGCTGACCAGGAGTGGTAATTGACGGACGACGCCGGCGCTTCCCGAGAGCCTGGATATCTGGCCAAATATTATCGTCGCATTCCGAATCGCTACTAGCAGGTGGTGCATTGTCATCGTCTCTATTAGGAGTGACGGGCCTCTGAAGAGGCGGGAGCATCACCGGCGAGCCAAGAGATGACAACTCGGACTCGCTATCGCTGATGTCAATTCCATCTCCGTGCGAGGTGACGCGCGTGGTCTTTTCAGGTCTTTCGCTGGTTTCCATGTCGTCACCGCTCTTCCGCTTCCTTGCGACTGGCATAACAGAGGTATCGACAGAGGGTTCCCTCTGCACAGCGGCCCTCGACCTCGTACTCCGACGCCGTTCATTCAGTGGTGTAGACTCAGCCTCTGGAGTCAGCTCCCGCTCACTGCCAACGTCTGAACCATGTACAGAGCCGGCTACGGAGCCAGTCGCCGATCCTGTCCTCTCATAGCGTGACTTGCGATTGGTTCCCAAGATACTTGGTTCTCTGGGCCTTCTGCGGAACACTCCAATGTTGAAAGACGAGCTCATAAAGGGGGTGGCGCCGCTGCGGCTGCTTGGACGAATTGGAGCGTCGTTGCGTCCCACGAAACTGGACTGGCGAGAGCGAGAACGCTGGCGTCCCAAGTTGCGGAGAGAAAGCGTGGAGGACTCTGCTGACTTGGGGGCATCCGGCAGCGAGTCGGTGCCAACATCGAAGCTTTCATCAAGATCTCCGAAGACGTCGTCCGCGAGGTCAAGGCCAGTCGTATCAACAGCACGAAGCGGCGTCCCCAGTGCTCGACGACCGACCTCCACAGAGCCGATCGAGTTGTCTTCGCCACTAGTGGTCGTTGGGTCCTCGTTTGCCAGACGCTCCAGAGCAGCATCGCGGCTCCTGTTTGCGGCTCGAATGGATTCCTGTTCAATGTAGCTCAAGTTGGCGACTCCGGAGCTACGTGTGCTGCGTGTTCGACCTCTTGTTTCCATCTCATCATGATGTGGGTTCGCTTTGTTGGTCGCCGAAGTCTTCGTTGCTTGCGTGGCGGTACCACGAAGGGGTCGTTTTGGGCGCGGCATTGTGTTGGCCAGGGCTTGACTGTATTGACTTGGTCAAGGACAGGCTGAATGAACAAGAACACTCGTGTAGTCTTCTTGCTTGAATCTATTGCTTGGCGTGTGTAAAGAGTAATCAGCGTTGAGAGAAGCTTCGAAGTCGTAAAGATGCTTGGTGGTGGGAGCACATGAGTTAGCTTGGAAACGCGACGCGTCGTGTCGCGATACTAACAAATGGAGGCCCCACTTTTCATCACTTTAAGAGTGAGTATATACACACGTTCGCGCGCACACACACGTTTGCTGGACATTTCTGGTCACTCCCAATACCAAATGTGAATCACACAGGGAGCCGAATTGACTGAAGGCATCTCAGGACCAGGGCCTTTCCTCATGTTGCGGAAGTCATTTTCTGTGAAATAGTAATAAGAGTGGCGGTATTCGGCCACCAACGTTCATGCTCCTGAAAACGCCTTCAAGTGATTGCATCAAGACCACAATCCCATCCGCCAGCCCAAGCTTTCTCTGAATCTTACTACTAGTACATACATATATAGTATACAATGACGCACCCAAGAGGCAGTTCTCTTAAATCAGTGCCTGTCCCTCAAACATGCTCCTCTTCACGTCGGCCACAACATCCTTGCGATCATCATTGCCCACAAGGACAACGCCGCGACCACGACGACCCATGCGACCAGCACGTCCGAGTCTGTGAATGAAGTCGATCGTGGTGTGCGGCACGTCATACAGGATGACATGACGCACAGCAAGCGTGTCGATGCCACGGGAGGCAAGATCGGTCACCACAAGCACTTTGACGTTGGACAGCTTGCTGCGACCCTTGATGGGAACAGCGGGAACGGAAATCGGCTCCTTCGTGGTAAAAGTCTCGAGGATCTCGTCATGCCGCTTGTCAGTAGTGTCACGGTGAAGGGCCTGGGCATCGATACCCCATGACCGCAGGTACTCTGCCAATTGCTCTGTCTTCTCACGCTCGTTCACGAAGACGAGGACGCGACGCAGGTCAACCTCATCCTTCTTCATTCCCTCGTGTGCCATGCCTTCCTTGCCAATGGAGTAAAGAGCATCAGCGCAGGCCAAGTCCTTCTTGTTGCGGTATGGTTCCTTTGACACATCAATGACACCGAGCTGCACACGTCTTGGGATGGCGTGCAAATTTGGTGTCGTGATACGTTGCATCTTGGGGTATGTGACTGCGAGGTAGTTGTTAAGCTTTCTGGGAATAGTCGCGGAGCAGCATACGAGCGCCTTCAGAGAAGGCATTGCACGTTCAATGATGCTTGTGGTCACGGGAGCGAAGCTGCGATCGAGCAGAGAGTCAGCCTCATCTACAATGAGATGCGAGACTCTCGAAAGGATGTTGGGGTCAGAGTCGGCAATAGATGCCAGCAGGTGCGGCGTGGTGATGACCACGTCGAGGCCCCTCGGGCTGTAAAGATTCCTCTGGATCTGCTGTGGCTTCAGATCCGAAGAGAGCATCTCGGTCTTGTACTTGATA
Organism: Sarocladium brachiariae; assembly: GCA_008271525.1. Classification (NCBI taxonomy): domain Eukaryota; kingdom Fungi; phylum Ascomycota; class Sordariomycetes; order Hypocreales; family Sarocladiaceae; genus Sarocladium; species Sarocladium brachiariae. The sequence goes on from RQPE01000001.1 coordinate 3,304,580, forward strand.
GCATGAGATAGTTTCTTGGAGACCTTGCCAATCTGTTGAGCAAGCTCTGCTGTCGGAACCAGAACAACCACCTTCGGTCTTGCCATAGTGGGATATGGTTCATCCATCGGCTTGCCTTTGGCATTCCCTGCTTCCAGTCGTGCTTTCTCTGCGGCATAACGCTCCTTGTAGGCTTTGATATCTGGATCTTCAGCTTCATCAATCTTAACAGCATTGACGGCCGGGAGCAAGTACGCCAGCGTCTTGCCTGAGCCTGTTTCTGCAGCCAAAAGGAATGATCGTGTATCGGCATACTGCTTCCTCGGTTCTCCTGGTTTCGACTGCCCAAGAATAGCAGGGATGGCTAGACGCTGAATCGGGGTTGGCTTGATGTCGGTAAGTCCTTTGAAGAGCTCATCTGTAATGGCGGAGCGGAGTTCGGGAATGAGGTCGAATTGATCGAAGCTCTCGTATTCAGCCATCCTTTCCTTTGTGAGATTCCTCTTGCCGTAGGAGACTGATGCCAGGGCACGTTGCATCTTCAGAGCCTTCCTCTCATCCAACCCCCTGCTCTCCCGCTTTCCCGGTCGGTCATTCTTCTTCGCGAGTGCCTGTGCCCGAGCCGCCTTGCGAGCAGGGTCAATATTCGCTGTCGTCCTGTTCATTGCACCAAATGGACCGGCTGATTCCCGTCGACCTCGCTGTGCAGGCGCGCGGTGCACCTGGTCTGAGAGCACCATTCGTGATGGTTTCTCCTTGGTTCCTCTCGAGAGAAAGCGCTGTGAGAGCCATGGCTGCGAAGTGGCTTGTTTAAAAGTCGTCAAGGGCCCAACTCCCGACAAGCACGATGCGCACAGCGGTGCCCGTGCAATACGTCGCATTTCCGGAGTATCAGTCTGCTTGTCTTCTGGTTGTCGATGTTAAGGTTTAATACATAGCCCATGATGGGTCAGGAGGCCGCTTGCCACTAAGGAATTTTCTCGCGACCCTAGTAACGACATCGGCGATCGGCGCTTATGGGCTCCGACCCTCTCAATCTTTTGTTTTGGTCACAGAAGTGTAGAAGCAACCACGTTATACATTGATCAATATGCCTTTTTAAATACATAAGAAAAGGGAAAAGATAGATAAAAAAGCTAGGGTTCTGGAGGCCCTAATTTCCCAATACTACGTCATTCATGATCCAATCCAAGTACACCTACTACTGAGGATCGAAATGCATCCAGCCTCATTCCCTCCAGGTCAGTGAATGTGCCCTCAGCGTCCGCACGAGGACTGCCCACGCAACCCATCTTCTTTGGCATGAGTAAAAGAAAGATGCACTGATCAAATGTCGTCCTGGGATTAGTTTAACTTCATCTTCGTATAGCTGTACGATACAATGGTTCGAATGATACAGTTCGGGAATTCATCTCAAACTCCATGAGCCCTAAACCTCGCTTATGATCTTTGAGCTGCGTCGAGCATGACCAGCCACCCGTTTTCCCAGGACCCATGACCAGAGTAGGTATACCCAAGCCCAGAATAACTGCAAGACTCCCAATCCCTCAGATGATCTCTTCGGGCTCAGCCACGATAGCTTTTCCACCAGGTAACTGCCAACACCAGAAGGACTGCGCCGCCTGTTATGAACCTAGTGAATTAGCCTTCCGGGAATGCTGATGCGTCCGTGAGTACACCTACCAGTGACCTTCGGCAGTAGGGTGCTCCTCCGCCTGCCAAGGAGGCTGTCCTTCTGATTCTCTGCCATGTTCTGGAAAGTACTTCTTCGGCGTCGTCGCTGGCGGGGACAGGGCGACGCTAGAGGCTTGAGAATGATGCGGCCCCATTCCACCTGGAGCAGTATGTACGTTGTTGTCCCGTACATGGGAGATAGGGCTGGTTTCTCTTGATGCAGGCTTTGATGTAAAGGGTCTGTCTTCAGGTTGAAGAGGCCCTTCCCCGATGCCTGTGGATATCTTTCTTGTCGTGCCCATGACTGCCGATCTATCACGAGGGAACTCCTCCAAGGCAGGATCGTCCAAGTGCGTTGATATGTCATGTGGCGCAAGTGGTCCCCGTCTGGCACTTGGCGACATGGAATTGTCGTGCCCCCCATTAACTACATCGAACGCGCATGCCACCAAGTTTTCACGAGACAACAACGGCGTGGGTGGGAGTCCAGTCGAGTCAGGCGGTGTGTAGAGCTCTGGTCTTGGCCCGTAGATCTTGTCACAACCTGCGAGAGTCTTGCCTAATGGTATCGGTCTTACTGGCGTGGAGGGAGCAGCCTCTGGCGAACGCTGGGCAGGGCCTGGGAATGCATCTTGCTCAGGAAATTCTAAACGAGATGTCGAGACTACCGTGAGCAGGTTGTTTGTGTTCCCCATGCTGTCCAGCGCTACATCGCGACGTTATTACGGAAGCCAACACACTTGTGCAAGAAGACTTACTAGTTGGGCTCTGCCAATCTAGCTCCCATTCATTATCGTGGCCAATCTTGAACTTGTACTGGTAAGCTCGACCTTTCTCGACCTCAATATCCAGAGTAAACCGGTTTTCTCCTCGGTCGTCCAGGACCCAGTCCATCTCACGAGGAACCCATGCCGGGTCTGTGAATGTCCCTGCCACGAACACCGGAGGCCGAAGCCCAGGTCTTCTGAAGGTGAGCGTTGCTCGCACCATTGGACAAAGGGGCTCGTTCCTTCGAAGCTGGCCGTTGCGCGCAGAGAGCGTTCCCCAAGTAGCTGCGGTACTACTTGTAAATGAGCGTGAAGCCTATGAAGTCATCTGTTCGGTGGCGAGAAGAGCGAAATGTACGATCCCACATACGCTGTAGTGGGAATGAGGATGCTTAGGTCGTAATGATACCAGGTGTCAAAAGAGAAAGAAAGAAGAATTTGCTACCCGTGGGTAGTGGATGTCGGACGAGGTATTGTAGGAGTACTCGTACAAGTAGAACGAGGAAAGCTTAGGCTTGGCGCAAAACAAATAATGTTGTCAAATATTTGGCAAACGTACTTGTAAAACGCCTTAGACAGACGCGACATATGCAAGTGCCATTCGACAGCCAGCAACAAAAGGGACCTGAGCTCACCAGCCTGAGGCAACAGCAAGACACTGTCCATCCGTGGCGTGGATACGATCCAGTCGAATAGCCAATGACGCCCAGGAGTCAACGTGATGCAGCCAGCTCCTTCTCAGCAAGCAGGCCAAGCTCATTCTTACCCGCACAGGTCACTGGATCGTCATATGTTCCCGGCTGGATGGGCGTCATCATAGTTGTACCACGTACAAGATCTTCACTGCATGCTAGGGAACGCGAAGTCCCGAGGCGTCCGCAAGTGTCGTCTCAGCTTGGTCAAGGTTTGAGCCATGCTAACATGCCCCCGCATTCCATGAGTATTGTATTGATTGTGGTGTCCTGTTGCACCAGCTGGCGGTCTCGTGTGTTTGTGGCTGATCGGCGCTAGTGGGAGACTTGATACCGATTGGGCGAGCTTGCAAGACTGGTATTGACTTCATGTAAAGTTTTTTTTTTTTTTGGAGAAGGGAGCTCGCCTGCACACTTGCGCCTCCAAGTTCCAGTCGAGGTTCTCAAGGGAGACGCGTGTGCTATCGCGTGTTCCCCGGGCTTGGGCCTAGCCCAGCTGATATAAAGGCCCATGCCAGTGGAAGATTGGATCTCCAAAGGATGTAACGTCAGATCGAAGACACCCAGTCTATTACAAGTACATTTCCTCAATGGCCAAGTTGTCTGGAATCAGGTAGACAGATAATAATAGGTAGAGAGGATGACAATTGGGGGCGGAGGGACGACCTGGTAAGAAGTGTTGGGGTAATCGAATGTCTGTGGACAAGTACAAGTAGCAACGGGTTAGGGTTTGGTTGTTGCACCCCACTCTGAACTGCATGCCCCACTGCTACGAATCTCCATCGCTTCCTAAGTTCTCATGGAGATCGATAGCCTCCCTTGAACTCAACTCGTCAAATTCGTGATAGCTATCAGCTCGACCTCCCTACACCAAGCCGGCATCCTGCGGCTATCTATGGGCCCGTTTTCGCTTCAGGGTCTTGCTTGACTGTCGTTCTGGGTTCTCTTTGGACCCCTTTTTTGCTCTCTCATTCACTATGTCGATTCCGCCCAACGTCATCAGGATCAAGCGCAAGCGCGATGACGATGCGCCGGTCACCTTTTTACGTATGTCCATAGGCCCAAAAATTGATATGAACCATTTGACTAAATCTTCATGAAGAATTTGACGGCGAAGCAAAGCGCCATCGAAGCGGCACCAACTGGGCCTATCAACGACGACAAACAGCTCCAATTGCGCCAACAATCGTCTCGCCCAAAGAAGCCCGTCCTGTAATCCACGTGGCTGAACCTGGGAATTCACTCAGACAGAAGCAAGATAAGGATTTGCCACAGCGAAATGAGCTCAGCAAGCAGCCACCAACCGCAACTGGAACGCTGCAGCAGCAGGCTACCCAAGCCACACCATCCAGACGCTTCCACATCTCGCGATCCTTGTTGAAGAAAAATGAGGCTGCAGCAAAAAACGTACATTCGGGTATTTCAAAGAGGCCCAGAATAGGTCCGGCAATATTCGTGGAAAAGACCCGGAGGAGGGCCCTTTCCAAGCCCACGACGGATCACAGGGTTGGAAGCGCTGCTCATGCCAGTTCCCCCAATCTTGACGGTCTGCATTCTGACATCAACGCTTCAAAAGCTGGTCAGACAACCAAGAGTCTCAAGAAACCTGGAAGTGCTAGCCGGATACGACGTGACAACGATGCACCGACTCGGGCCCCTTTGCCGGCCACGCTGGGTCGTCATCACGAAGAGGATATGCACAAGATTGCAGAGGACTTGAACAAATGGGTCATTGATGAGATCAGTGCAAATCTGGATTCTATTGAAAAGGAGCGTGTGAAATCACAGCCAAGCAGTCCTTTCCGACCCAAGGCGCCTGCTCTCCGCTACCGAGAACGGCACCCAGAGGTCACACAAAATGCAGAGAGCACTGCTGCCAACGGTAACATGGAAGTGGACGGTGAACAGGCATCTGATGCTACGGAAGACGAGGGGGATGATGGAGATTGGATCATTGAAGAGTACATCAGAATCCCCTTGAAGGCCATGGCACCAGACGTGTCATCGACAGATGTTGGCGTGTTGGTCCTGGATGGCGAAGAAGCCACAGCCCTGTTTTACGGGCCAGAGAATGATTCGGATGATGATCTCCTTGAAGACGACGAAGACGAAAACGGTAGGTTCTTCCCAAGGCGCAGCCACCTGCGTGATCACTGCAACCACCCCGTCTGACGAGAGGTTTAGCCGAGAACCATTATACTGCAGACTATCCTGAAGATGAGGTCGACTCTGACGACGAGTACGGGCGTCAAGCGTATCTTTACCGTACACGGAATGCATCTGACGATGAGGAGTTTGATAAGGAGCTCTACGAGTCAAGTGATGATATGGTATTGGACGGCGACGGCGACGAGGATGCAGCCATGGCGCGTATCAAGGCATACATGAGACGCCACGCTGCGCGTTAACGAACCCAACACAAGGCGGCAAAGGAGGACTGCAGACCAGACCAGGTCTCTTCTTTCGCATTCAATTTCAAGCATAGCCTCTGACGCCCGATTACAGCGGCCAGCGCAACCTTCCAAAGCGGAAGTCTCAAAGCTCACGGCCTTTTTTTGTCACAACTTCTCCAAATGCATACATCCCTGGTTTCACATAATGCCCGTCCGTGTTGTTCTGAAATACACCCATCCACTCATTTCATTACGCTTAACGAGGATTCCAGTGAACACCAACCGACAACATCCTTTGGGGAGAGACCATTTCGAGCCAACAGCACCCTCGCGGTGGCCAAAGCGCACCCCCTCCACCACCAAACACGCGCCAAGGGGGGAGGGGGGGTTGGCAACTCAGTCCATTGAGAGATGTGTGCCAAAGAACCCTTTCTCATCATAACCGCATCCCTCGGGCGCGACGACGACGTGGCTGTCTATTATTGTCACACAGCCAGGCAGGTTGGTGAGCGAGGGCGGTGTGAGTTGGCTGCCAAACCCCGTCCCAATCGTCCGGAACCGAGCTGTTGGGTAGAGTACGAGGAACCCCACCCAGAATGGAGAGGTCTGTTGGCTCTGTCGTTTGTTTTGCGCGTGCGAGTGAGCGCGCACGGCGGCAAGATTGCACGACCTGGGGCCACCCTGGTGTCAAGCGAGGCTCTTACTCACTGCGGCCCATTGCCCTCTGATGAAGTGGCACATTACATGGTGTACCAGTGCTGCTTGGCTGCAGATTGTTTGAGGAGACGCGAGGAGCATGGATCAGATGATGGCGTCAAGGTAGAAAGAAACATGAAGCTTTCATTGGACTGTGTCATAAGAAATTCTGCATACGATAATGTTGGTACATGACTTCGAGTACAAATACATCCAGATCCATTTGCGTCCATTAATCCTTTCCAGTCATGGGCCTGTTATGCCTTGTTTTCTCATTGATCCATCCATCATTGGGGTGGCTCACTTGTCCACCCCGTGCGCAGCCACGCAGCATTACCCATGTCCTCATGTTGGTTGTGAATGCTTTACTCCGCGTCCAATCCTGCAATCCTTCGTGGTCATATTGGCGACGAAATATTGGCCGAGGTCATCAGCATCGTGGCCGAGATGCATCACATGCTGACGCCCTGGTTGTAGCATTTGCCTTGATTGGGGGTTTATCCCTGTAATTTTGTTGTATTCATGTCAAAGGATTTAGAAATGCAATCCCTGACCATGGTGTCTTCTCTTTGGGCGAGAAGCTTCACGTAAAGAAATATGTGTGTTTGAAGATGGAAGGGCGAGCAGCTGTGCCTCATCCAAAAGAAAAAGGGGGGAATAAGAGGATATTTCGAAGAATGACAAAAGAAATTTTCCGTGCTGCGACATAAGACAAGCATAAGGTAGAAACCGACGAGGCTCATCATATCTCTGAAAGTGTCCAATGCAATGTTTTCGTGGTGCAAAAATACTGAAAGCAGGAGTGATTTGGGGTGTTGGGAAGCATGATCATAGCTTAACGCGTCTCAGCTCCTTTCTCTTCCTCCTCTCCCGACGCTCGTTGTATTGCATGGTCCGTTTTTGGGCTGCATCACAAGTCAGTGGGTTCCTATGGCGGCCGAAAATTGAAAACATACCCCAGTTGCGAGCCTTGCGTTTGAGCTCCTGGTCCACCCATGGATAGTGAACCAGTCTCTCGGGGTATCGCTGTGCGAGGCCAAGGGGCCCGAGCTGTTTACATTGGCAGCCCTCTTCTCTCCAAAGGCCGTCGTGATCCTTCTTCATTTTGTTATTCCCCTGTGCCATGATGCAAGACTGACACTTGACTTCCCGCTGTCGGCGCTTAATGCTGACACACTTGGGCTCGACGGTATCCTCGTGGTCAAAGACGAGCCATCCATCGTCATCCCACACAGGGATCTCCTTGTTCATGCGATAGTACCAAGCCTGAAGGCCCTGGACAGTTCGCTCTGGTGTTCTTCCAAACATGGACGCGAACTCCTCTTTGATGGCAGCCCACTTCAACTTTTTGTCGTGCCAAGCGTAGATGATATAGTCGCCTTGCTCCGTAGTGTACTTCTGGTTGATGTGACGCCCTTCTGCTTCGGGCGAGAGTGGCACGCCATACTCGTGGGTAGACTGATACTTCCATGGGGAGGAATACCTGCCGTAGTCAACAGCAGGTAGCAGGTTGGAATGCGCAGGTCGCTGTGGTGTTTGGCCAAGAGTGATAGCAGGACGGGTATCATTGACTGAGATCCACATTGATGAGCGGGGAGGGCCATGCTTGGAAATCAACTCCTGTATCTTCTGATCGAACTCATGAATACTTGGGAGACTTTCGATGGATGATTTCCTGCTCGCCGTCATAGGCTCCGCGATAGGAGGTAATGGAGAATGAGGGGGGCTGCTGGAAGAAAATGAGAAGAACTCTACAGTTCGTTCTGTCAGTAACCTTTTCTATTTTTGCCATGTGCTTGATGGAAGCGTACCAAAAGATTTCATGGCGGGACTGCCGGCAGTGGAGTCGGGCGGTGTCTGAGGAAGTGCAGGTACCATCAAGTACGAGTCGTGCTTTAGAGACCTCGATGACAATGCTGGTGAGGAGCCTTCTGCTTCACTGAGAGCGGCAATGCTCATCTTTCTAGCCATGTCCGTTGGACGAACAGGCAGCGGTAAGGGCTGTGAGATATGCATGCTGGATGGGTCACAAAGCAGTGAGGTCTGGGTACAAGTGAGAATTAATGAGAAAGCTGCCTGCGAGGTGACAACTCTGTGTGTTATAAGTGAGCCCGACCAAGAGGCCGATATGGGTTCGAGCCAGCAACCAAGGTGATCGAAACCGGGTTCTTGTAGTGAGAGAATGCGTCAAATGCTAAAGGAGTGTGTAAGACGGATGAAGACGGAAGACTGATGAACACGATTGAGGATACGGGCTGTAGACAAGATTCCAAAGACATATGAACGAGGACCTGGCGTCGTTTTTGTATGCCATCGGTGCCCACACCTTGTACTCAGACCCTGTAGTGAAGTGGCCGGCAACCTTGAGAAAGGATCGCCGTCCACTGAAGTTTTCCTTACTTCTTCTTGGGTCCCGGTCCTTAGTCTGTTTAGTCGACAAGTGATTGAGGGGAAGGCTGCGAGGGTGCGAAGGAGAGATGATTGTCTCGAGTGCAGAGGTCTGGGGAGGGGCGTCTGAGATGACTTACATTCACGCCCCTTCCCCCCCCCCCCCCTCGACTAGTAGTAAGTCAGCATCTATGCTCCATGACGGACCAACACACAGAGACCCGCAGACCAGCGGCAGATAAAAGACATTTGCTTGGGAGTTGGGATGAAGTGGCCTGGTGGCCGTGTGGAGATGAGCTCCCTCATTGGAAATCGACATGAGAGGGTACCTGCGCCTCTGAGAGACAGGGGCAGCGGAGGAAGATCATGATGTCGACGGATTCGCTGAGTAAGTGCTTAAGTGCTCTCCAAACCTGATAATTGCTTTTTGTATTTCTCTCTTGCTTCTGCCGATCCACGTATGCTTTGCATACCCAGGACGCTGAGGCTAGACCTCAGCCGACTCGTACGAGAGGCCCTACACACGAAGTACCCAAGACATGGCTGACAAGAGCTGATAAATGTTATTGACCGGAATATGGAGGGCCTTGCTCTCAGTGAGATAGCAAGGTGAACTTGTAAATGTTTGAAGAAACGGCTCCTCGTTGGTACCGTCTGGGCCATGCTTAGTTCGTAAGTGCAGCCCCATCTTCACGACCAACAGCAATAGCCAGAACAAGGGCCTTGGTCTTGCGGTTTGGTGCACGCAGGTTGTCCTTAACTCATGATGCTTGGGGTACCGAACACGGGCCGAGTTTTCGAGGACCCTGAAGCAACACATGCGGCCCCGCCAACTCAACTATTTGGCAGAAGATGGGGAGGGTGACATGGGCCAGACTATCCTGACTGTCTCACAACCATGTACAGAGCCTAGGCAGATCGCCTTGGCAGACAATGTAGTAAGCACTTCTGAGCAAGCGCACATCGGTTTAGATACCCGCATACTTTGGTGCTATTGTGATTGGCCTAGCCTTATCGCTTTAGGTTGAATCCATGTTACAATCAAAAGACCGCCTCAGTGGTCCATAGCCCCGAGTTACCATTCTCTCGGGACGTTTAGCAGCTTTCCAGCGGTCACCGCTGGGCTCACTTGGGTAAGAATTCTGGCTGATTCGTAAATTGACACCAACACAAGGCTCAATCGACTGAGAAAAATTGGTCTTGCCAGTGCAGGCAGGATATTAGCTGGCTGGGCGAGACCAAGTCGTCTCATGTGGAGGCAAAGACAGGCCGGTTACTGGTGGAGTCGCACACGCATCTCTTAAGGCGATCTTTTCTCATGGGCCGGGATGAGCACAAGTCTTAGCTCGGCAGAGTAGCATGTCGAGAGCCCTAATGACGGTCCATCAGGGACTCGGTGGGCAGTGATTGGATCTGACAACTGCAGGGCGTCGGTTTGCTCCATGGGTTCGGCGAGGAAAGTGCAAGACCAGTCAAGTGCGTGCGGATATGTACTGTTCACATGAAGCTCTAGCCTGGCCATCGCAGCGGTAATAGCCCAAAGCCGGCGTGCGTGTTGAGACGAATCTGATCCACGCCTCAAGGCGACAGGTCAGATTACCGTACTAAACTAGGTGGGCGCGCAGGGAGCATGCGAACTTCAGCGCAAGCTGTGTCTGTCTCTGGATCCACCCAATTCGTGGGCTACATGGCTACTTTTTTCTTGCATGCATCCAGCTAGGCCTTGATTTGCTTCTGCCCACCGTCGGGACACACAGAGAGAGCGAGAGAGCGAACGAGAGAGAGAAAGCGCTCTGGCAAGTTCCGACGCAAGGTGACTTTTGTGGTGGGGGAGAAGCATTAGAGTCTCTCAGAGACCATCTTCATCGCCATATTGCCCAGCGGTTTCCCGTCGCATATGCCATTTGAATGTTTTGCGAGTTTCCCTGTGCTTTTTTTAAGCAGGTAAAAGTATATTCCTTCGAATGATTCATGAGGCTCTGAAGTGCGGTCAATGTGGCACCACCCATGTTGTGTAGGGCTTTCTGCAGTACACCAAACCAAGCACAGCCGGCCTTGAGGTCAATGCTTGCTCAACGCAATGTCACTGTCGAACATCAGACACCAGTGGCTTCCGATGGACTCTATCCCGATCGATGCGGGTGAGCGAGGACAGCAGGGGTGATCCAGGTTCATGCGGACAGCAAGTCTGCTCGTTGCTTCTTTTCTTTTCGAGTCGTCGTTGCTGTCTCGGCAGCAAGGGAGGGTAGCGCAGGTGACGGACTTGAGTGATAGGCTATGCCTGGCCAGGGGGGGTGTGCTCAACGATGCCTCATTGGGTTTCCAATGCAGAAGTAGTGTACTGATTGCGGGGCAAAGGTAACGACCGTTTGGGTAGATGGTCTTCTCCTTCAGTATCTTTGTTGTGTTGTCTATCTCTTGGCCGTGCTCGTGCTCGTGGGTGCTCCCTGTGGTTCGGCCATCGTGGTTGCTCAGCTTTGGCGGACAGTGTGAGAGGGACTTTCGCACGTTGCAGAGCCATACCTACTGCCTCTCTTACCTTCTTTCCTTACTTACTTTGTTCACGCCTTGGCCGGTCCGCATCGGGTCATCTAAGGTAACATCGTAGGTCTACTGTGTCAGACACTGTTTCACACTGTATTATACAGGGTCAGACCTTGATCGTGGCGTGCCCTAGCTGGACCAAAGGTGCTCCCTTCTTTGAATGACAACCACTCGCTTTACCATGGCTCCTCTGCCCGTCACCCTGCGCCCACTTTGCATGAGGATCATGCTCACACTATCTTAGGGCTATCCTTGACTTTCGGCCGGCATTTCTCCAGACTAACGGACTTTGCTACTTGAGTGACTCTCAAAGGACCTTCCCCTCCGGAATGCGGCTGGGCCGGATGCCTCGTTGCACTCGCCCACGTCGTCTCGTGGCTGTAAGCAAGCTACGTCGCGGGCCGGGACTTAGAAAGGAACCGGACGTGTCTCATGGAAACTGGTCGTGGTGATGATGGTTCCCTAGGAGAAGCACGGCTCGAAGATGGATCTTGCCGAAATCTGGACATGACAAGTGACGTGCTACAGGAAGGGTCCAACACCAACTGACAGCATAGCATTCCTCTCATAGAAAGCCGACTGAAGAAGAATCATCCCATCGTCACCAGATGCATCATCGGCGCACAGGCTGCGTTTTGATCTCTATGGTCTCAGTATCTCAGCCCCTCAGGAACTAACAGTATCCGATACCATGCCGCAGGTTCGATACGCACGGTCTTTCCTGTCTTTCGCAAAGCCACACCCATTGCCTCATGGACGACAAGCAGTGTATGGCTGCTTGCCTGTGACAATAAGTAAGCATGTCTCAGTACCAATCTTGATTCTCCAGACTTGGGCCTCCACTACACTAAGCTGGAAACCAGGCTCTCGCCAATCTCATTCGAACAAACAACAGTCTCATCAAAAATACATGTTTAATTCCCCGGTTGCATGTCGACACCAGCTGTGGTCATACCCTTTTGCAACCATCACGCAGCTCTCACGCCTAACCATCCCTCCCTGCCGCCGCCGCCCCCCGGCCGCACCATTACCCAGTGAAGTCAGCCTCAAGAAAAAGGTGTGTGCGGCGATTTCAAGCAAGCAGAAGGAATATTCAAAACCAATGCAGCCTGTGCAGAAGCAAGACAGCTTCACAAGGGCAGAAATTTCACTCTCTGGAGAGGGATCTACGGTGGTTCCTGGTACATGCATACACCGATACCACGGTAACAGGTCCCGCACTTCGTACTATACTACCAATCCAGTCGCACATATGGAGATGCATTGCAAAGCCGACGCCTCGCCTCGTCAGCTATTCGCGCAAGGGGGGGCCATCACTGTGGTTCGGCCACAGGCCGAACTACCGCTTTAGGATCACGGCATTTGGGCCGTGCTCCGCAGTGGTGGCTTGCGAACGACCGAAAATGTACCCCTAGCTGCAGTACGACGATGCCCAGTCTTGTAGTCTGATTTAGAGTTGGCAGCTGTTACCCAGTGTCATCATGATGCAGTTCAAAAGAGGACCTCCCATGGTTTGCCATTTTCCTCAAATTGGCATACGCATCGTCGTCACTGTGCTTTGCGCACAGACTAAGTGGATTGACCTTTGCCTCAAACCGTCTGAAGTCCAGCTTGCTTCATAGATGCATGTCTTACACGAGAAACTCTTCCCTGGCAAGGAACACCTGGTAGAAGCACCTTGAACCAACTTCCTGGACCGAGTACAATGATCCTCCTATTTCCTAGACAGTGCGGAGATTGGAAGCCTCGCACTCCTCTCATGTTAGTTAAAGACATTCGTAACTTTGGATTAGGTCAAGTCAGAAGACAATGACTGCCACAAGACTCAACGCTGCATGCACCTCAAGTCTCCCTCGACTGTGTAATGTATGTATACCAGCACACCTATACTCTCCGATAAGGCGATATCCCCACAATCACTTGTACTATGGCGTCTAGTTACTGCACCTCTCCATGCTGCTTCGTCTCGTCCCGGTCCTTGTAGCCGCACTCAACACCCTCCTCCCTGCATACAGACGAGACCGTCGAAACGCAGGAACTAACGTCAGCTAACCCTCAATTCCCGCGCCGGCAGTTGTTTTTTACGGGGCCTTTGCTGTCACGTCACAGCTTTGCCTCAGGAGGAGGCTGTGCGTGAGGACAAGGGCCCAGAACGAACAATGAGAGCCCGCGGGTCCTGACACGCTCTACCCATGCGTACCCTGCTACTGGCCTCCCGCGTTCTTGGTAACTCCCAAGGTTCCCGCACGGTGATATCAACGCCACTGGTGCTTGAACCCTCTCCCTACCGCCGGAGGATTTCCTGGTCCCGAGGCCCCGGCAAGAGAAGAACGTAGCCGATCATAGCTTGGCGTCGTCGGCCTGCGTCAATGAGCCCGTACCAGGGAAAGCTTCGTCGCCGGCAAACCTCCTGCAAGTGCACGAGACACACACATCCTTCGTCAGCCGCCGGAAAAGTCTTGTGTTTGTTTTCATTTTCCTTCTTCGTACTGTCCCACGGCCCTAATGCAGTCCAGCGAACCACACTCCTTCGGAGATGAGACCGTATTGCATCGGAGCCGGGAATCGGGAGAGAGTGGCAAACGGAGCTAAGAAAGAACTCACCATCCACGCTCCTCACCATTAGTGAGGAAGCTACAGTCGCTATTTGCCTCACATATCCACCCCCCTATGGCTGCAGCTCTAGGCTTCTGCTCTTCTCGTCCCGTGGCTGCGCGAAAGAGGCAATCAAAAAAAGATGTCCACGTTAGCCTCTGCATGTCTCGAAGGGGATTTTGTTGTCTCTGCGAGAGCCGGGTGCCGGCGGCATCGGAGGATTACGCGTAAAGGAGAGCAAAGGTGGGACGGAAGCCGCATGAGGAAGAAGAAAGGAGAGAAAGGAGAGAAAGGAGAGAAAGGAGAGAAAGGAGAGAAAGGAGAGAAAGGAGAGAAAGGAGAGAAAGGAGACATACCTCCTGTCGTGCTGGACGACAAGTGCGTCCTGCGGTAGACACTCAGTCCGCACGTAAAGGCCCTGAAATCATCCTCTTCAGGGTTTTCCGGGATCTGACCTGTTAATACCCTTCCCATGGCGATGATGGCCGCCGCGTGGGAGCAGATTATGATGGTCTTGACTCCCTCCTTGTCGCACTGCTCGATAACAGCTCGCAGTGCTTCCGAAGTTCTTGCGTACAGCTCTGCAAGGCTCTCCCCTTTCTTTTCGGGGATTACAAGTGGCTTGTATGTCTCGTCCAGACTTGGGAACATCTTCTTGAGCACGTCGATGGAGGCGGGCTGGGGGTGGTCGAACGGTGCCGAGCCGAACCACTCGCCCAGGCCATGTTCCGCGCGGATGGAGTAATCCACAGCATCGTCCTCTCTGCTGCTCTGATCCCGCCTCAGTTGAACAAAAGGATTGATGGTCTGTAAGCATCTATAATACGGACTCGAGTAAACCCTGTCGATGGCAGGCTTCACGCTCATCAGGTAGGTAGCCAGCTCGTTGGCCTGGTCAACACCGTGGGCTGTGAGGGCAGGATCAGCCGCTATGCCCGTTGGTGAGCGAATGTGCGCCGTGTACGTCCCTGACACGGGGTCCACAGTCCAGCCAGATCTGAACTGCGTCAAAGTAAAAGCACGGCAAGGGGTCAGCAGATTTGGCCGAGACGTTCGCACCCATCTAGGCGATTACGACTGACGAGCCGAGCGAGCTAGGTGAAAACTTACCCCATGGCGAACGATGTAGATTGTCTCCAGTGACATTGTTGGCTACTTTGAGATGCGTTTAGATCCTAGATCTCGTGTTTGATGGCATTCAAGTAGCATGGACGATCGGCTATTGAAGCGTGTTTGGGGAGTGAACCGAGGCCGTATGGTAGTGAGTGGATGGAGCCTGGAGGGGAAATAATTCGCACAATCGAGGTTGAGCTTGTAGCCCCACAAGCCTGGACCGTCAACCTCAACGACGAACTGATCTTGCACCTCTGTTCGATTCCTCTTCAGCAATGATAGGGTTCACTGCTTCAAACATAAGTTAAGAGAAATGATCCGGGTACACCAGATTCTTCTTTGTTGCCGAATCGAGCTCACCGGTTCTGAGGCCAGGTAGGGTATACCACAGGATTCTACGTGGTCCCTCGCGTTGGCGTACGAGATGCCGTCGTCACAAGTATGCTTGGAGACACTTATCATGCATCTTGTTCGTCCTAACATAAAATGAATGATTGGTATCCGGCAATACGCTGGATTTTCTTCATACAACTGTACTCTATAAAATTCACATCTGTTCCTGCTCGATGCATCAAGAATATCTACCCAAACGCCAGAAACACTGTGGCCCTCCCCCCGTAACTCCCGTATTGACTCGCTGGATAAGAAACAAAAGATATGCCGACACTGTGGGAGGAAAAAAGCTAGACTATGCGAATGTTCGCCTGCGATGGGCGCTTAAAAGATCTCGCGGCAACTCACATGACCGCACAAGAGCCCAATGTTCTGGCCCTACGACGACCGCCGTTGGCTCCGTTGCCACCAAATTCTTCATCTTGATGTAGCGCCTGAGCTTCTCTGGCACGGCGCCGCCTCCTTCGGTATCCTGCTCCAATCACACCTGCTTCTTCGTTCGCTTGCATGTAATCTGCCCACTTCCTCTCCAGCCTGCCAGCAGACCTGAGGTCCCCCCGCAGGACTCGCTTCTGATGCTCATCAACCGTCATCTGGAAGCCATAGAACGACTTGAGACCGATAATTTCCGTTGGGTATGTCACATGCCCAGGCTGACCACTGAGTGGTTTGACTTGGGTGTTGCGGAATAGAACTTCGCGGATACCCGTCCAGGTCACATTCTGGCAGTCGTAAACAACCATCTGGAGCGATATCCTTGGGCAGTAGCCAGCCTCGGTAGTCCTGGCGGAGCGCTTGAGAACCATTGAGGCGGCTTCAGCAAGGACCAAGTCACTGATGCGGGTATTGTCCAGGTCAATGTTTTGCAGGCTGACGCACTTCTGCATGATCGGCAAAACACCGACATCGCCAATGTTCTCACAATAGCTGAGTGAAAGATGCTCAAGAATTGTGGCACAGGGCGCTTTCGCCAGATGGTCTGAGAGCAGGGAGTTTGTTATATCCTCCAAATCCTCCAACTCCAGATGGGTCAAGCGTGGTGTCGTTGCAAGAATCGGCTCCAGGCCGGAATCGCTCAGTGACGAGCAACGAGAAAGTTGAAGGCCCTCAAGGTCAGGAACCATGTGGCCAATCGCCCTGACTCCTCGGTTCGTAAGGCGATCACACCTGCTCAGATCCAAGTGTCGAAGCTTCCGCGGAGGTACGATCGGGAGATCTGTGAGAATGTCGATCTCAGGCTCGATGCCGTGCATGAGTGTTTCCAAAGCCTCGTCGTTCAATTCTGCGCAGCCCGCCAAAACCAGTCGCTCGAGGTTGTTCTTTTTGAAAATGGCCTCGGCTGCCTCAATGCTATCAAACCCTTTGACTTCGCCTGCGCGGAGGTCTCTGAGTTTGTGGCAATTTTCCACCACTACCTGTATTCCCTTTGCCTCGACTTTGCTGCACCAAGACACGTTGAAAGTCTCCAGCTGAGGGCATGACTCGGCGATGATCTTGCATGATGAGTTTGTTACAGCAGGTAGGCCAGTCAGGTTGAGATGGACTAGTCTTTCATTGCTCCGAAGAAGGCTATGCAACGTGCTTTTTTGGAAGTTGCGACACCCCTCGAGCGTGGCATTTATGAGGTTCCTGCAAGCCTTGGCTATCACTTCTGTCCTCTTGTAGTGCTCGACCTGAACACAGCCCCGAAGATTGAGGTTCTTGATGAATGGCCCTGCCGCTACAATTATCCTCGCCAGGGATTCTGCAGGAATCTCCTGGTAGAATTCTGTAGCATCGAATGAAGTCCAAAGCTGCCCGTCGAAAGCGAACTTGTAGAAAGATTTGCTGACACGCGAGACCTTGACGAGTTCCTTGGGTTCCAGATAGGAGAGAATGTGAACCTTTAGCTCCAACGGCATTAGATCCCACAGTAAAAAGGGAATCTTTGGCTTTGGCTTTGGCTTGACCGAAACTTGTCTTTTCACTTGTCCGTCCTGTTTCGATGCTTTGAATTCGGCCGGCAGGGGTACGGTAGATGATGTCAAGATGGGTGTAGAGGCATCGATTCTGCGAACAGCAAGTTCCGCTTGGTTTTCGTCGTAGAAGGGAAATTCCGAAACCTGGGAATCGTTGGTCGAATTTGTCGGAAAGCCGAGAGGAGAAGGGATCGTGTTTGTTGATCTGCCTGCATTCAAAGGCGGTCCGGTAGCGGCGAGGCTTGCGCATGATAGAGAAGCTCGATTCTTGTATGGAGCCCCTCCAACTGACTTGGACCGCCTGAGACCTCCCAAAGACTGCGACGAGGAAATGCGTTTAAGGCCGTGAAGAAGGCGTTGGCGGCCTTTGGCCTTGCTAGACACCGTCTCTGGTGGGGTCGATGTGCCGGAGGCTGGTGTGATGGCATCACCATCTGCCAACTGATGCGTAGTCGAGGGTTCAGCCATGATCTGTTGTGTGGAATGGCGAGACGGAGGTGTGTGTATATTCTGGGGGCGCTGCTGGTTCGTGAATCTCCGTAGTTATGTCGTGTCGCAATCGTCTTTATGTTTTCAGACAACGAAACTTTCTAGGCTGGCTTGGTGATCCCTCACATCTAGGGGTAAAGGATCAGATTCATGGCTCAGTCTTGTGCAAGCGGTTTGCTGTAGAGGTCGAAATATCGAAGTGTGATCAAATCTCGTTCCCACCAGGGGAAGAAAACAGTAGGTTATGATCTATGAGATGCGAGGCTTTGAGCTCGGCAAGGCAGTCGGGAACTCTTTGCTTGTCAGAGGGGTCAGGCGACCAAGATTCACATCCGAGGGGTGTCAGCGGGCCGTGGCGGGACGGCAACAATGTCGAAAGCAGCAGCGAACAGAAGTGAAGGACGTTATCTTGCGCAGTGAAAGTGAGACATGGGACGTTGGGGATACCCTGTGGCTACCGGTGACCTCGTGGCAAGTGATCACACGGATAGACGACGAGGTCCGAAGAGGTGCGTGTGATGGGAGAGAGGGTGAGTGGGAGGGAGAAGGCGAGGAAAGTTGAAGTAGGAGGTAGGTAAGGCAAGGCACGAATGGATGGAATAGTAGGACTGCAAGTTACGTAGAGTTAAGTTGGGTGAGATGGACTGGTCGGGACTTGTCTGGGCTCAGCCCACTCCAGAGTCAAAATCAAAACAAGAGTCAGGACAGGAACCGCGGCCGCAGATGAGGTGAATAAGTACAAGTACGACGAGGCGTCCCCGCCAGCATCGGACAGGGCACACCGAAAGATGAAAGATGGGCTCGAAACAACAGAAGGACCCTGGAAAAGTGAAGCCTTCTCCCCGCTTTGCGTCTTCCCGAAGGATGCGAAAGGAGGGGGAGAGCAGGTCGTCAGAGGGGTCAGAGGGGCAAAAAGTGGATTTAACATTCACCCCACCGCATGGAAGGTGTTCTGTGGACGCTGTTCCTTTTCCCGATGAGCCTTATCTCACGCTATTGATGTTACTATAGTACTAGTCGTACTTGTACATATGTACTAACACCAGCCAAGATGGGGTGGATACATGCCATGCGTCCCCGCGGCAAAGTAAAGTGGTAAATACTAGTTGTATATGTACGACTTACTAATTACATGACTGTACAATTAGGAGTAGCAATACTGCCATTACTCGTTCGGATGAATGTTCAAGGACGGGAGGCGTGGGTTCTACCTCGAGGTAGCCTGGATTCGGATAGCCGTCGGTTCGCGTGCAGGTTGAAGAAGCAGGGTCTTCGGGAGACGGCCTGCCTACCTTGAGGCAATGAGCCTTGCGACCTGCACCAGTCCAATCTGGAACTACATGTACCTGACCTGGGTCAACTGCGGTCCAGGAAGGAAGGCCAATTGGATGGGCGGCGGGTAATGCATTGCTCTCTCCAGATACGGGCTCAGTAACTCATCCTACTGGCTCGCGACTCCTACAGAACAAGTCCCAACTGAGTGCGTTTCTACAGTGGTCCCCTTTGCTAACGCCAGTCGCCGCGGTTCCCGGCATCGCCACCCGAAGTCCCAGCCCCAGCGACATTAAGGTTATGTATGTGGTTGAGCTGTAGGAAAAACATGTCAGGTTTCCTCGCCAGAACAACGACTGCATACTCGAGCCCCTGTACTATGTCTGGGGCTTTCAATTAATCTCAGATCATATTACTTCCGTGTCATTCAGAAACTGTTCGCATTCCAACCTCTCTCGACGCCTCTCCAAGCGACAAGATATGGAGGCCCTACCCATTGCCTGGTCCAACAACATGACGACGGCCACCTCCATCTTTTCTTTAACATCCTATCGGAACCCTTTCCCGTATTCATACACTTGTCTCGTTGGCATTGGCTCGCCTTGGGATGCATCTGGATTCAGGCACAAATGGGAACATTGCTTCTAGACCCAGAAACCCCGGTCCATGGTGCAGGACTATTCCGCAAATTGTAATCTGACAAGGTAAGTTCCTGGTCATATCAGTCATAGACAGTTCCATGTTCTTATGCATTCAGAGGTATAACCATGTTGACTCAATGTCGCCTTTCAAAACTGAGGGTGAGCACACTCAGTCACATGTAGTAGCAGTCCTCGTCCTGTCGTTAACAAGTCAGTCTCAATATCCACGCATAGGGTTCGAAGAGTGATGGGGGTATAGGGTAGCGAACCCTTTGAGGCGAGCCCAGGTCTGCCTACAAACCAAAAACCCTTATCAGGGTTGCCTGCCATTCCATGTGTACCGGTATGTATGTACTTTTCAACTTGTCGGTCCAAGAACGCGGTCGATACGGAATGGCCAATATAGGTGGTCAATGTATAAGTGCCGGTAAAAGTATTTTGTCGTTGATGATCCCGCCGCTCCATTCTTTCTTTACATTCATATGTACCTTTGTAGCCTGGACGAGTTAGGCCTCTCGTCTCGGCTCTCGACTGATCTGAATGAACTCGATGTCAGGCTGAGGACGCGAGCGCTGCACTACGCTACATCAGAAGGGTCGAATGTTTGGACTTGACTCCTCAACCCAGACAGAGAGTTATCTGGCCAGCATTAGTGCATACATTCGATATCCTCTCTCATCAATGTCGCAAGCGCGCCGGTTGTTGGGGAAAACAAACAGAACACGAATCGCTAGGGCTAAGGTTGAGGGCCGGTGATTGTCGAAGCTTCGGGCCACCCGATTCCACAAATAGCAGCAACATCAGAACCTCGACGCTATTACCATGTGGCCCATTTAAGTTTGATCCAATGCACCACGACTTATCAGAGATCACCAGTCCGATGCGTTCTTCTTGTTGTATGTTGTGCCGATGGCAAACATTCAGTGCGGATATCAACGAGGCCAAAGGTGCGATATGGATTCTCAGTTACGCAGCGGTCAGATATGCCCTTGATGCGAATGCAATCTTGACGCCGAAACTATTGGGACTTCCGCTTCAGCTTCGCGTGTAACCATGGTCTCTCTAACTTTTGGCGTTCGCGCCACGTTCGATCTGGGCAGCCATCCAGCCTCAAGCGGAGGCCGTTGCAAAAGGCATAGTGTCACACAAGTGACGTGTAGGTTCGACGAACAGTCACGGTGCACTCAGATATCGAATGCCACATTACGGTGCCATGTTGCGGCTTTGGGCTTGCTCGTAGAAGTTCCCAAGAGGAATCCAGAACTAAATCATGGCAAGTCATTGGCCGGCCCTGTCAATCGCTCCGATGGTGATAAGCTTGTGGCATACTGAGGGACACCGCATTGAGCAAGCCACCACCGGCCTGCAGTGCTGCACGTGCACATCGCACACGCCGAGGAGTTCCCACAGCGCATATTGCTGACCATTGTTCAAACGACTTTCGATGAAAATTCTGTCGATGCTTATGAGCAGGGTCTCAGTTCAACATCAGGATGCTGACAGCTTTCCTTGGACAGTGTGTTCGTGATCAGCTGCGACGAGTCGGACCTGCGGGTGATGGCTCGGCAGCACCAAGCAGATCCTGGACTGTTTAAGCTCCCAAGGTCCAACATCAAATTTGATATGCTGATGCTTCCTGTTTCGTGTTTCTGACATGTGGATGAGTGTGACAGCGTTAAGGCATTCTGGACGGGAGGAAAGCACACACCCTATTGGAGTGATGACAATGAGGACCCTGAAGACTCAGGAAATTTGAGAAGAAGGCCAGGATTTTGGCTTTACAGAAGCTACCCCGCTGGAAGCGTGCTGAAACCGGCCCCCTCCCCTCTCGCCTTCGAATAAAGTACTACGGTACCGTACCTCTTTGGGGAAACCTGTGATGATTGCTTGTTTGGTGTCTTCTAGCGGGTAACACAGCTGAAATACCCCTCTACCTCACTGCCTGTGGTAGCCTGTGAAATAATGTACTAGTACCCCCTCTATCTAATACTACCTAGTAGTACTGGTAAGTAGTAGTGGGAGCTGCCCTGCAACCATCTGCACCATATCGCACTGCACATCCCACTGCAGCAAGCCGCCGTAGTTGGAATTGTCTGACGCTGCCTCATCACCATCCTCAATCCTCACAGCCCTCGAACTCGCATTCACCCACCTCAGGTCCGGCGTCCTCTCTGCCATCCGCACATCTCGACAATAGCTACGAGAAACTTCCTGACGAGCGACCGCATCCTCCATCCCCGCCGAACATTTCTCTCAATCGCCTGTAGACACCCATTCGCGCTTGGTCCGCCTGCAATATGCGCCCAATGCATGGCGGACACCAAGACCGAAATGGTTCGCCCCGACCCCCCCCCCCCCCCCCCCCTGCTTTGCCTCCTGCTGGAGCTTCATGACATGAACCGCATCTGACTTCTTTTTTCTGGGCTCGCAGGCGCCGATAATGACCAGGAGGAGGTCCAACGGGGGCGCACAAAGGCTTTGCCCGCACTGTCTTTGCCCAAGAATCGAAGCACTGGCAATCTCGCTCTGGCTCGATCACCAGACCCCTCGACCACGACAGCAGCTGACAAGAGTCGATACCGCATGTCCTTTGACTTCTCGCAAGCTGGCAACATCGAGCCCGAACCGGCTCTCCACAGGTGCGTCAGAAACTCTCCCGTTTCCCAGCCAAACGATGCGATGTGTTGGGGGGGCTTTTTGAGACATGCCGCTGACTGTGCTTCTGTGCTGTCCCAGATCATCTCTTATGGCAGACCACGAGCATGGACTTGGTCTCTCTGGCCTTCGTCGGATCCGACAACATCACCCAGCCTCTCGGGCTCCCACAATGCCAAACTCCACTGCTTCGTCACGCAGCCCTTCAGTCGTCGCTTTGTCACGCTCGACCTCCATGAGTACCATGTTGGCTGCTACAAATTCTTTCCCCCTAACCACAGGACCCGCGTCTCCCAGTTTCACTGAAGATCTTTCGCGGTTCCCGACTGAGTCACTGCACTCTTTCTCATTTGCTCACCAGTCTGAAGATTTTCTCCACAACCGTGAGAACATACTGAAGCGGTCTCTCGAATATATGAAGGACCGAAAGGGATGGTCTACAAGTTCACTGCAGGCCGGGCTTGCCAGCGCTCAAGCCAGAGTAACAGGCGATGTTGAGGCTCAGCACATGCTCGAACTGCTCGCTCGAGCACAGCTCATCGAGGCTGGCAATCTTCCAAATGGAGAGTCATCAGTTGTTAATCCTGGCCCTCTGACTGGACCTGCGGAGGTGTCTGGGGAAAATCTATTTGAGAAGCATTTCATTCCTCGTACATCCAGCCCTGAGCCTATTTCGGCCACCTCGAACTCGACGTCAAGGACCAAACCAGCCCCATCCTCAAAGCCTGAGGACATATCGGCTTCTGAAGATTCGAGCCGAACTCCCACAGGCGAAAGCACCACAACGACAGACACCTCACCTCCAGCGTCGCGCCCAACAAGCTTGAAGCGGACCATGACGGATACACACGGCATTACCGTGCAGACCAGATTGATGGATACCCTAGCTCAGCCTTACGTTCTTGGACAGCAACCTATACCCGAATCTCTCACCTCACCGATATCCCAGCAGTTCACCCCCACTGCACCATCATTTCCTGCTGCCCTTGGCCCAGTTGCCCATGGCCACACAAACAGGTGGGTGCCTGCCGCGCAAGCCATCTTCACGACAGAAGCAAAGCCCCCGTGGACTATCATTGCCGCGAACGATCTAGCATGCTTGGTATTTGGCATGACAAAAGCTGAAGTCCACAAAATGGGCATTCTTGAGGTCGTCCAAGAGGAGCGCCGTGCATGGCTGGAGCGGCAACTCTTGCGAAAGGAAGACGACGATGCTGCTGGCGGAGGTGACGCGAAAAAGGCTACCCCAGCAGCATCAGTAGCTTCTGCATTACTCGGCGGCCGCGGAGGTATCACAGCACAGCTCTTGAGTAAACCGAACTCGAGAGCTCGACCGCCCAAGACACCACCTCGCCGCGCTCAGACTGTCCACAGCGGTGATCCAAGCCCCCCTCTAACCAGAGGAAGCACGAAACATCGCAGTAATCTCTCACGAGGCGTGCTCCTTTGCGGTGATGTCGTTCCCATACAAAAGCGGAATGGTGCCACAGGATCCGCCAGCCTTTGGGTTAAGGAAAAGCGTATAGGTCTCATCTGGGTCATGGAGGAGATCAATGAAGACGTTGCAAATGTCGTCCTTGATGAGGAGGGAGTCGTTCAGAGTATTTCTGGCTCATCACAAGCCATCTGGGGAATTGATGAGAAGCAAAAAGGGTTCGATATTGCAAAACTGATTCCCAGAATTCCGCGGCAAGGCATCAACCCCAACGAAGGAGACGTGGATTTCGCGGAGATTTCCCGACGGCGATATTTCACGTCTGTCAATTCCAAGAAGATCAACATACCATGCACAGTTGAGCAGGTCCGCGGCAGGATAGAGCTCAAGGTTTCGACGTTCCCCCACATGGCCGGTATCGTGGTTGTCAGCCCCGAGACCATGCAGATTCGCAGCTCAAACACTGCATTCTGTAGTGCGCTTTTTGGATTCGAAAAACCTGATGGACTTCCCATCACTACCTTGATACCAAGTTTCGAGAAGATCTTGCAGATTCTCACACAAGAAGAGGGCCTTCAGCTTATGGACGGCATGGTCATTCCTGAGCATCGTTTCCGCAGAGCGTCGGCATTCCTAGCCCTCAAAGAGAATCGTCCCGATGCCGCGGCTGCCTTCCTCCAACCCGACGGCCTACAAGCAAAACACCGTGACGGGTCAGATCTCAAGATCGATGTGCAGATGCGTATTGTGAAGAGCGAGAAACAGCCCTCAATCCCCGAGGAGACGGTGCAGGAGGAGGGTGATGGTTCCGAGGGAGACCAAGAAGGTGACGACTTGTTCCCAATTCGGCAGTCCGAGATCGTTTTTGCTTTATGGGTGACGTATTCCCGTCACATCCACTCCTCACAAGCTCAGCTTGGAACAACATCCCCAGCAGCGTCTCTTGCAACTACCCCCCTTCACCAACCCTCTCCTGGTCAAACCAGAGTGACCAGCCCTATAGAACTTTCATCGGACGGAGAGGAGCAGAAGAAGAAACCAGAATCTAAAGCCACACAACTTTCGAAGCAGCTCAAAGACGCTGCAATAAATGCTGCAGCCAAATTAACAGGCCAGACGAAGTCAGTCCCGAAGGCAGAGGATGCAGCCGTACCAGATGCACCATCTGAACCGCCTCATAAGAAGTCCATCGACGACTACGCGATCCTTGAGGATATGGGCCAGGGTGCTTATGGTCAAGTCAAACTTGCAAGAAACAAGCGTACAGGGAAGAAAGTCGTTCTCAAATATGTTACGAAGAGACGCATTCTTGTCGATACGTGGACGAGAGATCGAAAGCTGGGGACTGTGCCTCTTGAGATTCACGTTCTCGAGTACCTGAGACGACCTGAATTCAGGCACCCCAACATTGTAGAGATGGAGGGGTTCTTCGAGGATGACGTGAACTACTACATCGAGATGGTCCCTCATGGCCTCCCAGGCATGGATCTTTTCGATTATATTGAGTTGCGCGCCAATATGGAGGAATCGGAATGCCGCAGCATCTTCGTTCAGGTGGCCAATGCCGTACACTTCCTCCATACAAAAGCCTTGGTAGTCCATCGCGACATCAAGGATGAAAATGTTGTTCTGGACGGAGAGGGCAACATCAAGTTGATTGACTTCGGCAGTGCAGCATATATCAAGAATGGGCCCTTCGATGTTTTCGTGGGCACTATTGGTGAGTAGCAAATGTCTCATTCCACCGACTTGTTTGACCTGCTAACAAATCCCCAGATTATGCAGCGCCTGAGGTGTTGGCTGGCAAACCATACGGTGGCAAGGAACAGGACGTTTGGGCCCTTGGCATTCTTCTCTACACCATTATATACAAGGAGAACCCATTTTACAGCATCGACGAAATCATGGATCGCGATTTGCGTGTTCCATTCACCATGAGTGATGAGAGTATCGATCTCATCAGGTGTATGCTCAACCGCGATGTCAAAGAGCGCGCCGACATCACACAAGTGATTGAGCACCCCTGGTGCAAGGCTCAGAATTGATGAGAAGCGGGTTGTGCTGGGGATCCGATCCGGGGCAGGGGCGCGTAAGGCCCGTGGGCAATGACGATAACGAGCTGCATGACCTGGGAACAGAAAACACTTCCCTCTTTTGCATAGCACAGCCAGGTAGGGCCCACGTGGACGGACGGATTTTTCCCAATGCTTGGACAAAGAAGGGTGATCGAAGGTCCGCGAATGGATGTGGCGGAGACGGTTTTCTTTACTGCCCAAGAACGACGAATGCGACGACATTGCAGATCGGAGTGTGTCCATGGTCCTTTTGCTTTGGGAGTTTTTTTTTTGCGTCTGCGGAGGCGTATTAGAGATAGCATGGCTCAAGTCAAATGGTCAACCTGAGCCCGGTTTTCAAGCGGGCAAAGAATGGTTAGGTTTTTCGGGCGAACCGCAGTTATACGGCAGCATAAGCATTATTCATATATATATATCCATATCCATATCAATATGAAGAAGTAATATCTCGTTTTGGAGCACTCCTGATTTCGTCCTCTTGGAAACAACGCCCACGACGCCCGTGAAAGACAGCCCGCGTGTACTTGTACTTGTACTAGCACTACTTACTACCTGTAATTGAGCTCCGGATGGGCACGGAAGTTGCACCGACAGCGACATTCCGGAACAGGGCACTCGACATGGCGCGCGAACCATGACCGGGCGTGATCCAGGTGTAGAACATGCTCGCACTTGAGGCAGAAAGTTGGGAACCGTCCGGCCATTTTCGCATCCTCCTTCTCTTCAGGCCTGTCAGAGCGAGGCACACCTACGACCTCGAGACAGACGATGCAGCGAGGAAGATGTCGTCCGCACGTCGGGCAACTCACACCTGCATTGATGCTTGTCGCAAGCAGAGGGTTCCGAACCTCCTGGGCTGGTGTCGCCGCCATTGAGCCGCCGCCGGACTGAGTGGCTAGAGAGAAACCTGCATCACAAGACACGCATCGCAAGGCGACCTGGCGTGAAGGGGGCGTGATGGTCGGAGCACCGACGCCGTCAATCTTGGACCGTTTGGAAGACTCTACCTCGAATTTCGTGCGCTGGAAGAAGAGCTTATGTCGCTGGAGAAGTGCCCGGTAGGCGTTGCGCCAGGCACGACAGCGGATGTCATCGATGTAGCGTGGATAGCAGATGGACAGTACGAGTGTGGCGGTCTGGACGTCGTGGAACTTTTCCACGTAGCGGGCGAAGATATCCACCATCGGATCAGTGATACCCGTGAGGATGATGCCTTCGATATCGCCTTCCTCGAGGCACCGAGCCAGTTCGTGATTAAGCCAAGCTGTGAGCTCTTCATCGGGTAGGTTGCGCACAGCGACGAAAGCACGGTCTGCGAGTGGGAGGGATTCTTGATTGGCAATGTTGGACCAGTCGCCTGTGGCAATGACAGAGGAGATGGCTCGAAGGTAAGGGTCTGTTTTGGAAGCAACGTCTTGGTCGAAGTCAAGTTGCTCCTTGGCCTGCTGCTTGTTGCCCCGACCAATGAGCTGGAGCGCAAGAGATACAAAGAGAAGCTCAGGGTGTGCCGAGCTTGCTGACTTGAGGATCTGGATCGCCTGCTTGGTGTCTCCTCTGAACATGGCACGAGCTGCCATCATAGTGTGAATAGTGGTGGGATATGCGGGATCAGGTCCTCTGCTGAAGCCCTTAGGGTCATGTTTTTGAAAATCACCCCAGTCGCACATCTGCAGACACAACTGACGATGATGCGCCCTTTTGGTGGGCACACCGTCGAACTTGGGCAAATGGCGCTTCTTACAGTATTGGCCTATTTGCCGTTCCCACTGGGCGGCATCCGGGGGGGACGCGCCTGGTGCGAGCCGGCGGCTGGGGTTCGGACCTGAAGACGATTAGTCAATGTTTCGCGGAAGAGAAGCCAGTGTTCATGCCTAGATCGTTTGTCCAAATGGAAAAGATGCCCATGTAACTCAGGTCCATGTTGACCAAGGTCATGCCCCCATCATCGGCAGCCCGTTCAGCATCTTAGTACCGTCAGCAAGGGTTCTAATTGTCAAGACAAAGCAACAACTAACCTGTGACCCAATCCCACACATGCCTCACCCAAGGGTCGTCCTGGACGATATCTCTGTTGATGAATGGATCAAGGAGGTACTTCTCTTTGGCTCTCAACAGCATCGCATGGTCGACAACGCATTGAGCCTCTCGGGGCAATCCATTACAGTCAACCAGACTTCTCAGTACTGACTCATGCATTTCGGAACACGTGCCAACCCCATCTGAAGCTAGTGAAAGCTTGGTAGACTCATTCTCAAGGTCTTGAATAGCGTCGGCTTTTTCGGGTTTCTTGGTTCCGCTCTGAGCCTGCACAAATTCCCTTAGTATGCGTAGCTTTGTTGCCACGCTGTCAGCAGTCCGAAAAGTGTCAGGCAAAGGCTCCCTAGTAGCGATAAGATCCTCGACTACGAGACCACCATTGCGAGCCGTCGCCAAGGCGTCCTCTATGGCAGCAGCAATATCGACTCGATTTGGGCCAAACACAGGCTGCTCCGCCATCGCCTTCTCTGCCAACAGCGCGCCATAGATATCAGGTATTCTTGAGGCTTCAAACCGCATCAGGTCATGATAAGGCGTGTGCTCTGTGGTAAGTTAGAGAAGAACCTGAAAGAGGTGATCTGATAGGGATACATACCTGCAAGGCCCCGGTGAGGGGCCTTCCATGGAATGAGCTTGTACGCATGCTCAACACTACGTGATGGCTGCTCCACAATATCGAAACGTCCATTAGCACGCAGTACTATGAGGCGAGGCTGCAGAATAGGTGACCCAAGAGTGATCCAGTCGAAGGACACGATCCGATCGTTCTTGCGCGTGGACTCCCAGTAGGATACATCCATTTCACAAGATCTTTTAACCTGAAGGAGCTCAGGGCTGTTATGATTACCCGGCTCAGACAAATTATGCTCCTTTGTAGTGTCGAGGACTCGAAGCTGTCCAGTGCGAGATAGTACGGCCAGGAGTCCCTTGTGATCGCGACAATAACGGAGTGAACGGATCAAAGAATGTTTACCCTCGGCAAGGAACGGATCAGAGTCTGTTTCGATGACTTGGTCTATTCGGAGAGCGCCACCCCAAGGCATTTGATCATCCTCGTCGATAGCCTGCTGATAGACCGGAGAGGCAACTGGCCTTGACGTAGCTCTCCGATCCCATATCATGATGCCAGGATGGTCCAGAGCGGAGCTTGCGAAGTAGTTCGGGTCCGCATAGTCGACTGCTAGATTGTTGTTGCATTTAGTCTGAAATGTGACGACGCTGCCAGGCTCTGTGTGTTATGTCAGGCCAGATTTCTGCATTATTGGATCTTCGTATGAGAGAGATGCTTACCTCGAAGATCATGTATACGCAAACCCTGGGCCTTGATTCCGGCAACCAGAATTTGAGGACTATCCTCAAAGAACTTGATGCTAGAGACGGATACGCTAGGTTCCAGTCTATGCTTTGGATCATGGAGAGAGGAAGCGGCCTGTTTGAATTCTGCCGCGCCGTTTCCGAGCGAGGAGAGTCTATTGACATCCCAGATGTGAAGACTCTGATCCATCCGGACGCGATCCAGGCCCACGGCTAATAACCCGTTCGTGTTGAACGCAACAGCTTGGCAAGTACGGTTCATCTTAAGTCCCAACTCGACGTAAGAGTTGTTCCCGTCATCTATCCTTAACAAGTTAACGACTCCAGAGCTGGTGCCCACGGCGAGGAGACCGGGGTTCTGCGGAGACCAGTCATACGTCGTCAAGGGTGGGAAGTCGTCGTGACGGCTAAGTCTCTCATAGTCAAATCGGCCGCTTCGAGCGTGGCCTGTAGGCTCATAAAGCTGCACCACACGGTGCTGCAGGTTGATATGAATGAAACTGTCGACACTTGAAGTCGGGGACCATTTGAGCAGGCCAGGTTCTGGTCGGTCCATGGTTGCTGCCGCGCAATGCCGAGATGATTCGACATCAACTGAAATAGGGACAAAAACCAAGGAGGGTCTGTTGCGCAAGTCAAGGTGGGATCATAGGTCTCATGGAGCTCATCTCGCTTGGGAAGGTGGTGTGCGTGATTGGTGAGGCAAGAGTGCAAATTGAGCCATTGACAGTCTCACCGTCACGACATGATCCAGTTCTGACCAGAAATCGGCTCGGAGCAGATGGAATACGCTAATGACGGTCGAGGATAAGTTGTACTTGGACGAAGCTCCCCATAGGTAGTCTGAGTGGTTGGTTGGCGATAATCCCATGTTGCTCGGTGTACAGCAATGCCCCACCTCAGCTAACCTTGAGGAGGGGGGGGGGGGGGGTTGACAGATGGGACACGTGATTGGCAGACATGACATAACGACCCGTCGCTTGATAAGATAAGGAATTTATTCTTGCCATCGTTCTACGCAGAGCCTATGTGCAGTATTCCCTGCAAGTCCAGGAACCCTTTTATGGCAGAACTCCCCTTGTTTCCATCTGAGCCTCCTGCTTCGAATTCTTGCATTTGAGTCATGGCCGGAAAACGGGCGTTTGACGAGGTGGACAGGGAAGCATCTGCCCGGCCGTCCAAAGCCAACGATACCGACGATGGCTTTGGCTTTTCGGGCAAGAGGCGGAAGCCAAACGGCAAGGGAAAGGGGAAGGCGAAAGAAGGATCCAATGTGTGGGCCAAGAAGCGCATCCGCGCCATCGAACGACTCCTGCAGCGTGATCAGGGAATGCCACAAGATGCACGAAACGGCCTGGAACGCGAGGTGAACAGCCTCAAGTCCAATGTTGCAGAGCACTCTTTCCACAAGGTGCGGAGTGCGATGATCTCAAAATACCACATGGTCCGTTTTTTTGGTAAGCTTGCCCCTTTCCTTTCGTCTTTTTCTAGTATTTGTCCGGGCGGGAAGTGTGCTAAAACGCAGCACGCAACACGCAGAACGCAAGAAGGCTATGCGGTTATCCAAGCAATTGCGGCGGAAAATCGAAAAGTGCGAAGACGATGACGAGAAGAGGCAACTCGAGGGGGATCTGCACATCACCGAGGTGGACGAGGCTTACGCGCAGTACTATCCACTGGCGGAGCCCTACATCAGCATCTACCCAAGCGCCAAAGCCCAAGAGTCAGAAGAAACAGAGGAAGGCAAAGCGGCCATAGCGCAGGCAGCATTACGGGCTGAGCGGCCGCCCATGTGGAAGGAGGTGGAGAGGGCACTGTCACAGGGTCCACGTGCTCTCAACGAGCTCAGAGAACGCAAACCGCAGCAGACCTCGAAACGGCCGAGCCGAAATGCTCCCGCTGGTTCCTCGAAGCCCAGCAACCCCAAAAGTCAGACCGGACTGGAAGCATTCAAGAGTCGACCTCAACCACATGCGACTACGACTGCCGTACCGGCCACAAAACCGAACGGGCAGCCGCTCAATCGCAGGGAGAGAAGGAGACTCATGCACAAGGGCATACCTGTGGTGCAGCACAGTGACGGCGAGGATGACGAAGATGATGAGGGTGGCTTCCTGGAGCTTTGATGATGGTTGTTAGCATGTGACGGGGTTGTTATGTAGATAAGTTCAGCATTTTGATACCCTGTCTATGATTGGAAAGGTCAACGAAAATAATGGTCCAGGAACATTCGCCTCTTTTATCGGGAGATGAGAGGCACTCTCGCTACAAGAGGGGATACAATGGGCGGAGCAGCCTGAACTCGGGCGATTGGTCAGCTCGCTTCTGTAGCCAACAACAGCTAGCTGTTGATGAGGTTAACCAAGTTCTGCATCAGATTCCGTGTCGTAAATCCGAGAAATCATGGAGACAGCTTCGCTAAGGTGGCTGGCTATCTTACCTCACCATCTGATCCAAATACGCAAAGCCCGGGATCCCATTCAATTAAGGCTGCCTACCTGTCAAGGCGTCGTTACCGTCATCTGCAGGTCGGTGAAGGTCGGCCACCCATGGCATGCATATCTGTGCAACGCAAACAGCCTTTCACCCACGCAGCCCACGTACATGCGTGGATCCTCCTCCTCTGTGCATATATACCATAACCTCCTCCTCTTGCAAACTGCGTGAGGGCAAGATTTTCCGAGCAACGCACAGCTCGTTGCACCATTGACGATATGGCCAATCATGTCATACCTAACGCCAACTTGTGGAATGCCCTTCGTGCCTGGGTCGATTCGCAAGAAAGCTGGGAGCGCGAGAACGGCATATCTGCCATCACGCCTGCGCAGCTAGACATCATTGAGAAACTGATCTTTGCCGAGGAGACAGTCAGCAACGATGGTTCAGGCTATATCTCAAACCTCAACGGTGAGACGTTCCGTTGATTCCCCTATTGAGCGCTGACGGGGACTCTTATCCGTAGCTGACTGTATGAGCTCTTTTTTTTTCTTTTGGTGCATAGAATATTGTCAGAAAAGATGTAACGGCCAGGTTGACTATTCTAAAGAAGAACACATTCCACCAGGCTATCGTGGGGGAGGTGGACGTTGGCGTGTCTTCTGCAGATTGCCGTGGTGTGATCAGACTTTCCCACAGCCTGGATACGGCTTCTCAGAGGACCAAGTGCCTCCAACATTCCCAAGCAAGAAGGTAAGAAACAAGATACTACCTAGTCAGGATTCGTTCGTGTAAGATTGCTGATTTTACCCTCTACACGGTGTCCAGCTTGCCAAGCAATTCGCGGCCAAGTCGGCCTTGGAATACATCTCCCACAAAGCCACCTCACGAGCCTCGACAGCCTTGTCGTGGACAAGTCCAGTCGCTGGTGCTGCCGCGACAAACGCTACTGATTCGGCCTCGTATGCGCCTTTGAAAAGGGCCAGGAGAGAGGTGCCAACATCTGACAGCGGTGTTCCTCTCAGTTCATCGGATGCGGTCAGAGCCCGCCCCGGTTCTGCAGGGCCGTCATCTGCCGAAGACAAGGAACAGCAAGCGGAAGCACAGGAGAAGAGCCCAAAAATCCAGCAAATGGTGCGAGATCTTGCAGGGAGACTGAACTGCAAAGTACCAACCTACAGCATCAGTGCTGAGCCTGGACGGCCGGGGTTCTTCTCGGGGGAGGCCTTGTGGTGGCAGGAACCTCTCGCTCCCGAGCAGACTCTCCGTGTGCAGGGAGTCTTCGGAGAATCGCAAGCGGCGGAGCAACTCGCTGGCATGGTTTGGGAGTGGATGGAGAAAGAAGGGCAGAAAAGAGATGCAGATCTCGCCGCTATTTTGGAGGGCATCACGGAAGAGCCCTGAGCTGTCCTCAGAAACGGGTCCTTTCGATACTGGTCGATAGAATCATGATGAGGTGACGTTACGCAGCGTGAGATAGGAGCTACGGTAGGATAACAAAATTCATGAGCCACGATATCCTCCTCTACCTCGGCCTTGACCGTGACCTCTTCCTCCCTGAGCATTCTTGCCGAATGGCACCTTGACGGTGATGCCACTGGGTAAATCGGCAACGTGCTGTCCATCTCGCCACAACACGCCTACGTCCTGCGTCCTGCCTCTCACCTCCCGAAAGTACCTGGAGCCTACGAGGCCATTCTCGTCGCCTTCAGTCAGAATCACACCGTTCTCGCTCCTCCACCACACGAGCCCCTCTTGCAGACTCTTGACCATGTCTATCTCGACAACCAGCTCGGCATCTTTCCTCATGCCGCTGACGACGCCTTCCTCCGGGGTGCCGGTCGAGCAGTGCACGTGGTTGCGTCCCATCTTCCTCAGGCCGCCTGAGGCGACGATGCTCGGCCAGAAGGCGTAGTAGGTGCCGTGGAGCACGCGGTCCGGGATGGTGTGCGGTTCAGCGAGGGTGATGGGGGTGAGAGTGGCTGAGGATTCGAGCTTGATGGAGTGCCCCTGGTTGGCGCGGATGAGATAATCCGCGGGGGACGTACTGGTGGTTGACAAGGAAGGGTTCGTGGCGGGATTCGGCTTCAGTGCGAAGCGCTGCTTGTCGCTGCTTGCCACAGCCTCTTGGATATCCTCGACGGTGACCTTCAGCGATCGGAGAGGGCCCCAGGCCAGCTGGCGGGACGAACGTCAGCAAAAGCGAAATTCCAAAAAGCCACGATTTCGCAAAGCGAGCGTGCGTGAGAGGATAATTTTCACTTACGACCTTGTCGAGAGGCGCGAAGCCGGCCTCGTCCAGGCTGATGCCCGCGTTCTCAGCCTGATGCCTCAAGAGCTTTGAAAGAGCCTTGGAAATCTGAACTTCCCGACCTTGGCCACCGCCACCACCACCTCTTCGGCCGTCACGGCTTCTTCCTCCTTGTCTAGGCCCTTGATATCGATCGCCTTCCATTCTGTGGAATTATGTCCTTAGAACGAAACAAATACTGTGATGCCCCTTGGATACGCCAAAGTTTGTCATTGTCGGATATGATGGAGAGCGCGAGGCGGAATCTCGGTTGGTGGGGCCGTGGGTTGGGCTGAAAGCGTGGCTTCGGTGAGAGCAAGATCTTGTCTCTTGAGGCCTTTGGGCTTTCTTTTGTGAGCGACCTACCTAATGTCAGGGGCAAATTTGGGAAGAGGGGAAGTCTAAAAGTGCCTTTTTTTTTTAAAAAAAAAAAAAAAAAAAAAAAAAAAAGAAGAAGAAGGAAAAAATTTGAACGACGACGGCAAAGTCTCCTTAGTAGAGCGAGACACCACAGTCGGTCAGTCAGTGTATGTGAGGCCCTGGTACTATATCAAGCAGTACTGACTTAGTGTCACAGCCTGGATGTGCAAAAACACAGCTGCTGCAGGACTGCTCTGGCCTCAGTGTAATACAAGTACAGTTACACACCGACGTGACAGCTTTACTTGAACTTTGGCGATTGGATGGCAAGTTCCCATGGAGCTATGAGCCATGCCATGTTTCTGTTGAGAAAGGTACGAGGTATCAGCACAAACGGCTGCCTGGAGAGCGCACGAGACATCGTCAGGTTTTTGCTCGTATATCACCAAAACAGAAACATCAACCACTTTTGCTCGTGCATGGCTCTCTTTTGATCTCCGGTTTTCTTTTTTCCTGATAGGTCATTGCTGTGCTGGCACCGTTGGGAGTCAGATGCAAAGAGTGGTTGCATTCTTGGGACTTCTCCACGCCAGAGATGGCCATGTCAAAAGACGAATCATGAATGAAAGCTGCTTCTTGGGACGAATGATGTGACACATCGTCTTTTCTTCCCTTCTCTCTCTGTCTCTGTCTCGCTCTATTTGTGTTATGGATGGAAGTAATGCCCGTAAATATCTACCTGCATGATGGTTGGGAGGCAGACGTTTAGGCGTCTAGGTGACGCATCTCCTTGCCGTGAGCAGGCAGAGAGAGATACTTCTCGGCGAAACCACCTCTTGGGGCGTTTCCAGGTCAAGCACCAACCAACACACAACACATAACCACTCTTTGCTCTCTGACCGGATTGCTACGTGAGCAGAGGGCATCTGTGCCAAGCCTATATCGTGGAGGGATGGGTGAACTTAAGGAGGAGACTGATACGATGACCCGCTTAGCGCAGTTCCATTCTCCGTCTCCGTCTCCGTCTCCGTCTCCCTCTCTCTCTCTCTCTCTCTCTCTCTCTCTCTCTCTCTCTCTCTCTCTCTCTCTCTCTCTCTCTCTCTCTCTCTCTCTCTCTCTCTGACGCTACCTGCTGCTAAATCATGGAAGCAAGCTGCATGCAAAGAGGGCATCGTCGGAAACATTGTGGCTGGGACGAGAATGTTCAGGATGCGTTGTTTCGCAAAAGGTCGCCGGTTTATTCTCTGGTTTCTTATCATGCTCTCTATATCATTCTCCCGTTTACTACTGCAAACTCTCTCCCACCCTGGCTGGCTTGGCTTCGTGCTCACTTAGCGTTGTGGCTGTATTCTTCCAACAGAGTTCGCACTATTATAGGGCCATTTCACGCAACTTCAAGATGCCCCCATGCCGGCAGCAAAGACGGCAGAGGGAGGATTCTTTGAGAGAACAACCTCTTGGCAAATGGTGGTCTGGCCCTGTCGGGGATCCTGTTGGGAGACAACCTCTTGGGCAAATGGTTGTCTGCCCTGTCGAGGATCTTCGGACTCACCGCGGTCTCATCCCTCGTTGTCATGATTCATAAACCTGGTCCCCGCTGACACCAAGAGATAGATGTTTGTTACTCAATCAATCGATTGCGCGAAATAAGCTTAATGAATGGCTGCTCTGCTCGATGGGTGTGAGTGGTCCTGGTCCCCGGTCCTGATGCTACTCCACGGTCTGTGCGCCAATAATATGACAAGCAAATAGTGTTTGGACCCGATTCAAGGAAGGACGACGTTTCTCCAGC
This sequence comes from Sarocladium brachiariae, assembly GCA_008271525.1. Lineage (NCBI taxonomy): Eukaryota > Fungi > Ascomycota > Sordariomycetes > Hypocreales > Sarocladiaceae > Sarocladium > Sarocladium brachiariae. The sequence goes on from RQPE01000001.1 coordinate 3,340,568, forward strand.
TTGCGGTGCAAGTGTAAACTCAATCTTCTACTACACGCGTGTATCGGATTCCCAAGGGACGATCCCCCGCAGAAGCGGCATCGTCTGGTCGCCACCATGCTCTGAAATCATGTTGGAGCGCAACGTGCCTAATGCCTATGCGTGTGGACTAACCATCAACATCATCCTCACCCACTCACCCAACGCCCGCATGTCCAGGCTCCAGGATTGAGGGCTCCCCAGACGAAACCTGCAAGGATCATCTCGCATGAGGCACGACAAAGATCCGGGTCCATCTACCATCTAGGGGTGTTCCAAAGGAATCGACACGAGGGCATCACCCTAGCCTCCATCCTCCGCATTCAGGAACATGCCTCGTGTTTGGCCTGCTCCCCGCGGGAACAACCCCTCTTCTCCTCCTCCTCCTCTCCCCAGATTTCGCAATGCTTGGCTTGAATAGCCTTCTGGCCATGATGGGGTACACGAAAAGTGTGACCCTTGCTGTGGACGGAGAGGGAGTTCAATATGAAGCTCGGATTCTCTATAATAACCCCCCGTCGTATCCCCTTCCCTTCAGACCTGTTCCCCTTCGTCTTCGATAACCCAGCTTTCGTTCACCTCTACATTCTCTCCTCCTCCAATTCTCTGTGTGATCAAGAAAGAAACTGTCAGCATTGGTGTTGTCCAGCTTCCCTTGATCACGTATCACGTATCACGTATCATTTCAAACATGGCTACCCAACTTGACAGGATCGACTCGGCCAGGCACAAGCAGCCAGAGGCGGAGATGTTTGAGGATGTCAATCCTGAGAAGCCCATCCCCAAAGCTGACAAGTATGATCGCTTCGGTGCCCGTAAGTTCCTTTCCTATTCCTCTTCATGAAAAGCACATGGTAGAACCAACCCGTCATGGAATGCTCGCTCACAAAGCAATATCATCATTGCAGACGAGAAAACCGATCCCAAGGAGATTGCTCTTGTGAAGAAGCTTGACAGATGGATCATGGTAAGATCTTGATCTTCATTATACGCAACTGTTTTCTTCCTCCTCCTCTTCTCCCTCCTCCTCCTGCTCTTCTTCTATAAGCTAACACCATGTTTTCGTTCTTATTCAAAGCCCATGCTCTGGTCCATGTACTGGCTCAACTACCTCGACCGCAATGCCATCGCTCTCGCTCGACTCAACAGTCTTGAAGAGGACCTGAACCTCACAGATACACAGTATCAGACCTGTGTCTCCATCCTCTTCGTGGGGTACGTGACCTCCTGAGACGCTCCCCCCCCCCCCCCTTCCAACATCTTTTGTGTTTTCGTCGTTTCGTAGTCGACTTCCCCAGTGTACCTAACGGCTTTCCCACTTCTAGTTACATCCTTGGACAGATCCCTTCCAACATGTTCCTCACTCGGACACGTCCCTCACGTTACATGGGGATTTGCATGGCTCTCTGGGCCGTCGTCAGTGCCCTCACCGCCCTGTCCAAGGACTTCACCGGCCTTCTTCTCACCCGCTTCTTCCTCGGTGTTACGGAAGCCCCTTGTAAGAGATGACATTCCCGCGCTCTCCATTGCTCTCCCTCTCTCTCTCTTAAACCACTGCCGACGTGTCTAATCCACCGTTTTGCTATCTAGACTACCCTGGTGCTGTGTATATCCTCTCCCTCTTCTACAATCGTAAGGAGGTCGCCACTCGCATCGCTATTCTGTACACTGGAAACATTCTCGCCACAGCTTTCGCCGGGCTGATTGCCGCCGGCATCTTCCACGGCATGGACGGTGTTCTTGGTAAAGCCCCCCCCTCCCATCCCCGTTGTGCACACGCAGCCTTGTATTGATGATGGATTTCCATGTGTAGGTCTTGCTGGCTGGAAGTGGCTCTTCATTCTCCAAGGCATCGTCACTTTCGTCATTGCCATCATCGGCTACTTCATTCTTCCCGACTTCCCTGCCAACACGCAGTGGCTCACCGAGGAGGAGAGGAGTCTCGCCCACAACCGCATGGAGCTCGACACCACCTCCAACCAGGGCACCACCTCGACCATGACGGGCCTCAAGCAGGCCGCCAAGGACCCTGTTGTCTGGCTCTTCTGCTTCATGGCCCACATGCACCTTGCTGCCAACGGCTTCAAGAATTTCTTCCCGACTGTCGTCAAGGTAAGCCTGACTCCCGAACCAAAAAGGAGGACCACTTGGAGTAGTGTTGCTAATGCCACACGCCCACACACAGAGCCTCAACTTCAACACCACGATCACCCTGGTTCTCACTTGTCCGCCTTACCTCATCGCCGGCGCCGTTACCATCCTCGTCTCCTGGAGTTCCGGCAAGTTCAACGAGCGTACGTGGCACATCACCATCTCCAAGATTGTCGCCACCATCGGTTTCGCTGCCTCCGCTGCCACTCTCGACACCGCCGGCCGCTATGTCTCCATGGTCATCTTCACCATCGGCACCTACGGTGTGAACAGTCTCATCCTTGGTTGGTGCGGTAGCGTGTGTGGTCAGACCAAGGAGAAGAAGGCCGTTGCCATTGGCATGGTCACGACCATCATGAATATCAGCTTCATCTGGACACCCTACCTGTGGGCAGCAAACACGGCCCCTCGCTTTGTACCCGCCATGGCTGCTTCTTGTGCCTTCAGTTTGGCTACCGCCGCCCTGGCTTGGTGCGTCAAGATCATCATGAAGAGGCGAAACCAGAAGCTTCGGAACAACGAGGATGAGCAGCAGAATTTATATGTCTACTGACCGCACCTGCGATTCATGGCACATGCCTATGGCAGAGGGGAAAAGGGTAGACAGTATTTATGCTTGGAACCCGTGAGGTTGGCTGGCACAGTCACGATCTCCTCAGTCGACTGCGGAAAAATGATGCCCGTTTTCTCATATTATTAATGAGTCACAATGTAGCGCCATGCTTGGGCGGAATCATAGGCAGCAATGAGTACAGCAAATCCAGAACGTGAACAAACATCAATTGGCATTTTGTGCAGGACGGCGAGACCAATTCTGACGATTGTTCCATCAATGCAAAGAGACCAGGCACACAGAAAGTGGTTGAACATAAAATACATGAAGTTAGAGAGAACCATAACCCAATGACCCGAATCCACGACTAGGCAATGCAACGGATGCTGCCTGGACGTGCACGCGGAGTCAACTCTTATCATGAGCGGCATTATCCGAAATTGTCGTCGTGGCTGATGGGCATTATTGATAACGCTTTTTCCCCCTCGGTAAAATATAGACTGCGCTCAAGAATACAATGTCGTTTTATACAGTCGTTGATAGTGCTGTTCGCCCGAGTCTACTCCATCGCCTCCCTCCTACCCCTGTTGAAACGGCCCCAAATCGGGCCTCCTTGATTACTCATAGGCGCCACCCGTAGTCGCAGATGTCGATATTGTGGTGATCGTACTGTCTCGGTTTTGTCTACGGCTGCTCAGACTTGCGGTTCGAGCGGGCAGCGAGCTCTGTCCAATCATCGATACCCGTCGGTTCTCCGTCGCGGCATCCGAGTAATTACTGGCTTCCTGAGCCGGCATGGATCGCTCAAAATACCGTCTGGTGGTTGGTGTAGTGGTGGTGGGAGTGGCTGGCGTTGCGAGGCGCGACGTGGAGATGCTAGACGGTAGCCGTCGGCGAGGGAGTGCAGAGTAGCTGGGGGAGGTCACTTCTTGAGAGTTTCTGGAGCCTTGAGTGTAATCTCGTTGCCCAGCTCTGTGCGTGTTGATCTCTGTGGTCGCCCTTGATGGTGCGCGAAGTCGTGAATCCGCATCATCTTCACCGATCGTTCCTCGGCGGTTGCGGATCAGCAGGGACGTCTTGCGGCCTTCGTCTGGTTCCTCGGTCCCTGCTCGACGAGACCTTAAGAGGGAGGATCCGCGGCCGTCCTCTGGTTCTTCTGTACCGGCACGCCGTGTCCTCCCGATCAGAAGAGAAGATCTACGGTTTGCGCTGGCGTCGAGAGGGGCAGAGGGGATTGAGCTAGAAACTCGCGGACTAGGCAGTAGACTTCCGTTGAGGAGTGTCTGGCGTCGCTCCTCAAACTTGGAAATCGTTTTGGGACTGCTCGGTGCTTTCGATGGAGCCTGCTCAGCGGAAATACTAGGTCTGCGCTGGGCGGTGTAGGAGGAGATCGAGGCCACTGGAGTGGATGGCCCTTCTGCCTGGGCGTTAACAACGTTTTGCGCCACTTGAGTAGTCTTGTTGGGCTGGAAATGCTCGCCCAAAGCGACACACAGCTCCGTCAGGCTTCGGCAAACACTATCGGCCTTTCTGCGCAATTGCCGATCTGTCAGTGAGGTACCGGCACCAATTGTGCTGGCTCCGCTGGAGATGGGACCTGGTTGGCCTGGGAGACCCATCATTGACGACAGCGCCATGGCATCATTTGCAGCACTTTCCAAGGCTCGAAAGGCATCTGGGCTGAGATAAGCCTTCGACTTCGTCAAGGCGGTGTGCAGCACAGGGTGTGCCTCTCGTTGCGAAGACGTCGTACTACAGACCTCCGTTTGCGCAACGCCAGCCCCATGCCTCTTTGGCGAAGACGATACTGTCGTAACTGTAGTGCCTGCTGTCGGTGGTCTGTCATCAGACAGCCGAGAGACGGCAGCCCCTGAGGTGGATGGGATTTTCGCGGTGAGCTCAAGGCGGTTGATTCGAGAACGAATCTCGTCCAGGTCGTCCCACACTGTCGAGGGTGCTGCCGTTGAGAGAGTCGACTCGGTGCCTTCCATACCATGACCGGCGTGCTGTCCATTCAAGTCAAAGGAGCGAACGAGGGGCGACGAGCTGTATCCTTTAGCCGCAGATCCTTGGGTTTGTTGTGCGTGGGACTTGTACGCTGGTGTCCGAACTACGGAGCCGCTGCTTGACTCGGTGATTGACGGTCGGCGACGAGTGGTATACGTGGACTCTTGAGACAGATCGTGGGCTACGCCAGCAGCCCGAGGCGTTAATGGTGGCCGCTGGCTGTACCTGAAGCGACCAAGATCCTCGCCGGGGTGGATCGAAGAAGCTTTGTCACGGGAATTAAGCCTTGTGCTATTAGATCGTGCGATCTCGGCGCCTCTATCATCTAGGTAGCGCCTGGGTCGAGCTGTTTCCTGTTGGTCGGACAGGCGTCTTGCAAGCTGCGGAGGGGATGTGGGCGTGTAAGATGCCACACTTGTTGAAAGTGGCCGACGGTGAGAAGAACGCAAGCGTGCCTGCAGGGGATCAGTACGGGAAGGTCTAAGACATTCCCCTCCAGCGTCCATGTAATGGTCAAGTTAAGGAGAGCCAAGGCATTCAATACTTACAACTGAACTTTGAGTGCCGTCAACGTCATGGCTTTCTCTTGTCCGATTTACGGACTCCTGGCGGGCAATTCTCAGAAACATATCTCCGTCATCATCAGCATTTCCATCAGCGCCAGCGCTGGATGGCGGAAGTGCCGTCTGCACATCTGAATCGCGCCTCCCCTCAAGCGCACGAAGAGTATGATCATGATTCGGATCGTCCATCTCGCCAGCGTGTTCAAATGGACGGCTGAAGTTCATGTCTAAGTTCAAGCTCTTGCGAGAGCCTGAGGAACGGAAACCGCGAATGGGCGGGACGCGGACTGGCGTCGAAGGAACCGACTGTGTCAAACTGCCTCCCGTGGGCGGCTTGTAAGAAACAGGGGGGCGGTTCGACGCCGAGTCCCTACGCTCATGATGATGGGCGGTTTGGGAAAGCGTCTTGGGCAACAGGAGCTCCCGTCGGCCGGAGGCGCCCTCTTTGGTGGTTTTATCTGTTGAGGCAGCAAGTATACGCTGCCGACTCCGCGAGGTGAGATACGCTTCCGACACCACACTATCGCTCGAACTGCGCGATGCAGGGCCACGTCGAGACTGCCAGGGTTTCTCTCTGATGGTCTCAGTGGCGGATGGCGATACCGGGGGCGATGAATCGGGCAGCGATGCAGGACGTTTTGCGCTCACGGGGGATCTTCAGCTGCTACCTTGGTCGTCGAGACGCTGGTGCTGGCGATGGACTCGGAGGATGTTGAAAGATATCTTACGGGGTGAAGAGAGGGGCTGGTGCTTGGGGGAGAATCGTCGGAGCCCAGAGGAGAGGCAGGAAATGCCTGGCTCTGCTGATGAAAGACTTCGGTCGTCGAGGTGGGCGAAATGACGGTGTCGCCAACCAGGTGCTTGTGCGTGTTGGACGGATCGGGATTGGGTGAGACAGGCGACGGGGGGCCACGAGGAACAAGCGAGGGACTCGAGACCGAAGCAGCGTGGTTCAAGCGGTCGGCAAAGCGAAAAGCAGGCAGCTTGGACTGATTGTGGCTCTGGCGATGAGAATGCAGCGTATCAGAGGGATGCGCGTCGCCAGGGACATGCTGGAGATCAGTATTGCTGACGTCTGCTGGGTTGTGATCAGCGTCACTGGTGTTGCTGTGGCTGATATGGGAGTGCTGGGAAGCGAGATTGGGTGAGGAGGCGCGTGAAGTCGAGTCGCTGATAGTTGGAGGCTTGGACAGTGTCGAGAGTGCGGGCGTTGTTGACAATGGGTCAGCATCAAGAACAGCGGTCTTCGAGTTGCTGCTGCTGCTACTGTCGCTGTCAGGAGGCGTGATGCTACTAGTGTCGTCCTTGCTGGCTGTCGGCGCAGTGGTGGAGGTGCCTGTGGAGGTGCCTGTGGACGCGCCTGTACCACCAATGGCAGCAGTGTTGACCGTGGACATGTTCGCACTGGCAGTGATGTCCCCAGTCGTCTTGGTGCCTGCAGCAGAGCTGTCACCAGTTGCTGCAGCTATCGTGCAGGGGTCCACAGGAGTGAAACTGCCACTACCACTGTCCGTCATCTGGCGGGTGTTCCCCAGTGACTGAGGGGCTTCACCATCTGCACCAAGACTGTGCACAGGGCTTGCTTCTTCAGCGCTGTCTGTTCTCCGTGGTAACGCGACAGGGTCAGTTGATTTGGAGGGATGTTCCCTGCGCGTCTTTTGATAAGATGGATGTTCAATTCAAGGCAGAGAGGGCCTTCGTTGAGGATTTTGTTCGAATCGTGTCGTTTCCTCAGGTTTTCCAGTCACCCGCAAACGGCGAGTGGATCAATCCGGACGCTTGTAAAGATGGCAAACACTGCCGACTGCCGGTTTCGTGTCAATTTGAGTGGTAAAGGAGTCTCTCGCACGGCAGCTTGTGCTAGAAAAATGAGGCCTAGCATTGGTGACGACACAAGTCAAAGGTCGTCGTAGTTGGTTTCGGAAACGAGCGTGGTTCGCCGTCAGTGGGACGTATTGTGAAGCGAAGGGGGGGCCTCAAGCACAGGAAAATGTGTCGAGCAAGGTCGAAGTCGGGAACTGGCTGCTGGCTGCGATGAAGCACAAAACGAATGAAAAAGTCGAGGCCGAAGCCCTTGTTGAAAGGAGAGAAAGGGCAAAGTCGAAAATGATGCACGGTTTCTAGGAAGAGAGCAACCAAGGTGTGGCCATATCCCCGTGCCTGTCCACAGAGAGAGTTATGGTCTGTTGGTGCAAATGGGTCGACAAGACTGGTCTGGTAATGCTGCGGCCCTTCCTCATCACTACTTCATCCCGAGGGTCATTACTGGTTACGAAGCCATGTACAGTACTCCGTGCTCCGTACACATTCATCCCGTCCCATCCCCTATTCTGTTGACGAGGTCCCAGCCACGGCCCTGGTTCATACCCATCCATGGCTGTCCTGCTAGCACGGGCATCAAGGTCGCCCTGGTCCCGGCTGACTCCATGTTTTCCGAAAGGCGGAGAATTGTCGTCAGATCAGCTCTCTACAGGACAAGCCTTCGTTATCTCCTCATTTTGCCTGTTATGAACCCGCCGAGCATCGTCAAGGTCGCATCACGTACTCTGTATATCATCCTACTATAGCACCCACAACAGGACGCGAGTTGACCTGCCACAGCATATCACAACCGCTACGGGATATACAACACCACACATATCGTGCCTCTGGAAACAATCGGCTAAACACCAAGGCTGGGCCTCCCTCCCCTGTTCACTCACTGCACAAGACTGAACATATTGTCCGAAGGGACCCTCTTTTGGCGCCGCTAAACACTCACAGTGTTCTAACAAGTTCCAGGGTTTGAATGCCTTCATAATCGCTTTTTCCACCAAGACAAACACACGCTTGACTTTGTGCTACTGCGAGAGAGTGGAGGATGCTCCAAGTACATATGCACTCCCTTGGGTTCTTTGTGGCTCTCAGATAGCCACCTGCTGGTCATGATGGCTGCAGCTCGTGATGAGAATCAACCGTGCACAGCGCGAAAAACGTGAAGCGAACCGGCTCAGGATGTTTTACTTCTGATTCCCGGATGCTGGTGGGATCAATTGACGTGATGGCCCTTGTTTGATGTCCATTTATCAGGCTTTCATTTCACAGCACGCCGTTGCGCTTCGCGACGTTGCCGATGCGTTTCCGGACAAAAGAGGAATCCAAGCAGCTGCCCTGTCTCGGTAACGAACGTTTGTCCTTGACAAGTCAAAATGCCCGTCCATCAATCATCGTGAGCAGCTTTTCTTTCCGACCGACCAGGACGTGTAAGCAAGCCTCCTCCTGGAAGCTGCCAGGGGGATTCGACCCTTGAGGAGGTTGGGAGAGGAGCCCACCACCTGGTTGGGTTTGGCGGCCCTTTGGCTCACGGCCGGGGGAGAGCTGCTAATGTACGAAGCATGTACCAGGCCAGGGGTTCAGAATTCGCTCCCACAACCCCCAGTCATGAAACACCAGTTTGCATATTGGAGTTCCTTGCTGTTCGAGGACTTTCGGAAACCCTTCCCCTTTTCGTGCTTGCACCTGTAAGTTACGTTCTTACTGGATCAATTCCATGTTGCACTTTGTGAAGAAGCGTGGCTGATGTACATATAGTGGTTCCAGGAGCAGCAGGGAGCAGAGGCCACCACCACGTCTGTGCTCGAGTGCCGTGCTTTTTGACACTGACAACAAGGTCCGCGCGGGAAGCTCGAGCTCGATCCCCTCTCGTCTGTGGTAAGGCCAGACCACCCTGCACTTTGACGTGACGACTCAATCGTTATCCGAGAGGCATGCAGCAACCTGGGCAGGCTCTTGGTCATAACCTGTAGGCGTGAGATGTGCAATGTATATGTTCTTGGCCGTCCCGAAGGTTTTTACATGTCCACAGTAGCATCAAGTAAATCAAATGAAATATTGTTCCTCTTTATCTGAATGGGTTGCAGACAGGGAAAGTAGCCTTCCCACTGCCATGAGCATGGTGCCGTACCATTTCTCCCAATTCGAGGTGTCCGAGTTTGCGGCTACAGCAACGGCAGACCCATTGCCTTTGACTTGTCCTCGATTTCTCATCGAAGAACTCTACTGGCATCCCCGCGAACCAACCTTTTTTGTCAGGATCCGTTCATGTAAGGAGAAACATTTGATGACAACTGTGACAGATGTTGAGCCTGTAAATCAGGGGTTTAGGGTAGTCTGCGTTAACAAAGACGTTCTCAGCTTAGCCCCGAAGTGTAGCAATCCGCCAAAACTTGGTTCTTATTCAATTATTCTCTTGATACTGGCAGGCGAAAGACGATAGCCCGTGGAATGGTCCAGGCTCGTGGTTCCTTCGACTAGAACGTGGTACACTGCTTGCTGAAGTTAGACGGGCCTGCGGAATCCGGGACACTTTGTTCTAGATGAATCAAGCTTGATTGACACGAAGTGTGATAGTTGAAGTTTAGTTCCAGCTTACCCTGGGAGGCTTGATCATGAATTTCAAGCATCGTTTGCAGGAACGAGATAATAGTGCAAAGAAGGGAGGAGGGCATGGTAAGCTTAAGCTCAAGCTATTATGTTTCTAGAGTTTGGCAACGTGGACCTCCTAAGGTTGTCTGTCATGTTTCGTCGTTGTCAGGTAACCAAGTCTTCACCACGTTCCAGAACACGTCGCTGAAGGTTGCACACATACTGCAGATTTCCGCTGCTTGGGAACCAGAGCCCATTGCCCGTCTGGGTCCTCTGGGGTCAATTTCACACGCCTTCGAACAGTAGGTAGGCCTCGCAAATGACAAAAGAAGCTTCCTGCCCGTGAACGCCGGCGTTCAATGTTACAGGCTACAAGTGGCGATCCAGCATGGAAATTAGCAGTATCCACACGATGACGATGCACCCGTAAAATCTCGCGGTAGCGCCTTTTTCTTAAGTGTGCGGCGGCCTATTTAACAGCACACGGATTGCGGTTAGTTTACCGCTGAGCCGCATTCCAGTCCTGCATATACTATCATGAAGATCCTTTATCCCTAATCATAATCTGGAGACTGGTCAAGCAGCCGCGTTTGAGAATCGTGAGACATGCGAGGTTAAGATTTGCACGTACAAATAGCTTTGGATCGGACCTGTTCAAGATTCCAAGCCTGTTTCTGACGCAGGTCACACCACTAAGCTCACACAAGTGAAAGTGAGGCATATGACACGGTCAGTTGGAGGCCTTGACCGTCTTGACAGAAAGCGTATTAGAAGTTCTGATGCAACTGTTGCAGTCGCATGTGACACGGACTGACGGCCAGTGCCAGAGCAAGACAAAAAGTCGTGTTCCTTTCTCCCCCCCTTGGAGGAGGCAACAACATGCCATGGGGGGCGCTGATCGATTTCATCGGAGGTGGAGGAGGGAGAGACACGGCTTGCTTCATGTTCCTCATTGCTTACATACAGTAACAAGCAAGTGTAATTTCCTGCAAGTCTTCATGGGAAAGTGGACAGCGACGATCGAAAATCGCTCCTTGGTATGAGGGGACGACTAAATTCCTGACGCGCAGGATTGGCGTGTAATTTTACTTGCAGCACCTGCAGGTAAAGATCAATGATCATGCCCCAATCCGAGGCTGAGATCCTCGGTGAATATTAGTGATCATACAACTACGGGCAGGGTTTCTTTTCTGCCAGGAGCCTAGCTCACGTGGCTCACGATGTCCTTTTGTGTGTGCAATACTCGGCTGGTTGTCGCTGTGGAATGAAGCTATGCAGCGATGGTTCAAATGAATGATACCAAGGACCAGGGCTAGGAGCACAGAGGAGGCGGCCTTTTACTTGCTTATTCACACCGAGAGCGACGACGATGTTCTAGCCTTTCAAGCGAGATCGTTGGGACGTGAACAGAAGAAGAGCATTGGCAATAGAAACAAGCGTACCAAAGCGGAAGCTTGGGATTGGCTTAGGTTTGGCGCCTAACATGGTTGCCGGTGTTCCACCCATTACGCAGCCCCAGTGCAGTGCAGGGGAAGCTTGAATGAAGGAGGGTGTGGCACTGGCTGGGGCTGTACTCCGTACGGAACGGGCGATTTTGAGTGCATCTGGCTCAGTACTGTATCTGACAAAGACAAAGACAAAGGGGGACAAAGATGCAGAACAAAATACAGTAGGAATAAGATGAGGGGGCGAGGGGGTGTTCCTCAGGTTGGATGGAGAATCTATATTTAGGGGCTCCAGGCAGCCTGGGTTTTGTTTCGTAGGTGGGGCGGTCGATTTGACCAATCAGAGTGAGCAAAACGCAGTCAGTTGGGGACAGGCGGAGTGATGCAGGAGCACCTGCCCCACTCCAGCGCTGCACGCACACGAAGTGACGGCGCTTCGAGGAAGACCTACGAGTAGAATGCGCACAGAAGACCTGGAAAAGACGAAGAGAGGAGGGGGAATGATGAGAGAGGGTTCAGCACGCTGCTGGTGGCAACTTGGACGGCCGGCAAAAGTTCGATTGGCCGCGGGACGCACGCAACTCGAACGAAAGTTTTGTACTTCTTCCCTCCTGGTACCCCGTGACACGTTATGGAACTTGCTATTTTTTTCCTGCCGCAAAGCAGTAAAAATAATAAGCGACGAGCCGTGACCAACAAGCAATGCCAAAAGGAAGGTGGGCTTTGATTTGAAGTAGCGAACGAACGACAAAGACTGATACAAGCATTGTGGAGCCAAAGTGGCTTGCAATCTTGCCCTTGTTCGGCACGACTTCGACAAGGTCTGCAAGCAAGCCTCGTGTAGCAGTGCAGCGAGCAGCGACCGTCACTATCATGCCTTGTTCGCCGTGAGTTCCGTTCCGTATGTCCATATACGTTTCTTTCTGTTTTCTAAGGCCTTTCAGTTGGGTTGGTGCTCCAGCGTCGTCCGCTGGGGCTCAGTGTTGGGGACCGTTACACACCCCCCTTCTCCAGTGGCCACCCACAGTGAAGGTTATCTGTACGTGCAGGTTGTGGTTAGTGCTGTAGCTAATCTTAGATCTCTCTACAGCACTTGACCCTTGGAAAATGTGGTACAGTAGTAGCGGCACTGGAGCCTCTGGCCTGGTTCAGTGCGCCCCCGTGCTTGATCCAGCATTGCGAGGGTAAATGAAGTAATTATCGGCTTTTCGCTGCTTGTTGTGTTCCAATACTATTTGTATGTAGTAAATAGTACCAGAACTTCACGGCATTGACAACACCTCCACCTGCTGTAGATCCATCCAGCCCTGTTCATCTGGTCGACTTGCCGCCTTTCGGGGCGATGGATGGCGGGTGTGTGTGCCCAGGTGGTGTGGCCACTGGCACTCTTGAGAGCGCGAACAGTCCCCCCGGCCGGCCCATGACAGTCCAGTACACACCGCACTGACTGGGCGACAGGGTGTCGTGACGGGAGAGGACAGGCCCATACGGATACCAGTGCCCTCCACTCTATTTTAGTGCACCGCCCTGGTACACGCCCCGTACTATTATCTACTACCAAGTACTAAGTACTACTCGATGCTGTCCCTACTACTGTACAGCTGCCGCATTCTGGCCACGCGCCGTCGCCCACTTCGACCCTCCCCTCCCCTCTGTATTGCACCACCACGCACTGACTGGCGCTGTCTCTCCAGCCGCCGTCTCTCTTCGACTTGTTCGCACCGCAACCGTACAACTGAATCTCTTCCACTCCCTTATTACCATATCATACCATACAATACCTCCTCCTCCTCCTACCTTCTTGCCCGGCTGCAGGCGCTACGCGGCACAACCGCCAACCCTCCAATTCGCTCCCGACTCGCTCTTCTTCTTCTTCTCTTCTTGCATCTCTTTCTTTCTGCATCCGCCCAGCCGCCGGCCTCTCCCACTAGACCAACCACATCTGCCCTTCGTTGGCCTGCCTCTGTCTCTGCCTGCGACAAGGCCTCAGGCCCGTTGGCGCTCCTGCTTCGGCCTTTCGTCTCCCGATTTCCTCCCACCAGCCGCTTTCACAGGACAAAACCTCCTTGCCTTGTCTCACCTGGAGCCTCAGTCGTTCTTCGCCCATCTCTCCATCCTTGGTGCAGTCCTCAACGCCAACACCAGGGGGTTTCGCGCTCCCGTGAGCAGCTGCAAGACCATTGCTTCTTTATCATTAATAGGTTTATTGGCCCTCAAGACGGTCGAACGGGACACGCAGGAAGAACGGACTACATTTCGCGACTGATCATCTGCCGGAGATCTCGCAGACCGGATTCATCAGCGCTGTCCGTCTGCCATTCCTTACCACACGCTCTCCTCGATTCACGCTTCCCTCGACGGTCGAAAGCTTCCTCGACCTTGCATCGCACACACTCATATACCATTTTGCTGTTCGAGTCGCCAGGGGATACTGGATACCAGGGAAATTGTAGCTGTGTTGCTCGGCTCGACGACATCTTGCCCAACCACGGCCGACCATGCCATCCGCTGCAGCCCGTCAGGCTTATGAGGACCAAATACCGCCGTTCATGACTGTATTTGACCTCGATGCTGAGATCATGGCGGATCAGGAGACTGTGACGGTTGTTAACCCCAAGATGGTGGATCTTGCCTCAAAAGGCTCGAGTCTTACGAATACTACCCAGCAGCCAACTCTTCGCTCTCATGCACTACTCACCGATCCCGTCGCGCATAAGCACACGGATAGCACATCAACCCAGGCTTCTGAATCTGCCGATTCCTCTCCAACTACTACGTTCTCTACGACCGACTCATCCCCGCTCTCAGACCCGTCGCCGTCTTCGTCGCCAGATTCTCCAGTCCACCTGATCCCATTGAACAACTATCCGTCGACGACTTTCGGGACCAACATGAACAGCAGTATAGCTACGACGGCACCACTGAATTCTACTGTCCTGGAGTTAAATCCCATGTCACGGCCCATGACTTCCCCCTCTCCAAGGAAACCCCGGAATCTTAAGGGCCTTTCGATCCAGCCAGTTTTCTCGTCGACAGCGACCGCCGCCCCTCCTATGGAGCCTTGCTCTCCATCCTTTATCAAGCCTCAGATTCCTGCCATGAAGAGGAAACCTAGCCAACTCAGTCTGAAGACAAACAGCTCAGACTTGCTGAAGACGACCCTCGAGGTTCCTCAGTCTCCGGCTATGCCACCCATTCTTCAACGGCGTGCTCTCAAACATTCGACTTCTTCCCCACACATGCTCTCGACCTTGAAATCTGCAAGCTTTGGGCCACCTGGTGGCATGACTTTCCCAAGAGTTCTGGAACGCAATGAGAACGGGCTCTCAGAGGTGCTCCGTCCCATGAAGTCAAGCATGAAGACCAGTTTCGACGTCTCGATAGCGGAAGAAGATTCTCCGATCAAGCCACAGATGGCAAACCGAAGTGATTATGAGCCATATCCTGAACCAGGAAATAATGAAGATCTGAAGTCTCCTGGCTATCCCGATGGACCAATTGCAATTTATGGCGACAAGGTGTACCTCTATCTGGAACCCACAGCTGAAGAAGCAGCCCGATTCGATGTTGTTATCAATGTGGCACGTGAGGTCAAAAACCCTTTCGATGCTGTTCACGAAGTAGCTCCTTCGTCTGGTGCCCGATTTACAACAGATTCTGATGACGCAAGCCCGATTCCCGACACCGCTGTCACAACCGCCAGTTTTGCGACCGCTTTCGAGTTCCAGCCCTGCGAAGACCGCTGGGTTGAGACACCCACCACCCCAAAAGCGAATCCATTACAACGACCCGAGTACATCCACATGCCATGGGATCACAACACTGACATCGCACCTGACCTCAAGGACCTTTGTGAGACTATCGATGAGCGGACGAAAAAGGGTAAACGGGTGCTTGTGCATTGCCAGCAAGGAGCCAGTCGCTCAGCCAGTTTGATAATCGCCTACGGCCTGTACCAGAATCCCGAGTTGAGCGTCAATGATGCCTACTATGCTGCGCAGGCAAAGAGCCGGTGGATCAGCCCCAATATGAAGCTCATGTATTCTCTGCAAGATTTTCAAAAGGAGATTTCCAGGAAGCGGACACCACCTCGCTCTGGCCGCAGCCCCACCAAACACCGTTTGACTCTGTCTGCAGACGCTGTCAATCTCCCTGCCAAAGAACCTCAGACAGCGCCACTACCCTCAACAGACAGCGATCAACACGAGGACGAGGACGAGCGTAGCCCTACCAGACCGCGAGGCAACTCCACACCGCTGCGACCCACGATGGCAACAGAGTCAGTGTCGGTACCGAGGAACTTCGAATGGAGGACGCCCGTTCAACAGGCAAACCCTCCACCGCCCATGCCAGTGTTGAAGTTTGCGAATCTGCCCCAGAGGCCGAAGTCTGGCCAAGGCAGGACGGAGTCGAGCGGTCAGATCGAGTCCTGGTTTAAGCCACCTCCAACTCCCGGATTCAACTCTCATGGTAGTTTTGGTTTTCAGACCATGAGTTTTCCCAGTTTTCGAGATTCGATCTCCATCGTGAAGAACGAGCAGCTGGCCGACTCGCCGGTCACGAGCCAACTCCCCGGTTCCTTTCCCGTGGAAGATGAAGCTCTCATGTCTCCCCGCGCGGAGACAATGACGAGCAACCCTCTTCACGAATGCGCAGAAGTCGCAGGCATGCGCTTCGTGGAGTCCCCACCAACCCCAGTTGAGGGTTTGTTCTCTCCAAGAGTGTCCATTTTCCCCCGTGATCCGTTCACTCCATTCGGAAGGCCAGAACAGGTGGCTGACCCGCGAAGCCCACCGACGAAAGGCGAGACACCAATTGTCCGCTCCATCGACGATATTTTATGATAAACAATGTTCCCGGGCCGACTGTCACCTGAACAGTGGCTCGAGACAACGATTCGACTTGGATACATCCAGCACCGCAGGATTCGCTCCATGCATTTTCAGGCGTTCTTCATTTCCGGAAAAGGCGCTCCATTCCCGGCATCACCTTCATGGGCAAGCCCATATACACTCGCTAATTCTAAACTTTCAATGTCCGACTTTGACGACCTTCCGACGCAGACGTCACGGTTTCGACGCTATGTAATAACAATCAGCTCTATCGATTCACACCGCCGCAAGTGCCATCTTACGAATCCTTTTGCACCTCCACGAAGAGCGTTCCTTTCGCTTACATAACTACATATGCATATGTCTCGAAACGAGATAGCTTACAGCATCATTAGATGTAGTGCTTTTCTCTCTCTCTCGCTTTTCTGCTGTTTCTTTTTATTGAGAACATATGGCCTATCCGGCTGTTCTCCTTTTTCCTGTCTAGGGAAAATCTTGTGGTGTTCAAGGCGGGACCCTGGCTATTTCACAATTTTCTCCGGACCAGTTCCTATTTCTTTTGGGGGGTGGGGGAGGGGGGGGGGTTCTTCAGCAACAAGGACTGGGTCTCATGGCGTCTTCACGGAGAAACATGCAAATGGGCAGAAGAAGAAGAAGAATGGGTATTTGGGCGGCATGGCAGGTAGATGAGAAGACGTCGATAAGAAATGAGAAAAAAGTGGAATGGAAATAAACACAATTCTAAAAAATATCATGTTGTATGTTTACGCCACATTTGCAATCACTCGGCTTTTTTCTTTTCCTATGCAAATCAGAACTGGTCGAGTACTCACCCCTCTCTTCCCGGGGGTGATTCCAGCATCTCTAGCTGAGCAGTCCGTCCACCTCATTGGATCTTCTTCCCCCCAGCGGCTGCAGCCTTCTTCGCCGCCTCCTTGGCTTGCTTCTCCTGCCTTGCGATGCCAGCCTCGACGCCAATGCCACCGAAGACGAGACCAACACCGAGCCACTGCATCTGCGAGAGGCGGTGCCCAAAGGCGACGACGGAGAGGATCATGGTGAACATCTTCCGAGTGACGGTGACGGTGGTGAGAAGTACCGAGGAGAACGTGGAGAGAGTATAGACTGTCCGCGTTTGTGTGGTCAGCGATTGACTGATCATCCCAATGTTTTTTCTTTTTCTGTAAACTATTCCCCCTCCTCCCCACCCTTGACCAGAGACGTAATGCCATGAAGAAAAGCAGGAAAAGGGGCGGTTGGGGTTAAGGAACTTACAAATGAATATTTGTCCGACGGCACCGCAGACGGAGAACCCCAGAACGTCTTTCCACACAGCAGGGTATTTCCTCATAAAGTCCAGCGCAGCGCCTAATTCGCCTGCACCGCTGCCGGCGACGTCCATGCCGAACCACTCGCCGAAGCCGGTGGCAACGAGCCAAGGGCTCGCGACGAGGTACAGTCCCGTGACGAGGGAGCTCATCATGTTGTTCGCGCACATCATCTGCGGGCCAGTGTAGGGTCGAAAGGTGGTGAAGATATAGTCCTGGGTGCTGTTGGTCAGGCCGTCGAACAGGAGATTGATGCCCAGGAGGAGCAGGCCCCAGGCCACGTTGGCCTCCTCGGTCCGGCTCTCCGCCTTCTTCTTGTTCTTCCCGGAGTGGAGGGTGAAGACGGCGACGCCAGCCGTGACGGCCGCCACGACGAGGTACTTGTACAGGGGGTACCTCTTCCTGAAGATGGTGACGTGGAGGAACATGACCGGCAGGAGCTTGCAGCTCTTGGCGAGAAGGAACGTGATGTAGTCGATGTGTGCGAGCGATGCGTATCCGAAGGGACTGGCCAGGGAGCTCGTCACCGCGACGAGAGCCAGAGGGAGGACGATTCCACCGGATGGAAAGATGGGGGGCGTCGATTGACCGCGAGGCGTGGAAGCGAGTAGGTAGATGGAGCCGACAGCGGCAGCGAAGACGGATTGGATCGTGTTCAAGAAGACAGGGAACTGCCATCGCTCAGGCCTGTCGGCTGGGCCATGGGGCGTGGTGGTGAGCTTCTCCTGGAGATAGGCCCACGTCAGGCTACATGGGATAACTGCGTCAGCCCCCTTCCATTTCTTCCAGCCTCCTGGCCCTCGAGTCAAAGTGAAACTCAATCGCGGGACCGTTCACTTACAAAGAAGCATAGATGCCAGCAACAGCAATGACCAGCTGCACGATACCTGCCTCCTTCGTCTCTCTTGTCTCAGCAGGTCTGGCAATCTTGTCGACGGCCTCGCTTGTCGCATTGCCATTCTGACTTCTCAGCGCCGATTTTTCACCTGCATTGCTGGGTTTCGTTTCATCCCAGGTCTCAGTACGCTTATTGAAAAACTCGGAGGAGCTCTCGCGCCTCACCGGTGGCTGCTTCGTCCGTGCCATCGTAAACTCGAAGATCTAGAACTGTGCAGGTTAAAGGAGCGAGGAGGAGAAATAAAAAGTGCAATCCAAAACAGCGACAACGAGTCGAAAGTGGATTGGGTGTTTGGTCAGAAGTCGAGGAAGGCGTTGAGTGGGAGTGAGCTGGGCTGGTCGTCGAGAAAATCACATATACGAGAGCACATGTCAAGGCGTCGTTGATCTTGACAGATGGCTTCAATGCAGGAACACCTTGTTCCGTCGTGACGTGGGGAGACCCACCTTCGCGCGCCTGTGGCACTTGATAGAAGGTGGAGTAGAGATCTCCTTGGGTCCTGGCTAAGCAGCGCCTCGCCCCTCACCTCCCTCCCGTAGCAAAGGCGGAACGCAGTACCCAATATACATATATATATAATGGAAATAGGTAACTATGTATGTAATACAAGTAGGTATGTAGCTAGTTGGACCCCTACGGTTTTTTTTGGTGGGGGGGGGTTTCTTTCAAAGCACAGTCAGTAAGCTTGGTACACTGGCGAGTCTAATACTGGTGAGCCTTACACTGGTGACTCTGCCTCTGTAGGTCATCAAAACACATGGGTAGCCCTGTTTAACCAGGCCCTCAACCTCACTTTTACACGGATGCGCCTTGGTTGACACAGTTTGTCGCATCAAAACTGATTGCGTATAGTATATTGCGGCTATCCACCTACAACTGAATGCATCCCTGAGTGCCATATCTCCCCTGGGCAGAGCCCAAAGAGGCTCAACGGAAAGCCTCGGAGGAGATTGCAGGTCCAATCATCCATATGCAGTGGGTGGTGGTGGGGGCGGATGTTAAGGATGTCCGCCAGTCGGGTTTCAAGTCAAGGTATGGGAGTCGCCTATTTTTGGGAATCGTTTGTTGCGAAATCTCGTAAGGAAGCTCGAGGGCGACAGGGGAAGTGAAGGCCAGGGAAAAATGTGGCGTTTTTCCTTGGTAGAGATCGAGAGCAATGTGTGTGCAGAGAGTGTTCGGGGTAAGAGAGCCGGAGTAGAGATAAGAGAGTGATCAAGAAGATCCGAGAGAAATACTGAGACACCCGTCAAGGGAGTTCGAATCGGATGCTTTGCGTTGGAGATTCCACCAGTAATGATAGAGCCACCGCACTGGATCCCAGAAGAGGGAGACGTGCGGAGACATTGACGTCGTTGTTCGCAAACACCCTCATGTGAACCCAGAGCTTCGGGAATCTCGACTTGCATCGGAGTAGGTTTTGGAGAACAAAGGAAGGAGTGAAATAATAAGGTGGAGGGGACACAATAAAGAAATGAGGCAATGAGTAGCCGACGGAGGAGAAGAAGCAAAAGAAAAGGGGGGAAGTTCATTCACGCTCCAAATACACCTCAGCCATCGCTTCACCTGATCCCGTGTCCAGCGGGAGAGTAAGGAGCCTTGCGGCTAGTCAGATCTGGTTGTGCCTCAATGGTACAAGTTCGCCCAAATCTGATCCAATACACCACATGTTTGAGAAAGCAAAGCAGCAAACCGCTGGCAGAAGGGGATTTCGTGAACAATGCGGCCGCTACTCCGTATCTTGAGCTTGGCTGCGACGCATCTTCTCGGCTTCGAGATTTTCGTACAAGAGGAACAACGCAGATTCATTGGCCTTGGCGGTACCCATAATGGTGAACATACGCTCCCCAGTCTCGTCATGGGGGGCCTATGAGGAACTGTCAGTACAAGATAAACTAAGGGAAGGGTGAACATGAATGGTCATTCCACGACATACCTTGGCAATGGAAATGCGAGCACCAGAGGTCTTGCGAATCTCGCTAATTTTGCTGCCGGCGCGGCCGATGATGCAGCCCACCATGTCCGCAGGGATGCTGATGTTCTGAGTCTGAATTTCCTCGCCATTTTCATCGTGAGTGGGCGGTCCGCGGGATACAGCATCCGAATCAGAGCGGCGGCCAAATGGGCGGCCTCCGCCATTGCTGAAATCAGCACCATTGCCGGTGCGCATGACCCGAGAGCCACCATAATCGTTCCTGCTGCCACTCGGGGCACCGAAGCCGCCTGTGCTGCCACCAAGGCTGCTGCTGCTAGTTCCCGCAGGCTGAGTGCGCACAACCGGATTGTAAAGAACAGTGCCAGTTCCACGCTGCCAATCATCCACAAGGCACTTGCAGATCTCCCAGATAGCGCGTTGGATGCCCTCAGGAGTGCCTTGGACCTCAACGATGCGCTCGGTAGATTGAGGAAGCATTTCCTTCTGAGCAACCATGCGCACACCGGACGAGTCTTGGATGTGCTTGATCTTCAGACCTTGTCGGCCAATGATGGTGCCCATCTGGTTGTGTGAGATGAGGAGCTTGATGGCTGAGAATGATCAGCGGCGAGGCAGTATGGAAGTTCTTGATAAATACTCACGGTGAGTGCCATTGCTCTGGACGACACCTCCCATGCCCATGGCGGGAGCGCCTTCAAGTAGAGCACGCGCAACAATGGCGTAGGCACGAGAGATGGCATCGCATCCGCCGGTAATAGTCAAGACACGGTCGTGAACACCCTGAACAACCTTGGAGACGCCAGCCTTGACACCGGTCTCGTCGCGAAGATCGGCGACATTCTTGCCACCCTTTCCGATGATGACGCCAGCTTCCTTGGAGGACACTATAGCTCGGAGGGTGAGCTGGGCCTGAGCGTACTCCTCGTCCGTCTTAGGGGCGGGCTCGCCGTCGGGACCAAGGCGGTCATCCATCTTGAGCTGATCCATCGAGTCAATAATGTCGGCGTCGTGACCGGTTATGATATCCTGAGAAGACATATTGGCCAGTGAAGGGTCGCTACGAGGTCGTCGCGAAGGTGAAAGTGGACGTGAACCGTGGGAGTTGACGTTCGTCGCAAAGCTGCGGAGAGACTTCTCGTGACTGAATTCAGACCAATTAGCCCGTGTCGGTCTCGCCTTAACAAGTATCTAGATGGATTACTGTAGAATGAAAATGCGCAAGACACGTGCAGCAGGTATAGAAAGCTTTGAGACGCGCGACGCGAGGGCAGAGCAAACGAAGCAGGGGAAAGGGGTTGCCTACAAGGAGGATCAAGGAAAAATTCAGAACTCTGAGTGGCCGAGCAACTTTTCCTTCGATGCAGCTGAGGTTGGGAGGATGATCGAGAGTTGGATGTCGCGCAGCGATGGAGGAGGTGCGCAGTGTTTGGGAGTTTTTTTGCGGAGTGGGATGGCGGGGTCAAGGGTCAACACACTCCACGAGGAATAGGTGAACATAGACCGAGACGGAGACGGGGCGGGGAGCGTGAGGCGGTGAGAAAGTCGAAGAGGAGGGGTGATGGAGGCGAAGGAGACAGATGAGAAATGGGGAGAGAGGTGACGATGGGCGGTTGGAGGTGGTAGAAGAGAAGAAGCGTGAAGAGGAGGAGAGAGAGAGGAGAACGGGTGTAAAGGTGAGGAAAGGAAGGGAGGTGGATGTGGATGGATGGGAGAGGACAAAGGTGGTGGTGGTTGTGGTGGTGAGTGTGAGTGACAGACAGGCAAGAGCGTGCGTGAGGGAGGAGAAGGACGAGACTGCCGAATTGAGGCGTGTATGGCGGCGTGTGGCAGGCGTGGTGGCGGCAGTAATACAGTGCTAACAGAAACCTGAGGGGAGTGGTTGTGGGGAGTTGGTGGGCATTGGTAGCATGTCTTAGCAATAAGTTACAGGGGCTTTCCAAGACCTGCATTTGGCACACAGCTATTCAACGGATGGCAGGGTCTCCTTGTGCCAGTAGTTCGCGCTGCAAATGGACTATGGGGGGTTGTTTGGTCACTGGAGAGTACTACTAGTACCTACTCGGTACCCGAACACCACGAATGGTCCCACCTGAACTTCTGGCAACCGGCTCTAGACGTCTGTTGTGCCCTGGAAGGTGCCGACGTGACAGCGTACGTTACCATACTAGCGCAGCACGAAGCGTATGGAGATTGTAGTGCTACTGTGGAGTAGTGCTAATACTAATACTAATCCACGCCTACCTATCCGTACCTATTCCTACTCTGCGAGGTTCAATATTGACTCCCGAGCAACTGCGGCACAGATTCTTCATTTTTCTGTTTTGTTTCTTTTGGAGATGATCAATGCCGCAATCCTTGAGTACGGCACTTTAGGAAACTGCCATTGCTATCTTTTGGCGTTACGCCATCCACGTTGCATTTACCAAATTGCCAAAAGACGACCCCGCTCGCTACAACATCTCCGGGTGTCCTCATGATCACACTCTCCGTCATGTCAACGCAGCCAGCCGGTCCTGTGTCCTACTTCTAGCCCATGCTTACAACCTTGAGCAAGCTTTCACGGCAGCTACTCGTGAGAAAGGCTGCAGTCGTCCAGTGTGGAGCGCAGTTCTCGTCACCGGTCTGCAGCTCGCAGCACACCTTTCAGTACCTATCTGGACCGTGGATTTGGCCTCCTAATTGGGATTAGGAGCCGAAGTAGCCAGGCCCACCTAGGCGATGATTGACCAACAATGACCGTTTCTGCATATAGACAGCAGCCAATTTCGAGAGCTACTTTGTAGTTGCTCCGGGCGGGATGGCGAACCCTTAAGGAACGTAATGCTGACCTTGAATTACAGCTGCGCAAGGAGCCGCCCAATCAAAGTGCCGCTTCAGAGGAATCTATCGACTGTGAACTTCATCGCTGGCGCAGCTTCTGCTCATGCTTCAACCAGAAGTTCTTGCATAACCGATGACCCCAATGCTCAACCCACCACTCCCCAAAGCTGTCCTCCACCTCATGATCGACCTTTACCACGCGCTCCTCTCGCTTTAATCCACATATTACGCAAGGCTTTGGTGCAGTTGGCACGAGCTTTGCCGTCTGTATTTGCATAGCCTCGCTCAACTCTGGTACCCTCAAGTTGGCCTTGCCTGTAGTCTTCGCTGCCGCGACAGCTGAGCGTAAGCGTCCCACATTGTCTCTCCAGACCGCCACTACATCTGCCGCCTCTCGATCCTCTCGTGTTGACTGTGTCTTGTCTACACCCGCTAGCTTCATGCCCTTGCTACCCGCAGCAGAGATGGACATGCTCTTGGCAAGTATCTTGTCCCGGTGCCACCTGTGCTTTCGTCCAGCAATGACGTGCGCAGCAGTAGTCGCCAGAAAGATGTAGCCTTTCAAGAACTCTACGGTCTTGTTATCTGATAAAATACGATCTTTGATAGATCCACTTTGACCTCCCATTGGCTTGAACAGTTGGTTTGCCGAACTGAGCAGGTCAGGGAAGATGCTCAGGATCACCGATGGCGGCGGTACGTTGATAGGCGGCGGCTCATTGTCTGCTGCCTCAGCCGAGGTGGGCTGAGCATTGTCGACACTATCCCAGTCCCAGTTCTCGGCAGGCTTTGTCGAACTTTCGTTAACGACTGGCCTATCGACGCCAGAAGGCATATCGTCCCATGCTCCCCAGTCGTCGTCATCATCCTTGTACTTGCCTAAGGGTTTGGGCTCATCAGGTTCAAAGCTTGGCCAAGCCGTTACAGGCGAAGCTGATTTGAGAGCGTCCTTTTTGTCGAACTCTGTTGTGATTGGTGTCTTGACGGCCAGCTCAGGGAAAGGATTTCGCTGCTGATAAGAGGGCGACTTTGGAGCCGTAGGATAATCACCCGCCAATGCCCCGAAACTCAGCATCCCAGGATGAGGTGGTGGTCGCAGTGCAAGAGGCTCTGGCGGTACCGAAGGTGCCATAGAAGCGCTGTCGTCCAAACTGAGTCCCAGAAGATCGAGTGATGGAGGATCTGGTTTGACAACCGGTTTGGATTGCTGTGTTGTTTGAGGAATAGCGGGTTGTACAGTTTCGAAATCTCCGAAATCATCATCGTCATAGTCGTCGTCATGGTCATCACCACCACCGTCAAGTTCGAAATCCTCAGCATTGAACAATACATTCGGATCGCTTGGAGCGTGCTTCAACTTTGGCTTTGTGTGTGATGATGGCCAGTCTTGCCGTATTGAAGGAGCCGGTGCTGGCTTGATCTTGTCTTCCGTAGCGACCAGACTATTCTTCATTAGATCCATGGCGGATGCGCGAACCATCCCCGACTCTGGAGGCTGTTCAGATATTAACACTTCGGCTGGAGGCTCCCATCGGATAGGTTCCTGAGGAGGGGCCCATGGCAATGACTGTTGCGGTTGAGTAGAAGGATAAATGTGCTGAGGTTGTGAGGTTTCAAAGTCACCCCACTCATCTTCATCGGCAACTGTCGCAGCTGCAGCAACAGGAGGCGCCTGGTTTGAATCACCCCTTGACCAAGATCCTACACTAACATGTTGAGCTGATGAGGAGGGCCACTGCTGAGCCGGTTGTGGGACGCTCGCACTCAACGAGCGGCTGTTTCCTAGGAAGTCGAATGGGTCTTTCCCAGATACTGAAGCCTGCGTCGGGGCTTGGATCGATGGCTGGCCAAAAGACGATTGAGATGTAACCGCAGTAGGGTTCTTGGCTGGTTCGTTAAACTCCGCGAAGAGATCGGCTGACATGCTGTCCCTTGTCTCAGACCCCACAGGTCACAGGAACCTACTCCCACTCTTCTAAGAGTACAAACATCCAACTCTCCAGAATCGTTCGAGAGATATGTAGGCTTGTGTTGAAGTGAGTGTCTTGGGAGGTCACATTGGAAGGATAGGTGACTCTCGATCTCTTGAGCTTGGTTGTCAAAAGTGGGTCGAGCCGTGCCCCGCGAACCAACCCCAACCCTGAGCACCATGACGCAGGTTCCCACCTCCCCAGCCTCGACTGGTTGCCATGACCCGTTTGTCTGCGAAGCACCTAATCACACACGGCCTTGAGTACGATCAGACGCTCCCGAGAAGCTCTTTGATGGCTGCATTGACCTATTTGAGGTGACTTGGCGTCTTCCTCCTGGGAAGTTCATGCCCATCACGATGAGATCTCTTGAAGACTCACGGTAAGCCGCTTGAGAAGGAAAACGAGCAGCAGGCGAGCGCGTGACCAACAATTTGATACAGGACCAAATGGCGTGAGACTCTTGCACACAGTGCTACATTGGAAGATCTCCAGCGGGCATCGAAAGGAGACGGCGTCTCGAGCCCTTGTGTGACGGGATGTCGGTCGGTCTGCTGGAAGGTCAGTCGGCCCATTGATCCTATCGCATACGCTTCGGTAACTTACAAGTACACACAAAGACCCTCATTTTGTCCGAAGATGGAAATCTTGGTAATTGGGTTCAAATACTCAGAGATGGGAGATCTTTATACGCCAAACAAAGGGACCGGCTTCTACAGTTCATCAAGCATCCTGAGGTTCTCAATGAACTATCCATTGACCCACTAGCTGATGATGCTGATGTGCGTTCACATGCATTTCTTCGGGCACGATTGGATTGAATTGACGTCTATCACAGTCTCCCTGGAATACCCTACGAGAAGACGAGATTATTCGATCGGAGATCCAGCAGGACGTGCAAAGGCTTCCAGATGAGGCAAATTACCATGATGCCAGGATTCAAAACGTGATTCTGGATATCCTCTTTGTTTACTGCAAGTCCAACCCGTCAGGTGGTGGCTACAGGCAAGGAATGCATGAGCTTCTGGCGCCTATCCTGCATGTCATCGAACAGGATGCTCTTGACCACGCTGCAGTGGGCAACGTGGACTCGGATGACGAGACGATGCTGGAAGTATTGGACGCTGCCTTCGTGGAGCATGATGCTTACATACTGTTTGCGAAGCTGATGACGCATGCGCAAGCCTTCTACGAAGTGCAGCCTGTACTAAAAGAGACAATACCTCAGTCAGGGGTGGCACGCATCCAAGAACAGAGTTCGGCCATCGTGGAGCGAAGCAAGTTCATTCACGAGGTTTGCCTGGCTAAGGTTGATCCGGACTTGGCAACTCATCTGACGGCGTTCGAGATCCTTCCGCAGATCTTTCTCATGTAGGTGTTTTTCAAGTGCTGCTCTTCGAATGGTGGCTAATTCTTGACGGCCGCAGTCGATGGATCCGACTGCTGTTCAGCAGGGAGTTTCCTTTTGATCAATTCTTGGTTCTTTGGGATACCATCTTCGCAGTCGACCCCAAGCTAGAATCCATAGATCTTATCTGTGTCGCTATGCTAGTTCGGATCCGGTGGCAGTGTAAGTGCGAATCGCAAGGTGTGTTGGAGCGGCGGCTGACCTTGCTTAGTATTGGAAGCAGACTATTCTGTCTGTCTTCAGCTGCTGTTAAAGTATCCGCAGCCAGACAGGTCACACGGCCCTCATACGTTTGTGGACGACGCATTATATCTCAGGGGCCATTTGAATGCCGATGGAGGTGCAACTTTAATCACCAAATATACCAATAGATCCCCGGAGATGCTCAAGCCACCTGGCGGCACAGCTCGGCCGACAACACCTAGCTTCAGTCGCTTCAATTCCTTTCGACAAAGAGGCCTTGGGGGGAAGCCATCTCTCAACAGCCCGTCAAGGTATCTACAGCAACAGGGTGGCGTGGAGGCTCTCTTCCAGGGCGCAGCCAAAAGCGCGAAGGAGGTCCTCGAGCGGAGCGAGAAGCTCGGCATCAATCAAGCTGTGAG
This sequence comes from Sarocladium brachiariae, assembly GCA_008271525.1. NCBI lineage: Eukaryota > Fungi > Ascomycota > Sordariomycetes > Hypocreales > Sarocladiaceae > Sarocladium > Sarocladium brachiariae. The sequence continues at coordinate 3,367,500 of RQPE01000001.1, forward strand.
AGACGCTGTTGGTGAGATCAAAAGGAATGTCTCCAGCTTCAACGAAGCTCGCCACATGGCAAAGTCACCGAGGATGATATTAAGCCAAGACTCCGCAAGGGAAGCGTTTGCGGCAATGGAGCGGCGTAATAAGTATCTTGCAACCATGCTTGATGAGACTGTGGAAAGTCTCAAGTCGCTTTCGGGATCGGATCTCGAGGACAAGGCGAGAACCCTCGAGCTTATTGAGGTCGCAGCCGCCAAAATTCAATTTGTGAAGGTCTATCTTGAAGACGCATCTGTGGATTTACCCTCGAATGACACCACCATAGGAAGACAAGAGAGCAATGTTGAGGAGAAGTGCAAGTCACAACCGCCACTGGTACCGCAAACCCAGAGGGCAGAGGTGCACACCTTACAGCCACCGCAAGAGGCCAGCACCTCAGCGCCTAGGCTTTCGAATCCCTCTGTGGAGAGCAGCAGCCGAACCGAGGAAGATCAATCCGGTGCATCGACGGCAGACGCGAACGGCGATAGCACCAAGGCGAGAGTGCTGAAGCCCACCTCTGCTACGAAACCACGACCTTCGGCACCTATCCCCACTCGCTCGACTCTTGCCCAATCCTCCTTCTCATGGATGCTCGAACCAGACGACTCATCGTCAACGTCAAAGTCGCTTCCTGCGAAAGCCAGCAAGTCGCCGCCAGTACAGCACAAGAAACGAGCTTCCAATAGTGCAAGCCGGGAGAGGAATGCTTTCCTCTTTGGAGAAGCGACGGCCGAACAAGATGGAGGGCGTGATTCTGATGAAATTTTTGGACTAGAGCCGCTGAGAAAGGAGAAGAAAGGCGGATACTGAAAAAAATGTGATTCCTTATCTCACCGCAAAGGGGATGCAATCCTAGTAACATACACAAATGTCAACCCTTGAACTACCACCACCACCACCACTACTACAAGTGAGATCTTAAAGTCACCCAGCCGTAGTTATGGCGCCCAGCACCAAAACGTGGGCGAGCCTGGATGATGGTGGTGGGTAGGATGCCGAATAAACGAGAACCTGACACAGGTATTGTAAGGAATGCTGAGTGATCGCCGGTCAAGAATTTCCCAGCGGCATCCCTTGTGTCAGAGAAGCGAATTTGGGTTTCGCGAATGTCTATAAATGCGTTGAAGAAACCGGTAGTTTGAGCAACTAGTGGTGTGTCTACGAGAACGCAAAAACGTACCTTGGGACTCTAGTGAGTCGAATGTTGAGCAATGTGCCAACTACCACAACTATCTAATATCTACTACTATCTAGGTAATAGTCAAAGAAGATGGAGGGCCTGAAGCTGCGCAAAGCCGCGTGCCCATGGAACCTTCTTTTTTTTTTGGCTGGACTGTTGGGCATTCGTGGTCAGCCGTACCTGTGATGGGGAATCGCGTCCTTCTACCTGACAGGGAAGACAGCAAGGAGAACTTCTGAATAGCTTCAATATTTCTTTTTTCTATAAGAAAAAAAGGCACCCGGCAAGATCATTATGCAACTTTCTTTCGACATTTCCTTGCGCTCTCTGCTACAGTAACCATACGATGCGGTAGAAGGTGGTGTCACCGATCTATTGAAGTTTCTATTACGGAACATGCATAACTGGGAGTGACACCAAAGCATTGTGCGTCAGCCGGTAGTGCATGTTGAATTCCCGGTGCTTCCGGCGGTATGAGTAAAGCTAATCAGTTTCGGCACGACTTACGGAGTAGATGCATTCTACATGACAAGTCTCTCGAAAGGCATGGGAGACCCAAAGGGAGTCGAGGGGGGATCCCACCAGGAGCATATTAACGCATCTTCAACTTGAAGTGATCCAAGACACCTGGACTGGGGCAAGAAAAGCCCAGGGCCAGACCCATCTTTTGACACGCATGAAGAAGAAGCATAACAACCAAGATTCGCAAGACATTCTGGGTTCGGTTCGGCCGAACAGTTACAAAACATGAGACGAAAAAAAAGACACACCCACCTCGCAATCCCACAGCGAACCCGAAACCAAGTGACAGCAACGCTTCTTGCACCAGCCCACGCGCGCGCGCAAGGATAATGGGACGACCGGAAGCCATGGGAAGAGAAGAAGGGGGAAAAAACCAAACTTCTTCTGACGATGCGTCCGTGGGTGAAGCTGTCCCGCTGGATATGTACATAAATTAGTGCTTCGTACGGAGTACTGTACAATGCTACTCGATACAGTGTAGTAAATGAGCAGGGGCCCCCTGAACAGCTTTGGAGACCCGCTGACGTCGACGCGTGAGGCTCACCCGTCCTTTCCTCGTACAATTCGTGCCTGTTGGACGGATTGGATTAATACTCGTAGCTTCTGTCGTGTGAGCGAGGCATGACGGCTGGTGTGGACTGGGTGTTAAAGTGGCCAACAAAGGGGGAGACACAGGAATGAAGACGGTAGAGATGAAAGGCGGCTGACCCTTCTGGCCCAGTTATGCGGGTTGTCTCATCAATGCATCTGAGTTCCTGAATTTCCCCCCTGGTGAGGCTTTACATTCCTGGGGCTGGTAGGGGTGCTCCATCGCTCTCAGCCATTGTCCAGTATGAACAGAGCCGTAAGGCCCAGGCTGGACCAGGGAATCGAGATCACCCATATCACAGGCCCTACAAGGGGGATTCATTATGGCTTACTTATGTATATGTATATGTATATGTATATGCTGGTGAGTCCAGCAGCTCGGCAGTGTCTCTCACAAGGACGCGGGTGGGATATTCCCCGCCAACACCATCATACTTCGCGGCATTACAGTAGCGCTCTGGAAAGACTTACCTTACTGTACGACTGTACGGAGTAGTACGAAGACAATTAGGTGTACGACGGAGCCACAGTATCTTACTTCGCGACTTTCCCCTGAAGAAGGCTACTGTAGGAAAGGCTCCCTCAGCTGAGCCAGGGTCAAACGCGCAAAAACGAGGGGGCTGCACTTCAACATGACTACGCTCTTCGAACTCAAAAAAACAAAGAAAAGACTGGAGACTCTCCGCTGTTTCAGCTGTCATGGTCATGGACAGCACCTTAGCCAGGGGCAGGACGGGGCAGGACGCCACCGGATACAATGCGCCACCACAAGCCAACAGGGCATGGGTAGCTGCCAAGGACAGGACGGAGTATGGATACTCAGTACAGGTATGTAGTGGTAGATCCACGACACCATAACCATGGAAACCTGACCCCTGAAAAGGCTGTGATCTGCAAGCGAATGGGGAATCGTGCAGACCGGGGTGTACTGTACCGTACTGTACCTTATACCTGTGTGGGCACGGAGCTACTGATGTCGTAGTCACAGCAGGATGTACTACTCGGCCTCGGACTATGTATGCATGAGTAAGTTGGAGGAGCCAGAACAGAGAGAAAGAAAAACACACTGTAATTAGAGAAAAGAAAAGAAAAGAAACGCTAGAAAGCTTAGCTTGGCCGGTGACGTGGACAACGACGTCCCGAAAAGCCAGAAAATGGAGAAGATAAAGAAGCATGAACAGAAAGAGGATGGATTCGATCAATTACTGGACAGACACTCCGTGGTTGTAGTACCGGACGAGCACAGCGAATGGATACTTACAGGTATACTCCGTAGGAAAGCAGGCTTTGACTGATTACCATACTCCGTAAAACACGGTCGAACGAGAAAGGACTTTGGTCTGGCGCGAATTCCATAGCAAGGCGAGAGGTACAAGTACTTTGAATTCTCTCCTACTTACTACTCCGCAATACTCGTACCTTAGTACAGGTACATACGGTACCTTCAAGTTAGGTGCTGCTGTCTCTGGTCCAGCCCTCCCACAGCTGGTACTGTAGCACATACAGCGCAGTGACGGGCAGTGCAGACGTGCTAATACCTACTACTACGTACTTGTAAAGTAGGTACTAGTAGTGTCGGTAAAGCTTGGTCAAACACGCCTAACGTAGCGGCGTCCTGCTCATTTTCCTTGATTTCCCTGCACCAGCCATTTGGATGACTGGGCTGCTGAGTGACTGAATGACTGAATGGTTGGTCCGTCTGACGAAAACAACCACCACCGTAATCTCCTTCCTTCCTGTGGATCGTCAGCATCACCTTGCTTTCTTCTTCGTTCTTTCGTCCTTCATCTCCTTTTCATTCTTTCACGCGACTTGTCCGTTCACAGCAAACCACCCTCACTCGCCTTGACAGAATTTCTACCCTTGGGACCAACAAGGCTTCCATCTCATACCTCACCCGCCGCCCACCGTCCACCGTTCACCCCCCTTCCACGATCCGAGACACTCCAGCTCAATCGCGCAACAGCCTCCACGTTCCAATGCTCCAGTGCCACCAGCGACGAGATCAAGGTTTCCCACTCACTGCCCTGCCACGCGCTTAACTGCTTTACGCGACCCTGTCCTGTCCTGTCCTGTCTACTCGTATCCGTTCATTCTTCCAATCAACAGCTTCACTCTCATAGTCGACTACTCTCCCGTCTGGCCTCACTTTTTTTTTTTTGGTGTCTGTGCCTGCATCTGTGTGCCTGCCTGCGTGCACTTTCTCCAACCCAACCAATACATTGGCAGGCCTGGTACGACCGCACGATAATACTTTGCAGCACGCACGTTTCTCCGGTGCGCCCAACCACCTCATATGTCTGCAGCCAAGGTCCTCTGATCTCCCCTTCACCGTTGCAGTCGGTCGTGGTCGCATTGTCCTGTCCATCCGCCCCTTGCCCAGTGAGGGACCAGACCCTCGTGCGCCGTCACCATGCTCTCCTCCAGCTCGTTACAACCACCCAAGTCTGGCAAATCTCGCTTCTCCAAAGCTCTGCCCGCCGTCCCTGGTCTTTTGAACCTCAACACTGAGAATGCCCTCCCGCCCTTGCCTCTGACGCCGAGGAAAGAAGTCCCGGTACCACCACCTCGATCTGCTGCCAGACGGAGTCCTACCAAAGAGATTCCGTTCTCGCCTCTCTCATCCGTGGCTTCGCCCACTTCCTCTGCCGGTACCCCGACCAGTGTCAAGTCGAAAATGACGATCCCGAGGCGTCCGGTTGGCTCTGCTGTCAATCAAAAGGGTCCCGGGCTTCCCGTCAGTCCGGCACCAGATCGCAAACTCGTTACACCAGTTTCACCTCCGGTCCAACAGCCATTGAGTACCACTAATCTTGTTCCTCCGCCTCGGTCAACGAGGGCTCCGGTGACGACCCCAGCATCAACGACAGCAGCCACGAAGTCTCCAATGCCATATATCCCACCACCTTCACCGTCAGCATCCTTGTCGAGCCTCTTGTCTGCCTACTCACGGAGCTCAAACGGATCTCCTGTTGTCTCTTCCGAAGGCACGGTCAGCAGCTTCCGCGATTCGCACCAGACGACATCGCCAACCCAATTCGAGAAGTCGCCCGACGCTACCGCGATTCTCACCGCGTCCAGCACACCCATCACACCAATCACCTTTACCCCTGTTCCGCCACCGAAAGAGTCGTCGTCAATCACGAGCATGACAGCTCGCCAACCAGCCTCGAATCTCCAGTCCAAGCCTTCACTGTCGCCTGTCCCTGTGGAGACTGCACCTCCACCACCGCCGCCAGCCAAGAATTCGACTTCAACTCACCAATCCTCCCCGGCAGTGTCTCAACGTCAGCTACCACCGGGCTCTGAGTTGTCGTCTCCCTCACCGCCCCGTCCACAGATTTGGCGTCGTCGGTCAATCAACAAGAGCAAGGACTTGCCTCCTATTACCATTCACTCAAGCCATGGCTCTACCGCTTCTTCGACTACACCACAGGTCCCTCCGAAGGCTGACCCAGAAACAGTATCTGTCCTCACTCAGTCAACGACTGAAACTATCAAGCCTCTTCCTCAGCCAACCAGTGCGAAACCGCCCTCGTCTGTTGTCGGGCTGCCAGGTCGCAACGTACGCCCCGTACAACTGAAGCAGGCGGAGCCCGAGGTGAAGTCGGACATGGGCAACGATGCGTCCAAACTGAGACGACTGTCAGGGACCCTACATCTGCCTCGAAGCTCTGGAGACAGTCACAGCCCGACCAAGCCAGAGCCTACTAAGCCTCTAGCTCTGGGCCGACCGCCCACTCCTGAATATCAGAAGGAGGACGTCAAGACGCCAATTCTGGAGACGTTCATCTCGCCTGTATCACCTGCCTCTTCACCGGAGCCGGGCAAGGATGCTCCGCCTCCCGTATCGAAGGGACCATCGTCTCGTGTCGCAACCCCGGCGTCGAAACAGCTACCCAAGCTCGACACGGTCTCTATCACACGAAAAGCAGTGGTGCCTGCACCAGCACCAGTTCCTGACCTACACTCAACTCGTAGCGTACCCGATTTCCGGTCTGCGACGCCATCACCTCCCACGGTAGCGCTGCCAGCCCTTCCACCTGCAGCACCAAGCTTCCCAGTCAATCGAGAGCGCCGCCCAAGCGACGCCGCATCAACCCGTGGGCGTGAATTTGCTGACACGGCTAAGTTTCCGCCACGAGGCTCGTCGGCGAAACCCGAAGCGCGTGCGAAGCTTCCGTCTTCTCAGTTCTCTTCGCAATCCCTCCCATACGCAGGCTCTCCTGACACAGACCCGCGCCTTGTGCGATCCGAATCCGGTGGCTTCATGTACCGCGGTCGTGACGGGACCCTGTACCCTGAGATGAAGGATCCAGGAACTCCCGACCCCAAAGCGTCCTACTTCCCTACGAATCCTCAGGGGCGCGTGCCAGAGGGCACAATTCTTCCTGCCCCGCCCCTACGCCATTCCCACTACGTGTGCTACCAGAAGCATCGCAACATGGGTCGCCGCGGCAATAGACAGTATCCGCTCACTTGCCAGACTTGCGACAAAGCCGACGTTGAGGACCGCTTCGTCTGCACTTTCTGCCAGCTACGGATCTGCTCTTCTTGCAATGACAAGTTCAGCAGCAAGGGCCGCGACCTGAAGCAGCTTATGGAGGCAATCAGAAACCCCGAAGCTCCACACGTCCTCAGTCTGTCTTCGGGGGAGCGTCCTGGCTCTGCACTGGGGCTTCAAATCAATTTCTAAAAAGGAAGCATTCCTTTCTACCGTCTTTCCTTCTATGGGAACTCAGCTTCCCTAACATCTCAGCATCATTGCACTGGAGTAAATCAATTCTCAGCGCCGTGCACGGCTTTTTTTTTGCCCTTGCACCCCCTTCTCCTTTTCTGCTTCACTTCTCTCCATCTTGTTTTATCTCTCCTCTTTTCTTTCCTGTTCTCTTTTGTACTAGACTATCATTGCTACCCATTCATTATCTTATGACTTGTATCACGGGCCAAGAGGAAAAGAGCTTTGGTGTTGTATGATTCAGTATTGGTGACACCGGGTAGGGTTTACAAATCCTCGAGAGTATTTCAGGTGGCAGGCACCCGGCAGAGGCAAGGTATGGCGCTACCAGATCTACTACCATTTGATGACATGATCTGTTCGCGCGATGCAGCCTGGATAGGAAGAAGGCCATGAAGATGGGGGGTTTTTCTCGGGGGATATACAAGGGGCAGGTCGATGTTAGACAGAAACAATGATACCCGCGTGTTTCGTTCAACTGGAAGGAATGTGATGGCCATTTTCTTAGAATCAGGCCGGCTGGTCCTGTCTGTCCAGGATCTCTTCATCTCTCTCTCCCTCTGCGTGTCCCTGCCTGCATGGTCATGTGGAAACTCCTCAGGCTCAGTCAGGCTTTTGCGCCGTCACGACATGAAAGGGTACATATGTGTGCTGATGAACATCGAACAGACTCGTCCGCACGTCGACGAGAAACCTCTCAACATGCGCCGCCGACCACCCAAGCCCCTGTGTGCACGGTCTCATGGCGACACCCTGCAGCCCGTCCGCGAAGATGGACCTGTTGTAAAGCCCTACGGTCCGCAGCTTCGGATCGCGTGGCCAGGCGCCGACGGGGAGCTTGAAGGTGCGTTCCGTGGCACCCACGAAGTGGGCGTCCTTGACGCGGTCGAGGTTCCGGCGCATGGAGAGCAGGTCGACGTTGAACCTTGCGAGGCCCTTTGAGACGACTCTGAGGAACTCGACGAGCTGGTTGTCTTGACGCATCGTATTGTCGTCGCAGTGCATCTGGAACTTCATCTCTTGCAGCTCGATCCAACCGCCGGGTTTGAGCGCTCTAGTTATAGCAAAGACAAACGCAATTTATTTCGTCAGCAAAAGAAACAGACTTTCTTCCTATGCGAGCGAATGTTGGGAGGAAGGGGTTTTCTCCTTTTTTTTAAACAAAAGAATTGCTGAGACAGGCGCTGGCTCACTTGTACGCGCGTGACAGGAGAGTCTCCCAGTCACGGATGGCGGCAGTCATGTGACGGATGTGCACATAATCCAGGCTGTTGTCAGGGAACAGCCAGTCCGCCTCGGCGTCCTCGACCAGGAACTTGACGTTTGGCGGAACCCATGATGGCTGGATCGGGCTGAGATCGATGCCAGTAATGACGGCATCTGGGTACTCATCTCCCACTGCGAAAACAGAGCACGGTCAGTGATCTTTAATTTGATCGATGAACCAAGAGAAACTGATGGGACCTAACTGTCGATACACCAGATCCCGGTGCCGGTGCCGATGTCAAGGATGGTCTGAGGGTTCTTCAATGGAGCGTAGTGCAGCCGGCCATTGCACAGGTTGAGGATCATGGCGTGCTTCATGTCCTCCCGCTCCTGCTCGAGATCATCGTTCGGGAAGGAATACCGACCCTCCTGGAACTTGTGGTAGCGGCGGTTGTTCTCGAAGTTGTAGTCACGAACGCTGTTGCTGATCGACGTGGACGCGCTGGACCCAGCATCTGAGGCGCTGCTGTACCCATCGTCATCGCTGCCGGCGTTTCGAGCATCTGGATCGACCTCTATGGGGATATCGCCTTCCGGAACCACCGAGGGGTTCTGCTGAGCTTTCGCCTCATCCATGTTGGCTGCCGTGGTAGTTGCTCGCTCTACCTTAGAAACTGCAGAGGATCAGGTTTCGGATCATCCAAGGTGATTATCGACACGTCTCAGAGACAATATGTACCCCACTTAAATATATGAAAGTGAGCAGGACGCAAGTTAAGGTCATAGCGTCCCTCTGTGTTGGCTTTCAATGGGAGTTCGAAAGCGTGAAGTGAGGCTGATTTATGAGCAACAAGCAATGGTGGAGGGGGTTATGCAAGCACCAGCAATTGGAAGGTGGAGTTGGTAAGGTCTCATGTCTCATGTCAGGTTTCCAAACGAGGGAGAGAAAGCAGCAGGATGCGAGGGCTCTGTGCCGCGATCGAATCAAAGATGCTGGTAGCTTGCATGGTTGTGGTGTTCGATGCAGGTTGGGAGGGGGTTTGTATGCAGGCTGGGGGTCGTCGGACGGGCAATGTGGTGGAGAGGAGGAGAGTTGGATGGGTCAGAATGATGTGACAGGGCAGAGAGGGGATTAAAAGAGAAAAGAAGGCACAGAGGAGTCAAGATGAGGAAATAAAGGAGGGAGAAAAAGAGAATATCCCCAGAAGTAGTGAGGTGATGTGCTGATCCCGTCGCCTGTTCATGCAGAGATCCATGACCCAACCTCACGCTCTGGCCGGACAGCTTATGGCAATTGTGAGTTGCTTCCTTGCACACAATGTCATAGACGGACCACACATGATAAACTCGCAGCTAGGACCAATGCCTGATACTATGCTACTGCACATGTCAAAACTGCTCTGGGCTGCTTGCATTTATGGAGAGTGACTTTGTAGGAAAGCTCATCTGTCAGTACGTAGGTGGTTCTGTGCTCGAGGCTGGTTGCGGGGACGGAAGCCTGCTGGCGCAGGCCTGTAGCTGTTCAGTAGTGTTAGCTCTGGCGATAGGCAGCACTTTCACATCACCACGCACATCGACGACTGCCTTCTCTCGTGCTTCAATCTTGTCATGGCCTCCCTCCAGAGGACGCGTTCCTTGCGTCGGCCAGCACCTGTTGCCACGGAGATTCCACCTGACGAAACGGCCTCGGATAATCGAAGCGCGTCGCCGAGTCGTCTTCCTGTCAAGTTCCACACGCGCAGCCGCTCGACAGTCACAGCCAAAGACAATGCATCTGCTGTAGCCAAGCCACGACCTACCTCTACCATCCTCGCCCGCTCATCGGCTACCAAGACCAACGTGAACTCGGTTTCCTCTACCGCACAGGAACCTACAAAGCGCGAGACGTCGCGATACCCACCTTCCACCACCGTCACGAGACAACAGCCAGGTCATGCCAGACCTGGATCATCGGGCAGTGCGGCACCTGTGAAGCGTGCACCGAGTCACACGCGAGCAAGGAGCACAACTGCCAGTGTCAATGCGTCTACAGTTCTCCGGCCGCCGTCGAGAGATCAGACCACAGGCACGACCTCTCGCACTACTACCACACATAGGAGGAATCCATCTGTCGAGAGGAGCAACGCGAGCAGCACGGTCCATACTCCTACCAAGCCAAACGCACCGTCACTACAACCCCGACTCAGGCCTGCTTTCTCTACCCTTCAGCAACACTACTCACCAGCCAAGTCACTCGTGGCCAAGCCTCTGACCGCCACTTACCTGGCACCGCCATCACCTTCTAAGCTCCCCGCCAATGTCGCAGCCTCGGCCGAGACCAACAGACTGCAGGCTGAACTGCTCCAGCTTCATCTCCTCCACAGGGATGCTGCCGCTGTAGAGGCGGAATGGCGCGAAAGTGCAAAGAGGAGACTGGGAGAGCGCCTCGCCAAGTTGGAAGATGCCCACAGGGAGGTTGGTGCACTGGAAAGGGATCGCGCAGAGGCGGAAAATGTCCTCGCCCTGGGGCGATGGGGTGGGGAAGATGGCGATCTGGATCAGAAGATACAGACGTTGGATGCCATCGTGACTGGGGTCTGGTCACTGAGTGACGCGGGCGGACGGTACGCGCGAATTGTCAGACGCTTCGAGCGCTGGATCGATCGCGTGAGCGAGATTGAGGAAGCCCGCAGGGGCGGCACGGCATTGCTGCAGGGCGGCGAGAACCTCTTCATAAGCGAGCTCGAAGCAGCATGGAAAGAGGAATGCCCCGGCCTGGTTCGAAAACTGCATGGCTGGCAACAACAGCTGAGCGACCTCGGCGACATACCGCCAGCGGCAGAGGACGGAGGTCAGCCAGCAAGTCTGACTCGCATGTTGAGGGGCTGCGAGAGCCTTGTCGGGGGGATGATGGCTGAACTCAAGCTTATGGAAGATATTGAGAGGGAGGCGCTCGTCAGGGAGGATGAGTGGATCGAGATGGCGAATAGAGAGGATGACAATGATGATACCCCAAGAGCTGGAGCCATATGGAGGTCCTTCAATGGACGCTGATTATTCCCACAAAGAGGCATAGACCCCATCAAGCTTTCCTGTTTCTGTTTTTTTTTTTTTTCAAAACTCTTCGTAAACTTCATGAGACACGTATTATGACTTTGAAGACGATTGACACTGAAACGAACATAGTGAGAATGTGAACTTCGCTTGTCTTTTTTTTTCTTCTTCTTTTCTTCTTTTCTTTTCTGTCATAATCTCATCGAAACTATAACCAAACGTAAAATACCGGCGACGAAGGAGATCCATACGCGGCGGCCAATCTATAAGATATCATGACGAAGACATTGTCGTAAATAGTGCGAGGCTCGGGGGAGTCACCAAAAGAAGGATTCTCTCCCCCATCTAACCTTACACTCATGCCGTTTGTAAAGGGTAAAAAAAAAGAAGCGCTCTCCTCCCACCGTTTCCATGCCTTGTTCTCTGCTTGTCGGTGCTTGGGACTCTCCTCAGAGGAATGCTCTCCGAGGGAAGGTCACCCCCTCAACGGCTGGCTCGTCGACGAACCAGCTGCACCTGTCACCAGCGCCCTCGTTGACGAGCGCGCAGGGCAAGCGATCAGTCGAATCGAAGATTTGCTTCATGATATCCTTCTTACCGCCGCCGGTCGCGACGAAAGCGACGCGCACAGCGTGTGTCACGACGGGGAGCGTCAGAGTGATGCGCTTCGGGGGAGGCTTGGGAGAGTCCTCGATCGGGGCGACCCAGGCGTCTGTCTCACGGAGGAGTGCGTGGCCGGGGAAGAGAGAGCAGGTGTGGCCGTCGGGGCCACAGCCCAAAAGGAGAAGATCGAAGATGGGGAGGCGGACGGAGTCGCGGCTGGCGAAGCTGTTGACGAGGACCTGCTCATACTGGTCGGCCAGCTCCTGAACATCATCCAAGTGTGCCGCATCGATATGGTGAACAGTTGGTTTTCCAGCCTCTTCGGGGATCTTGTCAAGGAGTTCCTTCTTCAGGAGGGCGTAGTTGGAGTCCTCGTGGTCGAGAGGGACGGCCCGCTCGTCAGCAAAGAAGATCTCCCACTTGCCGAAGTCGAAGGCATCGCCGGGAGCGAGAAGGGCAGCGGCGAGAGTCTTGGGTAGAGAGCCGCCTGAAACAGCGACTTTGAAGACGCCGTGGCGGGCGATGCCGGCGGCTTGGCTTTGAAGGACGTAGGAGCGGAGGGCAGGGGCCAGGGTGTCGACGCTGGAGAAAGCGTGGAGGTTGGGCTGTGTCTTGGGCATTGTTTTGAACTTCTGTGGAGAAGGTGGTCAAGATATGAGCAGAGAGGCGCAATAGAATCGGGATGCGGTCGACGGAGAATCGTTGCGTCAAATTGGTGGCTTGAATCTGATGATGGCAGTGGTGGCTGATGATCGATTAAACGGAGCAAGGTATGATTGCGGGGGGGGAGTGATGCAGAAGCTGTTGGAAGTTTTGGGAATAAAAAAAATAGGTAGACGAGTTGTCGTTAGAGAAGGCTGGTCTGGATGAGGAGCGTCATTGGTGGCGGGGTCAGGCTACGTATGTGAGGCATATGCGAGAAAAGCTCTGGCGGGGTTGATGGGGCACTCGTGGTGCCTGTCGCGTCTCGGCTGATAAAGGGCAGAGATCGTGAGATATAAAGGGCACGGATAAAAGGCTGAATGAGTGCTGTAAATGTATCGAGAAGAACGAGATGGAGAATGCGGGCTATAGTAGCCGTAGGCTTGGAGTGTATGGACCTCACGGATGAGGATGGTGTTCTGTCTGGTGTTTGATGAGGTGAGAGGATGAGAGAGTGAGAGTTGGTTGAGGCATGTGTGCCTGATGGGGGTTGGTGCAGGGTAGTTCACGAAGTTTCCAGACGTCTATAACTATCTGATACTGACCTCGTTGCAAGGGCAGAAGGATGCCCTTGCCGTAACGATACGACTTAATTTCTTTCTTTCTTTCTTTTTAATAATTTTTTTTTAATTAATAATCCCGTATTGGATCCTGTTGAGATGCCAGTGTCGTTAACCTAGACCGTGCCGTAATCTACCAGACAAGTTCGTTCATGATAAACATGATAACAAGGACAGGAAGACCACCACGCCACGTAGGGCCAATGGAAAGCTTCACGGCCCCAGCTCTCGTGGACCCTTACCACCATCACAAGTCATGACACACGGGGGTTCACAAAAGCGGCCCAAAGCAGTAGGACCCTGGGAGCTACCCCTGTCACGGCATGCTGAATGCGAGTGCTAAAAGAATCGACGGAGACGGTTGAGGAGGACCCTGTTCATCGGGTCGCTCTTTAGGCAATTGAGACGTGAGGCCAAGGCGCAACAATACTCACTGTGGGCATTCTCGGTTTGTGCATCCAGCCAAAAAAAAAAAAACAGGTTTGGATTGGATGCAGGCTGACGATGACGTTGGATCACAGGGGAGATCAGGCAAGTGTGCACCGACTGCAGACGCAAGTCAAGTCAAAAGGCATGCGACATTTGTCTCTCTCTCTCTATCTTGCTTGGTAATACCGGACCGTGGATAGGTACATATGTACATGTACGTAGTACTTGTAAGTAGGCAAGCTTCCATACCAAGTCAAGATAGGCGTGTGCTTAGGCTTCGAGTCAGAGAGGTAACATTACAATTGCCGGTCATGGAAATAAGCCGTGTTTTGATCCTCTTTTTTCTTTTGGCATGTTGTGTGAAGTTGGCGCCTGGCCATGTTGCATTTTCTTCGTGATTTCCAGATGTTGGGACAGGTCACACAGTGTGCTGTTCCACCCACCACCCACCACCCACCGCCACACCGGCCTAATGTCGAACCAATGCGCCCCCTTCCCGCTGCTGGTCGGAGCAAATACAGCGATAAACTTTGCGCCGTTGCACCGTGCTTTGCCACGCTGGGATGGTACAGACCCAGGGTCCTGGGAAATCCTGCGTCTTCCCACAAAGAGCACGACTTAACGGCAGGGCCGCTGATCTGGAAAATGCTAATCCCACCTAAAGTCACCATGGACTTTGCAATTCTTCTTTCAGCAGCCACGATACAAAACAATCGACATGACGCAAGCATTCTACTCAAGATACATACTAAAGTCCAAGCTGGTTGTTTTGATTTTATCCAGCCATCCCAACAGACTGCTGTTTCTCGATGATAATATGATGTTTACCCTTTTCAAGGGACTTGCAAGCTGCGGTAACGAGGCTGTCCCTGTCCGTTTCTTCCTTCCTCGTCTTCAGCTTTTCCCTCATTCCAGTAATTGCCAGGGCACCGCGACCAGAAGAAGGGGAGGGGCCGATTACTGACTGTTACTGGCTCAGCTGTTCACATGCACAGCGGATGGGAGCCGGTGCTCTGCTGAACCCCCGCCATCGAAAAGCGAAGTCGAGATTGGAAAAAGAAAGAGGCCTGGTCTGGAGCAGCAGCTCGAGGCACTGCGGACACCAGACTCATGGGCATAGTAACATGGAAGGCAGGCAGGCAGGCAAGCTACGAATCACAGAAGTCCCTTGGCCCAAACCACATCGATACGTTTTTATTCACAGCTTGCAACTGCACGTGTACACCTGTACCGGTACATTGTACATCCTCCAGCCACAAATCAGGGTTTCCAAGCCTTCTGCATCACCTCGCAGTCGCCCTATGCTGCATTCAGGTAAGACTTGTCTGGGTTTTTAGATCTTCTCTCCCGTTCTGCTGTTTCTATCCCCTCCGCCTGTTGTCGTCATGAGTACATACTATGTACTCGGCTAAGCAGTATGGTTGGAGAGCGCCAAGGCACCCGCACTGCCCATATCGTGAAGCTCTCCATCATCAAGTGTTTGTGATGTCTCATGTTGTCCTGGTGCCTGTGATGCTTGTAATTGGGGAACCCCCCAAGCATCATGTATTACTCAAACACCACGAGCCGATGGATGCTTGGCAGAGCGTGTCTTCGGCATCCGAAACCCAAGCACGCTCGATTCACAGGTTCATACAAGGTGCCGCTAGCAGGTCGACGGCCGCAAATAACTACAACTTTACGAGTACTAGTAGTAGTACTAGTAGTGAGAAATCTAGTACCTAACTTACAATGCAGCACCTATCCGCACACGCTACCAAGTACAAGTAAGTACCTAATCACCTACCTACGGTACTAAGCTACCTTCGCTGTGAGATCCAGACCTCCGACACTCCGTCCCACTCCACACGTCGAACCCACTCCCACCACCACCATCAATCATTCTCACCACCGACTCTTCCAACAAATCTCAGCCTTTGAGCCAACAGCTGGCCGCATCTTCAGCCACTTATCGCCTCCCTTCCTCTCGGATTCTGCCTCTTCCTTTCCAAGACCCCTCCACACTCGCTCTTTGCTTCTTCCGTTCCTAGCCTGACCTGAACCTGGCCTTGGACCTGGCCTTGTCTTTTGCACCACCTTTTGCCTCACAGTTCGTGGTTGCATTCCAGCCCACTTTTGGACCCTGGATTCTCCTGCAGTTTTCGTTCCCTCATTCCCATCCTGCAAAATCAGAATTCAGCGTTAGCCGCGACCCTCCTCCTTCTCGACTTGATCCATGACATCCCATCCTCACCACTGATCGGCAGTCTGTACTTCTGTATTCACACAGTTGCCTCCATAAAATTGCTTTCTCCTGTGTCAAGGGACGGTTGGACCTTCACTGCTGGCAATGTGGGTGGTACCCTGAACATCAACTACCGTCTTTCTCCAACGTGTCCCGCGCTGATCTTTCGACTCGTCTTTGAGCAGATCTTCCCCTTTTTGAAGCCTTTTTTCTTCAAAGGTCCGGGAAGCACATGTGCATCTTCCTGTGCATCCTCTGCAACCCGTGATCCCTCCTCTCTGACATGGCCATGAGCTCATTTCGAGATCGAAGGTCCTTCAATTCAGACAACTGATCAGGGTACCCGCTAAATCCTCATCGAGGTTACCACTCATCTGACGCTTTACCAAAAGCTTATGGGTGAGTTCCTTCCCATACTCGTGCTGGCTATCCTCCCCGTCATTTTCTCGATGGTTTGTGTTGGTTCCTTGTCTTGAGTCTTGACATGCTGATTGTGCCTTCGCAACACCAGTCCCGGCCAGGACGTCGTCAGGGGTCGTAATTCGAAGATTCAGATTGGGTTTTCTTGTTCAATAGGTCACATCTTGAGCAATTCCTCGACGGAGACTCGCCCTTCCACTATGGAGGACGCAAGGACTGAGATGCTCCTTGAGCGGCGGCAACACCTCACCGATGCGCTTGCCAGCTTGCCGTACGATCTAGTCCTGTACCTCGAAAGAGCCGTAGTCCATGCAGACCTAGCCTACCCGGACCTTGCCGCAGGCGATGCTTATCGGGCCCTAATGCTCACAGATGAGGTCGCGAACGAAGGATTCGAGTACCACGAACAGGCTGTCAACGCCCTGCAGATGCATATTGGGCAACCAATAGCCGATGTGCTCGCTTTCGGGAACCTGTCCAACGACTGGATACCGGATACGAGTGGTGATATTGCTCACGGTGCTACAGCAGTACGGGCTCTCGCGACCCTGGCCTCTGTCCGTGCCTTTCAGATGCTTTCCCTAAGC
The DNA here is from genome assembly GCA_008271525.1 of Sarocladium brachiariae. NCBI lineage: Eukaryota > Fungi > Ascomycota > Sordariomycetes > Hypocreales > Sarocladiaceae > Sarocladium > Sarocladium brachiariae. The sequence continues at coordinate 3,384,320 of RQPE01000001.1, forward strand.
CTACTCCTCTGTGGATGTCTGAAGAGCGCAGCGACTTTCTGCGAGCGAGGCCTCGCCGTGTCTCCTAACAACAAGGACCTCCTCGACACCAAAGAACATATTGATCTCGTCGCCCGACGAAAACTGAAGCGTGACGTCTACGAGATCAGCGACTTGCCAGATTACGGGCTCGTCCGCCGCGAGGTGTATCCGTGGAACACACATGAGCAAGATAGGTACTCGGAGGAAGCGCTGCGTGTACTGAATAAAGATCTTCGGTTGATGGCCCCCAAGTGTGCGGTTCAAGTGGCCACACTGCCCGTATTACTGGAAGCTGCCAGCGAGACGGATGGATATGAGATCATACCAACTTGCAAACAACTCGGCGTGTTTGCACAGGAAGACATAGAGCCTGGAGAGGTTGTGTTGAGGGAGTATTCAGTGATGACCGCGAACAACAGACTCAAAGATCCCGTGTGTGATGCGTGTAGTGGAGAGCTGCCTTCGCTTGGCGGAACCCACGAACCAGTCGGCTGTGACGAGTGTCCTGATACCGTATTTTGCAGCCAGTTTTGTCACGATGAGGCACAGAAGTCCTATCATCCCGCGGTGTGCGACAAGGACGTCGATGCCATCGCAAAGGACCCCGAGGCTCACGAAGCCGACGAGACATTATACCTCCTGCTTCTCTCGCGCGCGCTGGCGCTAGCCGCCCACCAGGAAGCCCATCCACTTGACGTACGAGAGGTTCGCTTCATCTGGGGTGACTTCGTGTCCACCAGCTCCAATGAGATCGACCTGTCGCCCAAGGCAGGACCACCTCCAACGTGGACACTTCCGTTCTCCTTCAAGTACAACATCGAGACGCCTCTTCACGTTCTCGAGAAGATGGACATCAACATCTTCACGACGCCGCAGTATGATCTTTGGGTGCTCAACACTCTGTACGCGAAGTTCAGAGGTACGGCATCCGCCCGGAAAAGCCTGGTGGACGGTCGACCGGATGTCGCAGCTGTGCATCCGTACTGGTGTCTGGCGAACCATGACTGCGACCCGAATGTAACATGGGACTGGGGCGGGAGGATGGTGTTACGAGCGAGGGAGACGCGGGTTGTCGGCGGGCGGGCTGGAGGGATCAGGAAAGGAGAGGAGATCCTGAACCACTACTGTGATATCGATTTACCGGTGCAGCAGCGTCGGGAGTGGGCGAGGGGAAGTCTAGGAGGGTGGTGCATGTGCAAGCGATGTCGAACAGAGGCGGCGGAGGAGGAGGAGGGGGCGAGGGCGTCAACTGTGAGTAATGGCCATGGAAGCAACGGTATATCATAAGCAGGAGGATGAGCGGCGAGGATGAGCGGCGAGGATGAGCGGCAGGGAGAAGCGAGATCAAGTTCCGACTCGGACTTATGGGCGAGCAGAAGGGTGGACTCTTCGGGTCATTGGGCATTTTCATCAGCTTATTGCTTCAATATCTGTAAGCGGCGAACGGGCGCATAGAATACACGAGGAAAGCGCAACTATTTTTTTTCAGCAATGAACAAACAAGAAACCACAAGATCATGGCATAGCGTTATGAGCCACGGAATGAAGTGAACGAGGAGAGGGAGCTCATCGAAGAAGACGTACAGAGAGGACAAAAGATGGGGTTTTAACTGTGATCCTGGACAGAGATGAACTCGAAGAGGTGATGATGCGAAGATGAAGAAGAGAGGGAGCAAGGAGGAGACGGACATGAAGGGAAGATGGGGAGGGTGACATGGGAAAACGTGGGAAACATGCGAAACATGCGAAACCCCATACTTTCCCGTGTAGTGATGACTTGAGAGTCCGAATTCCCACTATTTCCATCCCCTCCCCCCGGATTCATTGGTTGAGGCACATGTGTGTGTGTGTGTGTCGGTGCTTCGGTGGCTGGGGAGTCAATTGCTCAACATATCGTGTGTGTGTAACTGGACACCAAGGCAAGGCACCTTTCAATCCGCAGTCTTCGGTCGACAAATCAATGGACTGACTCTGGCGGTTGCTGAAGGGCGAAAGAACATGGGCACAAAATCTTGGTTTACTTGTTAATTTGTTTGTTGTTTGTTGTTGCTGCTTTGGACGTTTGCTGTTCTCTGTTCTCTCTCTCTCTCTCTTTTATGTAACGACTGAAACTCACAGCTTCGAGAGAAGTATAGATTTGGGCAGGAGACTAACAAATGCCGCCACACTTGGGAAAAAAACGTATTTTACTCGTTGTGGAGGAGGCATATATCATCAACAACAAAAGTCAGGGAACGGGGATGGGATGGGATAGGATGCGCCGTTTTGTTCTTCGTTCTAACTCGGCATGTTCGATCCTCTGGAAAGGTCCGAAGAAGATTCCAGAAACAAAAACGAAAGAAAGAAGAAAGAAAAGGAGAGAAGGCTTTTAGAAAAAAAAGAAGGAAAAAAAAAACACTTTTGCTGCTTTGGGGGGTTCATGAAATCATCACTGTTTGGTCATGGCAGATATGCAATCCGCCAGATCAATCAAGAAGAAAAACAGAGAGAGAGAGAGAGAGAGAGAGAGAGAGAGAGAGAAACTTGCAATCGAAAAAAAATTTATTTCTTTTCCCACCCGGTTCCCAGAATGTTCGCCGCCGTCTTGTGCAGCTCACCTGTCCGTCCGTCTGTAAAGGCTCATCCCCAAAACACCCGGTCAGCCTTGTCGTCTCATCTACTTTGATCCTGGCAGTGGTCTCGGTCCAACGATCTGTCTTCTGCCAGCTCCGATTCCCTGGCCACCCTTATTTTGACTGTCTCCTCCGGTGTATCCGCTCCACTGCCCTACGTCCCACCGCCCGCCGATGCCTCCGCCGATGCCTCCGCCGATGCCATCCACGCCGTCCTGGCTGCGCACCGCCGCTGCCGTCTCCTTTTGAGCCTCCTCCCACTCCTGCTGTCTCTGGCGTTCCATCTCCATCTCCCTCTCCAGCAAAGACTTGGACGCCCATCCACCAGCTTTCGTCTGGGCCTGTGACTGCGCGCGACGACGGTCCTCTGCGTCCTGCTCTGCTGAGCCACCGAGCTCGCGGGACCATGTCTGTTGGGGCTGGGCCGGGGAAGGTGCTTGGTTGCGAGATAGGAATCGGTCGGTTCGGTTGCTCTGGCTGGAAGGAGATGTGAATGGAGAAGAGCTCTGCTGGACAGGGGCTGACGGCGCCGCCGCCGCAGGGGAGCTGACAGCCGCGAAGCCCCTTTGCTGAGATGGAGGAGATGCGTAAGCTGCAGGATCAGGTAGCGGCCGACCACCCGTGTTATGAGTTCTGACTTTCGGCGTCGCGGTCGGGTCCGGCAGTGGTCGTGGTGACTTGACCTGCGGGGATGAGAGAGGCTCCGATGTGTTTGCCATCGCCTGTTGTTGTTGTTGTTGTTGTTGCTGCTGCTGCTGCTGTTGCCACTCCGTACGTAGGACTTCCCTCTCATCCCTAGACCACGAATCCTGCCGGCTGACAGGCTGAGCTGGGCGGCTTCTGGATCTTGACCTTGCCTTCTTGTCAATACGCGATGCCGGTCTTGATCTTCCTTGGCGTTCGCGCTCGTACTCGGCCTCCCTTTGCCGCGCTTGCTCCAGCTCCTTCTCGAGCTCCTTGACCCGACTGCTGTAGTTGTCGCCGCTGCTCTTCTGCGCCTCCTCGGCCTGGTACTGACTGAGGTACTGGCCTCGGAGTCTGACGTCGCTATTGGCCCGCGAGCGAGCCTTTTGACCTGCGAGACGAGCCTCCGCCTCCTCCTCTTCCTTGCGCCTCTTTTCTTCCGTCAACTTCCACTGCCGCTCCTCCTCTTCCCACCGCCTCTTCTCGTCCTCAGCCTTTCGTCGCTCTGCTTCTCTCTGGCGATGGGTTTCTTCCTCCCAGCGACGTTCCTCTTCGACGCGAGCCCGCTCCTCTTCCTCATGTCGACGTCGCTGCTCCTCTGCGGCTTCTTGCCGCAGTCGCTCTTCTTCAGCCTCCTTCTCGCGCCGTAGCTTCTCTTTTTCGGCGAGGCTGGGCACATGGGGACCGGCACTAGTGATCTGCCTGCGGCCACCGAACGAGATGCCAAGATTGCCCTGACTTGCGCCGCCCATGTACCCGTACTGGGCGATATTCCAGGCAGGCGAGGTCGAACCCTCGTGCGACTTCTTACTCCAGCTGGTGACGGGTCCCGGGGAGCTGGGACCATTTGTTGGGCTTTTCGTCGGGCTCCACCGGCCCGAACCCGACTCACCTGTCCTTGACGGCAGCATTGGCTTGCCGCTCCCATATACGGATGACGTGTTGCTAGTGACGGACAGTCCTCGATCTCTGGCGGTAGGCGTGGCAGGCCCAGTCTTCTGAGGGCTGATGGCTCCTGAGCGCGCCTTGCCAATGGCCGTCGGGAAGTTCCGCGGGTTTACAGCATTCGCTGCTCGGCTGAATGCGCCTAAGCACTGCAGGACCTGGGCAGGGTCCTTTTGTTCGTACAGGTCGACTGTCAAGAATGTATCGTGTTGGTGGAGGTTCAAAGGTGGGGATTGACAGGCACGCAGAAAGTGCGATATGTTCTCCATCTGGACGAACGGCATCGGCGACTGCTTGTACTTGATGCCAGGCGGCGGAACGACCAAGTTGACAAGTCTGCGTAATAGTGGTCAGCGCAGTTGACTCTTGAAACGCAACGTCCCTGAACAGAGACGACGCACTTACTTGCAGAGCGCGACTCCATCCTTGAGCCCTTCCAACAGGTCTGAGGCCGGCAATTTTTCTCTCAAGATGTCCTCCACCCAACTCCGAGCCTCGTTCGCCGCGGCTGGTGTATACTTGTCGAGGCGCATCTTGCGAAGGTCCTTGTCGAGTGATGATACTGACGCCATCGTTTGCGGCTTCGTGTTGTGGTTGTTGTAGTAGTATTAAGTCTAGAAAGCAGAGCTGAACAATATCCGAAACTATGACGTGCGCATGCGTCTTTTGTTTCACAGTCCTGCAATGAATGGCGATTCCTCGCGCTGCGGTCGGCTCCGTTTGCTGCCGCGTCGAAGGCTTACGTGCTCTGTTAACAGGGCGAGCGAGCGAGGGAGGGGCAAGTCTTTGTAATGGTTGGAATGTGTGTCGTCGTCGCAGGCAATCAGCGTCGAAGTGGTCGTCGCATTACTGGCAGTGTAGGCGCACGCAGGTGTCAAAAGGGGGAGCAGCTTGTCCGAAATGAGGAACGATGGTGGGAATAATGAGGTTTATGCGAAAAGAAGTTGGGTTCGTGCCGCTGGGGAGCGCATGAAGAGCAGAGTTGGGCTGCTTTTTGGTGCATACTCTCTTCTGTACTAGCAAAGTAGTAAGTACAAGTAGAAGAGACAATGGCGGCGGGCCCGGCATGACGTGGGCTGGGGTGGCTGGTGGACGATCCTGTGGCTGATGCATATTACCAAACAACAAACAACCCAACAACTTCGTAATTGATTTAGTAAACAAACTTTGGAATGGCTGTCCCATAATCGCCTTATTTTTTTCGATTTTCTTTTTCAATTTCTTATTGAATTTCTTTTGCAAAGTTCTTTCCCACGACTTTTGTTTCTACAGATACCTGGTGCAAGTAAATACTACCCGTTCCAGGTTGGGCAAACCCAGACTTCGCTGTGGCGCAAAACTCTCGCCCATTTGCTTCTTCTTCTCCTTCTGTGTCGTCACCACTTCCGGCTTAGCGCCATCAAATTAAGCATTGTTCAAATCTACGGAAGCTCTCCGCCGTCATGATGCCGACGTCCTGAGCCTTCGCATCGCCTTCTGTTTCAAACTCCATCCACAAACCTTGGAGCAACTCCCCCTCCCGCTCTGGCTCATGTCTTCACGGCGAGTCAGCGTCTTCTCTCAGACGTGGTTCAAGTGGAAAGCGCTCCGGCTTCCTTGGCGCCGGCGCTTCCTCGTTGGTAAGCCCTCTCTCTCTCTCCCTCCCTCCATTCCTACCTTTCTTCTTCTTCTCAGAAAAGCTCTCAAACTCTGTACTCACCTCGTTTTTCCCGCTCTTTTTGGAAAAAAAGGGTTCGATCTAGACGGCAACACCTTCTGGGAGTTTCGCCCGCGGGGCGAGAACCGCTGGCGACGCATCGTCCACTATCCCCGCTCGACGCACTACTCCTCCGTCAGGGTCAGCCCGCTCTGGCACCAGTGGCTCCGGTACACCCGCGACGAACCCCCGAGCTTGGAGGAACAGCAGAACGAGGTCGTCAGGCAGGCGAGGATAAAGCACCTGGCCTCCGAGGCAGATGCGAGGTGGGAGGCCAAGCCCAGGTTGACGGATGCGCCTGGTGCTGCGACGGGCCCGAGTGCGCCTGCGATAGGCTCGGCGGACCGTGTTCGAGACTCGTCCAAGGGTCCTGTTGCCGATGCTGGCACCAAGGCACAGGCTGTCAAAGAACCCGCTGAAAAGGGGGATCCTTGGGCTAAGTCGCGAGCACAAGGACCGGGAGAGACGTGGCAGCCAGCTGCTTGGACCCCGAACCCGTCGAAGAAGGCATAGCGGGAACGACCGAGATTTGCTGAGGATCACAAATGGCAGAGAAGGGGGAGGGGTGAGGGGGCGGAAGCAGAGTGACGGTGTATTATATTGTATATTAATTCCATCATGACGCCCTATCCCATCCGAATTCCAACAACACCCGGCTTGCTGTAACATGATTCTAATCCTATACAGATAGATGGGTAAATTCATCATCAAAGCAGACGCTGCGTACCTCATGGAGCAAAAGAAAAAATTGTGGTTTTTCCATGCTGGTGACTTTCAAGCCTTCCCCATCATCTCCACCATGATCCTAATCCTTTCGCCCGATTTTGCCAGCATGCCTTGCGCCTGTGCTTCTTCTTGCTGCACCTTGGCGGTTGCACTCCTCTTCTTCTTCACTTTGGCCTCTCGCGCAGCGATGCCCTTTTCAGCAGCCGCGACAAGGCCGTCGATAGAAGCTGCAGCGTCGGAACATCTGTCATGCCATAACAGCTGAAGCGCCGCCTCTACCACGAGGGACAGCTTTACGTTGTCTTCCAGAGCGCTGGTGCTCGCCGGCTGGCAAACGTAGTACTTCTTCGCCATATCAAGATCGAGGAGGTTATCGTCGTCAATATCCCGAGGAATTTTATGAAGGAGCAGCCGAAGTAGGTCTTTAATTAGGGCATGTTGAGACATGCGTCCCAGAGGGTTCGATCGTGTCGTGATCAGGAGCGCGAACATGTCAATGGGTGTATTCTTGAGCTCATCGGCGAGTATGAGGTAGAGATCCCCAAGGTACTGGTCCTGGAGCACATCCATAGCGACGGCTATGATCTTAAATAACCGCAGTCTCAGGTGGACGGATTCGCTCAGGCCGGATGGAGTCGAGGTTGCTATTCGGGCGCGCCCGCTTTTGGGTTTCTCTGGTGTAGGTGGCTCTGAGACGCCAGAGGACATGGACTCTTCGTCAAAATAGTCGCCGAATCGATTACTCTCGAGATCGAGAACAGCATCCCGCTTGCGCTTGTTTGAGGACCTTTTGGGGCCTCGGGATTCTCTGTCAAAGATCTCTGTGAAGGCACTTGCATCTTTATCTCCAGTTGTGAGCATGACTCTGATAAATGTCTTGCAACCAGGACGTCCGCTCAGCTCCTCCATGTACTGAGCTATGATGCTCTGCTGCCGCGAGGTGGTCGTCGCTGCTTCGTCGCTGCGGCCAGAGAGCTCGTGGCTGTCCAGGTCCATCCGGGTTCGTTCCTCCCAGTCCTTCTCCAGGACGTCAAGCACAAAGTTCAACCACCGTCTCCAGTATTGCCAGCGATGTGGATGTAGAGTGCTGCACCTGAACGCCCACCCAACGACAACCCAAAAGTCGCGGCTCCGATTCCAGATGCTGCTTTCACGGGACATTTTGCCACGAAGACGATCATCATCGCGGTCTGATTCGACGTCGGACGCGTCGCTATTGTTTCCCGTGCTCCCGTAGCCTCCTCTCCGAGTTGATTTCGGGAGATTTTGGAACTGGAACGCAGTACGGAAGTCTGCGTTCACAGGACCGGCAATCTCGAGGAGGCTTTGGAGGAAGGCCAGCGACAAGCTCGAGATGCTGCAGATTTCTGGCTTTTCTGCTCGTGTTGTGTAGAGAGGGTGAATGGCAAGGGTAGCAAGGAGGGCGATATGGCTGGCGGGAGGGATGGCGGCAGGTTTGCTCCTTTTTTGTTGCTGCTGCGAGACGCCGGTGGCAAGTGCACTGTTGATGAGATTGATGGCCGGGATATCTGGTCGACGTTAGCCTGAGTCCCCTGAAATTGAAAGGGACCACGGTTTCAGAGAACAGATGCGTACAGAGCTGTTCCTCGAGGAGAATCTGGCAATGCTGCTTCAGTTCGAGAGGCAGCTGACGGGTGGCGCGATACGGCGAGGGACGACCTTGGACTGGGCTGCTTGCTGACGTCGACAGGTCACCGCTGGAAGCGTTTGCGGTATAGAAAGAAGCTGGAGAGGAGGTCAAGCTGGTCGGCGAGAAGGCGGCAGCCGCCATGGCTATGCTATATAATGCGCTTGGCGTTGCCTTGATGCGATTTGAGCGAGGAACTGTCGACAAAACACGGACCGTTGGGATCTTAAAGTGGACGCGGCGGGATGCGACGCGCTGTAATTACTGTAGGTACCACCAGTACTCAGTACTTACCTAGTACTACTACTAGTAGTCGTAGGTGTAATTACGGAGATTTTCAACGGCGTTTGCGGGAGGGGTCCACCGTACACCGCGCGCCACGAGAACAACGCCACCAGACACCATGACGGTCTTGAAGACTCGGGAAACATATGTCGTAGGTAGCAAAGACACCTGCTGATCATCAATACAAGCTTGAATGTGAATATGGCCACATGCAGTCGGCTTACTTTTGCCCTTCTGCTCAAACGACGGAGATTGACCTCTACCGAGGCGTTCCGCGTTTAATTCAACCTACTGACAGCGATAGAACATTGGAGGGCAAGTCATGTTACGGCTGATGAACTTGGATTGGTTTCTATGTTCTAGCCAAATCAATCGCGTAACCCTGGGTATTCCGTCGCGAGCTATTCCAAAACGAAAAAAAAACACGGAAAAGAAGTGCATGCCATGCTTGATAAGAAGATAGCCGTGAGGCTGGCCGCTTGCTCACACCCAAGTGGGATGAGATTGAGCAGCCAAGAAGAAAATCAAGTGAAGAAAGGAATGTACACCATCACCAACTGAAAACCCCAGGCCTATTTTCCTTTGGCTCTGATCTGTTGGCGCCTCAACGTCGGACTTTTAATTGTGGTGGCCGTGAGTGTGACGACGCACCCCTTGTTGGTGTGCTTGAGCGTGCTTTCGAGCTTTGATAGCAGCACTCGAGGCGCGCGCTGCGTAAGAACCACCTGATGAAGGAGATTCGTGCTTGTTCTGGGCCGCCGCAGACCTCTTAGCCTTGCCGGCCTTCCCGCTCTTTGAGCACTTGCAATCCTTGCCCTTTGCGACATAAACCATCTCCCCCAGCTTTTTGACACCAATGTTAAGCACGGGACCAACAGGAACTGGGGGTGGAGCCGGGGCCATTGGCTGCGATGCGATATAGTCCGCTGTGGCTGGAGGAGCAATCGGCGGTACGTCAGCCAAGACAACTGGCGGTAGCTCTGGCAAGACGGCTGGCGGAACGTAATGCACGACAACTGAGTCCGATACGGGAGCCTTGGAACTGTCAACGGGAGGAGTCTGTGGCAAGACGACTGGTTCGGATGCAGGGGCCTTGGGAGTGTCAACGGGAGGAGTCTGTGGCAAGACGACTGGTTCGGATACAGGGGCCTTGGGAGTATCGACGGGAGGATTTTGCTTATCAGATTCGCCCTGACCAGAACCGCCGTTGCTAGACCCGGACCCGGATCCTGAACCGGAACCAGAGTTGCCCGAGTCGCCACTGGCAGGCATCTCAGGTGCTGCGCCGTAGCTGAAGCCAGAAAGAGGGTTGACGCCAGGGAGCGCTGACATGGTGCCGGTGACTTTCTCATTGCCAGCAGGGTTCGGAATGGTGCAATCCTCGACATTTCGCTGAACGCCTGGGCAGTGTTCCATTCCTTCCGTGCCGACATTGCAGTTATCGATGATGTTCTGGAGGACATCCTCGTCCCATGCAGCCATGAAGTCGGCATGGGAGCTGTATCCGGTCACGTCGCCGTTGGAAAGTACAAAAGGCTGCTTATCGCCGCCAGGAGTCCAGCGACTGGCGAACTGGGCAGTCTCCCAGTAAACCTCGAGGAAAAGGTGTGGAACATGGATCCAACCCTTGGGGCAGTCCCATTTGCCGTTCTTCTGTTCGGGCCAGGCCATGTTGTTCTTATAGTCGAGAAGTCCTTTCTCCGGATTGTAGCAGGACGGGAAGTGGACGTCCATGCGAAGAGGAGAGTAGAGACCATCGCAGTTCTGGTTGGGGAAACCAACTCCATTGCCGAGGTTGTTGGTAACCATGCCCATCATTTTGCCATCTGAGCCCTTGGGCCAAGGTACATTGCCCTCATTGTTGCCGCCAGCGCGAGGGCAGGTCCAGCTAATGGGGTTGATGGGGCCTTCGAGGGGATTGAGGTTGGTACTGGCACCGGCCTGAGGAGCGACTCGCGTCATCGGGTCGCCGCTGAAGATACCAAGACCCTTGGGGAAAGCCTTGATCTTGTCGTTCGTCGGGTCGAAGAAGTAGTAGACGTTAACGTAATTCACCTCGACTTCCTCAAAGTTGTTTGCCTTCTCGTCATGGAAGTATAGCTTCGGGAACCAGTAGTTGCTGAAGTCGCCCTTGACATTGGCATTGGTGCACTGGGACTTCATCAGGCTCTCACCGGTTGATCCAAGATCAAAGTTGCTGCCACCCATGACCTGGTGGGCATGTGTGGACACTTGACCAGGCGTGATGAGAGGATCGACGCTGCCTTTGGTCAAGAACTTATTGGTGAATCGAAGAACAGCAAAGGTACGCTCATCCTTGGCGGCGGTTGCAAGGCCGCTCAAGGCCGCAAAAGCGGCAGTGGTGGTAAGCTTCATGTCTTTGTAAGTTGAAATTGGTCTGCGAAATAGTTTGGGTGAAAGTGTTGGCAGATTGGTGTAAGTTGTCGCTAGGACTATTCTCAATGGGAAGTGTAGTAAAGATTCTGGTCCCAAGTGTCGCGCAGGGTGTCGCCGCAGCACCTAGTCTTGTAAACAATTGTGTCGACGGAGCCAGGCTCCTGAGAGTAAAATGCGAAGCACTGTAATGTAGTGACTCCTGGTTGTCGAGAGAAAAGAACGGAAGGCAAGCAGTCTGACTGTGCAGTAGTGAAAAGAAAGGACGTGCTCAGCAACGACACAGAGACGGAGATAGAAGATGAGTGAGATGAAGAAGGGAAAGGGAGAAAGGAGGGGAAAGCTGTGAAGCAAGGTACAACAGCGGAAGTCAAGGAGTTATACTCCTCGAAGGACGATCATCAACAGGGAGGAGGTGGTCTTGGAGTCTTGGAGTCTTAGACGCATTGTGCCTGCATTGAGTATGGTGTAGGCGATGTGGGCGCGGGACCTGTACCATTGATGGCTCGGTACTAGTGTTGGCGGCTCTAGACAGGGGTAGCCTCCCGTGCCAGGGAGGCTTGTCCGCACCCGGAGGATGGCCACGCACTGATCCACTACCAGGATTAAACGTATTTTTAAGGTAGGGATGCTTCAGGTCTAGTGCCAGGGATCTGATGTTCGATGCACTCGTGTTTGCTTTTTCTTTCTTCACGTGCGTTTGTACTGATGCAGCCATCGTGATGAAGGTGGCTGGCTCTCAACCAAGTCCTACGAAGGAGTCTGATTCTTCTGGCCGTTCTTCGAGCCCGGTGGCGCCCTCCAATTCGGGATGATCACACGTCTATTTCGATGGATAAAAGAACAGGGTTGGCGATCTGATGATGGGTTGGGTGGGTGAAAGCGAGACGCCGAAATGGTCGTGGCCAGGAATGGTGTGAAAGGAGATCGAGATGCAATTGCTGGCCCTCGTCTCGTTGATCCCCTGATTTAGGGCGTTTTTCAGTGGTCGCCCTGGGTCTTTGGTCAGTTTCACCTGCTGCATCCCGTACTACCGACTCACTATCAATTTCAGGGGACTTGCCCTGCAATTGCCCCTGATTCGATCTGTGCTACGCCTCCGATGTTGCGTGCTAGTACACTGTGTAGTTGTGGCTTCCAGCGAATCAGAGGCGTCCTGTACCTGGGGCTAGTGCAACCCTTCTCAATTTCGACTGAAGGCAGCCAACAGAGCAGGCACCGTTTCCCCCTCCTCCTCATTGTTTTCCCCTCCCCCACCAAGAACCCTCAAGCCACTCTCAGGAATGAGTGACCATTGTGAAGTCAGACATTGGACGCGCCATCAGATCCAACATTCCCAAGGCACTCATAAAGCCGTTGTCGCCCACTACCGTTTTCAGAGCCAATTGCCAAGTTCACCCTTTGTTCTCTTTGTTCGGTCAACCACCTCGTCTCGACCATTCCAACAGGAATTTAATTTTAGACCATGTCAACAGAGGCTTGACCACCGACAACCAGAGAGGAGTCCCGAGAGAATGGAGATCGACCAGCTTGAGAAGACAAGAAGGGAAGCTCACACGTAGGTCGTGACCATCCAAGGAAACAAACCCACGTTTCGAAACACCACATGCAGGATTGGGGGGGCCGGAGATGGGATGACGGCTAAGAATAAAACATGCTGAAAAGCAGAGCGCTTCGCTCGCATGTTGCCCAAAAAAAGGTACAATCATCGCACGCTGCTAATCCTAAAGCCAAGGCGATCGATGAAGCAAGAATAGCAATTTGAGTATGTCTGCGCAAGGACAACCCGAGCTGCCAATAGGTCTAGGGCCGTCATCCAGCCCATCCAGCTGGCAACCCGTTATTTTGCCCTGTCGCACATGTTCATTCATGGTCCAACCACCCAACTGTACTCCGTACATGCGCTGCAAACGGACGGTTGAGTGTTTGCTTCTGAAACAGCGCTACTGTACGAGGCGCTTGGATCGTTCTGCAAGGTTTGTCACTCCGCCCTTCTACTTGTACATTAGAGCAACCTCATAGAATCGAGAGTACGCTAAACCCTTATCCTTCGTGCGTCATAGTCTAGTACTGGCACCGTGGAGCACCATGTGAACACACTGGAATGGAGGATGACCAGGAACTGAGCAACCATGGCCGGGAGTGTCCAAAGCTTGCATTGTCAACCTTTCGCTGGAATGTGACCCTTGTGGCTGGGCATAGTTCTTCAAGCACGTGGAAATGAGGTCAATGCCTTTGTTCGTCCAACAACAGCTTCCATGATGATGTTCACGGGTTTCACCCTGTCAGCCACGTAGCATACAGGCCAGATGTGCTCAGAATATGAGCAGGGTCCACAACCTAAACCTGTCTGGTCGTTTTCGCTACTACACTTCGGCGACGATTGGTGTGTCACAATCATTTGGCTTTCGTGCTGCTCCCGTTGTGTTTCTAAATGTATGCCTGAAATGAAATCACCGAACGTCGGCGATCAGGAACAATTCACCTGGGACGAATTTCGCAACCCGGGAAATCAGGAACTGGGAGCCAAGTGACAGAACCACTGTTGGCTCATCAGGCCTCGTGGATCGCAAACGGCGACAGTAGGACCATCGCTATAGGGTAGCTCGATTGGGTTTTCCACCCTATGGACCACAGAACTTCACTATGCAAGCTTCTCCATGTTTCTGGCATCTCGAACGGACCTGAACAGCACCTGATATGCAAGCGCATTTAGGTGATCTGCAGTGATGTCTCTTTATCATGAAGCGGCGGAGATTCTGTCAAATCCCGGCGCTGCTGGAGGCAGCTTGAAGTCCCGGGTCTTTGGCAGGAAGAATTTGAAGTCGCCTGCAAATCAGCTATACGCACTGGTACTCGAAACCGCCAAATGGAGTCCCATCCTCAAGGAAGTGATCGACCGGTCCGATTTGTTGAAACTTGAACGCAAGGTACACTGTTTCCCGCACGTGCGATACGAGCAAAGAAGCTGACGACGAAAAGCTCACCCCCTACCTTGCCCCGCTCTTGGTGCATGACCTGCTCATCTCCAAGGGAGGCGTCGCACTTCCCCAGAGCCATGGGCTGAGAGCAGCAATTGAAAGACACAAGTCACGACTTAATTCGGAGTTCAAATTGGCCCGCCTCAGGCGGAAAGCAGCCACTGTTACCGATCTGAAGGACCAGATTGAGAGGGATGCTGTGGGCGAGGAAGGCCTCCACCCACGATGGGTTCGCGTTAATGCGCTGAAGAGCAGCGTCGAGCACCAGCTGGATACGACATTCAAAGGCTTTGAGCGGGCGGCCAGTATCCAAGATGTAGTCACCAAGCAAGGAAAACACATCTTCATCGACCCTCATGTGCCACGTCTTTTCGCCATCACTCCCGGGGTCGATCTGTCACGTACGGATGCCTACATCGCTGGGGAGATCATCTTACAAGACAAAGCTTCATGCTTTCCCGCCTACCTTCTCGACCCGCATTCTGAGGATGGCGATGTCGTCGATGCCTGCGCAGCTCCTGGGAACAAGACTACCCACCTGGCCGCCATTCTACATGAACACAAGCCTGAAGTAGGCGCACCGGCCCAGACTATTTATGCGTTCGAGAAAGACTCGAGAAGAGCGCTGATCCTGGAGAAAATGGTCAAAATAGCAGGCTCCAAGGGCGTTACTCGTATCGCACAGGGCCAGGACTTTCTCCAAGTCGATCCCGCGTCGGAACGGTACCAGAATGTTGGAGCTCTTCTTCTTGATCCTAGCTGCTCAGGAAGCGGCATCGTGGGACGAGATTCGATGCCAGAAGTACATCTACCATTGTCGATGGAGAAGACGTCTAAAAATCAAGCATCGAAGGGCAAAAAGGACACTACCGATCGAAAGAGGAAGCACGATCAGATAGACCGCAGTGGCGTGCCCAGTATGATAATCCGGGATGATGACGGAAACGAAATCGTCGCGAAATCAGAACGGGACCTCGATGCGCGGCTAGATGCGCTCTCATCTTTTCAACTCAAGCTGCTGCTCCATGCATTGCAGTTTCCTAACGCCCGCAAGATCACCTACTCTACTTGCTCTGTACATGCTCAGGAAAATGAACATGTTGTAATGCAAGCATTGCAGTCTGACATCGCCAAAAGTAGAGGCTGGCAAATATTGCAGCGCAAAGAACAGGTACATGGCATGCGAGAGTGGCCCGTCCGTGGTGCACCTGAATTCTGTGATGGCAACGAGGCAGTGGCCGAAGGGTGCATCAGGTCTTACAAAGACGATGGCCAGGGAGTCATGGGATTCTTTGTGGCGGGCTTCGTCAGACCTCAGCGAGCTGACCCACCGACAGAAGATGAACAAGAACCCTACGAACGCGACGAGAATGGCATGATACTTCGAGATGTATTGGGTATGCCGGTGTTGAAGTCCACTGGTCGTCCAATCTCTATGGAAGTAACTAACGAGAGCTCCGATGTGGATGATGACGACCCTGGCCGCAGCCCTAGCGGCAGCCACGAGGACGGGAACGATTCGTCTGGTCTTGACAGCGAAGACAAGGGATCGTCCGGCGATGAGTGGAATGGCTTTACAGACTAGAAAAGGAATCGACATTGAACACCACGTGCTGAAGTGTTAAGCGTATCCGAAACCTTTCACCATGTCCTGTGAGTGGAGAAGCGGTCCTTATTTGTTCAGCATGGATGACAGCATCATGAAAATATTAAGACGAAATTGGTTCAGGTACCTCCATCAGCTAGCAAGGGTGTCGTTCTCCCTTGCCAAACGGAGTTGAGTCCCGAATTCCGTGTTGTCCGGTATGGCGTGGCGTGGCGTCGTCGCAGTGGGTCAGACGTTGTGCCGAGGCTTAGGCTACCGGGAACAAGCGTGTCGTTTTGTGCTTCCATGACCGAGAGAAGCCCAGGATCAGTTGAGCCTCAAATCCATGTTACAATGACCGTTATTAGGGGCACAGCTGCTTGCTGCTTCAAGACTCCGTATAGCGTTGCCACGGTGATTTGAAGTCACCAGGGCTCACTTTCAACAGAGAGACTTGCGGGCCTTGGACTACAGACCGTGTGAAGGTGAAGGCCTGCCAACAGTCTATTGCGCGCCGAGGCTGGTCGGCCTGGTTGCAAGAATGGGCTCGATAACGACGACAAAGGGTTCAGAGTCGTCCGACCGAGTCCGAAGAGACCCTCGACAGACGCGCTATCTCCGCCTTGCATCAGCTTCAAACCCGCTATTGGGGAGCTTCTGACGAGCAGCTCTTTACATGACTTCAGCTGCTGAGGTGGGTTTTTTTTCTTCTCTCGCTATCGGATTCCACTTGAGTCCGCGCCCGACTCATAACCCACCTTTCCGTCGGACGCCATCGCTCAAGCGCGCCATCATGGCTAAAGCCGCCCCGTCATTACGCCGTTCAAACGGTGTCTGCAGGGTTTATAGCTCGGTCTTTTTCGCCGCATGGTGGGAATTTGATTGGTAAGGCTGGGTGGGTTGTAAAGGGGGGGTGGCCTTGCTTGCGGCCTCTATCTATTGCGTATCGTGCTCAGGGCGTGAGCCTCGGTCGATTTGCAAAGTCATAGAACCTGATAGATAACTCAAGTGGGTTTTTCTCATCAACGTTTTCTGTAATAAATCCCTTTCCCTTGGTATTCTCTTAATATATAATACAGCACCAGGCCTCGTGTGCCTGGCCCGTCTCTGCTGTAATTGACTTCAGGTTTCACACGAACGGTGATATCCACGATTTCTGCACATCAACAGAACTGTCAAGTTGGCTATAAACTCCAACACGACTTGCATCTAAATACATATTGACCTGATCACACACCTATCTCCCTGATCATTTATCATGGCGACGGCATCCTCGTCCGCGTCAGTATCGTCTGCGACGATGACTGCACGCGAGAACGACATCGAATCTCTACAGGAGTCGTCCAAGGTTTCGTACTGGCGCCTCCTGACCGACCAGGCTGGTATCACGCCCGAAGTTCTCAGCCACCACTACGCCGGCGAGGGAACCCCTGAATCCCCATATCTCGTCGAATTCCTTCCCAAGGACCACTGGAACCCAATGACGCACTCTCAAGGCTACAAGTGGACGATTGCTCTCACCCAGGCCATGGCGACCCTGGCCGTTACCTTCGCCAGTTCAGCCTACAGCGGAGGTGTGCAGGAGGTCATCGTTCATTTTGGCGTCAGCACAGAGGTTGCGATCCTCGGCGTCTCACTCTTTGTTCTCGGCTTTGCTGTCGGCCCTGTCGTCTGGGCACCTCTTTCTGAGATGTATGGTCGTCAACATATTCTCTTTGTCACCCTTTTCCTGATCACGGCATTCCTCGCTGGCAGCGCCGGCGCGCAGAACATCGAGACGCTTGTGATTCTTCGCTTCTTCGCTGGTGCTTTCGGTTCTGCACCCCTCACCAACGCGGCCGGCGTCATGGCCGACATGTTCACCGCTGGTGAACGCGGTATCGCTACCTCCATCCTCGCCATGGCTCCTTTCCTTGGCCCTACTCTCGGTAAGTGATTTGTGTGTCGGACGTGATGTGAATCGACGCATGAGAATGCTAACATGCCACGTCAAGGTCCCATTGCCGGAGGTTTCCTTGGGCACGCTGAGGGCTTCCGTTGGCTCGAGGGCATGATGGCCATCTTTATGGGCATCCTATGGCTCGCTTGCACTTTTCTTTGCCCTGAGACCTATGCACCCAGATTACTCCGTGTCCGGGCCAAGCAGCTCTCCAGGCGCACCGGCAAGAAGTACATCTGCAAGCTGGATGCGGGCAAGCCGAAGTTGACCTTTGGCCAGAAGATCTCCATGGCTCTTCTCCGACCCTGGATCCTTCTGTTCAAGGAGCCCATCGTCCTCCTGACTTCCATCTACATGGCCATCATCTACGGCACCCTGTACCTCAGCTTCGCTGCTTTCCCGATTGTTTTCCAAAAGGGCCGCGGCTGGTCTCCTGGTGTTGGAGGTCTGGCCTTCCTCGGCCTGCTCGTGGGCATGATGGTTGCCGTGACTGGAAACATCCTCGATAACAAGCGATACATGAAGATCGTACACGCGCACGGTGGCATGCCTCCGCCAGAAGCTCGTCTGCCCTCTGCCATCATCGGTTCTGTCCTTCTACCGGTCGGTCTCTTCTGGTTCGCTTGGACCAGCGACCCCAGCATCCACTGGATTGTGCCGATCATTGGATCTTCCTTCTTTGGTGCTGGCCTTGTGCTCGTCTTCTTGTCCATCTTCAACTACCTCATCGACACCTGTAAGTTCCTCGCTATTCGACGTATGATGAAACCAACGCTGACTTATTCCTTCTTCCTCTTCTCAGACGTCATCTTCGCTGCGTCGGCCATCGCGGCCAATACTGTCTTGCGTAGTCTATTCGGCGCCGCTTTCCCTCTCTTTACCACCTACATGTACGAGGATCTCGGGCTCGGCTGGGCGGGTTCCATCCCGGCGTTCCTTTCCCTTGCCTGCGTTCCCGTTCCCTTCCTGTTCTGGAAGTATGGCGCCAGAATCCGTGCCAAGTGCCAGTACGCATCTGAGGCTGCTGCGTTCTTGGAAAAGATCCGCGAGAGCCAGGCTGCGGCCGCCAAACAGGCTGAGATTGCTCCCGCTGATAACGCTGTGGTCGCCCCGGTCGGGACCTCACCTGAGGCTTCATCAGAGACTCAAGAGAAGGAGGCCAACTCTGTTTGAAACGAATAACACCTGTATGCATGTCGAAAGACACCGGCGTTTTGGACTATAGAATATTGCAGCGCGATGGGAGCAGCATAATACCCCAAGGAACCACTTAGATCATAGACTTACTTCTCTTAATGTAATCACAATCAACACTTCAAACAAGGCATGTCCCTACTATAGCACGGCTCCCAAAAAGAAGAGAAAAAAAGAAAAACCGCGGTAATCAGAATTGGGAGGCGGCCAAACGGGCTTACAGCTCATCCATCCTTTCCAGCCTCTCCCTCAGCTTTTCCAGTCCAGGGACATTCGGAAGCTTAATCTGCCTGCTAGACTTCACCTTCTTCTGTCCCATCTTTGCCTTCTTGCTGTTCCCACCCTCGTTCCACGGCCGTACCTTGCCCTGCCAGACATCCATACCCCACTGCTTCATGCTCTTGGTGTCGAGGGCCTTTCCGGCAGGGTACGGCCAGATCTTGCCCGTTGTGAGTTGATGGACGGCACCGGCAGGGTACTTCATGGACCGCTGTTCTGTCTCGAGCCCGAGCTTCGCAGGTAAATCCGGGAAGTCGAGAGGATCGACGACGACAGTCGTCAGATCAGGCCAGGAAGCTGCGAAGTCGTGCAAATCGCGGCGCAGCTCTGCACGTTGCGAGGGACTGTTGCCAAAGACATAAATCATTGGCCACTGCCGCTTTTTGTTTGGGAAAAGCAAAGCAAGGCTGCAGCATTAGCATGGAGAGTTCGAAAAGGGGGTCGAACAGAGATTCAACTCTTGCGAACGGCAAAGAAAGTTTTTCCCACTTACGTCTAGCAGTTGCTGATGGTTGTATGGCGTGAGGTCAGTGATGGTAGGCCTCAGAGCCTCCAGCACGAAGTTCTCTATGCCGGAGGCTGCCTGGTTGTAGGTCTTCTGCTGCGAAGCCTGTCGGCTTCTACATTCGATGAACGGTCTGGCGTCATCCCCGTTCTCGAGCTCAGTGAATCCAAAACTGTATTCAGAGCGGTGCTTAGCAGCAACACTCTCAAACGCTGCGATGAAGTCCTCGTGCTTAGAAAGGAAAGCTGTGCATAGGCACACACCCCCATGGGTCATTTTGAACGAGTCAACCTGTGTAGGCTCAACTTCGCCCATGATCGGCTGCTGCATCCGTTGAACAAAGAGGTCGATCCTTAGCAAACTCATCAGCCACAGGCCTCAGATTGCAGTGATATTGCCACTGTAAGAAGTGAATACCCACTCTGAGGCTGACCGCGGGCCATGGTAGATGCTAGCATCGCGGTCCTTGTTGTAGAATAATACTCTTGGGAACGGCGGATCCTCAAGCCCTTCGCACAGCTCATCGCCTGCGTGACATTGATAGACGAGCTTTGATGCCACCGCGACACTTTCAATATGATCCCATTCCACTTGGAGATCCTTCGTCCTTTGATCGTTTGGGTCCTGTTCAGAAACGCTGTCAACTCTTACCTGTTGAATCACCTTTCAGTGCTACATGCCCCAAGAACGACTCTCACATACTGATATGACTGCGCCAAGAAGAAAAAAAGAAACGTTAGTCAACCTCACTGTAGGCCAATCCCTATTCATCTGTGATGATACTCACGTGCGACGAGAGCTGGTGGGCTGGACAGCGCATAGTCCAGCACCGCGTTGTCAACCAGGGTCCACGACCACGCAGTCTTGTTCAATGCACTGAGAAGCCCAAGCAATGGAAGCACCTTTTGCGCAAGATTTTCCATGATGACTGTCTGGCTGACGACGATGATGATAATGATTATGTCAAGTCGGCTAAATTCGACATGTCATTGATGTTTCAAGGGGAAATGTACTCCACAGGCTTAGCACAGCACATAATGCAGAACACGGCAGAACACGCCCATGATGCATTCTCTATGTAGATGTAGGTAGGTAGGTGTGTGGACATGAGCGACAACAGACATGGCGATTCACGAAAGGATCACTTCACCACAAGCTAAAAAAAGTCTCATCTCGTATGTATCTCGGTTCAACATCTAGACTTCCTGTAATAGCTAGTTGTAGGGCGTCGGCGACACTGCCAGGTGTGACAAGCATGTATCGCAGCAATGTAGAGTTCATAAGTAATCACTGAAACGGCCACCATGTCTTTCATAGACTTTTCTCATGCCTAGTCGTCATCTTCATCATCATCATCGTCTCGAGCCGCATCGCGACTTCTTGAGTTCTTCGTCTTCTCATTCCCCTTCCTCACCGAAATATTACAACCTTGTTCTTTGAGCGCTTTGGCGAGAGCACTGCTTTCGGTCATCCCTGGAAACAATTTGGCATTGTATGCCTTGAAGATATCGCTCGTGATGTCAGTCATCCGAGGGTACCGAACGCCGGATCGGGACTCTTCCAGAGTTGGGAGAGTAGAGACGCTGAATGACAGTCGATATTCTCCCGGAGTGCGACAAGAAAGGTCGTTGAAGGAGAAGAAGCATCCAAGCTCACCATGCTCATCGTTACCGACGAAGGGAACAACCGTATTCTCGCCCATCATACGTTTAGAGCGTAGCCCGTCCTGCTCCATATTCATGGCGTCCACTCCATTCTCGTCCAAAAGGGTACAGCACATGACATAACGATCGTAGTTCATATAAACCTCGATATCTTGCTTGGATAGGCCATCCCCCTCAATCTTGAGCTCAACGATAGGCGGCGGATCAATAGATCTTCTGTCTTTGTCCGCGAAGCCACAAGAGCGTGCTTGCTGAGGCTGTTGCCGGATCTTCAGGGTGAACCTTAGGTTGCGAACAAGGTGGGCTTTGTCTGGGCCGAGTAAATTCGGAACAACATCACGAGTTCGAAATCGGGGTCGAGCTCTGGGAGGCGATTGCTCTCGTGTCTTTTTAGCTGGCGGTAGCTGTGGAGAGAGAGATCCTGCCTGACGTTTGGACTGCGTTTCTGACCATCCTCCAGACGCCACTGACTGTTCCTTCGACGCCATAACTGTCGCGTGATATGAAGGAGGCCGAGATGGGTATTGGCTGTAGCCGGGAGGTGCGACGGCAACCTGTTGTGTCATCTCGGTGACGGGTCGGGGTCGAGGTTCATCATGGCCCGTGTTTTTATACGAGCCTCCGCGGAAACACATACCAGGCCGATTCTTCTCGTGAGGATTTTCCAATGCTGTGATATTCGATACTGGGCCTTGTGAATACGATTCTGAATCTACAGGCTGGTAGTTGGGTTCCACAGCGCTATAAGAATAAAGATAGCTTGAATGGTCGATTTCTCCTCGAGCTTCACGGAGTGGATACTCTAGAGGAATAGCAATCGGAGGTGGACCTGGGTGAGCCCAAGAGCTCAAGCTGGGAAGGCGTTGGAATTGGCCAGACGAGGGAGAGACTCGGGGTGCGACGCTTCCGCCTTGGTGCTCATGCTCACGTGGTGACCTCTGCCCATAGGAGCTCGGTAGTCCCTCGTAGCGTGCTGACATGCTGTGTGCCTGTAGTAATCATCAGCGTCGGCCACAGAAGAGGATGTCGTCGAGATGTGATCCTCAACCGAACACGGCAAGCCGAGTCTTGAGAGTGGCGCGCTTACTGAGCTTCAATATTATTGACCAGAACAGCCCCTATCAAGGTATCACCAATGGTCTTGGGCACTAGCTCGGTCACGTAGAGAGGAGGGCGTTGATCACCGATTAAACTACCTGGTTCCGGTCGTTGGCGTCTGTGGCATGTGCTGTTGGTGTCAATGGTCGAAAGATAGACGGTGTATTATTGGTGTTCAGGCAATGCTGAAGCGGGGGATGCCCCAAGACGTCCGGCAAAACTGGGTTGCGGCTTCGATCTCCGTCATGATGCCCTTAAGGAGGAAGAGTGGAACGCCGCCCGCCAGAGACCTGCACAATGAATCGTACAGGACGGTACAGGAAGGGCGTGATGATAGAGAGTACCCGTCAGAACAGGGATTGTTCTCGGGGTTGAAGAGAGAATTGGAGAGAGGAAAGGAGACGGGAAGAACTTCACAGGCAACAGAAGTTGGAGGGTTCCTAGAAGAACCTGAGTATTCTTAGCCGTAGGCTGTCAAGTTTCGACTCGCGTTGATAGCCTGCGAAGGTTAAGCTGGCGCAGATAGAGCCAGCTGCGTCCCCAGTAGCCACGAGAAACGGCGCTGCTATGTTGTGCTCAATACCGAATGAACAGAGTTTGTGTCTGTGAGGGAGGCAACGACTGGGCACTAAACTTCTTGACGTTGCAACACCACGCGATTATCGCATGAAGCTTACAAAAAGCCTCCGACAAGCGTCGTGCTGAGTGCGCTGAGTTGAGAGCGGGCAACGTCGAGAAAGATTACGAGTGCGCGTGCCACAGGTCACTTTTTGAGACAACGAGTCGACCCTTCGAAAAGGGGGGGTGCCACGGCAGCCCGAACTGGTGTTGCCTGGGGTCCTCATGTACCATTTAATGACGAAAAGACAGAATGTGGAAGGGTGCAGGCTTTCCTGGGTTGCAGCGCAATACAGTACCTGTGTGCCGCCGGGTATCCGCTCGCCTGCAGTTGCTCTAGTTGCGAGAGAACCGAGGACCAGGTTTCAGTCTGGCTCGAAATTGAAGAAAGAAGAGGCGAAGCTGTTGGCCACTAGAACCTGGAGACAATGCTGTGGAAGACTGTGAACCAGTCGAAAGGATGTCTGTTGAGCTGGCCGGCCCGCTCCCTGCGCAAATCCCGTAGCCTAAGTGCGGTTGAGCTTAGCTCAGCTGCAGCCGGGGAAGCCGTTGTCCTTGTCAAACTTGGATACGGGGACGTGCAAAGATGAAATGGAGACTTTGTACTAGAGTCACAGCGGAGGCTCACTTCAGCCTTCCAGGGATCTTGGGTGTTAATGAGCTGTTGGATGGGGAGCGATGGCGGAGAAGTCAATCGCGAAATGAAAAGATTGGCTAATCCCAATTTGCATTGAGAACAATCCTCCCTGAAGTTGGAAGAAAGTCAGTCAGATTTTAATGCGCCTTATCCTGGTATCGGTATGTGTGCTTAAGCGAGGGACGGACGGCCCTTGACATGCAAGCCACTGCGACTCAGCTTGGACATAAGAGGTAAAGAGGCGGTCGATCGCAGGGCCTCAGAGTAGTAGCATGAATGACCTTCGCAAGATGAACCTGAGTTGTCGAATACGCAAACGATGAGACGAGGGTCACAAGCGAGCGCAAGATTCCATGGAAATGAGCCAAACCAACACTCTTGGGGGGGGGGATGCCAGATCCACCTTAACCGCCAGCCACTTCACATATACGGGGGTGCCGCTGGCGTGAAAACCTGATCAAATCCAGATGGTTGCAATCGCAACTGGCAACAGAGAGCAGCCCAGATGACCATGTCGCAGAAGTTAGGTAAAGGTGGTAAAATGTGGGCACTCAGACTTGCCGATCGGAGCACTCGAGGGCGTGAGTATTTGTTGGTCTTCGTCTTACAACCACCATTTCTTCTTGTCCGACTCGTTTATCTAGCCAAATAGTTCTGTGGATACGATATTGTCTGCGAAGCTGTCTGCGAAGCTCTTTGGACTCGGGAGGCATGAGCATTTCCAATCACACTGATGGGCCAGCCAGCGTGGGCCAGGTGCACGACAATGCATTGATAGCTCATCATGCCTCCTTTTCAGCTGACAAGAATCTGTCCGTCGAGATGTGGCGGCCCGCGAAGCAGCTGGGACGTTCCTTGTCGTTGGATGACTGGAATGCTGCAGCCGGCAACCGAAACATCCTACTACGAATCCATTCAACCCTAAATCAAGCCTTTTCTCCTCCAAGCAGCAGCTATGACTTCTCGTTGAACCCTTCGCCTCAGGCAATGGTGTTTCTGGAACTGACGGACCTCGCGGTCGGAGAGGGCCGTCCCCGGAGGTTGGTGCGGTGGTAACAGACGGAGCAAATATGACTCCGGTGACGGTGGGTAGGGGCCACAGTTGAGTTTGCCCGCAACGCAAGACGTACAAGGTATGACCTGTCAAAAGTGGTGAGGCGTAGCGTCGGCTTGAAATGACTGCATGCAAGCGAGAATCGAACCAAAGAAAGATGGGGTTTTGGCGGTGGCTGACCAACAACGAGGTATCCATACTGTTGCTGGCCTTGGGAGGGCCAAGGGCTTCGAAAACGATTGGCAATCCTGAGGCAACAGCCCGCATCACGAGACATGACACGTGTAATTTATGCACGTTTGTGCATTGTGGTGCATGTTCCCGGCATAACTCCTTCCTGGTGCGGCCTCAAGATCCGTGGACCTCACAGGCTAAAACTGCACGTTCCTGATCTTACCGAATCGTCGATCACGAACATGACCTGACTCGGAGTGTGTTGCGTTGTGAGTTGTCCCACTGCGCACGCCAGTGTGATGTCTATACTTCGTAATGTCTCGCCTGCCTTGCAGAATCGTTCTCTCTTCTCTCGAAACGCGATAACGAAGAAAGGAGTTCTGCCGACACAACCCAAGGTATACATGTAGGTACGGTTTCACTCTAATGCGGCAGCCTTCAATCAGCGAGCCTTTAAACGCATCCTCATGCTCAGACTTAGCGGAGATCCCCCTTCGCTTCTTCTACTTCTCCCACTCCGTCGAAAGGGGTGTGCTCCCTCCACAGCCCGAGGCAGCACTTGTCATATTCCCATACCATGGGTGGTAATCATGATAGCTACAGAATAATTCCTTCCAGAATCAAAAGGTTCTGCCTGTGAGTCCCGGCCCTTGGGACGCCTACGGTACTGCCACCCTCTGGTCCTTACCGAGTTCTAGCCTGCCCTGGCCGACAAGCACCAGGGACAATCTCCACACGTGCAGCATCACAAGAAAGAAAATGATATCATCCCTTTCAGAGTGCCATTGCAAACCAGAGCCGCGGCAATGATTGAACAAGATCATGTTGGGCGCAGGGTGTGAAGTCGTAGTTCCTGTTCCATCCGGGAGACACAATCCCGGGCCGCAATCCGTTTGAGTGGTCGAGTCTCACTGTCCCCGCCTCGCACATGCACATGGGCGACACTTTTGTTTTGCCTGAATTAAGACAGTTGAGTTGTCTCGCTGACGTTAACTACGCCGAGCCTCAGACCGATTGAAGTCGCAAGCCCTTAGGATAAACGTCCTGTATCACCAACTGCCGAGACAACCGGCTGCCGAGACACGTCCAATACCCAAGTACCGTCAGAAATTTTAAGTTTCGCCATGAGATTGGGACTAATAAGTGGCTTTATACCGGCGGCTTCCCGAGGGAGCTCGGTGCATTCCACGTTGTGTCTCCAGGCGAAAAGCTCAGACATGTTGGAGCTTTTCACCACGTCAACCCCCAAGCTGAATGTGTGATATACAACACTGATCAGAAAGAGGATTGACGACCCGACTTGAACTGCAACGAAGGCAAGCCAAGCCCACCTTACTTGAACGAATGTTTCAGTAATCAGAGTCTGGCCAACTTCCGCGACTCCTTCCCTTCGCATACTGTCCCTCGTCAGCAAGCCAGATTCAGAACTTGCCTGAGTTGTCATTGAAGAACGTACAAGTCTGTGACTGCATCAGAAACCGCGATCGCAAGCAACTCCATATTGTGCCAGACCTTCTTGTCAGCCTCTTCGACTGTCATGTTAAATTCGACTCCAGCGAACATCTTCTGGGAAATCCCGCGACTAAACTCATTGAAAGGGGCTTCATCGGTCCACATGGTCGAGAACCCGCCCTCAAAGGCATTTCTCAACTTGACATCGAGGCGCCGGTAATCATACGTGTTGAAAATGGAAAATTTGCTCTCGCCATCCCGAGATAAGAGAGTGAAGTTCCGCAAAAGGACCTCTTTGTTCAAGGAGAGTCCGAAGCCGTAGCCCTGGCCATCACGCACCTCCGTGTTCGTTGCGAGAAACTTGACGTTTGGCGTCCCGTTTTCGACCGATACATTGTATGTGTGCACACAGAAATGCCAGAGAAGTTCAACAGCTCGATACTTGTGGTTCTCGTCCTCCTTGTCGGAGTTGGCATTACTATAGATGGCGAACCACTGAGAGACCGTAGCTCGCAATACATCTGAGTTGTTCGCATGTGCTAAAGATTCTCTGAAGCGCGGGAAGCTGCTGAGCTCGCTCTCCATGAAACCGGCGCTGCCGCCGAGATTGGGCCAAGGAGACGTGAAGTTGAGAATATTGTACTGCTGAACACCAGCTGTGATCGACCAAGGATCGGCAAGATAAAAGTCCCCTTGCCGGGGTAGAGTCAGAGTTGCATACTGCTCAATGTTGACCATGAGGCCATTTCTCGACGTGATATTGAGCTTATTAGTGATGTTCCGCATATCGTAACACAGAGCCAGAGAACTGACAGTCTTCCACCGGCAATTACCAGAGGAGCAACTGGGTCCGTCTACTGGCCACGGTTGATCCGCAGGCTGATAAACAGCCTGGAAGGCTACATTCTCGATCCCGTCTGGAGCATCTGCGTTGAGGCAGTCAGATTCTGGCAAGGTTGAGCTAGGCTATTTGGTATAGACCTACTGCTTACAGTTGCGCCGCTGTGCACAACTCCGTTCACAGAGTCCTTTTCGCCGTACGCAGTGCGAATCATAATGGAAGCTCGCGACTCAGAGTCTGCAACTAGTCGTGTTGAGTAGGAGACGGCCGATTGGGTGATGGTAGAGGTCGCCAGGCCAGTGACAAAGACCAAGGCGGCCGCCATACCAAGGAGGCTAGCTAGTCGTCAGCTCAACAGGAATCGACTCAATGAGGCCAAGAAATGAAGCATTACCCTCCTCTTCCTCGCAACACCATCAACAAGCTTCCCCAGGGGCTTCTACTGGCCTTGTCGAGTACTTCCAGATCAGAGAGGCAACGCTGCTGCGAAGCGAAGTGATTCCACTTCAGTTGGGAAATGGCTTCGGAAATGACTATTACCGTTACCGCCCGAAGAGCAGTGGTTATCAATGCGACAACTGTATTCAGAGTGAGTCCAAGTGGCCATTCTGGCAACGGCTGGTTGTTGTATCGAGTGAGGAGTCCGACGAGCCCGACGAGCAAGGCAGTGGCTACCATGCACCAGATTGCTTCAGGGACCCAAGCTACGATATGTCGTTGCAGGCTTGCGTTTCTCAGTCTTCTTGGAGGGTGTCTGTTCCTGTCGTTCTGATCGTCATTGAGACTCGGTTGTGCATCGAGGGGGACATCCCTTGACTTTGCAAGCTTCTCGTTCCTCAAAGCCATGGCCCTACTCTTGGTTTCAGATCTCTATCCATTTGGCAGACTTGGCCCAAGTGATATATCAGTTCTCGAAACCGTCCTTTTGCATTCTGGAGGAAATGTTGACATGCCATTGTACCCAGCGACCCACACTCAATGACTGACAGATCCGTTGCTTTCCTCAGCAATCAATCGCAGCTGATTCCATGGTCCCGTGACTGGAGGCTTCAAGAGAAACATAGAGTCAGAAGTACGAATGTGTTCGTCCCGCGTTTACATCTAGCCGTGCAAACGGAGGTAATGGATCACACACCAAAGCCATGGTAAGTGCTATGCGAGCGAGGCAGCATTGTTTCGTGATGCAGAGCGAACAAACCCCCATTCAAACACGGCTGTGGCACATCGGCAGTCAGTCAAAATTATGTTTTCATACGCTGGTGAGAAGATGGGAGTATTATGCCAGCTGGATATGCTATGCCTTGAAAGGGTCTGACGGGCGCGCCACGGGTCTGATGTCAGGTCAACCGATGACTCTAGGTCTTGTTGATGATTCGAGCGATGACGAGAGAACCCCTGTGACAGTTGTCGCACGACTCAGTCCAGGCTGGACAGATAAAAGGATAAATGTTCTGAATAATCAATTCAAGATTATCAGGTCAAGGATGAGAGCTCAATAGCTGGGCATGGTAGAACAGCATCTTGGGCGACAAAATGGCCTTTGTTTGACCCAACCCCTTCCAACCAGAACCCTGCTTAAGGAAGTATTACTATTCGAATCTCTCGCTTCCTCGCGTCGCTACCTAATTTATCGGGGTTTCTAGCTCGACATACCTTCTCAATGAGTTTGTCTCGAAACCGAAGCCACAAACAGTTTCGACCAGGTCATTCTGGTGCGTGATGAGGCACTTCACTCACTCACACCGACAGGCGACGGTAAGTTGACGAAGCCGCCAAGCTTTCCCGACGGCAAAGGCACAGTGCCGGCTAATTTGCCATTTAGGTTGAAGGGATTCGTCACGGGGAGCGGAGAGTCAAAACTCAAAAGCCAAAAGTCGGTAGGCTGCCGAGTCTATTGAATGAGATATTCTCGGATTGCCGAATCGGGTGTAATACGCGATACACGATAGTTTGAAGTCCCGAGCCTACTTGCTGCTACTTATTGGTTACTGGTCGGAGTACTCACACACACACACACACGCCACGCCATTCCTCACCTCACAGTCCAAGACTCCACACGATCTAGTTGTAGTATTCATTCCCCCACACTCACACATCTATACCACGCTCTTTCGGGGTCCTGGAACGGTATCCCGGATATCCATCCATCGACCTCAATAGGATACTCCGCCCTTCTAGAAGCACATCCGCTGGGCTATAATTATTTCACAAAAGGCTCGGCGTTGTCTTGTGCGTTTCTTGGACAAACCAAGAAGCAACATCCGTCATCACCAACATGACTGTCGAAGAATACCCCTCTTTCGTCCTTCCAACACTTCGCAGTGGCGTCCCGGCCTCGTCTTCCGATCCAGCAGCATCTCAACAAGCCGCTGCCACCATCGTTGATGACTGGGCCAGCCAGATCAATTCCTTGTTGCTTCACAATGATGAGCCAGATCTTTCTGCTCTCTTTCACCCAGAAGGATGGCTTCGCGACAGCCTAACCATGACCTGGGATTACAGGACCCTGCACGGCCGGCCCAGTATTGCGCAGTACTTCAAAGACCACAATGCCAAAGTTCAACTACGCAACATCGAACCACGGAAAGTCGGCAGTGGCCAGTCTTTTGCCCCTGAGGTTGTGAGACGGGCTCCAGATGTCGAGTGGGTGCAGAGCATGTTCAAATTCGAGACGAGCATGGGCACTGGTAAAGGCTTGGTCACGCTTGTGGAAGCAGAGGGCGGTGGCTGGCAGGTCTACACGTTGAGTCTCATCATGCAAGAATTTGAGAGTTACCCCGAGAGAACCTACGAAAACCGGCCTCACGGCGGCGATAATTCCTCGCGCGAGGGTCCGGTTGGTGGTGCGTGGAAGGAGTTCCGTGAGAAGCAGCAACAATTTCTCAACGAGAACCCAACTGCGCTCATCGTGGGAGCCGGTAAGTCCTGTTTCCTTTAGAAAGAAATTCCGCATGTCGGGCGAGTTCCTGATACATCGCGTAGGTCAGGCCGGTCTTGACCTTGCAGCTCGCCTTAACCAGCTCGGCGTGTCTAACCTCATCGTGGATCGCAACCAACGCGTCGGCGACAACTGGCGTTCTCGGTACAAGACGCTCGTTCTCCACGACCCTATCCAGCTCTGCCACATGCCCTACCTTCACTTCCCACCAACATGGCCTCTTTTCACCCCCAAGGACAAACTGGCTGAGTGGTTCGAATCGTATGCCAACCTGATGGACCTGAACATCTGGATGGGCATCACTGTCCGCTCCGCGCGTTTCAATGAAGATGCCGGCTCCTGGACTGTGCAGTTGCAGCTGGCAGA
The DNA here is from genome assembly GCA_008271525.1 of Sarocladium brachiariae. NCBI lineage: Eukaryota > Fungi > Ascomycota > Sordariomycetes > Hypocreales > Sarocladiaceae > Sarocladium > Sarocladium brachiariae. The sequence continues at coordinate 3,414,656 of RQPE01000001.1, forward strand.
CGGCAGCACAAGGGTGATGAGGCCGAGGTATTTCGTGCTGGCCACTGGGCACTCAGGAGAGCCTCATATGCCGCGCTTGGAAGGCATGGACATGTTCTCAGGAACAGTGTATCACACCAGCCAGCACCAGAACGCAGCGGACTTTGGAGATCTGTCGGGCAAGAAAGTCGTCGTCGTCGGCACCGGCAACAGCGGTCACGATATCGCGCAGGATTACTATCAGCACGGTGCCGACGTCACGATGATACAGCGAGGTGCGACGGTTGTTGTCCGGGTACACGACGGCATCATGCCAGGCGTCAAGGGGCTCTACGATGATCAAAGCCCCCCAACGGAGGATGCTGACATCTTCTTCTTCAGCCTCCCCTGGAAGGTCAAGTTTGCCCTCGACGCCTTCCACACACTCGCTTGGCGAGAAAAGGCTGCCGATCTGCTCCAAGGCTTGGCTGCCAAGGGTTTCGCAGTCCGGTTCGGTTCCCGCGGCGAAGGCATCGAGAAGCAGTACTTCACCGTCGGCGGAGGCTACTACCTTGACATCGGATGCAGCCAGCTGATTGCAGACGGGAAGATCAAGGTCAAGCGTGACGAGGGTGGTGTCACGGGTTTCGATAGGCACGGCGTGATGCTCGCTGGAGGGGAGAAGATCGAAGCGGATATCGTGGTTTTGGCCACAGGCTACCAGAACATGCGGGGCACGGCCAGGAAGATTGTTGGTGACAAGGTCGCCGATCGATTGCAGGATGTCTGGGGTCTCGACGAAGAGGGCGAGATGAAGGCGGTAAGTTGCCTCCCCCCCCCCTTACCTCTGTCCGTCAGAGCCAAAAAAGCGTTTTCACTGACACAGGATTGATTCAAAATTGCAGATGTGGCGGTACAGCGGTCACCCGAACTTCTTCTACATGGGCGGAAACTTCCTCTTCTGTCGCTTCTACAGTCGACTTCTGGCGATGCAGATCAAGGGGATCGAGGAGGGTTTGCACGTTCCCCCAAGATAAAAGACAAATGTTTTCACTGGTCGACAAGCAGCCGTCGATGAGGTCAGTCCGATGACACACTAGGATTCGCCTTTCCCTATGCAAGAGAGCCTAATCAGTAGCCAATCCTATGGTACACGTATTTGCCTCTCGTCACCAGTCGTAGCCCGTCATTTAAACGTGCGTCAAGCAAGTTGAAGCAGCGCCACCCAAGCCCGTTTGGCTTCGTCCATGACGCCCCAGTATCTATGCGTCGAATGGAAACTTCGAGATCCATCCATTTATGTCAGAAGCGCCAGTTTCCGTGTCATCCCGCCTTTGTCTCAGGAAACTTTTCCAATCTTCCGCTGGATGGCTTCCTTTGAGGTGTATTCCTCAAACCCACCAAAGATTCCCATGCCTGTATTCCGGTCCAAATAGTTTTTTTAATAAAAAAAAAGAGTGTTGCTAGTGTAGAGTATGTCATGGCAAAGGGATGTCCATGCGACTGAGGGTCAGCCTATTACAAGGATGTAAGTATGAGGGAATATATGCTCGAAAAGCCGAAGTGAGGCTGAAGTCATGAGAAGGGTATCGAAGCAACGCTCGCTAAAAGAAAATCTAAGAGAAAGATGAGCCTCAGCCGAAGGCACGGAAAGTAAAGTGTCGCAAGGCTCAAGCAACCAAGTTGAGGACGACGCAGGCTACAATCGTGGCAATTGCAATGGTCCCGAGCGGGTACGTGATGCCACTTGCACTTTCTTCCTCCTCGGGCAGGGTGCCGTTGACGAAGTTATTGCCACACATGGTATTGAGTTGCCTGGCAGCGCCTTCATATGTTAGGGCGATCAGTTGCCGCCTGTCTGCCGCGGCAGCGTGGAAAATGCCCATGATTTCCTGGTTACACCATGTGCAGGATGGCGTGGAACTGCCGGGCATCGTCAAGTTGTACGGGAGGAAGTAGAGGTATGTGTCCGATGGAGTCGAGGTATTGGTGACTGCGGTCGCAAAGCAATAATTCTCCGTGGTTGGGTCCTGAAGACAGCTGGCTGCGTAAAGCATTTCGTACGCCATGAGACCACGATACGCCTGCATAACGGTGACCAGGCCATTTTCCCATTCCGACTCACAGTTGGACGACTGTGTGAGGTTGCGCGCAGCATCCTTCATGAATTTGCTGCATGTGTCAACATTTGCCTTGCATGAGGCATCTAGAACCCTGACAATGCTGACAAGTTGTTTCTGCGCTTGGAAGAAGCCAGAAGAAGTCTACCACGAGAGGGGGTTAGCCTGTGGAAATATGTGAAAGTTGGCAGACGAGGGAGTTTCTTACTTGGAGCAACATGGAGAAAGGGTAGCAGCTTTGGAACTCGGAACTCCCCAGAAGATTTTCAATGAAATTTGGACATGAGTTATCGTCATCAGGGCCTTTGAACTCTGAGGCAATGTTGCCATCGAATGCTGCTGGGAGTGGGGACGGTGCATCAGTTGGCTCTGATACAGTGACCGACAACTCCAGAGTTGATGTGCGTCCTGAGGACGAGTCTGTTCCTTTTCCTGTGGTCTGTACACCAACGGTAACGGTCTTCGTCACGTCTCTCGTCACGGTATCCGTATCCTTGTCGTCTTTACTGTTGCTGCTGCTTGCTTCTTCGTCGTCCTCTTCGTCTTTCGCTCTGACCTTGAGTTTCAACTCCTCCTCAGGTTGCGAGGACGGAGGCCATCGGGTCAGCGTTGGGGCAGGATGGTGCTCTACAACGATGGTCGAAGCCTGGGTGGGTAGAGGCCCTGCGAGATCCGAAAGTGACTGGCGGTGGTCTGCAAGCGCCGGGGAAGTGAGACAAGCGAGGCCAGCAAGAAGAGCGACGCCAAATTGGATCTGTGACTGTCTCGGGCGAGCTGTGGTACGGGCAAAGGTTGTCATTGTGTCGGCACTTTGGGTTTGGGGAATGCGGGCCAACAACAGCCCGTGGAATGCAAAGTCGAACCCCCACGAACCGCCTCCTCAATCACGTCCGCGACGGGCTGCGTTGACTACTTCGAATGCAAATGAAGGTTGTGATTAACGAGTGGATAATGATTTGGTCGGTGACGATCTTGAGTACCTGGAGGTAAAGATACTGCTGCAGTCGAAAGCGAAGGGACGAGTCGAAGATCGATCTCTGGTGTGTTTTTGCCACCGATAGACGTAGTCGGTGATGCAGAGTGGAAGAATAGGAAAACGGCGAAAGTGCCAGATGAAGAACCAAGCCAAAGGATCCAACCCCGGTCGCTCTCGAAGAGAGGCGTGATATTAGTGTCGGAAGAGCCAATATTGGCTGGAGGCTTTGCAGGCCAAGCGGAGGCAGGGCCCCTGCACCAGGACCAGGTCTTCGACAACGCCATGCCTGGCCGGGTGGGAGTGGTGTGGAGTAAGCAGATTCGGCCGGTGGTGTGTCTACATATTCTTACTTGGTTGGGTTGTAACGTCGAAAGGAAATGATGGATTGCGGTGGTGTTGACTCTGCGCCTACGCTCAGGGCAGGGCGTAGGGTTGGTGACTAAGGTTAGGCGTGTGTGCATGGCAAAAAGCAAGCCCCATCAGCGTCGTCGCGTCTGAACTCTTCCCTCACTCGTTTCTTTCTTTCTTTCTTTCTTTCTTTCTTTCTTTCTTTCAGTCAACCAACAGTACGAGATCACTATTCACAAGCATTGCTCCTTCATTGACGCAGGAGTATCTATCTGTACGTACAGTACTAATAACCAGTGCGATGCTTTGCATCTTACATCCACTGTTGGCAGCAACCAACACAAGCCTTGTTCAGACAACGGACGGGGGCATGCTCCTTACTCAAGCCCTTTTACCCACCGTCAGCCCACCCATCCACACCGTTGACTGCGTTTCTCCACCTTGGTGCTCTAGCCAGGGGCAGACGGCGCCGCGCGGGGGGCTTGCTGGTGCTTATGCATAAGGAACCAGTGGCTTTCACAAATTCACCTTGGTAGGCAGGGTTCGTTGCAGTGGTACAAAGATGAAATTCTTTCCCGATGGGCTTGCCGACCTAATTACCTCCTAGGGTCTACCCAAGTCAGTGTTTTGCTTCGAGTATGTGACTGGGCGTCGGTCGCTTGTTGCAACACCATCGACTGTCGGCCCAGTTGGCAGCCAGTCACAATAAACGCCTCAAGGAACCGGCTTGGATGGATAACGTGGATCTTGGGGCAGGGTATTCATACCGAGTACATGTGTCAAACCGTGTAAGCAATTCACAACAGACGACATGGATGGCTGATGTTCATGCGGCCACCGGCTGGCCCCTTGGCCTTTTCTGGCATATGTCCCACGAGGCCATCCCCTAGAGCATTGCTAGTAATTAGTATGTTGCCCTACCCAGTTGCATGTTAAAGCTGACAAGGACTCAGCGGGTCCATTCATCCTCTCAAAGGTTGCGCCAAGGCCAAGCGAGTCGATAGAGCGTCTAGACTCTCATGGCGGTAACCACACCAGCCAACAGTTATCGATCGTGATGCGATTTGGAACGATAGAGGATGCCTCACCCTTGATAGCCAGTTTGTTCTCGAAGTCGCTTCATATTGCCCGGATGAGAGCAGCCTTCTATACTATTTAGGCATATAAGCGATTTCCCGACTGAGAGGTGTTCACAACAGGCGCAGTGGCCAGCAAGATCGGGGAACAACAAGCTACAAGTAGCAGGAGCACCCCAACTCCTATCATCACGCGATGTGCACATAACAAGAGCCATTGGACAACTTTTGCTGTCGAAAGGGGCGGCTCACAAGGTTGAACCCAGCGATCGAGAGAGTCTGCTCTAGCGTCGTCATCCCGGCTGAAAAACAAGATATTATCAGCTGGCTAGATGGGGATGCAAAGAAAACTCCCTCGATCACACTTTGTTGATAGACCACTTTCCCTAGCCCATAAGCCCAAGATGCAAGGACATTCTGGTGGTGTGGAGCGATCCTCTCTTCCCGCCGCTCTACAAACGCGTCGTTAACTGATAATCGATAAAGTGTAAACGGCGTGGCCGCTTTGGCATGCGAATGCTGATGATTGGGCACAAACCTCCGTTTCTACATGGATAAAACAAGGGATATCTGTAATTCTGACAAGTACTCATTTGTGGTGTGTGGCGGCCGACCCTCAGGTGAGGCATTGAGTTCAATTGTTGACTCGCCCGAAGCTCGAATTATGCACGACCTGAGCTACGATGAAAGCTTGTGCTAGGACCAGCATGGGCGGTGGCGATCCGATCCCAGAGCCGCGACCGACGATACGAGAGAGAGCCCACTGGTTGTTGGCTGAGGCCAGCATGCTTGCCAATACTTCCGATAGATCTGGCTTCTTGATCGTGGCTTTTTGCGGTTGGTCTGTCTTTGGCCATTACATACTGTACTTGCGGAGTATCTTTACTGTACCTACAAATAGCTCACTCGTGGGTGATCATCGGCCCATCACGACGGAGCACGCAACCTTCAAAAAAGAAAAAAAGCCTCTGGGAAGTACCGGATCAGCGCTTTGGACCTTCACACGGCCCTTCACAGCCCAATGAAAGGCAACGTCCCCCTGCCAAGCCAGGCGCTGGTGTCTGCATCAGGTCCACCATTTGAACCGTTCTTCGGATTTTCCGGCTCTGTTGTTGGTGGCCTTAGATTCATCCCTATCATCATGATGCACGCAATTTTACGGCCCTTGCAGCCTTTGTCAGAGACTTGCACGCACTGCATGACACGCCTTTCTTTGCATCTGTCCCCTATGGTGGCCCAATTGATGCTTCCGTAGTCGGCGGCAATCAAATCCAGGCTCGACTCCAGCCAATCAATCGTGCATGGCAACTTCATTCATCAGCACTTGTTATCGTGGTTCGGCCAGCAAGTACATCGGGAACGCTCAATGCTACCGAGCCGTGTTCTTTTCCCTGAAAATCCTCCAAGGGTTCACTCTCCACGCGAAATCTGCCCACGAGGCCCTTTGTTTCGTGGTCAAGTACTTTTGCTGTCATGCGCTGTGGTCTCACGTAGAGGGCGACGACGATCCATCCAATCATGCATCTGCAAAGGAACGGGCGCTTCGTTGCTTTCATCTACCTTGTTCCATGATTTCGGTGATTTGGCCTGCTTGGCAAGCCACAGTATGCGGGCGTCGCGGCATTTACACCTTTGACTTTAGACCTGAATGGTGCGAGTCGACAGATCTTGACTTCGTCTTCAAGTTTCCCACTTTGCGTGATGAGGGGTGACTGTTCCATCGGTCTTCACTGATACAACCTCATTCGTCCGGAACACGAAGATCATTCAGATCCCACTGCAGGCAAAGAGAAGACTCGGCAAAGTTGCCGCTTCAGGTGGAACGAGAAATTCAGAGTCCTCATGTCAGTTCAGGGTCCCGTGCGAGTGAGCACTGAAGCTAATGGGGATACAGAGGTGCTCTGATAATGCCTTGTAGATGCGGTGCAGGTGCCCAAAGGCTGTCTGCGCATGTGTCTTCTCAATGAGCGTCTTGTTTATCAAGTTCTCGTCCTAGTCCAAATCGCATCTTGAAACGTTCAAATAGGATCGACATGACTATGCTTTACCCAAAGTGATGGCTGGATGCCATACCGGGGGGGTCTCCTGCTAGAGTCTGTCGTCGTTCTCAAGTTCGCGGAAATCAAGACATGTGTCAGAGGTCAGGGATCACTTGCAAACCCCACGATACGGAGTGTTTTGAACCCCCGTCTGCACGTAGTAATTATTAAGGAAAGTCTCGAAATGATAGGGGGCCGTCCTACCTGAGACAGGATGTCAGGCGACCCTGAGCAAACGGCATGCATGTGTCCGCTGCGAAGATCCGAAATACCTCAAGCTCTCCGACCCCGTGTGTATTATTTCCATGTAAAGCCAAGAAGAAAGAGAATCGAGTCTCACTCTCGACAAAGAAGTCCAAAAGTTGCACGAAGACAGGCGCAGCCGGCCTCCCCAGTGGATTATTGATTTCGGGTCGGGTCATGCAGAAGTTCGTGGCTTGAACGCCACGCTACTCTTGTCATTGTCGTGGAGATTTGCCAACAAGCATTTGCTCCCAGGATATCGCAAGAGTCTTCCAGTTGCTCTCGTCGGCCATCATTGATTGATCAAGCGAGGAGACTGGGTGGGAGAAAAAAAGTCGACTTCAGTGACTTCGATGCCTGCCTACAGACATCTTTGCGATGCATTCCTGAATAATAATCATCAAGCAGCAAAAAGACGAGGCAGTCTCTCAGACCCGGCGCAGACTACATGTTAGTCTTGCCGTGCAAGGATCGAGAAGCATGTCAAGATAGTGAGTAATTGAGGGTCACCCCGCGCGGCTTTCGTGGGACTTGGTGGTACTAAACCAATATGTTCAACTCTGAGATTGGGTCTTGGGTTATTTCATCTGTGATGAATGGGACAGGCTGAGTGATCAGTACTATTCGACCAGTGAACTCTTGGTCAGGTCTCTCGCTACTAGGTAAAGTACATACATAATTACACGTAAGTACCAAGACCCTAATGTTTCTCCAGTCTTCCATCCACGTCCGCCTCAGGTTTTCTAAGGTACGCAAGGCCCATCTCCCAGACTGGCCGGTTGTCCGTAGCATGCTTCATCAGATAAAAATCACTTTCTTTTTTCTTCTTTATCTTTTAAAAACGCAAAAAAAGCCCTTTAGTCTGTGTGAAAGTTTTATAATCAACCGACGGCTGCTGCCTGGCTCAGGTCTATCCACCACTGTTGGCGCCATTTGACGTTGACGGGTTTTGGCCACGTTACCTAAGCCCAAGTTCGCCTCATCACACGAAGCCTCATCACTCTGTCAAAGACGGACTTCATCGACACGTCATCTCAAAAGGCTTCGCTATAATTCTGTTTCCGCCCTCGTCGGGATTTAACGAAACAAGAACTTGATTAACCTGGGGGTTTGCGACAAACACCACCACCCAGTCTCAGTCTCAGTTTCCATCTGTGGGGGCTTGGCTGCACATAGCTTTCCATTAATCATGCATCTCACGACAACCACCACTCTTCTCGCTCTCCTCACGCTGCCCCTCGGCGCCCTTTCTGCCCGTCCCAAGAAGGATGCCATTCTCCTCTCCCAGGTCGAAACCCTGACCTTCCGCGGCAACGGCGCCAAGACCACGTCCCGCCGCGTCGCGCCAATCCCACAGCTCAAGTGCGTCTCGAGCCGCAGCATCTGCAACCTCTACCAGCCGGATGTCCTTCGCTGCACCAACCAGGGCTCCTCGTACGGCGACGAGGACATCGAGTGGTCATGCACTGCTTCGTTGCCTCGGGAGCTGAAGCTGGGCAGCACCGAGGTCATTTGCGAAGGGTACAGCTCGCCTGACGACCCCTACGTCCTCAAGGGGAGCTGCGGCGTCGAGTACACGCTCGTGCTGACCGAGGAAGGGGAGGCGAGGTATCCGGATCTTGCCAAAGGAGGCTGGTTCAGCAATGGGAGGACGACCGGCGATTCTGGAACCCCCTGGCTCTTCATCTTCCTCTTCCTTGCCATTGTAGCCTGGATCGTGTACTCGGCTCGTGAGCGTGCCGCAGGCCGTGATCCTGTCCGTGGAGGACGTCCTGGTTGGGGCGGAGGTGGAGGCGGCGGCGGCGGTGGTTGGGGTCCCGGTTGGGGTCCTGGCTGGGGTCCTGACAATGATCCTCCTCCGCCATATCCAGGCTCCAAGCCATGGGCTGACGTGCAGACAGGATGGAGGCCGGGCTTCTGGAGTGGCCTCGCCAGTGGTGCGGCTGCTGGCTATATGGCAGGAGGCAGGAGGAATAACAATGATCGCCATGGAACCAATCGATTCGGCGGCAGCCAGGCCTCGTCGTCTGGGTCTAGTTCATTTTCTTCTGGTTCTCGACATCAAAGCACCGGGTTTGGGTCAACGTCACGGAGGTAAAGTAGTGCGACAACCACAGTTCGACTTAAAGATCAATGCCAGACCCATGTAGCAAAGACATGATTTGGTATATTCTCTACCGAGTACAGTGTATTGTATCCAACGCCGCCCCCCCATAATTCTCATGCGCCCCAAACTTCAACGCTCTCTCGTCATGTTCGTACAATGGCGACGTCGATCAGACCCAAACCTCATACTCGTGCACTTTGGATTCTGGCTCGCAATGATGTAGCCATTGTCAAGCTGAGCAGTCAGATCGCAAAGAAAGCAAGGCTGCCTCCCACAAACCCTTCTCCAACTCCCTCTGTCGCATTGTGAGCCGCTCGGGGCATCTCTTACATGTGAACAGTGGTCAGGCCAGACCGTGTTCTGTATAGACAATACATCGCTGTATATATAAATATATATTGATTTAGAAGTGGATCGACATCACGTCCATCTTATCGAACGACCGGGCACATGATGGACACTTTCGCATCCTGTTGCTGATGCGGTCGTCAATGCACTCCTTACAGAAAAGATGGCCGCACGTCTTCAAAGCGGTGCTCTTGAAGTTGTTGCGGCAAATCGAACACAAAGCAAATGCCTAGTCTGGTTAGCTGCTGGTCGGGTTCGTTTGCAAGATTTGAAACCTACGCGAAGATCCTCCTCCTCCTTAGAGGTATTTCCCATCGCCTTGGACTTCCAGTTGTCGCGATCCTTTTGCATATGTTCCAGTCGCACCTTCATCTTTTCAACTTCAGCCTCTTGAATCGTGCATCGCTCCCTTGCGGCAGCTGACGCAGAGTCCTTGGATTTGAGCAACGCTGTCAGCTCGGTAACTTGCTTATTCATCGCATCGTTGCGGCGGCTGGCGTCGTTGCTTAAGGCCTCCAGCTTCTTGTTCTCATTGACCAGTGCCGTGTTGGTCTGCTTCAAGTCGGCCATTTGCTTCTCGAGATTGGCTAACAAAGACCGGGTGTTCGCTTCTAGATCCTTCAACTGAGCAATGATTTCGGCGCTCTTGCTGTTCTGATGTCGAAGAGACCTGATCTCGTTATTGCGTGTATCAGCATCCTTGCGCGCTGCGAAATACTTCTGGTCGGCCTTGCTCTTCTCTGCCGTCAGAATCGCCAGCCTCTCCTCCAGGTTCGCAAAGTCCATCACTTTCTTCTGTGCCAAGTCCTTCATCTTTTTATATGCCTTCTCGATCGCGGGCAATTCCTGGTTAATGGACTTGAAATCCTGCTCCAGCTTTTGATACTTCGCCTTGAGCTCGTCGTGTGATACGTCGTCCATTCCCGACGCGTCCATTTCTTGATCTTGCTCAGCTGCAAGACGGGAAATTTGGTGCTCCAAAGAAATTATTCGCTCGTCCTTTGCTGCAAGAAGGTCCTTCAAGTTGTCTATAGCCGCCTTCTCCTGCTCCATGCTTGTCTTCCGTTGGGTATTTTCCGCCAGAATTTCATCTCTCGCCGATCTCACGCGAGCGAGGTCCTGGTCGCGAGACATGATTTCAGCTTCAAGATCCTGTGTCACTTGGTTGGCTTCGGCCTCAAGTTGTGTACGCCATGCCGACCGCTCTGCTTGCAGCTTTTCGGCTTCTTCTCGGAGTTGCTTATTCGTGGCTTCCAGACTATTGATGCGCTTGATCAGATCCTCGCTCTGGCCCTTCAATTGCTTGAATACATCGGTGCGCACGAAGTCCTCATCGGATAGAGATTCTCGCTTGGCTTTGAGAGATGAGTTCTCGTCCTGTATCGTCTTGATCTCGGCAAGAAGGTTATTCAGTTGCTCCTTTTGCTTTGTCGACGCTGCTGTAGCTTCCTCGTACTTCATCAAAAGTTCACCGCTCGTCCCGTTTGCTTCGCTGGCTTGTGTCGTTCCAGAATCCACCTCATTGGTAGCCGAACCTCGTGCACTAGCCATAGCTTGCTGTTCTAGCTTTTGAACTTGAGTGCTCCTGGCACGATCGAGCTTCTTCTCAGCCTTGAAAAAGCGGAGGGTTGCCTGATTCAACTGATCGGACATTGAATCTTTCTCACTGGTCAGCCGATCTAGCTTAAGCTGCAACTCCTTTTCTGCAGTCTTCAAACGAGCTATTTGTGACTCCAGCGCCTTGGCCTCTGGTGAGATCTGGCCTCGATGAGCATCAAGTCGAGTGAGCAACGCGTCAGCTCGCGCCAAGACGCTTTTCTGCTTCTCTTGAAGATGTTTCTGGAAGTCGTGGAGGTCCTTGAAGGCAACGCTGCTCAGATACGGCGGGTCTGTATTTTGAGCCATTAGTCTCTCCACGTCGATACCTTGGGCACGTGGGACGACTCACCTGATGAGCTCGATGTCGTAGATACTTTTGAGCTGACCAAGAGTTCCATTTCGTCGAGTACCTGGGAGCAGTCAGACGGGGGAAACGTGGAACGCGTGGAATGACACCACTCACCTGCCCCAGCCAGGCATCGATGACTCGGAGGTGGTCGTCATGATGGACGGATCTCTTATGAATTTCTTCCAGGCGTGACTCAGCGATTGTAGCCTTGCGACTGTATTCTTGCATCTGTCGATATATCGCGCCTTTGGTGTATGCCTGCATAGGAGTCAGTAAAGTCTTGCGTCTCGAATGCGAAAGCAACCATGGCAGTTTGGTGCAGGCTAATAAGAGGCGTTCAGGCGACGCATGGGTGAGGGGAACATCAGCAAGGAGACCAGAAGGGGAATGCGTATGCTGAGATCTGGGTCTGCACAATCAATGCAGGAGGAAGGATTTTCGCAACGCGCGATGTGAACGCCTCCATCAAGCTGAGATTCAATGACGCATCTAACACGTACCTCGATCCAAGCATCCTCCTTGCCCTCGGCAGAGTCATCCTTGGTCTTAGCCCCGTTAACGGCGACTCGCTTGCTGGGAGGAGCAATCTCCTCAGCGCTTCCCAGCGGTCTCTTCCTGTCCTCCATCTTCGGAAGGGTGGAGGGGCGGGGAGAGGGAGATGGCGTCGTGGCGACAGGCATCAGAAAGAGGCCACACGAGCCCGCGACGCTGCGCGAAGTGAGAGCCTGATACAGGCAGCAGTTGACTAGGGACGATGATGAACCTGCCAAAGAGGAAGCGCCTCGTCCACGCGGTGCGATGCACGGGCTGGCGTGGGTGTAGGCGTGGAAGAGTGAGGGGAAGGTTTGAGGATGATGAGGGCGAACGTGTTTCGCTCCAGGGCCAGGAGTTGAAATTTCGAGGTGCAATTCAATGGCGCACGCACGCCCAAGGTGAGAGAAACGACCCTTCCCAGAGAGGGTTAGCGCAGAACGTTACCAACCAGCCTTCCTTTGGTACAGCCTGCGGGTCAACCACGGCTGATCTTTTGGCGTTTTACTCAGTTCCATACAAACAATCAACGAATGCAACACTTTGATACTATACCGTGCCATGGCTCAAAACCTTTAGGTTCTTTTCTTCTTCTACGTCGCGGGGATCCTCTGTGATCATCGCCTTTCTCACTTCCTAAGATGAGTTCCATGTTCAAGAAGAAAGGCGGTCCTGCCTTCAAACCTAAGATCCCTTCTGCTCGGTCAAGACCTGTCGCCCGTCCCGCGCAACCCACCCCGTCAATCGAGTTCGAGCCTCCCCTTGAGAAGACGATCGAATTACCGCCGGAGGAGAATATCGCCGGTCATGGAGCCCAGAGGAGTCATCAAGGAGCCTTGATGCAATCTGGCGAGACATTACCACAGCCCAGTGAACCCGTCCTTGAGCTGGATTCGGGTAGAGGCGTACCAGAAACCGAGCCGACCAGCACAATCGTGCCTCATCCATCTCCTCGGAAATCTGCACGCACAGGGCTTCGAAGGCCAGCTGAGTCTCATGAGTCTACAACACCACAAGCAGGAGCAACCGAATCGTCAGCGGCTCCCATAGCAACCGAAGTAACGACGACTGATTCTTCCGCTACCAGAGAGTCTTCTACATCAACCCCCGTACCAGAAGAAACGGCAACTTCTGCTGCGACCGTTTCCACTCGAACAAGGAGAGCCGCACAAGCCGATTCTGTGATAGATGCGCACGATGAGACTGGGGAAACCTCGGCCAGACCCGCGAAACGTCAACGAAAGACGGCAACGAAGGATTCTGAAGGCACTCCGAAACCCCGGCAGAGGAGGAGGAGAACACAAGAAGATGGGGAAGAGGGAGACGCCCTACGACGACGGCGAGCTCGCTCGTTGACGCCTGAAGACGCTGAATCGCAAACTGTGGATCTTCAGAAGCTCAAGATGGCAGACCTTACGAAGGACCTGCACATCGGCAAGAAATTCAGTCGCCATGACGAATTGCGTGAGCGTGAACGGCAGAAGCGTCTGAAGGCCAAGCTGGAAAAGAACGGTGACGGCGGCGACGCATCAGGGGAAGGTTCTGCCGATATCTTGCGCGCCAAGGAACAGAGCGCCACTCCCTCAGCAGCACCTGCAGAAGCCGCGCCTCAGGCCCCCGCTGGACCCCAGTTCCGCATCGTCGACGGCCAGATCGTGGTGGACCAGAACTCACTTGCCGTCGATCGTCACGCCCGAGCAGCGGCAGCCCGCGCGGGAGAGGACATGGAGACCATTGAGGAAAACGACTTCACAAGACTGATTACTAGCAACTCATTCATGAACACGTCGAAGCTCAAAGGCCCCAACGTCTGGACCGAGGACGAGACTGTCCTGTTCTACCGTGGCCTCGCCATGTTTGGCACAGATTTCGAGATCATCTCGAAGATGATCCCCGGCAAGCAGCGCCGACATGTGAAACTCAAGTTCAATCGCGAGGAGCGTCACTGCCCACGCAGAGTCAATGCTGCCCTTGTTGGCGAGAAGACCGTTGCAATGGACATGGACGAGTACCGCGCCGCCACGGGCACGGAGTTTGAGCCCGTGGAGGTGATTGAGGCAGAGCAGAAGAAGATTGAAGATGGTTTCGAGGCTGAGAGGCAGCGCATTGCGGATGAGCAGGCAGAACTGATGCGCAAGAAGAAGGAGGAGCTGTTTGCTGATGAAGATGTTGATGTAGCGGGCATGGCACCCCAGAAGAAGAAGAAGAAGAAAGGGAAAAAGAAGACGATTGAGGATGGACTCAACGGAGAACCCCTCGCGGAGGATTGATTTGCGACCAGCAGGGTGTTAATATGCCTGTGTCAGGAAGACGGGAATTTAGCGACATGGCGTTACGGGCGGCAAAGGACAGTACAAGATACCCCCGGCTCACAAGATATGCTACAAGCAGTAGAGCTAGATGTAAGAAATGAATCGGATCATTGAAGAATCTCTGTGATTTAGTCAAAGCTTATCATCAAAACTGGCACATGTCCAGATTTGTTGTTTTTCCGCCATCGTGACCGTGCTCGTCGCACCTCAGACCGCATCATCCACGTCAATGTCCCAATCAGCGGCAAAAGAGAGACTTAGAAGCCTCCGTACCGTTCGTCCCCAAACCAGGTTCTCATCAACAGTGAGTTTCAGTCTTTGCGTCATTCCCTCGTCAACACTATGGATATTTCGAGTACCAAATCCTTTCTTCGTAGTCTCGCGACCTGCTCAGTAACCCCGGCTGCCTTGGGCATGCATAGTTGTCCAGTCTCGTTTCTCCAACTTCTCAGTTTTGGCCGCCAGCGCCCGGAGGTTGGTCATCGTCATCAGGTTGATCAAAAAGGAAGTTCGCAGCCAGCTCTTCGTTCTTGTCACAGGCAAAGTAAGCCTGAATAGCCTGGTCAGGGCTGAAGCCCAGACGGGTCAGCTGTGAAGAAAAAACAAGTTAGCGAACTGGCTTTCGGGCTTTGGTGGGATATTATGTCCTACCCTCTCGATCGCATCTCTCTCCTCAGGCGTGACCGCAACGGATTGGGCGCCTGGAGGCAGCGGGGCATCATCATCACCCTCCTCGCTCAAAAGTTGAGCGAATTGATCGGGATTTGACGCGATACGCTCTGCGAGTTGTGGGTTGCCAGCCGCGATCTGTTGCAGGATAGGCTCGAGCATCTGCGGTTGAGCCTGAACAATCTGGCGGAGCTGCTGAAACTGCGGATGGGCACGCAGGAAGTCAAGATTATCCGCATCACCACCCCCGCCACCACCACCCCCGCCGCCGCCGGCTGCACCAACGTCGGCGCCAGATCTGGCGGTGGCAGCTCGAGCAGCTCCGCCTCCTCCCTGCTGCGCTGCGAGATCAAAGAGGTTGACATTGTCGTCGTCGTCATCATCACCAAGGAGACTAGGAATTGGGGGCCCTAAGGGCGGAGCGGAGCGGGCTTGTTCGACGGTCTCGGGAATACCCTATGATATCGTCAGTGAACGGCACAAGGCTACGAACATTACGTGAAATGACTGACCGTCAGGAGGTACTCGACAGCGCGATCTGGGTTGTTGAATGCGGCGCGCATGGCAGCATCAATCTGGCTCCTCTCGAATCCCATGGCCTCCATGCTGTCAATCGCTGAAATACGCTCGGCACCAAGCGCAAGCCCGGTCGACTCAGTAGACGCATTCGAAGCGTCTGTCGTGCGCTGGGGTGTAGGTGTCGAAGGAATCGCGGCAGCGGCACTCGGCAGACTGGGAGCTGGGGCGGCGGGAGCGGCAGGTGTGTTGGCGACAGGTTGCGCAGGTGTAGCTGGTGGTGCGGCAGAAGAAGACTGAGCGGCCGGGGCTGGAGCAGGCTTCTCCTTGGGCTGGAAGTTCTGTCAGTGAGGAGGTTACCGGATCAAGGCTCCAGGCAAAGAGACACACCTTGTTCACCATGCAGACCACAAAACCCTTCTCCTCGATGTTGTAGGATCCGACGGTTTCTTCATCCTTCAGGATTTTGCCTGTGCGAGTCAGTGGCGCGAGAGGGTGATTGTTTGGGTGGCAGTCGAAACAAACCCGAGTAAATGAGCTTCTGGTGCTTCGCATCCCATCCCTTCTCAGCAGCAATCTTTTCCTTGACGGCAGATATCTGGGCACAACATGGTCAGTATGGCAGTTGTGAAGGTCGCTGTCAACGGCAATGGCGGGACCACGAGAGATCAGACGTGAGACTGGGCGAGCGTACCAGGTCGTCAGGGTTGACATCGAGAGAGAACTTCTGCTGTTTGAGGTCCTATACGGGAATGGGTCAGCTCCGGCTGGCAGGATGTCGGCGCTGGTTGAGGAATCGACACGAAAATGCAGGGTATTGTGACGTACTCTGAAGGTGACCTTCATGTTGGGCAACGACTGGCTACGATCTGGCCCGTAACGCTGGAAAATGTGGGAGGACGACTAAATTCGAAAGACCCCACCAGTGCCGGAGGAACTGTTGTGGTTTGGGTAGATGGCCAACTCCGTCAACGGGACAGTAGATGTGTCAAGGGCAAAACTGCTGTATCGTATCAGGTATGCAGATGACGAGGGCAGGCTTCCGCCTTGGAGTTGTGGTCGCGCTGCGGGAACCTTGGAAAGCTCAAGGTTAGGTAGGAGGTAGTGAGGGACGAAGGTGGGGGAGCGGGGCTTGTTGTCGTGGCGCAAGAAACGCCACAGCAACTCGTGACTTTGGACCACTGCCAACACAACAACAGTTTGAGGTGCCAATTGGTGACAGGTGCCTGTGAGAGGGAGCGAGGGGGGAGACTTGCTGGCTAGAACGTACAAGTACATATGTAGTACTCACTTGACTGCAGTGGCGGTGCAAGCCGGATGAACTACATTACAGCTTCGAAGTCACCTGATGGCCTGGCAATCGACATTCATCGCTTCACATCCTCATTCACATTCACATTCACACTCGCACGCATGACCCAGGTGATTTGAACATTATGTTTTTCAATTCAGGTCTGCCTACAGACCATAACGCCGCGCTTTTTGATCAGTCAAGACCTTTCAATTCTAGGTCATCAGACACCGGTGCAAAACAAGCACATCACACCAATCTCCGTCCCTTCCCGTGGTATATTTCGTTAAATTGTATCCCCATAGTCATCATCATGAACAGCGTTAGATCCGAGCTTCCGAATGAGCTCTTGCCCACCAGGCAGCATTCTCAGGGTTGAGTGCTTGCCTGAGGCGATGCCGGTTTAGACTCCCCGCCATCTCTTTGGGTCCGTCTTTTGTAATCGGTCAGACTCGATCGATTACCGGCGCTCATGATCCAGTCTGGAATCGGCGGGGTCATCTTCCGGACGCTCTCGTCGTCAGCTTGCTGCTCTTCTTCTCTCTCCTCCTTGATGCTGCTTTGCTCATCCTGCAGCCTCTTCATGACTGCATCCTCGAAGCTGCTCTGGCGGCTCAGAGGACTCGGAGCCGCGGGAAGGCTGCCGCTTCGCATGCGGTTGAGTGACCGCATGCTTGGTCGTGGAGAGATGACCTGTCCGGCGATTGGCGAAGCCACCACACTCGTTCCAGGAGACGCAACCGGCGATGGCTCGGTCGAGTCAGAGCGAAAGAGCGGGTGGATGTGTGCCTCACTTGTGTTGGGCATTGACGTGAAGGAAGCTCGACGGCTTGATGCCGGGCTGCTGCTGCGGCTGTGGCACACGGTCCTTCGGGGCGGTGGCAAGTCAACCGATGAGCCTGGACTGGGACTTCGGCTGCCGGTGGGACTGGCTGGAATGGTCTCCAGGAACCGTGGCTTCTGTGCAGGTGGAGGTGAGGACGAAACATCCAGAACAGTCTGTCGATTCTGCGCATCGACAGCTGATGTGTCCCACGATTCAAATGTGTCCTCGGTACTGCTGCGGTTGGTTGTGGACTCGAGCGAGACTGGCCGTCTTTTTTCGCGGAGCGGGATCAGCCTCGTGCGAGATGATACGGAACTCGAGGAATCGAGACCGGATTTGCGTCCATTGACGGAAGCAGAGAAACTCGGCGCATCGATGGATGTCTCGCCTCGCCTCTTGTTGATGCTGACGTTTGTCTGGCTGTAAGGGATTGCTTTGAGCTTGGTCCCAAAGGGGGGTGACTTCACCCGCTCGAAGATCCTGGGACTCGTGGACGAGGACTTGCGACGGACCATGAATTGGAGCACGAAGAAGAGGAGCTGCAGCGGGTACCCCATGCCCACCAGCACAGCGGATGCTATGAGGATTGAGGTCTTGGAGATCCCCAAGGTGTCCCGGCCGAGGTCGGCATCGGAGTTGCTGAGGAGAACAAGCGTCGTAACAGAGACAGCGGCAGCTATCGTTGACAGAATGATGCCACCGACGGTCAAGAGGCTGACATATCGTATGACAAGCGCGCCAATAGTCTCAATAGCATTGCTCAGACAAAAAAGACCCAGGCTCAAAATAAGGAGGGCTTGGGTGGCTGTCGAGATAATTGCCGTGGTCCGGACCGGAGAGGTCCCTGTTGCCGTGGCCACAAGAATGGCTTGAAGAGCAATGAAGGCGCCAGTAACCGAGATGGCCAAAATGCCAGTGCCAAAAGACAGTAGTGAGCGCATGGTGCCACAGTTTTCTGTTCTCAGTCTGGGTACGATGTGTTCGTGGGGTTGGAATGCGGCATGTGCGGGACCACGTCCAGGAACAGGATACTCGAAGCGAGTTAGTGGTCCGAAGGTTGGCGCATCTAAGGCCCTGGATTCGGAAGAGGGTTCCTTGGAGGAATGCAAAGGACCAGGAGATCAGAAGGAATGTTGACGCAGATCTCGGGTTGCGGTTCCAGGCACTCGGTTAAGTTCCTGCGTCCGAGATAAGCGAACGAGCGGACGCACTCTGGGAGATCTCCCGCCTTGTGCAAGTGACCTGGTGAAAGACGGCGCAGGCCACTCCAAGATGCGGCCAGGTGCGAAGCGCCGATTCCTGGGTTGGAAGTTGAAGGTTTTCCCAAAAAGGACCGGGATCTTGAAATGCGTGCGATCAGATCTCACGGAGGCAAAATGGCGTAATTGGGGACAGCGATCACTGTTGCTCTAGTTGAGACGCGACTTTTGATTATTGCGTGTGCTGCGCCGTTGCTGTGACTGGCTGGTAGAGGCGGGACCGACGTGTATCGGACGCGACAATTTTAGTTTGGCTGGAGGGGGTGAAGGCCAATGTTGTAAGTGTATGCGGCGAGGAAATTAATCGAGATTGAAGACCGCGTCGATGAATAGATTGATTGCTCTTGAGTTTGTTCGTAGTGAATGACGAGAGAGATAGAAAGAAAGACAGAAAGAGGAAAAAAGGCTTGCTGAGTGGTGATCCAGGACGGAGCGAGAGTCGTCGACTTGTTTGTTCATACAAGTGAGTGTATTGTTTGTGTGTGTGTTTGTTTGTTTTGTTTGCTCTCGGCTTGTCCAAGGGAGCGTAAGGTGCCTAGTGCAGCGTGAGGAGCCCGAGATGGAGACGATGGAGAAATAGGCGAAAGAAAGTGGGCGCACCCAAGAGCTAAATACACAAAAAAAGAGGAACAATCAAGCCACCAAATGTGTAGTAGTAAAAGAGGAGGGAGACGAGGTAATGGAAAAAGTGGCACGAGTCTCCGGGACGTCCACAATAAAGTATTTGAGAGAGAAGTCAAGGGAAGAGAACGAGCAAGAATAAAAAGAATGAACGTGCGTGTGGCCTGGAGTCATGTAAACCCAAAGTTTGGGGTGGGAGGGCCTTGGAAGCAGGAAGCCGCATAAAGTACAATTAGTAGTTGTAGGTAGACAGACAATGGAAGCTGACGGACAGGTTAGCTGTCCGTGTGTGAGTGGGCAGGGCATGCAAGAAGTCTTATTCATTTTTCCTCTCCTCCGTGTTGCGTAGTAATTAGTCGTAAGGCACGCGGCATGTACTTGTATGTGCATCCATACATTATCAGCTATGACCTTTGCATTAAGAACAGGGATGCCAGGGGTGTTTTTGGCTCAGATGGGCGACTGGAGCTCACTAGGTAGCCCTGACCTAGGTCCTCTCTCACTTCCTCCCTCGAACAAGCTTCATTGGCCCCATACAAACAAAACAAATGAGCAGAAAAAAAAAAGAGAGAGAGAGCAGTGAGTGACCACAGCAGGCATGGTCGTTTGTTCCCCGTGTGTGTGGATGGCAAGGATGGTGAGGCGATGGGGGACTTTGTCCTGACTACGAGTAATACATACATTAGTGCTACTAACGTTACTGCTAGTAGTACTAATTGCCTCTAGTACCTAACTATATGTCCATATGCTACTCCTTACAACACTGAAGGACAACGACGAGGGAAGCTTCTGTTGGTGGAGGCCACCTTGTGGAGTCAGAGGCATACGAACACTCTTTGTGTATTTCCTCCAGTATTCTGTCACGGAGTGATCGAGTCAGGCGAACATGTCAAATCGAGTGTCATCGGCGTTCAGTTTCATGAGGGTGGCTTAGAGGCTGGCTTTAGTAGTAGCCATAGTCATCAACGGTGGTATGTGGCGGCTGGCCGAGGTGCTCCGTACGCTGGTTCGGGTTTATCAGATGCCACCACAATCTCTCACACATATCAGAGCTGGACAATTGGTGCTGAGTGAGGCTGGGCCGCGGAATGCTCGGGCTGAAGCCTGCATTTGACGTCGTTGGACTGAACATAGGGAGGACATAACAGCTGAAATACTGAGGAAATCAATGCAGGCGTCGCAAGCCACTGCATTGCAGATCCTTTTTTGTGTGTGTTTTTTTTGGGATATTTCCTCATGTCGGTTCACGAACCTGGCGTGATGGAGCTGGTATTCTCGCATTATCGCCCGTCTAGTGGCCTCAAGCCAATGCAAGGGGCGCAAAGACTTGTCATTCATCGCCCAAAGCATCGTGTGTTCGCCCCCCCTCCGGTTGACCTTCCAGGTGCCTGCCGGTTCGTTCGGCAAAATTGGTTACTGGACAGCCGAACCGGACAAAACAAAACACAACAAACCAAAAAAAAACATCCCCAGAGCAGACCTCACCAGGTCGTCAGGAGTCTCGCCTGAATACTGATACATTTATGCAATCTACGCAAGTAGTAGCAGTACTGTACAGGAAATGCATAGGTACTACTAAGTCAAAGACGATCGACCGATGGAAAGAAAAGAACGTCGACATAGCGCCTATTCAAACCAATAGGATTTCCACTGTATGGGCAATTCCAACCCCCAGCAAATGAGATAGTGGTATTCCGTAGATGACAGGGGCAAAACAGGGCATTGGCTCCCGGCAGTGCACGCCGGGACTCCGTGGCCCAAGTACTCCGTACGATATGCCCTGCCCTGTCCCGTCCGAACGGTGACCTCCCCGGTCCCCCAAGGCAGGGAACGGGCCATAGGGACTGTTTCTTTCGAGTTTCAAGGCACCTGAAGCCGCTGCAAATGAGGGTATGGCAATTCACAGGGGCATTTCTTCTTGCCTTCGGGGTTCACATACACACGCAAGAAGGGTCATCGACCCATTGACTGCCCGAGTTCCACCGACTGAAAGAGAAACTCGGGAACGTAGGTGCCTGAAGGATGAGCCGTTTTAGTTGTAATGAGGAGGAATTACAGTACCTCTCTTTTCTACGCACCACCAGAGAAGACGTGCCAGGTGACAATTTTGTAACGAAGCCTACGGGGGGGGCATGTCCCAAAACCAAACCGTCACAGTGGGTTCGTACATGTACATATGTAGCTGTCACAGCTAGTTGGAAATAAAGGACTCATCCCCCTCGCTGCCTTACTCAGGTACACGGAGCTTCACACACATCCAGGACGTGCGCACAATTAGGCTTCAAGTTCCTGTACCTGGTTCTGGTGGAGACCCCCATGACGATGACGTGGAGGGGAAGTAATACGTACATATGTACCTGACTACGGAGTACTACCGCAAGAGCAATTGTCCTGTGGGTAGATTTGCTGTGCATGGGTCAGCAACTTCTCAACCCATGCAACTTCTCCAAGCAGGACCGAGTACGCCAAAAGATTGAGTGATTCGCACACATACAGCAAGCCCGTGGTCAGTGCTCGGCTCCGCTGTCTCATCCCGCTTTCTAGAGACTTTCTTTCCGTCCAGGCTCTTCAGGTTCACAGTTGATACTCTTCGCCAGAGCAAAGAAATTTGGGGGGATGAGGAGGTTCCACTATGAAGAGTAATTAGTTGACGAATTTGTCCGGTTTCGTCTCTCTCTCCGAGATGATTTCTTCTTACGGACACGATTTTGGCTGCGCTGCAAGGGCCTATCAATGACGATGGCATCTGGGCTCTGGCATGTCTGACTTGGACGCCTGGAATGATAACTACTATATGTACAAGTACATATTTGAAAAGCCAGGGGATTTTGAGCGGCAAATAGTCCCCCGTAGTGAGTCTGCTGCGATGTCATTCTCGATGCATTATTCTACGCATCACACGCGTGTGTATCTATCTTCCCGTCATCCTTCTTCCGACCTACCCAGTCAGGACAGTGAATCAGCCCGAACAGGCTTCTCAACCAACCCGGTCACCTCACCCAGTATGCGATGGCCTGTATCACTCCGTATTACTCACATTGATTTTTTTCCCGAGCCTGTGGCGCACTGTGGCTGCTGTGCCACATTCTCTCTCTCTGTTCCCTCTCCACACACACACGCACAGCCAACGATCTTCTGCCAGTGCACCGCGCACACACGTTGCGAGGGGGGCGGCATCCTCTGCTTTGTTTCAACGTCGAGACCCCTGGTTGCGCTTGCACCTTTTTCGCTTTTACCAATTCCAGCGTTGAAGCCTGCATTTCCTCCTGCAGTAGGCGATAAGGCTTGCATATGTACTGTGCCCTCCATCCTCTGCTGCTCAGACCGACAGCTGCGTGCCTGAGCGGGAATCCCGAACGCCAGCCATGGCCGCAGCGCGTTCTCCCGCCCGCGACGATCAGTAGATCAATGCTTCTGGGCTCTCTAGAAAGCAGCGTGAAAGCAGCGTGGCAAACGTCTTGACTGTCTCAAGGTGCGGCTGGACGACAAAAGCAACAGGCTGAGTGGTGCTTCTTCCCTCTCTTTCTCTCTTGCCCCCCCCCCCCGCGCCCTTCTTGGTGTGTGAGGCTTCTCCTGTTGCGACTGGACGTTGACTTCAGCCTCTCCTTTCTCACCCTGCTGATCAAGGACCGGATCTCGTGAAATATGTGCTTGTCTTGATGCCGTTGGCTTGCTGACCAGCAAATGCTTCGAGGCGCCTCATCGATTGGCCTTGTATCTTGTGCATTTCATTTGGCAATTCCGAACCAATACAGAGGCCACTGGCTGCCCCCATCTCATATCCTTCCTTGGCTGTGGCTATGATTTCCAGCCTCAGGCCCAATAGGCTATATCGTCTCGAGGGCCCATCTCACGTTCGCCAAGGGTGATCCCTGGCCATTATCATAACCAACCTAGCGGTGCAGTAATACCTATCGAACAAACGAAATATCGGGCTTCCAAGGCAAAACAAGCAAAAACGTCTAATGATCCAACGAAGTGTTTGCATTCTTACTTGAGCAGAGCCTAGGCCTCCTCTCCTCCATCCACGAGCATGAGTTCCTGTCCCAGTACAATCCGTCTGTCAAGCCACCCAATCTCCTAGGGGATGGAAAGGGATGGTGCTAGCATTGCATGCATTGCAGGAAGACCGGGAACCCCATGTTTCCCGAAACTATTGGTGTCCGACTTGACGTGGCTGGGCGGCACCTTTGGCTTTCTCCGTTCCCTCTTTCTCATACTTTCTCTCCTGGACCTGGCCACGACCAAGTCCGAGCTGACAATGAATCCGACCTCACCGGGAGCAACACATTTGCATAGACCCCCTTTCCATTGAACTGCCGCCACCTCCCTTAAGTCGCATGCAATGTATGACCAACGAGCGCAAATGAGCATGTAGTTGGTCCAGCTCCAGGGTGGTGTCAAGGCTTTGCATAGAGTTCAGGCCGAACGAGGAGGGCATCAAAGCGCAGGGCTGGTACCGCTGGGAACTAATGCGCTTCTAGCTCGTAGGACATTCAGTCGGAGTTTATGTACGTTTGCTCTCCATGTAGGCAAAGTCAAGGGATATGTGTGTGTGTTTGCACCTGTGGTAGTATCTGGCTTCACATACTCTCTCAATCGCGTCGAGTCTTGGCCATCGGGAACATCGAGTCGAATGGAGGCCAAAGGGCTGCTGGCTCTGCATTGGAGAACGAATATGCTCAATTCTCCGAGTATGATTTCTCGCCCAACTTCCCAGCCGCAAACGTCAAACGGACGCTTAATTGATCTATTGTGCCATCTACTTCGATACTAAAATACGTGTAGGTACCTACAAGTACCTACACCACCAACACCAGCATGGCAGCCTGTAGTCACCTCGTGTGTATAACGTTCCACATCGGCTTTCCGGCCGTGATCAGATCGAGAGGAGACAGCTTATCCGGCATTGCTTTTCAGGTACCTAAGGTTGAAGCTGTGCGGACAGGACCCAGATGATGGTTCTCACACGTTGGGACAGCCAGCCGCTGTCATGGCCCCTCTACAAAGGCCAATTGGTAAAGGCCTGGTTAGTAGCTGGCTCGGTGGCGACCAGTGAACACAGGCTATTGCGTGTTTTACTTTTTTTGTTCACTTTATCATTCTTCGGACAAGAAGGGTCTCTTCCTTTTGGTACCAGCGACGAAGCTTTGCGAGGATTGATGTGGCTTAGTTGTGCAGCCACCACTATTGCGGGTATACTTATAGTAGGAAGTCTTGACATCATGGACTTCAAGTCGGTAAGAGACCCTTTTCCCGAGGTTCGATCTCACGCAAAGTTCTGGAAGTGACCTCGTTACATTTTTTTTTTAAAAAAAAATCCTTCTCACGTAACGTCGGAGCAGAATTTGCGAGCATGCCGGGATCACGGGTCATATATTGGTTCCGCACTGATTTGCGCCTCCATGATTCGCCAGCCCTACAGGCTGCACTTGACCTTGATCCGGATGTTCTGTGGCCAATCTTCACGTGGGATCCGCATTACGTGTACCGAGCTCGGGGAGGGTTGAACAGATGGCAGTTCTTGTAAGCATATTGCTCGACTGAGGCTCTGGACGTGGGAGGGAGTCAAGAGTGAGATTGACAAGCTTCGACAGGCTCGATTGCCAAAATGACCTCTCCAAGTCGATCACAAAGCTGAATTCGAAGTCGAGGCTCTTCGTCTTGAGAGAGGCCCCCCAGACATTGTTTCCTAAACTCTTCAAAGCATGGAAGGTCACTCATCTTGTCTTCGAGAAGGACACCGACTCGTATGGTCGCGAAAGAGACAATGCTGTACAGGAGGCGGCCAAGGAGGCTGGCGTAGAAGTGATTGTTCGGTCTGGAAGGACTCTTTGGGACAGCGACCTCATCGTCCAAAGTCATAATGGCAAACCCACAATGTCCATGTCTCAGCTACAGGCCGCGGGGAAGAAGGCCGGGCCTATCGCCAAGCCGCTCGATGCACCAAAGCAGCTCCCGGATCCTGGAGAGATGCCTGTGGATTTTGACAAAGATGAGCCACAAGCAGAACCCGACGTCAATGCGAAGCAGAGGACAGGGAAGGACGCGACTTACAGGCAGATCGCTGGACCGAACGGCGACTTTGCTATAGAGACAATGGAGGAACTTGGTTTCCCCTCGGCGTCGACGCCCCATCGAGGTGGTGAAACCCTCGCGTTGAGACAGCTCGAAGAGATCATGAAGGACAAGAAGTACACAGCTACGTTCGAGAAGCCCAAGACAAGCCCAGCGCAGTTCGAACCCCAGGCCACGACTCTGCTCTCCCCGGCTCTGCACTTTGGAGCACTATCAGTCCGCCTCTTCTGGTGGCGCGTTCAAGAGGTCATCGATGAGTACGGCAAAGGCGCCTCCCAGCCTCCCACGAGTCTGCACGGTCAGCTCCTCTTCCGAGACATGTACTTTGCTGCTCAAGCTGCACTCGGGGCCAAGTTCCACCAGACTGCCATGAACCCGTATTGTCGCTTCATCCCCTGGCATCTCCCTTCGAAACGTGATCCCAAGACAGGCCTCACCACCATGGAGTATCACGTTGACTCTGAGCAGGCAGATGTGTGGTTCAAGCGTTGGAAGTTTGGAGTCACAGGCTTTCCGTGGATCGATGCCCTTATGCGACAGCTTCGACAAGAAGGATGGATTCACCATCTCGGTCGCCATAGCGTCGCTTGCTTCCTGACCCGCGGCGGCTGCTACATTGACTGGGAACGTGGAGCCGAGGTGTTTGAGGAGTGGTTGCTAGATCATGAACCAGCCTGTAACGCCGGCAACTGGCAGTGGCTGTCCTGCACGGCCTTTTTCTCCCAGTACTTCCGCTGCTACAGTCCAATATCCTTTGGGCAGAAGTGGGATAAGCAGGGAGACTTCATAAGGCGATGGGTACCGGAGCTGAAGAACTTGGATGCCAAGTACATCTATGAGCCATGGAAGGCGCCGATACAGGACCAGAAGAAAGCAGGCGTCAGGGTGACTGGAGACGCCCTGACCGAGGTCAAGGAGGGCACATACCCGAAGCCCATGTTTGACTTCGCAGAGCGGAGAAACGTCTGCATCCAGGCGATGAAGAAAGCATACGAGGTTGGACTACATGGGAACGACAAGAAGGTTCTGGACAACTCCTGGCGGGAGCTTTTCCCCCATGGACGGGACGTCGAGATCCAGGGCGAGTACGAGACCGACGATGGTGCGCTTGCAGACGGTCACTTGAAAGACGCCCAAGATAATGAGGCGCAGTTCGAGGGAGAAGGTGGCACAGGGGAGAAGAGGACTGCATCGGAGCGAAAAGTCAGCACGGAGAGTGCTCCGAAAAAGAAGAAGAAATAATAGTAGTAGCAGTGGCGGCGGTGGTGGTATCTCGCGTTTAGAGTATGCACTTCCAATATCTTTACACATCTCACCTAACCCAGTATGTATCCCGTTTGCCATGGTTTTCTAAATTTCTGGGTTGCTGAGTCTCTGGAACTCCATTGCCCACAATTCGTGCTGCTTCTTTGCCTGTGAGTCTGGCGTCTTTCGTGCCAGCTCAAGTTCGATTTCTGCCAGCCGTCCCCATGCCTTTGTGCTACCAGCGAAGCCTGCTGAGAAATAGGCTTGCCCAGCCTCTTCTGGTTTAAGGGTCGAGTAGACTTCCCCGAGGAGGTAGCCGCTAGAGGGATCGGCTTCGTATGCTTTCTCAAGATACCCGGCTGCTGCCTGCAGGTTTCCCTGACGAAGTGCGATGTGGCCCAGGACGTGGTCACATCGGGTCTTGTATGCGAAGCTTGGCCCCCCTATGCTGAGGGCCCTCTCTAGCATTGCGGCTGCTTGCGCTGTCTTCTGCGCTCGCAGCAAACGAAGACCCTCAACATACAGGGCGTTCGCGTCCTTTCCCTGTTTGACGATCTGGCGAAACTCTGTCTCCGGTTTCGACATTGAAGGCATTTTGCCGAATTCGTTACGATCAACGAGGTCCCCGACGAGAGTAATCGTGGCTGGATGAAAGCCTAGTCCTGATGCAGACGCCCACATCGCATACTCCAATGGTGTACGGACTGATTGAATTGTGCGCACGATACATCCAGTCTCATATATTAGAGCGGCGTCAATGCCTGGATCTTCGAAGGGGTCAGTAGGTGGTCCCCCTAAGTCAATATTCTAATGGAGTACTCACGATCGAGGAGGTAGGTAGATCCAGGACTAGATCCAGCCTGAGTAGCCTTGAAGAAGGCTTCTGCGCACTCGTGGTACTCAACTGGTGTGTAGCGAGTACCAACGGACTGCCCGGTCCGTCTTGCATTGTTGCAGGAAGCCTCAACGCGCTTGTAAGTGATGTGTTTCAGTGAAGCCTGATCCCATATCCTGCGCCAGGGGTCCGGTGGCGCTCTGCTGATTGATCTGGTCTGTGACCGCAGATACGGGCTTGATATGTGGGCAAACAAGACCCTACCCAGAGCTCGAGGGGATCTCGAGCCTCGCGGACTGGCAACGGCAGTGCGGAAAATCACCCATGATGCCATTGTGGAAATCCGGATTGTTGAAACACTTTCAAGCCATGGTCTTGCCCACATCCGCTGGGTGAAAGATCAGAAACCCTTGTGACCTCCGTCCTTGTATCAATACAGCTTGATCAATCTCCCCTTTGGCATTCTCTGAAAATAATTTCTTCCTTCCGGTCCGATGCTGTTGTAACTGACAGTTGGCTGAGACGTCAAACATAGGCCCAGTTGCGAGGTACAAATTGGTTCACCCTGATTGGCTCATCGTATTACATAATCAAACATCGTCAACCTCCATCGTCCCGAGACCTTCAAGCTTGGAAAGCGTTCTCAACACTGTCCTCAGCTCAATCTCCCCATTGACGCCGAAAATCCGCGCAAAATGCTCGCCGCACGATCACGGGTAACCTGCGTAGCCCGTCAGCTGCCGCGGGCCGCGCGCACCTACGCCTCCGAGTCTCACGCGAAGCCCACCAACGAATCCTTCGGGGTAAACGACCACAATCCAAACCTAAGGTCTACGCAAACGAAGAACGCGCCATGCTGACTTCTCATTATAGAAAGGATCTATGCTCGTCGGAGCAGGCCTCGTCGGAGGACTCCTTTGGTACCAGATTGCCCCCAAGGACAAGGAGAAGTCTTCGTTCTCCAATCTGATCGCCAAATACTCCTCACGGGCCGAAGATTGGGAAGAGCTCAACGCTCGTCACACGAAGGCTGAGGAGCAAGCTGGCTACGATCGCAACCTGTTCCAGAACGGTGGCGATGGCGAGCGTCACTTTGAGATCACATATCCTGAGTACGCCCTATCTATAGCCTGCTTCGGGCTTGTTCCCCAAAGAGTCGCCCATGCTGACCATGATAATTCAGGGCCTTCACGTCGCACGCACCGCGAAACATTCGCGCTGGATCACTCATCAATCTCGACCACGTTGTAGAGCACTACAGACAGGAGCACTTGAAGGACGAGGAGGCAAAGGCTAGTAAACTGGCGGCTGAGAGGAAGTAAGGAGATGTGTATATTAAAGTCTTGCCCTCTTAGACATTTGGGTGCCTGAATGGTCTGGCTTCAGTGTCAAAGGTAGAACAATTTACTTTGTAAAAACCTTACATGCCGTGCCGTTCGTTGGCATAGCAAGAATGCCCCGTCGTTTATGGACATGGAAGCGTCCTTCCCACACTGTGATGCTCGCTACGCAAAATAATGCTCAAGCACAATAATGCTCTGGTGTTGCTGTACAATTATGGTAACATGTGGCAAGAGGTTCTTGCATTATTTATATATCCCTGACACCAAGCAGTCCAGAAGCAGCTGTGTCTCTAATCCATACATCCATTCCTTCCCACTGATATTACGCGTATTCCCATCCTTGAATTGCCTGATCTTCGCCAAATATCTCTATTTCTAAGTCAGATAATCCTGGGAATTAATTCTCTCTACAACATGTCAGGCCTAGGTCAAGCCACGAACAGTGAGTGCAAGATCGCATTGTGAATATAGGGTCGACCGACAAGTCAAATGGGGTTCCTACAAGATTTACTGGTCTGATGAAGCGAGTACAGCACCTGCGCCATGGCCTTCTCGAAGGCGTCACCCAAGACTTCCGATCATCGAAACGCCTGTCGTGCTGGGCCCAACGGATCGAAACATCAACTTAAACGCTGTTGCGATCAGGCCATGCCATAGAAGCAGCCGCGGCTACGGTGTCTTCGCCTCGAGAGCCATTCTGGTGGCAGACCCCTCGCCCATTGTTCTTGAAGCCCCCATGTTCACATTCCTTCATGAAATAGGACCACGGCTGCCTCGACGGCTGCCCTCTTTGGCGGAGCATTGGAAGCATAGCGAGGTATACCAACGTGAGGTTATCATGGATCATTTCCCAGAGCTCGCCAGCTTGAATCCGACACATAGTGCGATCTCCCCGTAGGAACAGGTGGTTCTTGATCGATGCGATCGCAGAAGGACGAAATTATCCGCTTCGGACGTCCGGCACCTCTATCGTCTCGCGAGCCAAATTGGGCACGGTTGTAGAGAATGCGGCAATGTCTACGAAGAGGTTGAGAGGCAGTTTCCGAACGGCATCGGGATTTATCCCAATCGAGATATTCAACCGAATGAGCTGTTGCTCCTCGAGACGGATCGGTCGCCGATAATCTGTCGGTTCTGTCGACCAGACAAAGTCAGGGCTATGAAAGACAAGCTGGCTCTCAAATCGAGAGCAAAGTCGGCGTTCAATTCATTGTTAAGCCCATTCAAGCCTAGACCCTCCGAGGCTAAATGATTTGTCTGCCCCGTTCTTGGGCACGGGGACTCCTACAGGCTGAAACAGTCATGGGTTGAACCGCTATGCACTCGTGGATCTGCTGAGCAGTCGGATATCTTGGTCGATCTGTGTCACGATAAAGAGTAAGCTGTCCGAGGTATGTTCTCATCCCCTTGCGAGACACAAGCGTTTGTGTATCCTGAACCACAACAATAGGTCAGGGTCGGCGACTGCATGTACAAGTTAGTCGCTGTCATGTGTCGCAACCCTGTTAGATGCCGGAGCCGACAATTCAATGTGGAGATCCAGGCTTTACGAAGGACCGGGGTTCTTCGCCATCACTGCCACAGACTTTTCACAAATGCCAAAACCTTTGGTAGCTCCCCGCATGAGGCAAATCGGTAGGCCAGAGTGCATATCGTGGAGAGTCAGGGTATAGCGAGTATATGTTTGTCAATCATCAATTCAGCGGACAAAGCTTCTGTATTGTACCTATCATGGTACTAGTTGTCATTCAGCAACATTGATAGAAGCGTTGCAGTCTACCAAAATCCAGTCCTTTTCGCCCAAAATGTCCGTGAATGCAGAAACCACCCCATGACCACCAATATTGCCTTACTTGAGAGGAATGAATCGGGAAGAGTGTGTGGCACCGATACCGGGACGACCGTGCTTGACGGGCTTGCTATATGGTTGTCAGTGCACCATTCTTGAACATCAGTAGCCCTTTACGTGTGCGCAAAGAGCAGCGATGCAGACGTACTATGAGATAGAGAACTCGGCGAGGTAGTGGCCAACCATCTCAGGCTTGATCTCCACCTGGTTGAACTCCTTGCCGGAGTAGATACCAATGACGCTGCCAATCATCTCGGGAACGACAATCATGTCACGGAGGTGAGTCTTGACTGTGTCGGGCTTCTCATTGGGCTTGGCCTCCTGCTTAGCCTTACGGAGCTTCTTGATGAGACCCATAGGGCGGCGCTTCAGGCCACGGTTGATCCTGCGGCGGGCACGGGCGTGGACGACATCGCGGAGCTGGTCGGAGGAGAGGTCGAGGAGGCTATAGTGAAAGAAAGAAATGTCAGCACTTCTGAATATTGGCGTCGCGTGATTTCATCACATCTTTCGTTGCTGAATATTGACATCGGAGGCTTGGAATGTGTGGTCACGGCAGGAAATATCAAGTCTTCAAAAAGAGCTTCGAGCATCTCGACAGGGCGATGGCGGGGAGGGTTTTCGTGATCTGAAATTGCCAGTAAAAACGTACTTATCAAGTTCGATACCGCGGTAAGAGAACTTGCGGAAGGCTCTTCTCTTCTTGAGCTCGGCAGCCTTCTCGGCATCCTGTCATGGGAAATCTCGTCAGTCCTTGCAAATCTTTCCAACACTACGGGCCTGGGTGACACCCGTGCAGTAAAGCGGTGCAATGCGAGTCGATGACCGTCAAGGAGAGGATGGAAATAAACGTACGTATTCGTCAGCCATGATCGCGGTGTTGTCGGGTCGGTTCGCTTGTCGATGTACCTCGAAAAGCGAAAGATGGGGGTTGGACCGTGATGCGTTCTTCGTCGTCGTTCGGGGATTGGGTAGTGTCGCTGCTTTGGCTTGCTTCGACCCAAAAAAATCCCTAGGGCTTGTTACCCTCTCCCGTGTCATGTGACCATGCGGCCAGTTTGTGGCTGCGATTTTCTGGGAACACGGAATAGTAGTTTTACCGATTTCCGGTAATTCCAGTTCTCCGACATTCGCGGTTAGTGATCTAATCACAGCCCATCACGTTCCTCGGATTAGATATTTTAGAGTTTTGTCGAGCCTTAGTATGGTAATGCCCGAAGCGAATCTCAAAGGAGTTCGTAAAAGTGGTTGACGAGACTACAGTTTATCTCCCTTGGTTTTTGTCTTATCATTACTCGTTGTGACCTCGTATGTGTATTCTGCAAATGACGTTCTCGCCTAGCAGTTATCCATTTCGTGTTTGGCGGTCATTTGATTCTAATCTCATCCAGCCTTTGCCTGCTTATCCTGCACCTGAGGTCCTTTGTCTTCCTACCAAACTGGCTCAACTTTCTAGTATGTGCAAAGTGGCTCGTCATCTTTCCGGTCTGACGATGCGTCAAATCTGCCCACGCCAAGCGAGTTGTGCCTCTTGGCCCGTCCTTCCCCATAGGCCTATGGTCACTCTTCCCGTCGGGGCCTCGTGTGACACGCCTACCACCTTACATACCACCGTGTCCAAGCCATGCCGAGGACCTTGGCTGAGCTATTCTGCTATATTTTCACAGCAGCCATGACAGGTGTACAAATGAGGCCATTGAGCCCCCAGCACCACAGCAGCGAGTCTTTGACGCCACACACGACCTTGCGCACCGCCTTTCAGGCTCTGTTTCAACTGTGATATTGCAGAATCCCTGACTGGCTGCCAGCCTGACGTAATGCTGAACGTGAGAAATCCAAGATCCGATTTGCAGGCGACGACGATGTTATCATCTGGCTCGTGGCATTCCTCTCCCACCTTACATTCATGTCATAGAAGTGCTTGTTCTTTCCCCTGGTTCAGCAGCTCAGCGCTACTCCGCTGCCAAGACCGAGCTTCTTGCCCCAAAGTCTCGTTTCCGTGAGAAACCCCCCATCTCAATGCCTAGAGGTCCTGATCTCCTCCTCGCAATAATTTCACGAGTTTCTTCACCACTCGCGTATCTGCCCACTCTTACATTTTGTTGCGAGTTGAGCACAACAACTCCTAACGAGTCAAGGAGCACACCCTTTCCAGCGCCGATATCAGCCTTTGCACAACGCAACGTGGACAATGTATCAGCTTGCCTTGTAGGCTTGGCGGTCTCGGCGCCCATCCGCCGCTGGCGCTGCTAAGATTTGCCAATCCGCCAAGAGAGCACAAGGCCTCAGACGGGCGTAGAGACCGATGCTACACTTGACTTTCGCTCCTCGTCTTCTAAGCTTTTCGCGTCCCCGTCCCCTTTCACTGTTATTGAAGATTCGAATCGACCAAACACTGGCCTTTTATCCCCTTTCATCGTGTCCGGCGTCCGACTCGACTAGACTCGCTTCGTGGCTATCGCTCGGTGGCCCCTATCATCCTACTCACCTGAGTTTCATGTCAACCCCAGGTTTACTCGGCCCAACATTAGCAACCGCCAACCTGATCAATTTCCGGAAGAGATAACAAAGTAGCGGAAACTGCAAGCGCTTCGACCGACGGTACCGGTACCGCATACAACTCCGTGCTCTCCCTGATCCTTCTCGACGCCAGCTTCCTATTCTACCTCATGTCCTCGGAGACGCTTTTGACATCCGGGGACAGTTCGGCCGTGACTGCCACATCCAACGTTGTGAGCAAAGCCGGTCCGATGGCTACAACGAGAGAGAACGATGCCTGGGGTGCTTCCGCCGAACCTCTTCCTCCGATGACGACAAACTGGAACGTCCCTCCGAGCTGTACATGGACATATAATGCTGCCAGTGAGCCTGTGCCTGGCGCTACTGGTGCAGTCGCATGGCTTGATTTGGAGCCAGCAGCGGGAGCCACGACGCTCTCTTGCTACCCTGACGGAATGTTCACAGGAGGTCGAACCGGTGTCTTCAGCCCAGGCACATGTCCAAGTGGGTGGACTACAGCCGAGGTGCATGTCAATACTGGTCAAGATCACGAACATGCAACCACCACCGCCATTTGTTGCTCCTCGTGAGTCATAGCGCTTGCCATGGTCACGCTCAAGCTAACTTGAATCAGAGAATATTCTTTAGTTGATACAATTTGCAAGCGTTCAGTTCCTACGGTAATAGCTGTCCCGATATCCTACAACAGAACAGCCAGTACACATGAGGTGCTTTCAGATTCCACAACGACACTCTATAGTGCAACAATCGCAGTCTATACCATCATGGCCATGTTTCGGGAGACTGACAAGCCAATGCTTGGTATTGGTGATGAAGACGATATCGATGACGAACCCAGGGATGCCGGCCTTTCTATAAATGCCAGAATCGGCATTGGAGTTGGCGCAGCTGTGGCAGGGTTATTCCTGATTGCCAGCTGCATCCTCTTGTTCCTTCGCTGCAGACGAAGAAAAAGGAGCAAAGGCGCCAGAGGCAGTCATGAGATGGGCTCGGTTCACAGGAATTGCAGGAGCAGTGACAGGGACAGTGACCGTACCCGTTTCACCACCGCAGATGGTGAAGAACCACGCCATAGGACCTATGGGCAAGAACCTCCTCCAGCCTATGAAGCTACGACTGAGACCAATAGCCTTACAGACACTGAGAGCGCAAGAACCGCGTCCCGAGAGGAGATCCGGGCTCTGCAGGCTCAAAAGGAGGCCATCCAGCGTCGTATTGAAGAGCTGGAGAGCGTTGACACGGCCGACGGCTTTGAGCCTCCTCATTCCCAGTTGCAGACCCGAGAACAGCAGATACAGCGACAAGAGACTGAACCAAATGGGCTAAGCAGCCATGTGGCAAGCGAGACGCGACCCACACAGTAGGCTGGACAGGAAACGGGAGTACATCAAAGTGGGATGCGGCGTTGCATTTAGTCAGGAGTTGCATATGATACCCTCTGGTCGCGAAGACGCCGCGCCAAAAGCCTTTCAATGGATAGATTTAGTGTTGAAGGCAGTCACCAGTTTTTATGCATGATGATTTGAATGATAAGCACACCTTTGGTATGTGCCTTGTTCGTTCATTCACCCTGACGGTGCCTTGGTTTCAAATTCGTGAAAAGACCGACATGCTAGACAGCGCACGACCCGGCCAGGAGAACATTGTATTGGACGAACAAGAAGACCCAAGAGCCTGATTATCCATCCAGGCTGGCTCCCAGTAGAACAGGCCCGCCCCTCCACTTACACTTGATACTGCCGAAGCTACCCTCTGTATGAACGTTGCCTGTCCATCCGCGGAGAAGGGGATGTCGCGGACATCGCTGGGGAAGGGGTACTGTGGCGATGAGCATTGCGTTGGCCAGTTGGTCTCAGCAACCACCAGCTCCTTTCCCCAACGGCTAGCCATGTTTCTGAGCGAAGTCTGGAGATTGGAGATGGTTGCTTGATCGCCGTAGAAAGGGTAAAAGGACACTCCCATCATGTCAAAGTCGCTCAGCGCCAACGGACCCTGAGCCAGGACGCTGCTGTAGAACCATTCCTGAAGACTCCAATCCCAACCATTATCAAGGTGCAGCATGATCTTTGGCTTTGGGTTCAGATTGGAATCCTTGATGCCCCAAGCACCCGAGTGGAGGAGCCGAGCAATGTTGTAGAGCTGATCATATTTACCTGTGGGCCAGAGGAGCCCACCCCGAATCTCATTACCCACGGAGATGATGTTTGGATGGACACCCTCGGCGGCAAGCCTATTAGACACCGAAAGCGTGTAGTTGTACAAGCGCCAGGATAAGTTCTCAATATCGGTAGGCCAGCCTGACGGGATCGTCTGGTGAGCTGGATCGGCCCAGGTGTCAGAGAGGTGCAGGTCAATGTAAACCTGTAGCCCGACAGCCTGCGCCCGCTTGGCGAGCTTGATGTTGTAGTCCAGATTGTAGTCGCCGTTCGAAGGGTTCACCCAGACCCGTTGACGAACAGTATCGACACCTGAGTCCACAAGAATACGTTCCAGTGGCTGTTTCGTGCCAGCTTGTGTGGTGTAAGAAATCCCAGCCCTCTCCTCGACAAGCAGAGATGACCAGTCAACACCGACATAACGAAGAGCGCTCGTCGCTATTGGGAGCACAAAAAGTGCCAAAAACTTCTGTGATACCATTTTGATTGGTTCGTAATCATCAATGAGGCTTGCTCTCCGGGTGGCATGGATCGGCAGTATTCGAGCACGATAGGACGCATAAGGTAAGAACAATGGATTTTTGTCTTCCTTTTTAAGTCGTACAGCGCCTTGCGAATTCTAGGCGTCTCAGACTCGACGATCAGCCGACCACATAGTCCCTAATCTCCAATTCACCGATCCAGTGCCGTGGAAGATCTCCCTCCGCGAATCTGGGTCAACCCCAAACCTTCTGCCGAATATCCTCCATTCAGGGTCTACCGCTTACCTACGATCTCGGCAAAATATATTTACCTCGCTCCCGACTTCCGGCTAGAAAACCGCTTCAACTCCCGAGGAGAGGTAGCAAGGTCTACATTGTGCAAGACACGGGTGAGACAACAGAGCGCGTGGTTCTGGGAGCAGAGACTGTGTTTAGCTTAGTGCTGCCACTGACGTCTATCCCGAGATGAATGTCGGCGGACAGGGGCTACCCTACACCAGCTACGGTCACACAAGGGCATCACTTTTGACATTTGTTTGTGTTTGGATGTGAGCCATATAGATGAGTATCACCATCATGGGTTATTTGGATCGTCATTGTGAGTGCTTCACTCTGGTTTCTGACTAGATTCAACACTGTGGTCCTTTGGAGTCGATTGTAGTTGATCTGAACCTCCCTTCGCAATCTTGTCGTCACAAAGCCATTGTGAACGGTTCAAGATGAACGGAACGGCGCCACAGGTGTCCACATTCATGCGGTACGTCCTAGTATAGTAAGAACCTAGTGCCTAAGGTATTGTTTGACTTCAGCTCATGAGACGGTCCTGGGATATGTTCGAACCATTATCTCGTAGCCTTTGGAAGGTTCGTAAGAAAGATAGTTAAGATGTGCATCAGTAACCTGACCCAACCACCAGATGTACACACAAAATGATCACCTTCACCTTTATTATCTCATGCACGTGTGGCAGCTCACCTGTGGCGATCCTGCAACGAGCCACTCCCCTGCGTCAAACCAGGCACCCACCAAATTAGCGGTGAGGGGCCAGACCTCTTCCCGCTGCCAGTCTCCAGTGGTGTCTCTGTGTTACAGACTCTTGTTTGACCCAAACGGCTTGACCCCGCCAACGCCTGATGGATGTGGCGCTCGGCAGCCCACACTCTCGTCTTTCTAGCTGCGGCACCTCCACTGGTATCCAAACCCCGACTATCACCATACATCTCCTCCTCACAGCTCTACCTCCCGTTATTTGTCTGGTACACAACTCTGGTGCTTAGCACAAGCTGGTTTTTATACCCTATTCCTGTAGATTTGACCTTGACCATATTCCTTACTCACGATGAAGGGCGAGGTAAGTCTTACACGACCCGATATCCAAGCCTTCGATTTCTCGGGCCGACACGGCAGTTTCGACATCCAACTTGACTGCCGGATCCCATTTCCTGGAAGAGCCGCGAGGTGGCTAACAATGGATGTAAATCCAGATTCTCCACCTCCACCTGGGCCAGGCTGGTACACAGCTCGGTAACTCCGCCTGGGAGCTGTAAGTGAAGCATATTGTGTTCACTGGGTGCTTGGGAAAACCGCTGATGGTTTCGTGATACCTTAGCTACCTTCTCGAGCATGGCCTGGGCCCCGATGGTCGCCCCGACCCTAATGCGAAGGATATCGGCGACCAGGGCTCCTTTGAGACCTTCTTTACTGAGACCAGCGGCGGCAAGCATGTTCCTCGATCGCTCTTCATCGACCTTGACCCCTCTCCGATTGATGAAATCCGTACCGGTAGCTACCGCCAGCTCTTCCATCCAGAGCTGCTTGTCAGCGGCAAGGAAGATGCTGCCAACAATTACGCTCGTGGCCACTACACCATCGGCAAAGAGATGGTTGATAATGTCATGGATCGTGTTCGTCGCGTTGCTGGTAAGTATCGAAATGAGGGGATCCAAACGTGTGATTCATCTAAGCTGCCGTATTAACTGACACATCCATAGATAACTGCAACTCCCTCCAGGGCTTTCTGATCTTCCATTCCTTTGGCGGAGGTACTGGATCTGGATTTGGTGCCCTCATGCTTGAGCGTCTGGCCACCGAGTATGGCAAGAAGTCAAAGCTCGAGTTTGCCGTCTACCCAGCTCCCCGCACCTCAACTGCAGTGGTCGAGCCTTACAATGCCGTCCTTTCTACTCACAGTACCATCGAGAATTCCGACTGCACCTTCTTGGTCGATAACGAGGCCGTCTACGATATCTGCCGCCGCAACCTTGATATTCCCCGTCCCTCCTATGAGCACCTGAACCGCCTCATTGCTCAGGTTGTTAGCTCCATCACCTCTTCCCTCCGTTTTGATGGTGCCCTCAATGTCGACCTCAATGAGTTCCAGACCAACCTGGTTCCTTACCCTCGTATCCACTACCCTCTAATCAGCTACGCCCCTGTCGTTTCTGCCACCAAGAGTCAGCACGAGGGCTTCCGTGTTTCTGAGATTACCTTCCAGTGTAAGGATGTATGTTCCTTGGTTCTGGGCCTGTGACTGACAAGCAGTTGTTTAGGCTTCGAACCCAACAATCAGATGGTCGTCTGCGATCCCCGCAACGGCAAATACATGGCTGTAGCTCTTCTCTATCGTGGCGATGTCGTTCCCCGTGACTGCAATGCAGCCATTGCCGCGCTCAAGGCCAAAGCTTCCTTCAACCTCGTCGAGTGGTGCCCGACCGGCTTCAAGCTCGGCATCAACTACCAGAAACCTGTCGCAGTTCCCGCCCCCCCGGAAGAGGGAGGTCTAGCCTCTGTCGAACGGTCCGTGTCCATGCTTTCCAACACAACTGCCATCGCCGAGGCCTGGGCTCGTCTGGACTATAAATTCGATCTCATGCACTCCAAGCGCGCCTTCGTTCATTGGTATGTTGGTGAGGGCATGGAGGAGGGAGAGTTCACCGAGGCCCGGGAAGACCTCGCTGCTCTTGAAAAAGACTACGACGAGGTCGCCGCTGACAGCTTCGAGCCTGAAGAAGAGGCTGAGTACTAAGTGTGCAAGTCCCGCTTAATTCAACCCTGCAGTGACCACTCTTCGTACGTGAAAACTCAATTGGACTCGGTGCCTGATGAGCCACGTCTCAGTAGGATTAGAATCTCCTGTTCGAGCAGGTTAAGGATGGATAGTGTGATGTGGAAATCTTTTGATTGCCGATCCCGTTGTGTTCAGCTTTGGAAAGGCTTATTGTTTGCTTCGGCATGCTTTACCTCAAGTGTCGATAGATGAGAAAGTCGCCTTCAGCCGACACCCCTTCGATGTGGCTTTGTTTGCTCTTTACGACCAGGATATTATTTAGCAAAAGCAAGCAGGCCCAATTTGACGCTAATATCCCCCAACATTGCTACATCACAGTATATTGCAGACTTCGGTGTTCGAAACGAGCGAAGAAGCGAGGAAACTAAACCGAGACCAGACTGTTGTCTTTGGGTATCTAGATCCTACAAGGCCAACCCTCCGCCTGTTCTAAACTGCGTTCTTTTTCTTCCACTCTGCGCCTCTCCGAGCTCCCCTATTCTGAGGCTTGCCCGGAGGTTTCTTGCCCTTACCCTTCTTCTTACCCTTCAGATCGGTTGGCATGGTGTCCTTGATCGAAACCCGTCGACCCTCGAACACAATCTGCTCCGGGGTCTTGATGTGTGGTGCGGTTTCAGATGCATGAACTCCCTTCGTTACGGCCCTGTTACGGCCCTTCTTATGCTGGAACACAGCAGAGCGGCCCAGCAGCTTCCCTGTTCTACCAGCCATGGACTGCTCCTCAGGGGTGGGCTTGTACTTGTACTTGGTGTTCTTTGTAGATTGAGCAATGACCTTGGCCAATGTCCTCTCTTGGGCGAGGGCGGTCTTGCGAGGGTCCTTGGCGCGGGTGACACGGAGAGCTCTTGGAAGCATGGGGGGGAATTTCTTGCCATCGAGAAGCAGGGCTGATTCCACAGCATTTGCGTCCTGCTTGCGTGTCAGTTAATCATCCGGAATGAGCGGCGCAGTGTGGATGATGTCTCACATAGAACTGGACGTAGGCGAAGCCTTTGCCAACCCGAGTCTTCGGATCCCTGACAACACGGACATTTTCGACCTTTCCCTGAGCCCCAAATGTGCGCCAGAGCCCCTCCTCAACATCTGCTGGAACCTTGTGTCTCTTCTTCTCCACAGTCTCACCATTCTCATCTTTCCTCACCACAGTCTCGTCATCAACGAAGCCCAGGTTGCCAACGAATACGCATCGCCTGTGGTCTGTAGGTGTCGGATGAGCCACACTGTCAACTCGAAGGTGACGATCAAGGACGCTGGTACCGTTGAGCTCGGCAGCAGCCTTCCTTGCAGCGGCGGCTGTGGAGTAGACAGCATAGGCGTTGGTAGACTGTGTGGTGGCGGTGAGAAGCGAACCAGTAATGTAGGCAGCCCGTTTGGGCATCGACATCTCCGAGAAGGCGACGGAGCGGAAGCGCAGAGACTCGACCCTGGGAGATGAGGGATCGTCCGGGAAGATAGACGTAAGATGGGCGAGAAGGGTCTTCTTGGCAGACTTGGATGTGATGGCGGAGGATGAGACATTGGCCAGAAAGACAGTACGCGAAGCCTTCTCCAGCTCAGAGTTTTGATCGTCCTTGGCCAGTGATTCGTGGACAGGGATAGCATCGTTGTCCTCCTCCTCATCACTGTCCTTCGTTGCCGAGTCACTACCTCGCCGACGCTTGCCTTCTGGCTCATCATCCTGAACCAACTTGGTCATGTATCTGTCCTCCAAGTCGTCGTGCTCGTCCTTACGCTTCCTTTTCCGCTCACGAGCGGGCACTTTGGCTGTGATAGGAGCTTCTACAGCATCTTCTGCCATGAACTCATCCTCCTCGACAACGTCTTCTGCTTCTTCTTCATGTTCCTGAACGTCCTCCGCACTTTGTGATTCCCTATCACTGCTCTCGGAATTGCCTTCGTCGTCTTCATCACTTCCCCCATCATCAAACTCTTCGCTGATTTCGGAGAGTTCCTCATCATCTCCCTCGTCTTCTTCGTCGTCTTCATCACTTCCCCCATCATCAAACTCTTCGCTGATTTCGGAGAGTTCCTCATCATCTCCCTCGTCTTCTTCGTCGTCTTCGTCGTCTTCGTCGGACGGCTCAGGAGCAGAGGCTGGTGGCCTTTTCTCGACGAGTGCGGTGTAACGTGATTTGGGTGGTGCCTTCAGCGGACCCGCCTATACCTCGATGTCAGAATGTCCTTCAATGGCCCGCTCCAGGCGAGTTACTTACACTACTCGAGAAGAGAGCATCGAGTGTGGGGTCAATCTCTGTCGAAGCAGGGACGAGTG
Source organism: Sarocladium brachiariae (assembly GCA_008271525.1). Taxonomy (NCBI): domain Eukaryota; kingdom Fungi; phylum Ascomycota; class Sordariomycetes; order Hypocreales; family Sarocladiaceae; genus Sarocladium; species Sarocladium brachiariae. The sequence goes on from RQPE01000001.1 coordinate 3,455,691, forward strand.
AGGGTTTCCTGTAGAAACAGTTAGTCTCTGGCAATTAGCATTGCAAAATAGCCACGAGAGGCTCTCATAACAGAAGTGCCAACATACTTCTTCGCCATCGTTCGTTCGGCTGTGATAACCTCACCAAAAAAAAGATGAATCTCTTAGATATCTGGGCTACCCGCTACTTAAAAAAAAAAAGTTGACTATGACTGCCAGAGTCGGCATAGTGTCTTAGTTGCCAGCCCCCACACCAGCAGCAACCAGCAGCAGGAAAACAGTGAGGGGCAATGTTTCTCCGATCCGCCTTCCACGCTTGATCCGGGAATATGCGTCATTCGCATTCTACCGCGCTTTTCCCCGTGCTCTGGCTGGCTCACGTAAGGTGATGAACCAATCACTCATCAGCGCTGATTGAGCAGCCACCAGCTGCGCAAATCGGGCACACGCTTGCTCGCTCTCGGCTGCTCGACCTTCTGCTCCCACATGCCCACCTACTTGTCGCTGCCACCACCCTGACTTCACAACACGACTCGACTGCTTTTCTAGCATATTGGTCGGTAGCCTACAAAACAGCGTTCTGTACCTTGGGCCTTGCGACTCTTTTTGAGCAATTCTACACTGCCTGCCGGCTACGATTGGACAAAGACGCTTCTCCATCCCTCGCGCCGTCCGAGGCCTCTTCGTCTCGACTCTTCCTTCGATAAGAGCTGCCTGTCGGCAGCCCATACTATCTGCCGAATCGAAGGGGCCCGGCCAGATACTTTCTTTGCGTTCTCTAGCGAGATTTTTGGGTCATGACAGCTGCTGCCTCAGCGTTGTCCCCCCCTTCAGCCGGGGGCGGGGCGGACAACGACGATAGCAACATCTCCAGTCCTCTCAGCGACGTTGACGACAAAGACACCAACGACGAGGAGATCGAACACATGCAGCTGGATAATGAAATCCAAGACGATGACGGAGGTCCTGACACACCCAGTCCTGCTCATGGCGAGCAGCACCAAGGTCGTGGGGACGGTGACGACTCCGACAGCGCCCTCTCTGAGGCGCAATCCGACGATCACTCGGACGACAACGACACAGAAGCCGAGACGGAACGTCTGTATGACACACCCCGCAATCCACGTCAACGAAACGTCACGGACGAATACCCACATAATCAACAGGGCCTTGAACACACACCGAGCAAGCTCAGGAGTGCCGCCACAGACCACCAGTCGCAGGACAGCGACGCCGATTCCTCGTCTGGTGACGAGGCCTCGCTCATGACTCCTATGGATCAGGATGACCCTCTGAAAAAGCTGTCAGAGCTGACTGATGCGGCTCTGGGCACGGTTAAGACTGATCGCGATCGCAAGCGCAAGCGCTCAGCCGCCGCTGAACACTCCGACCCCGATCAGCCTTTGAAAAAGCGCCCTGCCTCACTCCCTGCGGTAGACGTGGATGCTGACGAGGATGCGGTCAACAATGACGAAGATGGGAATTCGGCCAATCTTCAAAGTGCCCTCCATTCTCCCGGGGAGGACGCTGACACTCCCCCAAAAGAGGACCGTGATACGCCAGATGGGGCTTCGAACGAGAGGGGAACAAGATCAACAAGGAAGCTTACTCGAAATGGAGCGAAACGGCAGACTGTTGCGCATGGCACCGACATTGAAGACGAAGGCGATCAAGGCACGCCTCAGCCACATGGTAACGATGAAGTCGAAACGCGCGAAGGAGAAGCAGAAGAGGAAGTGGAGGAGGAGACTGAACTCGCAGCCAAGAATGCCGAAGAGTGTAAGTTGTCCAAGCTCTTCGCAGTATCTTAATGTGACACTGACAATCGGTGTTATAGTGGAAAGGAAACAAGCAGCATTCAAAGATTGGTCACGGATTGAGGAAATGTTTGGCGAATTTAGAGATCGGTAAGTAGGCTCGCTCCAGCTAGTCTGGAAGTTGACTGACAGATCCTCCAGACTGTACAAAGACCGATTACAGCATCTCGAGGATGAGGAACATAGTTTGACATCAGCCGAACCGACACATCCCGAATTTCTCAACATGAAGCGTTGTCTAGACGAGCGCCTTGAACAGAAGTTGAAGGAAATCAGGACAGAACACGAATTCCGTATGAGAGCGCATGAACGTCGTGCGGTGGCCCAGCGCGCCCAGGCCTGGAGCCAATATTTCCAAGCTATTCGTGAAAAGAGGGAGCAGACTCTCGAAGCATTGAATCGAGAGTGGTATGATGTTCAAAGCTCAAGAAGACGTGCGCACAGCTTGCCAGATTGCGTCCTGCTGTTCCCCAAGGACGCGATGCAGCGCGTTCGCAATGCTGTCGCCTACAACTCCGAGGTATCCACCTTATCTGGTTTGGCAAAATACGAAGGCTTCCCAGCCGGCCCAGAGATGAAAGGGGCCTCGGCATTAGAGCTCGAAGATGATTTCGCTGCCATGGAGGTATGTCATTTGCCTGTTCAAGGGTAATTCATCTTCATGAAGCTGTTGCTAACATACTGATTTAGCACACACGAAGGAATCAGCACAAGAAGCAGCTTGGGCCGGCATCCCGAGAAGAATTTCAGACACCGACTTTTAATCGACTCGGGCCTGCTGGGGAGCAATTTCTTAAAGAAACTCCGTGGGCAAACCCGAACCACTCAGCCCACAAAATGCTTCAGCAACCACATACTCAAAACCCTGGTCGCCACGACCTACCAGGTTCAAGTCGAGCACCTCTTCCTTCCAGCGCACCTTCTGAATCGAAACAGTCGGGAGAAACAAGGCCACCAAATCAGAGGACGCCTCTTGTCTCTAGCCGATTCTCAACGTCTCCAGAGCTTACGCGGTCTATGACCAACCAAAACGCCCCAGCAAAGCGTGCCAGCAATATGACAAGTCTTGGAAGAGGATCGAAAACGGCAGCAACTTGACTGTTCTCACGCAGCAAAAGGTTGGCTCTGAATGAACGTGTGGCCTGAATGACGATCTGTGATACCCCCAAGCAAGCCTATAAGTGGCTTCGGCGTCGGCTGATTTGCTGATTATTTCTTCACGGGTGGAATTTTGTATTAAGAACATTGAGAAACACGGCTTAAACAGTGCCTGAGCCTGTTGCCGCTGCATATGTGAGAAAGGAAACGATAATGGCGCGAAGGATGTCGTGATTGGCATGGGTCATCGTGCGCTAGGAACGAGCGAGCATGATATGGGGTCTGGCGTTGGGTTTCCGCTTCCGCTTGCACATTATTCCGCTGACATATAATCCAATATTATACATTCCTATGATCGTACATTGAATCTGACAGGGGCCCTTGCCATGAGTGATGTGTACCACTTGATTCATCCTCAACGATTGCCTTTGAAGCGATCTTCCTGTAGAGCCTCAATTCGATATGCCATGATGTATCACTTTGCACCTGCAGGCTTATGCGGTTGATCCGGAACCTTAACATCATCGAAGTCATCCTGACCGACCGCTCTCAGAGTGTATGTGTCTAGTCGAGGTCAGCATTTCGAATGTAGGCTGTCTTGAAGGCGAGGCGTACAAATACCGACGCTGATCGCAAGCAAACAAACGCCAGTAATAGCATTTGGAATAAGGTAGGGTCGTCTGGCACGGATCAGGGCTGGCCCCTGACGATATTTCCGATCGTAGTAGGTCGAGTGCGGCCTGCAACATCACACCATTAGGCTGGCTGGAAGTTCAGTGACGTGGGGGTTGGTACATACCCGGCCATGGTTGTGAAGTTTTTTTCCCTTTCAAGAGCTCTTGTAAAGGATCGAGAATTTGACTCCAGCAGAGGACCAGATAGGCGAAGGGGAGAAAGGAATGTTGAACCTCTGGATCTGTTGAGGTCAAGGTCCGTTTGGAAAGGTGAAGCCATCACCGTCTGATTTGAGGCTTATCGATAAAGGTACCCGATGCCGGTTAGTCAGCAGGACCAAACCAGATCTGGATAGGCACGCGTGGTGACTTCAGAAGGGACCCGCCGTTTCTTTCAAGCTCTGGGAGGAACGCCAACCCAGCTTCAAGGCTTTGTGCTTCAAACCGCATTGCGCAAGCTACGATCTCCATTGTTCATCGAGCATACATCATAGAGAGGATAATTCTCAGTCTGACGCATGCAGTAAATTCTTTGTCCATCTGCTGCGGCGTGCTTTTCGACACCCACGTTGCGGGTCACGCTACACCTTTCAATTGCTTCCGGACGGGTACACGCCGACCTTTGTTGCAATACACACCGAGCCGATCCATGCGAGCTGTATCGATACATCGAGGCTTACAGCGCATCCTTAACGCGCCGCGGCGCGATCGTCTGCCGCCATCATGAGTGCCGACCTCACCATCCCCGAACAAATACGTCAGCTCAATGATGCCCGAAAGCTAGTGCTTGGCGACGTATCCTACTATCCAAATGTGGTGAGAGGCATCTTGCCGATTATCGGCCCCAATGCCGCTGTAGAGCTCCGAAGATGGGGTGCAGAGTTTCTGGCGGAGGCATTTGCGACACCAGCGTTGCCCAACGGCGAGAAAGAGACTATGCAACCATACGTCTTAACGACACTGGAGTCCTTGATCGAAAACGATAGAGAGGATCCGCAAGTCCTGCGAAGCGTGATCCAGACCGCGGCCAGTATATACCCATTAGCAGTCAAGTGGATGTAAGTTGGCTTCGGCCTTACGTTCTGGGCCTTGTTGCTTGCAATGCTGACTGCGAGGCCAGCATCAATAACGGATACGATACAATCACATGGGAGCGGATGGTAGCCATCAAGCAAAAGATTCTTCGAATATGGGAGACAGCGGGACCTTCAGTCAAAATATGCTGCATCAAGTTCGCCCAGCGAGTGGTCCTGGCCCAAAGCGTAGCATCTGGGGCCGAGTTGAGGGTATGTTAGCTTCAATCTGCCACGGAATTATTTGGCTGACACTAAATTTGTCAGTACGGTGGTACTCTGGATGTATCTTTGGATAAGATTCCACCCAATCACCAATCTCTCGATGCTCGGAGTCTAGAAGCCGAGGCCAGCGGGCTGCTCGATCGCATGCTCTCTGTACTCCAGGATAGCACGTAAGTGAATTGCATCGGAACATCTCCTTTCGGGACTAATAGACCTCTAGAGATGCCTTGGTAGTAGATGCAGTGCTCAACTGCCTCTCAATTCTCGTTCGAACACGACCTGGCACTGCTAATCGAATCTTGAATGCCCTCCTCAACTTCAACCCATTGAAGCTCGCCAACTCGCCCATCACCCCGAAGACAAAAGTGATGATCAAGTCCATGGAGAAGACATCCCGCCTACTTTTAATGCATCTCTGCAAGCGCGACCCGCATAATCCCATGATCCCGCGTATTCAACAACATGCCGAACGTATGATGCGGACAACGGCAGAAGTACTCGATGGTGGCAGGAAGAGGCCATCTGAGGGGCAGCAGGTTGAGTCGGTTGATGCAAAACGGCAAAGGGTGATAGGCCTTCAGCAACCTATTCCACCCCTCGGCCCAGGACCGCATTCTCTCGCTGATGTCTTCACGTTGATCGTTAACAACGACCTGAAAAACTTCGATATTTCTCAGATACCTGCGAATATGGTCGCCCAGATTGCTGTCAATACTCTGGTGAGGACTGATCCGCAATTGCTCACAAAAGCCGTCGATGCAGTCCGCAGCCGTTTGGACACTCTTGCCAATGCCCCTGCACCTGAAATTAACCCCAACACGGCACCTTTGGGGGTTGAGGAAGACGAAGATGATTACGAACCGGACTTCAATCAGGCTGAGGACACCGAACAAATCGTCAACCGCCTCGAAAGCACAGGCGGCGGCGGCGAGCGCCCTGCACTGGACGGAGCTTTGAACCTCGCGTCCTTCAGCCTGCCAGGACCACCAACTCTGACTCCTGAGCTCGCACTGAGTGCTGGAAGCAGCACCGTGTCGAATCTGGTGGAACTGATGAGATCGATTGACGATCCCAACGCCAAGAGGGGCAGAGGCGGATTTTTGCGACTCGCAGCTAGTTCCGGCAGCCGAGATGCGTGGACTACGATATTGACGAGGCTGGCAACCCGGTCTTCTGGGGGGCTAGAAGAAGTCTCAGTCAAAGAAGAAGAGGACAAAGGACTGGCTTTCGGTTCACTCAGCAACGATATTCGGGATGTCCTCTACAACTACGTGATGGATGACTTCCGGAAAAACATCGATGTGGCTGTATCATGGCTCTGTGAAGAGTGGTACAACGACAAACTGTCGAAGAAGCTTGGAGAAGGCCATCCATTGCACTATGAAACATGCACACAACGACTTATCGACGGGTTCCTCCCCTACCTACATCCTCAGGACAAGGTTTTGACTAGGTTTCTGAGCGAGATTCCGGAGCTCAACCGAACGATACTCTCGAGGGTCAAGTCCATGTGCCGAGACCCCAGTGTGGTTCAGCTAGCCCTAACGAGCTTATTGTACCTGGTGATGATGAAACCGCCTGTTAAGGAGATTGCCCTGGACACTGTACAAGACATCTGGTCAGATTGTAAGTTCACGTATCCCGATGAAGCTAGAGCGTTCTTTTCGTGGGCTAACGCTGGTCGACAGACGAGGACGCTAGGGCAATGGCTGGCAAATATCTCACCAAGTTCAGGCCCTCTTTTATCGAAACGGCAATGAAGGAAGAGGACGCTGCGTCAGCAGCACCAACATCAACAGCAATAGCAACGTGATCATCAGTGATGAGATGTGGGAACACCGCGAAAAGGGTCTAGGCGATCTGTGTATGAGCATGTATGATAGCCGCGTCTTGAGTCGTGGCATAGGCGTTCGGTACGAATTGTGCAATCCTTGGCCAATAGCTGTCAGACAACAGCCAGGAGAAGGAGGGGAATCTGAAGGGGGGAGCCTACAAATATACCCAGGCTATAACAAGTCTATGGAAGCTCTAGATAAGAGCTGGAAATCCAATTGCTACCCTGTTTAAACAAGATACATTTGTTGATTGTTCCTCCCGTTACGTATAGTATCTGAACCTTTACCTTGGCCACCCCCTTTACTGTACCTGTGACATCACGTTACTGGATGGACTGTCTTCCTGTAGCCAGGCTCTGGGACGATCCTGATCCTGAGCGTATTACCCCGCGACCTATCTGCGTCTTTGATCCTTCCTCTGTGTTTGATGAAGCTTCGCAGTCCATGCATACCTCTGACTTCACCTCTCTCGTTTCCTACTCTGACAGGTAAAGCAGCAACTTAAATGCCGAACACGCCGCGTTTGTTGCAGTCGATAATCACCCAGTGGCGTATATACAAATGAAGACCCTTTCATCGTATTCCACGAGAGATTACTAAATTCCAGTTTACAATACTTCTGCTCTACCAGTATTCTCGCAGCCCAAAGCTACAGCAAACCCCACGCGGTAGCTACGCTGTCACGATGGGACACAATAGAAGGTTCTCCGCACAAAATTGAAAGATGATCCTTTACTGACCTACAAAAGTTTAAGGGACCCTGTACTGCAAGAGGCTCCTGCAGTCTTTTGGGCCACACTAAAAAAGTGCGACATCGGCCGTCAGCCACAAATTGGGGTGGTAATCGAGCTTTTTGGTCCTGGCTTTAACACACAGCGATTCAAGCCAGCGGCTTACCATCTGGAGAGATCCTCTTCCCCTTTAGAAGGACTCCTCATGGCCTGATGCTTCTCTCGAGGTTTGCTTGACTACCTACTCTTTCTCAAACAGACCAGCGTCTACTAAAGCTGCACGCCTAGGAGAACTTCTCCAAGAATCGCTGTCTTGGTGCTATCGGTTGGCTTCCAGCATCATCCATTGACCCTCATCTCGAGCTTTGGTCATACTGAATGCTTTCGAATGCTAGGAGCGGTGTGAGAAAGCTTCTGGGCCCATCTCGCAACAGGACTTTCGTTAGAGCAACTATCACGTCTCGATCGATTCCATGGCCGAAAGACGGAGAGTGAATCCCCTGCTCAGAAGAGATCTGGCCTAGCCGCTTTCTCTATTAACATGTGAACAGCCGTTTCCAGAAAGCCTGTGTTTTTCGAGAGTTTCGGCCCAGTCACGTCGGCTGGATGACCCCCATGTTGATGATGTAGCCCGAGAAAAGAAAGCCGGATTCGTGAGGGTTGTTTCCAGCAAGCTCAGTGATGCCATTCCACAAGAAAGGATGTGGTGTCCAGAGACTTTGGACATGTAGGAATGTATCTTTACCTCGATTTGGGGGGTTCTGCCGCCTGGGGTTCTGAAAACGGGGCTGACCTACGGTACTACGGCATTATTAGTATGTAGACCCAAAAATGGGTCTGCCACACCCCCATGGAACCCGTAATTTTGGTGGAGCAAAATCAACTAAGCACGGACACGCGCTGTTGACGTCTGTTTGCTCGCCGCCTCAATTCACGTGTACATCCTCTTTCACACCTTAAGACGCTGCCAGTTGCCCGACCTTGATAACCAGGACGTGTACCGATCTGCACAGACATTGTCCTCATCAGGATCCACAGGCTTTGCTAAACAGTCACCACCGATAGATGCTTCTTCAGCGTGAACCCTGACGTCTGCCACTACTGGCAGCGTCAACAACATGAGGCATAGCAACGGCGTCGCTGCGAAACATGCAATCGGTCGCACCTCAACAATCCGCAGCGTACCCAGTTTCGAAGGATCCGAATCGAGCCCAGACAGTAAGCATAGCCAGGCGTTCTCCGGCAGTGTCAACAGCACGACGAGCGGGACGTCGACAATGGCAAGCCACCAATACGAAAGGACGCTACAGGTGCCGCGAATGAAGAGCGAGACGTCGGTCGAAACAGCAACGAGATGGCAAGTCAATGGATTCAGAACCCTTGATCCTGCAGCGTCATCGCAACAACAACAAGATTCATCCATGCTGTCAGAAGGCGGCGAAACGCCCGAAGGGCAATGGGACTCGACAATCGGGAAGGCAGGGTTGGGCAAGACTGGTCGTGTGATCAACAAGCTCGTCAGCGATAATGATGCCTTGAAACGAGAGATCAAGATCGAGCGGTTGAAAGCAGACGAGGCAAAGCAAGCCGCAAGGCTGATCGAGGATAAGATGGAGCGAATGCTCAGCGACTATGAGAGTCAACTGCTCGAGGCCAACGTTACCAAGACATTGCTTGCAAGAAAAGAGCGTCAGGTTGAGACGCTCACAGCCACGGTCGAGGCCGAGAAGAAACGAGCAGAAGAAGCCCTTCAACGCGAGAAGAACTGGCGAGACGAGCTGGAGCGGGTTCGCAAAGCCACCGAGATCCAAGTCGACGAAGCGACAAGCTACGCACAGTTGATGGAGGGTCGGTACAATGCCATTTCGTCCCACTGGAGGGACCAAGGTGACCAGGTGAAGCGAGCCGTGTCAGGGATAAGAAGTGAGATTGATACGCTGAACGAGGAACGGCGGTCAGATGATGATAAGATTCAGACGCTCCGGGACTTGTGCGAACAGCAGGACAGCAACATTCAACAGCTGCGGCGGGAGAAGGAGGACATCGCGCGCAAGTTCGAAGAGTACAAGCAGGCACAGGAAGATGGACTGCGGGATATCAAGACGAATGCGGCGAGGAGGGAGGCCGAGCAGGAGAGAATCTTGGAGGAGAGCAGAGAGGCACTCGCCAAGCTGAAATGGGCCCTCAATGTGAAAGAAAACGTCAAAGGCGCACAATGATTTTTTTTCTTTTAGCCGAGGGAACTATGGTGGCAGCCATGGAAGGGACATGAACATTTATCACTCTGTACATATATCGACACGCACGACGACGACAAAACGTCAGCTGTGCCGCCGGTCACGACTTAAGGATTTCACGAACGACAATCTAGCAGGCGGAGCAAGAATCCTTCTCCTGGCCCGATGATCCGATATGGCCTTTATCTTGCCCGTCTGAGAATGTAGACGTCGGCGGCATAATATAACACGGAAACGGCACTGGCCTAGCATGAGGAAGAGGAGGAGGAGGACGGATACCCAAAAACTTGGTTATGATACATATACAGGAACTACCATTCATATCGAACTTTCTTTTTCTCTTCACTGTTGTCGTTCTTATTTCATGGGGAATGCAAAGAAGCCCTCGTTTCCGCCTTCTCGTGTACCCGTGAATGGCAGAGAAGTCGGTATTGAAGTCACATTGGTACCGTGGCGAGCAGCAGAAGGCAGAGCCCGCGGGACCCTTGTGTGCATGAGAACAAGCACGATAAAATGTATTCTGGACGATTTCCACAAGAACCGGAATGCATGCTTTGTGACTGATCGCTGGGCAACACTCCAGGATTCGTTGACGACCCGCGTTTGGCAAGCGAGGGCCGGGTCGTCGACCACCTCAAGCGCCAAGAAGAGTTTGGATGTTCATCTTGCCTTTCTCCTGCTCAAGCCCGAACACCCTGGAACCTACAGGGCCTCGCCCTTGTCATGTCCATGTGCATATCTTTACTCACAGGCCGGCCGCCGAATCCATCCCTCAGACAGGACGTAATGAGGGATCAGGCATCCTCGTTACCATTGATTCCAAGGTGAAAAACCGCTATTGAGTAGTTGATGCAGGTTCCCTGTGATCCCGTAATGGGTCGCGAGTCTTGGAAGACCTCGTCTGACTGCTCTTGCAACCACTGTGCGAGGTCCCCGTAAGTATCAAAATTACAAGTCACCAAGATTGTCTAAGCTCTGGGGGGGATGGTCATGACACCGTCTTGTGGAAGCTCGAAAACACCATATCGACGCAATGGGGCACGAATCTCGTTACCATCAGAAACACCCCACCTTCTCTCTCTCTCTCTCTCTCTCTCTCTCTCTCTCTCTCTCTCTCTCTCTCTCTCTCTCTCTCTCTCTCTCTCAAGGCATGAAAGGGAATCCTTTGATATGAGGAAAAGTCCGCCTGAACAAGTTGCACCTTGATCTCACAATACGGCAATCACATTGACGCTGTCCAACAAGCATCGACTCCCAGGAACGACGTGAAACCTTGACGAAGACGTGTGGAGTGTTCCTCGAACCAATGATGGATGGACTATCCAGGAAGACTTGTCGACTGGATCAAAAGGAAACAGTCACAACGTCACCGGACATCACATTACACCCTGAAGCTCCCTTTCCCAACTGTATCATTCGGAAGGAAAAGAAAGGTAGGACACGTTGCGATTTACCCATGGAACTTGTGCCAGGTGACAAGAATTCGCGCGAAATGCCAACGAAAGGCCCCTCGGGTACGGTAAGAAGGCTCCATAGCCAAGCGTGGAGGATGGACTTGGAAGCAACCCGAGGAACATCTACCAGGTTGAGTTGTGCTGGCTAGTTTTGGGAACGATTCACGAGATTGGCGGTCATGGACCTTATTTTCTTTTTGGTGATTAATAATGGACAGGATCGAGCAGCTGGAGAAAGAGACAGTGGGAGCAGTAGAAAGACAGGTTTGCTACGGGCGAGCGCAAAAGCAAGGCGCCACGAAGAAGAATCTCTGGTCATGTTTCGTGAGCATACTGTCAGTCAAAATGGGATGATTGTGGACACCGGGGAAACAACTCATGACGGGAGTCTTGTTCCTGAGGCTTGTACGGAAGGAGATGGACGATGTTAAGAAACACGATGAGTCGGACTTATTTGAGAATATACTTACTATAGGTAGGTTGGTTTAGCTAGGAGACAGGTACAAGGAGGGAGGTCGGGTTGCTCAGGGTTTCAGGGTTCCTCTTCATTCAGCCAATACCTTAGCTGGCTATCATGGGAAATAGACTTTTGTGTTATTTTGACTTGGCGACATATCATCAATAAACCTACAACCATTCACAAGCCCACTTTCTTTCTTAAACACACACAGACACACTCTCTGTATGGTTCGGGCGCTTTTCGACCTTTGGCAAGCTTGAACTTAAATCGTCCATCCTTGTCATGACTTATAAGCCAACAAACAAACTCCCCCCTCCTCATCACCCCTCTCTCTCGTAATCTACAAACCTCCCAGAGTGACGACGACGACGACATCAACTCGAAACGAACACCCGCCAGTTTCATTTTTGAAGGTGGCCAAGCATGGCATTCGGTCTATTTCTCACCTCCATGGAAGCGTGCATCCTGGTTGCTGCTACGATATACGCCATTCGCGTCAATTCGCTCATGGCGGCTGGCCCTATTGAGGCCGAACGTCTTGCTGGTGCGCCCATCACGGTCGAGGAGATCAGGGCGGTGAAACATAGACTCGAGGTGCATCCTATTAACTACGAGAAACTCCTCCCGCCTTGCAAGAGAAGAAGATACATCGTCGTAGGTGGCTCAGGTATGTGACCATGCTGTCGGGTTCCAGTCTTGAAACGGATGTTACCGCTCAAATGTCTCATACGCAATCATGGGGTGTAGGCATCGTCGGTGGTCAAATCGTCCTTGATCTGCTTGCCATGGGCACACCGCCGTCATCCATTCGCATCATCGACGCCAGCCACCCTATCCGTGTAGATGACTTTAGTCGTGCTCCTGCAGTGGATGTTGCTGTTGTCAGAGCGGACGTCACATCTCTGAGCGAGACCACCGCAGCCTTCACTATGCCGTGGCCAGCCGAGACTTCATCCCAGCCTCTCACCGTCTTTCACACTGTCGCACTCATACGGCCATACGAGCGCCATGAAACACTCTACCATCGCTGCTCCAGGGTCAATGTTGAAGGCACAGTGAACGTGCTGCAGGCTGCAGATGAGGCTGGCGCAGCGCTTTTCATCTACACATCGAGCTGCGCCGCCGAGCATCTCCCAGTCACTTTCCTCCCCCTCTGGCCGTCCAGCCTTGGCCCGAACTATGCCCAAGTACTGAGCGCTGCTGACTTCTCACTGCCGTTACGGCCTGCGCATCTCTTCGCGAACAACTACGCGCGTTCAAAGGCCGAGGCAGAGAGATGTGTCAGAGCCGCTGGGGAACAGGGGAAGAAGATGCGGACAGGGATCATTCGCCCTGGCAACGCAGTGTACGGACATCCAGAGGACAAGGTCGTGGGGAGGATGCTGGCTCTAGGATCTCTTCCGTCTTTTGGTGCCAACTGGTCCCAGAACTGGATAAGCCTGAGGAATGCGTCTCTCGCCCATCTCCAGTGTGAAGATGCTCTTCTAGGACCACACGCGGAGAAGCTTGCAGGCAAAGCGTTCCCGATCACGGATGACGGGGCGACTCTTCGCCTGAGCGACGTGCACAGGATCCTGAATACCGCAAGCACGACAGGCCTCCGAGTCATGTATCCGCCACCTCTACTATGCTCCTGGCAGCATATGCCGTCGAGACCTGGTCGCTGGCGGCCGCAAAGTTCCCACCCTTGAGGCGTCTGATTGGTGAACCGCAGGATCCTGTGATACTCTTTCAGCCTGCTGTTTTCTCGGCTACTGTCTCGGCGGCCGTGGATGATTCCGAGGCCAGGAAGTCACCAGCGAATGGGGGCATAGGATATCGCTCCGCTTGCTCGTCCTTGGAGGGGATGGTGGCTCAAGCCATGGCACATGGAAAAGTAACAAAGTGACTATCAACATGTAATGTTGCTCATTTCAACCTGGGAACCGCAGGTGTTCGGCTCCTGTCATGTTATGACTGTTCATCGGGCATAATATTGCCATTATCTTGACTCCATCTCTGGGGTTGGAGCCTCGCACAAGCCGCCAGCCTGCTAGACTCGCCATCCTGGTCTCGGCCAATCAGCCTATGATTTTTTCACTGGGGATTTGCCGCGCCGGTATGCCATGATCTAGGGCATATTCTGCAAAAGGGGAAAAAAGTCATCTGCCATGTATTCCAAAAGAAAAGAAGAACGAAAATGCGTGTGTCAGCTGGGGTATCACAAACGCGCCTCTCGTTTGCTTCCAGATCGAAACACTCTCGAACGAGCTCTCTTCCAATATGCCTTCCAAAATTTCAATTCCGTAATGCGTAAAGCTGCCGAATGATCCTCCAGCAACGCTCTGATGATGCGCAGATCTGCCTCATATCTCTCAACCACTGTATGTACAAGTCGACCGTCTCGGAGGCGTCGTATTCGAAATGCGAGCCGCCGCAGAAGGTGCTCCGAATGTGGGATAGGACGGGGTGCTGTCGTGATATATGCAGCAGGACCAAAACGCCACATACGTTCTGAGACCAGAAGAAAGGAAGCGGAATGAGCCGCTTGTTCATGCTCGGCGGTGCCATGGTGATGGGCCACTTCAGAGCGGCCTTTAAGCACTCAGCCGCGCCCCTGTAGTCTCCTGGCAGTAATGAGTCGGACGGATGATGCAGAGCTTTGTAGATGTAGTAGCGCAATATCATGTGCTTGCCTAGCCAATACTGGCTGCGAACAAGAGCCAGCTGCATCATCGTGATATAAGGGTACGTCATTGCGGTATCGATCAAGTTAGAAGAGACAAGAAGCTGCGTAGAGTGTTCGTCCGGACTGAAACCGAGATAATTGCCATCTTCCCAAGACAGATGCTGGGGAAGAAGCTCTCTCCAGCGCTCAAGCTGCTCATTGAAGTATCGAATCTTCTCACGAATTGCCTCTGAGGACATTGAAGCCTTGCCCTGGGCCACGGAAACCGCAACAGCTGCAAAACGCTGGTTAGCATAAAATGGTCCTATCTGAGTCCTTGTCTCATATCTGAGACAGACGTGACGCACTGTGTTCCAGTGAGCTGTAAAGACCGGAGAAGAAACGGTTCGTAAAAATCTGTGACTGTCCATAGTCACGGAATTGCGAGTTATGATGTGCAAGGTAATCTTCTTCACTCTGGCCACCTGCAAAGTCGGGCAAGCCAATATATCCGCGCATGTGGTCCAGATCCGTGATTGGCAGGTGTAGTTCAGCACCTAGGACACTATGTGCTTCTGTCAGTACAAGCGTGACAAGATTCTGCGCCATGTCTTACAAGGTAACCTCGGAACAGTGATAGAAAAGCCTCTTGATTAGTTCGTGTGACGGATGTGCTTCCGGAACCCTAGATAGTCGTTTAGAATGGCCTCACGTGTTTTGGGACGATAGCAAGTACCGGATGGTCAGCGCCTGGCACACGATATTTGCCGATGCAGCGGTTCTCCAACAATCCTGAGGTCCTGTCAGTTGGAAGTGTCTAGACGCTTTGGGCAATTTTGGGCATGTACTCACACCAGATCTTCCACAACTGGCGAAGAATAGCGCAGTAAGACACAAGACCTGAAGATTCTGGATGCTGACCTCTGTGGCAAACAGACCAAGCCTTCGCCTCGCCTCGTTGAAGAACTGAAGTCCTGGTGGCTGGTCTGCCGTGCCGCCCTTAATCCCCGAAGGTCGGCTGCCTATCTGCGAAATAGGGGCGGCGTTGCCCGCAAGCGCAACCTCGCCCAACGCTAGGACGAGAAACGCCAGAGCCGACGCAGGAGTACTCTCGACAACTCCCAGAACGTGACCAATGGTATTGCTCATGAACCACTGTTCATCCACAATCGGATGAAGTTGGTTGAATGTATCAAAGTAGCTTTTGCTCAGGGGCTGCGCTGTCTCCCAGCCGATGACCGGAGATATAGATGGCTGAACAACGGGTGGGTTTGAATATGGAAATGACGACGGCGTAGACGATCCTGCAGAATAGGGAGCCGAGGGGATTCCCTCGATGCCGAGTGGCTGCTGCCCTTCATCAATATCAGCTACGATTCCTGACAGATGAGGAGGTATCCTCGATTCGGCGGCTTTTCCCTTTGCCCCTGAGATATCTGGCAAGTGCTGCATGACAGGCCATTCCAGCATAACCTTGGTTGATGGGGTGTAGAAGAATTCGTGCTCTGCGGTTCGATGTTGAGACGAAAGCTGAGGTCGAGTAGCCTGATCACCTTCTCCTGAATCGGCCGTATTATACACAGGACGCAAGGAAACGTCCCGCCTTTGACTACCGACAAATGCGTCGTAAACAAAGTCCACTTTAGTCTCAAGGCTGGTGAGCCTCTTCAATATCTCCTGAAGCGTGTTGTCTTTCCTTTTCAAAAAACTGTCAATTTTTGGCCAACGAAGATGGATGGCTCCTTGACGGGATAGAAGTCTTTCAAGCCTGCATCGGCATTCAAGGGTTCGTTTCTTTTGCAAGTGATGGGCTTACTTTGTTGGTTGAGGCTCACGATAAAAGCACTCGACACCCAGTTTCTGGCATGTACTGCATTTTGGCTTCCCCTCATCACATCTCTGCTTTCTGCTTCGACAAAGTTCACAGGCCTGAAGAGACAGGCCCGATTAGTATGCGAGTCCTAGTCGAGTCCGCGGTTGATCGAGGCCAGAATAGGGCGTGCAACAACCACTCGAAGACAACTTACCTGAGCAGCAATTGCGCCTCTTTCCTTGCGAGACTGGGAGGCCCCGATCCCCGAGGATCCAACATTTGAGGTAGACTGTCTTGGGTCCATTGGAAACAGATGAAGGAAGAGACTGGTGCGAGAAAGGTAGGCTTCCCCCGTAATGAGGCTCCAGGAAGTCAAAGGATGATCACGAAAACGACTTGAATGTCTCAGCCTTTTCTCCGGGATATATAATGCCAAGGTTGTTGTGATACGGTGCTGTGCTCTGTTATGCTGTTCTGTCAATGCTCTCGATGTGACTGATGCCTGTTAAGCATAAAGGGGGCTGGTTCTCCGGGTATGAGTCTCGAGGGAGCCTTGTTACATGTCTCCTGTAGTGGCGACAAAATGATGTGGCTTAACTGCGCTCACGACGAAAACATGAAGAAAAAAAACACAAACACACAAAAACACCTCGGGCCCGGACCAGGGGAAAACCAGGCTGAATAGGCAGCCGGTTATCGCAGGGCACGCACAAGAACGAGAGGGTTGCTGGTACTGGAATCAATCCGTGTGGGTGACGCGACCACGGCCAGTGAGGGTGGTCTGGGGGGGATGCGCCGGGATGCGCCTCGGTGATGACAAAATCACTCGAAATCGAGTCGTGTGTGAGATACTCGCGAAAGGGTTTTGCCATCGGAGGCGTGTCCGGCTCCGATGAAGAAGAGGGGGGCTGGGAATCAAACATTCGAATTGTCTCAGCAGGCGAAGAAACACGTCTCATGGCAAAGCCGGGCGAGTATAAGAAAGAGGACTGGACGACTTGCAATGAGAAGAGCCCGTCGAGTTCCAGAGAGTCAAGAGCCGCGACAACGAACGAGCTCTGTGAACGAGAAGGGGGAGCAAGGTCCTTAGGTCCAGCCAAGGCTAGCATCGTCCTAGACTATAGGGCACCACGATAGATATCACCAGCCACTGCAGACGGGCAGCGACGATGCTACAGCAGCCGATCATGCACCCCCAGCACAAGGCATGGTGATCGCCTGTCAATCGCCAGGCTAGCAGGATACGATGTGATGGGTGGCGTTGGCCGTGCTGTAGAGGACTTTTTGTCGCATGTACATCGTAGAGAGGTATCAGATACCGTTCCCAAGCACCTTTGCCGTGCCACGTCGCAAAAACCTGGGAGCATGCTAAACGCGGATGAAGGATCTGGCCCGCCACAGATCTTGAATCTACGGTTACTGGTACCCCGAGGTGTGGTGGCATCTCGGTAGGGTACAGCCCAGCACAGTACGGTACGGAAGAGGGTGATGGCTGAAATGAGGCGAATGGTACTACTATGTGGCTGCCACCAGGTTCAGGAGGGGATCAGGGGTCGGCAATTGGCTGCACCTGCCCAGTGAATCTTGGTTTTTTGGCCCCTTCTCTCCCCGTGCACGGATGGAGAAGCAAGTGCTCCGGTACGTACAAGTATTACGAGAAAAGAAGGAGCGTTCAGAGAAGGAGCTTCACGAGGAGGGGCGCGGCGGCAAGAAGCCACCGACCTTCGGGGGTTCTCATGGTTGCGATTAGATCGTGCACGATTCAGTAAGCTTCCTTGACGAGTTCTCACCGATGACCAGACCAGTTAGTGCACGGGAGGAGTGCCATGAGAAGAGAATATGTGGGTGGGTATGACGAGTGTCGTTCGATGGATGGATGGATGGATGGATGACCTTTCACGAGGATAATCTTTGGGTCAAGCACCTGACATGCTCACGTTTTCGACTGTCCTTTTCGAGGTTCCATCTTCCTTATGTTCAGCAAAGGGCGTGCAGTTTGCTCTTTGACAGCACACCCTCCGGAAAGGGAGACACCGTCAGATACTACTAGTTATATGTACTTCTCCATACGGCAAGACGATAATATCGAACGGAAAGGAATATCGTCGGGCCCAGGCAGCTGAACCCGAAGACGGCAGAGCTGAGGAACGACATTGTCACATCGCATCGTCGCCTATGGGGCTATGGAGCCAATAATCGGGAAATATTTACCTACCAACTAGTTGTAACTAACTGATAGACTTTGCATTAGCCACGGCTGACGAACCGATGTCCACAGCAATTCATACGGATGGGGTGTTTCGTTGGGTCCGTCGTGTGCGTTGTCGTTGTCGTCGTGTGAGCGTGTGCATACGGATATGCAAAATCCCATCTCCGTGGAAGCAGGGTCGAGAAACTATGGCGAGCAACGCCAGGAAGAGCTCGAGAACGAAACCGCATAACTCAAGGCATGAGGAAGAATGCGTCAATGGCATGATCGACGGGACTAACGCTTTTGGCCGCGGTAATGCAAGCCGAACGAGAGAATGGAGCCTGTTAGGGAGTCCATCTTTCCTCATTCCTTTGCGCCAAAGCAATAGTTTGGCTGAGGTCCACGATGATAAGTCCCTCCTGGCCCGGCCATATACATGCCTCCCGACAGCACCACCACCGAACCTGGTACCACACCGGCAGCAGCCGGCTCGCAAGCAAACACGGAAAACAGAAAAAAAAAGAAGAAGAAGAAGAAAAGCATACATAGCGAACCCTATTCTATTGTCCTGTTAGGGTAAGGAGGACTAGTCGTCTGTAGACTACCTGAGAGACGTACCCGAAAGAAGTGCCACGCTTTCGCCAAGGCTGAGTCGCGTGCGTTTCCCTCTTTGTTTTTTTTCTTCTTCTCCAGTCCCTAACTGGTTGTGATGAGCAAAAAAGGTTAATCACGCCTCTGCAACGTCGCAGTGTCCAATCAAACACGAGAGCCACTGACTGGTCTGGATGGCCCGAAGTTCGGCCTGAAGATGATAGGGTCCAGCAGGTGAGACATTGGGAGAGACGAAGCCAATATACCCTCCTCGCAGTGCAGAAGAGAGGGTCGACTGGTCGTTCAAAGTTTAGCCACCGCATTTTGTTTGTATGAAGTATGTACATATGGATCTGTGTACATATATGTACATGGTTGCTGAAGCGAGACAGACATCCATCCTCTCTCACTGTCTGTCTCCCTCTCCCTCTCCACCCCGGTGCTGTTTGTTTCCGGCGGGCTTTTGTTTTCCCCCAGTTCTGTTCGTTCATTTTCCTGCCGTTCCGTAAAGAGACTATCACTAGCCAGCCCAGCAGTGCTAGCAGGCTTAGATGGTCGAAGTTGAAATCTCACTCTCACAGGCGGTGGCACACAAAAGGCGATCGATAGTGACGGCCAGCCGGTTGTATTCTTTTTTTGCCTTAGCTGCGGGGAAAGCGGCTCGCGGCACTTGGGGCTCTGCTCCCCGTCGCGGGCGAGCCAGTGCCGCTAAATGACGGCTCAGAATCGAGATGCGGACGTGACAGGCCGGTCCATGATGATTGAACAAGAATCTGCGAGACTAGGTAGGCAGGCTAGTCATTGTGATGTGATATAGTGCAGAGACACCAACTAGGATAAGAGTCGTGAAAGGTCGGCAGGGGAGGGGAAAGGAGTGTGTGAGGTAGGTGGTGGATGGGTGGGTGCATGGTGGTGGTACATAGTGATTCCTTGGCGAATACTTGGTGGATTGTTGCCGTGGTCATGAGGAATGGGTGAGGTGCCCTCCCGAGAGTGTGCTTGCAGCACGTTCCGGGTACCTAGTAGTACAGTAGTATGGGGCCTGTAGGAGGTGGTACCTTAGTTGATTCTACAAGTACTAGTAATTACCTAGTTTAGTAGTGTGCCGGCGGTGTAGGATGCACTCACTATACAAACCAAGGGATATGTACTAATAGTACTTGTGGTAGTAGCGTCTATGCACACTAATGCTCACCCAGCAACGTATATGTACAGTACTACTTTACCCAGCAGGTACAATACAGTGCGACTATGACTATTACACTGCTATGCCATGCTATGCTATGCTGTATTGTATTGTATACCAAAATACCGTCCTACTTACCCCTACCTACGTAGGTATGTGGATGTGGCTATCACTAGCCGAGAATATTCCGGACCTCAGCTCAATTGTGAAATGGTAGACGAGAGAGAAAGTAGTAGAACGCTGTAGAGTGTGGTACTTGCATGGCACCAGAAAAACTCAGCTCCCATGGTAAGAAATTGTTTCTTCGTACTCCGTCCGTAGGCAAACCACCTAAAGGTAGTTAGAGTTTTGTGAGCAGCCTCCCTTTTTCTTCACATGCCTGCCTCGCCCATCCATCCACAGCAAGCATCCACCCTCCATGGATCCATGCATCCCTAGTAACCGTATGTACATGCCAGCATAGTTTCAGTGCACACGTATTAGTGACCTGCACTGTACGGATACGGAGTAGGTAGACATAGTAGATCAGTCCGTCACTTCAATCCGTCCCTCCATCCAAATGTTCACATGCATACGGAGTACTTGTACATACTCCGTAGTGTGTGGAATTCAATTAATAGACTTGCGAAGCTGCTATCCGAGTGAAATGACTTATCAATATCATACTACTTACTACTGTTTGCAATAGTCTGTCTGCTCTCGGCCTCACCACCACACTTCACCTTGACTTTTCTTTTTTCGTTCCCCGGTTTTTGACACATCCGGACGGCTTCACCCGCCGCCACGCCTTCACGCGCATACCTTACCTTGCCTTCCCTTGCCACACCAACCCACCCTCACCCTCACCCTCACCACTCAATCCTCGTGCTGACCCTCGTGCTGACTGACCTCCCTCCCGGTTGCCGCCCCGCCGCCGCCACCCTGACTCGACACTCATCCTCTGACCTCACTCGAGAATGTCGTAGCCGTGTCAGCTGGCCAGACCCAAAGTGAGGCTCACCCCTCCCACCCCCCACAACACACCACACCACAACACATATCCGGACGCCTCCTGCATACCTACCAATCCAACCACCGGTGCTCTATTGTTGCTTCTCCATCTTTATCTCTCACTACTGCACTGCAAGCGTCCATCGCTTCTTTGCATTGCCGCATCCACCGCTCCCCGCAAGCCAAGATGCCCCTCGGTATCCTGGAATCGAGCTTGGAGCACGTCCCAGGTCAGTCAGTCAAGTCAGTCCCTTATCGAAGTCATCACATTTGCTACTCGCGCTTGCTCTTGCTGGGTTTCTTTTCCTTGCTGCTGCTTGTTGTGTGAGTTGCTGCCTGTGTGAGCACACTGTATTGACAGCTGCTTCTGCACCTCCCCACGATAGGCACGACGCGTTACTTCGACGACCCTCTCCGTCCCCAGATCGCCACCGAAGAGAACTCCAATGGCTTGAAGTGTGACAAGACCGGCAAGCAGCCCATTATTCTCGTGAGGCCCCTTCCCCATGCATCGCGAGCCCTGTTCGCGCCGTGAATCCTTCCCGTCTCCGCCGTCGCTGACCCTGTTCTTCCAGATCCCACAGCCGTCCGATGACCCCAACGATCCTCTCAACTGGCCGCTATGGCGTCGCGACTTGATCACGTTCACCCTGTGCTTTGCCGGCATTCTTGCCACCTCTCTCGGTTCGATCCTCGCGGCCAACACCATTACCATTTCTCTCCTCTTCGCCCGTGATTTCACCGATGTTGCCCTTCTGACCGGCTACTTTCTCCTCGGTGCCGGTGCTGCCGCCATCTTCTTCGTGCCGAGCGGTCGTGTCTGGGGTAAGAGGCATCTGTTCCTCGTCGGCATCTGCATCTGCATAGCCTCCAGTGCCTGGGCTGGATCTGTCGGAACAAACTATGGTAGCTTGTTGGGAGCACGCGTCGTCCAGGGCGTTGGTACCGCCCCCTTTGAGAGTCTTCTCATTGCCGCCGTCGGCGATCTGTATCATGTTCACCAACGGGGCGTCCGCATGGCCTTCACCAACCTCGCCGTCTTCGGAGGCGCCTTCTTCACACCCATCGTGGTCGGAAAGATCACCGATGCCATGGGCTGGGAATGGACCTTCTACCTGGTAGCCATCTTCATGGCTCCCACCCTTGTCGCCGTCTTCCTGTTCTGCCCCGAGCCTGCCTATCGGCGTGAAGCTCGCTTCAATACGGACAGCCTCGCCGAAGAACCGAAGCTCGGGAGGGGGCAGGCTTCAGATCAGTCGTCGACGCCACCAGTCGAAACCGAAAAACCGAAAGGCTTGACCGTGATGGGTGTCATGCTGCTCCCGACGTCTGGAGCTCCTCAGCCGATTGGCAATCGTCTGACGCCCAAGAAGACTTTCCTGCAGTCCCTGTCGCTTTTTGATGGGAGGAAATCGGACGACCGGTACTGGGTGCTGCTCCTGCGGCCTTTTCCTTTGCTCCTGAACCCAGCATTCATCTGGGGCTGTCTGGTCCAAGGCACGATGATTGGATGGACCATCTTCATCGGAGTCATCATTGCTGCCATCTTCATTGGACCTCCGTATTTCTGGGGTGAGGTCAAGGCCGGCTATACTTATACTGGAGCATTCATCGGCGCTTTGGCTGGTTTCCTCATCGCTGGCCTGTTGGCGGACAGCAGCGTCAGGTGGATGACGCGCAAGAATAATGGCGTTTTCGAGCCCGAATTCCGCATTCTCCTCGTCATCCCCATGTTCATCGTTGGCCAGATTGGCTTGTACGGGTTCGGTTTGACGGCAGGCGATGTCATCTCGGGAAAATATTCGTACTACGTGCCCTTGATCTTCTTCGGATTCGAAGTTGCCGGGATGGTCATTGGTACCGTTGCCTCATCTCTCTACATTGTCGATGCTTACCGTGAGTCAACCTTTCCCTCAAAGCTAATCGTAAGACCCGACTGACTGAAATTTATCAGGTGACCTCACCATCGAAGCCTTCACTGTCATGATCATCTTCAAGAACTTCTTCAGTTTTGCGCTCACTTTCTACGCATACGACTGGATCATCAACGGCGGTGTACGCCCTACGCTTCTGGCAATTTCTTCCATCCAGGTGGCTGTTTGTCTTTCGAGCATCCCCATGTGTAAGTAAAACAGTGCAATCTGCCATCATGATGAACCCATAAACTAATCTCGTCGACCAGACATATACGGCAAGCGATGCCGCGCATTCTACCACCAAAACGATCTTCTGGCGTTGACAAAATTGCGCTGAACGGCATGAAGCACCCCGAGTTTTTGATCTTCTTTTCTTCTTGTTTGAATCCGCGAAGAGCCCACAACAGCAAATATAGTCCGGGAAGAGCGACTGATCTATAACCCATATCTTGTATAATCTTCGATCTGCGATAGTTCTCTTTGTTTTATACTGTATACAGGCAATACTATATCGCACGACCACGTGCCTGTGACCCGCCGCATAAGATGATGAAGCGCCCATCACACCACTAGAGATTGCGACTGTAGAAGATGGCCTGCTATCACGATAGTTTCCCCATTCCAGGCCCGGGATTTGTCTCTCTAGGCTGATCAGAGTCCGGTATTTGGAAATCACGTCCCAGCAAAAGGTGCGTGTTCATGAGCGACCCCTAAGGCCCAGACACGAACACATTTCATGGCAATTTGCAGTCACGCATCGTTTTCAAGAATACTTTCGACGAATCTCAGGAATATGCTCAGGATATATATATATCTTGGATCATATCTGAAGCCAGTGAAGAAGGTATCCAGAACCGAAAATGAAAGCAGTCTATGCAAAGGTGTAGAAGCATCATTCTATAAGCATCATTCTGTAAGCATAGCCATCCTCTTGGAGAGATAAGGCATCGACCGCCAGTCTCCTGGGATCCCAAAGGTGTTGGGAGCGCTTCAAGGCTGAACTTAGTCAATGAGCATTACCTAAGAAACCCATACGACAAGTCAGGCAGACAGAGGCAATCAAACGATTAAGAGTCAGAGCAGGCGAGAATCAACTCCTTTCGACTCCCCCTAAATTTCCGGATTTCTCTAGTTTGACAGGTGAGCACATCACACATGGGCCACAGCCAACCTCTCTCAGAACCCCATTTCGCAAAAGAAAATACGAGCAGGGCCATAGTCTCCAACCGCCTCCCCCCCTCCCTCCTTCGTCGTCCGGCGAAGATGTTGAGGCCTATCACTTTGCAGGGAGACACATGACTCTGAGTTTGTACTTGTAGGAATTGACTGCATATGCGTGTACGTGCTCGTCAAGGGGTCACCCTCCTGGCTGAACTCAGATATCTGGCGGTGTGGGAGCGCGTTGTCTATGAATGATGAATGACTGAAACAAACGCCACCGCCGTCCGTCTATCTATCTATCTACACATACATGCATACATACATACATACATACATATGGATGCATACCAGGAATAGGTATGTAAAGAATGAAAGGCAAGGCGTATCACGAGAGAAGGTGTCCCGTGTCCCACAGAGCGCACATGTTTTTGGGAACCACTTTTTCCCATTCATCTCCCTCTCACACAACTGCCGAAATCTCGTATATGACGGCAAAGAAAGCTAATCTCTGCCTGTCTACCCTTGTCCCACATTACCTTCGTGGCGGGATGCATGCGCCGGAGTGGCGGTGTCGTACGTATGTCAACCTACATATGTACCCTAGTAGTGTTGTTGTGCCCTGGGCCCCTCTCGCCCTTCCCGCTGGCCCGTTTTTGAAAAGACTGAGCGGCCCGAATGACATGTTTGCTTGAAGTTTCTGCATCCGTGCGCGTCGGGTGTCCTTTGGTTTATTCGTCAACTGCGTCGCTCCTAACCCCGCCGCGCCAACCAACCCCCTGCCCTGCTGAACCCCGACGGCTCCGAATCCCTGATATCGTTGCTCCGATACTACCGGAATGCCGATCGTCATCAATGACCTAGCCCAAACGGATGCCACTCTGAGCCTCCCACGCTAAAAGAAAAAGAAAGAAGAAAGGGAAAAAAAAAAAGCTCCGTGGCGGTCATTTTTCCATGACAGTTGATTTGTACTATGCTGTACGTCCGAGTAACTCAAGCAACGAGACAATTAGACTCAGCAAAGCTGTAACCCCCACCTCCGCAACAGCTGTCAATTTTGATCCGTGGCCTTTATACGGAGTATCTGCTGGAGTGTCTCTCACTGAAAGTTTAATTATGACGATCGTCGTTTCTGAGTGAAAGCATGTATGTAGGGGGGGACCGCGTCATGTCTTTGCTTGGGTTTTGAACTAAGGAATGACAAGGTTTGGTACCAGCAATTGGAGCGAGCGACCTGGTCCTGACCACTGATTTTTGACAGGGCATCAAACTTTCGCAAAGTTCATTACGACCAAGAGTCAATTGTGCTATCATGGAATGTGCAGTCCCGGTGATATTGTGAACCCTCCTCTGCATAATTGCGGCACAGGTCCCGTCCAGAATGCTGCTCCTTCTTTCGACTTCTTCTTCGCCGTGAAACCGGACACGGGGCCGAGGACCCACCTTTCCGGATCACCCTTCCGGTCCCGAGACCCTAACCCCCCACCTTCTTGTCGCCGTTCCGGATCAATTATGCGGCGTTTTCAAGCCGCTTCTGAACATTGCAGGTGAACATTGTCGTCATACTGGAGCCCTATTGGTAAGCACCTTGTGGGAAGCACTTATAGGATCCCGTGAGGAGAGCGTGCGTCTCCACAACCTCGTCAACTACCTTGTGTCTAGCATTTTGTGATCAGACAAGATCACTGGATAATTTCATGTCAACTAACGTGCGTCCATTGTCCCATGCAAGAGATATTTCGAAAGCGGACATAAAGTTCCTGCCATCTTGACATCCCTCTTGACCATCGCCAGGCTCCAGTTAAAGGCTGTTGCACCGGATTGAGAACTTCAGCTCCCGCAGCTGTGCCTCGAATTTGGTCTAAAACTAGGTACTAGGTGAGAGAGTGACCGCATCTTTTTTTTTTTTTGGTTAGTCGATCACATCACGCGACCTGTGCACGAGTGAACTCTTGTGACGCCCTCACCGATTCCTCTAGCAGTCACTAACTAGAACCCCCCGTGAACTGCGAGAAAAGGTGAATTCACACAAGAACACTGTTCAGACGATGTCGCTTTGCCTGCCGCAATGATGCGGGATTATAAATCCGCGCCTCGTGGGACGTCTAATTCCTCAGGAGCAGATTCGTAAATTAGGCGTTTGCGCCGCTTCGAGTTGATCGCGCATATTGTGGACCGAGGTATCTAGACTTACAACTTAAGTTTACCGATACGTGGCGCTGGCTATAAGGTAGTGGGACTCACGTATCCCATCCCGAAATCTCGCAACTTCCGCGGGAAGCTCCCGGCAATTATGATAGCACAGGGTTTCTAAAACCCTTTTCCCTCACGTAGTTGTAGATTGTGATGAATCAGTAAGTTAGGCGAGAGGGTCCCCCCCCTCCCAGCAGAGACTAGCAACGTGGCGTCGCTCGCCACGGCACATTTCGGGATCTACGGAGGCAACGCGGCGGAACGGACAGCAGTTGCACCGGTCCGCACTTGGGACGGGTGGCAGACATGCGAGTATTATGTATTGTCTGCAACCTCCTCTTTCCCTTCCCCCCCTGCCGACGCATCAGAGAGCCACGATGTATTGGTGCCTACCTTTGCTCGTGTGGTTCTGGTCTTAACCAGGTTAGCCGCTCACGCCGTGGTCGGCGATTCTGAAGCCTTTTGGGGGCCATGTGTGCAGGAAAGTTAAAACAGATAGAGTTTGTTCGACGCCTGGAGTAAGGCCTTGCGTTCCCATCTCAATGACGGGGGTTGCATTGTGCCCCGCGAGCAGGTCCAAAGCTTCGGTGGCCAGCACCGTGTATGAACAGGAACAAATAAGAAGCAGTGTCCATATGGGTGAGCTGTACAGCATGGCATTGCATAGCATAGCATAGCGCAGTACGCAATGACCAATTACCCAGAAGCTCGATCCATCACTTATATGTATCACACTATACGCCAAGACTGTTTTACCTCTCTCTCTACCCTTGGGCCAGATGGAGGAGCAGAGCCTCATTTGGAGCTGTGATCACAAGGCGTGCCGCGCGTGCTCGCATACATACCAACCACTAGCCAACCAAACAGGCTGAGAGACCAGGCAAGCATGTTGTGTATGTGGTTATCACCCCCTCCTCATGCGGTGTTTTTTCTCCATATCCTTTGACAAGTCAAATATGACCAAGTCGTTAGAAAAGTCAGTGCGCAGGTCTGTCCGCACCTGGGATCAAGAGGTGTGTGTGGGTTGGGCCCGCACCCGCTTTCATGTGGGCTTCGCAGCGGCGCGCACACACACACGTCGGTCACGTCCCTTAAAGCCTGAGACATTATACTGGTCGCTCGTCTCCGTAGGTTCCTGTCCGTTGTTTCGACGTTGGAGCCTTGTTCTCTTTCGTCTTTCTTCTTTCTGGGGTTTGACCAATCTTGGTGCACTCTGCCCCTCCCTCATCGGCTCATTCGTTAGCATGAACTTTGTTCTCATCGGCCCAGTAGTTGTAAATTACACACTCTTGAAGACGCAACATCTCGCTTAAAGGACGATATTTGTTACGTGTGCGTGCGTACGTATGCAGGAGGATACTCATGTCTGAGCCTCCAGGGATGGGCCGACGATATACGGGGAGGATTCGTTCGCTTGCGTTGAAGTCACCACGACCCTGGCTGGTACGGATCGCTCTGTTCCTTGGTGCGCTCAGGCTCCTTGTTTCTCTTAACTAAGGTCAAAGCAAGCAGAGGCCATGGTTCTTGGGGTCTGTACGTAGGAACCCCCCGAATGCGGACTGCTTCTCGTGATGCCTGAATCATACAACAAGTGTAAGGAGTATAATATACCTGTAGAAGAACATGCATCAACAGCAGTCGAGGCTTACCTCCGGCTTGCCGGTTGTTGAGGAGTCTAGGACATCGCCTATACCCGTCACTAGGCCAAGACTTAGACAAGATTAGGAAGAATGAGCCCATTGGTGCCCAAGCAAATGCACCGCTTGATGGAGAACGAAGTGTTCGAGTGCAAACCCGCGGCTAGAAGTGCCGGGCTGCGAGGCTTGTATCAAAACGGAGCTGCATGCACATCAGTGATCGTGTTTCTGCTCTTTCTTCTGGACCCTCCCTTTTTCCACCAAAAAGCGGCACCTCTTCAGCTAGTAAATAAATTAAATAAGAAAAAAAAATAAAGATTGCTGAGACGGGGCCAAACAAAGGCACCGGGCACAGCTGTGATGATCGTGAGCTACGACTCGTCTGACAGCTCTCGAGCCTCCCTTTTGTCTCATCTCGAGTGAGATCACACCGTCGAGTAACACAGGTGGTGGTGGTGGTGGAAACCCACGAAGAGGACTAGGTCTCTGGCGAGGGAAGGATGGGGTTGAACGGACATGGATTATGGCTTGGACAGGGTTCCGTGTAGCAGGATACCTTGCTGAATGAACCTTGCGCTTCCGTAGCACCACCCATCCGGGTGACAGATGGATGGCTGGCTGCCCGGGATGGTCTGGCCTCGCGACAGGCGCCGTTTCCATTGGCAGACGAACGCTGCTCTCGATGATGTTAAATAGTGTCAAGCCCACGCAATCGAATGATCTTGATCATCTCCTCCCACGGTCTTCTTTCCCTGTGTGCTCTGAGTTTGCTCAAACTCAGAAGCGAAACTTTGTGTTGCTGTCTTTCAATCAGTCAATCATTGCACTTCTCTCCCGCAACCCGGAGTCGGATCCTTGCACTTACTTCGTCTTGACGCTCAGTGTCGCACCGCAACGCAACCCAAAGCAACGGAAACCTGGCCAAGGTCCATCCCAGAGCTGCCTTGACGCTTGTCACGTCCAGAACGGTTCCCTTGGTAAGCTTGCTCGTCTCGAGATAGTCCAGGTGCTACAGCGCCATTACCACCAACAGGGCCCAGGGGGAAAGCTAACCCAAAGCTTATTCCCACTAGATTGAACTATAGTCTCCCTCCAAGAACCAGAGCAACTTAAAAACAAGGGGGACAAGGAACAGGCAAAAGAAGACTATGTGCGACTTCACCAAAAATTACTACATTTACACGTCGTGCATCGACCCCGGTGCTCATTTCTGCAAGACGTCGACCGAAGGAAACCGCAAAAAGGCCTGCTCCAAGGGACCGCATGAGCGGTACATTGTCCTGCCAGAGACTTGCCCGCTCTGTTGTGGATGAACAATAGGGAGGGTCCAACAAGGAATAATCTGACATCGATTTGCTGCTATACCCCGGTTGTTCCCGGAGGCTCACGTCTTTACACGCAGGCCACCTTCGAAAGGCAACATGAGGGCCGGTGTTGGGATGAAAATTGGGCGACGGTCTTTGATCATGGGCATGTCCCTGCGGACCACTTACTTTTTGCCCAAGGCTGCCTGCATACTCGGTCGCGTTTTACGAAGATAGGAAGAAGAGCTGAGCTGGACTTGGGACGGAAAATTGGGAAGGCCTGAGCATTGCCACCGCAGGGCCTACCACAAACCTGCAGGGATGTTGCTTCGGCTGCAGATCCCTTGGGTGGTTATACGTTGACATGTCACCTAACAGTGACGATGCCCAGATTCGCGAAATGCAGAACACAGCGATTCTGGGTTCGAGTATTTCATCGGTTGCACGACGTTATGTGCAGAGGTGTTTGGGTAGCGCCTGGTCGGTGTTTTCTTGGGCCTTGCGGACGTCTTAGCGGACAGACATACTTATGGAGGCCAAACATGGATTCGTGAGAATCCCAGCTTATTCTCGAAGCGCATCCG
This sequence comes from Sarocladium brachiariae, assembly GCA_008271525.1. Classification (NCBI taxonomy): domain Eukaryota; kingdom Fungi; phylum Ascomycota; class Sordariomycetes; order Hypocreales; family Sarocladiaceae; genus Sarocladium; species Sarocladium brachiariae. The sequence goes on from RQPE01000001.1 coordinate 3,485,484, forward strand.
AGACTCCTCCAATGAGTGTACTATAATGTTATGAAATGCAATGATGGCCGTTGTCTCACGCTGTATTGTCTGACAAAGTGCTTGCTTTGGCTGGCCCTTGACGCGACCTGTAGAGCACCCAGGAAGATTCTCTTCTCCGCCTTTGCCTAGAAGTGAGATCGAGCGATGAGCATACCAATTTCGGAAAACAGCGTTCATACTACGGAGTAAGATCTGGTATAATCGGAAAACTCCGTATTCGGCAAGGATGCAACTGAGAGGACACTAGTGGTATGTAGCCACGGACCTCTTAATGTAGTGGTACATCGAGGCAACGTCCAACCAGGTCCGGTAGCCTAGCATCACGCGACCACGGGCCGCATGAGTGACAGAACGGTTGTTGAATGGACTATGGCATGTCATCACATCTGTTCAATAGACTCATTACGAAGTTATTGTGCGAACCCAGGCTGATGTGAGCACTCACCGGAGGCGATCGTCGCTTGGTCGTAAACCCTGTCTCAGTTCAGGATACGAAGGGAAGGGACAGCAGCCCTATATCGGTACAACAAGACCATGTCGAAGTGACAAGGAGTAAACAGGTTCGGAGTATAGCTCAAGGAGCTGGAACAGGAGCCTCGAGCACGGTCGGTTGCAACTGCGAACAGGCTCACGTACGACTTGCTGGCTACCCTGCTCGCTTATTTGTCAGAGGTGTGCTGCATGTACTGCATGCATGCACATGTAGTGTGAATGAGACAAAACCGTTTTTTTCCCTGACAGACCAGGATGTTGCTCTACATCTGGCACGATACCAAGATCTCCACTGTGATGAATGCTACCATCGACCAGGTCCCCGGGTTGCCGCGAGCGTCCAACCCGGCGCCGCTGATCTTTGCAATTCGGCGACCACGATGAAAACATCAGGAGAGGCAACAAACGAGTCAGTCGGAGGTGGAATATCGGCGAACACTCTAGTGACCATCGGCGAACATGTAGCAAGTTTTGTGTGTGGGCTGCGCTCACGGAAACGATGTGACAGCTCCGAGCGGTGGCGCCGAGACAGGGATCAAGGCCTGTCGAAGGGTGAATCTTTTACCAGCGAGATCCAGAAGGACAAGGAACGACCACAAACTTGACACGGTGAAATAATTTCTGGGAGAAAGGGGTACGAGTTGACATGGAAGATGCAAAAAGTTGTCAGACGAGCAAGCAGCTGGCCATATAAATCAGGCAGCAATCAATGAGCCATATAAATCAGGCAGCAATCAATGATGCCAACTCCCGTCGCTTTGATCGTTGGGCAGGTGCAAGGGCCCGTCGGCATGTGTCGAGAGTTCTCGACCATCATGACCATGCTGACTAACCATCGTCCACCATAGGGAGAAGCCGAGAATAGAGCATCAGGCATAGTCAAGGAAATGTAGTCAAAATAGAGTACGTAGATCAGCCAAGCCTCGCTCCCAGATCAGCGCCGTCCCTTCGAAGGCAGACTTTGTAATGGGAACGAACAACAACAGGACGCTGCATCGCGTCCGTCCTAGTCGACCCCGCGCAGGCGCCGTGAGAGAGAATCATTGATGAATATCTCCTTGCGATCAGATGCGTCTGGTGAATCGCCCGTCTCAGTGAATTTGCGATACCGTGTTTGTGCCTTGTAACCTCAAATCTAGGTTCTGTAGACTCACTACTACCCTGTGTGCAGTCTTACAGCTTTTAGTGATTGAGCACCGTCAGTCAGGCTCACTCAGGCTCAGTCAGGCTCACTCCCGCGACCAAGATAAATGTAGAACCTCGCTTCAATTTTTGTCTTGACAGGACAGCAAAGCACAACTCAGGAATTATTCACTACGAGAATCAACATTATCTAGAAACGTATTCCCTCAACAGAAGCCCCCTCCCTCCCCCCTTATTGTCCATCGGCGCCCGGGCCGCGGGACTCCCGGCTTTGATCACTGGGAATGGACCCACCTACCGAGGCTAGTTCAACCCCCCCAAGACCAACACTGCTTGGCCAGCCTTAACGTCACGGGACTGCTTGCCATGTTCATCTATCTCACCTCACTCCATTTACCAACAAGCCTGCGTCTCAGCAGTCATCATATCAAGAAACGAAAACCCTCATCCACGTTCAACAGCCGGATTGATCTCCCTGCGCTTTAAGGGGCCGCCATTCGCAGCATCGACGGATCTCATTTCTCGACGTCAAAGCCAACCCAGCACCTTGGGCCACAAACGCCAACCTCCCTCAATCATGTCTGTCCCAGAATCGAAATATATGAGCCCCGTATGGCGAGATGGCATCTTCAGTAAGTACCTGTCTGCTGCTTGACCTTTCCGAGCTCGAATGGCGGGAGATTGCACATCTACACCCCTGCTAACGCTCCTCGCCTTTGTCCTATCCATAAAGATGGCCGTGTAGCCTTCGTCACGGGGGGCGCGGGCAGCATCTGCAGCATGCAAACACGCGCACTCGTGCGTCTAGGTGCAAACGCGTGCATCATCGGCAGAAACGTCGAGAAGACGGAGAGTGCTGCGAAGGACATTGCCACGGTCCGACCAGGTGCCAAGGTCATCGGCATCGGTGGCTGCGATGTGCGCAAGGTAAGTTGCATAATACCATTTTTTTTTATCTGTAGCCTCAATGAATCTAGATGTTCTAACGTCCGATGAAACAAAAAATAGCCTGAAGATTTGGTAGCAGCGGCGGATAGATGTGCAAAGGAGCTTGGTGGTATCGACTTCGTCATGTGAGCCCCCCCAGGCCTGCCCTCGCTGGTTTCCATTACGGCTTGCAATGCTAACGTTCATGTATCTAGTGCTGGAGCAGCAGGGAACTTCATTGCCCCCATTAGCGGCATGAGCGCCAATGCCTTCAAGACAGTCATGGAGATCGACGCGTTGGGCACCTTCAACACCGTCAAGGCCACGATCCCTCACCTCCTCCGCAGCCCATGCCCTCGCATGATCTTCGTCTCAGCCACCTTCCACTACACCGGCGCCCCTCTCCAAGCTCATGTTTCCGCCGCCAAAGCAGCCGTCAACTCTCTCTCCGTCTCCGTAGCCCTCGAGTACGGCCCTCGTGGTGTTCGCTGCAACGTGATTGCCCCGGGTGGGATCAACGACACCGAGGGTCTCTCAAGACTCGGCTCCTCGGCCAAGGACACAGTGAAGGCCTACGAGGAAGCTATCCCCTTGGGCCGGCTGGGTGAGACCAAGGATATTGGTGATGCCACCATCTTCCTGTTCTCGGACGCTGGATCTTACATCAATGGAGAGGCTCTTGTGGTAGATGGCGCAGCGTGGAGAAGACAAAGTGCCATGCCGCTGGGCGTTAGTCACGAAGCAAAGTATCCACACTTCCTGCTCACCGGCGAGGTGGCCAAGGATCTCAAAGATCCCCGAAAGGAGAAGAAGGCAAAGCTTTGAAGGACTTGAATCGTTATATGAAATGTATCTTGGAAAAGGACTGGACAGGTAAACCAACTGCATTCCAGCTCGGGTTTTAACCCACCACGTATGAAATCATGTGTATACAAACAGTTGAGATCACATGGTATCGTGCGAAGGGCGAATATCATGTGTGATACATCATCGTTTCCTTATATCTGTATACTAATTGCCTTTCGAGGCTTTGTCAATTTATGACACCCACATCAGCCCCTACAGTGGCCTCGTCCTCTCAGCTTCTGCTATTGTGTACATTGTTCGAGCTAACCATCCATCCTCCTCGCCCTCTTCTTTGCACAGGATATTCGGCGTGTCAGCCAACGCATGAACGATAAATAGCAAAATAGGGGTCCAAGTAAAAATTGTGGTTGACGTGAAGTTGGAACAATGAAAAATCCCCAAGAAAGAACGCCAGAACTCATCGCTCATGCCATGCAGGAAAAGTAAAGAACAAAGGGGGCAGCGTCGCAAGGTGGAGATGGCGCGATGTGATGAAAGATTCGTAGCCGACGCGTGATGTCGAGAGCTATGATGCTCCCCTGGATCGGAATCCCTAGTAGAATCCATCAGGACCAGCACTGCCTCTGCTTGAGGACGACGTCGCTATTGGGGTCGACTGCAGAGACCCGCTCGAGTCGCTCGGTGTTGCCGGCTCCACGACCTGGCTACGGATAGCCTTGATCCAGTCATGTTGCAGGAGTTCCACCGCTGAGGATCGCTTCTTAGGATCTCTCGCGAAACACCTCTTGAGAAAGTCTATACCCAGAGGGCTGAGCTGGTCATGGGTCGGGAGCTGCGGCGGGTTGCCTTGAGCAATGTTATACATGATGGCCCATTCGTTATCAAGGTTGGCCCAAGGACGTCGGCCAGTGGCCATCTCCAGGACCACACAGCCAAGAGACCAGATGTCGACTGAACCCGGATGGCCTGGGTTCTCACCTTTGATGACCTCGGGTGACATGTACATGGGTGTGCCGGTCATGGACTTGTTAGGCTTCGTAGACGTCAAATCGTTGACCAGAGTGCGGCCTTGGCGGGCGATGACCTTGGCTGCTCCGAAGTCTACGTACTTGATGATTCCGTTATGATCAAGGAGTACGTCTATGTAAATTTGTTAGCACGCAGCCGCGCGAATCGACGAGACACGGAACTCACTCTCTGGTTTGATATCCCTGTGGGCGATGCCACTCTCGTGCAAGTAGGCCAAGCCTTCAAGAAGCTGCAGTGCATACACTATGATCACCTGCTCGTCCTCAATGCGACCATGCTCGAGCAGGCTAGCCAGGGAGCCACCCGAGCAGAACTCCATGAAGATGTACACTCGGTCTCGGTGAACCTCAATGCCATAGTAAGACACAATATTAGGATGGTCAAGAACCTCCAGAACGCCCATTTCCTCGCGGATTTGTTCGGCAACAGTGGGAATGAGCTTCGGGTCTTGAAGTCTGATCTCCTTGACGGCCATGAGATGACCAGAGTCAAGATTCATAGCAGCATAGACACTGCCGAAAGTACCACCACCGACATAATGACCCTGCTGCCAACGCATAGTAATGTTGGTGGCCGAGGAGGATAGGTAGGCAAGCGAGCGGTCGGCTTCCGTGTTGGCTTCCAAAACACGGCCGAGGGCTTGCCGTTCTGCTTCCTTTTCTCGTCTGAATTCATCCACGCGATCGATGCTCTCCATCCGCTGCTCCGTGATGCCCCTGGAAGCAGCGGCGTCGTCCAAAAGCATACCATTGTGGTCCATCCGTTTGAAATGCCCAACCATGGCCTCCAGCTTCTCTCTTTCAGCTTGGGCAGCCAAAGTCGAACGTGCGCCCATAATGTCGAAGTGAGAAATCAAAAGCCCCATGCAGCCAGCCACCTTGTCGCGCATCAGGGTATAGTCGTCTTCTCCAAGGGCCAGGATGTGTCTCCCCATCGTCATTCGCATGGCAAATTCGAGCGCCTGCACGGCCCAACGGAAGGTTTTGCGATCTGAAGCAACACAGTCGTCGACAATAAAGCCGATCCAATCCAGTGCGAGTTTGGTCAGCTTGAGGTTATTCATCTGTCGTCTGTTGGTGTCCATAGACTGCAAGGAGCGCTGTCCAAATTCTGTGGCGAAGACGAAACAGGTCTGAACGAGTTCCTGACAGTCTTTGCCTTCTGCTTGCTTCCGAACAATCTCGACGCTGTCCATGAACGTGTTAGACAGCTTATATGCGACTCTTCGCGTCTCAGTGAGTCGCGTGTTGACCTTGTGAATGTTGGACCTGTGCTCTTGGATAAGGTCAATATGTGTGTCGACAGCGTCGAGGAAGATTCTTCTGGCGATGGGTAAGGCCGTTGATCCCGTTGCACACAACCGCACCTGGCCACGCTTCAGGTCGATATTTTGTTCTCGAAGCGGCCATGAAATGGACGGGCCAAACCATGACAGCGGCTCCTCTGGTCGGAGAATAAGTAAGTACTGGTCGGATGTATCAGGGCCAAATGTCTCCTTAGAAGTGACAGCCATCAAAGTTTGTATGTCATCCAGCCTCTCGCGCAGGCTTGGAGAGGCTAGTATGTAGACGCCGTCCTGCTCGAAGACACCAGTATTGACGTGGAAATGGCCAGTCGTCAGTAGCTGATCATAGATTCTTTGCATCTCATCGATTGGAAAGTTGATGCTGAAATCGCAGCAATGCTCGTACTGCTCGCTCAAGTTTCGTGAGAAACGTTGCAGCATTCGATGGCGCACGCGAACAGAGTCGAGACAAGCTTTGTATCGTTTGCTCATGTCTGCAGCGGTCTCTTTCGGTTTGGCCTGAAGCTCCCGCTCGAACGTCTGGCTCAGTCTGTTCAGGGCCTTGAACGTCAGCGAGCTAAACTGCTCCGCTACTTCAATCTCTCCACGAAGAAGATGGCCACCGATTTCGTTGGCAAAGCCCCATTGCTCGAAGAGCAGTTCCGCCTCCTTGAACGTGTTTCTGTTGCCGCTCAGCTTCCAATTGAGCATCTTGAAGAAATACTTGAGGGCGTCCAGAATAACCTGGTCAAAAGACTCATCAATCAGCGGTGGGAGCTCCCAGCCAGGCTCGGGGGCTGCGATCGCCAGGTACTCGGCTTTGATCCTAATGGCAAACCGCAAGAGAAGCTGGAATTGGGAGATCATCTGGTCCTGCATCAACGGGTTCTGCTGAGCAGATTCCTTGACCCTCCGGGCGTAGGCAAGACGCGTGCGCGTAATCTCCTCGATGAGTCGAGAGGGGAAGCTAATAAGGGTCAGAAGCTCCTCGAGATACGGCGGTAAATGGCGCTTCTCAAAAGGTCCGGAGTTTTTGATCAATGTTTGCTTGGCTTTGCTGATGATTGTGGAAATGGGGCGGAGCATCCCTTTTTGTGTGGACTTCGCATCATCGTTGTACAAGGAGCGCAGGCCGTCTTCTTTCATAAGCCTATCAAGAAATGAGGTCTCATCGCTGCTGATCCCGTGGACGGCCGGTGAGCGTTGCTTGGTCCTGGAGAAGTCCATCTCGTCGTTTCCAACCCAGTTCTTCAGAATCGCGAGCTCGGTGTTGATCATCTCGTTGGTGTTGTACCATGAAAGGATGGAGTCATAGGCTTCGTTGAAGGGAGCCGAGTCAGCGGCCTTGTGTTCAGCCTTGATGGCCTTCCATGACGGGTACAGGCTCTCGACTTTCTCAATTTTGCCCACAATGTCCTTGACCTGCTCGTAGGGTGGCTTGCCAACCTCGCTGGCGCCCTTTACGGAGAAGTTGATGATTTCATCCAGCATACGGTCCACTCCCCGGCGAGCATCTTCGACCATCCTTCTCTGGACAGGAAAGCGTCTGCCACAAATCTTCGCGCGCAAGCCCATCCAGAGCTCGGTCTTGTGCGCCGTCTTGCCAACCTCCTTATCCGAGGATCCATGCAGACGCTGTTTCTCTTGGCTGACCACGTTGCCCATCAGGACCGCCGCCAACATGGCATGCCACTCCAGCCTCTCGCGGTTTTCTTTGTTCTGGAGATCCTCCTCGGTAGGCTGCAGAGTCTCGTTGCCGTAGAACATGATTGTCTCTTCATCGTAGCGGTCGTCAAACGGGCCTTCTGAGGATGGCGTCTCACCTTCAGAGTCGGAATCATTGCCGTTGGTGCCTTCATACGACGAAAAGTACTCTCCCGAGTAATCTTGTCGAAGCTTCTGGATATATGCACGTTCTTGAGCGCGGAAGCGGCTCTCGTTCTGGCGAGGCCGTGTCTTGGATGATGATCGCATGGAATCAACGAAGGAAGATGCAGGCTGAGACGGTCCAGGCTTGCGCGAGGAGCCCGGGTTGTAGGTGCTCGAGGGTGTCCTTGCGGGACCTAGCGGCCTCTGAGGCCATGTGCCGCCATTGATAGAAGTGCCATCATCCCCGCCATTGCTTCGTTGGCTTTTGTTGACACTATTCAGAGAGGCAGACGGTGTCATGGGACCGATAGATCCAGCATGGCGAGAAGGGTCGACATATCGATCCATCCCTTCCAGGTCATCATCCTGGTCGTTCGCGTTCGGGTCACCGTTCGATTCAGGCGAGGAGTCTTCGGATTCGAGGGCAACAGTCGATAACCTGGGGTCCTTCAATCTCTCGACGCGCATGTCCTCTTCCCCGGCGGAGAAGCGAACGCCCCTTGGTGAAAGCTCCGACATGTTGCTGAACTGCTACCAAATGCGAAGTCGGTGTCGCAGATTCGTATCCAGGTCAGAATGATGGCCCCTCTCTCGCGACCAGATAGGGCGCGAGGAGGAAAGATGATTTTCTTCGAAATCAGAGTTACGTCAGCATGTGAGTGCCGCGTGCAAATCACTCCGAAGCAAAGGAGATGAAAAGGAGCGTGGTGATGGGATGGGATGGGAGGGACGTCGCCGGACGGAGAACTAAACTGACGTCGAAGCTCAAGCTTGGATCAAAGACGGCGATTATCAGCTCGACACATCTCGATCGAGGCCAGTTCCCTGTTTGTGGTGCAGTAATTACTCTAGGAAGGCCTGTGAAGTGTGGCGCACAGCGGCTGGAAATGGTGTGGCTACCCAGAATCCAATTTAAAATTGTGGCGCCACTCCGGGCCATGGAATCCGAAGTCAGTCTTTCAAGAGCAGCAGCAGCATACATGATGAGTCGAATAGACTAAGGTTGATGCACGGCTCTGCATTTGGATTCTTATCAAGGCCATCCCGACTTTTTTTTCCTCTAATGAATCTGGTCAAAATTCGGATGATATCAGGAGCAACCCCCAAGTGCATCAATGAACGATACACTAAGGAGTTGGTTGTGTCATCGAATCACAGAAAGATGTCGTGATGACTTGATCAATTCATACCCAAATATGCACTCACACTGAAGCAAAGTCATCAAGCAAAAACAAGAAATGCAGGATAGAATCCCACAGGGGATCGAACGAGAGAGATGTAGAAGTGCCAAAAAAGCGAAGCCTCCCTGCCGAAACAGAAAGGGGTGGTATTTCCTCCCATACGGGCCCAGATAATAGATCAAGTGGAAATGCAGCTACTTCGCTGGAAACTGATGTTAGATTATGATTCATAAGGGACAAGTGGCAGTGAGAGCTGTCCAATGGAAGGCTCAAACGCGCTCGTGGAGTTGGACATGGGTTCATGGCGTTGTGCGGATGAGTCAACTTGCAAAGGGTGCCATGCCCGTGTTGGGAAGCCCGTATACGATGGATGCTGGATACGATGCATTTTGCTAATTCATGCACAAACTCACTCCGATTTGTTAAATATCTTCTGGCTGCTCATAATGTACGTAAAAAAGTGCTCTCAAGGCTGGCTACTAAATACAACGTATCGATACTTGATCCATTAGAACTCTGACTCCATTGCCTTGGATGCCTCCTCGACACGCTTCTTAGTCTCTTCTCGAAGGCCAACTTCATCAGCATCCCTGGCAAGCTCGATCAGGCGCTTCTTCCAGAAGTCCCAACGCTGCACGCTACGAGGGGCAATGGTGTCGTCGCAAAGCTTGCCCGTCCTTTTGGGAGGTGTCTCGCTCTGAAGCACCTCGTCGCAGGGACGCTTCATCTCCTTCTTCAGTGCATCGGCGCAATTGGCAATGTACTCAGCTGCGACCCAGACACGACAGTTGTTGAGAGGTGCTTCTGCTAAAGGCTCCTCAAGCGCTGACTCGATCTCTCGCAGCGGCAAGTGCACGTAATCCTGAAGGCCGCGGCCCACAAGGAGAGACATGAAGGAGTTCAGGTTGCACCAGTTACCGAGCAGACCCGCGTCATGCTGCTGACCTTCCATGGGCTCTTGATGAATGTCAACTAGAGTGCAAATTTGACGGCGGGAAAGCTTGGGACTTACTATACTGCCATTGCTCGGTGATGGACATGGAAAATTCAGGCAGTACAAGACAACCCTGGTCGAACGCAGTCAAAAACTTGCACCATCAAGAAGAAAAGAAAACAGTGCCAAACAATCATAACAAGAGCAGCAATGAAGTACGTACCTCGAGTCGTCCCTTGCCAGAAGCTCTCTCATCCATACTGATCAAGTCGATGGCACGAGCCAGGCATTGCTGCCACTCGTGGCCATGTGGGATGCTACAGATGGCTTCAAGCCAAACACCCCATATCTCGAACATAGTGCCGCCAACTCTATCATCAGAGACATCGGCAAGACAAAAGTTCGTAACATCGTTGGCCAGTTTTGTGCCGCGTCTTGCCACGGTTGCCGGATACTCCAAGGCGCCTCTCAGCAAGTTGAGGATCGCTCGCTCTCTAGGCCCCCATTCAGAAGTGTTGTTGAAAGCCGGCGCATCCATCTCGAAAACGGGCGACGGTGGGAAGGCAGAAAGAGGAAAGGAAAAGCAAGAAGAAAAGAGCTGAATCTTGATGCAAAGGGGAGCCGAGAAGCAGTAGAGGAAATGAATGCAGACACTGAGCGTATGTCGACGAAGAGTGTGGTGTTGGTAGAGTAGAGTTGGATCTCTTGGAACTGCGTGAACCCATTTGACTTATCTACCTTGGTTGTGTTCCTCGTTGAGCCGGACGGGGTGCTGAAATGCGCCGCTGTGATGCGCCATAGCCCCTGGCGCTCAGCGGAGTGCTAGTGGTCGCTGCGCAGTCCAACACAGTGTAGCAGAGGGCGCCTAGCGGTAACAGTTAGCGCGCGGTACCGGTACAGAACTCGCCAGGCAGCGCAGTGTCAGGTCAGGTCAGGCCATTTCAGGCCGCCTCGGATCCCCTGAATCTTGACTTGGAACCAACAAGGTGGCTGGCGGACGTTTAAAGTAACGGAGTGTCATGATTTCTATTGGGCATCTGGCAGCTAACATGTGCTCGCATCAAGGGTGCTCATGATGTTGGGTTGAGGCTCGGCCCCATGGCTGGCGCTTCGATGATCGAGACCTTTCCTTAGATTCCTGAGGACCTCTGGCGGAGCAGACCTTGCTGCGGCCTAGGAGATTCCTTTGGTCTGAGTGGTGAGTTTTCATCATCTTCATCCCCAGACCTGAGACTGGTCCATTGTTATTTTTAATTGCAAGGCCACACATCTGACCAGGGGTGAGACTTAAAGGTTTTGTGCCCGGGTGAGGTCGATCTTGGGGTCACAAGAGGATATATAATAAGGCTGGGAGATGTTCCATGGACTTTGGCTGTAGGCACAATCTCCATCTCTTGTCATTCAACCTTGCCAATCCCGAATCAACCTTCTTCACCCTCCTGCTTGTCGCTCTATGTCCAAGGCCTTGTACTGAAACATGTCTTCTGGGAAAGCATCTGCCCCTGCGGGCTACAACCCCCCCAAACGAACGCCTACCGAGTCATCTTATGCAAGTATCCTTCCTATGTATATACACGCCTTAAAAACTCTCCTCTAATGTCCCGCCTCACAGTATGACTTTCATGGCACACCTTCAGGTGGAAGTGCCGGCGGCCCGACCTGGATGTATGCTCGAGATGCTCGAGCACAGCAGTCTGGGCACAGTGTACCCTGCCCCCCATCTACCAATCGTCGCACCCCCTACCCCAGCTATTATGGCAACGTGAATCAGAACCCCGTGCACATCTCCACGCCTCCAGAGATGATCCCTCATATCCACAGACCTGGACTGTCAACTTCAGGATGGCTCCACCACCCGCTCGCTCCGAACCAGCAAACGACCCATGGTGGCGATCGACTGACAGCGGGCGTGGTTCGAAGCGTCTTCCCGCCAAGTGACCCCTCCCAGTTCGACGTGGTTTACCATATCCCTTACACATCGAGCTTTGCAAACGCGACTTACCACCCAGCCGTGCCCAAAAAGTGAGCAGGAGGACAGAATCTTGTGCAGATAGGGCGAGCAGTATGGATTGGGCCTGACGACGATGGACAGGGGCATTCATCATGTATTGCATATCGACTTCCTTCAACGTGATGGGTGTGTGCATATATGTTGGATCCGAGCTAGGCTGGGACTAGCCGTGCCCAAGGTGACGGTTACAAATGACGCTTCGGATTTCCTTGCTGATTATCGGGGTTACATACATTGTATACCTTACATACCATTGTATACATACTTACACAAGGCATACAAACCCACGATGATGAGACCACCACCAGTGACCTCTCCCAGAACTGGTTTGAATGACAATGACACGCCCACCGCAGAGGCTGACCACCAAGATGAGTGGCCAACCCTAACTAAGTAATTCCATTCACTGACTACGCATCCATGGCTTGCACTAATAATTGAAATCAATTGTTCGGTTCCGCCATCCCGCCATCGTTACCCCACGGTGGAGTCGGCTTGTCCCTGATTCACTATCAAGATAACGAACAGGCTTGAACGCCCCCCACCAACCATCACCACCAGCCTCGACCTCGTTTCTCCCTTTTTCTTCCTTTTCACTTCTTCTCTCTCTCTTCTCTCTCTCTTCTCCCCGGCTTCGCGCCCGTTTCCCACCTCGACTTTTTGATTGCCGATTCACACCTCGACTTCTTGATCGCCGTACCCTGAACTCTTCAACAATCGACAGCCGCCTACCGTTTCACAGCTACCGACCCATGTCTCAACCACCACCACGCTTGCTCTCGGCGGACTCCGAATCCGACGTCTCCTCCACCTGCCGGACCTACAACCTCACAGTAACCCAGTTCTCGCTGCTCCGCTCGTCCGCAGCTTCTGCCAAATCCCTCGCCTACTGCCCGTACTCGCGCTTCCGCGTCGGCGCTTCCATCCTCTCCCCCGATGGATCGAGAGTCGTCTCCGGCGCCAACGTCGAGAACGCCGCGTACCCGGTCGGCACCTGCGCGGAGAGAGTCGCCATCGGCAAGGCCGTGACCTGGGAAGGGGAAGGGGGCCCGTTTAAGACCTTGAAGGCTATTGCCGTTGCGACCGACATTTCTCCCCCGGCGAGCCCTTGCGGCATGTGCCGTCAGTTGTAAGTGAATATGGGAGGTTTTGAAGTGGTGAAATGGACGGAGGGAGGGAGGGGGGAAGGGATGAAATAGAACTTTGCCCAACTCTTTTCTCACTTGCTTCTTTCTATTTCGGAGATGGGAAAGGTTTGCTGACATTTCGGACTTTGCCACTCCCCCTGCAAACAAACAGCATTCGCGAGTTCTCGAGCCTGGATATGCCTATCATCATGTTCGACAGCAAAGACCAGTACGTGGTCATGAAGCTTGGCGAGGTAAGCGGCGCAACATCCTAGGGAGGGAGACCAACCACAAGGCTGCCCAAAGATGAAAAAGACTTTCGGTTTGCTAACGACATTGTGCTTCATCTGTTCAGCTTCTTCCAATGTCCTTCGGGCCTGAGGCTCTGTCACCACCAGGTGCTCCAGGCGCACAAGGCTAAATTGAGAGAGAGAAAACCCGCCACCCGCCTTCGTGGTTCCCCTGATTGTCAGTCAGTCCGTCAGTCAGGCAAGATAACCTGAGCGCGAGCTCCGGGGATCCCATGGAGAGGAAGATGAGAGGAGAAATCAGGATAAGAGAGGCTTCATCTTCCTTGAACATGTGAAAATTATCATGATTATAATGAGAGATCGCTACCCAATGAGAAAGAATTACAGTATAGTAGAGTATAGTCAACGCCCCTTTCCCACTGACCCGAATAGTCCCCCTGATTAACCCGTTGCTCCTCCAAGTATTAGTGATTAGTAGTATAGTCTTTTTGTGTTGTTTGATCCATTTATCATACCCCCCCTCTTACCGACAGGTCATGTCATAGTAAGTAGCTCTGAACCTTCAATGTAGTCGCTAGGAAGGTTTTCTTCCGGATGAATGAACCCTTCTCTGTTTGGTTTTTCTTTTTTTCAATAGTGGCCAGGCATATCCTTGTGCCAGTTCTCAGCCGTCGGCGAACCGCAGCTGAGGTCCCACCACGTGTCCGCCTTGTCAGCGTCAAGGTTGAAGAGGACCTTGGTGACGGAGGCACCGTAGAGGGCGCAGCGGGGGGCGCCGGCATCGTTGTGGTAGAAGCGGTAGGACTGGCAGCCGGCAGTGGCTTCCATGACGCTCTGTCATCACCTTGTCAGTAAGCTGTCGTTTTGACGAGAAGAAGAAGAAGAAGAAGAAGAAGAAGAAGAAGAAGAAGAAGAAGAAGAAGAAGAAGAAGAAGAAGAAGAAGAAGAAGAAGAAGAAGAAGAAGAAGAAGAAGAAGAAGAAAGAAGAAGAGCATCTCGTTGACTTACATCACAGAACTGGAAGCAGCCCTCTTCGGTGACAGGCTCGCCGGACCGCTGCTCGTAGAACTCGGCGAGGAAGTAGGATCCGACAGGCATGCCGTTGACACCGCAGTAGGCGACATGCTGCTCGGTCTCGCCGTCCTCGACGTCGTGCACGCACATGGTAGCGGTGGGAACAGGCGGGCTGTCGATGTCGCACTCAGTGGTGGGGACGACGGCAGGGGTCATGTAGGTATCGATGATGACAGGGTCCGTGGTCGTGGGATGGTACTTTGTGTTGTCGATGACGGGGATCGTGGTCGTGGTCGTGGTCGTGGTCTTGGTCACGCCAGGCTCGCTGCGCTTCTTGAGAATGCCACCGAGGCCGAGGCCGGAGAGGAAACCATCGTCACCGAGCAGACCTCCCAAGAGACCGCCACCACTGCTGCTGGAATCATCCTCCTCCTCGGTTTCTTCAGCAGCAGCCATTTGAGACTGGACGGGAACCGCAGCAGCAGCAGCAGCAGCCTCCTCCTCCTCGCAGTCAGTCTCGGTGGGTGCGGCAGCGACGGGAGCACGCGTCTTGGTGACAAAGGTTTCGGTGGCCACATCGGCTGGGTCGGCGGCAGCCGGTCCAACAGAAGTCTCACAGTCCTCCTCGGGCGTTGTACCGGTGCCAGCCTTGGGAGGAGTGGTAGTAGCATCCTCAGCGGGAACAACCTCTTCCGCGCCATCGCCATCGACATCATCGGGGACAACATCAGCCTCGCCATCACCGTTGGTGTCGATGCCGGGGGTGCCGTCGGGGGTCTTGGAGCCGTCAGTGCCGGGAACGGTAGGGTCCTCAGGGCAGGGGTCTTCGGCATCGGGAACCTTGTCACCGTCCTTGTCGCCAGCCGTGGGAGTGAGAGCACCCTCGGGGTCAACATCCTCAGTGTCAGGCACCTTGTCTCCGTCCGAGTCGGCAGTGGTGCCAGCAGCGGGCGTCTTGCCGGTGCCAGGAGTCTTGCCGGTGCCGGGAGTAGTAGCAGTCGTAGTAGCGGCAGCACCAGGAGTCTTTCCACCGGCAGCCTCGTCCTCGGGAACAAGCTCATCTACGCCATCGCCGTCGGTATCCTCAGGAACCGCGTCTGGAGTACCGTCGCCGTTGGTATCGACTGCGGGCTTGTTGCCGTCGGCTCCAGGGACAGTGGCATCTTCGGGGCACGGGTCCTCAGCATTAGCAACACCATCGCCATCCTTGTCACCAGGCTTGGGGGTAGTCGAGCCGGGAGTAGTCGATCCGCTGCCCTTTGTGCCAGCAGTACCCGCAGCGGGAGCGGTTGATCCATTGCCGTTCGTGCCAGCACCAGGAGTCTTTCCTCCAGCAGCCTCATCCTCAGGGACCAACTCATCTACACCATCACCGTTGGTATCCTCGGGAACCGCATCAGGTGTGCCATCACCGTTGGTGTCGACGGGAGGCTTGTTCGAGCCGCTGCTGCCGTTGGTGCCAGCCGTGCCGGAAGTGCCGGAGCCACCGGGGGTGGTAGTCGAGCCGCTGCCGTTGGTGCCAGTCGTGCCAGTGCTGCCGGAGCCGGGAGTCGTAGAGCCGCTGCCGTTCGCCCCGGTGCTTCCAGACGCAGGTTTCGTGGTGGCATCAGTGCCAGTGCCAGAGGCGGCGGCGCCGGGGTTGGGAACACTGGCATCTTCAGGGCACGGGTCCTCGGCGTTGGCAACACCGTCACCGTCCTTGTCACCAGGCTTGGGAGTACCGGAGCCGTTGCCAGCGGTGCCTGGTGTTGTCGTAGAATCAGATCCAGCAGCTGCCTCATCTTCGGGAACGAGCTCGTCAACTCCGTCAGCGTCGACGTCCTTGGGAACCGCATCGGGCTTGCCATCACCGTTGGTGTCGACAGGAGGCTTGTTGTTGCTGGCATTTCCACCCTTGCCCGAGGGGGTAGTCGCATCGCTACCGGCAGCGCCATCTTCGGGAACCAGCTCGTCGATACCATCGCCGTCCACGTCCTCGGGAACAGCGTCAGGCTTGCCGTCACCGTTTGTATCGACGGGTGGCTTGTTGGCTTGCCCCTTGCCGCCGTTGCCAGGGGTAGTGGTGCCAGCGGCAGCGCCGTTCTCAGGAACAAGTTCATCTACACCGTCACCGTTGGTATCTTCCGAAACCGCGTCGGGCTTGCCGTCGCCGTTGGTGTCGACCTCGGCCTCGTCGCCAGCTGCGCCGCTGCCAGCACCGTTAAGGTTGGGAACATCGGGGTTCTCGTCGCATGGGTCCTCAGCAGCGGGGACACCGTCACCGTCCTTGTCGCCGCTGGCTCCAGTGCTGGTGGGACCCGTGCCAGCTTCGTCCTCTGGGACAAGCTCGTCGACGCCGTCACCGTCAACATCCTCAGGAACCGCATCGGGCTTGCCGTCACCGTTGGTATCGACAGGAGGCTTGTTGTTGCTGCTGTTTCCACCCTTGCTAGGAGTCTTTCCACCGCCAGCCTCGTCCTCGGGAACAAGCTCGTCAACCCCATCACCGTCCACATCCTCGGGGACTGCATCAGGCTTGCCGTCGCCGTTGGTGTCCACGGGGTCTTCACCAGCAGCAGCCTCACCAGCATCGGGGTTGGGGACAGTGGGATCTTCATCGCAGGGATCTTCTTCATCGGGAGTACCATCGCCGTCTTTGTCACCAGGCTTGGGAGTGAGACCATCCTCTCCACGAGATGCGCCACCAGCACCAGGAGTAGTCGCATCTTGGCCAGCTTCATCTTCGGGGACCAGTTCATCTACACCGTCACCATCAACATCCTCGGGAACAGCGTCAGGCTTGCCGTCACCCTTGGTGTCGACAGGGTCTTCATTGCTGCCGGTAGCATCAGTGCCAGTTCCGTTAGCCGGGTCGGCGGCAGAGTTGCCACCAGCGCCGTTGGCAGCAGCATCCTCTTCGCAAGGCTCATCCGTTGCGGCGGGGGCTGTGGCGTATACAGTCACGTCGACCGTGGTCGTCGATACAATGACCTGTGCGGTTGGGCAGTCGTTCTGATCAGTGACGTAGTATTGCCTTGGGGCAGCAGCGCCGAACCGGGCAACGGTAGTCCCGTTGATGTTCGCAGTAGGAGGGCCACCAGGCGCGGCAGGCAGGTTGTGGTGAGGTGTTCTGCGCTCACGGTAGTGCCCTGAGTCGTGATTTTGCAGGTGTCTGGCCAGGGAATCGCGGGTATCGAATTGCTACGGAGAGAGTGTCAGTCGGAAGGGTTTGGCCCAATGAAGATCATACGCAGTCTTCCTGATGGAACGCTCACCTTTGAACCCAAGCCCCTCGGCGCCGCATCGACTGCCGGCACGACAAGGCCTGCCACGGCAGCTAACAGGAGGAAAAGCATCCTGATCCGATGTTCGATTTGTCGGACTAGATGGCCTTGGAGAGGGTAGGACGGGGAAAGGGGTGATCAGAGAGAGAAGAGAGAGAGAGAAGAATCAGCCAAGTTGGGAGATTGGAGGCTGATGGAGGTGATTGTTGTAGGAGAAGTGAGTGTGATGATCTCTTCTTCTTCCTCCATCTCGGCAGCAGCTTGGGCTCCTTATATCCTCGTTGTGAGCTCAACCCGAGGGAAGCTTCCAGGTCCAAGAGGGAAGAAGACATCTTCAGGGCAGAGAGTCCCTTCGATGAATGTTCCAATGTAATTGCGAATATCAGAACACAGGGCGCAATGCGCGAGAGGGAAACTCGTAGATGATCCGGATGTGAGAACGGAAGGGGTAGTATATGGTTGTTCAGGGGGGTCCTTCACCCGCTCCAAGGGCAGTCCTCCCGCAATAACGAAGAGAACAAAGCACAACCTCTGAGACATACATCAATAGCGCCGGCAGATGCTCACACGCGCGGAGATCCAACAGAGACACAGGGAATTTGTGGGTGAACCAACTTTTTAGAGTATCCATTTTCATAACTGTACAGAGGCTGTCTTGGCCGTCTTCATAATATCGTAGTATATGCAGATGTGCGGTTTGGGTATCGGAATAAGAACAGAGAGATCAAACGCCCCAGAGCCAAGAGAAGAATGTCAAGGAAAAGAAGAATGAAAAACAACGCAACCCAATGGCCGACTTCACGGCCTTACAAAGTGAGCATTGGGTTGTCCACAGCATGCTGCAAGAACCGGACAGGTGGGAACTCGGGTAGAGTTCAGTCCTCCCAAATCGTTTCTAGATCTAGATCCCCCCGCCGCTCTGCTCCACATACACTCCATCGCTTCCGCTTGTCTCTCGAGCCGTAAGCCAATGTGCGCCCTCTCACCGGAACGTCCAAGCTCGATTTGCGTCCTTCCGAGGAGTCCGCACCATCAGCAGCATCGGCAGCAGCCTTGAGCTGCGCAATCTTTTCGGCCTCCAGCGCAGCCTCCTCAGCATCCGGGGAGTCGGGAATAGTCTCTAAGCTTGAGATACTGGGGCTGCGGGATCTTGTAGATGTTGGCGTGGATGGAACCGAGGACAGACTACCGCCGTACGTACTGAGTGATTCATATGGGCGATAGGACGGTGAGGGTGTCAGGGATGAGGGGTATGCCGGAATAAAGGATGGAGGAGCTACAATTGTAGCGTTCATGGTCCTGGGGGAGACTGGACGACGCAGCTTGACAACATTCGTCGAACCACCCAGATTGGGCGAGATGCTACGCTCGTGGTGCCGGCGTTCAGGTTCCAGAACAGAAGTTCGAACTGGTGACGCTGGAGGGAAGGATTCGTCCAGGGGCTTTCGCGGAGTTCTAACTCGACTGGGTGAACCTGAAGGACTGCTTGGCCGGAGTTGCGGGGAATATAGGATGTGTCCAGAGCCAGTGACCCCAGGCATCGATTGCGTCCGCGACATGGGAGGCGCAAGATTGTGTGCTGATCGTGACCTCGAGTGACCGGACAGAGGTGATGTGGTACGCGGACGATACGGGATGGACGTCAGCGCAGTGGGTGTCCATGAGGATGAAGTAGGCGAGGTTGGGCAAGGGTCGGTGCTCCTTCGGATTGTTGGGGGTTTCCTTACAATACTGTCAAGATCGAGATTGGGCATGTTGGCTGTGTTGGCCATGCTATTCAAGCGCAATGAAGGAACAGGCGACGACTTGAACTCCTCCATGCGCTCCGTCTCAGGAACTGGTTCCATCGCGGTGAGTGCTGCCAGCCGAGGACATACGGGTGATGGGTAGCCCTGCGGGAAGTTCTGAAAGGGGAGCGAACGTTCGCTGTAGATTCAATTTCTCGGCGTCGACCAAAATCCAGCGAACAAGGCAAAAGTTGAGAGCTAGGAACAGTCGCTTGGACCCCAGAGGAGGGGATTTGAATGGGAAGGCGATATTGCTGGTGATATGCAACGGTTCACTGACGATCCCTCACAGATCGGGACAGAGCAGTGGAGGCAGTGGGCATGCGCCACGCGTAGTACGATGCGGAGTGAAGCTGAGGGACAAGCCGCGGTACGCTCGAGTTGGTTCGTCAGATGTCTGGAAGATAGTTGACTTGACAATCGGTGCTACGAGCAGACGGCAGGCAGATTGAACAGAGCTGGGTTGGTTTTGTGTTGGTATGGAGTGATGTTTGTTGTTTCGTGGACCCTGGGCGGCAGGCACCTTGCGCAGAACGGGCCGTTATGTCTTGAACAAACGCTTCGGAGGCAATGAGAGCTACCGAGAATAGCAGAGGAGCTTGGGGTCAGAAACAGCGCGAGCGGGTCGACATTCCTCGAGCGTCGCAGCTCTGCGGTTATGTGTGAAGCAGGAATGCGTTCGAAACAGAAGAGGCCTCGTATTCACCTGGCAGGGCCAGGCTGTTGTTAAGCGACGAGCAGCTCCCCAAGGGAGCCCCGCCGTTCAGGGTGAAGTTGTGTCTGAGGCAGCAATATAGCTACGGCTTGGCTGCGAAGATGGAAGAAAAGAAGCAACAAGTAAGTGCAAGGCAAGGGTCCAGACTTGCAGGCAAAAGCGGGCGATGAGAGTGTCTTGAAGGGGCTAGCTACTGCACTGCCAATGCGAGGGGTTCTGCGGTTCTGAGGGGACTCTGACTGTGTGTGGGTGTCGTCGAGAGGTGGTTGCTTCTGGGACTGTGAGTGAGTGAGTGAGTGAGCCAGCGAGAGGATCCTTGTATTTCGAGGGATTTCCCAAACCCGCACGCTGCCCTGAAAGGGCAAGAAACGACGCGCAGGGAGCAAGCGGCAAAGGTGAAGGAATCGTCGGGGTGATGTAGAGTAGAGGAGGAGGGATGTGACGATGGAAACAAACATGTAGAGGCACGGCACAAGATGGTTATGTGACCGGTTGCACTTTGCAAAGCATTACTACAACTACTAGTACTAGTCATACCAGAGCATGAGTAAGTGAGGGTGCACCGCCTAGTAATGAATCAGGCAACAGGTGGCAGAAGCATGTGGCAGCATGTGGCAGCAGGAGCCAGCACCCGCCGGAAGTAGGGAGGTGGCGCCTAGCATCTGGACTCTTTAGGGGGGCGCTCGAGCCTTAGGAGGACTCTTGGAAGCAATGGTTGATGCTAAAGAAGGGCGCTAAGGGGGCGGTGGCGGATACTAGAGAGTGACTTAAGGCCGCCGTGTGTATTGTTGCAGCATTAATGTATCTCGCAAGTCACTGACCGCAACGGGCTGGATTAGGGGGCTCACCAAGCAAGTGCTACTCGTACTAGCATGGACTCAACGCTGCCTGGAGCATCTAGATTCCGGGGGAGGGTCCGCCAACATTCCAAAGCTGAAGGCGTGTGGCACTGGGACAGCCTCCAGCGACATGTGGCTTACCTCCAGGCACAAAGGTAAAACCATGATAAAAATACAAAAAGTCTAGCTAGATTCTTGAGTGAATGCATCCGGAACACTTCCATATTAACCTTGCACAATTATGCCTCACTTCAGCTACTTTGTGCTCCGTACAGCGATTTGCATCTCGCAAGTCCAATTCTGCGACTCCCTGCTCTGTTAGCGTCGCCTTTTACCAGGCCTTGCCCTGTGCACATCTTTTCTCTGGTCCTTCTTTTTGCTCCTGGCGCCTCGTGACACCAGTCCCCAGCCCCCCCAAGAGTGGCCCCTCGGCGCCAAAATCGTCCTGCCGCACGGTCCGCTCCATATTAAAGACCCTCGCCCCGCCTGAAGCTCACTACTACTAGTGAGGTGGTAAGCATCCCTCCTCCTCCGTCTTGGACGGTGACTGGTTAGCACCGACAATCTGGGAAGGGAAAGAGTTTCTACGGAGTAGCCTAGTAGGCACGTTATGGCATAAGTGTCATGATGAGAGTGACCATCAATGTGAAGACAGGGCGTCCGAAATATTCACATACTAGGTAAGTAAGGTATCCTTAGTGGCCAAGGGGCCGTTTATTACGGACGCCCTGTCACATTCATGCTCACTCTCATGATCATTCATGTCTTTCATGCTCCTTCAATTCGTACCACAGACATTCATCCCTCTGCTCATTTTAACGCATTGGCCACATCTATGCAATGCAGACCATGCATGTTCCGTGCATAGATATCTCTCTCTCATCTCCCCACGCCTCATACATCTTAGGAACCAAAAAAAGAAACCGTGCCCTGACAGCCTGCCCTCCATCACCCCATCTCCAAGTCTCAATGCCATTCACCTCCGACCCGTGATCGTCGACTTTTGGGCCCCCAATGACCCCCAAGATACTCCCAGACACGGAACGAAAGCAATCGTGCCTCGCTGCGGCTATTGCATCCTTCATTCGGAAAGACGTTGGCAGCCATTGACCCTCGATCCTTGGCTATCCTTGTCTGATCTTGCTCGTGCCTCGCCATCTTCATCTCATGATAAAGGGGAACCCATGAGCTTGATGAGATGATGCATTGTGGGGTTCAAAATTAATTCCACATCTGGTGGTTCAACTTAAGCTGCATTACGTGTAAGGTGGCACCGTCGGCATCGACTAACGCTGTCTTGTGGGTGAAAGCTCAGTCTTGCGTACAGGATCTCGAGGATTTGTCTTCTTTGTTCTGCATACATTCATCTTGTAAAGCAGTGATGCCTTCACTGTATTAACGGAGTTCCACAGAAAGAAGAAATGGAGATCCTTTACATGCAGTAGAATAATTGTCAAGATAGAACAATGTACGTACGGTACGGGAGGCGGCGAGACCACGAGATGCCTTTGGAAATAGAGAGTCATGAAAGGGCACAATTATACCGGCTAGTGATCCTCTCTATTCGGCCTGGGCCGTCAAATCCAACCTCGGCAAAGATGAAATCAGCTTCCTTCAATAGTCATGAGGCAGAGTTGATTCGTTTCCGTACCACACGTCCCTCTCTACCCGAGGCTGGCTCTTTTTCTTTTGCCTGCCCAGAAGAAAGGAGGAACCAGGCAATGCCCATGCTCGACCCGAAATCGGACACCGATTTGCGAATCAACTTGCCGCCAGTGAACCTCGACTGTCTCTCTGTCTTCTGATCCGGCAGCGATAGCCTACCCTTGTGGGAGTCTCTTCCTGGAACGTTCTCATCTTCTAAACCCCTCGATCTATTCAGGGCCTTCGGAAATCTGCCATAGCGCTGTCGTTCGAGGATAACGCTCCCATCACCATGGCTGTAGCCGCACTAAACGCGGGTTACTCGGATGAGCGCACTACCATATGCCCGTGTGATTCTCAAATTATCCCATCCGCCGAACTTCTCCTGGAAAGAACAAGTATGTAAACGCCGGGTAAAAACCTGGATGGCTTTGCTCCTCAGGGCTGCCTGTTCCTTACACACATTCTCTTGGTTCGAGGCCGGCACACTTAGAGCAAGGCGATGGGCTCCCTCACAACCGATCGGTATCATTCTGGACAGGCATATAACGTCTTTGGAACAAGATGCGTCATACACTGGCCAATATCATGGTAGCCCTTTGCCGACTTTCGTCTCGTCTGGATCATACTTCTATGAAGCTCTGCAAGATCACTAGAAACCCGAAGTCTAGGATCCATTCCCCTATCTTTCTGGATCAGTCCAGTCCAGGAAAGAAGCTTCTACGAACGCTCCAATTCGACGTCGAAATGATTGCCGGTGGAGGCGCACGTGGAGTTCTCAGTCTTTGTAGAAGGTCAATATCCAATCCCCCTTTTCCTCAATACACTGTTTCTCGTTCAGTCAAAACGGCTGGAGAACCAGAGAGATGAACTTCCTGCACTCGGGCGTTGACGTTGCCGCTGAATCTTCGGTCAATGAAAAGCCGAGTTCACAAGCAGTATCTGAGGTACATCATTTGATTGGCAGGCCAGAAGAAAGCGGTGGGAGGGGAGCGGATGAGCTGCTTTAAAGTCGAAAGTTGATTGCTCTCGCCAGCATCGCGATATCCCATCGGGAGAGAATCGCATCTTCCCGCAAATCCACTCCCTGGGTTTCCTTTCATCAGCATATAAATTATGTGTGTCGCTTCCGTCGCTATCTGCCCGTATGAATTCTTCAGGATGAATCCAATAATATCAGCGCTGATTTCCATCACTGACAACGGCATTGTCAGCGAAAGGATGCAACGTCCCTCGTTGAGTTTGCTCACCTATCCTCCATCTTCACGTCTTCCTGACGTATCGGCAGCTCTAGTTGCTTTACGTCTCCATTAGCCACGTCGTCTCTCGACTCTTCAGCCCTCTCTGACCTGTTATGTCGATAGACCCTGATTGTGCAATCCTGTCCCGCCGTCACCATGGTGTCCCCGTGAACATCGACCCAAAAGCAAACGCCTTCCTTGTGGCCCTCCACCCTCTGCAGGACGGCCTTGGTCACGACATCCCACAGCACAATTCCTCCGGTCTCACTGGCAGCGGCGATGAATGGTTGGCCGTCGAGGGTTGCGAAGCAGCCTCCCACGGCGAACTTTTCATTACGGTGGCCTTGATATGTCTTCTTGACGGAGCCAGCCACATAGTCCCACAGGCGGATGCAGTTATCTAGGTTGAACGCCAAGACGTAGCGGCCGTTTGGTGAGAAGCAGACATTGGCAACAGCAGGGTTGTCTTCGTGCACCAGTGTGCGAAGACACTGGCCTGTGGATGTGTCCCAAATTCGGCTGCGGTGGAGTTAGCATCATCGTGAACGGGCGCCGATGGCGATATCAACATACATGAGACCATCAGTCGAGCAACTGGCTACCAGTGTACCGTCTCGGCAAAAGTCGATACCACTGACAGGATCGCTATGTGCAGGCAGGCTACGCATTAATCGCCCGGCTCTGACATCCCACAGGAACACAGCCTCGTCGTATGACCCTGAGGCCAGGATGTTGCCCTTCGGAGAGAAAGCTAGACAGTGTATATAGTTGTGATGGCCGCGCAAGGGTGGCATCTCCTGCCCATGTACCGTCCGCCTCGCCGTCGTCTTCGGTCGTCCCGTTACCCTATCCCACAGCCTGATCGCTTTGTCATCAGAGCCTGAGGCGAGCGTATTGCTGTCGGGTCCCCAGGCCACACAGCTCACACCAGCCATATGACCGACCAGGGTATCCAGGTGCTGCCCCGTCGCGGCATCCCAGATCTTGATGGTGGCGTCTGCCGATGAGGATGCAATGACGCGACCATCAGGTGAGATGCGGACCTGTGAGACGGGTTTGGTGTGCCCATGCAGCGCGAGCCTCGGTCTGTAGTCCGGTCGTAATGAGGATTTTGATGGTGTTGCCTGGCGCTGTGCGTTTGGTGCTGGGGAAGCAGAGGTGTCTGTTCGTGTTCGGTCAGAGGACTGCGATTGCGACCGGGAGTCTGAGAAGGAGCGCGGTCTGCCTCTCGAACTTGATCGTGACGATGCGCCGCTCTGAAACCTGTACCGTGATTTCCCCTGGCTCGGACTTCTCCTCGGGGCGAGCGACGGTTCGCGCGTATCATCACCCTCGATCCTCGTAACCTCTCCTGCATCCGAGTCGCGACGCGTTGGAGATTCGTTGCCACTGTCGGTCCTTCGTCTCTTCGTGGTCGGCGCATCTCCGCGCGGAATGCCAGCTAGAGAGGTCATGGCGTCTTGCGTGCCAGGGTTTTATGCCGGATGGCTGTTCTGAATTGTCAGATAGGGACTTTGCAGGTGAAGTTGATGTGGTCAGCGCCCAAAGTGTGACGGAGCTGCTCTGGAAAGCTTAAGTGGGGTTCCGGATCAGCAACTAGACCACCGTGTGTGGGTTGCAGCTATACGCTGGTGTGGATTGGCATTTCGATCAAAAGTGCACATAGCAGCATCTTGCGAAATACTATCGACGGCATTTAGAGCATCAGGAAAAATCCCAGTAGCGAGTGCTGGAGGCATCAGTTTGCCTGCTTTATATCTTCGACCATTTCCTAGGTTTCGCTCTTTTTCTTTGTTTTCTATTTTGCCGAATCTTTTTTGTAGGCTATGTCTCCTCTCACTTCACAATCCATAGTCTTGAACCGTGCCAGGGTGAAGGTGATGTGAAAGTGATGGACGATCTCAGTGAAGCAAGCAAGTTGTCTACGGGAGTACTTTGTTGTCACATTGATCTCAGCTGTTTGAATTCGTGGGCTCTATGGCCGTCGATGACTGGTTTTGCTTCAACAAGCCATGGCGCCAGTAGCGGTCAGCTATTTGTCCTCGGCCAGGCTATTCGCACGAAAAGGAATTATAATATATTGTGTAATAGGGGCACTCTGATCAGAAGACTTCGTTCAAGAGACTCTGAGTTCGCACAGCATCCAGAAGCCCCGGACGTTTATTTTTATGCATGTCGCACTTGGCAGACCTGAGCCCGGTGACAGCCTCACCGCGGTTTCTTAAATTGTGAGAGGTTGCCCGCTACAGCCACGGCAAGCTGAGGATATGGAATCTTGGAAGTGCCGGCAAGCTACTGTATGGCCAATTGGTCGCATCAGTCAAGAAGTCAGGCAGCACAGTCTCACCAGAACAAAGCCCATTGTATATCCCCGTTAGGCTTTCGCACACCTTGCCTCAACCAACCATCACAATGGAAAGCGGCTGAGGCTAGGCTTGCAGTCACAACATAGCGTCAGCCATGGCGCATTCTAGACACGGGTGCCGCCATTGTTGTTTCTTCTCACACACTGACAGCCTGTCGATTCCATGCGATTATCCCGTTGCTGACGCCTTCAAGGAGGAACATTGAAGGGATAGCGCGAGGGCGGATTCCAGACCACGTTGAGTGCGTCTCAAACCCACCAAAGCAAGGGTGCAGCTCCGGTCTGACGAGGTGTGGAAAGAGAAACAAAGAGTCTGTCAGCTTAGCATCCAAGCTACTCTTTCAATCTATTGACTGGGTGTCGATGCAAGGAAGAAAATTTTCCTAGCTGACTGAAGGCGGAAACTATCAGGAGGCTCTCTCTTGTGAACTAGTCCATAATCAAGGTGGGCGAGGGCGGGCTTCCTTGCAGCCAGCCATCAGCCCCTCCATTCAGCCCTAGGACTTTGCTTCGGGTCAACACGACGCCGTTGCATCGTGGCATCGCTGCATGACGTGGCTGGCGGTAGATATTACCATATCGTAGGCAGCCAAGCAGGAGACAAATTCGGCTTTGGAAGGATTCTGAAGGTGATATGTGAGCAGGACTTTTGTGTGCCTGCCTGGAGTCAGCCAGCACGACTGTGCGCAGCCGAAAGATTCCCAACGCCTGATCTAGGACTTTGCAACGAGGGGAAAGGAACTCTGCGATCTGCACCAAAGCGGGTTGCGAGTCACATTCTGGCAGAAGTAGTAGTACCAGTAGTCGCTTCCAATTGACCTCGTCTTGTGTAACACGATCATACCGTGGGTGCAGGTGAAAACTCGGTGCGGCACAGCAGTCCTGGGGGCGGATTCGTGTATTAGATTCAGGACTCGGATATAGTAGTAGGCTCTGCAGAACCGGTTTCAAGGATCAGCAGGCTTGCGGTTCGTTTACACCGTACTTTGTACCTTAATTGACTGGGCGATGACCTACTTTGCTTCTTGACGCAGGAGGAAACCCTCAGCCTTTACGTTGTTTTTTGGCGCCTTGTGCCGGAAGCGAGAAGCCACACTGTCTTGAATGAAGCTCTACAAGAGGGCCACGGGGTTCTTGGCGCAGGCTCAAACCACACTACCGGCGGCCCCGATCGAAGCATCTTAGTATAACTAGTATGGCGTACAGTAGTATGGAGCTGGGCGTTTCGAGGGTTGGCTTTTGTGTGAGGGCTGAGGTGCCCTTGTTTATTCCGAATCGCAAGAGTCTCGATCAAGGGCAAAGTAAGAAGCTAGAGCTGTTCACAAGAAAGCTCAGCCGGGAATGGATGACGACAGCACAAACATTCGGATGATTCGCAAAGATATGACAACGAGGCCAGTTCCTGGCTGTGTTAAATGACTGGACCAAGCAATTCACGAACAAGTACTGGAACGGGAAATGTGCCTGTCGATCCTCTTCAGTTGATGTGGGGGGGAGGTGGTTATGTGTTGCCAATGTGAGCGAGTCAAGAGAACCTTGCTTAGGGATGAATAAAGTTTGTGCGACGGGGAGAAAATGTACCAACTTGGTCGTAGACATCTGCCGTCAACTCCGAGCCGGTGCCTTCCAGGACTGGCAGGGGCTAATTTTCCACTTCAATGACCAGGTTCATGGCAGGATGATGATGTTGGTGGGTGCCATGTCCTTGATGCGGCTTCCATTAGCAAGCAACAAGAGGGTGCCTACGGAACGTGCACGACTCATCCCAGGCTAGCAAGAGACCTGGCCAATCAAGTAACCCTGCTTTAGGCTGTTTTACCCGCTGGCAATTTGCGCTTTTTTGAGAAATGCGCCCCCCTGAACTCCACTTGCCCATCTCACTACCAATTGCTAGCATATAGTTTGGTTGTACTCCGTACGGAGTACTTCATATGACTGACTTTGTTGGTTCGAAAGGCAAACGTACAGATCCGTATCCTTACATGTACATACGAAGAAATAAAAGGGGTGAAAGTGCAAAGACGGTCAGGCAAAGACGCTGTATGACGCCTTCGTGATCGTGCTGGCGCACCTGGTGGCTCGTGTGAGCGCGATGTCATGTAGGACTCCAGCCACCAAAAGATGCCCTCACCTCCCTACGCGAATGGGCACGTCGCGTCAGAAAAACGGCATTTCAGCGAATCCTCCTCCTCACTGTTCCCATCGGCGGTTTTGGGTTCACAAACCATCCACTGCTAGCCCCAGGCACCAGGAACCGGCCCACCCCAGCCGCCCTGGCACAGTGGGCACATCGTGCTGCTACCCCTCCCGCCTGGCATGCATCCTTTGACTTCAGCACCCATGCTGCGCTGGAGTCGTCGGCCCTGTTCTACATCATCTGCGCTAAACCAAGTAGTGCTCACCCACTAAATCGAAGACTACCATTACACACCACTGGCATCAACATGCCACCCCCTGGTCAGATTCCGATCTTACTGCAAGTACCTTCATCATCCACTGAGAGCCTCCAGTTCTCTCCCAGCGCCAGGCCACGCACACCCATGTTCCCATCCATCAACACCCAGTCCAGTTGGTTCTCACTGCGCCGCTGAGTCCGGTAGGGCAGCCTGACCTGGTCTGCCTGCTTTTGCTGCTCAGCCCCCCCGTTCCATTCATTCATTCAGTCATTCATGCATGTCTTCTGTCGTCCTTCTCCTCCTCCTTCGTGACCTCTTTCTCTCCTTCTTCTCCTTCCCATCCAACATACCAGTCACTGGACATCGTCACTCTTTTAAGGCTTTAGCCACCCACGCTCCTTCAAGCACACCCCCAAAAGCCACTCATTCCACTCGCTCACGTCCACTTCCGCTCTTTTGAAGTGTTTCCTGAATCTGAGGTTTCGATTTCTAGAGTTCGCCTTCCTTCAATCCAGCAATCAACAACATCATCCAAAATGAAGTTCTCTCTCTCCATCCTCACGGCCTTCGCCGCCGCCGTCATGGCCCAGACCCGCGACTTCGATCCCGTCACCCAGCCTCTCATGAACCAGGAGATCCCCGCGGGCAAGCCTTTCGAGATCGTCTGGCAAGCTCCCGCCAAGTACGCTGCTGGCACCGTCGCTCTTGAGCTCATCGGTGGCAAGGACCAGGGCAGCCAGGTGCCCATCTCTCAGATCGCTGGTAAGTTGCGATATACCCAGAACTTTTGCGGGTGCTTTCTGTTTTTGGAGACCATTATGAATCGGCTCACTAATATATTTGTTCAGCCGGTATCCCCAACTCCGCGCTGAAGTACACCTGGAACGTCGACGCTTCCCTCGGTGATGCCAATGTCTACGGCATCGTCATCAGGTGGGAGGAGGACCCCAAGATCTTCCAGTACTCGAACCCCTTCCACATCCAGAAGGCTGCGGGCGGGAGCTCTGCTGCCGACACCACCACCACCATCAGCAAGTCATACGGCGAAAAGACCATCACCCTTTCGCACTGCGACTGCGAGGAGACCTCCATGGTCACTCCTCCCGCCATTAGCACCCCTACTCCTACTCCTATTGCCACCACTACCTACGTCAAGCCCACCACCATCCAGACCAAGCCTGTCCAGACAACTGTTCCCGTTCCTCCCACTCAGACCACTGGTGCGGCCACCGTCCCTACCGGTGCCGGTGCTCGCTTCGGTGCCAGCTCTGCCGCTCTCATCGGCGCTTTCATCGTTGCTGCCTTCGCTCTGTAAGCGCGGCGTACGTGGTTTTGGGATTTTTGCGTACTCAAAAGGGCACGGAGAACGATATCAAATTTCTGGGTCTCTTCTTGGTCTGGTCAATTTGTTGCTTGCATACTCAGGGCATTTCATGAAAAGGCCATGAGAGATTTTCTTTATATTCATAACTGGCCGCGTTTGTATATGGAACGATATTGGTAATTCTAGCTCGAGGTATGAGGCGAACAAGGCCTTTCGCCTGAATTGCCTGGACTGACAACTTTTTCTTTATCTATCAAACACCATCAAAATCGCCAGGCAGTGCCCTCCGCCTGAATCTCGTGACTGACACGACTCAATCGCCTCCACCCCTCTCACTGGGTGGGCAATCGCGTAATGTGTATTTCGTAAGCCGTAGCTGGGACAATGGTCTTGAAACATGCCAGAGTCCCACGCGTTGGAATGCTAGACATGTGGTGGGGGGTTGGATGGTCTTGCTTTGCGCGCGAGACGCTGAAGAGACCGAACGGCTAGGCAATATAGAGAGCACCTCAGTCCGGAACGATTCGCTGGAAACCGCCCGCCTAATGTCTTGAAATCTCAAGTCTCGGCTTCGGCACGTCGACAACCATAGCGAAATCCTCTTGGAGCCGAACCTTGTGAAGCCCCTGTTGATCGACAAAGAGATTCATTCTTCACTGTCTACGGCTCGGTCGCCGCCCTTGTGCGAGCTGAGGGCGAAGAAAACAAAACAAAAACAAAAAATATTCACCGCGTCTTTGGCAGAAAATAAACCGTCGATCCGTCTTGTCTTGTCTTGCCTTTTTGTCTTAAAACGTGCGTGCTCGCGCGACGAGCTCGTCATGTGTCTTGGATGTCGGGTGCTTTGTTGCAGATCGCCGAGAGAGACATTCCGATTCACGACACCAGCCAGCCACCTGGGAAGAGAAGGAAAAGGTACTTGTACTTACAAACGAACTGGCTTAGTATAATGGAACATAACATGTAAATTCTTGTTTCTTTTTTGTACTTGTATCATTTGACTAGCTAAGGGCGTTCCGCTTGCTTTTTGTGAAAACCCACCAACAATAAGACGCTAAATCGACAAAAGATATCCTGAACACCATAAGCCTGATCTCATCCTACCAATACCCGAATCCTCCCATGTATCGTCAATAATAGGTATCTTTTGTGTATATCAACCTCCTCTCAGACGGGAGGAGGCTCTCATTACGAAAACAAATAACCTTGCTGCTCATTCGAGCTTCTTCGGCGTCGTTGGGACTCCTTTCTAATGACCACCAATTTGTCCCTTGGGCAGTGGCCGGATCCAGCAAACCGCCAAGTTGATGGCAATGTGCATGATACCAATGACCCAGAATCCCATGGCGTAGTTCTTGCCATCGTTCATGAAGCGGAAGATGATAGCGAAGATCACACCGCCGAGGTTACCGGCTGCACCGGTCAGGCCGGACACGATACCGTTCGCATGGGGGTGGACGTGGGGGACGAGAGCGAAGTTGGCTCCGTTGCCGGCTTCGTGGAAAATAGCCATGACGGAAATCAGGCCTACCATGGTGCTGATGCCCAGGCCGTTCTTCTCAGAGGGGTCGACTTTGCCAATGGTGATGAGCAGAGCGCCGGTGAGAACGCCGCAGGCAGTAATCCATGCCTTCTTGAACCAGAGGTTGTGGCCAACCTTGTTGTAGAGGACGTCACTGATGACACCGCCAAGTGGGCGAGTGACAAAGTTCAGGAAGCCGAAGATGGCGGCGTAGTTGGCAGCGAGGGTCTGATCAAGGTGAGGGAAGTTTGACTTGTAGTACGAGCTGAGAATGGCGTTGACAGCCAGTTCACCGCCGAAGGAGCAAGCGTACGTGGCCATGTGGAAAAATGTCTGGAGAGAAAGCATGACGGGGAGAGCCTCTTTAAAGGAGGGTTTCAAAACAGTCTCTCCCTGGGCCGTCTCAATCGCCTCAGTGCGGGAGATCTGGTACTCGTTGTCGGCGACCTTGATACTGCCGTCGGAGCCAGCACGACCCTTCTCCTCGTCGGAGTTGGCGGGATCCTCAGACAGAGGACGGTCTGTGACGTTACCAGGCACCACGACGACGCTGGGACCACGGATATTGTGGGACTCGAGGTTCTCCTGGATGCGCTGAGCACGATCCTTCCACTTACCTAGCGGGGTCTCAGAGCAAAGGATGATCATGCCAGTGCCACAAGCCATGAGGCAGATCAGAGGCACGACGAAAGTGATTCTCCATGCCTTGCTCGGGGTCATGCCGTTGTAAGTCATAAGAGAGTCGAAGACAGCAGGCATGACGAAGTAGGTAAGACCTCCACCAGCGTTACCCCAGCTTTTCCATTGTCAGCGGGAGGGGGCTCATCACATATCCGGGGATGTCATGTACATACCCGCCAGCCAATGCGTTGGCAGTGCCCACGACATTCTTATCAAAGAAACCTGTGCACCACACTTGGCAGGGCACGAAGGTGGCACCCAGAACGCCGATGAAAAATCGTGAGATATAGAGGCCGTTCACGTCCTTGATGAGGGGGGCGAGTCCGATGGGAAGGCAACCGATGAGAATCAAGGAGGCGAAGACGTTGCGCGAGCCGAACTGATCGCATAGAGGGCCGGCCAAAAATCGCATGAAGAAGGTGGAAACCAGTGAGACGATATTTGAGTTCGCGATTTGGGCGGGAGTGAGGTTCAAATCTTTCTTGATTGTGACCGTCAACAGCGGTGGGAAAGTGTACCTGGAAATCGTGAGCTTGCGGTGTGCAAAAAGGCTTTTTGATTTTGTTAATTGCAAGGTTCACTCACCAGGCCCAGAAGGCAATCATAAAGCCAAGCCATGAGAATGTGAATACTCGTCCATAAGGATTGAACGGGTTCAGAACAGGGATACTTCTGGCTTTCTTGTTGATTGGGTTGACCTCAGGGGCCTTCCACAGCAGAGTTAGATCGAAAGCCATCTTTGAAAATTATGCGATGCTGGAGGCTGTTTGTTAGTGCTCAGCTCGATGATTTGAATTGTTTGACCTGATGAACCGAGATGAGATTCTTGTCAGCAGGAGTGCTTCATATAATAAACGTGTAGGTGCCTCGTGTCGAATTGCGCACCTCCTATCGATCAATAAAAGCATCTCCGGGAGGGATACAGGCTGCATGCGCTAACACAAGGCCAGCCGATAGGAGCTTTGTCGCAGAGACTAGTGTCTCTCAATGCCGGGGCCAAGCTCCCGAGAGATATGGGACCTATATCGGGCAAACAAGGATGGCTGAAAGGCATGTAAGAGCTGTGGTCTCCTCGGGGGCTTGCAGGGAGACCAACCACAACCGATGATCCGATAAGGGTACTGAGGGTCCGGTGACACAAAGTTCAGGGCGTATTCAACGCTGAGAGGTAAGGAAAGAAAGTAAAAATAGTGGTAGAGGCCAAGATAGCGTTGTGATCTACGCTGAAGTCTGGTGTCCCAGGCTGAATTGTGCAATCATAGACTTTCAGGGCTGAGCGGGCTGACTTAGCTCATGGCGCACTTGAAGGAGAAGCAGTCAAGCACTCACACGAAATAGGATGGCTGTAGATAGTTGATCATGCTACTACTCCAATGGGCACGGTCTTGGCGTTCATCGGGTCCTAGACCTGTCAAACTGGGGATCTTCCGTGACAGTAGAGCCTCTCTCCTGCCTAGGCAACCATAGGGCTCACGTCGTTGTGAGCAGGATCTGAATTTGATCTCCGCGGATTCGCCAGCTTTTCCGAGGAGAAAGGAACGAGGCAGAGAGCGGGTTCACCGTCATGATAAAGACGACCTCCTGAGCTTTGATAAAGGATGGACGAGCCCCCATGGCTGGGGGATAGGGACTGTACGAGAAGGGTTGTAGGCAACAGGTGAGTACCTGAGGTGTGGTACTACAGGTAGGTAGCTAGAGGGAGAGGTAGTAGTAGGCTTATCGCTAGGAATCCCAGGGTGGGTTCCACTGGACCACTTGTGGCGCGTCAAGCCTCGTGGGCAAAGATAAGGAGCAAGCAACGAGTAGGGCCACGCTGCGGTATCAGTGCTTATCTGGAGGGGGATCTCCGCGGGATGAAGCATCAATCCAACTGCTTTTGCGGGCGTTTTGACGGTGGCCAGTGGTGGTTTGATGCTCCGTCGACGTCGCGTTGTGTGGGGGATCCTGCTATGATGGGCAGCGATCTCGGGGCGACCAACGTCGAGGGAGATCTCCCCGGACATCCCAGGAGATGGAGGATGTGTGAGATGGGATGTTCCGAGGAGGCGTGTATTTTAACGGCCCAGCAAAATCGTGGGATGTCCTGATGCAACAGAGACGAGGCTCGTTACATATATGAGGCTGATGTGTGGGAGAGTGCTGTTCCTATCTCAGCCTCCAAAAGCCTCTATCCCGATTGGGCCCCGCACCCACCAGCCACTGCACCAGGCAAGATCGACCCTTACCCTGATAGGTCATGATTTATCTTGATGCTAATTGGTCAAGGTGCTACTGATAAGGAGTATCTTATCTTTGCCGAAACTGGGCATGATTTTAAGGTTGCCATAACACTGTGCACTGTAACTTTTGACGTTTCGGACTAAATAAAGCAAATCTGACGCTCTTGTTTCGCTGCACTTCTCTTCTTTCAGCATCTGCTCCGTGAAATGTCGAAAAGCAATCACATGTCTGACTCACTCGAGATGAACCCCGCATCCACGTTGACAGGTTAAGAGTCTATAAATGGCTTCTGCAACGGCAATCACATAATAAACTTCATCAGCTCCGCCACCAATAGCCAGCATGGGATAGGTAGTTATAGCGGAAATGTCGATGGCCAAATGATCCCGTCCGGATCAACTCAGCAAGACCTTGATACTCCAGCGATGGGCTCTCGAACCCCGAGTGACAAAGGATATCATAGACCTGGTGACTGGGTAAATAACTTAGGTTGTCATGCCACTTGTGGCGCTTTCTATGATGTTTCGTTGACACTCCTCCTGTTGTTTGCCTTGCCAGGAAACCTTACCCTACACCACTTGGAGAGTCCATCCTTGGCACTATGTCGCATTGTCATTGGGATTCGTGAATACAGTAACAGTGTTCGAGAGGCAGACATATAAGATGCTAGACAAAGGTGGCTTCTAAAACGGATTCTTGGACTCCAGATTTCGAAACGAGATGTCTATGTTATGTGATTCCTTACCTTTAGAAAAATGTTCTGACAGAAATCTAAACCTAGCGCAACATTACAGACAACCGTCATTATAGTGGGTAAATCCGCCCACCTGTAGTTCAAAACCTCAAGCAGAAATACTGGTACCTCCTAGGGTACTCTCCCATCCTGATCTTCTCGCCCCAACCAACCACCAGCTATGGATTTTGCGTTTGAGAAAATACCAATCAACACTCATCACACACACACAACATGGCGATCTGTCCGTGCTTGATGGATTGACCAATCTGCCGTCGCCGGTTCCCGGAACGAGCGGCCCGCCAGTCAAGCCCCCCTCCATGGTGGGGTTGGAGGGGTTTTCTGCCGCTCGCCGGTTTTTTTTTTTTCATGAACATGCGAATCTGACGTGACGACAACAGCCTTGTTGGTCAATTGTACGTCGTTTCAAGCCTCCATTGTGCCTCAGAGACTGTTAGTTCGAGAAACAAGCACTACCGTACGGTCGCCGACTTCGACTGAGCTGCATACCCTGGCCTAGAGCCCATTGAAGCCCTGCTCGCGTACTGGCTTACACCTGTTTGGTGGGGCGTTTCAGGGCCCTCGCACGTCCTCACTTCCATCGTCTTTCGAGTCAGTGACACGAGTCTTGCTTTTGTTTATACTTGAGCATGCTGCTAATTGAAGTTCCAGTCGTCTATCTCACCTCTCAATCAGCTACTATGGCCAGCGCCACCGTCCCGAAGACCTGCAAGGTCGTCACCGCAGAGACCATCGCCAAGGGTCTTCTCGCCGATGTCAAGCAAGACCTCATCAAGCTTCAAGAGACTAGGCCGTCGCCTCCCACCCTGGTAGCTTTCCTTGCCAACGATGACCCAGCCGCAAGGACATACGCAGAGTACTCCAAGAAGACCTGCGAGGAGAAGTAAGATGCAGTCCTCTGAACGTGCGAAAACGAGAAAACAAAAACCAGGCATCTGACCGAAACGATAGCGGCTTCAAGTTTGATCTCCGCACCGTCGACAAGGAGAACCTCGAGGAGGAGATCATGGAGACCAACGCTAACGATGATGTTGACGGCATGATGGTTTACTACCCTGTCTTTCCCAACAACCCGCCTCACGACAAGTACGTTCGCGAGACTGTTGCCCTCAGCAAAGATGTCGAGGGCATGCGTCACACGTACCTTCAGAACATGTACCACAACGTTCGCTTCCTCGACCCTCCGGACAACCGTCTCAAGTCCATCCTTCCTTGCACACCTCTCGCTGTTGTGAAAATCCTCGAGTACCTCCAGATATACAACCCCATCCTGGCCTCCGGTAACCGCCTCTTTGGTAAGACTATTACCGTTATCAACCGCTCCGAGGTCAACGGTCGTCCGCTTGCCGCTCTGCTTGCCAATGACGGAGCCACCGTCTATTCTGTCGATATTACCGGCGTGCAGCTCTTCACTCGTGGCCAGGGCATCAAGAAGGCGAGACACCAGGTTGAGGACAAGGAGGGCTGGGAGCTTAAAGACTGTCTCCCACTGAGCGACGTGGTCATCGGCGGTGTGCCCTCTGAGAACTTCAAGGTACCCACTGAGCTGATCCGTGAGGGTGCTGCCTGCATCAACTTTGCGTCTTACAAGAACTTTGATGGTCCAGCCATCAAGGAGAAGGCGGCCTTCTATGTCCCGTCTGTGGGGAAGGTCACTATCGCTGTCCTGCTCAGGAACCTCGTCGTAAGTTTCTCTCTCTTGACTTCCTCGACGAGAGGCCAAAAAAAAAAAGAAAAAAAAAAAGAAAAAGGAACAAGAAAGCACCCAGGAATTTGTGTAGCAGTACTAACAGCATGTCTAGCGCTTGATTGGCAACCGTCAGGCCATGGCTGCCGCAGAAAGTAAGAGTGCCACGGCTCAGGTGGAGGAGTAGGTCTCTGGGGCTGACGGAAAGTCATCAATTCGATGGTGCCTCGTTCATATGCATTATCGAGGAGTTAGGGCGCACCCAAGAAAATCAAAACAAAGATACACCATATAGATCAATTGACGGAATGACACAGTGTTGTTCACTGATTCAAGACGACTCGACCCATTATTGGTTCTTTGCCAATTCAGCATCTGAACGTGCCACACAACACTTGATTGAGTGTGTCTAGGAAGTCCTCGACAAGCCTGTGGCTCCCGATGTGCTTGATATGGTCTATAATTTGTACGATGATAAACCTACTGCAGCTGAACAATTTATTGAAATGATGGGCTTTCGGGTCCAAACGAACTTCCCTTTTCCATCCTGTACCGGGGAGTGCACTAACCCACAGCTGCCATCACGTGGATCCCCAAATCCACGTCATTCCGTCCTGACTCACCTAGAGCCTTGACTCTGCCTTTGAAAACAATCAGCAATAAAATGCGCTGCATACTACGCGAGTTCCCAGAGAAGCCAGCAGCCAGGTACTTGTTGTTTCAAGCTCGACGAGCTTCATAATGGTTGGTGCGAGAGTCTGGGCACGGCCTTACAACAGTTGAATGCTGTTATGGGCCATCCCAAGCCGAAATATGCTTGCCAGCCGTGCAGGACGCGGAAGACCAAATGTGACGGTATCCAGCCCGAGTGCAGCCCTTGTCTTGCTCATGATCGTCGATGCGAGTACGACAAAGAAGGGCCTCGGCGCAGGTGAGTCAACGATGAGACCTCACTCGAAAAGCGTTCAAGCAGTTAACTCGAAACTTATAGGTCACGGGTGCCGGGCTCTCGTCGCGCTCAACGTGAGCTGAGACAGAGCCTCAATAGAATGTCTGCAGCAGGTAGTCGACCGAGGGCTGATGTTGATTCGATAAATGACCCTGGTTTTGGCCCTCAACACCATGTGGGCACACCCTTCCGTTCACCATCTCGTCGGATGCAAAACTCAGATACCATATTGACACTGTCGAGTCCCTTACGTCACGATGGTATATCTGGTTTGACTGAGCCTCATACCCAGGTAGACATCAATGAACACCTCGCCGTTGATCCAAGTGGCAACGTCCAAGCCCGGGGACCAACAAGGACCCTCTACGAATCAATTGATCGCCATGAAGCCAAAACTCATCCAGTACCAGAGCAGTATGCAACAGCCATACTCACCGCAAATACAGCGCTTGAACGGCAGAAGGAAACCGCTTACAAGGAAGAGCTTCTTGAAAGGGGGAACATTGAAGGTGTACCAGCTGAACTTGCCCTACACCTTCTGGACATCCATTGGAGCCGTCACCACTTCTTCCTCATCACCTACCGCACTGCCTTCTACCGAGATATGATGACAAATGGCCCTTTTTACTCGCCTCTGCTCATGTTCGCCATATTAGCCGTGTCATCGAGATACTCGGAGCGCCCTGAAGTTGGTGGCGGTGACCACTCAGTGCATTCCGGGAAGGACTTCTACAATAGTGCGAAACGATTACTTGTGGACGACATGGATAAGTCGACCATACCTACTGCTACAGCTCTTCTTCTCATGGGTAATGCCTTGGTATCAGCCGGTCAAGTTGACAAAGGGTGGCTCTACACAGGTAGGTGCCCTCCCCTTTCAATAGTACCTGTGACCGCGAGTCAAATACTGACTGATGATGTGGTGTTCCAGGCATGGGTATTCGGATGCTGCTGAATCTAGGTCTTCATCTAGACGCAGAAAGCTACGCCGCGGACCCCAATAAGAAGAAGACGGTCGAAGAGGTAGAGATAAGACGCCGCCTGTTCTGGGGAGCATTCGTTAGCGAAAAACTGCAAAGTTTGTATCTCGGACGCCCGTTTCTCATTCACGATCACGACATTTATGTCCCGAAGGTGAGCCACACTAATACGCCCTAACCCAACACCTCATGTCTGACATCTCTGCACAGAAATTCCTAGACATGTACGAAGAGGGTGAGGCGTGGCGGCCTGTACCTGATCAAACTGGCAGTGACAAACTGGATAAGATGACCACAAACAGTGTTTCAACGTTCTCAAGTATGTGTGTTCTCGCGGAGATCTGCGGCGATATCATGTCATCGTTCTTCGCCGTAAAAGCCAAAGGCGAACCCCGGGCCGTATTGCATGCATCACGAGACCGGATACGGCGGAGACTGGCAGCATGGGAACGTGACCTCCCTGACGCAATACGCTTCACTCCTTGGGATACTCATGGGAAACAAAGGACTGTGCCGATTCATGTCATTGTTCTGCAGTAGGTCTCAGCACCGGACGTCGAAAGTGATATGGTTGAGACGGACTAACCCTCGTCCCTGCAGTACAATCTATTACTCTCTTGTTATTCTACTGGAGCGGCCCTTCGTTGCCAATGGACATCTGAATTCTCCAGAAGATGACATAGGAAGCTGGGGAGAGTGCACGATTGCAGCTGAGAAAATTGCACACATCCTTTCTGCTTATCGCCGCAGCTACACGTTTCGAAGAATCCCATACCAGATCTGCTACAGTACCTACGTGGCTAGCACGATCCTTGTTCGCAATGTGAACAATGACAGCGGGGCTATTTCCTCTCTCCCACATCTAGCTGTCTGTCTCAAGGCATTCGAGGAAATGAAGCTCGCGCACCCAGGATCGTCAAGAATGTTAGCCATCATTAGGTCTCTGATGAACCGTCTCGAGGTGGATATTGATGGCAGGTTTGTTGAGGGTATCTCAACTTCGCGTAAGTTGACATGCAGCCCCAATGACGAAAAGAGACTGAGCTGAAAGATCTTCAAAGCACAAAGGCCAGAGATTTTACCTGATCCCGACTTCGGAGCCTCCAACACAGCCGCTATTCACAACCGCAACATCAACATTGACACGATCCGGGAGTCTCTGGCACGGCACTCGTCGGCGGTACCGTTTCTCAATGACGACGTTGATGCTGCTGCAGTCAATCGTCACATAACCGATTCTGGCATTCCTTTGCCAGCCATGAGTCTGGATTCTGACATGGAGTATGGTGCGATGGAGTTGGCACCAACTGACGGGAATGGATGGCAAATGTCTCTTTCCGGTCTTGATGATGACATCCTATTTGGTGTTCTGGGAGGGGACTGGTCTTAAATTAGATTACGACGGCGTATTTGGCTGGTTAGACCTGCATCAGCCTGAATGCGAATGGCACTAGATGCACTTGAGTCGACTTCAGCAATGATTAACAAGCCACTCAGAATCAAAAGGTTGTTTGCTTGCTGACTGGATCCGTTATATTGAGCCCGAGTTGATGACTTCAAGATTAGCCATTGTGTACGTACTTTTACTCTGATCTGAAATACATGCCCTTCACTTTCAAAGCAGAAGTCATCAACGCCAAGAATGTTCAGCTTCTTTTGTAATCATGGCCTAATTTTCCTGTTCAGAGCTGTGCCCTGACTTGTTCCGCCGTCGCCTTCGCATTAACCCTCTTGCTCCTTGCTGCCGCATGCTTACCGCTGATTCTGCCCAAGACAGTGCCCATCGTCAGACCACTACCACCAGGGTAGTTGTCCCAGAAGAGGCCACCGAGGAGCTCACCCGTGCAGTAGAGGCCTTGGATGCGCTTGCGCGAAGCCTCAGCAATGACGCCGGCGGTCTTGGGGTCGACTGCCAGGCCGCCGAAGGTGAAGGTGATGCCAGTGGTAACTTCAACAGCGCGGAAGGGGCCCTTCTTGATGGGGATGGCCCAGTTCGTCTTCGCAGGGCTCAGCCTGGTCTTTGAGGACTGGGTAGAGATCCCGTCCTTGACAGCTGGGTCGAACTTCTTCCCAGGATTCTCTCGCTGGAAGTCCGCGACGGCGCCGTTGAACTCGGCAATGGCGGCCAGGAACTGGTCCTTGTCTTTGAGCCCCTTTGTCGTGAGAATATCCGCCAACTCCTCGAGCGTATCTGCGCGGATGTTTTGGGTCACGTCGTCGCCGTACTCCTCCTTGCGAAGCCACTTTGCTCCGTCTGAATCCCAAACCTGGAAGGCGATTCCCTGCGGTTGCTTGAGGATCTCTCTGCCGAAGATGGCGTAGGTGAAGTTACGGAGGTCAACGCCTTCGTCGACGAATCGCTTGCCGACGGCGTTGATCATGACACCAAGCGGGTATCCGGACTTGGTGAACTGGTTCGTGATGCGTCGGTCGCCAGCGTCGGTTGGTGAGTTGCCGTCCCAGGCCACACTGTGGCACCCTGAGTAGTTACCGGCCAGTTTTGCTCCGATTTGCGATGCCATGCGGTGGCCATCACCGGTATTGTACTGGCAGCCTCGTACGTGTGCCAGATCCCAACCAGGCCCAAGGTACTTGGTCCGCAAGGCTGACGAGGCCTGGAATCCGCCACACGCAAGAACGACACCGCCAGTGGCGCCGATAGTACGGTACTTGCCATCCTTAAGGATCTTGAGACCAAGGACGTCGCCAGTGACGGGGTCATCTATCAGGCTCACGGCGGGGCAGCTGTAGTAAACGGTGACGCCGTTCTCGCGAGCAGTTTGAGCGTGCCACTTGTATAGATCTTGGCCGCCTCCTGGTGGGAAGTTAGGGGTGGGACGAAACAACGAAACTGGCGAAATCTCGACAGGAGCACTGACCAACGCCGTTCATAACCATGCCACCCCAGAACTTGAACTTTCCATCAACTTCGAATGCCTGGCGGTTGAAGGACAAGTTGAAGCGGAAACCATTGTCCATGAGCCACTGGACACTTTCTCTTGAGTTATCGACCAAGGTCTTTGCCAACTCGGGGTCGGCACGACCCTTTGTGATGCGTTTGATGTCGTTGTGGAAGTCAGCCTTGGTGTAAGGCGCCATCTCGATCTTGTTGATCAGATCTTGGGGCAGACCCTTGGTCCCGTCTGACTGATACAAGTAGGGCAGAAGGTCATCGAGCCCATCGAAACATGTGCGGAAAGCAGCGGCCGTGAAGAAAGTGTTACCACCAGCCTCGCTCTCAGGAGCCTTCTCGACGAGCAAGACTCGTTGAGCACCCTCTTGCGCGGCGGTAGTGGCTGCTGAGAAGCCGGCGTTCCCACCACCTACCACCACAACGTCGTGTAGTTCGTCGAACTGCATTCTGCTTCTCTGGGTCGTCTTTGATCAGTCTGCACAGAAGCGAGATTTTGAGCTGATCTTGAATGTTCCAAGTGCTTGCAATTGGGATGCTTGATGCTTTGCTTTATAGACACTGAGACGGGTCCAAATGGTCCCGGACCCCAGGCTTCGATCGACCGACCATTCGGCGCCGACACTCCCGCGGGAGTGGGCGGTGCGTTCGGTGCGTTCTGGTCCCTGCTCCTCTATTTGGCCACTTGCCCCCGATATCGAATGAGAATTTATTCATGACCTGAATGAAATTGAACAGATCTCTTGCTGTGCCGTAAAGGACACTGGCAAATTGAAGACGTATGATGTATTCACGCCAGAGATGGTGAAATATTGTTGCTACTGCCCGCTTGTTATTAGGGTTGCCTCACTCCACTTACAAATCCCATTCTACACCCCCAATACGGAGTACTACTTGTACAAGTAGTATTAATGATCCCTGTCAGTGGCCATACAAGCAGAGTGGAAATCCTTTTGGCAATAATTTGCAGTACTATATTCTATCTGCTCGTTTTCTTCTCCTCCCGATCTCACGAATCTGTAGCACTCACAATGGACACCGTTCGTGTTTAAGGCGGCCCACGTATGGAGTACCGTCTTATATATACTTTTAGAAGTGATATGTGCACCATAAGCGCCTTGCAAGGTTC
Source organism: Sarocladium brachiariae (assembly GCA_008271525.1). Classification (NCBI taxonomy): domain Eukaryota; kingdom Fungi; phylum Ascomycota; class Sordariomycetes; order Hypocreales; family Sarocladiaceae; genus Sarocladium; species Sarocladium brachiariae. Next base: position 3,527,982 of record RQPE01000001.1, read on the forward strand.
AGTTGAGACATTCTCGCCATCCGATTGGCAGGTCCACTTGGCTCACATACAGATAGACATGACGCTTCGTGGCATACATGAGCCCAGGCCGGATGCCTTGATTTCCGGCCAGTCCTAGCCACCCCTCCCCAGAAGGTCGGTCAGCGCCACACGACCTGACCTGGGTGGTGGTCCAAGCCTCCGTGGTCTGAGCCAGACTGCTGCCCCAAAGCAGCAACAACACTGACCATGTCGAACCTCGTCTTCGTCGCGACTGATGGCAAGGCTAGGGTCCCCGCTGCCCAGCGAGGGCTGATCCGCAGTCATTGCATGCGAGAGAAGAACAAACAGCCGCATTCCCGACGATCTAAACGAGAAGCCCGAAAGTCGCGGGCCATACCCCGGGGGGGTGCCGCGCCTTCCAGCACGGAATCGGCACCAGTATCTTCAGACGAAGACGGACCGAGTGATTACAGAGACGAAGCTCTCGCTGTGATACGCCAAACCCGAGTGCCAGGACCTCCACCCTCAGACTGGGCCCTGATCAAGTTCCCTGTTGAGATGGATCGTACTTCGCAGATGCATTTCCATCGATGTAAGTCCGGCAGTCGAGGAAGCCTCTTCTCCGGAGAGACAGCCCACGCTGACGCTGTCGATGCCTCGTGGTAGATTTTACCTGTAATCCTATCCGAGACCCTGTGTTTCCCTTCAAACTTTTCGGCATTAGAGTTGATGTTCATGCTGACGAGGTGTCGTTGCCTCCTGCATTGATCCACGATGAGCTGTTCTTCCGTGCAATGGAGCTCATGGTAACATCGTCTAATGACCTGATATACGGCTGTGGCTTGGCGAACAGGACGCGTCGCAAGCTCGTCGAGCTATTCCCGCTGTTGAATGCTCGGTTGGCGCAACCTAATGCTCACAGGGACGGCATGTCACTCTACGTTGTGGGCATCCTAGCCTCTGTGGCCATCTTGTTTGGCGAGTATGCATCTGCTAGTGTGCATGCAAAGGGTATGGCCCAGATCATCCGACTCCGCGGCAGCAACACAGGCGACCGGACGGATCTCATGCTTGGTCTTGCCCTGGATCGGTAGGTTCCCTTCAGCCTTGGCGAGATGCTTTGACGTGTACTAACCAGACACTCTCAGAATGAGCTTCGCAAGCAGTTTGTTGACGGAGGAATGGACGCCCCTCGATGGCCATGTGGTGCGAAAGACACCCATCTTTCCAGAAGAGGTCACAATATCGTACGAAGCGCAGAACATGATCCGAGCCGACTGGGTGCCAGACGCAAGACTTGCATTCGTCTTCCATGCCCTACAATGCACCACGATCACTCTGAACACTCACGACTTCGGAGCACCTTGTATAAGTGGCGCTCGCTTTTACGAAAACATGGGGTTTGTCCAATCGGAGCTTTTGTCGCTCAGGGGACAGCTGACGCACAATCTTTCGCATTGCATCCATTTGAGCTTGTTGGCATTCCTCGCGACCACGTTTCGCGTGCCTGGCCAGTGGGAACACCCTTGTTGCGCGAAGTTGGCAGAACCTCTTCTCGCAGCCTGCGCCAAAAACAAGAAGAGCATCACAGCGCTGCCCAAAGCGGTACAGACGTGGCTTTTACTGGTTGGTCTCATGACGGCAACGGCCTTGGGCGACGAACGCGTCCGAGTTGCATGGAGACACTTACTTCCGATCCCTCGGGGCCCATGGGGAAAAGTACGAGGAGAGGCGAAACGAGTCATGTGGATTGACGCCATTCACGATACTCTGGGTGGACGAGCGTTTGATACCCTCCAGCTGTCCAGCGAGTAAGATGTATGCTGTCCATCAAAGTTAATATCGAAATCGATACAAAGATCCAAAGATCATGAATGATGAAGATGCACCGGCCAGTGTGCGTGTGTGTGTGTGAGAGAGAGAGTGTGTTCGTGTGTGCGTGTGCCTCTAGGAGTCCTCTGCCAGCTTTCAGTTGGACCACACGCCCCATGTGACGCTGTGCAAAGCATCAGACGCAAAAAGGACCACCACAGGTCCTTTCCACATCCATCAGACTATGCGGTGCGACTCGCTGAACAGCCATGATAAGATCAACTCCGGAAATGTACCTATGCGAGGCAGTGGTGCAAGGATTGAATAGTTAGCATATGTGAACCCAGGCATCGTAATATGCCTGGCATCAGATTATGCGCATGATGAACGTGATGTACATATAGTACCACGGACTGAATCGTTGTCGATCAATCCGTCCGAACCCTGCGGATCGGACACATCTGGAGCCGACAGAACAAAGATGACGGCACTTGAGACGAAGACTCGCGAGGGGTGATATGGGATGTCTCTGATGGAAGTCGTTGGGAGATCTCGGCCATCCATCTCATCAGCTGGTGGGCCATGTGAAAGGGGCAGATTAAGTTTTCGAACTTGCGAGACGTCCCTTTCTGGCTGCTGATACGCCGATCCCATCCTGACCTCTACCGGTAATACTGTACCTAGGGCAGGATCCAACTGATTGTACCTTGAAAGAAGCTTTCCCCCTGAACCATGCCGGGCAATCTTTCCTTTTGAGTGCCTGGCGCGGCCCCAAGCAGTGACTTTAAGTTGGCTTCCAGCGTGGTCGTCAACTGTCTACCGGTAGACGGTGGGTAGTACTTTGTAGGACTACTACCTACAAGGTAGGTACTACTACTAGTAAGTAACTAATGTAGGTACTTAGCAGTAGTAAGTAGTAAGCACTGGTCCTCCTCCAGACTTTGGTTGGTTCTGGCCCACTGCGGGTGGCCATCCTCCGCTATCAGGTTAGCGCTGTCTTGACGCCTCTTCTGCGCAACCCACCCCAGCCGAGACCCAGTTGCCAGTGCCAGCCTGTGCCAGGACTGACTGACAGACAATCAGTGCTGGCCTGTGCCGCCTTTTGTTCCATTGAACGGAATGCGCCAGGTTCCAGGAACAAAAAAAACCAGCACAAAGCCATTCTCATCTCAGCCTTCACCCAAAGACCCTGGTACCGCATTCCTACCCTTTGTCCTCCACAGTGCACCTGTTCAAGACTCAGATTGCAACTCAGACGACTCGAATCTGGATTCTGCTGCCTCGAGCTGCGTCCCCCGATCCACAGTCGAACCCCGTACCTACATGCGCGATTCCACGATCCTTCCAAGGCACTCATCAGATCCTGGCCAAGTTTGCGCCTGCCTGCAGTGCCTTGCAGATATCATAGCTTGACCTTGTCTCCTGCTCATAGCATTGATCCACTCATAAGTTTGCTCTGCACAACGAACCGTCTCCATGCCTCCTCAGTCTCTACGACCAAGGTTGTGAGCTGTGCCAACCGAGTTTCTCCCCAAGACTAGCAGAGCCACGAGCTGTTGTTGCCTGTCTACGGCTCTGGACACGACATCAGGTCCTTTTCCATTCAAGTATGGCATCGCACATGATGTACCCCCGTGGTGACGACCTCAAACATGGCTCTGTCGACAACATGGCATACCCTCCTCAGCCTGGATCGCCCACTTTGACCAACCCCGACATGATCCTCCCCGACTACGACATTCCCGACTCGCACGATGACCTTCCTCAATCACAGATGCTCATGTGGGACAATCATCCCAGCGCGACTCTCAGGAATCATATGCTGCCTCCTGAGAGTTTCGTGGCTGGTCCTATGACCCCGACGACCCCCATAATCTACGGCAACGGTACAATGCTTTCTGACATTGGCGAGGTGACTGAGGTTGAGAGCAATGTCGGAGGCCCAGCCTCAAAGCGTGCATCTTCTCGCTACTCCGTGCAAAGTGTTGAGGATCCGACAACGGGTGTAGGCTTGGCTCACCGAATACCGCAAAAGTCTTTGCGCGAGCGGCGCTCGTCCATTGAATCGACGAGTACGATTAGGAGTGGTCGTAACGCGCCCTTCGAGGACTTCGACGATGCCGTCAGTGTCGACGATAGCAACTTCCAGGGGGACGATGAGGAAAGCATGGCCTCATCCTGGATTGATGACAACCCAGCGCAAATCCACATTGCAACCCAGCAGCCTATCGTCCGCAGAGTGGCGGAGGAGAGGTATTCTACAAGTTCGATTAGTCAAAGGGCCGAGCAGATTCTCGCCAACGCCAAGAGGAGACTCACCGTAAGCGCAGACAACTTTGCTCAAGAGAAAAGGAAAACGTAGCTGACACTCGCCTCTAGACTATGGAAGGCAATTTGACTCGGGCGAGAAGCTCGTTATCGCACAACTCCATGTCCAATGGCTCGACACCTTCACCTCCTTTGACACGCCCCCGAACAGCCCTGCATGAGACGGTGACATCGCCTGTCGACAACCGACATGTTAGAAACAAGAGCGAGGACGGCCTACACGCCTCGAGCAGCCCGACATCTTTCCCTCAGAGATCTGCCAGCGCTCTAGGTGCTGCAGGGGGCTACCGTAAGCCATCAGTAGGTCGGTCAGGGGATGCGTCTGGTGCCAGTCTGTTCCGTGGTAATCATCTGATACCACACTACCCCCTTGATACAACCTTGGAGCCCCTAAGTGAGGACGATGATGGCTCCAATGCAGGCAGCGCACGGGGAGTAGGACGATACAGCACCTCCGGTACGCCCACATTCGGCAGCTTCTCAGACAAGCACATCACACGATCGGCGTCGGCGGCTCAAATGAGGGAGATTCAAGATCAAATGCAAGGGCTCAAGGGCAAGATATCTTCACTGAAGGAACAGGCACGAGCAGACAGCCTCAAGCGTCGAAGTCTGCAGAGCTTACGAACTCCAAGCCCCTTCACACACGCCAGGTGGGATCATGGGTTTGGGGAAGCCCGTGGAGCAAATGACAGCGAGCCGCCCTCGCCAGCCCTCGTACAGGCAGAAGATGGGGAAAGCACTCCGACTGAGAACGTAGCCCAAAAGTTACCTCAGCCGACTCAGACACGGCTTCCAGACAGAGCATCAGCTGAGGGATCTCGGGAAGTGGCCGCAGCTAATCCTGACGACGTCGGCAAAGCCCTCAATTCGGAAACTGCAAGTATACACCCGCCTGCAGATCATCACCATTCGAATGCTTCGAACAGATCGGAGCCCATTACGAAAGACGACGTTCAGAATGAAAGTGGAGAAGGAGATTCGGGCAGAGCCGACAGCCAAACCCTCCCTGATGGGCCGGAGTCAGGCAGTGATAGCCCCGAGCAGGAACTGAAAGGCAGCCCATCAGACTACGAGAGTGACACTGGTGACTCGTTGTACCACGACAGTTATCAGCACCCCGTTTCTCACGAAGACCGTGAGGATGCTTTCGATTACGAACACTTCTTCCTTCACTCAGCTTTGGGCAACCTTCGCCATTCTAGACGCGGGAGTAGTAGCAGTACCAGTACAGATTCCAACGAGTCAATTGAGACGGCTCGGGGGCCTGATCGTCGATCTAGCATCGACACAACAGCCTCTGTTGAGTCATTCCGAACCGCGGACGAAGGACGGGCGAGTCGAACATCTCTGTCGAACGATGAGACGCATGCTCCGGATAACGGAGCAAGACTGGTATCGAACCGGCTGCTACATCATGCATACAGTGACTTTCGATTTGGTAACAACAGTGCTGAAAGACTTGACAATCGACCTCGCACCAACTCAGTGATTCATCGGCCGGCCAGCGCTGTCCCTGTTGGGTCGATGCATCGTCCTTCAGTCTCCTCCTTCGAATCCACAGGGACGACACGCAGCTTTCCTCTCGTCAACAAGACAAAACTCAACGGCGGAGTGCTCACTCCAGGTGCATCTCCAGACCAGTCCAGCAGGCAACTACCCGAGGCATTTGAGACTGCGTCATTACGGGATTCCGGGTTCCCAAGCGCCGTTTCGATGCTTGCCAAGGAAGACCAGGCTCTCGTGGAGAGCCTGATTGCCGGCCTCGGTCAATGTGTTCTCAAGCTTAGTGAAGGTTCCAGAGCAAGCACAGAGGGACGCCTGCAGATCAGGCGCCTGGAAGCAGCACGTCGCATCCTCGAGGGCTATGACGAGGTCTGAGTGCGAATTGGCGATCGTGGCACCATTGGAGCCTGGTGCTGCGCAATATCACTATGTATTTGACGATAATATTACTTATTATTCGACCAGCCTACTATAATATAGGCATCGATCAGTCCCATTTTGTTTGCCACATGGGGAGTTTCTATCTTGCCGGGGAGAGGCAGGGCACGGAAATGGGAGAGAAGATCCTCCGACTTAGTATTTCTGGAGCAGCTTCTAGCTACGGTACTTTATGACGCCCAATACCCTTCATGTACTCATACACCATGTCTTCACATGTGCTATCTTGTTTAGTCCCTTATTTTTATCTTGAACCAAATATACCTACTCTGTACCCTTCGAAACTGTATGAATGAATGTGAAGGTCTTCTTACGCCTAACCGCCTCAGCGGAATGAATTCGTGACGCCTCATCTTAATGTCTTCCGGAATGATAATAAAATGCCAATAGAAATCTCCCCTTCGCCATCGTTAGCCGGATCGAATGTGACATTCGTGATGCGTTTGTTCACTGGGTCCTGCTGAGTTTGTTCACTCCCATATCACCCAGGGTGCCCCACCAAAGTGAACCTCGCACTCTGCATGTCCGTCCAAACACCTGGCCTCAGGACGTTTTCAATCACCTCCTTTTTTCCACAACACCTTACAAACGCGTCGGATTCGCTATCCTATTACCTTCAAATCGTGGCACCAGATACAGGCGGCGTCTTTCTGTCACTAAAAGCTTTTCAACACAACAGATTACCGTATCATGGACGCGTCTATGGCAGGTACCGCTCTGCGGTCTTTGCTCCCGCCAGACGTTGCGGCCTTCATTTACACGAATTTTCTTGACCCTCGCTCCCCATTCCAAGTGATCGTCTCCCAGATCCTTCTTCAGCTTCACCGCGCGACCGCCCTGCTTGCCCCCATCGTCAACCGTCTCCTCGCTCAGCTGGGCATCGACCTCAGCGGCGTCAACGTCGCCGGGATCGTGGCCGTGGCGGCGCTGGTGCTTACCGTACTGGCCGTTCTCGATTACGTGCGACGCATGCTCCTCTGGTGGACGAGATTCACCTTCAGGATCGTGTTCTGGGCGATTGTTCTGGGGCTTGCGGCGGTCGTTTGGGAGAGGGGGTTGATGGAGAGCGCCAAGGATGCTGCGGTTTTGGGAGGCAAGGTTGCCGGGTACGCGGCTGGAGTCAAGGATGTATGGATGGCGGAGTATGAGAGATATGAACAGCAGCAGCAACAGCATACGATGATGGGCGCACGGGGTCGAAATTCTGGAAGATAAAGGCGGCGATGACGTTCGACGATACCCGACAACGCTGGTACGAGACGGTTCATTTTCGGAAGCACGACGCATATGATTCAGTCTATTCTTATACCCTCGACATTGATACCCGAAAACGCCGTTCGCTATGCAAAGGAAAAAAACACCGGACCGCGTATCTGCTGAGGCTGGTCGACATGTTCCAGCTATCTTACTCTTGATCTGGTTCCTCAAAATCTTCATCATGGGGCTCTTTTGGATCCTGTGCCTCGTGGTACTGAATGCAATCGTCAACGTAGCTTAGAATCGCGCCGACACTATCCTCATCAGTCACGTCTAGACGCAGATAGTTGATCATGCTGAAGCTCTCGATCAATCCGGCAACAGCACGGTTCAGTCGTCTGAAGCTTGCGCCCTTCATCACCTGTTTCTTGTCGTCCACTGGCTGCGATTCATCATCCTCGGCCGCTGGTCCTTCGACAATGCGACGGGTGCGCTCCAGCGGATCGTCTTCGAGGAGGGCCACGTCAGGCGTCAAGAATCGCTTCATGTCTTTCTTCTTGACTTGTCCCTTTACGAGATCCATCTTGGAAAGAACATTGATATGGGGAACTTCGAGCATCAGCATGGCACTCATGGCACTGAGCGTGCCAGCAAAGAACTTTGCACGGTCGACGACGAAGGTGGCCTCGAGCAGGTAGACGGCAGCCATGCGGATGTCGAGAGCTCCAGGCTGGGAGAGGAAGCGCATGAGAGTCGGTAAGATGGGGATATGAGTGTATAGTTCGATTTGCCCGGGCATGTCGAAGATGATGAGATACTCTTCGGTAAGGGAATCCAAGGCTTCTGTCAACCAGTCGAGGTTCTCCATGAGAAACTCGAAGCAGTAGATCAGGCCGCCGTTGGGGCCCAGACCTGCTTCTTCCATGGCATCACGAAGAGAAATAAGTTCCTTGATATCAAGGTCGGGAGTATGCTCGAAGGATTCGGCGGCTGGGTCGAGGTTGACATAGAAGGCGGACCGACGGTTGAGTTGAAGATGGGTGATGAGGGCAGCACAAAAGGTAGACTTTATGAAGGACAGCAGCGTTAGCAATGAGTAAGAGGAAGAACACATGCACGCGATCTGATGTGCTGCAGCGACATTGGGACGGGATTCACTCGTACCTTGCCAGCGCCAGCAGGGCCCATGACCATGACACCAAACTTGCTGCTCATGATGGCGACAGCTCTACAACTGAGCACGGGCGCGGTGACTGTTTAATTTTTCTGTACTTGACGACTGAAGCTAATGGGCGTCGTGTACCTTTGTTATTGCAGCTCTCTTGTCGCAAACTTCGAAAAGCTGGGTCAACATTTGACAAACCAAAGCTTCACGATGCAAAAGATTAAGTAAGGTGGGGGCCCCGCACGCGTCATTGGGCGGTCAAGGCTTGAGATTCAGGGTAGCTCAGACATTTTTGGCGGGGACTTGGTTTTTTTTTTTTAACCCCCCTTGAGAGTCGATTTTTCTTTCGCCGGGCATATTCATTTCGGGTTCCGTCGAAAGACGGAGGAGGCGGGGGAGGAGAAAGCCAAGCGTATTCGTATCCTTTTCATCGGTCGCCGACAACCGAAGGGGGGCCACTCAGTCTTTTTTGGCTCTTCGCTTGAAGTGGGGGGTTCACTGGGCAGCGGTAGCGTTCCTTTAGATAGCCACGTTTCTACAGGATGGTCAGGGACTGGAGGGTTTCACTCAAATTTGAAGATGCTGTTCATTTCTCGAGATAAGCCATCCTGCCACGGCCTTGCTCTCCGTGACCGTATAAGACGATGACTTGGCTGGAGCTGCTGGAACCTACTAGTTGATCGTGACAGGTGGCCAGATCCTTGAAAGAAAGCGTTGCACGTGCTTTTGAGGCGTTCTCTGGTTTTTGGAAGAGATATGAATCCTGACGCCATTTGAGCCATGCTTTACCGTCGTGGAAATGGGTCATCCATCACATCACCACGTTAAGAGAAGACGCGCTGACGGCATACAAATCTATAACAGCTCCGATGTACTCCGTCCCTACTACTTGTCCTTGTACTTTGTTGACTGCCCCTCTATCAGCTCAGTGGATCCACTCCTGTCCCGCATCATGCTACCCTGTCGCTGTCGCAATCGACGCCAACGCCGGGCACTAACAAATCAGGACAAAGAATTTTCATCCACCGTGCCTCTACGGCAGCCTGCCCAGCAGTCTTTCCAAGGTTCTCAGTGGCACAGAGGATGATGGGAAGACTTGCGTGATTAGGGGAGAGGGGTCCGTCAACCGGCAAGGAATGATGCCAGTATGGTGTTTGCTAGGCTTACTGCCCCTCGTTTTTTTCTCTCTCGACTGCCCCTCATCTGTAGCGAGCTTCGGGACGTAGACTCGGCCCCCCGCCGTCCATTCACCCACTGTAACCAGCCAACACCGATTTTTTTTCTGGCCAAGCTCCGACGTGACTAGGACACCCGCCAGTGACGCTCAGGGACCGACCGCCGCCAACGCCAAAGGAAAAAAAGAGAGAAAACCCTCTCCGCCTTTCTCTCTCGCCAGCCTTTTCATCTCCCTCTCTCTCCCACTTCCCTTCTACAAACCTCCTGTCCTCTTCATATACTTTTCTTCTCATCCCTTTCGGTAAGTTGACCACTGCTTCCACTTAACAGAGTGAGCTGTCATTCTGTGCTTCTTCATCTCAATTCGTGTTGCTAACCTGATTGTTTTCAAAGGTTCACAGACCACCTCTTGCGCACCCTCCTTCAGCGCTTGGACCTTAATCCCTCTCTCTCTCACCCTCACCACTTTTCTCCTCCGATTCCCCTCATCCTCTTATACATCATTCACAATGCCTGCCGCCAACGGTACCAACGGCATTAAGCAATTCGTCGAGGGTAGCTTCCTCTTCACCGTAAGCCCTCACATGCTCTTCTGCCTGATCTCTCTTCGGGCTCTTTGCCCCTGGGGTCCCTTCCGTTGCTAACCGGCGTTTGCTGTATTAGTCCGAGTCTGTCGGTGAGGGTCACCCCGATAAGATTGCTGATCAGGTCTCCGATGCTATCCTCGATGCCTGCCTTGCTGAGGATCCCCTCTCCAAGGTCGCTTGCGAGACTGCAACCAAGACTGGTATGATCATGGTTTTCGGTGAGATTACCACCAAGGCCAAGCTCGACTACCAGAAGATTGTCCGCGACGCCGTCAAGGACATTGGCTACGATGACTCCGCCAAGGGTTTCGACTACAAGACCCTCAACCTTCTCGTCGCCATCGAGCAGCAGTCTCCCGATATCGCTCAGGGTCTTCACTACGAGGAGGCTCTCGAGAAGCTCGGTGCTGGTGACCAGGGTATCATGTTTGGCTATGCCACCGACGAGACCCCTGAGCTCTTCCCCCTCACTCTCCTCTTCGCCCACAAGCTCAACGCTGCCATGTCCGCCGCTCGTCGCGACGGCTCTCTCCCCTGGTTGAGGCCCGACACCAAGACCCAGGTCACCATCGAGTACAAGCACGATGGCGGTGCCGTCATTCCCCAGCGCGTCCACACCGTTGTCATCTCTGCCCAGCACGCTCCCGAGATCACCACCGAGGAGCTTCGCAAGGAGCTCAAGGAGAAGATAATCAAGAAGGTCATTCCCGAGAAGTACCTCGACGACAACACCATCTACCACGTAAGTTGCCTGCAAGACACACTCCTCTTTGGAGATTACAGAAATGAAGTTCTCTAACATGATCCCAGATCCAACCCTCTGGTCTTTTCATCATCGGTGGTCCTCAGGGTGATGCCGGTCTTACTGGCCGCAAGATCATCGTCGACACCTACGGTGGCTGGGGTGCTCACGGTGGTGGTGCTTTCTCTGGCAAGGATTTCTCCAAGGTCGACCGTTCCGCTGCCTACGTTGGCCGCTGGATCGCCAAGTCCCTCGTCGCTGCTGGCCTTGCCCGCCGTGCCCTCGTCCAGCTCTCCTACGCCATCGGTGTCGCTGAGCCTCTGTCCATTCACGTTGACACCTACGGCACCTCTGACAAGACCTCTGACGAGCTTGTCGAGATCATCAACAACAACTTCGATCTCCGCCCTGGTGTCATTGTCCGCGAGCTGAACCTCGACCGCCCCATCTACCTCCAGACTGCCAAGAACGGCCACTTCGGTACCAACCAGAGCTTCACCTGGGAGCAGCCCAAGCCGCTCAAGTTCTAAGCTGCTTTCCCCCGGTAGCGGACGCTGTCTGCTGCCATCCCTTTTCTTCTCCATATTTGGATCATATGAAGAGTCTTCAACAGCTCTTTTCTTTTATAGCGACACGAGATCTAACGTAAATGGCTTTTTACATGTATTCAGCTTGTCACAAAAAGGCACTGACACGGCGTACGGGTTCTCAACGAAACCGGGATCTCCCCCACCGGGATGTGGGCATGAGTGGTTTCCCTTTTCTGGTTTTCTTTTCCCCCCTTTTTTGCTTATTGTTCCTTTTATACACTATTCACCTCAATGCAACCTTCTTCTTCCGAGCTTGGTCTGCGATATCGGGCTTCTTTTTACATAGCCTTTCGAGACAGGCGGCAACGCGGACAAGGTCCTTGTCCGAACGAAGATACCAGGATAAACCGGACTCAAGAGGCGTCTTTCAACAAAGACCAAGGTCAGGTACGCTGTAGGAGGTTGAGCCTTCATCGGCGAAGTCACTACGAGCGTACATTGTTTGGAGAGGACAGAGAGTTGGGGGATCAGACGGGTGACGGATTATGGACTCGTCTCTTCCCTTTTTTTCTGTTCGTGAAGAATTCTACAGGCGAATGGCAAAGCGCGATGCATAATCACTGGCGTTCAGACAGGAGATACCAAAAGAACTTCAACATGTTTTTTTTCTTCTTCCTCCCCCCGGAAGGGAGTCAGGCTTGGAAGCTGACCGGGGAGGGACCAAGCGAGGGAACGACGGCGAGATGCATTGCATCCAAGTTTGTTTTCGCATTGCCAGCCGCGTTTGGCTGGCTGGCAAGCAAGGGATAAGACGATACAAACTTAGAGAAACCCCCCTTAAAACAATAAAAATAAATGGACGTTTCCCTCCAACACGCTGGTACCACGCCTCAATAATTCAAGTTCTACTTAATCAGACGATGAAACTCTAGAACGAGTCGGCTACACGCATACAACAATACTAAGATGTGGGGGATATCACTATTGAAAGGGGCAAACAATACAGCTCACCTGTCCACGACCACGTGAGTCTTTGACAAATTTGACCGTGCTGAGAGACTATCGTTCCACGAATTCCTCAGGCCAAGACCACTAGAAAACAAGCAGTCAGTTCTTGAGAAGCTATGCTCTTGCTGTAACTACTCGTTTTACAACACCCGTTGGTTGCACCTCTGTTTCTCTTCTCCCTCTTCGAAATGGGTGGTGAAGACTTTGGTATCATGTCAGATAGTAATTATTCGCCAAATCGAAAACTGCGTTTTTAATCTAGTCACACAATACCTACCGTAACATGATAACCTGTAATATACAAGGCACCCGAACACCATAGTGGCTGAGGCAAAAGGAGCTCAGGTTGATGGAAACCCACAGGTCGCTCGACGAATGTAGTGACCTCAAGACACCAAAGACGATGCAGTTCTCGAACATCGAATACAAGCTCATGAGCAGCCTGCCTTGCACTAGAACACACGCAGATACGGAACAGGATATACGCTAATCAAGTGGCCCCCTTGTGTAGAATTCTCGACGAAGAAGGACTTTTTTTGCTGTAAGTTCCGACCTCGCTTCCCGGCGCTTACCTAGGCTACGCGTATAAAACAATCGTTTGGAGGGAGAACTTTTGCGACAAAAGGCTTCATCAATGGCTTGATCCAGATCCCCTCCTCCCTAGAGATACAGACCGGATAGAATAGTCGTGCCTAGCTTGAGCTATTCATTGACTTCTCTCTCTCCTCTCTCTCTCTCCACACACACACACAGCCACACGCGCAAGTGCCACGGACCACGGTCAAAGTTTCTTGGGACTTTCCTGCTTTTGGATGCATGTGTAGATGCTGGCTCGGTTAAGTGCAGCAAGGTGGTCGAAAAGAAGTGAAGAACTGTATTTGGAGATTCACAAAACGAGACCTATCAGGTAAGCGCCGCTCCGTCGGCTTGTGAGAGTGTTGTTTGGATGAGGACATAACTTCAAGGAGCAGAAGTGATGACGGCTTAGACGGCTTAGGTCCTTGCGATGTAGGTTTATTCCTCCATGATGATACCTTGTGTTGGAGGCTGCTGAGGAGACCGAGAACCTGTCCAACAGAAATGTAGTCCTCCATCTTTGAACAAGCTTTCAAGCCTCCAAGCCTCCAACGTCTTGCGTCGCTTGCCATATTCTGGAAGTTCGGCAACAAGATCGTGCCATTGGAGGCAGCATTCCGGCAAGCAACCGCTCGCAACTACGGCTACGCCTCACCCAAAGCTCGGTCCAGGTCCTGCAAGGTCGATCTTCCCACGGCGGGGATGGGCTGTTGGGAGAGTAGACAGGGCTGAGTAAAACTCTTGACAATGCATGTCCAACTTTAGGACCACCTAGTTTAGCTAAGGAAGAAAACAGCGTCGTGCCTTCGCTTAACCTGTACGCTAGTCAGAAGACAGCCGGAGCATGCCTGGAGGGGATCTAAGCTGATGTCTTTTATTTTTTTGGCGTGTTCTCGACACGACTCATGTCGTCGACGGGCCGAGTACGGAATAGGGCTGGTACACCGTGGGAAGCGAGGCGAGGCGAACCCCGAATCACGCCCTTCATATCTTGGGAGGAATCAAAGGCCCCTTGCACTTCCTGGATCTCTGATCTAATCTATATTGTCCATCTTTCCCCATAGGGTCGCTGGACTTTAACCCCAAAGAGAGGAAAACACACACCTTTCTCGCTATTCCCGCTCTCTGACAGGTACCGAGAAGCTGGTTGAGGAGCATTCGGGAAGCCGGGAGGGGAGGGAAGGGGATGACTTCAATCCGAGCAGTCGGTACCTCGCAAAGTGTCTAGGAGCTCGGTTCATGTTCAATCAAGGCGAAGCTGGGTGTCTAAAGAAAGGCAACCGTGCGAGATAGTCTTCGGACTTTTGACGCGAGGAAGCTGATGGTCAATGGAGCGATGGATAGGACGAGCGAGCGAGCGAACATGCGAACTTGCGAACCAACGCGGTATGTGTTTAGTCACAGTCAGGTATGCTACGCCATTCGTGTGGCTGATCGAGCGGCTAGGAAAGACCTCTCCAGCCAATCTGAGTGGAGGGTCAGGTTCCGAGATGTCCAGATGAAGCCGGATTCATGTGTCAAAAGCCCAAAGTTCAATAGGGAGGCGAGGCGAGGCGAGGCGAGACGTGATGATGAATGAAGGTTTGTGTGTGTGTGTGTGTGTGGTGCGTCCGGGGGGATTTTTTGCGGCGCCGAGGCGGGTTCCGCTAGGGGGGGAACGGGCGCTAAGCCTGATTCGGGGGTCAATAGGGGAAACGCCAAACGCCACGAAGCTATTCACCTTAACAACAATAGGAACGGCCATCGCCGTGGCTTGTCGTGCCGTTACGATTGTTCTGCCCTGCTCTGCTGCTCTCCTGCGGGCTGTGATCTCGGCTCGTCCTGCAGCACTGTGCCATCGGTCGGCAATGTGTCCCTGCCTGCACGGCAATTGACATGTCCGTCGGTTTGACCAGGGCGGGCTGCAGAAGCATCGAAAACAAAAAAAAAGACAATGCCATCACATCCTCGTCCTTCAAGTCTATGGGTCGACCGTCCTCCATTGATGCATTCACTGTGGAATCACAGTGGAGCGAGAGCAACAAAAAGCCATACTTTGACGTGTCTCACCACATAAGCAGTCCCGCAAGTTTCATGGCACGGGACCCTCAGGTGCAGAGGCGCGCGGTTCTCTGTTACGACATCATGTGTGCTAAGTACAAGTAGTACACCATACTTTACTGCGTGTATGCACAGCAGTCATTGTGGTTGTGTCCGACGGCAAGAAAGAAGAAAGTGTTTCCGATAGAGGGAGGATCCCGGACTTTGAGCCGCATACCAACTCCAGTCTTTCGAGGAGGTGTGCCGAACATGGCTCGATAATAGTGACTACAAGTACAACTAGGTGCTGATGAGCACTCGCGAGAGGGTGCGTCACATTGGGCTGATTGATGTCTCGTCACTTTGTGGGGTGCAATGGCACACCTGGAAGACATGCCCGAGTGTCTTGGCTGCCGTTGCAATGTTTGCGTGAGTGCGTGTAATACGTACATGGATGAACCAGATCAATCATAGTGGGAAGCTCGACTCGGTACGTATGCTCATCCTGCTTTACGGAAGAAGAACGCAAGGGGTGTCGATAGAGCAACTACGGGTATACACTCTATCCTATGGGATGCATTCTCGCCTTCATTCAAGACAAGATTGCGAGCCGAGTTTTCATTCTGCCCATTCATCATCCTCAAGGTACAGCGCCTTATCAAGGACAACCAAACGGCTCAGATCCCAGCGCGGCAAGTCGCATGCTACCGTGGTACAGACAATACAACACCAGCCATCTTCGTTGTCTTGAAGTGTAGGGATACAGGATGACAGAAATGAGAGAGAGAGAGAGAGAGAGAGAATTACATGGACCGCCATGAACCTGGTGTTTCTTCTACCACCTGTTTTCTTCTTTTCTTTCTTTCTTCTTCTTCTTCCATTCAATCATTCATTCATCCATTCATTCATTCATCAGACCTCCGTCAGGCGACCAAGCATTGCCTCGCTTATCCACCCACTCTGCAGTTTGTCACATATCTGAGACCTGGGCCCTCCTTTCGATCTAAGACTCTCGACTCACACGTACACACACACACAAGAGAGAAGGTCGGTAAGTTCGTACACATTACGACTTGGACAACTGAATGATACAAAGAGACACAGAAGGGGTAAAAGCCAGACGAGGCTGCTTCTCTTGTTCACATACCAGTCTCGCGAACTAGCAGAGAGAACTTCTCCTTAGCGTTGCCCAAGGTAGACCAGTATAAGTTGGTTGAGCTTCATTGGCTTGTCTTGACGTACAACTACATATACTTAGTCCAGTTCTATGCGTATCTCTATTCTCACACCTGGTCTTGACTCTCACACAAGGCCACACAAGGAGGGGGGGGAGGACCCTCGACAGCCAATCCTCTGCCGCGGATTTGATGCCGTCCGTCCATCCATCCGTCCCTTTTCGCATTCTCGCATTCTCGACCACCTTGGTTTCTCCCTCAGAGTATGTTTTCCCACACACCCCCTCCCGCTGCGCCTTGATCACACGCTGCCACAGGTGGCGTGAAGCTCTCCATCACGGCCCTGCCGTCCTTGTCAAACCAGTCTGTCGGCGACACCACTCCTGAGGTTAGCTGAACCTTGTCGAGTTGGGGTTGTTATACACACACTCACACTCTCACTATATTGCCCTTCCTGGAGGCTCGTTCCTATTATCCGATCACCCGATTCGGACGTTTTGGTTGCCTTCTCTACCCGAGGAGATCTCGTTTTTTCTTTTATTTTTCCTTATTGGTTTGTGAATTGTCTTCAAATCCTGGGAAACTATTCTTGACTAGACCGGAGGCGTTCAGCGACTCGTGATTCAGTCAACGTACTTATTACCTCGATCTCATCTCCTCTCTTCCCTCCCTGTCTACCTCCTCGTCTGATCCTCGACCTCGTTGTTCATTCACTTCAACACTAGCATCCCAACATCTTCAGCCGGGGAAACATATTTTACTCTCTTGTCAAACATCTTAAGCAACCAACCTACTCTCCTTTCTCTTAAATCTTCTCATCTCTTCCGTTCTCTTCTCATCCCCATACTTCCGTTCATCTACATCAAAGCCACTATGATTGACGCAAGACAAGGACTGCGAGAGGCCAGCCTTGAACCACCAAAGGAGACCACAAGCCGCATTGCCTCTCCTCCTCCAGCTTACGCACCGCCTTTTGCACAAGTCAACAGCATTCCTCCCCTCACTCTCCCACAGCTCACGGCTCTGCGCGTTCGACGTGCAGAGGCAGAGGCTTCATATCGCAGCTCAACTTGCACCACATCGTCAGGAGCGGGAGCAGCACCGCGAGATTGCATGTCACAGCCGATCGCTGCGGCTGATGCTGATGATGATGATGATGGCCGTGACGACGACAACGCGCAAAGCCCCATCTGTCTGCGCATCAACACGTCCATCAACATCACACAGAGCAACAACATCATCTGCCTGTCCGACACACCAGCAGCTGAGCATGCCACGGCCATTGCAAGCGCCGTCGTCAAGGCCATGCAAGAGAACAGCTCTGGAAACTGTGGCATCCCCATGATCGACGAAGACGGTCGCCCGCGGCCCATCAAGATCGAGGTCGACGCCAGCATGCTGGTGGAAGGCTCCGGCAACATCCTGGGAAGCTCTCCTGTCATCAGCGAGTTCCTCCGCCAGCGCGCTCTGCGTCGCTCGAGACAGTCTTCACAGGAAGTAGAGGACCAGGAAACCTCGATGTCGGTCAAACGCAGACGTATCAGCATTGGCCAGACAGAACCAATCCCTCCTCGTTATTAGCCTCGTTCGCTCTGGTTGGAGGGCGCGGTTGAGGAAGGGCATCTTGGGCAAGCTACCTTTTCTCTCTCTACCTACTCTGGACATGCTACCGACGAAGAGGTGTTCTCATCTTTTCTTTTGTCCCCATCTTCCTTGTTCTTTCTTCGACACAGGTGATCAGAACTGTTGCCACATTCTTCGGTCCTCTCACGCTGGACTTTGTTTGTTTTGTTTTGATAGGGGATTGGATACGATAATAAAGGAGGAACAATGAGGATGACGGAATTGTAGAGCATGTCATTTTCGTGGAAACCCAGAATACGCGGCTCGGAGTCAAGAGTTTTAGGATAGATCCCAAAGAAACTTTGATGGCATGGCATCTTTGCATCTCGCCCAATTTCCTTGTAGCTTGCCCTAGGCTGCAGGCTTACAACTACCCTCAGTGACCCGGTGATTGCACTTGATTGATGTCGAGTCTTGTTTTTATTTCCTGGGGGCAGCTGACATCATCCAACTTACACATCGTGAAGCGCTTCTGGCCACTGTCTGAGGCACGTTTCGTTTCTCTATACCTTCAACACCCACACACACACACACACCCATTGTAATAATCATTTCCACCAACCGCAACCAGGAAACTTGGTTTCAACGCACAAAGGCACTTAACACGTCCTTGTCGAGCTGAAAAAAACCACAACCATCAGGGAGGGGCAGCGAGATTCAGTGTCCCCTCCACCCCTCCACCTCCTCCACTGCCCCACGACGCCAGCATCATCTAGACAGAGCCAGACCCCTGGTATAATACTGTTGCTGTGATGTGAGCTTCCAGCCAAGGTTGGTGCTTAAGCTTTCATTATCCACGCAGTACACCATTTGCTTTCGTCTTTCTCCCGAGGAACTTACCAGCTCCTAAGTCTTCCTGTTGCACTTCGATTCCTCTCACGAGACTCTTAGGCAGAACGCCATCCCTTTACGCCTCTTCAGCTGTATTGATTGCGTATTCCGTATACCTCCTCCCCTACCCCTCGTCGAGAGCTTCACCCCTCCTCCTCCTCCACAAGCTCAAAGCCCCTCCTCGTAATCAATCGCCCACCATGGCTGACCTCACCATCCGCAACCTCACCAAGAATCCCATCGAGCTCATCCACGTCCAGCGCTTCGAGGGCGAAAAGGTGGCCACCGGCAACGCCCTCAGCAACATCACAGGTGCCATCACCGGCTTCCTCAACGCCACCGAACACTCGACCCACCAGCTCATCGCTCGTGGCGACTCCCGCGAGAACAAGGATGTTTCCTTCAGAGTCGATCCTTTCAAGTCCACGTCGACAGATGTGCGCGCTGCAGATGCTTCGGGGGCCGAGATCGTCCGTCTGACCTTCAGGACCGAGGATCACAGATATGAGACCGATGTTCCCAGCCCTTCCAAGAAGTCGGCCGTGATGAAGAAGCTCGACGACGGCCCTCACGATCTGACCGTGGTGTACGTACCCACCGGCGCCGTTCTCGCCATTTTCTCCTCGGCGAAGCTCAATGCTTGGATGCAGGAGCTCAGCGACAACCTGCCGCTCACCGTCCTGTCCATCCCCGGCACCCACAACTCCCCGACCTGCCACACTGCTCTGCCGTCCGTTCGCTGCCAGTCCGTCGGCGTCCCCGAGCAGCTTGCCAATGGTGTCCGCTTCATGGACATCCGCGTCTCCGCCGAGCCCGGCTCCGAGGACCTGGCTCTCGTCCACAGCGCCTTTCCCATCTCCCTCACAGGCACCAAGTACTTCCGCGACATGATGGACGACGTCTACAGGTTCCTCGACCAGAACAGGAGCGAGACCGTCATCATGAGTCTCAAGCGCGAGGGCACCGGCAAGGGCTCCGACGCCGACATGTGCAGAGCCCTCAAGAACGCCTACGTCAACCAGAACCGGGACCGCTGGTGGGTTGACACCAATGTCCCGACCCTCGGCCAGGCTCGCGGCAAGGTTGTCCTCATGCGCCGCTTCGCCACCGACGACAACCAGGGCTACGGTATCGACGCCCAGCACTGGCCCGACAACTGCGAGGACGGCAAGGTTGGCGACGGTCACATCCGTGTCCAGGACTTCTACGAGATCACCGAGAGCCAGAACATCGAGAAGAAGATCGACTACAGTCGCGGACAGCTCGAGCGCGCCGCCGAGCAGGACTTCAGGGCAGACGCCGGCAACGCGCCCCCGCCCTTCTTCGTCAACTTCCTCAGCGCCAGCAACTTCTTCAACGCCACTTGCTGGCCAGAGCGCATTGCTGCAAAGGTGAACCCCGCCGTTGTCGAGTACCTGTGCACCCGCCACGGTGAGGATGGCAAGGGTCCTAGGCAGCTCAGGGTTGGCACTGCAGGAACTGGCATTGTCGTGACCGATTGGGTCGGTGCCAACGGTGACTGGGATCTCGTGCGTTGCATCGTCGGTATGAACGCGAGGCTTCAGCTGTGAAACTGAATAGTCGTCGAAACAAAAGAGATGGGAGATGGCAGGGACGGCGGCGTTGGAAAATATGGTGGGGAACTTAGGAACAGGCACGAGCTGTTTTACATTCAATTGGATACGATACATAGCGAGAAATAAACAGACACATATATATTCATAAACAAGTCACATGTATTTGTGCTACCAACGCGACCTAGTCCGAGCAAGGTGACCTTTGGTTGTTACACAGGATGCGCATCAACCTGCAAAGAAAAAAAAAGCTGTGTCACCACTGTTAGCAGGAGCCCATCCGAAGATTAGCGGGAAGCAATGTTTGAGCGTATGCCATATCAGTTCTCCAAGGTGAATTGGTGTTTGTTCATCACGATGAACTCAGCTAGAGCTAATAATGGAAGTCATCATAATGGCGGGAGGGAGAATGTGCTGCAAGACAATTGCCGTCGACTTACCAAAGTGCCTATATCGCAAAAGAATAATGCGTGTGATTACATGTTTACCTACTCAAGGCTGGTTAGTCTTGAGGTTCCAAAAGGAAGATAGGTATATGCGTGAGGAAATAGTCTGAGCAGAAAAGTCAGCTAAACGGATTCGGCGTCGATGCAGAAAAGCATAGATGATAACGAACCTGCATATCAGAAGTTGCTTATTCTGTTCATATCCCACCAACCCCGAAGGATCGTGGATCAAACAGTGTGAATACATGTTTTTGGCATCTCATCATTTGCAGAACTGTGCTGACAGAGTGTTTTGTATTTACCTGGGGCAGAAATCGTTAGTTTACGAGTTCGTATGAGAACAAGGCCTGCCATCCTCCCATAAACAGCGGACGAGACTGAAGCACAATCAGGTGACGAATCATCATCAATAGCACCCGCCAAACGACCGCCACAGGGATTGTACGTCCCTGCTGTCTAGGACGATCGCCCAGCAGGGCTCGTTTATGTCCGCCCGTTCGTTCAAATCTTCCTCATATTGTGGCTCGTCGGCTTTCAGGGAGGACATCCGGCTCGAGCGACATCGAATGTGAGCGTACCTATCCATGAGATTCGTTAGTCATGAATACCAAACATAATGGCTGGTTGCAACAATATTAGGCATAAAACTCCAGTCAGACAAGGCTGAAACTAAGTACAACAGAATCCACATTATGTATTAAGCATGAGGAATCCCTAAGGTGTCGTTTGAATCATCACACGGAGTGCTGGGGGGATATTGATGGGAAAAGCAGGAAAGCTCACGAACCTTTTGGAAGTTATTGTAGCTACGTGCAGCCAAGCAATGGTGACAGCTATTCCATGTTAGCGATGCTCAACCAACAGTACCAAGATGAAAATGAAAGCTTGGAAGGGGCAGTCTCTCAGTGTAATTCTAGAGTTTGTTTTGGTCACCATGGTTTGGTATGAATTGGATTGTTCGTTGAAATCTTATCATCATGAGAAAAACAGTAATAGGGAGAACAATCCCTACGTAATCACGTACCTTATCAATGTTTGACTGGAGAAAGAGAGCAGCCAGCCGACCAGCTCCGCGCGATGCACTTGCATCTGCCCAAAGGTAGTGGTGGTGATGATGAAGAGAGGAAGAGAAACGCGGCAGAACCGAAATTTTGAGAGGTCAGCTTGTGGTGGTTGACAGAGAACGCTAGTCCTCATTCGAGAAAACGGGTCCACTTGATTGTGGCGTCGATGGTGTGGCTGGAGCTATCCTGGATCTGCTCGGGTACTGGGCGGGTTGAAGGTGGGTGGCGAATGCTAACCGTGATATAAAGCCTGCCTGGGGGCATCAAGGCGTGTGGTTCCCCTCAATCAGAACACGGTTCATCCCATCCACCCTTGGACGGATATCATCAAAAGTTTGTCAGAATGGCGTCCGTAGGGGCGATTTGGGGTCCGGCGACCCTGCGTCTCCTTCGTGTCGCTGCAACGAAAGCATCCAAAGCGGTGCGTTCGCAGTTCGCCGGAGCCACACGCCCACTTCAAGGGGAAGTACAACATATACGCAGCGGCTTCACCAGCCGCCAACCTATTCATCCAGTCGCCCTTCTGAGGCAGCAAAGACGCGGCGCCCGATGGCTCTCAAATATCTCGGTCAAGAATACAAACGCTTTCATTCGTCGTTTTATCAGTTCTGAGACTGTCAGCGGGACCCGTTTCGACCGCTCCAAGTTGCCATCCTCAAACACATCTCGACGTGTCGCACAATTCTCTGGACGAGCCCCGTTCGCGAATTCCCTGCGCCCAAACTTGACTGGAGGTGCTCTGCCACGATCGGCCGGTGGTTACAGTCTTGGCGGTAGCGCTCGTTACTTCTCGCACTCGCCTGCTGCCCCAGCCCAAGTTGTGCAGAACGTCTCTCAAGCTGTTCGAGCCTTCTTCTTGTCCGGGCAGAAGCTGCGTTACGATGGGCTGGGATCGCGAGGTCAGAAGCAGTACCGAGCTGTGTCAAATCTCGAGGACGAGACTATGCACAAGTTGAGCGGCTTTGCGGCCTCAACCCCTGGTGCATATATCGACTTCCAACTGAGCCCCACGGTGACAGCTCTCAGTCCACTCGCTGCCGCCATCACCTCGGCATCGGGAGCTTTAGGCTTTAAGGCGAAGGCTGCTGCCGCAAGCCTGAACACTGAAGGCCTACTTGATATCCTCTCCGCCGACTTTGGCCGCGCACTCAAGGATTTGACCTCGATTTTCGCGGATCTTCGGCGTCTTGCGATACTGGGCGATCTCCCCATCACCATGGAGAAGAAGGACACTCTCCGGGTCCACTTCTCAGGGATGGATGCATTTACTATCGAGAATTTATGCAATGATATTGGGATTCTGCGTGGCACTATTGGCGAGGATGCTGATTTCGAGGCAAGCAATGCCGTGCCCATGGCCCTTCAATTCCCGTTTGCGCCTGATTCTAGCGCCACAATCACCTCTCCCGGAGGTTCCGCACGCTCTCTCGACAGTCATGAATTTGACAAGGTATCCTCAATGTGCGACGATTCGTTTCTTCAAGAAGCCTTCATTAGGGAGGCAGAGACCAACCCAAGGTTCTCAGAGTCTGATCCGGAAGGATATGAAAGTGCATCGCCGCTCCTGAGCGATTTGGGTCCTCATTCGGCCGAATTTGAGGGAATGGAGGGCATTTATCGGTTTTTGGAAGAATGTGATCGTGCACAAGGTCGACTCGGATAGGGAATTCGACATTTCCCAAGAAACCGGCCGGTATGGTGGTGATCGGAAGTACCACATTCGTTTTCGTCAGCTACGTAGGAGCATCCATCTGTGCCATTTCTTTGAGTCTCTGGTTTGCAATATATCCTAACTTTCAAATTTTGTCTCGAACTCATGATTTCGTTGGCTGTGCATTGTCTGACGAAGGAATGACTTGATGCGATTTCAGGGGATCTGCCACTGCCTTGGGCTTGCTCAATGCCATTGTTTGGGTTGTCAAATGCTGTAGAAGCATGCCGAAAGATATGAGTGAAGCGCAAACCCGGTCACATGAAGCGCTCGGAGATGGACAGGCCGATGCCATTGTGCGCAGTGGACTGGTGATGATCAGTTCAAAGTTATCCTGGCAGCCTCTCCAGTCTTTCAAAACCAAGGTTGACAATAGCTTGCCTCTACCGTCTTATCGATTAAAACCGACCTAGTGGGGAGTGGCTACCCTGTATTGGCAACTGCTTAATCTTGCCAGTAGAAAGTCCTAAGATCGGAAGCCATTGTCCAATCGTCCGTCAGTTGATGCTAGAGTAAAGCATCTTCCCTCGGTTTCCTAATGGTGTTCTGTGGGCGTACGGTCTAAGGTAGTGCCGTACCCATCAGCCGGTCGGCTTTGGCCAGGAGTACTCCGTTACCGTACCTAGCTTAATCACCCTCCCAATCTCCAGCCATCGGTATAGTGCTGGCAGCCGAAAGCGTGTCCCTACTCCCCGCTGTTTCCCCACACATCGAGCCTCGGCTCAGGTGGTCGGCAGCAATGCCCCAGTTTCTCCAAAAACCCCAGGCTCAACTCCTACAAATACAAACTTTCTTGTCAAGACAGCATTGCAACCTTGAAGTATTCTTCATCCAAACAAAAAAAAAAAAAACACTACCTCAAGATGTCTGGTCCCGGTGCTGGTTTTCAATACCCCCCTGTCGAGGTGACATGGCTCAAGCGGGATGTCCTGCTCTTTGCCAACACCATCGGTGCTACTGCTGATGAGCTTCACTTCCTCTTCGTAAGTGAAGCACATGGTATTCCGTTGAGAGATTGCACAGACTGACCTGATCATTTAGGAGCTTCACCCGAACTTTTCTGTCTTCCCGACATACCCAATCATCCTACGTATGCCGATCTACGAAGCGAAGTTCGCAAAGCTTGGAATAATGTGCTAACATGATGGCAGCGTTCAAGGGTTCCTCCCAGGAAGTAGTGGACTTCTACGCCGCCCAGAAGGCTGTCAAGATCCCCGATGTTCCCGATTTCGATTCCACCAGGGTGGTTGATGGCCAGCGTAAGATGGAGTTTTTCAAGCCTTTACCTCCCACTTCAGAGGGCAGGAAGTTCGAGATGCGTCGCAAAGTCATCGGCGTTTATGACAAGGGCAAGCCCGGTTCTGTTGTCGAAACCCAGAGCGACCTCGTCGATGTGAGCACTGGGGAGGTCTACACACGCGAGATTGGAAGCGCATTCTTCGTCGGCCAGGGCGGTTGGGGAGGTCCCAAGGGTCCTGCAACGGAGAACTTCCCGCCGCCAAAGGGCAAGCAACCCGATGTCGTCCTTGAGCACCAGATCACCAAGGAGTCTGCCCTGCTGTACCGTCTCAACGGCGACTACAACCCTCTTCACGCCACCCCCGAGCCTGGTAAGAAGATGGGCTTCGGTGGCACCATTATGCACGGCCTGTACAGCTGGAACACTGCCTGTCACGCGATCCTCAAGGCCCTCGGTGGGGGTAACCCTGCCAATATTAAGGAGTACCAGGCCCGCTTCGCCAGCCCAGTGCTTCCCGGAGACAAGCTCGTCATCAGTGTTTGGAAGACTGGAGAGCTGAAGGGTGAGTGGGAGGAGATCCGCTTCGTCGTCCAGGTTGCGGGCGGAAAGGTCTGCCTCAGCAATGGGCGTGCATTGATCAAGTGTGTGGACGCTGCTAAGAGCAAGCTGTAAATTACGATATGATTCTTGTTACAATTATCTACTACCCTCATTCAGCCTAAAAAATGAAACTGCAGAGTTGACTTTGCAATTGCCGGGTGACGATGCCAGACCTTATTATGACTGATCGTGCCAGTGCCAAAAGTTCACCAGTGGCTCCAGAAACTACTTGAACCTGAAGACTCCTCAGTTGCTCCACATCCACCTCAATCGGCCAACCGGCCCTTAGATGCAACAAGAAGACAAAGCGACTCATGTCCCTCAGTAAGACGATATGATAATGGTCGAGACGCATCGCGTCGGACAGCGCATTTCCTACAACGGCGCTCTTTGCACAGTTCGATATGTGGGTGAGGTAGCAGGCACCACAGGAACGTGGCTTGGAGTTGAATGGGACGACGGCACCCGTGGCAAACACGATGGATCTCACAAGGGAGTTCGGTACTTTTCATGTGCGCCATCAGGACTGGCGAGACGAGAAACCATTGTCTAACAATACCCAGGCCGCTCGAAACTGCCAAATGCCGCGTCCTTCGTTCGTCCTACCCGTCCCGCAGATGAGCCACAGAGCTTCATTTCGGCACTTCGAGAGAAGTACGCTCCTCAAGATGCAGAGCATGCCGACGACGCATCTTCTCAGATTAGATTTGGCAGCAAAATCGCCGAGGAGATGGGGTTTGACAAGATCCGTCGCAAATTCGCACAGGTCAAAGAGCTCAAGAGTGTGATTCTGGATGGCATGAGAATACACACCGCCAGGAACCCGGATGAGGACTTCATTGGCGAGACATGCCCTAATGTTGTCCAAGTCGACATGAGCCGCAACCTATTTACTGATTTCCAGCCAGTGATGGATATCTGTGCAGAGCTCCCCTCCTTGAAAATTCTGCGATTGAAGTATGTGGGCTCAACCATGCTTGGACCCAACCTGTGAGACATCCGCTGACCATGAGTAGTGGCAATCGCTTTCAAAAAGGACTCCAAGAAGAGGAAGAATCGAGATGGAAGAAAATATTCCTGGGTCTCACCGAGTTAACCCTCAAAAATACCTTTCTGGGTTTGGACGAGTTGTGCCACTTAGCCTCAAGCTGTGAAAACCTGACGTTGCTCGATGCAGGACTCAACCAGCTCTCCCACCTACCTCCTGTCAATCATCTCACACTTTCCAGGACGCTTACATCGTTGAGTCTTGAGTATAATGACATTGAGTACATATCTGACCTTGCCAGCTTAGCAGGTTTGGAAGCCTTGAGGAATCTCCACCTGAAAGGGAACTCGATCATCGACATGGCTGCGGCAGGTTGTGCAGTTCCACTTCTGGGTGCCTCAATACAGTACCTGGATGTGTCCTATAACCGAATCGAAAGCTGGTCCTTTGTTGACAATATTCCGGCTGCATTTCCTGGTCTTACAGCATTACGCATCACCCATAACCCCGTATATGATAACAAGGGAGAAGACGCAAACACATCATCATCTGAGGAGGCACACATGTTCACGATTGCTCGATTAAGGCGGCTGTGTACACTAAATTTCTCAGACATTACAACGGACGACCGCATGAATGCGGAGATGTTCTATCTATCCAGGATCGCGAAGCAGCTAGCCGCCGTACCCGAATCAGCAGAAGATACGGTGAAGGCACAGCATCCTCGATACACCGAGCTCTGCAATATCTATGGCGAGCCGGATGTCATCAGAAGGGACGAGGTGAATCCTTCCTTCCTGGAGGCTCGCTTGCTCACCGTTACTTTCACGCACGAGGGCAAAGACAAAGCGACCAAACGCATTCCGAAGTCATTTGACATATATGCCGTGAAGGGGATTGCTGGCCGCCATTTTGGTCTGTCACCGCTCAAACTACGCCTTGTTTGGGAAACAGGGGAGTGGGATCCCGTGGCAGGTTTCGATGACGAAGGCGATGCAAGCGAGGACGACGAAGAACCCCCAGGGATGGAGGGGAACCCACCTGGTGATTCACGAGTGGCAAACAAAAAAGGCCGTTGGATCAAACGGGAGGTTGAGCTGACCGATAGCCCACGCCAGTTTGGTTATGTTGTCGATGGCCCCGTGGCCACCATTCGCGTGGAGCCAGCGGTGTGATTCATCACATACAAACCGGGTGCGTTGGACGTCCCGACTTGCACTACAGTGGGCGACACTCGTACCACATTGAAAGCAACTTGGGCGTGATTCAGTCAGTGCGCGGCTTCAGCCAAAGTTGTTCGCTTGGACGTGGACAAACATGTAAATACCCATGCTGCCCTCCCGCAGCTGTGTTTACACAGAGAGGCAGCACCGCCCTCCGAAGTGCAATTTCATTCCTTCTATTTAGAGGATTTATCCATCACTCTCATTATCCTCACTACGGGCATCAAAGTGATTTTCAGTTCCCCACCTGGTCAATCTGTCCTTTTCCTTTGAATACACAGACACCCTGGACTCTTTCCCGCCCGACATCATGACACCCGTCCTCCGATACTTCGTTGTGCGCCCAGCGTCAGAGGTAGTCCTTCCTTCGGGGGAAGTAGAGAAACGAGCCGAGACGATTGTGCCGTTGATCCCCATGGATCTGATTCCAGATGGTATCGACATCATGGGCATCCCAAGGCTGCTAACACTCAGCCAAACCATGGGCATGACAAACGTCGGCACCAGCACCCTCGAAAGTGACTGCAAAGAAGGCCACACCGTCACTCCACAACAGCCTGGTGGAAGTACCAGCAAAGCTGCTGCCATATCTCCCTCCGCTGGACCGGAGAGACCAGAACACATCGCAGGATACAGTCCTGGGTCCAGGTTCAAGCATAGGCACAGCATCTCACAGATCAGTCAAGCGCCACAGAAGTGGGAATCTTATGCGTTTCGTGAGCCCCGAGCTGCGGCAGTCATAACAGAAACCCCGAAGACGCCTACAACACAACACCATCAACCACTTGCCGTGCCAACTGCTAGCCCAGAGTCTCTACCTTCAAGCTACCGGCAGAGAACGCCACGCTCTCGATCATCGTCGTCTCCCCCTGTCGATGAAATCGAGGAGCCTCTACATTGCCAACCATGGTGCCACCACGGTGTATGCCCTCGTGGTGATGCATGCCGGTCAAAGCATGAGATGCCCACAACACTGGATGGCCTCAAGAAAGTCGGCCTGGAAAAGATGCCATATTGGTATTCCCACAGTAAGGGACAAAGGGAGTGGCACAACCTCAGAAAGGAGAAATGGACCGCCAAGAAGACCTTTGGTCGTACTTCGAACGATTCCTTGCCCAGATCTGCGCACTGGAGCTTGCCTCGTCAGCATGCTCGGCCCGCAGCCGACGACTACAGGGCTAGAGTTCGTGCGGAGAACCTCAGGGCAATGGAGTTGATGAACCAAGACAACCCGGCTGAGCAGGGGGTAAGAAGACAGGAAGTCAGACCTGAAATCCGGACAGGGGAACGTCTTGCTCGGGAGAACCAGGATCTTATCAGCATCGGTTCGCCTGAATCGGTCTCACATCCGGTCATGGATGTAATGAATAAATGAGTAGTCCCAAGTGGACGTGAGATGATGGAGCTGGGACGAGGTCAGAGGATTATCGAGAAAGCCAGAGTAGTGAACTACAATCATATTCGATTTATATCTATGCAAAATAAGTTCTACAAGAACCAACCCAGCCAACAGAACTTAGTATCGCCTCGTGCCCTCCTCGTGCGGCCCCCGAAGCCACGCAATCATTGTTGACTGTGGTCTATCAGCATTATGTCACCAAGGATTCCCGCAAGACAGAGTTTTGAATGGTGAAGAAAGTGTTCAGCAAGTAATTAATCAACAGCCAGCCCCGGAGGGCTTCAGAATTGCAGAATTCATCGAAGTGAATACATCATGAAGAGAGAGAAAGAGAGAGAGGGAGAATAAATGTAGGACCCTAAGAACATTAACAGATGCCTGACTTACCACTGCGTATCGGGAATCATTGGCGGGCGACGTTGACGTAGCTGGGTGCTCGAGGCGTGTCTTGAGGAGTGCGAAGATCGTGGTCAACTTGCCTCGCATGAAATTTTAGGCGTGTTGGTTCAGTGTCGGATCCACACACGTGACCAGCCTCGTTCAAGGCCATCTGCGAGGAGGTACAATTGGGGAATATAGGAAAGCAAAG
Source organism: Sarocladium brachiariae (assembly GCA_008271525.1). NCBI lineage: Eukaryota > Fungi > Ascomycota > Sordariomycetes > Hypocreales > Sarocladiaceae > Sarocladium > Sarocladium brachiariae. Next base: position 3,557,511 of record RQPE01000001.1, read on the forward strand.
CGCTCTATTTTAAAAATAATGACAGTAATCCGAAGACCACCTGTGATGATACTTATGGGGGTATATCAAAGCGCAAATCTTCAGCATCTATGACGGCCGATACAATACGTAGAAGCAACCTTTTTCCATGATCGCAAGCTTACACCACCACCGTCGCGTTCAATCCCACCGCCTCTACCCGGTTCACCAGCTTCTTCACATTCGTCCAGTCTTCGTTCTTTAGGCTCTCTTTCCCTCCCAGTCCGCCAGCAACCTCGAAGACTGTCAACGCCCCATCGATACCACCAGTTGCAAGGCGCTTGCCCTCATTTGGTTCCCAGGCCACTTTGTTCAAACTTTTGGAGAGCATCGGCCTGCCATCTTTTCGCGAACTGGGTGAGATTCTTGACACGGGCTCCTCTGTTTCAACGGCAATATCCCAAAGTTCTAACCAGCCTGCACCGTCGACAAGCGCAAAGACGTTGGGCTTCACAGGCGACCACTTGGCATCGTAGACAACATCTTCGCGCACAAAGTCGATCAGAGGTGTGATACTTCCGTCTCCAGATCCTGTAGTCGAGGTGGCCGCTGGGGCACGGACCTTCCATAGTTTCACGCTCCAGTCCAGTGAAGAAGAGAGAACCAAATCCCCGAGGTCCACCGGGCCTCTGACGGGATGGAAGTCCACCGACATGACAGGAGCTGTGTGGCCCTTATAGCTGATCTTCTTGTCGACACCCGCCTTGGCCCCAGCACGGTCGTAGCGATGGCATGGAAAGATGGTCCCCTCCTCACTACCGACCAAGAAGAAAGTAGGGTCCGTCTGCGGGAATGCTAGGCATGTTGGGCTGACATCTTCAACTGCTACTTTGGCTTGTGACGGGTTCTTGAGCTCTAGGAGCTCCTGCGGCTGGGCAAAGACATCCATGCTCCACCCGCAAACAACACCATCGGTTGAACAAGAGATGATGTTGTTTGCATTCTGTGTGCCGACAATATCAACAGAGTAGATCGGATGGGCGTGCCCATAGCCGGTCAGTGGCGTCTTCTGGACAGGCGCTGCCTTAGCCCTTGTATCCCAGAGCAATACCTGCCCGCTGTAGGAACCGCCTACGATCAGGTTCGGGTGGTAAGGAGAGAATTTGGCAGTGAGAATATCGGATTGTGCGGTGAAAACGTATTCGGGGCGCTCATGCATATGAATGTTCCAAACATGAACCAGACCATCAGGCTCATGGGGTGCTGTCGGGTTCTTTGTGTATGATGCGAGTAAAAGCTCGCTAAATTTCGGTGAAAAATCGATGCCACTGATCATCCGCTTCTTGGACCAACGCTCATCAAAGAATTGTGCGACCTCCTTCACGCGGTGCTTGCCTCGACCGCTGTAGTTGACACTTTCCTCATCATCCTCATCGTCGTCTTGTCCCTGCAATGCGTAGTCGGTAAGGATGTCATATGTCTCTTGGTCGAAAGCTCGTTCGATCACTTTGGTTGATTTTTCCAAGAAGTCGACGAACTCATCCGAGTGAGTGACAGCTTCGAGCTCTTCGGCAGTCAATTCGCGGATAGGGAAGTTTGTTGCAGAAAGTGAATTCGCGTTGACGGTACCACCCGTCAGAAACTCCTTCGCGGCCTTGAGCTCCTCCTCTACCTCCTCTCTAATCTTTTGCCTCAGCTCCTCTTCCCGGTCACGCTCCCTTCTGCTGAGCCTTTTACTCGGAGTGGTAGTTGTGCCGGGGAGGTCGTCTGTGTCGGACACCAAAGACTGAGCCCGAGGTCTGGCTGGAGAGGTCCATTCTTCTGTGGTCTGGACACCCTTGCTGTAAGAGAAGACCTCCTTCACAGGCGATGGTGGGCATTCGTATACGGTCGTAAGAGGGGCAGTTGTCAGAGTTAGAGGCTGTGCGTTACTTGGTAAAGCAACAGGCGGCGCAGCTTGAGAAGCTGCTACATCAGATGTCTCATTACTGACCTCGCCAGCGCTGAGGACGCTGTTCGGTCTGCTTCCTCGAAATCCTGGGGACGCAGCCCCTCCTGTTGCGGTTGAGCCCGGTCGGCTTTCTCCGACCAAGCTGTTGATGAGAGACTCGATCTCACGCCTGTCGTTCGCTCGGCCGGGAATTGGAGAGATCAACTAAGATAACGCAGGTCAGAAGGCAGGCTTCAAGCCAAACGATAATGATCACCAACATCTGCAGAGCCACCGATGCTCTGGCGGCCAGCTGAAGCTTGGCTCGCCCTAAGTTCTCTTTGACGCTTGAGCTCTGCAAGCTTGGCCTTCTTAGCCAGAATCTCATCGCGGCGTTGTTGCATGGTGTCGCTTCTGTCCCATCGCGGGACAATATGAGGCTTGACTCGACTGAGCAAAGCTCAGTGAACTACTTGCCCTTTGAAGCGAATACGATGAGTTGAAAGAGAAAGCAAAGAATCGTGGCGGCTGTCGAGAAAACGGTCGCCCTCGTCGTTGTCGGCACGGTAGGTCGTGGTTGCAAGAGGATACTGTTCTAATGTGTCCGCCCTTCAGCCTTGGTTGGAAGCTACTAAAGTAAGGTCGCGATACGCGGTATGGCTGACGTCTACAGCTTTCACTTCAAGTTAATACCACTAAATCTGGCTGAAGACCCCTGGAAGGTGGTGTTCCTTTGAGCCATCCAGGGGAAGTGCACAGCCACACCCCGTGAAATGTGGCTAACGCGCGTGGCACCACGCCTTATCGTTTTGGGCCGAGCTCCCCAGCCCCAGTCGGAGTCTGGAAAACTGCGACTTTTCCCGAGGAAGTAGAAATCTTGCAACCTCCAAGCGCTGCATCATCATCATCACGACGACCTACTGCGTCAATTGACAGCCCGACACGGGAGCCGACACGTCCAATCACCTTCTCGCTCGCTTTGTAAATCCTCCGCGCCTTCCGCGACCGTATTCGCCATGGCTTCGACCGGTGTCAATGTGCGTTGTTATCCATCCCTGGCTGCGCCGGCATGACTATGCAACGTTTAATTTGCCAGCGCCACGCCAAACCAACGATTCAAGCTGCTGACGATGGAATACTCTCAGGTTATTCGGTGGTCAGCCCTCGCCTTTGGCGTCTTCTTCGGCTTCTCCCACCAGCGAGCTATCACCGCCACTCAGAAGGCTGCTCACGATCAGCACGAATGGGAGCACAAACAGAAGTTGATTGACCAAGCGAAGGCGGAGTACGCGAAGCTCAAGAACCCAGCTCCTGCCTCGAACGACGATGGTACGTTGAATTAGACGCGAGGGTGTTGGACAACGGATGCTTGCTTCCACAAGTCACTCTGCACAGTTGCTTCATTAGCCACATCGCTAACCTTCCTACAGTGATCTCCGACCCCCAGAACCCCAAGTTTGACCTCGAGAAGCTTCTGCTCAAGGTCGCTAAGGAGAACCCATAAAGTCGTCGTGGGTATGGAATTGGGAATGGAGTAAACGAACGGCACTTTAAAAGCGACTTTCGCAGAACAATCATGCACGTGCCGTAGAAGGCCGACAACGACATCTTCATATCGGGAGAGGTACGACGCGGGTCACAAGCAAGACCTGGTGTATGATTGAGGCTATACGTGGTGGCACTGCATAGAGGTTTCCTTGGTCCTGTTTTTCTCAGCTGTACAGGTGTATCATACGCAACACAAATAGACGGCGCGGCTCTATGAGGCGGTTGCTATCTCCCTTAATACGTTCGCGAATGTGAAGTACTTGATTCTGTATGCCTCTTTAACTGTCCATTGGGCCTGGTCCTAGTCTACAACTTGGTGCGTTTCGGGGCAGCTGCCAGTATCCCTCCAAGTGTGGGTGGTGGTGCGATTTACGCTGGGATTAGATACCAAAAGGAGGTGCTGCCACATGCATAGTAACATGCCCATCATGAAAGGCTCCGTAGACATAATTCTCTTGTCCGACCTTTTATAGAACGTACTGATGCACTGACGCACTCGTTATGGTGACCTTGGACCTAGTTTAGCCGTCTAGTTGAATCCGGAGCTGGCCATGACGAAGCGCCACACATTCAGGTTGAGCCACACATCCCAGCCCCACCCCCGTGCAAGGGCAGGGTGCGTTACGTGTTAAAGCTCCAACTGTCCTGATCCCCTCCAGAAACGCATCCAACTTAACTTGAAGCCATTAATTCTCGGGACTGTATAGCCACAATGACGGCAGTGCAGAACCAGAAGCCCTCGGGCTTGGCGACTTCGAGCAGCACGAGAGCTCTTTTGCGTGTTGTCATTCTTTGTCTTATCGCAGCTGCCGCAATTGCGAGTCGACTCTTCTCCGTCATCCGTAAGTGAACCTCAGCTCTCGCATGGCGACCATCGCGCTCGTGAAGCTGCATATCATCGATTTGGGGTGTCCCTGAAGCTGACAGTGTGCTAGGTTTCGAAAGTATTATTCACGAATGTCAGTCAATCCTCCATCAATGCCTGAAAGCTCCCAGTGCTAACCTCAGATTCAGTCGACCCGTGGTTCAACTTCCGCGCAACCAAGTACCTCGTTGCGAATGGCTTCTACAAGTTCTGGGACTGGTTTGACGACCGAACATGGCATCCATTGGGGCGTGTCACGGGTGGCACCCTCTATCCAGGTCTGATGGTTACCAGTGGTGTCATCTACCACGCACTGAAAGCCGTCGCGATTCCGGTAGACATCAGGAACATTTGCGTGCTCCTTGCACCCGCCTTTTCCGGACTGACAGCCTTCGCATCTTACCTTCTCACGAACGAAATGACAACCTCTCCCTCAGCTGGTCTGTTGGCAGCAGCATTTATGGGCATTGCGCCTGGTTACATCTCGCGATCCGTGGCAGGAAGCTACGATAACGAGGCTATCGCCATTTTCCTTCTCGTATTCACTTTCTACCTCTGGATCAAAGCTCTAAAGCTTGGCTCCATGCTCTGGGGCGCACTATGTGCCCTCTTTTACGGTTACATGGTTTCGTCTTGGGGTGGCTATGCCTTCATCACCTGTCTGCTGCCTCTCCACGCTTTCGTTCTTATCTGCATGGGTCGCTACAGCACCCGCCTATACGTCAGTTATACAACCTGGTACGCACTCGGCACATTGGGAAGCATGCAAATCCCCTTCGTGGGTTTTTTGCCCGTCAAGACTAGCGAGCACATGCCCGCACTTGGTGAGTCTTGCCCGAAACTGATGCCCATCAGTCTTTGATTAACAATCCTACACAGGAATTTTTGGCTTCATCCAGCTCATTGGTTTCATCCAATACGTGCGATCTGCAATTACTGGACAGCAGTTTCAGACCTTCCTGGTCACTATCCTTGTTGCAGCCTTTGGCATCAGTCTGGCTGGCCTCGTCGGGCTGACGTCTCTAGGCTACATTGCACCTTGGGGAGGTCGTTTCTACTCACTCTGGGATACAAGCTATGCCAAGATTCACATTCCCATCATTGCTTCGGTATCGGAGCATCAACCCACTGCGTGGCCAGCTTTCTTTTTTGACCTGAACTTCCTGATCTGGTTGTTCCCCGCCGGTGTTTTCCTCTGTTTCCAGGAACTTCGCGATGAGCATGTGTTCGTCGTTGTTTATTCCCTCTTCGGTAGCTACTTTGCCGGCGTTATGGTCCGTCTCATGCTAACTCTTACGCCTATTGTCTGCGTTGCTGCCGCAATGGCTGCTTCCCAGATCCTGGACACGTTCCTCCTGGCCAAGACCCCTGAAGTGAAGAGTACCGAGGAGGAAGCCAGCGAGAAGACTGCAAAGAAGGCTACTGGTCCCATTGGGCTCAAATCGACTTCCTTGCCCTACATCGGTATTTTCAACCTGAGTTCCAAGGTCGCAATTGTGGCAGCAATGACAGTCTACCTTGTCATGTTCGTCACACACTGCACCTGGGTCACCTCTAACGCCTACTCCTCCCCCTCAGTTGTTCTTGCCAGTCGTATGCCTGATGGCAGCCAACATATCATTGATGATTACCGAGAGGCCTACCAGTGGCTACGCCAAAATACCAAAGAGGACGCGAAGATTATGTCCTGGTGGGATTATGGCTACCAGATTGGAGGCATGGCCGACCGTCCAACACTTGTCGACAACAATACTTGGAACAACACCCATATCGCTACTGTCGGTAAAGCCATGAGCTCGCGGGAAGAGGTCAGCTATCCAATCATGCGCCAGCACGAAGTCGACTACGTTCTGGTCGTATTTGGTGGTCTGCTTGGGTACTCTGGAGATGATATCAACAAGTTCCTGTGGATGGTACGCATCGCAGAGGGTATCTGGCCCGAAGAAGTTAAGGAGCGAAACTTCTTCACTTCTCGTGGAGAATACCGCGTTGACGAGGGTGCTACCGACACAATGAAGAATAGCTTAATGTGGGTCTATTCTATTCATGCGCATGGAGACAACAATCATGACTGACACCATCTATAGGTACAAGATGAGCTACTACAACTACCATACCTTGTTCCCTCCCGGCCAGGCGGCAGACAGAGTCCGCGGTGTCCGTCTTCCTGACCAGGGCCCGGTACTGGACACCATTGAGGAGGCTTATACGACCGAGAACTGGATCATTCGTATTTACAAGGTCAAGGACCTTGACAACGTTGGCCGCGATCTGAGCGCCGCCGCTGCGTTCGACCGTGGGCAGAAGAAGAAGAAGGGCACGAAGAAAAGGGGCCCACGAGTCCTACGTGTGGACTAAATTTCGACTTGGAAACAGCATTCGGTTAAGACCAAGGCGTGCTCATTTGCTCGGCAGATAGAAAGAAGGCACATCAAAATGTACAACATTGTAAGAACTTGATTCCGCGTCACTCGATTACGTTTTGAATTCGCTTGTCCTGATACCCGGTGTGTCGTGCTGTGCTTGGTACCCTACCTTGCTCCAAATTCTCCTGCCATTGCAAAAGCTGGCCCCGGCGTGCATCAAGACGGCCACTCCATTAGGTCATAACGGTAACAGCTGCTAGAACTACTAGTAGTAATAGCACTTACGGTACTACTCCCTTTGTAATGCGACCTCATTGTCACAGCAAGGCTGGTCTGTCTGGAGCAAATGGCAGCCAGCTGGCACTTGCAGTCATTCTCGCAGGTGGTGACCGCACCTGCCCCTACTTAACGACTGTTTCACCTTGGAAGCACGCCTTCATTCTTCTGGCTCCGCCTACTTCAGACTGTTGTTCTGCTTTACGTCTTGTATCGATGTTCTACTCCCTGCAACCCCTTGCCCTCCTCCAAGTTTTCGTTTACCTTGCTTTGTTGTTTTGTTGGACCCCTAATACTGCCATGGGCTTGGCCAGGAGCCAGGAACCAGGTCGATCGAAGAAGGACTCTGCCCTTACTGACAGCATTGATCTCCTTGGATTCACCTTCAATGTTTTGACACGCCACGATTTGCGTCGCTACCGAGTGATCGAAGAGGCGGACACTGAATCACAGAGCTCCGATTCTGACCAGTCCGATGCAGAGAGCTCTCTTTGTTCTTCAACTGAACATGACGACGCAACTGTATGCATTCGGCATATTCCGCGAGAATCTGTGTCTCCCAATTGGCGTGCGACTAAGCAAAAGTTCGCCCAAGGAGCTTCTCTGCGCGCCAAGGGCCGACTGGAGATACCCAAGCAAAGTGTGAAGAACTGCGGAAGACGAAAGAGAGCGAAGTCACTACGAGCACCTCAACAACGCCCTTCAATCATCAGCAACGGATCTGAGAGTCGCAGAAAGATATCCAGACACACGCCACGCAGCAGGACAGCTTCCCCACAACAGGAAGACCAAGCTGTAAACTCAGCTGTCACAACACCTTCTCCTACTTTGCGCTGCCACAATGGACCTCCAACTCATGAAGGGGAACCTCCTAAGGCATTTCCTAGAACTCCTGAAGAAGTCAACAGGCTATCGTCGATACCAAGGAACTGCACGCCGCAGATCCCACAACCTCCCTTTGCTCCACAGACCTATACTCCTACGTATTGCGCCATGCCTATCAATTGCATTGCTGCTACACAGATGACACCCGTGTACTTTGCTTCTCCAGAGTCTTTCACTGCTCAATATGCCACGCCTCCGCTGAACGAATACCTGTACTCCATGTCTGTAAGTAGTCTCGAGAATATCCGAAGGATCCAGAGCGAGATCGATTGTCTTACGGAATTCCATCTGCGCACGAAGAAGGCAGCCCATGCGGCTGAATTGCAAAGACTCCACCGTGAACTCAACGCAACTCTCGATGCCGCCACTCAAGAAGCTGCTCGCGACAGTTCAAAAGACCAGGAAGCTCAGCGGTGTCACAAATTCAATCAAGCTTCTCGTCCTGACTTAAACAAGGTCAACGAAACCCCGCAGCACTCAGAGGTAGTAGAGGAGACCAGGGCACTACATTCGCATTCTAAACGGTCCGCTCAAAAGCTACCGCATCACTTGTGTTCGAATTGTGGGAACACTCGATCTTTGCTTTTCCATGAGAAACACCCGTGGCGGGAAGGCCAGAAGCCATTCATGAACTATTGCGAGTCCTGCAGGCTCGAGATAATCGAACAACGCGTTACAAAGCGTTACCATATATGTTTTGGCTGCGGGCGAGTGAGATCCAAGGTCTACCAAAATGATCACCCCATGGTCGAGGGTTGTCCTCTTCCTCCTAACTACTGTCGAAAGTGCTCAAAGGAAGAGATACGGGGTAACTCAGCCATCGGCATGACATTGAACGACGACCGAGATATTAACCATGTTGACTCATCGACGACCTCTGTGCATTCGTCTGCTGGGGGTCTTGCACGGAGCAACTCAAAGAAAACTCCCGACCCATCACGTCGGAACACGAATATACACCGCAGAAGGCTTGGTGGGACCGCGAAGCCAGCCCTCTTCGCAAGTGATGCTCACAACTCTGTATCTGATGATGGCATGAAACGCTGGAAGTACCAAGACTCCAAATCAACGCCTCATTTCCACTTCTCCAAATCTAAGCAAGGGTTCGACAATGGTTATCAAAAGCCGTTTGTCGAAGACTTCAACACTGATCTCGAGACCAAGACGGACCGACAGCAAGATGTGCTTCGCGATATTTCGCCCAAATTCAGAGGTTCAAGCTCCGTTGTCTCGCATTCCGGATATTCAAGACGCTCTTCTTCTAGGCAAGAAGATTATCCTGCCCGCTCATCATCGGGCGGGTCAATCACCTTGGATATTGAAGAAGACTGCCGATCTACAGACCTGAAGCATCAAGAAGCGCTTCCACTGTCAGGAATCTTCTGTACTCAAACTTCAAAGAAGAGAACCGAGCAGCCCATACAACTGGACTCATCAACATCTCGGCATAACAGACACGAAGAACTAGACAGAGATATCCGGCCAAGGACTTCTAAGACCCAGAAGCCCTCTGCGCCGTCCGAGGGTCCCTCGGCTGCTAGCCCCGATCTTCGAGGCACTGCTCGGCTTCGATCTGCCTTCGCAGGGATGCCATTCCAACACCGGAACCGTTTCGGCCCCCCTAAGCCGCAAGAAGTACGTGCTGAAATGTATGAGCAAGATTCTGTACCTAGAAAGCGGCATTCTGGGTTTAACGACATCCAACCAATTGGCCCTGGATTCAATGATCCACCAGGGGCCTTCTCAAGAAATGTCAGGCCCAGCCAGAGCCAGCATCACAAGTCTTTCAAGGGACCTCGTCAGGATCATTTTGATGATTCTGTCTTAGAAGCTTCGGGTGGTCAATAGAAAGGATTCAGCCCGTCTTTCAGGTGCCAGGGCGACGCACAAAATGACGCGAGATTCCAAGATGATTCGGCCTATTCAACTTCTGCTTATACGGCTTTCACACCAGCTTCACCCAACCCGTACTATACCCCCCAGACATCACCGAGTCTGTTCGAAGATGGCATTTTTGAAAGAATGAAACTTCAGAGAGATTGTTCTCAGAACAAAAAAGGCAAGCTGTATCAGCCACACCCAGTCATGGAAGAGATCCTCTCTACTATGAGTGAGGAGGATGCTCCTGTTCGTTCTATAGGTAATGAGCTCACTTTCACCACATGCCTTGTCTACATTTTCTAACGGATTCTTGTCAGATTGTGTTCCATTCTCTGAAGAGTCCGAGTCGAGCAGCAGCACCCAAGATGCTCATTCCTCGGACGAATTTTCTGAGGATATTTGTTTGACTGACACGAAAGTACCTTCCTCTATGGAAGTCGTCACTGATGTCCAATGTTTCAATGATAGAAGTGTCTAAGTGGTCTTCCCACAGAAGAAGCATCTTTGGGTTTCGCCATAACCCTATGTATTTCGATACAGGATCGAAGTCGTGGGCCGTTGAACCTATGTTGTGACGAGCATATGCCGCATTTGTTCGCATGTCATCCCACTGTGAGGGAACCCGGCTGCTCCTGGCTATGCTCGAGTTGCGGAGCTTCTCGCTGTCTCTTGCCTGTCTTTCGTTCCGTTTCCTCGTTTTCTTTTTGTCGTCTCTTCCACTTGTTTATCGCAAATAAAATCATGTAGAGGAGCAGCCGGCTACAGCACGTGGCTGTGAGGTATGATCTTGGAGCGAGTCTACTCCGAATGAGGCTTTCACCTAGCTTTGCGAAGGAGGGGATAGGAGAGGGTTAAAATGTCCCGGAGGATGAGTGAGGCTGAGGGAGGCCTAGAAGGAGGCTTATTTTTATGTTCATCACGATCGACCTCTTCCAACATTATTTCCGTCAGGCTGCATATGTAACTGCAGAAGGGGGACATCATGTGTCTGATGTTACCAAAGTCATTTCGCATGTCTTGTCTTTCTCGTTATCTCTAAATACATATTGTGCTTACATCCGCAATGGAGATGACCGAAAACTGAAATATAACCAACACCACGCTTCTGGTAAAAGCTTTCCGAGATTGAAAATGACAAGACTTTCACGTTACCACGCTGTCGATTTGCTTGCAACCGCAATCACAAGCCCTGTGTCCGACCTTTGTTTCTTCCATGGTGTATCTTCTCCGTCTATGCTGTCCTTCATATAATCGTGACTAATCTCTCATGAGAACTTCAACCCGTCTTTTTTCCCCTTCCCTTCCCCAGGAGGTCAAACCCCGAGCCAACACCCCCTTACCGGATGCTGCGAGGACCTCTACTATGGCCTGTGGATGCCAAACTGGCTGGCGATCCTCTCCTGGTTGTCTGTGTCTGCGTGAGGAACTCCACAGCCTGTTGCCTCAACTTGTCGAAGGCGGCGCTCTTTGCCCTCTCTCTGCTTATGTCACGCGACAAGTGATCCTTCATCGCCTCGTTTTTCAACCTCTCTCTGTCACGACCCTCGCGAACGCGACGCTCCGTGAGCACACATGCAGCGTTCAATGAATGCACCATCTGTTGAGAAGCGGTCTCGAGACCCCGGCCGCGAGGGGGGCGAGGGTGAGCTGATCCTCCCCAGAAGCACCGGAAGACCAATTTTGTGCGATTTTCAGGGTCGCTGCCGCCCCATATCATCAGCTCGTCCTGATCGTAAAGCCGGACCCAGTATTGCGAGGGGCCGCTGTGGTTTCGGTGATCCGAGGAGGCCAGCTGGTAGCCGTTGACTTGTATCCCGACAGTGGCTTTGGTGCAAATCCAGAAAAAGAAAGAGTCATGGTCGCCAGGGACAGCTTCGTCCTGCAGCCACGGAGGGGTAGCTTTCGTCGGATCCTTGGATGGGTCGAATCCTTCTCTCCACAAGAGGATCTTGAAGGCGTATTTGGGCACGCGAGATTCTGTGGATGGTTCGAACACTGCTGTGTTCTCTACGCCTCTGCCGAAGGAGATGAGGGAGTTCGTTACGGGCAGCGAGATTCCTTGAATAACGGAGTCTGGTGTGGACTCCAATAGCGCAATGGCCCGTTGAGACGACTCAACTGCCTGCACAGGTACCACGATCTGGCTGTCAGGAATTTGCGTAGGAGGGGGCGAATCAAAGAACGCTGATGCCGCAGCTAACGAGTCTGAAGCTGCTGCTGTGGCAGGGAAGTCGGCCGCATCATCCTCCAGCATCTCTTCGTTTCGGAGGATGGTTGGAACGCCTCTCGCCAAGCTGTCTCGGCGCAGATGCGTCGGTGGGAAGTGTTTCATGGCAAGCGTCCACAAGGGAGATCCGCCGGGGCAAAACTCTTCTCCTCTCTGAGCTGCAGCCTGCACGAAGGCGTCTTTTTGTAGCTGCGTCATTTCTGGATAGTCCAAATGCCACGTCTTGCGATCTTGTGCCCAAAACACAACCTTGTTCACCGGCGAGTCGATCTGCCTCCCCGAGTTCAATCTTCGGATCGCAGGAATAGAGGCAATCAGCCTGAGTTCTTCCAGATCATTACTAGTAGGGATGTTCTCGAGAGCTGTTTCGGACTTCAGCCGCTTCATGTTTGGTTTGTCGGGAAGCATAATGCCGTCGTGCTCGCCGCTTGTCTCCGTAGAGGGTGGCTTCCGCTTGAAGCTGATAGAGCGAAACTCGTTATTCGCGGACGGGTGGTCCTTACCACCGAGGCTTTGTGATGCAACTTCATGTACCAGACTCTCAAGTTGGTCAGCAGATTGCTGCTGTGCCAATGAAGGACTCGTAGTGTGATAGATTTGACGGCTTTTGATTCGCGGCGTCGGGTCCGATTCCGAATCATATGACTCATCCACGTAGGAATCCATAATCTCCGTCTCGTGCATACTGTCACCGTTTCGGGGGAGGTTTAAATATCCCGAAGGTATCACTCCAGAGCTGCCAATGGCCGATGATCCCACCTCTCCGAAGAGCCTAGGACCTTGCGGCTGTTGCTGTGAGTAGCCATTCTCCTGCTCAGAGTCATAGAGGAGAGAGTCACTGATCCGGTCCTCTTCATACATGTCGGCTGTTGGTTGGCGGAAGGTTTCCAGGTCCATACTCATATCCTCCTCGTTCTCGTCATCTGTGAGCTCATCGAATGACTGCGATGCTTGGACGCTTTGGGCGATTGGACCAGTAAGCCACGGATGATTGACTAGCTCGTAGATTGTAGCTCGCTTCTCTGGAAACCTGGTCAACATGCGAGAGAGGAAGTCAATACCCTCTTGCGATACTCCAGCATTTGAAAGAGGACGCGTGTTCAACTGGGTTGTCATGATCATCTGCAACAACTCGCTGTGGCTTATGCCGTTCTTAACAGGGTATGGTGCGAAGCGTGTTAGACAGTAGAACAGGACACCACCCAACGACCAGATGTCCACCGCATGACTGTATCGCTGGCCTGGCAGGCGTCTAACCTTCTTTCCCCTGTTTCGAAAGCCGTTCGCATCGTACTCCGCATACTCGTTATATACCTCAGGAGCACAATACAGCAGGGTGCCACAGAAAGTCTGGAGAAATGTTTGTTCACTGTCCACCATTTTCGACAATCCGAAGTCCGTGAGTTTGACGACTAAAGGGTTCAGTGAACTGATGAGAATGTTATCTGGTTTCACGTCTCGATGTGTGATATTCCGGACATGAAGATAGCTCAATGCGTCAACAAGTTGACCGGCCATGAGCTTGACATTCTCCTCGAGCAGGGGTCCTTTTTCCGCAATGTGCCTGCCCAAGTCGCCACCAGCCACGTACTCCATGATGATAATGAGCAATCGGTCATCCCAGTCAATCGTCTCAATGTAACGGACAATGTTGGGCTTTTCAGTGCGTTAGCAAGGGAGTGCGACAACAATGCTGGCAGTCTTGGGAAGAATCCACTTACGTGATTGATGCACTGCATAATTCTCATCTCATTCTCAGCCTTCTGGTCAAGAACACCATTCTTAATGAAACGCTGCTTGTCGAGTTCTTTAGCAGCATAAGGACTCCCATCGTACTTGGAAGTCACCTTATACACAACTGCAAAGGCACCCTTGCCGATGGTACTTGTGCGATTGTACTTGCCAGAGCCTGTCCATTCCCGCCGCATGGGGCCATTATCTTTTTGTTTCACCGGTGATCTTGTTGTTGGCTTTGCGCCAGCATTCTTATCCTGTAAATGCCTCGGAATAGCAATCGTTGGAGCCGGCTCTGGGGAGCCATCCTCATCCAAGCCATGCCGCTCGAGGTAGTCCTGCACCTTGTTCATGTAGGCCACGTCGTACTCAGCATCACGACGAGGGATTCGCACTCGGAAATTCAGATCCTTAATCTGCTGATGCAAGTGCAACTTGATGACCGAGCCTGAGTTCAACATCCACCTGGAAATGGGGTCTACCATCGGATCTTTGGGGTGCGAGGTGAGCACATGCTCGTCGACCACAGTCCCGTTAGTAGATTGATCCTCAATCATAACACTGCCATGCTTGTTGACATAAATTCGGAAGTGAACATTGCTTATCCTTTTCAGTGGATCGTTGACAAAGACAATGTCGCATCGGAGGGTATTGCGACCAAACACAAATCCAGCGGAAGGGTCCTTGACGGCAGCAGACAACCGGAGTATCAAAGCATAATTGCCTTCTGCCTCGATTAAGCTGAATCGGCTCGCATGGTCTTCCAGGTCATAGTTGTGGTCGACACCATCAGCATCGGTTCTACCGATGATGTGAGGGCTGTCTTCATGGGCAAGCCGTAGCACTTCTTGTCTGGCAGATTCGGAATGAGGGTAGAGGATACAAATGATGTCGGATATGTCTTCGTCGGAGAAGCCTGAGTTCTGCTGGCCTAGGCGGCGAGGATCGAGGACATCTTGTGTCGCTGAGAGCGCAGCGGAAGTTGTTAGCTGAAGAAATCATGGGACAAGCAGAGCTCATGCTTCATGCGCACCTTGGGTCGGCTCCTCGCCCTCCATTTGGAGCGGCCGCGACAAGGAGGTACGGCGTTGTCCAGCTCGTTTTACCTCTGTGAACCTGTAAATATCAACTGATCTTGCTGCTGCTGTGGATGCTGGTAGGTCATTGACCGGCGTAACAGCAGGGTGTGGTGTTTTTCAGGACGTAAAGAGAGGGACGATGGCGGTGGACGAGTCGAGATTCAAGGCAATGAACGGAGGCAAGTTTGTGAAGCTGCTGTGCGCGCGCCGCAGGGTGAAGAGACGAAACGCGGGGGGTTGCCGCGAGGAGCTGAGGAGCGAAGCGAACGTGGAGAGAGGGAAAGGTACTGGGAGAACCAGAAAGGAGGCGGCTGGACTCGGGGAATCGACGACGCAATCGAAAGCCAAAGGAACGGGGAAGAGGAGCAGGTGATCCG
Organism: Sarocladium brachiariae; assembly: GCA_008271525.1. Taxonomy (NCBI): domain Eukaryota; kingdom Fungi; phylum Ascomycota; class Sordariomycetes; order Hypocreales; family Sarocladiaceae; genus Sarocladium; species Sarocladium brachiariae. Next base: position 3,572,637 of record RQPE01000001.1, read on the forward strand.
GGGAGTGAATGAAGAAAAAGAAAAGAGAGAACAGGGTACGTGACTGGAAGAGGGCAAAATGCAGGTCACCACCCAGCCCAGTGGGCGAATGGAGTAGTGGTGGTTAGTTGGTGGTGGTGAGGCCATCCGGAAAGCTGCAGGGTTGTTCCCCGCCAATCGATTCCAGTGCATCTTTTTTCAGTGGGAGGGGCAGACCACACCGCCGCCCAGCAACGACAACATCATTCACCACTGGCACTGCTGCTTTGGCTGTCACAGGCATTAATTTATCTGCAGTAGCTGAGCTTACATTAGCAGCACCTGAGGCACGTAGGCGAACGAACACCTTTGCCTGCGTACCTAAGGTACTACTTAGGTTTGGATGAACGTTGCCTACGGACCTTACCTCCCTACCTCTCTCTACCTGAGTACCTCTCTTACTTACATACAGGTACCTACCTACAGAGTAGGGACCTTATCTTCAGCATCTGTCCCTCCATTCACGCGGCCAGAAACGCACGCGTCAACAAACGTCATGGGCTCTCGGTCCTTTCTTATTTATCCACGGATCGAACCAGGGTTGCATTGCGCGTGCAAGGCTGCGCGTGCCTCGATGCAAGGCACCTTTTGATCACAAGACAGCCCCCATCACCACCAGCCACTACCGTTCACCCCACTGACTACTTACTACCTTGTCAACTGCAGCTCCTTGGGTCCTCAGGGCGAATCAGCTGCATCCTTCAAGTGCCATGCTTTTCTCAGACCTTATGGCTTGTGGTCCAATTCCTCGATTCCTCGCTGTCCATATTCTACGTTACAGTCAGTTACACGTTTTGGGGTTGGTCCTTGACAACCGCACGGAATGACGTCGCAATTCGTGGTACACCATCCATTTCAATTCCACACCCACTCAACGGTGCGCCATCCAAACTGTATCCAGCCTGCCGGACGGGGCCGGGACTTCCCGTGCTACTGGAATTTCGACATTCGATTTTCTAGAAGGATCTTACGGAAACAAAGCCAAGGTGCGTGTCGTTGAGTTGTCGACTATCAGGAATGGGAATTTTATCATGGGATCTCGGCGACCAGACCGCGCTTTTATGTATCGCAATGGGGCGTGCTCTTGGAACGCAACACTGGCCAGATTGCTCGCCTTTCGAAAGCAGAAGTCTGATGATGCGACGGCGCTTCTGGTCAGAGTCCTGAGTGATATCGCTGTCCCCCTTTGTTTCCACGTCTGAGCATCTAGGTTGACAGCTTGAACACAGATCGTTGCCATTGGTACCCAGCGCCAGCTGTTTCGAAGCAAAGCACATCTCACACAAGTCAGATCAAAATGACAGGCAATGTCCTCCCTCGATAAATCGGCTTACTTTGTGACGAAACGGCCTATCGACCTCTTTAGGTTTTCAACTGGAAACACTCCGCACAGCTGGGTAATTCATGTCAACTCCGTGACACGTGGACCTCGCCACGGGCTCCTACGGGAGCTCTTGATCCACAAAACCAGAGCTGTTGCGGCCAGATAACATTCGCCATACCGCCCCCGTGAAGATGATGCGAATCGGTCATCTGAGCCTCAAGCATCTAGGCTGTCATAAGAGGCATCAGTGTGGCGATGGCTGGTGGTGAGAGATTCTCCATATTGACTAACTCCTTCCAATTCCAGATCCTTAACAAGGCAGCTGATGTACAGTTCCCATGTCAGAAGCCTCAGTTCAGGGTTGACACCAGCTCGGAACTATGTAATGGCAGTACATGATTGGTACCGTCGCTTCCTGCTCTCTCTATTTTGCTCATGGTCTTGCGTGCTTATCTTTCACGTCTTTCGCTTCTTCTCCCCACGTCCCGACTTCGAAAGATGTTACACGCATCGGGCGAATGCGAGCTATTCTGCCAGGCATGAAGCTGTGCATTTAACTCTTGCAAGTCTGGCAGCTTCAGAATCGTCGAACCAGGCTGGAGCCTCCCACTTCTGCTGGCTCAAATGGCTGCCTTCATAAAGGCATGCATGTTTGGTCTCTTTCTTGCAGGCATTGGGGTGACACTATTGTCACGTGCAACAGGTAGTTGTCACCTTCCCCACTCCCTGGCAAGGCTGGGGAGAACCATCACTTCTACATACACACATCGGTTTGCTTGCTCTGCACAGAACCTCAGTGTAATTGATTTCCTCTATCTACAAATGCTCCCTTGACCGTGACACGTAACAACTATCCCTTATCCCCTAAACTCAGCCTGCCTAGAGGGTGAAATCCGCGCCCAATTCCCCTGTCTTTGATATCGCCGTCCTCGTCTCCTACAGTATAAGTCTTCCATGAGCATAAAATGGCATCCCATTGGAGGCATCCCTTGGATTCCATTGCACCGAAGAAGAGCCTGGTTGTATTGTGTTGGAATCGGCGTTTTTGCAGGCTTGATGATGCTTCAAGCTGACGTTCAGAGGCATTCGTCGGCATCAGAAACGACATCGACGAAAAAGTCCGGGTGGGAGTATTGTACGACTGCAATATACGGCCGTTTTAAACGGAATCTTCCAAGGTATTAGGGCTTTCGAAACGGACAGGATCGTCAAGCCAACGTACTACGATCATCGAGGCGTGTACTCAATAATTACAATGGAAGTTAAAACCCTGAGGCACTCATGCAATGTGGCCGTCGAGGTATGCTATACTCGACGGCGCCGCCGTCCGGTGCTGCAAAATGGCCTGACATCATGTTGACCAGTGCGTCTGACTACCTAGGTATGTACTACTAACTACCTAGGTACATATAGTCTACAAAGACAGAGACCAGCAATCGAGGTGTCTCCCGGTTAGTTCAGGGTCCAGATACTCCATTTTCAAATGGATCCACTGTACCATTTCGCTCAGGGGCCACGACAACGTGGCAGACAAGACCGTGTTCTCGGATGGCTTTCACGTTTTCTGTTCACACTTGTACTGCCGATAGTTCCACACGTCGTTGCAATATTAATAATAATAGGGGGCATATATTTGAACTATATAGTCGTAGTATTTGCACATAAGAAAAGTGGACTTATGTGGTAATCGTGGCTAATAACCAATATTAGCTATTAATATATAGCTTCTATAGTAAATATAGATATACTGCTTTTTAAATATATTATAACCTATTATAATTCGCTATACTTATATAAAAGTAAGGCTATTTATAATTATTATAAATACTTATCCTAATATTAATATAATATAATAAATACTTTAATTAACGCTATTTTCCCCTCCTTTAAATCTATATATATTATATTAAAATAGTTATAATATATAAGGGCTTTATTATATATATCTTTTAATATTATTTAAATAAGACTATAGCTAAGATAATAAGGCTAGTATATATAAAAGCTTATTTATATAAGCCCTTTAATATAAAAGAAACTTATAATATTAAATAGCGTTAATTAACCTCTTTTAAGTATACTAATTACCCCTAAAAACTTATAATCCGGAATATTAATTCTAGGTAGTAAATTATCTAATAAACTAACTTATAAGCTTAATATAATTATAAATTACTCGGCATATAAATAAAGTTATAATATTAGAAAAAGATTATTAAAAAGTATAAGGATTATATTATTAGCTTAAATATCAATATTCTAGCTTTTATAATACTTATATAATTATATATTAAAGGTAGTAATAATATTATAGCCTTATAACTTACTAATTTATACAGATATCTTTAATTATATTAATAGGGTAAATTAAGTAGCTGACCCTTAATTTAATAGCTTATAAACTAGCTTAAGAACTTAGATTAATATATTACGAAGTATTTACTAGGAAATAATAACTAAATTTATTATCTCTTTATTACCCTATATTCTAGGATTAATCTTTAAAAATAGTATCCTAAAGTTATTTAAATAAACTATATATATAAAACTAATCGCTTTAATATACCTTTAATAAATATTTATAATATTACTAATTTTAAGATAACCTATTAAATTACCTTTATTTTCTTAAATAAAGAGATAAATAGGATATATAACTAGGCTTTATAATAACTTAGCAAGATTTTATTTAATAAGGCTATTTTTATTCCTATTATAGTAATTATAGATTAGGAACTAGCTCTTATTAACGCTTTACATTATAATACCTTCTTTGAGAAGGCTATATACCTTCTTTATATATAGTATATTAATATAAATATAATAATAAAATATAAGCCCTTCTTTTTAAAAGAGGTAAAGCTACCTTTAAGGTAAATTATATAATATAAAAGCTTCTAAGAGTTTCTAGATATATAGAATTAGCTTATTTATATAATTAATAAGGCTATTTATAAAGACCGGCTTTATAACTTTAAATAGCCTAGAAGATAATTAAAGGGAGCTTATCTAGCTATTTAATACTACCTTAAGACCTAGATCTTGCCTTAAGCAGAGAAGTTCATAACTTATTATATAAATAAGTTACTGTACTTTAGCTATATAATTACTTTTATTATTAAGTTAATAAACGCTTAAATTAAGCGCTATCTTATAAATAATACCGCTAATCTAGCTATTATATTTTATTATTTAGAAGCCTTTTAGAGAGAGAAAGAGGCTTTAATTAAGGCTAAGATTCCTTTTACTAAAAATAAAGTTATTATAATAGCTTTAAACCCCTTATTTGTAATTATAAGGCTAGAGGTTATAAAGGTAGCTTTTAACCTTATAGCATCTAAGTTATAAATAATTCTAAGATTGCCTAATTAGATAATATCTAAAATATAAGCCGCTTTATCCCCCCTTACGCTATATAAGCTATACCCTATTAAGGTATTCTATAGCCTTCCTTACTGGTATAATTTATAAGAGCTATTATTAGCCTATAAGGCTATTCTAAGAAGGGCTATTTATAAGTATTAATATTATAACTAAGGCTCTTATAAGATATTAAATAATATAATGTATAATCTTAAGAATATCTAAGACCCTCTTATTATAAGGGGTAAAGGCTGGCTAAAAGGGAGTATTAATTTTAGAATAATTTAAGATAATAATAGCTAATCTTTAAGAAAAGATCCCTTAATATACGAGATAATAGCTATAAATAAGAGGTTAAAGGCGACTTTAATCTCCTTTAATATACTACTACTATTTATACTACCTTTACTAATCAATATAAGTGCTATAAAGAACTTATAAGCTATAAGGCTTGATTTTATAAAGTGTGACAGTTGGCCTTCAGCTAGCTACAGGGTAGATAGACGAAGGGTGTGAATGTCGTTGATGTCCTAGGGATATCAGGATGTCAGTCTTGAGCAATAGTACCTACGGTCAGTCACGATTCAGGTATAAGCGTGGTTGTGCGAACGGAGCTTATGGCGAGTGAATGTGTATTGATAGCTGAGGAGCTGAGAGTAGCTCTTACTAGGAGGCATCCTGTGATGCGTCTATATACTTGTAGTGGTGATGGGGATCACGGTGATCCAATGCGAGGGCTCGTCGTGAGCTTGTATAGAGGCTCGTTGTGAGCCCTGCGGAGGCTCACGGCGAGCCTTCCAGGATTGGTGGGTTCTGAAGAAATTGTGGGGTGAGTCACGTGGGCGGGGCCGTGGGGTCACGACCTTGTTACTGAGTCGTAACATAAAGCTATTTAAAGATATATTTAAACCGGGTATAATAACTCCTAGGGCTTATTAATATATTAAGGGAGGTATTAATCTTAATAATAAGGATGCTAAAGGGGATAATAATTATAATATATAGGTAGCTAGAGATAAAATAAATAAGTAGGTACAGAAGATAAATATACTATAATTAAAGGTTATTATAATAATTTATAATAAAAAAAAGAAGTCTCTTATATAAATTTAAATTATAAACCTTAAAAAAAGGTTACCTTATTTAAAATAATTATTAATATATACTTAAAATAATATTATAAGGGCTAAATTAAGAAGAGGTTATAGGAATATATTATTATATTTATCCTAAAGCCTTAATAGCTATTAAGCTAAAGATAAACTTTATTAATTTATATAGGATTAAATAAACGTTATCTAGCTTAAATTTATAATAAAGCTAATATTATTATACCTTTCTTATCCTAAATATCTAGGTTTAATTTAAACTTAACGCCTTTATATACCTAATAAAGTAATAACTTCATATTAGCTATATTAAATATTATAAATATATATTAATAAGTTATAGGTTTATTTTAGTATATAAGGGTTAAGTATAGGCGTAGGCGTGGGTATAGGCAGCTATATATATTATAATAGTTCACTTACTTATATATAATAATATTACGTAATAGAAAAATAGATATCTAGATTTACTATAAAGGCTATATATTAATAGCTGATATTATAATTTTGGGTGCGCAAGCCATATAGACCACTTTTTCTGTATGCAAATACCACAGATGTGTAGTTCAAATATATGGCTCCTAATAATAGGTGAACTTAGTCTAGGCTGCAGTTGTAGCAAAAAGATGTCCATATTATCAACCAGATATATGCCAGCCAGTGTTCCAGCACCATGCCAGAAATTAGACATGTCTGTGCGACAGCATGGGTCCAACGCGACTCAGTAAACGCCCATCGTCCGTTCACCGAGCATGACGTCAGCGGCTGCTATGTCTTCGGTTTGCAGTTGGAGGCCTGCACGTGCAGGGTCGGCAAGAAAGGGATCCTTCCAGGGAGAGCTAAAGAGTGTGAGGTGGTTCACGATGATACATAGGATCTCAATATGTCCAACAGGACTGTTATCGACAGGATCTGAAACGTTAGGTTGCAGTGGGGTTGCCTCAAGCAGAAAAGGAGATCAACAAAGCTCTCCTCAGGGGAGGCCACACAGAGTTTGGATGATCGTCGCGACGGAAGGGCAATTAGGATGAACCACCGACGACGTGATGTGGGGTGGGTTTACCCTGGCCTACACCAGGTGAATGCGAATGCTCAGGTCACTGGAGGCGGGGCGATAATTACTTATGCATATTATGCAAATGGCTGTTATCAAGTCCTATGGGTCATGTACATGTACCTTATCTTGCGATGCGTCGTGAAAATAGAAGTATATTTGGTCTTTTTCGTCTTGCATACCTCACAGGGAAGTCTAGTTAAAGAACAAATCGAATTGAAGGGCAATAGTACATAGTATATCATTATCTACTAGATGAGCCGTCGCCTGCTTAACCCACCGCAATCTTTGGCCTCTCTCCTCTTCGGTGTACCGACTTCTGCAGAGGCAGCATTAGGACTAGGTCTGCTGTAGGGACCTGTTGGCAAATGCGATCGAAGATGCTTCTGTCATCTGGATCATATATACCCTGGTCTGCCTCAGTCTTTGCCTTGCTGTCGTCACGACCCGCGCCCGATTGGGGACTATTTAACTGTCGGCCGTCTTCCTTGGGGTCATAGTCCTGTATATACTCGTGTTTGAATCCGTTCAGACAGTCGCCGGTGGCCTAAAGAAAACAAAGGGACCAGTTTGCAGCGAAGAGAGGAGACGAATAGACGTGGACGTAAGAGCATTGTATAGGCTTGCTTTGGAGCCGGGGCTTCCTCGTCGGGAAGATGCTATGATGACTCAGGGGCCGTCTATTGCATTGCTCATACTCTCGGATCTTGTCGATTACGCCTGTTATGGAAGCGGAATGACGTTGAGGGTCTAGATGCGAAAATGGGTGATACAATGGCCGCGGGGAGGGTTACAACCATGCTGCTGGACAGGCGACCCAAAGCATCTTCGCTCAGCACACGCAGCGTTTCTCGCTACGACAATGAGGAGATGAGGCTCAACAATGCTCGATCAAGCTCCTAGCCCGCAAGCTTCGACATGCGCATCATGGTGGGCTAAGGTTTATTGATTGGGAGTGGTACAGTAGCAGTAAGAATTGTGCAAGATGGCTCAAGTTGTGCAGGCAACGTACCAATGCTAATTTTAGCGCTGCTCAGGCGCTGCTGAGGTTCAAAGCAGCGGTGCTCTAATTAGGACGCATTCGGTTCAGGATCGGCATGGAAAATCGACTATTACATGGAGGGAAGACTGATGGGGATTTGCCAGGCCCAAAGATCCACAGAGCGCAAGGGCCCTACAGTACGTACCGTACACCATGATTTGGATGGCCAAAGTTCCCCGCTTTCTCAGATGATCGCCAATCATGGACTGTGTTTCAGCCAAAGACACATGACAAGATGATCCTTTGCCATCAGACACAGTGCGATGCTGTGTATGGAGGCACTGCACCAGGAGGTGTAGCCTTGGCGGCCTGTGAAGGCCCTTTCCCATCGCCCAATTTGCGCCACAAAGGGATGGCATACGATGGGGCACTCACTTGTTTCCGGTCAGTTTATAAAAAGACAGGGCTTGATTTGCTTATCAGACGAAGCCTCTCAAATATGCCATGCAAATAACTAACAACTGGTTGTATCCGTAGTAGCCAGCCATTCTCATCCTCTTTGGGCCCACCAGTCTGAGCAGGGGTCGACGCTAGGGCCACACTGGGGATCGATCGATGCCCCCCTCGTATTAGGGTGGACCCCAGTTGCGGGCACGTTGGCGCTTAGTGGTCCCTCACAGCAGACCCTGACACCGCTCCATAAGCCATAGAGTTTCCCTCAGTATTATACTACGTAGTACTGAAGCCGGTCTTTCGGGATGATTACTACTGTACTACTCATCAACTGGACGACTCGTAGTTTTTTTTTTAAATTCCAAAAAAGGGGTCTTTTCGGGGCATGGTCCTCCTAGATCAGCCTTCTCCGTGGTACAATGCCAAGCGAATGTGCCTGCCGCCAACCCCGGACAGCCACGTCAAAAGCATCTGAGCAGTCTTTCTCGCTGCAACCGGGTTCACGTGGTACTGGATAATTCAAGACCACGGCCTACCATCTCTCAGTCAAAAGACAACCAAGGACCCTTGCACCAGGTACTACTGGTCGTTGAGGAGGCCCTCGTGTGCGGCCTTACTGCTGCAGAAGGGGCAGCATTTATCCCATGATAATACTGTCAATGGCAGTCATTCTCTCTGTAACATCGAATCTGGCAGGGACCCTACCAGCGGTTGGAACATTTGCTCCTCAGAGCCACGCCAATTTTTAGAGCTACAACGCGCATCCGCCCCCCCTCGAGGCCTGAAGGTGACAACCCTCCCTTGGAGGCGCCACTTGGTGCTCTGAAGCCACCAATTGAGCAGCTTCACTTGCTCAGCCTGGGCTCCACTCCGTCGCCGTAGCTTGTGAGGTGCACCTTTTCCCGCTCCCTGGAGCCCGTTGTAAAGCTCCTAAACAAGTGCTAATGGGCAAGGGGCACTACACTGTCCGGCGGGTGGGAGAATAGTTGGGTGCCACTGAAAACCCACCACAGATAGTCGCTGTTGGCCTAGCTTGCTCCATTCCTGGAGGCACCTTTCGCCGCAACATTCCTCTGCCGTCCGACCCTCCATCTCACATCAGCCCTCTCTCTACAGTACAGTACAGTACAGTACAGTACTACAAACTTGATCCGTCCTGCGTTTGTTGCACTCGTCCGCCCATTCGCTGAGGGTGCGAAAAACCGCCTTTTGCGATCGCTTTCTGGTTCTTTGTTCCTTGGCCCCAGACAGACGGGTGGGTGACTATACTTCTTTCTGCAGTGCCACAACGGAACGCTGCCTTTCTCGGTGCCGTCTCCCTAGTAGCCTTCGTCTTGTGGTTCGCCCTGTTCCCTGTGCTGGTCTGCTGTATCAATCACGCACCTACTCGACACCGACGGTTGCACCGAGCCAAAGTCGACCCTCTTCTTTGGCTCTCCTCTCTGCAACCCTCGATTTGCCCCCCGCCCTTCATTTCAGCTGTGGCATACTCGACTTGGTCATCGTCTCCATCTCGAGTGATGTTGCCTCTTGCATCCTCATTGTTGTCGCTTTTCGTCTGATTCGACAACTCTCGACTGTCTGAGTCGACCTTTGACTTTGCACCCTCAGAGTGTTGGGGCGGTCGACGCGTACCGTCTGCTGAAGGACCTCGGGTCTTGTCATACCCTTTGGGTGCAACTGCTACGAATCTTATATTTACAATCCGACATCATTTGCCTCGATAGGCACCAGAACAAACTTGTCCTCATAACGGCATCATGGCCGACGACTCGGCTTTGGCCGCCGCGGCTGCCATTATCGCGTCGCTCGCCGATAGCAAGAAACCGTTTTCTGCTTCTGGCTCCAAGATCCAACTTCCGGGTGAAGATACACCTGGCAAGCTGAGCCTGGAGTTTGAACTTCAGAAGTTGGCACTGCGCGTCAGCCAGCTGGAAACTCGGGCGTCGCCAGCCGTCAGTTTCCCGGAAACGCCGAGCGAGACCAACGATTCGCTCTTTGGCACCGATGCTGGCCTGTCACCGTCAGGCAGCCGCCTGTCATCCTCCAAAACAAGGATGTTTCCGGGTGGCCATCCAGGTAGCTTGGACAATCCAAATCTAGTACCCCGCGAGCTGACCAAGGAAGCCCTGGAAGGTTTGCGAGAACATGTGGACGACCAGTCCAAGCTCCTAGATAATCAGCGCCAGGAGCTGGCTGGCGTCAATGCCCAACTGCTCGAGCAGAAGCAATTGCAAGAGCGTGCTCTCGAGGTTCTCGAGCACGAGCGCATTGCGACCCTGGAGAGGGAATTATGGAAGCATCAAAAAGCCAACGAGGCATTCCAAAAAGCTCTTCGCGAGATCGGCGAAATCGTTACAGCTGTCGCCCGTGGTGATCTGACAATGAAGGTCCGCATGAACACCGTCGAAATGGACCCTGAAATCACCAATTTCAAACGCACGATGAATGTCATGATGGACCAGCTTCAGGTTTTCGCAAGCGAGGTCTCTCGTGTCGCTCGCGAAGTCGGTACCGAAGGTTTGCTTGGTGGCCAGGCTCGCATTGGCGGAGTAGACGGCACATGGAAGGAACTTACAGACAACGGTAAGACACACGTGTGATTTGACTACCACATGGAACTTCACTGACGCATTGCCCCTAGTCAACGTTATGGCGCAGAATCTCACCGATCAAGGTACGCTCAGACCTCTTCTAGTATATGATGTCGCGCCAGCGAACTGACACACTGCGATAGTGAGAGAAATCGCGTCCGTCACGACCGCCGTCGCACATGGTGACCTGACCAAGAAGATCGAGCGACCCGCAAAGGGAGAGATCCTGCAGTTGCAACAAACCATCAATACCATGGTGGATCAACTCAGAACTTTCGCTTCTGAGGTTACACGTGTTGCTAGGGACGTCGGTACTGAAGGTATTCTGGGCGGTCAGGCTGATGTTGGGGGAGTTCAGGGCATGTGGAACGATCTCACCGTCAATGTGAACGCAATGGCCAACAACCTCACCACGCAGGTGCGCGACATTATAGCTGTTACAACAGCTGTTGCCAAGGGCGATCTTACACAGAAGGTCCAAGCCAACTGTCGTGGCGAGATTTTCGAACTCAAGTCTACCATCAACTCCATGGTTGACCAATTACAGCAGTTTGCGCGGGAAGTCACCAAAATTGCCCGAGAGGTCGGCACAGAAGGTCGCCTGGGTGGTCAGGCGACTGTGCACGATGTCGAGGGTACCTGGAGAGATCTGACCGAGAATGTCAACGGTATGGCCATGAACCTCACCACCCAAGTGCGAGAGATCGCAAAGGTCACCACCGCTGTCGCCAACGGAGATCTCACGAAGAAGATCAGCGTGGAGGTCCGTGGCGAGATTGCCGAGCTCAAGAACACCATTAACCAAATGGTGGATCGTCTCGGGACTTTCGCATTCGAAGTCAGCAAGGTTGCCCGTGAAGTAGGCACAGATGGCACGCTCGGCGGGCAGGCCAAGGTCGAAAATGTGGAGGGCAAATGGAAGGATCTAACGGAGAACGTCAACACAATGGCATCAAATCTCACCGCCCAAGTAGGTCACAACCTTTCTTGCTCTCGCGTCTCGGCACTAACCTTTCCTTTAGGTGAGAAGCATTTCGGCTGTTACACAGGCAATCGCGAACGGTGACATGAGTCAAACTATTGATGTTCAAGCAAGTGGCGAGATACAAATATTGAAGGAAACTATCAACAACATGGTGAGCAGGCTCTCGAGCTTCTGCTACGAAGTGCAACGCGTTGCCAAGGACGTCGGTGTTGATGGCAAGATGGGTGCTCAAGCCGACATTGCTGGGCTTGATGGTCGCTGGAAGGAGATTACTACTGATGTCAACACCATGGCCATGAATCTGGTGAGAACCTCTGGTCCTTACAAGGCTTGCTTAACAACATGCTAACGCATTGCGATAGACGACTCAAGTACGAGCCTTCTCTGATATCACGAACCTTGCAACTGATGGCGACTTCACCAAACTCGTTGATGTCGAGGCGTCAGGCGAGATGGATGAGCTTAAGCGGAAGATCAATCAAATGATTTCAAATCTGCGGGACAGTATTCAACGCAATACTCAGGCCAGGGAAGCTGCTGAGCAAGCGAATAAGACCAAGTCTGAGTTCCTTGCCAACATGTCCCACGAAATCCGAACACCAATGAATGGTATCATCGGCATGACTCAACTAACACTGGACACCGATCTGACACAATATCAACGCGAGATGTTGAACATAGTCAACGACTTGGCAAACAGTTTACTCACCATCATCGATGATATTCTTGATCTTTCGAAAATCGAGGCCCGAAGAATGGTCATCGAGGAAATCCCTTACACCCTGCGCGGCACTGTCTTCAATGCCCTCAAGACCCTGGCTGTCAAGGCGAACGAGAAGTACCTTGACCTCAACTACAAGGTTGACAGCTCAGTACCTGACTATGTCATCGGCGACTCCTTCCGTCTGAGACAGATTATTCTAAACCTCGTTGGCAACGCTATCAAGTTCACTGAGCATGGTAGCGTTAGCCTGACTATCAGGGAGTCTACCGATAAATCACAACAACAACAGATTCAACCAGGGGAGTACGCTGTCGAATTCATCGTCCAGGACACTGGTATCGGCATCGCACAGGACAAAATCGATTTGATCTTCGACACTTTCCAGCAGGCCGACGGTTCAATGACCCGAAAGTTCGGCGGTACTGGTCTGGGCTTGTCGATCTCGAAGAGACTTGTGAACCTGATGGGCGGTGATTTGTGGGTTAACAGCACACTCACCGATGGCAGCGAGTTCCACTTCACCTGCCGTGTTCGCCTCGCAGATAACGATGTCGACACCATGGAGAAGGCACTCAAGCCTTACCGGGGCCATCAGGTTCTGTTCGTTGACAAGGCTCAGTCAAGCAACAGCGCTGAGATTAAGGAAATGCTCAGTGCGCTAGGTCTCCTTCCTGTTGTCGTTGAGTCGGAGAAGAGCTCGGCCCTTACCCGCCTGAAGGCCGGAGGGGCTCTTCCCTATGACGCGATCCTGGTCGATTCCATCGACACTGCTCGCAGATTGAGGGCAGTGGATGATCTCAAGTATCTGCCGATCGTTCTCCTTGCGCCTGTTGTTCACGTCAATCTGAAGTCGTGTCTCGATCTGGGTATCACATCTTACATGACCACTCCATGTAAGCTCATCGATTTGAGTAATGGTATAATTCCTGCTCTTGAGAACAGGGCAACCCCATCACTTGCGGACAACACAAAGTCTTTTGAAATTCTCCTTGCCGAAGACAACACCGTCAATCAGCGTCTGGCGGTGAAGATTTTAGAAAAGTATCATCATGTCGTCACTGTCGTCGGCAATGGTTGGGAGGCTGTTGAATCTGTGAAGGAGAAGAAGTTCGATGTCATCCTGATGGACGTCCAAATGCCTATCATGGTAAGTCTCATTCGCCGATCTTTGAAGTGCTTTTACACTGATGCGCTTTTAGGGTGGATTTGAAGCCACTGGCAAGATACGGGAGTATGAACGAAGTATGGGAACGCACCGCACGCCCATTATCGCATTGACAGCTCACGCCATGATGGGGGATCGCGAGAAGTGTATTGAGGCGCAAATGGACGAGTATTTGTCCAAACCGCTGCAACAAAACCACCTTATTCAGACGATCCTCAAGTGTGCCACGCTCGGCGGTCCTCTCCTGGAGAAGAACCGGGAGCGAGGCCTCAAAATCGGCGACGCCAAGGCCAGTCACCGTGGAAGTGCGGCCTCCAGCAGCAACAACCAAAACAGCAGCCGTCATGATCTCTTGCGACCCTCTCTGGAAAGCCGATCCTTCACCACTAGAGAACCAATCACGAGTAACGGAATGGAGAGTCCTGCGTTGATAACAGCTGATGAAGAGGATCCTATGACAAGAGCGCGACATGAACTCTCGGATATGAGGAGTCTGACCAGCTGAAAAAGGACCGGGGTATTTCATGAGATCCCACAGCAGCTTAGTTTCCTTTCTGGCTTGCCACAACTTCCACTGCACGAGCGGACTGGCCGGTAGAACAGATCTCAGGGCGACATTTACAAATGCATCATAAGCGTGGACATCATGGCTCTGTCGGGCTGTTGCTCGTTCGAGAGGACATCAGACGACCTGGCAGCGGCTCAGCTTGATATTTTTTTTCCCATATGTCCCGCCATTCCCGCATCCAGTTGCGTGCAGGGTTGTGTTTGCTTTTTTTTTCTAGGAGTTTGATGCGCAGAAATGGCGTTTTCGCTTCCTCCCTTCGGCTATGTCTTATCGGCAGGACAGATTTACATGCTTCACTTTGATGACTACCTCTGGTTGTTCTGGGGAATGGGTACGAATTAGGTTTCTTGGGCTTGTTACTGTTTGACTTTGGGTGGCTCACAGGAGAAACTGTACGCTTGGAGAAGCAACACCTCATATTGCTTGCATTCTACTATATCCTCATCCTGATATTTCAAGCCGTTGTGTGCATAGCTCACTTTGTACTTTGTTCATCGTTGTTTGAATATTCATCACAGAGCGGCGTGTTCCCTTGCCTATCACCTAGTAATGCGGTCCGTTGCTCAACTCCGCATATGCAATCTCTCATTGCGTCTGGCAAGGAACGAATGCTTTTGGGCGCGGCGCTACATGGCTAAGCAGAAGCTTGGCATGGCAAACCATCTGTTCATCTTGATTTTCCCGCAGGATACTAAGGAGCCAAGGACACACGAGATTTGAGCCATACTCTTTATGATGGTCTGTGTGGTCAAATGCCGTGTTGTCTTCTGTCATGACATCACATTCATCAAGTCTAGACCAATTCGATCTTCCTCCATGAGAATTCACACCAGAGTAGCTACGTCTGTTCCCAATTGGACACGGTCCGACATTTCTTTCCAGAATCACCATCAAGATGAGGCTGCTGACGCTGAGTCGCCCTTGTCGCCGGTCGCCGACTCTGTTCCACGATCGTCGACAGCTTTGGCTCTAGAAACGACCTTTGGCGATTTTGACTTTGTCTTCTGCTCATCCACGGAGCCCATCGCTGCCAGCAAGGCGTCCAATTTGTTCTCCAGATTATTCAGGTTGGCCTCGAGAGCTGTGGCAGCCTGTTCACCCCTAAGCCGTGGAAGTAGACGTTAGCGAATCGTTTATCGACGTCTATCCAATAGAGCCCAGTGTGTATGGGTATTCTCAGGTTCTATGCGAAATCTTTCGGACCTCGCCACCCACTCGGGCCGGGAGCCAAGGGCTTGATGTGGCGCATATGGTCTGGAACGGCCTTGTAAGGCACTTGACAGCTCGATGAGCTGCAACTACTGGGAAACAGGCAAGGCACCCTGCGAAAACGTTGAGGGGGGGAACTTCAGTTCACGGTGAAATTGGTCCGGCGTGTATGTTGGGAGACGGGGATGGGTAAGTGGCGGACTCGAAACGGGACGAATTCCAATACGGTGTGCACAAGCAAGGGGTTCAGGGGTGGGTGTGTGGTCTGATGCGCAGGCATATGGCGATTCAAATTAGGGGTCCAAGACATCGAGACTTCTCGGTCTCGGTCGGTCAAAAGACGGTGTGATGAAGAATGGGCTTTCTCGGAAAGGCAATTTGGGTCCGAGAACGGGAAAGCATATGCGCTTGAGCAATGCGGTCGCCGTGGAACATGAGAAAGGCGGAGAAACATGATGTGAATGACATGAGGGAGGTTGGTACCTGGCGAGGTCTTGGTAGGCCTAGAACACATCAGGGAGGGTCAGCCGCCAGCCTTGTAAGTCTCGAGGAACGGAGTGTGCGCCCGCCAGCTGAGTGCCAGGTCGTATTTGGGTCAATAGTCGAATCTATTGTATCATGGGTGCATGTTTGGGTTTTTTTTTTTTTGCGGCAGGCAAGAGAGGAAATCGGTATGGTGAAGCGTGGTCAGGGCTCCTTCAACTCACCTGGGCAAGATCCGTTGAGCTGCTGGAGGATTGACGCTCGGGCGATGGATCCTTAGACGGTGCCATGTTCGAGACTGGTCCTTGTTGTACGGTGCAGAGGGGAATAATGAAAGAAAGAGGGGTGTCGAACGCTGTAACCCGGAGGAAGGTTCTGTCAAGAGATCTTTGCACTAATGCACATAAGTCGGAATTGGCATAGATTTCTCCTAGGAGTGGCAAACGGGAATTCGGGATCCAAGCGTCTCTCCTCCGTCTCTCTGGATACCTGAGCAGGGCAGAGAGGGGCCTGCGCGCAGCGTGGGTGTAGCAATTCCGGTGGTTGAGGTACAAGTTTCTGTTCAAGGAGTGTTTCTTTTCTGTCTTGGTGATGGCGCGAGTGCTGCAGGGACAGGTGAGCGGCAAAGCAATTGATTTGTCGAGATGAAGTTCTAGGCATCCCTTGTGGTTTGTGTGGATAATCAAGACCATAGGCAAAGAGAGCAGCCCATCTGGAACTACCCTGTAGCATGTTTTTCATTGCCATGACATGAAATCTAAAAGTGATGACAGCGGCATAGTTTTCCATCCAGTTTCGGTATGGTTTCTGTCCAGGACTGTTTCAGTTTCCTGCTACTGTATAATGCATCCTATTCCTTTGGACATTTCTGGCTTATCCAAGAAATGATGGAGCTACATTGTCCGTACTCGCACGATCGCAAACTTCGTCCCAACTTCAGACTAGGCCAACCGAAATCAACTAACACAGATCATTTGGCCCATGGCGTACCCCTGTCCTATGGCAAATCGCCACGTCCATGACAAGTCCAAGGGTATTTGCAGAATCGCATTTCTATCAAAGTCGAGAATCTCTGCGTGTACATGGCACCCACCATCCCATGCCCTGGTAGTGTACAATAGTCCAGGTGCCAACTTACCCTGCAGGGCTTATCTGCCTGGCGACCTAGTACCTACACTGACTAGCTCTTCCCCTATGAGCGCGCAACGTGACCCGATATGACACCACTTCTGGGCACACCTTTCTTAGACGAGCTGGTCTAGACGAACTGGATCATGGCATCTAGACTATAGGCAGACGAGAATGCAACGCCAAGGGCGGCGACGTGCCGCCAGGCAAAATACTGTACAAACCACCTTCCAATTTACAGAGCCGCGCTTACTACTACGATCACGTCGAGCGTCAAGGGTTTTCCTGAAAAGTCGAGGCCGACAATGCCGGATGTGGCAAAATTGGGAATTGCGGATGGGGATTGGGATCGCAACACAGGCGATCCAGATGAGCGCATGGACAGTCCACCGCTTCATCGAGACTGGATCGGGATTTGACCTCGATACCTTGGGAGAATCCCATCCGAGGAAAATGGTGCTTTTTCTGTACCGGGATCAGAAAACCGGGACGATACACCAGTGAATGCATGGCAAAGTCAGATGGCGAAGCGGCCGTTACTCCTTACATGCACCGAAGGACCGTATCACCCTCCCTTTCAGCCTGCTGTTCGAGGCAAGAGCGGCTAATTGAGCTCAAGTTTGGATCTTTTCACAATCACAACCAGTGAAGGGTGGTCCAGCAATTAATGTTTTTGAGTATTGAGACACATGACCGCATCGAGAAGAGCAACACCTCAGTCAGACGCGTCAAGTCGAGGGGACGGCATCGCCGTGCACTAGGAGAACCGCTGTACCTTGGATCGATGCAAGGCACGACGAGAACGCTACCGAAGGCTTAGGAGACGTGAACTAGGAAGTATCCAGCCTTGCGGGTCACAACGAGCATGATTCGACGGACTGAGAAGCACACAGGACACCATCATCCATCTAATCACGATGTCAGAGGGGGGGGGTTGGCAGGTTAGTTACTGTGAAAGTAGTCTCAGTGGTATTACTACAGCACTAATTGCCTCGTGGAAGAGCCTGGCAAGCCACTTGCCCAGAACCTTCGTGAGCTGGGAGGGGGAGGGTGGAGGGGCCGTCCACTGCCTCTGCTAGTGGGATGCTAGTCTTCGGTTGCTCCCAACGCGATCCACAGCCAAAGCTCGATGCTGGCGGGCTGCATACTTGACAATGATCAGTGATCAGGAACGGATACCGATTCTGTATAGGCGACGCCGGGGTGTCATGTCAAATCAAGCAGCCACACCAACCCACCCACCTTCTACCACTCCTGAATATACAGTAACGGGTAGGTAGGTACCTACCAGAGTGGCCAGTGCCGTCCCCCATGCAAATGCAAGCTTCGTGCACCCGTGCACCGTGCCTCTCTCGTCCATGCTCGCCTTTCACAGAAACGGTGGGATACATGCAGCACCACCTGCATCCCCACGACACTCATTAAGTCACCCACACTTTGGATAGTGCCCGTTGGCGGCCAATCCAAGCCAAAGCTACTGTCCCAGCATCCCAATGACCAACTTTCGAAACGGAGGGATCGAGATCTTGCACTTCGGCCTAGCAATCCCATCGTCACACCAACGGGTATCTTGATTGCTCGGTCGCCATTTCGTCACCGTTACAGACGTGGAAAGTGTGGCATGCCTTGATACCTTATCCAGCAGGCGACGGCGAGCTCGATCGCGATGTGGCCCTCTGATCAGCATGGACCGGCGACGGACTTGGTCGATGCAGCCTGGTGCTGCAACATCAACATCATCCACCTGCGCTTTCAAGGACACCGTTTCCTTAGATGATTGGGTGTTTACGCGTGCCGCTCTTGTTGCACTGGGGCTCACAGCAGGCAGGATGACCACTAAACACAGGTGCCTGATAGCATCCAAGGACCCATAATGTGCAAAAGCTGTCGATCTACACTGGCCGGTTGTTCGATGTTCAAGCATTGGCAGAGATCAGTGAATAATGCAAGGAGACTGGCCGGATTTCCAAGGAACGTAACATGACACAAATCATGGCCGGAAAAGACACAGCCTCCACCGTTGTCAGCGCGATTGAGAAGAGGAGGAGCGAACACAACGACTGCACATATAAGGAGCAACAGAGATGGGCGACACCAATTCCAGATCCAGAACGTCTGAAGCTGACAGGAGCCTACAACAGCACCAACAATAGTTTCAACGAAGGCCCGGTTTGGCCTCATTAGCCCGCTAACCTGTCGAACCCCAAAGCCAATCGCCGTGCGCTACCGCAATCGCAATGAAGTAGCTCAGCCAGCTTACGCTACGCCGTCAGCGGACGACATAAGGTATTTGCCAGTGCGAGGCAACTTTGGGACGAGTATAATACCAGCAGTCCGCATGCATACTGTATCTCCTTTGCGCCCACCAGGTACACATACCATGGCTATAAGCTATATATGTAAGGTACTCCTTTTTCGGCAGGGCATTTTCTGTCAACACACCCCTACGTAGTAGTATAATGGTGCTCTGGGCGGCCGAGCCAGAGGCGTGGAACAAGTAGTGCGCCTCCTCTGGTGTCGTACAGAGGACGGAGGACACGCGCAAAATTCACAAACATGTCTTAGGCCTCTCTGCCTGAGTTCCTCTGCGTGAACAAGTGCGCCTCTCGGTCCCGCCAAGCCGCTGGCGTCAAAGCTCTTGGGACCGCACTTCTGGTCTCTCTCACATCTCGTCTCGAATTGCCGGTCCAAACACGCATGCATACTAATTAACTTAAGTTACAACGTACTTGATATCGTACGGATTGACCATGGAGTAAATTGGGAAACGGTTTGCCGTTTTGACTGTTTCCACTCGGCCCCCCAGGCCAGTCCATCCCAACCCTGTCTTGGTCTAGCCAAACATCGCCGTCAAGCTAGACTTTACTTTCTGCATCATACTGTGTACTGTAACCACGCCCTCCCCCCACCTCAAGTTTTTTTTTTAATTCTAGTGAAGCTCCTCCGAACCGACCTTATTATTAGGAAGTCAAGGTCAGGCCATTCACTGGCCTGCCAACGGATGGTGCCTACTGCCAGCTCAGTATTATGTGTGTCATTCCCCAGGATCCATCTCGCCTCCCCCTAGTACTGTACTGTATTTGGGGCGCAACTCAATTCTCCCAGTATTATACTGTACTGTGCTGGTGTTTGCTACCGTTCCAGACCTCTCAATCGTCGTTCTCCGTTCCTATCGGGACCAGGTAGATCCTTTTTGAATCCCACACGACGACTACAGAATTCCCCGGTCCTGTCCATCTCTCACCTACCATCTGCTCATCAACCAACAAACCACCAACCTTCCCTGGTCTTTCGCCCCTGGTAACCGATTTGCTGAGCCTCTCATTTGGTTCTCAGCTCTGGAGACATCGATCAAAGAGCACAAGGGCTCCGACATCACGCCGCGTGCCGTCTCCACCACCATCCCGAGCATATTGCATCACCGCATCCAGCTCAGTCCCATATTGAACGACCACCTTGGTCAGTCGCCGTCCACCTGGGCCAGGACCAGATTCTTCTCATTTGTACTCTCGCATCTACAGTATTCGCCATATCACATTATCGCCATCCCACCTTTGCATCTCTTTCGCGTAACCTCCTGACCTGATCGGATTGCACCCCGTCCTTCCTTTTCAACCAGACACGCCCCGTTGTATCTCGGACTGTGACTCCTGGGTGCAGCTAGCGCTTGGCTATCGAGATCAGCAAACCCAGCCTGCCACGAGGTATAATAACCTCAACTGTGGTTCCGGCCTTGATGAGCCTGTCAGCCTTCCCAGTCAAGATCCTACTGCAAGCTGCATACAACGAAGCCCACTGCTTCCCAGCTGTCTGGTAGATCATCTCAACGCTTTGCACACATTTGCCCATACCCACCGATCCCCCTCGATCTGGTGTTCACCACGAGCTTTCTCAAGTGCTTCTCCAGGTAACAATGACTCTCTCTTTTATTTCGTCGCGTCCCAAACGATACAGCCAGAATAGGCATCGAGACCTCCCCCTATTATTGCTTTCCTTCTGCTGAAATATGTTTCATACACACAGCTCATCGGGCTGCCTCTTCATTCACGCGCTGTTGCTCACTGAGCTTCACTACACATTTGCCCTGAGCAGAACATTCCAACTGACCTCTGACGTAGCGGCACCCTCCTGATCAGTGCGCATCGACGATCGTTTTGCCGCATTGCAACCACCTATACCTTCGAGATCCCTAACGTCGCCTCAGGGTATCTTCACTCTCACTCACTCTCACTCATTGATGCTCATTGCATATCATCCAACTTCATTTGCAACAAGCCTTGCAACGATTAAAAACACCCCCCTGGCACCTTGGATCCTACCACCTACATCAGCCATTCAGTTCACACAATCCGTACTCAGCCTCGCCAAGGACCGCTGAACAACCTGCTCCATTCGGTAGACACCGAATCTCAGTTTCGACTTTACCTCGCGCCTTGGAGAATCTCTCTTGAAGTAGTGGAGTAGATGCTGGAGCTCAAGACTCATCTTTTCTACCCATTGGCAAACGCCACCCCTCAAAGGACCTGATCAGTTTACCCGCAGGTACCGCAGACGCCGCTTGAATGACGCGAGAACTTGAGTCGGTGTTCCGAGAGCTGGGTCTAGCCCAGTACCTAGATGCGTTTGTTGACCAAGGCTTCGACACATGGGAGACCATCCTCGACATCCAGGAGTCTGATCTGTAAGTGCAGCCTTGCAGTGTTCAATGCTACTCCGATGTATTAATAATATCTCAGAGATGCGCTTGGTGTAAAGCTTGGTCACCGCCGCGTAAGTCTTCGTCACTGCTTCTCCAAGTACGGGAATGACTAACATCATGTAGAAACTTCAGCGTAGGATAGCCAACGCCCGCGGCATTGCACCGAGTGTTTCTTTGCCTTTGAAGCCCAATCAGGATGAAGTTAAGCAGGAAGGCACCCGGACGGAGCCCACCAGGATCGAAAGCATCCAGGAAAACGCAGGCATTGTCAAGCGGAAGTACAGAAGGCACCCGAAGGTATATGACGACGGTGCTTGTTGCCCAAGATTCCAAAGGCTAACTTGATGTTCTTCAGCCTGATGAGAATGCACCAGAGAGGCCGCCATCTGCATACGTCCTCTTTTCAAATAGTCAGTGCCACCCAAGACTTTGCAGTGTCGGACTGCTCACGTAGTAGAGATCATCTGCTGACCACTAGTGAAGAAATGAGAGAGGACTTGAAGAGTCAAAATCTCACTTTTACAGAGATCGCCAAACTGGTCGGCGAGAACTGGCAGAACCTTGCCACATCTGAGAAGGAAGCATATGAGACACAAGCAAACACAGCGAAGGAGAAGTACCACCGCGACCTCCTCGAATACAAGAAAACCCCCCAATATCGAAAGTACGCGCAATATCTCCAGGAGTTCAAGGAGAAGCAAGCGAGACAGCATCATCGTAAGTGAACGAGATACCCAGGAGGATTGTCAACATCCTGACTGACCCTCGCCCGCCATGCAGTTCACGACTCCTCTAAGAGACCAAAACTTGAACCTGGCCGACTCAGACACGGCAGTACCAGTAGCAGCAGCGTGCCTGGTGGGACGAACTCGACTGCCAGCGGCAGCGGCAGCGGCAGTGAGCGATTGCAAGGAAGCGAACCACCACCAACCCGCAAGGAACGCGTCAACTCGATAGCCTCTATGGCTGAATCTCATTTCTCGGCAAGCGGCCTGCCTCCACTGTCGCAACGAAGTCCACTGGACGACGCTGCCACATCTCCATTGATGGGTCATCTGGAAAGTAGCCCTCGTGCGCCGTATTCGCGCAATCAAGCGCCAGCGAGTTGGAGAGATGGCGGCAAAATGGAAACAAATGGTCGGCAACCTCTTCCATCTCTGTCTGACATGTTAGACGATGGAAAGATGCCTGGTCTTCGCATGGCAGTGCCATCTGAATCCATGTTGGGGCCGGGGTTTGTCGCCGCGAACCACCCCCGTGGCGTACCAATGCACAATGCAAATCCTGCGATGTCGGGTGGCAGAATCCCTTACCTTAGGCATGAACCTTCCTCAACTGGGAGCAGTGCATCGGCAAGCTCTACATCAAGTTTCGCCAGGACCCCAGCTGAGAGCTCGATGCCTATTCATGCGCTCCTCGCCGATCACTCCACTACCGCACCAAGCCCAGCCTCGACGCCAGCATCATCAACTGGCGTAGGAAGTCCAGGTGAACCTAGCAAAGGCCCGTATATGGCAAATCCCGGGCCACGCGGATACGGTAATCCAATCTTTTCTCTCCATGACTCCATGGAATACTACTTCTGAGTTGAGACTAATTTGTGATTACAAGGTTTTCAGTCCGCTCAATCGGCTTTCCGCAACATGAGGGTTGAGCAAGCCGGTGATGGGGATGTTGTGATGACATCTGTAGAGGAGCCAACGGCGAGCCTCGAGCGCAGTCGAAAAGATAATCTCGATGGTATGAGTGCTCTTCTCAGAGCAGGGGAGATTGTGGACCGCCATGCGCGGGACTGACCGCGAGAACGCATCCGAAACGACGCAGGCACTATGTTGAGACGCTGTCGCACCCGATGGCGGGATATTTAAAGTTGTCGACCAAGGCGTCTGTTATGATAGTGCCCGGCTTGAAGAACGTCGACGATGACATCGCGGACGAGGCGCGGCTACTGTCCATTTCGGAGACGCCCTATTTAAAGTTGGATCTTTCCCTCCAGGAACTGTTTTCTATAACGATGACGGGTAACTTCGCTGCTTCGACCCCAGCGACCAGGCTATCCAGTCGTTAAGGTAGCTTTTTTGCCAGTCCTGGCTGCTGCTGCAATTTGTCGCACTCGGGGTACATGGCAGGGGCTGTGGCGTTAGGGATGGGCATTCCTTTTTTTGTTTTGGCTGTGTTAACGTGGCATTGTATATGGCTTATATGGGATAATGATCTGGCGCAGGCATCGGTTGCACACCATCTATTTGATATTGCCTTCTCTCTGCCCTTTCATTTATTCACCTTTTTGTTCTCTTTCAGTTACGTCATGAGTGTGACGAGTGCATCTTGCTTCACTATTTTCTTTCTTATTCGCAAAGCATGACGCGCAGCCATTCTAATACCTCTTGTGTGTATAACTCTCAAGGCTATGTAGCCGATTCGTTTATTCTACACCCCCCCCTCCCCCGCAGCAAACGACGGACTATTGAGAGGATCTTATGATCATTGGTGGCATAGCCAACAAAAAGAAAAAATCCCAGGACCAGTCTGAGGCGATGAATTCTGGCGTCAGAGGATGAGGAGAGGAG
The DNA here is from genome assembly GCA_008271525.1 of Sarocladium brachiariae. NCBI lineage: Eukaryota > Fungi > Ascomycota > Sordariomycetes > Hypocreales > Sarocladiaceae > Sarocladium > Sarocladium brachiariae. Next base: position 3,597,065 of record RQPE01000001.1, read on the forward strand.
GGAAGTCTTATGACAGGAGACTACCAGATGCCAAGGCCAAAGTACATTTTACTTGTTCATAACGATGCGAACACAGATGCCAGTTAGCAGTGGCCAGAAATATCGACTACTTCTCGGTGGTGAAAAAGGCATGGGGAAAAGGAATTTGAATGAGAAACGATATTCTTGATCAAACTGAATGGATCTGTGAGAACTCAATCACGCCACGTGTTGAGCTTTCCGGCGGGTCAGGTTTGGCTTGAAATCACCAAGGTTACCCAGTTGTTCATGTTCAGGCACATGGGTGTATTTGTAAAAAAAAAAAACTCATAGCGACGCCGCTGGGTCATCAATGTGAGAACCCTACAAATACCGCCCATACGCTCGTCCATTCCACGGTCATGATATATAGATAGATATATGGGCATTATGCACCCTGCCTTTGTTGGAAATCGTGGGAGTTCTCTTCTCATAACACGAGCCCCCTCCCTCCCCCCTCGCTGGGCCCATTCCACTCAATGCTTGACAAAACGATATTCTAATGCTAATCGAGTACGAATACTTCAGAACCCCAAGAAACGAAGCCCGAAAAAGGCAAAAAGAGAGAGAAACTCATTATCGTGAAAAGGTCTCGTACTGCTCAAGGGCCTCACCCCTCTGCGAACGTAGCAGTCCAGTCTCGACGGATGTCTAATTCCGTCAGATCTGGCGTCTTCTCGATGATCAAGCCTTTCTCGTTGGCTAGGTGGAGAAGCGAGATGAAGCAGAAGGAGGTTGAGATGTCAGCCATTGCCTGCTTTGGGTACACCCTTTGCAAATCGTTCATGACTGTCGTAAATTTAAGGTGCTTGTCGTCAGTACTCGGTGCAGGAGGTTCGGCCTGAGCTTCTGGCGGTGTTGGTAGTCTCGAAAGCCCCGGTGTGTCCTACATAAAAAGGAAAAAAGTCCTTGTCAGACAACGGCATTTTACTCGAAGATGGTCAAAAAACGCGCGACCCATTGGTTAGACTTACGGCGAGTTTCTCCAGGGCCATTCCACGCCACATCTCTTCCTTGAGCTTTCGCACATCGACCTTCTTGGCGACCCTGGCGTATTGGACATATTCTGGCCTTACCCTCCTGGTTGAAGTGACGAGAGTGGTGCCAAATGCTCCCATTGGATTCATGGTGTCACCACCGAGCATGGCTGTGAGACCAACGCCTTCAGTCATACCGCCATCATCCATTGCGGGAGAGAAGTGTTCCCTCGCATCAGCGAACTCCAGATCATCATCGTCATCGTCTCCCGCGGCGAACGGCAAAGCATCATCTTGGAAGAAGTTGGCATCGTAGTCCCCTGCCGGCATGACTGTGTCTCCATCGTCACCCATAGGAGCCTGACGATTCGCCCAGAAGGCCTCGTCCATGTCGCCATTTGGTACCTCCTCTTGCTGAGCACTGCTAAATGTGCCCACACGGGAGCCGAAGCCACCCCTCTTTTGACTCAGACGAGCCTTCGGCTTGAGGAAGAGCGATAACAATGACTTTGAGTTGAAGTGTTTGTCGTCTGGGAGAAGATTCTTCGACTTGGTCTTCCAGTCTTTCTTCGGCATGCTGATTGCAGAATTGCTCGAGGCTTGGTTGGACAGGATATCGTCCAAGTTGCTATCGATTGGTGACGCAAAGTCAATTTCGAATGACTCCTTCTCTTTGCGCTTCTTCGCCTCACCCGCTGGCTTGTTGACGTCTTTGATCTTCCGAATTCTCCAATGCTCTGCACTGGTCCAATTCTTTTGTAGAGCCTGGTCGAAGAAGCCCAAAATATCCTCATGCATCTTGTCGCTGTTTTGCGACTTTGTCATTGAGACGATGTACTGGCCATTGTCATCCCCGTTGTCATCCTCTCCGCCGTCCTCCGCATCGTATACGCGCATCTGAGGCTCTAAAGCGGCGTCACGCGCCCATGCTTCGCCGCCCTCACCGAAAGCCACCTCATCCCCCATGTCGAAGCTACCGAGACCGAGGTCATCATCAAAGCCCGCAGGCGCATCATCGTCGAATAGAAGGCCTGAGTTATCACCAATCGCTCCAGAAACCCCGCTATTTCCCTGATCTTGTCGCCAGTCTTCTGGTGCCCTGAGAAAGGGGATGTCCATGCTGCCTGAAGGGTCCCCGAGGTCAAAAGTCTTGAGCGAGGGGCAGACGTCGAGCTCGTCGAGCCGACCAAGGTCAGGAAAGAATCTCTGGCCAAGGGCGGCGACATCGATTTCGACGTCATCTGTTTCCTCGTCAGGCAACTGGTCAATAGCTGGCTTGTCCACAGACATGGAGTTGCCGTCCACATCTCCCTCGTCTTGGCCAGCATATTCGTCCTCATCATCTTTCTTGTCGACTGCCGCCGCATCGGCAGCATCATCGCTGCTGTCAAAAACAATGCGGCCTTCCGAGTCGATCATCAAGTGGTTAAGCAGCAAGCCCTTGGCGCCCCCTTCGTCAAAATCGGCAGACGCTTTCTTGAAGAGCGGATCGACAGCAAATTCGAGTTCGAATTTCTTGAGCTGAAGAGCACCGAAGTTAGGCGCAAGCGTCGCCTCGGACGATCGTGACTACTCTTATTAGGACCATGAGCATCTTCTACTCCTGATAAGGAGTACCTACCTTCTTCTTGGCCTTCTTCTTCACGTTACCATCCTCGTCAAGTTCCTCTTCACTATCTTCGCCATCTCCATCGCCATCTTCGCTGTCGCGATTCTTTTTCTTGCTGTTGTTGCTATCCGCGAGCCCACTCAGAAGCTTGCCGGTTTCTGTTGCGACACTGTCGACTCGGTTCGTGTAAATCTTGACGCACCCGTCGAGGGTGCAGCTGGCTTTTTGAAAGTTAACGCCATCGCCCTCCTTCAGCAGCGACATGTCATGGAAGTAGTCGATGAGAGCGAAGTTCCAAGAGTTAGCGGCGTTGATCTTGTTATCGGTTGCCATCTTCATCCACTCCTCGAAATTCGCGAGAATGGGAACTCGCTTCATGGGAGTGACTGAGACCCCGCCAACAGTGAAAGCCTCGATTTCACCATCATCGATGCCAACACGTGGTGTGCCAGGCCCCGATCCTGCTGCGTTCTCTCCATCGTCTAACCTGTGTGCCCCTTTGCGCGGGGTACCAGTCCCAGCAGCGGCCTTGATCTCATTGATTTGTTGCTCATGCCTGGCTTTCCGTGAGTTCATCCTCTGGCCTTTCTCTTGTGCGTCATCGTTGAGTGGTATAGACCTTGACAAATGTTAGCCAACCATCGTGCGATTCGGTTGCTAAGCGCAAAGACCAGTCGCGTAACAACAGCAGCAAAGGGAGGCATTCCATACCCAAGGCGAGCATTGATTGGTGAAGCGGTCGATGTGCCTGACGCCGACCTTACGCCGCCAGTGCGCGGTGCCTGGGCGACTCGAGGCATGATGAAATGCGATCGAGCTGTCGTGAATCGAATATGGTTTGCGATGCTCACAGTCGCGTCGTGGGTGATGCGTTGCCCCAGCCTGACCGTAAACAAATAGTGAACCACTTAACGACTACCAAACTTACTAGTAGTCGCGCCACCACCAGCTCGTTATTGCTGAGTAATCATGTGGCGGAAGCTGTGAGGTGACAGTGTCACCTGTGGCTGTGACACATTGCCTTGTACTCCGTACCAAGCCAAAAGAATGGGATTAAACATGCCACCGTCAGGGATTTGGAACACATTACCCTCGGCTTTGTTTGGTTAGAGGCTTTTCTGCATCGGCCGATGAAGTTACAGTGGCTGCCTCCACACTCATCGATCTGCTCCAGCTAATTCCCATTGCCGTTACTGTTTCTGTCGCAGAACCAGGTTTTGGATGATTCTGTGCAGGTACTGACTGTGTTTGGTATTGGCTGCCTCTCGACCAAATCGCTCTCAGGATATTGTTGCACTCCTTGAGTGTTACCTCAAGTATCTCTCACGTCATTGTGCCACCATTGGGAGCTAGCTACCTCAGGTTGGTCTCTTTCGCTGCGAAAACCACGCCCATTTCTCAACCTCGCATCATTTTCAGCGTCTCACGTCATCCTACCCTCTTTTTCCACTGGCCATCTCTACCTACGATCAATTCACCACGCACCCGACCTCTGAGTACTTCTCTGAGTTTCAGTTTCTTGACAATCTGGACGATCCGCAGACCAAGTACGTGCGCGAACGACATGGCTCGGCGTCGAGGATGCTCAATACCACCAAGCTGAGAGGGGGCCGTGTGAGCTCGCGGCCCTTTTACACGACCGTATTCCTGCTTAGTCTGCTTGTCGCATGTTCTTACCTCGCAAAAACGACAGATCGACCTTCACATACCAGAGATGAGGCACAATTGCTTCGGAGGAGCAACAAGCCCGAATGTAAGGATGTGCACGAGGCTGTTGACCAGTGCGCCTTTGTCAAGGAGTTCTGCACAGATGATGATGCTGGTCTGATACCCTACCTGCGATTCTACTACTGCGGTCTCGCCAGCGCACGGCCTGTGGCACTCTTGCTCCTCACAATGTGGTTAGGGTTGCTTTTCACGACAATTGGCATCGCTGCCAGCGATTTCTTCAGCGTAAACCTCAGTACGATTGCAACAGTCCTCGGGCTCAGCGAAAGTCTTGCTGGCGTAACGTTCCTCGCCTTCGGAAATGGTTCTCCTGATGTATTCAGCACATTTGCAGCCATGAGCTCCAATAGTGCAAGCATGGCCTTGGGCGAGCTGATAGGCGCAGCATGTTTCATCACCGGCGTCGTGGCAGGCTCTATGGCACTTGTTCGTGAGTTCAGGGTCGACAAGCGCACATACGCCCGTGATATCTGTTTCTTCCTTGTCGCTGTTGCATTCACCATGGTTTTCCTTGCTGATGGCAACCTTCGCTTCTGGGAATGTTGGTTGATGATTGGGTATTACCTTGTCTATGTCATCACTGTTGTAGGTTGGCACTGGTACACGACAAGCCGACGACGTCGAAGGCGTCGGGAGGGCGAAGCGCGCAGTCACTTCTACGGGGCTGCGAGTCAAGACGGCGACGAGCTTGCGGGCGAGCCGTACCGGGACGATCCCGACGACATTGACGGAGACCATAGCGTCCCGAGCCATCCAGCAGATTTGGAGGTTGCAGATGCTGAAGCTGCTCCTCGAATCGAGATCGATAGCCCCGGGGCAACGCGAGACGACCCGGATGGCCCCAATGAAGATAATGAAGATCACCAACGCATGGTGGCTGCAGAGGTAGCCAGTAGCATGCGTGTCCTTCGTTCACGAGGGAAGCGCAGCAACACCATCAATCCGATTCGGCCAAGTCTTGTTGGTGCCTTAGAGTTCCGATCCGCTCTCGCTCAATTGCAACGTGAGAGCAACCACAAGCTTGCTCAGATGCCAGGCCGGACATACTCGGAAAACCGCATTAGCGGATCTGCGCGTGAGCGGGCGAAGAGCGTTCTGCCAAGCCTGGTACATGATAACGGGGACGCGTGGGGATCGAACGGTGCGAACAGTGGACGAGGCAGGGCGCTGTCTGTTGGTGATGCACCTCAACATCCTGTGAGCCCTGGAATAGCTGTCACGCAGCAAGAACGTACAGAAATGGTGCACCAGGATCATGGCCCTTCTGCCGTTGGAGCGAATGCACCGTATACCGTTGGGGGCAGTCTCGCACCACCACCCACTAACGCTACTGGCCACAGTGCCACTGCTGCGTCCACGCCGACAACCACGCCCTCGACCGAAGCCACGCCGAGACTCCTGCTGCAGATTCCAAGCAGACGAAGCAGCTACAGCGAAAGATCACCCCCGGCATCTCCGTTTCCGACCTTCAGTGAATCGCCAATGGTGATGACACCAGCAGTGAATGAACCAGCAGACTTTAGTTTGCCTGCACCTGCTAGGCGAGACAGCCCCTACGTTAGCCTCCAACCTCCTGTCGAGGAGCCTCGTCCTGTGTCCTGGTGGCCTTACGCAGCATTACCTGCTCCACATGTGTTATCGGCGACCTTGTTTCCAACTCTGCAGGGTTGGAAGGAGAAGAGTGTCTGGGACAAGTTTATGAGCGCTCTTTCAATACCTAGCATCTTTCTCTTGGTTATCACGCTTCCGGTGGTCGACTCTGAAACCACCAGTGGCTCTTCGATTCTTGACACAGTTCAGGGTGCCTCAACTGGACAGCGGGTTGGCCACCTGGCTCCCGCAGTCTCCACAGAGGAGGATGCCATTGAGCCTCAATCAGAATGGGAGCGATACCGACGGCACACGCTCAGCCGAAAACAGAGCTTCCAGTCGTATAATGATAGGTCACCAACATTGTCGCCTCACATGATCTCGCTGAGTGCAGAAGACACGGTGGTGGCCGAGACCTCAAACCGAATGGTCAGCGAAGCAGCGTATCCTCTCGTGAAAGTGGCGTCCTCGTGTGCTTCTGCCATCAATGCGGAAGAGGAAACGCCTGGCTGGAACCGCTGGCTCGTGTGTGTCCAGTTATTTACGGGTCCTTTGTTTGCGGTCTTCATCCTGTGGGCAAATTTACTCGAAGATTTCCACAACCCTGGTGCGACATTGGTTCGAATGATCCTATATACACTGCTTGGGTCCTTGGTAACCCTCGGTTTCTTGCTCGCTTGCACATCTGAGCATCGCCGGCCTAAGGCGCACTACTTACTTTGTTTCTTGGGGTTTGTCATCAGCATTGCTTGGATTTCGACGATTGCGGGAGAAGTTGTTGGCGTCTTGAAGACATTCGGAGTGGTCTTCGGCATTTCTGAAGCACTTCTTGGCCTCACGATCTTTGCAGCTGGCAACAGTGTTGGCGATTTGATCGCAGACATCACCGTTGCTCGCCTCGGATATCCAGTTATGGCACTGTAAGCCCCTCTGTTCCTGCACCAGTGAACCTGCATTGACTAACCATCATCCCACAGATCAGCCTGCTTTGGCGGCCCAATGCTTAACATTCTTCTGGGCATTGGCATAGGGGGCGTGCTCATGATGGTTCGCAAGGCAAATCATCAGCACCACAAGCACCCCAACCGGGAATACTCTTACGGGCCATATCCTGTGCAAGTTGGAGGAACGCTCATGATCTCAGCGATTACACTGTTGGTGATCCTGGCAGGCTTGCTAATCGCAGTGCCTATGAACAAATGGATTCTCAGTCGAAAGATAGGATGGACGTTGATCACCGTGTGGCTACTCAGCACTGTTGTCAATGTTGTTGTGGAAGTGACAGGAGTTTGGGGGTGAGGCATCATGATGATTTGCGATTGAATCTAAGCGACCTGTGCGACCTCTTTTAGGCATATATAAATACATGGTGTGGCTTGCATGACTCTTCCCCAGGAATAGTAGGAGGATTATAGTTCATCTCTCATCATGACTTCAAGAACGTTTATATAAACAGTCTTCATTTACTGACAATGTTCGGGGCCACATGGATAGGCACAGCAGTACGTGTTAGGCTTACATCAATTGAAGATGTTGCCTCAAGGGGCTTGCATCATTGGCATCCTCGTTAACCAGCGATAGACCAGCTGGAAGCCAACACTGAACGGTCTACATGAAAAGAATGTGGCTTCAATGGCATGTATAAGAAGTGGCTTTTCAAGTTTGGTGCTCTGGCGGGGTGCCAGGACATCGTGGAGGGGGGTTCAACACCTCTCTCTGCCCCACCATCGTCGTTGTCCCTCCTCCCTCCCTTTACCTCTCCATTTCAGTGACCTTACAACGTGGTCTCACCAACTGCTGGAATCTGTTTTCTCTCCAAGCTTCCGTATTTGTACGTGCTCATATCCCGGAGTGCCATGAATTTGAACCACATGCTTGGAGAACTTTCATTGAACCCCAATTGTCTCCTGAGCTTTCCATCAGGATCATTCCTAACCACATCTAACAGGTTCGCCTCAAAATGGATGTCACCGCGCCGCCCACTGTCCCTGCTCTTGAGGATCGCCCTCTGAAGAATACCATTTGTCTTTTCGATGTCGACGAGACCTTGACTCCCGCCCGACTGGTAAGTCCAGGTGATGCAACATGGCCACGCCACCTCCGCTGACCCTTCGTTCCAGGGCATCTCGTCTGAGATGTTGGCTCTCCTGGCCTCGCTTCGCCAGAAGTGTGCCATCGGCTTCGTCGGTGGATCCAATCTCCCCAAGCAAGAAGAGCAGATTGGCAAGCCTGCTGGAGTTCCTGTGACCACTCTTTTTGACTTCTGCTTCTCCGAGAACGGCCTCACCGCCTTCAAGCTTGGCCAGGCTCTTCCGTCAAACAGCTTCATCCAGCACGTAGGCGAGGAACCATACAAGGAGTTCGTCAAGTTCGTGCTCCACTACATCGCCGATCTCGACATTCCCATCAAGAGGGGCACCTTCATTGAGTTCCGGAATGGCATGGTGAACATCAGCCCGATTGGCAGAAACGCGTCTACGGAGGAGCGAAATGAGTTTTCGGCGTATGACAAGGACGCCAAGGTCCGCGAGAAATTCGTTGCTGTGTTGCGCGAGAAGTTTGCCCATCTTGGTCTCACGTAAGTCCTGCCTTTTTACCATGAACATGACCGATTGATGCTCATTAATTCCCATTACAGATTCTCCATTGGCGGCCAGATCTCTTTCGATGTCTTCCCTACCGGCTGGGACAAGACCTACTGCCTCCGTCACCTCGAGGCCGAAGCCAAGAAGCCAGGCGGTATCACCTACAGTACCATTCATTTCTTCGGCGACAAGGCCTACGAGGGCGGCAACGACTGGGAGATCTACAGCGACCCGCGCACTATCGGGCACGCTGTTGAGGGTCCCGCAGACACTATGCGCCAGGTCAAGGAGCTGTTCAAGCTGTAATCATTCTCCGTAGTTGCGGATGGTCTGCACCGAGCAGTCTAATGTGTCACGAAAAATGGATTCGAAGTAGAATAAATTGACAGAGAAAACGTAATGAACTATTGAAAAGGAGCCCAAGCAATGCAGAATATAGAGCCAGATCTCTACAGCTTGCTCCGGAAAGCTCCACTAAAGTGATGACACAAACCACCCGGGACGAACAACTTGAAGAGCTCAAACTTTCTCCGAAGCAGCCCACCTGAAGATGCAATCTGTTTTGAGGGTTACCTTGCAGGCGTGTCTGGTACTCGCCATCCAAGTCGGTGTGTGAGAAAGTCTTGCGTCAATCCTCGAATCTCCATGACCTTAGCGTTCCATCTTCGTTGTTTCTCAACGTCAGGAGTACTGAAGGGGACATCAAGGACATTGGCTACGGAACCTGAAAGCGACGGTGCTCCAATGTGGACAATTCTGCCTTTGCCCTTTGGGGTGATTTGGGGACCGTCATTCTGGACTAACACTCTTTTGAGGGTGAGAAGATTGTCGTATTCTCGTTTGTGAAAGACGACGATATAGTCATACTGCTGAAAAACCGTCTTCCTGAGCCCGCGGGACTTTCGTCTTCGTATCTCGGGTTCAACCTCGCTCCGTACTTGTTGACGGCACATGCTCGGGTCGAACATGGCACTGAGAGCCCAAGGATTCGGTGAAGCTCCGCCGCTGAGCCACTTCATGGCAAGATGGCCCTTCGGAACCGCTATCTTGTTCGATACTAGCTTCTCGATTTCACCTTGGGAACGCACATAGAACCCCGCCGAGTGCACTAATGATGCTGGCCACTTCCCTCCGGCTTGAAGCGTCCACGCACGCATCATTTTGGTCATGGCCTCTGCGACAAGCCCTCTACCCTCATTGTAGGGATCGACGAATATCAGGCTGTAGTCCGATTTGTTTGGTTGAGCTGGCCGGGGAGGAGGCTGCATTGCTGATTGTGGTTCCGGCGTCAAGGTTATGGTGCTGATTTTCATGCTGTTGACTTGGTCTCCAATCTCGTGAATGCCGTGAAAACCCATCAAGAGTAGAGTATCGCGCAAGTCCTCTCGGTGTTTCTCGATGCTTGCTCCCAGGCTCGTGATCTCATCTTTGCGCGGACCCAGTTCATGCCAGAATTTGGCAGCCAGCTCGAAACGAAACTCCAAGCCCCATGGGCCCTTGTTCCCCCTCCATTCATCGTACAGAGTATTGACGGCGCGAACGTCGTGTCCTAAGTCGTTCATGATGCTGGTCAAGATCTTGTGCTGTTCGACGGTGAACATGCGGAGTTGTTGCCGCCTCGCCTCCAGCGTTGTCCGTAGGCTGCTCAGCCACATCGCAAGAAATCTCATTCGTTTATTCAGCTCAGTCATTTCCTTTGGCGCATCCTTGATAGCTTCGACGAAGTCAACAACGTCTCGGACATAGCCAAGGAGCGTGATCACCATATCGGGGGGAAAAGACATGGTGGCCCGAGGCCCTCGTGAATGTAGAAATAGAGGTTTGCCGCAGGAGGTCGAACTGCCGTTGCACGCAATCCAAGGCGCTATCAAAGATGCCTGAGGGAGAGTGACTCAGGTGCAATGGCCATGACGATACATGTCAGATGGGACTCCTGGAAGAAGGCTGCGACTTGCTGTGCAATCAATACCCAGGCATGCCCTGGTCTGAGCTAATGCAGGGTAATACCTACAGGAGGGGGTTGATGCATGAGCCATGATCGAGCAGTAACCCTGACCATCTCAGGTAGGAAAAGGAAGCGGTGGTCATGCGAGAAATTTGTGCTTTCTTCTAGATCTCAAAACGTCAAAACGGGGAGCTCGATTTTGATGCTGAAGGAGGATTGCGAGACTGAATAGTTGCGCTTAAAATAAGTGGCGATGGGTTAACCTGATTGCCCGCACCACAACCCAGTGCTTTCTGAATTTTGACCGCGTGAAACAAAACCTCCGTTTTCCGACCACAGTCCCAATCACCACCTGACTCACCATGACCTCTGAACGGTTAAATGTAATTGGGTTGATATCTGGCGGCAAGGACAGCTTTTTCAACTTACTACACTGCATCGAGCTTGGCCACCGGATTATAGCACTCGCGAATCTTTTCCCTCCAGCCGACGAGGGTACTCTACCCATTGAGACACAATGGATCGATCCAGAAGCGCCGCTCCAGCAGCTTCGCGGCTCGGAACCCCAGGATGGACCTGAGGAGACGGATCTCAATAGTTTCATGTACCAGACCGTAGGGCACGAAGTTATTCCACTGTACGCTGCTGCCACAGGCTTGCCGTTGTTTCGTCGCCAGATCCATGGAAGCGCTGTACGTCATGAGCGCGATTATGACTATGCAGACGTCATTGGACACAACGCGGAGGATGTTGAAGAAACCGAGTCACTGCTGCCGTTGTTGCAATCTATCATGGAAAGGCATCCAGAGGCCAATGCTGTGTGCGCAGGTGCTATCCTTTCTACCTACCAACGGACAAGAGTCGAATCCGTTGCCTTGCGTTTGGGACTCACTCCGCTTGCGTATCTCTGGAAATATCCCATTCTGCCTTCGCCAGTGGCCTTGAATGATGATGCACAGCTTCTACGGGATATGGCGGGGGTTGATCTGGACGCTCGCATCATCAAAGTCGCCAGCGCTGGGCTTGATGAAGGGCATCTGTGGCTACGAGCCTCAAGCTTTGATGGCGCCGGGAAGGTGAAGCGAGCTTTGAAGAAGTTTGGTGCTGCCCAAGGTGCTGTTCTAGGAGAGGGAGGCGAATTCGAAACATTGGTTGTCGATGGTCCTGGCTCGTTGTTTCGAAGAAGGATCAGGGTGCCGGACGAGGGCCGGGCCATCGTCCATGAAGGAGGGGGAACCTCGTGGGTCAAGATCCGAGGCGCACATCTTGAGAAGAAAGATCCCGACAAGGAGAGTGCTGGTGTTCAACTTCGTCAGCCGGACCTATTTGATGACCGCTTCGGGCACATCCTCGAAGGCTTGTGTAAAGCTGATTCATGGGATGCTCCCCGGCCTGATGCAAACAGCACAGATTACGCCGTGCCACCTTTTGAGATCTCGTTCGATCAAAAGGAGCATCTCATCACCAGGACCTTCCAGCCAGAGACAGGCAACACCCCTTTGTCTATACAGGCCCAGACGTCGAGTCTCGTGGATCAAGCTCACCAGTTTCTCCAGTCCCAGAACCTGGCGACTTCTCAGGTCTCGAACACATTGATTCTCTTGCGAGACATGAACGACTTTCCTGCAGTCAATGCCGAGTATTCGAAGCTTTTCACTAGGGCTAATCCTCCTTCGAGAGTTACCATCTCATGTGGAGATCTTCTCACAAAGGGTGCCGATATTCTCTTATCCCTCACTGTCCCTCGCTCCTCTCTCGGGAGACAAGGCTTGCACGTCCAATCACGCTCGTACTGGGCGCCAGCTAACATCGGTCCTTACAGCCAGGGCATTGCCACCCCTCTGTCCACTTCTGAGGAGCGGAGCAGTCTTCGCTTCGTTGCTATAGCAGGACAGATTCCCCTGGTTCCGGCAACAATGGTGCTACCCGCCCCATCGGCAACATCTTCTCAAACGCAGGTTGCCCTCTCCCTCCAACACCTCTGGCGCATCGGTGTAGATATGAAGGTGAAATGGTGGACCAGCGCTGTCGCCTTTTTCTCGCTCGCTTCATCCGAGAGCGCCATGCAGCAGAGAGCCAAAATGGCAGGCTACGCCTGGACAGAAGCAAACCGCCCACCAGCAGAGGACGAAGAAAACCACGAGGAACTGGATCCATGGGATCTGAAGCACAACTCAGAGTACCAGACACTGGGAAACCCCGACGATCAAGATTCGAGACCACTCCCAGACTGGTCCTTGCTCCCTCTTCGTCAACAGAACGATTGGGAGTCTCGACTGCCACCTGTCTTCGCTGTCGAGGTCAATTCACTACCGAAGCAAGCGGAGATAGAATGGCATGCTCACATGGGCGTTGCTGGCGCCCTCGAAGGTGCGGTTCAGGCATTTTCATTCAAGGGACTGGTGGGTGGCTGCTGCGATGCATGGCACATGCTCGTCAGAGAGGGCCATACCATGGCACTCCACACTACTGTATCGTTGAAGGCTCCAGATCACGCAAGCGGCAAGACACTGCTTCAACATCTAAAGACGGGATACCAAGAGAGCCTGGACGCCTTGAAGCTTCGCGCTGTGGGTGATCTTCCACACCCGTACCTGGTGTACATGGTATCTGATGCACACAAATTCTCGGAAGTAACAGATCACGGTACCTTCATCCCGAATCTGGCGCTTGTTCCTTGCTATTCCCTTTGGGCAGCCAACGGGACGAAGTGTCGTGCCTTGGCAATGTACAGGCGTGTCTTTACGACTCTCTAGAACTCTGCACATGAGACTCCGTGAACCCACGAAGATGGAACATGGGGGCATCAGCTCCTAAGCTTATGTGGCATTGATCTATGGCGATAGCATGAACTGGCAGCACGAACCAGAGATGGAACTCCCATTTGATGGCCAGTTGAGATGATGAAGAACTTACAGAGATCCACGGCGACGTAAAGAAAGAATCGGACCAAATATGGGTCCTAAAACACATACTTTGTTCCAGACCTGTCTATGCAACTCTGGCGCTGCTTTGCTGCCAGTGTTCGTGGTTTCTGGTCCACTTCCCGCCTGATTATCCCAGTTTAGTGGACTAGTCGCCCGCCATGCGCGTCGGCGTCAATCACGCCTTCATCCTGGCCCCTCCTCAAAGCACCTACCTGTACGGGATTGTCGCTGTATCTATCATGCGGAAATCACCTCATCGGCCTCCAATCAATACTGCTCTAGCGAGCGGTATCCGCGCCTTGTCTCAAAGTTAAACTGTATTCGAAGTGACAGCCGAGGTCAGGGTATCTACTAGAAGTAGGTAGCCATGGCCAACCAAACAAGTGCCGCCAACATCCCAGACCGTCGATCTCCAGTGCCTAGGAGTGCCAGCTTCAACTTGCCCTCTCGTCGGGTCACCAATCAACGAATTGACGATATCCTCGAGGTCAGCTCCGATGTCTTCAGTGAATGCGAATTCCGAAAGGGACAATTTGGCTGACGTGCTGCTGGGAATTGTAGACAGCTCTTCAACGCGCCGAGAGTATGGCTTCGCCAGAGGTCCATTCTCCTTACGACACAACAGGCAGTAATTTGAACAGCAGCCCTGCATTGCGACACCCGCAGCCTCCATGGACGGGCTACGAAGATAGCAGCGCCGACGAGAACACAGTTCTGGTCCATGCTCAATCGCGAAGAAGCCAACGTCGTTTCGACTCGAGCACAACGAGACGAATGTCAATCCATGACCACGGGTCGCGTGAGGGCTCTGCAATCGAGTCGCCGGCAACACAGGATGAGAGACCGTCCGGGAACGATACCTCAATACAGACGAATGGGAGTCCGCTAGAGCCCGGGCAGAAGACATGGACCGAGAAGGTCCTCGCCCGTTTCCAGTCCATCGAACTGGAGAATAAAGGCAGCGTCGCGAGGGACCACCTAGCACTGGGTAAATTTGTCTGGATCAGCGTTTATCCACGTGAACTAACATGAAGTGCTAGAGCGCACATTTCTTGCCTGGTTGCGCACGTCGTTGGCGTTCGCCTCTATCGGTATTGCTGTGACCCAACTCTTCCGCTTGAACACCTCCTTGACGGGAAACGAACCCTCCGATACAGACGGGCGGATACACACCCTCCGGCACCTAGGGAAGCCGCTGGGTGCTACATTCTTGGGGATCAGCATCATGACGCTCATCCTGGGATACAGACGTTACCTGCACGGGCAAGAATGGATCATCAAGGGCAAGTTTCCAGCAAGTCGTGGCACGGTGCTCGTGCTTGTATTCATGTGTCTTGCCATCATGATTGTTTCCCTTGTTGTGGTCATAGTTATACACCCATCGGATGATGGCGATTTGTGAGCCTTAGGGTTAGAGGTTAACGGACTCGGCGTTCTTTGTTTTCGTGCTGGGTTATGATGCCGGTGAGCGGCTGGCGTTGTTGCATCACCGAGCACCTATCTGAGGGTTTCTACTCATCCATTTTCTTCCCTTCGAACCAATACAGATACCCGGGTATTCAACTTCGGATTTACCTCTACCGGTCTGGTGTTCTCCCAAATCTTCTGGCATGCATGACCGTCACAGGCCGCCACGTCGGAAACTCATAATAGGCCGCGCGCCGTGAACCACGTACTGATGCCCATTGAGGTTGCACCAATGTCTGCAGCAAGCCAAAACACAACGGAATTAGCATAACGCATATATTTCCTCCTGAGCCTCGATTTGAAAGCTTCGATATCAAGAAGGTGGGGGAACTAATACGTACTATTACTTTCCCACCATAACAATTTGGCGGGGTAGCTTTGAGGATTTGGAGCTTCGGTTACTTCGACTAATTCTACCCATTAACTTCAACTTCTAAGCCTTTACAACCCACAGAACTGGAACTGCTGTACTCATTGAAAGCTTTCCCCCCTAGGTTCTGCAGTGCTTCACACAGTGCACATTCCCATAAATCCTTCCGAATGGCATCTGCCGAGCCTGTAGATGTCCCTTCCTTCGCCAAAATCCAGCTTTCCCTCCTCGACAATGAGCTCCAAAGCGAGATCTCCGAGACTAGTTCTCTCATATCAAACCACAGCCCAACAGCTTTGCAAAGAGCTGGCATGGCTCTTATAAATCTCACCATATCATCACAGAGGACCGGCCTGGGTGGGAAGACGGTCCTGGAGCTCAGTCCGGACAGCGCGACATCTTCGAGTGGCGATCTACCAGAACATGGCATCAGAACTGGTGACATTGTGCTCGTCGCAGAGCAGCCCGCGGGTAGTGCCAAGAAACGCGAGGTGAACGATCTTGAGAAGAAAGGAGCACGAGGAGTTGTCACCAAAGTCCACAAAGGCGCGATCAACGTCGCCCTCGATGAGGGGAAAGAGGAGGCAGCATTTGGGGGTCGAGCCTGGGCTGTCAAGCTTGCTGACGAAGTGACGTACAAAAGGTGCGATTCCAGTCTTACGTGGATTTACGCTCGATTATTGACTCTGTATAGAATGAACTACACAATGACGAAGCTCCAAAGTATGCCAGAGTCTGAGTACTCCAGCTTCATTCGTGTCCTTTTCGGCCTGTCGAGTCCAAGTCCAATCCCCAGGGATCTTGCTTCAGATACGGAGGTAGGGAAACTCGAGTGGTTCGATCCGACGCTCAATGATTCACAAAAAGACGCTATTCGCTTCGCACTCGCCTCGCGAGAGATTGCCTTGATACATGGACCACCAGGTGTGAGTAAAGTCGCACCGCAAGCTGTCCTGGACGTCACTAATTTGACCTAGACCGGCAAAACCCATACGCTTATCGAGCTCATCCTGCAATTGGTGAAGCAGGATAAGCGAGTACTAGTCTGTGGACCGTCAAATATATCCGTCGATAATATCGTTGAGCGCTTGTCTTCACACAAAGTACCCATTCTTAGACTTGGCCATCCCGCTCGGCTTTTGCCATCAGTGCTGAACCACTCTCTTGATGTCCTGTCCCAGACTTCTGAAGCTGGAGCCATCGTCAAAGATGTTCGTGCGGAGATGGATGCAAAACAAGCTTCTATCAAGAAGACGAAGAGTGGCAAGGAGCGTCGCGCGATCTACGCGGACCTCAAGGAGCTTCGGAAGGAGTTCCGCGAAAGAGAGAAGAAGTGCGTGAGCAACCTAATTGCCGGCAGCAAGGTCGTCCTAGCTACCCTTCATGGTTCTGGAGGGTTTCAACTCCGGCATGAGGAATTTGACGTTGTCATTATTGATGAAGCCAGTCAAGCTTTGGAGGCACAATGCTGGGTCCCCTTACTATCAGCAAAAAAGGCTGTGTGTGCAGGAGATCACTTGCAGCTACCTCCCACAATCAAATCTGTGAACTCGAAAGCTGCTAAGAAGGAGGGTCAAGGACCGTCACTCAAAGGACTGTCCTTGGAGGTGACGCTCTTTGATCGTCTCCTTGCCCTACATGGATCAAGTATCAAGAGGATGCTCACGACACAGTATCGGATGCACGAAAGGATCATGCGATTCCCATCCGATGAGCTTTATGAGTCAAAACTCATAGCAGCCGAGTCTGTAAAGGCAAGGCTACTGAAAGACCTGGATTACGAGGTGCTGGAGAACGAAGACACGAACGAACCTATCATATTCATTGACACACAGGGCGGAGACTTTCCTGAGAGGAACGATGACGATGAGGGGTTGGAACAGCCAAAGAAGATCAAGGCCAGCCTGTATGGGGAAAGCAAGTGCAACGACATGGAGGCGGCACTGGTCAAACAGCACGTGAAGCAGCTGACAGAATCCGGAGTTCACGCGCACGACATTGCAGTGGTGACTCCTTACAACGCACAAGTAAGTCCAGTGTTAGCGTCAGCCTCAGAACCAGAAGGTGAGACTAGGAGGCGGAGACTTATACGATCATGTTGTAGCTTGCGATCTTGGCTCCGCTGAAGGAGCTATTCCCCGGCATTGAGCTAGGCAGCGTCGACGGTTTCCAGGGACGCGAGAAAGAGGCCGTGATCGTCAGCCTCGTCAGAAGCAACACAGAAGGAGAGGTCGGGTTCTTGGGAGAAAAGAGGAGGCTAAATGGTAAGCATCATCGCGCAAGCCAACGGAATATCTGAAACCGGCCCGTAACTTACGCCACACACGATAGTCGCTATGACCCGCCCCAAGAGATCTCTCACAATCATCGGAGACTCAGACACCGTCAAGAGGTATGTGCGTTATCGACCCCAAGTTCATCTATTTGGGCCGAAGATTCAGTGGCCTGTGTGACAATAGCTGCTTGCAGAGTGGTGTGACTTCGGCTGAATGTTGGAACTCTTACATACTCCGCAAATAAGCTACTTGCTACAGGAGGGACCTGAGACGAACACCTCCGCAGAACACGATGCTGGAAAAGAAGATGAGAACTGACAGGAATGTTCGTTACGCAGGGGCAGCAAGTTCTTGAAACGGTGGATGGAATTCCTCGAGGAAAATGCCGACTTGCGGTATCCGGATAGCTCTGCCGTCTCTCCGTTGTCGTGAGCAAAGGTCAACTATCCTTGGGCATTTGCCCAGTGCGGACAAGGGATCCATCCGTTCATGACACGACAGGGAAAGGGACACTGCAGCGATCTGAAATCTTCCAAAGGCAAAACGTGCTCTGGTACTCCTTACAGCCCATCGCATCACAAATCAGACGAATGGAAATTTAACTGCAGTTGGCGTCCACTCGAGTCTGGGTACCCCGGCTGTTTCAGGTGACCCTTGGTGACAGTGGCACCCTTGATCCCTGCTCATGCGGATGAAGGACGCCACACAATGTGGTGACCTCCGAGGAAAGGCTTTATCATGGCGTACTCGTAGTGCTCCTGCTTCAATCTTTTACCACGTGTCGTATGAGGACTAAGGTCACGACACGCCGAAGATGGAAACTCCCATCGCGAGGATCGGTGACGAGCATTTTTACGGCGATGTTACACTTCCCGTGTCACAGCACTGTTCCCCGCTCTCTCGCAGTCCTTGAGAAAATTGGCCCCCGACTTTCCCATGATGCGAGATGGTGAGCGAGATGGTGAGCGAGATGGTGAGCGAGATGGTGAGCGAGATGGTGAGCGAGATGGTGATCGGTGCCAGATGTTTTGGAGTGTTCCAATGGGGATGTCGCTGAAGCAAGGCCCTCCGCGCGTGCGCGCACTCGCAAAAGGCTGGGAGGATCGCCCTCGGGCCGTGAACACAACATGGAGGTTTGGTGGTACGTGTGCGGGGATCCTCCCAAGGTCACAAGTTGGACCATGGCTCGGAGTTTGCTGTCAGACCAGGGCCATGGTTTGGCGACGACGGAGTATGGAGTAGGGAGTAGTTAGGTGTCAGTATCTGGGATCACCTTGGAAGCAATGCAGGGTGCTTTCACCAATAGTAAGCCGTACCTACAAGTATAAGCAAGCCCAATGCTTCGATTCAGGCTGGGCCGAGCCGCTGACGCTGGCAACCCGCATGATATGATCGTCACATATGGCTTTTACGGGCACGATGAAGGGTCAAACAATTCGCTGGCATGAAAAGGCGCAAGTGAGGAGGGTCATCGTGGCATTCATGCAATGCAGCCACTGTCCAATCGTTGGCCGACGCATAGCGTAAGCCTGGTTGGTACATTCGGTAATATGCCAGGTCAACAAGTATGCAAAGTAATCATAGTGGGCAAGTAACGTATCTTGATGTGTTTGCTTCACAACTCACTTGACTCTTTCAGATTATACTTTTCACCTTCACCCCCCCCTTCTTTTTGTGTCTGCTAGCCGACGCATGGTTTCGTTGCAAATGCTAATCAGGGAGCAGTCGAGGCCAGACCGCAGTGGCAGGTTCTCAACATTTAGCAGCAGCCTGGAATGGCTAGGTAAGTACAAGTAAATATATGTACCTACAGAGTATATTCCCAAGACCTACTACATCCATCTACAAAACTAGGGGCTGTGTAAATACGCCGCAGCTCTCAGCAGATACACCGCGGATTGTGGCGCAACAGCGAGCGTGTGGATAGATCTGACTCCAAGATCGCATCTACTATGTACAACGAATATGTACATATGTATGTTGTCGTTTCGCTCAAGACAGGCTCGTCGGGCGCGGAGTCACCTAGCCAACATAAGCCGAATACACGCGGTCGCTCCGGGGTGGATAAGTACCTAGTAGTTTAACTACTGTAACCAGACGCCACGAGCCGAAAACAGCAATAACAATCTGCTCACGAGCTTCCAGAACTTATACGTTGTAGTTACATTGACGAACAAAGTTAGCCTACACCAGTGTGTGGCGGTGAATGGCACTATGAAAGTTGAGGCCAATGATGTTTGCATTCCTGTAGAACCGCCACATCAGAGACTGCCACACTATAAGGATCGAGCATCGAGTCCCTGTTGAGGATGGGAGTTGATCATTTCTGGAACGCGAGTAATTCGTACGTCTGCTTTTGAATAAACGGCAGAATAACATCCTCAGCCCCCAGGAATAAAGCATCAACAACTATCGATCAGCTTTGTTGTGACGACCTCGCTCGCAGCTATGAAGCGTACTACTTTCACCAGCGCCATCGGGATCTACATCCCCCTGGCTTACGGAGCCAATCTACCCATAGCGTACGACAACAGGTTGCCCGAGGGGGTTCTGACCTGAACCGGAACCGTCGCCAAAGGTGGCCAGGATATTACCCTCAATGGGACGATTGACTCCATCTACGAAGAAATCAAGAAGCTGAACCCGAACTTCGACACAGAGATGGGCGACGACGAAGACAAGGAAATCGACGAAAGCGCCAAAAGCGAGAAGCGATCCGATGATGTATTGGATAAAGCGAAGCTGAAATGGGGCAAATCGGTCAAGGGAGTGATGGACAAATTTCTCGGAGAACCACCAAAACCAACAGGCAAACCAGTTGATGCCATCAACTGGGGAAGCATCGAATGCGGCCGGGGGACATTCACGACTGAGCAACCATCACATCAGGGTGTCAAGGAGGTAGCGGACAAGCTCCGGCGGGTTGGCGGCATGTGCGCCATCAATGATGAAAAGTACGGCTGCTCCAACGTAGGCTGCTCATCTGGCGCATCTGTGCTGGTCTGCATGCCCAATGGCCACAGGAGCATGCAGGTGCAGTGCTCGCATATTGCGGACAACGTGGAAGGGCTTATAGAGAAATGCTCCGACTGGGACCGCGGCATCATCGGCAAGTCCAAGTATGTTGTGGGCGGGAAGATTCAGTCGTTTGATGGCAACTGGTTTGTGACTGTGCTTAATGGATGGTGTTGAAATCCAAGCAAGCAAGCAAGCAAGAAAACAAAACAAGCAAAGCAATGACCCCTCCAGAAGACGAAAGACGCTGATCAACGCAGACGGAGAAGAGAAAACGAGGTGGTCGTGGTTGGGGAGAAGAGAATGTCCTTGTACATGTATATGAGTTCATACATTGGTACCAGGCAACAGCCCTGCCTACCGTACCTACTTGTGAATATATTACGACGGAGTATATGTATTGATTATGTTGAAATCCTCAATGACTTGGTGCCTTATGTAAGCCAAGTTGCTCGCTTCCCTCCAACACTGAGAGGAGACAGACACCCGCATAACCACTCTTGACCAGTCACGGAGCTTGCCTTCGCCAAACCGGAGGGGGGAAGACACCCGCCACCCTTTCGCATCGCAGATGTCATTATGGTGCCTAATGAATTTGCATCCAGACCCAGTGGAGAAACACTGCCGTCTACTGAGTGCCTTCAGATCGGATCTTCTGACGGAGATTGGCGGCTCTACCCTTTTGTTTGGGCCATGTGGGCATGATAAGGTGTGGTCTCGAAATTGCACCAGCCTGGCTGCATCATGCAGGAGAAAAGCTGCAGAAACCAGAGACCAGTCTAGCGTAGACAGCCATCGGATGAATACCGAACCAGTGTCTGAGGCTATCTATGCGTGGTAGCAGTATGCTCTGTCAGGAGGTTTCGCGTCGCTCGCTCACTTCTCTCTGACAGGACAGGACAGGCACACACGAGCTGCACGAGCTGCACGCCCCCCCCTTCTCCACTCGCTCACCACCACCACCGGACACCCTGCATTGCTTCTGAAGCAGGGTTTCGTTCGACCTCTTGTCCAACAGCCAGTCTGGTCCTCGTTGCGAGTCGCCGGTTTCCTGGACCCCTCCCCCCCATGTTTGGCAGGCAAGAGGAGTTAACCAGATGGACCTGGCTGAGATGCTCTGCCATGTGCCCTCTCTTTGGCTCCCCACAGTCCTTACATCCCCTTGCCTGCACCGCCTCTCGTCCTGTGTTTGGACAGCCAGAAAGGCATGAACCCTGGTCCGAGCCATAGTTTAGAACTTGGAAGGGGTGGTGTTCACATCTTGGTTTACATATGCTCGGAGCCCCCTTCGCCCATGATTGTGTGATTTCTTTGTCTCTTCTTTCCTCTGCCTCGCTCTCTTTCTGTTGGTCTATTGCCCTGCTTCAATCTGCGCGGCGAGCCCGCCGCACAGGACGGGTATCCTTTTGTTCCTGTCCTTTCTTTTCGTTAGTTGAGGTGGTTCTTTGATCTCGATTTCTAAACCTCCTAGAAGAGATAGGCGAGCGAGCGAGGTGCTGCTGGTCACTTACACCTTCTACCTCCAAGTACACCACGAGAGCTGCCTCGCTGCGCTGTGAACCAGACGTTGGATTGAGGTCTTCAGAGCGAACCTGGCTGGCCTACGGACGACTCTCTCTTTCCCCCACGCAGCTCGCTTCACACGCCCCCTAGACATGTCTCATGCCTTGATACCGTTGCCCAATTCCTCGCTACCCTGGCTTCCGACCTCTGCTTCGCTCCAGTTGCTGTCCATTCGCTTCTGAACGATTCAGCCCCGCGCCCAGCATCTACGCAGCTCCAGATAATCTGATGAAGAGACCGTGGAGGTCGGCGTCAGCTGCGCGCCCAGCATCCGCAGTCAGCACCAATGGCAGCGCTCGCTTGAGTAAACCGTCTGGCCAGACGGTTCGTGGCCGAATATCAAATCCCATTCCCATCAGCAAGGAGGATGATGAATTTCCCATGCGCCAGCCCGGCACCGGTATTGCTTCGGCTCCGGGAGACGAGCCTAGAGAGACGCCAGACAAGCCTGATCAGGACCAGGCTGCCGAAGAGGAAGAATTCCCAATTCGTCGAACCCCCACCGAAGCCCAGCCTCAAGCATCAGAGGAGCCTGCAGTGGTGTTCCACAAAGAGACTACGCCTGAGCCCCGGACGACGCCTGTGCAGGCAAGGCAGTCAGATCACAGAACGAATCCTTCCAGCACGTTGCGCCAGTCAATGATAAGCTCCGACACGGCGCGTACGAAGAGCAGCAAAGGGCAACACGAGAAGAAGAAGTCGGGGCTTCGCGGTGCTCTCGGGAAACTCTTTGGGCGCAAAAAGAAGACAGACAGCGTACTCATCAGCGAGCATTCTGTCGCGCCAGCTGCACAATCAGGACATCATCAAAGCGTAAGTGTGGAAAAGGGTCTGGCCGGAGAATAACCCTCAAGTTTACTGACATATCGCGAAATCAGGATCCTTCTGCCTTAAGGAGAAGCTCGAGCAAGCATGACCCTTCAGCCCGGTCTGCATCAGTGCCCATAAGCCAGTACGACCGAGCGTTGAGGTCACATTCTGTCGGCCCTGACGATGTGCTCGCTGTTGACGGTGTGCGCAACTCTCTGGCTGCTGAAGGCAACTTGCTTCGGAGGCGACCAGGCGCAGCCAGCACGCACCTTGTTGGTGTACGACCAACTAGAGACAGTGACTGGGGAGGCCTAACCCCACGACCGGCAAGCACTCATGGTACACGGAGCATCAATCAGGACACTGTGGGAGTAGACCCTGCAGAGATTGGCCGTGCCATTACAAGCGACGTCTCGGGCTTGAAACGACGGTCGCGCAGTCTTTCGTTCCTGGCAAATGTGCCACCCGACGAGGATGGTGGGCAGAGGCGGAGCACTGAGCTTCGATACTGGAGGGAAAGCTATGAGCCGAACTTTATGTCGCCCATATCATCAAATGCTGAAGATGCCGAGGCAGCGCCCATGTCACTGGAACTACCACGCATGACCGAGGAGGCTTCCCCAGAGACACCGCCTCAGCCTTTCCAATTTGGAGACCTAGCCACGATGAATGAACTTGCGGGAATGCGGATTACGGACGCGGTCAGCATGGACAGCCGCATCGGAAGCCTGGAGGCACGCGTTCGCCGCCTGGAGAATGTCGTCACACAGCTTTGCGATGCAGTCCCCAACTTCAAGCCTCGTGTTGATGCACCAACTCGTGCACCGCCTGCTCCTCCGCCAGACGAGACGGCGAGCGGCTACACGCTCAGCATCGCACCACTCAAGACGTCAGCGTATCCAGCCAGTGGTCGGGAAATGAGGACTTCAACCCGGCCCAGCACGCAACAATCGCAAATGTCCAAGTCTTCCTTCGGGGATGCCCACACCTTCGTGGACTCGATGCCTCATAGATCGATCGGGCAACAAATGACCTCAAGCGGCACAAAGGACCGGCCAATTTCAACTGCTACGATTCGTGGGGCCGCAAGCCTGCCGTCATTGATCAAGGATGGGCAGAAACCATTCACCATCGACCACTATACGACTCTTATGGCCCTCATCGATACTGAACGCTCTGCACGACAGGCCCTCGAGGCCCAAGTCAAAACCATGAATCATCAGATGGCCATCATGTCCAAGACCGTCCGTAAACGCAACGGCCGCACGAATTCAACGGCCAGTGGCATACAGACCTCAGCCTTCGACATGGATGAAGACGAAGAGGATGAGCTGAATGCTGCTCTGGCTCGTCAACGAACTCCTGGCACCACCCGTGCGACAGCCGATGGTGGTGGCGGTGCGACCGCTGACGACGACGAGTCTGAGGAACCCTTCTCAACGCCACACGAGGAGGGAAAGACGTTGGATGAGCAGCTCAAGTTCGAGGAAGACAGAAAGGCATCTGCCAGGACCCTCTCCCTCTCTCGCCTGACTCTGGGAGCTGCACCATGATGGAACTACCAGCCATCAGTCAAGCCTTCAAAAGTCCGCAACGGCCTCCTACCCCCCTTTTCCGTCGCCATCAATCACTGTTTTGCTGGCCAATCTTTCCCACGCATTTACAACCTGTATAATTATACCCTCTATTTAGCAAAGGCCATGGAATTCTTCGTTCACGGAACCCTCCCCCTCCCCTGCAATCTCTGAGCTAGCTGGTCATCCTTTCTTTGCCCATTTCCCTCCCCATTCTTTTTCTCTCTATCGCTTTTCTTACGACCTGGGCTGCGCACCATCTTTGTCATCGTTTTCTTGTTTTTTCCCTCTCCCGCGGTTCTTTCTCCTTAGGCGCTGGGACAATCGAAAAGTCGGTAGGTAGCCCGTCTCTTCACCTCTTTCGTGAAACTGGGAGTGGATCATCATTTTCAGGCTGGCCGTACTGGGGAGCCGACTCGCACAGATTTAGTCTTGAAGCATCTTTTTGTTTATCCGTTGTTTGTTGCTGCCTTTTATCATGATGTTCTCAAGCGCGGGTACCTTGGTAATACCAATAAAAAAACAACATTGAGTATGACCACCAAATGATTGACGTTGACTTGGTTGTTTGGTACGTGAATGATGAGCACGCATGCATAGTAATACTAGATTTCGAGAAAAAGAGGACTTGCTTGAGAACGGTAGGTCTATCTTGGTAAGATACGCTTTGAGCTTCTTGAAGCCGTGCTGATTAGAGAGAGTATGTACGTCAGGCGCCCTCTTTGAGGTCGTCGCCCCGTCTATGTAGTGGAATGATGCGCCTTCAAGCCAGAAATGCCGGAAAGAAAAACACCTGATCTATGCGTTCTATATGACCCGGCAGCCAGGCTTAATCTCTACTCCGATCATCTTTGATACCCCAGCTGCCCACCAATGCCATTGACTTCTCATCACCCGGAGCCAGTCTTGAGTCCTGGAGTGTATCAGCCAGACATCTCCAAGGGTCCCTCCCACCACCCCACTTCAGGAGGTTCTGCTTCAGCCTCTCGCCGTTCTCCCTATCGATTGCTGCGCCGTGCTCGCCGGCCCCAAAGACCACCCTCCAGACACGCTCGGCCAGCACGCGGTCGAAGAGGTAGCTGTAGTAGGTACTGCCGTAGCTGTGGAGATGGCTGAAGAAACCCTGCCAGCACGTACCGGGAGGGTCTCGAGGTCCGTGAGAAAACCGCTTCTGAATGTTGTGAAATATGGCTGTCGAGTCGAAGCCCGCCTCAGCGACTTCGGGGCTGTGGTACGCTTGATCAACCATGGCGAGAAGGATTTGCTGCTCAGTATCCATGCCCTCGAAGCGCTTCGATACACGGATGCGCTCCGTCACGAGCTCGTAGGGGAGCGGCTTGTCGGTCTTCCAATGGCGAGCGAAGAGGGATAAAACGGTGGAGTCTGCGGCAAAATGCTCCATGAGCGTGGACGGAAGCTCAGCGAAGTCGGTAGCACAGCGTGTGCCGGAGACGTTCTGGAAGGATGTCCGGGCCAGGATGGAGTGGATGGCGTGACCCATCTCGTGGAAGAGAGTTTCAACAGAGTAGTAGGACAAGAATGCTGGTTCGCGGGTGTTCTCGTTCTTGGGGAAATCGCAGACCAGAGCAATAGTAGGTAGCTGCTTGACGATGCCGAGGCGCGATGATGTCTCCATGCCATCATTGGCGGCTTGCTCAGGCCCGTCGAATTCAGGCATGCCAGGGCCGCCCATTTCTGAGCCTACTTCTTCAATCTCACTAGCCATGATCTCCCGAGAGCAGCGGACGGTAAAGTGTGCTGGGTTGGGTGACTTCTGAGGCCGGTAGAAGAGATCGCAGTAGAGAACCGCGACCTGCTCGCCGTCATCGGACATGACGTCGAGCCTTTTCACGTCAGGATGCCAGGTCTCTCCTGGGAGGGTCTCGCGAGGGACAAAGCGGATGCCATACAAGCGATCAAACAGTCGGGAGAGACCCTGCATAACGGTGCCAACAGAGAAGTAGGCTGCTAGTTGATCATCTTGCCGAACTCTAGATCTCAGGTCGGCTCGAATCTTCTCCATGTAGAAGTCGCGATCCCATGCTTGTAGCTCAGCATCTGGGATGGCAAGTCTCTCCCGTTTCTTCTCGGTAAGCTCTCGCAGTTCCTCCTGTATGATGGGCGCATTATGCTCCCTCAGGGCAAGCAGGAACTGCATGGCAGAAGCAGGTGTCTTTGCCATCATGCGGTCCTTGAGAGCCATATGGCCATGGCTCTCGAAGCCGGCAAGTTTTGCCAGTTCTGAGCGGAGCTTGAGCATGTTCTCCAGATACATGATGGTCTCGCGCGAAGCTGTCCTCTGTCCGAGATAGATCTCCTTCCGCGTTTCCTCGTCGTAGACACTCTGGAGAGCAGCGGCGGCTTCGGTGCCCATGGTCGGGATAGAGATGTACTCACGGACCTTGAGAGTGGCGGCAAGGCTTGGGTATAGGCCATAAAATCTATGGGCCGGCAGTCTGATCTCCTTGCGCTGGGGTTCCATGCCCTGCACGAAAGCTGATCCTATCTCGCTGATGCGGGATGAGAGGTGGACAAATCGGTTGCGCGACTCCTTGGGCAGATTGACGGCCGACTTCATGAAGTCCATCTTGAGAAGATCGGCCACAATCCTCTCCTCCTCGGTCCACGCAGCCGTCACTTCTGGAAGCGACAAGGCCTTGCCCAATTGGTCATTCAGTCCCGTCATGGTGTTCAGTTCGTTCATGTACTGGTAGACCATAGCCCAGGCCTCGGCAGCGGCATGCTGGAATTGCAAATCAGGGTGCGTCATACGCACAAAGTCGGACAGGTCGAGGACACGACACAGAAGGTCGGAGAGGCGGTCGAGGTTCCGAACGATGCCTTGATATTCGGCTGTCGTCGATGCTGAGAGAACTCTTCGGACTATGCGTGTCGCTCGCTCCAGGTTCTTCTGCGCGAAGATGAGGAAGCCATTCGGGCTGGTAAGGTAGCGATTCTTGAAGAGACCAGCATTGCTCTTCTTCAGGCTGAACTTTGGAAACGACCGGCCGGCCGGCGCATCGAAGAGGTCGCGCAAGACTGCGTCATCGTGCCGAGGGCTTTTGGCGTGGTCGAGTGGGAATCTGGAGTGGTCGAATCGAGGTGTTTCGTTGGCTGCCGTCTGCAGGGTCCGTCGGAAGTACTGGCGGGAAGAAGAGCCACTCACGCGACGGAGGACGCACTGGGTGCAAATCCATAGTCGTCGGGGGTTGCCAGAGGAGAGCATCGTGACCAGTGGAAGGTCGTCGCGTGAGTCGTCTGTATCGGACGACGAGAGGAGCGTCTTGGCATTGGCAGGCTGGAATCGGGCGAAGAGGGTTCACCAAGGGAAGGGAAGCACCGAGAATACAGACAGTGATCACTTGTCCAGCATGGAGGTGAGGACAGATCAGAGACTTCGGTTCACCATCGTGACTACTAAGGTTGAGATGCATCAGTCGGGAGGCAAAAAAGACAACGACGACGCAAAAGCATCCACTAAATTACTGACTGCCTAAGTTG
This sequence comes from Sarocladium brachiariae, assembly GCA_008271525.1. Classification (NCBI taxonomy): domain Eukaryota; kingdom Fungi; phylum Ascomycota; class Sordariomycetes; order Hypocreales; family Sarocladiaceae; genus Sarocladium; species Sarocladium brachiariae. The sequence goes on from RQPE01000001.1 coordinate 3,625,020, forward strand.
TCGTTCTCAGGGACCACTGGCCACTAAAGATACCTACTAGTACAGTGCCACCCACTCTACTGGAGGGCTTCGGTACGGCCTGCAGGCTAATCGATCCCTGCCAGGGTTACGCCAATCTGAGGTCCAGCAGCCGGCCTCTGCTGAAGGTCCTGGATATGAACTTGAAGATTGATAAAGCAAGCGCTGTAAATATACCGAAGCAGCGCCTGGCGACACCGTGACACTGTAATGAGTCGGAAACTGCCCGCTTCAGTGGGCATCTACGACTGATAAGAGGGGAACCTCGTCGCCTGATTCGCCTCACCTCCTTTGTCCATCTCACCCGTCTCAGCCTGGCCTCGTCGGCAATCGTGGATCTCCTTTGGATCATTCAGCCGAACCTTGTATTATTCCCAGGCCATTCAAGTCAAAGTTATATGAAAACTGCAGTAAATTTGGATTCACTCGCATCGTACCTTAGTCTATGGGCTCCACTTTAGCCGAGCGCCGTATGGGGCGCACCATGTGAGTTTGTTCACGACAAAAGGAGTCCTCTCGTGTAGAATGCTTAAATCTTCCATCACTATCTCACCGGAGACGCCGACTGCCAAACTTGCTGGAATCTATGGCCCACGGGTAGTTTGAAGCAAGTGCGTTGAAGCAACTGTCATTAGTAGATTCATTCGTCGCTTGGTAAGCCCTCAAAGACCCAGCCCTACATACCGGTAGTACCTAGTTCTTTGCCTAAAAGATACCGTGAGTATGAGATTCAACGTGTGTCTAATACTACTCCGTATATGTAGGTAGCAACTAATACTCCATCCACCTACTTACCTGTACCTTGCGTGTACTAGCACCGACTTGATCTTGGAGGCTTCGGCTCGCTTATTGTGGATCCGGAGCTTGTGTCTTGCGATGCACGTGGGCTGTGTTATCCAGGATCGCCTGCTATACCTACTACAACATGCCTTTTACCCAGAGTTGTTCTGGGGCATTACTAGGTACATGTATGCGACTCAATCCTAGATGATTCGTGGCGTTGCATTGGCTCGCTATAAGGTAGTCAGTGGTCAAAGCATTCATCTGCCCAACATTGGCTGGCTTGCTGGTCTGCTAACTAACAGCGATTCCCGTATAAGAGTGTATGCTATGCTATGATCAGTGCGCCTCGTTCTCTTTCACTTTCAACTCTTCCCATTGCCCAAAGTCTTTTTGAACTGAAGCAAACCGGCCCTTGACCATGGATAGCAGGAAGAAAGAAGAAAACACATCAAGTGCACTTCCAGAGAGTCAAGACGCCTACACAGAAACCACCTTCAACTACACAGAAACCACCTTCAAGCCTTCGTTCCATGTCACAGCGCCGACTGGATGGCTGAACGACCCCTGTGGTCCCGGATATGATCACATCACGCGACTTTACCATATCTTTTCCCAATGGAATCCTCACGGGAACGTCTGGGGCAATATGTCCTGGGGACATGCCACATCCTCTGACCTTGTCTCCTGGGAGGTTTCCTCACAGCCGGTTCTGGAACCTTCAGCAGACTACGACTACAAAGGGATCTTCACAGGCTGTCTCCATCCCTCGGATATCCATGGGAATCCTGGAAGACTGGCTATTGTTTACACGTCAGTGTCACACCTGCCGATCCATTATACGCTGCCATATGTCGTGGGAAGCGAGACACTTAGTCTTGCGGTCTCTTCAGACGGCGGAAAGACGTGGCAACGAGCCGAGAGCAACCCAATCCTTCCTGGGCCGCCCTCCGATCTTTCTGTCACTGGTTGGAGGGATCCGACTCTCTGTCTGTGGAATCCTCGGGGCAAGGAGAACAGCGGCGTGGGGTCCTCGAACCTCTACGGTGTGATATCCGGGGGGATCGCCAGCAAGACACCAACAGCCTTCCTCTACGCCATTGATCCCACGAACCTCCAAAAGTGGGAATACGCCGGCCCTTTGGTGGACGTCGGCCTGAACTTCTACCCATCTCACTGGTCTGGCGACTTTGGCGTCAATTGGGAGGTGGCGAATTTGATGACATTGGCCAATGATGCCGGAGATCGTCGGGACTTCGTCATCACGAAGGTTGAAGGTGCACTCCTCCCGGAAAAGTCGAGCTTCGCGCCAGACGCTGCGCGACGACGCCGTAGCCTTCGATACCAACAATGGATGTCCATTCGAGCCTCGCCTGATCGCTGTGCTGTCGACGAACCACTGGCAACATATGCCTTCGCAGGCATACTTGACCACGGTTGCTTTCTAGCCGCACACTCATTTTGGGATCCAATCACGTCGAGGCATATCGTATACGGTTGGATCACCGAGGAGGATCTCTCGGATGACTGTCGTAATCGCCAGGGATGGAGTTCTCTCATATCTCTCCCTCGAGTAGTGCGACTGATGACTCTGCACAATGTCAAAAGGGCACGCAGGACACCACTACAATCCATCACTTCGCTTGAGGTAATAGAGGACCCCTCTGAACAGACGTACACTGTTCAAACTCTCGGTATGAGCCCTGACCCATCTGAGCAAGCCATCGAGAGGAGCAGATACCTAATCCGGAACCCCCCCCCCCCAAAGGAGGCCTTCACTAAGCATCAGAACCTTGTATTTTGACTTCACAAGCCTATGATTTGATGTGGGCGCATTCTTATGCCCTTTTCGGTTTCATCCCTGCCTTTGGCTGCTTCCAGGCAGGTACTGCAAGCCTGATTGTGTTCCAACTTCCAACAAGGCGTAATGCAAAGGGGAAGGCCAAGGCTATAGAAGGTATGAATGGAGGTTCACCCATGTGCCGCCTCCAGTTAAGGCTCCCTTGAACTTATTGCCCCCGGGACAGGACGGGGATGAGAGCGGACTGCCACAGTGTGACCTGCGGCTGGCCGTCTTACATAGGATCCTGCTCCAATTTGTGATCCGAAGTACAATGTGTCTATTCAACCCCTTCCTTGAATGCTCCGAAGGGATACATGCCTTTAAATTGAAGATTGTAGTTTTATATACCATCATATATAATCGAGTAATCGAAGGAGCGCTATAACCCCCGAAAGCGGGCTTTATGAGCCTCTTGGCGTTGTACGGATTCTCTCTGACTGTTATCACCTTGAAGAAGAGATAATTCCATGTAAGCCCCGCCAGCAACGAACGCCTTTGCCTACTTGGGGATTCGTATTCTACCATGTGTCCATGCGCAGGTTAGTCCGTCGGATTTCAGCCTCGATAAGGTTACTTGTGGAAGTTATCAAGGATGCTTGTCCTATGAATTATACATTAGTATGTTATAGATCTGAATTCACGTTCTCATCAACTTACTCATGATAATAACGTGACTCGCGAAGCCCCGGTACAATATATATATCACCACCAGCAGTCCAGCTGAGATCATCAACCGACCCTCGGTAAGACCGACACTCGTCTTTGCACTGGGAACCCTGCCCTTTTATGCTAAAGGCGCATTAGTATAGATAGATGCCAGGTGATTCACAAGTAGGCCGTCAGTGTATTTACCTGCAGACTTTCCACCGCCGCGGGGCGCTGATGTCTAATTCGCCTAAACTCATCAACGAACCCAAGGATCTGTTGTAGTCCTTTAGAAGATAGTTGTTGAACGGCCCTAACGCAAAAGCTATATTAGTATGATTCTCGATATGAGTAAGATGGTAACTGTGGGAGACTTACACTGCACGTCACTTCTCAGGGAGAGATCTATGCACTTGCCGCTATATTTAGTTCCTGTGCAGATCCTGACTCCCGCAATATCATCCGGGACTTTGGGGAGGCCATTTTCCCATAAGTCGACATAGCGTCTAGGGGAGAATTCAAGACGAAACCCTGGATCAAGTTGAACGTCATTCCGCAGACTATTTATAGCAGCGGACTGTACTTCGCGACATACTTTATCACGTCTTTCCCTATATCTACTGTTAATATTCTCAGTATAGCAATACCTTGGGTCCGCAACTTACCCGCAGATTGTCCACTCGTAGTTTATATCATGAGGCCACCACGAGTAGTCGGTATCGAGACTTAACTTAACAGACGCTTCGCTTGTACTTAGCGATTTGATTCGGTGCAAATGGAAAGGAATGGGAGGGAATGGAAGGGTAGGGAAAGTATTGCAAGGGGGACTTACTCCATTTTTCATTACCTGTTGGTCCTTCAACAAACTGGCAAGGCTGGGCTGGTGACGTGATAGGGCAGATCCAGCCAGCAGGCCTGTAGGGGGGGGGAGGCCTAGGCGGGGGGGCAGGCGGCCGATAGTCATTCAATCCCATATATCCATTGGTGAACGCCTTATCGTCTACAGGAGCAGCTGCGATGAAAGAAGTAAAGAAGAGAGCAGGAAGGTACTTCATATTTTATGATTCTTGAGCTTATCGGAATTCGTTTCTAGTAGGAGAGATAGGTGAGTTATGGATGATATGAAAGTGTGGAACTTGGTCGTATTGAATACTATTGCATATGGTGAATAAGTCCCGAAGACCTTGTTCGCCGTTATTAACTTTAATAAATCTCGACTTCTAGATTCATGAATATGCATGCATATTTGACTTTAATAGGGGTCTAATAGCGCGTTCTGTTCATTCCTGGAAGTCATTAGGGTTTGGGTTACCTTATAGGCTCACCGTTCCCAGACTATAAACTACAGATGTATGCTACCGAAATAAGAAGTCTACGAACCAAGTTCCAACCTAACGGCTGCAAACAGCTACAAGTCGAAAAGACTGGGCTGGCTTGGGGGCGAGCTTAGTTGTTGTTACGGTCATCCTGCACCCAAGGCAAACCGGCCGTAGCGGCAGTTCTAGCCTTTAGCAGCGACCAGGAGACTTTGTCGTTAAGCTGAACTACGGTACTTCAAAGCCAACTACTCTTAAGGTGGTGCAGCTGAAAGCGTAATCCAATTATCGTGGGGCTACGGGGTGGCACGAGTAACCGTTGTGGTAAATTTGAATTTACTATAGCGAGGCCTGGATCCACGCCTCTCAGGCCTTCGGCGTGGGTGTGACGAGCAGCGTGCTCATGAGTCGCAACCGCCTCCAGAATTGTCTGCCTCGCCCAGTCACTACATCGAGATGAATCAAAATACATGGGAGCTCGTTGCCGAATTTGCAGTTAGCCAATCATGCAAACGCGTCGGCATTGAAGTTGCCCATGACAGAGGTAAGTAAAAGCATCTGATCTTCCACCCCCGTCAACTTCCTCAACTCACCACTGAAAATTACAGGCTTCAACCACCGCACCACACTTGCATGGCACCCTGGCGAGGAGACCTTCACCATTCATCGACCGCCTGCTCAAGACGAGCACACTAACACCGGATTCGAGTCCGCGCCACACACCTTGTTCACACTGTGGACTGGGCCAGACAAGGAATCCGAGGAACACCTCAAAGTTCATGCTATCTTTGACCAGAGCGTTCTGGAGGTGTTTGTAAATGAACGTACCGTGATTTCCACCAGGGTGTATCACCCCGATGGGAAGTGTTTCGGCTTTCGGTTCTTCGCTGAGGAAGATGACGAACAACGGGATGGAAACCAGGGAACGACGCTGATTCGGGCGAGTGCATGGGATGATCTTGGGAAACATGTTTGAGGTCTCACGATCAAATCATACAGGCTATAGAGCATTATGTAGTCTATCGCTCTGGGCACTTTCCCCCTCGTAATTGTGAAATGAAGTTGTGCTGGCTTGTGTACTGCTGTGGCTTGCGAGGCCCCTGACCTGTTAGGTTGGGTTGATGGGGTCTCAAGATGTAAATACATGTAAGTTCTTCTAACCATATTGCAAGATCTTATTCGGTACGGAGCCATCAAACTTGGAGAATTTTGAGGCTTCTCAAGATGATTGCCAAAATTCCTGAACAATCTGTCAAGGAGTAATGAAAACTTCCTTTTTTGAGAATTTTTCTTTTGTTCTCCCGGGTGCACTGCGTGAACAACTTACCTCTGAAGCCGAGCACTAATAACAGGCTTCAGGGGATCCAACCCGTACAAGCCGCTTTAAGGATTTTCCGACCACCGAGACCTATCCCCGGCCAGGATTTCGGTGATGGCATAGCCGTCAAGCTTTCCCGCGTGATCGTCCGACCTCCGACGACAGTGTTCCCCAGTCCAATTTGTCTTCGTCTCAAGGGGCCAATTGCAGAAATCATGGCGGCAAGATTGAATCTGCTGCGGCATCAGGTGAGTTCTTTCACCAGTTCGTTTTTTCAGCATGAACGCCTTTCGTTCCCGGCCGTCGGCTAACAGATGAAATCAAGCGCGCGCTGGCCGTCGTGGCTTTGGGTGCTGTCGCCTTTACACCCTCACAGGTCTATGCCGAATCAGACTCTGCTCCAGTAAAGGTAGCTAACTATCCATCTTTTTAATCATCAGACGCCTGCCCCGGGAGATTATGCTGATAACAAAATACAGAGGAAACCAATCTACGATGACGACGTTGTCGAGACTCCATCGGAAAAGCCCGCAGCGACCTCTCTCCAGCAGCTGATCCCCAGCAACCCCTTCACCGAGTCCTCATCATCCGCCGGCGAGAGCAAGCCCCGTGGCCCGACCCCGACCGACCGCCTTGCCGCCCAGATCGGCAAGGCCCGCTTGTTCCTCTATCGCCAGGCCGTGCAGGCCGAGGACGCCGTCAACCGAACTGTGGACTGCGCCTTCAACCTCGAAGACTCGTTCACTCGCACAATCACCTCGCTCGCCCCTCCCCGCGAGTCTCACGAGAAGCTGATGCCCGGCACCATCTACGTCCTGGTGGCCTCCATGGCTGGAAGCATCATCTCTCGCAACCGCAACATCCTTCTTCGCGCTGCTACCCCTCTCGCTCTCGGTATCGGTGCCGGCTGGGTCGTCCTCCCCATCACGATGAGGAACATCTCCGACCTGGCGTGGAAGTACGAGCAGAAGGTCCCTGCCATCGCGGAAACACACACGAAGATCAGCGAGGCTCTGAGGCAAGGTGCAAGCTTTGCAAAGGTTCATGGCGAGGTCGGTGCGAGGCTTGTGGAGGAGAAGGTGACGGATGTGAGGGAGACGGTCGAGAACTGGGTGAAGCAAGGAAAATAGAGGATGTGATGTTATTCAGAAGAAAAAAGACTGGGGATTGTAACAATACACCATAGAGAGAGTCATGACGCAGGTTCATTTGTTTAAACGCGATTTGAATAAAATCGAGTTGCGATTCTGAAGCTGTGTGTGTGTGTATGAGAGAGAGAGAGAGAGAAGAGAGAGAGAGAGAGAGGGAGCATTTATGAATCTGTGACGGATTGTTATTGCCGAATTGTGGCTGGCTTCTTTTTCATTACCACCCTTGATAATGCTGTTTACTGAATCCCGAACTCCTATGTCATGCATATGCTTGGCTTAAGTCGGCTGATGCTAGCCTTCCTCTGACTATCCTCTATATTGACAAGTTGTCAGGAAGAGCCATCAATTCGAGAGTGCAACAGGTGCGCTCTCTGTCTTGGAGCTGGTGGCTGCAGAAACCCCTCTCTCTGAGAGACTTTTCTTATGTTGCTTCTTCTCCTGCCTCTCGTTCCCACTTTGTCCGCCTGCGGCATGTGCACTTGCATTCTTGGCCTTGCACATGTCCTTCTTGCTGACAAAGCCATCGAGACCGAGGCGAATATCAAGCTCGATGGCTCGTTGAACGTGATGAGGAAATTCCAGAGCAGTGCAGACATCTTTATAGCCTTTGGATCGAGTTACTAGCTGGTAAGAACGGTCCTTGCCTGGGATCATCTGCGATAGGAGATACTTTGTGTTCGACCAACGATTGTCCACCTCCATGGAGAGGTCAAGGTATTGGTCAACGACAGCCCGCCATGGAAGCAGTCCACCCTTCTCAGTTGTCTGAAAACAACTCGAGTTCTTCTCGGCCGCGGTGGCTATCATCGCACCGTCCGCGCCGAACTCCTCGGCAAGTTGCAGTCCTTCCTCTCGATTCACTACGTCTCCGTTCATCAGGCATGCTACACCTGCTTCGTGGCAAACGTTGGCAATCATTCGGAGCTGGCTTCTGATTGCGCGCTCTCGTGGGCGCATCGGTGTTGTGCGACAGTGGATGGTCAAGCCTGTGATACCCGTGGCGCAAAGTCGGCGCACCAAGGCCTCGGTCTCCTCGGCCGTTTCAAGGAGACGGATCTTGACGCTGATGCCGATCTCGAACTCCGGTGTGATATTCTTCACCAAAGCCTCCAAGATAGCACATAGTTTGTCCGGGGTCCGGAGAAGCGCAGCGCCCATCCCGCCCGACGTGCTGAAAGGCTTCGGACAGCCTGCGTTCACATCGATGCCGGACACGTCCGCTGCGACGAGTCTGGCTGCTTCAACTGCACGTTCAGGATCAGATGTGCCGATCTGAAATATATGCCTGCCGGCTTCTCTGGTCGGATGCAGTCGATAGATAATGCTAGTTTCTGCGTCCTGGCCCTCTTTCTGGGGGCGGGAGGATGGACGAGTCCATTCGATCGTCTTGGTGTCTTGGTTTATCCGGCGGGTCGTTCCGATCATGGATTTATCCACAGTCTCAGGTCCTGGATGTAGTAGCTCTGCATCAGCAACGGAGGTCTTCAATTATACGTCGACGGTAAACCTACCCCATACAAGGTCTGCACCATAGTGGAGGGCCAACAAGCGTGACGGCAGCTCGCCTGAGCGCACCATGGGGGCTAGGACAACCTTGCCGCGATAATCTACCCCGCGACGAGGGATGGGAACTTGCTTCATCTCGGCGGCCATGGTCCTTCTGAGTAGGGAAGACAGCATGCCGGCAGTTGGTGGCGGTGTCACATGGCTGGACTTGAAGAAGATGATCTCGAGTCAGTGGCGCGATGGAAGGCCTTAATTATTGGAGGCGGTACGGAGTACTAAGAAAGAAATTCAACTATCGATAAGAAGATGTGGCGTTTGAGGGTCAGGGTTATCGACGGCGTCCCGCTTCCCGCATGGATCTGTATTGTGGTCTTGGCGCAATGCCATCTACAACGATGGTATGGGGGGCATTCATGCGTTTGGTTTGTAGTAATTTGTGATTGAGCCAGTCTCACATGAGAGGTCAGACAATCCATGGCTAGCAGTGGAATGGTAGAGACAATAGTCTACTCATGGGCATCCACATGTCAATTCAAACATCCAAACTGATCAATCACATCGAGGGCAGAGCCTGAAGGCATTGATACATTCCATGAAACAGGACACATGGCATGGTGACGTTTGAGGGAGGAACATAGCAATCTCAGGCATCACGCGACCTCGGCGATCCTGCCCAGGTTGTATGGCCATTATGACAGTCTGACCATTTCGAGTCAAGAGACCCAGCAGTACGAAGGTGCTCATCATCATCAAATCTGAAGCACACACAGTGTCTTTGCGTTGCAGTCAACGCATGTGCAGCGAGCGCAAGCCAAACCCACCGCGTTGGGAAAGCCGGGGCTGTGTGTCGATCCTTCCCAGGGCAACAGGCGGGTGGAAGGAGGGGAGGATGCCTTCAATTATACTGTAATATGTGGATACAAAGGGATGTCTTAATGCACTTGCTTTGTTGTCTACCGTTTCCGTGATCCCTTGGAGTTCAGGGTGAGGCCGTACCGAACACTACTGTAGGACGCTGGTGGCTGTTGTTGGACTCCCCTCAGTAGTAGATTCGCGTCTCTAGCCCCCCGGAAGCAATGATGCAACATGTCGCAGCTGACGCTCACTCCGTCCTGGGGCTAGGGACGAGAATCAGGGGCAGTGGGTTCAACAGATCCGCCGCGAAGCAGCATACTATCCTATCCATTTGGTCAACGAAGGAGGAAGCAACGTCTGACTTGTACCTAGGTACATATTCGTATCCTCGAGCTTGTCACTATACCTAACCCCCCCGCCCTCCTTCTTCGCTGCCCAGCCAGGCACATCACATCCCCGGAAGCAGCTCCCGCATGGTCTTTGTAGTGACAGTGCTATTTTTACTGCTTTCAATTCACGCTTCAACCCCTCCCGTTTTCGATGCACACAGCACAGCGGGGCCACGCCGTGCAGACTCAGGTACCTTCACTTAATTACCTGGGCCTAATTACAAGTAGTACGAACGTTCCACCGAGCCGTCTGCTCTTAGCGCTCCCTGGCCTTGCACACCACTGTCCTCTGCTGTTGCCCTGTGCTAAAGATAACTGCTGATCTCAGGCTGTTTCTCCTGTTTGCGGTAGGTGTCCACTGTTCGTTCGTCTAGCACGAATTGAGGTCGTTTCAACTTGTGGCTTCAGCAACAAAACCAGTCTCTCCAGTGGTCACGTCACTATCCGCTATTTCTCTCCTCCTACTTCTCTGTTTCTCGCACTTGTCAAGTCGAACGAACAACTTTGCTGTCAGCCAACTGATGATTTTCATGCTTTGCACCGCGCAGGACCATACGAACCCAGTAATTCGCACGCCAACGAGGCGCATAGCGTGAGGGGTCCCTGACTCTCTATTCCCCATCCCACGCTGCAGATAGATACATGGGTACAGCCGAAAGAGCCCACAACACCACCAAGCACCACTTTCGCCTAAGAGACTACGATAACCATCGTGTTTGCTCTTTCACGCCGCCTCTCCATATGCCATCTTTCGGCCAGGGTCCTTCCCCTCTCTCCCTGGCTTCTCTATGTACATTCTTTCATGGAATTCGACCTCACCCAACCCGAATCTGACGACCTTCAACTTGCAACTCGCAACGCAAAACCCCCACTTGAGACGTCACGAGAAGGTGGCCCTGGCTAAACAGACGAAGGCATCTTCGGCGCTTGCCCGTCGCTGAGGCACTCCCGCGGCCACTCCTGCGCCATGGAGAGCGAACTTTCTGCTGATGATGCAAAGAGCTCTAAGAGGGGTCGCCTGATGGGAAAGTTGTTCGGGGCCAGCAATAAGGATCGCAAGCCACCAGAGACCGACTCTCAGGCAACCCTCAATGCCTTTCTCCATGGTTCCGCGGATAGCTTGACAGTTACGCATGCCCCGCCACCACCTCCTCCAATATCGATGCCCAAACTGTCAAAGCTCGACACGACCTCGATAAGCCGTTTCCCTCAAGCTCTGGCTGTCAATCAGCAAGCTCAACAGAACCGACCAGTTGCACAAGGGAGGTTCGACACTGCATCCCCCCATCGAAGCCCTCGACCGAACAAGAAAGGCCTGCTTGTGAGGTTTGCCGACACGTTTCCTGTCATTATCGGTGAAGGAGGTGACGAGTGCGAGTATCCAACAGTCGAGATTTCCAAGAGAAAGCAGACATTGCCCCCTGAGATTCCTACCCGAAGACGGCCAATCCCCCCGGGGACCGAGATGCACATGCCGGGGCATGCGGCTCCGACTGACCCCCATGATGACTTCCAGCCGAAACCCTTGACCCGCAAACAGACTGCCGGTGTCCCCATACGCACTCAGTCAGACGCTGGAAGTCAGCCGCCGTCTTATTCCGCACCCTCTTTCGATGCCCCCGACATGAATCCAGCGGTAGCTCGAAGTAACACGCTCAGACCTGGCAAGACAAACGCCTCAAGGTTCCTAGATGCAACTGGGAGACACGATGAGAATAGAAGATCCTTCATCGAAATTCACCAGGCGGAGATGCGGGAAGCTGAGGGCCAGGCGTTCGCCCGTGCAGCCCGGGGCGCCAGTGCTTCCAGTGTAGTTTCACCACAGGACTGGGAAGAGTCGTTCCCGCCACCGGATCTTGGCGAAGTTTCCCCTGAACCCACGTACTCGAGGACATTCGCCGTTTCGCCAGAGCCGCCTATCCAACCGGGCGCACTCGAATATAGTCCAGCCGCCTCGATCCATTCCAACGTTTCTAGTCTATACCCATCTGCAGGCCCGCCTCTGGCTGTTTCTCCGGAAAGTGTCGAAGCCATACCACCACCTCAGTACAGTGCTCAGACAGCCTCTTTGCGGTTGAACGATTCTGTGACGACACCGACCGACGATGCATTCGATGCCTTCATCAGGCGAACGCGACACCTGCATGAACTCTTCCGCCTGCATGCAGAGACCATACAACCTCTATCTACCTGTTCCTTGAAAGACTGTGCACGTGCTGGTGTCTGGTGGTTCCTCAAGGGACGCATGGGTCTCGAGGCTGCAGTTCGCGACCGGCCGAGCACCCCTCAGGCACAGATGCAAAACGAACTGGATCGACAACAAGCTTACACGAATCTCGCTAAGGGTTATTGGCTATGCGAAGAGGCGATTGGTGAGATCTCTCGGAATCAGGGTCGGCAAGTTGATGGAGAGGTGGCAGAAGTACGTGAAGCGCTCATATCTGGGCTCCGGAAATTATCGCTGTCAATGCAAAGGAATGGGTTCCTCCCACCCGAGGAAGCTTTCTTGCCACAAACAATCGACAAGTCCATATGGCTCGAATATCCACAGATCAGTCAGGACATGGTTGCACTGTTGTGCGGAAATTGGGGCTCTGGCATATCGGCAATGCAGTCTCCTGTGTCGACACTGCATATGCTAGATGCCTTCCCTATCAGTGATACACCCGATGCTTTCAGTTATGGGAGGCTGTCTGTCGATGTCTATCTGATGGAGCAGGGGAGGGAAAATCACCAACTTCACTTCCCTTGTCTCCTTTCCATGGTTCGTCCACAAGCTCAAACCAGCCTTGTTTTCGTCATTGCGAGCCAAAACGGCAATGTGCAACTGGTGATTCAGGAGAACAGGAATGCCGGCCCTGTTTGGGACGATGTAAGGTGGCGTAGCGATACGTGCACCCTTGAAATCAAGCTTCCACGTGGCTTCGTCGTTGCGGTTCAGATGAGCCAGGCAGACTACAGGATGCTGGCCGGAATGCATGATTTCGGTGCCAAGGTCAATGCTACACTGTACCCTCGCAGTGACGAGGTGATCGTGTTTCGGAGTACTTTGCGGTCATTTCAGTATATCGATGCCGATCCACAGTCGCGCATTTTCCCCAAGGACCCTGTCCCCCACTGCGATATCGCTGTCTTTGAGAGGGTATATAAGGAGAGTGGTCCGTCAGGTCTTCGAAACTGGCATTGCGGTTTTCGCATCGCTGTTGTCACTGGCACCAAGACGAGAACTCTTAGCGGTGTGCAGCATGCCTTTCCTCCGTTACTACCTGTGCAGTTTGGCTTCTTCCGCTCCGAGAGCGAGGCCCCAGCCATGTCCATTCGATTCGAGAGTGGTCGCCAGAAGGGAAGGATGGTGATGACATTCGCAGATGACAAAGAACGCCTCAAGTTTCACTCATTGGTGACAGGCACGGCAGTGAACCATGATGAGAAAGTGTTCACGGATGTGGGACTCAAGAACTACATGATTTCGCAGAGCATTCGTGAGCCGGCGGGGATGGCTCCATTCAGTCGAATGCCATGGAAAGCAGCCCGAATAGTGAACGAAGAGTACGGTCAGAATGGCGACGCACCAACTGTGTTGGCAGACAAACTACGTATCGTGGTGGAGTATCAGCATGGAACCATTACCGACAGAGTCAACGTAGCCCCGGGGGAGTTAAGGATACGATTGGAAGTCACGAACGGCAAGCTGCTTCGCATCCTTAGGCAGCCTCAAGGGGATATCACAATGGCCGTATGCGAAGGCCAAGTCCCGAAGGAGATTCCTCGCAACTTCGCCGAGTCTCTCCAGCTGATAAAATCAAACCAGACGATTCGAACCCTGGAATTCAACACACTCAAGGAACTCCACGACTTTCAAGCTGCCCTGACCGGGTTTGAGGTTATATTCGATGGGCTTGCTGCGTTCTTTGCCATTGCGCGGCGGAGGATGGTTGTCCCTATCCACAAAAAGTGGGAAGCTGGATTCACACGGATCCAAATCGTCCGGCAAGAAGATAAGCAGTTACAGTTGCTGGCATTCTTCGACGACTTTCAACATGGCCACTGTATGAATTTTGTTCTCAAAGGCACAGACGTATACGAGGCGTTCAGCCGCAGCGGCAAGAGCGGCATCCGTTTCGTGGACGCGAAATTCCCCTTGCCAAGGCTACCTGCAGATCGCGACGGCGACTTTGACGACATGGCTTTCGTCTGCCTAGACCTTCCAGATTTACCAGGCGAGCACGACGACATTTCTGTCGCCTTTGAGAACGAAGCTGGTAAGCGAAGTGGCGCCGCCCCCGTTATCAATGCCCTTTCGATGCTAACACTCACCAGATCGCGATCGCTTGGCTCAGTGTCTCCCAGCGCCCATGAAGATCTCACGGATATCACGACTTAAATGATTTGGAGCAAACGCACATACCATGCCGTGCCTGGCGTCAGGGCTGGCCCGGCACGTACGGAGTTTTGGGGATACTTTCTCGTGGCTTTGGATTTTGACAACCAAACCAAATGAAGCACAAGCGAGCAAGCTAATATTATTGGTGTTTTGCATATCGAAGATAGAATTGAAGGAATCACGCCGGCTTGCATAATGCTCAGGTGAAGATGGTTCGTGTTGGGCAGTTGTTAGCAGTTCAGAGGCTAGAGGAAGCCCTTGAGAGACTCGAATTGCGCATGAGACGTCCAGAGACGACGCCAGTGTGCTAGGCCTGAGGCTGCGAAAGAAGAGACTTTCGCAAGGACTTGCAATAGGCCCAGTCATCGGGATTTTATCTTGAAGCTTTTTTTTCTCAGACGTTAGGAAGAGGAGTCCTGCTTCCTGGACATGAGAGGGTGATGAACAAAGTTTCGGAAGCCAGTTCCCCTTTTCTCTCGCTGGCATGCAGCTCAAGAACTTCGGTGGGAGAAAAGTAGGGTGGACATATTCTCCACTGCAGACGCCACTGATAGAAACAAGAAGGCCCCGGGCATTGCTACCTATGCCAGTCTGAGATGAAGTGACGGTCTTTTGGCATTGTCTTACACTTCATAGCCTGACCGATGCCGATAGCGGCGTTCAAACTTAAATGCTAATTACGACTCTATCTTTGTGTCAAAGCCACGCGCGCTTATTGTGTGGAAACTTGGACCCGCCTAACTCGACAGCATGGAGTATAGGTGAATAGAGCAACATGTGCAGAGAGTAATACGCACCGAGACCAGAACTGGTTTGGCTAGCCTGAGCAGGGAAGGAAAATTGCTGTAGTTGGAAAAAGCCTGCGTGACTTGATGTCGTGATCTCGGTCTGCCGACAGACACCTGTGAGCTCTTGGCGGGCCGAGCTGAAGCCTGGAGTCGACTTTACTAATGGAAGCAATGGAAGCAATATGGCCTGATGTTGAGAACCTCTCTTCGGTGGGAACCTAGCCAATTACAGTAGTGGTCCCATTCCATGATGTGTTTCCCAAATTCAAGCGCGCCGGCCAAGCCAGAGCATAACTATGGCGGTCCTCTCGTCCTAGGAACCCCCCATCACCATGAGCAAAGACTGGGACGCAATGACGCCTTATAGAGGTCCCACACGGGGGCGAGTGCCTTTCGCTTTACTGCGGGAATACCATCACAGATAACCTATGTAGCTGCCGAGTTGTTCTGTCTCTTTGAAGATGAAGCTAGACTCGACTGAGGAGCCGTGACTACTTTATATTTAAGGTGCTCTTGATCTGCACAATGGATCGGGACTGCAGCTCATCCTTCCTATATATGACTACCCACATTCTTTTCTGAAACTCTCCAATTTGCTTTTGAACTCGTCCACGCGGCTGAACACATTATCGATTCTGGGTGCCTGTGGCAGCGTTTGTTGGGGAATTAGAGTGGGAGCACAAGACAGCATCTATGGCTCAGATTCAGGAGGCCGAGGGACCCGAACCCTGCTACGACTCTCCAGTGAAGAAGGGACTCACTGTCCAAGAAAAGAATGCAGATGTCACTCTCAGGCTCGTAGAGGAACATGGGAACGAATTTGGGCCATTGACCCCTGAGGCCGAGAAGAAATTGCGCAGGAAGCTGTATGGGAGGGTGATGCTGTTGCTATCAGCTATCAATATTATGCTGTTTGTGAGCAACCCTTTCTGCTTCTCCCTCGTTATGTATTGGTTCGGGCAGTTCTTACCAATGGGGAACAGGTTGACAAGTCCGTGTTCGGTTACGCTGCCATTCTGGGGCTCTTCGATGAGACCGGCATTCGGCAGCAGGAGTATAACAACCTGAACACTATGTTTTATGTCGGTAAGTCTCAACCTAGGTCGGACCCCCTGATGGCGAATGCCTCTTTTTGTTGACATGATGCCAGGATATCTTGCCTTCCAATGGCCAGGGTCGTATCTCATGCAGAGACTTCCGTTAGGGAAATACGTTGCGGTGACAGTCTTTTCGTGGTCAGCAATCATCTTTCTGCACTGTGCAGCAACCCGCTATGCGGGGTTGATCGTGATGCGCCTTGCCCTGGGTGCGGCTGAGGCTGTCATCGTTCCCGCTATGGAACTGACCATTGGCATGTTCTTCGACCGCTATGAGCAGTCATACCTTCAACCCGTGCTGTGGATCACCTGCCAGGCTGCTCCATTATTCACCGGCTTTATATCTTACGGTTTGCTGTGGGTAAAGCACCCATACGTGCTGCCATGGAAGTTCCTCCACATCGTCACAGGAGGAATCACGTTCCTCCTGGCTATCTGGGTTTGGATCGACTATCCCGACAACCCCGCTGAGGCACGCTTCCTGACGCTGGAAGAGAGGGTCCAGGTGGTACGCAGAGTGCACAAGGCGCAGCAGAGTTCCATACAGAACAGGCAGTTCAAAAGAGAGCAGTTTGTCGAGACTCTGAAGGACCCGGTATCTTGGCTGTTTGCGCTTCAGGCCTTTACTCTCATGTTTTCCAACAACCTGAATTACGGCCAGAAGAATCTGCTCGCCAAGGCCATTGGCATCGACGCGCTCGGATCGACACTCGTGGCGGCAGCGGGAGGTGGCTTTGGTGTGGCATGCTGTATTGTTGCAACGGTTTTGCTGAGGAGGTACCCTTCCAACCTAGCAGCACATGCCACTTTGTGGTGCCTGCCATCGATAGCCGGTGGCATCGCCATCATCACAGTTGACTGGGAGAAGAAGGTTGCGCTCCTGGGCTGTCTGATTCTCGCGTCCTCAACGTACGGCATCACCTACATCATCGCCCTCGGCTGGACGACGTCGACCGCGGCCGGATACACGAAGAGGGTCACGCGCAATGTCATGTTCATGCTGGGTTATTCAGTGGGTAACCTCGTCTCGCCCCAGATCTGGGTCGCATCATGGGCGCCTCGGTTCTATCCGTCGTGGGCGGCCATGATAGCGATCAGCTGGGTAGGAACTCCGGCCATCTTGTGGCTTATCCGATGGATCCTGATGAGGCGGAACGCTGAGCGAAAGGCGTACATCGCAACGTTGACAGACGATGAGAGAGAGGGCTGGGTCGAACAGACCATGGATGACGGTACAACAGAAAAGGTGAAGGTCAACTTGGCACTGTTGGATCTCACAGACCTGCAAAATAAGCAGTTCCTGTACCGCATCTAGCAGCAGGTACTGCAGCCAGTTACGCAACCGCTTTTCTCGATTGGCGAAAGCGGATAGGTTGAGATGATGTTTGAAAACAGGGGCTCTAGCACATTATTAGAGGTAGATACACACGCCTTTGATGAAGGAAGTTGTGCGCGGGAAATGGAATGAATTTGGCCCGATACTTTGTGATTCCTGGTTGGGATGAGACTTTATCGAAGGTAGGGGCGCCAGAGCGCAGGGCGACGTCAAAAACCTAGAAGCAGATCGAACGAGACGCGCGAATGGGATGAATGAACTGTGCACCCATACAAGAAGATGCCTCACCTAACGCATGCAGCTTAAAAAAGTGACCCAGGTCATCCATCAGTGTTGTGTGGGAGAAGGTGATGCACACCTAGATTGAAAAACGTCATTACGCACGCAGCGTGAGCGAGAGTGTGGGCGTATAGTACCTACCCAAACCACTGACTGACTGCGAAAAGGTCACAGCGCAGCGAATGGGTCAGTAGTACTACTAAGGCAGGGAGCGTGGGTGGTTGGTCCAGCGGCTAGGGCACCGCTCTATGTGCACTACTTACTACCCGTCCGTGATGAACGATGATGCAACCATCACCCCTCAACCATTGCTCGTTCGTGCATGGACAGCAACCTGGTGGCTCAAATCTAATGTACGGCTACGTTTTAGGTCCACTTGTTGATGCAGCACAGGCGGGACTATTGGGCAAAGTGTAGGCTGAAGTTAAGTTGATGTACGTTCTGCCTCGCATGCCAAGCTCATGGTCTAGACTTGTTGGACTGAGAAATGCTTGACATGCACGACCTCGCTCTCCGTATGCATTTGTTGTCGCCGAGCTGCTCATCGTCTGGCTTCGGAGTGATGTAAGATTGCTACGCTGCACTGTGCTGCCCTGGCTGCATCACCCTCGCTCACCCATGCCGTAGACCTGCATACAGTCTTGATGTTCCTCAGCCCAAGGCAGTGCCCATTCCCAGTCCTGACAAGAAAGCCATGACTCTGTAAATACAAGCCTTTTTTTTTCCTTTCTGCATTTTCCGGCATCCCGTTAACTCCCCATTCGATTGCTGCCTTGCCCCCCCTCCCCTGTACGTACACGTGGATTTATCTCTTCCCGTTGCTGCCGAACAGGGCCCCATCAAGCGCCTCTAATGTCTCCATCGCTCGCCCGTTGTCAGACCTGACCTCATCTCCCTCTCTTGCGTTCTTCTGCTTTCCTCTTTGCTGCACGCGACACACGGCATAGAGCACTATATTTTGCCCAACCTTGTCTGACCATCGTGTGCTCATTCTTATATTCATCCTCACCACCCTTCTCCTACCATATCCATTTCTCATCACACCCCTTCGTCTCGTTCCGCATTACATATACATACATATACACTTGCAGCCCTCCAAGCCATCATTCTGCCCCGCCCTTCCCAAGCATTACCTACCACTACCTTGATCTCTGTTTGCCTGGCGTGGCCGTGAACCGTTGGCGGGATCGGCCCCCATCCGTCTGCCTCTGACGTTGTGGTCCTCCAGGTGCCTGCTCTCGCTTCTTACGCAGCCATTTCTCGAGAATCGCTTCCCGATTGTTCTCCCCTTGACCTAACAGCATTCAACTTGTTGTCCTGCTGTAGCGTCACAAAACTCCAGTGACACCCTCTTCGGTCAGCTCTTGACCTTGAACCAGCATCCTCAAAGACACAGCTTTCAGTGCATCCTGTCGCTTCAAGCACAGCCCTTGACTCTCGCTATCACTGCGTATCATTACGACAGAACCGACCCGATCGCTCGGTCCTGCAAACATCTCACCTGCTTGATCCCTGCCGCAAACGAACTCCTCCTCACGCTTCTCCAATAAACCAGTCTTCATTCGCACCTTCAAGGACCGCAGCAATCATGGGATTGCCAGGCATTGTAGGTCGTCATAGGGCCAGATCCACAGCCAGTGAGTGCTGATTATTTCCACTTCTCTGCCCCTCTCCGTCA
The DNA here is from genome assembly GCA_008271525.1 of Sarocladium brachiariae. Classification (NCBI taxonomy): domain Eukaryota; kingdom Fungi; phylum Ascomycota; class Sordariomycetes; order Hypocreales; family Sarocladiaceae; genus Sarocladium; species Sarocladium brachiariae. Next base: position 3,644,403 of record RQPE01000001.1, read on the forward strand.
CAAACCCAACAAGCTCATCTAGCTTGGCAAGGTAGCTGCTTCTATAGTAGCTTAAGGTAGCTAGCTAGCTACTAAGCCATCGTCATCCACCTTTTTTTTCTGGCCTGGCTACTGGCCGCGGGGTCGATTGTCCTTCTGCTGTCTGCCAGCTACCTCAACTGTTCTCTTTCGCCTTGCGCCTCTTCTCACATCCCTCATTTTTTTTCACCGTCACGCTCTAATAGACTGGCCAAACTATATTTCATGTCACCATAGCTTTCCTTCACTACACCCTTGCTTTCTTTCCTTGTCATTGCTACCCCTCATCCATCCCTCTTGAACCCCGCCATGCTGACGAACTGGCTCTACCCGGCCGCCGAAGGCAACCGCTCTTCCATGGACGATGCGAAGGGAGGTGAAACGACAGACGATGATACCCAAATCATGGAGCCTGATGAGGGCAACGGTAAGCTCCCGACTTATGCAGCATTCGGGTCCCTCTATCCTCGCAATCTGACTTTGCGCCTGTCTAGTCCTTACCCACCTTATTTCACAGCTTCGGCCAGGTGCCGACCTGAGCCGTGTTGTCCTACCAACTTTCATCCTCGAGCCACGATCTATGCTTGAGCGCATCACCAAGTAGGCATGAACCTCACTAAATGTGTTGCCGTGCGATCGCATTCATTGTTAACCATTTCGCATAGCTTCATGTGCCATCCCGAGATGCTCCTGCACATCCCTACGATTGACGATCCCACCGAGCGCTTTGTTTCAGTTGTCAAGTTCTACCTTAGTGGCTGGCATATTCGCCCTCCGTACGCATCACGATTCTCTCTCTGGCCGAGCCGTGACTGACCAATGGCAGGGGTGTCAAGAAACCACTCAATCCTATTCTCGGGGAGATCTTCACCTGTTATTGGGATCTCGAGGATGGAAAGCACGCCTACTACATTTCAGAACAGACCTCACATCATCCGCCCAAGTCAAGCTACTTCTACTTGGCTCCCCATCACCATATCCGAATCGACGGCACGCTAAAGCCACGAAGCAGATTCCTTGGAAACTCGGCTGCCAGTTTGATGGAAGGAATCGCTTATCTCAATATCCTTAACAGAGGTTCTGATCCTGCAAAAGGAGAGCAATAGTACGTTGTCACACTTTCCTTTCCAATTAAGATCTTGCTGACCGCCCCTGGGCAGCACCTTGACACAGCCCAACATGTACGCTCGGGGAATCTTGTTCGGAAAAATGAAGTATGAGCTTGGCGACCACAGTTTTGTGAGGTGCCCAGAGCTCGATTTGACTGCAGACCTCGAGTTCAAGACGAAAGGTTGGGTTGGTGGTACCTACAATGCTATCGGAGGCGTCATTAAGAAAGAAAGCACTGGCGAGGTTCTATATGAGCTCTCAGGTCTCTGGAGTGAGGAGATGTTCATCAAAGACATGCAGGTACTGAACCCGCCGATCAGGGCAGTTTGAGTTCCTTCCTTTCAAACTTCCAACTAACTTTGCACTATAGACCGGCCAAAAAGAGATGTTCTTCAACGCAACAAGAGCGAAGCCCAGTCAGCCCAAAGTGCGACCACTCGCTGAGCAGGGAGAACGCGAATCGCAGCGCTTGTGGGAAAAGGTGGCCAAGGCAGTCATAGAGCGCAACCATGAGGTTGCTACTGATGAGAAGACCAAGATTGAGGACATGCAGCGGGAGGAAGCTGCGGCTCGTAACGATGCAGACATGGATTGGGAGCCTAAACTCTTCCGGGCAGTGAAAGACGCACCCGGCTCAGCAGAGGAGGGCATGGATGACCTGGAATGGATTATCAATGCAACGATGTAAGTTTGTGCAGACCTCCGCGCCATGTAGTAAGCTAACTGAAAGCAAATAGCGACTACACAGCCACCCCTGAGAAGCAGGCGCAGCAGGTCATGTCCATCTACCCGATCATTGATGGCCAGAAAGCGGACAAGGATCCAACACCCAAACGGTCAGAGGCGCATCGATCTGACACTGACCTGCTGTCTCCAAGTCATGGAGCTCGTGATCACGAAGTCAAGGCCAGCGAGGCGAATGCTGGCAAATCGGACCTTGTCGACTTTGGCCAGAACGAAGCTCCTGCAAAGCCAATCGAGTCTCAGATAAAAGACTCCACGAGCGGGAACGGGCATGACGAGATCTCAAACATGCTTAACTCGACAGGCAAACCAGCGGAGGGTCCATTATTAGACTTTACACAGGACATGAAGAGTGACTTGCCCTCAGGGCAAGCCCAGCCAAAAGAAGACCTCTTGGGTTGATGACAATCGCTCGTGCATCCGGTCATAGATGTCATCCGATCTCCTAGCTACTCAACACTCAGCCCCGGACACGAGGCTGACTACTTCTTGTATATACATTCGCGGAGCAATATTCTTTGAACTTGAGTCAGTGATTAGAATGAATATGATCAAAGCTACGGCAAAGGTTCTGATATAAGCATGAGAATCAATGATAATGCGGTGATAATTCAAAAGCTGGTCTAGGACCTTTCGACCAGCACCTAGTGCAAATGTTGCTTCCAGAACGCCAGGCGCCGTCCTAATCCCCTAGTACATTCCAACAAAACCCAAATGATTACATTGCAGAGGTGGAATCTCAACGCAATATCAAGTCCGCCGTCTTTCTAGTTGTACCTCTTCCTCGTGGGCTCCGGAGTCGGGGACCGGCTCATGCTCCTCTCATCCCTGCCTCTCTCCCTTAGCCACTTCTTCGTGCTGAGCGTCAAATCGCGATCAAGCTCATCGCTCGGGTTCTTGCGGTGAATAAAGTTGCAGAAGCCGCCGCGAACGCAGCCCTCCCCGGAATTGAGACGACAACAAGCCTCGCGGAAATCGGTGACGGGACTGAGTTCGCAGTAGATTGGGCGGCCGGCGTACCACCGAGAGTTGAGCTCGTCGCAGGCTTTTTGAGCCGAGTCTTCGTATTTGAAGCGCGCGTAGACATTACCGATTAGGTCTGATGCCGGTTCGTGTCAGCATTTGTCCTACAGTCCAATGGAGGAAGCGAAGGCACTCACGGTCATTGTTATTGTCACAGACAACTAGCTCCTCCAGCTCGCCGTACTTGCACAGCTCGCACCAAATATCCTCGTAGAATGCGTCGAAGTGGTTCTGCAGTTGAGATGGGTTCATGCGGTTCTTGGGATCGTGGGCTGGGTTCTGGTAGAGGTTGGGCATGAGAATGGTCTGGCTGTATGAAGGTTTGACGTGTTTGCGGGAGCAGCGGTCGCCATGGCGGCAGGCACCGATTTTCTATTTCGGCAAGACATTAGCGATCTTGAACCTGAGTGATTCGGACGTTGATGTGATGTGGGGATTGGGCTTCGCTCCGCAATCACGCGAAACATGCTCGCATACTGACCACGATACTGCAGAAGATGTTGGGAAGAGCGAAAAGCAGTAGAGATGACTTACAAAGTAGAATGAGCAGTTGACCTTGTCAAGCTCTGTGCCGAAAATGGATGCGAGGAAGTTGGCCATGATGAATATCCCTGGGTGATTACGGCTTGAGTGGTACTTCAGTCGTGGAAAGGTAGAGAGGTAAGGTGATTTGCGAATGCTGTTCGCCTTCAAATGGCAGGTTCGCAAAAAGACAGGGCCGCCGGAAGAGCTCCAGCCACATGCAGCCACATATAGAATCACGTGACACTATGTAAGGGCGAGTGTGTGGCTGATTTGTCAACGTTGGAATGTGGAGGAATCTGAGTTTGGCAGATTCTGGAACTTGCCCACATAGCTTGCTCAGGATAGCTTTCATTGTAAGTCTCTTGATACAGCTGCATGGTCTGGTCACGATATAGCATATGCTCTCTCATTACTCCAGCAAACATCTTCATAATGTTACAACCTGATCGCCGCTCAACGTATAGCAAGGATCCCCGTTCACCGAATTTGCCCCACTCGTTTGGCTCATTTACCTAGGGACCTGTCTGTCGCTGCCAGTGGTTTCAGCTGCTCCAACTATTCCCCTGAAGCCAAGCTCAACATGGCCATAACGCTCTGGGGTCCCCCAAAACTTCCCAAGCTCATGCATGGCAGAACTGCCTATCCCCCTATGCACAGTCAAGATTCGATCGACATTGAACTGCACCTCACAGCTTGCGAAGCTCTACCACGACCGAGCTGCTCGGCAATGACAGGATAGAGCTGTCAAAAAGAGAACGATCCAGCTCACCGACGAGACCTCGAGGCATCTCACCCAACCATGGACCAAGCTGACATCCCCGCGTTGTTGGCGCGGCTCGCGAGCGATGAGGATGCTTCGCGCAAAATGGCGGTCTTCAAACTACAAACGTCAATTAACGACCCTGCCTTTGCCGACGTATTTATATCCTCTGGCGGTCTAGTCATCTTGCGCCGGCTCATCATGAGCTCTGGCGGCAACACCCTCGCCTACTCTCTTCAAAGCTTGACACGCCTGCTCGAGGTGGACATGGGATGGGATATTTTCGAGGGACCGACCGCCAGTGATCTCGTGGAACGCGTTGTTGAACTCATCGTCACAAATCCACTCGTCAACATCTTGCGAGGTGCCATGTCAATCTTGGTCGCACTCGTAGGTCATTCGCAGAGCACGACTGGGAATGTGGACGCGGGCCGTTCCCCTGGAGCTTTTGGATTCCGAGCACTTAAGCCAGCAGTAGCTGTGTATCCCCAGTTCTTCGAGCTGGTCATCCAGCAGCTGCAAAGCGCAGACCATGCCCTGTGTGCGAATGCGCTGATGTTGATCAATGCCCTGATTCGTGATGCAGTCTCGAACGATCATTCTGGAGCGAACGGAAAGCCACAAGGCGGCAGTGGGGAAGACTGGCCGAGATTGGTCAAAAGATTGCAAGATCTGGGCTTGATCAAGGCTGTCTACCAATTGATGCAAAGCTCAGCTCTGCAAGATCTGGCACATCCAATGCTTGAGTTTCAGTCCCTGACAAAGGTGCTTCTGAGAAAGTGGCGCGAGGTCGGAGTGGATCTCGAACAGCCAGATCATCGCCGTGCCCTGAAAGGTCTACATCTTGCAAGTGCTCCTGATCGCTCCGTAGTCAATGGACATTCCAAGAGCGAATCGACGGATCCAGGCAACAAAAAAGGCAGCCGGAAACATAATCCTGAGAAGTGGCGCCGGCTTGGCTTCGAAACGGAAAGCCCTGCGCAAGAGTTCGATACAGCAGGCTACTTGGGCATGATGGACATTACGGACTACGTACGCAAGAACGAGGACAAGTTCCAGAAACTCCTACAAGAACAGGCATCAAAGCCCATGATTGAGCGTTGCCCTGTTGCGCGAGCCAGTCTGGCAGTCACCATGATCCTTTACGAGCACTTCGAGGTGGACAAGGTAGATTTGGAGGATACGAAGGGATACCAACTCATGGATGACCAAGATTACGACAAACTCTTCCGGCCACTGATACTACAGTGGTCTAGGCTACATACAGCGGGGTTGCATAGCTTCTTCAGGATATGGAGGGCTACGGGAGCCGTGCAGCACGATTTCGAGAAAGTCGCAGAACTTGTACGCATTCTCATTGAGCGAGTGGTTGGGATGGCGATCCGCACCAAAGATATCTTGGAAGCCGAGGATGAAATTGCCGAGTTTGAAGTCAGCAGGTTGCGGGAGGTGCAAATGGAGCTGCTTGAGATAGCATTCGATGATACGTGGGGTCAACACCTCGGCCAGGTACGGGAAGAGCTAAAGCAGGAGGCGTTGCAGTTCGTCAAGGAGCAACGAGTGCGATGTCTCTTGCAAGGATCGTGGTTCTCCAAGCCGACGCCTAAGAGAGATCAGGATGGCAGTCCCACAAAGTCACGGCTTTACACAGCGACCCCGTGGCGCTTCGCACGGCTGTCGCATAATCGCCGATTTTTGCACTACGGTGATTTCACAGAACAACTTGCACAGGACCCTACGCTGGAGCAGCTGACGGAGAAGGTTGACCTGCACACCATCAGCTCTGTTGTGTCAAACGTGTCGGCGCCTAGCGAGGATGTGAAGGGCAACAGCAGCACGTCGCTCAAGAACCTGGTCTCGAACCCCAAGAGCACCACCAAGATCACGCTCCACAGCTTCACGAATGAGCCAGAGGCAATCAACGGTGGAGATGCTCGCGAACAGGCCATCCTCACGTTGTGGCCGCTGACACACAGTCTAGCATCCGAGTGGCTGGATGGCCTGCTGATGATCCTCAATCAGGCACCGATCACGGCTGAAACCAACAAGCTCGTGAAGATGGTCAGCGATTACGGCCTGAAGATGCGATTGCTGAACGTGCGGATGGACTCTGCCTTCGAAGGACCGCCGCCAGGAGCAGGAGTGGTTCCAAGCCGAGAGGGTCTGGATGAGGATTACTTCTTTGAGGTGTGAAGCGAACGAGGTGGAAATGTAGATGAGGACTAGTTGGATGGCTAGTGTGGTGTGTACATGTGTGAGATATACCCTTTTTCTTTTGTGTTGCGAAAAAAAGCGTGGCAGGCGTCTACTTGTCTACAGTGTAGCAGTGTTGGCGGGGCGTTGGGCAGGGGAGGGGGAGCACGATTTGAATGCCAGATAGCTTGGAGAAACATCATGAATGGCCCACGAGTTCACAACGCACCAAGTGGAATGCACGTACATGCGCTGCGTCAAGGTTTCAGAGAGGTATCCATCCCCTTGATGTGTGTGAGTGCATGACGGTTCAGCATCAAACGTGACACAGTGAACCGTGGCTCATCCATATGCCTAAACTGTGCGTGAGGAGTGACAGAGGTTGAGCAAAACTTTGACATGTAGCTGGCCTCAAAGAACGGTGTACGATGCCGAGTCTGCTCTCGCGGCGATTTGAGTTCCCAGCAGGGCATCTCGATCTGGACATGGGTATGGCTTCGTCCTGAGTGTCTAGTGTAGTGGAATGCGGGTTGGTATTAGGCCCCAGAGCGTACGTACTTACTCACAGATGTGTGTGTGAGGAGGGTGAGGGGGGGAAATCAACAGGAAGATATTAGCATCGCTACCTATGCAGCACAGCGGAGAATTGTGACAGTTAACTTTGGACGGGCTATGTCCCCATCCAGCTACATGTACTTGTAATGATTAATTGGCTGTAGCTGAACACGAGGAGGGACCACTGTCGTTATGAAAGGTATGGTATGTGGGCAGTGGATGCCAATTCCTTGGCTAGTGATGATCCGTGTTGCGTTGTCTTGTAATGAATTCGAAAGCAGAGGAGAGAGGACAACAGCGCAGTGGAAGTGATGGAGCTGGGTAGCTACTATGTATGCATGAGGACGGGCGTATGGATGATGGTCGGGCTGCTTCTTTGCTTTCTCATCCTCCCTGCTACGGTGCCATCGATGCCCAGACTGGGCCCAGCTGAGCTTCCTGGCTGGCTTGGGTAGCCAAATTCATCCTCACCTCTGGCGGCTGACATATTTTTAATCACTTCTCTTTGCTTTCATCAGAGCCATTGCTGGCTTCCCAACTTCCTCTACTCCCTTCTCCCCCAGGTCCTGTCTTGCTCTTTTCGTTTCACCGATCTTGTAAAATCCAGTGGTCGATCCCAGGTGGCTGGCGATTCACCGCTCTGACGCTCATACGCCTTGTAGCGGAACGCAGGACCCGCCCTGCGAGCTGTCAGGTCAGGACGAGAGGAGGAGGGGAGACAAAAAAGACCAGGAAAATCACACACACCACCAGCAGTACAAGGAAGAGAGACATAAGCCTCCGGTGGACTTTTTTCTTTCTTTCTTTCTTTTCTTTCTTGACCAAGTTCTGAGAGGACTCTCCTCTCCTTCCTTGTCTTCTTTATCGTTTTACAACCTTTCATCCCTTCCCATCTCTTCGCTCAACTTGCCTTGCTCCTCGTTGCGTGCGGAGGGGCCGTCTAGGTTCTGCAAAGAGGATATTGCTTGGCACAGCAGCAAGAAGCGTCGGATGGCCACCAGCACGAATTACGACATCACGTCTGGAGCCATTCTCAATCTGTGCCCATTTGGCTTGACCTGTGGAGCTGAGAATTACTACGAGACGAGGAGAGAGCCGAAAGCAGGGGGTTCCAGGGAGTTGGTGTGCGAGAGGGAGGTGGGCGACAAAAAGACTGAGGACAGAGGAACCTCAGTTTTGCGGCAAGCAGCCCTGCATTTCAGGTACCGACTGTCTGCAGAGTCTGTGCTGGTATTACCCCTGAGCGAAGAGCTGCTGCAACCGGAAAGCCCCCACTGGAATTCTGGAATTCAGGTTGATGGGTGCCTGAAAACGCTGACAACGGTGGCCACGACACCGCTGACGAGTCCCTGAGTCCCTGAGGCCACGAAAGCGTCTCTGCCAGGCAGCCCTGCGGACCGAAAAAGAAAAAGAGAAAGATAGAGAGATTGGCTTCATCTCCAACAGACGCCAACTATTACCATCGCAATCTTCCAAGAGTTCCTTTTTCTGTCCTCTTGCTTACGCTTACGAATCTCTCTTCACCATTCACCACACAATATCATCATTACCTTGTACGTACTCTGCTCCCATTTCTTTTGCACATTTCCTTCACACGCATACACAAGCATACTCTCCCTCTCAAATTGTCACATTCAGCTTGCGCGCGTCTCGCTCGTTCTGGTATGCTCCCTTCTCCCTCAAACGCGATAGTGTCGCACATGTCTCCCACAAAGAAAGCCCAACTATTACATGCCCTTGTATAACTGCTTGCGCTGCCGCTCCAGAACAAGGGATGGGATAGCCTAAGCCCGCTGCCCTTGACTCGACGGCCTTTCTTGACTTTCTTGAACCTCCCGATTCATTACGCTTTCGCATGTCTCGACAGTTCGCAAGCATGTGCTGACATTGACCTCTCGCAGCTTCATTGACATCCAAGGTCATACCATCAGGTTCAACCTACGCTCTCGCCCCCGTCGCAACTAAAACACCGTTACAATGGCTCGCATCCAGATCCCTCTTGACGTTCTTACGTCCCGCATCAATCTCCAGGAACGCTTCCAGGGTTTCCGCTCTGGTCCCCTGTCTGGACGCTTCGCGAACCTGCGCCCCCTTTCCGAGTTCTTCGACGTGAAGCGCCTGTCTAAGCCTGCCAACTTCTCCGAGTGCCAGTCGCGTATCAATTACAACCTGAGCTACTTCTCCACCAACTACATCGTGGTTATGGCCATGCTCAGCATCTATGCCCTCCTAACCAACCTGGTGCTGCTCTTCGACATCATCCTTGTCATTGCAGGTCTTTTCATTATCGGCCGCCTCGAGGGTCGCGATCTGGAGATCGGCACTTTCCGTGCCACCACCTCGCAGCTCTACACAGGTCTTCTCGTCATCACTGTGCCTCTCGGCCTGTTCGCGTCTCCCATCTCGACGCTGCTCTGGCTCATTGGCGCTTCTGGCGTGACCACTCTTGGTCACGCTGCGTTCATGGACAAGCCTATCGACGAGGCTTTTTCCGGGGAGGCGGTCTAGGTGGTCGGCCGCGTGCTCCCGAATTCGCGCCCCCATGGGGAAGACCATCGAGGCGCAGACGGCGGAGGACAGATGGGGACGCTGCGTCATACGAGTACTGGGGCGGCGACCCCAGAGTACAAGAGCTGGATTCGGAGGGCGACGACACGGATACACATGGTGTTGGGCTTTCTTCAAGGCGCGGCTCGCGCTTTGTCAGCGATTCTCTTCAGTTTACGGGTATAGATTTGGGTGACCGCAACACCGGCACTTCTCGGCGCAGGTATTTCCAGGATGATACGGAAGATGACGGTGGTGACAACGTTTCCTCCAGCGACGACAGCGGCTATCCGGACGACATGTCTCGACTCAGCGCAAAGGAGAAGGAGGAGGTGCTGGTGAAATCAGCACTTCGACGCATTGAAATTGCGCAGGAGAAGGGACGGACGGACGTCAAGCTCAACAAAGAAGAGCTGGCAGCGTTGGAACGAAGGCGAAAGAGGATGGAAGAGGAGGCAGAGAAGGAGCGGAAGAAGAAGAAGAAAGGCTCCAGTAGCGGGAGCGATCGCAAGAAGCCGAAGGAGCAGAGGATCGCAGTGCCCTTGTCCCGCCTGGACCCAATTTCTCGGAAGAAGAGGTCCTCCCCATCCAGGGAGTCGCCTTCATCTTCACGACGTCCATCAACTTCAGATCTCACAAAGGCACAAGAGGCCCAGGTGTATCCTCCAATGGGATACTTCCCGCCACCAAGCAGTCGGACTCGACCACGCTCGGGGACAAGCATGTCTGCCCGGCCGCCGAGCCGCATGCGCGACGACCGGGCCTCGTCTCCATTCAACTACGAATATGTTCAGCGTCCAGGCTCGGCCAATCGGCATGTGTCAGAGGGCATGGCACGTCCCTCTTCCAGGGGCAGACATGCCGACCTGCACTATGGATGGGACTATTCACCGCCGTCTTCAGCAGGCAGTCGTGAGGGCCCTGACCCGTTCCAGTACCAGACAGCGGGTCCGCGCGCGCCGTATGCAGCAAGCAGTACAGGCGCTGCGGCCGTTCTATCTCGTAGACACGTATCAGGACCAGCCGAGTCGTACATATCCCGTCGACCGGTGATGGCGGGAGCCCCCGCTGCAGCTCGGGGCCGTCACTCTCTTGGCGCCCAACGGACGGTTGGAGAGGGATCAAGTGCCACGGATAGTCAGACCAGTGAAGAGGATACGACCAGCGACGAACTTGGTCATGGTGCCCAGATCCGGGACCCCGCGCCATCGAGTTCTAGCCGTGGCCGCGAGGAGATTGTCGTTGAGGTGTCCCCTGAGCGCATAAGGGAAGGCTCATCTAAGAAGAAGTCGTCTTCCCCGGTCAAGAGGAAACCGGTCCAGGGTGGGACAAGTAGTGGCGGCGGAAGAAGTAGACGGAAGAGATGATGAGAAAGAAGAAACGTCGTCTCCGGCAATTTTGGGATACACACTTGGACCTTGACCGTGGTTTGCATTTCGTGCATTTTCAGAAGGAAGGCGGAGTTGGCCTCAGAGCACGGGAGTTGTAGACTTTAATTCATCAATACGGAAGGGCAGCAGCCTTATAATAAATATTACGCTTGTTTGCTTGTCGCTGGATCAATTGAGTTGCACTCAGCTCATGGAGTAGAAGTGGTCTGATGCAGCAGATTCCGAGTGATCAATCTCCAGGGGACAGGTAGGATGAATCAGGTACGGCGATGCTATGTCAAGCTGATCAAGGTACTGACTGTATGGAACATGTACCCTTGGTTGAAATTATAAGAATTAACATTGTAAGAGGAAGAGGCATGGCGTGGCCGTGCTCAGCCCTTGGTGTCGACGATGTTCCAAGAGCCTTCAACTGTACGGAACAGCTCGTCCAGTCGCTGGTTTATGCCTGGATGAGGCCGCATTGAGTTGGGCTGTGGTACCTATACTTCAGCCAGCTGCAACACGTTCGGAGTCAAAGAGCGAGCGGATATTCCAAAGTTCAGAAGCCCAGTTCAAGCTCTAGACGGCTCGGCCCCACGGTCCATCAGAATAGGTACCGCACCACACCCCAGTCGTCATGTTTGGACCCTCCCCCCCGTCGATCCCTGTGAAGTACCTGTGTACCTTGGAAGCCAGCCAACACCAGCTGAGCTTAAGATGTGCCAGCCTCGGCTGCGACTTGTCTCATCATACTTGGATGCGCGGCCCAACTCCGTACAGTACAACTTCCTCAACGCCCAAAACCTACCACAACCGACACGCGAACCCTTTCTAATTTTCCACAGTCACTGAGGATACCAGGACAAAGTCACGTTTATCCCACAAAAGCCCCTCCGACGCAGTGCTTCGCCAATCATTTGGGGTGCCCATCCTCGCTTTCTGCAGCCTGCGACGCTACCCAGCGAGCCCTTCAGAGGGAGCTTTGGGAATCGGAGCTGCTCCGTCTATACAGTCAACAAACCTCCTCCCCATCCTTTTACCAATGGCACCCCGCAGTCAAGCACGCAGTCCCACGAAGAGACTCCTCATGGAGCTCGACACATGGAGCGCAGAACAGAAGGAGGAGAAGGGCATCGAGCGACTCGGTCCGGTGAATGACGAGGATCTCTTCCAATGGGAAGCCGTCATCAACGGCCGCGAGGTCGGCTGCGGCTATGACGGTATGCCTTGCATCTCTCTCTCTCTCTTTCAACTCTCATGTCAATACGACGGGAAATAAATCTCTGACTCTTTCTTTCACAGCCGGCCGCTGGCTCATCTCCATATCGATTCCCTCCAACTACCCGCTCTCCCCGCCCAGCATGCGCTTCGTCACCCCGATCGTCCACCCCAACATCGCCCTGGACAGCGGCGAGATCTGCCTCGACCTCCTCAAAGATGCATGGACACCTACCTACACAGTCGTCGAGTGCGTTCGCGCCGTGCGCATGCTGCTGAGCTGTCCCGGCATCGACAGCCCCCTGAATGTGGACGCTGCGGCACTGTTAAGGGGCGGGGATGCGTTGGGGGCCAGGAAGCTGGTGGAATTCTGGATTGAAGACGATGGAGGAAGATACCAGGGGCCGTAGGGTCCACCTGTGCATGTTCAGGCGAGTCTACTTGCGCGCTTGATATCGCGTGAGTCTATCTTATTATTCCATATGACATATCGCTGCTACGGGCCAGGAGCGCGTGTTTCGGTTAACTCAGATTGCGAGGGACTGTAGGATAATATTTGAAGAAAGTTTTCTGGGCAGAGCAAAGGGAATGCTGATGTTTTAATAATTATCCTCATTTGACAGAGCGGTCCGCGGTAACGGATGCAAGCGCTTATAGTGATGCATCCTTTTGTTTTTGTTTGGCATCGAACACACACCCATGTCCTTGCATCTTCGTGCCAAACCACTTGGAGTTTCAAAAGTACAAATATACACACAAGTCCGCAGTAAACCTTGCCATGGCCTCAGCCTGGCAATGTACTCTTCACTCTCGAGGATGTCTTGCTCAGCATACAAAAGGAAATAACGCCGTGTCCTGCGAACCCAAAATTCTTTTGTGATGAGTGGTGGCAGAGGAGCTTGAGGACGAAGAAAAAGCGACCTAAAGGTTTGTTTGCTGCCTGGTGACCGGCATAGTCGTGACGTACTGGGGGTTGTTTTCCTCCCTGGGACCTTGTAGTGTCCGAATTTATTCGTTATAGTGATACACCTGCGACAAGTCAGCCTACGGTCGGGTAATCAGGGCTAAGCCACGCAAGCTTTGGACGTACTCTGTAATTGGGCAGTCCCCACGGCTGCCAGCCTAGACGTTTTGCCATTTTCGCAAAACCTTCGGTCTCGATCAGATGATAGAAGGCGAATGGAGGGAACATGGCGCCATCGCGGTGCACGTCGGCCCTGACCATGAGGGCTGTGCCACCGACACCATCCAGAGGAACCACTGAGTCCTTCTCCTCGGGTTTGTCAGACACCATGTAGGCCATCAAGGCTCTATACGTAGCCACTTCGGCATATCCCTCGACAAGGATCTCGTCGGGGCCCAGCTTCTCTGCCATGGCAAGCGCCGTCTCACTGTCCTGCCAACTGTTGTAATCATACGGTCGCTCAGACCACGCTTTCTTCTCGTTGTCGTAATAACGCTGGAAGCAGTTGGGTACAATGACGGGCTTGTCGAAAGCTGCAAGATCTTGGATGAGCGAAGGCGGTGTTTCGATGACATCAGAGTCCATCCACAGAACCCAGGATGTGGATGGGCCCAGAGTGGTAAAGAGAAGCGAGTTGCGTGCCTTGGCCATCGCGGCTCTTCGTACTTTCTGGTTGCTCAGCTTGTGTCGTTCGCTCTCGTCCTGTGTCTGTAGCGGCACTTCGAAATCCTGACGAAGGATAATGATGCTCTTGAATCGGTCTCTCTCCGGTCCGTGCTGGGTCTTTTGTATTCTTCGTTGGAGGGCGGTCGTGGCCGCGTTGCCCTCCTTTGTTTTTGGAAGTATGAAGCCCAGGGTGATGAGCTCATGCGGATAGCTCAACTTGAGCAGGTTGTCCCAATACTCATCGAAGAATCGCGCCATGGGGGTCAGGATCAGAACGTTTTCCTGATTGGCGATCGGATTTGCTGTGATGGTGACATTATTGAGATTGTAGTGCGAGACTGGCGGCGGACGAAGGTCAACGCCGGCTTGCGACTTCGGTTTTCGGTACGGTGAGGTTGGAGGTGATAGATGATGAACCGCAGTATTGACAGATATCCTAGCTCGGGTCTTGGTCTCGGATGGAAAGATCAGAAAGACGAGGATAAAGATGCATAGAAGGGCGCCAAGGATCAGAGTAATGGGATTGGCCTTCCTGAGGCGAACAGATCCCATCGGGCGGGCCATGCTGGGCTAGCTGTGTGCCGGCTATCTGCCAGTGATGAGGATCGATTGTCTGTCAAAAGGCATATGGGCGTCGCTGGCGTTGAGGACTCGGTCAAAGGAGGAGGATGTTAACTCTTGTCGCAATCAGGTCGCGCAGAACTCGGATATACTAGTGACGTGGCGCAAGGAGGGATGGCTTTAAGGAGTGGCTAGCAATGCAAAGAATTGCCCCGAGGAGTACCTGGGTCGTTGATATCGATTAATGGGGGAGTTGGCCAAAAACTAAAATAGAAGCCTGATGCAAAGAAATCCGACGCGCGGCGTCGTGAGTAGGAGGAGGCTTGATGGCGATGTGAGGAATGGGACAAGGGGTTTCAGAAGAATGTCCCAATCAATGGGCCATTTAAGACTGCACCGTAACTTACTCAGGCTGTTGGAGCACAAGTGGCGTTGCGCACCCCCTGGCTCACAGTTGAGAGGCGGGTTAGGGTTATGGCATCCCAACTTCTCTTCCCTTTCTCCTCCAATTTCAATAGCCAGTCAAACTCTCACAGTTGCAGGTTATTGAGTGGATGACTATCTTTTCTTCTCAATTTCTGACTTAAGATAATCGCCCTAATTCGTGAAAAGTCCTGCAGTTCTGGAGCGAGGTTGTGGAACGAGTGAATGGCCAGCACCAAGGTGATACTAAATAGTGAGGATTTCCGCCAGCCAAAACAGCGCACTGGCTGGCTCGTTATTTCTGGCACCCCCCATTCTTATCGGCTGCGCCTTATCGTTGCGCCGCGACAAACGGGGCATGCCTCGATCCCCCGGCCCATTTGCCATCATCACAACATCTCAACTTTGGCTTCACCCTCTTTCCTGCCCTTCGCCCTCGCATATTTCTGTCCAGGGATCAGTTTGAGAACGAATCTTTCTACCACCTTCTATCGACTGACACAGAGGCTCTCAACATCCCTCAACATGGCTAGCAAGATGGATCGTGGGCTGGACGAGATCATTGCCGAGACTGTGCGTGGCCTTCTGCAAACCTACCACATATCTGGCGCAACGAGGCTAACTCAACTCACAGCGTACCAGTGGCTCCCGCAATCGTCGTGGTGGAGGAAATGGCCGCCGCCGTGAGCGCGACACGAGTGATTATCCCAGAGATGGCGTGAGAAAGGTACACTTGGATCGTCCTGAACGAAGCTAACCACCCAACATTGCTAACCTTGGTGGGACCAGGTTCAGCAATTCCTCCTTTGAATCTTGTCGCTTGGTCTTGTCAGCCCTCGAACGCACCCAAACGATCGATGCTCGCATTATCCGGCGACTGGAGACAGCTTTGTCCGGTGACAACCCTGCTGACCAACTTTTCGCCATCCTGTAGTCTACACGCAACGACTCACGCAACATTGACAGGTACGTTTGTTTGTACGGACTGGACCATAGGCTTGGCTGATCATTGTGTAGTGAATGGGTTCATGACCGCTACGAAGAGAACACTGGTGTGGCATTTTGTTCTGACTCCTCCCTCTACCACCCCGTCCTGACCACATGCAGGTGCTCGAAGAGGCCCGGCACCGCGCCGTCGACGCCCGTCACCTGAAGCGTACGCCTCAATCATCGCGTTGGCAACAGATTTGACAGCTAATGTTCCTTTGCAGAGACGCCCGAGGCGCGAAGCTCCGTGTCGACAACATCCACTACGATCTGACAGAAGACGATCTGGAGGTGCGTTTGTCCGCATCAATATATAAAGCAGCAATATTGATCAAAGGAACAGGAGCTTTTCAAGAGAATCGGTCCCGTCGTTAAGCTTCAGCTCCGATATGATCGGGCTGGACGTTCCGAGGGCACCGCATTCGTGACCTACGAATCGAGGGATGACGCCACCGAGGCTATCCGGCAATTCGATGGTGCCAATGCCAATGGTAAGGGTATTTCCTGCCCTGAAATGAGTTTGATGACTGATTAAAAGCATAGGCCAACCAATCCGGCTCACTCTCATGCCCAGCGGCCCGAACCGGAACCCTTTTGACTCTGCCGTGATGCCCGGACGTCCTCTTTCAGAGAGAGTCTCTGCTCCGGGTGGACGCTCGCGCTCCATGTCCCCCGGAAGGCGATACGATGAAGGAGATGCGGCTCGGAAAGGCATCGACAGGTATATGCCTGGAAGGGGAAGTCGCTCAAGAAGCCCAGCTCCCAGGCGCAGGGGCGGTGGCGGCGGCGGCGGCAGGCGTCCTGGTGCCCGTCGGGAGCCTGGCGCTGGAGGCCGCGAGAACGACGGGGCTCGTGGCGGTCGCACCAACGCTCGCCCTGCGAAGAAGACACAGGAAGAGCTCGATGCCGAGATGGCAGACTACTTTGGCGGCAGTTCAGCCCCAGCCGCGGACAGCGAAGCACAGACGGAAAAGCCCGCTAATGGCAGCTCGACCGCGGCAGCTCTTACCGGCGATGATATCGACATGATTGAGTAAAAACTTGGACGTCTATTGTACAGCACGATTTCGGGGCGATGGTTCAACCCCAAGGATGCCAGGAAGCCCTATAGGTGATGGAGTTCAGCTGTTTGGGTGTGTGCAATATCCAGTTCTCTACAATCGGTATGGCCATGGAGATAAAAGTCCAAGATCAATATTTCGACAGACTCAAAGCTTTGGTACAGATCTCTTGAAATATGACTGGTCAAGCTCTCTTCAGTGAACCCTTCCCTTTGGGCTTAGTGATTGATGATGACATTGCGTGAGATAACTCCACTTATCCATTTTACCCTCAAACCCCGACATGACTAGCATCCTTCAGCTCGTAGATTTGAACCAAAACACCAACTCGTATCCACGGTATTGTGATTTACTACTACGATGAGCTCCAACACCAAGGTTGGCATATTGTCAATGGGGGAGATGGGGGTAGGTATTGCTAAGTTGCTGATCTCGAATGGGTTCTCAGTAGCGACCAACTGCCAAGGCCGAAGGTAGGTGGCATTCTGAGAACGAAAGCAGGATTTCAACTAATCCGAAGCAGTCAGGACACCATAGACAGAGCACGCAATGCTCAAATCGAACTTCTCAACTCCGATGTCCAGCTTGTTGACCAATGTCGGCTTATTCTATCTGTGGTGCCACCCAAGGATGCCGAAGCAACAGCACAGCGGATCATTGATGCGCTGTCTGGAGGACCAACGAGAGAGCAGCTGTACTTTGCAGATCTCAACGCTGTTGCGCCTTCGACGTGTAGAGCCATCGCGGCTACTATCGAGAAGGCAAGGGTGCCTGTTCGATTCATCGATGGAAGCATCATCGGAGGACCTCCCAGGCGAAAGGACGCCCCAGATCCAGGCACCAACCAGACCGCAAGCGATACCAGTGATTCTGACTGGATTCGTCCACGTATCCCCATCTCCGGACCTCACTCCCTCTCCAGTCTGCCTGATGGAGACAGGTTAGCCACTGTGCTCAACTTCCGTACTATATCATCATCGGTGGGCGCTGCAAGCGGCCTGAAAATGTGTTTCGCGGCCATGACGAAAGGTTTCACCGCGATAGCCACGCAGTCCTTCACGACCGCCCACAGCTTGGGCGTTGCCGAAGAGCTCAGGAAGGAGATGGCAGAGCTGATCCCACGGCAGCTCCAGACGGCAGAAGGCAGCATACCGAGCATGGTGCCGAAGGCGTACCGCTGGGTCCGGGAGATGGAAGAGATCGCGAAGACCATGGAGGAGGACGGAGGTTGGACGAAGAACATCTTCACTGGCTCTGCCGACGTCTACAGTGAGGTCGCCTCCGATATGACTCTGAAGCAAGAGAAGGCTGGGAAAAGGAAGAGGGGAACGACCATCGAAGATGTCGCGAGCATCATGTCCGAGGGTTTGGAGAAGAAGAAGAAAAAGAAGGTGTGAACTTAGGCTTGCCTTTGTATAGCCGGTCTTATTAAGATTCTCTTTTAACTATGAATACAGGATTGGAATTCGCTGGGTTTTCAGTCCGTATATGTACAGTATGTATAGATACATCGCTAAGCGAAGCGTTTGGTAAGGCGCCCTGCTCAGTCCAGGTATGTGATTACAAATTCTGGCAACCAGAAACTCAAATGGCGCCAGAGCCTCTCTCGCTGAAGAGCACAGGCAGCATTTTGAGTGCATTGTCCGTCGCGAGGTCTTCTGACCAGTCGTTGTTGCTCTCAGGTGTGCCATGAAGACAGATTCTTGAATTGGGAACGCTGAGCTTGGACTCGTCAGCGGCGTTACCTGTGACAAAGATGCCGGTGTTTGAAAGAGCACCAAAAAGGCCATTGTGGAATATTGCGTTCTTGGAGTCGCGAGCTTGCACATCTGCATCGTGAACTCCAAAAATCACTCCTTTGGTACGGCTGTCTCCCTCTCGTTGTACCGAGGAAGCTCTCAGGGGGGTGAAGAATTGGATGATTGAGCCAACGGGGGCAAAGTCGGAAGCTTCCATGGCACCCAGGAAGTTCATGAAGGATTCCTCTTCCGAGAGCGCAAAGTGAGTTCGCTGAGGATCGAGGGAGAGCAATCCCTTCTTGGACCCCCAACCGCCGCCTCCGCTGACTGGGCCCTGGTTAGCAATGAGGCTTGTCAGCTGAACAGAACTTTGGGTACTTACGAACTTGGTATACTCGTGCACCTTGAGAATACAGCTTCTCAAAGTGACGACCGCTCACGTTGATCAGTTCTTTGCCGTCGACCGATGCATCAAGGACCGGATGGATGTGTGACTGTCTGTGAACGTCTTTGGGTACGACCACTGCCCAGATGCCGATGGGGCCCGATTCAGCAAGACTCGGTATGTTCTTGAAGACCTTCTCCACGGCATCTTCTAGCTCTGTGGATGCTGGGACCGAAGCCCCATTGATTTCAACTCCTTTGACAATATTTCCGAAACTCGCCGTCACTGGCCGTGGCTGGGTCATTGGCAATAGAGGCGCCCATAGGTCAAGATCTGTGATCGTGGCATGTTGCTGGATCCAGGGTATTTTTATAACCTGAGACTTCAAATCCCGTTTTTTCGTAATATGCTTCCCCTGGTCGGAGAAGGCGACGCTGCTGGCAAACAGGGTGAAATCTTGGTTGTTCTGGAACGCGGTGTTGGCTCCAGGAACCGTCAAGGTTGATTGGCCCAAAGCGAACTTGAGCGCCGGCGCTGCTCTCGCGTCTTCTTTGCTCACTGGTGGTTTCGTGTCCCACAGCTCGGGCAAGATATGGTCCAGCTTGCCTCTCATGATGGACAGCCCTTGAAGTGGTTGGTACAACCCAACAGGCGGGGCCAGATGGTCGACCACCGCTCCCAGAATATGGAATGGTGTCCTGTGCTCGGCCCCTGCGAGGATACCTGCAAGCCTCTCCATGAAGTCATCATTGGTAATGGTTTTCGCTAGCCATGGAGACGTTAAAACGACAGCGGCATTGTGGCCATCCCGGTTTTGGATCCCTGGCCAGTTCTCGAGCTTTGATAGGATTTTCCCAGAATCGTACTCCTTTCAAGTTAGGTTCCTCTTCCAAGATGAAGTATGATCAGAGGAGAAACATCTCACCTGGTACGAAGATGGGAGTTCCAATGTGAAATGAAGCGGTAGGCTCGGAAGACCTTGGGCCTTTTTCGAGGTTGGCGCTCGCTGTGCTGGAGTGGACAGTGCCCTCCTGGAGGTGAACCCTCTACAGGCATGCAAGGCTTGCCTGTGCCACATTTCTGTGTCTTCTTAGCTTCTCAACCGATCAGTCTGGACCGTTTGAGAAGCAATTGTGGCAGCTACCCTTCACCTTGAGCACCTTGGTTGGGTTATTCAAGTTGAAGTTGAAGACCTCAAGCATCACGTCGTAGGAGGGACGTGGCGTAACCTGTGGCTGAAGGACCTACCAGCCACGATAGTTGACTTACACACCACCTCTCCTCGGCCGTGGGCGCATTTTGTTGCTCTCAATAAAATAAAGCATCATGCATTTTAATAGTGAGAAAAAGATCATACAAGTTATTTCATAAGAAAAGGCTGATTGGATAAGAGAAGCTGAAAGCTCAGAAGCGAACCCTTCATTAAGAAGGCCGGATCCCACGCTCACTGTTTGAGTATTGGGGAGAACCCAAACATGTTGAATGCTGAATATGACTCGAAGATCTCCCAAAGAAAAGGCATGATAGTGACGCCCAGTTTTGCATATGATGTTACCTAGGTACATGAGGTTAGCTCATTCGAATGAGTGATACGACCTCCTGAGGTAAGGAAATTAATTACTACTGTGCATATGTACTTCGTAGATAGGTAGTAGTTGTTTGTAGTAGTCAAGTTCATACCAGCCACAGAATCCCTTGCACCGCCACATAGTGACTAGACACCCACCCCGCCTTCGGAGCACCGCAAGACTCACATCCCACCTTTAGAGATTTTTGGAGATGGCCCGGTCCTGAACTACACCTTGGGGCCTCTTTTCCTTATTCAACCCTCCATCGCCCGGTGCAGCACCGTCTTTTGAAGCCCTAACACTTCCGGGCTTCACGTATCTACCGACAACGACGTTCCGACTCGCTGTTCGAGCACTTCGAGTGCGATCTGTTTCTCCACGCTCATTGTCTCCCCGGCGACCCTTATCCACGACGACACGTGCCATGGCTACCAACAGCGGCCGAGGAGGGACTGGTAATAGATAGGCGCTCTATGGTATCAGTCTGGCAATGCTGACTGTGCATATAGTTCCCGGAACCGAAGGAATTGAACAGCGCTCCAACCCTCCCCCCTCTGTTCCGGCTGAGGTCAAGTCAGACATCGCAAGCTCTGCACAGACTGGTGTCCATGCTTCTGGCCAGGATACTGGTGCTGCCACAGCTGCTGAGGGGCCGGCCAAACCCAAGACCGAGAAGGAGTGTCAGTGATTGCTCATTTGGCGCCTTTGCCCCTTTTTGTTCACTTTGCTGACGAGGGAATCGATTGCAGTAGAGAAGGAGCGCAAGAAGGCCGAGAAGGCCGCCCGCGTTGAAGCGAAGAAGCTCAAGACCGCTCAGGTTGCGCCCAAGGTCGCCAAAGAGAAGAAGTCAAAGAAGCCCGAAGAGGCACCCGTGCCAGAATACGTCGAGGATACCCCCGTTGGAGAGAAGAAGCGCATTCGGTCTTTCGAGGACCCCAACTTCAAAGCCTACGACCCCATTGCCGTCGAGTCAGCATGGTACAGCTGGTGGGAGAAGCAGGGCTTCTTCAAGCCCGAGTTCACAGCTGATGGGAAAGTCAAGGATGCGGGTTCGTTTGTCATTGTGCACCCGCCGCCCAATGTCACTGGTGCCCTCCACATGGGTCACGCCCTCGGAGACTCTCTTCAGGATGTCATGATTCGGTGGAATCGCATGCTGGGCAAGACCACTCTGTGGCTGCCAGGATGCGACCATGCCGGTATCTCTACCCAGAGCGTCGTTGAGAACATGCTCTGGCGCAAGGAGCAGAAGACCCGACACGATCTTGGTCGTGAGAAGTTCGTCGACACTGTCTGGGAGTGGAAGGGCGAGTACCACAAGCGTATCAATCAGGCGCTCACACGCCTTGGTGGATCATTTGATTGGACCCGCGAAGGTGCGTGTGTCAAAGCAGCCATTCACATGGATATGTGCTAACAGCTTGCAGCATTCACCATGGATGAGAACCTCTCCGCCGCCGTCAGTGAGACTTTCGTACAGCTCCATGAGGAGGGCATCATCTACAGAGCGAACAGGCTCGTCAACTGGTGCACCAAGCTCAATACTGCATTGTCAAACCTCGAAGTGAGCAACAAGGAACTCACAGGCCGCACGCTCATGGATGTCCCAGGATACGACAAGAAGGTTGAGTTTGGTGTGATTGTCCACTTCAAATACCCCATCGAGGGCTCTGACGAGACTGTCGAGGTCGCGACTACGCGTATTGAGACCATGCTCGGTGATACAGGTATCGCCGTTCACCCCAAGGACGAGCGCTATAAGCACCTGGTCGGAAAGAACGCCGTCCACCCTTTCATCGAAGGCCGCAAGCTGCCTATCATCGCCGATGAGTACGTTGATATGGAGTTCGGTACCGGTGCTGTCAAGCTCACCCCTGCTCATGATCCCAACGATTTCACACTTGGCCAGAAGCACAAGCTCGAGTTCATCAACATCCTCACCGATGATGGTCTGATGAATGAGAACACTGGCGCTTTCAAGGGCCAGAAGCGTTTCGACGTTCGATACACCATTCAAGACGCACTGAAGGAGAAGGGCCTGTATGTGGACAAGAAGGACAACCCCATGAAAGTCCCGCTGTGCGAAAAGTCCAAGGATATTATCGAGCCCCTGATGAAGCCGCAGTGGTGGGTCCGCACCAAGGAGCTTGCTGAGCCAGCAATGGAGGCCGTCAGAGATGGTAGGATCAAGATCAGGCCCGAGACTGCCGAGAGGAACTACTTCCGCTGGCTGGAGGACATCAACGATTGGTGCATCAGCAGACAGCTCTGGTGGGGTCACCGCTGTCCCGTCTACTTCGCCAGGATTGAGGGCGGCGCTGGCGATATTCCTGAGGATAAGCTGTGGTTCTCTGGCCGCTCAATGGAGGAGGCGGAGAAGAAGGCCAAGGCTGCTCTTCCGGATAAGACCTTCACTCTTGAGCAGGATGAGGATGTCCTGGACAGTAAGTCAAAGCCATTGCAAAGTTGTGACACGTCGCTAACAAAACCTTAGCCTGGTTCTCTTCCGGTCTCTGGCCCTTCAGCACTCTCGGTTGGCCAAAGAAGACCCATGATCTTGAGACCTTGTACCCTACCTCCGTCCTCGAGACTGGCTGGGACATCCTGTTCTTCTGGATTGCACGCATGATCATGCTGGGCTTGAAGATGACTGGCAAGATCCCCTTCAAGGAGGTCTTCTGCCACAGCCTGGTCCGAGACTCAGAGGGTCGCAAGATGTCCAAGAGTCTGGGAAATGTCATCGACCCTCTCGATGTCATCTCCGGTATTGAGCTGGAGAAGCTGCACGCGAAGCTCCAGCTTGGTAACCTTCACCCCAGCGAGGTCCAGAAGGCCACTAAGTACCAGAAGACTGCTTTCCCCGATGGTATTCCTCAGTGCGGTGCGGATGCCCTGCGCTTCACCATGATTAATGCCACTACTGGTGGTGGCGATATCAACCTCGATATCAAGGTTATCCACGGCTTCCGCAAATTCTGTAACAAGATCTTCCAAGCTACCAAGTACGTCCTTGGCAGTCTCCCTGCCGACTTCAAGCCGGCGAAGGATGCTTCAGGTGTCGGAAAGACGCTGGCGGAGAGATGGATTCTGCACAAGATGAACTCTGCAGCCCGGGACATCAACATTGCCCTGGCGGATCGCGAATTCGCCAAGTCTAGCAACATTGTCTACCGCTACTGGTACAATGAGCTCTGCGATGTATACATCGAGAATTCCAAGGCCATCATCCGTGATGGAACCGAGGAGGAGAGGGAGTCTGCCATCCAGACCCTCTACACCACTCTTGAGACTGCTCTAACCATGATCCACCCGTTCATGCCCTTCCTGACTGAGGAGATGTGGCAGAGGATGCCCAGGAGACCAGATGACAACACCAAATCCATCATGATTGCCAAGTACCCAGAGTACAACCCCGCCCTCGAGGATCCCAAATCTGAGGCCGCCTACGAACTTGTCCTAGGATGCGTGAAGGCCGCTCGCTCCCTGATGGCCGAGTACTCCCTCAAGGATGAAGCTGACGGTAAGTAACATCCACCTCCGAGAGAGAAAGTAAAAAGTAAGCAACTAACAAGATGACAGTCATCATTCAGGCATTTACTCCCACCGCCGAGGAGACGTGCAGCGAGCAGTCCACTTCCATCAAGTCCCTCAGTGGCAAGGCCGTGCGAAATGTTCAGATTCTCGGACCTGATGCCCCCCGCCCTGCTGGTTGTGTCGCCTATCCCGTCTCCACCAAGGCTTCCGTCTTCCTCTTCGTCAAGGGCCGCGTCGACATGGACGCGGAGATCGCCAAGGCCCAGAAGAAGCTGGACAAGGCCACTACCAACATCCAGAAGCAGGAGAAGAACCTCAACGATCCCGGTTACCAGGCAAGAGCCTCTCCCGAGGTGCGCGAGGGTGATCAGAAGAAGCTTGCCGACTTGAAGCAGGAGGCACGTAGCTTCGAGGAGACCATTAAGCAGTTCGAGCAACTGAAACTCGAGTAAGGATGGACAGGATTGGGCATCATGAATATACAGAGTCAAGTTGCTAGAATTCAAGGTTTTATGGTTCATTGGGATGAAAAGTCAGCATGCCAACTATTCTGCAACTTTATGAAATTCGATCCGCTCGGCTACATTGGATTGGTTTCAGTCCACAATAAACTCCGCTGAGTACCGTTGAGGTTCAGGATGCAAAATGTGACCCAACTTCAGGCATTCTGATTTTATTCCTAGGGGTATAGCCATGTCCCTTTGTAAACGCCAAGTCAGTCTAGTTGTCGATACGTTCCCCGGTGATCCCGTTCTCATGTATACATTCCTCAACGACCAGCCTTGGGAAACTTTGGTTGTGCAGCCCTCTTCTTCAACTCCTCCGGAATCTTCGACAGGGAGCTCTTGCTAAGCATCTGCTTCAGCTCATACAGTATACCGGGGTCCTCTGTACCATCCAGGAGTGTGATAGCCACACCACTCTTACCAGCACGGCCAGTACGGCCGATACGATGGGTGTAGTTCTCGATGCTCGTAGGCATGTTGAAGTTAACGACGAGCGAGATATCTGCGACATCAATACCACGGCCAGCAAGGTCTGTGGCGACGAGAACTTGTGTATGACCGTCTCGCACTGACTGCAGCGCTGCCTCACGCTGCTCCTGAGTCTTGGAACCGTGGAGCACAACGGTAGACCAGCCCATGCGCCTGACTTCGTGGGCGATGGCGTCGCAGTTGCGTTTGATGTTGACGAAGACGATCATGGGAGGTTGGAATTCCCCAGATGACAGGATTTCCTGAAGACGCTTCTTGCGACGATCCTCTCCACCGGCAAACTCAACGCGCTGCTCGACTGTGTCGACGGCCTCGCCGATGTTACCGATGGTTACGGTCGCTGGCCGACGCAGATACTTCTTGGCGATTTTCTCGAGTGATGGAGGCATGGTGGCTGTGTACATCATGGTTTGTCTGTAGCGGCTCATGCCCGCGAAGCTCTTCATGATTTGCGCATTCTCAGCATCATCAGTGTCAGGCTTTTCGTTGGACACGGGGAGCGCGTCTAGGATCTTGTTGACTGATTCCTCGAAGCCTAGGTCGATCATGCGATCTGCTTCGTCCATGACGAGGTAGCAGCATTGGGAGAGAACAAGGAGGCGACGCTCAAGGCAGTCCACGAGACGACCTGGAGTAGCGACGACAATTTCAGCACCGTTGCGCATTGCATGTGACTGCTCTTCCAGGGAGTGACCACCAACGATGCTCACGCAGTTGAATCCAAGCGGCTGCGCAAACTTGAGAGCCTCGGTTTCGATCTGTTGCGCCAACTCACGAGTCGGTGCGAGGATGAGAGCGTACGGTCCGTCGTCTCGATTCACCTCTGTGAGAAGAGGCAGCGTCGAAATGTAGTCCAACATCGGCAAAATGAATGCCGCTGTCTTTCCTGAGCCTGTATGTGCGACACCGATAAGATCACGAGCACTCATGGCGATGGGGATTGCTGCCCTCTGAATCGCACTAGGCTCCGTATATCCAACCTTTTCCACAATCTCTAGGAGAGTTCTTGACAGGCCTGACTCCTGCCAGCTCCTCATCGGATTCGGCAGAGCTCCACCCTTTGTAGATATGGCAAAATCTTCTTTGAATATGCGCCAGTCGCGCTCGGTCATATCTGCCAGGGACTTGGTCGCCCATTTCCTTCCCATACTGCTCTTCTGTAAGCGTTGCTCCTCTTTTTCTCTGGATCGGTAGAAATCCTCCATGATTCCCTTTGCTCGTTCTTCTCCGGTCTCGCGATCGAGTTCCCTGATAGCGTTTGCCTTGGTGAGGGCACGCTGCTCGGCAGCCTCGTCGAATCGATTGCCAACGCTCACAACCGAGCCGCTTGACTTTAGAACTTTTATTTTTGCTGTAGTGTCATAGCCATCGTCACGAGTGGTATCCTCGGATGGGTCCCAGTCGAAGTTGAATTTGTTCGCCGCAGTGCGCTGACGCTTCTTCGCCGCAGAGAACTTTGAGTGTTTGTTCACCTCAGGGCCGAGATAGCGGGTAAGCAGGTTCTCGTTCTCGATATCTTGAGCTGTTCTCTTGCGACCGTTGCTAGCAGTGATGTTGCCGTTGCTATTCCGCGCGTCGCGAGCCTCTTGCCAGTCTACAGGCTGGTCACGCTGGCTGTCCCGATCTCTGCCACCATTTCTTGCCTTGTGGTCGTTTCCACCGCGTCTCGCGAGGTCCCTCTTTCGTCGCTCTTCTGCCTCTGCCTCTTGCAGCCACTGTTTCTTGCTCTCTCGGTGTGCCCGTTCCTGTTCCTCGAGCTTGCGCTTCTTCTCGGCTTCCTCTTTGGCAGCTTTTTCCGCAGCCAGTCTCTCACGTTCTTTTCTCGGGATAAAGCGAGGCTTTGATAAAGCAGCGCGTGCTTCCTTCGCCCGGCGCTCGAGTTCCTCAGGGTCGATCGGCATTGTTGTGACGGTTGATGTTTTCGGAAAGGTAAAGGAAGGCTGAAGGTGAGCCTTGACGACCAAGCACTAAGGTTGGAAAGTACAACCCTAACCCTTGATAATCCTCCCAAGACACCACCCCTATGGTGTGGATTCCGGGTGCTACTACTGCACTGAGCAGATCTTTTAAGAACTTCAGCTTGTGACAGAACTCCCATCGCTAGTCACGACGACCACTTGAACGAACCCACGAAGCGGACGAGCCGGCGCAGACGCCACGCCTTCAGTCCATCATGGCGTCCACTACCAACCTTGTCCAGCTCGCAAAATCCCTGCCGGCGCCTCTCCAGCGCTTCTTTGCTCGTTGGCCGCCAGCAGCCATCGTACCCGAGGGCACCGCGCCCACACGTTTTCAACAAGAGCGACCAAACCCCTTCGTCTTCTGGAAACACCCAATCACAGGGAAATGGCAGGATCCCATCTACTCCCAGAGGCGGCAGGCAGAGCTTGTTAAGATGGCCCGTGAGAACGGCGTGGAGGAGCTGCTCCCTGAGACCAAGAAGGACACCGAGTACCAGCTCGCCCACCGGGTTGAACACGGTCTAAGAGTCAAGGGCACTGGTGTTGGACAGAAGGTCAAGGGACGTATCCACGAGAGACACATGATTTCTAAGTACGTCTACTGGTCGATCCCTGGGAGGGGCAAGGTCGTAACTAATCACCTCGCAGCATGGAGAAGAGAAGAGCAGCCATGTTGGATATGCCGAGGCTCATCCGACAATGGAAGAGGGTAAGAGCACATTTGGAACTTATCCCTTGATCATTTCGGTACTAACCTGTCAATCCTAGGTGGGCAAAAGGAACTGGACCAAGTTCCCGAAATAAGGGTTTCGCAGGATACGAGGAGGACAAAGCATACGCTAGCTTTTGTAAAACTATCAAAATGTATCAACATCAATGGCATTATCAGCATTTTCCATCCAGCCTCGTGTATATATTCCTGGGCCTGTGGCCAGTGTAGTGATCTAGGAACAAACTTGAATGATATGCAGCCATAGATTCTGGTGCGCCTTCATCAATGAGAAGATCCGGCTTAATAATGGGACCCTTGTTTTCATCATGATGTCCTCCCTTCTTTGGTTTGACATTCTTGCATCTGGACGTCGACTTGATGTTAAAGTCACGTGACCATGCTGAAGAAAGATGTTCAACGAAGGAAATTTACCAGCACCTTCGTCTTGCAAACCACCGAGCCTCTCCCCCATGGCTGCCGCCCAAAAAGGCCAGCAAGCCTTTCAAATAACACACTATGAGGTCCTCAACTTAACGCCTGACCTCATATCCTCCCAGAATGACCAAAATGCTTTCCTAAAGCGAGCCTACCACCGCGCTCTACTCAAGAACCACCCAGACAAGGCCGGTACAGCTTCTGGTCCGCTCCACAGCGTTGACCAAATCACCAAGGCATGGGAAACTCTATCCTCACCTCATCAGCGTGCAGAATATGACGCTCAGTTGCGCCTCAGGAGAAGCGGTGCT
Organism: Sarocladium brachiariae; assembly: GCA_008271525.1. Classification (NCBI taxonomy): domain Eukaryota; kingdom Fungi; phylum Ascomycota; class Sordariomycetes; order Hypocreales; family Sarocladiaceae; genus Sarocladium; species Sarocladium brachiariae. The sequence goes on from RQPE01000001.1 coordinate 3,672,771, forward strand.
GTCGATACAGATGGCCGTAGTGAGGAGCCTTTCCACACTGGAGTCGAGAATATAGATTTGGATGACCTCGAATTCGATGAGAGTGCTGGCACCTGGTCTCGATCATGTCGGTGTGGTAACGATAAAGGATACATCTTCACTGAGGATGATCTTATGGAAACGGGAGATGACGGGCTCCTAATGGTTGGATGCCAGGATTGCAGCCTTTGGCTGAGAGTCCATTTCACAATGCTTGACGATGAGCACCAAGATACCACTAGATCATCATGAATATTTCAATGCTTTCCTTTTTCGCGGCTTGCTTAGCCCATCTTGTGAATGCCATTCTTGGCTGTATTTCGTATTCATGATAGTATCAAAGCAAGGTTTAGGATTTTTTATTTTCGCCAAGGGAATTTCCACGCAGCTAGAATCTAGAAGCAGAACCTTCCGTAAAACAATGCTCTCCTCTAAGACTCCTCACTGTTCCAATTAGGAAAATGAAAGGCCAACTCCATAGATCATCCCTTTGCAGGACCCTACAGCATGGCGCAAACACTCGCGTCGCGCATGTTGTGGTACGGTAGCGAAGCTCTTGCGAAAAAAACGAGATCTTCCGTCCACTCCGTAGACACCGGCCCATCCCAATAACAGCACGATCAAGACTTGCAGATTTGATTACATATGTCAGATTACTCAGCCTTGGGCTCCTCGGCGGCAGGCGCAGCAGCCTCAGCGGCGGGCTCATCCTTGGAAGCCTCAGCAGCAGCGGGGGCAGCACCCTCGGCCTCGGAGGAAGTCCAGAGAGTCTAGTCATGGTCAGCGAATCGGCGAATATCGTGGCAGAGATGATTATACTCACGAGGTTGTCACGAAGGAGCTGCATGATGAGAGTAGAGTCCTTGTAGCTCTCCTCGCTCAGAGTGTCAAGTTCTGCGCAATACGTCAGAGTAGGAATCGTATACAATTGCGCCGATGGAACGTACCGGCAATGGCATCATCGAAAGCCTGCTTAGCGAGGTGGCAAGCCTGATCGGGAGCGTTGAGAATCTCATAGTAGAAGACAGAGAAGTTCAGGGCGAGGCCGAGACGGATGGGGTGAGTGGGGGGAAGCTCGGTCTGGGCGACCTCAGTAGCAGCCTTGTAGGCCTCGAGAGACTTGTCGGCGGAATCCTTGCGGCGATCGCCAACGGCGAACTCGGCGAGGTAACGGTGGTAATCACCCTTCCTGTTCAAGGGTATTGCACGTTAGTCACGACCATCACGAATCAACAATTGATGGACTCGTGGCAGCTTACATCTTGTGGTAGAAGACCTTTGACTCTCCAGACTTAGCGGAAGGAATGAGGTGCTTGTCAAGAACTTCAAGAATATCATCGCAGATCTTGGCGAGCTCAGCCTCGATCTTCTGGCGGTACTCCTTGATCAGAGTGACCTGGGAAGAGTTGCCCTTAGTCTCTTCCTTCTGCTCGATAGAAGTGACTATTCTCCAGGATGCACGGCGAGCGCCGATGACGTTCTTGTAAGCGACGGAAAGAAGGTTGCGTTCCTCGACCGTAAGGTCGCGGTCCTCGGAGGCGACGATCTTCATGTTTTCCACCATCTCTGCAACAGGTCAGTCCTGTTAGGCACGACAACTGGTTTGGTGACCTGGAAAACACACCCTCGTAGCGCTCGGCCTGCTCGGCGAGCTTGGCCAGATAGACAGCATCTTCGTTACCCATGGTAGCGGTATATGTGTGATGACTATAAGAAGCAAAGAAGTTAGCGGCGAGATAAAGGACGCGTCTATGAAGTCCAGAGATAAGCTCGGTGGTTAAAAAGACATATGAAGTGGTGAGACTGTCGATATCGGCAAGGGAACGGTTCGTGTAGTAATGCAAGATGCAATGGCATCGTTGATTCAGGCGTTTGGCAAGGAGGAAAAGCGTTGAGCTCCCCCGCTCCGAGTCGCCTCTTGGTGGGGTGAAAGGTGGAAGCTGAAGGGTGTAGCGCAAATCCAACAGCTCTCTCAATCGATGTATAACGGCCATTTACAGCCGCAGGGAGGGCTATCGAAGATTGGAGGATGCTTGAGAGTATCCTCGTTGCAGAAATCTCGTCGCCGGCGTTGCTGGAACGGGAATGCGAATGGAAGAGCATATGCAGATACACACAACACGTACCAAGAGGAAGCGTAAGCGGGTGAAAGGGTATCTCGCTAGAGGGAACAGGGTCAGCACTTTGATCCCGTCAGGATCGTTCCAGCCAGGTAAAGGCATCAAGATGAGACGCACGTTCTGATGAAGAAGTTATTGGGTTGCGTGACCGGTAGAGCGGATCGATTGTTGGGAGGCGAAAAGAGAAGTACAAAGGAAGCAGAGGATGGAGTGGGAGTGGGCGGTGGATGAGGTGGCTCGGCGGAGTGGAGGGACGCCAGGTGGGCGGTGCGTGTGTGGACTACTGTGGAAATTGACTGAAGGGTGAGAAGGTACCTAAGGAAAGAAGGGGGATGGTCAATCTCTCTCTCTCTCTCGCTCTCTCTATGTAGGGGTGTCCGCTTCCAGTTGCTTTAATGGTGCTACAGGCGCCTGGGTCCGCTGGAGGGTGCCGGCTCAAGGCGTCAGGGCTTCAGCCCAACGGGGCGCTATGATTGGACCTCTGCCTCGATTTGCAGCCTCTGGAGAGGCCAGAGCCGTAATCGAGGCCACTAGATGCTCGCTGGGACACTGGAAAAGTGCTCACGTGTCGCTATGAATGGGTCACAGTAAAGTGCTGCATTCGGTCACTGTTAATTAGTAGGCGCTGTTGCTGCTACTATGGGCGCTACATACCCCTGGCGCACTTCTGGAGAGTTAGTAGAACAGTGCTTCCCTTGCATCACATCAGGGACGATGCCGCGTGCGCACCATCACGTCACAGGGTCACCTCTCCCTCCCAGATCGGGACTGCTTCCCACAAAGAGTGTGCCCAAAGAAGTCCCTCAGTGCAGACTCGGTGCAAGGTGCTCTGGTTTGTCCCATACGTCAAGTGTCTGGTACCTACATCCAGACGGGCAGAGATCTGTGACGGTGTATGAAACATCCAGACGCTTTCATGCGGCTTTTACTCTTCGGGAGGGTGCTTTGTAACATGCCACAGGTACCTAATTACTTTGTCGGCTGACACCTGGCAGAATTGGCATCTGGATCTGAGGACGAGAAAAGCCGCCTTGCACATTTGGGGATGGCCCTTGTGTCACTTGATTGTTTGCACACTCGAAAGAAAGCCCAAGAAACTTGATGATTTCGGGTTCAAACTGGGTTTTCTTGGGATGACAAGGGCTGGTGGAGCTGTTGCCTGTTCTTCCATCGACCATCTTGACAATGACACAGAGCAACGACGTTGCAAAGCACCGTGGTATTCAAAATTTATACGAGATAGAAGTAGTTGCGAATTTTGCCAAATCGCTCCAAGCATTGTCCCACAGTTGTTCCATGGTCGCTTTCATCGAAATGCCTGTTTGTCTTGAAGTAGACTCCTGGAACTCACCAACCACTGCTCAGAATGAGACTTCTGCAGTTGAACACCTCTTTGGGGTCTCCCGGGCAACGAAAAGGCACCAGAAGAGTGCATTGTTCTGTCCTTCAGCATATGCATCTGCTACGACGTGGGATCACACGGGTCTAAATCTTCAGGTATCAATTCGGATGACACGGATTGATTTGCTGGCAGTTGGACGAAAACCCCACATATCTAGCAGGGCGGCCAGCCACATGAGCTCGGGCTTCCCTCAGCCTGGTTTGCACGTGTTCTGAGATGCTTACTTCTACATGGGGTTCCTGAGAGTAGTTATGGAAAACTTGGAATAGCATTGACATAATAGGATGATAGGGAAATAAGGGGGGGAAAGGGTAAATATGGTGGCCACCCTTGTGCCCTGGTCAGGCGCAGCTCGGCAAAGCAAGAAAATCATGTCATTGCTTCAGCTCTGGACCCTCACCGCGTCTCACGATAACGTTTGACTTTTAAGCTTGCCTGCTAATGCATACTGATCGAAGTACCTCCATAACACTGTCCCTCGAAACGGGCGACGCAACCGTCGAACCACCTGAGGCCAACAACCCGCACGTCATATTGTGAACCGAAGAAGCTCACCCTCCTCTCTTGGATTCCCAACTTTTCAAACCCAATCCGATTCCCAATCTCAACCCCATCCCACGAACCCCGCTCAAGGAATTCAAAAGGAAAAAAAAAGCATTCAAGATGCTTCGCCCTACCGCCACCAAGATCTCCGCTCTTCGTCCTCTCAGGGCTACCTTCACCAGCACCGCTCGCGTCATGTCGGAGGGTGCTACTGGTGCTCCCCCAAAGACGGGCGGCGCTGGGTATGTTGGCCTTATTCCCTCCACAAGGTCCTCTGGGCCCCTGGAGATCATTTAGGGTCCTTTGAAGGCTGACAAGTTTACTCTTTTTCCTCGTCCTACAGTGACTCCTGGCAGCGTCGTGAGAAGGCCAACGAGGACTACGCCATCCGTCAGCGTGAGAAGGAGAAGCTGCTTGAGCTCAAGGCCAAGCTTCAGGAGCAGCGCCAGCACCTCGACCGCCTTGCGGAGCACATGTACGTTCAGAGATTCACTACATGACAGCTGTGTGACAGCAATCATAGCCCTTCGGAAAGCTAATTCTTGTACTTGCGACTAGTGATGATATGACCAAGGACCAGGGCGGCGAGAAGAACTAAGTTTGAAGCTCTTGGCAGACTTGCAACGACTGTCAACAGAATGTCAGAGCATCAAAAATAGGGGCCATCACAACGACCGCTACTCAAAGCATCGCGGTTCATGTACCAAGATCCGCGCTCGTTCCATAGTAATCAAAGCCAATGTACAACTACAAAAGAGTTACATTACTGATCCAGACTGACTATCGTGGGCATTTGTGAAGAGCCGATAGCAGTTACCCTTTGTCATGACTAGACTGAAACCCAAACTCCCGATCAGCTCTTCCACCGAACAACATAACTTTCACCTCCTGCCCATGTACGAGCGATAGAAGCCTTCGGCCACATCGCTATCCGCCACACTAAGGTTGGATCCAAGGTTGCTGCTCGACTTCTGTGCCGACGCCACTTTCGCTTGGAGCGCCGAGGCATTAGCATCGATCCACTGCAATTGCGTGAGATGTCCGTTGAGGACTCGAACAATCTGGCTCAGCTGGTTGTGTGCGTTAGCAGCGTGAACGTGTGTTCCTTTTGAAAAGTAAACAAAAAGAATTGCTGCACTTACAGGATCCTCAGGTTTAGCCCCCTTGCTCAAGGTTCCGGAAATGTCGTTGATCTCTTTCACCATCTTAGACAAATCCCTGGACTTTTCATCAAGCTGCTGGGTAAGCTTCTCGGCGAGTTTGTACGTCCGCTCACGCTCTTGATCAGGACCTGTGAGCTGCTCACCAGGGCCAATCTGCTTCGCGAACATTTCTTGAACCTCGGATTCATAGCGATCCAACCAAGCTTCGAGCTCCTCCTGCTGACTCTCAACGGTGGCAAGCTGACGCTCAATCTCGTTGCTGGCCCGTTCAGCTTCATATGTGTCAAGATACAGCTTCTGAATCTTCTCGCCATTGTCCACCAGCTGTCTGTCCCAGCTGGAGACAATAGTCGCCTGATCCTTGAACTCTTTCTGGTACTTGGAAAGGTCAGAGGCCCAACGTGTGACAATATCCTCCATGGTCTTGTTCTTCAGGCGCGCCATTTGAGATGTTGGCCCGCTGGTAGAGGCACCCAAGGTGGGAGTCGTTCCATTCTGAGCTGCTGGCTTCGCGGAGTCCTTCACTGTGTTCTCGGTCGTTGCAGGCTTGCCGAAGAGACTGGCGCCTGATGGGGCGGTCGTGGACGCAGGTGCAGCGGCAGATGTAGTCGCAGTATTCCCAAAAAGGCCACCACTCGCCGCGGCAGGCGTGGAAGTAGTAGCTGCAGATGTAGAAGGGGCAGTGGTGCTTGTGCTAGGCTGCGATGCCGATGTCGTAGCGGCTCCACCGCCAAAGAGGGCGCCGGATGCTGGCTTGGGTGTAGATGAATCCGTCTTTGCGCCGAAAAGGCTTGAGGTAGTAGTTGACGGGGCCGCTGTGGCATCTTGAGATGATGCCGGTTTAGTTGTGGCGGCGCCGCTGCCAAAAAACCCATAGCTGGCAGGTGCTGAAGTTGTTGGGGTTGCCGCCTTGGCTCCGAAAAGAGAGCTGCCAGTGCTTGCGGTCGCCGGTTGGGTCGTAGGGGTAGATGAGGCGTTGTTTGCAGTATTCCCGAAGAGTCCCCCGCTTGCCGGAGCAGCCGATGTAGCTGGCTTGGCCCCGAAAAGTCCACCAGATGCAGGTGCCTTGTTGAACAGGCTCGAGCCAGCCGTGGCAGCAGTTGATGCTTGCGCGGTCGCAGGTTGGCTAGTGTCTGTCTTGGGTTCTTTCTGGCCAAAGAGACCCCCGGCCGAGTTGCTAGGCTGCGTCGAAAAGAGACCTGAGCCTGCCGGCTTGGTTGACTCAGAGGCTGGCGGTGCGCCTGCTGGAGTAGTCGAACTCATGTTTCCAAAGAGTGATTTCGCTGGGGTTGCTGTTGCGTCTGGCTTCGCCCCAAACAGGCTGGTAGCTGGGGCTGCGGTTGTTGGTGTGTTTCCCGTTGCAGGCGCTGATGATTGTTGCTGAGCTCCAAAGAGCCCTCCCGCGCTGCTGGGCGTAGAGCTATTGCCTCCGCCAAACAGACCCCCTGATGCAGGCTTGTCTGCAGGCTTGTTCCCAAAAATTCCACCTGAGGCAGGAGTTGACGATGTGGCTGAGCCTCCGAAGAGTCCTCCGCTTGCTGGTGCAGTGCTTGGTGTTGATGCAGCTGTTGGCTTTGTTCCAAAGAGACCACCACCACTAGCTGGCGCAGGTGAAGATCCAAAGAGGCCCGTGCCTCCGGAACTGGCAGATGGTGCGCCGCCCCCAAACAAACCACCGGGCTTCGATGTCTCAGCAGGCTTCTGTCCGAACAGCGAGCTACCGGCGTTCGGTGTTGATGCTGAAGCAGATCCGAAAGTCAGTGTTGGGGTGCTGGAGCCAGACCCAGCACTGTTAGCAGCAGCAGCATTTCCGAAGAGTGAGCTTCCTGATGCAGGCGCTGTGGAAGTTGTGCCGCTGTTCGAGGCACCCGAAGTGAAGGAGAACATATCGACGAATTTGTTATCTGCTCGTGCTGTTGTTTTGGGCGAGGGATTGACGAGGTTCGTCACACGGTGGATGGTTTCTGGCACCAACGGAGCTCAAGGAGCCCAAGGAATGATTTGAGATCTGCCAATTACCAACCGGAAGTCAAAATCTGGAGAATCTATCTGTGACGGGATGGTCCGGCGCTTTCAGTCGAATCGGATTGTTGGCGATACAACTTTTTGGTATCGAGGTAGGCTGGCAGCAAGCTCCAAAGCTGCACGCGCTGGGTCTGGTTTCGTGATGAAAAGTGGCTTGACCTGGTTCCATCTCACCAGCCACAGTTTATTGGCCAGACAGAGCTGCAGCGAACATGGGCTTCGACTAGGTAGTACATGCACCTTTAGTTACAAATAAAGTATAGTCATCCGGGTTGAGATTCAAGATCGTTATTGAACTGGTCAAGTCAGTGGTAGACCCTTCAGGGGCTATGTGGCCTTCCGGAGCCTTTGCCTCCATGCTCCCTGACGCCACACCTACGGCAGACAGTGAGGCAGAGAAAACACGTGATGCGACAAGATCCATCGCCTTGCTGCGTTAAAGTTGCCCAAATTTCCAGCCTAAATCCAACAGCATGCTAAAACCGTAAGAGGTGAAACGGGTGTCGCTAAGATTCTATTTACAACTAACTTTCTCAAAAAATCCAAGATCTGGACTCCTTGTGGCTGTGCGGCTCTTGCTATGTACCCTAAAAGTACCGAACTAATTACTCCAACCAACGCCAGTCGCTATTAACGACACCTTACGGATACATCTTCCTCAAACCCTTTTTCGGTCGCTGTGTTGTCGCTCAACGTGTTTTAATACATTTTTCTATTTGATAGGCAGCGGCCGATCCATGCAAATGCATGCAGGCGCGAAAATCGAGCTGTTTCGAAGACGTCGAAGACGAAGCTACAGCGCGTGATAACTGTAGAAGTTGTGCTCCGGGCATCGGCACATCTCCGGAGGGAAGCTTCGGAGTTATCATATTCCGACAGTCTCATGTTTACACGTCCACATGGATGGGACAGTCAATTGAGAATGATGCGCCTTTCAACAATGCCCCCAGATCTCGGTCGTGTACTGCTGCGATGCGGCAGAAGCCTCTCTACCTTCTTCACGTTCTGCACAAGTATCTGGACTGTGACCACACAGCATGCCGACTACGAGAGACCCCTTAGCATCCCTCCCCTGAGGAACAAATCGAGGAACAAATCGAGGCCTTTATTAGTTCCATAACTGATGAGGCCGTTTGCTGCCTGGCTTCGCGTTTTCAGGACGGTCGACGTTGCAAAATCACAGGCCGTAATCGGGGTAGTTTCAATGTCTGCTTCTTCGTTCGCTTTGATAATGATGTTGAATGGACGGTCCGTATTCCTTTGGAACCGGTCGTTCATAATGTCTGGGCAAAGCTGCAAAGTGAAGTTGCTACAATACGGTAAGAGAGTCTTCTTGTTCTTCAATTAATACTAACAAACAAATGAACAAACAGATACCTCCAGCGGAAGACCACCATCCCAGTCCCTTACATACGCGAGTTTGGAACGGCCGACTTATTCCCAGGGGGGCCGCAAGCATTCATCATATACGATTATGTCTCCGGCCAACCGTTGAAGATGGAATCCTTGGCTAATGCCTCCGAGGCAGAACGCAACCAGCTATACAGCGACCTCATCGATGTTCTAGCACAGCTTTATTCGCTGAAGTTCGCCACGTCCGGCTCCTTGATGCCGGCATCTGACGAAGCAGAACCCCGCGTGGACGCAATTCTCTCCATGTCTGCGAACGAGCTCCAGCGCAGCTATCCCAAGCTGCGGAATGTGGAGGGTGATTTCAAATCCAGCGGACAATATCTGAGTTACCAACGTGACTTGCTTCGCCTAAGCTGTCGTCTTCCCATAATTGGCCTATCAGAAATGGCGGCGCAGCGAGAGCTGTTCGCTTTCGAGAGCGTACGACAAAGACTGCAAGATCTACCAGAGTCTCACGGTCCTTTTGTGCTCGCGCACCAGGATCTAAGATATAGCAACATTCTTGTCAATGGGTTCCGGATTCAGGGGATCATCGATTGGGAGTTTGCGGCTGTAATTCCAGAGTATCTCTTCACCCCACCTTCTTGGCTCACTGGCCATGACTTCGAAGCCGTGGCGAGGTATGGATATACCTCGTTGATCCCGCATAAAACATTATACGCCGAGTTTCTCCGAGTATTGGATATAAAATGCCTATCGTCTGGGCTGTGTGCGGACCTTAAGAAGAATTGGGAATCCCAACCTCGATTCGCTTTCCCTATTGCCCAGATACTGCGAGATCATTCCCGCCTGGACTATATTTACTTCAAATTCATGTTCCCAGAGCTGTTCAATGGAGACATCGATGATGAAGTAGTAAAGTTCTTTGGTAACTGTGATGACGCCCTGACACAAGACCTACAGAAGCGACTCGAATGGTCAAAAGCCTATGCTCAGCATTTTGGAGAATAAGGCATATGTATTACATGGGATAGGAGTGGAATACTTAATGTCGAGTGTTAAATATTCATCATTCCAAGCTTCGCTCCTCCTGCTGCAAGTCATGTATCTTGATCCAAAGCTGACCAATCTCTGCATCTTTCTCAGTCCGCTCCTGTTGAAGCTGCTGCAGTTGGCGCTCGATGGGGAGGGGATCGGGTACCCCTCTTCTCCTTCTGGCACTGGATGCAGATTTTGATATGGAATTCCGAAGATCCGCCTGCAGCAATGTAATCCGATTGAATAAATCATCACTTTCCTGCTGTTTTGCCGCGATGATTCTCATCACGTCGCTCAACCGGCTCTTGATATCCTCACGAGTTTGTGCGGTAGACATGATCTTAACACTGTTATTATACCAAGAAATCATGATTATAGGCAAAAAGCTCATAACGTACGATTAAGTCGCCAGAATGGACTCGGGGAAAGGATGGTTGGAGAACTGAACTGAAGGTTGAGGCTTTTACGTTATGTCCGGAGCGGACTCGGTACAGTCGATAGATGGATGAATGGATAGGAACAAGTAGAAACTTCTAACAAAGCTATCATCAGAGAGAACCCACTAACGGATGGACCTCTTGAAAGTTATGTGGAATCTACCGGATCAACAAGAAAGTGGCGATCGTGGTAGACTAATGAAAGGTAGACAGCCAAGTCAGTGTCCAGTTGGGGGGAGGGGTAAATTCGTTCGGAAAGTTAAGGCAGCCCGTTAGAGTGCCTACCAACAGGTAGTTACAGTAATACGTCAGCTGTTCCTGAAAAAGCCATATACAGCCACGGGCAGCCCCGCATACTTCCAGTGACTTCTATTTCTCCTTCGAATACTGTAGGTTAACTTAAGGAATTGCCTGGTAAGGTGCTGCCAGCATGTGCAGAAGACGAGACTAAGCCGCTAGCGAACGACCACATCAAAATCCAACCTCGACCAAATGACAGCTATCTCCTCCTCTTCCAGCATCAGGGTATCTTTTTTTTAGTATCTTTTTTTTTAGGGAAGCAATGAACTTTTAGTCTCCCTTTACCCCCTACGCACTTTGTCTTGCGTGAAAGGTCGATCCATATCAGGGTCCGTGGTGGCATGTAGAATGTCCTCGAGGAGCTACGAAGTCCAAAGAGAAGCATATTGGTGCAGTGTTCTCGCGCAGAGCTGGACTTTTCTCAACAGTGCCAAAGTAGCTACCTCTTAGCTTCTCGGTAAAAGATTCCATTCCAGCCGTGCGGAACTGTCGATGGTAGCTCAATGCAGAGCATTATCGGATCGAGCATGACAACAGTCCCTGCATCCTGAGAAGACCCTAGCTTCGGAGACCCACGAGTCATTTCTCACGACACATCCCCTCCCCTCCGTCGCTGGGATTGGCTGCATCCCAGGACCGGCGCTGGCTTGGCAAATTGTTAGACCATTACTACTATCTGATGGGCACTTTATCAATCTGATCAGTGGGGGGAAACGTGGGGCATCTCTCGGCTACACGAATTGGAAACCTTGTCACGTCTGTAGGCTTAGCCGACCTGGAAATGGCATGAGGAAGAGGAGAAAAGAAAATTCAAATTTACCTCACGAGAAGCCGTCCTGGGACTGGGACTGGGACTGGGATTAACCTGCTACATACTCGTAGTAGTTGCAGAACCTGGCAATCTCATCCGGTGTCGGTGTCGGTGTCGACAGTGCATGCTCCTCGCCCCGGTCTTCCCGCCCGTTTATATCTTCTGGCTTGGCCCTCCTCCATCGCTTGCCATCTGACTTGCGCTCATACACCTGCCCACCGTTTGCCCGCATGCCCAGCTTTTCGTAGTTGTCGTTGCCTGCGAAGATGTCTACCACCGTCACTACGGTTGTTGAGCACAAGGCCGCTGCGCCTGCTGGGTCATCCCAGCCACAAGATGTAGCCAATTCTGATTCCCACAGCGAGCCGCCGAAGTCAGTTGCTGAGGCTATGAGGAGGCTTTGGACACCCAAGCTCCTGGCATTCGCCATTGGATGGTTAGTATGTACCTATCACGGAATGAAGACTTCCAGAAGCTGATCGCAACACGACGGTAGCCTGCTGGTCATGAACTTCTTCATGAACTTCACTGTTTATACAGCCAATGTCTACGACCCGTATGCTACAAGTCACTTCCAAGGCCATTCTCTGATCACAACCGGTGCCATTATCAATGGCCTCGTGCGAATCGTGTCATACCCTCTCCTGGCCAAGCTGGCCGATGTCAGTTGGCAAATACTATCCCGCGCCGTCTCGAACAGGGAGCACTGACAATTCAACAATAGCACTTTGGACGACCTATCGGGTTTGCGGGCGCTGCCTTGTTCATGGCCCTAGGCAACGTCATGTACGCAGCCTGTTCCAACGTCGAGACCTATCTTGTAAGTCCGGCCCTTCCCCTTCTTCGAGGATTCCCTTCGATAAATCGTTAGGCGGCCTCGAAGACTAACTGGCGAGCTTGAAAATGCAGGCCGGAGGCATTCTTGATTCTTTCGGAGACACATGGTGGAACATCACCCAACAGATTTTCATCGCCGATGTTACCAGCCTCGTCAACCGTGGCATCATCTTCACTCTGCCTGAGTCAATCACTGCAATCCCCACGCTCTACGCAGGCACATATCTCGGCGAGCACATGCTTCTGAACTCGACCTGGAGATGGGGATTCGGCATGTGGGCCATCATCCTCCCCGCCACTGTCACTCCAACTGTCCTGGTCATGATCTGGATGCAAAAGCGCGCCAAGCGTATGGGCCTTTACGTGGAGAAGGTCTCCATCTTCCACGGTGCCAAACCTGGAAGCGGCGTCCTCGGGAAGATGTTGCACGTCGGCAGCCGTCTTGACCTCATCGGTGCCCTTCTCCTTATTGGTGGTCTTGCGATGACTCTCCTCCCGATGACCATCGCGGGACGCAACAACACTGATCGTTGGAAGGAGCCCTCTTCTATTGTCCTCATCGTCATCGGAGTGCTCACCTTCATCGGATTCCTTGTCTGGGACGGCAAATTTGCGAGCAACCCGATCATCCCATACCGCACAATCCGTGAGCGCAATGTCATCATTGCATGCATCATGTGCATCATCATTGCTTGCTCCGACAGCTGCTACCGTCCCTTCCTGTCCAGTTTCCTTCAGGTTGCCGGATACTACAGCCCAGGAGCTGCCACTCGCGTCGACAACAGCCAACGTGTGGCTTACAACATCGGTGCCTTGGTCACGGGCTTTGCGCTCAAGTATGTGAAGAATACCAAGATATTCATCGTGTTCGGCGTAGTGCTCATCTGCCTCGCCGACGGTCTGCCGATCTACCTGACCAATGTGAATGGTGAGGGCATCGCCTCTGAGGCAGCCTTCATCACCAACAAGGCAATCCTTGGTGTGGGACGTGGTTTTACTCAGGTTCCCCTGCAGGTTTCTCTGCAGGCAGTTCTGCAGCAAGAGCATGTTGCTGTTGCTACGGGTCTGTTCCTGTCCTCTCTCGGGTTGGGTTCCAACATTGGAGTGACCATCAGTGGTGCCATCTGGAACTCTCTGCTCCCTCGCAAGCTGGAGGCCAAGTTCGACAAGGCGACTGCCAACAAAATCTTCCGGTCCCTGGTTGTTGCGCGGTCCTATAAGGAGGGGACGCCTGAGAGAGATGCCATTAATGAGGCTTACAGGCAGACACAGCAGTCACTGGCCATTGCGTCCGTTAGCATTGCCTGCCTGCTGCTCGCCATTGTTTGGTTGAACCGAAACGTCAAGCTTGCAGAGGAGGATGAGAAGCGTGCTGCTCTGGCTAGTGAGGAACTGGCTTGGGCTGCAAAGCATCAGGACCAAGTGACTGTGGCTCAAGGTGCAGCTCCGCAGCATGTGCTGGGTGGTGAGAAAAAGGTTGCTGCCCTGTAAGCAACTGAGCCTGCTGACAGAATGGTGGGCGTACGGAACTTGGAGAGCGGGAAAGTGGTCGTAGTCCTGATCGAGCTGAGAGCTTAGAGCAATATCAGTAGATTATCATGTCAGATGCTTATCGTTCTCGCCTTCCTACACCTCCATCGTGCACCGAGAGCGAAGTGCCACAACGTGACTATGTGGTGAATCAGTGATGTTGCCATGCCCAGCATCAGGGCGGCCTGCTAATGGTGAATGCTTGCCTGCCTGTCGGCGATGGTGTTTAATCTACGTAATTACTACTTGTACTTGTAGTACTACTGAGGTCTTGTCCCAAGGGCGGCAAGGGCACTAACCTCGTTAGCTCAGCACAACCCCCAGTTGAGCTAGCTACAGCAGAAGTCGAGTCTGGGTCTTGTCTGTCGCATACGAGGGCTTTGTCCTCTGCCTCCTGGGTCTTACTTCCTTTCTCTTTTAATTCCATGATACTGTAATCCAAGCTGATTATGAAAGATTGTAAATTCGTATTGTTTAAAGTCTGGACTGAATTTCATCTTCACGGTCACAACTACCCCCCAGAAGCTCCCAGCCAGCCTAGCTCCATCTGCCCCGCGACAACTCAACACACGCCAGTTACTTACCTTAGTACTTAGTTACTTTAGATCCAGATCCAACATTCGCCCATATCCACCTCATCAACATCCAACCACCTACCAACCTGAACAGTCTTCCACTTGCATTGGATACTTTTCCATTACTATGGCGAACCCTGAGGGCCTCGAGCCTCCTCAGGACCCCAATATTACCGATCCTGGCGCACGCCAGCTTGGTAAGACCTATACCATCCACCCCTATGTGGCGTTCACCGCAAGCTGGCTTGACCTCAACTGACAGCATCTCCTAGCCGAGTCCTCCGACTCCGAAGACCAATTCACAGATGCTCAGTCCGGGCCTGTTAGCCCTCGCGGCGAATCTCCCATTCCCAAGACCCGGGTCGAGAGGGTAGACGACCGCCCAGCCCACGGCGAAGTAGCCGGCACCGAAGCCCACGAGAAAAGACTACAAGACGCACAGCCCGATGAGATCGCCATAGTGCCTGACGCAGACGCTGGCGCGACACCTTCTGCCGAGCAAACACCCTCCGAAATGAACACAGATGTACCCATCACTGTAGTGGAGGAGTCTCCCGGCAACCTGCCTGGGCCACACTCAGCTGAGTTCGAAGCGAAGCGAGAGGCAGACGCAACCCCAGACGTGATTGTGTCACCGGAGGGGACAAAGAAGGCAGATAATGAGGATATGCCTGATTCTACTGGTACGGGCCCCTGAAACGTGAATGGCACACCGCATAGCAAGCCTATGAGAGCGTGGTTCGCCCTCTTTAGTCATCTGGACTTTTTGTATTGACCGTCTGTCCCTTACGGCTCTGCTCCTATAGTTACCAGAGAGGATGGAGAAGAAACAAGTCCACCTCCAGATGCTCAAGATCCCCCTGCCATGCAGAGTGACAAACCTGCTCTTGCCCCTCCTGCCAACGGCAACCAAGACGACTTGGACGAAGAAAACAATGACGGCGATGACTTTGACGATTTTGAAGAGGGCGACGAAGACGAGGACTTTGACGAGTTCGAGGATGGCTTCCAGCAAGCTGAACCTGCACCACCAATGCCCACACAATTACCAGAAGTCCCACTGCCATTTGTAAGTGCAACATCGATCTGCGTAGCAAGGGCCACTCACTCAGGTGCTGATTCGGAACACAGCCAATACCCGACTTCGATGATCTCACACCTGATGATATTATGGCTGTCACTGAACCCTACCTTGCAAGTCTCTTCCCGCCCGAAGAGCTCAGCTTTCCCGAATTCCCTCCCGCCACCTCCAAATCCGCCGCCATCTTCTCCACCGACCGCTCCGCCTCGCTCTGGTCCCAACTCGTCGCTCCGCCTCCCCTCGCTCCCCCCGACTGGATTCGCTCTCGCACTCGCCGCCTTTTCCTCGTCTCTCTCGGCGTCCCTGTTGACCTCGACGAGATCCTCCCTGCCTCAAAACAGAAGAAGCTGGTTCTGCCATCCCTTAATATTCCAGCTTCCGACTCACGACGAACATCATCAGACCAACGCTCCCTCTCGCGCTTACGTCAAGAAGGCGGCAACACTTCCTCCACATCGGTCGATACGCAAGGAAAACCTAGCTCAAGATCAAAAGCTGGAAAGAAGGGTGCCCCGGCGCAGCCGGATCTGGACCTCGTGTCAGCAAGACATTTGTGCATGACCACGGGCGAGGCGCTGGATGGAATGACAGATGATGAGCTGAAGGAGCACGTCAAGAAGTTAGAATCCATGCAGGGGAAGGCAAAAGACTTGCTGGAGTATTGGAAGAAGAGAACTGACGAGAAGATTGGGGACCGGGAAGCATTCGAAGGTGTGATTGAGAACTTGGTAAAGCATGCCCGAAAGGTCAGGAAGTAATCATTTCCCAACACAGCCGTCTAAAGCAATCGGACTGTGGAGAGAAGAAAGAAAGACATAGTTCACAATATACAGTCAAAACCTCCACAGATACAGCATGTTCGGGGGGGGGGGGGGGGGGGGGGGGGTAGGAATATGGCTGATCATAACGTTTTGTCTCTATCATAACCTCTGATCTACGTAACGCAATCCATGCTTTTTACATGATTTCGCATACCAAAGCCGAGGAGATAAATCCTGCTTTAGATGTGAGAACAGCGGATAGCTGCCAACCACTCTGCTCCCATCCCGTGGAAACACCTCTCCAGCTCGCGTGCGGCACCGACCCTTCTTTAATTTTCGAAAGGGCTTGATGATGTTCTCTCTGCTCAACTCCTCAATTCTCCCTGAAATCACACGCTCTCTCCAAACAACTTTTTTTGGAACCCTGGTTTTACCCTCGCAGAATGATTCGACTACCTCTCCCAAGAACAAGAATCCTATGAAGTCATGTCATGTCTGGTCAACACACTTTGGCATTGTCAGACGAAGGAGGATATGAGTGACCTGCAGGCAGGTCTGAGACATTCCTGAGAACCAGGACTTGTCTGCTATTGGTTCTTTAGGAGGTGCTGGGCTCGAGGGTGACACCACTGTGGACAAAGTCAGTATAATGGGGATACCTGGGGAAATTTAGGAGAAGTTAAACTTACGCAACAATGGTGGCCCAGCCGATAAGGCGCCAATGCTTCTCGATACGACGACTGAGCGCGACCTTCTCGCCGATATTGGTGCAAGCAGGGCTGGTGAGAACGAGCTTGGCGGCATCGTTCTTGATGGCCGAGACCTTCGCACCGGTAGAGGTAGAGCCGATGTTGACCATGATGACCTCGTTCTTGGCAAGCTTGGCGACCTTGGCCTGCTTGCCATCGGCAGTGCGTACACCGAGCAGGCGGCGGAGGAGGTAGAAGTTGACCTCGATTTCACTGTAGATCTCGGGAAGTCTGCCCTTGAGACCAAGGACGAAACCGACAAGACGATCGGCACGGCAGAGGGTGGGATCGATGCGAGTTCCGACACCGATAAGACCACCGGGAACAGCGTACTTGAGGTCGTTGGACTCGGAGTTGAGCGAAACGACGCGGCTGAAGATGGGAGTGCACTTGAGGGCACCGTTGTCGTCACGAGAGACGATACCGGGGCGGATCTCGATCTCATCACCGAGCTTGACGACACCGTGGAGGATACTACCACCTGCAACGCCACCCTTGAGGTCATCAATTTCAGCACCGGGCTTGTTGACGTCGAAAGATCTGATGACGATCATATGAGGGTCAAGAGTGAAGTCCCTGGGAGGGACAGGAATGGTGTTGACGATAGCCTCGTTGACAGCGTCGATGTTGAACTTGAGTTGGGCGGAGATGGGAATGACGGGTGACTTGCCGGCGACAGTGCCGCGGATAAACTTGAGGATGGACTCGTAGTGCTGCTGTGCGGCCTCCTCGCGCATAAGATCGACCTTGTTCTGCAGAATGATGATCTTGTCGAGCTTCATGATCTCAATGGCTGCCAAGTGCTCAGAGGTCTGTGGCTGGGGGCAGCTCTCGTTGCCGGCGATGAGAAGAAGGGCGGCGTCCATGACGGCAGCTCCTGACAACATAGTGCTCATCAGAATATCGTGACCGGGGCAGTCGACGAATCTATAGTTGCCCAAAGGAATAGCGTTAGAAACTATCAATGAATCTGAGAGAAACATTACATTGCTGCGCAACTTACGAGACATGTCGCAACAGTCTATAGGTACCCTCGCAGCCTTCCCTCTCGCATGGCGGATCAACCTCCTTGTCGCTCTTGTAGCTCCTGTAGCAAGTCGGTCTTGGGCACTTCTCGTTGTCGCACTTGTAGATTTTTGCGTTTGCGTAACCGAGCTTGATGGTGATGTTCCTGATCAGCTCGTTCTTGAAACGAACGGTCTGGACGCCAGAGATTGCCTTGACGACGGTAGACTTTCCGTGAGCGACATGACCGATCGTACCGATGTTGATAGTCGCCTGGCGGGCAATAATCTCGGGGGTCAGGGGAGTGAGGCTGGCGACATCGAGGTCCTTGGGGTCGGTCTGCGGGGGCAGGTAGGGCTTCTGAGAGGACTGCTCTGCGATGGCGGGGTTGGTGGACTTCTTGAGGGCGGACTTGAGGGGCTTCTCGTCGCCGTGAGAATCGTGGTTCAGGTTATCGGGGCCGTCGATGGAGGCATCAGACTCAGAGCCGGAGTCGATGTCATCGATCTTGGGGTCGCCGTTGGCAGCCATGTTGGGTGGTAGGGCGGGACAGAAGTTCTGGCGCGCGATCGCGGAGAGAGAGCGAGAAAAGTCTGTACGTCTCGGAGGGTCGGAGGGGGATGAGAGCTGGCGTCGAATACAGAGGATGGCACTTCTGTTCGGAAGAGAAGTCGAGCCTCGAGCAGAAGGGGGTCGAGTGAGGTGAGGTCGGCGGGGATGTTGGACTGAAAACGGGGAATTATGGATTGCTGGAAGAGACTGACTGACGGACTGGAGGCCAAATTTCGGTGGTTGTGGTGGGCTGCGCTTTTGGGAAGATGACTCTTACTTGGCCAACCACAAAGCCCTCGTCCTTCGATAAGCTGATAAGGGACGATGTGGGGCAGAGGCCCAACCACGGCTGGCTGGTTGAAGGACAACCCCGCGGAAGCACAGCGAGATGGCGCATATCATCATCAGGAATACCTTTCAGGTAATAGGACGTTATAGGAAAGTAACTCCTGTACGAAGCTATGGGAACGGTTGAATCGCATAGATGGGACTTTGTTCTTGTTCGGCGCTGAATCGCCTGTGAAAGCCAGCCTGTTGAAGCAGGGTATGAAATCTCTTGCACCATGTCTCTTCAATTTGACCTACCCTATATGTCGTTCTTTCAAGACTATATGATCTTTCGCGCCAGGTGCTTGTGCGTACTACAGCTATCAGACACGGGAAATTGGAGCGAAATGCGGATGTTTTGAGGAAATCAGAAATTATCTGAATTTAACAATGGCCCGTAGAAGCTTCCATGCGGCTTGTGATTTCCTGAGCAAACGGCGTGCTTCAAGCTGCTACAACTTCTGAGTGCCGTCTGACTTATTCCAGACTGCATCCCCTTCCGATGCCAAATTGGTAGAGAAGACCTGTATATTGTGACGTATGTGTTATATACCTAACTTGTTGTGTGTTCCCAGGCAACGCTTTTGTCCCCCAACGGCGGTTGCTTTGGGCATCACGTCTTTGCACCTTGACTCCAACCACTGCAAATATTCTGGCAGGAGAGGTACCAGTCCCGCAAGCAGGCTTTCAGACATAGGCACACGGTATCACGCTCTACGATAATAGAATCAAAAACCCTGGCAGAGCGCCTACGATCAATGTTCTCGGGGTTCCCGACACAGCGAACACTAGGTACCTCGGAGCACAACCGGATTTATGCACACAACCAGCCACTTGTCCGAAAAGTTGCTGACAACTGGCGATAATCTGGGTTGAAAGTGATATGAGATGCAACCTCAAAGTCTCCCACGTGCCGAAATCTGCATCTAGCCATCTTTGATGGTCTATTCTTCCTCTCGCCCCCCCCCCCCCCAATGTCCTACAAGAAAAACGGCGGGAGAGCTGCATTAGACTAAAAATAGGTAGATGGTGGAGGGGAACATCGTGGTGGAGTGGAGGTGGACAGGTAGGGCATGCTATTTGCCAGCCGGGATAGAGAAAATCCCTGGATCTGGTGGTAGTTGGGATGAATCACCTCGATGAGGTGAGAAGACATAATGAATCGGGTATCGGAAAGAAGGGGATGGCCTACCATGAACTTGGGACGACGGCAAAGACCAAAGTGGTTCAAGGAAACATACCATATACCACCGTTAGTGACCATTGCCTGAAATGTCGAGTCTACAGCAAACGCGGTTGGAGTTTCTAGACAGCCTATTGCCTGTAAGGCCAAACCGGATCTAATGGTCTAGATGCTATCCCTGGAGATGCATGTAAGCCCTCGCGTTTCCCAGAAAATTCTTCGTCCTATTCTAGTTGCTAGGCAAGATGAAATTGCACAATCCACTGCGGTTCGTTTCCTGTCAATCAAGCAAGCTTGTCGTCACGAGGGTGAATTTCTGCAGGCATCTGCTTCTTCTTCTAGCCAAGACGAAACCAATCCACATGTTTGGTATGAAATGGGGTAGATGAGATCTAATATCAAGTACTCCGTATGCTGCCCAGTCTGTACTCGGTGATGCCCATTTCACCCTTCCAGCACTGGATGATGTGTGCGCGAAGGCATGTTCCCCTCCCTCAAGATGGACGAATGACAGATGTCGAGTTGGCGCCGACGGATGGCGGAGGCACATTCAATTCAAGGCCTTGGCATTGGTCCCCCTCCCAAGGACGAGGAGTGATTGGCAGGCGGGTGCATTTAATGGTGACAAGGATGCATGGCCTATCAGATGCGTCAGCACACTCGAACCGTGCACAAGTTGGTCTGGTTTGGTTTAGGTGGTGACAGGGATTGGGACGGAATGCACCAACCAGGCTGACTCTTCTTTGACTGAGAGATGGGGTTTGTCTCGTTGCTGCGTGCATTACTGCTGGTAGCTAGGTAGTCAAGCATCGTTCGAGTAGTAGAAGACTACTGGAACTCATGCTGTAGATACGCACTGTTGCGAAGCGGCTGCAGAAGGTTACCATGGTGGCGGTGACGAGTGAGGATGTTTTGCCTGATCCTGATCCTCCCGCCAGTGGGTCGCTCGTTGAGAACAATGCCCAAGCCTCTCTCCGCCTTTACCTTACAATTCTGTCCGTACCTTAAGTTATTAGCCTACCTTAGCGTTAATTAGTATCTACATACTGGACGCTGGATGGACTGACACCGGATCTAGTCGTAACAGCTCAGTCAGATTGAAGTTACAAGTACATATTAGTGATTAGTGCTACTATAACTTACTCGTCTAAGTGTTCAATTGCCGAGTCCAGCGTCAAACTCAACTTCACCTAAGTCCTCTACTTGTACCTGCCCCTTACAGCTCAGGAATGGAATGCGGGTAGACGGCAGTCTCCCTCCGTAGGGACTCGGACTAAATACTACATATACAACAGACTTCAATTTCACCCGACGATGGGCCCAGATGCAGCATAGCATATCCATTCATCTTTCAAGACCCTGGGAACATGTTCATGACATGGTTCTGCAAACAATACATTCAGACACTGTAGCTGAGGCAGATCAAAACGCAAAGCACGCCCAAATAAGCAGCGCAGTATTCGATGATAATCCCTGCCTGGCCCCCAACCACCTCCCTCCCCCGTCCATCCCTCATTCTCCTCTACCATGTAATTACAGTAAGTCACGACACCAACAGCACCGTCTGTATGCACTGGCACACCCTCCTCCGTGGGACCTTACTGTATTCCCTGCGCACAGCTTCTATTCTTTGCCTCATATCCCTCTTTTAGCCCTCTCACTTTTCTCTTCCGTGGCCTGACCTGCATTTATCTTCCATGCCTCTCCTCCCGCCCATCCGTTGTCGCCACCCAAGCCCCTCACAAAAGCCCAGGGAGGGTGCTCATGCTTTACTCGAGTCTCTTTTCTAACAGGGTCTGAGCTTCTGCTGCCGCGCCTGGTAACTTGCCGTCTCGTAGATGTATGTATGCTTGTGCCTGTGTCGCCGCCCGCTGCCCATTGATAACCTCAGCATGAGCCAGCCCAGCCGGGACTTGATTTTGCTGACACTCACCTACCTCTCTCTCTCTCTCTCTTCATTCAAAAGTCTTTTCTCCGCTCATTTCTTCCAAGTCGCCTTTGTTTCTTTCTCGCGACCTACCTCCTCCTCAGTCTCAAACCTGCGACCACATTTCTTCAGCCACTGGTTGCCAACTCGTTCAGCGGGTTCTAGTGTAAGTTCCTCGCCACAACCTCCCTTAGTGCTTCTCTCTCTCGCTCTATTCTTGACGCTCCTCCATCACACAAAAAAGCACCATGCGCCCGTTTTACAAGGAGGCAAACAAACCACAGAAATGTCGCAGAGGCACTTGGGCAAGCGCCTGAACGCCCAGACAGGACAAGCTCAGAGGAAGAGCGACTTTGGCGCCCCAGCCCAGCCAACGAGGTGCCAGGCTCCCCGGACTCGTCACCCGCCTGGTGCGCCCCTCCGTCTCCGCACAGGCGGTTAGGGCCTCCCACACCCACACCCATCCATCATCTCTCCCAATCACCAACCACGTTCGAGCACCCAGGAATAGAAGCAGACCAGAGCAAGCCATCTCCGGAGCGGAGAAGATGCAGCAGCAGATGCAAGCAGAAGACGCAGTCGAGCAGAACCATGGTGATCATGGCGCTCTTCGTCTTCTTCACTCACGCCATGTCTGCTTCTTCATCTTAACCGCTTTTGGCTGCCGGCGTCTGCTGCTGCATCCTGGCCTCAAAACTGCCACCACCCCATCCCATCCACGAGAGATATCACTTCCATCTCCTCCTTGACAGTCTCATGTTTTTTTCCTTTTCTCTTTTCCTCCTCTTGATCTCATCGGTAGCTGGTCTCCCTTTCGTGGTTCTTTCATCATCGTCGTCTGCATCAACGTGCTTGTAGCTCCTTGAACTCAGAAGCTAGAGAGGGGAACAGTGCAACGACTGTGTCGAAGCCGCCTCACTCGCATCTGAACCGTTTGACTCATTCGATTGAAAAAGCGCTCAAGTTCTTTCCCGCTTGAAATCCCTCTCTATATTCTTCTAATTAGGTGCCAAGATGGTATCATCAGGTCCGTCTTGTCGACTTACATGCTATCCATCCTCGCTCTGCTTCACTCATCTTCACACGCTCAGCTCACGCTCGTCTGTTCAATGTACTGACTGAGCTTCTCACAGACGATAAGAAGCGGCCTACAGCCCTCAACCTGACCCCGAAACGCACTGGCACTGCCGATTCACGCTCCACCGACGCCTCTTCCCTCAAGGCTCCTCGCACCCCTCGCTTCGCCGAAGCCACTTCAGTCCACTCTCCTATTGACGGCGAATCTCCCTTCGCCGACCCGCCTTCTGATTCCGAGAAGAGCTCTTCCCGTGGACAGCCTGGTGACGTTGGCTTTGGCTACATCGGCGGAGGAACGACAACCACCACCATCAAGGGCGGCACTAGGGAAATCACCGTCTCAATGGAGCCCAAGAGCCCCCTGAAGAGCGCTTTGAAGGTGCCTGGCACCCCAGGACGTATGATGACGAATCCTCTTAGCCCGACTTTCCGTGAAGAGGACCGTCTGGAGAAGCAGGAGCTCAAGACCGACAAGGAACAGGCTCGTGATCTGGTATGTTCTCATCCAGTTTTTGGTGTTCTGCATATGCGTAATTGTGCTGACCCCCCTGCCTTTGCAGAAAATCAAGACTCGCGTCCGCATGGCCAAGTTCGCCCTCCGCGGCGTCAACTTCAGCTGCTCTCTGATCATTCTTGCTATGCTTTCCACCTCTTTCACAATCTTCAATGCCACGCGCACGCTCCCCAGCCACAGTAAGATGCCTTCCTGGGCCGACGGAACCAAGATTTGGCCTCAGGTCCTTGTCCTTTCCATGGCCTGTGTTTCTCTCCTTGCCTGCATCATCGTTTTTATTGCCTACTGTCGTGGAGGACACAAGCGTGCTGAGAAGGTTGCCACGTACTACACCATGTTCGCCATTGGATGGGTAAGTTCTCGCGTCCCAAAGCCCCCCTCCCCTTGACTTTGAAGCTCGATCCGACTAACGTTGCCTTCCATCTCTAGTTCATGATCAGCTTGGTCCTCTGGGCCATTTCCGCAGCTCTTTTCCAGCACTCGAAGAACAGTTCCGGCAACAAGGACATGTGGGGATGGTCCTGCCTGGACAATCACCGATCAACTGTCTACGCAGATGAGGTCGACTATGCGCTCATTTGCCGCCTCCAGAACTGGACTCTGATCTGCATGATCATCGAGATCGTTGTCGAGGTCATCGCCGTTGCTCTGTACAGCATCGTCTTCTACCGTTACTACACCAAGCGTCGCCTCGCCAAGTCCATGGATCTCCGGGACCGCGCTCGCTCCGACATGTACCTTGCTCAGCTGCGCTCGCAGTCTGCCCCCAATACCCCTGGCTTCGGTCCCCGGTCTCCAGGCTTGTACAGTCAGCACGCCATGTCTCCTCGTCATCCTCCCGATGGCTTCGGTAGCCTCAACGCCAAGGGCGACGGGGCAAACCCGCCCTTCACCCCTGGCGGTCGAATCGTCGAGCCTCAGTCTCAGTTCGCTCCCCAAGAGCCTACCTCCAATTTCGTTCTCCAGGCACCCCCAACCAAAGCTCCTTCCGCAACGCCCAAGACCCAGCAGGGAGCCTTCACCGCAAACACCACACACGTCCCCGTACCCGAGCCACAAGCCGCGGCAGCTCCTGCTAATGGCTACTACGGTGCATCAACGGCTGCTGCTGATGAGCCTGTGTACGATTCAGTGCCCATCCCCGGTGCCTACAACACCGTCCGCAGCCCACCGCCCACCCAAACCTCATTCAACCGCCCGAACTAAACCGGCTAGCTGAATGATTGAAATGTATGGCAGGGTGGCCGGCTGAAAAGACAAAGCATGCATGCTTGCGCGTGCATGCGTGTGTGTTGGGAAGAGCGGTTTGCTTCACTTGGGTTTATACGGCGTTTTATCAGGGATTTCTCCCCCAACCCCTATCTGCTTATCGTCACGCAAAGACAAGACTATACCGAACTGGACTGGATATCACCCGGGAGTTGATCTTGTTTGATTTGTGAAGAAGGGGAATTATGATGACGCGATATATCATCTTTCCTAGGGCGGAAAGATTCTCTTTTCTTTGCTTTTAGGGCTGTGCCTCTATACCAGGAGCATACATCCCATTCCATTGTCTCATAATCTTTCTTTTCTTTCCTCTCTCTTATCTTGTGCATCTTTTTTTTTTATTAAAAAATGAACCACGATTCGATATCATCCTCTTCGATGCAGTGAATGTGTGTCCCTTAGGTGTGAAGAAAATCCTCACCTCACATAATGTTAAGACAACTGGAATCTGTCGTTGGAACCTCAGGAACCCGATCATCTAGGACCGGTTCGCGATACCCATGAGGATTCGCCTCCAGTTCGTGGCTTGCTGATGCTTGAAGTGCTCTGCCTGATATTCAATGCGCCTATCTCCCTCCATTTTAGTCAGTGCAGTCTAATGATCCGATGGGACCTTGACTAGAGCTTCTCTTCTCACATGGCGGCATATCCACAACGAGGCAGTAAGGACATCACCTAAACAAGATAATTAAAGATTATTTTTTGAAAAAGACGTTGCATTACTTTTGGTAGCCCGCCCACACCTTGAAAAGCATAAAGGTGCAAGGACTTCCGGAGCCTATCGCCACGCAGCCAAATGTCAATCTCCGCCCTTCCTGGCGGAGGGGAACCAGGTGTGGAGCGGTCCCGGACAGCCCTCTAGGAAACGCGATATCTATCAACAACTACCAAATGAAAGAGAAAAAGTTTTTAGGAGACTGAGAGTTGAAGCCTGCAAGTAGATTTGCAAGGGAAACCCTCGTCCCTCCTAGGTGACCCGACCTTGTCGAGGCCGCCCGCGAACAGCTTATGGGAGGGGTATGTGCGCCGGCAGCCCCAGAACGAAACAGCGATGAAGGAGGGAATTTAAATGAGATCGGCAACGTTCATGGGCATCTCCTCGATCTGGGTGCTGTAGAACTGCTCAATCTCACGCATCATGCGGACATCCTCGGCGGTGACGAAGTTGATGGCGACACCCTTTCGGCCGAAACGACCACCACGACCAATACGGTGGATGTAGTTCTCGCGGTTGGCGGGAAGGTCGTAGTTGATAACCAGGGAAACCTGCTGGACATCGATACCACGGGCCAAAAGGTCAGTGGCGATCAGGACACGAGAGGAGCCTGAACGGAACTCCTTCATGATCAGGTCACGCTGAGCCTGGTCCATGTCGCCGTGCATGGCGGAGACAGTGAAGTCACGAGCGGTGAGCTTGTCAGTGAGCCAGTCGACCTTTCGGCGGGTGTTGCAGAAGATGACGGCCTGGGTGATGGTGACGGTCTCGTAGAGATCGGAGAGGGTATCGAGCTTCCACTCCTCCTTCTCAACGGCAATGTAGAATTGCTTAATACCTTCAAGGGTAAGCTCATCCTTCTTGACGAGGATACGGACGGGGTCACGCATGAACTTGGTGGTGACCTCGAGGACGTCCTGGGGCATGGTGGCAGAGAGCAGGACGACCTGGGTGGACTGGGGGAGGAGCTGGAAGATATCGTAGATTTGCTCGGTGAAACCACGCTTTGGAAACCGTTAGTTAGGATGCACACATTACGCACACTGTTGGAAACGGAGAGGAACATACAGAAAGCATCTCATCGGCCTCATCGAGAACGAACATCTTCATGCTGTCGGTCTTGAGGAAGCGGCGCTGAATCATGTCCTGGACACGACCTGGGGTACCGACAACGACCTGAGGGCCGTCCTGGAGGGCCTTCATGTCATCACGAACACTGGTACCACCAATGCAGGCGTGGCACTCAATGTTCATGAAGTCGCCGATGGCGACAACAACCTTCTGAATCTGCTGAGCCAGCTCACGGGTAGGAGCAAGGATCAGGGCCTGGCAGGCCTTGACAGAAGGGTCGATCTTCTGGAGAACGGAGATGGAGAAAGTAGCGGTCTTGCCAGTACCAGACTGGGCCTGGGCAATGACATCGTGGCCCTTGATGACGGGCATGATAGCGCGCTGCTGGATAGCAGAGGGACGCTCGAAACCGTAGGCGTAGACTTTGCAAAACTGTTAGGAATCACATCAAGGTGGGGGGGGGGGGAACATGTGGTCCAGAGCGATAACTCACCTCCACGGAGGAGCTCAGGCTTGAGGCTCATGTCATCGAAAGAGTCGACGGTCTCATCGTAGTTGGACTCGATCTGTCCTGTAGGTCACACGACGGGTCAGCGGCTGAGTCCTCTAACACACACATACAGCGCTGGCGCAGGCGAAAGTCGCAAATTGTGTGGGCGATGTCCCTCGAGCGGGGATACACAAAATGCGAGCATGCGGTGATCGCGAAACCACCGCCGCATTCGACCATGCGAAGCGATGGCCCGCCAGAAGTTGAGCAGAGGAGATGAACTCACCCTCGGGGACGTCCTCGAGTCCCTTGTCGGTAGCCATGATGTCGGTTGAAGAAAAAGATCTAGATCAAGCACAGCTCGATCTAGAGATGTCGAAAGCGTGGGGCGACGACGGTGAAAAATGCGCAGACTTCTCGTGGAGAAGGCTGCTTCTGGTCGTGAAAAGAAAAAGAGGTTCGTCTAGATCCGCGCTCTCGATATCAACGAGAGCTGACAGGTATCTAGAAAAGGGCTTCTGGTATCGTTGGTGATGTCTGTTTCCTATAGGAAGGTTGAGAGAGGAAAGAGGGAGGGAAAAAAAAAGTCGGCTGGAGGGGCCCTGCCCAGATGTATTTTTTTTCTGCGCTCGCTCGACGACAAAGTTGGGACCGGGATAGCCAATCGTGTGGCTACAGAACCGGTGGGGCGACGATACAGTGGGCTTCGTGGGCTGGCCAGGGGCGACAGAGGCGGCTGACGGACGCTGTAGGGCACTGGGCCGCACCGCCACAACATTCGCGGTGCCTGTTTAGCACCAATCCACCGCCACCACCACCACATGGGCTTTCGCAAGTCATTGGGTGGGTGTGGATGCTAATTTTTTTTTTAGAGGCATCGGCGCCATGCGATAACAATCCGTGTTGGATGACTGACTTTGGCTGGTTGACTTGAAACTTCGCGGCCTCTTCTGCCTGTCCACGCAACAGTCTCTCTATGTCAGAGTCATGAGACAGGGGCTTGGTTCACCCTGGCTGACTGTTGCTCACGAACACCCCACTACAGACCTGTGAACCCGTTGGCGCCCAGTCAGCGCAATCTCAGCCACCAGGGAGTCGAGGTATCACTTCTAAGGACTACCTTGGGATCGGAGATACACACAACAGTCACGATGCCCTCCAGGATATTGGAATCAGATGACCAGAAAGCTCATACTCAAGGCACTGGTAAGGATGGATTCACAAGTCTAGTCACCGAAACCTCTTCCGGGAGTGAATCCATTCCTTCTCATCATCTGGGAGTCAAGCCCTTGGGCAACCAGTACCTCAGCAGCATACCTAATGCTCGAATAAATATTGGAACGCTACAGGCACTTCCGGATGAGATGCTTATGCTTGCTCTAGAGCACCTTGATGGAATGAGTCTTCAGTTTTTGGCCTCAACTAACAAGTTCTGCTATGCCTTGTGTGAGTCAGAGGATCTGTGGAAAAACATCTTCCTTCAGTAAGTTGGCCTGCCGCATTGCAGTCGTGTTTCCCGTTTTTCCAATGACCATAGACTCTGTCAGAAAAAAAAGTACATTAACACATAATTAGGCAGCAACCAGAGCGCGTAGACTGGAGAGGCTCCTGGAGGTCTACCGTGTTACGATTCCCATCAGACTATGAGCCAGAAATCGATTGTGGCAACGTCTTTTCAGATGTCATCCACCGACCATTTGCCTGTGCCAATATTAATTTGCAGCCTTATGCTGACAGGATCCCGAAAAGGAACCAAATACGACGCTTCGAGAACCTGACCTACGATGAGTTTGCTGGGAGCTGGACAGAACAGCCTTTTATCCTAACAGAATGCATCAAGGACTGGCCAGTGCTCAAGCAGTGGACCATCAACAGTCTTCTTGAAGATTACGCCAAGGTTGAGTTCCGTGCAGAAGCTGTTGACTGGACTTTTGCGACGTACTGCCGCTACATGAGCAAAAACTGCGACGAGAGCCCGCTCTACTTGTTCGATCGTGGGTTTGCAGAGAAGATGAACCTGGAAGTAGGCCAGACACCCGGAGCGGCGTACTGGCGCCCTGCATGCTTCGGCCCGGATCTCTTCGAGCTTCTGGGCGATGAGAGACCGGCTCACAGGTGGCTCATCATTGGACCCAAGCGCAGCGGCTCAACCTTCCACAAGGACCCCAACGGCACCAGCGCGTGGAATGCAGTGATCCAGGGCTCCAAGTATTGGATCATGTTCCCGCCATCGACCCAAGTCCCTGGAGTCTATGTGTCCGAGGACAGTAGTGAGGTGACTAGTCCGTTGAGCATTGCCGAGTGGCTGCTCACCTTCCACGAGGAGGCACGCCGGCTCCCGGAGTGCGTTGAAGGTGTTTGCCGCGCTGGAGAGATCCTTCACGTCCCGAGTGGGTGGTGGCATTTGGTGGTCAACCTGGAAGAAGGCATCGCACTGACTCAGAACTTTGTGCCTCAGTCGCCGAGCCTGAACCTGGTGTCGCACGTGTTGGGCTTCCTGAAGAACAAGCCGGATCAGGTTTCCGGGTTCCGAGACGACGTTGAGAACCCATTCACGCTCTTCTCCGAGAGACTGGGACAGCAGAAACCAGATGTTCTCCAGAAGGCACTTCAGTTGCTGGAGGAAAGGGGCATGAAGAAGAGGAAGTGGGATGAAGTGGTGGAAGTGAGCAAGGAAGAGGAGAGCGGAGGCTTCAGTTTCGGATTTGGAGGCGATGACGATGATGAAATACCATGATTCCTCAGCGGATTCCCAAGCATATAGATGAATAGACGGCATAGCCAGCATTCCAAGAGGAGGTGTGGTTGTGATTCAGACCAGCGGAGGACATCTTGGATCAACTTGGAATGGATCGATCAGGGACGAGCGCAGTGTCGCTGGAGTGAAAAGCAAGAAAGACTCTCTGAGGAGACTTTATATACTGGTAGAAACACACTTTACACAGGCAAGCCAATCCACACTCCTCTGGGAGGCTTGAGGTTGGGAAACGACTTCATCCATGCGCTGGTATTGCAGCAACCGAGATGGTGAAGTTTATAACAGTCTTTGACACGCGGTTCACTTGCCTTGATGGTCTATGAGATTCCTTCGTCAGCGGTCCAGCTCCCTCGCGTTTCAATCTGATTCAGTGCTATTCGTTTCCTATTCTGAATCAAGGCGAACGACGGCGGTGCCCCTCGTTTGTATGTTTGCCCTGAAGCCACATTCAGGAGACAGACACCCTGTAATTTAGTATTAGTGGTTCTACTAGTAGTACTATAAGAGGTACTACTATGGTAAGAATCACCCACTGACAGGGCAGATGCATATTGACTCTCTGGTAAAGGGCCCCCCACCCAACCTCCTAGAGCTTCTTTCTCCAGCTCCCGGCTCTAGGCTTGCGTTCCCTACTGCGACAAGTGACTTTGGCATCCCGCATTCCCCATCCACGCATCAAGTAGCGGCACTGTGATACGCTGCGCTCTAGTGCTTTGTCGCCGCCACCTCCTCGTCATCCCGTGCTTGTCCATCCATCCGTCCATCCATCCAGCTAGCCTCCTCTCTCTGTTTGAACCCCGCTGAACGAGGTCTCTCGCGACTTCTTTTCTTTCAAGGCCTGGCCCTTTGAACCCAGGTGCTTGCTGCACCCCCCGAAACTTGACCTCGACTGGCTCGAAGCTTCTTGATTCACGTGCCGCTGGCGCAATGTGTATCACTCGTTCCGTTGGCCTGTTCAAACCTCTCTGCCACGCCGCCTCCAAACGCTCTTCTCCTTTCCCCTCGTGCTCCCTGAGGGCTCGTGGACAGTATCGGCTCTAGCATCCTTTTTGCTGCCCTTCATATACCCGTGGTGCGCCCCAGAGTTTCAGGTGAGTACACTCTACAGTTTCCTGTCGGTGCTTCGCGCATGTGTTGCTGCACCTTGGGCTAACGACTCCGTGCCAAGAGCTCAATTCCCGTGCACCTTCGTCTCAACGCAACGTCTTTTGCACTCTTTACGATTTACGACATTCCCCTTCGATCAAGCCACCCTGCTTCCGAGCGTTCTCCGTACGCATCGCATCCTTTGGAAGACGCTGTACCTTACTTGACCCTCAAGACGGAGCCGCACGGTGTCTCCAACTTGCAGCTATGGTGTCTGACGAGCACTTCGAGATGTGCTTGCCCATCCTCCAAGACAAATCCATAGAGGAGGAGGACAAGGCCGATAAGCTGGAAGATCTATTTCGAGAGAAGACAAATCTTAGTGGCTCATCTCTCGAAAATGTTATACTCGATGTGCTATGGAGGTTCCGAGAGGGGAACAACGTCTCCGCTTCACCGCCGCCCATTCGACAGAGCATCCTCCGCAGACCGTCGCCCGCCTCATGGCGCAGTGCTGGTACCCCAATGTCGGGATCTCCAAGACTCGGTGTGAGCCCTTTGGCTCCTCCAGGCTTTGTGCCCTCAACCTTCCAACGGACAAAATCGTCGACAGCCTCACCGTTCTCTTCCCCTCGCGCCTCCCCTCGCCTAGCGTTCGCAACCCCTGTCATACCGCACAGCCCGAACTTGAACGCCTACGAGTTTGCCCACGATCCAACACCGGCTGCGGAGATTCTTGGTGACTCGCATTCGGAGAATGTGGAGTGGCTCGTAAACGATGACTCGGCCAGCGTCACTTCATCAGTCGGAACACCGAGTGGACTGAATGCAGCAGCTCCCGAATTCTCCTCCATGACCTCTCAGCAAGCCGACATGTCTCCCTACGATATGCTGCGCTCAATCCTGGGTCAGACCAGGACAGACGAGGAGATCGAAGCAGCTCTGGCTTCTCATGGCTACGATCTCAGTGCCACCATAGTCTCGATCATGGAGAACCAGGCGCAGGAGGGTGGTCTCACAGTGATAACACCCGAGGAACCGAAGAGTGTGCTGATTGGCAAGTCCGTCTCTTCAGCGGATGGCAGGCCCACCACTCCGGTGGGACAGCAGAAGTCGGGGGTAATCTGCAAGTTCTTCATGTCAACTGGCCAGTGCCTGCGTGCAGATTGCCGTTTCAGCCATGATCTGAGCAATCATCTTTGCAAGTGAGTATCACAGAACCTTACCCTGCGAGTGAAAGCCTGCTAACGTGGACAGGTACTGGGTCATGGGAAATTGCCTAGCTGGTGAGACATGTATCTTCTCCCACGACCCATCCAAGTTCATGAACAAGCTGGCCCTGGACGGAGCAAGCACACCGCCATCCAAACCTCAGAGTCCTTTTCAGCTGAGTGATAGCAGCTCGTTTCCAGCGCTCCAACCGGCAACCCCCGAGCAGGGGAATGGATTCGCAGGCAGTCCCAGCTTCCATGCAGCTGGACTGACCCCGCCACCAGGCCTCAGACCCTTTCATGATCCAGATAGTCCCCGATCAAGGTCCCGCCCCGGCAGCCGGCAGCAATCCAAGGAGACGGTGGCAGCCCCTGCTCTCGACGACAACGAGGCTTTCCCTTCCCTTGGGTCGGGTGCTGTCAAGCAGGGGAAGAAGCATCACGGCAAACGCGGCGGCCATGGTCACGGTCCGAAGGAGACGCTGGCACCGAGTTCTCTTGCCGAAATAGTCAAGATGGCACCGGCGCCTGCTCCTGGCTCCCCTAGATCAGAGGCAAAGCGCCTCGTCCGCAACGGAAGTGCTACGGGCATTCGCAACGGCGAGAATAGCGCAGCAGCGCAGGCCATTCCCAACCCGAAGCACATCCCCTGGCTCGAAACCGGTGAGCGGGCAAACAAGGCGTACTTGAAAGCGCGCCAGGAGGCCATCAAGCACGGTGGCCTCCGCAATAAGTTCCTACAGAGGTTCGTCGTCCCAATGCACCGATCCGAGGCTGGCGCTTTGAGAAATTATGCTGACGGTGAGAAATTGTTTTTCAGTGCTGCGCAAGCTTGGAACCGCAACGACGCGCGGGCGGCCAAGGCGCTCAGTCTACGAGGCCAGAGCGAGAACGACCTGATGAGGAAGGCACACCGAGAGGCAGCGAGAGAGCTGTACGAGGAGCGGAACACGGCCATCAACAGCAGCGCAGAGGTGTACGTAGATCTGCACGGGCTGCATCCTGAAGAAGCTGTGGAGTATCTGGAGAAAGTGCTCCTGGAGAACAGCAAGGAGACGCGGCCTGTGTACGCCATCACGGGCACAGGACACCACAGCAAGAACGGCAAGGATAAGGTCGGCAAAGCGATTCGCAACTTCCTCAACGAGTGGCGATATGCCTATCGCGAGTTCTCGGTTCCTGGCGACCGCAACAACATGGGGGGTATTCTGGGGATCGACGCGCGCAGCTGGGACAAATCACTGGGCAGAGCAGATGGGGCGGCCCCAAACGGTGACGATGATATCGATAGCAAGGATGGCGGCGTAGACATTCTTAGCCAAGGCATAGAGATCGGGGATGGTAAGGTGAGGTTGCTGGTGCGAGATGCGCCAAAGGGCCCGAGTGGTATCAGACGATGACAGGGAAGAGGGTAATCAAATCAGTTAAAGAAGATTCAAAAACCCAAGCTATACTTGATATTCCGGGGGACGCTGAACGTGTGTGTGTGTGTGGTCTAAATCATCCGTGGGTACTTTGTACTTTATAGAAGGGGACGTTGAGACGATTGGTATGCCACCGGGATGCTGAGATGGAGTTTACTACTCTATCCCCTGTTGCTCAGGATACGCCGCCTGAAAGGAGAGGAAGCCGGACTGATTGATAGCGCAACGACCAAGCACAAATAACATACCTAGGTACCTTAGTACGTAAAGTAATGAATTAGGCCACTTACAGTATTACTTATCAATCTTAGGTACTCCGTACATGTACTCCGTACTACAGTAGGTACCTACTGGGACCCCCCCTGTTGAGCAACGCCACAAATCAAGGCTGCTCTGGCTTCCCACGTTCGCCCCGAGCCAAGCGACACCAACAAGCGACACCAACGACACCAAGCGAACGCAGGCTACCACTTTGATCAGTCATGTTGCTGCGTTGCGGTAGCTTAGGTACTAGTAGGTCGTAGGCAGTAGGTATTACCTCACCACCACAGCCACCGTGACAACGACGCCTTGAGACTGATTGATTCCATTCCCACAACCTTCACACACGCGCGCGCCTTTTTACGCCCTTCTTTTCTTCCTTTCTTTCTCTCTTCCTTAAGGTACCTCTCCCAAAGGCTCACCCTTCGGCTTCCCTCCTCCTCCATCTCCTCTCACTACTACCGCTACCGCTACCGCTCCCGCTACAACTACTACTACTACTACCGACCTTCGTCCGATGCGGCTGAACACGTCCACTCCTACACCTTGATCCTGGGACTTTGCGATCTGGGCATCCATCTCACGTGAACCATCTCATCTCCGTTTGATCTACCAGCTACCTTGCCTTGTGCCCACCCTTGTGCTGCTCACCCACTCGCCGGCTGGACCGGGGCTGTATTTCGATACCGCATTAGCTCTCCGTTTACTTTCGCGGAAGTTCTCACTCTAAAGGAACGCGCTTCGATAGACGAGACTCACGAGACGTTCTCTCTTTCTCTCTCTCCATATTAGAGACCTACCCGCCTCCATCCTCCTTCGACCTTCGACCTCGAACGACGTCTTCACTGAGAAGAGAAGCAAAGCGTCGCCATGCCCGCCGACTATCAATCCACGGCCGAGGGTCTGGCCGTGTCGCCAGCACGCTCCGACTCTCCCGCCTCGCGCCCACCGTGGGCAAACGACCGCACAGTCTCCTCGGAAGCCGCCTCTCGTCGTTTGAGTCACCTGCCGAGCCGGACATCATCCTATCGCGACGCTCGTCGCTCTCCCCGTGCCCAGCTCCAGCGCTTCCTCTCCGCCGCCCAAGCCACCTCCGTCCGGGCCCAGGATGCATTCTGGGCCATGCCTCTGCAATACCGGCTCTTGGCCGTGCTCGCCTGCGCCTTCGGCTGGATCCTCATGATACTGTTCATCATGTACTCGGGCAGGCTGTTCGAGTGGTTCACCAGCGTCGCGACCAAATGGCGGGATATGACCGGCGGTTGGATCATCATGATGCTCGTCGTCAGCGTCACCGCCTTCCCGCCCATGATGGGATACAGCACTGCCACCACCATTGCCGGCTTTGTTTTCGGCTTCCCTGGCGGGTGGCCGATTGCGGCGGCCGGTGCGACCTTTGGCAGCCTGGCGGCTTTCATGGCTTCAAGGACCGTGTTGAGCAGCTACGTGGACAGGATGGTCGGACACGACAAGAGGTTTATCGCTCTCGGCCAGGTTCTGCGCCGAGATGGTATCTGGTACCTCACGGGCATTCGTTTCTGTCCTCTGCCGTTCAGTCTGAGCAATGGCTTCCTTGCTACTATCCCGACCATCACTCCCCTTGCCTTCTTCATCTCCACAGCTCTCTCTATGTAAGCCACCTTCTCGCTTCCACAGGGCCGTAGGGGTTTTTTCCCTCTCTTCCCCCACCACCAACAACAGATGATCCGGACACTGACGTGCAGATCAGGCCCAAGCTTCTCATCCACATCTTCATCGGCAGCCGCCTTGCTGCCATCGCTGAAGACGAGAAGATGTCTTTCGGCACTAAGCTCGTCAACTGGATCGGCATGCTCATCGGCATCAGCGTAGGCATCGCTATCGGCTACGTCATATACCGTCGAACCATGGCCCGCGCTGCCGAGCTTGCCCGCGAAGCTGAGCAGCTCGACGGCGATGCTGCCGAGCAGGGTCGTGGTGGTGGTGGTGGTTTCTATGATTCGGAACCCACCATGATGGACCCTGAAGACGCCGCCGAGATTCTCAACGATGACGATGTGTCATTGTGGGAAACCCAGGTGGATGAATATCATGATGAAGACGCCCCTGGAAAACACCATGGTCAGGAGGTTCCCAAGTAGCTGTCCTGATCACCACTTTTTTTTCTTCTTCTTCTTCTTCTTCTTCTTCTTCTTCTTCTTCTTCTTCCTCCTTCCGTCTGGGTACAGTTTTGACAGTCGGCTTGAGTCGGCGCCTGGAGTTATGGCGGGCTACATGTAAAACCATTTTGATTTCGCGGGGGTTTTGTTCCTCTTTCTTTTCCTTTCTCTTTTTTGGACACGACTACGAGGATCAACGGATAGACTCAAACACAATGAGCGGAAAACAAAATCAAAGGGTGGGCGATACGAGAATAGAATACACAGGTTGCAATTTCTCTTTCCATTCTTTGACTATTGAGAGCAGCCAGATCGCCATCATAAATAAACTACTTCGGATGAAAAAAGAATACACCGCAATGCCATGCCTAGGGAGCCAATCCCGCTCAGGAAAACGCCGACGCTGTAGATGAAGTCCATGAACAACAAATGTCCGCACCTTTTGAATAGAAGAAACGAGTTTGCGCGCTCGGAGCTGGAGTTGGATAGGGAAAAGCAGAAATAACAAGGATCAGAGCGCGTAGAAATGAACAGGCATTGTCAGAACTATTGAGGTCCTCGATATTGGTTCATGAATTGAATGGCTTGCTCGATTGGGTAACCAATGAACACTGGCCCAGTGAAGATCATCGGAGGGGCTTGGCTTGCCGCATTCTGATTTATGTTTGCATTGAGGAATGTCGGTTGAGGAGGTGCTTGAGTCTGGTGCAGTTGTGGTGATGGCGAAGGAGCGGATGTTCGGATCGGAGGTGACTCCTTTAGTGGCGTCAGCGGCGGCGGTGGGCCGTAGGATGCTTGTGGGTGAGGTGACGCACCGCCGGGATGCAGTTTAGTCTCGGAAGTCAAGCCCGCCATGGCAGACATTTTCGTGTGGTCGAACGGGCATTTGCCAGTTGGCTTCGAGATCGGGGCCTCCGGCTGACTTAGTTTCGGCATCTGCACAGGAGCGGGGGGCGGCGACGTAGGCAGACCATGTCCAGAATATGTATCAGGCACAGGGACGGAAATTCCCCATGGTCGACTGGGTGACTCGCCCACCCGAACTTCCTTGAGCGGTCTGTCGAAGTGACTGTGGCGCTCTGTATCACCTCCCTCAGGCACTTGCTGCGCTTCGGGGTCAGTGGTAACACTGACAGCCTGGGCCCAGGTTTCGACCCTTTCGTTTGATGCACCATCGGCATCGGCCTGCCTCGGGGCTTCAATCTCATCCTCTGGCAGCATAGGTTGATGGAGCTGACTAAGCCCTTCAATCATGCTGACGACATTGCCATACTTGGAGTCAAGTTTCCGGATCTGGTCATTCTTTTGATACCGTCGCAAACAGATCTCATGGCTTCGAGGCAGTTCGTGCTTGTGCGTTTCAACGTAATTTGCGATCTCCTCTGGTGAGTGCTTGTCCATAAATCTGATGGGGCATTTGACACTGGCTGTCGCATTGGTTCCGGCTTGTGAAGTTGACTCGTCAAACATGGCCGCGCAGATGGGGTCTGACGGTGGGTGAGAGACATGATTATGGCTACCGTCGCCTTGAAGTGGTTCATGTGCTACCTCGGGGCTCTGAGAAGCTTTGGTGGTGAATGGGCATTGCAACTGCCCCTTCTTCCCTTCGACGGTATAGTCATGTTCCAGCTGAGTCGATATGGAAGTCTGATGAGATCTGGATGTTTGCGAGAAAGTGATTCGGCTGGAGTCGGTGGTCTTGCTAGTCTCCCGGAGGGAGGCGAGTTGGGAAGCCATGCGTCGGCCGTCTCGTATCACTATTGCAAGCTGATGCTGAGATTTCGGA
Organism: Sarocladium brachiariae; assembly: GCA_008271525.1. NCBI lineage: Eukaryota > Fungi > Ascomycota > Sordariomycetes > Hypocreales > Sarocladiaceae > Sarocladium > Sarocladium brachiariae. The sequence continues at coordinate 3,710,308 of RQPE01000001.1, forward strand.
GCTGTCCGCTGAGGGAGAGGAACGGAAGCGTTCTCGTCGACTGGCGAATGAGGCGGGAGCTGTAGGTTCGCAAGCGTCTCAGCTATCTCAGGTGCGGCAGGAGCATATTTGTCGGCCAAGTACTGGAACTATATTTGGAGCATTCCATGTCAGTTGACATCCTTCACCAGATGAAGGAACCCTAGTTGGTTTGTATTGATGGCGTGGGAGTGAAGGAGTATCAGAAAGTGGTAAAGTTGTCGGTCTTCGCAGGCAGACCAATAGTCGCTGCTCTTGATCTAGAGCTAAAGATTTTCATCATATTGGGGGGTGGATGAGTGAAACAGAAGTTCCGTTGACAAAAAAGAAAGAAAAAAAAGGCAAGACGAGGCCCGAAGATCAAAGTTGTCAAGAGCTTACCTGTTCGTGGGCGAAACGCAGCTTATGCTCCAGCACGGTTCGGCGATCGGCGAGAGTCTGGAACTCGTCGGCTAGAGTGTTGAAAGCATCCGCCAGCGTGTGCGCAAGATCAGGGTCATTCACGCCCATGCCGACGGAGAGAAGATGATTCCGAAGAAACCGAATGAGCAGCAGGTGATACCGAGTCTGCCGCGCGTTTTGTGATGCGTGGAAGCAAGGTCAGTCATAGAGGGAGGGGAGTGAGAGGAGCTACATCGTGGTTGGGTGTGATTCGGAAAGGAATGGAGGGAGCAGAGTGTGACAACGCAAGGGGAGAACGGGGCTGTCCGTGACTTCTTTCGAAGGAAGCTTAGTAAGCGGAATATACATGCGCCGAATAGTTCGAGGAAGAGCGTCTATAAGGAATTCCTTGGTCCTACAAGACATGGGTTTTTTCAAGACATTTAGCATTGAACCACCGAGAATTACTGCAGGTCTATGGCAATTCATATGTTCTGGATTGTGAAGAAGACGAGCCAACTGGTGAATCAAGGTTTCCCTCAGACACCAGTTAGGCGACTAGATCAATTACATGGGCTCTGATCACGTGACTATGTGCGCAGTTGGCTTGGTAGCGGTAATCTAGCGCGGAAACAATGTGTTAGTTGACTTGTACATAACTTCCAACTGGACACTGAAATCTACCTCACTTCTTCTGCTATGCAACGCAGTTAAGTCTGCGGAACAAGATTATGAGCACGGAGTCTTTTCAACCCCTGCTTCCTTTTCCCCTGATGACCTATGCAGGCTGGTTTCGACAGACGTTTCCATGTCTTCTTCAATACACCCCCACCAAGTCCAGGCAAACGTACTTGTACCTCTAGTATAATCCCAATGCGGCAGCACCACTGGAATGTCAAGAATCTATATAATAAGCCCTATGGCCCTTTAGCCTTCATCCAGCCCTCGGGACTATTAGCACGATCTTTGCACTAGCGGTCGCACGCATCTTACGGTGAGAAGTCTAATGTGGCGACTTGGAGCGAGCCTTGGACGCAGGAAGTGCTCGTAACCTCCACCCACGAGCCGATGGGACACATACTGGACCGATGCTTAAGGCAGCAGCAAATTAACATGACGCTAAAGCAAAGCTTGTTCATCTCGTGTCCTCTTGTTCCTAGGTAGTGCGATTAGGAAAGAAAATCGGTCTTCCCGTCGGCGCAGTCCCAAGCCACTCGAGGCCATAGGCTGCATCCGGCATAGGCTTTGCTACCACTTTCTAGCCAGCACCACCCCCATGGAGAGTGTGTGTGATCTAGATCCTTTCGAAAGGGGCTCTGCTTGCACCTCAGGGACGAAGCGTGCACTTGCTGGTGGGTGTGAACTGGAACTAGAAACAGCTTAAGGAGCACACTACGAAGTACAGCCACCTGGGTAGTGACACTCGTCTGCTTTTGGCGAGAAAACGTCTCGTGCTGTGCTCAATCCGGACATTTACGGACAAGCAATCGTGCATAAAGAAAGTATAAACGCGCCTCTTGTTTTGTCTACACCTCTGGTGTTCGCAATTCTTCCCTGCCATTCGCATTCGTCTACTGCTTGCAGATACCGAAGCCCGTTCCTGTCTAGGTTTCTGTCTCACATATATTTCTTGCTCCCCCTCTGCCGCTGAGGCACTAGAACGCACAGCGATTTCCTTGAAGGAATACTTCGCGAGACACCATGAAATTCCTTGTTGTTGCGGCCCTGGCCGCTGCTCTTGTCAGCGCAGCCGTTCCTGCTAGCAATATCGATCAACCCGCGTCTCTCGAGCCTAGAATGCGTTATGACCTGGCCGCAGCAAAAGCAGAATTTGCAGCTGCGAATGCAGCACGTGATGCTGCTGTACAGAGGTTCAAAAACGCTTTGGCAGCGCTCAGTTCGCCCCCTTATGATAGCGCCGCATACAAAAAAAAGACGAATGAGTATATGCAGTCCATAGCGGACAAGAGCGACGCCGGCTACAGGCTGGAGCACGCCCAGCAAATCCTCGATTGGGCACAGGCGCAGGAGGCGTGCGACAAAAAGTCTCAGGGGCAACCCGTCTCCGACACGGCTGCACAGCCATCCCAGGCTGCCAAGAGGGACATTGGAATGATAGAGGGGCCTCTATCAGAAGTTCAGAGGTACACTTATCGTGTTGAAATGACCCGAGACCGGCTCAACTTTGCGAACGAGGATCTCCAGGAGGCTGTAGAGGCGCTCGCTAAGTCCGATGTCGACCAAGATAGGCTTTGCACACTACAGGCGGAGGTGGATAAAGCCCAGGCTGACGTCGAGAAGTATACGAAGGCTCTTGCAAGGGAGGAAGAGTCCCTGAAGAAAGCCAAGGAGGAGGAGGCGAGCAAGGCCCAGGGCACGGGGACTACGACAAATGCACCTACCAGGAGGTCAAGAAAGGGATATGGGCAGAAATATGGTATTACCCCGGTGGACCTGGCTACTCAGGTTCGAACAGCCCGCGAAAAGCTCAACTCTGCAAAGGCTGAGCTTGAGAAGGCCACCAAGGCGTTGAACGGTGCCGATGCTAGTCTCGACGAGTACGATTGGTCGATCTGCAACCTACAGTCTGATGTAGAGGACGCTCAACGTCTCGTTGACGCGGAAACAGCGAAACTGAAAGAGCTGGAAGATTTGCAGAAGGAGGTGGCGGCTTCTTAATTGAGGAAGAGAGAGATAGCGGGTGTACTGACGGGACGATACGATATCTCGATAGGGTGACTGAAATGAGGTTTTGCGTGTGCTTTCACCTGGAAACAGAAGACGCAAGGTTCAGTTTGAGTGTGCAGATGTGAATGGTTTCAGATGGGACGTGGCAAGCCCTACATAAGGACAAGGACCTTAGCCAGTCATGTTTTGGTGATGTATTTCTCTTCACATTATGTATTCTTGTGTAACACATTTAAACATGCTCTTTATTTTGCCCCTTTACTTCTCGGAACATTTGCGCGCTCAACTGGGAGTGAATATGATCAGTGAAGGTTGTCAACCTCAAATCACTGATCACTGCCTCACCGCCTTTACGGAAGGTTTTTCGTTTTTGTAGCGGGCATACTGCTCGTTCACCTTTGTAGCTACTTATATCTTGAGAGCGCGAAGAGACAGCAAAGCTTTCGCCGAGCCTTTGGTAGGCGAGTCAGCGGTCCCCATGCACCAGGGCTGGTCTTATATACATCTCTGTGCCTTAGCAGATGGCATCATAAGGGCTTCTATCTACACTACCGGGATCTTAGAAATCAGGGCCTTGGCCCCTGCTGGTGTCCGATGAAACTACTCCAAGCCTGCAAACCTCTTCGCCCACCGCAAAGTCAGAGACCTCTTTTGATTCTGCTGGTCTTGGCCCTGGTTGCGCCCATTGCCATTGCCGTTACCGTTCCCGTTCCCGTTGCCTCGCCCATTTCCGTTGGCGTTCCCAGCGTTCCCAGCATTGTTGTTGTTGCCAGCATTGCCATTGCCGTTACCTCCGCGGTTCCCACCTCCGTTGCGGTTGCGTTGGTTGCCATTGCCGTTGCCGTTGCCATCACCCTGGTCTCCAGTACCCTGAGTTGCACTGGGGGCGGGAACGGGAGCCAAGGTAGGGGTGATCTGAGGAAACGCGGTCGTGGTCGGCTTGATGCTGAGCAGAGCGTTGACGGCGGCGAGGTTCTGCAGGGCTGAATCGGAGCCAGCATTGGCATTGGCCTCTATGGCCTTTGCCAGGTCCTTCTGGTTGGCGGCTACCTGAGCGAGCGTGAGGTCAATATCCTGGGCGGTAGTGATTGTATTTGGATCGTTGACAGTGGGCTTGATATCGGTCTGCTGGATTGGGAAGCAACCGCCAAATGGACCAGCAAGAGCGGCATTGCGGCAACGAACAGTGCACACGTTGCCGGTAGAAGCTGGAGAGAGGTTGATTTAGTACATTATGTTTCTTGAAAAAAAAAAGAATGAAAAGAAAGGAGTCAGACCTCCAATGCATGCCAGGTCATCAGGCAGGATGACGGTCATGTTGAAATTCTGAGCCTTGGCTTGGGAGAATCCGTTGACTCCAGGCACGTTGTTCTCAACGACTAAGGGTACCTGTCCCACCAGACGCTTTCCATTAGATGTCACGTCGAGATCGCACGAATAAGGTCCGGCTCCATCGGCATTGACTTGATGGACGGTAACCTGGATCTTGCTCCCCTTGGTGACCTGGGTGACAGCACCTGCGGCAAGGGCGTTCTCTGTCTCCTCGCCGATGTCAATGTTGCCAGTCAGCTCAGTACGCCCGCATTCGTTCACAATGTTGGCCTCGATCTCCGCGGTTCGGATGAGGGTAGCATCCTGCTGACACGGGTTGATGGTGGTGCAATTTCTTGCGATGGCAGGGTCAACTAAGATACAGGATCCCATGTTAGATGGTGAACTTTCGAGAGAGGGTTCCCATCCGAGCCTTGGAAATATTTTCTGCATGCATACATACCTTTGAAACCGAAGCTCGCAGGGCCGGCTGGACCCTGGGCACCAAGGATAACGCCATGTGCATCGCCAGTCGCCAGCACAGCCGACCAGACGATGACCTTGGTGAACTGATTCATGATGTCTATCAAAGACAGATTGATGGAAGAAAAATCAAAAAAGAAAAAGGGTAAAGAAAGAAAAGTCTGAACCAGCAGTGGGAAGAGGAGAAAGATGAAGGAAAAGAAAATATGGACAAGTCGAAGAGAATGTTGCCTGATGGAAGTCGAAGTGGGAAATAAGACGAGGAGAATAAGCTACAGAGACGACATCTTATACATCATCAGTTGACTGGACGCCGTTGTGCATCGTGTTGGAGCCCAGTCCTAAGGAAGCCTGCAACATGTTTTGTGACAAGCTGCTGGAGCCCAGGAGGCATCGTTCGTTCGTTTCGTTCGTTTCGTCCATTGGTCGCCACGGCTTTTCCCAATGAATGAAGATGGGCCAGGCGTGTGGAAGCTCACGTCCTGGCTGGACAATGCAGGCTGGTTGGCGGTCCATGATCAGATCATCCGGATCGCGCCACAAGTGATGCTTGTCCAGGGCGATGATGAAACAAGCCGGGTCGAGCAGGGTCGAGCAGGAGCAGCAATGGGGCAATTCAACAATGATAGATATATGGGGCTCACGAACCCGCATCTGCGTGTGCTGCTGCATGACACACATTAATACCCGTAGAGACTCTATTTTGGAAACCTTGCCCAGTACGTACCCTACGAATAACCTTACGACTAACAGTATCATAAGCATGCATGGTGGGATGGTGATGCTCTATCGGCTTCTTGCGAGAGGGATCCCGAACTGTTGGCCAGATGCAGAAACTCCAGACCACCCCAGTTGAGGACGTCTCCTGTGGCATTCACTCCGATAGTCAATTACTGCCATCTTCTTCAAACAGTCATAAGCCTCTATTATCCACTTTTTTTTTTTTTTTTTTTTAAAAAAAAAAAAGCAAAATTAAATTCTCTAATATCGACTATTAACTGTCTTCAAGATGTAAGCTTCAAACAGATTAAAGGCGTCGACACATCCCATTGACACTCCAGCGGTTAGGCTTGTTTGCGGCTCCGCACCACACACGCATAGAAGCTATTGTTTCTTGTACGGTGATCATGCGACAACGCACTATACTCGGAGCTTTTGCTCAACAAAGTGATCCATCCGGGAAAGGGCAAGAGGGGAAAAAAGAAGAAGAAGAAAGCATTCTACATTCGCACAGGGTTGCATTGTCTTGAGACGCAGTCCCATCATGCTTCCAAAACACTTCGCACGTTGCTGTTTCAACTATGGGAGGGGATCGTGTTTTATCGTGAACTGTCCTCGGCTCGATTTGACCTTGTGAAATCATGCCGAATGTTGGTCCAGGGTGACACTCGGCGTATCGCCGTGTTAAACCCTGTATGATGTGCGGATATATATATATATGTAAAACACGCACCCTTACGCCCCCAGTCAATGTTCTTGTCTGGTGAAGCGCTCAAAGGTGCAGTGTAAATGGGGCTGGGGTGACAAGGATGATATGGTGAGGAAGTGCCTTGCCTAATGTTAGTAGTGAGTGCAAGGTGCTGCGTTTGGCGCTGCCTTTGATCCTCCGTACGGATACTGTCGTCCACTTTTCCTCATTACCCATGCATCATGGCCTTGACGGATCCGACAACCTGCGTCTCGAAGTTGCACAAACCCTCTTATCTGCGTCCAAGGAGGGATGGACAATCAATGCCAGCCGTTCGATGCATGATGAACGAGTCGTCTTTCAAACTAACACGCTCCCCGTGCTGCTACACTGGCCCGCCCAGCCAAACCCCAATCATCATGCCCGCGCAGATTTTGTCTGAATTGATCTGTTACTTTTGGTTCATCGTCACGACAATAGTAAGAGGGTATGGAATAAACACCAGTTGAGATAGCTGCGTGAATGTCGGGCTTGAGGCTACCCTACAGAGCTGGGAGAATAGACGGCCTGTTAACCAGCCTGGGATCAGATGTCATCAATGACGCTCGCATGGATTTTCGCTCCTGAGATACGAAAATGTCGAACGGCTTGAACAGTCGCAATGTCGATATTGATTTTCTTGGCCGTCCAAGGCCTGAAGAAACAAGGCAGCTGCAAGCCTTGTCTGGCTGCTAAATCCATCTCATCAAATCCGTCTCTCGATCGTCAATACTATTACGGTCCTAAAGATAAATCAAAATTCGAGGCCAGATTCCAAAGTACAATCAGACGGTGGCAATCCCCACAAGAAGAAAAATGCATAGTCTGCCGATGGTGCATTGACAAGCATCAGGTATATGATATACTTGCTTTCGCCCCGTCCATCCAGTCCATGATCTCACACAAAAATCAGGGCAAGCTTCCCGATTGAAGCGGTGTCTCCTCCTCATGCATCCACCTGTACAACTTGTTTGCGTGACTTTTTTTTTTAGAGCTGTTATGACGATATTGAAGCTTTGTTGGCTCTTTTGACAAGTTCGTCGAGGTTACATGGCCCAGCCATTTGCGGCCTTCCCCCCTCTCTGAATCCGATAACCAACCTCGCCTCGGCTTATCGCCCATGGCTGCAATTCACACAGCTCCCTCACAGCAATGGTCCTTCGTGCCATCGATCGAGGCCCTTCTTCTTCCTCCCACATGATGGACGCCCACGCCTCTATCGCGCCAGCGAAGCTCTTGAGCCAGCGCTCCCACGTGGCTCCCAAATCACTGTACATCACTGAGCTCTTCTTCGAGGTGCCCCTCGACTACTCGAAGCCAGACTCCGGGACCATCACCCTCTTCGCGAACCGCGTCACCCAGAAGCCGGCAGAAAGGGAAGACTGCGCGGACCCCAAACGGTATCTCGTCTATCTGGAGGGCGGACCTGGATTCGGCAATGTCGCTCCGCAGGATCACCCTCTCACTGCCACCGCCCTGGACAAAGGCTACCAGCTCCTTCTCCTCGACCATCGCGGCGCCGGCCTCAGCACTCCCGTCTCAGCAGAGATGCTGAGTAGGGTCGGCGACGTGGACGCCCAGGTCGACTACCTCAAGCTGATGCGCCAGGACAACACTGTGCGGGACTGCGAGGCTGTGCGCAAGTGCCTGACCGAAGGCTGGCCGGAGCATCTCAAGCCCTGGGCTGCCCACGGACAGAGCTACGGTGGGTTCGTGAGCATGAGCTACCTTTCCATGCATCCCGAGGGTTTGAAAGAGGTGTTTCTCACAGGTGGACTGCCGCCCATCGGCGTGTCCGTGGACGACGTGTACCGAAAGACGTTTGCAAAGGCGGCGGAGCGCAACAGGGCGTACTTCGCCAAGTTCCCCCAAGATCTCGACGCCCTTAAACAGATCATGGCCCATATTGATGCGCATCAAGGCAAGATCACTCTGCCTGGTGGCGGCATCCTCACGCCTCCGCGCCTCCTGACATTGGGATATGCCTTCGGCGTGCATGGTGGCTTTGACATGATTCACGCCATAATTCTTCGCCTCAAGACATCCCTCGATCAGTTTGGCTTCCTTTCGCGAGCCTCTCTCACTGCTGTGGAAACCGGTATTCCCTTCGATGACAACATCATCTACGCCATCCTTCACGAGGCCATCTACTGTGACGGGCCTGGGCCATCTGACTGGTCAGCGCACCGGGTTGGTAGCCAAACGGAAGGATACTGGTGGCTGGCAGGCGAAGAGCAGAGGGCGTCGGATGAGCCTCTGTACTTCAGTGGCGAGCATGTCTTCCCGTTCCACTTCGACACCTACGTCGAGCTGCGACCGCTGAAGGAGGTGGCTGAGAAACTGGCTCAAGCCGACGACTGGCCGCGGCTCTACGACATGGATAGGCTGCGCAGGAACGAAGTCCCGGTCTATGCAGCCACCTTCATCGAGGATCTCTACGTGAACTATGACCTGGCCGTGCAGACAGCCAAGCTCGTCAAGAACACAAAGGTCTTCGAGACGAACTTGCTGTACCACAATGCGCTTAGGGCAAAGACGGATGAGGTGCTTCCTCGGCTGTTTGGTCTGCGAGATGAAGTCATTGATTAGATAGACTTGAAAGGTGTTGAAAAATGACAAAAGCAAAAAGGAAGAAGAAATACCCCCAATTCCAAGAAACAGGCACAAACCGCTCTGTATACATCAACTCATCATTTTTGGTTCCCCCTTGATCAACTGTGAATGACGTTGCTCACATGTTTTACCACCGTTACGAACACGAACCAGGGTTCTTTTCAAGCCCTTGACGATGTCTTCATTTCGTGAAACCCAAGCTCCATCGACGGCAGGTTCCGGAACTTGTCCTGCGTCTCGTGCCTCCTGCTTGTTTCCCTCAGCATCACCGCCGCAAGCTCTGGATTGGCCACCAAGAACTCCCCAGTTTCTACGGGCGACTTCTTCCAAAGCAGCGCCTGGAGGAATCCTACCCTGGCCAGAACCATGGACAATAGGGGGTCCGTTTCCGGAACACCTTCGCGGAGGCGGCCGCAGAGACGAAGGACTTGAATCTCTGCAGCCTCCGTGCCTGCTGTCTCAAGCATGTCGATCGTGGACCGCATGATGGCCGCTCGGAAGTCATCCATCAGGAAGCGGACCGCGCAGATGTAGACATCGATGTTCAGCTCAAACGTCATCAGCCAAACCGGCATCTCCTCTGGAGAAATCCGGTGCGTGGGATTGTCAACTCTTTCGCCGTCCAGGAACATTCCCTGTTCGCGAAGACGCCTCACACGGGGCCGGGGTGCGCCTGCGACGGGTTCCTCGGGAAACTCGCCACAATGGTTGCAGCGTCGACCCGGCCCCCTCACTACCGCACAACGATCGCACCTACAATCTGTCCGGTGCTGGCCCCAGGTCTTGACGTTAATGCTGCCTGCAGCTCGACGACGCTGGCGCTCCCTGAAAGCGGCTTGCTCCCGACTGGAAGTCGAGTAGAAGCCGCTTGATGAGGAGTTGCTGCTGCTGGAGCTATCAGAACCCGCATCCAGAGCCGATGGATTCTCCTCTCTTCCCTTGCCCTTATCAGGCCCGCTACCTATGTGATCTTGTCAGACAGCCAAGCGACATATTCCAGAACGTCCGTTACTCACGAAGCGCTGATATGATGGGCTGGATTGGCTCAAAGCGCCGCTCATAGAGGAAGGACACAAAGAAGTGGAAGATGCGCGGTTCTTCCTCTGGAAGATCAATTACTTGTTCGTCGGCCTCTTTAAAGTTGCCGCACAGCGCCCTCTCAAACCATTTCGACCTGATGAGGATATCTCGATGAACCTCAGCCCCCATTGTTAATACTTTTCTATCTTCAGCCGATCATCAAGGGTCTTACGAAGAAAGTCTCCACGTGTGGGAACCGGCCGACCCGGATCGGAATTGTTGGAGAGCCGTATCTTCCATCGACAGTCGAAAGCCAAAGGTCTTGCTTAGGGTCATCAGAGGGCGCTGGCGAAGGACTCCTTCTTTCCTGGGCGCGGATGACCATCGGAAGAAAGGGGTTCTGGATACTAGAACGAGGTAAAGGGGGAGCAGGAGGAGGCGCGCGTCCATTTATCGGAGCATTGGTAGTCGTTGTCGTGGGGATGACCCGATTGTTGCTGCTAGGTCCAGCCAGCTCGGCGGGTTCGTTCATCCTGGCTCGTCCCTTTGCTGTCATTGACAGTTGGCTTTTCAGGCGGTTCTGGACTCCTTGAATCAGGATTCTTACGATTGTGAAGAAAAAGAGATGCCGAAAATGCAATCCGGCCGACAAAGTGAGGCTGACACGACGGGTGGCGGCCGCACTGTAGGGTCACATCCATCTGCATGCGGCAACAATCGCACGTATCACCCCGTGATGCGGCGGCTAACATGCTGTGTCAGAGAGACCACTATGCAGGTGCCTTCAGAAGTCCACCACCCTATGGGCAGGTTTCGTTTTATCGAGAATGTATCACTTTTGCTGCTGCGGTGTAATGGATGTGTGTATTGACGTTTAGCACTTCGCAACTATCTCGCAGGTCCTGGTAGTTCTGCCTACAATTGGGCATTTCTGGAGATAGCGATGCGATTTCGTTTCCCCACTGTCATTCTAAATCCATTTCTGCTTGCATTTGTACCTCTAAAAAATGATCAGTGGTGTTGTCAATCGCAGCTCATTGCGAAACTTACGCCATAATCGATTTGCTGCGGAGCAGATGATATTCGCCTTGTTCAGGAGCTTCTCTTCGTACCTCCCTCCATCCAGCTCTTTGAAACGAGCTTTGTGAGGCTGTGCTTGCAACAAGACTGGAACGAGCTCTTTGGGTTCAGCATTTGCGACAGCAGCGACGGTTCGGAAACCACTCTCCCAGAATACTCTCCTAAAGGTCATGTTAGCGGGAGACTTGATTAGAGGCTGCGTGATACGCACGCGGTCCTGCTCTTGACGAACGGCAGTTTCGCGAGAGCAAGTAAGTCAGTTCTTGCACCAGCTATAAGTCTGTCTGAGAAATGATCCAAAACTGCTGCCATGACTCTGGAACACGTCAGCTTTGGACCCAACCAAATGGCTGGATGAACTAACCCCCATCCCATTTGCTCGCAGAATTTGATCATGCCTGCTGCAAAGCCTTGGCAGGTTTGTGATAAGGTCTGGACAACTCCGCGAGGCATATCATATTTACGTGCGACGACATGTATCGGTAGTTCATTACATAGATCTTGAAGCTGCAGAGCCAGATAAAAGCGGCGATAGACCCTTGCTTGATCTTGTTCTTCGCGAGTACTCTCTTTGAGCGTCGCTCCCTGGGCCCTTGGTATTGTTAGGCCGGGCGTAGTCACTGCGTCCGGTCATCCTTACTCACAGTCTCATGATTGTAGTTGGCTTGATGCCCAGGAAAGAGAGGACCCGTAATCCGCTCTCGTCAAGGGAATCAACTGCGTTGCGAAATATCCTCCAATTGACAGGTGTACCGAAGTCCTGGACTGGGGTCAGCATGTACAGGATATGCAGCTCTCCATCCATGACAAATGCCTGGAGAGCTCTGGTCAACTCCTGGTATACAAAAGAGCCGTCATCTGGATCAATTCCCGAGGCCACTATGGCATGTCCTAGCTGTGTTGCCTCTAGACCCGACAATTCATTGCGGGTCACGAAGCCCATCGCTTCAACTTCTTCGAGACTTGTTTTCAGACGTTCTTCCATGCAGGAGCTTGCCTCAGAATGAAACAACAACGATCTGGAGAAATGGTCTTGCAATGACTCTGTACTCTGTGCCAATCTGATGGCTACAGCCTCAAGAATGAATCTGGATTGAGTCAGTCGAAGCATGAGGTATGTAGTCTCGGTTGCCTTCACCTTTGCAAGCGCCTGTTCTCATCATTGAGGCAGCTGGATACTTCTGGGATTTCGGCGTTGATCAGCTGAACTACATCTTCCAAGTCATTGTCTCGACAGCAGAGATACGTCTCGCCAACGGGAGATTTGCCTTGACGCCCAGCACGGCCTCGCATTTGTCTTAGGAGAGAGGGTCCAACAAAATCTTTGCCCATACGTGCGTTATGAATTATGACTCTCCTGGCAGGACTATCTGTCATTAGTAAGTTGTGGGCTGGAATGCTCGTAGATGAACCTACAGGTTGATGCCGGCGGCAAGGCTGCAAGTAGCAACGCAGATGAGCAAAGTGCCGGCATCATATGCTGCTGAGATCAATTCTCTCTCCTCAGTGGTTAGGCCAGCCTGAGTCATCAGCGTTTAGCAGCCCAGGGAAACCTGCAAGAGCCAAAACTTACATCTGTCAGTCTTGTTAGCAAGCCTCAGCTCTACCAAACGCCTTTCTTCCGATAGACCTACGGTGAAATGCAACACCAAAGAGTACAGTTTCTTCTAAGACTGGATCTACAGCAGTAGTGAGGCTTCTCAACTCACTCAGGAGATCCATTCGCTTGTCTAGGAGCAACGGATCGAGTTCTTCTAAAGGTGGCATGATGCGACTCAACCACCGGGCGTCTGATTCGCAACCGTTTCGGCTGCCCGCGAAGACGAGCACGCCGTATCCGTGGGATGCCGTTTCGAGGGCCAAGGACAAGACTGAGTTCAAGACTGGATCTCGAAACTCTCTGTGCTGCGACGCCTCGATAATTCGACTGGGCGAGGGAGTTGATTGTGTAGATGCTTTGCCATGAAGCTGTTCCGCTGACCTAACAAGACTGCGAGTTGAAGCAATTGGGTAGACCTTGCCGTCGTGAACTAGATGCTCATATATAGGCACAGGCTTGTATCGGGTCTCGTAAGAATGCGCTCCAAGCCACTTGGCCGACAAATTGAGATTCTCAAATTTAAGTCAGCAATGTACCTGATATGGGGTAGGCAAACCATACTGGAAGAGTTGCACTCATGCCGACAATCTGGGTGCTCTGCTCAAGGCTGAGAATCTTGGTGCCAATCATTTCGAGCAGGTAGCCACGATGGGCGTCGTCAATCATGTGCAGCTCGTCTAACACAAGGCTCTTGAGTTGAGTGATGGAGTAATCATCAATTGCCGTGTTAATGAGAGAGTTTGCCTATGGCGACTATCAGCTCTGACACCCGCGGAAGATGAATGCTACATACCTTCTCCATCGTGCAAACACCAATGTCGAAATCAGCCCAAAGAGAGCGTACTTTCCCACCGCCGAAGAATCCGACGACCCTCAGGGGTTGATTCTCAGCTCGACGCCTCCACATCGGTATCTTGTCGTCATTTTGGGGAAGCGTGCTTGGACGGCACAAGTCCTGGACCACAGCCCGCAGGTATCTAACCTTTTCTTGAACAAGGGCAACGTACGGTAGCACAAGAAGGGCTTTGGCTTGCGGTTCTGACAGAACACGTTTGATCATGAGAACTACAGGCGGTCAACAAGGAGGATATTTCGAACTGGACATGCTTCCTGACCATCTGCTATCAAAGACTTGCCGCCCCCAGTTGGGGCACAGTACACCAAATTCTTTGACCCGTCTAGTAGACCTGGGCCATTCAGGCAAGCTTTTTGCCAAGGGTACATCTCTTTGATACCCAAGGATGACATGTTATGGACCAGGAGGCGAGGAAGCTGGTATGTTGGGTGGGCAAGGGCAAGCTCAGGGTCCACCGTGATGGTTGGAGTTGCATTGATTTGTCGCCTCTGCGAGTATTCCGAGGTACCCATGTCATCCGCGAGATCTATTATTGGGCTGGCTGCAAGCCTGGTTGGTGCAGGTGGTAAGCTGCTGGCTCGGTGGAAAGTTGTAGAGCCACCATTGTCAGAGGGTACTGGACCGACATCATGAAGAGAGCGATGCCGTTTCTGACCAGTCTGCCTTGAGGAAGATGAGGTCACGAATTCAGTTTGATGTTGTTGGTGTTGCTGCCGCGCTGACTCAAATGAGGTCTCATGTAAAAGACCCTGCATGCGCTGCATGGTAAGCTGATATGATCTTCAACAGAGCCAGCATGATAACTGTGTTGGGTGGGGTTTGAAGGCGTCTGGACCTCTAGGCGTCCATGTTGCAGAAATAGCTTCAAAGGAAACACCTTTTTCCCGGATCGGACAAACAACAGATCAGTAAGGTCTAAAGCAGTAATGACACGTTCAATATGCCTTCTGTCAGCAGACACGGACGTTGGACGCGTTGTCTGCAACCTGGTTAACGCGGGTGTCGACACGAGATCACGTGGTGAAGGCAGCAGCCGTCAAAGATAGAGGTACCTTAGGTACAGCTAACTGCAGAACAAGGAAGAAGGGCCAACCCACTTAAACGCGGGGCGTTCCTGACACTCACGTCGGCTGTCTGCAGGCGATTGCAGGGAGGGCCGCCCCGCGAGTCATGATTGGCTGCCTGCAGCGATGAGGGTCACAGCACCAACCAAGAGCAGGGAAAAAACCCTGCGCTCATTCTTCCCGACCAGTCAATGGGGTCACGGGAGCTGAGTGAAGCAATCAATGACCAGAGGACATGGACATTCCCCTAACACTCATATATGGATCAGGATGGGATCATTAATGACGCGAAACATTGTTCCCGAGAGTCTTCCTTTGAAAATGCTCTTTTTTTTTCCTTGGAGCTGTTTGGCCTCTTTTGACGGATTTGCTGATAAGGCGCCTTTGGTTCATTTAGCCCAACGTCCATGGGATATCATCCAATGGCCGCAAAATATTAGGCAGTTCACTTTGCTAGGAAAAACTCACAGCCAGTCATGGCAGCTGAAACTCTCACTTCTCAGAATACGCATCCTGCCACAGCAAATAGCCCATTCGCTCTCGGTGGTGAATTGTCACGCATGCTCCTCGCGGTCGCAAGGAATGAGGTTGGTTAAGGGGTGGCACCGTTGGCAGTTTCTCCGAGCTGGGACGACACTACTAACTACTACGTAGCACATATGCCACGGTCCCTCCACCTCAGGTGGCCTGGCGGTGACTTGTCGGGTCGGGGCTGGAACTTCCAGAGCGATTGGAGAGGCATTACTCCTCTCAGACTCCTTGGAAAAAAGCCAGATCCTAGTCAATCACCGTGCCCTTCTCTGGCATACCCTGCGCTCTCTGTCTCTCTCCCCGTGGCAACTCCAAGGCCCGCCCCACGAGGACGGGAGTTCCACCCGCCTGGTGTCGGCGGCCACAACTCAACACCATCCATCGACAACCCAACGACATGTCCCACCAGGAAATTGATTGTCGCCTGTTTCCTAACTCGCACCACCCCCAAGTGCCTCGTCCGCCATCTTGAATCACATCGCCCAATGTCATCCACTATAGCACGATGGTGGGTTCTGCATCATGAAATATCATGGACTATGAATGCGACCGTCTGCCGTTGTTTCATGCACCCCGAGACTCTAGCCGTCCGTTCATGATCCACTCCATAGCCATGTTCAGAAACTCCAGAACCTGTTCATCGTCTCACATTCGCCATGGCTTGCGTCGAGCCCAACGCAGATTGCCACTCGGGTGTTGCTGTCCGACCACGGTGGTTGTTCCCTGGCAGGACTGTCCTGCCGATGGGGAAGCCTGCATATGCACATTTGCCTGTCCGATACCAACCGCCTCTTTATGGGCTGTGAGAAAACCTTCGCCAGAGAGGAAGCGCTAGAAACAGGTCATTCTGTCGTAGTTTTAGTGCTGCGATTGCCCAGAGCGTTGTGCACGCAATTGACTGTTGCGTGTCATCTCTGTCGTCGTACCGGATTTGGTGGCGCACCAGTATCAAAGGCATTTCCACCCCTTCAGGTTGTCTTGGCTGGTGGAGCTACGTCCGCCCACTGTGGGTGTCATCGGTCTGGGTACTCGGCGCAAGCCACTAGGCTCAATGCTCGCTGAAGGCCAGCTTCTTCCGGCAGTATTGTTCATCCCACAGAGAGTAACCTATTCAAATCTTCGCTATGGAAGAGTCGCGTCAACCTTATTGACCATCCTACTACTATTGCGCTCAAGCAAACCTTCGCCCTCCGGCTGCGAACTGACTGTCGTGACCAGCAAAGTCCCTACGTGCTGGTGGAGGCTCGTGGTCAAACCCCTGGTCTGGTCGATTTTGACTAGCATGGCACGACAGATGGTGTACGATGCGTAAATTAACATAGTTCAGCCCTTGGGTTCCTCGCTGTCTTTCTCAGATGTAGTTCGAATTGGTAGTCTGCTCTGGAAGGGGGGCTTGATTGCAGGCTGTGGCCATGCATGGGATTGTCGATGGAAAACTGGGTCCATCGACGTCCCAGGAAATTGATGGACGCCATCGTATATGACTGACGACCCTCTCTGCGAACACACTCGGGCCTAACAATGGTTGCCTGTGCTCGAGATTGGATAGCAGCGACCCAAAACGGGCGTCCTCAAGACTCAGTGAATAATAGGGTGAGGTGTGGCTAGCGACTGTATTACTCCTGTGGCGTCGAGCAACGTCCAAATTCCGACACTCTCAGAACCCAGAAATGGCACAAGCCCCATGACCACTGCAGTCAAGCCGCGCCTGTGCTGGCGCCGGCATGATCTGCGCGGATAGTGCGGTTGCATGAGAAGCGGTAAGCCCGCCACCTCCATCCTGGCACGGAAGACAGCCAACTGAAATTTCACCTCCTTAAAAGGGTCGGATGAAAAAACCACGTCCATCCAGATGTGTTGGTGATCATGCGTGGTAGTGCATCGCACATTCAGGCAAGATGTTCGAGCTCGTGCATAGTCGTGTTAAGATAGGTAGCATACACGAGGCCCTGGTTGTGCTATGATTGCTGTTTCACTGCGTCGCTGGCGGGATGGAGTGCATGCTCCATTACGATGACTCGCCGCACATTCGTCAACGTGTGATCCTGGCACACCTTCACTACTGGCATTTTTTCGGCCTGAGGGACCTGGTGGAAAGCATCATGTGTGCCGCCGAGCTGGAGACCACTTTAGCAATAGCCGCCCAGTCCATACAAGGAACCGATATCTTTCATCTGGTCTTCTTTGCTTTTTGCATTTCGTGAGGTATTGTTAACCAGACAAGGACTGCGGGAATGGGGGTGTGAGATCCGTATCAATCGGGGGATACGTTGGAGCGTGCACGACAAAGAGGGACTTGGAGCAAGACATCTGAACCCAAGCGCTGCGATGGGAACATTGTAAAATCGTGAATATGTGCCATCGACGCTTATTTTAACAACTTGTTCGTCGACAAAGCGAGAGCAATGAAAACGAGGGCTTCCGAGTAGTCACTCTGAAGTCACTAGCGTTACTGGTGTCAACAAGTGAGTTGCGAAATCAGCGCAGCATTGTGTCGTCCCTCTCGATTACCTCCCAGAAGCGCTTATGAGTGACGGTGCGCCAGATGGCGGGAGCTACGAGTGATGTTGTACAAAAGACAATTTTGACATGGACAGATCTCGAGCTAGGTATGCCACGTCGTTGAGTTGGGGCCTTTAACATGTTGATCCACGGTCGGCATTCGCAATGTGACGCACTGAGCAAACGCTGTGAGTGCCCATTGACACGTTGAGCGGACCCGATCCTCCAGTTGTTTCGGGCTGGCAGCCGCAACGAGGGGGAACGATGGCCGAAGCCCCCTCGACTGCGATACTGCCTTTGTTCGTTAAATAGCCCTGTCTTGAAACTTGTGCTGAAAAGGGGCGCGGCTCTGCCTAAATATGACCCCGTGGTGATGCATTTTCAAGGTGGCGATATAAGGTTGCGATGCCTACCTCAGATCGATTTAGTGTGCAGCAAACTGTTGCTAAGAAATTTGAAGCCTTAGAGCCCACAACCTTGCTGGGAATACACTTTGGTGGCGGGAGATGTATTGCACGGGGATTCTGCCTACTGCAACTTCAATCGCGCATTCAGATGTAATTCCCCAGTAGGGTAGCGGTTGAATTCCAAGCACCGGGACTGACCTGAGCCCAAATGGGAGTGCCTACCATGATTAACCGTGTAGTAGCACCTTGTGATACAGGCAAGCGTCATCAGATGTGATCGTGATGACTGTGCAATATTTGAATGGCTCGACCAGAGCGCACAAGTTCTCTCTGACGAGAGGAGCTGTCGCCTTGGAGAACAGCGAGGAGGACGTAACACGGTGGTGACCATGCTCAGGGTGGAGGAGGATGAGGTCTGCCTGGAGGGCTTATGTCGAAGCAGGCCCAAGTTGATATAAAGTCTAGCACTATCAGTAGACCACTAGAAGCCTGCACACTTTCGTTAGTAAAGGACTTTATATCACTAGCGCCGCCCCCCGTGCGCCACTAGCGGCATTGCCAACAATGCAGTGGTTCCTGCTCATCACCAAAGCGCCCACACACACACTCATTCGCTGCCTCTTCTTTGCACGCCGTTCCATCTCTCTCCCTCTCCTCTCTCTCTCTCTTGTCTCTGTCGTTCTGTTGTCTCCATTTCTGATGCCCTCTCAAAGTGACGGAGACGCACACACGCACGCACGACTTGCACGCGCACACACAGCCTTTCTCTAAACCCACTCCGTCCGAGGCTCCCACAGCCAAAGTATATTTCTAAATGCCCTCTTCCGTTCTCACTTTGTCCTCCAGCTGAAAATACTCTGTAAGGCGTATCATAACCATTGGCCGTGGCAACGCGACGCCAGACATAATACATTCGCATGCTCTATCTAGCAATGCCTTTTGGGACCCAATGCTATTATAGACACATGCATCGTGACGCAGGTTATTTGCAAGATGTAGTGAAATTCGTCCATATTGCATAACTGCCAGTGTCAGTGCCAGGGCCTGTCGTTCTCTACCTGGCATCATGATGAGCCCCCCCCCCAATCCCGGACGTCTGGGGCCCTGTCCCATGTGTGCGTCCCTCATCGACGCCGACTCAACCCAGGTACCCTGGGCTGTGGTGGAGGCGCCACCATTACCCAAGGTACCACCCTAGTCGAAGGCTCGGCCTACCCTTACCACCACGCCCTTACCTCTCTCACTCATTCCTCTTCCCTTCTTCTTCCACACCTCAACCTGGCTCCTTCAACCACCGGGTTCATCGTGAGAAGCATCAAGGCAGTATACATGTTGTCAGCGTGATCCGCGACATCCTCGTTATTCATTCGCCCCCACCGGCCCAATATTTCTTTTCCATTCACATATATTTGCACTTGGATTACTGTCTTGTCGTATAAGTGCCGTGTTCGGGGCATGCCTCGAGCTCCTGCGCATCTCATCTCGCCGCTCCCACAACTTGGTTCCTGCTGGATGAGAAATGCCTCGGGAAACTGTGAGTGAAGCCATTCCAAACACATCAGCCATTTTCTTGTCGCGCCCGTGAAATCGACTTACACACTTCCCCTCACTGAGCGACTCTTTTCCCGCCTGTGCACCTTAACTTGACCCTCTCACTACCGAAACATGTCATATGCCTTTACTGAACCATCGCAGACAACCGGCTCGCCTGACGCGGACACCCAGTCAGACGTCAAGGGCGAGCCAGGCCCGGATCGAGGCCACGCCTCTGCCCAGGGTGAACAGGCTGACGCGCAAGCTGATGTCCATGGGCCCAAGGACTCGAAAGATGTCAACGGCGACTCAGCAGCAGGCTACGGAACTAGGTCCCGTAATCGCGGTGGGCAGAGCCGACCCAACTATGCTGAAGACAAGGACATCGAAAATGATTCCTACGAATTTTATCACGACTCCAAGGATACTGAGGCCAAAAGGCCCTCGCGCCAGTCTGCGGCTGCTGCTAATGGTGAGGTGACGACCGCCAGCACAAGCTCCCGCAAGTCCAATGCAGCCACCACCACGGACGACTCCAAAGCTGCGACAAGCTCAAACGGCGTCAAGGATGGCATCGCCAACACTGCCGGGACAAATTCGTCCTCAGTTACGACGCAACCGTCTCGGAAGCGCAAAGCAGCAGCAACAAGCGGTGCATCAGCGAACAGTAGTTCGACTACAGTAGCTACGCGGCGAGGCGCGCATGCCACCCAGACGCCGGGCACAGCATGGCCCGAAACCAACTTGCTCACCTTCGAAAACTGCAAGGCGCGACCGCAGAATGGTCGCATGGTCGCTGACGATGGCACGGTGTTGGAAGCAAATGGTAAGTGGGAAACCAACCTTCTCCCTCTTGACGAGGGACCCTGACCTGCCTTTGGTTTACGCGGTTTTGGCTGGCGATTCCTCGCACGACAAGCCTGGGCCGGGCCGGGGGGATGGGCAGGCTCTGCGACAGGATTGGGACGGCGGGCTGCAATGGGTGGGCGGATTGCCGAGATCCACCTATGCCTCCAACAGGCGCCACAGCAAGGGCAACAATTTCAAAGCGCTAGGCTAACAACACCACTCGCAGATCACGTCTACCTAGTGTGCGAGCCACCAGGCGAGCCATACTACTTGGGTCGCATCATGGAGTTTTTGCATGCCAAAAATGACAACTCTCGGCCAGTGGATGCGCTGCGCATCAACTGGTATTACCGTCCAAAGGACATCGGTCGCAAGGTCACAGACACGCGCCTCGTCTTCGCGACAATGCATTCAGACATCAGTCCCTTAACTGCTCTTCGTGGCAAGTGTCAGATTCGACATCGCGCCGAGATCGAGAACATGGACGAGTACCGCAAGACACCAGACAGCTTCTGGTTTGAGAAGCTCTATGATCGCTACATTCAGAAAAACTACGATCTCATCCCGACGCCGCAAATTGTGAACGTGCCTGACAAGGTGAAGAAGGTTCTCGACGATCGCTGGAAATACGTGCTAGTCGAGCAGGGGCGCGGAAAAGAACTTACTAGTGCTGTCAAGCTCTGTAAGAGGTGTAGCAGCTATTGTGCCAGGTACGTGTGCTCACTCGCAACTCTCTTTTGTCTCACTTCGTCGCGTGCCTTGGCCAGCCAGAAAGCAAGCGCTTCAATCTGAGATGACCCCGACTTGAAACTTGTGGTGGTGGCAATGTCACCGCATTCATTGCGTGTTTGGCTTTCCTCTCTAACCCATCTTCCCTTGTCGTGCCTTTTTTTTTCCGGGCCTCGTCATAGGCTCTGGGATTGTCATGGGAAGGGTGGGCGCCCTCGTCGCTGGGTCTCTCAGACGGCGGCCTGACGTTGCATTTGCCTGCGACCCTGGCACACCCACCCCCCTCCAAATCCGATCTGTCCCGCCCTCACTCCACGACACGGATCAGTCTATCACTGCCCATCCCCACCCACCAAAAGCATCATCCTGCCACGCTATGCGTAGACATTGACTGTATCTGGATCCCATGTATGGGATGCAAATACATTTCGCCCAGGACCAAGGAACATTGATCGGTTGCTGCACCCGACGACACGTTATTTCACTTCCCCTATCCTTTTTGTTGTGAATCATGAGTTTGACGCATTGGATGAATGTTGCGCTGACCCGCACTCTCAAACAGCAATGATTCTGTTGATTGTGCCGTGTGCCACAACACGTACCACATGAACTGCGTGAAGCCCCCTCTGCTCAAGAAACCCTCACGTGGCTTCGCATGGTCATGCGCTGCGTGCAGCCGCGCCCAGGAACGGAAATTGGAGGCTCGACATACGCCTAATGTTGCGGATCCCAATGCAGAGATCGAGGATGAAGAGATGCTCGACGAAGAGGATGACGATCTTCACGCTATGGACACGGAGCAGAATAGTGCCAACGGAGATGAGCATCACCACCAGGGCACCGCTGAGCAACTTTACCAGGCCAGCCTGTGGCCGTACAGGTATCTGGGTATGCACTGCAAGCCTGAAGACGCATTGGATTACGATGATCGCATCTATCCAAGAGCGAGTACTCGCATCGGACCGCGCCACCAAGCTGTTGTTGGACCCTGGACTGGAGAACCTGCACCCTTGGCTCAACATGATGTTAGAAGAGGAAAGAAGGACACCAAGGCCAGCCGTGACGGAGTCTCGGGGCAGGACAGCGATAAAAACCGCAAAGGCAAGAGTAAGAAGGGTGCACAAGATCAGTCGATGATTTGTTACGAGCGTGGTGGCGATTCCAACGAGCTGGATTCGACCAGCACTTCCACCCTCATCTGGCAGCCGCCGCCATCCGGGAAGCCTTCACCTGAAGACGTGATCGAGTACATGGACAAGGCTCGGCAGTTATCCGACAAACTAAAGCTACCCAAGCATTCCACGAATTTGCAGGATGTTGCTCTCGAATCGTACTGTCGAAACGACTATGATGCCGAGAAGGCCCTCAAGACTATTCAGAAGGCGGACCGTGAGGAATTCAAGGAACCGAATTTGACGCCGGCGGAACTCAAGAAATTCGAGGAAGGCATCGAGAAGTTTGGTTCGGAGCTTCAGGCGGTCAAGAGGCATGTCAAGAGCCTGAAACCGGGTGTGATTGTCCGGTTCTATTACACTTGGAAGAAGACGCCTCGTGGCCGTCAGATTTGGGACAACCATGGCACGCGCAAGAGCAAGAAGGAGGTCAAAAAGGCCGAGGCCGAGGCAAACAAGCTGGCAGATGATGTTGCGGATCCTGATGACGATTCGGCGTTTGACTCCAACAAAGCTGCTGAAAGGAAGCGCTCCTTCATCTGTCAATTTTGTGCAACGACAACGTCGCGCCAGTGGCGAAGGGCACCGAGTGCCATCTCTGGCTTGGTTACCGAGACTGGAGCAAAGGCTACAAGTAAAGACAAAGGACCACAGTACGTGCAGGCTCTGTGCCGCCGATGTGCCGAGTTGTGGCGCCGCTATGCCATCCGATGGGAAGATATGGAGGACGTCGCGAAAAAGGTCGCACAGTCCGGCGGCAAGGCCTGGAAGCGTAAGCAGGATGAGGAGCTTCTTAAGGAACTTCAAGCTGCGCGTGAGCTGGGAATGGCAACCCCCGACGAACGCCCATCCACTCCCCTGGCTGTCGCGCCAGCAACGAATGGCCAAGAGCCCCCCAGGAAGAAGCTCAAGGGAGCACCGGAGAAGGATGCAGATCTTGTCTCGGATGGTGGCAGTGCATCTGGATCCGGTGCTGCCAAAAAGAAGGAAAAGATTGTTGAAGCACCTGTTCTGCCTGAAATGCCCAAACCGCGTATCTTGCCATGCGCGGTTTGTGGCGAGAAAGACCCGCCAGATGCACCGCCCACTCACCAACATGTCACCTGTCGTGAGTGTCGTCTGACCGTCCATCGCCATTGTTACGGTATCATGGAACAGCGTGGACCCGGAAAATGGCTCTGCGATATGTGTACCAACGACAAGAACCCCCAGGTCTCCATTGTGAGTTTTCCACGCTTTTGCATATACATGAGCCCCAGATGAGACATTCCGTGTGATGCTGACGACTAATAGCACTATAAATGCGTACTTTGTCCGATTGAGCACACAGAGCACGAATTTGTTGAGCAGCCTAAGCTCACGCATCATAAGAAGAAGATGTCTGACAAGGACCGCGAGCGGGAGAAGCTGGAGGTGCAGCGAGCGCGCAAAGCTGCTGAACAATACCGAAAGCGTCAGGAAGACTTGAACCGTCCTGTCAATCCGAGAGAACCGTTGAAGCGAACGGCTGACAACAACTGGGTTCACGTTACCTGCGCCGTATGGACGGCCGAGGTGAAGTTCGGGAACGCCAGGGCTCTTGAGCCTTCCGAGGGCATCCCGTCTATTCCAAGGGCGCGTTACGATGAGGTCTGTCAGGCATGTCATGCAACGAATGGTGCCACCATTGCCTGCCATCAGTGCCGCATGAACTGTAAGTTGTGAAAGTCTCCGTGCAAGGGGGAACCGAGGTATGCTGACATGAATGTCTTTTCCGCACCAGTCCACGTCGAATGTGCGCGTCAGCATGGTCACGTTCTAGGATTTGACATCACGCCTGTCAAGAGCTCCAGGAGAGACCAGATGGAGACCGTGAGCATAGATGGCGTTCGAGGGGTCCTGGCAGCGAGGCTATGGTGCCTGAACCATCTCCCAACTAACACGACCGTCTTTCGGATGGATGACCGGGTGGGAGACCTCAATGTACTGCAACTGTATGTGCAGACTTACAAACAAGCGGATCTCACCCTGACCGGAACGGTTCGCAAAGCCAATCTGATGGCGGCAGCAGCCAAATTGTCTGGTGCGCCACCGCAAACTTTGGCGAGGAGGCATTCTCTCGTCACTGGCGCAGAAGGTGTCGCGAAACATGAAAGCGTCAATGATGCGCAGCGGACCGTTGGTCAACCTGGCCAGTGGGTTTGCATCAGCTGCGGCATCGATGTCAGTCCGAAGTGGTGGCCGATTGATCATTCACAGGAACGTGAGCTCACGAACGGCCATTACGGCGCGATTGGATCCGAGGCCAGAAAGTTTGTTGAGCAGAGGAAATTCCAGTGTCATCGCTGCAAAAAGACCAACAGGACGCCTAAACCACACGCGATACCACCAGCAGCCCCTGCTCCCGCACCCGCGCCAGCACCAGTAACAGCAGCAGCAGCAGCAGTAGCAGCAGCACCGACATCATCATCAGCAGCAGCGCCGGCTCCTCCTGTCTCTCAGGTGGCACAGCCAGAGGCAATGGACGCTCCTATCGCTGCCTTGTCTCCGCGGCATGGCCCTCGTCCAATGCATAGTGATCCAAGAGAGCACCGCCCTGTAAGTCGAGGTTGGGCACCGCACACACATCCGCACACCATACCGACGACTGTTGCGGCGGCTACGCATCTTCCAGCTGTACCAGGCCCAGAATATCCATCAGCCCACGTGCTGCCGCCGCGTTCGGGATACGCCAGCGGGCCATATCCTGGGCCAGGTGTCCCCGTACATGGCGACTGGCCTCCCCGCCCCAGCAGTCAGCATGGCTCTCCACCGCAGCATATGAACGGATTACCACCGCCTTTGCATGGCCCACCGCCACTGTCCGGGCTCGGCTCCCTCCGACCGCCGCCCTTGTCGGTTCTCCTCCCCCCAGGACCGATATCTGGTCCATCGCATCACGGCATCGGACCTCAACCGTACTTGAACGGGATGCCCCCATCCCCGAGGCGCCACAGCAGTGGACCGGCACCTCCGTCACCATACGTAGGGCCTTACGCAACGGGGTCGAGTCATCTCCCACCGCCACCGCGGACTGGCCCTCACGGCGTCAGCAACGGTGGCCCTCCACCTCCGCCATCCTTGAGAAATGATGGCTACCCCAGTGGCATGGCTGCTCAAAGACCGCCTGGCGGAGTACCGATACAGAGAACAGGTTATCCAGCTCCACACACCAGCCCACCTGGATCGAGGAGCGGTCTGCCACCACCGCACGAACCGTCTGGACGTTCCGGTTCGATACCACCACGAAATCCAGAGCCACGACCAGCAAGTGGTGCCAGCGCAAGCCCATCATTGCGGAATCTTCTTTCATAAGATGGAGACTATTAATAATCCGAGAAGTTCGCATTGCATTTTATTTTCTGGGTCATAGAAAAGAAACAAGGGAGCCCTTGGAGTTGGTTGATTAGTTGATGTTTTTGGGGTCGTCCCATGGTTGCACGTGGAACGTCACTGGGAAGCGACCATGTAACAATACGCCTTAGTGCTCGAGGGGGTCGTCTAGTGTACTACAATAAGAACAGGATATTATGATTAGTCTTGATTGTGTATATGTACATGAATAAGGTGCACGTGTTGAAAGTGCTGAGAGCCATGACTGACTGGGTGCTTGTTGTCTGCCCAATCACCAATCGCGTACCTGCGCAGCCAGTAACGTTCAGTGACTACCGGTGAAGGGTTGCCACTGGGTGCCACCGTGCCAGTGGTTACTGAACTTATACCTATGTACTAAGGAGGCTCAGCCACTAGTGGCGGTGCAACGGTGTTTGTCGAAACTCGAAACGGGAGACACATGTTGAGGTAACCTGTTCTGGGACTGGAGGAACAACCCTGCCAACGTCAGCTCCTGGCTAGGTACACCCTCAACGATTCAGAACCGCATCTCAAGAAGTTGATCCCTGGTCGCAACCTTGAGCTGAGAACCGAACGCAGAGGCTCAAAGCTCTGGCTATATCAGCAGACCAAGTCGTCATCTTCTTCAATTGCTGTAGGACTGCCTACTACTACTTGTATCTGGGCGTCACCAAAGTTACCCTTAGCATCTGTTAGCGGCATCAGCGCTTTCGCGACTGAACTGACTGAACTGACACGAAACGTCCAACGCAGTGGCACGGCCCAAGGCAACCAAACGCCATAGAAGATGGCGCAGATGCTTCTGGACTTGTTCTATTCCTTTGGGAACTGTCTCAATTGCTTCCCGGGATCTCCGACGCTGAAGATCAACAACCGCAACTTCAAGATCCAACGGCTTCTAGGAGAGGTACGTCTGCTTTCTCCTTCCCCTACGCCGACTTTTCCGAGCGTCTCCATCACCGTGAAATCCCGTGCGCTTCCCTAACATGACTGTTCTGTCTCTCTCTTTCTCCGGTTTAGGGCGGCTTCTCATACGTGTATCTCGTCGAGGATACATCATCACACCAGCTATTCGCGCTCAAGAAGATCCGATGTCCATTCGGCGCCGAATCCGTGCAGCAGGCCATGCGCGAGGTTGACGCCTACCGGCTCTTCGCCCACGTGCCGACCATAATCTCTGCCCACGATCATGCCGTCGCCACCGAGCGCGGCGCCGACGAGGATGCCAAGACCGTCTACGTCCTCCTGCCCTACTATCGCCGCGGCAACCTGCAAGACATGATCAACGCGAACCTCGTCAACCACACCAGTTTTCCCGAGAGAAGGCTCATGGTGCTGTTCCTGGGCGTGTGCAAAGCCCTGAGAGCGATGCACAAGTACAGACCACCCGTGGAGAGGATGGAGATGGGCAGAGAAGAGGACGACGCCTCCAGGAGAGGCGCAACAAGAGGGAAGAGGACGGAAGAGGAGGAGGAGGGTGAGCAGGAGAGACCATTGATGGAGGGAGAGAGTCAGATCAGCAACGGTGGGAAAGTACAGTCATACGCCCACCGCGACATTAAGCCAGGTGAGCTTTGCCCCCCCCCCCCCGGGGCGACAGAAAGCCCATTGCGAAATGGTATTGACATATACCTACCTCTTCTGCAGGAAACATCATGATCGATGACTCTGGCTCAACGCCCATCCTCATGGACCTCGGCTCGGTCGCGCCGTCCCCCATCCCCGTCACCTCCCAGTCCGTCGCCCTTCAGATCGCAGATACCGCTGCCGAGCACTCCACCATGCCCTTCCGCGCCCCGGAACTCTTCGACCCCCAAACCGGCATGGTCATCGACACCAAGTCCGACATCTGGTCTCTGGGCTGCACCCTCTTCGCCTGTCTCGTAGGCAAGACTCCGTTCGAGATGCGCTCCGACGAGACGGGCGGCACGCTCTCGCTCTGCGTCCTCGGTGGCGACTGGCGATTCCCCGACGAGGGCAAGCAGGCCGTCAAGAGGACAAACAGCATGCGCCCCCAGGGCGAAGCGTCCAGTGCGGCCGCCGAAGCAGCTGGTAGCGTCAAGATCAGCGAGCCTATCCGTGACGTCGTCAGGCGATGTTTGAAGGTCGAGCCTGCCGAGCGACCTGATGTCGATGAGCTGATCGACTTGGTCGAGGGGGTCATTGATGTGCTCCCTGAGGAGGATAATGCGTAGGACGCCTTGTGTGGGCGCCAATGATCGGCCTTGGGACTTGGGCGCTGCTTGACCCACGATAAAGATCACATATGAAAACCATTCATTCACTCTGTTGATGGGCTATCAATATAAAGGCTGCGAGATGGAGCTGTACCATGTATATTTGAAACGAGACGACGATGTCGCAGATTCACGCGCATCAAGTTTGCGAAGCTATGATGAATGGTGGAGGCCGACATAAGTGCCATCCAGTTGGAAATCGCGATATGACATTAGGCCAGCGTTATTCTTAAGATTTCATTCTGAAGAGAGGACTTCTTCCCCCGGCGTATCGCGTCTACATGGGTTCATATTCACCATCATCGTCTCAGGACTACGGTTCCGCTCGTACCCAGGCTGATTCATTCGATTTGCTACAGGAACTACCTTCCACTTTCTCCGGAGTAGAAGTAGAAACACAAAACGGCTAGGGGGAGAGACCAAGCATCCCAAGGATCCCCGAACCGGGACACAGACAATTGCCATCTTCCACCTCCTATAGCTGAAGTTTGAATGTCGCAACCTCGAACGGTCTCAACTTAATCGAAAGCTTGCCGTCATTGACAGGAACCGACTCAAGCTCATCTTCTAGTAAATTTACCTTGCTGGCTCGCTTCACTTCGAATGTGGTGCAGATGGAGCCACGGGCCTGTCCACCTAAAGCCTCGTACACACGAATGATGATGCTCTTGCCTTTGTTGACACGGAGGCCTTCGCAGCGCGAAATGTCTTGATCATCGTGGCCACGCTTGACCGTGTCCATGACCAGAGAACCGGCAACATCTTCTTGAACCAGCTTGATCGGTGACTCGGTGAGGCTCTCAATGGCAGCCCGGGAACCAGAGCAGACCTTGAGCGGGCTGTTGAAAGCGTATGCAGCCTTGATTGTCGATGAACCGAGTGATCCTTGATGAGGAAAGATCGCCCATCGTATCGAGTGGCAACCCATATCAGCGTGCGCATCAGGTGCCTTTGGAGACCGCAGAAGAGACAAACGCATTACCTTGCCTGAAGTGGCGAACCCGTACTTGCTATCATTGAGAATGGAAACACCATAGCTGTTTTCAGATAGGTCGGCAAATTTGTGGCAGCAGACCTCAAATTTGGCCATATCCCAGCTGGTGTTATAATGAGTGGGTCGCTTGGTGATGCTGTATGCAGTTTCATACGAGGCCTCATTGCTGACCATGTCAACGGGGAACTCGACCTTGAGGAACTTGGAGTTTTCATGCCAATCAACCTCGGCAGAGCAATCAACTTGTGAAGTCTGGCCCTTCATAGCAGCCTTAAGTGTGATGTACGACTTTAGAGAGCTATGCTCACTGATCTTTATGTCAGTAACAAGGGTGACTTGGTGGTCTTTCACCTCGTGGATTTTGGTCTTGCCGTATTGGAGTGATTGACGAGTGTTGAGATGATAGACCTCAACATCCCAAGCCTCCCAGAAGAGCGGAATATCGTCAAAGATGACAAATTTGTTGGCCTCTGCTCCCTTGGCAATAATCTCGCGGTCATTGGCGTAGTCGTACAGAGATGTAATGCTACCGCGCTCAACCACCACACGAAGATTGTCGTTTTGCAGGACGAAAGCATCTTCATCAATTTCCTGAACCGAGACCAAAGGCCTATCGGCCTGGGTTTTGAGATTACGCAGTGCGAGCAGGGGGCCTGAGCCACATGCCACAGCAGCCTCAGTCTCAGAGATTTCAACGACCTCCTTACGGTGCCAAGGCAGAGTGTTGATGGCGACCGACTCCTGCAGGCAATCAGATTTGACACTGGAAACACCGAAAGTGTCAAAAATCTCCTCGAGAAGCTTTTGGCCTGTTTTGAAGACCTCGTCATAGATCTGATAAACGGTTAGTGTCTGTCACAGGAGCCTGGCTAGGTCATAGACGCACCTTATCCGAGTCATCGTAGCACATCTCGATGGAGCTGCCCGGAAGACAGTCATGGAATTGACAAAGCAGCACTGACTCCCACATGTTATCGATATCTTCTGAAGGATACTGATATGACTTGTCTTTGATTGAGGCAATCGTTGCCAACAATTCAATGTCCCGAAGCATGAATTCTGCTCGGCGATTGTTGAGCTTGTTATTGGCCTGAGTCGTATAGGTACCTCGGTGAAGCTCAAAGTAGAGCTCGCCGTACCATGTTGGAAATTCATCAATCTTGGGCTGGAGGCGGTCGAAGAAGTCGTCTACACTCCCACCGAGTTTGACCTTGGGGATCGCCCCGACAGTGTTGCTCATACCGGCACAGCGGCGAAGCTTCTCAAGCTGCTGCCATGTTGGTCCACCGCCGCCATCGCCCTTGCCAAAGACCAGAAGAGATGAGTTGTCAACACGCAGAGTCTTGTGTTGGGTCATACTTCTCTTCAGGTCTCCGAAATTAGCGTCGGAAGTGTAGGTCTCCGACGGCGGCATGTGACAGATAACCTGGCTTCCATCAGGACTGACCCACATGAAAGTGGTGTGCGGGAAGTTGTTGATATTATTCCAGCTCAGTTTTTGAGTCATGAAACGATCCATGCCGGCCAGGCGACAGAGCTGGGGAAGTTGGCTGGAGTATCCAAAAGTATCCGGTAACCAGAAGGTGCGGCAGCGCGAGCCGAAGTTGGCCTCAAAAAATCTCTGGCCATAAAAGAACTGACGGACAAGGGATTCACCACTGGGCATGTTCGTGTCGTGCTCGACCCAGCTTCCGCCGATGGGGTGGAAGCGCCCCTCCTCGACCTTCCTCTTGACACGGTCGAAGACCTTCGGGTAGATCTGCTTCAGCCATTTATACTGTTGAGCCTGGGAGCAGGCAAAAGTGAGCTCCGGGTAACGCTCCATCAGGTCGCATTGGTTAGACCATGAGCGGACCACCTTGCGCTTGGTTTCGGCAAAAGGCCAAAGCCAGCAGGAGTCAATGTGGCAATGACCAATGCCAAACACAACGGGGTCCTTACCCACGCTGTAGACCCTGTCTGAAATGATGTCGGGGCCCAGGAATTGGCGGGCGAGATCACGGCCCCTGAGGATTGTCTCTTGGTTATCGACCTCGAAGTTGTCAATAATCTTGTTAGCAATAGCGAGAGCCTGGTTCTGTTCGGCAGAGTTCTCAGGTAGCTCCCGAGCAGCATCCCCAATCTCCCACATGTCGAAGAACAGCCCGCGGGCCTGCACATTGACAGCCACGATATCCGCGCGGTCAAGCCGAAAGTAGCGGTTCTCATCAGGCGGAGCGATGCTGGTTTTGCCGCTTGGAGCATTGCCAAACATGGTGTTGCAGGCCATCTCGATGTAGATGATGTGTTCCTTGCCATCCCGATATTCTCCCGGGATAACCCATTCGCTTCGCTCACCGCCGCCTGTAAGGCCATGAATGACATCACCATCTTCGGTGTAAATCAAAGCCTCACTATTGGAGTCCCAATTGAACTCAACCAGTTCTTCATCTTCGAACTGCTCCGGAACGGTAAAGGCCATTTTGAACCAGTGGGTTGACCATGAGGGTCCAAATGACTCGCCAATCTTGGTCTTTCTGAACTCATGCTTCACAGCCTCGTCGAAAAGCGGCCTCTCTTGGCCTGGGGCATCCCAGACCCAGAGCTTGACGTGGGGCTCCCCTCGAACTCGTCCATTGTCAAGGTTGCTATCCAAGTGATTAGTGTCAGTCAACTTCCACCTGGGGTTCTGGGGGGGCTAATATGGAGAATGGTGCGGGGATATTGCGTACGCCAACAAGTTGACCTTGTCGTATTGACCTGATTGTGTGAACTTCTGAATGCGCTCCTTCATGATGCTCGCCGTGGGAACCCCGACCGGCTTCTTGACGAGAACGGGGTAGCCAGAGGCATGGCCGCGTGTATCACCGCCGCCTCCCATAATGTCGGCTTTGATGGGCTGCCCTGGCGCAGGAGGTGCGGAACGATTCGAGATGCGTCTCAATCTGGCCGGTAATGTAGAGAGACGAGGAGGAGGAGATGCGTGCCTCGGACAATAAGGTGAGACGGCAACTGGTAGGAAATGGTCGATGAGGCTGTCGCTTGGACTGGATGACGAAGTTATGTCAGCGAAAGACACCAAGATCCTGACCACGGACACAGCAGTGAGGGAGAGGGTGAAGACGAAAGCTAAGAAAGAACAGGGAACGGGGCGAGAGATATAGAGAGGAATGAGAAGTCACTTGAGCTTGTGATGTCCAGGGTCGCATGAAAGCGTGACTTAGAGTTACAATCGCCAGTAGTATGAGGGGGACGGAGAGCATGTAGAGGTGGGACGGAAAGCAACCGAGGACGACGTCGTCCACAAGCGGCACTGAAAGCGTGATTGGGTGACCGGGGGGGGGGGGGGGGTTAATGAAGGCGGGGGAGAGCTTCTGGGAGGTGTCAGTGAGTAGTAGTGCCGAAAAAGACACTAGGAAGCCACTGGGGTTCCCTAAAGGAAGACGTTCACAATCCCCCGCTACCAATGACCAACCATAAATTCCCACACCACCATCTGATGGAGGCGGTCGACCCCATGCACACCGTCGATACATTCCGTGTCCACGATGTGCTGCAGCGGGTATGGTTGGCAGCGTCTGGCTGCTGATGCGGGGGAAGCTTAAGCTCTCCAAACTCCTCATAGTGGGGCTGTTCCATAGTACAATCGCCCGGCCTACAGGTTTGGTGACGAAAGGCGATGTCGCTCCGTCTAATGCCATAGGAGCTTGCCTCGGAAAGGAATCAGGATGGTGTCTTGAGGCGTCCACGAGGTCTCGGTGTTGTGGCAATGCTGGATGTTGGCCAAGCTGCACTTGCTCGCTTAATTTAGATGGCACGGCTGTGGCCGACTGTTCTCTTGCTCATGTAAAGGGGAACAACCCAACCTACCTCATCTTGGCGGTGAAAAGGGACACACGCAAGCGATGGTGAAGCACCACTGGTTAAGAATGCGGACGAGACAAACGCCGCCAGCAGCGTGTCCCAGATGAAAGGGGTAGGGAAGCTGAAATAGGGCGATGATAATGATGTACTGGTCGTAGCCGGCGATAAAAATGCCTGTCTTCAATGGTTGAGATGCGACGAATTCGAAGAGCTCCGGGCCAGAGGAATCGGACGTAGGGAAGATGGGTGAACAGAAGAGCCAAAAAATCGTGATGTCAGGTATGTTTACGTATGAATTGCGAGGATTGCGAAGACGGGAGCTGTTCGGTAGAAATGAAAGGCAGCAATTGCCACACAGAAGAGAGACGAGGCTGAGGAACCGGCAGTCACCTGTGCCCCCGTCGCCTAAGAGGCAGTCACGATGTGGTGTGATAGTCACTATGGGTTTTGGCAACGTGCTGGCAATTCGTTTAAGTAAATTACCTTACATGCCCGTTTTCCACGTCGCATCTGCGATGGGCTCGAATTGTAACTTTCAATGTTCCACCAGTCCAGACAGGGAACGTGACTCTTCGATCATCATACACCGCCCCTGATTTTTGGCGGATTGAACTGCACAAAGCGACATGCTGCGAGGAGCATACGGTAGTTGTTGATGCTCGGGGATCACTAAATTTAATACACCCTGGAAACCGCTCTTTTTCACTTGTGACGATGATATGCCCTCAACTGTGAATGCTGAGAGAAGTTGTGGTTCTGTTTACCAGCACGCTCATCAGCCAATAATTTTCCCCTAGGACCAGAATGGGAAAACGGTAGTATCCCACGACAAACACAGACTGAACAAACAAATCCTCGCTGCCCGTCCCTTATCCATAAATCCCCGCCATCCTTTGAACCTAGCATCACCACTCCTCATGTTATAGTAAGTGATCTTTAGAGATTTAGCCCATTGTGCAAATCTACCTTGCATCTATGCTTCGACACCACGGCTTTCGCGTGCTTTCAAAATCTGGCCGATCACATCTCTTCAACCCCTTTCCATCTACTCACACTGCCACTCCTTCCAATGTCGCCATCACCACAAGCTTTCCCTCTTGTCATACCAGAGGCAAGAAGACAAAGACCACCGTGAAGCTTTCCGACCTTCCCCAGGGCCTGTTGTCTACTGAGCCCCTCCCGCCATTGCCAGATGCAAACAACGTCTCGCAAGAGCCAGCCTACCCGACTGTCGTGCTCCAGGCGCGACGTAATATGCAGAAATTTAGCAACTGTGTCTTGCTGACACGCGTCGGAGGGTTCTATGAGCTTTATTTCGAGCATGCCGAGGAGTATGGACCGCTGCTCAATATCAAAGTCGCATCGAAAAAAACCAGTGCAGGCCCTGTCCCAATGGTATCTTCATGCTCTATCCCCTCTCTAGCCACACCGGATGCTAATGCGTGTACAGGCCGGCTTTCCATTTTTCCAGCTTGAGCGTTTTCTGAAGATACTGGTTCAAGATCTAAATCGCTATGTTGCGATTGCGGAAGAGTTCCCAAATGATGCCTCAGACAGGGTGAAGTCAGGTGGTCTCCTGCATGACCGCCGAGTCGCCCGTATCGTGACGCCGGGTACGCTTATTGACGAAAACTTCATCGATCCTTATGCAAATAACTATGTACTTGCAATACACATGCAAGAGAAGCCATTGGCCATTTCGCAGCCCTCGAGTCCCGCGGTCGATGGCCTGGCTCCTGTTGCAACAGATGATACTCCCATAGGTCTAGCCTGGCTAGACCTCTCTACTGGCAATTTCCTTACACAGGCCACCAGTATGATGGCTCTTCCCTCAATTCTTTCGCGCATCGCACCTCGCGAAATTGTGCTTGACCGAGATTTTGAGACGCAACGAGACCATGGAATC
This sequence comes from Sarocladium brachiariae, assembly GCA_008271525.1. Lineage (NCBI taxonomy): Eukaryota > Fungi > Ascomycota > Sordariomycetes > Hypocreales > Sarocladiaceae > Sarocladium > Sarocladium brachiariae. The sequence goes on from RQPE01000001.1 coordinate 3,744,944, forward strand.
TTCACTATTCTCGCCGAGGACCGCTACCTCATCACATACGCCGACCGTGGGTCTTTGCAAACGATAGATTCATGGACAACATATTTGGAATCTGAGGTCCCATTGCCTTCCCGAGAAAAGTTCACCGAAAATGAGGTCTTGGCCGGCAGCCTCGTACTTGAATATGTCAAGGATCGGTTGCAGGGCATGAGCATGAGGCTCCAGCCACCGTTGCGCCACGAGAACATGAATATCATGAACATCGACAAGAACAGTATGCGAGCTTTGGAAATCAAGCAGACCATTAGGGATGGCTTCTTTCGCGGAAGTCTGCTACATGCCATCCGCCGAACAGTCACGAAGAGTGGTGCCAGGTTGCTTAATGAGTGGCTTAGTGCGCCTTCGACATCTCTCGATGTGATCAACGCCAGGCAGGAACTGGTTGCCCGCTTCATCGAGGCGGAAGATCTCAGAGATGGAATAATCCTGCTTCTCAGACGGAGTCATGACTCTCAACGTCTTGCTCAAAAGTTCGCACTCGGCCGTGGTGACCCAGACGACTTGCTAGGGCTCGCTCAGACAATCCAGGCGACAGATGAAATTGTGCGTCTTCTTAAGCTAGCTCAAGAATCTATTACGAGCTCGGATGATGGGCGTTGCCTCTCAGCATTGAGCCACAGAATAACCCTCGAAGACCCTCTCAAGCTCTGCAAACGCATAAAGGAAGCTGTTGACGAAGATGGAGTTGTACTCCAACATGAGGTCGAAGACTCTCAGGCGAGCCAAATGGCTGCACTTGCCGAGGAAGTCGCCAGTACAGAGGGCTCAGAGGAAGACGTCGCATGGCTACCGAAGGGCAAGAAGAAGAAATCCACATCCATCAAGGAGCACTACGCCGAGGATCGTGAGACTTGGATCATGAAGCCCGCCGCAAGTCCAACTTTGAGGAAGCTGCATAAAGAGCTATCGTCTTTGCGAGATGAAAGGGAGGCATTGGTAGAGTCATTGCGTTCCAAGTTCAAAGCGCCGAGCCTGACGCTGAGATGGACACCTGGACTGGGCCACATTGCACATATCAGGGGCAAAGACACAGAAGCTTTGAGTAAATTTCGAGCCCTTTCGGCTAGCCGCTCCACGCGGTCTATTCATCTCCCAGAATGGACTTCACTCGGGCAGCGGCTCGACCACATCCGGCTTAAAATCAGGAGCGAAGAGCAGCGAGTCTTTCAGTCTCTGCGAGAACATGTCGTCCATAATCTAGTCAAGTTACGACGTAATGCTGCTGTTCTAGATGAGCTGGATATCGCAACGTCGTTTGCAAAGCTAGCCATTGAACAGGGTCTCATCAGACCGAAGTTGAACAACTCAACCATACACACCATCATGGGCGGGCGGCACCCAACGGTGGAAGGCGGACTCTTTGAGCAAGGGCGGAGCTTTGTCAGGAATGATTGCCTTGTAGGCGGACCAGCAGACGGCCGACTTTGGCTCATTACAGGACCAAATATGGCTGGCAAGAGCACGTTTCTCCGGCAGAATGCTCTTATCACAATACTCGCGCAAGTTGGATGCTATGTTCCTGCAACCTTTGCTGAACTGGGCATCGTGGATGCCATGTTCAGTCGCGTCGGGTCTGCAGACAACCTTTACCGCGACCAAAGCACGTTCATGATCGAGATGCTTGAGACGGCCCAAATCCTGAAGACCGCAACGCCTCGGTCCTTTGTCATCATGGATGAGATTGGAAGGGGGACTACACCAGAAGATGGCACTGCAGTTAGCTTTGCTTGTTTACACCATCTGGTGACGGTCAACCAATGTCGAACATTGTTTGCAACACATTTTCACGGCGTTGCAGATTTGGCTCGCAGTCAAGGCTTCTGTAAAGATGACGGCCAAGTTGGATTGGTTCAGACATACTGTACAGACGTGGAAGAGGATGGAAGTGGAGGGTTTGTCTACGTGCACAAACTACGGAGAGGGATCAACAGGCAAAGTCACGCGCTCAAGGTCGCTAAACTCGCAGGGATGCCCCAGCCTGCGATAGATATGGCGCGACAGGTCTTGAGCATGCCAAAAAACAACGCAGCTTCAGGCCTAGTTGAGCTAGGGATAGGAACAGAAGGATGAGAACTTAGTTGAGGATCTGCCGAGGATTGTTAGCCTCGATATCATTGCATTATGGGTGCGAAGATAAAGTATGTGGAGATAGATAGGAAGTCATAGGGTGGTGATACTTGTGTCATCCATGAAGAATTCAGGGTTAAAAAGCTCTTGAAGTGTTTGCATAATCATCCGAGGGAGGTAGGGGGGTTTATGATGAAAAAGTGCCACCAACCTTTAAAAGAATGCACGTTCGATTCGCCAAGGGGCAAGGAATCGACTTCATGCACACATGGATCACCGATACGGACGGGGTCCAAGTATTTGGTCAGGCTCATTTGCTGAGCCAGATGCTCCGTGGTGAATTGATCAGTCGATCTATGTACCAAATCTAGATTCGTAAATCGTAGGCCCGACCACTCTCTCAGGAGCACTTTTTCCGTTTTCAATGGGACGGTTCGTTTAGTCGCTACAAGTCTGGTCAGCATGGGGACATCGAATGGCAGAGAGGAATCCACGTACAAGAGACCACCGAAGCCCTCATCGTCAGAGCCCTCCTCCTCGGACTCCTCCTTCTTCTCAGCCTCCTTGGGAGCCTCAGTGGCGGCGGCAGCGACAGGAGCAGCGGAGGCATAGGCATCGGGGTTGGCGATGCGGTCCTTGAGCTGCTCAATCTCGGGCCAAGAGTACTCGGTCTCGACAGCGACGGCAAGAACCTTCTTGTAGGAGTTGACGAGGCTGTGCATGACGGAGGGCAGGGTGGGGTAGTTGAGAGCGAGGGAGATGGTCGCAACAGTGGCAATAGCCTTGGAGAAGGCAGCAAGGAGCTGCTCCTCACCAATGTCGAGAACGCTGGCCTCGAAGGTCTGACCCTGGTCGTAGACCTGGGCAATACCCATTCCGTAGGTGAAGGGAGAGATGTTGAGCATGTTCAACAGGGTAGCCTCGGAGGCACCGACCTTGTTGCCAGCCTCGACGAGCTTCAGGTCAGTGGTAATCTCAATGGTACCACGGGCGATCTTGGTGGGGACACCGAGAGCCTGGAAGAAAGAGGTCTTGCCGGGCTCCATGCCGGTGTTGCCAGCAGGGACCCAGACGTCGGCGGGAGCGACGGCACCAGCACGGGCGGGAGCGGCGACACGGTTGACGAGAATCTTGTCACGGACCTCCTTGAGGTCGCCGTTGGTGAAGACGAAGCCGACGTTGCCACGGATGTGGGGGAGGAGACGCTCGTACTCCGGGTTGTCGTTAACGAAACCCTTGAGGGCACGGCGAACCTATCGTAACAAAACCTGGTCAGCAAAACCCGCACTCGGCATCATTCTCTCCCGCCTTGCAGTGGTTCTGAATCGGCTCGTACCATGGTGTTCTTGCCCATCAGGACAACACCATCTCCACGGAGGGAGTGGCGGATCTCGTGCATCTGCTGGGACGAGACATTGTCGATGGTGACGATGAAAACGGACTTGTACTCCTCGAGCAAGCCCTGGAGCTTGTCGAAGTAGCCGGCCTTGTTCTTGCTGCCCCCCATATCTTCTTGTTTATGAAGGTAGGTTGTTTAAGGGCAACGGGGTATCCTCTGTGTGGTGATGAGGTGCTTTGCGCGTTGGGTTGGGTTTTACGAAACGAGGTTCTCTCCAACCCGCTTTCGAGTTTTGTCGATAAAATTTCGGTGGTGGTGCAGTTAGGGCATGCCTGAGCTAGTCCTATCTGGGACGACAAGGTGTGGGGTGGTCATGCGTCGTGATTGGCTCGCCATCTTCCCGCTTCACATTTGCGAATGGTGACGAGGCTGGACCACCTATAGACTTTACCCCTCACAGAAAACAACATCAATCCTGCTCATAAAGTGATCCGAGTGTCAGGTATCGTGTTTTGGGATGGATCAGATATTTTATATGAGGATACGGGGTTGCATGACCTGATGAAGCTGTGGACTGACATTGTAGAAAGATGGTTCATCAAGCATTGCGACAAAAAAAAAACCAAATTTTTTGCATTACAATTGCCATGCCTGCAATGCTAGGTTCATTGTTTTCTTAAGATACTACAGCAGGTTGACTATACGGGCAAATTTCAATGTTCAATAATGATGAGTGCCACCAATATTCTTGTGTTTGAGGCAATACTGCATATGTAGCGAGACAAGCCAGTCAGTCTGATCAAGAGTCCAAGGTCTGCTTCCTGAGATGCATCTTGCAAGACAATGACCGTTGAAGGGCATCTCTTGTTAGCCATGTATAATCGAGCTTTGTGCCATAAGAAATTCTTGGACCTATATTCATAGAGCTAAAGAGTCCATTCCTTTCACAGCTCAGCTATTCGGTAGAGAGCTGGGACGTCAGAACGAGGCAAGTGGGGCATGCACGGCTAACCTCAGAAATCTTGCAACTCAAGAGTTTGATGACCTCTCACAGAACTATTCGTACAGAACTCCATTTTCACTCTTTTCACTTCGACAGGGTCTCGCCATTGGGACGACGCGAAGATGAAAACACCTTATGGTCATGTTCACCAGATTGGCGACTATGTATTTGCGGCCCGTGGAGGTGTCATCCATTCCTTCAACGTTATAACGAGCAAACATATCTCGTCATGGAAGCATCCTGATGTCGAGAAGAATGCTGCAGCCTCAACAGAAGACGAGACAATTACTGCAGCTGAGACAGCAAAAGTGGATGTGGATATGGATGATGTGCCTTCATCTGCTGACGGACCGCCAGCCAAGCGACAAAGGTTGGACGAGGGGGGAGACGCCAAAGTGACAGACGAGGGTGAAGGTGGAGATGTCGAAGGCCAGCAGAACGGTTCTAAGAGGAAAGGAAAGAAGGCAAAGAACCGCGCACGTGGAGGAGAGAATCACCGCACTGCGCAGGCACCTGAAAAGCCACTGATCGCGCTCATCACCAGCACAGAGGACGGGAAGCACGTGATTGCCGTCAGTGGCCATGACAAGATCGTCTGGGTGTTTGAGCATGACGGCGACGGTAAGCTGAGTCAAGTCAGCCAGAGAAGAATGCCAAAGAGGCCAGTCGACATTGTCATTGGTCCCGACAACACCATCATTGTCGCGGACAAGTTTGGAGATGTCTACTCTCTTCCCCTGCTCTATGATCCCTCGGCGCCGTTGAGCAAGCCCATTCCGTCTCAAAATGCCTCCAAAGTTTTCAAACCTTCCGCGACTACACTGACGGTTCACTCCAAACGAAACCGCATAGCCCTCGAAGCTCAGCTTCAGATGTACGAGGCGCAAAACCGCAATGGGGGCAGCAAGGATGAGGCGAACCCCGATGCTCCCACGTTCGAGATAGATCTTCTCCTGGGCCACGTCTCCATGTTGACAGCCGTGACAATCGCGCAGAGCGAGGGGCGAAGATACATTATCACAGCTGACCGAGACGAGCACATCCGCGTCTCACGGTACATACCTCAAACTCACGTCATTGAGGGTTTCTGCCTTGGCCACAAGGAGTTTATCGCTTCGATGGTGATTCCAGCTGGCCACGGTAACGTCCTCGTATCTGGTGGTGGCGACGCCGATCTTTACGTTTGGGACTGGAAGAAGGGAACAAGACTCTCATCAACTAATGTTCTTTCCCTGGCACAAATCGTGGCTCCTGAGACCACCAAGGTTGCAGTGTCAAACTTAGCTACCCTCCTCTACCCGGCCGGTGATGATTCTTTGACATATGTGCTCGCCATCTGCGAAGGGTGAGAACCCCCTCCTGGTCTCCTCTCTTATCAATCATGACCACTGATCCATCTTCACAGTATCAAGGCAATCTTCGCATGGCAGCTCACCGAGGACAACAAGCTGAACCACCCTAGCGTCATCCAAATCCCGGGAAATCCTCTCCACCTGACGACTTCACCTCAAACGACTTCACCATCTTCACCTCCTCGCATCGTTATTGCTATTGACCCTTCCGCCGACACCCCCATGGCAAAAAGCCTCAACACATTTACGCTCACCATGAACGAGGGCAGACTAGCATCAGAGAACTTTGCGCCTATCGAAGATGAGGGGATCTCGAATGATGAGCCAGAAGTCACCCACGAAGAGCTTAGGGCTCTACTTTATACTACCGAGCCGCTCAGGAAGCAGGAGTACATTCCTGGTGATGACGAAGAGCCAGCACAGGAAGGTGACGCTTTAGAAGCCGCAGCTGTTGAGACTGCAGTAGAGTAATGGAACTGTGGGCTAAGATGCGCGCCATGACGACTGTAGTGGCGCTCTCATAGTGGTATCATTTCACCTGATGTGTAATTTGTAACATATGTGGAGGATACTGATAGGATGGCGTACCTTGGCTTGTATTAAGCAACGTATAGTAAAGTCATATCTCAGCAGAACAGGAAGTCTAAACACAACCCATGCCACGGGCGTTGCGGCATCCCCAGAAACGCCACGCTTGTGCAAGGTGAAGCTATTTCTAGGCGATTAGATAGTCTTATAGAGAGCCCTTTCCAATATGCTCAGTTCCAGATACCGTCGGTTAGTTCTCTAACTGCTTGCTTCTTCTGTTAGACTGCAGCAGCGTTCTGGCATCGGGCGCCGCCAAAGGGACCAAAGACACCAAACAGCGTTGAGGTGCCCAACTGCTGAAGGTCATTATCAGAGGTTTCGATGGTCTTCCAGATCTGACCACTCCTCGTGTCAGCAACCGCCAGCTCCCTTCCATTTGTGAAGGCAGGCCCCCACTCAACGACGCTATGGAGCGATCCTGGCAAGACGATATCCCGCTCGAAGAACTTCTGGTTGTATGAGGTCCACTGGACAAGGACCGACCAATTCGAGGTTTGGGAGAATCCGAAGCTGAAGAACCCGTTCTGGGAAGGAATGTACGCCCAGTCACTGATGAGTGTCTTTAAAGGAGTCATCTGTCCGCTGTTGACAACCAGGCCAAAGGTCGTCGACGAGGGCATAAGATCAATCTGAGCCCAGAACTTGTTGTCGGATGTGGCAACCCAGAGCTGGCCGTTTTTGTCGAAGTCTCCAATCGTGTAGGGAGTGTAGATGATCTCCCCAAGGAACTGCTGGTGGCCCTGAGAGTCGATCTGGACGATCTGCGAGGCGCCATTGCGGTCGACGGGAGACAGGCCGTAGATGAAGTTGTCCAGAGGGTTGTACCCGATGGCCAGAATAGCACTGTTGCCGCCGATGTTCGTGGCGATCTCCGTGACGTTCACTCCTGATACCAGGTCCAGGGCGTACAGGTCGGCACCGGCCATCACGTACGCGTCCGTGTTACAGGTGAACGGTACAGGGGCTACGGAGGCCGAGGGGGTGGGTGAGGATGAGGACCGATTGAGTGTTGTGGTGACTGAGGCAGCTGAGGTCGATGAAGCGGATGCGGTGGATGCGGTTGCAGACGCAGACGCAGGCACCACTGTTGATGCGCTCGTCGGCGTCTGAATAATCACAGTCGTGATGCCATTGTTTATGATAGTGGTCGTTACCGGGCCACTAGCAGGCGTAGGGCATGGGCCGACAACAGTCACGCAGTGGCTGCAGTCCTTGTGATGACGTCCGGCACAGACGTCGCAGTGGCGGTCTACAGCTTGACCAACAACGACCTCGATGAGTTGGATCTGCGGTTGGCAGATGGCGCCGTTGACCACGGGGCAAGCAGGCGCTGGCAAGAGAGCCGCGTACTCGCACTCGTTGCAGGCCTGAACCGTGGCAATGGCGCCGACCAGGGAGAAAGCTCCTGAGAGCCACTTGGGAGAGGGCATGATGAGAGCAGGAATAAGCCAAGATAGTAAAATTAAAACAACAATAATACCAACACGAGGCTTTGACTCTCTGGTTCCAATATATGGATAGTGCAGTATGGCCCAGCAAGCCTGCTTTCACAGACATGTGTGAGATATCTTATAATCAATCACCCATTGGCATCTTCCTCCAGCCCCGACTCACCTTTCCAAGTCCACACACGCGACGTGAGGTCATGCTGTGATTAGTCTCAGGGTGTTTTGTTCTCACAAAAGCCAACCTACATGCACTATGCGGCACGCCACCGTCTCATAGTGTTGTTGGTGTTGTGCATACCTCCTGTGTGGAATGCAGCGAGCCTCAAAGCCTATCACAGTTTATCCTTCACACAACTATTCGAAACTCAAAAAGAAATAGATCGGTCTGGAAAGTATCGCCTTTAGAATAATATATTGGAGACCGTCAGGAGGACATACAAGTACCTAGCCTGGAAGAAGAGGAAAAGGTTCGATAAAAGCGTGTTGTTTATTCGGCTTCGAGAAAGGAATAGGGTGACTATGTCTAGCCAATAAGCTCGTTTCGCCGAATCAAATTCGGCCAGACCTGGAATGGGCCTTAGTGATGAGGGGGCAGATCTGTTCTTTCATCGTCATAGGGTTTGTCTTCGTCCGTGACGAGATGAACAGCAGGCATGATCCTTCATGAGCCTCAACATCACGCATTGACAAGCCGCAAATGCCATGTATCTTGTTGCAGAGGTTAGGTCCAGGGCAAATTCAGTACGTACGTCGTTATATCAAGACCATGTATACGCCAAACATGACGCCTTGTCGGATCGTTCTCCAAGGCGTCCCTGAATATTCATCGGCCATTTCGTCAAATTGATATCTTTCCACAAGCAGTTGCATCAGATGAACATTTTTGCCACGCCCATGATGCTATCCCCCCAACCATCACCGCCGCCGCCACGGCTTGAGAAGGTATCCCTCTTCTCCCATGACAGACCGTCAGACCCTACCCCCCTCTCGACCCTTGAACCGCTGGCAGAGCCCCCGAACTCGCCAGCCATGCGCATAGCGTCGCGGGCAAGACCAAAACTATCGCCGCTGGCGGCACGAGACGCCATGCCCATCATGCTCTCCAGACCTGCAGGTATGCGGAGACCGAAGCGGGCCAGGAGAGCACCTAGGGCTCCGGTTGTGACGAGAGGCATAATGGCAAGAAAGAAAACCTTCCAGGGATGGCGTTTTGCATAGTGCATAAGGTCGCGAAAGAGGCGCTTCACCTGCTTGTAAGCTCTGGCCATGAAGCCTTGACGAGGGGAGCGTTTGTAATACGATGGTCGGCCTGTCGCACACGAAGGTTAGCCATAATCAACACGCGCTTCATTTAGACTTTTGGGCTATTATCGTGCAGGAAAGCGCGAGACTGCATTTCGCAGGGACGGGTGGCGGCGAGCAAGACCATAGCGACTTACTAGAACCAAAGAAGCTCCCACGGCTCATATTCCCCAGGTTGAAGAACGAGCCTCGTGAGGAATTGTGCTTCCGATAATTACTATCCTCTCCGAGCCCAAAGAACGAGCCCCGCGAGGCATTGTGCTTGTTGTATGAAGAATCGACGCCAAAGAACGAGGCGATACCGCCGCGGCGACTGCGAGACGACGAGCGGGATCGAGAGCGGTGTTTGCGACGAGAGCGGGAGGAACTGCGCCTGTGGTGTTTGGATGATGGCACTCCGAGGCCGTCACCCATGGCGAGTGCGTCAAGAAATCCCGACATTATTATGGACCTCTGTCTTGTGGAATTTCGAAATACCGGCGTTGCAGGTTGAGCAAAATGGTGTTTGGGGATGGAATTATCGGTGAGACAGAGGACGGTCGCATGTATGTAGGTAGTGCAATGGAGGGTTGGTCACAAGAAGCTTGGTGTGAACCGTCGCGCAGAGTCAACGGGAACCCAAGAAAAAAAGGACAAATACTTGATGAAGCAAAAGAAAGACGAAGAGCAAGAGAAGAAATTTGAATCCTTGAGTATTTTTCTTCGTCTGGATATTTCTTTTTGTCTCTGTGCTCACTCGGCTCAGCACTGCGAGAAGATGGAGACAGATGCAAGCTGCAAGCTGCAAGATGCAGGTGAGAGATGCGTTGGCGGTCGTTCGTTCCTCCACTGCAGCAGAACAGAAACAGGAGGGGAAAGAAAGGAAAGACAAACTTGAAGAGGAAAAAGCGGCCCCTGACGGTGCGTACCGTCGCTACCGTGCTTCCAAATTCCATCCCCTCAGTGGCTGGCGGGCGGCGGGGTAGGACTAGCACTTCTACCGGTAGGTACATGCCAGAAATTGACGTGGCTGGGCACTCCCGCTAAGCTGCAGCATCCTGTCCCAGGTCAATGCAGTGCTAGTCCAGTCCAGGCAGTTAGTGGCTGTTGCTGCCTGTAGTAGCTGCTGAGGTTCAGGGTCCAACCCCTGCAATTTTAGTCTTAGTACCTTGCTTTGTACGTATATGTACGTCCAAACGCCTCTAGTTCATCTATCCATGCAAGTAAGTACGAGTACAGACCGGATTGTGCATTTCCACCTCTTCTCGTATCATTGAAACACACCGAGCAGAACTTTGAGAGTCACGCCGACAAGGGAAGTAATGGCTTGATCAGAACATGGAAGCTATAAACTTCGCAACAATCGCCGCCTGCCCAATAGCAAATCCATCATACGCTGTGGTAACCTCACTGTCGCTCACCTCCTCTAGAAGGCGAGATAAGCCACAAATGACCAATGTCGGATATTCTAAGGCTAGCCCAGAGTCATTCCTAATGGCAAAAACGACATCTGAAGATTGTTGTCCCTTATTATGCGGATCGATCTCGTCCCAGTTAAGATTGATGGGGCGTGTGTACAGTCTCACCGAACCACCCTCGCGCGGCGTCTTGTCTTCTACAGTCAGCCTTTCTGGTCTTGAGAAATAACCTCCGGACAGATTCTCGAGCCTCGATTGGGCGTCAGAGTCGTCGAGTTCTCCAAGAAGTAATTGGTGGGTTATCTCGACCGCAACCTGCTTGAAATGCAGGGGCCAACGATCCTGACTGTCGGAGCTGTAAAGGCGCCAGTTGCCAGTCACCACACAGCCAGGACCCAAACCTCGCCGGGACTCTGCACTCGAGTAGAGGCCTTCACTTACCATAATCAAAACCTCCACTCCGCCAAAACGCTCTCTCAGCAGTTGTATCAGCTCCTGGCGGGCTTCAGATGAGGCTTCTTTGAATGGCACGAGCGGGTAGTAAACCAGCACAACCGGAGTAGACCCCATTAACCCAGTCGTGTAGAACAGCTCTTTCGGCTTTCTGGAGATACTTCTAACGTCTTTCTGATCCAAGAGCACTTTTGCAGCTAGATACTCCGATCGAGATACACATATCCAAGCCACCCGTTGACGTTGGGTGGTCCTGCCCACGTGAGGATTGTTGATGGCATCTCTCGCGATTTGCCCGGTTTCATGCTCTAGCACTTTGACTATGCATAGAGACGTCTGGGCTTCGATGATTTCGTCGGTGGTCACGTCTCCCTCGTCATCAACTCTCACGATTGAGGATCTTCCGGGGGTGATGCTGCCACTTTCACCCTCGGATGTCAAGTCGATGGTATCAGATATGCTAACCGTGTCATCGAAATCGACTTGAGGTTCCTCGACGGTAGGGTCGGTAATCGCATTGTTCGAAGAGCCCAGAAGACGAAAGCCTGCCGTTGGATCCGGGAGGAGTGGGGTTTCTCGAGAGGAATCCAGTATCAAGGTTTTGAGAGATGGAGCGGCATCAGAAGACTTTTGGACTATGTCTTCCAGTCGAGCCAGCAGAACGCTACAGATCATCAGCATCAAGCTCGCTCCCTGTTTGGAGTTGCCGGACTTACGCCGTGGTTTCGGAAGAAGCCCCTCTCTCCGCTGCCGCACGATAGTTCATTGTTGAAACGAGAAGATTCAGAGAGCTTTTGAGCGACTCCAAGGTCTGGCAGTAAGTTCCGAGGCATGACTTCTTGAAGACGACCTGGAGGCGCGACCACAGGTGAAGCCTCCCTTTCTCCAAGATCAGAGGTAGCAGGCGATCCAGGAGCCTTTGCAGCTTCGCCATCAAATGAGAACAATATTCCAGCAGCCTACCCGCCATCTTTCTGTCATCTGGGTGGACCACATCCTTCTCCAACTCCATGACCTGCCCCAGTTGCATCAGCACTGAGCTTGTGCACTCAACGCTGGTGGCTAGCTGGCGAATGTGTGACCCGGCGTCGTTGAGAGCTGCTCCGACATCCCAGAGACCCTTTGCGATGTTTGAGGACGCCCCGGCTACTTTAAAGATGGCGACAGCTTCTGCCATGGCGGCAGCCTGCTTCTCAAGTCCAGTTCCCGACCTGGTGGATGTTGTGCTATTTGATGGACTTCGGAGCCAACTACCCTGATCGGACTTTCAGCTGCTGAATGAGGAGCCGGGCTGGCTTTATTTAGAATGAAAGAGGAGGAAACGTTGATTGTGGAAGTTTGATGAGCCTGGATCCCCCGTCAGTGAGATGCCTAAATCATTCAGCTGTGGCGCTGCATGCATGATGAGGGTGTGATAAGAGGCTTAGCATGCGCAGCAAATTGACGACGCCTGATGAAGCAGCGACCAATGATCTCTTACAAGAGCCCAATATGCATCCAGAGCGGTGCACCCAGAGCACGCAAACACACACGTGGACTATGTGAAGAAGCATGACATGGGCCAGGCAGACGCACCGCCAAAAAATGAGGTTGTATGGACAATGTCATGTCAGTTGGCTTCTTTCTTGCCTCTAAACTCCAAATCCTATCGCCGCTATTATGCATCATTGCACATCTATATCCGCTCCTCTCAATATTTGTCTACCAGAAGAACCAGAGCTGTCTTCTGCCAACCACCACAACTGAACTGGCAGAACCTGAAGTTGCACTCGATCAATCTCTGCCGCGGCCTTGGAGTATCCAAGATGGAGCTGCACAACATCTTTCATCGTTTTGATCCAGGAGCGACGGCTTTCCAAACCCCCCTGAACAGCGCGTAGAGTTGTCTGATCAAGACACACATCGACTGTCGGCACGAGGTGTAGCATGAGGTACCCCTGCAGGCTGGTTATGCTCTCCGACTTCAAACCCTCCCCGTCAGCGAGCTTGGAGGACTTGGAAACCAAAGGAGTGGCGCATGACTCGAAGATGCGATCGATTACATGCAACAAACGAGACTCGATCTCGTGCTCCCGATCATGCACGGGGTTGAAAGACGAGCCTCTGCTGTTGAGGACATGATTCGCATGGAGAAACGCTTGGCAGAGGATCAGTCTTGCTTCCCAGTAGAACCTCCATAGCATTTGCGACAATGGTCCTTCAGATTCATGCCAAAACCGCGGCGCCCCAGAAGAACTGAGCAGATCATGCAACCAGCCAGGAGTTTCCGGCACGGTGATGGGCTTGCTCTCGTAGGTGAACTGGCGCGGCAAATTCCGTGCCCAATGCTCAAGCTGATCCTCAAGTTTTGTGGCCTGAGTGGTGACATCTGCAAGGTGGTCTACTCCGCCTTTGTTCTCAATGTCTGCGAATGCAGTCCTCCACTGGGAACAGATGACTGCGGTCTGATGGAGCAGACTGCTGTGTTCGGAAACAGGTCTCAAATGAGGGTTTTGGAGCGTGATGTCGTCTTCCCAAGACATGGCAGGTCGTATCCCAGAGAGTAGACTACCGTGCAGCTTTGAACCACGGGACGAAGTCGGATTAGTCAAGGCTCTCCTGCGTCTTGCGACCAAAGGTGAGCGAGACAGATGTGCACTTACCACTTGACGAAAGATCATGCTCCGTATCTGGAGGTCCAAAGGGGATGATGCGTCCTCCTCTGATACATGTTGCTTTTTCAGAAGTACAGTAGCTCCCCCAACATGACTCAGCCAGCTCCCTGAGGGGGATATCGACGGATCAAAAAAGGCCTTGCGAGGGTAAGTTGTGAGCCAACCGAAAAGAAACACATCAATCGAATCTAGTTGAGGAGATAAATTTACCTCGTGAATCCCCAGCAAGATCACTGATGCCAGCATGACACGCTTCGGGACATCGATACCAGACAAGATGATCCGTCTCATTATCTGGAGGGCTTCTCCGTAAAGTTCTGAACTCTTTTGAAGGGACTCGACGTTGCCACACCGCTTTGCATGGTTGGCATATGCAAGTGCTTTGACTGATTTATGCAGGAGGCTTTCCGGGTCTGCGTGCATGTAGATGGACGGCAAAGCATCGAACCAAGATATACTCACACCAGGAGCAGCAGGCGTCCCGGAAGTAAAGTCGAAGAAAAGTCTCGTCATTATGGGCGAAAAGGAGGGTTTGGGCTTCAGTCAGGACCATGGTCTTAGTCTATACGTATCTCTCTGCCAATGAGGACCTGAAGTTCAACTCTGGGCGGAACTGACCTTTTTGGGCGTTGTCCTCGAGACCGTCTCCTCGGTGTGAATGCGCCATGTTCTCTCAAACTCGTCTCGGTACTTGCATTCCGGATATGCGACCCTAATGCAGTTCTGGCATATTGGCTTCGTCTCGTCGCACTACACCCGACGGACGGGCCTGGTTGAGTCACTACTGCATCATCTCAAGAGGGATGGATAGGAAGAAGGCTTGGTTGGACGCGACCCGAGAAATGTATGTGCGAAAAAGGGGAGGATACTATACCCTGATCTTTTTGGCTCGGCATTTGTTGCAGCCGCGACTAGGTAGAACGCGAGATCTGAAAGCCATAGTCTGCCAGATTCTGGCGATCTCCCTCAGACATACAGATTTCGATTTTCGCGACAGTTTTGGGCAGAGCGTGCGAGGAGAAGACGTCACCAGATGGGAATATACATGAGATACATGATAATCTCAGCCTAGCCCACCGCCACTTGACAATCGATTCAGGGCTTCTCCCAAAAGAGCAGGGATAGGTCCCTGGCTAACCACTTACGTGAGGTTACTTTCGATGCTGCTTCACAGGATCACGCTTGTCGAGAGTCGGTCCCCGCAATGGGATGCTAGTGCTTACTCTACCATCAGGCATGAGAGAGCTCTCTTGGTCAAGATGGGACATATCAAGTCCTATACTGCATTTGCCGATCATGCCCCATGGCGTTTTTGATTAGGTGCTTCGCCTCCCTTCGATTTGTCGTGGGCTCTTCCAACCACGCACGCATCGAATCGAGACTAGTGAATGACTTGGAACTTGTGGCCATCCTTATTAGATATTCGATTGCGGCACAGTCGAGGCTTTGACGAAGACGTGCGCCGTGGTGGGCTTCATTGTATCGCCTACCGAATATGGGAGTGCGTGCGATGAGGGTCCTCAGATGGAAGTTCAACACAATGTGTATATATATCTGATCGAGCAACTGTTTGGCAGCACCGGATTGTTCGAATCATCTTGGAGCATTTTCATACTCCGCATACTCCTGAATAGTCCAATTTTAATCTTTCTTTCTTCAGAAAAATGCTTAATCGTGGCGGACCAATCTCGAACCTGGTTGGCGGTACGATTGGCTTGGCCAAAGAGTACAAGGCTGACAGTAGAGAACGCAAATCAGCAGCGCAAGCTCAACACCAAGCTCGAACACCTCAACAGCAACAACAACAATCACCAGCACCTCCAGCCTACCAAGCTTCGCCTCATCACGAGACTGACAGCAGCGGACACGCATACGAAAGCGACTCTTCAGACGACTACAATTTCGTCCTTGACCTTGATGAAGCTCAGCAGCAAGTGTCAGCTACCGTTCGGACGCCAGAGGATATCTCACAGGGAAGCCAGTCATTTGACACCGAGAGCGCTTTACATTCCTTCCTTCAACAGTATCCGTTGACCGGCCATGAGAACTTCGGCTTGTCGACCTTCGTTCTCTTGCCTCAGAGACGACCCAAGTCCCAATCGAAAGGCTTCGTTCGAGCCTACGCACCTCAGCTAGAGTACTGTGGCGTAAGCGAGGCCGCTTGGTTGGATTTCCTGTCCAACTTCGAGAAGAGCATAAGCAAAAACTCCGTCTTTCACGTTCTCAATGCTGGCGTTTTCGTGGCCAGCAATGCAGCTGCTGTGACGGCCGGCATCAGCGTTGCTGTGCACATGGCTTCCATAGCCATTCATGTATCTGTCGAAGCAGCCAGACGCGGCTACGTTAATTACGCTCAGAACAAGTTCCTTGATGTCATGAACAGAGACTACTTCATGCCCAGGAACTTGTACTGTATGATTGTCAAGTACGAGCCCACATCTGACGACGTAGTGCAGGGCGTGGACCTCGATAACAATGTCTGCAAGAGCATCGGCTCGCGGCAAGTCCAGAGCAAGTGGAAGACCCTGTTCAATGGCAGCTCCATGAAGCTGGAGGGTGATTCGGATATGCCTGAGCCTGCACCGCTGGTATTTCCCGAACTTGACGCCGCTGTCAGTGCCCAGGGCAACACGTCGAGCAATGCCTGGAAGAACTTCAGCAGAGTGATGAACGATTACAAAGACCGTCGGGCTACCGCCAAGTTCGAAGCCGAACACCCCAATAATTCCAAGATGCCTTCTGCGCCTCGTAAGGAATTCGCTTCGGTCTACGGTGACCCCAACTCCGAGGCCAGCAAAGGTGGATTCATTTCGATGATTTCCAAGGGAACGGAGACCTCTCTCGGCCCTCGTGGGGGTCTGGGCGATAGGATCTCGGAAAGGAGAGTGGCTCGCCAGACCAGGCGTAAAGAGAAAAAGTCAAAGAAGCCTATGTCGAAAATGTTGAAGGCCGACGCACTGTATCTCATGGTTACCAACCTACCCAGCCAAGAGGAGCTGCAAAGGGTGGCGGCACAGGCACAGCGTGATGGCGAATAGAACTTATGGCAGTCAACGCAGATACCATATCACTCGGTGGTTAGGTTTATCAGTACAGACAAGCAACTACCACTTTGGATCAAGTCGATGTGCAGTGAGAACCAATTGAAGGTTCTGTGGCCTGAGTACTCTGCAAGCTTCCAATGGTGATGAAGGGAAGCAAAAACTATCCCCAGCTGAAGACGCCAGCCACTACCTACGCAGTTTAGGCCACCACTAGGTAGGTAGTTGATTTCCCCTGCCCCCACAGCCTGAAGCAACCTTGTCTTAGTTTACTGCTAGTACCTATAGTACAGGTAGCTTGGTGGAAGCACCGAACCCAGTGAACCCACCAAGGAAGGGGTCCGTCTTGGCCTGTAGCACAAATCCTCAGGGTCCCAGAGTTTTGGAACAGTTGGCCTTCAACTTTGCATCTTGCCACAACAACTCATCCTCGGATCACACCGTGGTGTAAATATGAAGTTTGCCCACTTCGCTCTCGGCCTGCTGGCCATCGTCAGCCCGGTCGCTGCCGCTTGGAGCAAAGAAGGTCAGTTCAAGCGACACCCAACGTGGCCTCAACCTCCCCCCCCCCCAAGGGTCCGGCTTATTTGGCGGAAGAGGACACCTTCCAACTGACCAACCTGTCCAGATCGTGAAATTTTCCGCATTCGCGACGAGATCGCTGCCCACGAGGCCGACCCCGGTGCGACTTTCTACGAGATTCTAGGCATTTCCAATTCCGCCTCGCAGGATGACATCAACAAGGCTTACCGCCAGAAGACTCGCTCTCTGCATCCAGACAAGGTCACTCAGCAGCTTCGCGCCGAGCGCACCAAGGGCAAGAAGAAGGGTGCCAAGGGCCCGTCCCAAGCTGAGATCAAGGCTGCCGTGAAGCAGGCTTCCGAGCGCCAGGCCCGTCTTTCGCTGATCGCCAACATCCTCCGTGGCGAGGGTCGTGAGCGCTACGATCACTACCTTTCCAATGGCTTTCCTCTGTGGAAGGGCACCGATTACTACTACAACCGATACCGTCCTGGCCTCGGTACCGTCATTGTTGGCGTGTTCCTCTTCATCGGCGGTGCCATTCACTACTTCATTCTCTACATGAACTGGAAGCGGCAGACAGAGTTCGTTGAGCGCTACGTCAAGTACGCCCGCGACACTGCTTGGGGTGGCAGCCTCAACATCCCCAGCCCTGAACCAGAGCCAGTGGCCCAGGATGAAGACGAGGGCCCGCAGCAGCCCATGAACCGCCGCGAGAGGCGTATGCGTGACAAGGAGAACAGGCGCGAGGCTGGACGCCCCAAGAAGACTCGCAAGGTCAAGAGCTCTGCTTCCTCCCGCGAGCCTTCCGCCGGTCCCACCGGTCAGAAGAGGAGGGTCGTTGCGGAGAATGGCAAGGTTCTTGTTGTCGACTCCCTTGGCGATGTTTACCTTGAAGAGGAGGATAAGGATGGTAACATTCACGAATTTTTGCTCGATGTAAGTTGCCATCTATCGCATCGTTGTATCCATAATCTCTGTTTACTGACCGTCAACCCAGCCCAACGAAATTCCTCCGCCAACCGTCAAAGATACTGCCATTTTCCGTGCGCCCTTGTTCCTCTACGACGCTACCGTCGGTCGCTTCATGCCTCGCAAGGTTGAGCAAGAGGATCTCGATATTGTCGCTGACGAGGAAGATTCCGAGGAAGCTCAACCTACACCTAGCAGTGACTCCGCTGGCGAGGACTTCGAGATGCTGGACAAGAGCGTCGATTCCCTGGGCAAGGCTAAGTCGACTGGTATGCAAAAGGCCGGCAAGCCTAGCAAGAGGAAAGGTCGCAAGAAGTAAGCAACAATGGCCTAGAAAGATCCCATCAACCATAATGGGATGGCCTGGCACTATGGAGTTGGGCAAGGGCGAAAAAGGGAGGTTGTCTATGCAGGAGGGCGGACCCTGCGAATTGGCGAACTAAAAATTTGGATGACATTAGAAATAGAGCGTTCAGAACTGAACCCAGAAAAGACGAACAAACTACCGAGTACAGCTTTGATTGATACCTCCCTGTATTCGAAGACTGACCAAGTCCTTGTGGCGTATGCGGCCAAAAGCAACTAATACGATGGGGCAAGGGATCAACACGGAGCTTATTTTGCAACTTCACTCAACGCCCATGGTGCTACTCCCTCGTTGACATCAACATCCCCTTTGAACCGCACTTGATCGCGACCGCCATCAGGACATCGAATCATCTCCTTCAACATGGAAAGAAGAAGGAATCAGGTGAGCAGCAATTCTGAACAGTTATCAGTCAAAGGCCCTGGGATGCCGCCTCTAGCCGTTGGATCGCATTCACATGCCCCAACAATTTCCAATGAAACGCATGGCATCCTCCTCACCATCGACAAGATCCCAGCTTGGTACGGCGACAATCCTTATATCCACGCAGGATATCGACCTGTTTTCGCAGCTGTGACGCCATGTTTTCAGAGCTGGCTCTACCTCCATAACCAAACCGCGAACATCTACACGCACCTCATCCCTAGCGTGTTGGCGCTTGTCCTCAACGGGGCCCTGCTGTGGCTTTTCCATCAGTACTACCCACAAGCTACATTCTGGGATCGGGTGGTGTTCCATGTATATTTGACGGCATGCTCGCTTTGTTTCGGGACGTCGGCGGCTTATCACACTTTACTGTGCCACTCCCGCGAGTTTGCGGATCTGTGGGTGAGGCTAGATTATGTCAGTATATCGGTACTCATCCTGGGGTCTTTCGTCCCGGGATTGTACATAAGCTTCTACTGTGAGCCGATGCTTCTGCGAGCCTATCTGACTATGGTGAGACTGTTGCCGAAGATGCCGCACTTCAGATTGCATCCTGACTTTGGATGACAGATATTTGCCGTGGGCTTCTACAACGCGTATTCGTCTTTGCAGGACCGTTACGGCGATGAGAACTGGATCACATCGAGGTTGATTCCATTTCTGGGCATGGGATTGTCTGCTTTCATCCCTATCATACACGCCGCCTTCATCTTCCCTTATGAGCAGCTCCAGAGACAATCGGGCTTGCACTATTACTTCCTAGAAGGGGTGCTGATGGTGATTGGCGTGGCCTTCCTTGCGGTAGGTGCAGATCCGGTGCCACTTATGCAGAACATCCATCCATACTAACAAATCCCAGAGCCGCTTCCCCGAACGTTGGTTGCCAGGCTCATTTGACCTTTGTGGCTCCCACACCATCTTCCATTGCTTCATTGTAGCAGGCACTTTGAGCCACCTCGCCGGCATCTGGTCTGCGTATGATTGGAACTATACACATCAGCGATGCTTGGGGCTCTGAACACGCAATTCGAAAAACACTGCAAGTAACTGGGCAGCTATTGGAGCATTTGCAGCCGGCTAGAAACGAACAACAATTGTGATAGACATAGAAGGCAGACTTAGATTTCCCAGAAGCCGTTGTAGCGTGGCATTACTTCTCACGGAATGGACAAACGGCTGCAACGACTGGCCTCTATCATTACAGCGGCAACATCCGGCCTCAAATGTACACATTGGATTATGCTTCAGGGTCTTCGCTCATTATGGCCGTCGTAACTTGGCGAAGGAATGGCAACAGGCGTCGAGTCGACCTCTAGTTTGCCAGGTTCACCTGACAGGGCTTGTTGCGGTGACGCCCCGTAAGCCGGGTACCCTTGAAGGTTCGGCTGATATGTCGCAGGAACGGCCATTGAGTGATGTGGATGTTGGTTATACTGGCCAGGTTGGAACGCCATCGGCTGCGGAGCGTAGCCA
This sequence comes from Sarocladium brachiariae, assembly GCA_008271525.1. Taxonomy (NCBI): domain Eukaryota; kingdom Fungi; phylum Ascomycota; class Sordariomycetes; order Hypocreales; family Sarocladiaceae; genus Sarocladium; species Sarocladium brachiariae. The sequence continues at coordinate 3,765,387 of RQPE01000001.1, forward strand.
GGGCCATACATCATGCTCGGTGGTGATTGGTAGACGATAACCTTCGAGGCGGAGTTGCGTTTGCTTGTTTCGACGCAAGCCATGACGAACAAAGCAAAGTGCACAATCCTATCAGATTTCTGTGTAAGCCAGGATTGCGTGAACCAAGGTGACTTTCTTCAAGGAGTCTCAGTTCGCAAGTACTCACACTTGGAGGAAGCCAATAATTAGACAAGCCCGGCTCAGCCCAAAGTGGGAAGAATCGATGCGACTGAAGATGTCATAATATGTGAAGAGGTACCGGCCCCAACCATAGAGCAGATAAATGACCGTGCAGACGGAGAAGCTCAACCACAGGATCAGGTCGACGCCAACACATGCTCCTGGGTGGATGCCCCTGTGGCCACCGCGGACGAGAATACTGATGCCCTCAGCGACATTCCAGATCAGTGAGACGGAGGCCTGGTCAAGGAATGATCAGTGTTCAGTTCTGCTCTCTCTCTCACTAATTTTCACGACATACAGGAGGGATGAACAGGACGACGGCAGGGTTGTACCAAGACATCCTGAGTGTTGCAGATGAACCGATGAGAATAAGGTCGAATATCGAGGAAATGGTGCGCAGAACGAGCTTTGACACCCACATGTTCTTCGGAGACTGATGGACCAGTGGGTGTTGCTCATGCTGCTGCTGCGGTTGCTGTGGTTGCTGCTCCATCATGAAGTTACTTGGGCCCCGTCACCCAGTCTTGCCGAGCAGCAAAAAGGAGATCTGAAATATCACGGGTTTAAAAAAGAGGGAGGCACACCAGTGAAGAAGCAAGAATGCCAATGAAGCAAAACCAAAGGGCTGCGGCGGCCGCAGTGGGATTGACCTGTCCATTTAATCACTACCTACTGTACTGCTGGCAGCAGTACCCTTGTCCATCAGTCAGCCCGTGAGCCTCGCGTCTGTGCAGCGGCGTATGTACGCCAAGATGAGCTGAAAGGAGGACGAGGAACGGGCTGGTTTCAAGGCCGCAGCCACGCTCACGGCAGTTGGTTCCGCCCTGGCGATCATTCTGAAATAACAACGCCAACAGGCGCCCAAAGGCCACGCTTTGCCTGATCGAGAGATACGTTACACGTCTGCAGGGGCAGAATAAGTGGAAGCTCGGGTAATGTGGACATCACTTCCCCTGATGTAGGCTGCGGCTGAGGCGCAGTTGGCTACCTTGTACTAGGAGAGCCAGACGGCAGACGTCCGATCGGACAGGGTAAGCTTGAAATCATGCTTTTGAGGGCACTTTCAAGGACTTGAATTACTAAGTTGTAGTAGCAGGTACATACAAAGAGAAAACCCTTGGCAAACGCGCACTCACGCGCACGTGCCATCTCGAGTTGGCAGATGGGCGGATGATGCGGGTTGTAGGTTGTCCTGACCCCCCTCGGGCACTTCACATGACCCGGTATAATGCATATATCGGAAAGGTGACCCCCTTGTGGGGCTAACCTTAGGAATTGATTAAGGATTGATTCAGAATTGATTAAGGATTGGTTATGAATTAAATAAGGATTAATTTAAAATTAATTAAGAATCGATTAATAATTAATTAAAGAAAATCCTAAGGCTAACTCGAACACTGACTATTAACTCTAAGCCCTAGCTAATTAACCCTAACCCTACTAACCCTAACCCGACCCGTAAGCGGGTCATGTTAGCTCGCCCCACTCTTAGCCGCACTATGTTAAGTGAATAACCCCGCGAAATCACCCCTTTAGCTCCCTATAGGGGGTCATGTGAAGTGCCCGAGGGGGGTCAGGACAACACCAGACTGGGATGGTGCTTAGTGATGCCCTGGGATTTATTCACCAGGGTTGCCAACCCTTCATCTTCACTTTCCGCTTAGCAAATATCTGGGTTACATGCATAAGGGACCTGACTCCATCTCAGCTCATGGGCTGCTTCTAATTTCGCTTGACCGACGTACAACTAGTCAGTCTATCGCGCTCGTAAATCGAGCTTATACCCGCCGTCTATTTCCCGGTTTCTTTTCCCGTTCAAGCTTGACTATGATAACCCGGGATCCGAGCATCCGGAAATGTCCTTTACCGCACTATCTCCATTCCACCGAGGTGCAGTGCTTATTTTGTTAACCCAAAATGTACCATCATATCACAATCTTGTCCCCACAAACAACGTTGGTAATTACCAAGCGGGTTCAGAGCAACATGGTGGTGACCTTTGTCCATCGGATATCGTGACATGAAATAAGTACCCATCCAGGCTGGAGACGCGAATGCCTGTGACCGTGCAGCGATCTGAGTGACGCCGTCGAAGTGAAAGATGGCCCTCCCCTCAGGCTTCGATCGTGACTCCGACACAGCAGTTTCCGAGCCGTCTCGGCCAGAGGTCGGGGATAGTGGGAAACTGGACAAGCCCACGGAGGAAGTCGACGGCAATGCAGGATCAACGCGAATTGAGAGCGATGCAATTAACAGCGGCCCTGGAGAAGCCGAAGGCTCAGCCGACGACCAGTTGATCATCTCAAAGTATGAGAGCAGTCGGTTCCTGCGGCTCATGACACCGAAGCGGTGTCAGTGGGATCCGTCTTCACCTCCAGGCTTGCCCATGCCGTTGGCATGTCTCTACGCGCTTGTGAGTGAAAGGCTGTTGCCCGACTCAAATACTACACGAAGCACGAAAAAGCTCATATCCAACCTCACAGTCTAGTACATTCACGGTTGCCAATCTATACTACTGTCAGCCCATTTTGAACAAGATTGCTCACGAGTTCGGCGTCTCGTATGAGGAGTCCTCTCAAGTCGCCACCTTGCTCCAGGCAGGCTACGCGGCCGGGCTCATTTTCGTTCTGCCTCTCGGCGACATGCTGAAGAGGCGGCCTTTCATCATCAGCCTCGTCTGCTTCACGGCCACAGTGGTGAGTGGACATCCCCCGATCAAGGTTCCTGGCTGTACACGCCCGGGCTCGTTTTTCTGACTTCTTCTCTGCCAGTGGATTGGCTGCTGCATCACACACAATTTTGCCGTCTTCCGCGCCATCTCTTTCATCTGTGGCGTCACGACCGTTACGCCTCAGCTCATGATCCCGCTGGTTGGGGAGTACGCTCCAGTAAACAGGAAAGGGTTCCTCCTTTCCGTCGTCGTCTCCGGTCTTCTCCTCGGCATGCTTGTGGCCCGTCTGCTTTCCGGCGTCGTCGCGGACTACACCAGCTGGCGAAATGTGTACTGGTTCTCCTGCGGCGCGCAGTACCTCATCGGCACGTCTCTCTTCTTCTTCATGCCTGATTATCCGTCAACGAACACTGGGTTGGGATATTTCAAGGCTTTGGGGAGCATTCTCTACTTCATCGCCACGGAGTCTCTCCTCGTTCAGGCATCCTTGATCGTATTCTGTCTCCAGGCTGTCTTCACCTCTTTCTGGACGACCTTGACCTTCCTCCTCGCCTCACCGCCTTATGAGTACAGCTCTCTTTACATTGGATTATTCGCCCTTCTCGGCCTCTTCGGCATCGTCTTCGTGCCTCTCTGGGGCAAGTACATCGATCGGTTCACCCCGCTCTTTTCAATTCTCCTTGCAGAACTGATCGCGCTTGTCACCGTCACCATTGGCACGTTCACGGGCACTTTCACTGTTGCAGGGCCGATCATTTCTGCTATAGGCATTGATATCGGGGTCCAAGTCGCACAGGTGGCAAACAGGACGAACATCTTTTCCATCAACCCCAAAGCGCGCAATCGCACAAACACAGCGTACATGGCCTTCGCCTTTGCAGGCCAGCTCTCTGGAACTGCCATAGGCAATCGACTCTATGCCCAGGGAGGCTGGCGGTGGAGTGGTGGCTGCAGCAGTGAGTTCTCGGTTTCCCTATAGATGCTTGGATATCCTGCTAACGGATTGTAGTCGGCTTTATCGGTGCTTCTATCATTGTCGCTCTTCTCAGAGGGCCTCGTGAGAAAGGTTGGGTTGGCTGGCGTGGAGGCTGGTCTATTCGAAAGAAAGCTCCTCTTCCAGAGCCCGAAATGTCAGAGACTGGAACAGATCCAGAGAAAAAGGCAAGGCCATGATGTTTGAGAAGCAGAATTGAACACTTGTTTAAAGCAGGGTATATGATCACTGTATTAATGTGCAGGCCTTGTATTCAGTGTTATTGAGCAATGTCGCTGCCTTGTCCCTCGCTACCTCTTGGAGTGGTTTGACTATGCAAAGGCAACGGTGTGCCAAAGCATGCTTCCCTTTCGAGACCAATAGTCAACTTTCCAATCTAAGAATATCTGCCACAGGTTCCATGTCTTCAGCCAGGTTAGCAATTGAAGTTAGCCAATCTTGAGGCTCAGCCTACCCGCCCAGTCTTCCCCAACTTGAGCAAATGCAAGCCAGTTGCACACGTCGTGGCATCAAAAACGAATGATAGAGCTCGCAGACCCTATTTCTGTAGGTGTGATCATTCTCCTGCTGCCTTTTCGGGTCAAAATCATTGACCGGCTTCAGTTCCCGTCCGGCTGCTTACGAGCAGCAGCGCCACTGCCTTTGAACTTCACGACAACATCCTTGGATGCGACTTTCTCCTCATCGTGCTAGATGCCGAAGTATGCGGTCGCACCCTTGAAAACCATCTCGACGTCGTAAGTGATGTCTTTCACGTCTCGGCCTGTGTCCGTCAGGCGTTCTGGCAAAACATCGAAGGCCGGCGTTCGGTCCCAATGGATATCGCAAAGCTTCTTGACCGTTTTGTCGCATCGCTTGGGGGGGTGGGCAGCATCGGAGTATACCAGTTCGGTGATAATTCCATCTTCGAGGTCTTCGGGTCCCTCAAGTGTTTGTGTGAATGCGCAGAGCTTGATCTTGCTTTCGCCAATCACTTCACCCTGCGTGTGTATGCGGTTAGTCACAATCAATCATTGTTTCTTCTCCTGGACTGAGTAGAACGCACAGCTCGCACGAACCAGCTCATTTGATGATCTGCAACGTAACGATCTTCCACGGGGCACCACCTTCTGTCCTCTTCCTTATGGTAATTTGGATTCCACTCTTCAAACGTGCAAATGGTTCCGTAGCTTCGTCGTGCTATGCGAGATTGAACCTCATATGCCGGTGCGTTACGAATTGCACGGCCACGCAACTTCTGTTGATTGAATCCGTGCAGAACGGCTCCTCGGCATATGGAAGTCCAGCTGCACCGCATTCTGGTCAGTGGTGAGAACGAAAGTTGATTCAAGCTCACTCACGGGAGATCTCCTTCGCTCTGAAGAACTTCTGAGCCATGAATGCCAATCCCTGATTTGAGGCATTCGTATAAGTGATGAGACGAGCCCAAGCCACCCACCAAAACCACATACTTGACTTTTGTCAGCCCCCTTGGATAGGTCAAGGAGTACAATAGAAGCTTACTTTGGCTAGAGGACTCTTGGACTTCGCTCGTCTTGGAATCGCAAAAAGCTGCTTCCTAACAAGGTTTGATATATCTCTTGTCACAGGATCAAAGATAGCCCGAAGGTCATTCCTAGAAGCGTTTGATAAGTCCGACTATATTTTCTACCAGAAAAGCATTGAAAGAGCCAAACGAACTGATTGATCGTTGCCGTGGGCTTGAAGTCTCTTGCAGAGATCATATTTCCGTTGATAGGAAGGTGAAGAGTCTGATCGCTCATGTTGGCGCGGTATTCACGCTTTATTACTTTCTCCCACTGCAGGTCGAAGATAGCAGAGCTGTCCGATATGTGTGTCCAAATTTCCGAGCTGACCTTGGACTGAAGTGTCGTACGAAACGCCTTGTCGAGCATAACCGCTCCGCAAAGTTTGCCTTGGAAACAGTCAGTATCAAGCCAGAAGCAGTGACAGGGCAGACTACCATCTCCTTTGACGCATTCTTCAATCACCCAGTTCTTGACGGATTTAATCTTGTATGTGATTAGATCCTTCAAACATGGTCAGTAGTCTCTCTGCCTCGCTTCACCAAGGGAAAATGGTTCCCTACCGCAGTGCCACCACCTGCATCGCAAACAACAAAGCAATCCCCAGGCTACAAAGTCAGCAAGGGAGGTAGTTATTTGGCGGGGCTTCAGCCAACCTTTGCAATTGCTTCTCCTGCTGATGTGATCTTGTCGTCAAAGTTGTCCATCATCGTGGCAAGAGCTGCAGCCTCCGGCTCCGAGATGAGGTCCAGGATCGTGTCTCCAGCAGGTCTTGTAGGTCGGTCGGCACAGATTCCAGCTAGTTTTGCTGCCTGGATCATCAAATCTTTCGCATATTCTGGCCAAATGGCCGGCACGGAAAGAATAATGTGAAATTTAGAGTTCTCAATGAGCTGCTGTGAAGCTGACTTGCTCATCTTGTCAAGAGTCAGAGCCCATAGCTGTCTCAGAAAGTCTGCGACCAGCTCGACAGGCTGCTTCCCAGCTTTGAGCATCTTCTCATTTGCCTCTCGAAATTCATCAGACGCCCACACATCGGGCGGGACGTCTTCTTGGTGAAGAAGCAGAAGCTTGAACCATCGAATAGCATTAGGATCTCTAAATGCTCCGTAGCCCCACGAGATGACATTTCCCGTAGCGCCATAGGCAACCAGTGTTGGGCATTTCCCCTTATTCGTATTGCAACCGTCGGTCCAGTTCGAAACAACTTGTATGTGCTTAGGGCGGGAGGTGTGAGCAAATGCTATACCAGAGTACCTGGCGGCTTGAGATCAGCATATCATCACGACGGAAGCTCATTTCGCATCCTTAACTCACGTCGTTCCGAAGTCGATCCCAATGACCATGGCTGAGTCGCCGTCGTCTTGGGATCTGGTGTTTCTAGACATCTTAGCACTTTCGCCCTGTGGCAAGAGAAGCCTGAAGCCCCCGAGAAGTCAATATAATCAGCGGCAATGGATGTGTTCTTAAAGCAGAAGTTTGAATTGGAGTCGGCTTCCCAAAGAAATGGCCGAGTCAACGAAGAGAGAAAGGTCAGAGGAGGTAAGGAAGCTTGAAGAATGAAGGCCGAATCCAAGTCATGCCAAACATCTATTGTCAACGAGAGATGCATGCGTGTGAATTGTCACGCTTCATGCATAATAGTTGGCAGCTGTCAGCTATCTGAAGAGTTTCAACAATGTCGATCAGACCGTTACGGCTGTTACCTGCATTCACCTTCATCGGAAATCGATTGGGATAAGTCAGGCCTGACAAACCAGGACAAGAGGTGCAAAAACCACCTCAGTCACAACAACGAAGCCATTCAATTGAAACTTCGGCAACGATGCAGACTGAAATGACGGGAATCCCTACTGCGCAGCAATACCAGCAACGGGCTGAGAGAAGCCCTGCAGTTGCGAATGCCAGCAACACAAAGTCGGTGGCTATTGGTAACGGCAAGGATACAAGCGTTACAATCGCACCTCTCGCACAACAAGCAACACATCGTTTTTTTCCAGAACTTGAGCAAAGGTCTCCATCAACGGTTGAGATGGAGAGTCTTCCCGAAGTTCAGTTGATCGAGCCCATATCCACAGCACCCTCTAGTAGTGTTGAGGTTCAACTACCGGCCATGAACCAAGAGCTTGATAGGGATGATCTTGCTGAGGTTCCTAATACGCCTGTTCAAATCACAAAACTCAAGTCCATCGTATCCTCCCCATATCAAGATACCGCCGACAATGAAATGTCATTGGTTCCCACCGAGGCGAGAGAATCCCGCTCGCGGGCCGCGGCATCGACTCCAAAACGCAAAAGCACCGCTGAACTCTGTGCCGGCGAGAAGGACAACATATCTCAGGATGACGATTACGAGCCCAGAACTTCTACTCGCAGGAAACGTGATTCCAGTAATGCCAGCCTGCCAGCCAAAAAGGTCAAAATTGTCACAGTGACCAAAAAGGTCGAGGATTCGTCTCCTGCGAGTAGTCCAAAGCCAAAGCAACAGACAAAGAAGGCATCAGCGAAGTCCAAGAACAAATCTGAAGTCATTGAGGGTTCTCCAACAAAATTCAAGAATGCCGCGGAAGTCGTCAAGACTCGTTCTCAAAAGCGAATCCTGCTCACCCCAGACAACTCATCGACCACGGCCCGCAATGTTCGAGGCGGATGTGAAGAGTATGCCAAGAATTCCGGTACCAGTCTGGCCTATCAAGGGGAGGAATCTCCAGGTGGCAATGCTGTTCTACAGCCTCTGTATAAGAATCATGGACAAAGTCTTGTCGCGAGGCGTGCGACACCTTTGGCACTCCAGACAGCAGATGCTGCCATCGACAGCTGCGCGGCGATTCAGAAGCAGAAGTTGCGGGAGTTTATGGCTGCTTCAGATCAGCGGGAAGCTAATCTGAAGGAGGACAACCTAGTTCTCCAGAACCAAGTCAACGAACTCAAACGGCAGGTTGCTTCGCTTCGTAGAAGTAGATGCAAGTCATCAGACGAGGTGAAGCGTTTGGAGGGGGTGATCCTCGACATGCGGTTCACGGAAGGCTACGATCTATTACGGAGAATGGACGGCGAGTTCACAGACGGGTGGCTCTCGCTTTCATTCCGCATTCGCACCGTGGGTGTGAAGGTCGCCGAAGGCATGAGGGAGAACCCCAGTCATGGCTGGCCGAGTTCGAAATTCGCCTTCATCGTTGGCCAAGCTCTCCAAGCTGCATCCAGCGATCAAGAACGTTGCGTCGCTCTTTTACAAAATTGGACGTGGAGATGCATTGTCCAGGATGTGATAGACTCGGACAAAGGTCCATGGCCGGTGCCTATCAGCGAAGCCTTCGTCACGTACTATCGCCAGCTGCAAGGTAAATGCTTCAGCAACTATCCATTATGGCGACGTCAGCTAACAGTCTCAGCCCTCTCAGAGAAGGGCGGGGTCTCTCCAGAAGTTGTCAGCCAGATCAAGTCGGTCAACTGCAGTAGCATCAATGCTATGAATCATGCGCAAGATTCGGATAAGGTTGTGGCTCCCATGCTACTTGATCATGAGGAGGTGGTTCTTGAGGAGATGGTGAAGGATGTGACAGGATTATGGGCTGCAACTGATGACGAGACTGCAGACATAAGGTCCGATCTGGCAATCATCATCAAGAAAGCAAGTCGTCTGGGCCGATACATGCTATCTTCCAAGGCGATTTTCCGAGTCGGGTCTCTCGACGCGAGCAATTGTTCCTCTGCCAAGAGCAATACAGACGCCATGTCAGCATCCTGCATTGTCACAACGCCATCCTTGACAAAGCAGGGCACAGCCGATGGGGACCTTTTCGAGGAAATATCCTTTCTTTACAAGGAAGAGAGATTCGAAATTCGGCCTTTGGGGAATTGAAGTCGAGTTCCATGACTGTATTGCGGTTTCGAGGACCAGGGTTTACAAGGCGCTTCAGGCAGGGCTCGCAAGCGACCAATACTGTTTGGAAAGATCAAGGTGTATCTATCCGCCCATCATCCCCGTCTTCATGATTGTGTTTGCAATATTCCCATTTGCGCTTCATCCAACCATAGGATACATTTTAGGTTAGCTCTCAGTCGTGATCTTCTTCAGATATACCTGGGCAGCCGTCCATCTCCGCGTCGGGATAAGCTGCCTTGCACCAGAAGCAATAGTGATGGCGCTCGCGCAAATATGCCAGTGCTTTAACCAGCTTTTCTGAGACTCCAAGTTCATCAAATTTATCAAGCTCCGGGTCTTCCTCGTCCAGATCGTCGGCGGTGGCATACACTGCTTGCTTCTTCCCCATTGCGGTTTTATCGTCCTCGTCCTCATTGTCATCTTCGTACGTTGGAAGCCTTGAGAGAGACTGCTGTAGATCATGTCGCATACGTCGATCTCTCTCCTTTTCTTCGCGGTGTCTAATGAGTCCGCGATACAATACCGGGAAGGACTTGAGTGGTCGTGTGGATATGTCTCTCTTGGGCTTCTCCTGCTTCTCAACCTCCGGTGCAGGTGAAGAATCTGTCGCTGCCGGCTGTTCGTCGTCTAGTCTCTCGGCCATTCTTTGCGCAGCGTAAAATTGCTGCTCTAATCTGGCGTCTTCACGTTCTTTTCGAACTCGCTCGCGGTACTCATCCGGGTCCAGCTTGACGGCCTTGACACCAGACTCTTCCGCTGCCTCACGAAGCTTTCTCTTCTTCTCATTGTCCATTCCGATACCTCCGCGGTCTTCCTTGATCTGAACCTTGATCGGTTCAGCCCTCCCACTGCTCTCACCGTCGTCCTTTTTCCTTCCAAGCCCACCTCCTGTGAAGCCCATCTTGGCCATCATGGCGAAACCTTTGCTCTTCTTGGCCCGCTCATCATCAAGCATAGAGGTTGAGAGCGCCTTCTCTCGTGCCTCTCTCTCCTCTTCCTCTAGTTGGGCTTTTGACTTGATTATGCCGCGAGCACGGGACTCTTTCTTGAGACGCTCGGCGCGTTTGACTGACGACTCCTTGGCTGGCGCGGGTTCCGCGAACGTCATGTTCATGTAGTCATCTTCCTCGTCACTGGCAGGTTCCATCTTGCTGAAAACTAGGAGCCTGCGATTGCTTCATACAGATATGCAGGAAAGCCGGTAGGACTATTGCGCCGACGTAGAGGTCATGCGTCTTTATGATGAGGAAGCTTGGTTTTAGGACCCACTATTTGTCTGGAGGCCCTCTTCACGGTGCGAAGGGCAACAAACTTACCTCTTACCAGGTACTACTACCAGATAAAGGCACATAATGCATAATTTGACGCGACATAGTCAATAAGTAAGTGAGCAGGATGTCTAAATCATCTCCTGCATTCACTTCCATAAGAACTTATATCTCTTGGATGCGCCAGAATAACCCTAGTGTCAACACATTACGTTCAAGTCGATCATCAAAACGCCCTCTATCTTCCATTTTGAAATGTACCAAATATTTAACCTGACTGTCGCTCCTTTGCCCTCTTTCTCGCGGACTTTTCTCTTTCGTAAGCGTTCGCCTCCCTGCCTTCCTCGCTCTGGATCTCTGCAACAAGCCTCTTGTACTTCTTCTCGTAAGCCTCGTCCTTGGCTTTCTTGATGCGCAACTTCTCTCTGGCCATGAAGCGCGTGTCCTTGCGCAGCTCCCGCAGAGCTCCCTTGCGCTCCCGCTTGTGCTCCTTCTGTAACTTCGCCAGCTCTGCACGATCCCTGTCCGGATCGTAATGCTTGTCTGGGTCGTACGTTTCCTCGAATTTGGGAATGAAAGTTTTGATGGCCAGTGGCTTGTGGTTATGCAACAGGAGTGGGCGGCGAGCGATCTGTGCCAAACCGTTCATCTGGTCAAGCTTTACTTGAGCCTTCTTTAGACGATCCGCAAGGGTCCTGGGAAGGTGTTTGCGGTTGGCCTTCGAGTTGACAGCTGACAGGACTGACACAACTTGGGAGAACGTATCTTGGAAAGAACTCTTCCCTGTCCAGATATCAGCTGCAACGCAGCATACCTGGGCACTTGTGTCAAGAATCGCTACCTTGAGGGCATTTGTCGCCTTGGTATCGCGATCAGCGGCAACGCAGTCCTCAAAGCTGAGACGTCTAAGATCTACCGTCTGGGCGCCAACAATACGAATCCCGCTGGAAGGCGTGTGGACAGGAAAATAGCCGGCTGGTGTTTCAGCTGCAGTGGGAGCCAAGGCCAGCATGGTGTTGAGGCAAAAGTTGAGAACCTCCGGGACATATCGCTTGGAAAATTCTTGGTACTGGAGTGAAAGCACTGCCACGTACATTCCCGTGGCGTAATCGGCCAGCGTCTGAGGCACACTCTGGCCAAGATAGCGTCCCATCGTCAACATGGCTGGCGTCACAACCTGGTGAAAGTGATCCGAGGTCGGGAAGATACTGCCGATAGCGGTGAGAACGATAAGATCAGAAGGTTGAAGTGCCAGGGGTCGGTGCGTGGACATCTCCTTGAGGTGGAAACGGAACTGGTTTGATATTTCCAGAGCATAACTCTTGGACAGGGAGTGGATGTGACGGATGACGTTCTCCAGCACCGCGAAGTCTGGCGAGGACTCCGCGCTCCATGGGCTAGCAATGAAATCCACCAAAGCAATCGAGAAGTTGGTCAGTCTCTCCTTGTTCTTGTGGTCCAGTTTCGGATGGTACAAGGCTCGGATTCGCTGAACGATCTTCGGCAGGTGCTTGGAGGGATACTTCGCGGTGAGGGCTTGGAATTCGGCGCATGAGGCTGGGCATGGAAATGTGAAGGGAAGACCCTGCTCGTCGCTCCGCTCTTTTGCTGTGGCTGCAACGGTGGCATCGGGTCCAAATATGGGATTTTTGGACTCCTCCTCATTCAGGAGGCCCGCGACGAAGTCGTCCTCTTCCTCCTCCTCGTCATCCTCCTCCCTGTCGGCATCTTCTCCGCTCTCAGAATCGTCATCGCCTTCCTCATCATCGCTGAAGTCCTCCATCTCGGAGCCGCTGGCTACTAGACCCTCCTCAATGAAGAAGTCATCCTCATCGTCAAGCCCGAGGCTCGTGGCTGTTGGGCGTGCTTTGATGCCGGTGCCTAGACCAAAGTCCTCGGGCTCTTCCTCAACGAACTCGCTATCCATGGGCATAGGAGAATGTCTTTCGGACTCAGATTCGCTTTCCTCCTCACTATCGGTGACCTCCTCACCGCGCATCCGTCTTTGCCGCCGGTCCTCAAGCTTCTTAAGCTTCTCGGCCTCCTCCTCAGCCTTCTCCTCGTCTGTCTTCGTGCGATCTGCAGGCTGTGCACGCCTATCCTGCGCGAGCTTCTTCACTTCCAAGTCAAAGTTCCTTTCAAACGCATCTCTGTCAACACCAGCAATAGTAGCAGCGTGGTTGGTGGTGTCCTGAGCTCTGGCGACGCGGCTAGACGCAAGGAGGGACTGGATGTTGGGCAACTCCTTGTCTAGTTGGGCTCGTAAATCTTCGTCTTCCTCCTTGGCAGCTTGTCGCTCGTATCGGTGCATCTTCGACTTTGCAATGACCTCTTCCATGACTTCTTTTTTCGTCTTTTTGCGCTCTGGCTGTTCCGGTTCTGCTTCCTCATCATCTTCAACTGCACCCGACATAGCTCGGATACGCTTCAAGCGCTGTCGTTCACGGACTGATCCATCGCTGTCGTTGCCATCGTCAAGGTCTGCTTCGTTGAAGTCATCAACAGGCTCATCATCACCGAACGTGAGGACTTTCCCATTGTGAACGAGACCCTCGAACGGTTCATCATCATCGCCATCGAGGTCGAATAGCGAGCTCTTCTTGTGGCTGCGCTGCTTCTCACGAGCGAAACGCTCCATCATCACTTCTTCCTCGGCCATATTGGGGTCGTTCTCTCCAAATCGGCGATCTAGAATGCCTCCAACTTTGTTTCGTCGCTGCATTTCGTGAAGGAGTGTTTGTCGCCGCTATTGGGCACCTGTCAGTGCTGATCATACTTACGTATAACGAGGTCAACTCACTCTCTCCTCGCCCTCAGACCTAGATTGCCCAGGCCTTCCCATGATTCCGTTAGCCCTGGATGAAGATGGCTTGCTCGTCGTAACATCGTGCTTGGCGGGGCGAGCTGCATGCTTCAAGTCGAACGGGTTGAACTGTTCGCGAATGCCCTCGAGGACAACCCCACGTTGGAGTCGTCGGTCGTTACGAGACCGCTCATCTTGAGCCTGTTGACGCTTCTGTTTCTTGGACTTCTGGGGACCAATAATGCCCTGCTCACGGAGACTCGATTTGAGGCGTTTGAGCTGCGACCCTGCCATGGCTGCGATCAAGGCCGTGTCAGCGCAACAAGGCAAACTCGATTTTGGTTGACAATCAAAAGTCTTCAAGCGACGACTTTTTGGTGGAGACGCTGTGAAAGCTTGGGATAAAGTCGTTTATCGATAGGCTGAGGTGTGGGGCGACCCTGAATGTTTGTAGCCTCACCTAAGCATCATGAAGGTGAGTGGCCTTCAACCTCAGCACCTCATCCAGCAACATGCCGTCTTGTGCTCGAAAGCGGCCACAATGGGTTGGCAGGATACAATTGCATCCATATACCGCGATGAGCGTGTCATTCTTACCACAATCGGCGTGACCAGCTTCGCAATTGTGACGACGATGATCTCAACGCTGACGATGATCCGCGACGACAATGAAGTCCCACCAGCCCAGCCCAAAACCCAATACATTACTCAGGACACCGAGAACGCACTTCAGCTCGGCACTCTCGACAAACTTCTTGAACATCCGAACTACTCAATCAGGGAGATTGCTGTGAAGATCCTCTATGACCGTGCAATAAATGATGCTCAAACGACCGCTTACTTACTCCGCGGCGCAACTCGTCCTGACTACGAAGAGCGCATCAAGTCCCTGCGCGCTTTGGAAGCGCTAGTTCATCCTGCTGGAGGTGAGGGCGCACCCCAAGTTTCTTCCTTTTCTTTTGGACTTGGCCACTAATCTTCACAGGGCTCGATGGCTTGGCCAAGCTCGATGACCCCAAGGCGTATGCCGCACTCATCAGGTCGCTTGAAGTCGGTCTGAAAGATGCCGGGTTCCCAGACGTCCAACATCCCAACTGGGATGAGTTCAGATTGCGAGATGCAGCTGAAAAGACCTGCCTGCAACTGCTATCGGAACTTGCCCTCAAATTCGGCCCCAAAGGGATCATCAAAGCAAAGTTCGTGGAGAAATGGCTCGCCAAGCAAGACTGGGGGTTTGATCCCGAAGAACGATTACGCAACTTTCGAAACTATTTGGATAATCGGAATAACCGCGTCGTTCACATCGTCACGAAGATAAAGCAATACCGTCGAGGGCTCAGAGCGCTGGAACGTGCTGGGCTGATAGACAAGGAATACCTGGAATCCCAAGATCAAATGATGATCAACTTGGAAATGGACTCTGAGCCTCTGGTACTACGGGCTAGAGAGCACTCGGCGGAAGAACAGCGGCTTCGGCGCCAACATCGGGAGGCCATGGTTCTGAACGACGGGACGCGACCACTTGGACGCGAGGACATTTTTGAGCGGGATCACAATGTCACGATAGACTGATTCTGATCCGATTCTTGCCATACCATGCTCAGCCGTGTCTTCTCATCAGGTCTCTAAGGAATCTTCATCATTATGTCTGTCAAAAGGTATCGAATATCGGACAGGAAACTAGTATAGGCCCAGTGGGTCGAAGTCATCGCATCATCAGGTTCATCAATCGCCGCAGTGCAAACAGGAAGGGACGCCATGTTGGTACTGCACATGCGGCCGTAATTGCCATATCAGTTCTCCTCGTAGAGCTCCATGAGACCAGCCTTCAAGTTGGACACACTCTTGCTCCTCGTCTTGAGCTTGTCCTCGAGCGCGGCGATCTTGTCCTGCAGCTTTGCATTGCGGGACTTTTGCTTGCGCAACTCGTCGCGCAGTCCGTCACGAGCTTTCTCTACACCGCGAGTGCGACGGGCGGAAATGGCTAGGAAGTTTCTGACCTTTTGCTGTGTTGAAGTGTCCACACCATGGGAGGAAAGGAGTGAGAGTATCTCAGCTGATGGATCGACCTGGGGGGACCTTGGCGGCGTATCGGCGGTTGGTAGCGTGGCAGTCGAATTGAAGGATGCTGCAGCTGTAAAACTGTCCCCAACAACGGTGTCATCGTCATCTTCTTCTTCTGCTTCTTCGACGTTTGCCTCAGCGGCTTTGTTACGAGAAGGCGTCAGCGGATCGAACGTCACTGACTTTCGGCGAGGCTTGTCGCTGGGGAAGAGATTCCGAGATATACTGGCAGGTGTTGGCAGGCCAGCGATGGTACGGACACCGATCTCGGGCGTGATGAGTTCTCCGTTGGCTCTAATCCCACCTCCTCCGCGGTTTGTCGCCGCCTTCTTCGCGCTCTGATCTGCTAGATCTATTAGTTGCCTCTCATCATCAGAGTCAACAGCAATGTCTGAGAAATCGTCGCTTGAGTCGTCTTGCCCCCGGACAGGTTCGTTTCTGTCGCATCTCTTTCGCTTCCCTGACTGGTGCGTTGCTGTGCTCAGGGCACTGGCCATCTCCTCGCTGGTCGGATAGTTTCTCGTTGGAATGGGAACGGAAGATGTAGGTCGCGTCTCGCGCAGTCCCTCGTCCTCGTGCTGGTCCTCTTCCTGGCCACGACTCTGCCGCCGGCGGCCTGGGGTAAGCTGCACGCCGAAGGCCGTGAGTTTTGGCTGTGTCAAAGTCGGCGTCTTTGGGCGCGGGGGCTGATCTCCGTCCGTCGTTGAGGTCTGAAGCTTCCCCTCGCGTAATTTCGCTTCGTCCCAGAACAGGAAGAAGCTGCAGCCGTTGAATCGCGGGCAACTCCAGAAGAATTTGCCCTTGTTGGGTGTATCCTTTGTAACCTCACGGAGAGCGGCTGGTCTACGATTAGGCTGGCAATTACCTAGAGTTCATAGATTAGCACAGCGTCCTAGGCACATTCCGTGTTGCGCAGGGTCAGCGTCAGCATATTACTTACACCACCACTTGTCGTCAACAAACACGCCCCAATCTGATCTTGACGATGTCGTGATACCCTCAGGGTTTGGAGGGTGAACTTGGGTGCTGGGAGGTGTTCTCGTCATTGCCGAGAATGTGTTCGTGAAGAGATACTAGTATGACACAGATCGAAGGATGGTACCGGATCGGGCCCAGAATTCTGAATTCTTGACAGGTTGACAGAAAGATGGGAGCAGCTAAAAGTGAACTATGACGGCATGAGGATTTGAGGGCTACCTTTGAGAAGAAAAAGGCTGGAATGCTCAGCTGGATGAAGCGGGGGAGGGGGGGTGGCTGGGAGCAACATGTTGGTGGCTACGGCCAGAACATGAGTGGACGAGGCACTCCCAAGAGAAACAGAAGAAAACATATGGTCACGATAGAGAACAGACCAGACCATCTGCATGTCGTTGTAGTCAGAGATGTGGTGCCTGGCTACCAATGATGAACGGCCTGACAGCTGGCCGATATGTTTGAAGATTCTCGTAGTTGCTTTATTCACGTCATTTGTTCAACGTGGTTGTGAGTAGTCAGGGTCAAAGTTAGCGAAGTAGCTTTCCAACCGAACCGGAAGCGCCACCCTCTCTCCAGTACCACTCACAGCTAACGGTTCGTGTTCGGCTTCAAGACAAGCAGGATTGTATGGCAGACGTGTGCTCACCAGTGAAATGGCACCCAGACAGTTTAATCAATCACCACTGCATGCTGCATGGCATGGCATTTGACAATCGCAATCCGGCGGTGTGAACAGTTGCTGCAGGTGTCGGCAAACCCCTGCAGCCAGCTGTGGACAACAGGAGACTGCATTGAAAGCAAATCAACAAATACAAAATGCGAGCTGCTTCGTAAAATTGCCCCCTTTGCTCTGTTCTGTTCTTGTTCTGTTCGGCCTACTCACTTCTGTTCCTTTTCATCTTGTCCTGCACTATACTTGTACATACTGTACGGTTCTCTCTACCCATCATCATCGCTCCATCAGTATTAGCCCAACCCAACTACCGAAGCCTCACTCAGAAATACCACCAGCATCATCAACCAGCCAGCACGATAACAACCGAGCCTCTACGCGTGACGAACAAGCCAGAAAACCCGCGTGCTGGTCCACTTCTTCCTCGCCATTCCCCTGAATTCAGGCAGTCGGAACACAGCCAGACCGATTTTCCCCAATTTTGGCAAGTCTTCTTCAGGACGATAGCTGGCATTGGCCCGAGGCCTGGGAAGAAACAGGGGGAAAGCCTGCAAAATAAAGCTGCCCCTATTTTTGTCCCCATCATTGCTTGTCCCGCACGGCGCGCTCATCCTCACCCGTGCTACTACTAGCACTACTCTACTAGTCCTGCTGTACGTGGGGTTGTGGTGGTGAGTGTGTGTGTTTGCGTGTGTGTGTTTGTCCAGTTTGGGTGTAAACAAATGAGACACGCCCCGCTGGTTGCTTTTTCTTCTACTACTACGCCAACCATCCGTTCTGTAGCTCAGGCGGCGGGCGACTACGTACTGCTATTAGGACTAGCTTCTGGAGGCCACCTCGGGGCCTGTTCATCCTGATCAACCATGGCCTTTGCCTCCTCAACAACTTCCACCTCGACACTTGCTGCTCGTCTGCAACCTCCCCCGTCGCGTTCTTTACGCAGGCCGTCTGCCACTGCGTCGACACCTAACCTCAACTCAGCTTACGCCGCACAGACGCCCTCAGCATACTCTGCTGCCACAAGCGCCAGGCTTGCCCCCGCTGCCCTTGCTGTTGCGCGCAAGACGTCCCTCGCGACTTTGACGACAAACTCACTCGCTAGCATCCCAGATGCCACAGGAACATACGCCCTCAGCTCCGTCCTGACCGACAACCCGCGTGAGATGGCTCCCGCTACCCCAGGCCGCCTCGGCACGCCAGCAGCCGGTGGCGGCATCACCGTGGGTGATGTCGTCGAGGTTCCCGGGAACATGGTGGGAACTGTTCGCTTTGTTGGCTCCGTGGCGGGCAAGAACGGCACCTTTGCTGGTGTTGAGCTACACGAAGACTTTGCGTCGAGGGGGAAGAATAACGGCGATGTCGATGGGTTCGTGACACCCCGTGACACTCCTGCTCGTGCTTCAAGGAACTTCAAACCTCGAGATACTAACATTTCTCTGCCAACAGTGTGTCCTACTTCTCAACGTTGATTCCAGGCGCCGGCATCTTCCTTCCCGTCGCCAAGGCTGTGCGACGTGACTCTCCCCGTCGTCCGTCTTACGGGTCGATTCCTCAGACACCAACGGCTCGCGATGGTCTCAAGAACGGCAACCAGAACTCGACCAACTTCACACCCCCTACGCCAGGCTTGCCCAAGCTCTTCAGCGCCTCCGTCGGACCTGGCGCCAGAGCCCCCAGCCCGCAAGGGAAACGAGCACCTCGCACTTCTCTGCCACGCCCTGACTCGCCCGTTCGTCGCCAGCAGATGACGCCGGGCCCAAGGCCATCCATTGCCACACCTGCAAAGACGCCTGCTGCTCGGTATGGTAGTCCCACGAACCGCTTCGCGCAGAGTGTGCGTGGAACTGCTGGAGACCCTGCCAAAAGAGGGTCAAGGCTGGATCGCATGCCCAGCTTGGGCCCTCGGAGTGCTTCTGCCTTGGGGTCAGCTGCCGGCATCGACGACGATTCGACACCCACCGGTCGGCCTGCTGCGCATAACAACTTTGGGTCTGTGTCCTCTTTGAGCAGCAAGATGCGCCCGCCATCCCGCAACACCAACAACAACGCGGCGAACGAGGAAGAACTCGAGCGACTGAGAGCAGAACTGGAGGAACGCGATCGCCAGTTCAAGGAGCAAGCCGCCAACCTCAGCGAAATGGAAGCTAGCCTGACAGAACTTCAGGCTCTTATGGAAAGCTCGGAGAGCATGTCTGGGCAGAGGAGTGAGCTGGATGACAAAGACTCGAGGCAGCTGAAGGCTATCATCAGGGAGAAGAACGAGAAAATCGCCATGCTGACGGCCGAATTCGATGCTCACCGAGCCGATTTTCGGAGTACTATCGACACGCTCGAGATGGCGAGCACGGAGACGGAGCGTGTGTACGAGAAGCGGCTAGAGGAGCTGATGGGTGAGATTCGCGAGCTGGAGTCCAGAAATTTGGATGTTGAATCGGTCGCCAGTCAGCTCAAGCAGCTTGAAGAACTCGTGCAAGAGCTCGAGGAAGGTCTGGAAGATGCTCGACGTGGAGAGGCTGAGGCTCGTGGCGAGGTTGAATTCCTCCGAGGAGAAGTCGAGAGGACACGGACCGAGCTGCGACGTGAGCGTGAGAAGATCGCATCGACTCCACTAGGCGGTGCTGGAGAATCGGCCGCGTCAAAAGAGCTGGAGCAGAAGGAGGATGAGATTAGAGGTCTCAAGGCTATCATCCACTCCCTCAGCAGAGATTCGATTCCTAGCACCGAGCAACGGACACCTACGCAGGCCAGAACGTCATTCATGGGTGCGGATTCGGTTGAAAACAAGATCGTCCGTGACAACCTCGAGCGGCAAGTTGCTGAGTTGCAGTCGATGCTTGAAAAGAAGAATAGCCGCGAAGAAGAGCTGGAGAGAGAGCTGGAGGCAATGGGCATCAGCAACGGCAACGGCAACAAACACGACTCTACGAGCTATCATCGATCATCCCTACGTGATTCGAGGGATACTGTCATCCTCTCCCGTTCGCAGGATGCCCGGTCACCAGAGGCCACTCATAAGCGTCCAGGGGCTCTGAACAGTATGCCCGAGAGTGACTCGTACTCAACCGCCACCGAGAATAGCACCCTCTGGTGCGAGATCTGCGAGACCAGTGGGCATGATATCCTGACCTGCACAAACATGTTTGGCTCCGAAGCCGCAGTAGCAACCACAAGCAAGCCAACAACCAACGGCAATACCCACGCCCTTCGGGCAAGCGATGCTACGCCTGCGCCACTGTCCCCAGCCAAGAGCAGGCCCGCGCGCCCTGCTTCTCCCACTATCAAGATCCTGCCGAACCCCATGGAGTCGGGCCCTGTGGCTGGCAAGGAGAGCGGCATCATGGACCCGGAGAAGTGGTGCGCCGTGTGTGAGCGCGACGGCCACGATAGCGTCGATTGTCCTTTCGAAGACGCATTCTGAAAAAAGAAAAGATTGAGATGGACATGCAGACAGGCCATCACTTGAAGAGTTGGATGCGAGAAGATTGAACGCTGTTGGAATTATAAAGGCGTGATGATACCCGCCTTCCCTATGTTGACGGCCCCCCTTTTCATCTTTTATTACCATGGGGTCTCTTGCACACACATACACACACACACATATTGTCTCTCCGGAGAACTTTTCGTCTAGCATTGGTCTTTGGCGGTGATACCACAAGCATGGCCCTGTTTTCATGACGCTTCTCATTGTACTTTCTTCGAATGCGTGACCATACAGTATGAGTTACCGTTCAACCATTCATTCATCGCTACTACGCTGTTAATACTAAACACCTCGAGGGGTCAATTTCTAATCATCATAACATCGCTACCTAAAAACATGCTTCGAGACAATTGACGCTGGCTTAGATGATCTCGTCTTTTTTTCTCGACTGGTCTCCTCCAGAAACCCGCAAGTAGAACCATGCTCAAGTCCTCATGAAGTTGCCGTCCGTCTGGTCTGTTTGACCGGGTTCTAGAAGAAGGTTCGTCGCGACTGGATCGCGGGTTTCTTGTTGTAGAAGTACAATGAGAGCCTTATTCTGAGATGGATCGAGGCAGCCCCCATAGGAATTGGTGATACCGACTATGCTTTCGAAAGCTCGTTCGTCACTTTCGTAACTTGGACAAATTTGTTATGTTCCTCCCGGAGAAGCCAAAAGCGAGGATAGGAAAAGAGGATTCTGGTGTCCGTAATGAGTAAACAGGTGCTAAATCAAGTGACCAGGAGTCCTTCATTCAGGCTGGAAAGGCGTTTGGGCAGAATAGCACCGCCGAAAGCTAAGACATGGCGCTGATCCTGAGAGTAAATGCTTACCGTTAGCAAGCTCGTGCTTAGAAACAAAGCCTGATCTCATCGGAGTTAACAAGAATGAATCGGCACTGCTCATTTAAGAAATGCATGTCAGCGCTCCAGCCACGTTTAACGCCACATGCCAGGTTCCTGATTGCTGGATTCACGGCGTCATGGCATGTAGCGCCAAGGCAGGTCAAGTCTGGCTGGGGCTCTCTACCCAATACTTGTACTTTGTACAGCGTAAGTTGGTAATCAAGACTAATAACACTTCGTACGTAGTGAGTAGTAAATGGGGTTTAGGGGACTGCGCTAAAGTACAGAGCACAACCTCTCTGCTCTTATTTTTTTTTCTCCCCCTTGCTAGCATCGGGTTAACTCTTGGTGCCTTGAGAGGGTGGGCCAACAGGCTCTCAATGGAGCATGGATTTGCCCGTGGCCCCTTGCCTTCCCGAATCACTGCAGCAACTTTTAGGCGGGTCTCGATGGCAGAATCTGAAGTCCTTAGCGTGATACTTCAGTCTGCCAAGGGTCCACCGCCTGTAACGCAAGTACTTTCTTACCGCATCCCCGGCCTTCGATCTCCTTCCATGGGCGGGCTGCACAACAGTCGGAGCGCCTCCAGCCTCCACTACAATTCAGCGCTCATCAGCAAGGCGTCCCTCCGTCCCTGCTTTGTGTCTGTTAGAAATTCCAATTCCACCGCAAGGCATCTCGTCCTTGGACTCTTGATTTTCTTTCAGCTTCATTCTTCACTCGTCATCCTTCGCCGTTAAGCGTTTCCTCTTCTCTCTCTCTCCACCGCTCTACATTCTCCGTCTCTGTGCTACCTCACTCACCTACACATTTAAACGAATACTTCGGGCCTTATCTCAAACCCTCCGTTCGGTGCGAATTTCTCGAGCCCCGCCATCGCGAAAGCCTAGCAACAGACATCCGACTTCCTTTTCGCCTTCGGTGTCGTTTCCCCCTCTTCTTTCTCTAGTTCGCACAGTCTTGACAGCCATTGCTGTCGTGAACCGTCACCATGGTCAAAGAAACTAAACTCTATGACACCCTTGGTGTATGTGCTCCCTCGGATCCCTTTGCCCTCCTACGCCAACATGGCACCTACGAAACACCATTGCTGACCTCGTTGTTCAGGTCTCTCCCACAGCAACTGAAGCCGAGCTGAAGAAGGCATACAAGACCGGTGCCTTGAAGTACCACCCTGGTAAGCTCTCACGACAGCCACGCCTCGGTATTCGCTGTTCTGTGTGCTGACTCGGATATCAGACAAGAATGCCAACAACCCGGAGGCCGAGGGCAAGTTCAAGGAGATCTCTCACGCATACGAAATCCTCTCCGATTCCCAGAAGCGTCAGATCTACGACCAATATGGTGAGGCTGGCCTCGAGGGCGGCGCTGGAGGTGGTGGAGGCATGGCCGCTGAGGATCTCTTCGCTCAGTTCTTTGGCGGTGGTGGTTTCGGTGGCATGGGAGGCATGTTCGGCGGCGGCATGGGCCAGCGTGGCCCTCCCAAGGCTCGCACCATCCACCACACTCACAAAGTCTCCCTTGAGGATATCTACCGAGGCAAGATCTCCAAGCTTGCTCTTCAGCGTTCCATCATTTGCCCCAAGTGCGAGGGTCTTGGTGGTAAGGAGGGCGCGGTCAAGAAGTGCCCCGGCTGCGACGGCCAGGGTATGAAGACAATGATGCGCCAGATGGGACCCATGATCCAGCGCTTCCAGACTGTCTGCCCTGACTGCAGCGGAGAGGGTGAGATCATCCGGGAGAAGGACCGTTGCAAGCAGTGCGCTGGCAAGAAGACCATCGTTGACCGCAAGGTCCTCCATGTTCACGTCGACAAGGGCATCCGTAGTGGCGCCAAGGTCGAGTTCCGTGGCGAGGGTGATCAGGCCCCTGGCGTTCAAGCGGGAGACGTCGTGTTTGAGATTGAGCAAAAGGAGCACCCCAGATTTGACCGCAAGGAGGACGATCTGCTCTACTCATGTGACATCGATCTCGTCACCGCGCTCGCCGGTGGCACCATCTATATCGAGCACCTCGATGACCGTTGGTTAAGCGTCGAGATTCTGCCCGGTGAGGCTATTTCACAAGGTATGTACCCTTTTGGAGATGTTGCAGGTCCCAAGGTCCAAGCTCACCATAGTACCAGGCGCCGTTAAGATGATCCGTGGCCAGGGTATGCCATCACACCGCCACCACGACTACGGCAACATGTACATTCGCTTCAACGTCAAGTTCCCCGAGAAGAACTGGTCCGATGACCCAGCCACCTACGAGGGTCTTCGCAAGCTCCTTCCCCCGCCCACACAGCCGCAACTGCCTGCCGATGCCATGACCGAGCCGGCCGACCTTGAGGATCCCGATAATGCCCAACAGGGCCGCGGATTCGGCGGTCCCGGCGGCCCAATGGATGAGGATGATGAGGACGGCCACCCGGGCGGTGAACGTGTGCAGTGCGCCTCTCAGTAAGCGCTTCCATAATCCAAGATTCTGGCGTTTGCCATGAACGCAGAATCAGCCTCGTCTCGTGTCTTTTGTACATGAGCGCTCGCTACATGGTCGAAGAACCGGAGCGCATCAGGCGAGGTGCAGGAACCTGGATACATTCTGGTCGTCCTCGTTGTTGGCCCCCGTGTTGTTCTTCCTCTACCAATCTTATTGATACCACGGGTCCAGTTGTCAGAGGAAGAAGCCCGCAGCACTCCGTCCCGCTCCTCGGGCAATTCTCGATTCGTGTGAATTCTCCGTGAGAACGAAGGGACAATTTGCATTTCTGGACGCCGCATCCCGGAAGAAGAACCTTTCGGGGTGTCGGAGCCTTCCTGGGGGATATATGAAGCAGCAAGTAAACGTTTGGCGTTTAGAGGGCATAGAAAGTCGTTCTTTGTTTTGGGCGTGGATTGGAACTTGTGGTTCACAGTGTTGCAGAGGTAGACGGGATGAGATGAATGAACTATCTATTTACCATTGATCTACGCTCTCCTTTACGCACCTTGATGGCAAATACTTCGAGGAACGAATGCAAGGTCCCACTACTCACAAAACTCAGCAAGCCAGTCACAGAATACCAAAGTAGAGTGTATACTCCTCCTACTGTTAGTGGTCACCTTGAAGAGACTACAACAGTTGTGGAGATGAGATCATTCATTGATCATGGACCTATCTCTAGACCGTAACCGTCGCCATTCCCCCGTACCACTCACTTCCCACGATATGTCATTCGCACACGACTCTCCTTCTCCCAGTCTCTTACTTCCCCAGTCTCCTCTCACACCAAATTGTCTGAGGAAATACAAATACTCCTCCCCAACTTCACCCCCAACTATGCCATGATAATGTAAATACGGAAAGGGAGACAAAAGAAGAAAGAAAAAAAGTGTTGTTTGATTCGGAAACAAGAAATTGTGGCTTGTGTTGCTTTTCTTTTGTCCGGTCAATGGCGTCGCCGAGGAGGATGCTGATGCTCATGCAATGCGAGTCTATTCATGCTCGTCATGAAATCAAAAAGAAAACGCCTGTTTGGTAAAAGCCCTCCAACCCGTTGTCATCGGGATGTTTGAAAGTTGCAAATTTTGCAGAGGCCGAACATTCGCAGGAGGGGGGCGTATGGGAGCGAGGATAGCAGGAAATAGCAGCCAGAGTTCCTCATCGCTGTGCATTTGGGGGAGGCCACCGGAGCACGTGCACCTGCTGCACATTTTGCATATATGCAGTACATTAGATCCATATACATTCGTCAAAGCCATTTGATATGCCACTGTTCGTTGGCATTGCTCAAGGAACTATCCGGCAGACTGGACAGGTCATCCCTGACTGTTCTCATCTTTGTTCGGTTTCCAGAAGCTCATAAGTCGTCCAAGTCGGCGCGACTTGCCGCTCTTAGCTCTCTTCTTTTCCGCGTCGTCGTCCACGGTTACCTCCATGGACAGTTTACTCCTTTCACCATGCGAACTGCTGATCAGCCTGCTCAGGCTTACCAGGCTGGACCGCCGCCTTCCAAAGGCAGTTGAGCCGACCGAGACTGGGCGCGCATCACGAGATGGCTTAGGATAGCGTGGATTCGGGCCAGTGAAAGCACTGTCCCTGGTCATCGTTGAATTACTCGACGTCAACGAAGGGATGTCGTAGTCCATTGAAATGCGGACCTCTGGCCCAGGCTCACCCATGAGGAGAGACTGGAAGTTGTTCTCGTCGTTGAGGGATGATGGTGCGGTCGAAATGCGTTGAGCGTCTACAGACATGGGAGACCTTGGAGAAGGGTAAGATGAAGCGAGGCTTGTCGAATATGGGCTCATAGGCATGTTGCCGGGACTAGATGAGTGAAGCGGTCCAATATCCACTGGTGACAGCTCCTTTCCTCCAGAAGTCTTTCTGTAGGAGGTTGCTGCTGAATGAGAGGACTCCGGGCGGTTTTGGAACATATTCGCGGAGCGGAAAATGATGCTCGGGTGGTCCTCCACAATCACGTTGTCATGCAGAGAGGTCTTGGACCGTTCGTTGCGCACAGAGTGGGCACCGGCATGATCCTTATCACTCAATCCAGAACTCTTCCTCCGAACCATGAGGGGGAATTGCTCTTGGGGCTCATGAAGGAGCTCTTTGCGTGGCCCAGCAGGTGGTGTCAGCTCACCATCCGAGTCTTGGCCGACATCAGACTGTGCAGTGTTGATCTTGGATTTATCCTTTGAGCCGCCGTCATCTTCTTCGTCTTCTTCGAAAACATCAGCCATTGTCGAGCTGCTTCCAAACCGATGGATGGCGTGGCGGCCGGGATCAAACGGCGGCAGGTCAGGGGCCGACTCTGCGCGACGGTGATAATGCATCCCTGGGCCGCTGAAACCCTTCAAGCCCTGAGCGCTGTGGAGCCTTCGCTTGCCGATATTACCTGCTGCCTGTTGGGCTGCATCCCACTCGGGATTGCTGGGAAGAGGCGTGTTGAAAGGGCCTAGGGCTGCATCCAAATCAATCATAGGGGTCGAGGGTTCATCCACTGAGCGCTTCTTGGGGGTCGGCTCAGCGCGCTCCGACTGAGATTCTGTGATCATGACCGTGGGGGTTGGCGAGACCAAAGCTTGGGGTGTTGTGCTCTCCTCTTCATCCTCGTCTTCTAGAGGAATGATGGAGGCAGGAGGAGTTGGAGGGCGTTCAGAGACCTTTGCCCGTTTGGAAGAACCTTTATGCTTTCGAGGAAGAATCGAGCCGGCCCAAGCTGAGGCTCGCTTCTTGTTCTTCTTCTTCTGCTTCTTTTCCTTGTAGCTCCTCTTGCCCGAGGTAGACTCGCTCGTTTCACCAACGGATTCTGAACCATGTTCGGAAGATGATCCCACAGACACTGCTCGTGACATTGAATCATCAGAACATGCGCTTTGAGGTCGTGCCTTGGTGGGAGAGTTGGATGCGAATGCATCTAATCCAAAGAACGACCAGCGCTTTGGTGTCTTGGAAGGACTGGGTGTAGGTTCTCCCAAGGCTGATGGGATAGCTGGAATGTCCACCAAGGCAGGGATAGAGTTGCGACGTCTTGGCGATGACTTGATCGGTGCGGAAAGTGGTTCCTTGAGCGCGTGCTCGAGCACCGCGCCAGCCGTGCTGGGTCGTGATTCTACAAGGCGTCTTGTCGGGCTTCGCGACAAGGGTGACGGGCTCCCTTTGCCAGTCGATTCACCCGGCGAGCTGAGGGATATCAAGGATGACATACTTCCGGAAACCGAATGTCCCGGCTTTGCAGTCATCGTACTGGAGGTATCACTAGAGACTAGAGATAAAGGTCGTGGGATGAATTCCAACTTATCAGAAAACCCTACCCGTGCCCTTGGTGCTGGTTTCGATTCTGTGGAAGCGGGAGTTAGAGGGTCCGCAGAGTTTGTTCCCTGGCAGCTCGCAAGCTCAATGGTTGATCCTGGCTGTTCGAACTCCGCTTTGGATTCGGGAGGTGTTGGAGGATCTCGCTGAGGATGAAAAGTGACAAACTCGGCCCTTTGAAAATCTGTAGGGCTCGTGGGTGCGCTGCTGCCTTTGGTGAAGGATTCATCAGCAGGCAGGGGAAGAATGGGGATCTCGTTTGAGGAGACGGCGCTGGAAAACCCCCTGCGATGGCCTCTCTTTGGAGGTTGAAAAGCGGGCGAGGCAAAGCCACTCTCAGGCTTGGTCGGGCTTGTGCTCATCACAGCGATAGAATTACCATCACGAAGTCTCCCACCCACGAACTCACTCCCACCTCGACGGTGACCAAAGCCGCCTGGCCGTTGGGCAGAAGCGCCAATGGTCCTTGGTGTATTAGGCGAAACGGGTGGGCTCAGGAGCATTGGAGAATGAGGGTCTGGAGGAAGTGAGGCCCCAGGATTGAAGCTGAAGGCGGGCAAAGTCATTCGTCCGCCAGTGTGCTCGGAGTCATCCGAGTCAAAATCGAATCTTGGGCTGGGTGATTCAATGGCAGACTGTGGCCGTCTGCCACTCGGTCGGGAGAAAGACGGGGGCGCAGAGGCAGGCGACGGCAAAGCCGGGAAGCTGAACGGCGGGTTCGGCACAGGAGCTCGAGACTGTCGCAGGGAAGGAGATGTCTCGACGGCACTCAAGGCTGGTGAAAGATGGCCAGCCGCATCCTTGACGATTGGGATTGGCGCGGATCCGACTGGCCCATCCGAGACAGATGTAGTGACCATGATTGCTGCAGCCGCACCGCGGCAACAATGGTGACGGTCAATTAGAGGGTCGCGGAAGTGTTCATCGAGAGGCGAGGGCTAGATCAGTTGTGCAAGGAAGGTGTGGTCTCATCCGGTTCTCTGGGGCTCGCAAACGGTAGGTGCAGTATCGTGAACAATGTTGGTTCTCAAAAGACAAGGCTCCGCCAATGGACGTGAGTAACTATCGTGCAATGTTTATCTTTTCTTGGTCAGCCCTGACATTGACAGAAAGCGGCCGTGGGGGATGCGACGAGGTCGTCAATGCCGTGGCAGGGCAGGGCAGGCTCCTGCGTCTCGAAAGACTTGGGGGTGTGTGCCAACGGCAGACAAAGGGAGGAACGGTGTCGAGTACTGACATGTATGGAGGCGAGAAAGTAGTAAGCAGTCCTGGCAAGGTAATGAGAAATGCTGAACTGGTGAAGAAAGGGTACAATCCTTAAAGACGACGTCGACGATGGCGAGATGAAGCGAACCGCCTCGGGAAAAAACAGTACGCAGGCAGGCACGCGGCAGAACGGGAGTAAACGAAAAGGAGCGGACGGGCAGAACCAGCGGACAGCAAGGAAAAAGAAGATAACTTTGTCCAAGGCGGTCGTGACTGGAGCTGCACCAGAGGGTTGAGGTCGTCAAGGAGAGAGCGGGGGGGAAGATGGAAGCCAGA
Source organism: Sarocladium brachiariae (assembly GCA_008271525.1). Taxonomy (NCBI): domain Eukaryota; kingdom Fungi; phylum Ascomycota; class Sordariomycetes; order Hypocreales; family Sarocladiaceae; genus Sarocladium; species Sarocladium brachiariae. Next base: position 3,794,077 of record RQPE01000001.1, read on the forward strand.
AGTGATGAAGAGTGACGCTGGAGAAGGAAGGGATTGAGGCTTGCGGAAGACAGCGCGAAGCCAAAAGCCAGGGACGAGGGAACGAGTAAAGTGAGTGAGCGAGGGACACTCGGCCAGGCAGTGGAGAACTAAGTGTAAAGGCAGTGCGACAGCGTAGTGCAGTAGAGTGCATTCGAGCAACAGGGTTGTGGTGTGAGGCCACAGTGGGCTACGTAGCGATGGTTGAACCTGGAGAACGTCGCTGGGTTACGGAGTACTACAGCAGTCCTGTGCTAATGAGGACTAGCAGTACTACAACGTACTACAATAAGTAGGTACCTAACTAAGATACCTGTTACTGGACATTTTATGTACGGATTGGGGCCGGGGGAGGGGTGTGGGTGGGCTCGCACGGGCATTACCAGAGAGACGGGGGGGCGTAGGGGATGAGGACTCAGAGAGGGATAAGAGTGCGACAGCACCTCTCTACGTACATCAGGTAGGACCAGTGAGTGAGTGAGTGCCGTGTGTATATCCGTAGAAAGAAAAGGTTTTAAAGGAGGTCCAGTGGCGCGGGATTGGGAGTGTACGAGCATTCGGTCAACGACTGACGGAATGACTGGCTGATTGACTGAGGGTCCAGTAGCGAAATAAGGGCCCCCATCAGGAGGAGACGGCCAGCATCAAATGACCAAGACTCGTGTCAAGAGACGTATGCGTATTAGTCGTCGTGGTGTTCCCTCTTTCTTCCTCGAGGGAAATTGAAATTGAGGATGGGGTTCTCCTGGGCCTTGCTTGGGGGGGTCGGGTCTTGGTGTCCCCACACAGCGCCACTGCCCTGGACACCCATTTGTCCACTGTGAAGGCCTTCACGTAGGGACCACCTGCAGGCTGCAAGCCACAAGCTGTATGCGCAAGATGGCGTTCAAACGATGCGACGCTGGGGTTATCTTGTTCAGGCAGCCCAGGAACACGCATCGAGTGAGTACTATTACTACGGAGTATGCCTACCTACCTACATAGTAGTTACTACTACGGAGTACAATTTACCTGTCTGGCTTTGCATGCCTCCCAAGTTCTTTTCCACCTCCAATGCCTAGGCAAATGTAAAATATCAGGACTACTAAATTACGATTACCCCCTCGCACTGCGTATATACCTACTAAAGGCGCTCGACTGCCTGCTCCTCAGTGGTCTAATTACCCCAGGCTGCTATGACTGGTTGGTTGTACTTAGGGAAAGTGGAAAGTAGGTTATGTTTAGTATTCGTAGTACCCTTCAAAGACAGGAGGCAAGCAAAACAATCCAGCAGTCGTCCGTTGTCCTGACTCCCAAAGGTACTTCAGTACTTACCTACCTTGGTATTATCCCTGTTTCTTCTGGCGGCAACAGCGGCGAGAGCGAGCTTGGTGAGCCCCAGCGGCAACGTGGTGCACACGGCAAGCAGCTAAATTACAAGCGAGGCACGTACGTACAAGTACGTACCTTAGTACTTGGGTATCTGTCTGTAGACAAAAGTGTGTTCTACCCGTACACTAGTTGTCCACACGCATCTCACCATTATTAGCATCTTGGCCCCGGAACAGATCGGCCTGGATGGATCCTGACTTGGCCAGTGAGATCGCGGCCGCGGCTTCAGGAGTGAGCGAAGAAAAGCAACGGCAAGGGGGGGGGAGAAAAAGGAAAACTGTAACGCATGCAGCCATCACGCATTACACGCATACAACAACGCATCCACGCTTCAGGTTTTCGGAAGCCCCGAGTCTCGCAACCTCGCAGCAACGCAGCACCCTGCGGGAGGGATGCCTTTGTATTTCTCTACGGTAGTCCTCGATTTGAGGCTGCCAAAGGTACGGTGCATCACAGGACCTGTTCATATCATCCAAGCCTCAGAACCTCAACATGTGCATCAAATCCTCATGCGACTAATAATACCGTAGCCCTTGGTCGTATCGTACGAATCCCACTCTGGTCAGTGCTTGGGGCAGTGTCCTGGTCATCCCCACCCTTGACAAGATTCCCACCTCCACAACCACTTGTCTCTAGGAGCAGGTACGGAGTACACTCTCACTGTATGCAGTCTACCTTAGTACATATGTACATGTATATCGTCGTGGTACGGAGTATTATGTGTGCGTGCAGTAGTAGTATCTGCAGGGGGCAAGGAGGCCTGGTCACTATTGCAGCAATAATACCTGCATGCATCTTCTGGGCGCCACGGCCTTGTTGTTTCTTGGACACGGCTTCACTGCACACACAAGGTTGCACTAGTACACTATTATTCGTGAATTTCTTGTTGTTGTGCCTTGCATCTGTTGCTGTCGCTACGAGACACCCTCTACACAGCACAACCGAGCTTTTACTTGTATGTGATGACCACGACGATGACCTGCTTCCCCGCACACTTCGTCAAAGATTGCACGGCGTCCACTGCCAGAATCGCGCTCAATGTTGTCAACAAGCGGTGCAACTACCACATAATGCTGCGCACTGCTGTATAAAATTGTGTGCATCAGCGGGAGCCCACGCTCTTCAAACCAATAGCTCGTTGTCATGCGGTTACTAGTAGTGTTGTTTGTATTTCTAGTATCAAAAAAAAGGCCGCCCACGAGGCCAACGTGAGTGACCTCCCTTTCAGCCCAGCGCTGACCAGATCCAAACGCCTTCTTGACGACTAATTGTAATATGTACAGCTGCATTCAGTGATTCAGCCATCCATCCACCCACCCACCCACTCTCATCAACCGATCGCTCTCGCTGGACGCCTGGAATGCTCTAACGTTAAATACCCGCCCGTGCCTGCTTCTATTCTGTTCCTCAGCCTGGCAGATCGGAGCTGTGCGCCGCCTCTGCCGCTCGGCGAATTTTCCTGGGGGCTATGTTAATACACCGCGGGTTCTAGTATATGCACCGCGGATTGTGGCGCGACTTCCGATATCGCACATTTATATGTAGCGCCTATAGTAAAATTGGACAGCTATAGTCACGTGGTTGGCCGGCTTCATCGCATCAAAGAATTATAATAATCTATACAGCTTATTTAGTTTATACTCTTGAATAATAGCAATAAAACCAATCAAAGCGGCTATATTATAGGCTATCATTATAGCCTTATTATAGTCATTAAATGACTGCATCAGAAGATGGTTTATTATTAGTTAATCAAGTAAAAGCACGTTTGTATGCGTGCGCATATAGAAATCTGCTCGCGGCTGATATAAGAAGGATATCGTGCGACATCGGCAGTGCGCCACAATCCGCGGTGCATATACTAGAACCAGCGGTGTATTAACATAGCCCCTTTTTTTATTACCCTCTTCCTGACCGTGGTCCCATCTCCATCCATCCTTCTCCCCTTTTCCATCGAAGTTTCTGGGGGCGGCTTCTAGCCAACCAGCCGCCACGCGGGTGAGACAAAGGGTGGGCTCAGACATCTGAAATGCCATAGTTTCAGATGAAATCGCATACTAATATTACATACCTACTTGTAGTTGTACACGTACAATATGCTTGCTTGTACAGTACGGAGTACAGTAAGGAAGTACACAGGAGGACATATATTGGCATTGGTCCCACCCGCCCACTGTGCTCTTCTCAACATCATGGACGATGCTGGGCGTTCATGACGGCTTGCAGCCAAGAGAGCCCGCGTGTGGCGGCCGGATCTCCCTCCACTGGTGCCGGGCGACAACACAATAACAAAAGCCACATGACAAGCGACTCCACGTACTACTGTCCTAGTACAGGGTACAAGATCCCTTCCGAGTGTGCGGCGACCATGTTTGGTGACGCAAGCGAGCCACGCCAAATCAAGCAAGTGACGAGCCCATCAAAGCAGCAAACGACACTTGTCTGGAGCCTCGTGTCGACTCGTGCATGGGTCTAATTGCAGCGAGGACCCAATGGTAAAGCAAGGCCTCCACCACGTCTTCCCAAAAAGGATCTGCCTTCGAAGGACTAATATGAGGCACAGAGGAACAACTTGTACTTGTACTGTACTGATTAGTATCCGTAGTATTACCTGCAGGAGGAATCATTGTCCACGCGCTGGTTCCACTTCCAATCTCAACGTCTCCATCGTGTTTTGTTGTGTTTCCCGACACGTCGATCTTGTCAGTTCGGATGACCTCGAATTAATCCAGTACTACTAATTCATATTGGTGGTAATTATTTTGGAAACAAAAATCCAGTCCCATCTTGTTGGCCACATCGCACCAACCACTTCTTACTACTGCTGCTAACACTACTCCCAGGAGCAGCCCGTGAGGATAGGCTTGATTACAGTCGTCTATTACCTGTGATTTCGAACTGGGCCAACAGGGATCTTTCCTGGAATGTCTCATTCCCCCAGGTGATGCTGAGGCCAAGCGTGTGCCGCCGCTCATTAGACGTGATTTCGCCTCATTCCCATTAAGCTAGGGTTCTTAACTTCTGGATCACAAACAGCATTTATCGTCATCACTGCCAGATTAGTACTGTAATCAGCCCTTTCGGTCAACCCGGCAGGGCCTGGCTGGGGCACACCCAATCTCCCAGGAGCCCGTATTTGTGGTGATCCACTGAAAGGGGGCCCTGTTCCTTCGTGTCGGTGCAAACTGTTTATCACCCGCACAGGACGATGGCCAAGCCGACGAGGCGCAGTCCACGGGCTATCGCTATGTGACGACATTATCAGTTTTCGTTTTCAGTTTGCGGGCTGCTGATCGCGGCCTTCTTCTTCTCCTTGCTTCTGCGAAAGAGGTCGTCCCAACACCTTCACCACCACCACACACACACACACACACCCACTGTGATTTTATAAGTTCTTTCTAAGAATAAATCAGGTTGTCCGTAAAACAATACGGATACTCTCAACTTTATTAGCCGAAAAAAACGCGCCAGTCCCAGGTTCACGGCTTCTCGAGTTTTCCGATACGCATTCCGTCGATATTTCATGCCATACCATCACAAGGGCGATAATTGAACACCAGATCTGGGTATTCTTGACCTGGTCGCATCTTTTTCGCTCGTGACGATGTTTCTCCAGGTATCTGTGTCACCACTAATCTCTTTCCCCGAGATCATACTCTCCGACATGTCATCTGCCACATTTGTCTTGCTGCACACTTGTCAATCTGTGCTCAGGTGGCTTGTCGCGGATGTTATTCACCCGCTGTCTAAGTCATCTCTCATCCATAGAGTTGGAATGCAGTTCAGTTCAACCACCGTGTGGAGAAGACCCTGAATCTAGTCGTAGTCGCACATACATGTAAGATCGCGGTTCCTGGCAGAAATGGCGTTTGATTGCTTGTGGAGATTGGCTCTCACCGCCTCTCAAGGGTTAGGGTTGCATCGTCCTCTTTGGATCGCAGCGGCAGGAAAAAAATTTGGGAACATCAACCGCACGCATCCACCGGGACGAAACCACTCCCGCCTATCGCATCACGACCCAGTCAACGTAATTTCCCGTGCGCATTGAGATTATAGCACGAAGCAGAAATGTCTACAAATTCCGCTGCCGGTGCAGCGGCGCCTGCCGAGGTCCAGAAGCCCCTTGGTATGCGTAAGAACGGTAAGTTTATGCAGTGTATTGGTTCTGGGCAAGTTCGTCTGCTGATCTTGGCGTTGCAGGCAAACAATGGCACTCGACGAAGAAGGCCTTCCGCCCTACGGCCGGCCTGACCAGCTTCCAGCGAAGGGAGAAGGAGAGGGCAGCCATGGCACAAATGAAGGCCAAGGAGAAACAGCTGAAAGATGAGAAGAAGGAGCAGCGTCAAGTAAGCCTTAGAGTCGTCGGAGACGAGCATGAATTGTATGATTCTGACTGTAATTTTAGCAAAGGATACAGGCCATTCGAGAGAAGCGAGCGAAGAAGGAGGAGAAGGAGCGATATGAGAAGATGGCTGAGAAGATGCACAAAAAGCGTGTCGAGCGGCTGAAGCGAAAAGAGAAGCGCAACAAGCTGCTCAACTCATGAGATGGGTAGACAACATTCACGAAGCTACGACCACGGAATCGAAAGAAACACGACATGATGGCTCGCTCGGATTTTCCTGGGCGCATTTAGGCAGGAAGTTGCCGCCTACACCGCGCAATGAATTCCTTCGCATCTGAGTGATGTGTGCGCCCTGGATCAGGGGCCAGAAGACTGTGGCACTGACTTTCGGCCATGTGAGAGCACTGAACACCGGTCTCATGTTATTCCCAGTCTTCCTTGCCTGCACTGACGCGCCAGCCTCGAGAGACGCCACTACCCTTGATGAGACATGTCTGGCGGGATATTACAGTAATACATCACAGGCATGCGGTCCAGCACGGCCCATGTCAGGGTGGAAATAAATCCACGCGTCAGACAATACAAGACGTGTTGATGGCATGTGAACGAGAATGCGGTTTCTCTGGCTTGGGCGTGGCCCTGTTTTGTCCTGCTGCTGCAGAATACTTGGAAGACGACTCGGGTCTAGGTTACCTTATCTAATCATCTTGTACCTCGATGTATGCCAGACATGATTATGTTTCTCGATGTTACAGCAATACAGCCTGGGTTCGATACGGGTATGTTGTCTTGATGGCGAAATGCCTTGTAGAGCACTCGCCTCTTACAAGCCCTACTGGTTGGTATGAGGTGAACGGCATAAGTATATCGTTAAAGCGCCCCCTAAAAGAGTATCAAGGGCAAAAAAAAGAACATACAACAGCCGGTATTCGCTGGTCGTCACCGACCCAACTACTAATCAGCCCCTTAGCAGTTTGACTAGGGGAGAGCGGACGGGATCCCGTATTCTCTACTAGGTATGGTCGTATGTGGAAGACTTTGGCTATAATTCGGTCTATATAAGGAATAGCAAAAAGCGAGTTGTCTGTGGATAGCTCAAACTTTTGGGTTGACAATCAGGTTTAGGGTCATTTTACGCGAAAGTGACAGGGTGGCTGGGAGTGAAGAAGGTGTGCCATCTGTTAATTAGGGCGAACCAGGCAGTAGGGACTGCTAACAGATCAGAGGGTGACTCAAAACTCGCCCTCCGTGCCATTGTCGACATATAGAATGTCAAAGTCCTCGGTCCAACTGAACAGACAGGATCTAAGTCCACTGCGGACTCCCAACATATCGAGTTCGACAAGCTATACGGCGTCGGTATCCTTGTCATAAAGACATTAAATAAGAACCCTTGCTCTAGAAATACCCTATGCTCCTCGCGTTGGTCTGGCTGAAGTGCAGCCATGATATCTTGCTGCAATACCTGCCCTCTACTGCTCGTTCTATGAGGATCCTCATCTTGTTCGGATTCGACCCGCTGTCTTTGAACTTCTGAGGTTTTTGCTACTGATACTAACTGATTGCCGAGTCTTAGAGCGCAGAAACACGGTACTCGCGGTTGCTGCACATGCGGGCGTTGAATGGTAGGAAGAAGATCGGCATGTTAGTCACACCATGATCCGGAAAACGTTACATACCTCTAACAGCTCGCCTAGATGGGTCCAAGCCTCTGTTGATAGCATTGCCGTCTAAAGCCTGAGGCCCTTGTGCAGCCAGTATGTTGCATCGTTTGGTGAGCAGCCGAGCAGCCTCATAGAAAGCCCTTTGCCGTCAGGCGGATATCATAGTGTTGAGAAAGCGGAGCATAGAACATTTTCCAAGTCCTCACGATGGACTTGTCTGATAACGCCGGTGAGGATGGAAGCTGCTGACGCTTCGATGATGGGGCAAGCTTGATATTTTGTGATATTCATAATCTGCGCGGCATCCTCGGCCAGACCGCGTGGCCGCAAAGTATGTGGAGGCCATCTCGAAAATCCGTATAGAGTCTCCAGCGGCGGGCTCGCGAGCCGTGGATCGAGCTTGCAAAAGCTTGTGTTGAATCTCGTAGGCCTGGATCGCAATCTTAGCGTGCGGTGTCGCAGTCGATGATGACAAGCCTCATCCTTGTGGTTTTCCCTTGAGCCAGAGCCTAGAAGAAGCCGATGAACAGATGGTTCAGTCTCGACTTGTGTGAATGAGAATAACGAGCTGCCATGTTGCCTGTAGTGATGGAAGGTTGGTTGTGCATTCACATGAGCTGATGCGCAGCGAGCTTTTGAGCCACCACTTGGTGTACAGCTGTAAGCGTTGGCCTACCTTACCCTACAGTAAAACTAGTACCGATTGCTGGCAACACAGGATCATGTGCTGCATGACTCGATGGCATTGTGAATTCAAGTTATCAACTGACAAGGTTTATCGATGAACTGAAAAAAAGAAAGCAGATTGACCATTTCATCTCTGTCGATTAATTTTCTCCTTGGACGTGACGTGTGGCAGTTGGAGTATCAGAGCACCTCTGTGCAAGTAATGCTTTTCATGTTCTTGCGAAGTGCTACGGAGGGAAACATCGAAAATACTTGAATATTTTCATTTAATACTTCAGGTCTTGAAGCAACCCGGGCTGAGAAGGAGAGTACATTTCGACACAAATAGCATTCTTCTTCCCTCGTCTCCCTCACTACGCGTACGCAGCCATGGCTTGCGGCTCCATCTCAACGCTGTCGGTTACGGTGTTGGCGAGCTGGACTGCTCTCTTGGCTGCTTCGCCAAAATCCGATTCTACATGTAACCCCAGGTTGGCGTCTTGCAGCTGTAATCGAGAGCGTTAGCAAAGTTACACATCAGGCTTGTAAAGCGTCGAGAAGCCACTGCTGCAGGCCCTCGATCCATGCCCAACTCATTTCCTCTTTCATTACAGCCAGGCCGGGTTGAACCTACCATTCTCAAACCCTTTGCCGAGTCTGTGCCCTGAAGCCGCACAACGACAGGCACGCGCATCGGACCAAGTTCGGTTGCTGCTGCAATGATACTCTCGGCAATCATGGCGCAGCTTATGATACCTGATGGGACCACAAAGGCCCCCACGTTAGCCGGTGAACATGAAGACCTTTTGGAAGAAGCTCGGAAGTCATGGCCCGTTCTTACCGCCGTAGATATTGACAAGTATTGTCTTCACTCGCTCATCATCCATGATGATCTTGAAAGCCTGCTGCATCGTCTCTTTCGTAGCTTGACCACCCGCGTCGAGGAAGTTGGCGCTGGCGCCGCCGTACATCCCAATAGCATCATTCGTCGCCATGGCCAGACCTGCTCCATTGACCACATTCCCAATATTGCCTTCCATGCGAACGTATACCAGTCCGAACTTCTCTGCCTGAATTTCTTCAGGTACCTCGTGCGCGGTCTCACGCAGCGCGAACAAGTCGCTCTGTCGCTTCTCGGCCGCGTTGTCGAACTGGAATTTTGCGTCCAAGGCGCAGAAGCTTTCGTCCTTCGTCCAGGCAAGCGGGTTGATCTCGAGCAGTGTGGCGTCTTTGTCTTTGAAGAGCTGGTACATGTTCTGGAGAATGGGGCGCAGCTGTTCAAGCTTCTCGGGCGATGCGTTCAGGTGCGCAGAAACATCTTGCAGGACAGCGTCGGTGATGCCGGTCGTGATGCTGAATGGGATTGCGCGGAGCTGATCTTTCCCGGCTGTCTCAATGTCGACGCCTCCGTTCTGTGATATGATGATGGTTGGGGTGTAGTTCTCGCGATCAATGGTCATTGCCAAGTACCATTCCTCGGAGAACTGGACTGGCTCAACCACAAGGAGCTTTTCGACCCGCAGGCCCTTATCGGTCGTCTGTTTGGTCTGAAGGCGATGATTCAGCATCCGTGAGGCCATCTTGTAGGCGCCTTCTGGACTCTGAACGACTTGAATGCCGCCGGCAAGACCATTGTCAAAAGTTCCCTTGCCACGGCCGCCTCTTTGTATTTGTGATTTGAGAACACAATGACCTCCTGTTGACGGCGAGTAAGCTTACGTTGTTTCAAGAATGCTCATATAACAGCGAGCGTTCGTCTCCTCTGTCCCACTCACCTAACTTTTGCGCATGTTGCTTTGCCTCCAGAGGAGTCGTGGCCACCGAGCTACGGGCTACAGGAATGTTGTACTATGGGAAGGATGGGCATCAGTAAGTGAAAGTCCCCTCCATGTAGACTCCCCGAAGTTCGGTGTCATGGAGATGCGACTAACCTCCTTCAATAGATTCTGTGATTGAAACTCATGCAGGGAGAGATTTCTGACTTGCTGACTTGACAAAAAGGGCTGAACACATCAGAAAGAGGTCAGTTATCGTACAGAAGTCACACTGAAAATGAACGAATTTCGCTTCGGTACACACCTTGAACGGCAACTGCCGCTGCATCGTCAATCTTCTGAGTGCCATCTTCAATATTTTCTGTCTTGGTCTACAGTCGCTGTCAACTAGGAACAATCTTGGTCTTTTGGAAGCCGTGGAGATGAAGAGTAGATCAGCAACCACAGAAGACTCCTCCGAGATAACAACAACTTGATGGCATTCACGTAGGTTGGGGGCATGCCATGTAACCATATAGCCGACAATGTGGGGAGTGGGCACGGTAATGCGATTGTTGATGTCAACGGCAACGGCCCAACCCGCCACTACCGGGGCCATATAGCCGACTTGCTTTACCCAGCAGCAAGTTGTAGGCTGTGACGACCACCAGATGAGGAACAAGCCGTAAGTCATGTATTGTAGAGGCCAAAGTTCTATCATGCATCAATTTGGAATGGTTCTGAAAGAGGACGCCACTCAATAGCCAGGCTACACTATGCGCTTCTTTGGAGAAACCGTTTCCCAAGGTACCGTCCCCGAAACTTGCAAGCAAGTCAGGACCTGAGGGGATCACGCGTGTAGTGCAGTGTTGCAGAACTTATGTAAGGTAGTTTATTTGTGGACGTAGCTCCTCCTACAGAACAGAATGAATAGTCGGCATCTCTTCATACCGCGCGTCCTCCATCCACCTCTAAGTTAATACCAGTGACAAACTTTGCTTCATCAGAAGCCAAGAAAAGACATGCATTGGCCACGTCGTTGGGTTCGCAAAGACGCTTGAGAGGCACATTGTCAATGAACTTTGTCCGATTTTCAGGCGTGTCCGGGACTCCAGAGAATGCTTCGAATCTATTGTTAAGGAAGCAGGTTCCTCATTAGCAATTGAACAAGCGCGTGGACTTCAAGGAACGTGATGAATATCCAAGGGGACATCTTACAAGCCGGTGGCACCCAAGAGCGGGCAAACCGAGTTCACGCGGATCTGGTGTGGTCCAAACTCAGCGGCCAGACCTTTCGTCACCTACAGTCAAGGAGTTATTAAGCCATTCTTGTTACTATAACTCGGATCATAGACCGCTAGGGAACACCTCAAAAGGACTTCATGGGAACGAGGGCTGCTGAACGAGGGCTGCTCACATTCCATACGGCGCCTTTAGACGCATTATACCAAGCAAGTCCGGGTCGCGGCCGAGTAGCACCGACAGAAGCTATGTTCAGCATCACACCTCCCTGAGCTTGTTTGATCAGACGAGGCATTAGTACTGAAGTAGCGTAGAAGATGCTCCGAACATTGACCTTGAAGCACTTGTCGAACTCGGCCTCGGTGACATCAAGAGTTGGCTATGCACCACGAGTTAGCTGATTCATCTGTGCCCAGCAGACCATTTGCGAAAGCTATCAGATCTGACGGAGAGAGAATCCATCTCACCTTGTTGTGGTAGGTTGTGCCGGCATTGTTGACCAAGCAGTCGATCTGCCCGTATCGAGATTCGGCCGCCTCGACAAGTTTGTGCCAGTCTTCCTGCTGCGCAACGTTGCATCGAGCGAATGACATGGTACCCGGCATGAACTGTGCCACCTCCTTGCCGCCTTTCTCGTTGATGTCTGCTACAATGACCTTGGCGCCTTCTTGAGCGAATCGTTTGGCAATGCCAGCGCCGTAGCCTGATCCGGCCCCTGCGTTCCGTTCCTGTCTCAGTACTCGTTCGACATGGGGTGAATTTGACCCAATCAACCAGATTAGCTGATAATCTGTGAGAAAGATATTTACCTGTTACGATAGCAACCTTGCCAGCAAGGCGACCACCGTTCCGTAATACGCTCATTCTAGCCGCAAGAGTGAGTAATGTTTGTTGTTGGACCTAGGATACAGAAGCTACGAGAAGTTGACACAGGAAGCAAAAGATGAAGTCTAAACTTTAGAAAGTGTTCAGTATTGAAGACGCAAAATGCATCATAACATGTGCTTGGCCTTCATAGTTCCGGGAATAATGTACCTTGTCTCCCCGCCACACAGCCGGCGCATCTTGCACAAGGTGGTCCGGGACTCCGGGACCCGGGTGGGCACGGCGGATAGCGAGACAACGGACCGGCAACACGAGGTAGCGCAAGATTGACCTCCGCGTCATTGTAAGTCGGCTATGACTCTAATCTACAAACCTTGGTCATGCGACGGATTTGTTCTTGCAAAAGATTGCCAATTACTAATGGACGTGTGTTACACAGGGATCATCTTTCAGCAGGAGAAAGGTTTGCATACGGATCTGCTTCACTACAGCCTGGCCACTCACTTCGATCATTCCTTGGCAGCGATGAAGTCACAGAGGATCATTTCCTGGCAAAGGGCGAGACAGATCGCGATGCGACAAGACCTGAAGAAAAATGCCGGTGCGAACACTCTGCGCAGCTTTGCCTCAGACGCTGTGCAATCAGTAAGCCGGCTCCTATTCCTCCTCTGCCGCCTCTCATCATGTTCGTCGAGTCGGAAACTCAACTCAGTATTGCATTAGCTGCGAGAGAAACTCAGAGACCCGACATTGTTTCGCCAGCACGGCTACATCGGTGGAAAATGGACAGATGGTAGCGCAACAGCAACATTCACAGTACATAATCCATTTAACGGCAACGCCATAGGAAGCTGCCCAGATATGTAAGGATGCATCGTAAACCACACACTATTGAACATCTACTGACTTCAAAACGCGTCAATCTTCAGGGGAGTTGACGACGTGAACAATGCCGTTCAGGAGGCCCACCAGGCGCTGACGGCCTTTAAGCACACGTCTGGGCGCCAGCGCATGAATATACTGAAAAACTGGTTCGAACTGATGCGTGAACACGAGGAAGACCTCGCTCAGATCCTCATGTACGAGAACGGCCGCCCCTTGGAAGCAGCGAAAGCCGAGATCAAGTATGCCGCCAGCTTCTTCGAGTGGTTCCAGGGCGAGGCTATCCGCTCGTACGGCGAGACCATCGAGTCGAGTACACCCGGCAACCGAATCCTGACGCTGAAGCAACCGATTGGAGTTGTCGGCATCATTACACCTTGGAACTTCCCATCTGCCATGATCACACGAAAGGTCGGTGCATCCATCGCTGCGGCGTGCAGTGTAGTGGTCAAGCCGGCCGCTGAGACGCCTTACTCAGCTCTGGCCCTCGCCGAACTTGGAGAGAGAGCCGGTTTGCCCCCAGGCGTCTTCAATGTGGTCACGACAAATACGAACCTAGCCGCTGTGGGCAGGGCCATATGTGAACATGATCTGGTGAAGAAAGTGTCATTCACAGGCTCAACAGGGGTCGGGAAGATGCTCATGGAACAGTCAAGCTCCACGCTGAAGAAGCTGTCAATGGAATTGGGTGGCAATGCTCCGTTCATTGGTCGGTGTTATCTTTCCCTGATGATGATGATGATGATGATGATGATGTACTTGGACAATCTTAGGAGTAGAATGAGCATTCACTGACATGGAAGAAACAGTCTTCGACGATGCCAACTTCGATCAGGCGATTGATGGACTCATGGCGGCAAAGTTCAGGGCTTCAGGGCAGACCTGTGTCTGTGCTAACCGAGTCTACGTTCAGGAAGGCATCTACGACAAGTTTGTCCAACGATTTGCCAAGGTCGTCAAAGAAAAGATGATCCCTGGCGACCCAGCGACTTCCAGCACTACTCTGGGGCCACTGATCAATGCCAAGGCTGTTCAAAAGGTTCAGCGTCTCGTCGACAATGCAAAGCAAAACGGCGCCAACGTCGTGATCGGAGGGTCCCTGTCTGCTACTGATCCCCCGACCATGTTTCCCGCCACAATCCTCAAGAACATGAAACCTGATATGGAAGCGAGCCGAGAAGAGCTGTTCGGGCCGGTTGTGGCTTTCTACAAGTTTGCGGGAGAGAAGGATCTTCTCGCAATGGCGAACAACGCAGAGGTAGGCCTGGCAGCGTACGTTTACACCAGCAACCTCCCACAGGCTTGGAGGGCAGCCGAGCTGCTGGAGACTGGAATGGTTGGTGTTAATACCGGTATGGTATCGGATCCGGCTGCGCCATTTGGCGGCATCAAGCATTCTGGGTTTGGCCGCGAGGGTGGTAGAGTCGGCATCGAAGAGTTCCAGGTAATGAAGGTAAGAAGTTTAACCCTTGGACAACATTTTCTCGAGTGATGAAAGTTTAGAAGCTGACTTTTTGTGCACTTTGACATAGACTATCACTTTAGGTGGCCTTGGTTTACCCATGGCATGAAGAGTAGCAACGGGCGGAGGTTCGATACATTTTACATACGTAGATCAGAGTTGAATGAGCTGGAATTACAGTTGAATGAGCTTGAATACAAGTATTCATCATCGACCATTTAAACGACGACGACGCGTGAAGTTATTACGCACATGACGAAATTGTCTAACTTGGCTCCTGGCCTGTAGCTGGATTATGCGCATGTAAATTCCATTTCCTTGCGTCTTCTTCTGCTTCTTCTTCTGCTTCTTCTTCTTCTGCTTCTTCTTCTTCTGCGCTGCGTCTAGACGGCGTGTGTGGGGGCGGTCCGCGGAGGTATCCGTGTGCAATGGTAATGAATCATGCTGTTCTCGACCCTTATTCGCGGTTAGTGATAAGTGAGGGGGTATGAGAAAGACGGCTACATAAGCTCCGGGAGCTTTTAAAACGAGTGACTATTATAGCCGCTCGCAATAGACTTGTTCGTTGATCAGAAGCTCCAGATGCTTCGCGACTTGCCATATCTAAGCTCCTACCTGTGCCACTGCCATCCACCGTTTCTGACCGAAGATCAGAGATAATACAAAGTATAACTGAGTTAACAGACGAAAAACGTTCCGCAAAATGGCTCTTCTCTCAGTAATAAGACCAACGGCAATGAGGCGCCTGGTGCTTCGGACGCAGTTACGCCTCGCCAGCACAGCAGCATCTGCAACCCTGCGCATTGCAGGACGCGACATTTCCGTTCCCACCGGGATCTTCATCAATAACGAGTTTCGCCAGGCGATCGGCGGCAACACCTTTGCCGTGGAGAACCCAAATAATGGCAAAGAGATTGTGCGAGTCCAGGAAGGGCGCGAGGAAGATGTCAACGAAGCCGTCAAAGTTGCCCGCGCGACTTTCGAGAGCAAGGAGTGGTCGAGTGTCGATCCTGTCAAGCGAGGCGAGCTTCTGAACAAGTTGGCGGCTCTGATGGAGCGCGACAAGGAAGACATCATTGCTCTCGAGATGCTGGACACTGGCAAGACGTATCAACAGGCGTCGAACATGGATTTCCCAGGCTCCGTGGGAACTCTCAAGTACTACTCGGGCTGGGCCGACAAACTCCAGGGGATCACATCGTTCAATATTCCTGGCACATTTGCCTACACACGGAGAGAGCCCTTGGGAGTTTGCGGCCAGATTATTCCTTGGAAGTAAGTGTCCCTCTGCAAAATCTGAATTGTTGACTAGTTTGACGTTTGGCTTTCGTTTCGTTATGTGTATTCCTTCCTCGAAACACCACTAATGACGCCATATCATAGCTTCCCACTGTTGATGTTCATCTGGAAGATTGCGCCTGCAATCGTCACAGGCAACACGGTCGTGATCAAGTCGGCCGAAGCCACTCCTCTCTCGGCACTGAAGATATGCGAGCTTATAAAGGAGGCTGGAATCCCTGCAGGCGTTGTAAACCTGGTGTCTGGCTTTGGCAAAACTGTCGGAAGTGCGATCGCCAACCACATGGACGTTGACAAGGTTGCATTCACTGGCTCTACAGCTACTGGACGTGCCATCATGAAGTCAGCTGCGGAGTCAAACCTGAAGAAGGTGACGCTCGAGCTTGGCGGGAAAAGTCCTGTAAGTATCTGTCTCACACCGATTCCAGATATAAGTGTCTCTTGTCTGTGTGCAGTTGCTGTCTCCCGTTTGCGAACTACTGCCTGCCTGAGAATTTGCGACTCTCATCGTGTCAGAGACAATAATAACTGACACAGAGACCAGAACATCATCTTCCCTGATGCAGATCTCGAAAAGGCCGTGGAGTGGTCTTCTTTTGGAATCAACATGAACCACGGTCAAACTTGCCATGCTGGCACCCGTATCTATGCCCATGAGGATATCTACGATGACTTTGTCGAAAGGTTTAGCAAGCGGATGTCGGCCATCAAGGTTGGAGACAACTTTGATCCTTCTGTTGACCAAGGGCCCATGAATAGCAAGATGCAGTTCGACAAGATTCTGGGATACATCGAGAGCGGGAAAGAAGAAGGCGCCACAGTCCACATCGGCGGCAAGGCGTTATCGAAGCCTGGAGAATCGGAGGGGGGATACTTCATCGAACCGACCATCTTCACAAATGCAGAACCACATATGAAGGTAACTCAACGCCGTCCTTACGTATACGCTTGAGCGTGTCTAGCAAGTAAGTGGCTAACATGTATGTATGTGAAGATCATGAAGGAGGAGATCTTTGGGCCAGTCGTCACCATCTCCAAGTTCAAAACCGAGGAAGAGGTGTTAAGACACGCCAACGACACATCTTACGGTTTGGCTGCCGCCGTGCATACTAAGGACTACGAAAGGGCGATCCGGATGACGAACAACCTCAAAGCAGGCACGACCTGGGTCAATATGTACAATATTGTGCACTGGAGCATTCCCTTCGGCGGATATAAGCAGAGTGGCTTGGGACGGGAGTGCGGCGAAGCTGTGTTGGAGAATTACACGGAGACGAAAGCTGTCTATCTCAACACTGGGATGCCTGCGCCGTTTTGACACATTCCTGATAAAGCAGGTAGCCACTATATCATAGAGAGAGTGTGTTCGATAAGAACCTGGTTTCATACCGAAAAGGTAGCACTCTGTGAAGGCTGTGCCGTAGATTAGACACCAGGGCCAACCAAGCATTGCCTTTGGCTGGGCTTGCGAAACAGAAATTCCTTCATTGCATACAGTCCGGGAAATGAGAGACCTATTGGATACGAAATAATGGAAAATGCCGATTCCAAGGGCATCATGGGCCCGGGTACTGGGCGGAAGTGAGCCCGGACCGCGTCGGGGTGACTGACTTTGACCCGTGTTCGCTACGCCAGGCCCAGGCACATGCTCACAGCTACGGCCCCAGGCTCACAGCTGTGCTATTGAATTGCTAAGCGAAAATGGGCTAACACCAGATTATCGGACAACGTGGTTGGGATGTATAAGGCCAGCATGTAGTCGAGTCGCATTCAGCGATTGCCACTCGCAAAGGAGGACAAGAAGTAAAAGTATACTATCTCCTAATCAACACGCAGGAGAAGATCAAGATCACCGACCATGCTCGCAGCAACTCCAGCCCCAGTTACGATGTTCAAGATGGACGAAGAGGTTGTTGAGCCTATTCCCAGAATACAGCCTATCGACCTGGAGGCAATGGCACTTGTCGTGAAGCAGCCCAAAGACGACTTTGAGCTGATGCCTATTGTTCTGGATGAGATTCGACCAGACGAGGTTCTTGTTGAGATGAGATACAGCGGCATATGTAAGACACCCGTCTCTATCAGACCTCTCTCTACCCATGGCGTATAATGGCTGTTCGAGGCAAAAGAGAAAAAAGACAAAAGAGAAAAAAGACCGAGGAGTATATCAAACTGGTAGTCGCATAATGGCTAACTGTCAGTCCAATTTTTTTCTTAAAAAAAATGCAGGCCATACAGATATTGTCCTACAACAAGGACTCCTACCGATGGTCGAGTTCCCAGCCATCTTTGGCCACGAGGGTGCCGGCATCATTCGCGCGATCGGCTCCAACGTGCGGGACAAGTCACTCAAGCCGGGAGATGCAGTCCTTCTCTCGTTCAATACGTGCGGCGAATGCCAGCCATGTAAAGCTAGCCACCCTGCGCTTTGTCACCGACATGCCGAAGTGAATCATGGTGCAGTCCGGCTTTCAGATGGGACTACACCCGCTCGACTACGCGACGGCACACAAACCGTCAGGAGCCAGTACTTTGGACAATCGTCTTTCAGCAGCATGTCAGTGGTCAACGAGAAGTGTGTGGTCCAGTGCCCTTATCCGGGCAACATGGATGTCCTTGCGCCCATGGGGTGCGGCTTTCAGACGGGCGCAGGCACAGTGCTCAACGTCTTGAAGCCAAATGTCACAGACAGCATCGTGATCTTTGGCCTGGGAAGCGTCGGACTGGCGGCACTTATGGCTGCAAAGCATCTCGAAGTAGGCCGGATTATTGCCGTGGACATCGTGGCAGGGCGACTGGAACTAGCGACTGAGCTGGGAGCCACGCATATCATCGACTCGAGCAAGGAGCGAGACGCGGCTGGGGCCATCAAGGCTCTCACAGGCGGACTCGGGGCCAACTTTGCCATTGACTGCACTGGAATAACTCGAGTTGTGGAGAGCATGATTGAATGCATCGGACCTCAAGGCACCGCTGCTTTGGTTGGGGTTCCTCCAGCTGGGTCCAAGATGTCCATCGACCCGTTGACTTTCTTGCTGGAGAACAAGACCTTCCTCGGAGTGATTGAAGGAGACTCAAATCCTCCAGAGTTTATCCCGAAGCTCATGTCTTTATACGAGCAGGGAAGATTCCCCATCGACAAACTGTGCAAAACGTACCCTGTCACGTCCCTAAAAGAGGCTATTGCCGATATGAGCAGTGGAAAGGTCAGTCAGCTCTCTCTCTTCTTCTTCTTCTTCTTCTTCTTCTTCTTTCTTTCTTTCTTTCTTTCTTTCTTTTTGATTCTGACAATGTTCGTCTTTAGGTTGTTAAACCAGTTATTGACTGGGGTTGTCTTCCTTCTGAGTACAAGAGAGTTTGATGAGATAGGAGGCAGGATGGGAAAAGACAGACATTCCGGAATCGACTCACGAGAGAGCTGTGGCCTTCAGAGTATGCGCGAACTGTAGCATTCCATAAAGATGAACAATACTATTCGTAAATCGTGTGATGCCTTCTCAATTCGTCTCGATTTCTGCACAACCAAACTCAGAAGTGCGCACCTTGCGACTTTTACTGGAAAAGCATGTTGGACTATTCTGGCTCCTGGTGTTCCCAGCGATTTTGAACTGATAGAACGTCCATGTCATAACCCATTGCCCTCTCCACGATTGCCTGCGCCCTCTTGACTACTGGAGCATCAACCATGGCGCCGTCCAGAGCCCACGAGCCTCGTCCGCTGCGACTTGCTTTGCCATCAGCAGTCACGACTCGCACTGCCCATTCGAGCTCCTCGGCTCCAACTCCGAATGCTTCCTGGGCCACTGAGATTTGTGCCGGATGAATCAGCTGCTTCCCGTTGAAGCCAAGTCGCTTGCCGTTATCGCACTCCTCTTTCAATGCGCGTAAGCCAGCGTCACCTGTGAATGATGTCGTGACAAGATCCACGATTGAATCGATGCCATTGGCTCGGCCTGTAGTGACGATTGAGCTGCGCGCGAACAGAAGCTCTGTGAGTGAAGGTGTCCGCGTTATGGAAACGTCGTTGCAGAAATCCTCGGCAGCGAAAGCGATGCCATTCAGCAGCGGACTGGCCTTGCAGATGTCGTTCAGGTTCGTGAGAGCCTTGGCTGTTTCTATAAGAGCAAACACCCGCGGCAGAGGCTTCGTCGCAGGCGACTCTCGAAGGTGTTTGATCACATCCGTCACAAACCGAATGTCTGCAGCCTCCTGCACCATCGGCACCACGACAGTATTGACTCCGGGCGTCTGGAGCTAGAAAGGGGGGAAATCAGTATTGGGATAGAAACTTGTCCGCCAAGTGCAAAAAGACACTGATCATAGCTGTGATTGGACTTACCACGGATAGTAAGTCATCCAGTGCGTGTCTAGTATTCGGCGCGTTGATTCGAACTGCCAACTCCCGAATACCCTGTGGCCTTGATCCTTTGAGAAACTTGGCCAACGCAGCACGCGACTCTTCTTTAAGATGGGCCGCAATCGAGTCTTCAAGATCATACACCACGCAGTCGACCTGAAGACCGAGAGACTTGGACAGCATCTTCTGCGACGATGCTGGCACTGTGTTTTTTTCGCGGCTGCATTAGCCCCAAGTAAATAACTCTGTAGAGGGTGGTATCACTGCAGTTCACTAGGAATCACCCACCATAAAGCATTGCCCTTCGGATAGCTCGAGATAAAGCCATTGTTGCTGACACTTGGTCCTTGAGGAAGGCGAGTGAGTATAGACCTAGAAATGCCAATGAGTCCCTAGAGAGGGGGGGCGGAGTGTGAGGGCGCACCAATTCAGAGTTGCTTAAGTGTCATGCCCAATTCTGAATACTCCAAGACTCTCCAAATTCCGGAATTAAGGGATCTATGGATGTACTTTCGCAACGCTGTGTCTACGTAGGTGAAGTGGGAAGTCGTGATGATAGCCGGTTGAGTCGTGGGGTACCGGTAAACCTCATATAGCCGACTTTGACGACAAACAGGGCCCATGAATTCCGGGGTGAATAGTTTTGGCGACTGCAGCTGACCAGTGAGAATAAGTGAGTTGAAGAGAATAATGAGTTGTTAAGCAAGAGATATATCAAAACACTGTTTAACCCTATTCCAGCTCCCCCCCTTGTCATGCCGTAATCACTCCGCTCATGCACACCATGTCCTGTTTCTTGACTAGGATTTCCCAAGTAGAACCATCACTGATCGTCTCGGTCTTCCCTGTAGCCATCTCATACTTCTCTCCAGCGTATAATGCAGACTTTGCTCTGTAGGTAATGCTTTTTGGTTGACGCCCATCAACTCCATGAGCGTCGCGCCAGTAGTCCAGCATGTTGATCAGATTGAGGGGGCCGTGAACCACAAGTCCCGGGTGAGACTCAATCCGTCGCGCCCAGTGCTCGTTGTAGTGAATCTTGTGTGCATTAAATGTCAAAGCAGAGAAGCGGAAGAGGCCGGTAGGAGACCAGCAGTACTGTCGTACCAGATGTCCTGAGTGGTGGGCGTGGCGTCAGCGTTGAGCGTTGCCTTGAAGAAACCTGGTCATTTTTTTTCAAGATAGCATTGCAACGTACCATGAGAATCTGTTCCTTTGTCAAGCCTTGTTGAGAAATCGTGAAGATCTTGCGTGTCCTTCTGTGGTCGAAGCACGTCGCGACTCGTATCGGATCTGGGATCAGCTGTTACTGCTGGGCGAAAGATCCACGAGCGCTGATCGCGAAGCACCAAGCCACGTCGCCCTTGGATTGTCTTCTCAACCTTTACCAGGACCATTTCATCGCCTGAGCTGCTCTTCTTTGCAACCGCGCTCAAAAGTCTTGTGTTCTCCTCCACCACATCTCCTACACGCAGCATCGCACCATCTTCTTCGTTGCTGGAGCGCCACTGTATCTCACCGCCGGCCCACATCCGCCTGGAAAAGGGATCTGGGGCATTGAAGGATCGATCTGTGCCATCCAAGCCGAGGTCAGACTCCAGCGCCGCTGGTGTGAAGTACACCAAGTGATGGCCTGGCGGAACCGGGGTGCCCTCTGGTGGCGGAGCGTCCAGAACATCCACGTCGCCGATTTTATGTTGTCCCAGCGTCAGAGCAAGCCTCTGGAGCTGGTTTGGATCAATCTGCTGTCTTCTCGTGGTAACCTGGTTGCAGAACTTATCGTTGAGGTAAGTCGCGGCATCAGAAGCCGATATAGACGAGCCGTGCAAGGTAGAAGAAGCACCAAAGTGTCGAACCAGAATCGCATGCCTATGCCTATGCCTTTGCCTACACGGCACGGCTGCGCGTGGATTGCACCATCTCGAGAGAGTTAACGTTGCTTGCTTGAAAAAGTACATTGTTCCCTGGCTTGCGATTCAAAAGATCTGAGTGTCAGTGACATAAGGGATGGTAGTAAGGGAGGTGAAGTAAAGTAATACTCTCCAGCTGTGCACTTACACGCTCGCTCGCTCTTGGTAGCATTGGGGGGGGGGGGGGGGGGGGTATAACCCTGGTCCCACCGCCACCGTGGAGGGCGACTTGCTTATAGCCGACTTGCTGACATGTGTGCCATCCCGATCTCCTGGGATTAAGGAGAGGAGAGGACTTCAGTCACTTATCTTAGATGAAAGTACTCTTTCGGGTGTCTTAGATGAGCAGAGCAAAAGATTCAGAAAGAAATTCACGTGTAGCCGCGCTGAACAAAGTACCTATGATTTCGGCCGCAATGCAGGAGAATGTCTGCTAAGGCTGTTCGAATGGAATATAAATCAAGTACTCTACAATATTATCATCTCTACTGGTTTTGTGCGCAGACTCGTTAGATGGAGAGCCTCAGCAGAGCCTCAGCTCATGACACGCCGCCCATCATGCTCGCTCCCGAGTCCATCAACGGCGACGTATTCATGTCAAACTTGTCGCCCGCCGATGTTATCCTACTCATATCGAAAGACATGCCCTTGACATTCGACGAATCTTCAGCGCCTCTGTTGTCCAGAGTGGCATCAAAACGACGTGGCGTCATAGGGCGACTGCTGGTGAAAGGCAGCAAGCTGATCAACTCCTCAAAGAAAGGACTGGGTAGCTGCGAGAAGGTTGTCAAGTCCCCTCCGCTCATCACATAAGCTGCGGCGCCCCCAGTTCCGCTGCCATTGCTCAAGTTCCCACCAGGCAAGGAGTAAGGAGCAGCCGCTGTTGACGATTGCGGCCTGCTCCTGTGCGGCGAGGTTGACATGCGCGCATAGTCGAGTGACTCTATAAGATCACTGGTGAGTTCAGAAGACAGACTGACTTCCTGGGCAGCCGGGTCGATGAGACTGGTGTAGACGCCTGCTGCTTCGGAGCTTCGCAGATCCACAAGACGAGAGCGCATCATGGCGCAGCTCCGCCAGTAGACCGACAGACTCTCAAGGTTGTCGAGGCTGGCGGCATAAGCAGCCGCAGCGGTCTCGCGAACAGTCTGGCTCGGCGAGTCAAGGAAGACAACATGGATAGCCCCGGCAACAATATTGCAGTAACCGTAGAAGGGGTCATACGAAGTCGTGAGGACATCAGACCGTAGAGATCGCACGTCGCCCATCAGACGGGAGAGGGAGGAGGCCGCATTGTGACAGGAGTTGAAGGTCTGCGCGAGAAAGCTCTGGGGGGTACGCTGTCCGATGCGAGCCAGGCGTTGACGAAGCAAAAGGGGGTGATATAAGAGACACTGGCACAGATAGAACAGCGCATGTGCAAAGGCAACGGGTGCAGCGCTATGCTGGTCAATGGCCCCGTCCGCGTCGGAGCAGTACCGCGCAATCCGCGTGGATAGGAGCTCTCCGAGTCCCAGCTCCGACTCGTGCTGGAGAATGGCGGAATGTAGAGCCGAGTACTTGGATTGCGGATTCCACGGGGGCAACTTGGTGCCATGGCTTATACTGCCAGTGCCACTACCTGGACTCCCGGTTCCAGCACCGGGGCCTTCTTGTTCACCAAGTGCATACTGAGCACATCGTCCGAGCAGGGAGGTCACCAGGACTGTTACAGCAAAGGGGCTCAACTGGCTCATCTCGATGCTGCCGGGTTCGGACTCCAGCTGTTCCAACGTAGGAGTCTGGGCATCCGCGCCCAGTCGCCATGCGTTCTCATCGCAGGGCAGCTGCAGGCGGCAATGGTTGTCCAGGATGGTCGCTGGTCTTTCACGACCACAGGATATGAGCTTGTCGCACAAGTAGAAAGACCAGAAAACCCTACGCCGCTCCTCTCGGTGCACGGGTGGCAGACTCGAGTCTGGCTCGACCATGAGTCGGAAGTCCTGACAAAGGCGAATTGCGAGCCCGACCTTGATCCAGGATGCTTGTGTGCGACCCTCTGTTGACGACACAGGTTAGTATTGTGTGTATTACTGCGCACGTATTCTTGGAATGGCTTCTTTTCTTTTTGCCGCGTCACCTACCCGTGTAGTCGATGATGGCAAGCAGGAGGATGGTCTGCACGATGCTCAACTCTGCCTCGCTCTGCAACCCGTTCCAGGGCATGACGATGGCTCTCCAAGACTGGTGTGAGTAAACGGCCAACGCTGCAGCCTTGTCCTCGAAGAAGGGATCTGTCGAGTAGCGGATGGTGCTCGCCACCAGAGCAAACAGTAAGTGAGTGGGCACCTCGTTTGACTCGATCTTGTGCCGCAGACTGGCTTCGTGGAACAGAGAGTACGGCTGGTTGTGACAGAATCGGAAATAGAGATCTGCTGCTGACCGGATGATGTGCATGGGCGGCAATCTGTTGTACTGCGACGAAGAAGCGGCTGTTTCTACCAAATCCATATCAGAGCCCTCGTTCGGTGACGGCACCACCACTGTGCCGGCAGCGCTTGTTGAGATAATCTTGGTGATCTGCGCTGTAAAGTTCGCAACCGTAGATTGGAGCCTGTTTTTCCATTTCCCACGAGACATGTCAGACATTGATTGACCATGTATGTACTGATGTGTATGAAGGCGAGAAGGGAATGACTGCTTAGTGAAAAGGGGGGAGGGAGCCTTACGCCTTGAAACCATTGGTGAGCTCGGCAAGTTGCTGCTGCATTGCTGCCAACTGCTGCGCTGGATCTTTCATGTCCTCTTGTTCCTCGACGACTGCCTCGGAGGACTCGGCGTCCTTGAGTTGACGACTACTGGCAGATTCCGCCTGATGCTTTTCCTGCACCCTGTGTCTTTGGTTCGAAGCTGATACGGACTGTGCCCAGGAGGGGACTTGGTCGTCAGCGTAACTGCACGACTGTCCCAGTCGAGCACAAAAGGAACATTCCGGTTTCTGGCCTGGACATCGAACTTTCTTGCGTCTTCAGAAGGGATTGATTCCGTCAGAATGGGAGGAGGGCTCTTCCGGTATGGGGTTCCAGCAAAAGTAACGGAAGAGGAGGATTCTCACCTGCAGTTCTGGCACGCCTGGCGGATTCGCCGCACTGGCTTGTAGTATGTCCACGGTTCTGGGCTGGACATGGCTAATACAACGAATGAATGAATGAATGAATGAATGAATGAATGAATGAGCCTTCTCACCAGGGGACACACACTCGCTTTTGCGACGTGAGACAAGAACGTTTTCAAGGAAGTGAGGGATTATGGTACTGTGAAGAGTGAGAGGATCAGGGACAATGGTCACAGCCCATGCAATGATGCATGGATGCTCGCTATTTTAACGATGAACGAAACAACTTATAGATCACACTGCATTCGTCTAGACTTGGCCCACGAGAAACAGCTGGTGGCGTAACCCCGCCGCCCTCTTGGTCTGTCTCTGGTCCAATAGTCCAAACGGTCGTCGACCTTGTGTTAGTGACTTACACGGTCCAGACACTTTGCTAGTACTGCTTAGACGCTATATGGTTCTCCGCACCTCCTAATTCCTGGTGTCACTGTCGCCCAGTACAAGTACGTATAGTCTGTGCCATGATTTACGCTACTGGCTCAAGGTTTCTGGAGGACGAGGAAGGGCATGCCGCATGATGGGCTGGCCTCTAGGCACTAATAACTACCTAGGTACATATATGTACTTAGTATATGTACTAATGCTTGTGAATGTGCGGGGAAGAGTCTACGGAGAAAGGCTAGGATGCAATAGTTCCAAGTTCCAAGTCGGCTATCTACTAATCTACGGTATTAGTTCTCCTCACCCCAGCCAGCCGTCGTTTTCCACGCATTCTCGGATTCCTCGCCCTCCTCCTCACGCCTCCTCAGAGTCAGGCTCCATACCAGTGCCATACTGCTCCGAAAAGGCCCTGTGCTTGGCTAGCATCGCGGCGTCCACAGTGGCGCGAGCCCTCAGCACAGCATTGCAGACACGCCCAAAGTCCAAAGGCACGTAGGAAAGTTCTTCTTCCCGGCCTTTGGCGATGCTGTCCCAGGAACCCGGCAATGCTCCTGACTCCTCAGCCACACAGGGCACTAGCACCTCGGCGTTCTGCCATGTTGAACGTCGGAAGTGGCTGCTCAGTGCGATGCTGCGCAGTGCGCGTCGCAGCTGAGCCTCGACAAGGCACTCGATGTCGTATCCAGACAAACCTTTGTTGTGACAGAGAGTTCCCAGAGTTCTCACCTCATCCTCGTCAAGAACATGCCGAACCCTGCTTAGTGCTTGTCTCAACAAGTCCCAGCAAGCTTCTTGTCCCGGCAGTCCGACGTGTAGCTTGACAGACAGTCGACGCCCAAACCCATCCATGTCAATCTCATGCGGCTTGTTGGTTGCCCCGATGACGATGACTTCGTCTTTGGAGTAGATCAGGTCGCTCCATTGGTTTTTGAGTTCATTCTGCAGTAAACGATGATTCGGTGCGGAAGAAAGAAGCCCGTCGCATTCGTCGAGAAGAAGCACCGCTGGAGCATCACTTCTGACCTCGGAGAATAACGCGCTCACAAACTTCTCAGCTTCGCCAACCCACTTGGACATGACTGCGCTGGCGCGAACATCGTATAGGGCCAGGTTGTAGCGGCGCGCGAAGCTTCGCACAACGAGCGTCTTGCCGGTGCCTTGAGGACCGTAGAGGAGAATGCCTGTCGCAGAACGTTGCCTGAGATGGCGCGTGAGATGCGGGAAGTGCAGGAAGAAGCATGCGAACTCCTCCAGGGCTTGCTTCACGTCTTCGAGCCCTGCTACCTCGGAAAGGTCGTGAGCGTCTGCGTCGTTTACGTCCACTTTTGTAGCTCGGATGGTCTCCCGTAGCTGCCGATCAATCTCGTCCTTATCACTGCCTTGATGACTTGATGACACAGCATTCAGGCCTCCTCTCCGTTTACTGGGCGGCTCCTTTGTGTTGTTGCTACCCTTCTGAGAGCGTCGGGAGGTGCTATTGTAGGTTGTTGTGGACTGCGCAGAAGTTGCTTGACCTGGTGCGGGATCTTCTGTGACCCTCTGGCTGTCCATGGAACCTGCTTGTGTATCCTCTTGTGCTTGCTCATTTGGCAGTTTCCCACAGGAATGTCCTCCCTTGGTGCTGGTGTGCTCGTATATGCCTTCGGTGATGACACTGCCATAGTTGAACAGGCAAGCTCCGAGTAGGTAGGCGAATTCCTCTGCTCCGTTCACACTGGACACAACGTTCCGAACCCATTGAACCATTTCTTCATTTAGGTTAATCGTTACTGTTACTGTATCGCATAAGGATGATGATAATGAGACTGACTCCTTATTGGAGACGGTGGAGATTGTGCACATGAGCTGTCATTGTTGCAGCTATTCTAATGAACACTTACTGCAAAGGGGCGTGACTGTCACACGCTTCACACCCCGGATCCCCGGATTAATGGTCTTGAGCCTTGACAGCGCCCTCTTGGTCAACTCCACCCCGAAATATATCGTGGTGTTATCCTTTTAGTTTATGACTCCAGGGCGGACCGTGGGCGGACCGCGGACAAAGCTGGCAGCAGACTCGACTCGCCGACCTCCGACACTATCTCCTCCCCAAAATCGATCCGCGCTTGCTGGGGGGGGGGGGGGGGGGGGCCGTTATGGAACAGAAAGCCTGTTCGACTTTTGGCTATACGCTGGATGATGGCGCGATGCCCGTCTCACGCGTCCTGTCTGAGAATCTCGCGCACACACTCGGGAGCGAGACGTCCCACCCTTTGTCTTGCCACTGCTGCGCTGGTTCATATTCGTCAAAAGTCAAACCTGACTCCCGCGCTTGCAGTCGTAGGTGACGCGTGCGGAGTAGGAAGATGCCGTGAGAAATGAACATGGAGCCTTCAATTGCGGCACTACCATTTGCGAGAGAGAACGATTAGCATGAGACATAAATAAAGGATGAAGAGTAAAGGAATCAAACACTCACACGAGCGCATACAGAATGCCAAAAGTTATGTCAAACGAGTGCTGTAGCGCTGGTCGAGAAACAAATAAAGCTGTTAGCAACTTTGCTGAGCATAGGTAGCATACGACTCAGGGCTCTCAGTACCAGGTTGCTCGGAGTCAGTCTCGTGATGGTGACTTACCTAGGGAAATAATAGCAAACATGGCACCAGACCAGTCAATGGCCAGAAACAAGAAGCTGAAGCCGACAACTCTCCCTCTCCTCAGGATCAGTTCGGGAGGAATAGGTAGATAGCCTGATATGAGAATAACACAGGCGAGTACACCAATAAATGTCACAACTCCCTCTGCCCACTTTGTCCCGCTATCATAAGGACCACGAAGGAGGAGCACAAGCATTACCTGCACCGCCGCGATCAAAATAAGTAGACCAGTGCAAGCTGCGATGGACTTTCTCGCGGACCATTTGCTGTGTCCGGCACGGCGTCAGCTAGACGACGACGCTCACTTGTCCTATTCGATTCGCTTCGTTTTGATGCTCAACCTACCCGGAATAGTGTTTGACCTGTCCCCAGCTAATGGTACAAAGTAGACAGAAGCCCTGCGGCTGTACCTGAAGTGGGATGTTGAATCTCTGTAGGATTGCATAAGCTCCAAAGGGCAATCCGGAGATTCCCCAGAGAAGCATCATGGTCGATGGAAGGCCCTCGGTTGATTTTGTGCGGTAACTCTTCCAGATCTGTGGGCAGAGTTGCACGCACCAGCACACAGTTCCAATGAGGCCGAAAAAGCTTGCTGCCAAGGGGATGGACTCTTGGGTTGCCATTTTGTCACTCCTCGGGACCGGGACAATCAGATGGTTTGTTGAGAAAAGAAATTGAGGAGAAGATCGGTGCATCCAGCCCGTTATGAGTTATATATCCCAGTGTTTGCCAGCTGACAGGCGGCCCTGGACTCGGAGGGAACGCGGATACGGCGTCTTACATGGAGCCGAGCCGACGGTAGCTATTTGGTCACTTTAGGGATCTACAGTATTATCGTCACTGATGTGTGCAGTAGTCGTATTCATGACCTACTAGGTAGGTAATGAACCAGTGGCAAACTTCAATACTTTCCATCTTCAACAGCATGCGGTGGCAGTGATATCTCGTTGATATACTTTAAAACATCCAACCATCCAGTCTCATAGGCCTCCAGTCTCACGCGTAGCTCTTAGTCTACCACAAGTATTCCCTCCTTCGAAATAACTCATTTTGGTTGCCCAAATTTGGTTGCCCAAAAAGTTCCGCCTCTGCCATCTTCCACTCACGCTTTGTTCTCCCCCTAATCGGCAACATCTCCTCAAACCGACTGGTTCTCACTGTGCTCCGCTATAATCTCCTTATCGGAAACGACGGCGCCGTGCTTCTTGAGATGGTCCGCATCCACCAGGCCAAAGTGCAGAGCAAGCCTCTCCATTTCACTAACGGACAGCTGAGGTAACTCCTTGGCTGCCTGAACATATGATTTCTTCTCAACGTAGCCTTTCGCAAAGATCAGATCAATCTCTTCCAAGGACCTGTGAGATGTCTCTGGATAGAAGAAGTAGCTATTACGGTAACCGTTAGTATTGCCCATTCTCAAGGATGCAAGAGAGCGTCCCCCTTCCTGGTTCGACAAGGCACTACTTACATGCAAGGAATGAAGAGGAAGTTCAGGGCACCAAAGAACACATATGTTCCCCACTTGATACGTGCAATCATGATGGGTGTGACCATGACAACGAGGAAGTTGATGCTCCAGTTGACAATGTTGGCGGAAGCAGCACCCTTGGCACGTGTTCGTAGAGGGTTGATCTCGGTGGCATAAAGCCAGGGCACCGTGAGGTAGGTTGCACCGAAGAAGGCAATGTACAAGAACAGCCCGAGAGCTGCACCATTAGCTGCTGCTGCGGTCCCAGGAATCAGACAGGCAAAGGTGATGATCATCGAAAGGCATTGACCGGCTGAACCAATGAGGAAGAGGGCACGACGTCCAATGCGGTCCACAGTCCAGAAGGAAACGAGCGAGAAGACAGCGTAGACGACCATGTTCACGCCGCCGAGGAGCAAGGCCTGCTCGTGGCTCTGGCCCAGGGAACTTTGGAACAGGATGGGGAAGTAGTAGATGATGGCGTTGCAGCCTCCGATCTGCTGGAAGAACTGAGAGCTGATGCCGAGCAAGAGACGGCGCAGATGCTGCGAAGGACCTCCAGTGAATAACTCCTTCCATTGGAAGTCGGACCCGATCTGGCTCTCGAGCGCGATAGAGTCGAGAATGGAGCGAATCTCGTCCTTGGTTTGCTCTGAGTCAATTGTCTCGCCATTGACAGATGCCACGACTCGTGTTGCTTCCTCGACACGCTCGGCCTTGCAGAGCCAACGTGGTGACTCGGGAACAAAGATGACGCCCACCATGTAGATCAAGCATAGCACGCATTGGAAGGCAATCGGGAAGCGCCAGATGAAGGAGTCCCCACTGTTGCGAACACCATAGTTGAGCCAGTAGCTAAGCATTGTGCCAGTGGCGATCAGGCCACATTCTAGGCAGACAAGGCTTCCACGAGACCTGCGTGATAGTTCAGCTTGGAGTACAGGCATCGTCGCCATGTTCACCCCATTACCGATGCCTGTGATTGTGCGACCAATGATGAACTGAACGAGCGGGCCAGTGGCATCTCCTGTGTTGAAGGCTGTGACCTGGATGATGACACCGATGATGACGAGGGCACCACCCAGCTCGCAAGCCTTACGGCGGCCAAGGATATCTCCCCAAAGCATGCATGTCAGTGCTCCAAGGAGACATCCGATATCATAAACGGCAACCGTGAAACCAAGGAGATTGGGGTTATTGTTGACATCTTTGAATTCACCAAGCCAGGGTGCAGATGAGATCACTCCAGACATAACACCTTTTGGTTCAAATGCGCGGTTAGCGTTTGCCCCTTTTTATGTGTGTGTGCGTGGCTTTCGATCGTCCATTCTCTAACGTACCTTGATCATAGCCAACGAGCACGAACCCGAATGTCAAAATCGCAGAGATGGCATAACCAAGCGGCGACCCGCTGAGTCCCATATGCTTGGGCACTTGGTTGCTGGACAACATGATCGACGGGTGTATCCACCTGAACCAGGGTGATATGACCTGAGAAGTTTTGGTAGCGAAGAGAGGGACTTGTTAACGCTCTTTTTGCGTTAGAAACGTTGTGATGTGGGGGAGTATAGGTCTTGACAAACGCTACTCCAGATGCACGGCCAACAGTCAGGTTCTATATGGTTTGCATGTAGCCGGGAATCGCACGAGACATAACCTGTGTCGTGGTGTTTGGATTCATGAGGGTTGATTGATTGTTCACGATTGTGAGCATGTGTTTGCAGATCTGCAATGGACGCAGGGAAATCTCACGGCTACATGTCGCGGACCGTGTCCCGGGTTAAGTCCCGCGTGGGGGTATGGAGCCGGCCTACTGTGGGGCCGAGTCCGAGGTCGCAGTCTGGGGTCCACAATCTGGGGTCACAATCTGGGGTCACAATCTGGGGTCACAATCTGGGGTCACAATCTAGGGGTGGGGGATCCTGGGGTCACCACCTGTATCCAGGGATCAGGGGTTGATGGCTTTTTGCCAAGTCAACTACTAATGGTAGAGAACACCAGGGATCTTTTGCCCCAGGCAACGCCTCATTCACGGTCAAGGGTGTCATAAGATTATTATCTCGCGTGTGAGTCTTAGAACTTGATCAAGGGGAAGCATAATCCTTGTTACAGCATTACATCTTTGTTTAGTAATTGCTTCTAATTATTAGAGAATAAGATTTGTTTCATTCGCATGATAACACTAAGAATGTCTTCAGAGAAGTCCTGGTCTCAATATGGATTATCCTCTACTCAGAATGTACCCCTTTCGTCTCCCTAACCCACCCAGCCCTCTATACCGATATTGTGAACGAGGGCAATATATGGCTTTAGGATTTACGCAGCTGTTTCATCAGCCTGGTCTTGAGAATGAAGCCGCTCATGGTGACTGACACGGATGAGAAGGACATCATGGCTGCCGCAATGGACCTATGAGTAGAAATCGGGTCAGATAATTGCTCCTATGGGTTGCGAGGGTCTAGTTGAGAACTGAATCTGACATGACTTACGGCGAGATGTAAATGCCAAGAGGCTCACCTAGACCAATGGCGAGACTGACAGCGACAGTATTGTAGCCAACTGCCCAAGCAATATTTGCCGAAACCTGCTTCATGGTAGCGCGGCAGACGAGGAGCATATCAGTGAGCGAGTGGAGGTCTGAATGAAGTATCAGAACACCACCGCCTGACGACATGCACTTTTTGCCGTGAGCCATCATGACCCCGATGTCGGCAGCAGCCAAGCTTGGACCATCATTCATTCCATCCCCAACCTATGAACATGTGTTGGTTAATGCAATCATGGATCCATCTGGTGCTCAATGTGCTTTCGAAGCGGAGTTTCTTACCATAATGACCTTGCTGCCATCGCTCTGGAGCCGTCTAATGTGCTGTAACTTCGTATCAGGCGTAGCTGCAGCCCCGGCCAAGGTAATCCCAAGCTCACTTGCTACTCGCCGAGCCTCCAGGGGATTATCGCCGGTCAGCATTGACACTTCTAGGCCAAGGGATCTCAGGGACCGGATGGCCTCCGGAGCGTCCGGCTTGATTGTGTCCTGTTGTCCATTAGAATCAGAATCACCCAGCAAGTGCTTGGCTAGGAAGCTTTCCACGAACCTGGAGTACCATTGATGCCGCCAACTTTCCATCAATGGCCGCATAAACCAGCGAGCCTTGGTATATCAGGTTCGAGTTCAAGGTCTCAGCCACATCAACTATACGCTCCTCCCGCATGTATTCCAAGCTTCCCACCGCAACGGTCATCCACTTGCCATCGCCTAAGTGAAATCGGCATTTAACACCTCTTCCACTCAGAGATCCTATTTTCTCTTTCGAGCCATTCATTTGCATACGTCCCCATGCAGCTCCACAAATCGGCAGCATCTGTCGGAACACGGCCGATGCAAGTGGATGTTCTCCGATTCCGTCTTCTTCTGCCACGCAAATGGCCACGGCAAGTTCTTCTTTCCTGTTCTCCCATTCAGGCATGATCGCCATCCGCGATATTGATGGGGTGCCGACTGTCAGAGTTCCTGTCTTATCCAGAACAATGTGTTTGATGTCCCGAGCCAGGTCCATTGTCCGGCCTCCCTGGAGTAGGAGGATGCCGTTTCGCCATGCAACATCTATGAAGGTTTGTTAGTGACAGTGACTATTTATGAAAAGCTTTGGTGGTCAAAGAAGGGATTATCACCTATTCCAGCCATTACGGCACATGGTGTGGCTAGACCAAGGGCACAAGGACACGCTGCTGCCAGGATCGTCATCATCCTCCCTGTCGAGATCTCCACAGCTTGTCTGACGCTCGAGCCTCCTGCCACCTCTGAGCGATAGGTCATAGCTGTAGCCACGAAAGCGATGGTGAAGATGATGTTGACAAAATATAGTATGACAGAGTCCACGTAGCGTTGGGCTGTCACTTTTGATGTGAGCGCTGACTCGATGCTTGTAACGAGCTGCGATAGGAAAGACCCTTCCTGGGCTTGATGAACTCGTGCCTCAAGTCTATTAGGACCATTTCGGGAGCCGGCGAGTAGTAGGTCTCCGACGGCCTTTACCTTGGGTAACGATTCGCCTGTGATAATAGCCTCGTTCGCATGAGATGTACCGTGAACAACATAGGCGTCACACGGAATTATAGCGTATGGGGCGATCTCGATTTCATCACCAACACGGGCGATACTAGTTGGTACTCGTTGCTATTGGGAAGAGTCAATTCCTCGTTCATGGCAAAGACCCTTGCCGTGTGAAGTGAGGGAACTTACCTTGAATCTCAGAAGCTTCACAGTTGAAGTTTCGTCCAAGATGAAGTATAGACCAAGGAATGTGTTTGCGGCCTGCTTCCGTGAAAGCAAATCCATATATCGCCCAACGGTGATGACCAAGAGGATTCCAATAATGCTGTCGTAGTACTGAGCACCGCCGCCAAAAATAGCGCTATTCACACTCAACGCCATACCCAGGCACGTCGATGTAGTGATGAGGGTATACATATTCGTGCGACCCCTTCGTGCACCTAGCCAGGCCCGGCGAAATATCCATCGACCGTGCCTTTGCGCCGCGAAGACGGTCAGAGCAAGCAGTATAGCCGCTCGTATACGGAATCGATCGAGGAGGGCGGGCGTCCACCCTAAGAAGTCGATGCCTCTGCCCAGGGTGAAGATCAGAGTTGAGTAGAAACCCAGACCACCCAGCGCACCTCGGAGAATAGAAAGTTCTTCTGAGTTGCGCAATGTGTGCATCTTTTCTGCCACACGTCTCCCCCCTGCCGTGGCGCCATACCCTGCACTCTCAACAGCGCGTATGAGCTTATTCACATCGACCGAATCATCGTGAAAGATCCGACTCTCGTGCAAGGAAAGGTTCACCAGGGCTTGATTAACCCCCTTGACCTCCAACAGTGCTGCTTCAACCGCGGAAACGCACGCAGCGCAAGTCATGCCGCTTATTGAAAGGACGGTAATGCCACTGTTCTTAACATCGTCGACCCGGCTCTCTAAGATCGATTCTGAGCCTTGGTCATGGTTATCGGGTCTTTTGACGGATTCGTTGTATTGGAGGTTGAGATTAATGTCAAGCGCATCGCAACTTCGAATGATGAAAGCAATCATCGAAACAGCTATGTAACAGCACGCCATTGTTGCTAGAGTTTGATTCGTAGAATGATGCTAGGGTACTGTCTTTGGCGTCAAGTGCAGAGTACCTAGACGCTGACTTACTTACTCGTGGATGCGAAACTGTGGGAAGAGTCTCTCTACTGTTCTTGATGAGACGATATGACGGCACTACCGACCACCTTCGGGGATCCTTGTCAATATCCGATGCCGCTTCAATGTAATCGGGAAGGCGAACAAGCCGGAGGTGGTTCCATACCGTCGCAACCACTGGGCCGCTGGATGACCCGGACCGCCCCCGGTCCGGGTTGCGGACCTCCGTGTTGATCCTCAGCTTGTAAGAGTTGCCTATACACGGCACGGCATGATGAATTGGGCTAATGTAAATTACAGTCGCACTGGATTGCGTCTCAACTGCAACCGGGATGATGTATATGTATAAGGAGGCATGTCTTGTTCATCAAACTGGGTCAACTCAACCATCGTCGCAACCGCCTCAACAATTGCGAATACACCGCAGAGCAAATACTAACGCCTCTAAACCATGGCAACAATCGTGAGTTTACAAGCCCTTTCCCATGATGCAAAAGCATCTTTCAGCAGCTGACCTTGGTGCCTCCCATCGTCAATAGACTCTAGCTCCTACTCAGGCTATGCCTCAGTATATGACTTTGGACCAAAGGCCACAGGACCAAAGTGCTGAACACAAGCAAGGATGGGGCACGTTTGATTTTCAAAGTATGTATAACCTCGAGCTTTGACTGTAGCTCTTATGAATCCTTCTCGAAGTGAATCTTTACTGACCCCTTTTGACTTACACAGGTGTCCTGATCCCACCTTCGGCAGGGACAGGGACAACGAAGCGATACTATCAACGCCGAACCATGTTCCAGTATGCCATTCTCTACACCTTGGGCTTATGGTGTTTCTGGAACCTGGAGTCTACACGCCTAAGGGCAGCAGCTCTTGGACTTCTGTTTCCAGGTGCTGGTCTCACAGCCGTGGGAACTATCCCAGCTGCCGTTGGCCTCATTGTGACGCTCATCAGCATCCCCGTGACGCTGTTCGTGTGGTTCGCGATGGGAGGCGTCCTGTTCCCGCTTCTTGTCTGGGCTGGCTCCGCTGCTCTCGCCGCCGGGCTCGCCAAGGATACCCTGATTGACCAGGCTGGTGGGTTCTGGGCCACAGCTTGTGTCGCTATGATCAGCTGGGCAGTCTGGAAGTCGTCCGCCATTAATGCTCGCGGTCGATCTATCCAGCAACAGCGCAACCGCTGGCTGCCTACCAAAGTCAAGTCCATGATCGAGTCGGCTGACGCTGCTCCCGCTCCTGGCAGCCGTGAAGTGGACCTCAAGACCCTTCGTTTTGTTCAGCACATGATTGAGCGTGGTCTCACAAAGCATGATGATCTGAGCTACCACGATGTCATTGATCAGTTCCAGACTGCGGCTGTACGCTACCAGCTCTACGGTGTGGTGGACTGCCTCGGCCTCTACCTGACTCATTACGCTCCTGGGTTTCATGGCTACGCTGCTGAGGCATGCCGGAACTGCATCGAGAAGTCTCTCACCAAGCGCATCATGTCTTACTGGAAGTGGGAGAG
Source organism: Sarocladium brachiariae (assembly GCA_008271525.1). NCBI lineage: Eukaryota > Fungi > Ascomycota > Sordariomycetes > Hypocreales > Sarocladiaceae > Sarocladium > Sarocladium brachiariae. The sequence goes on from RQPE01000001.1 coordinate 3,830,209, forward strand.
GCTCACTGGTAAATTCACCACTGACTACGACCCAATTAACTACGACAACATTATGGTGAGTGTCAAAGCCGACTTACGGCCTACGTACCTACTACCCAGTGGCCACAAGTTCTAATATGACTCTTTTTTCTACAGGTGACCGGTTACCTCGGTGTTGCTATTGGCCTCTATTCATCTGCCACTGGTGACCGTCGTTATGAGGAGAAGGGGTGTCTTGACTTCCACATTGCCGACGGCGTGCACTACAAGCGATCTTTTGGAGACCTCGCAGATGCAATGTACGAGAACATGTCCACTAACGACTATTGCCTGTACCCATGTGAACCCAACTGGACATATTCCCTATGCAAGTCAGTACACACCGATCGAGCTTGACAGGTAGTTGGATATATAGAAAGCTAACATCGCCTCCCATAGCCTCATTGGAATGGCCGGCTTGATCATCTCCTCCAGACTACTTGGCAACGACTATGCTGACAAGATCAAGCCTCGATTTGAGCGTGCTCTCGAGGATGAGATGACGGAACCCGATGGTCGCATTCTTCCCATCCGATCTGAGCTTACTGGATTGACCATCCCTGGCCTCAGCGGAACTCTCTCTGACTGCATCAACGCCATGAACCTTACAGCCTACCTCCCCCACATTGGTGCCCGCGTCTGGGCCATCATTCGCAATGAGCACATCTATTACGATGACAAGGGCCGCATGGATGTCAAGGATCTCCGTGGCGCCGACAAGATGGATCCCGGCAACTACAAGGGCGGCGTTGGTGCGCTCCGAGCTTTCGTGGCTGGATGTGCTGCCGAATTTGGTGACGAGAAAGTTCGCCAGGATGCTCTTGATCAGCTCGACAATGAATATTTCCCTGTCGAGACCACACCCTCTGGAGCCCTCTACAACAAGGGATTGTCTGCCACCACCCAGGTCGTCGCTCTCATGGCCCGTCTCATGCGCTACCAGGATCTGGCAAACGCCACTCTCCATGGTCCTGCGCCCGTGGCCATGACCGGCCCCCTGCTGGCTGACTGCAAGTTCCCTCAGGTTCTGGTCGCCAAGGCCTACAGCCATGATGGCAAGAGTCTTGATCTTGTCCTGTACAATGGCAAGGAGGCGGGTCCCCAGGCTCTGACCTTCGAGCGCCTGATGCCCAACTCCAAGTACAGTCTTGGAAACGGTACAGGCTTCACGTCCGATGCTTCTGGCAAGGCTTGCGTGACTGTTCATCTGGATGGCCGCACAGCCCTCATGGTGGCTCCGGCGTAGGGATTCAGTCAATACGGTGGACACGGAAGTCATTTTGCATTCGTAACACCTCTGCTACTGTAGCTACAAGAGCACTATTCATCTTTCAAGGCCATAAGAACATTGTGATGGGTCAATAGTTACTCCCGTTATTGAAAGAGCAATACACACCAAGGAATCTATTCAACTTTGACGGTGCAAAACAGTTTGATTGGAACTGAAATTCACGAAATGATTCTAATTGTGCTCGCGATTCTGCAGGTTCATAGAATATTAGAAACCAAAAGATATCATGCAGAGTGACTGAGATGGGAAACCTCAATCAGTGCACAATAAGCATCACTCGGTATTCACCAACAATTCGATCGAAAAGGCTTCTTACGTTCATTCTAATCACGCGACACGGTAGATCAGACATATATAATTTCTTAGTGTTCATTGGATGAGCTATTATCGCAGACTCTCAACAAGGGCCAATTCTTCAGTTTCCCAAGTGTATGGCAGGTTACCGTTGACAGTCGGCCCTTCTGTCCGTAAACTATACGCATTACACCCTTCTCCAAACGCAAAATCGCTTTCAATTTGAGAGAAGAGAAATGCTGTTTGGCCATCGGTTGAGAAGGACCATGGCGAGTCAGGTATAATCCCCCAGCCGTCTCCTCCCCAAGGAGCGCCTGGGGAGGAAGCCTGTAGGGCGCCAGTCACTACAACCTCTGATGCTTGAGGAGCCTGCTTGATGGATTGTTGCTTCTTCTTCTTGCTTTGTCTGTGCTGGCCTTTGTGTGCCTTCTGCGAGAGGAGCTTCTGCGTCCGTGAGCGTCCGAGGTCGCCTTGAGCCAAAAGCCTCGACGCCGTAGAACGGTCCAGATAGTGGAAGAAGAGCTGTAAGATCCAGTTTCGAACGTCCCATGTCTGCTGCAGTTCCTGCAACCCCAAGAGACAGACCTTTGCCCGGTGTTCGGCAATCGGTGCAGCTGGTCCGGTGGCTCGTCGGAGGCTGATGGCATGGATGCAAAGTGTGTTGAACAAGTTGGTAATAGCGTGCACCTGGGCGTGACGAAGAAGGCCACAAGGCAACAGGTCCTCGATTATGCGAGCGTTATGTGAGGCCGCCTGCAGTGCAGCGCTGGCCACTTTGTCGCATTCATCTGTATCAGCGAGATAGTCGTTGCGGTACAGAAGTATCACCAAATTGTTCGATGCCAGGTGAAGCGTACCCGTACGCAGGTCCAGCGTCTCATCCAGACCATTCTTGAGCTGCATCGACTCGGGGAGCGTTTGTCTCCAAGTCGCTATCTCCTGCTTGATGCTCGATTTCTGATCTGAAGTGAGGTTCTTACCTGGCAGATAACCACAGTGGATGATCTGCCCAAGGATGCGAGATAGTTCCGTCATGCCCATTTGGTAGACGATAGACTCCTGCACGTAGTCCGAAGGAGCGTCCTTGGCGAACGCATGTTCGAAGTCCTCTCGTTCTAAGCGAGCAACATCGCAGTCCTTGTCCCTTATACGGTTCGGCAGTCCCAAAGCGGCAGCGCATTGCCTCTCGCGTGTGTAAATACTCCACCAAAGCCTTCGCCTGACTCTCTCCTGACGACAATCACTGGCTGACCCTGTCTGCCTGCAGCGATGCAAAGCCTGGCTCTGTCCGAGACTGATGGCCGCCGCGAGCCAGTGCCGCGTGTCTTTCTCCAGGAAAGGCCCGCTCCGCCAGCAGCTGAGCAGAAACAGCGCTTGGATTGTGGTCGTCTTATCTGATTCGTAGTCGGCATCGTAGATGTCTTTGGCTCGGCTGTAGAACGTGAATTTCGCTCGGGCGAGTCCGCAATCGAGGTCCAGGGTCTTCTCGTCTGAGTGCAGAACAGAGACGAACAGCATCGAGTTGAGTAACAACGGCGACACGGTGCCTTGCTCATAGTTCTGCCAGAATTGGGGCTCGTCCAGGATAGCAAAACACGAGTGAAACCAACGAAAATATGATCGCAGAAGCGCCCTGGTCTTCGATGCTTCAGGAAAGGAGAATGCCCCTTCATCCTGTAGCAGTCGTATCTTCGCTTCTCTGCGATCTTTCTCCCAATCGGAAATGCTGTTTTGGGTCTCTTTGTCCCCAGCTATTGGTAGGTGGTGAAGGAGCTTCGGCGTTTCATGAGACGAATCGCTATCTCCCTCCCTGTCTGACTCTTCGTGAACATAGCGGAGAGTCGTGGATTCGCCGAGAAAGACATGTCCCTCGATCTGTTCAGGGTCCACGTCTTCTGACTGCGCTCTGGATAGAATGCGCTCCCCTGCACGTCCATTATGCTGAGAAGGCAGCTCTTCTGGTTCTGGCTGGCCACGGCTGGTTGTGACTGTGACTGTCCCAGGTGTTCGAGCTGCGGAATACGCCACCTGTTGATCTTGGACTGGGTTGGGATGTGGTGGTGGTGGTTGTTGTTGGGAGAGAGCTGCAAGCACTTGAGATGCGGCAGCATCATCCAACTGGGCCCGTGAGTCCTGGGAAGTATCAGCGACACAGACTGCTGGAGGGTTCGGCGCTGTTGCTCGTGATCCTGAACCTGATCCCGTTCGAGGATGCTTCCCACGGCGGGACTCCCGCACTTCACACAGCACACCACTCAAGGCACAATTCCGGCATGGATGTTGCTCGGCCAAGTTGCACTTGACTCGTCTCGTGTTACAGGCAATACAGGCCTGTCTTGCTCTTTTCCTACCCGATTCCATAGCTGTGCTTGCGTCTGGTACCTCGAATAGCCGGGGAAGGTTACGTGGTAAAGCAAACACAACGAACTGTATTGAAGCCTGCCTGCCTGCCTGCCTGCCTGGACAGAATGTGATCGCCGACTTGATCAATTGTATTGGAGGAAAGCTGAAGCCGCTTCGTCCTAGAGTAGAGTGAGCGCGGGTCGCTGACGGAGGACGGTCCGCGATGGGTCGGCAATCGTCATATAGCCGAAGTATCCCGAAGCCTGGCAACACGGTTCCATGCATGAGTTGACGCTAAAGGCGTAGCATATAGCCGACTTACAACTTGAATGCGGCTGACGATAGGCAGTGGCGTCTTCACTCAGTTGCCAACAGGCAATTATGGTGAAAGGAATCAGTTCGGTTCAATGTGCTTGACTTAATATGCTGTCTGTGAATTCTTCTCACGAGGCCTTACAAGCACACTAGATTGGCTCCTTTTTTGGCTTTGCCTCATATCACTCCCACTAACAGCGAAGAGAAGAATTCGAATCGAGCATCGACTTTCCTCTTGACAATACCAATATGAGGGCTTTCACAGCCTCTCCCGGGGCACCCACCAGGCATCTGCTACGCAACCTTAGATGCTTCTCGTCTTCCAAAGCGAGGCAAAGCTCTGTGTACGACGGGACCATAACCAACTTGCGAATCAGTAAGGATTCTCGAGTTATATTTCAAGGTAAGTAAAATCAGGGTTTCCAGACCTCTCTCTTTGCAGTGGCTGCAAATGGATGATAAGCAACATGTGGGCTAACATCGGCTCTTGTTCGTCAGGCTTCACTGGCAAGGCAGTACGTCTCCTCCCGCGGTCGATGGCTTTCGCGGTGTCTTTCAAACATCATTGAAAAGGTTCATATCTGACTCTGGCTCTGACTCTGACAGGCCACAGCCAATGCCAGGGATACGATTGCTTATGGAACAAATGTGGTCGGAGGCGTCTCCCCCGGTAAGGGCGGTCGCACTCATTTAGGGCTGCCCGTCTTCAACACCGTTCAAGAGGTGAGATATATATATCTATGTCTCTGTCGAATCTCTGCAACTTGAATTTGTGTTCTCACCATTACCCAGGCTGTTGACAATGTGAAACCCGATGTCAGCTCAATTTTCGTGCCTGCGCAATTTGCCGCCGCTGCGATGATCGAGGCCATCGAAGCCGAGGTCCCGGTCATCGTTTCTGTGGCCGAGCACATTCCTGTGCATGACATGCTGCGCGTGCACGAGGTCTTGAGAACGCAAAGCAAAACTCGCCTGGTCGGGCCCAATTGTCCTGGACTCATAGCCCCAGATCAGTGCCGCGTCGGGATCATGCCTTACAAGCAGTATTCCCGAGGCTGTGTGGGAATCGTGTCAAAGTCGGGCACTTTGAGCTATGAGGCTGTCGGGGCTACAACGAAGGCTGGGCTGGGCCAGAGTATGGTTGTTGGTATGGGCGGTGACTTGCTACCTGGTAAGTACTAAGGATTTACATCTTCGGCAAGCAGCATCGGCTTATAATACCATGGGCTCAATCACTGATCGCGCGCGCGCAGGAACAACTCTCGTAGACGGCCTGAAGCTCTTCTTTGATCATGAAGAGACAAAGGGTATCATCGTGATCGGAGAGATTGGAGGTGAGGCAGAGCTCAAAGCAGCAGACTTGATCAAAGAGTATCGCCGGAGTACGCCAAATCCCAAACCGATCATTGCCATGGTTGCAGGTCGCACGGCTCCGAAAGGAAGGACTATGGGCCATGCAGGTGCTCTGCTCTCCCCTTGCGATATATCAGCAGAAGCAAAAGCGAGGGCACTGGAGGATGCAGGCGCAATAGTAGTGCCGCATCCAGGGCTCATGGGTACTACCATGAGGGAGCTCCTTGCTGGGTGAATGAGGACCATTATAGGTAGTTTTCAAACATTTTCGGCTTCATCTTGACTCATTTCTTACCCATGATTAGGCTTCAAGTGGCTACGTGTGGTCGTGTGTATAAGATCTAACGTAACAAGGCATTACATGTCTTCTATCTTACCTATCTTTCCACTGAAGTATATATTATTAAACGTACTATCAATCGATAGTGAAACCATCCAGTTGCTCCACAAGTCACAAAGCCTGGCCAAGTGATGATGGGATAGGCAGCTAGACGTAAATGGATAAGACGGCGGAGATGGAGCCGCAAGGAACAAGCTTAGTTCACAACTTCGCACCTTGGGATGCCACTGATTACTCTCTACCGCCGCGATCTGCTGTTTGGTACGTGATCTCACTCTCACAAGCACAAATACCCTCGGCAGTCAAAGTCGGGCGTGACGAAACTACCTACCTTTGTACCTTGCCTTAGTAACTGACCTTGTACCAATACTAGACAACGAAACGTACGACGTAGCATAGCCCGGCAAGGAGAAAGTCAAAGTACTTGAAATAGATCGACTCTTACCACAGACCCGCACGAAGATCCATGAGGAGCGCACCGATCTGAGCTTACGTGAGGGCGTCACGCAGAAATACAGTTTTCTCAGAGCATTTAACCATACGAATGAAGGGTTTCTCTCGTAAACTACTGAACAGAACCTCCACGTTAAAGGTTTAGAGCTTGCTTGGTTCCCCAGATCCAATCTTGTTGTGATATCAGATTCATCGGCCAGAAAGGACGAACGCGAGAGATGATGATGATGCTGCACCGATTCTCGTGTCGAGCAAGCGAATGCTACGACTTGCTCAATTATGAACCAAACAAGACTTGTCGGCAACATGGCTCCAACTGTGGACTTTAACGTAAGTAAGCCTCTTCAAGTTACCTGTTATCACTCCACCGCTCATCATCTAGCAGTCTTATAGGGGAAGCGTCATTAACAGCGAATTAATCCCGACTCTAGAGACAAGGCACTCTATCGATCTCTCTACGGGGAAACCGCTTTATAAGGTTCTAATTGCTTGTATCTAGTTGCTTGTAAAAAAGACCTTGACGTAGCTATTAAGCATGGTCGTGCTGCCTTTAAGTTATAAAGCAGGACCAGTTTTGCCAAGCGATCCAAGCTCATCCTTGCCTATGTAGACGCTATAGAGGCTGTTCATAAGGATCTCGAGAAGATATAGATAATAAAGCAGGGAAAGCTAATTAGCCTTGCTAATATAAAGGTCGGTATATCTATCTAATAGCTATATATATTTGTAATAATAGAGGTCAAGAATAAGGTAATTAAAGACATTAAAAGAGAGGGTTATCTACTCTATATTCCCGCTACTTAATATATACACGGCTATTATCCCCTAGAACTGGCCAATCTCACTAGGCCTAGAAAAGATCGCTCCAGCTCTCTTAACCAGTAACGTCATTATTATCAAGCTTACCTTGTTCGTCTTTGTCTTTTGAGCAAATACGATACGCATAAAACTGATTCGAGCACAACTCATGTTTTAGCAGGTCATTCATTGCCTTAGCATCATAGTGAGGCCAAAGCCTCCGCATTTGATGAATAGCCGTTCTTGTGGCCCAGGCCACTATTTAAGCTAGGTGTTTGATGTTCAATTCCGACTCAAATAATGATCGAGGAATGGATCCAGTGTATAGCTGACCTGCCACCTCCCTGGTTGCCCTGGTCGTCCGTGTCTGGTGTATGAATTACCTACCCTGTATATCTAGTAGTCAAGTGAAAGATGCCCCCGCTGTGGTGGAGCTGGATTCCTAAGCCCCAAAGTTGATCAAACCTCACCCAAGGACGGCTGCCCCTCAATACGTCAGGGGCATTTGGACAGAAGCGTCGGCACCATGGCAAACTCTAATCTGCGAGACAGATCGAAGATAGTGTCGCCGACCACTCCCACCTCCTCGCCTACTTCCGCACGGCGTCAGGTCAGGCGGGCCATCACAGAGCTCTCGCCGCCGGGGAAAGTCAACCTACGGAACATCCAACATCAGCCGGTGCACCATCCACACGACTACCGGCATCGTGTCCATCATCGACATTACCACCGGAAGCACTCCAGCCAGGATGTGAGGCATGCTGCGGTGACTGATCCGACTCGATTGACCAGGCATTCCTTCGACATGGGACGTTCGTCAATTTCCCAGCAAGGCCTGGGCATGAGCCCGGTCCCGAGCCGAAGAACCAGCGTTCTGATGTCAAAGAGCGACGACTCGGGACCCAAAACGGGCGCAGCTGAACTAAGGGTGCACAAGGAGAAACAATTGCAGGAGGCAAAGAGGAGGGCAGATTACCGTGCTGAGTACGTCTGAGTGGTCCGCGAAGTGCTTCTCCTGGCAATGGTAGCACAGCGACTAACAAGAAGGGTATAGTGGGCTGAAAGAATCTCTCGTCAATTTGCATGATTTTGCGGCAGACGCTACGAAACAACTCGACGAGACATACTACTCTGTCCTAGAAAAGATGGACGCGCTGCAACACACCATCATTGCCCTCAAAGACCTTGCTGACACGTCTCACGACATATATGGTACATTCGAGAAAGAATCACGAGATCTGGAACACGAGATTGTCAGTCAAATCGGAGCTCTGGGTCGATTTGAGGAGCAGCAAAGCAAAATCGAATCACTCCAGAGCCAGATCATAGGAGGCAGGGAGCGTATCGGCATTCTCAGTCAGCGCATCGACGTGGTCAGGAAGAGGGTGGAGGGATGGGAGGAGGCGGATCGGGAGTGGCAAGAGAAGACACGGAAGAAGATGAAGCTGGTCTGGTCGACCATCATGGTTCTGGTCCTTGTCCTGGTCCTCCTTATCATTGCGATGAAGAGCTCGATTTCAGATACAACAAACTCTGCAAACCACACGGTGGACCTGTTGTCCAACAAAGGATCGATTAAAAAGGTGCCCAACACATCGAAACCTTTCATCCCGTTGGGCGCCAAAGACCAGTTCGGCAGCAACCTTCAACTGGGAGACGATGTACATTTCACTACTTCAAAGGACAGTATCGCAACGCTCCAGGAAACTCTGGACAGGAGGCGAAGGATGGTCGATGGAGAGAGGCTGAGGATTTTAGATGAACTTTGACAGCATTTCATGCCATGAATCGAATGATACCCAGCATTTACGTCCATGAGAACCTCACTATGATTCACTTTGTTCATGGAGACTGGCGACGTCGCCGCAATATCTCCCAAACTCCGTTGCCTAGCTTCGGTGCTCGTGCCTACCTAGGCACTTCGCGGCGCTAGAAGACAGGCAGTACCTGAAGGCTCAGATTCGATCTGGTTCACAGATCCCGTAATAGCAAACCGAGTCGCAACGCCAACACATCACCGGTTCTAAATCGGCTTGGTGAGGCTTGGATTCTTGGCGTTACCACGTCATGCCCCGCTACAGCGCCTGGTTGTCTTACGCGGTTCAACTCGCGGTGGGTAAACGGACCAAGCAACGAGGAGTCAGAGAAGCGGGATGAACAAGAAGCGAAGAACTCTTCCGGCTTCGGGGATGGAGAGTAATGCCCAGTGGCATACACTGACGACGCGTACATCAGCCATAACTTGGACGACGATGTCGTGTCCGTCTGTCCCCTATCCGTACACTAGATCTTCGCTACCAACATTCCCGCGAACTATCTTTCGAAGCCATAACTTCAACGGACTGAGATCGTCCATATTGTTCCCATAACGGCAAGGCAGACAGGCTCAATGTGTGCCAAACTTTCTAGTCAGGATCAGCTCTCCGTTGGCGCTGTCGGAACATCATGTGGACCCGGCCCAGCCCTGTAGCTGTCGTCAGCGTTTCCTAGTGGGGCCTGCACTCTCTCGCTCCGCCCCGCGGGCGTCACCAGCATCAAGCTTGGGCTCCCGCGTACAAGCTACTGACGCTTTGTCGCAAGTGCCTCTCTCATCGAACCTCTCCGCCTTTCTCCTTTTCCGTACATCCTTTCTCTCCCCTCGTCTCTTCACTGTTGTCGTTGTCGTCGTGATATCCTGTACGACGGTTTTCTGCGGCGTTTCGTCCAAGTACAACTACTAGACAGTCGAAGAGACTACCTGCTTGCATTCCGTACTCTCCCCCTCCTTCAGTACTACCGACTGCTGGGCTGCTAGCGGGTATGGCGTCAGAAGACAGCGCAAAGCCAGACGCCGATACAGCTGTTTCTCTGCCCATCCGCAACAATGGCGGCAATCCCTGTGTTCCACCGCCAGGCCAAAGTCTGACGGGCAAGCAGGAACATTGTTGGTCTTCCTTTCACCATCGCCGAGACCGTCCCCGCCTTTGCTGACAATCATTGCCTTGGCAGACCTGAAGAGAGAGCTCATATCCGAGCAGGTAAAATGGGAGATCAACGAGCTGAATTCCCCTACGGCCTTGCGTCGCTTCGGTGCGCCCTTCAAGTCTCCTCATGGTGAGGTTTCGCCTCAAGAATCCGAGCTACCGATCCTTCGCTACATCTTCGTCCACCATGTTCGAGATTTCCCCTTCCTGGACAAGGCGAGAGAGAAGGAATTTTGGCAGGACAAGCTGCAGGTGGTGGGTTGCCATTATCTTGCCCCTTTGTGCATGGTTCAGGTATGGACGTCCAAGCTGACAAGACATTGATTTCAAGTTCCTCGAGTCGTTCGCGAACAAGCAAATCTCGTCTTCCGAGGATCGCTTAGAAGAGACCAAAAGGCGCAAACTGGCCATCAAAGCCAGAAAGTTAGTAGAGCTCATGATGGTGTCCGGCATTGGCACTACCTCTGGCTTTGAGGAACGAATTAGGTTCTCCGAGATCGAAATCGTCGACAGCAATGCCATTGACACAGGTGTGATGCATACGCTCCCAGAGGGCAACTATATCAACGGTTGGGACGTCAACGTGGCCGGTGTACGCATCACATCTACGAAACAACATATCCGCCACCATAAACATGCCGAGTTCTTATTACGCATCAAGAGGAAAGGGGAACTGGAGCACTTTGTTGCGAGGAGATACGGGGACTTTTCTAGGATGCACCGTCGGCTGCGTCTTGAGCTTCCTGGAAGGATATTGCCGCCGTTGCCGAAGAAGAACAAGTCCAACTCCACGGCCAGCGGTATCATGTCAGCTCTGAGCGGAGGCGGCAACGATTCGGATGCCTCGTCTGTTTCATCTACGTCAACTCGAATGACGGGAGCTCGAGCAACAGAGGGCGGGAGCTCCATGCTCACTCCACTTGGAGGTAAAGAAGTCCCCTGCCGAATTAACTCCTCTCACGAACATCTTCTCATCTTGGCAGGTGGTCTCAAAGCTGGTTCTGCGGCGTCCATACGCTCGAGTCGCTCGGCAAAGGGGGTCATTACTCCGCGCTCTTCCGTTGATGGCCGCGGTAGCCCTGCGGTTTCATCACCTGGTATTAAGAAGGCTGACGTATGTACTCTACTGGTTGTGCGCAATGGAAAACTAAGGCGGTGGCTAATTATGTTGTAGAGCGTCATTTTGTGGCGCGAAAATCAGCGGATATCGCTGAGGGCTTTCCTGCGCTCCGTTCTACACAATCCCCAGTTCGTCAACACCAAAGCGGTCCAGGACTTCCTCAGCGCAGATCCAATCACTCCTACAGATGAGGATGTGGAAGATATCTCTCGAAGGAAGATGGTCGATGAACAACGAATTGAGGAGCAGAAGAAGTTCTACGAGATTGCGAGGAAGCGTGCAGCTGAACTCGATGAGTATATGGAGCAGTGAGTGCCTCCTGCGCTGTGTCGAAAGTTCGCGTTGCTGACGAAGACTGATAGGTTCCGCCGCGATATCGTAGAGCGAAACGGCCTAACCATGCTTTTCAAAGAAATCAAGGAGAAGGAGACCATCGGTGACCTCAGCATCCAGTATCGCAAGTTTGCTGAATGGTTGCGGATAGAGATTGCTGCTGTTATCTACCATCTATTCTTGGCCGAGGATAACTCTCCTGAACTGTTTGCACAGGCCAGGCGCATCCATTCTTTGATTCCGTACACCATGCTCAAAAACGTCATTCGCATCGCCAATCCCGCTGCAGTCATGTCTGGCGTGTTGGATATTTTCTTGGCCCAACCTTTCGGCACCCGCTCTCTCCTCCAGCGAATCTTCTCTCTTACCCTCAATGACGGTATCAAGAGCTTCCAGAAGTCGATAGACCAACTCACCGCTAAGATTGGCGACCCGGTCTTCACGGAGAAGTTAAAACGCTATGTCGGGTCTGAAGACCACATTCGGGCTGCTATCTGGGGGGAGGCAGAAGATGAGAGTGTCGACTTGGTCGTAGCCATTCTGCGCTCGGATCTGCTTGAACCCGAGTTGACTGGCGAGCAAGTCCAGAGGCTTTTCAACGCTTACGTGGCGTTCAACAGCGCAGTTGAGAATGTGGATGAAGAACTGAAGCAGGGTGCCCAGCTCTTCTCCTACCTCAAACAGCTGCTGAAGCTTTGCACGCGTCAAAGGGATAAGGCCATGATGCTACAGCTTATAGAGGAGCCAGTGACGCTGCAGCTGTTCCGCGACCTCTTCACAATCTTCTACGAACCTCTGGTGCGCGTCTACAAGTCAGCCAACGTGTACAATAGTGTCACAGACTTTGCGGTGTTCATTGATGACGTGATCCAGGTACGTTATACCCTGAATAACTGTAGTGTGATGTGGAAGAAGACGATCTAACTGGTTCTGCAGGTTGTGGACAAGTGTCGTGATCAGGACGCTTCGGCCGATCCGAACCAAACGGTCCAGGCATTTATCGACCTCTGTGCACGTCACGAGCACAATTTCTACAAGTTCGTCCATGAGGTCCACACACACGACAACGGTCTCTTTACGCAGCTCATGGGGTGGATCGAGGGTATTCTGGAATTTCTGCGACACGGTCCAAAGAACGGCAAGCTCAACGTGAACGCGCTGTTCGAGGGCGGAGCCAGCAGTGGCGTGTTAGACAGGGAGAAGGCTATCGCTGAGATAAACGCCCTGATCACATGGCAGGAAGCAAGAAAGAAGTGGCACAATGACAAGACGCGGCAGAAGATGGCAGCAGAAGGCCAAGTGGGCGGTGACATGGTACCACCGGGCTTGTCCTTCAAGTCTGCTGACTTTGGACTCGACGACGGTGACCTGGAGGATATGAACTACGATGATGGCTCGGAAGAGGAGGCTGAGGCCGAGGCTGAGGATGAGCTAGATCCTATTGAGGCGGAGAGGAGAAGACGGGCGAAGCAGCAGGACCGCCTTAGGAGATCGGCGGGAGAACCAGTGAAGCCGGTGGTGAGCGAGGTGCACAAGCTGAAGGAGAACTTCTTGATTATGCTACGGGACGTCTTAGCGGATTAGACGAGACGAGCACAGGTAATACTGCATAGATAGACTACCGCCGGTTGGAGCAGAGGAGAGAAGAAGAGTAGGGCACAAGGCCCTTTCTCGTGATGAAGTTCAATACCACGCACGACTGACGTACATATACAACTACTTGTACATGTACATATGAATTGAGTTGCAAAGTTTAACCCGCAAATCTATGACACGACGTCGGACGGAGCCTGGCCTCGGGATTGTGCGTCTGGTGCATCGGAGGCGTCTCTGGTGGAGCGTCTCATGCTGCGTAGAAATTGATCGATGCTGATTGGTGGCAAGGCGTTTAGGTGGCTCCCGCAGCAGAGGCCCATAGCCGAGTCCTGCCGAAGCGCACCTCCGTCATCGAACTTCCCCGTTTGCTGCCTTTGCCTTTGCCTTTCTTTTACTTTTAGTGGCTCGTGGCTCGTGACTCCAGCTTCCCCAAACTCCATTCCCTCCCCTTTCCTTGCCCTTTTCTCTCCCCTCCGTTGAATCCTCGTCCATCACCTGCCGACCATTGATTTACCCGGGCAACGACCCTCTCTCTCTCCACCAAATCCTCCTCCCGTCCTTTGCATCAACACATACTCGACGCATTCAATTCGACGGCAAGCTTTTCTCTTTCGAAGGACTGCCCCCCCTCGACGTACGCAAGATGGCTTCCGCAATGGCCATGAGGAGACTGGCAGCGGGCCCTTCCTCGGTGCGTACTTTTCTCCATCCGTAGCTCTGGAGCTTTTCGCCGCCCAACACTCCAATTCGATTCCCAACGCTTCCTTTTGCGCGACTCGAAACATCATTTGAACGATCTGGGCTGACGTGACTGCGGAACAGATTTCGAGACTGGCAAGGACGCAGACCAGGGGATTTTCCGCGACGCGGTCTGTGGGTGAGTTGCCTCCCCGTTCCGACGAACTGAACTGGCAGACGCCTTCGGAAGTACATCCCCGTGTGCTGACATCTGGACTCTCGCAGCTCGCATCATCGCGCCGACTGGGTCTGTCAGGGCCAAAGAGGCATCTCCTTTCGTCAGCAACAAGTATCCCGTCATTGTACGTTTGCACCGACACACCATACCCTACTCGCAACGTCGTCCTGGGGGATGCATGCCAAGAGATATCCGACGACAATTTGAGGGCTAATGATTCAATGCGAACAGGACCACGAGTATGATGCTCTCGTAGTCGGTGCCGGTGGTGCCGGACTCCGTGCTGCCTTCGGTCTCGCCGAGGCTGGTTTCAACACTGCCTGTATCTCTAAGCTTTTCCCGACTCGTTCACACACCGTTGCCGCTCAGGGTGGTATCAACGCCGCTCTAGGAAACATGCACGAGGATGACTGGAGATGGCACATGTACGATACCGTCAAGGGTTCCGACTGGCTTGGTGACCAGGACGCCATCCACTACATGACCCGCGAGGCTCCCGCTTCCATTGTCGAGCTTGAAAACTACGGCTGCCCCTTCTCACGTACTGAGGATGGCAAGATGTGAGTTTCGCAACGACACGTTCGACGCACCCCTTTGACGCTGTTTCCATTACTGACAAGAAGCTCAGCTACCAGCGTGCCTTCGGTGGCCAGTCCCAGAAGTACGGCAAGGGTGGTCAGGCCTACCGTTGCTGCGCTGCCGCCGATCGTACCGGCCACGCTCTTCTCCACACCCTCTATGGCCAGTCTCTCCGCCACAACACCAACTACTTTATCGAATACTTCGCCCTCGACCTGATCATGCAGGATGGCGAGTGCCGCGGTGTTCTTGCCTACAACCAGGAGGACGGCACTCTTCACCGTTTCCTTGCCAACCACACCGTTCTCGCCACCGGTGGTTACGGCCGTGCCTACTTCAGCTGTACTTCAGCTCACACTTGCACTGGTGACGGTATGGCCATGGTCGCTCGTGCCGGTCTGCCCAACCAGGATCTTGAATTCGTCCAGTTCCATCCCACCGGCATTTACGGTGCTGGCTGTCTCATCACCGAGGGTGCCCGTGGTGAGGGTGGCTACCTTCTCAACTCCGAGGGTGAGCGTTTCATGGAGCGCTACGCCCCCACCGCCAAGGATCTTGCCTCCCGTGACGTCGTTTCCCGATCCATGACCATGGAGATCCGTGACGGCCGTGGTGTTGGTGCTGAGAAGGACCACATCTTCCTGCAGCTGAGCCACCTTCCCGCCGAGGTCCTCGCTGAGCGTCTTCCCGGTATCTCGGAGACTGCCGGTATTTTCGCCGGTGTCGATGTTACCAAGCAGCCTATCCCGGTTCTCCCTACCGTCCACTACAACATGGGCGGTATCCCTACTCGCTACACTGGTGAGGTCCTCACCGTCGATGAGAACGGCGACGACAAGGTTGTCCCTGGCCTCTTCGCTTGCGGTGAGGCTGCTTGTGTGTCCGTCCACGGTGCCAACCGCCTCGGTGCCAACTCCCTCCTCGATCTTGTCGTCTTCGGTCGTGCCGTTTCCCACACCATCCGCGACAACTTCAACCCCGGTGACAAGCTGAAGCCCCTTGCCGCCGATGCTGGTGCTGAGCATATTGAGGTCCTCGACAAGGTCCGCACATCTGATGGGCCCAAGAGCACCGCCGAGGTCCGTCTTGCCATGCAGAAGGCTATGCAGACGGAGGTCAGCGTCTTCCGTACCCAGGAAAGCTTGGACGAGGGTGTTCGCAAGATGACCGAGATCGATGCTATGTTCCCTCAGGTGGGCATCAAGGACCGCAGCATGATCTGGAACTCAGACCTCGTTGAGACCCTCGAGCTCAGGAACCTGCTCACTTGCGCGTAAGTTATAAATCTTTGTTCACATGTGTAAAGACCCATCCGTTTTACTAACATCAATACCTAGTACTCAAACCGCCGTTTCCGCTGCTAACCGCAAGGAGTCTCGTGGTGCTCACGCCCGTGAGGACTACCCCGATCGTGATGACGAGAACTGGATGAAGCACACTCTGAGCTTCCAGAAGAAGCCTCACGGCAGCGTCGACCTTTCTTACCGCAAGGTCATCGGCACTACCCTTGACGAGAACGAGTGCAAGGCTGTTCCTCCGTTCAAGCGTGTATACTAAAACCCCCATTGTCCCTTTACGATGAAGAATCGAAGAACGGGGTCAGTATGTGGAACACCCCCTGTGTTACTGCATAGACGGAAGAGATGTTGAAGCGAGGTGAGAAAAAGGGTTGGCAGGATTACTGCCTAGGCGCATGTCTCATTTGTCTGCATGGTATATATCCGGGTACGCGAAAGGAGTGTGGGGAAGCTGTGACAATGTGGTGCGAAGGGAGGCGGTGGCCGTAACAGCCCTTCAAGGATAGAAAGATGAGAGCTGACTGTGAGGTCAGATGTAAGAAACTGAAACTTTTTACCGAAACTTTGGGACTCTTTGTTGCAATGAATGGTGAAGACAGCCTGTGATCTTGATCCTAACGGCTACGTACGGTATCTCCTCCAAAAGCCATCGAATCATGATCCCCAAAAAAAAGGAGGAGAGAAGAATGCAGTACATGGCACACATTCGATTATACATTGTAGAGATTGAAACAGGTTCGGACACCCAAGGAAAGCCAGTAAGTAGCCTATTTCTCCCCCTCTGAAACGCCGTGAAGATGCCATAAAGATAAAGACAAACAAATCATACCACGACAACTTCTGAAAGGGGATGGGGAAGGGAGAGGGAGAGGAAGAGGCGACGTTTGTGATGAGAGAAACTGTTTAAATCACCCGCTTTCATTACATTATATGTACACACTCACACACACACACATCCAAAAACCTAGGGGCTTGCCTTGTTGGTTCCATCAGGCAAACGTCATTGTCACCTCCTTCTCCTTGCCAAAGTCCTCATCATCAGGGTCCGCCCAGGGATCATGAAGCGCGATATTCGGCAGGGTCTGTGCGGACTTGATCTCTGGTCTGCCGGCAGCAAAGGGGTCGTTGTTGTTGTTGTTGTTCTTAGGTGGGAGAGCGGGCAGCCTGGATGCGTCGTCATCGAATGAGGTGTCGAACGTCATGTGCACTGGTTCGTCGGTGTGGGATTCAGCGCGGGACGGCGGTGCGGGTGATCCGAGGTACGGTGATGCAGCTCGCGAGCCTCGATCTGCCGAGACGTGCGAGCTGTACGATGGGCGTGGCGGGAGGATGTCTGCGCTCTGTGTGCCTCTCAAGTTGAGCGGACGCTGCAGGCTGGACTGGGGTGACGCAGGGTGTGGGGAGACCTCGATCCTCATGGGTGGGAGAGTCGACTTGATCTCCCTGATCTGCAGCTCTTCATCCACAGTGTTGTAGCCCATCTGTTCCTTGGCCAGCTCTGCCCTGATCGCATCCACATCGAAGAGCACGCCGTGATTGTCACTGGCAGCAGGCCGGGGGCTTTCACCTGGCTTCTCCCCGTCCTTGTCCTTGTCCTTGTCTTCATACACCTCCCACTCCGCCTTGCCCGTCTTCTTGCTTCGGCTCCAGAGGCTGAATCGGCTGCTTTTCTTTTGCGCAGCCTTGCCTTCTCGCTCCAACTCCTTACGAGCCTCCTCGATTTCGTTGATGAGCTCGCGCTGACGCTCGCCATGGTTCTCCGGATCAGGCTCCTCAATTTCCGTGAACTCCTCGCTCTCGACTGGCCAGCCGCATTTGAGGAGCAGGGAAGGCATGGCTTTACGGTACTCCATGTGACCTTTGACTAGTTCAGTGACGTCAATATTCTCGACGAAATCAACCTCCGTGATGGGGGCAAGGCCTGCGACTCGACGGATACCGCCGTTGGTGAGTCGGAAGAGGTATCCCAAGATCCAATCGTTCTTATGCCAGCCGTTGACAAATCGACCGCTGACCACGCCACGCGCTTTAAGATATTCCTCCTTCTTCACCACGATTGGCGACCCGAACATGTACACATTCTGGACAAGTCCGTACGCGCCCTTCTTCGCAAGCTCCTGCAAGCAAGAGAAGATAACTCGGGCACCGATGGAGTAACCTACGAGGGTGATAGGCCGGGTGCCGAGATTGCGCTCGATAATCGAATCTGCCAGGATCTGACCAGCTGACCATGCACGGTCAAGTGACACGGCCCATGGGTTGTCAATGAGATAAGATAGCTTCGACAAGACCACGGGGAGCTGGAGGGCGGCCATCAAACCAACCAGGATCGTGTTTCCGAGTACTTGTTGCAAGCCAGAAGTGAGAGCCTGTGATGTATGTTAGTTACTCATCTTATCCACAGTGTCATCGAAGGACTAACCTCAGTTGCGAGAATGTTGATAGTGTCACCCATACTTCTCAGCATCTCAGGCTCCCACAGAACGGAGTACATATCGCCGGCAATCGGATCAACGGTACTGAAAGGTAGACGGACGTCATCCATCTTACCTGTTAGCCATCCCGAGACTGTAACAATGAGGTTGAGACGCTTGTTGTTATGGAGCGGCTGGTATTGGAACGTTTTGACAGCACCTGTGCGGCGGTTGGCTGCCCTCACGCCGACAATGCCTCCTGACGTGGCTGCGGTGGTTGTGATGATAGCAGCACCACCTACGCCACCCAGGAAGGCACCTGTACCACCAATACCAATGGTCGAAAACCCAGCAGCGAGGCCGGCGCCAATGGCTGGTGCCAGTACACCAGCAGATAGACCGATGACAAGACCGCCACCCACGGTAGCCAAGCCCATCATCATGTACCTCCTCTTCAGTGCCTTCTTCCGCCTGGCCTCCATGTGCTCGTCCTCATTCCAGTTCTCCTTCTCGGCTGCTTGCTGCATCTCCAAGGCGTCGGTGACCCTCTTCTCGAAACGGCAGATGTCCAGTGTTGAAACATCAAGGCTTTCGCCAACCCTTTCCAGCAGAGTTCGTGAGCGGGCATCATAAATGGAGTCGGCAATGAGTATAAGAAACAAGTCACAAAGGACAGTCCATCGAAGGTCAATCTCAATCTCTGAGGTCTTCGGCATTTGCGATGGAGTCTTAACCTCAGGGAGGTCTTCTCCGCTGACGGCATGATAAGGTGGTGGAGGCTGTGCTGGTACTTCGTCATCATCTGGATATGGTGGTGTCGCGTCGTTCGACCTTGGAGTTTGTTCCCCTTCTTCAGATACCTTGTATTTCTCTTCGGACTTTTCGTCTTTTGGTGCTGAGTCCTCATCCTGGTCATCTAAATCATCATACGCTCCATTGGCTCTGCTCTCAGCCATGGGGTTTTGCACTCGAGCGTTGGTGAGTAGGGCAGGCGTCAAGTCCTTGGGTACCACGCCATGCTCCGCAAGCTGCTCAATCATGATTTGTTCCGCTTCGCTGATGTCCATATGGCTGTACAGTCGGATCATCATCTTCTGACCCCACATCTTCGTTGCCTCGGCGGCCATTGAGGTATCCTTCTTAGTCTTCTTGGTGGTCTGCATTTGCTCGCGCTCCTTGATCATGTTTGCAATCTCTAAGCGGACAACGCCAACGTATGCTACCCTTTGACCCTCGGTGAGGAGGTCTTTGGTGGCCTGCATCTGGGACATCGCGGTTCGCGCTTCCTCATCGTCGCCTTCTGTCATGCTCGTTCCGAGGCCGCCTCCTTTGAAAAGATACTTGGTGTGGTCATCCATGCTGGTTGCAGATTGGGCATCTTCATCCATTTGGACACGGGTATATCCCTTACCTGCACCACCAAGACCGCTATATTCTACTTTCTCTTCGTCTCCATCATCATGTTCTCGCGCAATGAGCTTGTCATCGTCGTTGTACATGTCATACCGGGCATACGATGGCATTTCTTGCCAACCGTCGTCCTCACCCTCCTTGTCTTCATCCTGTGTCGCATGGCGTGGAAGGGTTTGATGTGAGAATTCACCAACGTGAGTGTCGCCCCCTGAGATCTCTTTCAAGACATCCCTCCGCTGGCTGGCAGTACTATGTCGTGTGGGCTCGGCATCTGGCTCGTGGGTCTGGTCGGCCTTGCTGGAAGTGACCGCATCGCTGGGATCAGGTGTTGCGTTTTTGGGAGCGTCGTCATGCTCAGGAGACGATGAAAGATTCGTTGCAATCTGCGTGCGTGCCACTGCCTCAGGCTGATCCGGCGCATCGGTCTGAACGTCGACACTCGAGCTCGAGTCGTCCTTCGCAAGACTCTTTGCGCCAGCGAGAGCAGTCTCTCCGCAGTTGAGACTAGGCTTCGTTGGCAGTGTCGCAGTTTCGAGTTCTGTTTTCGACCGCGCATCTTCGAAGGTTTCCCCATCGCTTTCGCTTTCGGCCACGCCGTTCTCCCTCGCAGCTGGTAGATCTACCTTCTCCAGAGCTGCTGGTTTGCTCGGTGCCTGAACCTCCTCTGTTTGGGAAGCCGGACTGCCCGGTTCGCCATCCTCGTCGTTCTTAATCGTAGGAGGCGAGCGTTTTCGGATCGGGAGGCCAAACTCGTCTCGTTCCTCGGTGACCACAGGTGAGGTCGGGGGTCGGACGCCGTTGTTCGGCGACACTGCAGATTTGTCGGCCATGGGTTGGGTGCCGCTCGCAAGGTCACCCTTTGGAAAGAGATGTTTGCTAAGGGTCAGAGCCACATCCCACAGCCCAAGTCACTCGTCACCGCCGTGGGTTGGGACCTGGTGAGAGCAGCGCGAGCGTGAGGTGTGTTGAGAGGTGGTGTGTATGAAACACAGTAAGTCGTGCTGGATGAAACTGCGGGGGATTTCAAAACATAGATAGATAACTCAGGCAGACAGACAAACACAGACAACCACAGATCCATACATCACTTTCTGATGCAGAAAGAGATGCACATGCGAGTGTCAGAATGCCAAGGGGCTGCCGTGGGGGACTCACTCGCACTAATTACTACTGGTATAATGTACTAACAGGGAGGGATTGCAGCCCTGCAGCACGCTACACCGCACCCTTTGAGGCCGCTAGCGTATATGTACGTATGATGGATGCGTAGTGGTGTGATGGCGTCTGTGTTACGCCACACTGGAGTCCGTCCTGTTGAAACTATACGATATACATGCGTCGTTCATGCAACATAGTGATGATGCGAGTAACAATGGAATCACGACGTTGTCTGGCATCGGCAGAGCAGCCTCAAATGGCATCCTGTGTGTTGTCTTGGGCGTGGCTCTTTCCTGACCGCCTGCGCCCTCGTCGATTACCTACATAGTACGTTCCCTTGCTGTGATACCGGTTATCTAAGCCACGGTCACTGCACTTGCATTCCAATGGTCACGACGATCGGGGTTTCTATCGAGTGCTCCATTCCCTCCGAAACTCTAGACGCAATGCGTCCATGAACGCCCACTCTGGATGAACAGGGTATTAACGGACTGCCTTAACACCGTTCCACAGGTCTACTTGTGCATACATATGTACATCATAAAGATTCCTCCACTGTAGGTGCTGCGTCGCTGCTGGCGGGCTTTGCAGCATCAGACGTGTTTTCGCCTTCGCTCGTTGTTTTTCCTTTCCTCCGTCTTCTCTTCTTCTTCGTCGGATTATCTCCCTCCTGTTCTGCTGGTTGCTCTGGCTGGGGTTGGGCTTTGAGTTTTGAGTCTTGTTGTTGCTGTTGGGGTTTCTTCTTTGGCTTCTTGACCGCCAGTGGGTTAGGCCCTTTCGGTCCCGGCGCGCGCTTCTTCTTCTTCTTCGGCTTTTCGCCGTCACCGGCATCTTCCTTCTCTGCCTCATCGTCTTCCTCGCGTGACCGCTTGCCTAGTGCTGATGTTGATTTGAGCTCCGCCCTGAACTTGCTCCTCTCCTCCCTTGCGCGCATCAAGGCACTTTCGTCCGCCATTGGCTCGAGGATCATGACGCTGCGCTTGATGTAGATGAGTGGCACAGCTTTCACACCGCGTAGCATGCGTCGCACCTCTTGCGACTGGCTGGCCACGACGTAGCGGTGCTTGTTGTTGCCCGAGTCCTTGGGGTCGACAACAGAGCGCAGGCATTCCTTCGTGCTCAGTGGCTCTGGGTACTCGTCTGGGTGATGACCGCATCGTCTACGTTCGAAAGTCTTTGCGCAGTCGATTGCTTCCGACACTCCAGGCTCGGACTTCTGGGCATACAGTTTTCGGATCTCGCATTGGGTGATTACTGACGACGATGGTAAGTTGGCAAATCGGAGACACCAGCCTCTATGCAAGAAGGGAGACTTACGAGTCTTCACTTTGCCATGAACAGTTCTTTCCAGACTCGCGGCAAGATCCATCTTGAAGCGACACGAATCTCTGACCATCTCAGCATCCACTAAAACCTGGTAAGGCTCACGGAATCCGAAGGTCATGGAGTACTGCTCCATGAGCTTGCGGTACTGTTTGGACCGCTTGCCCCTCATATTGTGCGTCGGATTATAGGCTGTCAAAATAAACCGTGTATATTTGATGCCCAGGAGGCCACGGTCAGGTGATCTGTTGCGTTGTCGCGAGCTTGTCGAGATTTTCTCGTTTGATTTGAGGATTGCAGATGATTCTGCGAGAGCTGCAGGCTACACGGGCGAAATAAATTTCTTATCGCGCGACCAGGCTGGACTGGACGTCGCCGATAAGCCTCAGCCCCCGCTACCGAGGACCAGGCTACGAGAGCAACCTCAGAGACGTCATGAGAGTTCGAGGCAAGCAACAGAGAGACCATGACAAAACTAAAAATAAGAAAAGAAAGGAAAAATTATGGCATTGGTCTATGAGCCTACATTAATTAAGGCATTGCAGTCGCTATATGTTCACATGATTATCAACCCAAAGTCATTTACACGTCAGACCTCCTCGGCCTTGACGCAGAGTGCTGCAACCACACTGATATCATCCAGCTTGCCTGTACGGGGAGGGAGAAACGTTAGCTCATTCGGCGGAAAGATGATTTAACAGTCGGTTTTTCTCTTACCGCCTGCACTGGCCAATCCCTCTTCAATGGCATGTTCCATGAAAGGGCTCTCGGCAAATGGGTCCATCGCGATCTTCTTAGCTGCAGCAACGAGATCTTGCGCGGCAGCCTTCATGCCACCATGTCGCCCTCCAGTCCTGTCCCCGTCGACTTTTGGAGTGTTGCCAGCCTCCCATGCCTCTATGCTCTTGGCGATGACGTCCACAATCTCGTGTTCCCAAAGGTTGTCGATAACGCCATCAGTCATTGCCAACACCACGTCCCCTACTTCGATGTCGACGGCATCAGTCACGGAATTGCTCTCTGGTGTATCGGGGCTGTTGGTGCCGAGTTGCCGAGGACAATCAAACCAATGCCATTGCTCTTTCGTCTTATACAACACCTCGCGAGTCTTGGGCCGCAGCACCAGTACCTGACAGTCACCAAGATTGGTGATGTACAGCACCGGCGTGGGCTGGCTTTCCGTTGAGGAGTCTTTGGGCATTCGGTAGTAGAGCTGTGCTCCGCATGCCGTCGTAGTTCCTTGCCAGTTGTGTTTTGTCGTAATCTCGAGCGTACGCTCGTATGCAGATTGTAGATATTTGGTCGGTTCCGGCTCATGAGGCTGCTGGTCGTCCGCCCCTGTGGCTGCCTTTTCGGCTGCCACTGCCCAATAGTGCAGTATCAATCGAGACCAGAGCCTACTCCAGAGTTAGCACATTTTGCGTCCGTGTTCATCGGATAGAGAGCTTCGACTCGAGACCTACCCAGCGTGGCCTCGGGGTCGTGTTGCCCACGCCCCTACTCCATCGTTCGCGCATATTAAGAAGTCACTCTCGTACACCGCATCATCACCGTTCGTCCGTCCCTTTACGAGCTCCCCATCGACAACAGCTCCACGATCTCGGCTCTTATCGAATGTACTCAGAGGGTCGGAGAAGGACCCTGAAGGAGGCGAGAGGAACGGGGGAGGGAACGGCCGCGGCTGGCGCTTTGCGAAGAGCGCGACTCCGGTTTGAAACCGAAATGGCAGTGAGGACAGGAAGCGGCGAGATATTGTGTTGTATCCTGGCTGCCAATCTCGGAAGTGCACGAGTCGGCCCCGCCGCAGCGGGCGAGCTGATGGCCGTGACCGCGAGACGGCGTAGGGTGGAAGAGAGCCGGTCGCGGATAGAATGGGTGATGGGCTCGATAACAGGCGCATTCCAGCAGTGAGCACCGAAAGGCTGCCCTATGCGCTGATGGCCGCGATGCGACTTGCGCGGCGCAGCTCGCTGGAAGGTCGATGGGAAGTGGCAGATGGTTTGATTGAAGGATGATGCGTGAGGGTGGACTGTGAATGACGATGCGCCGTACCAGTTGGCTCTGTAGGTTAACACGTGATAACGGCCAGCGCATATCCGTCAATAGAAATAAAAATAAAGCAGCTTCATTTTTTAAATGTATCTGAATTCATGTTAAGTTCACTATATTATTTGGTGACCTGCGTCACAATTTGAGCCAGATAGATTTAACGTAAGCAAAGCGTGGTTTGACTGTAACTTACCACCACTGGGTATGTTTCCATCTAAAGAAGTCTCACCACTCGATTACGTTCATTGAAATGCAACGCCATCAGAGTTTTAACACCAGTACAGGCATCTTATCATACCCTGCATCTACATATACGCATAAGAAAAAAAGCCGACTACTAACTCGGCTCGGCTCCTTCAGTGACTGCCCTATGTTGCTGAGGCTAATCAGAGGTATCACTACCTACAGGGTAATCGAGTGGGATTGTGATAGCATCAGGCACAGACACCATCTGTTCTTCCATCAGGCACCACTAGGGAATTATTTGTAGATTTGCCGCTACGCAACCTTGCCATTAATAGCCCGCACACTCGGTCTTAGAAAATAATTAAGACCAGCTGTCTCTCGAGCCGGCATTCAGTTTCGATCTCTCGCCGCAGATCTCATCCCCAATCTCCATCCCAAGACATTCCCTCCACGCCAAATGATCGGTTATCTTCCCATGCTGAGATTCGCATTTCAGCCAGACATGACGTAAGAGGAGACTTGGACCAGCATATGTCTCCATCTTCAGGGTTTCATTTTTTTTTTTTGGCATGGATCTTGCTGTTGGCCAGGTCCAGGATGTCCAACACACCGATGTCCCTCTTGCCGTTCTGGTGCAAGCGTCTTCTCCAGCACAGCGAACTATTTGACCGCAAGCAGAGGCATCCAAGATTATCCAGGAGTTTTTGCATGAGCATACTCAGGCCAAAGCTATCATCGTACTGCGGCCCTTCTCAATCTCTGAACAGTGATGCAACGGGCGATTTCTATGGCATGTCTCGCCAGCCCATACTCCATCTCGGTGTCCCGAAACCTTAGAGGCTACTGAGATCGTGACTTGACCTTGAGTCAACAAGACGAGAGCCGGCCAGGGGCACATATGTAGCAATGACAGCCAATCGGTACATGGATAGCACATGGACATTCTACGGGACCACGCGCATGAGTTTCGAGAGATGATGTACCCAACTTACGGACAGCGTGAGACGGTCAGGTGTCTAGAGCTACAGAGAGATCCCAGCAAACAAGGACAAGTACGACGCTGGCTCGCTTCAAAAATGGCACACCCAAGCGCCGGCTACTTCTATTACGATATGCATCAGGAAGGCCCGTGGATAGGACCGAAGGTGGACGATCCAGAGCCATTTCCCAAATGAGGGCAAAGTCGTGCGAAATGGCTTGAAATGCACACAAACCGCCAAGACTTCTTACCGCCTCAGTACGACGCGCAGAGAAGAGTAAGGTTCCCCGATTCCATACTACATTGAGCGCCAAAGCCTTGGCTACATACCGACGGTTCCGGACACAGCCACGAAACACCCCGCAGGCATGCCTGCCTACCTACTTCCCCCAAAGCCGTCGAGTAGGGTCAATTGTGCTGGCAAGATCCGGTTGAAGGTCTATTAATGATGTGGGAAACACAATTTACAAACTGGATGGGGTATGTGTGGCCAAGCCGGCGCTTTGGATAGGCTAGCTCAGGGCCGGTGGTAGATGGCGCAACTATTGCTGATAGCTTCCAGAGACGGCTCGCACGGAATGACCCGTATTAGGTGAAAGAGCCAATGGTTCTGGCTGGTACAGGATCTTTATACGAGGCTTTTAAGGTGTACGGAAATTGGGGGCGCGCGCGTGGCTGGTCGTAGGTCGGCTTATCTCAGAGCTCTTACCCTACGAAAGAGCATGAAAAGTATTAAGTCAAGAAAAAGTAACTCAGAGAATTTCTTCAAGTGCATATACTTGTACAAGTACATATATATGATCATTCTTGAGTCACGAGCAAGCTTTTAAACCGTGCTGATTGACGGCCTCCTTGGCTGAATGCTGAATGGCATATCGGGTCTGCGAAACTCGGGTCGGCTCATCCTCTGCCGACTGATCTTATTCTGGAACGGACAGATAGTCACGCACTGTCAGGGGATACAAGGGTGCTGCTGCTGCCTACCTGCCAGTGTAGGCGCGGAAGAGTGTCGTCTTTTGTTTCACGATGTTCGAGGCGCAGCAAAGAGAATGAAGCAACTGTCTTGGTGTTTGGCCTACCTGAAATGCAATGCCGATCCCGTCAGCTGGGAAATCTTTTGATCGGACAGTGCCACGCGTCGTTGCGCGTGTTCCAGAGCTGAGACAAGATCCATTGTTGCCGGGCGCTTGATGAGGTAGCAGGTCAGAGGGCTACGATGTATGGTGAGGCGCTGAGGCGCTGAGACGGAACAGGCTTTTTGGCGCTTGAAAGCCAGTCTTTTTGGTAAGGGCTGTTCTTGTCCAGCAAGGTACAAATACTTTGCAGATGGTTGGATACCAAGCCTTCACTCTCCTGTCCGGTGTGGGCTGGAACTGCAGCTTGGCGATAGTGAAATCCTGCTCAAAAGACGACGGCTGGGGGTTCCGGCTGTTGCCCCAAAGCAGTCCAAGTTAACCTCTTTGGGCGGAGTAGTCTGGTACGGGTAGTACCGTCCCATCCAATCTAAGGTCAAAGCATCGCTGCCATAATAATGTAGCTAGAGAGACATCTTGACAGCCAACCGTCGAGCATTGCCAGAGTATCACTTGCTGGACGCAGGGAGGGAATGGAAGATGTCAAGCTGCAGGGGGACTGGGTCAGGCGCTGAAAGTTGGATCTTGGGTTTCTGGGCAATGATGACAGTAGTTGGGAGTGTGGTGTGTGTGTGTATGTGTGTGTGGCAGGAAGCTTGAGCGGTGGCTGGTTGGTCTTGAGCGGCTGGTTGGATGGGTTTTACAGTTTGGCATGCAGCAACTACAAGTACAATCACACCAACCACGGAGTACTCATGGGACTCAAAGCCTACCTTGGTTTCGAAAATGTTTACGTCTTTGAGCTTTTGAGACGGCAACAGAATTCCAGGAAGAGCGAATGAACAAAAAAAAAAGAACAACAAGGAAAAATCTAAGACAAGGAAAAAGAACAAAAACAAACAGCTCACCTTCCTCAGCGTGGAGGAGACTGGTCGTCGCTTGCTCCATGAGGAATCTGGGCATCACGGCATCAGGGTGCTAGCATCCACTTGGTTTCCGCTTCTTTCGGCATGCAGTTCAGTCCAGCAGCAGACGACCGAATCAACATCGACCCCCCTGCCGGTCTGTTGCACCGTCATCATCATCGCCAAGAAAGGCCCAGTGATCCGGCGGTTCCTTGACGGCCCAAACCTGAATCACCACCAACCACCACAAACGGAGCGAAGCACGGGTCTCAGTAGTGAATAGATACTTGTACATGTGCATACACTTACGTGTATGTAACCTGGATGTATATGTACGAGTACGCGCACGGCCTGGCTGAGCAAAGCCAAAGCCAAAGCAAAGCAAGCAGAAAGATGTACCAAGCCTTTCGTCGTCACCATCGCTGCACTGTTGACGCGGTTCCACCTTGCTTTACGCAGCACGGCGCTTGACTTGAGCTTTTTAGCCTTTGTCCCATGCTCCGAATTCTGGATCTAGCCGTGTCACAGTTGCAGTGCTATGCGATGCTATGCCGTGATGCTATGCCATGCTATTAGTAGTACTCATACACTGTGCTGTGCTGTGCTGTCTGATCTGCCTGTGTCAAGCCCAGTTCAGTCAGTCGGTCGGTCTGCGGAGGGAGTAATACTGACCAGACCAAAGCCAGACCATACCTGACCTCACCACATCATCTTCCTCACCCTTATTAACGCTTCCGCCGCTTCCACCCTGGGCACACGTATTCGTACCTTTGGCACAGCCCTACTTTCTTCCTCTTTTTTTTTTCTTTCCCTCCTCGTTTATTTCGTTTCTCCGTTACATTACCTCTTGATCGCTCGCCTTTTTTCCCCAACCCAGTACGTCAGACCAGCAACATAAGAAGCTCCGAGCGTCGCACATTCTGCCGAGAGACTGTAATTCTACCCAGCATACCAACCAGCAGCCACAAAACCTCAACCTTCAGGCAACGATCTACAGACAGCAGCGCCAGCACCCAGCGATATCGAACCGACAGGCTGACAACCTGTGCCGCACTCTAGCATCTTCCTCCCACAGCAGCAACAGTAGTAACGACAACAGCAACAGCAGGACTACGACCACAACCAGGACCAGCAGAGGCAGGCTCTGCTCTGCTCTGCTCTGCTCTGCGCGAACTGCATTGCCCAGCATGGTTCGCAATCGAGGTGTGTTATGGTCCTCTTCACCCTTTCTCTCAGCCTCTTTTTTTTTTTTTTGTGTTTTTTAACCTTTTCCCTGCCCTGCCCCCCCGTCACCATGTCCCAAGTTTATCTCGCCTACATTTCTGGGCTGCATTCCAGCGTGGTGTTCTGTACCACTATCCTGCCTCTCTCGCGTCATCGCCAGCTCCAGTTACCCGCCTCCCCTGTTCCCGGCGGTCTTTACCTCACTAGCCCCTGCGTGCTAAAAGGTCATCCTGCAATGCAAACGAAACCAGGCCACAGGCGGCTGCGACAACTGACACGGGCGTGGTCACTCGCTACACTCACTACAACGCGGGATTCTTCTCTTCATCTTTCGTCTGGGCGCCAATGACCGCCACGGGCAGCTGACCCCGGCCATCGTGGCCCTCTAGCGTATTGGTCTAACTGAATGATGATCTCGTTCAACGACAGACCATCATCACCACCAACCACGTCCACCACCACGACAGCATTAGGTTGCTGCACGCCCCCCCTCTCTTCACCCAGCACCGCCCACTGTCCCCCCCGCTCTCCAAGTCCATGCCTCTCCTCTGCCTCTGCTGCCCATCAACCATATTTGGCTACCGCTGACACTGGCCGTTTTTTCTTTCTCAATAACTACAGTCCTCTCGTTCATGTCCCAGTTCTCTGCGACTGGCTCAAAGAACCCGACGCCCTCTTCTTCTCCTCCAAGCGACTCGCCGCCTCTGAAAGCTGACTCCAGCGGGAGTCCGTTTCCCTCCAACAATCATCTTCAGAACGGTCCCATCACACCGCCTCTTGCGCACGATTATGCCTTGAACTCCGAAAACTCTCCTCACAACCACTACCGCTCAGTCTCGGCTTCCGGCAGCCCTACTCGCCGACAACAACGCACATCATCCCGTCCACTGTCCATGGTCCAGACCTACCAACCGCCCGTCATGGACATCGAAGACACTATTCCCGAGCTGCAGCCTATCTTTTCTCTCCTCAACAGCCACTCCAACAAACTCTACCAGGAAGGCTACTTCCTGAAGCTCGATGACCAAAACACACGTGAGTACCCCTAACCTTAAACCCCTCGTCCCTCAGTTTGCGCGTACTTGCCCGCACTTTGGCGCCAAGTCTGCTCAATCTACCTACATCATATTTGTCTTTTGTTGCTCGTGGTGTACCCAGATGCTGACCGTCCGTTTCTTTTCTTGGTAACAGAGGGTCGTCCAAACCCAGACCGTACATGGACTGAATGCTTTGCGCAGCTTGTCGGCACTGTTTTGTCATTATGGGATGCTGCAGAGCTCGATGCTGCTGGCGAGGATGGCGAGGTTCTGCCCAAGTTTATCAACTTGACAGACGCGTCAATCAAGATGGTGAGGATGGCCTCTGAATGTACGACTTCGACCAGAATCATGTTTTCTAACTTGCACTGTTTCTAGATCGAATCACTCCCTACTCGCTCTAACGAGGAGCAACCTTTGCAGAACATGTTGAGTATTTCTACGGCTGGACGGAACCGATACTTACTCCACTTCAACTCCCACCATTCTCTTGTGCAGTGGACGGCTGGCATCCGTCTCGCCATGTTTGAGAACAATACTTTGCAGGAGGCCTACACGGGTGCTCTGATTGCTGGTAAGGGCAAAACCGTGAACAACATCAACGTGATTATGGAGAGGTCTCGCTTCAAGACTGAAGAGTGGGTGAGGGTTCGCTTCGGGGCTGGAGTTCCATGGAGGCGGTGCTGGTGCGTCATCTCCCCCCCGGACGAGAAAGAGTACGCCAAGCTCCAAAAAGAGCTCAAAAAGCGATCTCCGTACGACCGTTCGCCCACTCCGCTTCTCAAAGGAGATATCAAATTCTATGACACTCGCAAGGATGGGAAGAAGCAGAAGAAGGCACAACCTATTGCTTCTATCACTGATGCCCACGCTGCGTACGCCATCTACCCCCAGGCCAAGTCTCTAATTGACGCGTCCACTCTGCTCAAGATTGAGGGACATGTTACCATTCACTCCGATCCACCCTCTGCGACGGAAGGGTTCGTCTTCGTCATGCCTGAGGTCCGCCCTGCCGTGAGCGGGTTTGAGATGCTTCTCCGATTTCTTTTTCCCACCTGGGACACATTCGGCCTCTACGGACGACCTGGTAGGCTCATTGCCAGTACGCTCGACTCGAGATCGCTCATGTACGCGATGCCTAAACACAAGAGATATGGTTATCTGGAGATTCTTGACGTAACTGCCTTGGTTACCGAAAATGGTAGCTCCGGCTGGAACGAAAAGGAGTGGCGGAAACGTCTGAAGGAGGCCACAGGAGCTCGGATGAATGCCATTGAAGACGGCACCAGGTCGCACTCTCGTAGCGACAGTCGCAGGAGCGCACGCCTGAGCTACGGTGCCGGCAATGGAGCCCCCGCTCCGAGGTCCAAGGTTGGATTTGCGGAAGAGCGTGGTTCAGTGCGGTCTTCGCGGTCCTTCTCCCTCGGTGGACCACAGCGAGCTGATTCAGGACCGGATGTCAGGCCTCCAGCATCTATGCCTGGTGCTCAACCTGGACACATGCGGAATGCCTCGGATCCCAGCATTATGGCTTCCGCACCACCACCCCGGAACGACTACAGTGGAAACTCCAGCCCTTACTCAAGCTCTCCGCAGAGGAGCCAACAAATGCCTCTCCGGGGCATCCTTCAAGAACGCATGGCAAGTGCCGATACGATGAGTAGCTCGGAAGACGAGCGCGGTCCCACGCCCCCCAACCATGACTTCAACGGCATGGGCCGGATGCAGACTCCGGAGCCAGTGCAGCGTCCTCCTGCTTTCAATCACACCAACTCAGCTGCTGACCAGCAGAAGAACAAGGCTTATCATTCGCCAGCGCTGCGACGGGCTAACAGCCGACTGTCAAGCACCACTCTTGCCCAGCTTGCCAAAGCTGGTGGCGTCGACCTGCCGAGGGACGCCAATCAGGGAGAGAACCCCTACGGAAGACACTCGGAGGATACGAGGACAGGGCCATCGGTACAGCCACAACTCGCCGCTCCTGGGGGGATGTCTGCTAACGACAATCGCTCGCGTGAAGCTATGAGCCCTCCAGGTCAAGGTCGTTCCGGACCGGCTTATCCCGCGCCATTAAACATACCCAACCAGCAATCGCGCGGACCTTCACCCAGCAATGCTCCTCCTAGCCCCTATGGACGTGGGCCAAACTCGCCCGCTTTTCCACCACAAGAAGGAAGGCGATCGCCTTACCCTCCAGGTCAAGGGCCTCCGTCTCAAGGCCGCTCGCCTCAAGGGTACCGACCGGGGCCGAACTCGAGACCGGGAACAAGCGCTTCCGAACGCGCCGTGCCCATGGGTGCACCACCTCATCGCAAGCCGCTGCCTGACCGGACGGCCGGTCCAGGAGCGTATGCGAATCAAGGACCCGTTGACACGAACGATATATTAGATTCGTATGGAGACGAACCCGGCCCAGCACGACAGCATCCTTACCGTGGTCCATCCGGCGAGCGACCGGGTCCTGGACCCTACGGGGGCGAAGGTCCTGGTGGTGAACGCCCCAGACCTGGTGTGCTCAAGACCGTCGGAGGCGGTGAGCCGCCGCTGCAAGCAAGGCCGGAGGTGGATATCCCAAACTTCGGACCAACAGTGAATTACGGTGCGGCATTGCGCAAGCCAGCGCCCGGTGGTCCTCCAATGCCTCCTCATGCCCAGCAACAGCGACCTTACTCACCGAGTGGCCAGCGCCACAACGAAGGCTCTGCACGACCTCGAGGCCCTCCCGAGCCTGAGGAACAGCGGAGCCGTCCTTGGCAGCCGGCAGGAATGGCGACTGGCGGACCACAGCAGGGTCTTTCTCCGGAGCAATACGTGCAGCAGCGGGCAGCAGCAGCAGCACCCCAGTATGTCCATGCTCGGAGCCCATCAAGCGATGCTCTTGCGGAAGCGCAGGGTGGATATGGACAGCACAACAGGCGCCGTAGCTCCTTCGGTATGCTTGACGATGGACGGCACCTGGCGCGCGACATGGTCAACCGTCCTAGCAGCTCTCAGGGTGAGACGAGTACGCACATCTCAGCACGGGACCAGGAGTACATGGCGAGAATGACGGGCCAGCCACTGCTCAGCGTTGCTGGAGGACAACGCCAGAATGCTCCGGGAGGCTCTGGTCTCTTAAGCCACATCGATGCCCGCGAACGCGAAAGGCAGCAGATGAGACAGGGTGCAAACCAACAGGCCGCTCAGCAGGCGATGGCTCAACGACAGCAGCAGCAAGCGGCAATGCATCAGCAGATGATGATGCAACAGGAGCGTGGGCTCTCTCCCGCACCACTCTCCCCAGGCCTCGGTGGCTACGGTAACCCGGGCAGTTTCTCACGACCCATGGGCCCGCCATCACCTCACCAGCCCGACCAGCGCTTCATACCGCCACAGGGACAGTATGCCCAGCAACAGCAGCCGCCACCTGGGCCGCACCCCTATTACCAGGGACAAGCCTTCTAGAGTCATCTGAATCTGCAAATTCTTTGTATGAAGTGCACTTGACTTGGCCTCATCCCGGAGACGACCACACCTGAATCTATATTACCGGCTATGGGGAGGAAAACTGCATCTCGCTGGCGTTCTGGGTCAACTTCTCAGTCCATTTGAAGGACAATTTTCTTTGCACATATTCTTACTCAATGAGAGCCTTCTTTATTTCCCACCTTTGTTCTTTTTTTGTGGCCGGCGTGGTAAATCAACTCGGATGGTCACGTTCATCTTTGCATATTCTCTAGATTTGTGGTGTGAAGACACCCGGTGCCTGGCTTTGCATAACAGGAACAGCAGAGACCTGACTGTCTGGGAACTGGGATTAGATAAATATGTTTCTTCAATGATCACTCGACTTGTTCTAAGAACCTGTTCTGATTCTTCCCTAGCCAAAGAAAGGTCTGAGTTAATACTACTCACCTCCTCCTGCGAAGTGCCCAATTAGGAAAAAAAACAGGGATGTCAAAAAGACGGCCCGTGTTTACGGCTTGATTCGTTTGGGTTTGGGGCGCCTCCACACACTGACTGCGTCACTCATACGAGACTGAGTCTCGTCGCTCGCTTTCCCCCGGGATGCCGGGATCCGTCAAGAGTAACCCAACTCTTCTCCTCCAAACTCAGCAAGTTTAGTTAGTTACAGCATGGCTCGGAATAGGAAATTCGCCTCTGCCTGTCGACCGGCCCCTTTCGAGGATGACCGGGATATTCAGCTGGTGCCCAGCACAGTCACCGGCCCGTTACCATTCCTCAACCCGACGAGAGCACGGTACAAGGTCGTGGGAGGGCATGCCGGAGAGGCGGTTGGTGGGCTATCTCCAGCAGGGACAGAGGTCCAGTGGAGATCGAGAGATAACCGGAAAGGTGAGTTCGGCATGGATGTTTGGCAAGTCGAGGGTGGACGAGAAGAGCAGACGATTGCTACCTCAGATGAAAGAAGGGGGAAAAAAGAACCCGACAAAGTCTCAATTTTACTCATACGATCTGCAGGACGACATATCATCACAGTCAGCAAAGGCACGCAGCCTCATCTCCGGCCCACGTCTCATCCACTGGCCATTCTCAGAGGCATTCTGCGCATGTTCACCACCTTCCCGTACTGGGACATCTCGTATCTCGTGGCGGTCTCGTTTACCTTGGGCTGCATGATCTTCATCGGCTGCGGTCTCCTGGCGTGGATGCCGCTCGAGCACCCAGATCTGGCCGGCGAGAGCAGCAGGCTTCTCTCGGACTGGAGCGGCTGGACAGCGTTTGTCGGGGCGACTCTGTTCCAAACAGGGGCTTTCCTGATGGTTCTGGAGGCGTGGAACGAGGAGAGGACCGGGTGCTTCGGGTGGGCGCTGAGGAGAGCGGTGGATGGGAGGGAGAGGCTGGAGGTGACGCCCGATATCAACAAGTGCAGACATCATCATCATCGGAAAGGCGCCAGAAGCAGCAGCAGCAGCAGCAGCAGCAGGAGGAGGAGGGGGGGGGCGAGCGAGGACAGGGACGAGAAGCACGCCTGGCAATGGTATCCTTCGTGGACGGACCTGCGCACCCACTACCTCCACGAGATCGGGTTCCTCGCCTCGGTCATCCTGACCCTAGGCGCCACAGTCTTCTACGTGTCCGGATTCCTGGCGATGCCGCCGCTTTACGACCTCCTCTCGGACGGGGTCCTCTACGGGGTGTACTACCTCAGCTATCTCGTCGGCGGCGTCCTCTTCATCGTCTCCTCGGGGCTCTACATGCTCGAGACGCAGTCCAGGTGGTACCTCCCCGCGCCGAGGCTGCTGGGCTGGCACGTCGGGCTGTGGAACATGGTCGGGTCGATCGGGTGGACCATGGCGGCGGCGTTTGGGTACTGCGCCCAGGCGGTCGGCGGCGATGGCGGTTGGTGCGAGTACCAAAGCCAGCTATCTCTGGTCTGGGCGAGCGTTGCGTTCACGATCGGCAGTGCCTTGCTGTGGTACGAGGCGGTGAACAAGTACACGATCGAGAGGCATGACGGTGCAGTGCAGGAGGGTGGTGACTCGACTGACAAGTCGCAGGGACTGGCTACCTTGGATGGGGGAGAGAGACCTGTTTCGTGAGAGAGATAGGGAGGCATAACGTCAAGACATGCCAATGCAATGCCTTGATCCTGAGCCCCCAGCTTTTGCCAAGTGCGGTGAACATGGAATTGCTTTCCAAGTCCCCAACGTCAAAGACTTATATAGGGGCTAGCCACTTACATATTGCAGTAGCACAACGCGAGCCTGGGGCCCTCATGGTTCGTCACCCTTTGGGCCAGCCAAAATGGCTAAATCGGCTGCTGACAAGGTATACCGTAATTTATATTGATGAACGACCAAACAGGACCACGGGCAGTACGAGCACATATGGCAAAGCGAGAAACGCTCGACGCTTCTTGAACTCTGCCCCTTAGAGCGTGGAGGTCCGGGGCTGCTCTGCCCGTATGGTTTCCAGGGTAAGCAACAGGGAGACGACTGCACGTGAAGGGTGCCTTGGACGCCCCCTGTGGCGCGCACTGGTCTTGCTACCTGTGCATAGGGTTCCTGTTTGAGTACTCAGTGAATGAATGAATGGTCTGGCCAGTGAAGCAAACCGCTGGCCCTCCATACAGTTGGCGCTGGCACTGAAGAGTGAGGAAAAAAGTGCCTATAATGAATACCTACTACTGTACCTACTTGTAGTAGTGTCTGCAGTGCAGTGTCACTGCCTGCAACGTGGATTCTTATCTTTATCTTCGAATCGAGCGAGCGAGACACCATCGCCGAACCCCTTACCTTTCTTTCTTTCACCTTTACCCTCATATCCTCACCAAATTTATTTGTTCGACCTCTTCCCCATCGTTTCTTCCACAATCTTTCCTTGAACTTCCCCATTGCTTCTTTCTTCTCCCTATCCTCATCCTGTTTTAATAATTATATTCACATTTCCACTTCCAATTGGCCGACCACAGTCACTCTCTATCTCATCGCTTCCGTCTTTTGACCACGACAAAACACCACCATCAACGAACGACCTCCCTCGCCCCCCTAAAAACCCGGTTTCGACAGCACGCCACCGCCGCTGAGGGACCACAGGCATTAGAATCACAAGCTTTCCCAACCCACACCCAGAGGAGCCAGCGCATACGCACACACACACGTGCTTCTCTCTCTAAGACCATACTCCCACCACACCCAATGGCGTCTCGCGTGCCCCTCCTCCCCCGTTTCCTGCTGTCGCGCCCTGCTGCCAGGACCTACACCACGACAACGACCACGACTACGACGTCACCTGCCCGTGTCACGCTGCGCCAGCAGCCAAAGTTCAACCACCGCTACTCCTACGGGCAACAGCACCAGCAGCGTTTCTACTCCGAGCCGCCCAAGACCGGAAACACCAGCAAGGTCAAGTTCTGGCCTTTCGTTGCTCTCATTGGTCTCACCTCTCTTGGATACGTTGGTTTGGTCAACAGACGCAAGGGTAAGATGATGCCACCCACCGCACTCTACGCGCCGCCACCCTCGAGGACCATTCTCCTTCCTCTCCCTCCTCCCTGCGCACGCCTGTTCGCTTCCAAGAGACTTACGCAGATTTGCCAACAGAAATGCCTGCCGCTCAGACCTCGGGCCAGCTCCCCGCCCCGGCCAAGTCGACTCCTGCTTTCAGTCCCTCCGATGTCACCGTCATCTTCGTTCTCGGCGGCCCTGGCGCTGGCAAGGGCACCCAGTGCGCTCGCCTCGTCGAGCACCACGGCTTCACCCATCTTTCCGCCGGTGACCTCCTCCGCGCCGAACAGCAGCGCCCCGGCTCCCAGTTTGGCGACCTGATCCGCGACTACATCAAGAACGGCCTCATCGTCCCCATGGAGGTCACCGTCCAGCTTCTCGAGAACGCCATGACCGAGGCTCTGCAGAAGAGCGGCAGCAAGAAGGGCAAGTTCCTCATCGACGGCTTCCCCCGCAAGATGGATCAGGCCCACGCTTTCGAGGACGCCGTCTGCCCTGCCAAGATGGTCCTGTTCTACGACTGCCCCGAGGAGGTTATGGAGAGCAGGCTCCTCGAGCGTGGTAAGACCAGCGGCAGGTCTGACGACAACGCTGAGAGCATCCGCAAGCGCTTTCGCACTTTCATCGAGACTAGCATGCCCGTCGTCGACTACTACGAGAAGGAGGGCAAGGTCATCAAGGTTGATGCTACCGCCGCGCCTGACCAGGTCTTTGATAAGACCCAGAAGCTGCTCAAGAGCCGTCTCGGAGACTTTTGAAAAACAGTTTCCCGAGCGCCTCGAAAGTGGCCAGGCTTCTTCGCCTTGTATGACGTGTCCAGGGGGGACCGGCCGGGAAAGATCTGAATGGGCATAATACATAGACTTGGGGGAAACTCGCGACCTGGGACATGATTTGCTCTCTCTGGCTCCCTGATCACTCTGTTGAACTCCCTTTTGACTTAATACATGATCCGGAGTAACGTATAGAAGAATACTTGTAGAAAAAAACAACAACTACCATAACAACTACCAGAAATTCCATAACCAAATCACTATCGCGCGTTATGGAGCCTTGAGAGAGTCTGTCCAACGGAGGATGCTCGAAACCCCTCTCTCCCCTTCCCTTTCGTTTCATCAAGAGACTTTTTCATCGATTTCAGCAAGGACATGTATAACGCAGGATAAGTTAAGGGGTCAAGGGCGGACCCAGAGTCTATGTAGACAAAAACAACAACAACATGGACTACTACTCCAGGCCCCTTTGCTTCTCTATCCCCCCTCCCCTCTCCAAAATCATGTCCTTCACTCTTCTCTGTGCAGGTCCATGAAGCAGCAGCGTCAAAAGAAGAACACATGCCCTCAAAACTGCATGCCGTTAAGACGGTGGGAAAACACCCTTTTTTTTGTTTGCCAGCGCTCCGCGTCCCTTCTTTGTGTGCGTTCCATTTCCTTTTCTTGCTTGGAAAAAAAAAAGAAACACTGCCCATTTTAGACCATGCCAATAATTGTTCGAATCATGGTGCGACAAGACTGTGCTTTTATGCCTTTCCCACACGCTGGTGTGAGCTCAATTTTCTCTCTCCATCCTCCCCTGTTCCTTTTCGGCTCGGAGAGTGAGAGAGAGAGCGTCAAAGTTCATCATGACCATCTCCTCCGCCCTATCGAGTCTTCCTCTCTTCCCATGGATCCATGCATTAAAGCACTTCAGTCGTCATTGTCGTTCCTCTCGCGAGGCTCCCGTGGTTCCCTTGGCTCGCGCTGCTGATGCCTCCGCCTC
The DNA here is from genome assembly GCA_008271525.1 of Sarocladium brachiariae. Taxonomy (NCBI): domain Eukaryota; kingdom Fungi; phylum Ascomycota; class Sordariomycetes; order Hypocreales; family Sarocladiaceae; genus Sarocladium; species Sarocladium brachiariae. Next base: position 3,868,688 of record RQPE01000001.1, read on the forward strand.
TCCTGGTTACGTTCGCCACCCATGCCCGTGCCATTGAGCTTGCGCTCAAGCTCTTGCACCTCGCGCTCCCGCTGGGCCTTGGCGTTGGCCTGCTCAGTGCGCAAGACTCCGAGAACGTTTTGGAGGGTTGAGCGCCAGTGGTCAACGCGGTTGGCGAGCTCGCGGTACTGGGTCTGGCTGAAGACGCGGTAGGTGACCTTGTGGACGAGGAACATGCCACGTTGCTGAGAGAGCTTACCCTCAACGAGGCCGGCGCGGATGACGTCGATGGCCCAACGCTCAACCTCCTCAGAGGGGATCTGGAGGGCCTTGGCGATACGGGTGTACTCGATCTCGCGGCTGGGAGTGGCGGCCGCAAGGCTGGCGAAGGTCAGAAGGCGCATCTTGCGGTGAAGGCGCTCGTGGTCCAGCTTCTGCTGGTCAACCCAGCCCTCGTGCTCCTCGTTGAAGTCGTTGTAGTCCTCGAGGTCCTGCTCAGCAAAAATATCAAGCAGCTGGGAGTAAATTGGGTGAGAGTCGCTGAGAGCCTGAACGCTGGGAATGGCGCGGAGGTCCTGGAAGAGGTAATGGGTGGGGGAAAGAAGGGCCATCTTGACGGCACGGAGGGATAATCTTTGAGCATCCTCAGATGTGAGCTCCTCCTGGTCGTCGGCGTCCAGAGTGCGAAGTGCACGGAGGATGAACTCATAGGCTTGACTGTGACGGATCAGCTTTCAATCCTCTAAGGGAAAGTTCCGGGCTTTTTTTAAAGGAAAAAAACAACAATTTAAACAGGAAACAATAAGACAACAACTTACGTCTCCTCTCCAGATTCGAGGGCAACCTCAGCAACCTCCTCGTAGATCTGCTGCTGCATCTCCTCGGGAATATCCCACTCCTCCATCCACCCAGCCATCTTATCAAGGTAAGGTCTCAACGCATCAAACAGCGAGTGAGCCTTGAGGAACTTCAGAATCTCCATAAACACCCTTGCGCGGATCGGGCTTGAGGGCTCGAGAAGGTTGAAGACGGTGGTCAACGCGTTGAGAGACAGAGCAGGGCCGTTGATGGGGGAGTTGGCCAGCGGCTTGGCGAGGACGCCGCACAGGGCAGGGAGGTACTTCTTGGGATCCGCGGACTGCATGACGAGGTGAATCATGAGGTTGGAGGCTGCAGTGAACTCCTTCTCGGGGACGCTGTTGAGCCCCGAGGCAGCGGCAACGAGTTTGGCCAGCACCTCGTCCTTCTTGGCATCCTTCTCGAGCAGCGCCTTCGCGTCCTCGGCCTTGAGGTAGTCTGCCATCTCCGCGGCGAGCTCCTCGAAGGAGCCGTCGACGAAGAGCAGCTGTGGCTGCGTCTGGTTCTTGGTAGCAGGCATCGTGATGCGCGGGGGGGTGGGTGAGCGCTCCGTCGAGGGGTTGAGCAGTTGGATGTTCGTCGTCCTTCCAGTCGGGGAGGGGGTTTCTGTGGTGTCAGATGCAGACGGCGATTTGTCGTCACACAAAGGGCGCCCTTCCTCCTTCTCAGCGATTACAAGAGAGACGAGGACCGTTTATCGGAGAGAGTCGCGCCGGGTACAGGTTCGTCGCTGGTGTTTGACAGCACGTTCGGGCGAAGTCGTGGTAATTGAAGCCTTTGCAGGGTCGGACACTAGAATAGCCCTCCTGTGTGGTGGGGCTTCTCTCAGAGGCACCCCGCCGATTTTTCTTGCTCTGCTCCTTTGTGTGGTCGTCGACTGGAGATAAGCGCGATAAGGTAACGTGACCGCCACCCAGCGACTATTAAGGTACTTACATATAAGCAGTGATGGCCTCACGCTGGCGTGTACCCATGTTTCCATCACTTCTATTGTAGAAAAGCAAGCTGGGAACTATGGTCATGGACTTTCTGATGATTCAAAACCACTTTTGTATAATTGTAACAGCCAGGAATATCCGCTCATTATCCCAAGTCATCAAAGTATCGAAATCACATAAAACTCCTCTGTACACCCTGCCTGTGCCCAGTTGCTCAATGTCCACTGCTTCTGCCGCAAGTGTGCGTGCCGTCAATAACGGACAACAGTCGTAGAAACATTATTGAAGGAACTGCCACGAATCACGAAACCCTTCGATCCTGTGCTTTCACTACAGGACCTTACTGCAACTTTGCTGCTTCTTAGCGTCCGTTTGCTTTCGACTTGTGCTTCTTCGATTTCGTCACGGTGTCACCTATTGGATAGATGCTGCCGCTATCGTCACCGAAGAGCTGCTGGTCACCCTTGCCGCCCATCTCCATGAATTCTTGAGGTGCGCGCCCGCTCGCAGGTCCCGCCTCTTTGGAAGCGTTTGTAACACGATTCTTATTCTTCGCGAAGACCTTGACGGGCTCCTTGTTGTCCCCGACAGCAAGCTGTGCGGTGATTTGAACTGAGTTGAGGGAGGACAGAAGCGTGCGCTCACGAGCTGGGGCTCTCCGGTTCATCTCGAGACCAGCAACGCCGCTGACGAGACCACCTGTGCTGTCGTTAACGCTCGGTGCATTCTGAGTCAGCCAAGGGTGCTCGAGACATTGCTCAATGGTGAACCTCTTTTCTGGGTCAACCACAAGCATAGAGTCGATGAGATCCACTGCTCGCCGTTAGTACTGAAACGCTAACTATGTTTACGAAGAGATCCTCTTACAAGCTGGGTCGCCAACAGAGTCCCAGTATGGCGATGGGTAATCGAAGCGGCCGCTCTTGATCTGCTGACTAAGAGTGAAGGGGAAGTCACGAGAGTACAGCTCATCCGAGAAGGGCGGGAAGCCGCAGAGACAGATGTACAGTACAACACCAAGTGACCAGATGTCCACTGCCTTAGTGTACTTCCGTTGCTTCGAGTCGGCCAAGATCTCGGGCGCCACATAGCTGGGTGTTCCGCACAGCGTGGTAGTAAATGACTCCTCCCCGATGATCTTCGCGAGACCAAAGTCAGCTAGCTTCACATGCAAGCTCTTGTCGACAAGAAGAATATTCTCAGGCTTGATGTCTCGGTGAACAATGTTCCTCTCGTGCTGGAAGCCATGTAAGCAATGTGTCCGCCAACAGATGCTGCAGTCATCAGGCGAGGGGTGACTCACAAGGTACTTGATTCCCTGGAACAACTGCTTGAACAGTTTTCGAGTCTCCTCTTCAGTTAACTTCTGACGCATGACAATGTAATTGAATAGTTCTCCCTCTGGTGCCAATTCCAACACGAGATAAACCCTGTCTCGTTCGTTGAACGTGTCTTTCAAACACAGCACATTCGGGTGGCTAACACCCATGAGCATTCCAATCTCCTGCTGCAAGCCTTCTGTCTTAGATCTTTGCTCTGAGCCACTTGGCAAGGTAAAAATCTTGACTGCATATCGTGTTCCAGTTGACTTTTCAATGCACAAATAAACTTCGGCAAAGTGGCCCTTGCCAAGCTTCTCCAGGAGGGTATATTGTTGAAGGAACTGGCTGGATTGTCGACTCCGAGGATAGCGGAAAATAAAGCGAGCGCTGCCGCAGACGGCTATCTCGTCCTGATCTTCTAGTTCTCGACTCTGATTGCGCCCGACAAGAGCTTCATTGACGTAGGTGCCGTTGCTCGAGAGATCCTCGACAATAGCCACAGGTTCTGTGCCCTTGTTTTCGGTGAACAAGAGACAGTGACGATTAGAGATGGTACCATCGCGAACAACAACGTCTGCGTAAGAGTTAGCGGCTCCAAGTTCGAAAAGGGAATCGTCAACACTCACCGCACTCAGGGTGCCGACCTATCAGGTAGCCACCTGATGACACTCCGTTAATCTTGCTCCGTTCGTATGCTTCCTCCTCTTTCAAAGATGATGCCCGCTCGCCATGCTTCTCATGTTCAGCCTCCTTAGTTGCTGCCATTTGAACCTCGTTTGGCTTGGGGCACGCGCTCCTTTTCTTCAGCACGAGCGGCTTGTCGCCATGTCGAGGATCGAGAGGTACAAGGTAACCCCAAATACCCTCCTTGACTTCATCGACAACGTCATCCGAGAGCGAAGGGTGCTTGTCTCCAACATATTGGCTCAATGGTTGAGTGTCCTGTGGTGGTGAAGAAAGAACATGTCCGTAAGCCTCCTCGGTCTTGCGGGGGGTGGCGCCGGCATCTGGTGTTGCGGTAGCCTCTTTGTATCGACCGTCTGAGCCATCGGTGTTATGTGTTACAGGCGAGGGCAGTTGTCCCTTGTGCGATACAGGAGTCTTGTCCTTGCCACCGGGCTGGGACAGGCGCTCGGATCGTCGCGGCTTCTTGGATTCAGTCTCGCCCTCAGGCAGAGAGCCCTGGAAAAGGACTTCCATCAGCGACAATAGATCCTCATGCTGGCAAGGGGAGAGGGGAAAGACTCACGCGCTGACGTTTCAATTGACTTTTCTCTGTGCGAGGCGCCATAACGGTGGCCCCGAGCTGATGTTAGGTAAGGCGTCTTCGGCGGTGCTGAGTGGGCGTGTCGTCAGCCTTGTTGGATTGCGATAGAGGAGAAAGGCCAATATTCGAACTCGGATTGGACTGTAAGGAACCACTTGAAGAGGACCGTGAAAATGATCAGGAATAAGAATTACCGAGAAAGGGATTTGCGTCGCTGTTGGTATGGGATGATAGAATGGATCAAGGACTGGATGGGAGCCTGGGAATGTAATGCTGAAGCTGACACCAGTGAGGGAGAGCGCAGTAAAGGAGTGGGAACCCACAGCTGCAGCTCTCCAACGCCGTCTTAGCGCAATGAACCCTGGTTCGAGGCGAGTCACCTTTCGATTTCTTGCCTGCCTGGAGAAACGAATGTTTAGCGATGCCCCTTCAAGCCTGGTAATGTTTTCCCCTCCTTTGGAAGACTCGGATTTCAATACAGATGAGAGATTGACAGGGAACAGAGAAGTTGAGTAGGACGACAGACGACAGAAGGAGAATCGTTATAGGCACAAAAGATGTTAGTAACCTTGGATGGGCACAGCAGAGAAGATGATGGAAGACCCGGTGCACCTGGTCCGATGTCTCTGGTTGCTCATGTGCGTTGATCCGGTGCCTGTACGTGTGCGCCTATTCCTACTAGCCACGCTTTCTACAAATACGATGATACTCAAAAACACCGCCTCGTTCAGTTCGGTACGCAAGCCAAGCCACAGGTGAGCTTCGCAGCCACACACGTCCCCCGCCAACCCCAACTGCTCGATCGCTGCCTCGCATCCTCGATTACCGCCAATTGCCAGATGCCTGCACACAGGCTTGATCTCAGTCCCATAGCATCGATGCCGACCACAATTGCGCTCGAATCCCTCCACCACACACACACACACGACATAGAGGGCCCGCATATTACGTCGTTGCGCATGTTGCAAGGGACCTGGAGTTCGTCATTTCCAGTGGGGTCAGACTGAACCACATGGACCAGAGTTCGAGCCTGCTCAGCAGACCACGGTGATTCATCGACCATCCGTCAGAGTCATGCGCTTTCATGTGGGAATCCAACTTGTAGACACGAGCGTAGAGGTTTGCTAATTTTCATGATCATTGCCCTGACCAAAATTCTCGACTATCTGATATTGACGACCCAAGCTGTACTATTGGATGCTATAGTCACTACACCATGCTCCATATACATATGTGTATGCGATTGCTGTTGATCGAAATGATGTTTACTTACCACTTTCTCTACTCTTGCTTTGCCGCATTTGAAATGCGTAGATTCACGACCCAGTAATTCTGATCTTCATGATGCTCGAACCAGACTCGGAACTCTTGGGCTTGGGTTTTAGAGATTGACCATCACCGGAAGACGAAGCACCGGAAGACGAAGGGTGAGGTCCATTCTGCAGCTACAACAGCTGCCTGCTTCAGCATCCAAAGTCCCCTTGCTGGCTCCACAGATGTACGTACGACTGGCTCGGGATGGATTGTCCACTTCCCTAAGTGCTTTGGGCACATTATTCTATTATCGTGCTTCAATACCATTACTGTATGCTTGCTTGCATACTGCTTTGAGCCTCCTTGACATGAGCAGTGTCACGCGCCGATTATCCCCACCTAGAACGCCGAGCTTACCAACAGCGTGCGGAAGGGAACCCTTTCTCGCTGCCGCGCGAGTCCCAAAATCATCGGATCCAATTGCCGCCTTCTCCTTTTATCAATGTATGCAAGATGCTCGCTCAATCAAAAGAACCTTCCCCGGCGCTTGCCCTTGAGCTAGTGCTCGACCCCGAGCCCTTCAGCCCAGACAACCGATCCAAGTGATGACAAAGTGTGAAGCCAGCCAGTCGTGTCCAGAAATCAGGCTCCTATTTTTCCGGTATCGGTGACTTTGCCAGTCTTCCTCCTGCGCTCACGCGCTTCTGTAGCCTGACCTCTCTTTCTCGCTGCAGCCTTTCGCTCGCGCTCGTATTGGGAGCAAGCATAGGAACCGAATCATTGGAAATACCAGAGTTTCCTCTTTTCTGCTCGACATACTGTTGTGCGTGGCGTCCCAGGGGGAAGGCGGGTGGTGTTGCCGGGATCTCTGCGCCGTTCTGAATCAGTAGTTCTGCGACCGGGAATGGCACAGCTTTTCCATCTTCCTTGCTTGGAGTTGGACTCGGGGACGGAGATGCAGGGTCTGCAGCGGCCAGCGCCAACCACACCGCATGTGTTCCCCTCATCTTATCCACGGTATTCGGGTTGCACTTTAGGGCAAGGGCGTAGAGGACTTGCTGAATCTCGTTCTTCTTAATGGCAGCGAGAAGAGTTTCGTCCGCTGTGGCGTATCTCGAAAGTGTCGTGGAGATGGGCTGCACATAAGCCCTGTCGACGTACTTGGAAGTGATGAATTTGAGGCGTTGCTCACGCGTTGCGTGAGCTGTTGGCTTGATGCCAGACTCGAGTTTCGCTTCCCATATCATATTGGAAACGCGATTACCCACAAGGAGTAGGATCTCGACAATATCGACGGTGAATGACTTGATATCCAACGTGAGCGATCTCACTTTGCTGATATGCGTGCCAAGGGAGCGATGAATGCCGCTGCACTCAATGCACAGAATTATACCCAGATTGATTGAAACCCACTCTACTTTGGATCCAGAACCACAGTCAGCACACCACATGTTGCCCTGATCGTTGTCTCTGACCATCTGCAGGAGCTTATCGGGGTTCTCGTCGTAGCCAGAGCTGCTCGTGCGCATTATAGTTGGTCGTGACCCCACGGTGATGCGTCGCATTGGCACACCGCTGCTGGAGGAATGGCCATGCCCTCCATGGCTTACGGACTGGGACTTGCCAGTCAGAATAGAACCGATATCCCGCTTGAGGGGGCCGTCGGTCGCGGCTGCTGGAGTTGCCTTCTCCTGGAAGGCTCTGCCTTCCATGGCACTTTGCAGCGCATTGTTGATAGACACGATCCAGTTGTTCATGTCTTCCTCAGAAGTAGCTTGGTAGACTCGTTTGTAATTTGGTGTGATGACCTCAAAACAGAAGCGACGCTCTGCATTACGAGCCTCACGGACAGAGGCCATTCGGAGATCGATAGGTTCTATGTGTAGGTCGAGTTTCTGCTTCCAATTGCTGTACTCGGCCAACTTGCCTTGATCCAGCACAATCCAGAACCTACGGGGAGTGTCAGTTTGCTGTCGCTTGGTTTTGACGTATTAGAACTTACTTGTGCCAACCCTGCTTGTTTAGATTGCGAGGATCAACGTGACCACCAGGTCGGTTCAATGCCCACAACAGGCCTTCTTTTCGCTGCATCCCAGAAAGTTGGCTTGAGTCCCGTTCCTCCAAGTCTCGGATTCCACGAAATTTGGAGGCTGTGGCAGCAAAGCCGCTTCCTGATTGGATACTGCCAGGAGACCTCGAGAGGTCGGCTGGGCTTGCAGCCGCGGTGCTGTTGGAACCTGCGGATGAAGCGACCCTCAGTTGTGAACCCGTACTGTCCGCTCTACCAAGATCAGAATCGGATATGTAACCACTGACACCATTACCGGCCGCAGGGAAAGCGGAGCTTGTCAAGCTGCCTTGCTCTGGCTCCGTGTATGGAGTGTTGGTCTTTTCGAGCAGCCGGCGCTTCTCCTCACGTTCCCTCCTTTGATATTGATACTCTTTATCAGCTTCCAAAACTTCTGTTGATAAAGCGTCCAGCTGAGGAACGAGGTCTTCGATCTTTTTGGCCGTGTTCAGGAAACCTGTAGCCTGGGCATCGGCGAACTTTGTGAGATGTGACAGGACTTCTTGCGCTTTGCGACCTCCGTGCAAGTCTTGTACGAAACTCGAGTAGTCAAAGCGCTTCAGCTCAAAGTTTCGCCGCTTCGTTTGGTATTTGGAGTCACTCTCAGCCAGTTTCTTAGCCTTGGCTGAATCCTGACGCTGACCAAGGTATCTAGATACGTATGCGTAGTAATCTTTACTTTCCTCTTCGAAATCACGCTTTTTGGATTCAGCCTGCTTGATATCGAACTGATATAACTTGTTGATAGGCTCGATGATGATTTTCTGAAGGTTAGCGGCGTTCTGCCGCTCGTAATGGAGGATCTCCCGGGCAATCTTGTCAAAGTAATGGTCTAGAGCAGGCTGCACAGCATTGGCATTTGTCGTTGAGGCCTCACGCAGAGCCTCCATGAAAGCCGCAAAAGCATCATTCGTTTCCAGCTGCGACGTGTGAGCCTGTTCTGCGCGCTTCAGAACCTTCTTCATCTGTGTGCGCATGTTGCCTGTTTTCTGTTCCAGTGCTTTCAGCGTGGCACGGAAAACTGGTCCATCGTCGGCAACGGTAACGTCGTCGCCAGGCTTGGGGCACGCTAAGTCTACCTTGACAGTCTCCTTCGCGAGAGGTGTCCTCGGGGGTGGGTTCATATGGTCTTGCGCTGGGACCAATGGCGAGGCAGGTTCTTCGGGGTCACTGGTAATGCGAGAATCGACCGATTGTGCTGAGGCAACGCGGATCTTGGGCGGAGACGAGAGTAGGAAAGGCGTTGGGGAGCCCGGCTGGCTTGGAAAGCTGCCGCTGCCTGAGAGACCATCAGCATCTCGAGCGTAATACTGGGGTATTCCTAACTTACCTTGGACCCAATATGAAAATGAAGCAAGTGTGTGCAGCCGATGTGCACGAGGATCGTACTCAACAAACTATCAGACAGGGTCAGTATCTTGAGACTGCACAAGAATCGCAAAAGAGACGAACACTGCAGGAGTTTCTCCAGCCTCCGCCTCTATCCTCTGTGGCCTTTGGAGGCTTCCACTTCCAGGTCCATTCAAAGGACACTGATGGACTACCACTGGTCGAATAATCTCCCACCAATGCGACATTGGCATTTTTGTGAAGGTTGGGGTCCGCATGGAATTCGCGAGTGACCAGGTTCTCAACCTCGCGATTGGATGAGGCGTAGACAAAAGTCAGGCCTGAAATATTGGTATCTGCAATGGGAACGACCCCATCCGGTTCTGGTGATGCGGGCTGAACATGGTTGTCTCGACGGATCACAAAGGTAAAGGTAAATATAAGCTCGTCGTCGTTGCTCAACTTAAGGAGGAAGCTAGGGTTGCCGTTCGGATTCGTCGATTCAGGGTCCTAGAGTGCCAAGTGTTAGCAGTGGCTTATGACCCAGAGCTCGGTGAATAAGAAACCTGAATGTATTCGATTGGCGCAGTCTCGATTGGCGGCCGTGAGACGGACACGCGAGTCGCAGGGAAAGCATTGGGAGCGACGGTGACCGTGCTCCGCTTTCTTGGATTCGTGACAACAAGAGATGTTATGGTTACTGAAGTATAGCATCAGTGGCTGTCGAGAGGTAGAGTGTTGGGATTTTGCTGGCAACCAGCGCGAACATACATCGATTCTGGTCTCTCAGGAAGAGAGCAGCGCCATCGTCTGGCCTGCTGCTAACATTGCCCATGGCGCCGAAGCTGCTCAGGCAGCGCGCAGTGACTGGGAAGACACAATGCCGGCAATAGGTGAATGATCGAGCTGAGAGGTCGTGAGCAAAATGATGCTTGGTTGAAGGGACACGCGGGGGTTTGGTGGCGGGCCAGGGTTCGTCATGCGGCGCGAGAGGCTTCTGGGGTGGGGGGGGGGAGGAGGAGGCAAGCTGGTCGGTCAATGGCGAGGCTGGTGGTAGTGACAGCTGGTGAGAAGGATGATAAGCAAGAAAGTATATGTACGCGAACGCAAGGAACGCAGCAAATGACGAGTCTAGCGGAGTGCAAAAGTGTGCTTGAAAAGGCGACAAGAGAGAGGAGAAGTGGGAAAGAAAGTTGGATGGATGGATATGGATGGCGGAGGAACGAATAGCAAGGTAGGAGGAGGAGGATGCCACCTAAAGTGAGGTAGTTGTACGTATGGCACCTAATGCTCCTAATTACAATAATAGAAGGGATATGCATGCATGCTGGACCAGGGAAGCCCGCCACTAATTACCAGATCCATCAGCGGGAGGTTTGTGGCGTCTTCTTGACTGGAGGGGCACCGGTTGCAGGCACACACACAGAGAGAGAGAGACCAGTTCGTTCGGCTGGACTCCGTAGGTGTCGCACTTACGAGGAGAAGCACCGTGACATGTGTACAGCGGGGTGCAGTAGTAGTAGCCTCCGATTAGGCGCTAGGTCTGTCCTGCAGTGGCAGATTGCGAGTGACCGTCGGACTTGGGCTTGACGTGCTGAAGTCGTTCATTGTCGCTATTTTGGTTGCTTGGTACTGACCACGGCATAGACGTAGGATTAGTAGACACCCAGTTGTGCTCTGGTGCGAAGCAGGCAGTCTGACAACAAGCTCACATGATGATGTTGCACCAGCTCACTCTGCTTTGATCTTCTCCAGCCATGTGCCTTGGACCCTAATCATCCTGGTGCCTGGCATTGTTCACAGCATAAAAGTTATCCACTCTTTCAGGCTACTCTCTCTTCGCCGGTTTCAGACTTCATGCCAGCCGATCTCCAAGGCTAAAGTCCCAGATGAAACTCCGCGCAGCATTCCTGCTAATTAGTTCAAAGACCACTTCTAGTAGTTACGAGTACTTGAGATAGACTGAGCTCAATCACATTGGTCTCGATACGGGACTTCGGCTGTAACTAATACTAGATTACCCACCTCTGACTCCTTGCCCTGTTCTGCCAAGACATCTGCCGTCACGTTCCATGCCTGGATCATAATACAACGCGAGTTGAACATCGAAAATCTGCTCTGGTTGGGTTGCAATTGGGTTTCTTTTGGTCATAAGCTGGTTCTGAGCTGTGGAGCATCCCTTGAGCCAGAACTGAAATGGTTTGACAGGTGATGTTGACCACCTGCGCCTCGCAAACTACCTGGTGGCCTGCAAATCCTGCTCCTTCACTTTCAGCAATACGAAGAAGCACATCGCGTGGTCACACCAGTCAAAACCCCATAATGCGACCACCTAAGCGTCGTAATGACGATGACGATTTGCCTATCTGCTTGCTGAGCCTCGCAGTTGCCACGTGCCCACCGTAGGCAGCATCGACTCAAGACCGGCGGCAATAATGGCGACCGTGGCTATTCAGGTGACCTAACGCACTTCACTACGTCCTACTACTGCCGCGTCTTCGATGACACTGGTATGACTCCGGTGAGGTCTGTTTCCCTGTTTCCCTGAGCACGAAAGACCAAGTTCCGCCTTAAGGAACCCGAGAAAAGCAATAGGGCGCCTCTGTGCTTCTTGACGAAAACTTTACTTCCTGACCTGGCTCCGAAGTGAGAGAAAATTTGACTTGTGGAAGCATCAAACGTACTGGCCCAGGAGTCGTAGACATCGTCGTTGTGAAGAGAAATCCTTCGATGTCACTTTCAGTTTCGTAGTCTCTTCGCTGTGATCCCAACTTTCAACTTAGTCAGAAGGTAAGCGAGGTCTCATGCGCTCCCAAAGAGGTAGAGCTGGCTCGAGGATGCTAAAAATATTTGCCTATGTGCAGGAACAGTGTCATTCTGCATATTTGCTTGGGCACCTTGTTCTGCGCCTCAAAAAGACCAAGCACGCCGGTGTGGCAAGGAGACCAGGGTAAAGATTCCTTAATCCAATGCAGTCGCATCTCTCACGTCTGTGTGGCTATAACAGGGCAAAAGCCCAAGACCTTGTTGATGAGAGAGGGGGGCACCGCTGTAATCCAATCAATCTGTATCTCTTGGTAGGCTGCAGCAAAGGCTCAGCCGCAATGCCGCATGCGAGCATCGACACGCATTATGTTTTCACTCACATCCTCAGTGTTCACTGCCAGCTTTTGCAATCTGATGCCGATACCCTACGTCTTGATCCCTGAGTTGAAGTCGTACTTCACCTAACAGTACCCGAAAAGACAGGAGAAGGCTTACATGTAATGGACCCTTTGTCGGCGATGAGCCTCGCCGGCGTCGTGGCTCAATTTGTCCACATGGCCGGCAAGGTACTCAAGGAGGCAACGGAGGTGTACGATTCCGCAAAGAATAGCACACGAGACAACATGAATCTCGAGCTGGTCACCGAGAAGCTCCATGCACTGGGACTTCGGCTGGAGAATATGCCGGAGACGACGGGGACTGCCTCGACGTATGGAAAAACCATTTCGGAGATCCAGATCCTGGTGCGATCTAGTAGAGAAGATTGCAAGTCCCTTTTGGAGCTCCTGAATTCTATCAAGCCAGTCCCTGGTACTTCGAGGGCTTGGTCTAGCTTCCAAGCGGCAGTGAAGGCATCTTGGAAAGCAGGAGATATCAAGAAGCTTGAGGATCGGGTGAACAGGACGCGAGATGCGCTCAACATGCAAATGCACTCCTTATCTCAGTAAGTACGGCATGGCTTCTGATTGTCTGTCGATTTTCCTTCTGACCGCTGAATAGTCAGTTTCACTCAAATTACACTCAAGAAATAGGTGCACTTCGGAAAATGGCGACGCTGCACCACACAAGGCAGCAGGAGCAATTCGAGTTCATCAGACAGACTCTTCAAGGCATACAGGCGAACATGAGCCTCTGGAGCAAGCGACCTGTCCAAAAAGAAGATATCACTACACTCCAGGAACAATTCACAGAGCTGTCCTTGCGCACTCCGGTTATTCAAAAACAGCAAGAAATCATCAAAAGCCTCATATTCGATGTGATTGAGTACAGACACTCCAACATATCCGAAGCGCATATGGAGACACTGCACTGGGCGTTCAATGAGACAAGTGAGGAGCATGGCGATAACAAAGGCAGCCTCGGCAGATGGCTGAAAAGCGACGACGACGGCTTATTCTGGGTCTCCGGAAAACCAGGCTCTGGCAAGTCCACATTCATGAAGTTCGTTGCTGACAATAAGAAGACACGGGAGTTGCTTCGCCGTCCCCAGTGCCTGGAGTCGGAGGTCGTTGTGGCAGGGCACTACTTCTGGAACTCTGGCACGCCAATGCAAAAGTCTCAGCAAGGTTTACTGCAAACTCTTGTATACGAAATCCTCAGGCAATGTCCTGCTATCATAGAGAGCGCGTGCTCCAAGAGATGGAACATGAAGAGCGACCATGGCCAGCAGCACCCATGGTCGTTATCGGAACTTCGGTTAGTTCTCGATCATGCAGCAAATGAAGCCGACTTACGACGAATCTTCTGCTTCTTCATCGATGGGGTGGACGAGTACGAAGGCGACCACTTGGAGATATGCCAAGATCTGCTGAACCTCTCACGATCGAAGAACCTCAAGATCTGCGTCTCCAGCCGCCCGTGGAACGTCTTCAAGGATGCATTCCAGCGTGCCCCTAAGCTTTACATCCACAATCTTACCAGGGATGATATCCATCGGTACACTTCGAGTCGTATCTCGGAGCATCCCCGCTGGGCAAACTTGGTGTCCAGAAGAGCCAATGCTTATGATCTCATCGATGAGATAGTTCGAAAATCCCAAGGTCAGAGACTCCTTTTTCAGTCGCACTGACCCAAATGATGGCTCAAGACTGACAGCAACTGTCCAAGGCGTCTTCCTTTGGGTGTTTTTGGTCACCCGCATGCTCCGCGACGGCTTGACGAATGGAGATAGTTATTCTGACTTGCATAAAAGACTGAACAGCGTTCCATCAGACCTCGAGAACTTCTTCCGACATATGCTTGAGAAGATCGACTCATTCTATCATGCGAAAATGGCTGGGGCTCTGCTCCTCACCGTAGAGGCTTCAGTGCCGATGGATGAGCTCGTTTACGCCTTCCACGACCAGGAGTATGACGATGCCGATTACGCGATGAAGATGGCCGTTTCGGCTTTGACACAGAAGGAACTAAAGGTGATGCGAGAAGAAGCAGGGCGCCGTGTCAATGGACTTTGTGGCGGGTTGCTGGAGGTTCATCGGAACAAAGTTCAGTTCCTCCATAGAACAGTGGGCGAGTTCTTGCGATGCCGCGAGATCTCTGACTTCCTCTATTCTGTGGCAACTCCTGGGTTCGTTGCCGCGGACTCCATCCTGAAAGCACACTTGGCTTGGCTGAAGAGCACGATGCAAGATGCCTCCCCAGACTGGTGCACCGGCTGCGGACGGTCAGGCGCTGCATCGATGAGCCATTTGGTCTACAGAGCTCTCGAGGCTGCCAGTGATATCGAGACTATGGGCGCCTCAAGCACCACAACCTACGTCGACAGTCTCGACGAGCTGGAGGAAGTGCTCTGCATGGCCAAACATGAGGGTCTCTGCTCTTCATCCGTGGCACAGATCTACTTCCGACGGTGTGCCCTCGAAGCGGACGTGTCCATCTACTTGGCCCAGAAACTCATGCAAAGCCCCGAATACCTGGGAGATCTTCAAGATCCACCGATTCACCTCGCCCTGCGCCACCAGCCACCCGGCGAGGTGCGAAGGCTCAAGTCCAATACAATCAAACTGAAGAAGACGATGAAAGTGCTGTTTGACAATGGAGAGAGCCTCAACGAGGTGTATATGGACCATACCGAGCAAAAGACACACTGGACGTCTTTCTTATCTGAAGTGATGGGTTTCTTGTGGGACGACAACCTGTCGAAAGATACCTTCGACAAGTTCCTCCACGACGGCGTCTTCGAGTTCATGCTATTCAACGGCGCAGATGCGAATGCAATGGTGCGTCGTCGATGCAACTCACTCGACGTTCAGTTTCGAAAGGCCTGGGTCGTTTTCTTATTAGCCGCAGTTCGTGACCGAGTGTGTCGAGGCTCGAGGAACGTCTACCTCGCGGTCTTAGACGCGTTCATCAGCCACGGAGCAGACATGCGCTGTTCAGACTCGATGGAACTCAGGAATGGGTCGTGGTCCAGTCAGCCCTCGGTCTGGTCCGTGCTGTTTGCACCATACAAGGGGGAAGGAGGCACTCCGGAGAGGTTCGAGGTCCGAGGGGACAAGTTCATGCTCGAAATCGTCCGGAGACTGATCGTCAAAGCTAGCGATGACGGCGTAGCTTTGGACGGCCACTGGGATTTGCTTGAGCATGCCTTGGGAGGGAAGCAGGTGGAGCAGCTCAAGATATTATACCTTCGTCAGAGAGGAAATGCTGATGGCAGTCAGAAGGCACCAAAGCGTCCGTCGGAATACTGCGAGGATACGGACCGTGCACGGAAGCTATCTAAGCCTAAAGATGCCGTGTAACGCAAGAAGTTTGTATGAGTGAGTTGTAATGAACAAGACGTGCTCATCCTCGAATCGTGTCCTTATTCTGTTGAAAACCCCGGCAGCTCAGACCGAGAGACAGGTGCTCCGGTGCTATGGTGATTTGAACGAGCTAGCTTTCATCACAGGCGCAACCCAAAACTCTCTTCGTTTGTCCACCTGAGAGAGGCGAGCGTGACTGAGAAGGTCTATCCTTTACGGTCAAGGTTCTGGTTCTCCGGCCATGGATCAAGAAAGATATCATATCATCATAGCCTGTAAATCACACAACCCTGAGCGCCGCTGTCAACAGAGCAGGGGTTGAGCGCCCTAGTATTAGGGAACGAAGACAACACTCGACTTACAGAGAGAAGTGATGGAAGCTGATAAACAAACATCGAAATAAATGCCCCGAACACGACTGATGAAGGGTATCTGATGCCATCCCATGCCACAACCACCTGCAAACACAGAAAAGCACAAAACTAAAGCACACCCATCTCCTCGCGCTCGCATGCTCGAACAAATGAAAGGTTCATTAATGCCTCCTCCGAGTTCCGCGTCGTGTCTCTGGTGCAATCTCCTCTTCAGCGCCGTGGTAAATTGTTTCTTCCAAACTGTCCACCTGGCGCCCAGCCTTGGTTAACACTGTTCTTGACAATCTGCGCTGCCGCCGCTGTGGCAGCCTGCCTCTCTTTTTGTCGATGTCTCTCCTTGAGGTACGTTGACGCTTCAGGCCGCATCCTCAGGATCCTGAGAATCATGTCATCGCTTGGGTCAGCCTGGGCCTCCCGCCTCTTGTCCTCCTTGGCTTTGCGCATCGTACCCAGGTTCCGACTCATCATGATGCTCTTGCCACGACGGATTGTGCCCATGCTCGCAAATGCTCCGGGCATTCCAAGCCCGCCGATGCCCGGGGCGCCGCCAAATGTCGGAGGAGCGGATGCGCGGTGGGCGTGTTGCTGATGAAGTGCCTGTTGCGCCCGGTGTGCCGTAGCCGCCGCCATACGTTCAGATTCTCTGATGAGATCGTTCGTATCTTGGAAGTAGAAAAAGTTGAGCGATGCCAGTTCGTGCCACTTTGGCGATTTGAGGACCTCCGCTGGGACACCAAGTTGCTCTCCAGTCTGCTCATCGCGAGCATTGAAAAAGGTGAAGAGCATGTCCAACCAACTATAGACTATGTCGAGCTCTTTGGGTGTCAGTGGCCGCTGCAGCGATGGCTTCTCCGACAGGGGCGGAACAAGAAGATTCTCGATCGTCATCAGCACCTCCTTCCAAAGGCGAGTCATGACCGCCAGCATCGTAGCATCCGTCAAGGTCTGCTTCATGATAGCAAAGTTCGCGTCGAAGTACTCAAAGAGAGGCGAGATGACCTTATCAATCTGATCCCTTGTAACGGTGGGTGCAGTTGGTATAACGGAGGTTCGCTTCTTCCACAAACTTGTCATTGATGCGCCGATACCGCCGGTACCCAATATGTGCCGTAGCGTTTCTCGGGACAGTGTGACATTGATTTGTGCCGTAAGCTGTGACTATTAGCATGACGCAGATACAGGTGGAAATCAGCCATCCTCACCTTGTCTGTGATTTTCCGGACCATCTCTTTCTCTGTTCGTCTCAGGTGCCGGAAAGCCTTTGCGAAATGGAATCTGATATCATCGCGTTCTCCCTCCATGCTGACTCGGACCAGCACTCGACCTTGGGTATCCAAATCCAACCAGAACTCCCGAGGCAAGTAGTCGCTAAAATGCAGAGGATCGAGCTTCAATGAGGTTCTCCCAACAAAGTCATGGTCGCCGAAGGTATCATAGTCCCATACAGTGGCAATAACATTGACGGAACTCTGGACTGTCACATCAAAAGACTCGTCCCAACGAGGGTTGAGATTGCGGTAAATGATACGGGTCTTGTGAAGTCGCTTTTGGTACTCATCACCAAAGACGACATACGGGTCGCTGAATCCGTTTGGGTCGCAAGCCTTGAGGTCCTCCGCCTCAACGATCTTGACTGTGAAAGTATATTTGTTTGGTTGTCGGGTCTTCTTCTTCGGTGCCTCGAACTTCTCCATGATCTCAGCGCACTGCTCGACATTCATGCTCTTCTCGAGCCTATCAAGCGCCTGCATGGCGTACTCGATGTTGTTAAGTTTCACGAACGACTCAGGATAGAAATGGAATGGCTCGGGCTTTTCTTTCGCCATCCAAGCATCCTTCGCGTACTGCATCCACTTCTCCTGGGTCGTCATATTCTGAGCGGCAATCTCCTCGGCCGTCGGTCGATCCATTTCCTTCGTGAAACGCTGCTCGACCGTCTCACAATACCTGCCGATGCCTTCTGAGAAGGAGCCGGCGAGAGCTGTCATGAAACGGGCGTAATGCTCGTCATTATCCCACTCCAATTTGCAGACCTGATCGACGCTCTGATTGAACAGCATGAACAAGTCGATGATGGACACGCTGTGGCGCTGCTCGTCACTTGCCATGGTCGGATTATCACTACGAACTTGGAAATTGTCTTGCTTGATTGCTCCGTCAACCAAGTCCATCATTCTCACCGATGCTGTCTCGATCCAGCGCCAGACGAAGTTCACGAGAAGGTTTTCGATGTCAAACGCAAAAGGGCGTTCAGGAAGAGACTCGCGATGAATGTTGCGAATCGCAACCAGCTCTCGGTAAAGATCAAAGCCGTCCTCGATGTCAATTGTAGCCTCTTGGCTTTGCGCATTCTGCATGATAGATTGAATGATAGCGCTTGCATCCTCCTCAAAGCTCGGGAAGACTTCGTGCACCAAGATGCTCAGGGGGTTCACACCCATGATTTCAGGGGTCTTTTTGTATCTCTTTCGAATCCTGTCACAAAGCTTCGTCACGGATTTGCCGAGCTTGACCACGTGTCCAAATTCCCAGTCTTCCTTATACGCGGGTATCTCCTTTTGCATAGACTGGCGATACACTTCCGCTGCTTTCTGTGAGAGGGTTTGAGACAATTGATTAGAGAACTCATCGATCGCAGCCGTACTGGGCGAGAAGGTCGAGTCACTGTAAATGTGGTTCTCCAGGATGAACATTACTGGACCAATATCTGGTGGCTTACTATCGTAGCACTTATCCATAAGGACGAAAAGCTCTCGAAGGAGTGAATCATGGATCGTTGCCAAGGTATGTTGAAACACAGCAAAGTCATGAATCGTCCACCTGCTCGGTGGTATCTCGGGTAATGGTGTTGCCCAGTTTGACATATGGGGAGCCTTCTTCATTTCAGGAAGGGGAGTTTTGATGAAGTCGAAGACGGTGTCGAGTTCTTCAGGGACTATTTCCTGATCGAGGAACTTCCGTGAGGCAACCTCTAACAGCACGATCAAGCGCGAGCTCTGAGGAACTCGCCACCTCACACACAGCTCTGTCAGCAGCTCCAAAGACTGCTTAGACAAAGGCTGGTAGTCCTGTTGAGGGTCGGCATGTATCTGATCATACGCCATCGCATGTTGTGTAATGTACTTGAGGAAAGCCCGTGGATCAGGGGGAATGAATGTGTAAAGGCTCTCGTCTACAGTCCGAATACTGTTACCATCATTCAACGAGAGGGCATTAAGACCCAACGAGGCATCAAATCCAAAGGAACCGATTGATTCATCGTCGCCGTTCGCAAGTGCTCGGCCCAGCTCAGCATAGGCCTGGTCATCAAAGGTCGACTGGGGCCGTGATGGCAGCGGTTTCTCCACTGGACCAGTCGACGTCTTGGACAGCTCTGGGTTGGCAATAAGAATGTCCATGAGCATTTGAGATAGATGAGGTGCCTCGGACTTCTTCCAATCCTCGAATGCCTCCTCGACATCAAAATCGTGACTGGTCAGAGTTCCTCCACTGCCCGAGTTCAGGCGTAGCTGATATGCCTTGAGGTCTTTGAGCGCAGCCTTCTCTGTCCACACGTTTTTGTGCTCGTTGATCTCGGTCTGAACCTCGGAGAAGCTCATGCCGAATATACTTGCAACAACCTGAACCATGGGCATATCCTTGACGTCGTAACTCAAAGGGACAACAATCTCCACTGTTGTCCCAGCCCCATCGGTACCACTTCCAACCAGGTTCTGATCGTTCGTCAGGAGCTTCTTCTCCAGTGTCTTCAGCCTCGAGACGAGCTCAGGTCGGTCGCGCTCGTGGCCAAGATCCCTTAAGATGACTGCAACAAGTCGAACAAAGAGAGCTAGATGGCGATCAGGAAGAAGCTTCCATGAGTCGTCCTCTGGCGCACTCCCCTTCTGAGCAGCTTTGGTGGCCGAAGAGTAGAAAATGAGAACGAGTGGTTCAATCTTGCGCTCCTTATCGATCGTCTTGATAAAGTTCTTGTCAGAGAAGGCCGTATACGCTTCCGCGAAGCTTCTCTTAACAGCGGCATCATTAAATCCAGGGAGACGCTCACCACCCCTCAGCACACCACCTATCCTTTCGAGCAAGGGCGATGCGAAGTTATGCGGAAGCTTGAGGCTGGAGGTACTACCAGAGCCATATTCCTGAACAAGCTGACCAACGCTGGTTGAGGATCGGGCGGCGGGTCTCGGTGCGGGAACATATTGCTTTCGTTTGGCCTTGGGCTGCAGTAGGTAGTGCAGGTAAGCTGCTCGCAACGCATGGCTGCGAGCCTCCTCGTGCCCAACGGTGAAGTTGTAGGCTTTCGAGAAACGGCGGGACCGTGATGCTTCTCGGCCGGAGCTGGCCCTGGCTCGGCGGCCAGGAGCCCAGGACTGCCTCGAGGCCGAAGACATGGCGTATCGTGTATGTTGTCGAGGAAGCACTGGGCGGTGTTGCTCTGGTGGCCAAGTGAACTCGAGCTTGATGGCAAGGGGGGAGCGAAGTTGGCAGTGTCAGCATTCAATAGGAGGGGGAGATGAGTCCCGATCCTGCGACAGTTGAACTAGAGCATGCCTCGATCGCGGACTGAGAATTCGACGCAAGTGTCTTCGGTGTCGAAAAGCTAGTCGATTAAGCAAGGGGCAAAGTCATCAGCGCAAGGAGACGTTGTCGTCACGTCAATGTGAGCCGCTTAGGATGTTTGTCAGGGCGGTACCGTTGTGTTTTAGCGTTCGTTGGGCGCGGGTACTGTACGGTGAACGAACAAGGGAGAAACACACAATGACGGCGATGGGGCACCGCAGTGGTAGTGGCTTGAGTTAGTACAGTAGTGCAGTGGTAGGGGCGGGTGGTGCATCCAACGTCATCAGCACGATCGATGGCCCGTGCCAGGATATTTTCAGGGGAGACCCAGGACTGGCAGTGATGAAACAAGTGCCGAGCGAGCATCACTGGCAATTATTGAGGCTGATGCTCTTCTGTTACCAACCAAGAGATTTTGACCATGATCCCCTCGTCACATTCACATGTATTCATCTGCGTATGGATTTCGGGCGATCTCGCAACCCTTGCAGCCCTTCTCGTCAGAAATGCGATCAAATTCCAGTCCCTTGGACCCCTGACGGAACGAACAATCTATAGCATATGGTGGGGTTGAGACGGCCCTTGTTCGTATCCTCGTACACATGTCTACCTAACTACAAGTACCTGTAGTAATAGTAGTCTTTATTGCCTTTGCTGGACTAGGCAACACACACGTTCACAATCGAATTTCAGACCTCTCGTATTCCGTGCACTTGCTCATTTCTGTGGCTCGCCACGGGTAGGTAGGTATGTGTCTTTCACGTCACTCAAATCATTAGCTGGCACCGCATGCATGTTCTGGTCAAATTTCAGATGTAGAGCCTCTGACATCAGGAACATTCGCTCGAGAGCCTCATATATGTATTGGCAGGGAAGAACAAGAAGAGGCTTAGTATAGTCTAGTCGTATAGATGGATCGGATGAGCCCGAAAGAAGAATACAGAGGCTGGCTGTAACTCCCAGGCCAGTCTATTATGAAACTGTCTGGCACAATGTAACAGCACCATTTCGCCAGCATGGCGTACCCTCGTCGAACCCAGGAAAGAATTTCACAGCCCTTCCTCGACTACTAGGTAGACAAACATACACAAGACTGCCTTTCACCCCTACCATGCGAGCCATCCAACGGATACATCCATTCATGCAAGTCTAGGTAATCATGACCTAGGGTATCGTCTGAAAATCTCATTCATAAAGTCTCATCTCCCTGTCTCTCACTTCAACTGCTTTAAGATTTCGCTCAAGAAATCCTCAAAGCTCAACGTAATATACCCATCCCGATCGTCATCGTACCTAGATGTAATAACGCTTGTTAGTCGACTTGTCTCCCAGCATGAAGAGAACCCGCAGGGCAACATACTTCTTGAACACATCCGTCATACGCTTCAACGAGATGCAGGCCTGCACAAACAAGTCAAAGCTCATGACACCCTCCCCGCGCTTATCATACGTCCTGAACAGAAGTTCTACGAAAGGGGGACTGAGACGGTAGCGGAATGCGATGAGTGCATCGGTGAACTCGGAAAGACTTATGTTGCCGCTCCGGTCGACATCGAAACGATCGAAGAGAGTGCGCCAGGAGGCAAGGAATGACCAGAGACCGCAAAACTCGTCGAAGCCAATGGTGCCACTGCGGTCGGCATCGAACATGCGAATCATCATTCGTACCGTTTGTGGGTCGAAGGAAGTCCAGTCACCGTTGACTAGGGCGGCGGAAAGCTCTTTCTCAGAGAGCTGGCCCGTACCTATTGTAAGCATCAGTAAACCAGAGTTTGTCTTCGACAGTTCCATGGCGTTGCCTCCCGCCCAGGAACCCGATCAGGCCTGCTAGACTTGCGCCACAGGTTGAGGTCCTACGCACCAGCCTTGTCTACTGCCCTGAACAGTGGTAGGAGAGTAGGATCAGACCCATTGCCCTCGGGCCCAGGAGTTGGCGGCGGTCTTGACTGAGGAGGAGGTCGGGTTTGTGCAGGCGGCGGTCGATGGCTGGTCTGATGAGGCGGCGGCGACATGTGAGGGCTGTGGCCGCTTGCTGCCACGGGACGAGCAGAAGTAGGCGGTGGCGGCGCGGGCTTATCGTAACGCGATGACTGTGAAGCTGTGCTGTTGCTCTTCTGAGGTGGTGCGCCAGGATTCTGCAAGATGGAAGACAATTCTGTCAGCTAGCCGTACGTTGGCGGCGACTACCCGGATGGTGATTGTTGCAGCTCTAGCGGGTTTCCCACGGCAGAGTGTAGGACACACATACTTGGTCCGGCTCAGCGAATCTGCGAACACCTTCGAGTCAACAACCAGGTCACGGATCAGCAGGGCCAAGATATGCCTTACCTCGGAAGAGCATCCGGGTTGTAATTCCTGTTGTAGGCCATGGCCGACAAAACCGAGGGGGCCTTTGGGTCCTCAAGGCGCGATATGGGGTGAAGTGGTTGGAGAAGAGAAAGGTAAAAGGGAGCGGAAGGGGTGGACGGCTTCTCGAGTGTCCCCGATGAGACACGGCTTCGCAGATTGGACTGGCAGCTGGTATGGCTTTTGTAGTTGCAATAATTGGGTACCAGGCATGGGTAGGAAGGGTAAGGCTGTTCGTAGAGTCGCAGGCGAAGAGGAAGCGGAGGCTTGATTGAGGTGGAGGAGGGGTAGGAAACCTCAGTCACAGCGCGACGCGGGGCAGGGAAGGCAGCGACCGCAGCAACGTCTGGGTACATAAGGTGAGGTGCACGGCATGGAAAACACTTGATATTCAAAAGCCTGGCAGCAATAGGGCTGACATAGAGTTCACATGTGCATATTCAAGCGGATCAAGGACAAGTCGAGTCACATGAGTTCTGAGTTATGACATTAGAAAGTCGCATCGCCCCAAGCCACCGAACATAGTCGCTTGTACTACTATCGCCGAGGAGCCTGACTTCAGCCTCAAAGCATGGAGAATAGGATAACGACCGTGTTGCGGTGGCTATGTCGACAGACACTTTTTGTTTTGTTTTTGTATGCAAGGCTCGGCTTTCCGAAAACCGAGCTGGATGACGGCCGAACTCATGGATGCACTCGTGCAGAAGCAATGGTCTTCCAGGCAGACAGGTAATAAGTAGGAGTCGAATGCAGAGAATATAACAAATTCACTCCTCTGACTCAAGATGCTTGTGCCTGCACATAATCCTCTCTCCCTTGTCTTGATCCCTAAGGTAATTTAGCCCAGGAGGGACAATGACCTGCCTTCGCTTCAAGCGATTACCTCATCTCCGATTTAATCGCCGTCGAGGCTATTTACATGTACAATGCGTGGATAGCAAAGCGTAAAACCTGCACTTACTTGCCATCCAAATCGTTGGAGCCTCACTTGTCCCTGCCGGTCGACTTGCTTGGACTCGCATCCATCTTTAAGATAATTTATGTATCAAGGTGAGTGGGTGGTGGTTGGCCGTCGTCATAATCATCAAGCTACGTATTTCCACTAGCCAGCACCAAATCCTTCTCCTCTGGCCTTTGTGAGAGAAACTGGTGAAGAGCCCACTTCCTCGCTATACCGTCCTGTCCTGCCTGCCCCAGACTCCAAACGTTGCTTCTGCATGTGTTTTCTTCTTGCTCACTCCCACAATGTTCCATTTCACAAGGGACGTCCCCTCCTCTCCCTTTCGCTCATCAGCAAGACATCAGCTATGAAGAGAGCGATATCGCAGGAACCCACACCCCTTTGACAAGCTCACACCAACACGTACAAGTACAAATACGTTGACACCGCAAAGTTTAAATCTAGCTCGGTCATCTCAGCTAAGCTGTCTAGCTCCCCTCCCTCTCTTTTTCTTCCTGGCTATATTCTTCTAGTCCAATCTTTCAGCCTTATCCTTATTACCACCGATTTCAACCTCTTGACACTCAGCCTTCTCCCGCCTCCCCCCCTCTTTGCTCGCCCCCCGTTTCGTCTCCTCTCGGCCCGTGTGCCAAGACCCTTGAGGTCTCGGTCCTCAAGATGGCTGACGCGTCATCTTCAGACTCAGAATTCTGGCTTTACGGCTACGGGTTAGTTACTTCAATCCTTGTCTTCCACAGAGCTGCACTCTCCTCTTCTCTCCTCTCCTCTCTTCCCTCTCCTCGGTGCATTCTCAGCCCTAGCTCTTGTTCCCCCTTACCCACCATGCTTAACCTTCTTTCAGACTCTGTTAGGCTTCGTTCACTTACATCATGAACTGTCGTTGAATTTTATAGGAGCCTCATCTGGAAACCGCCTCCGCATTTCGGTACTACACGCTGGCCCTAAGCTTCCTCCATGCCCTTAACTTACCTCCTCATGCCTTTTATCCCCTCCTATGGTATACCTTTCTTTCTCCATCCTGTGGACCAAAGGACGGACGACATCTTGACCAGATTTTATCGACAATGGACTGACATCAACGGCTCGTTGCTGGCCCCCTCCATGCAGATAGAAGAGTTCCCGGTTACGTCTGTGGCTATGTCCGTCGGTTCTGGCAGGCAAGTGAAGACCACCGCGGCACACCAGAGGCTCCTGGTCGAGTTGTCACCCTGCTCGAGCGATCTTACTGGGCTTCCCTTGTCGACCACCATGATTCCGCTCCAGATCGTGTTTGGGGTGTCGCCTACCGAATTATCCCCGACAAGGTCGCTGAGGTGAAGGAATACCTGGACATCCGGGAAATCAATGGATACTCTATTCACTACACGCCCTTTCACCCGGCCGATAACGACTCACAAACGATACCCAACACGCTGGTGTACATTGGAACCCCCGATAACGAGCAGTTCGTCGGGCCACAAGACCCTCAGACTCTTGCTGAGCATATCTTCCGTAGTGAGGGTCCTTCCGGCCCCAACAAGGACTATTTACTCAACCTGGACGTGGCGCTTAGGGAACTGACACCTGGTGGGGATGGACATATTGCCGATCTGGCAGACCGTGTGAGAGCCTTGGAGGCAGCTGAGCAGAAGCCGGAACCCAGCCACGAGAAAGCCGAGACCAGAGATACGCGCGACGAGCAATAACACATTGAACGAGTACTTCACGCCATTGAAAGAGGAGGAACATGCTGCGTGGGCCGGAGTGCGTTCATGCTCAGGATGGAAGGCCTCTAGCTTTTCTTCGAAGCCCTCCCGTGTGCAAACTCTACCTGTTCAAACCCAAGTAATCACATTTCAGCCTCGGAAGGCAACGCTTGGCCCTCACTTCTGTTCTCTCCTCTTTTGACAGCTAGTGTAGACCAATTGCTGACCCGGATACCCTATTCCGCGGATACACGTGCCCACGTGTGCACCAAACATTGCCAGTCACCTCTGAACCTCCGTAATATTGACCAAGAAGAGATGGTTAACCCCGTCCAAGAGAAACGGCTTCTGACCAGGATAGGAAAGACGAATACGGAAAATGCAATCCCTGCTCGTCCAAGTCGTTATGAGCGCCGCTTGTAGCCCGGCCGAACATAGAAAGGTAGCACCCCGTGCTGCCGTATCTCGACACCCAACCTTACCAGAAACGACCTTCCACGCCATTTCGGCTGCTTCATTGAGAGAATCATCGGCCGTTATTCAACAAGAATAGAAATCAAACAACGCGCAATATCAGTACTCTTGGCAGATGAATGAAGCTTAGTAGCCTCTGCCAGCTTGAGGAGGCATAGGCGGGGCCTGTTGGAACTGCTGTGGAGGTGGCTGTTGTCCAGGCTGCTGAGACTGGTCTGCGTAGCCATACTGCGGCTGCATGTATCCTGGAACGCTGTCAGTCCGGCCTACGTCTGGGTACGCAGGAGCAAAGTATGCCATACCCTGGGGAGGGGTGCCGTAGCCCTGCTGAGGCTGTGGCTGCTGTGGGTAGCCACGACCGTAGGGCATTTGCCCATACATATTAGGTGGTGCAGGCATGAACCCAGGTTGGCCACCGTAAGCCATCGGAGGAGCGCCGTATCCCCCGCGGCCAAAGCCGCCGCCACCACCTCGACCGAAACCACCACCACGGGGACCAGTGTCCGAAGCCTTGTCAACGCGAATCTGCCGACCGTCGAACCTGCAGGAAAACGGGTCAGCCAAGTGCCTGGCCTGACTACTGGAGAGAGTGTGCGAAAGGTGTGTGCGTCAAAGGGAGAGCGGGGGAAAGCCATGGGCGCAAATACGTACTCAACATTGTTCATGGCTGCAATTGCCTTTTGAGCATCATCTTCCTGGGTGTATCGTACGAAACCGAAGCCACGGCTGCGACCAGTGTCGCGGTCCTTGACAACGACCTAATAGCGCGCATATTAGCCTCGTCACACAGATGATTCTCCGTTGACACAAGATGATGATTTCTTCCATGATTTGCGCCTCCTAGGAAGGCACCCTGTCCAGGCGAGGTGCTCGAGGAACATTCGCTGTAACACTGGAAGATCAATTGGCCAAGCGATCAAGATCAGCAAGGCCATGTAATCACCCCGAGAGGCCATATGCAATGATGAATAGTTGAGCATCAAGAACTTACAGCTTCCTCGACGACACCAAACTCCTCGAACTTTTGGCGCAAAGTGGCTTCCTCAGTGTGCCAGGCGAGGCCACTATTTTCTCGCGTCAGTGGCAAATCTTGGCCCTTTGGGGGGTTCACAGGCCTGGGCGGCGGGGTGAGGGGGAGCACATGGCTTCCTGGGCGTGCGCAGGGGCCAAGGGGTGGTGGGTGTTTGTTGGCTTGCGCTGGGCCATGGGGGTGTGGAGGCTTACCCGATGAAGAGCTTCGACATGATGCAGGTGAGGTAGGGACCGGAACCGTTGAGCGAACAAAAACGCAAATGCGCACTGCAAGATCTGCTGCTGGTGGTGCTTCACGACAAAGCTGGAGTGACGCAAAGGTGGGAGAAGCTATTGAAGGAGAGGAGAGATAGGATGATCAGCACAAAGGACCATCAAGTGCTATAGGAGGTGGGCTGTGCAAGAGAAGCAACCGGGACGGGAAGCAATGTCCCAAGGACAGTTCGCTTGAATGGAGAAAGGTTAAGAGGGAATGGACGGATAATAAAAACAAGCAGGCAATGGCCACGAACCAAAGAACAGGAAAAACCGATCCAAGTCAACAGGTCGAAATCAGCCGGACGCGCACTTGTAGAAAAGAAGAACGGTCCAAAGAGGTTGGAAGGAGGAAAGTCAAAAGACGGGGAGGGATCGAGGAAGAGGAGAAGTAAGAAGGAGAGGGAGAGGCCCGAGATTGGGGTGCGAGCCAGAGTGACGAAGGTGGTGGTGAGGTGAGAGAGAGAAATCACCTCGCCTGGTTTGCCAGATTGCACGCACGTACGCACATACGCACTCCAGCTCCATCCAACTAGGATAAGATGCATCAGGGCGACGGCTCATCGCAGTGCAGTGCGGTGCGGTGCGGTGCGGTACGGTGGCAGGGTGGTGGTACTCTTTGCTGCCACTAGCAATGCAGACCCAACGTTGGCCGCAGGCAAGGAATGAGGAACAACTGCCAGCCAGATGGCGGTAACCTGCCTTGGTCTATCAATGGCATAGCAGGGCCAGGTGATGGTGAGGTACATGGAATTGAGGTACAATCTCAACTCTGGACTAAGAAAGGAGGGGAAATAAGCTCTGGCAATGTCTTGCGGGAAAACGCCTCAGCGAGTGGTGTGTGTGCTTGGAGCAGCATAGTGCAGTCCAGCGCTGTAGGTCCCCTTCCAAAGGTCGAACCTACAAGTATTACTCCCCGAGTTCATGTCAACAGACCAGTGACAGAAGCTTCATGGCTCTGATCGAAACCCAGAATTGCACTGCAAGATCTGCGTTCGATAGCCCGTTTCCCGAAGACCTGTGGCAATTTTGCAGAACACAGATGTTCGGATGAGACGACGCCATTCACAGGCATCCACAACGCAGTCGGCTGCGCAGAACTCCTCTTTCCCTCGGGATCAAACAGTATTAAGGCCAGCCTGCTTTCCAACAAGGAGATGTGCAAACTGTCGCTCTGCAATGAGCTGCCTGGGTGACCCCCGCCTGGAGCGTATCCGTCTTTCCGCACTGCACCCACCACCCCCAAATTCAGCACCCACCCCGATTTCTGGGTACTGCCACCTCCTTTATTGTCTACCAGTGAAGCGAAAGACACCACCAGTATCCGTACATATCCATCGGACTATGCAAGCATGATGGATCCCGCGAGCCTGTAGAACGTGCATATGTCTTGCCTGCCTGATGTCTTGCCTGGGCAATACTGCGCAGAGCGCAAAAAGCAGGTTGGAAACTTCCAGGGCAACATGCCGTCACTGCTCGTCTCCTATTAGGTGAAGCCAAACAAATGCTGGTCGCCACGAAATGAACCAGCCCAAAGACACAGAACCATCTGGGGGAGGAAGGAGAGAGAAAAGAAAGTAGATGGTGAACGTACATTTACTGGGCTCGGAACTTCGCTTTGCTGGAGCCGAGATATAACTCACCAAGGATGAGGTATGATCGTTCCTTGGCCGCTTCAAAACTAATGTATTGTTGATCGTCGCCTCCGCTATTTTCCGTGTCTTGCGAATGCTTTCTGGATATTAGAACAACGGTGAAAAACAAAGCGAAGGAGGTTCAACGTGAAGCTCTTATAAGGACGTGAAGCTTGAGTACAAGCGGCCAGGCACGGGCAACGGTGGCTTGTCGCGTGAGCATCGAAGTTTAGCAAGGAGGGAAAAGCAGGTTGTAGTTCTGATATACATATATATGAGCCGTGATGAGTGGTCAATCTCTCTACTTCGAGCAATGTTACGTAGAAACTTCATCGCCTCACGCATGTACTCCGTTTGTGGTTATTTTTGGCTCGAAACGCGATCACCCCGTTCTCGTTTCGACAGCTTCGGGGTGTTCAAACAGATGTCAAACGCATTGGGTTCCCTGGGGATGGCAGATCAGAACAGTGCTATCAGCCGATGTGATGGCTTTTTACTCGACATGTCGCAGATCCCTAGTGAGTACTTCAAAAGCATGCGAGCAACGTTTCGTAGGTTTTGCCATGTTATGGCCACGACTGTGACGAGCCACCCGAGCATACCTGGATCGCGAGGCCATGGCGTCCATGCAGCGCGAGTTGAAAGATGATCTACCATCTTGATGCCATCTTTCCTAACTCTTGTAGCAGCTTCATCGTGGAGTGTTTCGAGGGCATCATCAAGCCCAGTTGAGAGCTTTGGGTGTTACTCTCTTAGTTTGTCTTGCGTCTGGATGATAAGCAGCTCTGGGCGTAGCAAGGGTCACTAGAACTCCACAGTCCGTCCCACTTACACCACGGAGAGGTACAGACCTTCAAAGTACCGCTGCTGGTGTAAAACGTCACCAGAGGAGCGAGCTTGCGCCATTACAGGGCATAGCTATCCGTACAAGTTTATATGCAGCAAGCCAATTTGGTGTCCTCCAGTCTGGAATCCTGTCGCAAGGGGGGTGTGGAGTGGAATAACGACGGGCTTGTCGGAGCGAAACCATATTCGCGCTGGTCTTGCCCCAGTTGGTATAGAGGCAGTGGCTGTGCAAAACGGCTGGTCCAACGTCAACTTATTTCTTTGGTGGTCGTCATCCAGTTTGTTCCTCTTGGGAGAATTTCGCGGGAGATCGGTTGGGTGCCACTCTCAGGGGATAGATTGTGCGACGGGAGTCAAAGTGTCCAGTTCGGTTGGTCAAGGGTCGGCAGCTATAGGAAACTTGCGGGGCATAGCATACCTGGGCAAGACAATCAACACCCTGCAGCACGTACTTGTAATACAAGTACGTCTTCTGAGGGTGCTGGTATGATACAAAGGGTGCTGATGGTGTATTATACCGATAGTATCAACGGGCTGGTACCGTTCCTTGCACCACGTTTCATCTCTTCATCTCCACGGAGCAGAGCAGCAGGAGGACTTGTATGCCGCACACAGCCTAACAGAGATTTAAGTGGTTCGGAGACGGATATAAAGTATTGCATCTTCTCAGCTGCCGTGCTCGATCCCACTATGAAGGATCCGTCACAGAACTGTGCTTGACCTCGACTGGTGACAGACCGCCCCTGATATTCGCCCTGTAAGAATCAGCAGGGTGTTACTCCGTACAGCCACTTTTGTTACTTGATTTTGATGGTGCTAGACATGGCAAGCCAATGCTGCTGCCACCCTGGTCTGTGAGGGAAAGGGGGCACGAAAGCTTGACCTGATGGCTGGCCAATGAAGAACCTGGCTTGCAGCTTGAGTAACTGCGCTAGAGCATGCAGGCCCCGTCAAAGTGCAGCCACCCCTCGTCCGAACACAGATGTTTCCATTGCAGGCAAAGATATTCGACTCCAAGGTCAGTCCTCGATGCCCAAAGATGGTTCCGTGATCTGATCTCTATGCCAGCGGCCGAACAACCGGTTTAGAAGCTGAAACGGGGATGGAGGGGAGAATTCGTGTGGATGTGTGCCCGCTCTGATCAAGCTTATTCTCCGTGTCCCTTCCAGTTCGCGTCGAAATGCCCAGTCAATGCGATGTGACCTTGGCATAAAACCTTAGCCGGGTTTGAACCAACCTTAAATGCACCTCCATCCTGAGTTGGGCTTTGAAACGGGATAGCATCACGACAAGGCTTTTCCCCTTAACTCATGCACCAAAAGGCTGTGCACACGTCAGAGAAGCCGACTTGAGTTCAACCATGACCCTGTTTCAACTGATGGGCTAGCGTTGCTGCTCCTTGCGCTCCTTGCTGTTCCCTGCAACGTGAACGTGGAGGCTGCAAAAAATAGAGGGGCCAGAACTCTGGCTGACCGCACGCATCGACACAAGGTAGTAAGTAGGTTGGAAAGAAAAGTCCCGGTGATGGATGCCGTGAAGGCCCGCAATTCCAGCAGCCTAAAACACCAGTGAATCGGAGATCCTGAGCCCACTCAATAGTAAGGTGCTTTTCTTACTATCACTACGACATATTTGCGAGGCAGTGTGCGGTGGCGTGTGCACATGGTTGAAATTGCAAGTTGCATCAGCAAATCTTGGGGCACCACTGTGCAAGCCTCTGTTGCACCCGCTCCCGCTCAGAGTTGAGTGAGAAATGCCATGCTCGGATCCGTTTGAGTCTTTTCCAGGGAAGGCCAGATTGAAGATCAGCGGTGCTCGATAAAGACAGCATGGGATGTCCTTGCTACCGAAGGTGTTTCAACGTCGTAGCGTGCAGCCATCCGCCTGTCGCTTTCCACCTCAAATCACAGGGCTCTCTTACCACCACACGTTGGTAAACGGTCGTTGACGATGGAAGGATAGGACTCACTGGCATCATGCCATAAGTTTCAGCGCTGGTGTTTTGTGGTAAGGAGCGGTTTCCCTGCTATTTAATCAGGGAACCCTTCCCCTGCAGTTCGATGTTTTGAGGTGGATGAATCCTCAATGCCATGATCTCTGGTTTTCTGAACCTTGGACCTACTCTATGATCAATAAAGCTGATGGATCAACAAACACGTTGCGCCAAGAGCAGTGGACATGTCATACGATGCAGGAGGAATGAAGCAGATTCTGCTACACATCGTATCACCACCTGGCTTTCTCAAGTCCAACGCCCCGAACAGAAGGCATCCCGTCCCGCCACGATCGTCCACAAGAGCGATGTTTCCCGAGAAGCATGCCTCCAGTCCGCCTTCATTAGGAGCAGCGACGACAGGACTCTGAGCCCCAGTCCACAGGAGGATGTATATGATGAAAGTCATCGAGGACAGGATTGTCGAGGCATGGATTCTCCGGTGTCTTTGCGCCGCAGCCGCCACGACAAGCATGATTTTGTGAAACGCCGACGCCGTAGAACAAGAGCAGACCGATATGATGTTGAAAAATATGGCCCCAAAAAGCAGAGACGGTCGCCCACACGGAGAAAGAAGCTTTCAAAGAGACCAGTTGCCAGCAAGGAAATCATGGATCATTTCACATCCGATATCGTGGAAGGCAAGAAGATTATCGTATGTAGCAACAGCAGTCGTCTTCAACAGGACTGGTACTAAAGCCCAATAGGTGAGACCAAAGCTGGCTGCAGGCATGTTCCTCAACGGGAGGAGCTCTAAGTTACCAGCGCGTATGGACCATGGTTTTGCTTTACCTTATAGTTGAAATGCTGGCTAACATTTGTTAGCCGAGGATCTAAGTTTCAACACAATGTCATTTCTCAATCGTTATGGTGTTCCAACTGGCCAGGACCCTGCAGCATCACTGACCGAGAAACATCTTGGCTCTAGAAGGCAGCTTCTGGGGTGCTTTGAAGAGACCAGAGAAGAGCAGTGGCAGGCTAACGACTATGCATCTCGTGATGCGATCCCAGAAACACAGGATCAGGAGCTCATAGTGGAGGCTAAACCCCATCGCCACTCATCACCAGTGACTCAACCTGACGAATGCGCCAACTTCAGAGAGTTTATGACAGGAGAGAGTTGTCATAAACACAAGGGGCAAGTTGGTATGAATTCCACTATTTCTCGCGCTGGGTCGAAGTCAGAGTCCTCACCACTGGATGAACGCTCAGTAAGCCCGCAGCTTGCTGCAGTAGGAAAGGATGATAGCATGCTTTCACCCATGGTCTTTAATCAACTCCAAGGCCGCGTATCAATTTGCGAACCATTCTTCAATGCTGC
This sequence comes from Sarocladium brachiariae, assembly GCA_008271525.1. Lineage (NCBI taxonomy): Eukaryota > Fungi > Ascomycota > Sordariomycetes > Hypocreales > Sarocladiaceae > Sarocladium > Sarocladium brachiariae. Next base: position 3,901,690 of record RQPE01000001.1, read on the forward strand.
GACTTTTGAGAGGCTGAAGCGACCGATCGACAGCCCAGCCTTAGCAAATCATTGTCAATCACCTCTGGCAGAGTGTACAGAGAGCATATTAGGAGACATTGATCCACGGTTATCAGCTTCTGCGCTTCAAAGCCAAGGAGTCGATACGACAGCTCACGCCGTTCCTGTCGAAACGATGCTGGGGATTGGTGGGTATGGCTCGACATTATGCGGAGGCGCTGAACATCATGACACTCTACAAGGATATACTAAACAGATACCGATTTCATACACGGGAGTAAATTTTAACCGATGCTCCTTCATAGAAGACTCGTTTAGCAAGAATGAACGGGCCTGGCCCGGTTCGCTGTCGGTGCCAGCACCGAATGTAAGGATCCACGGATTGCGTCCTGACTCCTGGCACACCAGGACCTACAACGCCATGTCCGGAACTCTTTACGGGGCTATCGATGATAAAGCTGAAGGGAATGCTCTAGGGGCATCCAGTATGGGCGAAGAATTGAGATCAAACGTTGCGCAATCAAGCCTGTTTGCGCAAGGGCTCGGCTTCGAGGCGAGTACACCTTACACGCATGCTCTGGGTGGAACCGCTCAGGGAGTGAATGGGAATTCAGTTGAGGAGGTAGATAGGGCTCTGGCACAAGAAATTGGCCTATATAGATTGCATGAACCATTGCCAGAGTTCGTGGAAGACCAGGACTGCTCTGTTGAATCTGGGGGACTCCATTCCGGAGTTGGTCCCGACCCAGTCCAAGATCAAGGAGTTAGCTGGAACTACTCGCAGTGGCCTGTGGAAGGGGAAGAACAGGTTCAACTGTTCTCTAGGGCTTTCTGGCAACCTAGAAGTTTCGTATGATGCATTCAAAGTCTCTATAGCACATATCATGATTGGCTTCACTTAGAGTTCACTCAGGCTCCTGGTCCTTCCACTTGCGAACCAATGCGTCCACATCCAAGCCACACTGACGAGACTTGGCCTCTAGTGCTTTTGCCTTGCCAACTACGGGTGCGTCGATCATTTTCCCATCAAGCGTCCAGGCCCCTCGACCAGCCGCGGCAGCCTTTTCATCGGCGATACGGACGCGCACTGCCCATTCCGCCTCCTCTTGCGAAGGAGCGAATAGTTTCTGGGCTATCTCAACCTGGGATGGGTGTATGCACTGTTTCCCGTTGAAGCCTAATGACTTGCCGTTCTGACACTCCTCCTTCAGCCGCTGGATGCCGTCCTCGCCCCTAAATGCGGTGCAGACAAGATCGATAGCGCTTGGCAAATTTGCCGCGCGGGCGGCGGTAACAATCGCTGAACGAGCGTATAGAAACTCTGTGAGCGAAGGAGTCCGAGTCAGAGAGAGATCTAGTGCAAAGTCCTCGGCGGCAAAGATGAGTCCACTGAGATAGGGTGTCGCAGCACAGATGGCAGAAAGGTCCATCACTGCCTTGGCGGATTCAATGAGGGCGATTATCTTGATGGGGTTGGGAGAGTCAGGCTTATGGCGTTCAGGAGACACATGTCGAAGGACGTCCATGACGAACGTCAGGTCTGCGGGTGAATTGACCTTGGGGACAACCACAGCATCAACCAGTGGTAAAGGGGAGAGAGCAGTAAGGTCAGCGAGGGCAAAGGGTGTGGAGACGGCATTGATCCGGATGGCCAGTTCGGATATCGATGAGGGACGCGATGGTAGCGAGGAAATATGAGACGCAAGCTGAGAGCGCGCAGAGGACTTGTGCGTGGGAGTAACGGAATCTTCCAGGTCGTAAGTGAGGTTGTCGGAGGTGAGGGTCAGAGACTTGGTCAGCATTTTCTGCGATGAACCAGGGACTGGAAATTATGTCAGCCGTACCCTTTTATGACTTGTCTTGATGCGCTTGAATAGAAGATTTGGGGGGTTACCATAGAGAAGTGAACGTCGAATGATCGACGCTGACCAAGCTGTCATAGTGGCCAATGTATCTTTCCTCAGCCGAGGTGTTGTAAGTGAGTCGTCTATGAGTCCTCTACTACACAGATGCAGCTTCAAGTTTCATACATGAAAACTCAGAGTGAGGGAAAGAAAGGTTGAAACCGAGAAGAATGCACTTCATCACACTATTCAGAGTCTTGTTCAAAGGCCAGCGACTGGAGCTCTCTGTGAGGTCCAGGTCATAACAGTGACGTTAAGCTGTGGTGGGGGGCCTCGCCTGGAGCTCTCTGGGGACTCTTGGAGACTTGTACCACCACCACCAGAGCTGCTTGGTTTTGCCAGGGTTTACCGCCTGCCCATCGGGTACACTGTCCCTTGATTCGTGTCCCCTTTCGCGGCCGTGATATCTCCATAGCTCTCGACTGACGAAGATAAATCCAAGCTCGCGACGACTACCGAAACGACGGTCAACGGATGTAAATCACCGTGTTGTCACCTTTCTCTAGACATCGCTTTACGGACGACAACTATTTTGACAGCGACACTTTTTTGCCCATCTTCACAATGGATGCGGGCAGAATGGAGGCCGCGCAACCACTGCAGGGCGGCGCTGTTGGTGATCTCAGTTGGCGATTGAGTTCCCATCCCATCACACTCTTGACCTTCCTCGGCTTTAGAATATGTCCGTCTTCATTGCAAAACTCCTTTATTTCTTTTTCTTTTCGCAGGAGAATAATGGGTGGCTGACTTTCTTTTTCGTGCAGCAAGCGTTCTCGTGTACTTTCTTGGTCTCTGGGTCTTCAAGAGCATGTAAGGACCGAACTGCGGCTGCTCCCCCTCACAAGCGATTTGCGTTGCCTCTGACACCAGGATTCCAGGATTATGATCTTCATCATCACCATTCTCCTCCTCGCTGCCGACTTTTACTACCTGAAGAACATCGCCGGCAGACGTCTCGTCGGTCTGCGTTGGTGGAACGAGGTCGACCCCCAGACGGGAGAGTCGAAGTGGGTGTTTGAGAGCAGTGAGCCGGGCACCAAGACTGTCAACGCGACGGACAGCCGTTTCTTCTGGTTGGCGCTTTACGTGCAGCCACTGCTTTGGGTCGTCATGGCCATCCTGGCCCTGGTGAGGCTGCAGTTCCTTTGGCTGCCGCTTGTCAGTAAGTTTCACCAACCCCGGCAAAGCTTTGGGAAACCTTGAATATTTCCCTGCAGCATCATTTTACTGACACAGAGTTCGTTACGTAGTCATCGCACTTGTTCTCACGATTATGAACACGCTCGCCTTCTCCCGCTGCGACAAGTTCAGCCAGGCGTCCAACCTCGCCGGTAGGGCCTTCAGCACTGGCAACCTTGCTGGCAACATCGCGAGCAACATGGTCGGCCGCTGGTTTTCTAGGGGCTAAGCTTTTCTCGATATAACGATGGCCCGTGTTCGAATGAAGAGGCTCAAAACGCGACGCTCTTATCATGGAGTAAGGGCCGATACAACAGAAGAGTCTGCGAGGTGGCACGGCGAAAACATAATGCATCTTTTGCGGTGTACGTGCGAAATTGACTGACCGGATTGGCGTTGGTATTCGGAGGGAATTTGAAAGAGCCTTGTACAAGTCTTGTACACTATCTATATGACCCGAAAGTGTCGTGTTTACTGAATGTCATCATTGGTCAACACGGGACAGCCTGGTTTGCTATCGTCCATCATATCCAGTGCCGGCGTTTTCATAGGCTTGAAGCAAATTCACAAGCATTCGGGTCATAAATGCAAGGCAGCAAAGGCACCACTTCAACGGTTTAGCTCGGATTCTCGCACGAAGTCAAGACCCACGTCGATCTACACAGCCAGCTAAACGAGCCGCTTTCAAAGATCCTAAACAGTGCAGTGTGCTCAGACGAGTGACGGAAGTCTCATGTAGTGGCGCGGCGCAACCAGAACCTCGCAGCACCTTTGTTGGTCCTACTCCGGGGCTTGGGAACTGACGACTGTCGGGAAAGTCCATATGAGGGTGTATCAATGCTGACGAACCATTGGCGCGTCATATTCAGTTCTATAGCCAGTCGAATTGCACATGTCGGTAGAGGTAATAAAGGAAAGTTCAATAGGACTGTCAATCGAGTCTCTCGTTAAAGAGTCTGACGGATGAGGTCGTAAGTGAGGTCGTGAGGCGTGAGACATGGCAACATAGGGCATCGCAAACACTCATGTTCCGGATTACACTCCGTATGTTAGGCATAGTAAATATCAACGAACGGCAGCAGACAGGACATCGTTCCAACTGTGAAGTGATCTGTAGACCCGAGGAGATTCGTTTGTTGCAGCTTGACAGGAGGAAGCGGCGCAGTGCGATATGTGAGACACAGCAGCGCAGGTTGGCCCTATAATGGTATGCAAGTCCAGGCAACGAAACAGCTTTTCAATCAAGGAGGGCTGCGCCTGCGTATCTCAACGGTGCAACCCGACAGTTGCTCACATGGTCAGCATGACGAGAAATGAACGGACTGGTCGGCCGGCGCACATGTCAACATGACCAACGCCCGACTGGGCTCTTGGTCATCGTGTAGGATTTCAGGGAGCCTGCTTCTTTTTGCCCTTTTGCCTTTTTTTTGTCTCGTTCTAGCTTACAATGTAGGCACCCTGTCGATCAGGAGGGGAAGCCTGTCAGCCTCAGTGGAGGGCATGGCATGACAGGGCGGCAGTGTCTCCGACGGTGGGATGGAGCTGTCTGTGCAGATGGGGCCACCACGGTGGACAGATCTCTAGAAGCGCGAGAGATTGGGCGAAGGTTGGATGGAAGATGCAGCAGTTGTTGCCGTTGACTTCTACAAGGAACAGCCTCGCTCAGTCCGCAGGTTCGCGAAATAGATAGGGTACCGTTCCAAGAGATTACGGTCTTTTTCAAATTCGCTTAATGCACCAGGGCCACTTACCCGTCCTAATAAGAGGCCATCAGAGACGACAAATTGCATATTAGTCGAAGGCCCCCGTCTGTACAGAGTACTGACCTGGACTCTACACTTGCTGTCTTCCTCGTAACTTCAGGCAGCGTCAAATTTGTCAAAGCTATGGTCACAAACCCAGGGCACAGCTGGAGGGCCCAAAGAAGAGGAGGAAGACGAAATTCACCACCTGCAAGGCTTACTGACTTCGTGGTCGCCTGATCACTGGCCAACGGGGCTGGCACATGTATGTACCCCGTACATGTCCATAATCTCTAACCATGCGAATGCGTAGCAACCAAGACGACCCCAGAATAGAAGCAAGTAGGGCTTCCTGACAGGGCAGTGCCGCAGCATTATGCGAATTGCGTCTGGCATTGTTGGCCCAATCTGTTCTGGCATGACAAACGCCCAAAATCCGCCCATGGCTCCATTGGCTGCGTCTGACTGCGGCTGAGTCAACGCCTGCTCCCACCATCTCGTCCAATCGACTGCTTGGGCTTTAACAAGGGTGGCTGACCACGCTGTTCTCAGCTGAAGCAGTTTGAGTCTTTCTTTCTTTCTTTCCCATCCCTCACTTGAATGGACTTTTGATTCTCAATCACCTGTCGTTCCAGTACCATCACGGGGAGCATCTTGTCCGATACCTAGGTAATAGCAGTGCTGAAGTCTTGCTCTCGCATTTGCTTCACTTTCTCGTCCAACCATCGGCAGTGTGCCGTCTGGAATTGATGTCTTTTGATACTGAGGATTGGGCGTTTCAGACAACGATTCGGAATCCACTTGAGAAGACTGTTCTGAATCGACAAAGGGGGTGACTTCCTGCACGGCTCGGATAGGGAAAGAATGGATTGGCCATGGCTTTTCGGACGTCAATTTGGCAGCACATTGAGTAGCGGAGACAAGGATTCACCACAAACTACGGCGATGGATTCGCAGAATCCTGCGACAACCGACTCATCTCCTAGCAAGCAGGGCGTCGCAGGGACCCCAGCAGAAGGAAGTGGTCCCTTTATCAACTTCGATCCTGGTAGCTTCCCAGACGATCACGTCTGGACATTTGAAAGCCCCAGCGTAAGCCTCAGTTGGACGCGCAAAAGTAACTCTGTAATGGTCGAGGAAGTGGAGTGGCGTGGCAAGAATGATTCGTCCTCCAAGGAGTATGTCAGTATCGCGAGAACGCAAATCGGAGGTGGAGGGGAAAGTCGGATTCCAGGCGAAGGTAACTCGCAGTCAGAGAGTGCAAATTTACTACATGGTGAGAATCGACTTGTGAATCTTATCAGCAACATATGGTGGCAAGGCCGAAACTGACACGAAGTCTCGGTAGTCATCGATACTGGAAGCACAGATCTCACTGGAGGCGTGGAGCTCGGCCTGGACTATTTTTTCGACACAGCGAGGTTCCGTCTCTTCCAAGGCCAAGAAATGGTCGTCGTGGTTCGATGGGCCGATACCGAAGATCGAGGCAATACAACTTCTGACCCATTCACCGCAGTGTTGGATAAGAAGGATGTTAAGTGGACCTATGATCCAAGTTCAGAAGATGCGCGTGGATTCGAAACCTTAGAATCGAACGACAGGACCGTTCAACCTGGATCCGCCGGTAGTTCAGCCATAAGCTCTTCGTCTAATGCTGCAAGCACGGAGACGACATCCTCGATTGGCGAGACTGGTCCAAGCGATGGAGGTAGAAGCAGAGAAGGTGGTCTTCCGACTGGTGCGATTGCAGGAATAGCTGTTGGCGGAGCTGTCGTCCTGCTTGCTCTTATCGGTGGTGTCGTCTTCTGGGCGCTTCGTCGTCGGCACCGTGACAAGGCTCTGGGACAATATGGCAAGCCTACTCCGTCAACAACCTTCATGAGTGGCGACAAGGAAGCTCACCAGATTATTGATTCGCCTCACTCGACCTTCTCAAGTGACCAGCAGGTCCCCCTGAGTAACCTGGCAGCAGGCTCCTCACCTCCCGACCCAGGGACAACGGTTGGGCACAACCACTTGTATCATCATCGTGAGCCAGGGCACTATACTCCATACCATGATGATGAGAGAAGGCCTGAGAGTCCTGCCATGAGAGAGTTGAGCAACAGCGAGGGCGCAGGGCATGGTGTATCAAGGACTGTGGCTCATCTGGTAGAAGAGGGCATGACCGAGGAAGAGGTCCGAAGGCTAGAAGAAGAAGAGAGACAGCTCGATGATGCGATCCAGCGGCATGGCCAGGGTCGAAGTGGCGACAGAGGGTTCTAATAACATACTTTAGCGCAGTTGGGAACCGAAGTGTACCTCAATGCACTCTGTGTGTCGGAAGAGCTGGTGTTTTTCTTTTTTGTCGGTCACCATGTCACTCTTATCCATGGCTGAGAAAGTATGGCTGTTGTAAGCCCGCGACATGATAGCTTGTGAGCATCGTGAAGAAGGTCGGTTGTATTCGCACATGCTATCAAAAAGGACTGAAAGGTAGCACACAAAAAGTACATCCTGCCCTTGAACATCTGTGTTGGGTCCAAGAATAGGCAACAGCTACGGGCTTCGGAAATAAGTGCAGCTAACAATATATGCTTCAATGATTGTCTGGCGACAGTGAGATCAAAAGGCCCAGTGCACTGGTGTCATGGCGAAACCGTTTCTTGTGCTACTGAGTTGGGTGAGGTGAGGAATCGCAAAGCCTGCGTTGGGTGAGATTGGCAGTGTAAGAGTGCGTCTAGCGCTTCATCATTGACTGGCTTGGGCTTGGGTCTTCTTTGCATGCTCTCGTAGTAGTCGCATTCTACTATCAACACGTCTTCCAATCCGACTGGTGCAAGGGAGGGTTAGGAGGCTGGACCAACATGGAAATTATCCCTCCATCTTCGCCGTCTTTTACATCCCTGATAACATTGCCAGCCATTGCGAAATTTGGCGTTGGTTCGCTATAAGTCGATAATCTTCAAGAAGGGTAGCGCGTGACATGCCTTCAAAGCCTAATCCCTGTCAGTGACGTGATGGGCAGCAGTGTTGCAAGGGATGGCTGGATGCATGACATTTCAAGGATCTCATCCGTCGGCGGGGGTTTCGATACAACAAGGGGCAATACGATTGAAAGCGGTTCTCAGCTTGTTGGGTACCTCGGTCAGTGTCAAGTAAGCGGCCATCACGAGGAGATTTTTTTTTTCTTTTTTCTTTTTTGCAATGTCCAACGCCGGCTGAGCTGTGCAATGCTCGAGATCTAGACCCCTGAATGACTCAAGATTGGTGGCGAGTGCAGCGTGAAGAGAATTGCGAAGAGCAGACGAACAGCTACAGTACCGGAAATGCACTAGCCAAAGTAGAATGGGAGAAGCTTGACGTATCGGTACCGCCGATGGTGCCGAAAGCGTGGCAGGCTTGGATGATGCTTGCGAGAGGGAAAACACCCGAACGAGATACCGTCAAGATTCTTGATGTTCAGATCCTGGGCCCGAAACTTTTTTGTAGCTTGTGTGGATTCGGAGCTCTTGACAGCAACATCGTCACAGGAAAAGTAGCTGTGATAGCTGTCGTAAGCTGAAGCTGGAGCTCGGCAGTGCGCTTATCCGATAACAACTTGAAGGAACGCAGGGAATGAAAGCAATGCGAACAGGGAAGGCCCCTCTCCCCCCCTCCGGACATGTCTACAGGGCTCCATCGCGCCCCGCTGTCGCAAGATTTCGAGCTCGCTCACTGGCGGGAATGACCCAAGAAGAAGGAAGAGCTCCGTAACAGGTGCAAGGTGCAAGGTGGAAGGTGCTGCTAGATGCCAGGCGCCAGGTGTGCTGTAGTGGGGCAATTTAGTTGCAACCACTGGGGGAAGCTTAGAAGAGCTCTCTTCTTGAGCTCTCGCGCTGTCTGTTTTAGCAGCAACAACAGCAACAAGCTAGGATGGGTCTAGATCCACCTCACTCGGTCAATGTCGGGAAAGTGCACCAAGGCAACCGAACTGTTCAAAGTTCTCTCTTGTTGAAAAAGAGAAAAAAAGAGAAAAAAAGGTAGTCCGGCAGCATTAGACTCAGACTGAGATAAGACGAGTTAGATTGCCTACTACTTGTATGTAGGTAGTATACAACAAGATGAAGAAAAACAAACAGTGGCTGAGCCAGCCTGAGCCCACCCAATTGGGATGTCAACACACCACTTCTGACACTCCATCCAAGCCTCCCTCAGCCATTAGCCACGCCAGGTCCATGCGCCGCCGACGATTTGAAGAGGACCCTTTCCAACCTCGGCGGGGTTGGAGGGGGAAAATGCAGGGAGCCCACCATAGGTAGAAGAAAGAGGGGTGGCACAACCAAGCACTGAACTCTCGTTGGTCAGCTTAGGCTTGACTCGCAAGAGAATGATGCAAAGCTGCCAAAGACAGAGAAATGCTCCCTCAACAACAAGGCCAGCCTAGTTTGTCACTATGGTACAGGCGCTATCGAGTCATTCATGCCGCCCTGTTGAGAAAAAAACGATTGCTACTGCTGCGACCTTGTCCCCGGCCACTGGGTATGGGTCTGGGCTGCTAATCGGGAAGCTTTGGATGGACCTTAGCCGCTCGAGGCGACAAGCTTCTCCCGGTTGCAGCGACACAGCGACCAGCTAAGGTATGCTATCTGTTTTGCTCACATGGGCTCAACTGGACCTGATCCAATACCGAGACGAGTCTGAAAAGCTCTGTTCGCCACCACCCTTCGCGCTTTCTTTTTGGTCTACCCCGTCCGTACAGGGCTTGGCTCGGCGCTGCGTCGCTTGCAGAAAGCAAAGATGCTTAGACCGGGGCACATGATGTCCAACTCTTTCATTGGCGATTTGGATCAACACCATGCTCCTTGTTTCGTATCTGGGTCCCCCTCACACCATCCATCATCGTCTTTTGCTCTGCTCCCTTCAAGCTCTGCCAGCTGCTGTCAGTGGGCGCTTTCCCCTCTCGTTCACACACTACAACGTCCTGGGTACACCTGATGCATGCACCACTTTCCGAGCTGAACGCAAGGCACATTGAAAGCGTCTCTTGACCCCTTCTTCTTTTTACTGGTGTCATCCATCATCCTACCTGCCCTGAGAACACGCCGTTCACACTTACTTTTGCTGACGTAGAGATAACTCGCCTTTGGTTCTTCTTTCTACCTTCGCATCTTCCCGAACTCTCCTATCGTTCTCGTCCTGTTCCTAAGTTCCAGGTTTACCAAGTGCTTCAATTTAGTCCACATCGGCCCCGTGGTTCGTCCGATTTTGTTATCTTCGCTCCATCATCAATCTCTTCACAGACATCCGTTGGCCATTCTCGTCAGGAAGACAGCTATCCATACTTACATCATTGCAACTTCTCAGCTTTCACTCAATCTTGCTACCGTCATCAAAGTCAGCCCTTCCGTTCCGCAGAAGCTACTCAGAGCGACCTGACGGCAGTATTGTACGGTCCTGATTGTCAGTCTTCTTGCGTAGCTGCACTGAGCCGCCGTGGTCCAGGATTCTACGACAATACCTTTTCATCGTCCCGGAACTTGATTCCAGCTCCCTTCGAAACGCCTCACGTATCACAACTTTCCTCCCTTCCACGACAAGATTCCCAAAGTTGTTCGACATTTCGACTCACCATTTAGGATATGGTGCAGGTCTTCCTGGTTTCGGAAGCTTATTCTAATTCCACGTCGCACACATAACACTCCGGGATTCCTGTGCCGCTGCACAGCGCAATCAACTCATTGACATCGCATGGTGGGATCAAGATGCCGCCACGATCTTCTTTAACATCGTCCTTCTCCATCACGGACACCAATAACGAGGTCGTCTGTCCTCTTCGGAATCAAGATGGATCAAGTTGTCGGAAGAGGTGCATTGGGGTAAGTCGAGACACCCACGCTTCGCATTGGGGGGCGTCTGGTGGTTTTGTCCTTTCTCAGACATTGAGGCCGTTTGCCGCCTCGGACGATAGAGCAACATATTGACAGTACTGTTTCATTGCACAGGAAAAACGCTACCGTTCAATGCAAGAGCACATTCGTCGGGCGCATCCAGAGCATTACATCTCGAAGCTCCCAGCTACAGAGGAAAGCTTCCTTTTGATGATCAACACCCCGCCTTCTGAACGCCGGCATACAGATCAGGCGTCAGCACCATCAACACAGGGTGCGTTCCATCCCAAATTCATGTGGAACTTTAGCTAAACAAGCACAGGTTTCCATGATCGTCATGGATATTATCGTGGTGGTTCTAGCCCTGCGACACCACGTCGCATCGATGATTCTTCGAACACGAATGGTGCATCATTGATCGGGGCGGCTGGGGCTGCTGCTGTCCTCGCAGAGCTCCACGGCGTAAAGTCGGAACGGGATCCTGATGAGGGAGTGGTACGTACCGCGTTATCGCTGCATCAAGTGGCTGTACATGCTTATGCTTTTCTTCTCCAGGCTTTTGGTGACCATGCACGATATCCCCGAAGCTCGATCGAGCTCCCGCCACTTCATCTCGCCAATAGTGACATCACAAGCGATCCATACTCCAACAACCCTCATCGACAGCGAGAAATCCTGCCCTCGCTTTTGGCCAATTCACCTCCTGGTCGATCATCCACGCTTCCGCCGCTTCAGCGCCCTGGCCCAAATCGACACAGGAAGCAGTCAGTCACAAAGCGAGGCCGCGAAGCTCATCACAAGAAAAAGAATTCAAGAGGCTCAGCCGCTGACTGGCTTAAACGGATTCAACATGAGGAAAGGATGCGACCCAACGGCAACGACCGCAATGCACTGTCGCTAGAGCCATCCGCAGACTACGGTAAGCGATGGGAGGACCTGATTGACGCAGCCGATCAAGCGGCTTCGGCAGCTGGCGATATTGACGAAGATCGGACTCCGGTAAGTTGACCCTGGTCCCTGAGCCCAGTAGTGTCAATTCTGATGCCTTTGACAGATGCCACAATCTCCAATGTCGTTTCATAGATCTTCTCTACCACCGTTCAACCAGCAGCATTTCCAACCAGGTAGCTATCAGGCCTCGCCTCTGCAGCAAGCTTTGACACCGCCGTCGTACAACCAGGATTCGGTAGATCCATTCCCGTCAGTAGAAAGCAGCATTGAGAGCGGCGAGAATTTCCACATGCGCTCGCGCGGTCTGTCCGATTCCTCCCCGACCTGGAGCTCGCAGAACCCCCAAATATACTGTGCGGCATGCAAGAACGTTGCCCTGTTGAAGAACTCGTTTGCGTGTACGGAATGCATTTGCGGCATTTGCCACGCTTGTGTTGAGATTTTGATGGCAGAACAAGGAGCACGCAGGACATGTCCGCGCTGCGCAACAGTTGGCGGCCGGTTCAAGCCTTTCCAGCTCGATATTAGATGAAAAGGGTGGCATTCTTCGGAGTGGCTTTATTCTTTTCGTGCTTCCTTCCGAGTCTGCTCATCATAGTTGGCACTTGGGGGATATTCTTTTCCTTCTTCTTTTTTTGGCCTCTTTCGTGCTCGTTCTTCTCTCACTTCACTTCTTGACAGACTCATGGACAGTCTCGGGCATATTGCCCTTTTACAGTCTTCATTTTCCGACTAGCAATGGGTCGAACTCGTCTTTCGTTACTGCTTACTTCTTAGACACCTTGCGCTCCGATTTTTGCGGGACTATGCCTTTTGGATACTGATGGGACTACGGACGGGATCTGGGTTGGCGTTTTTTACTTATGACCGTGTTACAGGTTTATCTTGGTGTGGTCTCTTGGGTTCAGCATTCAATGGCGCGTTAATGGCTGGGAGCTTTACTAAGGGAAGAGGGCCCGGTATATGTGCATGTGGAATGATTCGAGACGTCTTGATTAGCTGATTAGCTCTTGAATGGCCACTTTTTTCTTATTACTTCCAATCGCAACGCCGGTGATGCGCTTCGCCATTCCTGAGACGTCATGCTTCAACCAGAGCCTTTCAATTTTCTGCCTTCCTTTTCCTTCTTCAGGAGAGCATCCCGCACTGCAGCCCTCGCATTTCGGCTACCTCCAAGCTTAGGTCCCTTGAGGACATCGTCGCTCTTGCTAGCGGCGGCAGCAGTCTGGGCAGAAGACTGAGCCGGCCTCCTTCGTTGTCGTCGGCGTGCCACGTCATCCATGTACTGCTTTTTGAACTGCTCTGCCAGACGGTCATCGGCAGTAGTGCCGTCCAGGTCTCCATCCTGCGCATCGGATCCAACGATTGGTTTTTCTGACTGAGATGTGTCGTAAACGTCGACTGGGGTGGTTTCCATGAATCAGCACGACAACGGCCCAAGCAAGATACGAGAGGGGTTTTGAAGGGGGTCGAACGTCGGAATAATGCACTTACGTCTATTTTCGTGGAGGAACTGTTCGACAAGCTGATCGCGCTTGATATCGTCGCTGGCACGTCGTTTCCGTCCCCTCCAGGGTTTCCCGTCCGGCCCGAGTCGTTGCTTCTTGGGTGCTGGAGCGATATTCTGGTTTCGTTGGGGGTGTTGGCGCACTGGAATCTCGCTCAGGTCGACTTCCATGAGCCTGCCTTGGCGGGTGGGCTGCTCTACTGTGGGATGGCGCGCTGACGACGAGGAAGCCACAGCAGCAGGCGCTGCTGCTGATGAGGAGGATAGTGGTGGTTGCCGCAGTCCGGGCGGCTTGCGATCATCTCTCTCGGAGTCGGCGGTGGGTTCGGCGCGGCGTGAGAGTCGGGATTCTATGTATTCGATCCTTCAATGATTAGTCGCTGTTTGGCTAGACAGAGAGGAGAAAGAGAGAGAAACCCGGAGATCGTAGACGTACATGTGCTTGTCGTTCAGTGAGGAAACCAGCCCGGTCTGGTGGATGAAGCGATTCGTGATGCCATGGACCACAGGGCTCTCGCTGCTGCTGCCATGGTCTGGAGCCGCGGCGCGAGAGGAGACGAGGGCACTGCTGACCCTCTCCGGACCAGCATCGGGGGACTTTGTCGCCGATCCGGTCGCGCTGAACCCTACACCACCGGCGCGTGCCTTTCGAGCATTGCGCAACCTCAGCGCAGCGGCTGCGGAGATGTGAGCCCCATCGACGCTGCTGCCGTCGTCATCCTTGTCATTGTCGTCGTTGTTGTTGCCGTCGCCATGTGAAGGCCCCTCGGCGGTGGCTGTGGCTGGAGATTCAGATGGAGAAGCGGCTCGCTCGTCCTTCTGGCGGTAGGCTTTGCGCTTTTTCCCGGGACGAAAGCGGATGGGTTGATCGGGAATTTCGCTGTGGGAGGGAAGTTGTTCCGAGGACATGGTTTGGTTGTGATTTTATGGGTGAAAAGGGGGGGGGACGGTGGTCGCGGGTGAAGAACGAAAAGGGTCGGTGAACAATGAAGCTGGAAGAAATCCGATGATGTGGCGAGGCGGCGCGCCAGTGATGTGGTGTGTGGGTGGTTGGGTGGTGCTGAATGGACGGCAATGCTCACTCGGGAGATGCCATTGTTGTCGTGTGGAAAGATGCACGCTATTGAATTGTATTGTTAAATATTGAGGTCGGCCAATAGGTCGACTGCATCTCGGTGTTTGTAATCAGATACTGAAAAAGGTGAACTGGTCAACTAACAACGAACATAAAAGGTATATGACGTTGCCCTTACGGTACTAAATTATGTGTTTGTATGTGTTTGTATTGTGTGTGTCTGTACTTGACGTCGCTGTGGCACCCCCAACGTTCCATCATCCCTCATTAACTTCACGTCCAGATCAAGCAGCCATGACAGCAAGCAAAAGAGTAGGCTTCCCGAGAAGTTGCCTCCATCTTGTCTTTCTTTCTTTCTAAAAGCACTAGCATTCTGATTCTAACCGTTGTCAAACAGATTTATTTCGTCGCTCACGGTGGTCGAGTCCAAGGTACGTCCATTCCCTCCCCAACCCATCCAAGGTGTCCCCCGAGACCTGAAAAGACAACGACGACTGGGCTAATACAAGAACGAACACCAGGAGTTGGATTTCGGTACGTTGCAATTCAAGGGGGGATTATCATGGTTTATGCTCATCAAAGTCGCTCGTCAGCTACTTCACTCAGAAGAAGGCCAAGGAGTACGGCGTTACTGGATGGTGTCGCAACACTCCTGATAACAAGGTAAAAGCGCTCACGCATTCTCCTCTCTTTCATTTCATTTCATTTTTTTTTTCCTTCCCTTCTCGTTTAGCGGGCTTTCTGTGAGACTGACATTAAGGGGCTTCCCCCACAAGGTCGAGGGTGAGGCGCAGGGAGAGGACGATGCCATGTCCAAGTTCCTCAAGGCCGTGGATGAGGGCCCCTCGCATGCAAGGGTTGTGCAGCTCACAACGGAGGGCCGTGACGTGGTCGAAGGAGAGGAGGGTTTCGATATCAAGCATTGAGAAAGCGTCACGATAAAGAGAAGGAAGTATTCGTCAAAAGAGAAAACACCCCGAGTCATGATATTAAAACGCCTAGTCCATCAACCTTGTAAGCGCCCCGATATACAAAGAAATCTCCCGTCACGCTTTTCTAGAATCCCCTCCCTCTTCGCTTGATGATCGGCTTCTTCACTGCGCCTTGGGTCGTGAACTTCTTGGCCACCCCGGTCGCCTTCTTCTTCACGGCAGTACGCTCCTCCTCTGCCAGTTTCCTCTCCTCGTCTCGCCTCTTGTCCTCGGCCATCTTGGCCTCAATCTCCACTTTGCGGTTGAACTCCGTCTCCGTCACTCGCTTGTCGCGGATCGAAAAGCCCTTCTCCTTGACCGAGTAGAAGACGCCGCCCAGATCCGCTAACCAGTGCGGGTCTACGGCCGTCACTGTCGAGACGTAAACTTTGGACGTGAGCATGAGCTCATGGTACACAACGTAGTCCGGTGGGTGGCCAGCATACAGGGCGCTTGTCGGATGGAGCTGCACCCCCAGGTTGGTGCGCAGGTTGATGTACTCCCCAGAGCCCTTGTATTTGGCCGCCTGGTGGTAATACCCTGCGCAGATGCACTTCCGAATCACATCCCAGTCCGTGCCGCAGCTGACCATCTCCATCTTCTGCATCTTGACAATGTCCATCAGCTGGTCCCGGATCTCCTTGGCACGCTTCAGGGACTTGGAGTGGAGGAAATGTTCAATGCACCATCCTTCCGAGTACCGCTTCAGCTTCCACTCGTCGTAAACGCGCAGGTACGTGAGGTGGTCGGACTCGTGGACCCAGAACTTCTCGCGCGCGGCATCTGCTTCTTCTTGTCTTTCCTTTGGCCGGTAGAAGACGTTGGGAACAGAAAGCATCGAGACGATGGTGACCATCTCTTCGCTGCAGCCATATTGCTCAGCCATGATGAGCATCTTGGCGAGTGACGGGTCCATTGGGAACGCACTCATCTTCCTCCCGAGTTCTGTCAGTTCTCCGAGGTTATCAAGTGCGCCGAGGGCCCAGAGATCGAACATGGACGTCGAGATGGTGTCCTGGGGAGGAGGGTCCATGAAGTCAAAGTCCATCAGATCTTTGACACCGAGTGACTTGAGCATCAGCACTGTGTTTGCCAGGTTCGTTCGTTGAATCTCAGGGATGGTCTGCATGTACAGCTCCTCCTTGAATGCCTTCTCCGTGTAAAGCCTGTACGCCTTGCCAGGACCCGTGCGGCCGGCACGGCCAGATCGCTGGGAAGCATTGGCTTGGGAGATGGGCGTGATCTGGAGCGTGTCCATGCCCATTTTGGGGTTGTAGACCTTCATTTTCGAGTAACCCGCGTCGACAACGTACTTGATACCATCAACTGTGAGACTCGTCTCGGCAATGTTGGTGGCAACGATGCACTTGCGCACACCTGGCGCAGCTCGATCAAAGATTTTGGCTTGCAGGTCAGCAGGCATCTGACTGTAAATCGGCAAGATGCTCAGTTTGGGGGGGTCGTTCAGCGCGTCGAGACGCCTCTGTACCAGCTCACACGTCACCTCGATATCCTCTTGACCTGTCATGAAGACCAGAATATCCCCTGGGTCGCCGGAGACATGGATTGCTAGGACTTGCTGCACCGCCTGATCAACGTAATCCTCGACGGGCGACCGGTGGAACATGACGTCGACGGGGAAAGTTCGTCCGGGAATGGTGAAGTCCGGGGCGCCTCCGAAAAAGTCGGAGAAGCGCTTAGCGTTCATGGTGGCCGATGTGACGATCAGCTTGAGATCACGCCTCCTTTGTAGAATCTTCTTGATGAGCCCCATGAGAATATCAGTGTTGAGTGCCCGCTCGTGAGCTTCGTCCATGATGATACAGCTGTAACGATCCAGGTCCGGTTCATTCAAAGACTCTCGCAGCAGGATACCATCTGTCAGGTACTTGATCCTTGTCTCTTCGCTCGTGTAGTCCTCGAATCGAATGGCATATCCGACCGTGCTGCCCAGAGGAACCTCCATCTCTTCTGCTACTCGTTTGGCAACGCTCATTGCTGCAACGCGGCGCGGCTGTGTGCACCCGATGATCCCCGTGTTGGCGTAGCCATCCTCGTACAGAAACTGCGTCAGCTGCGTAGTTTTACCAGAACCTGTCTCGCCGATGACGATGGTGACCTGGTTCTCCCTGATGACTCTCAAGAGATCCTCGCGCACAGCAAATGCAGGCAGGAATTCCCTCTGCTCGCGGAGCGACTTTGACTGGCTGAAGTTGCTTGCACCTTCTCGCTTGCTCATGTGTTGGCTGAACTTGTTGCCCTTGGGTTGCATTTTAGAGACATCCTCCTCGCCCGCCATTGGAAGCGCACTATCGCCATCTTCCTCCTTCGCGCCCATGATGTTTCCCAGCGTCGTTCCCGCCATGCTGGTAGCTTGTTGTGCTTGTCTCTGGCGTTCCCTTTGTTGCCTGGCCTCCCTCACCACCTTGCTACCTTTCCGGCTGAACACGGCCATATCACTCTGATAATCTCTCACCGCAGGAACGGGCTCGAGTTGCTTCGTGAAGATCGTTCGACCGTCGAGGAATGGGGGTCGCAGGTCATGGACGAGCAGGTGAACCCGAGTAGTCTCTTGGTCGTCAAAGTCGGACTCCATATCTCGCCTTTGCGCAACTCCGGACGAAAGCATCCTGTTCGTCTCCCAGGCATCATTCTCCTTGTTTCTTTGCTCTTGCCGGGCATCGAACCGTCCCACCATCTGCTGCGCTTTCGCCATCTCCTGCTGTTGGCCATCGAACGTCGAGGTGTCGTAGGACGCGAAAGGGTTATAGGAGTCGTCGCCAAACACGTGCCCACCGAGCTCATCACCGCCATACCAGTCACGGTCCAGTGCCAGCGAATCTTCATCGGTTGGTTTGACGATCTCTTGTTCCCTTGCTGGTGTCTGGGCGTACCGCGACTGGGCGCGAGGAGTTGAGCCGCCTGAGCCATTGGTGAACCTGCTCTGCGACCGCGCAGAGTCGACACGCCTCCTCTTGGGATTAAATCCAGTGTATTCCCTGTCGTCCGCCATATTCTCGGCGCACTCGCACACTGGCAAAGGTTGTTAAAGGCTGGGAGGCTCCTTTCTGAAGTGAGGCACTCTGCTTGCAGTTTGGCGACAAACAGTAGTCGGGTTTTGACACATTGAAAACCCTAACCCTGGGATACTGCGACTGGATGCCTTATTTCCTTCGACTTTGTCGCTGACGATGTACTTTTAGTCTTTCGGTTTGGCCGAGCATTCTATTTCCCAATAAGACTTTGATAGGATTATGTTTCGCCAATTTAAACGCTCAAATGATAATCAACTGGCCCGAGAGCATAGGATCATGTCTGGTAGCTGAGCAGCCGCCTAAAGGCTTATCGATTGCACCCCACTTCAAGAAATTTTTGGGAGATCCGCCTCAGATCTTGAGTATACGAGCCCGCCACTTACATTTTCTTGCTTATCGCATTGTTCGGCGTTTGTGATACCCCCGCAGTCACGATGTCCATGATCACAGCAGCTCAATGGGTGCGGCGGGGATTCGCTGCCCCGTTCCCTACTAAGTACGAACTCGACGAGACCGAGTATGAAAGGATAGCGGAGCTTGCGAAACTGCAACTGGACGATGCTGAGGAGGATTTGAGAGAGGCTCAAGAAGAAGAGGAACATGGAGACAAGAAGAAGAAGGTCGAGCACGAAGACGAGGAGATGGAGGCTGAGGCATCTCAGAAGTCCAAAGGCAAGACGCAAAACACATCATTGTGAGTTCCCTCCTTCTGATTCCCGCCTCTCGACCGAAGAGTGCTAACATGAAGGCAGCGCGGACGATGAGGATCTTAAGGAGTACGACCTCGACAACTACGACGACGATGAGGATGATGGAGCACCAAAAGACGGACCAACAAGCATTTTTGGCAACGTCAAGTCTCTTGCGTACTACAACTCGAACAAGGACGACCCATACATCACCCTGCAAGCCGACGAGGACGAAGAAGACCGCGAAGATATTCAAATTCTGGCTACAGATAACCTCATTCTCTCGGCCAAGGTCGAAGACGAAATGGCTCATCTTGAGGTCTACGTCTACGAGGACGAGCAAGACAACCTCTACGTTCATCACGACATCATGCTGCCCGCTATTCCGCTTGCCGTAGAGTGGCTCGATTTCCCCGTCAGCAAGGGGACAGAGGCTGGTGAGCAGGTCGGAAACTTTGTGGCTGTCGGCACCATGGATCCCGATATCGAGATATGGGACCTGGACATGATTGACTGCATGTATCCCAACGCTATCCTAGGTCAGGGCAGCAATCCTCAGTCAGGCGAGAAGAAGAAGAAGAAGAAGAAGTCGAAGAAGACCAGTGACTATTATCACGTCGACGCTGTCCTGTCCCTGGCCGCCAACCGGAAGCACAGGAACCTGTTGGCGTCTGCCTCAGCGGACAAGACCATCAAGCTCTGGGATCTCAACACCGCGACATGCGCAAAGTCGTACACCTACCACACCGACAAGGTCTGCTCAGTAGCTTGGCATAATGTGGAGGCAACAGTCCTCCTGAGTGGTAGCTACGATCGAACCGTGGTTGCGGCCGATATGCGCGCGCCAGACGCGAAGGCTCCTCGCTGGGGCGTCGAGAGTGATGTGGAGAACGTCAGGTGGGATCCTCACAGCGAGAACAACTTCTTCGTCTCAACCGAAGGCGGTGCGGTTCATTATCATGACATCCGTAACGCACCAGCCGATCCGACCGGCACCAAATCAGTATGGACGCTTCAAGCTCACGACGAGTCCGTCTCGTCTTTCGACATCAACTCGGTCATCCCCGGATACATGGCTACAGGATCCACCGACAGGACAGTCAAGCTCTGGAACATCTCTCCTACCGGACCGTCAATGGTGGTCTCTCGCAACTTGGACGTGGGCAAGGTTTTCGCCACCAACTTCGCCTCCGACCCGGAGGTGGCCTTCAGACTCGCTGTCGCTGGCAGCGCGGGCAGCATGCATGTTTGGGACACCAGCACCAACGCGGCGGTGCGCAAGGCGTTTGCGGAGAGAGTCCCCGAGCAGAGCGGGAAGAAGGAGGATAGACTGGTCGGCGTGGATGAGGATGAGAGCAGCTCTGACAGCGAGGAAGGTGATGATGATGATGAGGACAAGGACAGCGATGATTCCATGGAGGAGGATTAAGGAATTTCGCACACGAGGAATTCAGAATCAAATGTGCAAAGCAATTTTCAAGCAATGTTGAGCGTGCATTACATCATTTCACCGTGGGAAGCTCTTGTGTTCACTTCATAACAAGTTGGCTGCGCAAAGCTTGTACATCCGACACAACCTATTATGGGTGCTACAAAGTCCTCTCGTAAACTCTGCCTGGCTCACCTGTGTTTGAGGTGGTTGGCGAGAAGCCTGTCTGTCCCCTGGCATCACTACAGGACGTGTTCGATCAAGCCACGCCGGGAGAAGGGGTTTGGACTGGGTCATCTGTGTGTATTGCAGGGCGAAAGCACAGGAATTTCGACCGTCAATATGAAATTCGGGAGGGTCTGACCGCCGCGGGGAAGAGAAAGAAAGATTTTTTAAGCTCCATGTAACAACTTGGAGAACGTACAAGTATCTCCTACGTAGCAGTAATTAGTGGTACATACTACTCCGTAGTAAGGCAAAAAAGGGGGCGGTTGTTCCAAGTATAGCAACTGGCGTGGCTGTTTTGAAACTGGATAAGCGGTGAAACCAAACTATAAGCTACGACTTATTTTTTGGGTTCGAGAGGCTTGATTCTGGGGCATCTGACGGCAAAGAAATGTAAGGGGCATGTGTTCAACAGATTTTTGCTGGTGTCTAGTTTGGTCCAAATGTAAGGAGGTTCATGTGCGGCGTTACACGGTCCAAGCGAGAAACCAACCACGCTCAACTGAATCTCAGGTTCGAAAGCCAATGTAGTGAGGGAGTGGTTGGTGCTGCGAGAGCCATAATACCGTGGATGTCAGAGGCAGCTGCACGAGAAGCATCGGGATTGCCTCAGTCCAAGACATGGAGCAGCCATTATTGGTACAATATTGTAAAGCCGCAACCCATATGCCGAGCAGCGGTCACCAAAGTTACCTAATTTGGACTGAAGTTCGGGTTTTCGATTTTTTTCTCTTCTTCTTTCTAGTCCGGCCCGTTAGCTGATCTTGTTGGAATGCTCTTTACGCGGCCTAAGACCACTTTAACACACTCAGGACGCGCAAAGGATGCAACCTTCGGAGACAATGCTAAATTGAATTCGTCGCTTGACTGCAAACGGTTTCTAGGCTCGGTTCGTTCATTTCAAGCCGTTGTCATTAGGACATGAACCCAGCCTTATTGCTTGCGCCATGTTTGTTGTCCGTCCTGTACCGTAGGAACGGCACAGAGACAACGGCTAATTCGCCCGGGACGTGGATGTGAGCAAGGCTGATTATAGGGAGGGATGAACAGGCGGGTAGAACAACGAAAGCGAATGTGCTTGGGCGATCACCCCCTGCTCGTGCGCTTTGATGAGCGTCATCCCACGAGGACCAGGGGGGTTGATTCTGCGAGGGTATGCATGGCTTGCCGCTTGCGCAGGCACCGAGCCCTCCTTTAGGTCCTGAAACAAAACGACGACAGGGGTCATGCAGGGGACGAGACCAATCAAAGGGCAGCAACGTTTCCTTTGGGCTGGATGGATCCGCGGGAAAATCGTCGGCGGATGGGCTCCAGGACCAGTCCCTCGACTACTACACACAAACTCACCGTTCAGCTCCAGTGGTAGGACGAATGGACGATGGTGAGGGGGGATGATGGTGCGACCCCGCTGAAATAGATCGCGCCTGTGAAGAGTGCGCACTTGGGATCGGACAGTGGCGATGATGTGGTGGAGGGTGACTGGTCAGAGTGCTGTAGTATGAACTACGTAACTGGCTCATAACAACGCCGATGCAGCGCAGCGTGTCGCTTGCCTGTCGTACGAAGTCACCGGGATGGAGGACTGCCGATTTGTGAAGAAAAGATGAAGGTTCGGTCTATTCCATGCATGAGCGTGTACCACCAGGGCTCCTTTGTGAAGCGATCGATGAGGTGGACATCCGAGAAGATCACACCTCTTGAGTACAACTCCTGGAAATAGGTCGTGGTAAGACGGAAAAAGCATCCGGATTGCGCAAGAGACTTCGATAGGCCACGTCTAGTGAGGCTGCTTGCTTTTCGCTCCATACGGAGCGTTGTACATAAAAGTATGTGCGGTTGGGTATGGTTGGATGAATGGGTGGATGGCGTTGGGTTGATTGCTTGATGCGTTGTGCAAAGGTCACTCAACCGTGCCACTCATGCCCACCATCTTCTTTCGCTTCGCTTCGGCCTGGTCTGGCTATCTACAGGTCGTGGTGGGGATATTATTTGAGTTCCAGGACGGCATGTGAATGACCAGACTGCAAGGGTGTCTAGCCCTTTTCTCCATCGAAGATAGTTCGATCAAGAAAGGTTGAGAGAGTGGCTGGGAAACGTTTGGGAGGGTTTCGTCGGCCTGGTGGTGCCGGGCGAAGTCAAAAAACCACGACGAGCTTGGGTGTGTGTGCTGTGCAAGGGCGGAGTCGACAGTACAAAGCACAAGGCGGAGAGGATGGCGAAAGGGCTGCGTACCCGGGACTTTACAAGGGTGCCCCTGCATGAATCGAGCAGCTGGTTCCTGGCGCTATCGATGGGGCGTTGGTCAGGGGCACCGACGTCTCTGATTGGGTGCCAGCGGCGATCCTGAGCCGTCGACAGTGCTTTTCCAGTGTGGGTCGCCCGAAAACACCGCTGCCCGCTTGCTTCTTGATGGGCGGCAGGGGGGAGCACCTGTTCGTCAGTGCGAGGTGCCCAAGGTGCTGTGGTGCTGAACCCACTCACCCTCACCACTGACAGTCACCCAATCCTCTGGACAGGACACGCGCGTTGTTCTGCTCTGCTCTTCCTTTTCGTTCTCATTCTTCTTCCTCTGGTTGAGATTCCTTTTCCTCCTCTCCAGTGCTTTCTTCACTTTGCAAATCAACCACTCTCCTTCATCCTCGCACGCTTCTTTACAGGCGCAAGCCTTTCGCGCTGCCTCATCTTCACTTCTTACAGAGCCCAAGCTCTGCTTTTCTTACCAAACGGTATTACAGCCAAGAGCGTCCTCCTCCTTAAGAGTCGCCTCTCTTTTTCTTTCTCCACCACTGTCACTGGCACACAACGCCTTTCACACGCTTCCCAGCATTCTCAGCAGCCCAGCCTGAAAAGATCCTCCGGTTTGAGAGCCACGAATCATCAGGACTGCCCGAGATTTTCACTCTTTTTTTCCGCGGGAACCGACGCTAGAAGCTGTCGCACTTTAGTGTCCTGCATCAACCAACGTAACATACCGAAGGACCGGACTCCTCGCTTTTCTGTCGACGTCGACCTCTCCCTAAAGTGTGCAACGCAACACAACGCTACCTGGCACGACTTCAGCTTGCTCGATTTCGACTGAGGCGCAGATCCAATCGCCCACCGAGACATTTCGAGGTCACTGAATCAATCCCGTCTCAGCCAAACATCAACCTACCATTGTCGCTTGTCACTCGCTAGTCGCAACTAGCTACGTCGTACACCAACACTCCCTTCAACTCACTCACGGGGCAACCACCGCTTCAGTTTCCACGATCTCAACGGTCACACGTCTTTCTTTCATTGCAAGACTATTTTTTTTTCTCTTCGCAAACTTTGCCTTCTTCAATCTACTAGTCCTGTTTCGTCCTATTCTCAGTCACGCTGTCAGTGGCATAAGATCTTCGCCAAATCCGACTTAGTGGCAAGCCCCCATTTGCGGCACCTCGGTAGCTACCTTCCGCCTTGAGCAGCTGAGTGTAGCACGTTCACCGCATCTCCGCGACCACCACCATCGCTTTTGAGGCAGGCAGATAGACTTGTAACGTTCTTGACGACTCTTGCCTCCTTGTGACCTCTTCGCTGGTCACACTTTCAAGTTAGCTGTTGGATCACTACCCATCGTCTCGACTTTTCTTCCTTTCAACAGTCTCACCCTCACCATGTCGCTTTCACGCGCCTTCACCACTCGCAAGTTGCGGCTGGGCAACGATAGTGCCGACAGCAAGACGCCTCAGCGCAGCGCCACTCAGAAGGCCTCACCTCAGAATATCCGTACGAAGATCTCTGGTCCTGTCCAGCTCATTCACACGACCAACATGCTGTCGTACAATGCTCCAGACCTGCCTCGCTCCTTGCGCAGCAACTCGACGTCCAAGTCGGACACCGACTCGGATGCCTTCAGCACTGGCGAAAGCACCCCGCCAACTAGCCCAGACACCTGCTCAACCGACGACTGCCCATCTCCGCAACCCAACCACCTGTCTTCTTACTTCATCGCGCCTGGTAAGCCTGTCGACGTGCGTGATCCGGAGCCCGACTCTGCGCCTGCGATCCCGAAGCGCTCACCCTCGCACACCAAGAAGAATTCATACGATACCATTGCACGCCAGCGATCTATCTCACAGATGTCGAGGGATTCTGGACGCACGATTTCCTCGAAGCCCAGCCTCACATTCTCCCGCTCATCTTCAACCTCTACACGGGCCTCCTCCGCGTCACACGCCTCATCTGTTCAGCACAGCTCCAAGCAGGTGGCACCGCCTGTTCCATCTGTCACGTCGCCCATCAGCAGCCCGCAGCTCTACCAGGGGCTCTCGCCACGATCTATCCCTGAATCGCACCCCTTCGGTGCTGAGCTGGCGCAGGTCACGGAGCTCGCAGAGGAGTACAGCATACGCAGCCTGCTCGTGCTGGATGAGGACGAGCAGTACATCCAGACCCACGGACTCGTCAAGCTCAGTGTGGACGACTACATGAACGAGATCCAGGAGATCTTCGCCAATTTCTTCCCGCAAGCACCGAAGAGAGCACCCTCGCAAAGCATCCCCCGTCAACAGACGCCAACATCAGGGCCCATGTGGATCTAACTCAGCGCGCTTGTGATGCGCAGGAATGAGAAAGATGATTGAGCTACTTCGAGTGTATATACTTTTCGGGACATATTATTGAAGGACCTGGCAGGTTCTAGGAGATTTGAACATGATAGCGCACGGGACCTCTCGAGGCATGCGCACCACGATACCACATGGACGGGGCGTGAATAGGTGACCTTTTTTTTTCTTACCGTTTTGTGTACTTCCTGCAGACATAAGACAGAGAGACATAAGGCAGATCAGTCAGGAGAAGGGTTCTGGAACTTGAACTACATACACTCATTTCAGAGGGGACAACGGCGTTACAGATAGAGTCTAGCGGTCGTTTCTCCCTTGGATTTTGAAGAGAATTGAAAGCAACTTACATGCAGTGCGTTGGCCGTATCTGTTCATTCGTGAATGTGCGGTTGGCGCCCGCTGACAGATTAAGTGGGTACGAAGTAAGAACGTTGGCATGGTGTCCAACACGTGTTGATTGACTTAGATGACTCGCTGTCACATTCCATCCAGCAGTGCATTTCCTCTTTCTGTCAGGGCAAGGCTTCACTAGACCACGTTGACAAGGTCCGTCTATCAAAAGCATTTGCGAGATTATCAAGATCAGCGTAGCGCGAGGTGTAAATCATGCGTCGTCCGCAGACAGGATATTGGCCATGAGCAGACACTGAGACTTGGGAATCTTATTTCGTTCCAACACCACGTACAAAAACCTCCTCCGCCGTTGGTTGGGGCTGATAATAACATGCTCACACACACGCACAGCTGTTTTTGTCAGGACAAACCTACGGGCTCAAGGTGTGGGGGGTTGAGGGACACCAAGCGGATAAAGTCCACAGTCCAGTCTTTTCGTCGTTTTTAATGTTTTTTAATGTTTTTGGGGCCCTTAATCGTCGCCGTTGATCTCTTCTACAGGAGTGAGTGGGCTGTGTTGTTTGTTCATCCGTAATCTACATACGACCCCGCCCTTGGACGGTAGGTCAGTCTCCGAGGTAAAGGTGTCTAGGGCGGGAGGAGAGAGAGGGAAGGGCACATACATCGTAGTAGCTTGAGCCGACACAAACTATTGTGTTTCAGGTCTCCCTCTCTCCCTCCGTCCTCTCACTTTGGACCAAACGGCAGACGGGATGAGCATCATGTGCATGTGTGGCTTGGAGGGTTTTGGTGGCTCACCTTTTCTCGTCGATCGTGGAGAACCTCCATCTTCTCCCCCCGGTGATGATGCCGGCGGTGGTGGGGTTGAGTTGCAATGCATGGGATGTGGGAGGTTTTGCAACTTGTGACGTTGGACTACCTAACTTTTGGTCCTTGCTTCAGGACGCGGTCAGGCTGGTGATAGTGGTGGCATGTTCTTCCCTATTTGAATGATGTTCGGCCACGTGAGGCTTAATTTGATGTGGCATAGGTTGTGAGGTTTGTTTCTTGACTGTCTTGATCTTGGTGGGTAGAGGTTAACTTTACCTGAGTAAGGTAGTTGAGTAAGTACCTACATATATATGTACGTGCTTCCCTGCTCCCAGTTATGGTATCGGCAGATTGGACGAGAGCAACAACTCTGTATTGAAACCTTGTCGCTTTCATTTCACAGGGTTGCTGCTATTCAACCGAATACCTCGTGGTTTTCTACGAATTTTATGGTAGATTATCGACGTGTTTGTCTCAGTAACTAGGAGTGTCCATAGTCTACCTATGCTCTACGATGTACAGGTCGACATTATTATTATTCAGCCATTGTTTCCAGATGAACTCTATTACTACAAATAATATACCAAATATCATTCAAACCAGACGGAAAAATCAAGTCAATTTCACACACTGTATGATAGACTGACATGAGCGGCAAAGGTCCCGCTGAATGAAGCGGCAAGCATTGACGTGCAGGGTAGCCGGCATACACCTCACTGGTGGGATAACGGGACCAGGTAAGGTGAGCTCGCTGAAGGGACACATCCACCCGTCTTCAACTCAGTAAGTAATTTCAAGGAAGCCAGGAAGTGGACACAGATAATCTAGAGCCATACCGGTCATACATGTACAAGATGAATAATGAGACCTTCCTAACTACTAGGTACTTCAGAGAGGGGCGAAGGAGATTCAATAGTAATTACAACCTGAGACCTCTGAGAGAGCTGATCTCGAGTGGTATCCTACACTAAGAAGGCACCCCCAATTTCTTTTTTCTTTTTTCTTTTCACTTGCAAATTACAGCCGAGGCAGTATGTTCCTGTCAACCCGCTTAGAGGGAAGCGTGATCGCACACGTCGAAGCCAGTGAGTATTCAGAAATGGACAACCTTGCACGTACTCAAGGTCATTCTTGGACAAAGAAAGAAAGAAGAGAACAAGGTTTCGGTAACCTCGGCCTCTTTTGCATTGGAGGGAACCAAGATGCAGGGCTGGGGAATATTTCGAAGTTCCCGAAGGACTGGTTCACAGATCAACTGACCAGGTAGGTGGGAGGATGATCTGATCGGCTTTCCAAGTGCAACTACAAGGCACTCCATGGTCTCATCAGCACCCTAGTAATTAAACGCAGAGCAGATGAACCATGCACGCCGTATACACAGTGGATTGGTGTGCTTTTCGAGGTGCTTTTCAAGCACATCAGCTGCAAGCACTCTACTACCACCTACGCCAAGTCCATTCATGCCGTATTGCTTTTCTTCCCCCGGGCCTGCAAAGGACTGTATACTACTACATAAGGTACCTACAGTGACATCGTACATGTATGCCCAGGACAGTGCATCATATTCTCGATGTCGCAGAAAGACCGGGGCCGGGGGTGGCCTGAGCCAGACCTCAAACAAAGGAAAGCAAAGCAAAGCAAAGCAGCACAAAACGTAGAAGCGCTCTATGTATGTACCAGGACGCTGGACCAGGTGTGGATCGAAAGGAGCTGCCCTTGCCTACTCTGTACATACTCCGTATATAGAGGTAGTAATCGGGGAGAAACTTGAAAGAGATTATTGGCGATGGCCACGATGAACAGACGAGATGAACAAGAGGAAGAAAAAGTCAATGAACGTCAGGGTACGGGAAATTTTCATCCCGGACATGGATAATGAATGATGGAGCGAGTTGGCGAGGTGATGATGGTCAGGGTGAACCTTGCGTGTTCCCTACCGCCATGTGTTACTGTGGAAGCAGCAACTGCCACGAGTACGGATGGAGTAGTACACAATCGTGCTGTAATTAAATAATTATGTGGGAGCGAGTCTGGGCAGTTGGTGGTTTGCAGGGGGCCGCGACGTGCAACCTGGACCGGAAGCTTGGGAATTGTTCCCCGGACAGCGTCCAACACACAGCACCAGTCAGTACGGATACTATATAAGGTATATTCCGTACCACTAGTTACTACATATGTACTACCTACTTGGTATGGAGTACAGTACGGACGGAGTACAAAACACCCCAGACTGACTGGCTGGCGTGCCGATGAGCTGGAGACAGATCTGCCTCTCATCTCACTACCTCACCACCACATACCACATGAGGTTGCATACATGACTTGTTGGAATTTACGGACCTTTACCTTAGACCAGGTAAAACAGATAGCGCATCACTGCCGGGAGCCACCGTCGTAATAACACGTCTGCTCTGTGCTGGCTGCCCTCCTCGACCTTGGTGGTGGTGACAACTGTACTCCCGTCTAGCATCCCCCACGCCCCCCCTTTATGGTCCATCTTTGTTCCCCGGATCTCTTCCCCGTGATTTTCTTCTTCTTTCCTTCCCCTCTTCTCACATTCAAACCCCGGACTTCCCGTGTCTCATCTGACTATGGGGCATATTGACTACCTACTACATATAATTACTAGAGTACATTCACACAGTATGTGTGGTAATAGTCATACAGTACATGCTGGTAGCAGGACCAAAAGGTAGGCGCTCTCTCCCTCTCCCTGGTTGGCTCTTTTCAAGCCTGATACTTGTCTTTTTGGCCACAACCATTCTCGTGTCGATTGCTCCCATTTTTTTGTTTGTTGGATAAAAATAATCAAAATAAAGCAACGGAACAACAATGCATGTTCCTAGCTTGCCGTTGTTGTTATTGTTGTTGCATCGTCGTCAGGCCCCGATGAACTGAATCATCCCAGCGCATCGCTGCGCCAAAGAAGAGACGGCAAAAGCACGAGCCCTGTTCCGCTTTTCCTCTTGCTGTTTGTACCTTTTCCCCTTGGGCATCCTAGTTCCCGTCTTGGCCGGCGTTGCGTTTCCCCCCTTTGATGATTCTTGTCTCGGCCCGCACACGCTTTTACGAAATGTGTCTGGTGCCTGAGGTGCATACAGTACTTCGGCACAGTACGTGTCCATTTGCTACTACTGTACAGTACCGTGCCCCTTCGTCATCATCACATCTCCAGTCTTTAACTTTTTTCTTGTTTTGCTTTGCTTGTTGCCTCTTCCCTTTTCATGACTGATCCCTGTCCCGCGTGTCCTCCTCCATTCCTCCCGAACAACCCCGTCCGTCTCCCAACGCCTGTTACTCCTTTTCGACCCCATCCAGCTCAGTCCAGGCGCTGAGGATCGAGAGACGGTGAGGATATCAAGTCCACTCACACACACCCCAAAATTTTGGTCACCAAACGTAACCCCGGCTGGGCCAATTCCCCCCCTGTCGTGCTTTGTCGCCTCGGCTGGGCCATGATCCAGGCACTCAAAGCTGCTTGATACAACCTTGCCTGTCAGGTCCTTCCCCCCGGGCCCATGGAACACAAAAGAAGGATTGAAGAAGGGCTGACTGGCTGCTTTGGGGGTACACCCGGATCCCCAAAGGGGGCGTGTCCGTGGGTGAAAGGCATGTATTATTCGTGTCACATTACAGATCAGTGACAACTCAACCAAGCTCAAAGGAAAAGAGCGGTATGTATCTACAATTACGGTACGGACGGAGTACTGTGCAGGATACCTGCATTGCGTA
Source organism: Sarocladium brachiariae (assembly GCA_008271525.1). NCBI lineage: Eukaryota > Fungi > Ascomycota > Sordariomycetes > Hypocreales > Sarocladiaceae > Sarocladium > Sarocladium brachiariae. Next base: position 3,931,731 of record RQPE01000001.1, read on the forward strand.
GCCTCACTCTTGCTCTTGTCTGACCCGAGCTGATGTCGCTCTTCGTTCTGCATCAGTGGTCTAGCTTTTCCCCAGTCACTCCGGGTGCCGATCTTACTACTAGATGTTGTGTCTCCGTCGGTGAGTGAGTGGATGTGGGTGTGTGGCTTGCAAAGAAAGAAGCTTCCCGTCACGCCTTGCAGACTATTTGCTTTGCTTTGCTTGCCTTGCTTTGAGTAGCAGTTGTTTGTGACTGAACTGGCCTGGGTTGCCATCCTCACGTCCGTGTCCGTGGCTTATGCTGCTGCTGGCACACCCCCATCCCACCCCCGGAGTCTCATTCACCTCGACTCATTCTTTCCTAGTCAGTGGACAACAAAACCATCAATAACTCACTTTTTTCTGGCCCCTTGTTTCCCCGGGTTTTCCTTTTTCTTCTTAGGCTCCCCTCCCTCCTGTCTTCCTTTCCCCAGGTTTTCTCCTTCCCTCATCATCCTTCGCACCTCTTCTTTCACTCCAACAAAGGCTATTACCAAGCTCCCCAATGAGACCTGGTCCTACTGGATATTGAGAACGAAGTAACATCGCACAACAACTTCAACTTACGACTTACTAAGTTGATTCTCCCTCTGCAAAAGTACAGTCTTTTGGCTCTCGTTGGAGCTCTTAACAGACCCACGGCTCAAAACTCAAGACTGAAAGTGTAAGCTGCCACCATGACCCCGGCCGGGCCTTGTGTGCTCTGCTCTGCTGCCCTTACATGGACTGACTGACTGACCACAATGATAGCCTCCACAACCACCCCAATTCCAACTCCCAGAATCTTCACACAATGTCGACAGGAAAGATCATCGCGCCTATGCCTGTGCATCCCAACACACAAAGCACCCTGCGCGTTCTTACAGCCCAAGATCTCAACGCCGGTATCAATGCCAACCTCGCCTCAAATTCCACGGACCGCTTTGCTGCGCCTGTACACCGAATCAAGGAGGAGGACTACGTTGTGCCAGATGCTCCTCCTCCAAGCCCTGTCATGTTCCCGTCCGATCTCTGGCCTGCCTCCAACCGTCACTAGAAAGGGCAGGCCCAGGGCTTCTCGAAGTGTGACCTGGCCTTGACCAACACAAGTCACTGATACATCTCTACCATTATATCTTGCCGGAAGGCAAGGGACCATTCCTTTTTCCCTTCTTTTCTTTGGGCTCTCTTCAGCATGTTAGACTTATGGACCGAATCAGAACATCCACTCAGCGTCATTTACACGGAGAATGGGAAGAGCCGTGTACCAGTGGACGGATGGGGCAGACTGCCACCCCCCTATTCCGCTGAGACACAACTTCCCGACTCCCTTTTTTATGTCTCTTTTCTTGCACTTGTACCAACACTGGAGTTAGACTTAGCCAATTAGAGAGAGAGGGAGAGAGAGGGAACGAAAAACGGCGCACGGATAAGCATTGCGACATACGAGCGAGTCAGGATGCATTTAGGGAGACTGGGCAAAATGATTTCGAGGGCAGCTTTATCTATTTCTTCCCAACCTGCCAGGATGCAATTATTTCGGTGTTTTTGTTACCTTGCGTGTCAGTCTTAGATACTACAATCTGTCTTCCAGAAAGAACTCCCTTGTCGTTTGATGCATCCATATCGACTCCAGTCTAGGACCCAGGTTCAGATACGCCAGAGTTGACTACCTTCTTCACTTCCTTCCTTGGGTCACGAGCCCTTGCGATCGACTGTCAAACGGAACCGAAATGGCTTACTTACTTACTCTTGGTATCGGCGTCCAGAAGTTGCGGTGAGGCGCATATCTGCCGTTCTGAGATTAGACCTTGCAGCAATGCAACAGTGATAGGTCATGGCGTACGCCACGTTTGGATGTGACACGACAGAGGTTGGTATTGGTTGCCAGCGTCTGAATCCCGGCGCCACCGGGATGTGCTTCGAGCAAGAGGCGGCAGTCACAGGCAGCCCTCTCCTAATTGGAACATAAGCTGAATGTGATTCGAGATAGACACTCAAAAAGTTGCAGGCTTGAGCTGCCTCATCTGCTGGTGCCGTGGAAAGGACCTCTTCCAGGGCTGGCTCCACGCTTGTCTGGACGATTATTATCCAACCTGCTGAAGCCCGAAGCGGAACTTAGACCACCATGCCACGCGACACAACGGCAACCCGTTCAGAAAAGGCACCACGAGTATGTACTCCATCCCGGTATGTCGTACCGTGTGTGATGATCTGTTTAGATTTTGACGCCGCGGCGGGAGAAGCCGTTGGCAAAGCGGAAAGTGGGGCTCTTCCGCGTCTACCAACCTGTGCGCCCACTTTACGCGTCTCACCACCAGCGGCGACGATTCGTGACGTGACGCGCATTTATAGAACAGACGCGTCTCATCGCGTCCCATTGCCCCGGCCACCACATCCACTATAGGGACCATTCCAAGGATCCCGCCCTGGTCGAAAAATCGCCTACCATGCCTTGTCTTGCTCATCTCCCCAGACGACAGTCGACATACCAATTCTTTTTTTCCTTTTCTCGACTGTCTCGACGATACGACACTCCCTTCTCCCAACGGCTTGTTCAGCATCGCTATAACTCGGGTCACTGGTAGCCCCTGGCCAGATTGCACCGAATTGTTCGGTGTCGACGAGCCCTTTCCCCCTCACCACTTGCTCAAATAACTGCGTTTACACCCTCGGGAAGGATCAAAGTGCTCCTGATCCTCCCGGCGCCGCCTTCTCGCTCCCGGTTTAGGCTTGCACAATCGGTACGCCTCATCTTCACAGCAGCAATGGCGCGGACAGCAAGAACTAGGCAGGTGGAGGTTGCAGCCAGTTCTATCACCAGCTTCACTCGTGTTGCCAAGGCAGGCAGCCTCCTCCTCAACGACCCTCTCGCCACGAAGAAGGCAGCAGTCCTTCTCGAATCCACCGCATCTTCCCGAAAGCGCAAAGCCTCGTCTGACGAAGCGGAGGAGCTCCAGCCTCGCCTGAGCCGTGGCGCAACCGACGGTGAAGCAACGAAGCGAGCCTGCAGAAGAGAAGAGCCTGTCTCTGCTCTTGCTGTCCAACCTCCTAACCCTGTCAAGGGCAAGCGTGTCGCAAAGACGCCATCTAAATCACGCAAAGCACACAAGCCAATCGCATCAACGATCCTCGCCAAGTCCAACAATGAGTCTCGGCTGGTTCAAAGTAGGATCGAGAACAGCTTCAAGAAGGCAGCGTCGGCGGTAGCAGGTGCCAAGAACAAGAGCAGCAGTAATGGACTACCAGAGCACCTGGCTGAGCTTATTCAGCTTCACAAAGCGTTCCTGAAGACTGTTCTTCTGCAGATCTCTCACAGCGGCGCCAATGTTCCTCTCGACATCCACACGCTGGCACCGAACGTCTCTAGGAGCTGGGGCAAACGACAGGTGACCGTAGAGGACCTCCGAAGATGCATAGCGCTGCAGTCCTCGGCATCAGGCGAGCTCACGTCTCCTTTTCTGCTCTCCGACTATGGTCGTGGCAAGCTTTGTGTTGAGCTCAAGGCTCGTGATTGCTCTGCCTGCCCAATCGACGAGGACGAGCTATGCCGTCAGTTCGAAACCAATCTACGCGCTCTCTGTGCAGAACGCTCAACGGATGAAATGGCTGACGTGGACGACATCGCGCTTGACAAGCTCACTTTGGCGGACATCCCCAAGGCTGACATCACCAAGGTGGCCTTGGGCGTCAGTGCAAACCCTCTTCTCACCAAGGGCCAACGTGCTCTAGCCGAGCTCAAGAATGGTCTTGCACTTAAACAGCAGGATAACAAGGCCAAGCAGGCCACTGAAAGCAACACCCCGATGATCAACCCAGATGGCACAAAGATGAGCCTACTTGATCGGCTCCGCCACAAGCAACTCGCAAAAGCCAATGGCCCGGCCCCCCCTTCGGGTCCAGAACTCGAGCGGCGCGCAGCCTTGAACCGCGTTGCCGACGTAGCTGCAACCATCTCCATGCTCAGCCTCTCAAATCCAATGTCTCTTCCACGCCAGGCTTTCACCATGGCCGTCATCCAAGAAAGGCTCAAGGACTCACTGAGAACGCCTGTCTCGCGGGAAGAAGGAGCTGCCTGCGTCAAGTTGATTGCCACGGAGGTTGCACCTGAGTGGCTTAAAGTGGTGAGCATCGGCGGCAGGGAGAATGTCGTTGTTCAACGAACAGCACAGCCAGTGGACCGTATCCTCCATGAGCGCGTGCAGAAGCTCCTCGGCTGAGCTGTATAGGGCAATTGTTGGGCGCATGAAGAGAAGTGTGAGAACAATTATGGTTACGGGTGAGGACGTTAGCATGACGTTCCAGTTGTCATTTGAAATTCTGTTCTGCTACAAGAACTGTGATCTTTCAGTACTGCATTCGGGCGTGGTGTTCAGGAGTTTTCGTTTAGGATAATAGAATTCATTCATTCCACAACTATTAGATAGCATGCCTACCCTTGAGGCAAAGACTGCTGAAAGCATGTTGATTGAATTTGCCCCCTAAGTTTGGCGAGAATAAAAATGAATTGTGCCAATTTCCATCGCTGTTTGCGACCCCGGAGAGCATCCCTGGATCTCTTTCTTGTGATGACGAGAGTAGCGTCGTTGTGGCTGACATGCGGGCCGAGGCCGCATGCTGACCTGACTGCTTTCATTGAGAAGCCAGGTTGAGTACACCACCCATATCATCTTATTGGAATCCGTCATCGGGTACATTTGATGTTAGTTGCTCGACAATTGGCCTGCCCTGTTTTGACGTTCCTTTATCGGACATCATAGCCCCGAGTTGGGATCGTCAGTGGAGTCGGAGCTTCGCCGAAGGGGGGGGGGGGGGGGCGTAACTACTTATCCGTCAACCGACCAAGCCGTAAAATCCACCTTGGCAAGGGGAGGAGGCCAACGGGAAATGAGGATTTCCAATACATAATGGATTATCGCTGTTCAGCATTACAATATTTCGAAGTTCCTCAGGTTTGCAACTGGGCTCAAATGAACTTCGTCCCTTTACCGTTGAGAGCTTTTTCTGGACGAATCTATCTATGAATGGTCGGCGGCTCCTTCAAACGACAAAAGGAAACGGTCTTCGAGTTCCGAGCCACTTCCGAGCCTGATCTGCAGCAGCTGGCCGAAGTCGGGTTGCTCGCCGAACTATCGGACTCATTGCCTCCCCCCCTTGACTATTATTGTCGTTGCTTTAAGAGGTGATGTAATCTTCACGCAATCAATCAAGTTCTCTCACTTGCCATCAAATGGTTGTTTCAACGGCTGTCAACAGTCCATACTCGATATGGTTGAGTCAGAGAAAGACACAAGTGCCGATGGCCGTGAAGCGTGCCTAGAGACCGAGAGGGACGACGTCGTATCGAGGATGGACCCAAGCGAACATGAATCCAGGAGTTCTACGGAGGAGGAGGAGGAGGAGGAGATCCCGACGCTGCGAATGTCCTCACACGTGTCCGGACCAGACGATCTCGAGGCGGCTCAGCCAACTTTGACCAATGCGACGAGCTACCGTGAGCCGGCAGATGAGGTGTACGACAGGCTTTCCGGCAAGCGAAAAGCGGTCATAGTCTTTGTGTTGTCGTTCTGTGCCTTCTTGTCACCCATCTCGAGTACTTCGATCCTCGTTGCCACGCCGGAGGTGGCTGCAGAGTATGACACCACTGGCTCCATCATCAACATCAGTAATGCCGGATACATGGCCTTTATGGCACTGTCGCCCATCATTTGGGGTCCAATGAGCCAGGTGTTCGGGAGACGGATCGTGAGTGGACGCTTTCAAGCGCATCAACTTTCCCGGGGATGAACGAGCTGACCAGACGCCAACAGACGAATTTGGCGACAGCTGTATCCTTCTTTCTGCTGAGTCTCGCGACGGCACTGGCACCGAATCTGTCCTCCTTTTTCGTGTTCCGCGCATTTTCTGCATTAGTAGGCACAGCCTTCATCCTGATCGGGGCTGCGTGCATCGGGTAGGTCTGACTGGAAGGAAGGATTACCGTGTCCCGCTTGTCTAACGGCCCTCAGTGACATATATCGCCCCGTGGAACGAGGCACGGCAATTGGTTGGTTCATGTCGGGGACACTGATTGGACCTGCCTTTGGGCCGTTCATCGGGGGAATCATTGTGACCTACACAGATTGGAGGACCATCTTCTGGCTTCAGACAGCATTGTCAGGGGCGGGTATGCTGATGACGTTCTTCTTAGTGCCAGAGACCATTCATCACAGAAAGTACGAAGACCTGGCGCACTGTACTCGAAAACAGAAGATCTGGGCCATCTTGGGCATGATCAATCCATTGAGAGTGCTTGTGTCGTTCAAGTACATCAATCTGGTCATGGTGGCCGCAGCGAGTTCAGCCCTAGTCTGGAATATGTACGGGTTGCTCACCCCAATTCGATACGTCCTGAACCCCAGATTTGATCTGCAGACGCCCATGTTGGGGGGTCTCTTCTACCTTGCGCCCGGAATCGGGTACCTCGTCGGAACGTTTGGTGGAGGGCGATGGGCTGATTGGACGGTGAAGAGATGGATCAAGAAACGGGGAGTGAGGGTGCCGGAAGATCGGCTGAGGTCTTGCGTGCCGTGCCTCGGGATAGTGATCCCAGGATGCATGCTGGTGTACGGATGGTCTGTCGAGAAGGCAGTTGGCGGGATCCCGCTGCCAGTGATAGCCATGTTCGTTCAGGGCGTAGCGCAGCTATTCTGCTTCCCTTCGCTCAACACGTACTGTCTGGATGTGATGCCGGGCAAGGGGGCTGAGGTGGCGGCGGCCAACTTCTTCGTGCGTTACCTTGTAGGATGCCTCTCAACGGCCGTTGTGCTCCCAGCCATCGAGGGGGTAGGCATCGGGTGGTTCTCGACTCTCTCAGCTGCGCTCCTGGTCCTGGCAACCTTGGGATTGCTTGCGTCGATCAGGTTCGGGCAAGCCTGGCAAAAGAAAGTCAAGGCTAAAGAGAGGGCAAAGAGAGCAGCTAAGAAGGCAGCCAAGATGGCGGCGATGCAATCGTCTCCTTTAACTGATGCTTCGACTCATCCCCCTAACGAGTGCGAGCAGGGAGTGGAACATCAGCTTGATATGAGCAAAGAAGCAGAGAGCAAAGAGGCACCTCGCTGATTGACGAGCGTTGGCCCAGCCCAGGCCAGGATGGAAATAACATGTTCATCACGAGTCCGTGGCCTCTATAGAAGGCCGTTAACGGGCAGTGCGCGAGACCTTTGTGCTTTGCTGAGTGACAGGCGTGACAATCGGTACCGTTGCACATAACGCACGAGCTGACCTGACAGCTGGTCCTTTCAGATGTCACCTGGTGGCCGTCTCTCTGTGTTAGGCAGCAGCCAACTCGTCGGCAAGTCTTTCTCTGTGCCATGGTTGCCCGTTCGCAGCAAGCATTCGAGATTGACAAGGCAGCTCGGACACGGTTGGTGCAGACAACCGCAGCTGCCAGGGTTCAGAATGATCACGTTACTCGATGCTCACCTATCTGCAACTCACGCGCCTGCACGACGGCACGAATGGAGATACTTTCCATCCACTTCTCCACGAGATGTCCTTGAACTAGGCTGATTTGCTGCTGTAGTAGTCAGTCAGCCTTTTCTTACATTATATGCCGATGCGCCACCCTGCGAGGATACTGTACGTGCTCGCTCAACCTGTTTCACCTTTACAAATACTAGGTTGTGGTGACACTTCCACACCCGAGTCGGTAGTTCAGCCACCAATCTGGGTCGAGATCGCGTTACAACAGCACCAACAACTACGGAGTAATTACAACTACCTTGGCCTCTGCCGGCGCACTACTTTAGTGCAAACCCTGGCCGTCGGTACGTGGTCCAGCCCTTCCGTGGCCAGTTCCGAATCGAGCCCCCCTTCGTTCGTGGGAGCACTGCTGTATGTTTCGCGCACACAAAACAGCACACAGAACTGAGAACATAAATAAGCGAGAGAGCCTTACGGCCGGCCTTCTGTGAACCGAAACAGCGCTGTTACACTTCAAGAGTTACACTCCATCCATACTGGTGACGGCAAGCAGAAGCTTGGACTAGAATGAGCGGAGGCGCCACGATTCGGGCAGCCAGCACACGTGCTCCCTCGCGTGCATTCCTTGAGTAAATACCCTGCCCATGTGAGAGAAGTCCAGAAACACACAAACAGCGTCTCCTAGTGGCAGCGCTTGGGGACCGTGATGCTACAGGTACTTGTAGCATTCCAGTGAAAGGACGAAGTTGGGAGTGCAAGAAGCGCATCCTGAGAATCGACCAGGGATGATGATCTAGTCCCACCCAACCGTGTGGCTAGTCGTATGTACTACGAGCTACTGGCTAGCTGCCTGTTGCCGAACGTGGTCGGTCCTCTTTCTCGCCGAGTAGACGAGCGAGAGAATCCACCCACGATCCTCTTCTGTGAGGACCTTTCTTTCAAATAATCCAGCTTGGAAAGGCTAATGCAGGACCAATCAAACCAGATCAGGGCTATCAGGCAATCAAGTGGAACAGTAAACAAATGATCGAATTCATCAATGTACATATGTAGATGTTTTGATAACAGCTGGCCCTTACTCCGTACATCACCGGAAGATCGCTCGTATTGCAACGTACTTATCTCGCACCAATTAGCGAAGACCAGCTGATGGCTGAGGCGGTGATCTCCAAGAAGCGAACATGGAAGAGCTCGGCTCTGCATTGTTGCCTTGGTGATGAACGCCTTTCCGAGGCAAAAAACAACCGCAACCAAAGTAGGCCTTGAAGCTCGACGGACTGAGAGAGAGTGTGTGTGTGAGGGCGCGAAAGATTGTAGGGTGGGAGGAAGCTGGGGTTGTTGACCGCTCATGAGCGAGACGCCACGACACAGAACGGCGGCTCTACCTACCTAGTACAACTAAGCACAACTAGGTAGTTGTAGCATCTGGAAACATTTGGCATTCCAGTGCCCCATACCACCGGGGAAGACAATGGGCACCGTCGGAGGAATTTCCCCAAGATGATTTTGTTCTTTTGCGGCGAAACAGGTCAATCTTTAGCGCTCGTCGATCAACCGACTGACTGGTCCAATAGCGTGTAACGAGCACAAGCACGTATCAACAAGAAGGTCTGGATCTCCCAAGACGCTGCCAGATTAGGGAGGCATAAATTAAATCGAATGGATCGTGTTATCGTCATTGCCGACTCAATGATCCTGGCGCGATTGCACGCTGGTCCATTGGAGCGGCCGACATACGTGGGACTCCCTGTTAGAAGAGAGAGAGAGAGATCTACTATGTCGTATGTACAGCTGTTAGTCCGTATTAAAATACTTCTAAGTTTATAGCGGAGTATGAGACGGCAGCGACCCTCAATTTTGTTCGCGATCGGACAGTAGTATGCACTCTTGGGCGCATCAGCCTGTGTGAAGTGAAGCAAAACCTACAGCAGCCACAAAAAGTGCACGGTAGCTGTTTCGAACCTTCGAAGTTCGGGGGTGCTGGCGCAGCATGGCGCCGGGTCCGAGATCGATAATGTGCAGACCATTTACCTATTCGTATTTTTCAGCAGTACCCTGGAATCACTAGGGGGCAATTAAATGGTTCCTTCGGGGAAGAGGCTTTCAATAGGTCAGGATCGGTCTGTCAGATTGATTCGATGGTTTGTGGTTCGGGAGCCGCCAGCAACGCTTCTGACGGGGGCTGGGCCGGGCCACCTACGAGTGAGGTAGGTACTTTGTAAGTAACTTAGTCGCCCTTCTTCATAGTGCGGCTTCGGGAACGGGGGGACCATCCTGCTACTCTGCTCATTCTATGTACTCCGGAACATGACTGCATGAACGCACTATTTTGGACGAACACGAGAAATATTCCCCCTAAAAATCATGGGCTCGCGAATTCGGCGCGATGTGCCAGCTTCAGCTATCGTCGTCATTTGGATCTGCCAAAAGTAAGCACGCCAGCGTGGGACACGAGGTGGACTAAGTGGATGACGAGGGACCACACCAGCTCCTGGGAGCCAGGGGCAAGCAAATGGGGGTTCTCGAGGGAGACACAGAGAGAGAGAGAGACAGCGAGAAAAAGAGAATAGTAGGTACCGAGCAGTAGGAATTAGTAGCAGTAGTACTCCGTACATACATATGCACTTGTAGTACAGTAGGTCGTCAACGTGCGCGAGCAGGGGGTGGGGGTAACTGGACCAGAACAGGGGTTGTAGTTTTGACTACTAGTAGGTACATGTACGTACTTACACTTACGGTAGGGGGCTCGTATCTCTCTCACGCGATCCACTGACTTGGTCACCAACGGCAGGGTCAGTGAGTGATATTAACCAGCGATGAGGTCAGCATCGTAAAGAAACCTCCATCTAGATCGCGAGACTCTAAATATGGGTTTCCCATCTTCGTATACAAAACAAACTTCATCGTCTTAGCTCCCAGGGACGGTCTGTATGTAGAGACGCTGGGCTGTGGGAGACGAGATTCTTTCGCCGGTTGGCTAGCAAAAAGCGCAAGTTGTCGTTTAGGATGACGGGATAGTCGCACAGCTTATTACAGCCAATACTTTGGTAGCAAACACGATGATAGGGGCGGGGGAGCTTGTTACTCGTTCGAGTCTTTGTCCTTCGAGTCCTATTGTACCTGGCCAGGGCTGGACCGAGGAGTAGGGGTGAGATGAGGTGATGGGTTAGCGGAAGGTCTCTTTCTTATCGCCCCTCAATGTGTGATTGATTACCGCCCATGTCGTGAAGCCTACTGTACTGCACATACCTAGCGATGAAGCGATTAGGATCATGGACTCCATACGTGCACCATGCAATAATTTCCAGGTCTCGGTGCCGGGCTCAGGAATCTGTCTACGTGGGCCGCCTGGCGTGATTTCCCAGTCCCTAACATGCTACTACATATTATACTAGTCTTAGAAAAAAAAGAGAGTTCAACTGAAGTGTGGTGTTCACCTCATAAGGTTTCGCGACAGGGGGAGCTAAAGGACACTTTGGTTGCGTCTGCAATGCTGAGCCATATCTAACTCGACCTATCCAGTCTGCTATTAGTTGTAAATATGTAAAATGCGTACCGGCCGGAAAGTGTCAGTGTCAGAAGCATGCCACCCGGAACAGCTCATGGGCACGCACGGTGGAAGAAGGGCCCTTGTCTGCAGGCGGAGAGACATCGTGGTTTCCTGAAGAAGCCCAGACAGACTAGGTACCTACAGCTAAGTTGGTACGTGGGATGCGGGAAATCGAAATCCTGGTAATTTACGGTCTGTGCCTCTTTTTGTGTGCATTGGGCTCCAGCCTCAAGGCACCTCGCCTTACATCCGTGGTCTCAGTAAGGGTACGGATCACCTCGTCCCCTGTGTTATCCGCCCGCATCTTTTGCTTGACTCTTTACTGGGGCGACCCCCTTGTGGTAGTTGAAGCTGAAGGAAAATGAGCCCAGCTGCTCCCCTTGAAGAGTGCTACTCCTACTACGGTAGGTACTCCTTAGAGGGTGCTGATCATCGATGCACTGGGAGAAGCACCGACGCAGAGCCCTAAGATCAGCGCTGCCACTGACTCCCCTGTCACTGTCAATGTCTCTGCGACAATGAGTGCCAGAGCACATGGGATGTGCAGTGCAGTGCAGTGCGCTGTACGCTGTACTGTAGTGTAGTGAGGTGCTGGTAGCATGTACCCTGGCTCGCAACCGCGCCAACGGTCAGCACGCTAACTACTACTGCAAACGTGCCTTCAACAGCGCTCCAATCTTCAGCGACGGCATTGGCACGGCACAAACCCCCCCACGCTTCCCCCCTCCCGTACAAACTGCGGGCATCCACTGCGTGCGTCCATGCTGCTACGCTGTCGTTTTCTCTCTCTCTCTCCCTCCCGTCTCACTCTGTGCTCAAGAAGCCAGAGACATTCTGGGCCCCGTTCCATCCATCCCCTTCTTGTCGTACATGTATTACACCCTCGCTCACCTCTTCCCTCCCCCGTCTTTCCCAAATCCTCCTCTCCTCCAGATCACAATCACCACCAACCCCATCCTCCTTGACGAGTTGCCTCTCTTCTCCCCCAACTCTCTTCCTGGGGCTGGCTGAGATTGCGTCGAAGTCGTCAGGATTCTACCTTATTTCTTTCTTCTTCTTTTCTCTTTGGACGCACAACCTTTCCGTCCTAGGTTCGATTCAGCGCACCTGGTCCACCTTGCAGCTTTCGCCCTTCACAACGTTGGTTGCCAAGGGGGGAACACGCTACGAATTTTACGTTTGCGACTTCGCCAGTTTGTTCAACGGCTGCCACTCCTTTTTCACCATCCCTTCGCTTGACTCTCATACGATTGAACACATTTTCGTCGTCTACGTCCGACCTCTCCGCCTGGACACCAATCAATCTGTACGGTCTCACAACGATCCTCACTTATTTCCCCCCAGCCTTCGCGCTTTGTCTGGACTAAAACTCGCCTCGCCTCAACCCCCCCACGACTTGCGATCGCACCACCCCCTCTCGACCCCTTTGTTGAAGTTGTGATGCCTTCGCAAATCGCATAGACGACACCGAAACACATTTCTGGGACTTTCCAGCGGATTTACTCCGTCACGAATCGTCAGTCGCGGGGCTCCCGTTGGTGATGGCTGCCAGCTCCTACGCAAGCAGTCGTTCGAATTCACAGGAAGCTTTGTACAAGAAGTCTGATCTCTTGCTACCGCTTGCGAACGTGCCAGGAAAGACCAAGATGAGGGCGAGAGGCATTTTTGGACCCTGTCTTTACCGCAGGGTCATGATCTGGGTCGTTACCAGTCTGATCATTGTTGCCATCGTTTTTTTCAAGACTCAGGAGGGAGTCTACGATGTTGCTGTGAGCCTGCCTGGCAACCTCAAAAATGCACCAGCGGCTCATGGCTCCGCCAAGGGCCCATCTACGCCCCAGCAATTGAACCAACAGGTGAGTCCAGAGTCTGCTCGATATTCGCGCACGAGCAGCCAGCTGACAAGGCGCAGGTTCAGCAACAGCAGCAACAGCAACAGCAACAGCAGCAGGTGAACCAGCAGCCCCAGCTGCAGGCTAACGTGCCTGGGGAGCAGGGACAGTTGCAAGGCACTGTTGAGGTTCAGCAACACATTGAGAGCGAAGAGGAACGCAAGAACCGTCTTGAGCTCCTGAAACGCATGCCTTGGCTTGCTTTCAAGCAGTAAGTGCAACTTCGGGACGTGACGACGACCCCGCACTACTTCTCTGTGATCGTACACGCTGACCGCTGGAAATAGTCTCGATGGTTACTTCTGGGGTCTCAAGACAGTCGTGCCCAAGTCCCATCACGTTCCCGAATACCCCAACAGGACCCGTGAGGCCCCGCTTCCAGAGCCGCCACGCGTGATGCCACTTGCCCAGGCAAAACCCTATAACCCTTATGAGGCGAACAAGAATTGGGAGACATGTTACCTGGACGCGGATGAGAAGATCCCGGCGCCGGATATTTGGGCATACCCAGGAATGCCTCAGCACATGCCCGAACCTGCCCTCGGCTCCTACGAGATCTTTGGCATGAGGAACGACATCTGCTTCGATCGCTTTGGACGGTACGGCCCCTACGGTCTTGGCTATAACAAGGAGAATGGTGGTCTGGGTGTTGGCAACGACACGGAAAACTCCTACAGCGAGAGGATCTGGTCTGAAACGGGTCAGATTGACTATCGCACGATTGACTGGGGCTATGCTCAGGATCGCTGTCTCGAGAAGAACAAGGCTCGCTTCCTGACGCCCGACCCCTCCTCGGATGAGCTCAAGCCCGAGCCCGGCAAGAAGGGTCGCATTGCGGTTGTTATCCGAACCTACACCGGCTTCAAGTGGACACCTCATGCTATTCTCAACTTCCGAGCTCTTATCAATGAGCTCTCCCTCAAGTCTGGCGGTGAATATCAGGTCCATTTCCTCATGCACGTCCGCGATGAAGACATCCCGATCTGGGCGGATGATGAGACCGTTCAGAAGGTTCTTGATGCCAATATGCCGAAAGAGTTTCACGGCCTCGTCACTCTTTGGAGTGTACCTCAGATGAGACTCTTCTATCCGGGAGATTTTGGTGATGCGATTGCAAACCCCAGTGGCTCTGACATCCATGGTGTCTATCGCAGTGCGCACTTCCCTCTCCAAGTCTTTGCTCTCCAGCATCCAGAGTACGAGCATTTCTGGAACTGGGAGATGGACATGCGTTTCCTCGGTAGCTACTATGAACTGTTTGACCGCATCGGAAGATGGGCTGATCGGCAGCCACGGCCGATGGCCTGGGAGCGCAGTGCGCGCTATTACATCCCCGAGCACCATGGCACATGGGAGAACTTTGCTGAGATCGTGAAGAACGACACTCTTCACTCCGGCCGCCCTACTATCTTTGGTCCCGTGCGCTTTACTGGAAAGACCCCTCTTCGGTCGGAACAGAATGGCCATTCCATGCTTCCTCCCAGTTGCGAGTATGGCAAGGATAAATCACAGTGTGGTGTTGGAGAGGGCGCTGATATCATCACTCTCAACCCCATCTTCGATGTAGAGCAGTCCGGCTGGGTCTTCTGGAACGACGCAACCGGCTACGAGGCACCTCCCCCGCGACGATGCGCTATTGTCACCGCTTCGCGCCTCAGCCGCCGCTTGCTCACAGCCATGCACGAGGAAGTTTTTCTCAACCATCACACGGCCTTCTCAGAGATGTTCCCTCCAACCGTGGCTCTGCACCACGGCTTCAAAGCGGTGTTTGCCCCTCACCCAATCTACATCGACCGGGCTTGGCAGCCGCTTGGCTCTTCAATCGATGCTGCTTTCAATGGAGGCCGTGATCACTCAACTTCCGGACGTGGCAGCCCCTTCGACCTCGCGAACGAACATAACCACAAGGGCACAAGTTGGTACTTCAACAGCGAGTTCGCCGGCTTGGTTTGGCGCCGTTGGCTTGGTTACGCCCAGGTCGATGGCCGTGACAAACATGGCGGTGTCGCTGGTCAGGGCACTCTCCGTGGTGGCAGGGAAGAGGAGGAATCTGAGCTCAGCACAGGTCGCCTATGCTTGAGAAGCATGTTGGTACATCCCATCAAATTCGAGGATCCCAACGAGAGGAAATGAGTGCGAAGAGCTGGAAACATTTAAGACTGCGGCACGTGACACCATTTCCCTCCTGATGACACGACACGCCAACCTATCCATATGAATAGCACATCCCGCAAAGGAAGAGACAGGCATCCAGGTCACCATCATATTTCCGCATTGCGATACATCAGGACACAGCGGTGGAGTTGGGCAACCCGGTTCATGATCTGATTTCCATGGCTTTGGGGGCACAGAGGACGTCCTTTTTTATATCTTCGGTTCGACGGTCTCTGGCAAACTTTCTTCCGTCTACTTCGCGCGCCCCCGCGCCTAACTTTTTTTTGGTTTTATACTTGCATAGAATATCCGGGCATTGCCGAGCACTTGTTTGTCCTCGGCCCTTTCGCACAAACCAATACTTCATTCTTATCTTTTCATTTTGGTCATCCTTCCAAACTTTTGTTGCCTTTTGACAAATCTCAATTACCGATGGTAGCCAGGCGCAAGGACGGCCTACGTTGTGGGGGTTTCAGCCATTGCCTATGACGTGGTCAAAGAACATCACCATTTCGTTGTTGCACGTGCCAGCAACGCGATGTAGTTCTCAGCAGGTCGAGCGATGCTCCCTGTGAAGCCATCGGACCCCCATGGTAAAGGGCTGAATGGAGTTCATCATCTGGTGCACCTCGACTGGGTGCAAGAGGACTGGGATGGCGCTCGAGATACACGTTGATTACTGTCGCGGTTGGGATAGACCGGAATTAGAGCGGATGCCTCACTGCCGGTGGCTGGGTCGAAGGAAGTGGATTTCAGACAATCAAGACACTGGCAGAAGGGCATGTGGCTTTTGGGCGAGGATCTAGGTTTTTTTTTTTTTTTTTTTTTTGGGTATATATCCAGTCTGGAACTGCCGCGGCTGAAGCAGGAATGGTGAGCAGAATTATTGTTGGCTATCCATGTATGAACGAATATGCTCCCCGACTTTTAAGAAGATCTGAGAACGACTGTACAATCAAATACCTTTTCCAAAAATACGCCATTCTAGCTGCTTGACTGTACCGAGAGATCCCTATTTGCGACTGATATTCACCTTCGCCAGTGTACAAAAAGAAACCTGACGCCATTGCACCTGTGGCACGCACCTTTTGGATTCGAATTGCACTCCGTTTTACAGAACCTTTTTTTGTTTTTGTGGCAGGTGATGATATCAAGCCGGCACCTCATCAGCTCTCTGCTCTGCGATGCATCGTCTTCACATACGCGAAAGTTTTCTTTCCCTTTCCAAGATCGCGAGGAACGGTCCCTACGTAAGTACTGCAGCCGCATTTACGCCCAAGATCATGTATGTCTCGACTTTGAGAAGATTAAGAAGAAGATTAAGAAGAAGAAGAAGAAGAAGAAGAAGAAGAAGAAGAAGAAGAAGAAGGAGAGAAGAGTAGTGTGTTAGAGACAGTCCTGTCCGCAACGAAGATTGTGCCCATTCATGGTTATGCCCCCGCTCGTGAGCGGTTGAGGCTACAACGGAAGAAGTCTTCTTTCAACTGGAAGTTTCGATCTGCCAGGTCCACGTCCTCGTGGGCGGGAGAGGTGATGATGCACCCTGACATCTGACATGATCAGACCTTGGTGACTGAAAGCTTCGTAGGGGATTCGGGATTGACCCTCTCCGCTCAATTTCTTCCTGTTTTCCATTTAAACACCCTTCATGCCAATCCTTCTCTCCTACGCGTTTGAGTATTTGCATTTACCACCTGAGGCTTTCAAAAGCATCGAGTTTCACTTTAGCTTTGGCCGGAGTCCGGGAGCGGGCGGGTCGCTTGATGTTAAAGTCTCGGCGGCGCAGGGAACCGTACAAACGCCCCCGATGAGCTGACCAGCCAATGACATTAAGCCTTCAAATCAGAAGAAGGCAAGCTCATTTTGCCCCCTTCAACATTCGTCCTAGGGGTACCGCCTTAGAGTTTACTTCCCGATTCAGTGAGAGTTTGAGAGTCTTCCAAGGTCCCTGGATGGACGATGCAAGCAAACTGATCAATTTATCAATATGCTCAAGTATGATGTACCCAGACGAAGATGGGTCATGTCGATGAGCCAGAGGGTGGAAGCCAAGAGGGAGTGATCTCCTGAAGGACCTGAAATTCGCAGCGATGCGGATGAAACATACTACTACGACACGATGGCACTGAAAAGTACAGCAGCAAGAGGAGGAAGCGAAAAGCAGAATATATTCCCATCATTCACTCATAGCTGATCCTCGCTCTAAGCCAACCTAGCCCAGCACCACGGCCCACAGTATTCCATGAAGCCAAGGAGCAGGCATCCCTTTTCCAGTGTTACTTAATGCGAGCTGCAGGCTAACATCGTAGTTTTAGACGTGGAAGCCCAAGTCCGCAAAAGGTCCCTCTCGTTCCGTCCCAGAACAAGAAACAGCCGTTGAACTCGAAACAAACAAGCCGAATCAGAAAAATCAATCGAGCCGTGGCGAAAGGTAAGGAGACGTCTTTCCATCACCAGCCAGCAACGAGCGCCGCCCCTAGAGAACGAGGAGAAAAATGTATCCCATGTACAAGAATATTGAGCAGCAGCAACAGATCCCATAGTCGTCACCAGTGAGTAGCATGAGGAGGGCGAGAGCAGTACCATACTCGTCCGTATCCAAAAAGCATGAACGACTTGACTTGCGCACACACGGCGAGACCGATGAGAGACAAAAGCCCCTCCCTTGATCCAAATGGGCAAGGGGAAACAACAAGGTATCGATACCACCCAACGCCATCAACACCCTAAACGCCGTTTCGGAGGGTCATGAATTAGGCCTTCTACCTCGATCGCCACGATCGAGATAGAAGGCATTGAGAAAGGATACTTAAGGTGCGGTGAAAATCTCGTGCTGACTAGGATAGAAGCAGGCCACGCGTACAGCACATCAAGTGGGAGCCATACACTCTTCCAAGATCCCTTGGCAGCAATATCTACTTCTTGAGAACAGCATCGTAGATGCTCATGAGGGTAGTGACGGCAGTGCCCGTCAGGATCCCCTTGTAGCCGCCGTAAATAGAGCTCTCAAGGCGAGCGATCGATGTCGCAGAAAGGAGGCCACCGAAGGTGACGCCCTGGCCATAGACGACGAAAGAGACGAGAGCCTTGACAATGCTGAAAGTCAAGGGATCCACGTTGTACTCAGCGGCCTGAGCGGCAGCCTTGGCGCGGGTACGGGGCCCCTGATTGCTGGTGGCGCTGAGATTGAAAAAGTAACCGAGAATGCCGGGGATGACAAGGCTCGTCAAAGCCCATGTGAGGAAGGGAGACCAGAAGCTTGCAGTGACCAGAAGGAAAGCATCAGGCAGGCTGATGGGATAGTCTGAAGTGCCCAGGAAGCGAACAGCAGGAATGGTGAAAGCGTAACGAGCAGGGAGGATCTCATAGCGAATGCAGAAAAGTTCCCATGCCGACACAACGGCGAGCACGCTCGTGACGGTGCTGAGGTTGTCACGGGTAGCCTGAGTCACATCGCTGATCCCAGAATCCTGATAGATGGACGTAGCACGCTGACGGAGAGCTAGGGTGGAGCGATCAACAGCGTTGGCGACGTCAGCAGGAGTAGCGGGCAGCGGAATTCGGGCTGCCACCTGGGAAAGACTGCGACCAGGAGTGCGAACAATAGCAGTGGCAGTGCTGGTGTCGGCACTAAGAGAAGATTAGCACAGGGCTTAGTTCGCATCAGATGCAACGGACGAAGCTTACTCAGGGGTAGCCTCTTCGATAGCCTTGCTTGCCTTGCGCTTGACCACCTTCAGAGCCTTCTCACCCTCTTCCTTGGCTGCATTGAGTTCCTTCTTGATAGGAGAGCCGAGGGCCTTGGAACGAGAATTGAAGTAACCAGTGAGGTTGGAACGGGAAGAGAACTTTGCAGAGTTACCAGCAAGGTACTCGTCAAGCGCAGCCTCGAGCTCACTCTTCTTGTAGCTCTCATAGCTTAGTAAACAGGTTAGCCGCGGTTTGAAAACATGAATGAGTAATATCATAGGGTCGAGGGGAAATGCTTCAATATGAGTACTGCGCCCAAATTCTTTCATGTCATGGGCATCATCTCAGTCATCAGCTGTCAAAGCACACGCTAAGACGTGGAGTCTTGGCTGCCCGCGATGGAGTCCAGCGCGTCGCAAACTCAGACAGGGCCACGAAGACAGATTTGCGTGCCATGATCAATGAAATCAACAAAACAAACAAGAATTCTGATTACATGGACCATGCTAGCCATGCGAGGATGTTTCGCAAAGCCGCTCTTGAAAGGTTCATGTCATTGCTGACGAAAGCTGGTCTCAGGTGCGAGCAAGCGCGTGATGGGAACTTGTTGAGACGCGCCAGGTGAGAATCTTCAGCGCGTGTGCGCCGGAAGAGACCACACGGCGCGCAGAATATAAAAAACGCAGATGAAGCTTTGGGGACCTCTAGACGTCGCGGGAGGAAATAATGAGACAAAAATGGAGAGATGACATACTTCTTGAGGCCAACCTCGTCGGCGATTTCAACGAGGTCGCTCTTGCGCTGGGCGCGCAGCCAGCTGTTTGTGTTTGTGGATGACATTTTTCTGAGTTGGAGCGAGTTTGCGAACAAGGGCGCAAGAATGTTGTTTTCTGCAGGAGAATAACCCAAAAAGAAATGTAAGTGGATGCGCAGTTGTTAAGAGTATTGATAGCAAGCTTGCGCAAGTCAAAAGAGCTAATGTGGTGGTTGAGCAGGGCAGGCAAAAAGCAACAGCTGTTGACTATGTTGTGTTGTTGTTCCGGGGACAATAGATGATGGGGTGGGAAAGGGTGGGTGGTGGATGAAAGATGATGCGGACAGGCAGTTAGGGGGGGAAGCTTGGTCTACGGACCGGTCAAAAAAAAAAGGATGTGAGAGGTGAGAGGCAGAGGAAGGGGGGCAAACTGTGTGGACGGATGCGGCGGTGGAGAGGAAGGAGAAACTCACCTCAACTGGCAGCGGGTGGCAGCAACGGGCAGGCAACGGGTGTGTGTTGTAAAAGGGAAGGAACGGGGGAGCCGGAGGGGCCAGCCGCCTGTTTATGTGTGCGATTGCCTGAGTGCCCGACTCCCCCGACATACACACACTTACCTGTAGTAGTAGTATCAGTAGGATGAGGAGGAGAGAGCGATGGAGTGGAGGAGTGTCACGTCAGGCAAAACCTCAAATTGCTTGGGTGCGTCGAGGAAGGAACGTAGGGTCAATGCGATGTGGCCACACACTGTCGACCATGTACAACGACCAATACTCCCAATCATTCAGTCGTTGACCTTTCCAACCCGCGTCATCCGTCAGTCAGATATACTTTCCCTTTCCCTTGCAAGGGTTCATTACATATGTAGTCCAAAGATCACAAGGCCAGCCAGATGGTCTGGCTTATCGTCGTTCTACATGACCATCTCCGTCCTGCAACTTGAGCACGCGATTCCAGCACAGTATAGACACTCGCCGACGCGTCTTAACAAAGAGAGGCTGAAAAATCGAGGGGCTGGCAATCAGACACACAACAACAGACAAACACGTTTCTCACTTGTTGCTCACCGTTCCCTTTTTTTCTTGCACCGAGCTTTTTGCTCGGGTCCACCATCAATCCGTCAGGCGATCAGCAGGTTAAGTTGAGGACCTTAGTGGTGTCGTGTTGGGGATGAGGAAATTCAAACCCACCTTAGCTGCTACGTTCTCTCTCGCTCTCTCTTACTGCCCCCCCTTCCTGATGCCTCGTCGTTTGTTTACATCCCACCACATTTGGCTATCCGCGTCGGAGAGTGACCCTGGTCTTCTCCTCCAAGCATTGCTATTTGCCGCCTTTTTCAGATCCGAGAGGCAAGCTCCTGTCGGTGATCTGTCTTCACTTAAGCTTTTGCTTGTATTGCCCAAGCCCTTGTCAATTCGGGATCGCCAGCCATTTCCCCATACTCTCTCCAACAATATGAATGCCACCAGTCCAGCATAGATAGATCCCAGTCTGCAAAAGCTGAATCCATTCCCCGGTCTGTGCATAACGAAGCCTTCCTACCCTGATCTGCCATTCCCACATCTGGCTGGCTTTCTCTCGCCGGACTTGGGGTGATGGGGGGATCAGCCCGTGACACCTCTTTCTTCAGCCCAGCGCGGATTCCCCTCTGGTTTTGTTTACATGGTCGGTCGACGTAGCGGGCTGGCTCATTTCACAGCGAGCCTTGTCCAAAGCTGCCCAAGCCCAATCAGGCACTTCGCGGACCTCTCTCATTAAACACCATTTCGCACTTAATGTCAATCGCGCATACGCTCGATCGATCAGCCCGGGTGATTTCTTGAATCGGTCGTCAAGACTATTGATTATCATTCAGCAGTCATGCGACTCGAATTCAACGAAGTTTCTGGGCGCCCGCGTTGATCATAAGCTGCCGCATTTCATGTTATGTCTTCTCGAATCAGACAACCACGACTGGGATAAGCCACACTACACTTTTCTCTACATGAGGACCAGGAATCTTAAGTGATGCCTACCTGCCTGCCTGCCTGCCTGCCTGCCTGCCTGCCTACCTTCTCACAGCATCATGTTTACGTTGACCATATCGTATGGGAGCATTGATAAATACTCATTGTATTCATCAGGTATTAGACAGACACAGTAATAGCACACGCTTGCTCTGGTGTTAATGCAAGTCAACTGTCCACCCAGCCTGCAAACCTTTCTTCTCCACGCTTCACCAGCCTGATTGGCACCTTGAGATCTCCTTGCAGCTTCAGCGTAAGCACCGAGGTTGCCGCTTCCACAGTCCTCCTGCTTCTTTCTTGCGCCGCTTTATACCTCGCCTCCTCGTCCTCGCCATCCTCATCGTTCACCACAAGCTCCACACTGTGATCCCGGAAGAGGACAGCCAATGCCGCGATGATCTCAACCTGAGCTATCCGTCTCCCCAGGCACGATCTCGGTCCGTCGCTGAACGGCATGTATGATCCTCGTTCCGGCCTGAATAGCTGCGCGCTCGTGTCGGGCCCCCGATATCCTCCAAAGTCCTCCTCCGCAGCAGCAGCGTGGTCTGCCTCGGCGGCGCTGCTCCCCTTGGCTTCATTCTTGATGAACCACCGCTCGGGCTCGTAGTCCCACAGATTGTCCCTGCCGGGGCGAAGCTTGCTCGGCTGGCTCGGCCAGTACTTGGGGTTTCTCTGCGCTGCAGCAACGACCAGGGAGACGACGGTCCCCTTGGGCACCGTGTACTCTCTGCCGTCCACAATCAGCGGTTGGTCCTTGTGCTGTGCAATCTTGGGAACCTCGACGACGGGAGGGATCAACCTCAGGGTCTCGTTCATGGCTGCTCCGACCATGCTGCCCATCAGAGGGCCGACCAGCGTCTCGTAATCCCACGTCGCTGGGTCTGTGTTTCCCAAGATCTCATCCAGATCACGTTGAAGCCGTCGTTGGCTCGCAGGGTGAGCGGCCATCTCGATGAGAGTGAAGTGAAGGGTGTTTGCCGTCGTCTCGTGGCCAGCCACAAGCATGATGAAGGCATTCCCAATGATATCCTCGCGGCTGAGGTTAGCTCCGCAACCCTTGGCTTCTCCCGGCTTCTCGGCCTTGTGCATGGATCGGACCAACTGACCCATGAGGTCCATGCCCTCGTCGCCATCGGTGCGTGCTCCCTTTCGCGCCTCGCTTGTCTTCTCGTGGAGAAGCTCGTCCATGTATTTCCTGTAGTCATCGCTGGCAACAGCCGCCTCCTTCGCAATTTTGAAAGGGAGTCGGTCTTTATCCGTTTGGAAATAACGTTTCAAGTTAGCCTCGCACTCCCGCTAACCATGCTCAGGGAGATGAACACTCGAGACTCACGTAGTAGCCCTGCGGGGAGGACTAGTAACAAGAAGATGTGTTCCAGCATGTGCTCCATTGTGTCAACGAAGCTCAGCTTGTGGCCTTCAGGGGCCTCCAATGAGCCGTATTTTGCCGACACCGGATCTGTGCCCTCGGCCATGGTCTGTCCTGGCCAAAGCATCTTCATGCCGAATCCCACGTATCCGATGATGTTCAAGGTCAGCCTCATGCAATCCTTCTCCAGCGACTCGATGATGTTTCCCTTCCTCCCTTGGGTCGTCCACAGATCAAGCATGCTCCTCGCCTGCCTGATGGACTCATAAAACACCAAGGCTGCATTCTTCTCGTTGAAAGTCGCGGCTGTGGCTTTCCGATGCATGCGCCATGTGGCACCCTCGCATGTCACCACGTTCTCGCCGAATATGCGAAGGACCTCGTAGCTGTCGGTCCACTTTGGGAAGGCCTCGCGCTTGGAGGCCACGATGCGGATGGCAGGGGCACTGGCCGTGACAAGGTACAACAGGCCCGGTGAAACGATGAGGATGAGATCACCATGAAGGGCGAATAGGTCATGGCCGGTATGGTGGGCCATATCTGGGGTGATGAGCCTGTATGCGTGATGTTGGTCAACTCAAGTTGAGGCGAATTGGGCGACATGTTTCCCCATGGAACGATAATGATCATCCAAGGAAGAGCAATTTATCATCAAACTTGGGATTACGTACGGGAGCCATTCTTCCCAGAATGACTTGGGGAGGCGTTTGATCAAAGGAGTCCAAAGCTTGTACGTGAACTGCCATGGCAAGAATGTCGGGCTTACAGCTGGAGAAGGAGAAGTCAACATCAATGCCGCTACTTTTGTTCTCTCTCTCTCTCTCTCTCTCGTTTTTCTTTTGTTGGATCTGAAGAACATCACGGACCACGGAATGGACTTACGAGATATGATGTAGGGAATACCACTGCGCTTCGCGGCAGCGATGTTGCGCTTCAAACCGAGCGCCAGAGCAGAGCACTTATAGGCTGCAGCGAGAGCAATCACCCAAGCGACAGACGTGAGAATCATGCTGGCGGGATACGACGGGTGTTCTTGAGCACTCGCTGCATGAAATGACAAGATACAAACCGTGAACAAACAAAAAGTACTAGAAAAGACGAGAAGAATTTAAGAGATGAAGCTGAGGCAGAAGCTATGATGGAGAAGATCTGGACGGTGGGCGATGTTTTGTTGGTAGTTAGACCTGTTGTTGGTCCTGTTGGTCCTATTGTGAAACCGCCTCAGTCTCGGCACGCACGCCCTGGTCCCCAGCCCAAAGGATGGAAAAAGGAATTACGGGACGAAGAAGAACTTGGAAACGAAACAGCGGGAAGAGGATACGAAGAAAGAAAAGAAGAACGGAAACGGGACAATGCTAAGAGTCAGGATCAAACGGGAGAGGGGGGGGGAAGGGCAAGGTAGTAAGTATGTACCTTGGTTTAAAAAGACATCTATCTAATAATATCTGTGTGTCCTCAAAACCGAGATGAGCAGCTCAGATGGAACAAAACTACCGCCCAGTGCAACGCAGGGGTCGCGGGACCAGACTCTGGAAGTTCCAGGAGACTCCGAAAGTTGAAACATCTTGGGGGCCAGCTGACTTTCTCAGCCCCTCCTCCTCATCTTCTGTGTGTGCCCTTGTCAACCTTTTTTATCAAGCATCGAAAGCCAAAAGATGGTAAAAACCTAATCTACGACTATATCTTCTTCCTTTTATCTTTGAGGCGAGTTGGGTTTAGGGCAGCCTTGTGGTTCTCCAGTTTCATCGTCATATGTTTGCGGTAACCCCCCCTCCCCCCCAAAGCTGTCATCAACCACGCCCACCAACGCCAACGCCAACCCCCCCCCCCCTTCTTGGCTTGAACCGGATCTGAAACTGGACGAATATGAGGAGACAATAATACAAACAACATCTGCGATTTTCTTCCTTTGGTCAATACAACATGATGGTCGAATCACCAGAAGAGGACCCTTCTGTTTGTGCATCCAAGCAATCCATCCCGTTTTACTGGTACTACTACTGGTACTACTAGTTCATCCATCTCCTTGCACGCACATGTCCAATCTCACTTGTGTCGGCGTGGCGTCTCGGCTGGTCCTCGTTCCGTAGAGCTAACCATGTACATCATGTCACCTTTTCCATCTCGATGCCAGAATGTCCCACATTTCATGTGCCAAAAAGCTGGAGAGAAGAAAAAAGGGAGGGAGAGTGAAGAGCCGCACCCCTCAAGATCGGATGGATGATCTGCCGTCCAAAAAAAAAAAAAAAAAAGTGTTTGGTTTTGACTCTTGGCGGCACGTCTTGTTCATTGCTTAGGTTGAGTTACCATTTCTCTTGTTGCAGGAGTTTGTATGCAGTTGGCTCCTATTGGTCGATTCTGCCGCTTCGAGACATCCCTAATGACAAGACACTTCTCTTCGATCGATCTGATTCCGCTGCACTGGTCCTGGCACGAAGGGCGTTGAAATCAAATGTAAACATCACCAGAGCTACCTCAGTATTATACACACTGTAAAGAAAGAAAGAAAGAAGGAGAAGTTATGAGGAAACAAAGGGAAGAATTGGGCCAAGTACACCAGCGCAAAACGCCCCGTCCACCGCTCAAACCTTTCATTCTTCTTCTCCTTCGCGTGCTTTCTGTGATTCAAAACTCCAAAATAAAGCACGTGCTGGGTGGTGGTAACTGTCTTCCCAAACCTTGGCTATCTTCCGTACGGATGGAATCCACGGTGTCCTCCGCGGCCGCCTCCACGATAGTTCGCTCCGGGCTGGTTCATTCTCTTGGGCCCTGTCGGCGCTCCGACTGGTGCCTTGCTGGGACCATCACCTCCAGCATTTGGCTGAGGGACATCATCATACATGCCCTCCCAAGATGTCGGTCCACCTCCTGACCCAGCTCCCATGTTGTTGTTGTTGTTGTTGTTGTTGTTGTTGTTGTAACCGCCCCGGCCACCTCCGTAACCACCTCTGCCCCTCCGACCACCACCGCCTTGACCCCCTTGAGGTCCCTGCGGAGGCTGCTGCTGGAACTGATCGTAGTTCCCTTCGTACGCGCCTGCACCCGCACCTTCGAAGCCGCCGTGGCCGCCGCCGCCTTGTTGCTGCATCATTTGCTGCTGCATCTGTTGCATCTGCTGCATCATTTGAGGGTTCATCATGTTCGGTCCACCTTGCCCACCGCCTCGACCCATCATTTGCTGCATCTGCTGCATCTGTTGCATTTGCATTTGCTGCATCATCTGAGGGTTCATCTGCATGCCGCGGTTCATTGCCATCTGGGACTGCATCATGGCGAAGTACTGTTGCATCCGCTGGAAGTACTGTGCCATGACCTGCGGTGACATACCGCTGCCACTCATTTGCTGTCCCATGCCGCCGTCACCTTGTCCGCTCTGATTGTCCTTCTTGAACCGGTTGCGACGTTGCGCTTCTTCTTCCTCGCGCAAGTTGCCACGCGGTTGAGCCCGCTTGACTTCCACGGGCTTGCCGTGGATTTCCAGCGGAATGTTGATACAGGCGTCGACACCGGCTTCGCTTTCAAAGGTTACGAACCCGAAGCCTCGCGGGCGACCTGTGTCCTTGTCCATCATCAGGGTGGCGTCAACGACACGACCAAACTGGGCAAAGTAGTCCCTGAATTCTTGGTCCGTGGTCTCCTGGCTAACACCACCAACGAAAATCTTGCTTGTCTTCTCCTGTTCGTCTCTTGGGATCGCACGCTTCGGGTCAATCTACCATCCCCCATTAGCACATCGTAAAGTAAAGCCTCGCTCTGTTGGATGCCTACAATCTTGCCGTCGAGGAAATGCTCCTTGACCATCACGACATTCACCGTCTTCGCGTCTCGGAAGGTGAGGAACCCGAAGCCGCGTGACCTACCGGTGTTACTGTCTCGCATCACCGTGCATTCAACAACCTCGCCGAATTGTGAAAAGTAGTCTCGGAGAGATTCTAGACATGTCAGAACCCTGGTGTGCCGAGGTCAGAATATAACTTCCAACTTACGGTCTGTCGTTTCCCAATTCAATCCACCAATGAACATTTTTCTACATGTCTCCGTTAGTACCGAGGTCCTACCATGATGGTCTGTCACATAGCATCCAGTTGCCCCAGCATCGAAGCTCGCAGCTTGGGATCCACGCAAGCCGGCTATACTATCTCCTCATCGGCTTTGCGGTTCCCGACACAATCCACCATCTCTCCTCTGGGCATAATTGTCGTTGCGGGGAGCATCGCGGCCGTTGGATTTGCCTTCCTCATGTACTTCCTGAGGAAAAATTCTTGATCTTGGGGAGGATATAAAGGCATGCCTCATCGAGATGGATTTTGACGTTGCCGAAAAGCATGGGCAAGCAGCAAGGAGGGATTTTGGCTTGCAGGAAGGGATGCTGAGAAGTTGCATGGCAGCGTTGTGATCATGCAAGTCTTGTTGAGAAGCAAATCAGGCTGGGCCTTTTGGCAATCCTTTGGCGATTCATACGCAGCGACGCAATAGACCCCAGAGAAGCTTGTTTCGTCGATAATCTTTCTTCGGTTCTTGCTATCGTGTCTCCATGTCTCTCTTGCTAAGCACTGCTCTGGAGCGCTACCTGCTGTGGCTCTGGCTACAGTCGTTTTGGAGATTGTCCAGATCGAACTGACTGGGACCTCTTGAGAGAGTTATCCGCAGCTCAGCAGCTATGGAAGACTAGCGTGCCTTCTGAGGTGACTATCGGCGTCTCTGTGATCTCTCGGTATATCCATGTAGACGTGCGCGCCCCCTCTTGCTTCATCTCAGCAGGATGACTTGTCTACCACCGGCCGCTGGTCATATATCCATGGCATCAACAGCTCTTCCAGTGACCGCCATAATAGTACCATATGCACTTGCCACTCAGCCACGGATTGTGTTTTGCGCTTATCGAGAAGTGACCATATCCAAAGCATCTCAAGTATATAGCACCCTGTTCCCTTTCAGAGCATGCCGCCGGGCTTGTGGATCCCAAAATGGCACAGGTGCCGAACGTGCCGCTACGTCAAAATGCAAGGATCAAGAAATGAGGGGTCATATAACCCCTATCGCAGGATTCTAGTCACGAGATGCAAGTCGGATTTCACTTACCCTTCGTCTTTCGCGCTCGCCCTGTGAACACTTCCGTATGTTGGCGTTGGCGGCCTATCTTCGTTCCCGCCAGTATAGGATTGAGTCGTTGTGTTGTCTTCACCACCGCTGGGAGCAGCAGCAGCGCTCGCGTTCCCACCTCCCAGGTTGAAGTCAACATCATCATCGTCATCCTCTTCTTCTTCATCTTCTTGTCCGTTGGTCGTCTGTTGGTCCGCCGATCCATTATTGGGCTGAGCCGTAGCTGGCTCATCCCTCACAGCGGGGGGAGCGGCATTGCCGGTCGCTGATGTCACCTGCGAGCCGGGTCCGGGTTTCGGGCCATCGTTGTCGTCATAACTAGATCATACCTTAGCTTCAGGAGCCTTGAGAGGTGAGAGCGCAAACAGGCGTCGCGTGGACTTACAGATCAGCGAAGAGATCCTCCTCAAAGTTCTCATCTGTCATTGTGTCGATAATGCGGCCAGCTGGGCAAACAAGGAAAGAAGTTAAGTAAAATGCGACAAAGATTTACAGCCAAATAGATTCAATGAAAGTGGAAAGGGGGATGCGCAAACTGAATCGATTGGCAGACTGACGCAGAAAGTGATTGTCATGAATCGAGCAAGGGCAAAACAGGTCGTGGTGATGGGGAAACTTGAGGCTGGGCAACAAAGAAACCCGCTGAGTCATCACAATTTTGGCCAATCATACCTGATGAATCCTCCCCAAGGATGACTGCCGACAGAGACTCCTCGTAAGGCACACGACAACTGATCTCCCCGGTACAGGCGGCCTTACAGTGGTCAAGTACCTAAGGTACCTAATTCTAGTAGGTACCGTAGGTTGTACTGTAGGTACTAAACCCGACGCCCGCTGTCAGTGCAGCTCTCCCCCATCCAACATACAACCTCCACCAAGCCGCAGTGTCTCGAGTCTCAGGCTTGCTCTTTGGCCTCGACTCGTGACCAGCCTGTCGCTTCGCAGCATGACGCCTCGACCCGTTTGACGACCGACTGCCCATGATGTGGTCGTCTTCAAGTGGCGGCAAGAAACCCGCACAGCCTTCGGTAAGTTTCTCGCCTTGTGCGTGTCAACGCATCCCATCCCATCGACGTAATGCCCATGCTCATGCCCCACCGTCACAGGAAATGGTCCAAGTCGGTATGTCCTCGTCCCCAACATACGGTCACCTACGCAACATTGACTGTGCACACGATGCTGACTGAAGCTCGCTATGGGGTATCGTAAAGATCGCTCAGAGTACACCAGCCCCGAAATCCATCTCAGGAACCCACACGAACTGACAAAGACCTCCTAGGTCGGCCTCTCCGTTCTGGAGACCACCTCCGCGCGATCACGCCTCTAAGAGGACTGTGACGATGCCGACCGGCCAGGATCCGAACATGGTGGTTGGCGCAGCATATTCGCATGCTGATATACTCAAATTCGAATCTCTGTGAGCCATAGTACTGTGCTCAACCAGGGTGCGGTAGCTGACCTGAACGCAAGGAACCTCTCGAGCTCCTCCAGACCCAAGACCCCCCCTTCCTCCTCGTCCACAAAACATCGCCCCTCCGGGATCTCACCACCTTCTAGACCGACTTCTGGCCCCTCCTCCCCGCCGCTCAAGCACTACTTCAACTTCTTGTCGAATACAAATGATGACTGGAAGGCAGATGAAGACGAGATGCTGGGTTACGAGGACGACGACGGTGATGACTTCGGCCTCCCGAGCATATCGAACATGAAGAGAAGGACGCGAAGAATGGCTTCACAGATTCGTGACACAGATTCACAGTTATTGGGGACGCAGGACAGCTCCCTCGGCGGTCTGAACACCAGAAGGTACTCCAACAGCGCCGATATCGCTGTCGAACGTCCCACACCATCTTACCCCGTCCCGAAGAAGAGCGAAGGCAAGATTCTCCGGCCGCAATACAAAGACATTCTCAAAGGTAGAGCTGATTGCTATTGTTATGAGCTAAGAAGTGGGCTGACATCGTATCAGATCCAGGGAATGCCCTGCACCTCATCAATTATCCCGCAGTACCAAGCGGCGCAACCCAAAAGGAAGCAGACGCAATCAATTCAAAGATCACACGTATTAATAAGTTCAAGAAACTTCTTCAAGCTTCATCAATATCGCTCCCGGAGCTCAGAGCGCTGGCGTGGTCTGGCGTCCCTCAAGAAGTTCGCGCTGTTACTTGGCAGCTACTGCTCAGCTACCTCCCCACAAACAGCGAACGAAGAGTAACCACGCTGGAAAGAAAACGGAAGGAGTATCTCGATGGAGTTCGTCAAGCCTTCGAAAGAGGAGGCTCGAGCAACGCCTCAACGGGGACGCCTGGCAGGACGAGAGGTCTGGATGAAGCTATATGGCACCAAATCAGCATCGATGTACCCAGAACGAATCCTCACATTGAGCTATACTCGTACGAAGCCACTCAGCGCTCCCTCGAACGTATTTTGTACGTTTGGGCCGTCCGTCATCCCGCGAGCGGCTACGTCCAAGGCATCAACGACCTCGTTAGCCCTTTCTGGCAGGTCTTTCTGGGATTATACATTGGCGACCACAACATCGAGTCGGGCATGGACCCCGGCCAGCTGCCCAAGTCTGTGCTGGATGCCGTTGAAGCGGACTCATTCTGGTGCTTGACAAAGCTCCTCGATGGTATTCAAGACCACTATATTGTCGCGCAGCCGGGTATTCAAAGACAAGTCGCTGCCCTGCGTGACCTGACCGCGCGGATAGACGGCACCTTGGCAAAGCACTTGGAGAAGGAGGGCGTAGAGTTCATTCAGTTCAGTTTCCGTTGGATGAATTGCCTTCTCATGCGCGAGATCAGTGTCCGCAACACTATCCGCATGTGGGACACGTATCTTGTAGGTCGCAGACTCTCCATCTCTCGTCAGATCCCGCCGGACCTTCTGCTAACGCTGCGTGAACCGATCCTTAGGCCGAAGAGCAAGGGTTCTCCGAGTTCCACCTCTACGTTTGCGCCGCATTCCTTGTCAAATGGTCGGACCAGCTCGTCAAGATGGAC
Source organism: Sarocladium brachiariae (assembly GCA_008271525.1). Taxonomy (NCBI): domain Eukaryota; kingdom Fungi; phylum Ascomycota; class Sordariomycetes; order Hypocreales; family Sarocladiaceae; genus Sarocladium; species Sarocladium brachiariae. The sequence goes on from RQPE01000001.1 coordinate 3,962,715, forward strand.
TTCCAGGAGATCATGATGTTCCTCCAGAGCCTGCCCACGAAGGACTGGACGGGAAAGGACATCGAAATGCTGCTCAGCGAGGCCTTCATCTGGCAGAGCTTGTTCAAGGGTTCCGCGGCTCATCTCAAGGGCCAGCCAGCGAGGGCACCCCTAACTGATCTTCAGCTGTGAACTTCTTGAAGCGGCCAAGGCTGAAGGAGAGACGAAGGAGGCCAAAATTAGAACACTATATGCTTTCCACCATCAAAGCGGAGGTTTGGTGTCTTGCCCGGAATCACAAATGTAGTGTAGATCCATCTAATGCATATACGGCGCCTGGATAAATGAATAACCTGTTCGAATTGGAGACTTATTTCAAACTGTTGGCTTTCTTGCCATCCTCCATCTGACGGGAGTAGATGGTCAAAGTACATCCCAACATCAGTACCATACTAAACGCCTCGCTATTCATGTCAGGAGATCTTAGTACCGTAGAAAGAAAGTTGAGTTATACGAGCCAAAAGCTCAATGTGAGACGATTCCCGATCCCTCGTCCTCTTCGTGCGCCTGAACATCTTCAGTAAAGCCAAGCGTATCCCTGTTCTCGTCTGCCAATCTTCCCCACTCTAGCAACAGCCTCCAGAGGTACAGCTTCATGTCTTCCTTGCGCATGACTCTTTCCGCCCATTCCGCTCCTCTTTCGGCCATGTACCTCGCCGCTGCATTTCCGGAACCTGAGTCGTCTGCAAAGAACTCGAGCACAGAGTGGAGGTCCTGCAAGGTGGAATCGAGTGGCACAAAGTGCATCCAGGGCAACAAACGGTCATCGTGCCAGTCGTGGAAGAGTGTTGATTTGAATGGAAGTGATGTAGAGCGAAGGATTGTTCGGAAACGTTGATTTCCATAAGCCCCATCGACATCAGGCAAGAAGCGGTTCTCCAGCTTGGAAGGCAGTGGTATAGCGTCCGATTCGTCAGACGACACGTCGGTAATTTCATTCAGCCATTGTCCAAGCTCACCCTTGCTTCGTCGCTCGCTAGCATAAAGGTTCTTAGGTGGCAGATTGAACCCAGGGCTCTGCTCTTCCGTTGCCTCGAGTTGTGACACGAGCCTTCCGTTGAGCATCTTGATCAAGCGGTCCGCTTTTCCTCTCCAGAAGACCTTGTGGATCTTGCGCTCCCAGGGACGCTTCAGTGTATCGTGAGGCACTTCTGATTCCTCGTCAAAGAAGTACGTGGCTGCTGGAAGCAAAATATCATTGTTTATGGACATCTTCGAAGCACTGAAAAGCGGGAAAAGCTCATCAGTGGCAGGGGTGTTCCGGGGTTGGGTGAAGGCTGGGTGGATGTGTCGAACGTGAGGCTGCTCACAAGGATCCATGGCTGCTGTCCAATTTTGAATAAAACCCTCGAACGCATATCCAGGTTTCCATTCGCGGGGGACGTCACTTTGGGAACCATCTTCATGGCCTTTTGAAGAGTGTGCAGCTGAATCCGGGCCGCAAGCTGCCAAAGCGATGTCCCAGGAGCTGCGCTCAGATGGTATCCAGTTTGGCTCGAACTCCTTAATTGTTCGATAGTCGAGAGTGAACAGGCTCATGTACAGGCGAGTCACGTTTGCCAGGGGGATGAGCCCTCGCTTCTCTGATTCCTCCTTGACCAGCTTGTTGATGTGGTCGAAAGGGACAACGAGCCTCGCTTCGTCGGCGAGGTTCACTGGCATGTCCAGATCAGGCAAATATTTGCTGAACTCTTTGATGACAGTGGCCCATTTGTCTAACCAGTCCCTGTGAAAGTGTGCAGGCCCTCGCGTGAGTACCTCGCCCCTTCGGATCCTCACACCGAAGGGGAAAGCCTTGGCTCGCTCGCGCAAAAGCTTAGGGTCGAGAGCCCAAAAAGGGGCCAAGTCTTTGTAGATGCGGTCGTAGTAATCCTCGACGACGATGGCGTTCCATGCTGACGCAGCTTCCACCCATTTGTCGAAACCGGGTGGCGGATGCCTCCCTCTCCGGATGCGATACCTACCGCTGGCTGCCCACATGTCCGTAGTCACCTTTGATATGAGCTCATCAAAATGAGCGCTGGCATTGACCATGAGCTGACGTATAGGAGAGTGGTTTCCAGGATTGAACGTCGCGGGCTTGGCCAGGGGCTTCTCTCCATTCCATAGCTGACGGGTCGAGACTGAGGCCGGACTGATCGTCGGGAGGGAGTGCCGCCAATGCACGAACCCAAGGCAAACGAGAAGGAGAACAGCGACGTAGCGTGCGACGAAACCACAGCGTGCGACCCCCATGTTGAAGGTGCAAAGCAGTAGAAGACTACACGTCGCGATAGATTGGACACGAAGGCGAGCTCAAGGCATGGCCAGACAAGGCCAAATGATCGATATGGCCGTGGGGTCCTTTGGCGTGTAAGGGCTGGTGCTGTCGCTAGGCCGCGTCGTGGAGTGAATCGTGGGGTGATGAAAACGAAGGATTGGCCGAAGGGGGAAAAAAGGAAGCAGAGAGAAAGAAAGGAGAGTCGTGGTGATAGAAATCGAGCTTGTTGGACTTAAGAGCGGGAAGGCTTGAAGTCAAAAAAAGAAAAGAGAAGGGAGCAACAAGCAAGCCACATGCGAAAAGGGACCAACGACGCGCAAGACAATCCAGCGCAAACCCAGGCAGGCCTCTTTCTCTCGAGACAGACCAAAGCACCACAAGGCACGCTACGGCCTAGAGTATCTTATGGTGTGCATCTACAGCATGAGGGGCTCCTGGTAGTAGGGAAGCCAGCACCGGCCGCGATGTCTTATTAGTGGTAGGCAGGGAGAGAAGGCAGGCGGCAAGCCAAGGTAGGTAGGTAGCAAAAGGCATTTCGCCACTGGTCGGATCAATGTGCAGTACCTACTAGTAATAGTGCCAGATCAAAGAGGATCAGGCACTGTTGCTTGTGTGCCATTGCGGAGACTTGAATCCAAGAACGTAGGTAGGTTAGTAGTAGGTTAGGTAGGTAGATAGGTACCTTAGGTATGGGCCTGACCTTCTACTCCATACGTGTGATCTGAATCTACCAACAAAGTTCCCGTGTCTTGCACTAGACACATCCCGTCGGTCTTTCCTGGCAGCAGGAATTCATGTTAAATTTATTGAGAGATACTTCATCCCTTGTCAAGGCACGCAGGCACAGGCCAATGTCGCACGCGAACGACATCAACACGGTCGTGAGCTCCCGTAGCCTGATGACAAGGTATCCCTAGGATGTCTAAGGTAGGGTAGCATTCGCAACGGGAGATCTGGTACATGGTGTCTAGCCTTGTCACTTGGCAGCTCAACTGGGCGACCTAGAGGAGCAGGGACCAGGTGCTCATTTGCCATTTGCTGAACAACAGCTCGAGCCTTGCTGCGGAATCATCATCGGGCTATCTCTCTGATTCCAGAGCTTCATTATTTGATCGCAGTGAGGTCCTCCTCTGCCTCAAATGAAAATAGTTGGTGTCCCTCTCCAACTCGCTCGCCCGTCTGGGCTGAAAACCCCGGATCAAAGTCACCTGGCATTGGGTAGGGTTGCTGAGGCTTTACACAGTCTACCTGCGCAATGCCCATAACACCTTCAGAGAGAGCAGAATACTGTGATCAGATCGACGTAAATGATGCATCATACAATAGTACCTACATGACCCCAGTTGCCAGACTCTTATCACTCACAAAACTACTGTATCGTAAATGATTCGAACATGTTGAACTGATTGAAGTACCTATGTACATAGAAAACGTAAATATAGGGTAGCACGCTCTTCGGTTGTTCTTCGCCACATTACCCGCCGACTCGACTCCCAACCAATCACAGCCCCCGCAATTCCCGGACCGAACTTGACTTGCAACGGGGGGACTCAAATGGCCAACCAACCAGGCGGCGAAGTCCACACAACTGTCAACGAAACCTCGCAAAGCCTCGCCCGGCCCAACGACCGCTCTCTCCCTTCCTCCCACGATCCGACACAGCCCGAGAGAGACTATACAAGGTCTTTACCAGGCTTCATCGAGACACGTCTTGTCAGACCGAACACAGCGAAGGAGGATCCGAGGCAGAAAACAGCCCGAGGCGACGAACTACGAACACCACATTCCCCGTCAATATGATGCAGCCAGCGCGGTCCGCGGCCGTGATGGCTCTCCGAGGTACGTGGGATATATCAGGCGAATGAGCACACGGGGAATTGGTATCTGGAAACCCGTTATACTGACAATCGCCCGCTCTTCTCACAGCGAGACCAACGACCGCCATCCTCCCCTTCCGAGCTGCCGTTGCGCACATCTCCACCACCTCCAAGAAGGACGCCTCCGCCGTCACGCCTCACCACGCCGGGGGTCTGGCCAAGCCTCGCAAGGAGGTTCCCCTCGCCAGCCAGGAAGGCACCAAGGGTGTCATCCAGTATGCTCTGTACGTCGATCCTCCCCAGCTTCTCTTCCGCGATCTCATAACCCGAAAGACATGAGTACTGACATGCACATCTCCCTCCTCTTGCAGCACCTCACTGGATGTCATCACCAACTGGGCCCGCCAGTCCTCCCTCTGGCCTATGACCTTCGGTCTTGCCTGCTGTGCCGTCGAAATGATGCACCTTTCCGCGCCCCGTTACGATCAAGATCGTCTCGGTATCATTTTCCGTGCCTCCCCACGTCAGTCCGATGTCATGATTGTCGCTGGCACACTCACCAACAAGATGGCTCCTGCTCTGCGCCAAGTGTACGATCAGATGCCCGATCCTCGCTGGGTTATCTCTATGGGTAGCTGCGCCAATGGTGGCGGTTATTACCACTACAGCTACAGTGTTGTCCGTGGCTGTGACCGTGTCGTCCCCGTCGACATCTATGTTCCCGGATGCCCACCTACCAGTGAGGCGCTCATGTACGGCGTCTTCCAGCTCCAGCGCAAGATGCGCAACACCAAGATTTCGAGGATGTGGTACAGGCGCTGAACGAGAGTCAGAAAGAATGCGGGACAACCAAGTTCGTACGCCCACTGGGTGATGTCAATTGCTGGGTGGGTTGCATGGGGGAAGAGGGGGGGTATGACTATACAGCTGCCTCAAAATGGTCAGGGGAGGAAGAATTGTTCGATGAAGGGTCGTCTTGTCCTTTGTTTCTGCAGTGCACATAACTGGTTTGCAGATGACCAGATCTTAGAACCGCAGATTACGCTGCGAAATTTGATGTACAACTACCACTTCGATGCTCCTTTCTGTACTGTGACGCTCTGTCTCAACTAAAACGATGACGCACGTGGACATGGGCGGCAACAACTGGCCCTACATCACGTTACGGACAAACATGAACCAAGGGCAAGTAGACGTAGAGTGGACGTGCTTGTATGTATGATATGTGGTCTCCGAGCCTCACGGGCTTCTCATGCTTCCACCGCTAAACAAGAAACAAAAGTACAACAGCCTCCCGCAAAGACTCGCTCTCTGCCCGTGAAAAAAAAAACACTTGCCAATCACTGCAAGACAAGAAAAAGAACAACAACCAAATGTTGAGGAAGTACCCGGCTTGTATTTCGGGATTTCCATGCCGCCTGTCGCAAGTTCACCTTATATCACTCCTCAACTAGCTGATGTTGGGCTCCGCTCGCCTATCTGGACGCAAATTTTGTTGCAAATTCCCACAAATCACCAGGCAGGGCTGATAATGCTTCTCCTTACATAAAGCTGCCAATAGTTTACATGATACATCTATTGGGTGCAGCCTCGCCCCCCACATAACCGAGTGGTGTGGAATCATACTTGGCAATAGCGGAAACCACTGGAGAGAGGTAACGAAGTTCGAAATATAGCCCGCAAAGGCGCGAACTGCCAATGATCAACGCTCTATTCCTGACCGAAGCCCATTGTCTCCTCCACAGCAATGGTAAGCTTCTGTTGCAATTGCTCCATGTTCTTGTACGGGGGCAAGTCCAGGCGGTTGAAACTGTTCATTTGATGTTAGCTCATGTCAGTGTGATACGGAGAGTCGCGCGGCTGCTTACCAAGTATGAGCCTTTGGCAGGTTCCCGACTTCTCCTGCTTTTTCAATCGTGAAGCGGCGCGGGCCGTCACTACCTTGGAGATCCTTGAAACCGTTGACAGGGATGCGAGATGTGCCCGTGGTGAACTGCAGAAGTCGGGACTTCTGCTCACCATCCCACGACCGTACAGTGGTCCAGAAGTTCTGGACGACTTCATCAGATTCAGTGTAGCCGCGGTAGTCCGTGTGTTTCTTCCAGTCGTCGACATCGATCTCAGCAATACCTCCGATGAGTAGCTCAAGTTCACGCTCGTCAAAGACATTGATAAGCTCATGAGGGATCAGCTCCTGGAATCCTTCCTTGAAAGCCTGGAACTGTTCTGCAATACGCTTCTCAATTCTCCACTTGACCATCAAGTCAACGTACTCTTTCTTGTTCTCGTTTGTGACCTCGATGTTACGGCCATTGGGAATGAGATCTTCAGTGGTCATGACACCAAAACGCTCGTCCTCGGTTGAGAAGGTCTGTTCAAGGATACCACCCGAGATGTCGTTATCCAGCATCCATTGGAGTGAGCGATGAAAATCAGCGTCCACGCCCTCCATATCCGCCAATGAGACGGGTTTGCTGAGCATCATCTTGTACAGAGCGCCAATGAAGAACGCATCCAAGAAACGACGATGGAAAATTGCCAGTCCGACAACTCTGCCGATGAACTTGAAGTAATTGAGATGCTCAGGGTTGATACCGGAGTGAGGGTTAATTTGGAGGGTGTAGTTGTCGTGTGCGGAGTACTCAAAGAGGCAGTAGAATGGGTTAAACATCTCATGCGAGAGGAGGAAGAAGAATTCTCTCGACAGACCACCATAGTCCAAACCATCTTCGCCATCAAACTTGATCATAAGTCGCTTCTTCAAATCAGTTGCAGATTGCCTCGTGATTTCTGCGAAAGAATCTTCAAAAATGTGAGACCGCCGAACCTTGATATGGCATTGACCACTGAGGATACGCATGGCAGGTTGGGATCGGAAGTAAATAAGCTTCCTTCTGAAGTCACGCTTGTATTGCGGGACGTTCTGGTCCAGAGATGAAGGCAGTCGAGGGTCATCCCAAGTCGTTGTCTTCGTGTTGTGATCAACAAAATAGACTCTTGCCGTGTTGGTGAGGCGCATCTCCCACCCACTAGGCAAGGGACCGAGCTGGGACACAGGCTGCTGCTGAATCGAGCCGTTCGTGTTATTTTGGCCGCCGTACATCCTGATGTATTGCTGGCGGCGTGGATCGACCCAAGTCGTCGTTCGGGTGTTATGGTCAACGAAGTATGGGCGTCCCTCCGGCGTCCAGCGCTGCTCCCAGCCAGGCGGTAGTTCTCCAGAACCTGGGCTGGTAGCACCAGTATGCATCACGGCACCATTGGCACCACTTGTGGCACTGGAACCCGCTGGACTGGCTTGTTGGACTGGAGATGCTTGCTGAAGCGTTGGCGAGTTGGAGCCAGTTCGATCCTCGGGAAGTGTTCGGTTCTGATGACGTTGACGTTCAACTTGTGTCGCGGCTTCGCGGTCGCTTCGCGTCTCGCCTGTTCCATTCGCACTTGGTCTGTTCCAGCTGGTGGTCCTTGTATTATGGTCAACATAGTATGTCCGGCCGAGGTTGTCTTCACGTCGCTCCCAGCCTGCTGGAAGTCGTCCTTGAGCATCTTCGAACGGGCTCAACCCGCTACCAGCGCGAGGCTGCGTTCCGCCCGAGTTTCCAGCAGCTCCCGACCCAGAGCCAACACTGGCGCTCGCAGGGCGATGCGGTAAGCTTGCAGCATTGGGGGATAGATTGCTGCCGTTCGTTCCAGCGGCAGACCCTGGCCGATTATCAAGCGGCGGTGCAGACAAATTTGACATGTTGGAGCTTGATGGCCCAGCGAGTGACGGTCGATTAGATACGGTCTGACCAGCACGGGCTGGTTGGCTGAGGTTGCAAGATAAGTTAACAATGACTTTGCCGTGGACCACAAGATTGTCCGTGGATTTTTTAAGATCCCTTGTGAGCATTTGATCTAGTGTGGCCAGTCAGTATAACTTTGCGCCTTTTATTTAGACTTGGTGTAGCGTACCATCGGTATCAGGGCTCAGATCCTGCATGACATCGCCGACACGAATGTTAATCACACCGAGGAAACCTTGGTCCTTCTTCTTGAACTTCTTTTGGTCAAAGACTTGAACGGCCAAGATACTGCCCTCATTTGCACGGCTTGCAGACCCGTCAGTATTTTCATCGGTGGGAATTGAATCTCGAACTCACAAATCGAAGCTCTCGTTCCAGTACGGATTCAGCGTCCGCTTGCTGACACTTGTCGTTTTGGTCTGCTCACCATTAATGGTGGCGACGGCAAAAGGATCAGGGAAGCCTGGGTAGTATTAGATTGTGGAAATCGTAGAAATGTAAGGACAATAGACGTACGGAAGACATCGCGTTTGTAAAGACCATCAGCAGCGATAACTGTAGGCCGGTCAGATTATTTTGTTCGAAGTAAGCGGGCGTTAGAAGAGGTCGACGTACTTGTAACTCTAAGGTTGGGTTTGCTACGCATACCTTAAAGTTAGCAGTGTAATGTAGTATCTTGGTAGTTCGGATCACTCACGCTGGGAGCCCAGCATCTGAGCGACTGGCGCTCATGTTGATGTCACTCGGATGCAGCTGTTGCCGAGAGTAGCAGAAAAGCTCCTGTGGCGACGTATTCCGTAGCCTTGTTGAGGCGACCCACGCTGTCTCTGTTTTCAAGAGATGTTCGGCTCGAACAAGGACCCTGTTGATGCCCTGAAGTGCAATGAGAGGTTGACGTGGTCAGCTGGCGGAACAGATGTCCGTTAAAGATGTTGAAAGGGTTTGGGGGGCTGTGCAGCCAGGGCGCGCCAGACTCCCCGCTTCAAGTGCCTAGGTAGAGGGTCCCTATGAAGCACAGGAAGTTGCAGATCAAGGGCTTTGCCAATGCTTCACGGCTAAGCAATGAGCGGGAGATGGTGCCTCGTCGTCGGTGAGTGCGGGAAAGGCGTCGTGGGATGGGGAGGGATGACGGTGTGGATTCGCAAGACGACGGCGACGACGAAAGGCGGCGGGCGGGCAGCGATGGATGGCCGGGGGGGGGGCAGTGGGAGGGTGGGAGCGAGAGGGACCTTTTGCACGGTGATCGCAGGCTCAGTTTGCAGAGAGGCCCAGGCTGGTTAGAGCAGAAACTGGGCTCCTCTAGTAGTAGTTCTTCGCAGCTCGCGGCTGGCTCTCAGCGCTATTAGCACTGCCCAAGTCTCTATCTGGACTTTGGAGGCGGGGACAGCACTACAACGTTTGTGTTTGTCCAGTTCCCAGGTATGTAAGGATACCACTGTTCGGCAACCGTTAACCAGGTGCATTTGTTCTCGTACTCAGTACCTGCTCTTCATGTTGATGAACTTGCATCTGTTCAGGCTCTCGTCTCGCTTGTCATCAGATCCAAGGACAGAAATAGAAATGCCAACGTTGGATACAGGAAGCCGTATGCTGCTGTGCCTCTCCCCTCTGCCTAGCCGCCGAGCCACAGTTTCTTCCCTTGCCGTCATCCGAGTTACCTATTCTACTGGCGCAGGATGGCACCGCACTAGACAGGTATTGCTAGTGTCATTTGTGTCGGAGAGCAGGTTAAGGGTGGCGGCTGGGAGAACGGCTCAAAACTGCCGATAGATCAAGAAGGTTCTTCTTGACATGGGCTGCATGTCTACGAAGTATCCCCATAACCGCCACCTTTGTCGTGTCACCTATGGATCGATCAACAAGGACGAGCGTACGCTGTTCTCGATAGCCTTTTGCCACTCGTTCACAGATTTTGTGTTCGTTCAGGACTCCGTACTGTTGAAATTCGCATCTTCAAGCTTGGTAAGCTCACAGGCAGTCCCGTTTAGCCACTGTGGGATACCGCTTTGCGCAATCGTTGGCTTTAGCCAGGCATGACCCCATATCCTTGATGCACATCATAAAACATCCTACTCCTTCTTCCGTCTCGTGCTTCCTGTGATGCGAAGAGAGGTAGAGACGTCCCTATTGATGTAGCGCTTAGGCACACGCTGAAACTACGTTTAGCCGATTCGCCAAGCTTAGCTGAATCGTCCAACTAGAACTTTGAACTTCCACATGGTACTTAGAATTTGCAAGTAAACTTTTGCATGAATTCCATCCTCTAGGTGGTCCGAATAAAAAAGCATCTGATCCCTGGCTTACTGACCTGAACTCCGGCTTCTGTTGGACTCTTTCCTGTGCGCGAGATACAAATCCTTGCATGATCTTCGGGTAACCCCCCTTCGCTTATATTGCCTTTCTTGCTATCGGCCCTGCTCCATTAGCAACGTTCTTGCTCTCTGATCAATGACCCGAGTGACCCCGACCTCTATAACCGCGGCCCCCTTGAGGATCTGAGTGAGGGTTAGCTGTCTGTCCAACAAAGTGGACAGGAGGATCTAAGGCATGGCCGGCACCTCCCTGTTCCTAGTATGGGTAGCCAGCCCTGCCTCTGCCTCTGAACCCTCCCCGAAACGATCCGCGAGGGTTGAACCCGCCCCGAAAACCTCTCCCTCCTCGATAGCCCCCGCGACCTCTGCCTCTGCTCATGCCGGGTACGTTCGTCCGCTTCGGGGTGACCTTAATGTTGCGGCCCTTGAATACACTTTCGTTGAGGACCAATGCCTGGGCAACTAAGCTGGGTTCCGTAAACTCAACGTACGCATATCTGACAATCTGTTAGCGCTCGAAACTTTGACTGGCTACCCCAAGTGAGTGCCTGGTTGCCCGATTGGTGACGTACCCCTTCGGCTGGCCAGTGAATTTGTCAAGCAAGATCGTCACTCTGTTGATAGAACCACAGCTCTGAAAATGAGCCTGGATCTCCTCAGGCGATGCTGAATAGTCCACATTGCCAACAAAGATGCTGCGCGCATCGATTGACTCCTTGTCGTCTGCTAGGTCAGCTGTCTGCTGATCTAGAGTCTGCTGCATTTCGCGAAGCTTCTTGGCCTCCTCCTCCATTTCCGCAACGCGGCGCTTCATCGCTGAGATCTCGTCCTGGTGTATCCTCAAGTCAGCTCCGTCACGCTCCCATGTATTGTTTGAATCGGCTCGTGGTACCTCTTCAGTCTCGCCTGCCTCAGTCTGAGGTGCCTGTTCCTCAGTGGGCACATCTTCGATCTTGTCTGTATCTGCCATCTCGGGTATTCGAGTGCGGCCCCAAAAACAAAAATCCTATCCTGAAAATGGTATGTCAGCAGCTGCTATTGCATCACGTAAAGTATTGGGCGCACGCCTGGTTGGGGGAGACCCTTCGTTGCGCCGCCGTGAATGTCGTACCTTTGATCTTTAGGGAAGAACGCTTCTCCTGTTTCAAATCGTACCTCAGAGCGTAACAAACGGGGAAAATGAATGAAATGAACGACGGAAAGAAGAAAGTCGCAAAAGAAGCCAGGTACGAGGATCAGAGCTGGTGGTTCGTAGCTTTGTGCTAGGTAGGTACCTACTTTGTGCTAGGCAAACAGAAACGACGGCGTGAACCGAGGTTGAGCCGCTCCTTTACTTGTACTTGTAGGTACATGTTTAGAGGGGATTTGACAATTCATCATCTTCATTTCTAGATAAGCTGTAGAAGTCTCATCCTGCTAGAAATCGTTGCATTTTGATTTCACACATGTCATTCACTCAATGAATCTCTTATTACTTGGTGGTGCTGGACGACAAAAGTAGCTAAACCAGACCTACGTCCTGGCACCCGAATTCAATGCGAACGCGGTTGGAGCGGCACGACGTATGTAGCTCGCATGTAAACAAGAGTGTCTTCAGACCAGCACCGCTGCTTCCACTCTCCTCTTTTACTTGAGAGCGCGAATGCAGATGTAGCTTATCTTCATCTTTCTAACAATATTTCATTTGCAAAAGTGATTATGGACGTGAGCGACTCTGATCCTCTGTTGAGTCAGCCTGAGCAGGATGACAATGATAGGGAGGGCTTTGAGCATCACATTCGATCCTATCGCGCCAAAGGCCGGCAGGCACTTTCATCGCGAAAGAAGCATTTTCATCATCATGAGCATTGTCACTATGGATGTTGCAGCCCTTCTTGCGAACATTTTCATTCAACTCATTGCGTGTGAGATGCACCAGAGCGATGAAGATTGGGTTCAAATCCTTGTCGAATCACTCGAGGCGGTAGGACTTGCGATCAGCACGTTGTTCGTGATTGAGTTGATAGCCTGCCTCTTCTCGTTCGGCCCGAGGTCAGTTCAACGCAGCTGAGAAGTTTCCAAAAACTGATGCATTCTCCAGTTATCTATCATCATGGTTTCATATTTTCGACTCAGGAGTCATTGTGCTGAGCTTTACTATTGATGTTGCGTCACGGGGCCTTACACAGTCTATTGGTTCCTTGCTTATCATTCTAAGACTATGGCGTCTGGCAAAAATATCTGAGGAGCTAATACTGGGCGCAGCAGAGCGTATGGACTTGCTTGAGCAACAGCTGCAGGAGCTTGACCACGAGAATCGGCATCTTAAGGCACAATTGAACGCCATCTGAACACTAGCTCTCACATGCCATGGCCTCCTCTTTCTTGAAGGAAGATTTCTACTAGCTGCAGAGTCAGCGGAGACGACCGAAGCATATACCTTTGAGTTTCTCTAACGACGATGCAGCAGCGGAATTGAGAGGATGACCAGGATGGTCTCGCTTTCTTATATAAACACGCTATGCTATATGTATGGTATCACTTCAAAGCGCTCTGTCATGACTCGACTTGCTCTCAAATGCCGAATGAGCCCCATCCGGTTCCGTCCTTAAACGCCTCCAATGGTGGGATGTCCTTCGCTCATGCGCCCGATGCCAGTCATCATTGTCTGTCCAGTTCCCATATATTCGCCGTTTCATGCATGCAATGTCGGTAAAGAGTCAAACTCCGTGGTTATGTGTGACGTCCGCGCTTGGGTCCGCTGAACGCATCCTTGCCGCCGAAGGCGCCTCCCCAGAAATCATCGTAGTCGTGACGCCGTTTACTACCGGCGCCCCGGCCCAAGGTGGATGATGTGCGTTTCCCTGGCCCATTTGACCTGCCCTTGGTCCTGGAGGAGCGTGGCGTCTGACTGGGTGGTGGCTGGCGCGAGTCGGAAAGATCCAAGGTTGCAATGTTAGGGTATTGTGACGACATTGAGAAGTTGTCCTGCGATGGTACAACAAAATGGTATGGCTCCCGTTCATTCTCAACCGCAGCTGAGTCGGGTTCTGCCGGGACGACGTGATCTGTGAGCTGTTGAGGCTCTGGCGTTGTTCCCGTCTCATTCTTTTCAACCTCGTCGTCACTTTCCATAGGCTGTGTTCGCTCTCGACCATCATGCCTATCTGTTGCCCATTTTCTTAAACGCGATCGCGCTGCCTCCCCCAACGATCCGTCGTCCTTTTCCAAAAAGTCCAGGAGATCTTCCAAGCATTCTTGGTATCCATCTGTCCGTGCCTTGGCTTCGTTAAGAGCTGAAGTTTTGTAGAGTTTGGTGACGGAAAGTGCAGCCGCTTTGAAGACATCGAGAAGCTGCTCCGGTGCCTCTGCATTTGATCCTTTTGAAGTTCCACCAGCTATGGCATCTCCCCCTCGTAACGAGTCCATAATGATAAGTCGTCCGGCAAGGTATTCACTCTTACGTTGTCGAAGTTGATCTTTTCGTGGGCGGAGACAGTGGGCCTTCCTTAGGGTATCCAAGTTGTGGCAGTGACACCCTGCTGAAAATCTTGTCGCGTCTCGAGTTTCAGGAGGAGTATAAACAGTAAGGAATGTGGCGAGACAGCTGTTGGTCTCCTTGTGTTCGATGATGTGTAGTGACAACGCTGTGGTCAATTGTGCATCGGATAGAGTGCCCCGAAGCCTGGCCAGGTAATAGATGAAGTCTGTTGATGCTATAGCACACTTCTGGCACTAATCGAGGGGCACGGGACACCAGGGTGGGGGCACTTTGGCAAACCAAGCCACGTGACCTTGGACGTACATATACAAGGTAGTAACGGTCAATGAGAATGTGGTTTCACGATAAAGCTGACGACGCGCAAGGAGGACATTTACGAATGCCCTGATTTCGAAATGGCAAATGGGAGGACATATCAAGCTCCTTGAAATCCATAATCTGGTTAAGCCACTGCTTCGTAGAGCCGTGACCTTGTGCCGGATTTTCCATTCCCCGGAGCTTGGCCTAAGTTGTCCCTACACGGCCACTGAACCGTGCAGGGGTACCACGCGCCTAACCGGATCTCTCCCTCGACGTGCAGCTCAGAATCCCACCTACGGCACTTGAACCTTCAAAAAAACATCTACACCCAACGTCTCCTCACCCAAGCGTAGCCTGATCAACCAAAGGCTTTCGCATCGCGTTCCGACATCAACACGTCTTTTAAGTAGCTTGCTTAATTGACCTACTGATAGCTATATTCCTCCTGGAAGACTTCAGACGCGTCTGGAAAGGCGCAAGTCGCGTAAAGAGGCCAAAGAGCCAACAACGGCCCTCATCAAGATGGCGCCACGATCCAATACGCATGGTGTCGACACTGACATTGACGCGTCAATGTCCGACGCGCCAGAGCAGCGTCGCGGTGATGAAATGGTAAAACATTGCTCAAGAATCTGCGTCTAGCTTGACAAACTGCTAACAGAGTCATCTAGGAGGTGGACGAGACCCCCGACTATACCGACTCCGACACCAATCCCAACACCACCGCGAGTAGTGTTGTAGATGGTCCTACAGCAGACGGCCGAAAACGCCGCACGGAAGCAAACCAGTTGCGACGGAGCATTTTCGGGAAGAAGCACGATCGACTAGGAGAATCGAAGGTTTGTTTCTCAGCTTGCGCAAAGATGGTGTTGAGGCTAATGCACGAGGCTCTCACAGGAAGATGACACGATCCGCCGATTCCGGTACCTTCTCGGTTTGACTGATCTTTTCCGACACTTCATCGAGACCAACCCCGACCCCAAAATTCGCGAGATCATGGCCGAGATTGACCGCCAGAATGAAGAGGCCCGCGGGAAGAAGGGTGCTGGCAGACAAGGAGGTGCAACGAGCAACCGCCAGAGACGAACAGAAGCCGAAGAAGACGCAGAATTGCTCAAGGATGAGAAGCATGGTGGTTCTGCCGAAATAGTTTTTCGTGACTCGCCAGCTTTTATCAACGGGACCATGCGCGACTATCAGGTTGCTGGCTTGAACTGGCTCATCTCGCTCCACGAGAATGGCATCTCTGGCATTCTGGCCGATGAAATGGGTCTGGGCAAGACTCTGCAGACGATCTCATTCCTTGGCTATCTGCGGCACATCATTGGCACTACCGGCCCGCATCTAATCACGGTGCCTAAGTCTACACTTGACAACTGGAAGCGCGAATTCGCTAAGTGGACACCAGAAGTCAATGTCCTGGTTCTGCAAGGTGCTAAAGATGAACGTCATAACCTTATTAACGAACGGCTGGTGGACGAAAAGTTCGATGTCTGCATCACCAGTTATGAGATGATTTTGCGCGAGAAGGCGCACTTGAAGAAGTTCGCCTGGGAGTATATCATCATTGATGAGGTAGGACATGGTAGATACTACCGGTGTCGGCTTGTGGCTAACAATATCTAGGCTCATCGCATCAAGAATGAAGAGTCTTCTCTATCTCAAGTCATACGGCTCTTTCAATCCCGAAATCGCCTCCTCATTACTGGTACACCGCTTCAAAATAACCTGCACGAATTGTGGGCACTCTTAAATTTCTTGCTTCCCGACGTATTCGGTGACTCCGAGGCCTTTGATCAGTGGTTCTCCGGACAGGACAGGGATCAAGACACTGTTGTGCAACAGCTCCATAAAGTTTTGAGGCCATTCCTGCTACGCCGCGTGAAGAGCGATGTTGAAAAGAGTCTTCTGCCGAAAAAAGAAGTCAACGTATATCTTGGCATGTCTGACATGCAGGTCAAGTGGTATCAAAAGATCCTGGAGAAGGACATTGATGCAGTCAACGGGGCAGGCGGCAAACGAGAATCCAAAACCCGGTTGCTCAATATCGTGATGCAGCTGCGCAAGTGCTGTAACCATCCCTACCTTTTCGAAGGTGCCGAGCCTGGACCTCCATATACCACAGATGAGCATTTGGTCTACAATGCTGGCAAGATGGCTGTCCTGGATAAACTTCTGAAGAGACTACAAGCGCAAGGTAGCAGAGTTCTCATCTTCTCTCAAATGAGCCGTATGCTGGATATCCTGGAAGACTACTGCGTTTTCAGACAGTATCAGTACTGCCGAATTGATGGCGGGACTGCCCACGAAGATCGTATTGCCGCCATTGACGAATACAACAAGCCGGGATCCGAGAAGTTCGTTTTCCTCTTAACGACACGTGCCGGTGGGCTGGGTATCAATCTGACTACTGCCGACATTGTTGTTTTGTACGACAGCGATTGGAACCCACAAGCAGATTTGCAAGCCATGGATCGCGCTCATCGTATTGGCCAGACCAAGCAAGTGGTGGTATACAGATTCGTGACTGATAACGCTATTGAGGAGAAGGTTCTTGAGCGAGCGGCCCAGAAGCTTCGTTTGGACCAGCTCGTTATTCAACAAGGTCGTGCACAAGCCGCAGCGAAGGCCGCCGCCAACAAGGACGAGCTGTTGTCCATGATCCAGCATGGTGCTGAAAAGGTGTTCCAGTCAAAAGGAGGCTCCGGCAATATGTCCACTCAGGAGCTTGACGACGCCGATATCGACGAGATTCTATCGCGTGGTGAGAACCGGACGAAGGAGCTGAATGCCAAATACGAGAAGCTCGGCATTGATGATTTGCAGAAGTTCAGCTCCGAGTCAGCTTACGAGTGGAACGGGGAGAATTTTGCCAATACTAAGAAGAACGTTGGCCTGAACTGGATCAACCCAGCAAAGCGAGAGCGCAAGGAGCAGTCCTACTCCATGGACAAGTACTTCCGGACAGCTATGTATCCGAATCCAAAAGCGGATGCGAAGCCGAAAGCACCTCGGGCTCCGAAGCAAATTCCTGTACACGACTTCCAGTTCTACCCACCTAGGCTCCGTGATCTTCAAGAGCGCGAGACAGCGTACTACCGGAAGGAAATAGGGTATAAGGTTCCCCTCCCTGCAGGTGATGACGAGAACCTGTCAGAGCGTGAGGCCGAGAGAGCCCTCGATCAACAGGAGATCGATAACGCTGTTCCGTTGACGGAGGAGGAACGCGAGGAGAAGGAGCAGCTCTCTACCCAAGGGTTTGGAGACTGGAACAAGCGCGATTTCCAACAATTTGTGAATGGCTCTGGTCGTTACGGGCGTAATGACTACGAGGGCATCTCCGAAGAAATTGACAGCAAGACCCCGGCTGAGATCAAGGCTTATGCGAAGGTGTTCTGGCAGCGCTATACGGAAATTGCGGATTATACCAAGTATATCAAGACCATCGAAGATGGCGAGGAACGAACCCGCCGGATGGAGCACCAGCGCAAATTGCTACGCAAGAAGATGCAGCAGTATCGTGTACCTCTTCAACAGCTCAAGATCAACTACTCTGTCTCGACTACGAATAAGAAGGTGTACACCGAGGAGGAAGACCGCTTTCTTTTGGTGCTTCTGGACCGGTATGGAATTGATTCGGAAGGATTGTACGAGAAGATGCGAGACGATATTCGGGAATCGCCGCTCTTCCGTTTTGACTGGTTCTTCCTCAGCCGTACGCCTATTGAGTTGTCGAGAAGATGCACCACGCTTCTCACCACAATTGTGAAGGAATTTGAGGAACCGGCAGGCAAGGGTTCCAACGGAGTGAATGGCAAGAGTAAGCGTGATCCCGATGACGAGAACGATGAGGATAGTATCCTAGGGGCCCCTGCCAAGAAGAAGGCAAAGAACGGCGTCAAGGTATGACAGAAATCTCCCGGATCTGCCAAGTAGGAGCCCCCGCTAACATGCAATTTAGAACAAGGCTCTCGACAATGTCAAGTCCAGCAAGGCTAGCTCGACATCACGGTCAAGGGCATCGAGCGTGGCTTCCACTACATCAAACGCAGCGGCCTCGGCGAAGGGCAAGGGCAAGGGGAAGAAGAAATGAGAGATCGGTTGAAGAGGTGTTCGGTGTAGAGCTGTCAAGAACCAGAAAAGCAAATGGCATATGAAGTGAGGGCTGTTTTGCAAGCTGTAATTTGGGAATAGATGTCTGGCGTTTCGAGTGGTCGTCTCAGCCATCAGCTACAATGTAGGTAGGGCAGTAGTGAGGCAGGCGTTGGTTTATTCTACTGTGCAACACTTTCTCAAGGTCATAGCCTTCCTACGATGACCTCATATGAACGGAAACCGGTCACGAGATGGACAGTTATAGGGATGCAATTGCTCAGGAGCGAAGGCGGTTTGTCTATTTTGATGTCGTATTCCAATCTCTCTCTACTCATGGTCAACCTGGACACACTTGCCGCGCAGAGAGTCTTGCAAATACCATTCGTACGAATTACACATCCTTGAGGATCATGAGAAGCGTCCTTTGCTCAGGCGTCGACTTTGCCCTGGAAGCCAGTTCTTCTCCATGTCCAGTATACACCACCTTGGTATCCGCTCTTGCTGACCCTTCTCATCAACTGAAAAAGAACAAGAGAGTGAGAAGGCCAGAAAAAAAAAGCAGAAGTTTGTGGTCGTCGTCATGAATATGTCCTCACGATCTTTCTTCTTCCATTTTGTGGCCCTCTCCCAAACCCAACGCCGAACGAAAATGCCAAATAGTCTTCATGCTAGCCCCTCTGTTCCCGTCAAATCAGGGGGTGAGCAGCTGTTTCAATTGCGACAAAGTCTTTTGCTTGCGGGTGAAATCATTCATAGTGCCCAAATCGTGTCTACTTCTGCACAGATGTTCCCTTTCACTGCTTGCTGTTTGCCCGTTCTCTCTCAACCTCGTACATGAAGTCGAAGTAGCCCTTGTCGAAGTGGTGGACGCGAACATAGCCGTCCTCACCTCCACTGGCGTAGCTCTTGCCAGTAGGATCCGCAGCGACAGTGTTGAGGGGACCGAAATGACCACGAACACGACCAACCTCATCCTCGAAAATCTTGTGGTAGAAACGGGCCTCGAACTTGCCCTGACGAGCAGAGGTGGTAGTGACACCCATGGCGTCCTGACCACCACCGAGGATGACGAAGTCCTTCTTCGGAGTTATGGTCGCGCTGTTGAGAGGAGTATCGGCAGGATAGGTCTTGAGCACAGCGAGGTCGCGGGCCGAAATAAGCTTGGCTGTCTTGTCACGGCAGGCGGTGATGAAGTAGGTGCGGTCAGTGGACCATTGGAGGTCGACAATAGGGTGATCGAGCTCGTGAACGGCGACATTGTCAAGTAGTTCACCGGTCTTGGCATCGTACTGGCTGACACTGCCGTCCTCGTGGCCAGCGATGATGTATTTACTGAGGTTGCTCCAGCCGGCAACGGTGGCCTTGCTCTCATCACATACGATGGTCAAGACCTTTTCGTCAGACTGCTCAGCATCAACATCGGGATTGATGTCTAGTACGACGATGTTGGAGAGGTAACCCATCCGCTTCTCCGTGACGCCGAGGAGCTTGGTACCGTCCTCGTTGAACTCCACGCGCTTGACAGCCGTAGGGAACTCCCATGTCTTGAGGCAACGACCGGTCTTGACCTCCCAAAGACGGATGGTGTTGTCGGCGGAACCGGAGGCGATCATGGTAGAGGTGGGGTCAACATCAACCGTCCAGATAGCACCGACGTGGCCGTGATATGTGCCCAGGCGCTCGCCGTTGTGAGAAAACCAGACACAGATCTGCTGGTCCTTGGAGACAGAGAAAATGAGGTCGCCATCGAGATTGTAGCTGCGGAAACATGAGGTTAGTATAGCTGTAGATGGGTAGAGTGGGCGCGATGATGGCTGCGGGGGAGGGCGAGTCTCAGGGAGAAGGCTGCGTACCGAATCTGTGTGAGCGCACGCTCGTGCCCTGAGAGAAGAATCGGCCTCATGATGTCGAATGTGTTGCGCAGAGTCGTTGACTGGGCAGATCGCGAATCGAAGTCGTGGTCGAAGTCGGGAGGGGGGGATTAAAGGGACCGGAAGATAGAGACTCGCTGGGTTGACGTTAGAATGCTGCGTCGTGGAAATTTTGGTATTGTTGTGCGTTTAGCGGGGCATCCACCCCGCGGCCAGAGGAAAGGGAGCATGTGATTGGCGGAGGATCCCTAACAAGGGGACACGCCCAAAGAGGAAAGGCGGTGTGAATCGGATGAGTCAGAAGGCTGGTAGAGAAGTGAACATGAGGATTAACTATACGGTTCAGAGCGACGAATGCTCAAGTACAACAACGGACAGACAACGCACGGCTAGATAGTGTGGATGAGGATCTTGGATGCTGGATTGAGTACTGTAGAGTTATAGCGTTATATCAATATCAGGGATCGTGCGCTGGCCTCATCTGCCTGAGGCAAGGGAGGGTTAGGGTTGTGTCCGTAATCGCAGTATTTCCAGCAAGCAGAGACACAATAACTATCTGAATCAAACATAAGGGAGCCAGCCATTCTGTTGTCCTTGAAATACGCGAGGTTCGGAAGGCGTTGTAAGTTCAAGTTATAACAAGCATACAAAGTCACGTCTAGGGACGCCTCGGTGACCGGCTCACCGAGAACCGACGCACATCAAATACTCGGTACTTCCACTCCTGGACGGCTGGCTGTATTGAAGATCGTACCTAGACTGGACCCACGACGCGAAAACCATCATGAACCCGACTGAAGCCACCTTGTCTTGAGGAGGTGACCACGGAACCAGGCGCACCGAATTGGACTGGAGGGGCACCTCAGCCCTTCGCCGGGTCTTAGCAATTTCCCCAAGTACTCTAAAACTTGGATGATGTTGCGGTCCTTGATGCCTCCTTTCTTCCATTCATCCAAGGACAATATTAAGCCCCTGACCAGGATTTCTAGCAGCAGTCAGCTTTGCACAGCAGTCACCACAAGTTGCCCATGAATGCAGATCTGAATCGTTCTTTACAAGTCCCAGGGCAGCAGGAGAGCGACGTCAGACGTCATCGCACACGCCTGAGCACCTTGACTGAGCAGCAGGCGAACCTTGGGAGTAAGAAACGACGACCAGTTGAACTGCCCAGCAGGTTGGCGTTCCCAAGGCTATTTAGCATTTGGCGAGAATTCTCTGGGGACAAAAGCCTATTGCTGGGGCCAAGGGCTTCCCCGGAAGCCACATTGCCGTAGTGCACACCTTTTGGTAGCGATGCATCGAGTCACGACACGAAGATGCGGTCTGTGTGGTGTTACGGCATCATGGCGCGATGGCGTTGTTGGTATTCGCTGTCGAGTCGGCGCCGGAGCCGTGGCCAGCCACCCTGGCGGTAGCTGGAGGCGACAGCTGGCCACGGCAATCACATGCACTGATCGCAGGGTCCATACCACTGTTGAGTGCACTGTCACTACTGGCAATAGCATCGGCTCCGGGACACCGTTTCGCCGCCCGGGCCACTGGAAGTTCAGCTCAACAGCCACTGTAATGCTCGCCGTTGCTCGCTGTTCTTCGGCATCTTCTCCCGCTGCCGTTCCGACGTCGCACTACCACGACCATCGTCAGCTCCACCCTCACTTTCCTCGTTTCTTATCATCCCAGTCCTTCGTTACCTCTTCCATCTCTGTCCTCCCAGCATCGACCTCAACAATCTCCATTGCATGTCGTCGGTACTCCCGCTATTCAAATCGGTGTCAATTCTCTAGCACAGCCGCTACGATGGTCGCTACCAAGCTTGATGGCACTGCCATTGCAAAGAGCATCCGTGAGAGGCTCGGTGCTGAGATCATCGAGAAGCAGAAGCTCAACCCGCGCTACAAGCCCTCACTGAAGATCATCCAAGGTTCGTTAAGACATTCGGCTCCGGAATTTCATGCTTTCGACACGGTACACTAACTGTTCATCTGCTTCCAGTCGGTGATCGCTCAGACTCATGTTGGTCAAGCCCTTTCCCCTCGGTGCAGCTCTGGCCCGCCATATTTTTTTAACATCCGTGGGGTTTTCCACGTCCACTGACATTGCCCCGCAGCCACCTATGTTCGCATGAAGCTGAAGGCCGCTCAGGAGGTGAGCTGAAAGCATTTGATTGGTCTTATGGCGTCAATTGACTTGTTTCACCCAGGCCAATATCGAGTGCGAACTCATTCATTTCCCAGAGTCCATCAGTGAGCCCGAGCTGCTGGACCAGCTTCGTCGTCTAAACAACGACGCCTCCGTACATGGTGTCCTTGTCCAGCTTCCTCTCCCCAAGCACATCTCTGAGTACACCGTCACTTCTGCGGTTGCAGATGAAAAAGATGTCGATGGTTTTGGCGCTAAGAACATTGGAGAACTTGCCAAAAGGGGCGGTAGCCCGCTCTTCACCCCTTGCACCCCAAAGGGCGTCATGGTCTTGCTCCAGGAGTCTGGTATCAACCTGGCTGGCAAGGCTGCTGTCGTAATCGGCCGCAGCGACATCGTCGGAAGCCCTGTTAGCTACCTACTGCGAAACGCCGACGCTACTGTCACTGTCTGTCATTCGAAGACTGTTGGTCTTGAGAACCACGTTAAGAACGCAGATGTGGTTGTTGCTGCCATTGGTGTTCCCGGCTTTGTAAAAGGTTCATGGATCAAGGAGGGTGCCGTCGTCATTGATGTGGGCACAAACTTCGTTCCGGATGCCACCAAGAAGTCTGGCCACCGCCTCGTGGGCGATGTGGAGTACGATGCTGCGTCTCAGGTCGCATCCTTCATCACCCCAGTTCCTGGTGGTGTTGGCCCTATGACTGTCGCTATGCTTCTCCAGAACGTGGTTGATGCTACGACTCTATACTTCGAGTCGCAGAAGCTCAGGAAGACCATTCCTCTTCCCCTTAAGCTCCAGACCCCCGTACCTTCTGACATCGCCATCTCCAGAGGCCAGACACCTAAGCAAATCACAAGGATCGCCGCTGAGGTTGGCATTGCCCCTCACGAACTCGAGCCCTACGGCGCCTACAAGGCTAAGGTGGACCTGAGCCTTCTAAAGCGCCTTGAGCACCGCAAAAACGGCCGTTACGTTGTCGTCACTGGTATTACGCCTACACCGCTTGGCGAGGGCAAGTCTACTACTACTATGGGTCTCGCGCAGGCCCTCGGCGCCCACGTCGGTCGTCTCACCTTTGCCAACGTCCGCCAGCCCAGCCAGGGTCCCACGTTCGGTATCAAGGGTGGTGCTGCTGGTGGCGGCTACAGCCAAGTCGTCCCTATGGACGAGTTTAACCTCCACTTAACGGGTGATATTCATGCGATCACGGCTGCCAACAACTTGCTTGCCGCCGCTATTGAGACTCGCATGTTCCATGAGAACACTCAGAAGGATGGCGCTCTGTATAAGCGCCTGGTTCCTGTCAAGAACGGTGAACGCAAGTTCCTGCCTGTTATGTTCCGTCGCTTGAAGAAGCTGGGTATTGACAAGACTGATCCAAACGAGCTCACCGAGGAGGAGATCCGCCGCTTTGCACGTCTTGACATTGACCCGGAGACCATCACCTGGAGGCGTGTTCTCGATGTGAATGATCGTCACCTACGTGGCATCATGGTCGGCACCGCCCCTACCGAGAAAGGCCAGACCCGAGAGACCGGATTTGATATTTCCGTTGCTAGTGAGTGCATGGCCATCCTGGCCCTGAGCACTAGCCTTGCGGACATGAGGGAACGTCTCGGCCGGATGGTTGTGGCTACTTCCCGCAGTGGTGACCCTGTGACGTGCGACGATATCGGTGCCGGAGGAGCCCTCGCTGCGCTCATGAAGGACGCTATTAAGCCCAATCTTATGCAAACTCTCGAGGGCACCCCGGTCTTCGTTCACGCCGGACCTTTTGCCAACATTAGCATCGGACAAAGCTCTATTCTTGCTGACAAGCTTGCACTCAAGCTTGCCGGCACTGAGCCAGATGAGGATCACGACGAACATGCTGGCTTCGTCGTTACAGAAGCAGGTTTTGACTTCACCATGGGCGGCGAGCGATTCTTCAACATCAAATGCCGCACCTCTGGCCTGGTCCCTGATGTTGTGGTCGTTGTCGCTACTATTCGCGCCCTCAAGGTCCACGGTGGTGGCCCGCCGATCGCCCCCGGTGCGGCTCTGAGCCCTGTCTACAAGGAGGAGAACGTTGAGATTCTTCGTGCTGGTTGTGTCAACCTGAAGAAGCACATTGCCAATGCCAGGTCCTTCGGTGTTCCTGTTGTCGTGGCCATCAACAAGTTCGCTACTGATACGGACGCCGAGATCGCTGTTGTTCGAGAAGAGGCGATCTCGGCTGGTGCTGAGGATGCCATCCTGGCCAACCACTGGGCTGAGGGTGGCAAGGGTGCCGTTGACCTTGCTCACGGTGTCATTGCCGCCAGCCAGAAGCCCAAGGACTTCAAGCTTACCTACGACCTTGAAGGTAGTGTGCAGGAGCGCATCGAGGCCATTGGCCAGAAGATGTACGGCGCTGAGAAGGTTGAGTTCAGCGAGCTTGCCCAGAAGAAGGTCGACACGTACACGAGACAAGGCTACGGCAACCTGCCCATCTGCGTTGCAAAAACCCAGTACTCCCTCTCCCACGACCCTGAGCTCAAGGGTGCACCCACTGGGTTCACGGTCCCGATCCGTGACGTCCGTATGGCTGCTGGTGCAGGCTACCTGTAGGTGGACGTTCGCCCCCACCTGATGGAAAGAGAAACTAATTTTATTATTGCAGGTATGCTCTCGCTGCCGACATCCAAACCATTCCGGGTCTGCCAACGGCGCCCGGATACTTGAACGTGGATGTTGATGCCGAGACTGGTGAGATTGACGGACTCTTCTAGACAATTGTTGTCGTTTAGTCAAGAGAGGAACATGGGCCCTCATGGGATTAATAATAGGTTTCAGAAGAGTATGACCTTTGAACTCAACGTGGATAAAAAAGGCTATCTGATACAGTGACGGAGTATGTGGTCACGATGCATACACTAGTGGGCGTTTCAACACAGCGGGAAATCTTTTTGTTTTATCAGGCTATAGGCTAATAACTACTAAGGCATATACTAGGCAGATAATTACTACTTCTAAAAGTTATTTATAATAAGGATAAGAGAAGGGTATGCTAACACTGGACCACTTTTTGAAGAAGTGGAAGCATGACGAACGACTAGAGGATTGAGGAATACAAGGTAGTTAATGATTTATGATTTGCTCGCTAGCTATGCTGAATTACTCTTTTAAGATTGAAATGATACTCTCCCTGACTAAATGTTGAATACCTACGAAATGAGGACAGGCATGATATTTCGTTAAGTGCACCATTTCTCTTCCCACCCCCTGGCGTTCCGCAGCCGAGTACACATAGAGCCGGCTCTTTCTTTTGTCCCTGGTAATGGATACGTTGTTGCAGATCATGCCGAATTTGTCAAGCAGTATGTGATAGAGATTGAAATGACTACCTTTTTATTCTATTCTTATACATTTCCTTTGTTTCTTCAGGAGTAGTTGCTCCTTATTGGAATCGCCCCGGCAATCATCTCATAGCTCTCTCTCTCTCTCTCTCATTCCCTCTCCCTCACCCCTCTCCACGGATCCATCACGCTATCTGTATGATCATCAGGCTTCGCTGCTTGACTACCACCACGCGGGTTATCGGCCGGAAGCACTCAGACCAGCGTGCGTAAGCACTATCTACCTCCGTCTGCCTGGTACGGAATTTCCGTCGCTTGAGTATTCAGAGGCCTTATCAACGGAAACACTACACCAGAAGGTGTGGTTCCACGTTATTTCTGGTTGGTAAATCCTACACGTCGACTGGTTTCACTGTCCGGTTCTTGACCGTGATAGATGTAGCTCCACCTTCCGTTCCATGTAAGGTCAGGCGCATCTCCTCGATATACTTTGCACACCGTCATAAAATCAGAACTGTTTACTGTATCAGCTTCAATCACCTCAGAGCAATGGTGTAAGATCTCTTTGTCAAAAGCACATTGAGTAAGATAAGGAAAGGGGAGGCTGGACTGACTTGCACACTGTCCACTTTCTCGTCTTGTGCTTGTCGCTCAAGGAGAATAGTGAGCCAAGGTTGTGATAGAACTTTCGGAGGAGTCCCTCGTCGAATTTGTCTTTGGTCAAAAAACCAGGTTAGCATACTTTTCTTTTGCCAGGAAGCAAGAAGGGGGGGCTTCTTACACCACGTATCCGCAAGCAAGGAAAAGTCTACACACTCTCCGGAACCATTAGGCCCAGTGCAGAGCTTCACCCCGCCGATGTCACTAGGAACACGCGGTGAACCATCGTCAAACTCTTCGGTCCAGCGTTGTGGCCTAAAGGAAAGGCTCTTCATGGAGCCCAAGCCGATCTGACCAAGACTTTTTACCGCGGCTGATGCTACCCTTCGACAAGTTCCCCCTCCATTGCGTCCGCTGTTTGGGGTTATTTAGTGTTGGGACAGAACAGGGGAAGACAAAAAAAAAGAAGGAGGCTTGATTATCTTCTTACTCGCAGATTTTCCATTCATAATTAACATCGTGAGGCCACCATGAGTAGTCTGACGATGGGAGGTCGTCTTTGACGTTGACTTATTTCCTCAGACTTAGCTTTCGCAATCAAGAGGATAAGAAAAGAGAGAGAGAGAGAAAAGGATGAGCTGAGAGACCTACGCCAGTTATCATTGGCCACTTTGACAAAGTGGCAAGGCTCGTCTTTGTTTGTTCTCGAGCAGAGCCAACCTGCGGGTTCGTATCCTCGGCTTGCTATGTCGACAGCAGCAGCTGTGATCAAAAGAGCAAAAAGTACAACAAAAAGGTGCTTCATATCTTCCGGATCTCAAGTTATAATAGGGATGTATATTTGAAGTTGAAGTCGAAGTCGAAGAGGTCAAAGAGGTCGAAGAGGAGGAGGAAGAAGAAGAAGAAGAAGAAGAAGCCAAAAAGACAAAAAGAAAGGCAGAGGAATGTTAAGGCAACAGAACAGGTCTGCAGCGTGACCCCCTCAAACGTGTGTTTTCATTGCTTCATCCGTCTACCAACCCTTTTAGCAGCCCATACCTAAGGCGGTGGTTTCTTTTTTACAGTTTGTGTTACAGTTTCGTTAAGATTCAATATCGGATCCGCATCGTCGGGTTCTCCTAAGGGCTATATCCCTCAGAGGTATTAAGGTTCAGTTCAGCCTCGGTTCTGTACGATAGCCAGCCCAGCTTTGGTTTGTGAGAGAGCGAGGGCGAAAGGTTACCAGGTACTTACATTTACTTACTTACCTTAGGTAGGTACCTATCATCGCGGTCGCTTTGGCCGAAAAGGGTTCGTGGGGGCGCCGGCGCTGGCGCTATGTTGTGGCTTGGGCGTGAATTCCCCCTTCTGGCTTGTACGGCAACTTCGTTGATCAGCAAGGCTCACTAGCAAGGCACATATTCGGAAATAAAGACGTCGAAGGACCAATTACTAGTGATGACTGGCTGCAACGGGACAAGGTTTGGGCTTGATCAGGGAACAAACGGAATCACAGACTCTACAACCTGTTTCTTCCATCACAACCTAGGTGTCCTGGATGAACGGCAGTGTAGAGATATGCACGATGCATCGAGGGGGACACGTGGAGAGGTAGTAGCAACCATCACTTTTTCTCTCATCGATCGCTCTCCTCTTATTGGAGAACGACGCAGCATCCGTCTGCGATGGACATACGAGACTGTGCCTTTTCTTCATGGCTGACAGGAAGTTTTAGGGGTCAAGGAGCGTGTGGCCAGGAGATCTGTTGGGCCAGGGTTCATTAGGAATCTCACATTTTATCCTACCATGGTAAGGTGCAGAAGAAACTTGGGGACAAGCAGCGACACAAATGAAAGTTCAATTAATAAAACGAATGGTTCACTTTTCGAAGCATGTCCGCCGGGTCAAGTTGAGTCAAGTCGAGTAAAGTCACGACAAATCAAGAGCACTCCTTGGCGAGCTTTCCGAGAACAGCGTTGAGATCGGCACGCTCCTCCTTCTTGAGCGTGATCTTGCAGGACTTGCCGTTGCGGTTCGGCGTGACGGTGTAAGTGGCGCTGCCGTCAGGGTTGTTGACGAAGTTGTACGAGTATCCCGTGTCCTCGGACTTGGTGCCGCCGGAGCCAGAGTCCTTGTCCTTGTCGGGAACAGCATCGGCATCCTTGCTACCGCTACCACTGCCGCTGCTGCTGGAGCTGCTGCTGCTTCCTGTATCCTTGCTCCCACTACCGTTGCTCGTGCTGCTGCTGCCAGAGCCTCTTCCGCGGCAGAGTGGGCTCCCACCGCCAATGAAGCTGCTAACGATGCAGGCACCGGTGTCGAAGATGTCGCTGGCAAACGTGGGGCGACCATCTGTAGAGAAGAACTGGCGGGCGGACAGCTGGGCTGGTTGTTAGTTTTCCTGTTTCCACACACAAGCGACAGGTTTCGCTTGAGGCTGGTTGCGGGCCGTGCTTACAGTAGGGAGGGCGAAGCCAGTGCCGGCAACGGCGAGAGTGACAGCGACTGAGACCTTCATTTTTGCGGGTTTGTTTAGAATCGGGAGCCGGGGATTGGGTTTGTGAGAATTTGGCAGCTCGTGCGAAAGAGTTGGAGATGAGAGATGTGTTGAGGTTGCGCAGGTGGAAGGGATGTCGAAGCGACGGACGACATGGACTCTTTTATCTATACGTGCGCTGTTGCAAACCCCCTGTTATCTCTTGTCGACGAGATGTAAATTGACATTCCTGAGAAGTTGTCCATCAATATCAGCGTAGTCCTTGGAGGAATGAGAAGTTTGGGGACTCCTCGAGGTGGCAGGTTGGCTAGCTGGCTGTAGCTCGATCCCGTTTCCTGGACCCTTGCCAGTCGCCGAGTCCCAGACACCGGGGATCTGATCATTACTCAAGCTGTCAAACCTTGTTCCAGCAGTTTCGGCACCTGTTTCTAAACTGCCGTAAGGCCCCCAAAGGAGTCCCTTGAACCTCATGCCAGAACTTCAACTTGACGCCTGTTCTGAATGCGAATTGCCTCTTTGGGCATCTCGGCCGGGACCCCGCAATCCGGTAATCCGACGCTGGCTCGTGCTCCGCGCCGGGACCCGGTCTTGGTCTATGAGTTTGTCTCGGCAAGTGAGTAAAGGTCTCTGACTCTCTCACTCTCATATGCTTTCCTTGGGGAGGTGAGGTTTGTTGCTAGGGAGGCTATTGGAATGAACCTTGCCGAAACGCATCCTTCAGATCTCACTTGACCAGTGCTTGGGCAATCCTACCTTGGCACGATTGTTCCACGTTGACACCCTGACCAAAGGCTCCCTTAACCAAGCTCCGTGGAATGCAGACCAACGTCACTATAGTCTGGATCCTATCTCTGAACTCCGACTATCGCTGGACGGAGAAAACATCCCCAGCCAAGAGTCCCTCTTCTTAAAGTCATCGAGTATGACTTTGTCCTGTCGAGTAGCCAGCATAAGACATTGTGGACCCTCCGTCGAAGCCCCTTCACTCCTCGCACTGCCCCATCCCGGCCAGATCATCATGATGTGCCGCCCATACTGCGGGAGCTTCCTCATACGCTTGAACCTCTAACTTTCGGCAGGTATTTTGGAGACAAGCAAGCTACTCGCTAGAATGGAACTCCTGCTCCTCTCTGCCTCATGACAACAACAGACTTCTTTTAGTCACAGATCCGGAGTTGGCTGCTGATGATTCGAAGAGGCAGAAAGTAACCAAGTGCCGAAGTCTCTGGCTAGTTATGTGAAGCGCCCAGCAAAGGCCATATTATTTTCTCTCCGCCCCAAGCAATCACCCAATAGTTGTATTGTGTGTTTCTTCTTCCACAAAGGGTACCTCAACTCCAGCTTGGAGGAGACTCTCATTTTCCAGTCTGGCAGTGCCGTCTTCTCCGTTCGAGTGCGAAGGATGAGGCGAAGTCTTTTTCAAGATGTCAAATCCAGATCAGCCAAAGGGAAAGTTGCATGATCTTACAATCGAGGTCCTGGCCAACGTACCGATGGAAACAGGCCCAGACTCTACGATGTTGGCTATGTAGGTTGCTCAACCGAGGTTTCGTCTTGAGAAGTAAGTTTATAAGCATAAAAAGGGCTTCGTGAAGGGTAGACCTCCGCGAGCGGCATATTGACATCTAAGCACAGGTCCGTGTTTCTCAACTGTGTTTTTGCGCAATCTGTTGGGCTGGGGAGTGAGGACCACGCAGCATAGAGGGCGAATTATAGAAGCAAGTAGTTGCAATAAGTGCCAACATCCTCAGAAACGGCCGACCGATTCGTGGGAGTTTGGAAGGACTGAAGAATAAGCGGATGGTGAGCTCACGCGGTAAGGTACACTCAGAGAGTTCCCGCGACTCCGGCGAGGCCCTAGGCTTTCTTGAACGCGAGAGAACCATACTCTCTGCTGCCAAGATGATCCTATTCAAGACTATTGGGACTTACAATATCACGAGAATAGCGTTCAGGTGGATAGGCCTTCACTGACCACCCCCTCAACACAAATAGGCAGGGAGATCCATCGTGTCCTCGGATGAGCTCAAGATCTGCAGCTCAACGGAAGGCATAAAAGAGTCACTTGTGTCGGGCAGCTTGGCATCCTACCCCATACAACAGGCATGGAACGTACAATAAATACATGGATTCATCCCATGATGGGGTAGATTCTTGGCCACTCGAGTAACGGCACGATGCAGGTCCATGGCAGCGGCCCTAGCTTTTCGGGTCTGACAATCATAATATGTATCGTAAGCTTCGTTGCCAAGAAAAATCCAGGGTTCGCATTCACGTCGAGGGCGAGCCGAT
Source organism: Sarocladium brachiariae (assembly GCA_008271525.1). Lineage (NCBI taxonomy): Eukaryota > Fungi > Ascomycota > Sordariomycetes > Hypocreales > Sarocladiaceae > Sarocladium > Sarocladium brachiariae. The sequence goes on from RQPE01000001.1 coordinate 3,993,503, forward strand.
TTCGATAGGTTGCAGGGCCACTTTGCTGTCCATGCTGGAAGAGCGTTGACACTGTCGTGAGAGTAACATAATTGAGGCTCCGAGATGCCTCGCGATGAGTGCATGTGGGACTGAGCTGGAGTGTTTTGCGGGAAGAAGGTGCCCTGAATACCTGGGATTCCATGAGCTGCGAAAGAAGCCTCAAGCGGCGGACTAGGAAGCAGATTGAAGCATGCCTCCCTAATCCACGGTCCATTGCCGATTATCATCAAGCTTTGGCTGTTGCTCGGTAGGTTGCATTGGCACTCGCTGGAACGAATATCTCGTGGCTGTCAAGCGACTTACCATCAACCGCATACCATGCCTTCAGTCTCAGCTGGCCTTCCTTCCGTCAGGGATTTCTTTTTTCGTACGAGGTTGAGATTCCATCTGGAAGAAACAAAGAAGGTTTGGTTGCAAAGCACGTTTCACAAACGTCACACATCAATTGGAAGCAGAAGGGATCCCACAGGACACACGTGTACTCAAGTATTCGAGTGACCCCTTCGCCTCCAGCGCCGCGAAGCCGTCAAGCCTCCTTGATCAGGCATGAAACACCTGAAAAGCCTTTGACAAGCAGGGTCGGAAAGGAGCACTGATCTGTTCGAAACATGTCGTACTTGAACGTTCATGTGCATGTGCGCACCTAGAGACCAAGCTCGATGCTGGTTTGCGTAGCTGACTGCACCAGGTGCTCCATAGTGCTGCTGTGGCATCATCCTGCAGGAGATGAGGCAAGGCAAAGGCGACTAGAAAAACGCCAGGAGAAACACATCGACACCAAAACCATCATGAATCATGCATCACACTGGACTCGAGCCATCTTCAGTAACTGCGCACAGACAACGATGCAAGAGCGCAGGGTGAACGGGAATCAACAAAAGAAAAGGAGATTAAGCAACGCCCGAAACCCCTTTATTTTTGCTCGTGTCGTGTGATGATGAAGAACCCCTGGTTGGTGAGATCGCCTAGGATCAGCATCCAGCCCAGCCGCCAGGGAGGGGGGTTTGCTGAGACGCGTCGTTCTGGGGGAGGGGGAGAGCGCTGGAGCGCGCTGTGATTCATAAGACAGGGCAGGGTTTCTGTCCCTTGGAAAGTTGTGTCCCGTTCCCGCTCAAACTAAGTGTGGGGAAGGCCATGCACCCAGGCCAGCCAGGGTTGGCGTAAGCAGAGGCAGTCCAGGCCATCTCAGCAGGGCCCCTTAGTGCTACCTCAGGCTTGTACGTACTGTACTATACGTATCCAGTAGTTGTAGAACGCTGGCAGTGGGCACAGCAGGCTTCGCTCCACACTGCTTGAACTGGATTCCTTGCTTGTTACTCGCCCCCCTCCCCGTCTCCGAAGCTTGATTTTAATTTGACGTAACACGGTCGGATGCTTGTCGATTTGCTAAGAAGATACCCATCTTTCCCACAGAATTTCTATGAGTGACAAAGTATCTCAGTAACGTCCCTCCCCACTCTCAAAATTTCCCATGGACATCACAGTCGGGGGCCAGCTGGTCCCAGCTCATCGCCCTCTACGCGCACCTCGCTGACCATCGATCCATCCGTCCGTTTCCATTGTCCCATCATTTCCTTTCACTTCGTGTTCCTCCATCACGGCAACTGCCTGGCGGCTCCCCCCCTCCTTTCCATCAGCATCGCCAAGTCTCTCCTATAGCCCAGACTGCCTGATTGTGATTGACCTGCTTCACCGTCCGAGCTGTCCACCTTTACAGCATCTTCTTATGTCCATCTTGATTTCGATCTTGTATCTTTAGTTATCCCCTTCTCGGACACTCGGTCTTCCATTCACCGGCAAAATGTCATCGACATCGACCTCACCACACGGCAGCAGCAGCAAGCGGAAACGCGCTGAGCAGAACGGCTCCCGGTCAGACCAGGGCATTGCCGAAGCTGACCTGCAACCATCATCTCGTGACGCCTCTGGTGAAGAGGGCGAGGCTACTGCTCCTAACAAGCGCCAGCGTGGCAACGCCGAGCGCAATGGCAACGATCATGCCAATGCTGTCGACCCCGGCGAGCCGAGCGATACAACTGAGGCCAGCGCAGACATCGCTGATCGAGTCGGTCGCAGACCGAAGCGAATGACCTCAGAGGAGGAGCTTATGCAGCAACAGCTCAACCAGGAGGCCATGAAGCCCCCGCCGATTGGAGAGTTGACGCATCCTGTGGGCTACAAGACCAACCCCCCCCCGGTTGGTCGCCCCGTCAGAGTCTATGCCGATGGCGTCTTTGATCTCTTCCACCTTGGGTGAGTCTTATAATCTCTAAAACTGAACAAGCCTCACCTGGGACCGAGCTAATACCACGACGATAGGCACATGCGACAGCTCGAGCAGGCGAAGAAGGCCTTCCCTAACACTACTCTTGTCGTCGGTGTCACTGGTGACGCCGAGACGCACAAGCGCAAGGGTCTGACAGTTCTCTCGGCGAAGGAGCGTGCTGAAACTGTTCGTCACTGCAAATGGGTTGACGAGGTGATTGAGGACTGCCCCTGGATTGTCACGCCCGAATTTTTGGAAGAGAACCGTCTGGACTACGTCGCCCATGACGATCTGCCCTACGGTGCCGCCGAAGGCGACGACATTTATGAACCCATCAAAGCGGCAGGCATGTTCCTCGTGACGCAGCGCACTGAGGGCGTCAGCACGACCGGAATCATCACAAGGTAAGAGCGCCAGGTCTGCTGCAGAGGTAGCGAACGTCCCGTGGTTGACACTGTTCCAGGATTGTCCGCGACTACGAAAAGTATATTGCTCGCCAATTTCGTCGCGGCACCCCGCGCCAGGAACTCAATGTCAGCTGGCTCAAGAAGAACGAAATCGATCTCAAGCGTCATGTACAAGATCTTCGCGAGAACATCATCAACAACTGGGCGACGACGGGACAGGAGCTCAGCCGCGAGCTTCGCCAGTTCTGGCCCGCCAGCAGACCACAGAGCCCGGCGCGATTCGGCTCACGCGAGAACATCCACCATGGAAACAGCAGCCTGTCTGTTAACGACATTCCACGCTCCCCCGGTGCAGGAACGAATAAGGAGTTTGTCACGGGCTACGCGCTGGGTCTCGTCGGTGGCGTACGCTCATGGGTAAGTAATGATGATGTTCAATTGCGAAAAGATGTAAGAGGAAGCTAACATCGGCATGCGATAGATGACCAAGAACAGGAGAAATGTCTCAGACAGCCGGGCTCAGAGCGATGATGACTCGGACGACATCGAGGATGGAAAATCCCCCAAGTCACCAGTGCCACACGTGGAAGTCCCCACGACCAGAACATAAGCAGGTGCCCTTGGGACTGATCAAGGTGAAAAATGGACGACAGAGTAATGCTGGTGTTGTAATCTTGTTTTCTCGCCACGGGAAATGGGAGGGAAGAAAAACGAACATGCATGATGCTAAGGGGACAAGCTGCCGGGGAGCAAGTACACTGGTGCAGACTGATTGTGTGGACGGCCTGCGGTGGTGCGCTCACTATCATGGATAGACTCAGGGCTGGTTATAATAGCAATACAGGCGTTCAGGGCGGCTAAGTACACAGACGAAGATGGTTCCTCTTTTTGCTCCGTCAACTTGTGACCATGTGTGCGGTCACGTCTGGTTTCTGGAGGCAATAGCTAGACACCTGTTGGAGATTTGCTACTAGAGACAGGAGTGCTCACAATTAGGTGCCTACCCTGCACCATCAGACACCAGATCAAGTTCCCGTGATGATGATCTTTTGTTGCTGACCATCAAGCACAGCCTTTCCATGGGTTCCACAGTGACCCAGAGCCTCATCCCCCGATTTGGAGTCAGCGCATGCAGTGTTGCATTAGTCCCCCCCCGGGTACCATATGCAATGCGCCAGGAATGTCAGCTTCCGGTTGGTAGGAACAGGGGAATATGACTCGAAGAGAAGGAAACACGAGACGAAAAAGAAACTTCGTAAGCTACATGAGACAGGGGGGGGATGATTATAGACCACCCAATATCCAAGAAGAGTGGTTGGGTTCGTCTGAAGTGCCTATGTTGTGGTGGAGAGAGAGAGAGCCTCTCGGCCGGGCGGCAGTGACTTGGAGGAGAAGGGGGAGGGGGCTGCTCCGACGGGAGGATCCATACCCGTCGTCATGTGCATAGAATATGACCTCGATATAGCCACTACTAGGGCTTTTGGTGGTTCTGGAAGGCTGGGGCAGAGAATCAAGGAGAAAGGTAGTGAGGAAGGGGGGGCAAGCCGGCATATGCAGGACGCCGCAAGGTTGCAATAATCGTGCATGAAACGAAACGAAACGAAACATTTCATACATGCCGCATAATATGCAAAGGTAAAGTACCAAAACCTACCTTTTAGGTCATCCAACCCGGTTACGAGCCTGGCGCGGATGGTCGTGCTTCCGGCTCGGCTGTTAAGCGCTCGCAAGCGCCAATCTGACAAGAAAGATGCAAAACTGCGGCGGCCCATTTTTTGTTTTTCTTGTTCGGCCCACACAGGATCAGGTGTGTGTCGATGAACATCAAGGTAAAATAAGGTAAAGGTACCTGAGTACCTAAGGTAGGTAAGCTGGGCTGGGCCTCGCTGCTGGTTTCCCGATAGAGATCAAGGGAGTGAGCGCGGGACGCATGGTCAGCTAGGAGAGGCAGATGTAGCGTAGGAGCCAGACGGGCGGGTTGAAGCGAGCCGGAGAAAACAAAAAAAAGGAAGAAAGCGATTACAGAGAGAAACGGACGGACAGCAAGTGACTTCGCTGGTGCTAGTGCTGGCGCTGGGCTCTTGGCCGCTCTCATCCCGATCCCAAGATGTCTCATTCTGTTTCCCAGCGCCATAATTACGAAGTCAGACCTGCGTGGTAGACTACGACAGGAAAACAAACAACAGCAACCACACTCGGACAGACGGCAGGGTTTGGAAAATCCTCGGCGATGACGAGAGCGCTACTCGACCAAGCATTGGCAAACAGCAGGTAGGTAAGTCTGCAAAGCGTTTGCTGTGTGATGTGACACAATGATGATTGCTTGATTGATTGATCGATCGGGGCTTGTGGCTATTTTGGTAACCCGCGTGGGCTAGGGCTGCATGATGCTAACTTGGGGTTTGGGCCCACTTCTCCATTCTGGCAGATCAGTCCTCCCTTTTCATTGATCAGGGGGAGTTGACGGAATGGATGCGATTCATTGGGTAAGATGGACCTTTACCTGCCTGGGGTACTTAGGTACCTTAGGTACCTTAGGCATGTACAACTCTGTGAGTAGTACCCAAGGTGGTTGCAGTAATACGATGCAACAAAAAGGGTTACTCCGTGCGCAGTCGGCGTCTATGTGCTCCAGTCGCTTTGTGGTTCTCTCGTCGCGGTTGCGGCGTTTATCGAAATGGGCGGCTAACAGGGAATTATGATTGGCGGAATACACGGCGCTTAGCCCGCTTGCTCACTTTGTCGTTACTCATCCTGTTCATGCTTTGTGCTTCGCTGTCAAGGAGGGGAAGAAAAGAGGGGGAGGGGGTGTTTTTTAAAAAAATGAAAAGAGAAGAAGATAGTGATCAGATGAGTTTGCAGATTGACTGCAAAGACGGGTTCTCGTTGTTTTGGCCTTCGTGTTCCGAAAGTGGGACGAAGAAGAGAGAGAGAGAGAGAGAGGTCATGCAGGAGGCACAAGGCTCCTCCAGCTTGGCCACACACGACCAGGTATTGTGGTTGCACACATGTAGTTTCTTCGAGCTGTGCCACACTGTGCCTTGACGCTTCTCCAAGGTACATGAAATGAGCCTCGAGTCTTGTTTCTGCTCCTCGGGAAGGATCCTTCCCGCACCGCCCTCGTCGCCGCGTCTCTGCGCCGATGCACAAAGTATCTGCCTCCCCTGCTTGGCACAAAAACAAGACGCCAGCAATCACAATCCCCCGCCCCCCCCCCAAAACCGCAGCCATCGCTCACAATTGCCGATGCAGAATAGAATCCCACGGGGGGCAGGGCAGGGGGGAGACGTTTTCTGCTTTTGCACCTGAAGTCTCAATTGCCGGGTCTGGAAACATATCTGAGAGTTTGCGTGTTCGTTTATAGCATGCAGGTGTACTAGTTGTGGTTGTTTGGTTGCTTCAGTTGTACTTCGTACTCCGTTCTGCTTGTAGGTCGCAATCTGCACTGGCAACTTGCAAATCATCCTTCACCAGACAGCGATTGCACAGCCAAAACAGTCCAGTGTGCAGCATAGCTGAGACGCACGCTTTGGCTGCTCAACACAGAGGCTTTTCTTTTTTAAAGTTTCAGGACGGTCAGGGGATTATTCTAAGTACAGTGCGTACAACAGGACTCCCAGATGTGCCGAAAGCTTGACACATTTGAGTGTGGTTGGTTCGTCCAGCTGAGAACCTACCTTACCTTACCTTACCTTACCTTATTATCTTAGGCATACTGGCTGGTGAACACTTAGGCCTTCATCGACGCTGACTTTACCATAGTAGTACATAGTAGGTACGTAAGTACAGTAGGCATACCACGGCAGATTTTCTTGACACGTCATCTGTCGGTCCGACCCTTCTTTTTTCCCTCCTCGAGGTCCATCATCATTGCACTGCCGCCGAGCTGTCGGCGATACTGGGCAGCTCGGACCCTTGTGACGGCCAAACTTTCTCGGCCGTGGCGCACTCTCCAGCCAAGCCACTTACACCTATTACACCTATTACACCTATTACACCTATGGTATGGCCCGCAATCGAGATCGGGAAAGCCTGGGGTTTCCAAGAACGACGAGGGGGGGTCGGTCAGTGCTCGAGCCTATAGTGTGTGAACTCAAGTGCGCGTTCGCCCTAGCAATTACTGTCAATCTGTATTAGTATTCTGTACATACATGTACATGGTCGTTGGTCGTTTTGGCCCCTTGAATAAAGCGTCCGTGTAGCAGGGTTAGAGAAACAGACCCATTCTGTACCGTCGGTAGGGGGGCCGATTCTCAGTTTCCCGCTCAGTCGGAACAGACAAAAGTGAAGGGAACTGGAGTTTGGTGGTACGTGCCCCAATCCCGCTTTGCAAGGGGGGGATAAATACCTCTGCCGTCCAAGGTGGTCGGGATCAAGCACTGGGCACATACAACTAAGTGTTCGTACGGAGTAGATGGATGCCCATATGTATCTGCGGGCGCTGAGGGGGACGACACACGCATGCATCCGAGACCAGGGACCGGCTCGCTGTTGCTCGCTGTTGATTTCCCCATGCATTCATTGCCTCCCTCACGCGAACAGTCTCATTAGGTTCAGTTGAAACAGCAACCGGGTTTGGGAAAGAATGAACCGGTGGTGCGGTTCACGACAAAAGGCCGAGGTATATAGAGGTAGCACGGCCCAGCTTCCAGAGTTCACCTAAGACTTGGGATCCCCTGACCCGCCCTGGGAAAAGTAAGGATCCGATGCTGTGGTCACCTCGAGGTTGGCAGGAGGATCGGCCCCATCTTGGCCGGGGCCATTTCTTGAGGGAGTTACAGGGAATAACTACTTCATGGAGATAGATACTTTACCGCGTCGTCACTATTAGTGTTTGTCAAAAGTATGCGACCCCCTTTGGGATAGTATGTACGGAGTAATTACTACTACAACTACTAACTAGACAGTACAGACTTATACTTATCCCGTACTTGGATAGTATTTCCCGTGGTAAGGTTTATTCAACGCTTTGGTACGGCTGGTCTCCTCACCCCCTGTCAGTTCTTCTGGTTGATCGACCTGATCGTGTACGCATTGGGCAACGTACGAAGGGGACGATTGAGTTCGACATTGATCCATCACTCCATCGGCATACAGTACATTACAAATCTACGAGGAAAGCGCCCGTCCGGGAGTTTGAAGGCACGATCCATGGATGGGCGTGGGTTCTCCTGTCAAACAAGGATTTACGGTACGCTTCTGCGGCCAGACTAGTAGTCCACCCGAACAAAACAACTCAGCCTACGGAGTACATATAACATTGGTGGCGTCCATCCGCGGAGGGTTCAAGAGAATCCAAAGTAGCAGGAAACTTTAATCGCCATCTCATTTATGGACACTGACTAATACTACCTAGGTACACAACGCCCGCCATGTGCGCAACGGCTTTTGCTTCGCTTCCGACTCAACCGAAGGCTACCACCACGTGCCATGGTTTATCGCCCAAAAAAAAAGGTGAAGATTGGGTGAGAAGAGTTTTATGCATGAACCCTTTTTCCTTCTCTCTCTACCATTTCCATGAGTAGAGTCGACATTGTTTGAGCGAGTTTCTCGATGTAGTTGAGGGCTGTCATTACTATCGCATCACCAGCGTGTCCCCTATGATTTTAGCCCCCATCAAGTGAATCTCTGCTTTACTAGCCAACCCGCCCCCAGTCACGAACAATAACAAGAATTATCCATGTCCTCTTGTATATGTCAAAATCGACCCCGTACCAGGTTTCGACAGCCGTCCCGTCTTCGTCTTTACTTTTTTCCTCGGGGGGGAGGGAGGGGGGAAGGGGTGCAGGGGTTTGGAAGTCTCCCGCCGGCTTTTCAAGATCCCATGAATTTGAGTTTTGAGGTTTCCGTACACATGGAGAGCAAGTAATTGGATTCATTATTCACGACCCTTGCCGGTCCGAGTTCCTGGCATATTATACTATGACTATTGTGGTCAATGAGGTAGAGGCCAGATGACCATGACCAGGGACAAGCCCCCCCCTCCTGAATTACCTAGTCGTCTAGTTTTCTCTCTCTCTCTTTTTTTTCGTTGCTCACTTTTTGCTGGCGAGGTTAACCGATGCAAAGTTTGTTTCCTGTTGAGATGACCAGTTGCCCAATCGGACTGTGGCTCCAAGGTCCAGTTTCACATCACATACTATCAACCGGTTCCGCTGGTGTGGTTCAGAGTTTGTATTGTATGTACGTACCTACATCCCTATCTTGACTCGGGGGGTCTGTTTCCACCGCTGCCGACCCCGTCTCTTGACAAGGGAGGGTGGCGTCTGGAAACTCTATGGATCGGTCGGTTAACTCGTGGCGTCGGGCGGCAAGCCTACAAGCTTCGGAAGGTGAAACGTCCTTGTGTAGTCCGCAGTCGTAGTACTCGGCGGTTCTGAGGTAAATGCAGCTTTCGTGAGCCTGGGTTCCTTGCGTTCTACGAGTAGTGGTATGGTAAATACGGCCGGGCATCGCATCACATCAGCAACTAGCCTGACTGCGAGCATCCGGGATCATCGTGGAATGTGTATGCACATGCACGCATGCATACCTCCCTATAGCACCTACAAGTTAACACTAAGGAACTACGCACCCAAATACATCGGACCTTGCCCCCCCCCCCCCCCCTTGTTGTTGTTCCCATCCCCTGGGTGCACTCCGCCGATTTTTAGAGCCAGGGGATACAGTATGTATGTACCCTTGTAAACCTTAGTTGCGTAGGGATCTGCCAGACCAAAAAAAAATGAACACATTTAGTCTTCAGCAAATACAATAGGTGTCTAGGTATCCGTTACAGTACAACTCCGTACATGTTCCTCTTCCCTCCACATGAGAGACTTTTGTTGTCCACAAGTAAGTTTATGTACCGTCATCGGTCGAGACGTGCAAAGCGCCCTTGTTCCAGACATGGCAAAGCGCCCGCCGGGGGAGAGATTTAATTTGTTTTCTCATTCTTCTTCGTTGAGACTGCCGCGATCTTCACTGTATAGTCATTCATTCATACACACAACTACATACTTGTACTAGGGCAGACGGACATTAGAGGATGCTCTCTTTTTAAGTCCCAAGGTAACATGTAGGTACTACTACATACAACTAAAGAAAACCACCTTACCTTAGTACTCAGGTACCTAGTACTGTACGTGCCTGGGCACACGACAAGGACGACGACGAGAAGATGAATTTAACCCTCCGATGCTGCCAGAACAGGGACGAGGTGATTGTTGTCATTATGAAGTCCATCCATGATCCATCCATCCATCCATCCATCCAGCCAACCCCCCTGGTTGCGCCCGGTTCACAAGAAGGTTCAAGAACGAAACGAAGATAATAGGACTGCGTCCCTCTGCCCTCCCTCCTTAAAAACAAAGAAGCAGAAAATCCCAACGACGACTCGATCTGGACTTTGCCTCGTCTGTTTTCTCTTTCTTCCTTTCTTACTTTTTTGCTCGCTGTCATCCCATCCAATCTACATCCCGTTTCCTTCAGATCTTTCGGCGGCAGGGGACCTTGCATCTACTACCACCACCACCACTTTACGGAACAGTACTTATCACATATACTTAGTACTGGACGGGAGTACACATCAACGGCCCCCGAGAGGCTGAGTGACATGCATACGTGCCTCCACGCCATACTGCACGCGGGTCTCTCTCACTCTCTCACACTCTCTGTCCTATTGTGGACTCTCGCTCTAAGTCTCACCAGCAGCAAGTCCTTGTCGCTGTCGTTCCTGTTGTTGCTTTGGCTGTGACCCTACCTTGGCTTGGCTTGGCTGGGTTGGTGCACAACTGGGCTGGGCTGTCATTGTGCTGTTGCTTTCGGCTCCGTTCTATTCTCCGTTCTATTCTTTCTTTAGACGCCACACACACGCACTCGCTCACACTCTCTCACTCTCTCTTGGTGGTCTGGTCGCCTTAGACACACACACGCACGCAAACACCCACACACACGCTTTTGGGGATTCTCTCGGCCTGCGTCCTCACCGCGTACATGACCGCTTAGATCGGTTTATTCTTGGACCTTGTCGATTACCGTTCCTGACCTCGCTCTCGCTCTCTCTGGTATCTCTCTCTCTACCTCTCTACCTCTCAGCCGCGCTCGGCTGTGTTATTACTAAGTTTGGTATACATTGACTGGGGTACGGATACACACACACTCTCTCTTTTTTTAATGTGTTCACCCTTGCCTTACCTACATACAGGCAGTACCTTACTATAGTACATGTGTGTGCTTCCATTTTGAGTGCTCAGCATGGCCAGCCTTAGGGAGATCATGAACGTCGACGACGATCATGCTCACGCTCACGCTCACTCTCACTCTCACGCCCACATCCCTCAACCTCTTAAAAGGGCCTTGGAGCCGGCCCCGACACCACCTCACGGACCCGAATCTTCATTCCCATCCAGGCCAGTCTTTCGTTCCAAGACGTCTATATCGTCCTTGCCAACAAGAACACCAGCAAGATCAACATTAACATTAACAGCAACATCAACGATAACAACAACCACCACCACCACTCCTCGCAAACCATTAATACCGTATCTTCGAGTCCCGCGCGTTAGAACATCGCCAACAGCACCACCACCAACGCCAACACCACCGCCACCATCATCACAGCCATCACGACCACAACCACCCTTGGCCGCGAGCTCAGACTTGGGCTTCAGGCGCCGCAGGAGCAACGCCAGCACCGAATCAATGGACTCGTATTACGGACAATCTTATTCTCCTGATCTTTCTTCCACGCAAACTTCCACGATGCGGCCCGGTCTGCCTCTGCATGCTCCTGGTGATGCACCCCAGGTGAAGCTCACGCCAATTACAAAACGAGTGAGCAAGGCCAAGAAAGGAATGCCTGTTCATGAGTGCGACATGTGCAATCCGCCCAAGGTATGAATCCGTTCTCCTAGCAAGCCAAGGGAAATAAAAAGAGAAAAGAAAGAAAAAAAGAGGAAGAGAAAAAAAAAGAAAGGAAAAAAAAAATCAAGACCAAGGCTCACGACTTATTGACGCAATGTAGAACTTTACGCGGGCAGAGCACTTGAGGTTCGTGGCCTTCCAAAAGCCCTCCCACCTCCCTGAACACCTCCCACCTTGGAGACGGTGACAACGATTCCAGTTTTAACAAAGTATTTGCAGAAGACACCAACTCAGCCACGGCCCTGCGGATCTGAGATGCCCTTTCCCAGGATGTGATAAAGCCTTTCACCGCGAGGATCTTCTGAAACGACATCAACAACGACAGTAAGCTCGCTCGCAAAGGGTTTCACCTGACGATGACGAAGGGTGTCTGTGCTTGGGCTGGGCCAAACCAAATGCTAACGCCGCATGGTACTTATAGTGAACAGGAGCAACAGCTCGTTTCTCCTCCGTCTTCGGTGCCCATGACCGCCAGCAGCTCCGATTTCCATTACCTGCACACGCCATACACAAGCATGCCGCCCATAGTGCCCATGTACACTCCTGCTGGAACGAACCCGCGGACCGTCGGTGAGCAGCATTCGTTGACGGCTCCCTCCTCATGGCACACGCCATCCATGGGCGCTGCTGAAGCATCGGGTCTGTCGTCGAGCCAGGATCACCAGTACTCTCTCGCCAACGGCATGCTCGGTCACCCTTCTTCGTCGTCCACGATGCTTTCTGCGGATTACCAGCCTCGTTCCTCGCCTTCGTCTCTGAGCACCATCCCTTCCGCTCACACGCCCGTCTCATCCTCACCGAACATGCGCTGGCCCGACACTTCTGCCGTGAACTCGTCCGCCTCGAGCGTCTTCTCGACACCTTCGGTCCGCAACCTGGCCACGAGCGACTGGACGTCCTCAGCACCCCTCCTCGACGCTTCGACCACTGGCACGCTGCTGCCCTTCACCTACGGCGGCAGCCTCGGCGACGGCATGACTGTGCAGATGCCGACATACAGCGATGGTGCTCCCCTCTACGCATCCCGCGACTTTGAGACTTCTACAGTGCGTAGCCCATCCCCACCACCAACACACATGGCTGTGGTGGCTCAATCATCTGAGACTTTAGTCACCGCACTTGCGCCCCTACCGACGGATCGACTAATCGAGCCTCTCTTCCAGGGCTGGCAGCAAGGGTTCAAGACGACCGACGCCGCGCCGGATGGCCTTGCCCCCATGGCACTGACACCGGCCCTTCGGCGGACGATTCCATCCTATGTCGCCGTCTTCTGGGAAAAGGTTGCCCCCATCTGTCCGGTTGTTCACCGCACGGCTCTGGAGGTGGCCGTCACCATCCCCAAACACCGAGAACTCCTCGAGTGCGCCATGGCAGCCGTTGCCACGCAGTATCTCGACAGCCCTGACGACCGCATCAACGGCGACCAACTTCATGCCTTTGCCTGGGCAAGGGCCAAAGATGTACGTGCTCTCTCTCTCTTTTCTCCTCTTCCCTCTCCTCTGGATACATATCGACTCTGCGAAGAAAACTTTCGAGTGGAAAGCTAATTATCAAAAAATGTTGGAAAAATTTACAGTTCACAAAATCAGACCCTTGGCCTCTCCCTGTCATGCAGACCATCATTTTGTGCGAATTCTACGCTCGTTACCGGGGCCGACGCAAAGGTGCTCACATTGCGTCGACTCACTTTGCTCGACTCTACCAGATGGTCAGTGATTCCTGACTTTCGTCTGTTCTGCAAAAACTTCTTTCTTTCTGGTCAAGTGTCTACGGATTATGCTTTCTTCTGTGCTTTGCTTGGCTATTGATTTTGCTTTTCCTTCTTTATGTTCTTCTCCTTTCTTCTTCTTTCTTATTCTTCTATCTTTCTTCTTTTCTTCTCTTCTTCTTTTTCTTTCTTCTTTCTTTCCTTCTCTTCTCTTCTTGTATGATGATCCTTAATTTTTTATGCTCCCTATGGTCTTCAGTGAAGCTCACAAATTTTTCTTTCCATCTAGATGAATGATCCTGATAACACTTTTGCGTCAATTCCGTCCGATGGGTTTGTCGAGCAACGATGGCGAGCTTGGATCGCTATGGAGACTCGACGGCGAATATTGGCCGCATGTTTCCTTTTTGATGTTCACAGCATGCGGTACCTCGAACAACCTCCTACACAAGTTCGCGGCCTTGACTACGGCTCTCTGTCAACTTTGGAAATTCCATTCTCTGGCACGACTTTCAGACTATGGCATGCGACTGAGGCAGGGGCATGGTGGGCTCTTTTGGACAGTGCGCAGCCAGTCATGACTCTATCGACCATCCCCATCCACGAAATCAATCCTCGGGACTTGGAATATATTTCTCAGTTCGACGGCGCAATTCTCCTTGCTGGACTATCCCTCTGTCTACCAAGACGTCGCACATTGACCAAGGTCGATCTCCTCAAGTCATCCATGGCAATCGACCCCGATGTCATGCGGATCGCGAACCTCTTCGCTGAATCTGGAGTAGCGAACACGTACTTGGCACTTCACCACACTCCTCTGCACAGCTTGCTCTCTGTTTCTGGAGACACATGGGTCTTCAACAACAAGCTACCCAGCGCGGCGCACTTTGAAGAACACTGCCAACAGCTGAAGGCCTGGCGGGAATCTGGCAGCTCTGCTGTCGCCGCAACGTTTGCATCGCGCGCTCTGCAAGCCTTTGTGACACCATGCGTCCGCTTCAGCACGATGGGACGAGAGCCCACTGCACACCCCGAGTGGGACAACATATCCGACTTTTGGGGCTTCTACGTCAGTGTCCTGATCTGCTGGGCGTGCGCCTGGGACGACGCCGAGCTGGATGCCCCTGCATCTTCTTTTTCTCTCACGGCAGCGCTTCAGTGCGTGAGCCGCCTATCGCAACTTCAGCCGTGTCAGCTGCGGAGTGTCATGGGTCGCAACCACGCTCGCTTGCTGGTGGGTTTGGGTAAACGAATCTTGATCAAGGATTGCCTTGGTGGGCGAAGCATCTTGATCGGAGATGCTGTCAACGTGCTCAGGAAATTAGACGACGGATACGGGAAACATTGGTGAAATACGGGCGAGGCGCGCCAGTGTGGGCTTGAAGGCGAGACGGAGTGTTTGGCCAAAGTGCAACATGTAGGAAGACATAGAACGGCATGCTGAGCGGGAACTGTAAGCTGAAAGTGGGCATGGTTTTTCTTATTCTTTTTCCTTCTCTTCTTCATTTTTCTTTTCTTCTTTAGAAGCGTTAGTTTCTGTTATTTTCCTTGTTATTCTTCTTTTCCTTTTCATTCTTAAACAGCATCATTGGAGCTGGAGCTGGAGCTGGAGCTGGAGCTGGAGCTGGAGCATTGGGCATTGGGCATTTCCAAAGAGGTGCATTTTTGGGTTTCATTTCGCATTTTTTTGGGGGGGTACAGTTGGATCTGGACTGAGGGAGAACATTGAATTAGCGCACGGTCAAAATAGAATTTGCTTTCCTGCTGCTGCTTCTCGACCGAGGATTTATGTATGGCTTCACACACCGACTATGAGGATCCTCCTGGCGAGACTTGCCATTGACACAGTGCTCCTGAATAGGTAACTGTGTTCAAGGTACACGTATGATACGATGAAAAGCACATACCCTGTACAGAGAAGCAAGGTTGTGCAAAGTTTACGCATCTCCAACGAAGCCAAGCATCTGCAGCATACATGCCTAACCCGTTGACTGTCTTCCTGCTCATTGGTGACTATTATCCCCCCCCTTTGAGACCACGGCCTTGGCTGGCGATAGGTACGTACCCCCGCATGACGATTGTGGGGTAGCTGACTGGAAGATGGACGTGGGCTTTTGCACTCAAAACTAAAAGCAGGCCCCAGCATGAAGCTCTCAGCGCTAATGGAAGGATCCCTTGGAGACATGCCAACCTTGGCTCGCGCGTTCTGCTGGTTCTGGTGGCAAGCAATCTGTCGAAGTGGCCGAATCCATCGGAGAAAGCTGCCACGGGAACGAGAACGGTTTAGCAAAGAAGCCTTGCTCTAGGATAGACTACAGGTTCTCAAAGGATGGACTGGGAAAATATCTCGTGTGAGCATCATCTTCGCCGCCTGCCGTAGTACCTCGACCACCCAAGGCAGAGGGAATATGCGGAGGGTACCAGAAGAGGTAGGACTTTGCCTCAAGTATGGGTGTCAATGAAAATCAAGCCAAGGAGCCAAGCACGGTATTCAAGAAGGGATATCCGACTTGGCACCTTGGCTTACGACTCCGGAACGCACGAGGGCATTTAAGGATACCAGGACGGCCCGGCTGATCGGGAGGCTTCCATGAGGGTGGTCGGGTGGGTGTTGCGTCCTCGGGAAGATGCTATGCATATGATCGTCGGGGTCGAACCGAGGTGGCTTTTCCTTGAATGTGAAT
This sequence comes from Sarocladium brachiariae, assembly GCA_008271525.1. Classification (NCBI taxonomy): domain Eukaryota; kingdom Fungi; phylum Ascomycota; class Sordariomycetes; order Hypocreales; family Sarocladiaceae; genus Sarocladium; species Sarocladium brachiariae. The sequence continues at coordinate 4,009,493 of RQPE01000001.1, forward strand.
TTGGAGAGACAACCCGCAAATTCAACTTCATGTGGTAGGCACATCGTACTACTGAAAAAGAGTTCGACTTGTGTTGAGCCAAGCCCAATGTCGTGCGTCAAGGTATCTATTCTGTGACGCGAGAATTGACTTTGCTGTTCGGGCGATTTGCTGGGGGGGGGGATGAATTTCTCTTCTTGCTGAAGGGATGCGACTGATTTGTACCTTTTCTCTTGGGGTGGGAGCAACAATTACGGGTTAGGCCGGTGGCATGCTGCAGCTCGTGACCAGGCAGAAAGAAGGACGTCGACGTTCAAGGCAGCATTGAAGAAAGGCCAACAGCGAGATGGCCAGCTTTTCCAGCCCTCGAAATCACCACAAAAAGCGACTGGCAAGATGGACCTCCCACCTTGTCTGCATGGAGCTTGACGCCTCTCTGCTGTTTGGACCCTGAACCAGTAGAAACCGTCAGCGCTGTGAATGCCGGATCCAGCTTAGAAGCGATGATGTCTTCAGTTGCACAAGTACTTGTACAAGTCAGTTGAACCTTAGTACAACTACAACTACGTGTGGCATGAGTATAGTAGTGAAAATCCATCGCAAGGAGGGTCTGGTTCTAGGAGTAGCGTCGCAACGTGCTGGAGACCGCTAGGATGTCCGGACGGACCGCCAATTACTATCACCACCGCCGTTGGATGGAAAACAGATCGATCGAATCAACGCCAGGATGATACCATCCCTGTTTATTACATGTAAGGTGGACTTTGACCCAACTGCGCTCTTTTTGTGAGCAGTTGATTGGTAGTAGGTCTTCCGGGGGATAGACAGAGACGATCAAGTACACTTTCTTACTGCATATTGCTGAGCAGAAAATCGCTCTCACATGATTGGCTTTTTTCAGCCGGCCCTGCTTAATGTGTGAATTGTCACAGTGGATTCAATGCCAACAAAACCCAGCCGGGCTTCCGAGAAATATAGTGCCCGGGGAATGAACGGTTCAATGGTGATGGAATTAGACTGGATCCTGATCCATCCATAGCACCGATGGATTGCATGTCCAGGGTCTTCAAGGGTGTACCAGTGAGAAGTGAGCCCAGTAGGAGAACCTACCTAAGGTAACTAACTAATTGCACTAAGAGCCTCGACCACCACGACACTTTGACAACTCCAGTTACCGTTCCGCAGACTCCGGCGAGTGGCTGACAGCGCCATCATTCCCCCCAGGCTGTTACTGTGTGCTCGTTTTGAATGACAGAGCTGCCGCCCGCCTTCTGAACTAACGGGTTGAGACAAATGGGACAACGGAGCATGTCTTTTGAAGGTTCCATCTGGTTGAGGCGAGGCTGTCTTGCACAAGCTGTGAAGAAAGCTATCGAAACACATGGCGTGTCCATCTGTTTCACGACCGGGCGTGAGCCTTTTGCGAATTAACCCTCAACGGCAACAAAGCTCGCTCGAAGCCAACAAAATTGTCTTGGGGCGTCTGGTTCTTGATGTAATCCGTACCGATAATCGCCATCGCTTGCCCCTTTCCCCGTGGAGACGAGACGCCTCCCATCTCAACCTAGCGAATCAAGTTTAGCTGCCACAAGAGAACACATTTTCGGGCAGCACATGCAAAGTCTCTCTATTCATGGCGGTCTGGATAAGTCGGCTCGTGAAATGCGATGGGTTCTTCCCGTCAAAAATAGGGGTCGCTGGAGCGTCGCTGTAGCAAACCGATCTAATAAACCCAGCCAGCGGCCAGTCCTTCACCCCATTCATCCATTCCCCTGGTCTGGTCCGTGGAGCTGTCTCTGCGTTCCTCAAATTGTCTCGGGTCGATTTCTATCATAATGGACCTTGCTCCTTTTGCATCCATGTTTTTCTAGGATTCTTTTCTTGTGATTATTTAATTTCTTCTTACTTGTCCATTGCTGTTGGTCTGGTCAACAAGCCCACTCCCCACTATTGCCTCGAATTACACACCTTATCTCACGTCTTTCCCATTCCATCTCCCAAAGCGAAATCAGCGTCTCGAGGAAGCGTCCTGCACGAAGCTGCAGTAGATACGAATCGGACGGATTTTGATTAACGAACGCTCGCCGCCGCCCAATTGCCTGTTGGATCGAACTGCAAGCCGGTGCTGTGGTGGACTGTCGAGCAGGCGAGCCTGGATACAACACAGCACCGAACTTTTGCTCCACGAAGCTATCAACCTACCTACTATCTACAGACCCAATCGCATCGGGCATATGCAGCACTGGCACAGCTCACAGGCGTTCGCTGGCTGCCATCGAATGCTCAAGAGACGAGCCATCACATTGTCGAATTATCTTGGCCTGGCTGCATAATCTGCTGAAGAGTCAAAAGGAGAAGAACAGCTTGCCAGGCTACGTCACGACCCGTCTCTCTGTCTGTGCTGCATGACCATCCAAACCGTGCCGCTGGAGACTTGCAGCAAGTACAACACGGCGCTTTTACGCCTCGCCGCGGGGATACATCTCAATTCCAGACCTAGAACGGGCTGTGGTGTTGACGTGGAACTGCACCACACATAGAGGCCTCAAGAAAAGGCTGGAACCACTGCCTCGTCAGCCATACGCTGGGAGACGTGAGGTTGCGTGACATTGGTACGATAGAGTTTTGGATCGTTGCCGTTGGAGCCGTAGCAGGGTCTTGGAACATTGCTGTCGAGCTCCGCTAACAGCCCGGTCCAGGTCGAAAGGGGGAGTTGCCGTACTCCGCTCTCACGAGTACTTGTACACCTCGACTGCCGTTGTGTCTGTTCATGGTAGACTTCGCCATCATTAACTCCACCGCGTTTCTCACCACACATCATCATCAGCCTTGGCGTAAAGTCAGCCTGGGCTGGCGACGGGCTGGGCTGTCACAGGCTTGTCGCAAGCTTGTGTCTGGAGTACTTAGTACTAGTAGGTACCTAAAGTACCTCCTACTTTGCCTAGACTGGCTGGAGCGTCCCTGCAACAGCTGCCCCGCCTTCACTGCCAGTGGCGTCACCACCATCATCAGCTCCGCTACCACAGCCCCCTGACGGCAACACCACTCACCGCTGCAACACCACCACTAAGGCCACTCGCGGGTGCCTGACACACGCGCCATGGTCCGCATCATCCCCCACCGACTTCTCTCCTTCTCCTCTGTTTCGTCTTCCTCTCCTCCACGTACTCCCTCGCCTGCAATCAACCATTTTCGCGACGGCTTCCCCGGTCGCTCTGCGAGTCCCATGCGTAGCAAGCAGGATTCAAGTCCCAGCCGGGACGCCGGCAACGGCCTGGTTCTGAAGGTGGTCATCATGAGGGTTAGTCCACTCCGTACTTGTTCACACCTTAAGCTGGACTTGTCTCCAATCCTCGCTGCCACCAAGCTTGCCTTGCCTGTCGAAGGCAGCTATGAGTCCCACTCTCGCCTCCTCCTCAATGCTCAAGCACCTGCCTATGATGCCTGTGTCTATGCATTGGAAGAAAAAGAGACATTGCACGGGATGCGCGAGCTTTTGGAGACAAGTGCAGCTTGGTCCCTTCAGCAAACATCATATCAGCTTGGACTAACACCGCTTCGCAGGCACGGAACCTCGCAGCCAAGGACCGAGGAGGAACATCAGACCCTGTGAGAAAGACTGTCCTACAGTTGCTGACTATCACTAATCCCATCTTTCCAGTATCTCGTCCTCACTCTCGGTGACTCCCGCGTCGCTACGCAAGCCATCCCGAAAACGCTCAACCCTGAATGGAATACGATTGAAGAACTCCCTGTCAACTCGACCAACAGCCTGATTCTTGACGTCATTTGCTGGGACAAGGACCGATTTGGGAAAGACTATCTCGGCGAGTTCGACCTCGCCCTCGAGGAGATCTTCCAGAACGAGAAGACAGCGCAAGCGCCAAAATGGTATCCTCTCAGAAGCAAGCGACCTGGCAAGAAGACCAGTGTCGTGTCGGGCGAGATTCAGCTGCAGTTCACCCTTTACGATACTACCAACCATGCCGCAACTCCACAGCAGATCCTTGATAAGCTCGCTGCCCTCACATCCATTGTCCCGGTGGCCTCGAATACACCATCCATGACCCCAACAACCAGTCCTGGCGGCGCGATCCCTCGCTCTGTCCCTGGTTCAACCCCTACGATAGAGGAGGATGACGAAGATCTTCTTGACGAGCTTGACGAGGAAACGTCTGACGAAACGGAAGATCCCACCAAACCCGAGACCGCCGAGAAGCGACGCCGAAGGCTCCGGATCAAGGGCCTTAAACGAAAGAAGCGGCAGAACCCGTATGCGTTCACGAATGGCGAGTCTGACCTTGTGGGTATCATCTATCTCGAGGTGGTTAAAATCACAGATCTGCCACCAGAACATAACTTCACGCGAACGAGCTTCGACATGGATCCATTTGTCGTCGTCTCCTTGGGCAAGAAGACATACCGCACGCCTCACGTCCGTCATGACTTGAACCCCGTTTACAATGAAAAGATGATCTTTCACGTCCAGGCAAGTGAGCAAAAGTATTCGATCGCTTTCACAGTCATCGATCGTGACAAATACTCTGGCAACGACTTCATTGCCTCGTGCGCACTCCCAGTGCAGCAATTGATCGAGAGGGCACCCCGGGCGAACCACGAGAGCGGCCTCTACGATCTTCGTGACCCGCCAGAGTATGTCAAAGTGGCCTCAAGGGGTCGCTTCAAGAAGCTGGGCATGTCACGGACATCATCATCTCAAAGCCTCTCCAAGATGATCCGGCCTGCCTTGTCAAAGAACACCTCCAGCATGAGCACAGCTTCGGCGAAGGACTCTTCTATCATTGATCCTGCCACAGGTGCGAAGAATGCACTCCTGGTCCCGGCAGATGCGCTTGCCAATACGGGCATCGATATCTCGAACGAACAAGCCATCTCAGAAGCCGAGGATCCTGACTTTAGTGACTTTGTCATTCCGCTCAAGATGAAGAACCTGGAGAAGTGGGAGGACAAACACAACCCGCAACTCTACCTTCGGGCCAAGTACATGCCGTATGCAGCGCTTCGGCAGCAGTTTTGGCGGGCGATGCTTAGGCAGTACGATACGGACGAGAGTGGCCGCATCAACAGAATCGAAATGACCACAATGCTTGATAGCCTGGGTTCTACTCTCAAGGAGACGACCATTGACAGCTTCTTCCAGCGGTTCCCTCACAAAGCTGCTGACAACGAGGAGATTTGGGAGCTGACAATGGATGAAGCGGTCATTTGCCTAGAGGATCAGTTGGAAGCTAGGAGCCGTACCCCAAACATGAGTGACAAGGTGAAGAACCTGATGCCAGGTGTGAAAAACCTGCTTCATGTTCCGATTAGGAACAGTAATCAGGAGTCGGAGTCGGAGTCAGGCGCATCCACTCCACACATTGTTCTCGACGCGGAGAATTCGGAAACCCCGACGCTCAATCCTTCTGAGCCAACAACCACGGGAGACGAAAGTGACACGGCGGACAAGGACGACTCGAACGACGAGCATGTCGTCGAGATCCGAACATGTCCTATTTGCCACCAGCCACGACTCAACAAACGCAAGGACACCGACATCATCACGCACATTGCCACTTGCGCCAGCTCAGACTGGCGTCAGGTCAACAATGTCATGATGAGTGGCTTCGTGACAGCTAGTCAGGCGCAGCGCAAATGGTACTCCAAGGTTATCACCAAGATCTCCTACGGTGGCTACAAGCTGGGCGCCAACTCAGCCAACATTCTCGTCCAGGATCGCCTCACGGGCCAGATCAACGAGGAGAAGATGAGTGTTTATGTGCGACTGGGTATTCGTATGCTGTACAAGGGTCTCAAATCGCGAGAGATGGAGACCAAGCGAAGTGAGTTTGTTCCGTTTCTTCTGTGCAAGCTGGAATGTTAAAAAAGCTGACCACGTATTCAGTACGGCGTATGCTCAAGAACCTGAGCATCAAGCAAGGCAAGAAGTTCGATGACCCTGCGTCTAGAGAGGAGATTGAAAAGTTTATTGAATTCCACGGACTGGACATGTCTGAGGTTTTGCTTCCCATTGAGGAGTTCAAAAACTTCAACGAGTTCTTCTACCGTGCGCTCAAACCCGGCTCACGGCCCTGTTCCGCCCCCGACAACCCGCGCATTATCGTTTCTCCTGCCGATTGCCGCAGTGTCGTGTTCAACCAAATCACTCAGGCGACTCAGATCTGGGTCAAGGGCAGAGAGTTCAGCGTAAAGAGACTCCTTGGCAATGCCTATCCAGAGGATGTAGCCCGCTACGAGGGTGGCGCACTTGGTATCTTTCGCTTGGCGCCACAGGATTATCACAGGTTCCACATCCCCGTTGACGGCGTCATGGGGGAGCCGAAGACGATTGAGGGAGAGTACTACACTGTCAACCCCATGGCGATCAGGTCTGCGCTTGATGTCTATGGTGAGAACGTACGGGTTTGTGTTCCCATCAACAGCGAGGAGCATGGGCGTGTGATGGTGATTTGTGTTGGTGCGATGATGGTTGGCAGCACGGTCATCACTCGCAAGGAGGGTGATCATGTCCGTCGGGCTGAGGAGCTGGGGTACTTCAAGTTCGGTGGTAGCACCCTCCTCCTCCTTTTCGAGCCCGGGCGGATGGTCTTCGATGATGACCTGGTCGATAATTCGAAGAGCGCGCTCGAGACTTTGGTATTGTCCCCCACCCGTAGAACCAAGCTTGAACAGTCTCGCTAACATAGGTTCAGATTCGAGTGGGCATGTCGATCGGGCACTCGCCTAGTGAATCCCAATACAAGCCCGACATGCGTAAGAAGGAGTCGGAAATCACCGAGGAGGATAAGAAGGACGCAAAGCGCCGAATCCAAGGAAATGTACCCCTTCAGGACTCTCCAGACGGCAGCGGCGAAGACGCAGAGGATGAGGTCAAATCATCGCCGAGAAGACTCTCGGCAAGGCCCACAATCGACACGCTTGCGGCTTCGGCGATGTGAAGCTGGACACGGGGCGCGTGTTGAATGTTGGAAATGGAACGACATGATGAAAACATATAGAAGCGAGCATATTACAAACAGCCCCCAAATGCTTTTGTTGGGGGCTCTATGGGCCTAGGCGGTGGGCAAAGGACGGGCACGCACATCTCTTGTGAGGGATCAAGCGGGCTTTGGATCTTTGCATCTCATGGTTAGGTTCTACTACATCAAGGGATCTGGCAAATTAGAGGCACACGTGAGGAATAGCATGATTTTCTTTCTGCGTCTGCGAGCATGAGTAACGCGTATCATGGATCTGTTGCCTTGACGCCTGACATGTTGGACAGTGTAGGCTTGATTCATTTCCGACTAAAAGTGGTCCGAGAAAGCGACAAAGCCCAGCTCGTGCCTTATGATGCATGTCCTACTGTTCCGCGTATAAAACTGAACGCCGTTGCAAATGTCACCAAGTAGAGCCCGTCCGAAGGCTGATTGATGCACATGCCCACCCCCATACAGTCCCAAGCAATCAGTAGTTCAATGTGATGATGCTTATGAAACTTCGAAGACGCGTCGTCGTCGTCGTTAACCCCCTAGATGTGGTTTCGTGTGAATTCCGTGTGTCTGATAAGTAGCATATGCATATGCGCTTAGAGGTGGAGATTAATCGATGGTGGTGGTTAAGATGTAAATGGTATCGGTATGAGTACTTGTAGTAATAGTCGTAGTCGTAGTAGTGTTGGTTACTACTACTAGTTGTAGATGGCGTGGGATGTGGGGTGACATGATGTCTACTTCATCAGTGCCAGGCGGGGCCACCACGACACTGGAATCCCAGCAACTTGGTGTGGCGGGCTCGCGTGCGTGTGGAGAACGAGTGTTGACGTGCTCTGGGCATGCGATTGTGAGATGTTGCGAGAGCACTTGGATGAGGGTGGTTTGATGCGAGTCGGGTTGGCACGACGCGGTTGTCTTTTGTCTTTGGGTTGTTGATCGGGTAAATAAAGAGGTCATCGCTGCAGCACTCTGTGACAGCTTATGGTGGTTATCGTATTTGTTGTTCTTGCCCTCCTCCTCCCAACTTTAGAGTGAACCGGACGACGATGACCCCCAGCGTCCAGACTCAGGTTCAGAGCGCTCGGGTGAGGGAGATCGCGAGATGGACATCCTCGACGGGAGACGAAGGCCGGTGGACGACGAGGCTGGAGGGGAGGTCGAAAGTGAGACTGTGGAAGCGGACGATGACGACGAGGGACGACGGGCTTGCTGGTAAGAGGAATAGATTTGGCGGCAGAGGTGGCCGGTCATGGTGTAAGTGGGTGCCATGGTCAAGGTTTGGCGAGAGAGAAAGGACGGCTGTATTGTGTTTTGTCGTTGTTGGAAGAGGTAGAGGAGGAAGAGATGAGGATTTGACGAACGGAGAATGATGTGAGAGAGAAGAAAGAGAGAAGAAAGAGAGAGAGAGAGAGAGAGAGAGAGAGACAGGCAGAGAAGGTGAGGGGTTGAGGGAGAGAGTTGATAAGGTATTATTAATTTAACCTTGTTCTTTCTTTTCTTTCCTGCTTTCTCCTTGGATTTTTACTCGCAGGTTGTTGGCGAGGAATGGGCTGAGGATCACGCGAGCAGGTGGCGGAGTAGCGCAAGGCAATACAGTGTGAAGGGTCCGTTTGTTATCCAGCGCGCGCCCAGGGCAGATGTACCTAGTGAGCTGGTTTTGGCAATGGTATGGAAATAGGTAGATTGGTAATCTACGATCAAACTTTGACTGCACCGTTTTGTATGGGTTTCGGATGGGATTTGTAGGTTGTGTCGAGGAGAAGAAGAGAAGGTGTCGAGGGAAACAGACCACCAAAGATCTTTATACTCTGCCTTTTTTGGGGGGGAGGATGGTGACCTTTCGTCGCATATAAATCTAGGCTCCTAATTTACCCCCATCCAAATTCGGGCCCTGGTTTTCTTTTCCTCTCTCTCTGTCTCTCTTGGACTCGTGGTGCACCATGCGATCATGCCACCCTCCCTGCTCCCCCGTTAAACAGCACACACACACACGCGTTAACAACTGGCCACATGGAAGTGGTGTATTTCTGTTAGGGAGGGTGAGGGGGTGCGCGTGCACTTGAGTGGTGCCATGTCCCCCGTTGAGGAAAACCCACCCCCAAAACGGTTGGGCAAGGGTCATGCAGGCCAATCAGAAAGGAGAGGATTCAGATGACCAAGATGTCGTTCGACGAGTGCAGCAGGATACTGCCTGGAGGGGGTCGTACAAGGTCACGTGCATTTTGTCTTTAGAGTTGCGCTGTCAGGCGTCGAGAGCGCTGGCTGCATCTGCTTCTATGTCTGTTCAAGTTGTTCTGCGTGACGTCAGGGTCGCATCGGCCTAGGGGAGTCAGTGGCCTGCGCTGTACACCTGCTGTGTGTAATCGAATATGAGAAAAAAGAGACAGAGACAGAGTGAGGGTTTGGATGTTTGCTGACACCACGAGCTCGGGTTTGTCCACTGCTGGCTGCTGCTGCTGCTGTTGTTAGTTGACGAGCAGTCTTGCGTGTCCTGTCGAGGTCAGCAAGCACACGCACATATGCGTTCAGTTGTTACTTGACCGCTCGTCTCAAGCTTGCGTGGATGCTATGCTAGCCCTCTACTTTATGGTTTGGCTCCTGCTGCTGAGCCACGAGTTAGTCGGTGCAGACTTGAAATCTTGGTGGCGTGCATTCAACCACAAAACACTCTCTGAGGCATGGCAGAAGAACGAACGAGACAGAGAGAGAGAGAGGGATGGAGAGAGGGAGAAGAGAGAGGTTATCAAGTTACCCATTTCGACTCCACATGGCTTTGTATCGGCCTCTATTCCCGTCTGTCTTTTCTTCTTTCTCTATGGAGTCCATTCCTCTGGCTCTCCAAACCCGATCCCCCAAGCGAGCGGATGCACTTCCGCCGGGAATAAGCTTTCCCTCGTCTGCCTCTCCCCACCACGAGCACACCGTCCATGTTTCTTCCCCAAGAATCTGTCTAGTTTTTGACTTTATTTCCCCACATTCGGCAGACAATCACGGCGATGGGCGATGATGTCTTTTGTTTGTCGCTTTCCAACGCGGGGTCGCTTCCACCAGCCAGCGTTGCGGGAAGCCCGGAGACCGGGGACTTGCGCGGGTCTTTTTCTTTTTTCTCTCCCGCAGGTTCAGGGGGGATGTGGCTCGGCTCATCTGGATCAAACCGCTGACCGTTTGTCCCTGTTTGGTTGGCTAGTCTGAAGCTTCTTTAGCTTCGAATCATGACGAAGATGGGGAATATGGGTATGGGGGGATTTACGGAGTACAATCAATCTATATAAACTTTTGGAATCCCTGGAGAGCTACACTTCCGGCTGTCCCATTGCTCTCCTCTCTCCTCTCTCTACAGTCTCCTGACTCTTCTACTTTTTCTATAATTGTGTTCTTACCCTTCTCTCTTGTCTCTCATACACACACACACTGGGAAACACACAAAAGCACAAGCACACCCAATACCTCTTCCGCCTCGACATCCTCATCACCTTGCATTGCATGAAGCAGGTCCCTCCAGCTCCCTAAGGACCTTCGCTGGGGCCATCACCACAACGACACAACAGACACACACACGTATAACCTCCTAACCCTTCCATTCTCACCATGGCCATCCTCTCTCTTCTCCTCTCCCCCTGGGCCCTCCTCGCAGCCACCACGCTCACCTTCCTCTATCCCTACCTGGTGACCTACCGCTCCCTCAGGTCCATCCCGGGCCCGCTGCTCGCCCGCTTCTCGAACCTCTGGCTCTTCTCGACGGCGCGGCGCGGGAAGCGCTTTTTCCTGGTGCACGAGGCCCACAAGCGCTACGGACCGGTGATGCGCATCGCCCCGAACCACGTCAGCATCAACGACGACGCCGCCATCCAGGCCGTCTACGGCCACGGCAACGGCTTCCTCAAGGCCGACTTCTACGACGCCTTTGTGAGCATCCGTCGCGGCCTGTTCAACACGAGGTCCAGGGCCGAGCACTCGAGGAAGAGGAAGATCGTGTCCAACACCTTCTCCGCCAAGAGCATCGGCCAGTTCGAGCCCTACATCCACCACAACCTCGAGCTGTTCGTCAAGCAGTGGGACGACATGGCCGCGCGCAAGGCCTCCCCTGACGGCACCGTCCACGTCGACTGCCTCAACTGGTTCAACTTCATCGCCTTCGACGTCATTGGAGATCTCGCCTTCGGTGCCCCCTTCGGCATGCTCTCCACCGGTGCCGACATGGCCGAGGTCCGTTCCTCGCCCGACAGCCCGCCCATCTACGCCCCGGCCGTCGAGATCCTGAACCGTCGCGGCGAGGTCTCCGGCACCCTGGGCTGCATGCCCGGTCTGATCCCCTACGCCAAGTACCTCCCCGACCCCTTCTTCAGCAAGGGTCTTGCGGCTGTCAAGGACCTGGCCGGCATCGCCATCGCCCAGGTTCGCAGGCGTCTCGACAACCCTCCCCCTGCTGAGCGCAAGGATCTCCTCGCCCGCCTGATCGAGGGTCGTGATGAGAAGGGCGAGCCTCTGGGTCGCGAGGAGCTGACTGCCGAGGCTCTGACCCAGCTCATCGCCGGCAGCGACACCACCTCCAACACCTCCTGCGCCCTGCTCTACCACGCCGTCCGCACCCCCGGTGTCGTCGACAAGCTTCGCGCCGAGCTCGACGCCGCCATCCCTCGCGACGTCGACGTCCCGACCTTCGAGCAGGTCAAGGAGCTGCCCTACCTGCAGCACGTCATCGACGAGACCATGCGCTACCACTCCACCTCCGGCATCGGTCTCCCTCGCCAGATCCCTCTCGACTCCCCCGGCGTCGAGATCCTCGGCCGCTTCTACCCGCCCGGCACCGTCCTCAGCGTCCCCACCTACAGCATCCACCACTCCAAGGACATCTGGGGCCCCGACGCCGACGAGTTCCGCCCGGAGAGGTGGGACACCGTCACCGACAGGCAGAAGAACGCCTTCATCCCCTTCAGCTACGGTCCGAGGGCCTGCATCGGACGCAACATCGCCGAGATGGAGCTGAAGCTGATCGTCGCCTCCTGGGTGAGGAGGTACGACGTCGAGCTCAGGCAGGGTGAGATGGAGACGAGGGAGGGTTTCTTGAGGAAGCCGCTCGCCTTGGAAATCGGATTCAAGAGGAGACCTTGAAGAATTTTGTGAGCAAAAATGAAGGAAAAGAACGAGAAAAAAAGCACACCCACATACCCGAGGAAACCCAGTAGGATTTTATATAGGACTTGAAAGTTTCACGAGACTTGATGATGTTGGGGACCAGAGGGTGGCGCCTTGTTGATGAGACTTGGTTCTTCCGTATCCAGGAGAGTTCGCGGCGAACTTGCCTACAATCCTGGTCTGTCTGTATACGTCAATCAGAACGATGACCGTAACTTGTCATGTATTTGAGCTGCTCATCCAAGTTCATACACTCTCTTCCCAAGTGAACAGATTCTCTTTCTCTCACACGCACAGCTTATGACTCTCGTTCCTCGCAAGCCAACACCTGAGCTTCTAACAGAACTCTTGTTTCCATTATGCTACCATATCCCCGGGTATATCTCAAAAATCCCAAAACATCCCACAGAATGCGTGCCCGACTTCCATTACAGTGTAAACGCCAGCCCCCATCCTCCCCCCCTTTTCATAAAGGTGCGAGATCCCAGCTCAACACAACGCATCTTCAGTCCCCCTCACAATCGCCCTCCTGTTGGACGCGAAGTGTAAGACAATTCATGCTTCAGCGGCCGGCTGCCATCCATTGCCCACTGCTGATGGTACCTGGTGGCGCCTCGCTCACAGCCCAGCTTACGGCTCTGTCGCCCTGCCATGGCTCGGTCGAGTGTTCTGAGTCCTGCCGAGAAGGTTGCTCTCTCATTTGAAGATGAACATTGGAGGTTGCGCCCCAAGATCGGCATAGAGAAGAGATTGTGCGCGTGCCTTCGTTGTTGTGAGGGATATAGCTCTGGCAGAGAAGTGACATGGCGATAATAATAAGACCGAGGGCCAGAAGCAGAGCGGCCAGGATGATGAGCGCCAAGGGGTTCAGGCCCAGTCCGGTCTTTTCCTCTCCATCGGGCCCATCGACCGCTACCAGGCTGAGACTCTGGCTGACAAGGAATCCCACAGCAGAGAAGAGAGCCCATAGGAGGACAGATACAAAGGGTGGGAGAGTGGAGTACATTGATGTCGTCTGCATTCCCTCGCTGGCACTTGATACCCTCAGCCTGACGACGCCACCCTCCTCGGCCGCAGCTTTCGCCGCACAATCGTAACCCCCCAGTTCCCTGGCGGAGAAGAATGCTGTGAGTAGTGCACTCGTGGACAGATACAGCACAGCCGCCATAATCTGCGGCAGGCTCGCGAGGATGGCGAGAGAAGTTCGCGAGGAGCCTGCCGCTGCTTCGAGGGTCCAATGAGGCTGGCTGAAAGAGAGCCCGGGAGTGTCCTTGGTTTTCGTGATAGATAAGATGAGAGCAACCATAGCGAGTGCAAAGGGTGTAATCCATGTGATGGTCCAAAAGATCCAGCGCCCGATGGAGATGGTGTTTACCCATCGAGTAAGTCGCATCTCTTGGTTTCCAACGAGAGCTTGGCCCGAGGGTGTGGCACGCCCCGTGATGTCCTCGACGATGGAACCGGTGGATTGCCTCACCGATGGATCAGGTCGGTTCGCGAATGACGCAATACCATCGCCAATTGTCAAGAGTGGTTTGAAGTTTGGAAGTGCCAGGGCGATGATCAGGCTACCAGCGGTGAGTACCAGGAAGACCAGGACGGCACCAAGAAGGGGTCCGTTGAGAGAGAGAGAACACTCTTCAAGTTTTGAGTCTTCCAGATCAGCAGACGAAGTCGCAGCCACTGAGGTAGTGAAAAAGAGCGCGTTAAGGCTGTGAAGGTAATACGGTCAGCAGTAGCAACAAGAAAGAAAAGGAGAAGTATCGGAAAGGCCTGATCACTTACACGACAAGCGTGCCTGTGGCGGTCAAAATAGTTAACAAAGAAACCAGGACCCTCCCTATGTTCACAGCCTTCAGGTTCCGAATTGAAAGACCCCTGCCGACATCCAGTCTGCCGCCGTCCTGGTGAGCCTCATCAACATCATGCCTGCTCGGAGCGGCGAGAACCTGCGCAGCGTGCCCAGCTCCGGCAACAAGCAAGACTCCGAGTGCGGCAGCCGCTCCGTGAGCCCCCTGGTCAAGACCACGAACAGCTTCGCAAGAAGACTTGGTGAAGATGCGTAACGTCGTAGTCCAAAAATTTTCCTTTTGCATGATGGCGGTGACGGCTATGGCAACGGTTGAAGCCACGACCATGAGCAGGACGAGGAGAAGAGTGAGGCTCATGGTTGCGCGCCAGCCACTGAGCATGCAGCATCTGGCGGTCTTCTCTTGGTTGTACTGGGTATGTGCGTAGTTGTTGGCGCCCAAAATGTTTCCCGCGACGCCTTCGTCGATATCCAGACTTCCCTCTCTGATATCCGGAAACCTCTCCTTTGCCATCCTGGCTTTCTCCTCTCTCCGGCGAGCCAGTGACTCAGGAGTCTCTCCTCTGATGTAGTTCGCAACATAGTCCGGGACGGGGAAGAGCGTACTGGTGCTGGCCATGGTCATGATCGTGGAGATGGATGCTTTGGCACCGTGACCGAGACCTCCACGTTGCCCCATGCCTCCGTGGCCGGCTCCAGTACGGGAAACAGAGCTGGGGGTCTGACGATGAAAGCGGGCAGCGCTCCGGTTGGAGGCGTAGCGGCGGAGGATGGAGCTGTGAGTGGGAAAGACGGGAGTTTCGGGCTCGGAGGCGTCAAGAGGAGAGTTGGCGTTTGTGGAAACGGAGCCAGAGAAGGGCCACTGCATACTGCGCTTGGAGGTCTCAGGAGATTGACTTGCTTCACTGGAGTAATTGCCGCCAGCTCTACTACTTCTCATCAGTCTGTATCAAGAGCAATGGGTGCCAGGAAGATCAAACGAACCCAGACATGTGGCGCTCGTGGCCATACCCGAAGTTGCGAGGCTCCATGATGTCGGCTTGCCTCGTCAGGTCAAGTGATGCTATTTACGCGACAAGGCTTTTGAAGTACACCCAAGAGTTTGCTGGAATTCCAGCTAGTTCCCTTATCAGATATCGTCGAAGTGTTCTCTTCAGTCCTCCAGGCTAACCCAAATATCCTCCAATCTTCGGTATCGAATTTCTCCTTTGGTCGAACCTCTGAAGTAGCAAAGTCCAAAAAAGAGGTGTGATTATAGTACCTGGTTGGTCCAGAAGAGAAAGGAAGAAAGAAATAAGAGAAGAATAAGAAGAATATGAAAGTGATGAAAAATAAACCCAATCAATTGGATGCGAGGAAGGTAAAGACAGAACTATGCCGTCGGGCTGTCAAGTCCAGGGACTCAATGAAGGAGTGGCACGCGTCAAGAGTGACGGCTTGAGAGGCAAAAGGAAGGGAAAAGGAGGGAAGAGAAGGAGATAAAACAAGAAGTGATGACAAGGAAGAGGGAAATATAGAGAGAGGAGGAGAGAAGAGAAGAGAAGTGAGCGAGGGAGTGGCTGAGTGGTTCCAACAAAGACGAACCTGACAGAAGCAGAGGATGGGAAACAAACAGGGGGGGCATTGGTAGGCAGAAGAAAAAGCCATGCTCTCTGCCTCTTCGGAATCCATGGCAGCTTACAGTCAACAGGGGGGAAAAGCGAGAGAAAAAGAGAAAAAGAGGTGGATGAATGATGAATGGTGGGTGTGGTGGCTCATGAAGCAATCCACGTCGTTTCATCAGTATCAGCCAGGACTGTGCTTGCATGCATGCTTCATTGCTTTAGCCTTTCCCCCTCCTCGCTCGGCCACACCATTTCGTCAGAAGCCTCGCTCCTCCCCCACTCAATCAATGTACAGGATTCAGGATGACGGGGGGACCACAGCTTCTTTACACTGTAGCGAGGAATGCCCATAGAAAAGAAGAGAGAAGAGAAGAGAGAAGAGAGAGAGAAAGATGCATCAGACGCCAAATGCACTAACTACCTAGGCTGGGATCTCGCCCGATCCAAGTGTCACTCAGGTAGCCACTACGGTAAGGTGAGGTGATAGTCCCAACTGCTTGGAACATCCTTAAGACACTGGACCAGCTTCTGCATTTTGAAGAATGGATCTATGCACGTACTCCTGTATAATTCAGATCCTCTTGCTGGAGCCTGGAAGCCAGGCAGGTCCACACTTTGGATGGCTTGGATGGAGGCAGATGCTTACTTTCTCTCTCTCTCTCTCTCAGCCCACAAAATCATGCCGGCACTTCATCAGCCGAGTTCATACGCACAATCCACTGCAGCATGCATCGTATGTATGCACTATGTACATTCACGAGGCAACTTCCTCTCCCAATCCACAACATGGACGCAATTCAGGGCATCGTGGCTTAGACAACATCTCGCTCTCAGCTCCCCCTCCCTTTCTTTGGTTCTCGCTTCTTGCCTTGCTTCTTTCTTTTGCCCTCTTCTTAACCCCCCTTCTCTCGACTTACTTCTTGGCTCCAGAACCATCGCATACTGCATAGCATGGAGGGAGCCAAAGAGGGTGGGGGGAGAAAGCCTCCTGTATGAGAATCCCTGACTGACTTGTTGGTAGGTTCTCCTTGCCGAGCACACTGTACTTCCCTCACTGCTCTTCTACCAGAATTATTCCTTGCTAGAAAGACGAAAGTAGTTGTCAGCTTCATTAATTCGTCATTCAACACACGATCCATCTTTCCCGCCTTGCAACTGCCACACCTTTTCGCCTGAACACCTGTCAAAAAAACGACAATCCTCGAGCAGATCATCCTCAAATCCATCCCAGAACGCCCTTGCAACGTCGCAACCAACCAGCTTTGCTTCATCCGTCGATCACGCATGCTGCCTCCGTGTGTGTTTGGCGAGTGCATAACGTCGCCCAATTTCATGCTGAAACACACAAGTGGGGGGCCTCAAGGCTCTCTTCTCACTGTCCAGGATCAAGCATGGAGCTGTCCAATCGCTTCCAACCTCGCCAAGCCTCTTCAGAAATCCTTCTCCTTCTCTACGAAGGGGGGGGGTCACCGGCAAGTTTGTCCTGATGAACGGGATTGGTCTGTGATCCCTTGGTGGTATGGTAACCACCACCACACGAAATGACTTTACTTCTATGTACATACACATATATATGTATACTGAACTGACCACCAACCAGTCATGAGGCCTTGCTCCACTCTGCTCGACAACAACGTGAGCAATTCACAGGCGTCAGAACGTTTGCCAATATACATACAACAGATATTGAACATTTAAATTTCTGATTCCCTTGATAGAACGCTTCGCTAGCCCGTATAAGATGAAAAAAAAAGGAAAATGTGTGTGTTCTGCTGCGTGGTACGCCTCGCGGCCACTTCCAGCGATCCAAGAAAAAACAAGGCCCAAGCCTACTCACTCACTGTCTTCATCTTCGTCTTCATCGTTGGCAATGTCATAAATCGAGAAGCCGGTGAATAACCAATGGCTTGAAGACAATGTCTCCCAGAGTGATTGCCTGCTCTGCTCCTCCAACGCATGCTTGACGCTCGCAAATCTACACCCATGGGATATGCGTCGTTCCCTGTCCATTCCAAGCCGAGCACCTCTTCACTCATCAGCGATGGCGCTTTCGCCTCCTCCTCCTTGGTAGATTTCCTTCAGGCTCTCATTCGACGGCACTGTGATGTTCGCCCTTGCCTTCCTCTGCGACTCGACGAATCGATTCCAGTGCTCAGGATCCATCTTCTGCATTGCCGCACGCAAGAGGTCCTCGTGCTCCTTGAAGGCCCGTAGGACACCCTTCTCCTTGGTCTTCTCGAAGAACTCGCCTCCCACTTCTTCCGCAAGCTGTTCCAGTATGCGCGCGTGCTGTGGGTCTGCTTGAACGTCGTCGATGCTCTTGAAGATATCGATCTGCTCTTGCTGAGTAAGCCCAGAGCGGAACTGATGCCCCACGCGCAAGACACGACCCTCCTCCTCGGCGTGGGACTTCGAGAGCATCGAGTTGGAACGCGATAGGGGCCGCGCTGGGTGGATTTCAGAGTCGTCCTCGTTGTCCGAAATCGCAGCCTCGTGCTGAGGCGGCGAGCCCGACAGGTTGCTTGGAACTTGAACAAGTACCGAGCCCTCCTCGTGTCCAGGCTCTCGCGTGTCCGGATACTCGTCCTCGAACCTTTTGATGATGCCCTTCAACGTTTCATCCAAGAAAACCAGCCTGCGAAGATCCTGCTCTCCGCCGGGGTTCGCCATGGCTCTCGACAAGGCAGGTTGCAGACGTTGCCGGATCTTTCGCGCACCCGCCAAAAGATGCTTGGACATGTCCTTGGCCTTGCCTCCCGTCGGAAGCTTAGGCGTGGGTCCGGCCTCGCCGTTCTCAACGTCATGCACATATTCGCCAGATGATCTTCTTGACTCGTCGCCACGGTTTTGAAGGCAACAGGTCAGTGCCTTCACCACACCTGTGCCTCCAATAACATAGTCCTCATCTGGCGCGGATTCCCCATCAATGAGGAGCTCATCAGCATCGAGCACATCATGTCCAAGCAGGGGAGCCAACACATCGGGGTAAGAAGCTCCCTTCTCATCCTCAACATCCGCTGCTTCCGTGTCTGAGGAGGAGATGCTCGTCGGAACACCGTTGTGTTGGATTCGGCTCATGTTTCTCAAGCAGTACGCCACTACCTGCTTAGCCATAGCCTTGACGATCTCGCCGGCATTGTCAGAAGGTACTTCTATGTCAATGCATATAATACTCTTCGACACCCTAGCAGCTGCCATCAAGGAAGCATACAGAGCGCATGCCTCCTCCTTGGCCTCCTCAGTCTCAGCGTTCGCGAGATTCACGAGCTCCTCGTTTCCGAAGAGATCAATATGTGCGAGGCTCCTCGCCTCTGGCAGAACCTCGACAACCGCGATGGCTTGTTCTGCGGACAAGCCGCATTCTTTCAAATGGATCCTCTTCAGATATTGCATCTTAGGAAGGTACCTGCGAGTTGTGTTAGCAAAGTTCTTCGTCATCACTTCCGGTAGGGAGATCTCACCTTCGCAGCATGCCGACAGCGCTAGGCGTTGAGCTGAATAGGTCCGTATTGCGAGAAAGGTCGATGAAGCGAAATTCCTCCATCGTAGAAACCACTGGCAGGATCTTGCAGAGCGATGCAGGATCGAGGTTGCAGTCTGCCAAACCTAGGGCCCATAACGAGTTGGTTCCCTTGAGACCGTCGGCAATAAGGTCAATATTGTTGCGCAAATCATTGCCACCGATGTCCAAACCTTCGCTTCGTCCTGCTGCAAGGTATCTGGACAAATGTTGCAGACCATCCCGGTCGATTTTGTTGTGTCCCAGACCTAATCTCTTGACACCACACTTGATAACTCCGTCAATGATGCAGCCTAGCTGGCCCATGCTTGGTTCAGTGCCGCTGATGTTAACCAGCTCCAAAGTTGAGCCTCCGGGCCGCGTAGCCAATGCTTTAGCGAATATGTCTGAAATGGTTCTAGGAATGGATGCTCCGTTGGCCAAAAGTCCGCTTTGCACAGATGACTGCCGAGGGAAGGGAATATGAGAGACGTCGAGGAACTTGAGTGACTTGCACCGGTAAAGGAACAAGGAAATATACTTCCAGCCGTCTGGACCTAACTTGTTGTTTTTCAGGTCCAGCGCCTCAACGACGCCTCCCTGCTCTTCTGCAGTCAATCTGTGTCTCCGCCTCTTGGGACCAGATCGCTTGGCAGCCAGGAGGCCCGCGAGCACAACACGCAAGCCCTCGTCATTCAGCTTTGTGCTGTCCATGACGATGGCTCGAACTGGAACGACCGCCAGGAAATCTCCCAGAGTGATCAAGTCTCCCAGCTGCATCCAGTAACCGGTCAAGTCAAGTTTGTACACAACTCCACTATGTGCGGAATAGTTTGCGGCATCAGTAAGCTGCTCAGTAATCTTCTTAAGAATGGGCGATTCCCGCAGCTGACAACATCGTCGGTAAATCCGCACAGGGTTTGTTGTCGGTGTTGAGCTTGTCTTGGTCGGCACATCAGGGCCAGGTGTCGTCTCGACCGTACCGTCCGAGGAGTCCCCAGAGTCGTAATGAATTTCCATCGGTATAGAACCGTTCGCCTCCGCAAGCCGGCGCTTCTTCTCCTTCCTGGCTTTCCGCTCTTCCTCACTCCGTTTCTTTTTGTCCTTCTTCTTGCTACCGTCCTTATCTGATGCTGATTCGGTTGTGCCTGGGCTACTTACAACTGCCGGTTTTTGTTGATCAGCAACACCATTTGTCGGAACAGTCGCTGGTTTTGCGGCAAGCGCTGGCTCCTGTGTTTTTGTGACTGAAATTGAGAAATCGGCACCAGCATTCTTCTCCTCCTCGATGCTTTTGGGGTTCTTCAAGGCTTCACCCTCGCCTTTCTCAGTGAGCTTTTTCTTCATACCATTGACTACTGGCTTAGCCTTCGTGTTGGTCTCAGAGTCTGCATATTTCGGCATCGGAGCGATCTCAACATCGACACAAAACGCTACTCTTCGTAGTTTGGCGTCCTTCAACTCAGAAATGGGGCAACGCTCTCGATCGTGATCGACATTGAGTACGCGTCGTTCAACAAGGCCATGTCCCAAGGCCTTGCCTGCACCTCCATGATTTGAACCTGAAGAAGACAACCTCCTGAACACTCCGAGAAGCCCAGCCTGTCCTGATCGAGGGGGTGCCGGGGTGTAAGGGCCGCTGTCTGTCGGCTTTGTGGCATGCGGCAACACCGCATTTTTATTACCCGTTATTTTCGGCACAGGAGGCTCAGGATCATCGTTCTGGGAAACAGGGGGCGAACCCTGCGGTGACTCCGAAGCTCCTGAATCATTCTGCTGAGGGACATTCTCCTGCGCCAGCTTCGCTTCATGCTGCGTCTGGAGCGGGGTCGTTCCCCCGTTGAGAGCGGGCGAAACTGGAGAGCTGGAGAACTTGGACGATATGTTGGAGAACCAAGAAGTCCGCCTGCTCGGCGATGTGCCTATCGGCGTGCTCTTGTCCGACGAGCTTGACCTAGCACGGCGCCGTGGCACAGGAACTGGACTCGAACTAGTCTTCTCTGGTGTTCCATTCGTCGTCGTTGGGGTAGTAGACAAGGGGGTTGCTGAGTGCGTTGAGCCATTTGTCGACGGCTTTGACGGGATCGCTAGATCGCTCGACCACTCGGTGTTCTTCTCCGGCTTCGCAGGCGCAGGGGTTTTGTGCTGAGCCGGGATTACTTTATCAAAGACCTTGCCTAAATGTCGGGTTTGTTAGCAATTGATCTTTACACATAATGGAGTCTGTCCAGTGACTGGACGTTGTTGGTGCAAGCACAGCCAAGGCCGGCATCGCAAGTGGGATAGTGGCGACGAAGATGTGAAGCATGCATACCCTTGGGGACTGTATTGGTCATCCAGCTGACATCGACGCCATGAACCTGCTCCATCCTCGCGATTGAGGTTCAACGAACGGCAAAGGCGAGGGACCGAGCGCAGAGATGGGAAATGGCGGGATAAGGAGGAGGAAAGGTGCACGTTTCCGAAATTCGATGGTCTTGTACTAGAGGTTTCCGAGCCACAGCGGCTGGTGGCCGTAGCCGGAATTCAAAAATGGGCTGGGCTGAGGATAACCGGGTGGTGGCGGTTCGTGCAGTGGGTGGGCGGACCGGTTCGTACACAGAGGACGGAGATGTAAGCGACCGGGTTGGAAGGACACAACCAGGTGAGTTGAGAGCGAGGGATCAAGGGTATGTCCTGGTCTTGTCCAGCATTCGGACAAAGCGATTAGAAAATCGGCCAAGTGAGGAGAGCTCCAGTGGACTGGCTAAGGCATGTTCAGCAGTAAGTTCATTTTAAGCTCTGGTGGGATGCGGTCGAGAGCGTGTGTATTCTGGGGCTGGAACCAGTGGCCGGAATCGACAGCGGGGTAACCGGATGGTTAGTGAAAGTTGACGACTCAGCTACGTTAAAGGTTGCCAACACAAAAAAGGTATTCGCCTCAATTTAGACAAAGGGAAGTCGTGGGAGAAAGTGTCTGGTCGCTTGTTGCTTGTCGCCCGTCACGGATGTGCGGTAGTGTTCTGTCTTCTGTTTTTGGCTGCTACCGATGCTGCTGCTCCATGGAGACTGGCCACGCATGTGCTGTGTCTGGTCTGCGTGCCAGGGGTGCCTGTGGCGGGTGTAGATTGACAAACCTCCTATGGTCGAGAGTCGTTAATGACTGTAGAGAGTAGCGCACGTAGCCAAGTCTAGTTGCCGCTCGTAAACAGTTGAGATGAGAGAGAATAAATCAGATTGTGTTGATGATCAAAGGTGGCAAAGCGAGCAGAGAGGTTCAAGTCACGCACATCAAGCGAAAGTAAAGGAAAGGCTAGGAGCGGCAGTTACTTGTGTGGGAAGATGATAATGGGTGGTGGATGGGATCATTCGGCCGCTCCATGGCCTCAGGTCCCAGCTACAAAATTAGTCCCAGGTCTCGGTCCTCGAACTTGGCCACCCACACAAGACACACAGACCCAGGCGACACCAAAATGACGAAAACCCCCGGCTGAAAGGCGACGATCTGGCACTTTCACTTCCGGGAGGCACGGAGAGTGCTACATACGACAGAGCATCTAACCAGCATTGCCTCGTCCGTAATCACCCGCCTGCTGGCCTCTTAGTCACCAGGTACGGAGTACTTGTTATAGGAATACCTGGCTGAATCCCTGCGAACTCTCGATGAAACTTTGTCTGCCAACGCATTTCAATTTCAGACCTCCCGGAGTCGTCGGTCTGGGCCAGCCTCCCAGGGCCTAAAAATGTGTCAACGTCACATAATGCGCTTCTTACTGGCTGAGCGCTGTGAGGTGGTTGACCCCACAGCACCCGTGGCTATCGCGGGATTGCTTCTCCCACATCCCGACCACGCTCGGGCAGTTGCATCGTCGTTGTGTTGGGTATGACAAACCTAAAAACCCCTCATGGATCGTCTTCATGCGCTCGCGCGTCAGTTCCGCTTATCCGACCGCCGCTGGACTTGCGTTATAATACGTATAGGACGAAAACATCCAGAAAATCAATATCTGAAGGGTTAGCCTTCAATGGACCTACTATTAGCTTATCCATGCTTAAACGCCACCCACACAAGATCACCAAATTTGGAGCTGAGTCAGGCGAGGTGGCGTATCGGGCATTGTCAGCGCCGGAAACAGTTTTGTAGGAGAGTCACTAGGGTTTCTTTCCATGATAACGGCTCTGGCAGAATAATTGCCTATGTCCTTGGAACTATACCAAGTTTACATTTATATGGAATTTTGCTCACATACAGCGGGCTGCAAATCCGCAAGGGGCAAGTTATTTTTAGAGCGCATAGGTGACCAGCTTCATCGGCAGTCACAAGAGAACGTATCAGGGAAGAGCATTTTCAGGGTTCCAGCACTAGGCAGGGTGATCCCATTGTCATATACATCTATACACAGCGAGGTCACGTTTTTACCAAGTTATTGGTCATGTTCGAAAGCAGTATGCATTTTCATGAAACCGTCCTGGAGGACAATGACCTTCATAACTCCAAACCCTAGGACAACCCTGGTATAGCTCCAATTTTCATCATCCGAAATGCAACCACCGATTACAGGTCCTCGTTCTCCAGGATCTGCTTGATCTTCTCCTGGACACGGGCCTGCTTCTCGGCCTTGGTGGACTTGGGAGTCCTGTACTTCTTGGACTCGGCCTTCCACTCCTCCTTGGTCTTCTTGGGACCCTCGGACTCGACCTTCTTGAAAGGGTCCTCACGGATGGCCTTGTGAGCCTCGGCGTAAAGGTCCTCGAGACCATCAGCCTCGACATCGTCATCAATGTACTGCTGGAACTGGCTGGCGAAACGCTCCTCGTCGTCATCGGCAAGGTTCTCCATGTACTCAGCGACGTGACCACCGAAGATGTAGTTGCGAAGGGTGTCGGCATCGAGCTCCTTGGTCTCGATATCGTAACCAGGGAAACGCTTCTCGGAGTGGGGGATGAAGATGCCACCATCAGAGGCACCCTTCATAGCACCAAAGACACGAGCACCGGTAGAGGTGCGGGCAAGACCAACGTCGAGGAAGGCCTTGAAGGGGCGGCGCTCGCCATCGTCGGTCTCGGCGGCCTCGGTGAGGGTGAACTCACCATCAGCCTCCTCAACACCAACGAAATCCTCGTCGAGGCCGAGCTTCTTGAGAGCGCGGCGGGCGATGAGGAGACCAGTAGCGTAGGCAGCGGCCCAGTTGGTAAGACCGTGCTTGATGCCGTAGGCCTTGAGCTCGTGTGAGTAGGCGGCAACGAAAACCTTATCACCAGAGATCTCGGAAGTCACAAGCTGCATGATGATGTCCTTGTTGGTGAAACGGACAACGAGGCGGTACTTGGGCGCATTGTACTTGTTCTTGGCCTGGGTGATGAGGCGCTTGCGGGCGTAGTAGTCGGTCTTGCCCTGCTGTCTGCGCTTGTACTTAGTCTGGTAACGACTGTTATACCTTCGTTAGCATCACGTCCTCTCTCGAACCTGGATCATCCTGTCGGAGTCTTTTGGGGGGTTTTCCGAACACAACTTACCTGAAGTAGGCACTGTTCTTGACCAGCTTGTGGAAAGTCTGGAAGAGAAACCCCCGAGTCAGCAATTTGCGCTTCAGATATGCTCGTTTCCTCCGTCCGAAGCAACTTGCGGTGACTCTCGATCACGAGCAATTGGCAGTTTGCCAAAGAAAACATGGTTTCCAAGAAACCAAAAAGATCTGCAGGCTTTCGCCTTTGATCTTCCTGAAGATAGGCCTCAACTTACCATTTTTGCGGTATTGGGACCTTGGACCGGTTTGTTCCTGGATGAAGCTGGATTGAGGGAATCAGTTCAAGACACGAGCAAAAGTTTTGGTGCGAATTGAGCCCTAACACTTTTGGTGGGTGGGAAGTGGGGCATTCCAAGGTCCAGCGATCCATTACTAGGGAGGGGGACGAAGCTAGTCACGTGAGATACCTGGGAATCTGCTGAAGTCTCGAATACCTATGTGGGGGAGATGAAGACCCGCCCTGCCGAGGTACTTCGGATCTTAGCTGGAGCTCATCCAGAATCTGGGGTCAAAAGAGAAAGATGGCAACGGCTCTCATCGACAGAGGCTCGCATGATAACCAAGTCTCCCTACTTCTCTGTATTCTGAGAAGCTCATAGTGACGGGAAGGCTCGGAACAAAAAGGCTATCAGACATGGTCGGCATCAAACAACCTAAAGTCATCCTTTTTGACATCGGAGGCGTTTGTGTAAGTGGTACATTTGGGATGCCTCTCTTTGGCTGTACTCATGCAGGCTTGTATTATCGTGCTGATACGCTATTTCTCAGATCAAATCTCCTTTTCAGGCCATTCTCGACTATGAATTGAGCTTGGGAATCCCGCCTGGTTGGGTGAACTACTCCATCTCCAAGACGGCGCCGAATGGCTACTGGCAGAAGCTCGAAAGAGGAGAAATTCCTATGGACGATGCGTACTTCAGAGGCTTCACTGAAGATCTGCACAACGCTGAGCGCTGGCATGATTTCTACACGAGAGAGCAGGCCAAGAAACCACAGCTGCCTGCCGAGGTACCGCCCGTGCCTAAGGTTGATGCGAGATGGCTCTTCGACGAGATGATGTCCTCGGCGAACCATCCTGACCCGTGGATGTATCCAGCACTCAAGAACCTTAAGGCGAGCGGGAAATACATTCTCGCTGCGCTCAGCAACACGGCCATCTTCTCTCCCGACCACCCTCTGTACTCTCCGGACTACCTCGACGATCCGGTACGCAGTCTCTTCGACATCTTCATGTCATCGGCGCACATTGGACTTCGTAAGCCAGACCCAGCAATATACTGGTACGCACGTCACCGTGTCAATGAGTACGCCAAGCTCAACGCAGCTACGCCGAGAGGCAAGGCTTTGGATTGGGTCTCGGGTGTGCAGCCCGAGGACATCCTGTTCTTGGATGATATCGGAGAGAACTTGAAAGCGGCTCGGAGACAAGGTTTCAGAACTATCAAGGTTTCTCTTGGCCGTGCATACGAAGCTGTTGATGAGCTGGAGAAGGTCACGGGCATGAAGCTGGCAGGGGACCATCCACGGATACCATTAGCAGGTGCACCCAAGGCTAAGATGTAATAGAATTACAAAGACTTTCGAATTTCCATGTAGCTTACATTCTTCGGAGATGTCGATCACTCTGTCCGCAAGGACGTCTACATTGTCAGTCACCTGCACCTTTCCATCCACCGCAATCGCTTTCCACTCTTCAACGAACAGTGGCCGGGCTTGGTTGATTACCTCCGGTTGTGCCCCTGCCGGACGATCGAAGAACACAAAAGCGTTCGAACAAATAATCCAGTCAGATGTTTCTCTCAAGGACCGTCACAGGTAATCAACTTGGTCACATCGTGATGAATGAGATTGACGCATTCGTTCAAGGCAGGCTCGGCAGATACTTTCTACCTCGTAATGTCTAGCATTTCCTTTGTAATGTCGGCAGAGCCCTGCCCTCCGACATGACTTGCAGCAATATCGAGCTCTAGGTCTGTGCCACAGCAAAGCGTCAGGACGCGGTTCCCAGGGGCGATGTTTAGTAGCGCCATGAATCGGACAGTATATTGCGGATGCCATGAGTCCTCGTAGTTGCTGGCCCTGGCTCTGTAGATGCGTTGGGCCAGTTCGCCTCGAGTGTCGCTTGGAACAGGTATTGGGTAGCGTGTACTTGGTGAGCGTATTGGTTCTGAAGCATTAGAAGCAGGAGTATGGCTCAGGATCGATGACCGCTTTGAGGTAGGATGCTACAGAAATGGCTGAGGGGATATAACCCTTGGGCACATTGCCCAAGAAGAATACTTGTTCAGTTACTGCAGTGAGGTTTCTAGGAAGGTCAGATGCTGTTCGGTCTTGGGCGGGGTAGATCGAAATTGGCGTATTTCCAACCCGTGAGGGCACCTTTTTGTTCCAGTCAAGCTCTGGTTGATGAGAAACTTGATCAGCATCAAGCTGACACCGACCGGAGCTCTCCACAGACTGCCCATCTTTGTGAGCTTGTGGTTCATCGCAGCGCTTCTATGTGGCCATAATGAGAGTGCAAGATCGCGAAATTTAATTCTCAGAACTTATTCTCAGAGGTGCTATCAATGCTTGGAAACCGTGCGCCAAACGCCCTTCGCATCCCATGTCATCCGTGTTGCATCAAGGTTTGTATTATTTGAGTCGTGTTGCAAAAGTTTCGCTCGATCTCTATTTGATGAGAATGGTGACCTATAGCTTAGTTAGCTGCTGTGTTGACTCGGCTTGTGCGTTGGCAACAACGAACCGCCATGAAGACACAGGCCATGCTTATGTACGGACTCAGTCTTTCGCCTATCCTTGCACACTTCCAGAAGATACCCATAATTCTTTTCTACATGTCAGAGTTGTTCTTTTACACGGATTTTCCCATAAAGCCTACCCGTTCTTGTTCCTGTCCATGATACCTGGCGCAAAGTGATGGACGTACGCGCTCGTGCAGATCAGGAGAAGGAGCACCAGGAGGAGGGATTGGAAGTTGAAAAGGGCCGACTGTCTTGACTGTCAGTGCAATGCGCTAAACATCGTAGACCACCTTGATACTCACCATGATGGCTCGCAAAAAACTCTTTCTGCAGCTTCTGATGAAGAGCAAATGTAAACTGTCGTGAGGTTCAGAGGTGGTGGCACACTACACGTGAAAGGTGGCAGGTCTTTGGGTCAAAGATTCCCCGGCCCGCGTTAATTGGCTCCAACACAGCAACTGACCAATCACGTTACCATCACAACCACAATCCCATGCCACTGCATCGTTGCATCACAACCACCGAGACACGTATCATCTCCAGTTCCAGCTAGGTCACCAAGCTTAGAACTCTCTTCCAGCAGCACACGAGGAACTTCGGTCTCGTTTTCTTTCCGGCAAACGATACAACGCAGTCGCGTTGCAGCTACGACCGCCATCATGGAGCCTCGCGCAAGAGCTGGCAAGAATGTCGGCAAGATGAACTTCACACACAGCGAGCGTGCGTTACGGCAACGTCCCCTAGCATAGACCATCTTTTGCTGAAACTATCTCCCCTTCCCCAGTTGCTCAGCTGCTCTTTGCGCATGGGGATGTCCGAAATCCTATGCACGAAACCGTCCGAGTCCTCGACGAGATCCTCACCGACTTCATGCAATCCATCGCGTTCGAGGCGACCCGCGCTGCCAACTATTCGGGTCGCCAAAAGATCAAATACGAGGATTTCGAGTTCGCGTTCCGTAAAAATCCGAACTTCCTCGGCAAAGTCCAAGAGGTCTTCGAGAAACAGAAGGAGATCAAGAAGGCTCGTGAGCTCATCAAGGAGGGAGAGGATGAGATCATGAAGGAGGCGGTTGAGGAGGAGGAAGGCAAGAAGAAGGAGAAAGGTTCCAAGGCACCTAGAGTCGAGGAGGAGCTAGGTGAAGGAGATGATGATGCCGAAGCTGACGAGATCATTAAGAAGAAATGATGGGTTTCACCCAGTTCATGCTTCTGCACCAACTAAATGCATAGCAGCGGCGTTTTGGTTTTGGGTCACGTTATTGCGACGGACAGGACAGGTTTTTTCATGGATGCCCGGGCATACAGGCAAACAGATTGTGCTACAATTATGGCGTTACGGTGGCATCTTACTAAGGTACAGACTGGGTTACGTCTTCCCTTTTCTTCATAGCAATCCGGCATATTCACAGGACTTGGGGCCTGAGAGCCAGATTATCCTACTTGCAGTTTTATTCCAGCCGTCCCATCGCTTGTCATGGTCAGATTTGCTAGGTAGTCCAGCAACCGCCTTCGTGGTGGTGGTGCCTTTGTTGTTGAAATTCCAATCTAGGGTTCAACAGCAACAAAGCTGGTACTAACAATAGGAGTGAACAGAGTTGCCACCTTATCGGGTCTGAGGGGAACTACCTAAGGTAGTTGAATCATGCGTGTCCGCCCATCAGAAGCCAGCTACGGTGCTGAATAGGGACCAAGAACTCGCCGGCTTCGTCACGAGGTGGCCGAAATCCTCCATTACTCTGCCTCTATTAGTCACTGGCCTTCACACTACTTAACTTCGAGTACTGTCTGGCTAGCTGGTCTGCAAGCTGTATGATATTGGTTTAACTTTGAATATAAACTACTATTTCGTCAAAAGGAAACATCAACACCATGTCACCCTCGCGCGCTCAAGTACTATATCCCACAGGGCTCGGTGAACAGGCTGCCCGTAGGTATCTCATCCCATCCATAGTATTGGATTGGTAGAGCTTACCTACGTTACCAAGAGTATCAGGCGATAGGTAGTTCATTCAGGCCGTCATCTGCCATTGCTAATAACA
The DNA here is from genome assembly GCA_008271525.1 of Sarocladium brachiariae. Lineage (NCBI taxonomy): Eukaryota > Fungi > Ascomycota > Sordariomycetes > Hypocreales > Sarocladiaceae > Sarocladium > Sarocladium brachiariae. The sequence goes on from RQPE01000001.1 coordinate 4,038,808, forward strand.
TCTACGCAAGGGTTGCGTCCATCATTATAATGAGAGTTTAGAGGTATACAAAGATATTCTGAAAGATTCAGAATGCTCGTACCATGTCCAACATTCTCATGATTTCACGTTCTCCGAGACAACATATATAGTACCAGGTCCGCACAATTTCCCCCGATCTTTAACAAAACATATACATACATATATATAATACAAAGAATGACCGCACCTGCACTCTATGAAAAAAGGGGCCAGCCCTCCACTTAAGTGAATATGTCCTTGGGATTCTAGCCTTGTTAGCTCCTATATGCCAAGATGACGAAGACACCGCCAAAAGCTATCAGCGAAATGGTGAGCTTGCTGGCAGAAGCAGTGAAAACAGGCGCAGGACCAGTCCCATCGCCAGAGCTGCCATCGCCTATGGCGGAAGGCTGCAGGAAAATAACCGAGCCAGTGCAGCCGTTGCCGCTGCAAGGCTGGGGTTGATAAATGGTGGAGCCATCCTGGTTTGCGCTGCCTGTGTAAGGAACGGCGCGATATACAGCATGGCCGCTGCAGGCAGCACCACCGCAGCTAGCAATAATGTATTGCCATCCGCCGAGGCAGCTGCATGGCACCTTGGAAAAGATAATCTCGCCCGGATTAGGCAGGCCGATACAAAGTTCAAAGACCCAGCCGGCCAGGTTGCAATAGCCGGCAACGCAATATTCGGTCACTGTCTCGGTAGCAACAGCCCCAGTGATGACGGTGGTAACGCTGGTGACGACATTGGTGATGACGCTATATGTCTGGCTTGATACAGTATTCGTCTGCGTAGCAGCACTGGTAGGGAACACAGCAGTGGAGACGGCTGAGTTCTTAAGGTATACGACCAGGGCAGCATTGTTGAGACCATTCTGACGCTTGGCCAAGGCGCGGAAGCCACCGCATGACTCAAAAGGCCTACCTGGGCAAGATACACCGCAGTTCACACTGTCGACCAAACTGACTTCGAGCATTGTATCAGCGCAGTAGCAGTCTCTGGAGAATTACGTTAGTCAGACAATGCATATAAGACTCAAGGGCAGAAAACACGTACCTGATATGGATCCCAGCATAGACACGATTGCTGCAGGCAGTAGTGCACATTTCCAATGACATGTCGTCGCTAGAAGTCTGGAGGGAAAATGAAGGGAAGCCCTGATCCGAGCTGGTGCAACCAATAAGGCTGAAGTCACCTAGTTCCTGGGGCATGGGGTCACTCGTCGAAGTAGGTGCTGCGGTGGACAACGAAGTAGATGTGGTGGCAACAGAGATCGACGCAGGAGCCTTTGATGTCGAGGCACCAGATGTAGGAGCTCCAGATGTCGAGGCTTCAGGTGTAGAAGATGCTCCAGTTATGGCAGATGTAGAAGATGCTCCAGATGTAGAGGCCTCAGAAGTAGAAGGAGAAGAAGAAGAAGAAGAAGAAGTAGAAGTAGAAGTAGAAGTAGAAGTAGAAGTAGAAGTAGAAGTAGAAGTAGAAGTAGAAGTAGAAGTAGAAGTAGAAGTAGAAGTAGAAGTAGAAGTAGAAGAAGAAGAAGACTTAATTATAAAAGTAGAAGAAGTTATTAATAAGGAAGAGAAGGAGAAGGAGGAAGCTCTTACAGAAGAGGTTATATCAGAATATGTTGTAGTAGAAGCTGTAATAGAAGACGTTGTAGAAGACGTTTTAGTAGAAGATGTCGTAGTAGAATATGTCGTAGTAGAATATGTCGTAGTAGAATATGTCGTAGTAGAGTATGTCGTAGTAGAGTATGTCGTAGTAGAAGATGTCGTAGTAGAAGATGCGGTTGAAGTAGATGTGGTAGAAGAAGATGTGGTTGTTGTGCTGACCTGGCAAACTCCACTCACGTCTACATAGCCTGAAGGACAGCTGGAGGCGCACTGGCCGTTCACGAGCAGGACTTGGGGTGGTACTAGCATACTGCAGAGCACACACCGGTTAATTGTGTTGAGGCCGTTGGGACTGAGGCAGTCGCACGCCTGGGTGTTCGGATTTCGAACTGCTTGACCTGTACAAACCGACAAGCAGACATTGTTGACGGCCTCATAGCCACTAGGGCAGGTGGCGAAGCAAAAACCACCGGGTGTGCGAACTTGGGGTGGGCTCTGCTGAGAGCAGACCACACAGGTGTTGTAACCGTCCAAGCCGTTAGGGCTCAGGCAGTCGCAGTTCCCCGTCTGCGCATTTCGGACTGATGGAGGGGGGCAGTTTGCCACGCAGACGTGGTTGACGGGATCATAGCCGCTGGTGCAAGTGGAAGAGCAAAAGCCGGTGATGTCGAGGTTCTGAGCTGGGGATAAGATGGAGCAGTCCGTACAGATCCCTCCTGAGTCGAAACCGTTGGGGGAGTTGCAGTCGCAATTCCCCGTCTGCAAGTTTCGAACCGACGCACCGGTGCACACTGGCACGCAGACATCGTTGACGGACTCATAGCCCGCAGAGCAAGTGAGGGAGCAGTAGCCAGTGATGTCCCGAACCTCCCGTGGAGACTGCTGATAACACTGCACACATTGGAGGTTGTTATTGAAGCCTGACGGAGTGCTGCATTCGCATCGCCCATTCGCGGGTATGTAAACGAGGCTGAGGGAGGTGCAGGCCGCGCATGCTCCCGTAGGCTGGTAGTAACCCTGTCCACTTGTGTCGCAGGTGCAATCGTCCATGAACGCGCTGTAGCTCATCCCTTGCGGACATGAGCAGGTGCTGCCGGTTCTTGTGCCTCCATTGGAACAGCTGGTGGCGGTGACGATCCCCAGGAAGCCGGCGAGGAGTATCAGCAGGCTGAGCGAGCGCATTGTCGTGTGAGCGGGCCTCGCGGGCCTGGAGGAGCAGAGGCGGTTTGCGATCCTGGCTGACCGAGACAGAAAGGGTGGGCTTTACGTGTTGAGTTTAGGACTGGAACTGGGACAAGTCATGGTTTTACTGGGCATGTATACATCAAAGTTGTGAGTAGGATTCCTTCACTCTAGTATCTTTACCAAGGTAGGCATATCTTCATATGGAAGCTAAGTCGCCAGATTGTCACCGACTTTGGGTCATGTTGCCTTAGTCCGTTTCCGTCGCTCTCGACTTGAAGCGGCCACATGGTAACAAACAATAACACACACACACACTCGTACACAGCGCACACAACTAGTCCAGCCACACTGCCGCTTCTGGACTGAATCCGGTCTTCCATGTTATATATGTACAAGCATGGGTGGCTTACCGGGCTCAAGACGCCTCGTTCCAACTGCTGAATTCAGGTGTGCGCTTCGACCGTACGGCAATCGGTTCCGTTTGATCACATTCGAGTCCTGTTGCAAGGGACATTATCAGCATTGTCATCAATCTGTGGAGCATCAGAGGACAGATTTCCGACACGACGGGTTCACGAGACGAAGTGAAGCTCATAGCTGAACAAGGTCGTCTTTACACGAGAAATCTTGACGAGGTTGATAAGCTCAGCGAGTTCTTGGGACTCTGGCAAATGAGATCGAGTTCCATGTCTACGGAACTGTGTGCCATCCACGGTTTTGACGACTTAGGTTTTAGTGCCTCTACTTCTACACATAGTATTAAATCCCATGGTCCTAGAAGGGGCAGACAGACAGACTAGACAGATAGATTCATCGCGAAGGGGGTCTACCTCCGGATGTGGCTAACCCTATTCAACCTCCGGGGGAAAGGGTCCAGACCCTCGGTAACATACCAACCTCCTGGTTTCACTGCTAATACTACTCATTAGTAGGGACAATTAACGTTCTCCTGCAAATACAAAGGAATATGAACAGAAAGATGAAGCGGAAGAAAAGAAGAGGAAAATATTCTCTGCCTCTCTGAAGTCGGACATATACTCTGATTATGGGCCGAACGAAAACGAGATGTTGGAGCCGAGTCGCCTTTCGACAAAAGAGAACAGATCCATCCGTTATTGTTTGCAAATGGGATCTGGCTCCCCCCAGCCCAACCCCACCGCATAGTGGGTGCCTGGAGTACTTAAAGGAGACTACCGCCAAAACAGCATTCCCAGTTTGTTGCTTAAGGCTATCCTTTGTGGCATTCCTTGCCTGTCGCTGATTCGGTTATCGCGTCCAAGCCGAACGTGCATTCCTAGGATCTTAGTTGTAATTAGCAAGATGGAAAAGAAGGTGAGTGCGTCGATGAAGAAACCACACATAATTGAGGTTAGGGTTCCACGCAAAAATCGTGTCCATCTCACGTGGACAGAACGCGACCAGGTAGGGGTTGTCACGCGCCTCCAAACCCGTGCCTGCGCGAAAGCAAAGCACTGGGGAGCCCGTATGCTGGGGTTGGACTTTCGCAAGAGAGAGAAAGAGGATGCTCTCCCTGGTTCAGGCGAGGGTGATTCTACGGCCCTGATGTCAAGATTCATGAAATCAGCGTCCTCGCGACGGAATCACGTCCAAACATTTGGCCCTGGAAGCCTACCATACTAAGGGCCTTGCCGACGGCCTGCGCCGGCTTCCTGGAGATTCAGGGACGTAGCGAGCCTGGCATAAACAAAGATCGCGGTCACTTATCAGACTCCTCATTCTCTCCGTTTGGTCAAGTATATTTCCCTAGTCTTGGTATTGCTCGCTCGGTTTTGGAACCGTTTGTTCGAACACGCATTCCCAACACAGCATACATGATGCGCTGCACTGCACAGAGAGTACGAGGCAGACCTGGTCGATTCAAACATTGATCTGAGGAGGCGTTTTGAGCCTGACTATAGACTACGTTTTTGGACTACTTCCCGGAAGCGTACTGCTGCAAAGGTCTGGTCGAATGGTTCGTCATCCGCAATGCATCTACCCCCGGCGAGGATGTGAAGCCATCTCACCTCACTCGAAAGCGTTGGGAGATAGTTCCTCATTGCGGGTCGACCATCTGGATCAGCGTCATTTGAAAGATCTCCTCTTAATTCTCACGCTTAGGCCAATCCAGTGAAGGAAACCGCATCAAGCTTGCCAAGGTAATCAATCAGCTGGAATCGTCGTCACCAGCAATGCGCTATGATCATCACAGTCAGGTGAGAGCAGTAGCTCGAAAAAGAAAGCCTCACTGGGCTTCTCAAAGAGTGGCCAAACCCGATTCGAAAAAGCGTCCAGCGCAGCGTGTAGACATCCCTAGCCATACGGGTATCTCCTGGAAGATCTCTGTTGCAGGCCAGGTTTCCTTAGAAGGCCTGCATCATAGTATTGCAGTGTGGAATTGGGCAAGTTTTACATCAATTGTCATCTAGGAATATCGTGCATTATTTATCAGGTTTACTCAGTAGAATTCGTCAAACAAACCAGAACGCTAGGCATTTGTAGCTGATACTTTTCTTCTTCTGATATATCCTAGGCTTTCCTGTTCGACTTTTCCCGCTTAAGCTATAAAGAATGAAGCATAGATACTTATATTCCCTCAGTTTCGGTTGACATCCTGAAGTAGTCAACTAATCCAGGTATACTGAGGTCCTTTCAATAGAGACAACATTACTCGTACAGCATCGTGGCCAAGCCCCAACCCCACTGATTCCATGGTTCCTGTAGCAGAGCCAACATAGAGGGTGTTTTTTTTGCATACGCATTCCCCTCAAACCTCTATATGATCTGCTAAGTATCAAACCGTGGTTCATTTGTCCAGGTTCTATGAATCCGGCATCAGAAGTGATCTAGATGAGTCTGTCTGCTCTAAGTTTTGATATAAATTGTCTCACAGTCCTCGATCATTTCAAATCGGGCATCCAACTTCGAATAAATGCAGTAATACAGCACAACTATTACCGGAACTGATCTCCATTTACAATGTTTGATGAAGCTCGACCAAGGAGTTGATAGGATTTTCAGTGGTCCTCGCAATATCAAAACAGGGCTTCTCAAGGGCCCTCTGCGGCTTGGATGCTGAGATGGACCGGATCGGGCAGAATTATATACTAGGGACTCACTGCGATAGATGGATTTGAAGTCTCGAGACCGCTGAAGGAGCACGCAAGGGCGGAACTGCTACATCATTTTGATGCGTGCCTGCATGCTATGGGCCGCCATCTCATAATAGAAACGTAGCAGGCCTCTTGAACAGCTTGGGTACACGAACATAATGCCACTCGGAAGATCACATGAGCGTAACAAAATTGTTTCCTTCCTGAAAAGCCTACCACCAGACGCTTTTCGAGCAGGCCAGTGTCTGAGAGTGCAAAATCAGCCCTGGTCATGCTTGCTAGTTCTGAGCCAATTGGAAAGTGTGTTCATTGTAAAATCCGATTTCAACTCCCTAGTAGTATCTCTGACCTGTTCGGTTTGTTTGCGTGCGGAGACCAGAACGGGCAGGGATGTCTCACGGTCTTCGATCTCTCCTACAGACCCGAAACGCTACAGCGTCGTATCACACCAAATACCCGGGGCGAGTATTTAAAGTATCAGTGGCTCACTAGAGTACACCCTTATTCCGGCGAGCTTTACACTCCAGATGACTAGGATCACGCAGATACATTTAAGAAGACAGGTGCTGGCGAGAGCATATTGACGACCTCAACGACATCGCCTCCGCCGTAAAAAAGATATGATAGCCCAAAATCATCGGAACCTCCAATTCAGGTCGGCAACTATGTGCGGATCTTATATGAGAAAGCCGAGGCAATGATGCATCGCCTGTCCAAGGACGACGTACTGCCTCCGTGGGGGCCCATGTTACTGATGCTGAGGAGTTATCCTCTCCAAGAAGTGCGGCCCCAAGAAGTCAAAGTCGCGATCCTACAAGCCGGAAAAACATCATCAGGTGGTGTTAACATCGTACCCAGTTATTTCGAGCGTCCTGACGAGCCATCGCTGAGCGCTTCCAGAAACTCCTGCCACCATGCTGTTACTCAAGAAGATTCAGAAGGCTAAACCCATGGTCACGGAATCCAGAAGATACCCTCTCCAACGCACGCTCCTGGAAACTGAACCGTCTTATCGGTAGTGGACTTGGCAGAGAATCCGAACCCTGCGAAAGCGGCCAGCCGTGGCGTAAGTATTTCGTTGCCTTCAGGCAGTGTATCGAAGAAGACTTCGCAAGAGGGGAGTCATGACGCTCATCACGATTGATAGCCAGGTTTGATTCGGGATTGTGACGTGCAAGAGTCTCGTAGCAAGACTTGGTTTGGCATTATCGTTTCCATTCAGGAGCCTGGACACCATTCGAAATTGAACTGCCAACCGAAGAGCGAGGGCGGGCCGCTATCGGGGTGATCCCGCACCCACACCTGATGCCAGCCGAGTTATTGCCACCAATGAGCTGAATGGCAACTTCACATCCTGCTGCAGGTATTCCCGATCGAGTTGAGTCCCGCACCAATTGCATACAGCTTCTACACATACTGTTCAGGCTCCCGAAGTCGCAAAAAGGTGCTCGACTACCCCCACCCTATGGATCTTCTGGGTTTAAAAGAGCCTGGGGTTAGGCTATCGGAACTCGCCCGAATAGTTTGCTCCCTATCAATATCCAAGGTTTCTGTGCTCTTCGATCTGCTACGGAATGCAGTTTACTGTGTCTGATAGTGGTGAAAATTGTTCGAATGATCAACAAACGATCATCTAGGTCGCTGCCCTACGTTTCCACTCCATTTTCTTTTATCTCTTTCTAGATGTCGTCCTCCAGCATTCTTGAATAAGCGTTGATTGCCATACAAAGACGATGGATGGTTTAACTATAGCCTCGCACCCAGGTGGGGAGACGAAAGTCAAGGATGAATACAAAGACAATCTCTTGCGAGTCGATCATGAGGCCGAACGAGAAGCCCGAAGCCTCTCGCCAGGACATTTCGATCCCAAAGCGACAAGATCATCTGCAGAACGGTGGCGACAACTATCGCTGAGTCCAGCACTAAGCGCCCGACCTTCCCCTGTGCCAATCGAACCGTTCGAGCTACAGGACCGATCCTACATCGAATCAAGTGCCTCTCAAGCCAATGGGTTATGGCTGAGGAACAAACCTGCAATTCTTGTGGCAGTTGCTCAGATGTTTGCTGCCTTGATGAACATGAGTGCGCGGTTGCTGGAGCTCGAAGGTGAGGGCATGCATCCGTTCCAGGTCCTGCTCATAAGGCAAGCTTTCACAAGTTTGGCTTGCCTTATATACATGTTCTGGAGTGAGACACCTGATTGGCCTTTCGGGAAGAAAGAGCTTCGGCCGTTACTTGTATTGCGAGGAGTCAGCGGATTCTTTGGCATATACGGGATGTGGTTTAGCATGATGTATATCCCTTTGGCCGACGCAACCGTCATCACCTTTCTGGGCCCTGGTGTGGCTGGCATCATTTGCTACTTTGTCCTTCGAGAACCATTCACGAGAATGGAGCAGGTCGCGACCCTTGTGGCCCTCCTCGGTGTTGTGATGATAGCTAAGCCTACTTCACTGTTCCCTCGAGGATATGAAGACAGCGATGCAGTGGGCGGTCCTCCAGATGCTCCAGGAAGTTCGTTTGCTGAAGGAAACGACACGGAGGCGACGCCCGAGGAACGCCTGATGGCCATTGGCTTCGCTTTGCTTGGTGTGTGTGGTGCAGGCGGTGCTTTCACAACTTTGCGTGCGCTTGGGAAGCGCGCTCATCCGTTGATTTCTGTCAACTATTTCGCGATGACTTGCACCATCGTATGTCTCACAGCTCTCGTCATTTGCCCCGTTCTTGATATTGGTCAACCAGCGATCAAGTGGGTGACGCCGCAATCGGCGAAGCAATGGATCTTATTCCTGGTCTTGGGATCAGCGGGCTTCATCATGCAATGTCTCCTTACATCTGGATTGGCTGCCGACAAGACCAACAGGGCGAACTCGATGGTGTACACTCACATGCTCTTCGCAGTCGCGATCGACAGGTGGGTGTTCCATCATACAATGGGGGTAACGAGTATCGCAGGCTGCAGCCTGATTCTGGGAAGCGCGATCACAGTAATGGTTATGAAGTCTTCGTCACTTGCTGCAACTCGAATGGAGGATGTAGAACGGCAAGGGAATGAGTTCGGCGATGAGGAGAGGTCAACAATGATGCTCCGTGGCCAATCATCGGGTGGTGGGACGCGATTGTAGACAATGAGATAGCAAAACGGCGTCACACGTTCCCGTGCTGTAACGCAGGTAAATGAGGAATACGATAGATTTTTGCTAATATAGAAATGGCCACAAGCCACATGACTGAGTTTGAATAATGGGGTGATCGTGGCCTGAGGGACCGATATAACAGCGGAGGGAATGGTCCGAGCTGTATGCGTTTCAAGAACGGGGAAAAGGAATTCAGTGAGCATTGATTAAGCTGCGAAAGAAGTAAAGGGTTTCCAAGAGGATGCTCCTTGGTAAGTTGAAGCTGCCAATACCGTAGCCACTACCTAGGCACCCTTCCTGAGGGAGGCCTAATGTTGATGTGGCTGTTGTTGGAGGGAATCCTAGGTGTTGGTTGTACAGGGTAGGCTGTTGACCACGTGACTGCGCCTAAAGCTCTGAGAAGCGCGAGGCGCGCAGCCGGGGGCAACTTGCAGGGCGACCGCGAAAGAGGTAGCAGTCGCAAATATTTTGAGATCTGCACAGCTTCCAACAACGACGAATCCTTCCCATCATCGCATACGTATATCATAAACGATTTGAGCCAAGATTAATCGTCCGAAGCGCCGAATTCGCATTCAAATTAGGACGATAGAGCTACTTTTGACCCGAGAGCTCTCCATCGCCTTTACATCGCAAAGATGGTACAGATCAGCGAGGTTAAGGGCAACAAGCGGGACAACAGGACCGCTGCCCACACGCACATCAAGGGATTAGGTCTGAAGCCGGATGGATATGCGGACCAGCAGGCTGGCGGCTTCGTTGGCCAGGCGAAAGCCCGTGAAGTACGTTGAAGAGCCCGATTGGAGGCTGTCGCTCGCTAACATGGATCAAACAGTCATGCGGCGTCGTTGTCGACCTGATTCGTGCTCACAAGATGGCCGGCCGTGGTGTCCTGCTGGCTGGCGGCCCAGGAACCGGAAAGACAGCTCTTGCACTCGCTATCAGCCAGGAATTGGGCACCAAGATCCCCTTCTGCCCCATTGTCGGCAGCGAGATCTACTCGACCGAGGTCAAGAAGACAGAGATGCTCATGGAGAATTTCCGACGAGCCATCGGTCTGAAAGTCAGGGAAACCAAGGAGGTCTACGAGGGTGAAGTCACTGAGCTTACGCCCGAGGAAGCCGAGAACCCGCTGGGTGGCTACGGCAAAACCATCAGCACGCTGCTGATCGGACTGAAGAGCGCCAAGGGCCAGAAGAAGCTGCGCCTGGACCCGAGCATATACGAAGCGATTCAAAAGGAGAGAGTCACAGTTGGCGATGTCATCTACATCGAGGCCAACACGGGAGCATGCAAGCGTGTCGGCCGGTCCGATGCGTATGCGACCGAGTTTGACCTGGAGGCTGAGGAGTACGTGCCTATTCCTAAGGGCGAGGTGCACAAGAAGAAGGAAATCGTGCAAGACGTCACCCTGCACGACCTTGACATTGCCAATGCGCGACCACAGGGTGGCCAGGACATCATGAGCATGATGGGCCAGCTCATGAAACCAAAGATGACCGAAATTACGGAGAAGTTGCGAGCGGAGATTAACAAGGTGGTGAGCAAGTACATCGATCAGGGTGTTGCCGAACTGGTCCCAGGTGTCTTGTTCATTGACGAGGTAAGATTGCCCGTTGTTTCAGTCGGCAATGGAGCGAGCAAACGGAGCGTGAAATGGCTGACATTGACCGCGTTACACAGGCACACATGCTCGATGTCGAGTGTTTTACCTACCTCAATCGCGCATTGGAATCCCCGATATCCCCCATTGTCGTGCTGGCGTCGAACCGGGGAATGTGCACAATAAGAGGAACTGATGATATTGTGGCTGCACATGGCATTCCTACCGACTTTCTGGCCCGCCTTCTCATCATTCCCACCACACCATACGCGGCGGACGAAATTAAGCGCATCGTCCGTATTCGTGCCACGACCGAAGGTGTCGCGATTAGCGATGCCGCCATCGACAAGATTTCAGACCATGGAGTTCGCATCAGCCTGCGGTACTGTCTGCAGCTTCTGACCCCTGCCAGGTAAGCAGCCTTGCCTTCCAATCTTACGCAGTTTTTTTTTTTTTTTTTTTTTTTTTTTTTGAATGACAGATGGGATCTACCCAATTTGCACTCCGTTTTTTTTTTCATGGGCCCGAGACAAACTCCCGCTAACCAATCATTGCAGCATTCTTGCAAAAGCGGGTGGACGTTCCCAGATTGATGTGCAGGATGTGGCCGAGTGTGAGGAGCTCTTCCTTGACGCTCGTCGCAGTGCCTCAATGTTGGCGGGTGAGGCCGGCAAGGGTTATCTTTCGTAGATGAGCTTGGGTGGCTACAAGGTGGAACTGTGGCGGGCCAGCCTGGTACATGTTCCCTGCTGGTTCCTCACCGGTTGAGAACAGTTTCGATATGTGACTGACAAACCGCGGCTAAGCGGTAAAAGCGGCGCTCAGGGAACTTCGTGTTTTTTTATTGGTGATTGTTTGTAACAGGTCGCAAGGACAGTCTTGAGAGATTCATTGACCTGTGTTCATTGGTCAAGGGCCACCGGGGGGAGGACGGAGTCTGGCCTGGGTTTTGTTACTATTTCCCTTCACTGCCTCACGTAAGCACGATTTTGGGTCGATACCACTTATAATTGTGACAGCCAGGCTATCACATCAACGAGGCTGCTTCAGCCGCCCCTAGATCCCCCCTCCCACTCCATCTCCCACTCCCTCTCCCCCTTCGCCTTTTTGCATTTCGCACTGCTTCCATAGCGAGCCTGGCTCGAAGGTCCGTCGGAACACGACACGATGGGCTTCGCTTCGTCACGTGTCGTTGTGAATGTGATACTCAAACTATTACCACTGTGCCAAACCAGCCTTGGCTTTTGGGAAGTCTCCGCAGGGCGGGTCAGAAATGCTCCCAGAGCCGGAACGGGCACGCACATTGTCTTTGTCTCATGCACCGACACCATCTCGACCTCACATTCCAGCACGGCGTGCTAGCGAGCATTCCGCAACGGGTCATTGTCGCCCACCAGTGAGCCTAGCGAAAGAATGGAGCGAAAGGCTGTTCATAATCAGCCTTTAGGGTTATTTTTCCCAGGCGTAGATCGGGCTTCTACCGCGTGAAGAATGAGGATGGGGAGCGATTGGGCCCTCCTCCGACCACCGGTGGGAGGTGAAGAACGTTGCGCGCGAATGGCATGGGAATGTAGGCTAGCCATAGGGGTCAGCATCTGCAAACAGCGTTCCCGTCCACAAGAGTGAGGAGTCCGCTCGTCTGTTAAGTCACAGCATGTTCCTTTCTCAATTTCGCATCCGGAACGATCTTTCTTTCTCGTCCCAATATCTGCCCGGTCAAACTGCCACCAACCACCACCAGTTGCAGATCGCCGTCCTTGGTTCTCACGCTCCTTTATCCGCTGTCTCTATCTCTCCTTCTCTACAGGGCGGTTCCCGAGACATGCTCAGGGTCCCACTGTGACGCTCATTGACGTGTTGGTTGTTCAGGACGGAGTGAGCATGATCCAAGGCGATACATCATTTGCTTAAACGACTGGCTGCTTTAGTGAATCGGACAGAGCCAGTGGCCTGAGGCCGGCATATCTCCTACCTCCTGCTTTGTTGGTTCTTCAGAGGTGATACGTATCACCTGGAGTTTGGGTATACTCGTTTAGTTCATTTTTCTTCTCATATTCAAGAAGCAGCCTTCGTCGACCGGCATCTTTCTCATTGTTGTCGATGAAGGCTTGCTAAATCAGCGCCTAATATCGACCATCGACGCGCAGTTGTTCCGTTTTCGACATTGGATTGATATCACATTCAAAACTCAACCAATATGATGATGGTATCTCCACGCACAGAGGCTCTTGTGGGTGTGGGTGTGGCCGGCTATCGTGATGTTCGGCACCATGTCCCGTCACCTGCTGGAGCCTCACCATCTGGGGCTTGGGCTCGCAAGAGATCGGCCTCAGTTGATGCCATGGACGAGGAGAGACTTAAGCTCGAGCCTATGCACCCTGGCGCTCCCAGAGGCATGGCGATGGATGATCAACGCGATCATGTGTGCCTCTGCACCTCTGACCCCAAGATTCCTCGTCCGCGTAATGGTAAGAGACAGCCCATGGCCGATTGCATTCTCAGGAGATACTTTACTCTGCCCGGGGTGTCAGAAAGACATCATAAATTATGACGATAACCTTGGATCGTGAACATCTCTGCTAATCACACCATTCTCCTGATAGCTTTCATTCTGTACCGCATCTCCCACCACACCAAAGTTGCCCAGGACAACCCAGGGCTCTCGAATCCTGACATCTCCAAAATCATCGGAGAAAAATGGAAAAAGGAGCCGGAAGACGAGAAGGAAAGATGGCGAAAGCTCGCCGATGAGGAGAAGAAACGCCATCAGCAGATGTACCCGGAATATCGATACAAGCCCCGTCGTGCCAGCAAAGGCCAGCCGCCTCGAAAAGGAGGCACGTCCCCTGTTGAGGATACAGGACGGTGCCCCAAATGTAACGGACGCCTCCTCACCACCCCCGACACATTTCAATCTTCAGGCCCCATCACTCCAAAGAATGAGATGAATGATCCATTGGCAGCCATGGGAAATTATTCTTATGACAGCCTGCTCGTCGACCGTCGGAGGCATTCCGTACAGACTGCGCCGTCCCGTCCATACCATGAAGAGTCCCCAGAAGCCAAACGGCGGAGACTGAACGAAGCGAATGAGACGCCAACAATGCAGCCTCCGTCTGGCACTCCGAATTCATTCACTCCGAGACAGCCTGGTGAGGCGTTTCCAGCAGGCCCAGGCCATGTTCATACACCGTCAAGACTACCTTTCAGTGGCGGCCCTCTTCCGCAGCCTGGGGGTATTCCCAGATCTCAGAGCGGACCGATCAATGGACCTCCTCGCAACTACTCAACAACGCAGTGGAACAGTCCAGGCCAAGCCCAGCGACCAGCCGGGCCCAACTCCTCATTCCAATTGCCACCTCTCCGCACATCGTCACCACCGCAGCCCGCTGGTCTTGGTCTTCGGCCAGCCATAGCTCGACAAGGAAGCTTCACGTCGGAGATCATGCAGATTCCCGTAGACAGGAAGGTTTCTACTCTGATGAAGCTCTGCCGTGTGCTGCCAAACAGACCTGGCCGGGGACAGGTCATTGCCGTTGAAGGCCCGTCCGAAGGCGTTGCTCTCAGGCAGATTAGTCAAACTGTCGAGCAAGCTTTGCAAGGCTGCCGAAACACGTCTGTCAGAAGCTGGTCCGGGAGCGACAGTGGCAGTTCTGGCAGGAGTCCCGTTGAGAGCATTGCCTCTGGGAATCTTGGTCTACGATCACCAGTGTCTATCCCAGAATACTACTCCAGCATCATGAACTGGCACGAGAAGTCGAACCAGATCGCTCGTCACGTTACCAGCGAAAGAAGGGAGGCAGCGACTACATCAGCAGAGGGAAAGACAACTTCGCCTTTCCTGGGTTCCCCCCCGGTCGGCGGGAGCAACGCTCCAAGAACTCCGGCTACTCCGATCGCCTTGATCAAAGATGGCTACTGCATCACGGAATCGGATCGATTTGCGTGCAACTCGGCAGCAGCAGAGAACTGGTCCGCCACGGATCACTGGCAGTGGGCAGCAATGCTCTGGCGAGGCATCGTGGCGCCTGATCTGACCGTGTACATCAGTCCGTGCCGGAGCGAGGAGATCGACCACATGGGAAGCGTCGACTTCCAGCGCCAGCTCAACATGATGCTCATCCGAGTACCTGTTACCTTGGAGGTCAGCGAGTCGACCAGGAGGCGTGTGGCTTTTGAGATTAAGGAATGGATGGCGGATAGGCTTCCTCGACAGGGCGCCGAGTAGTATTTCTGAGCTGCCTCTTCTTCTTCTTCTTCTTCTTCTATTTTCTTCTGGCGCAACAGGAATCGGATTCAGCCCTCGAAGGCGAGGGAAGGGCATCATCTATGTCACGATCCTCTAATAGGGGGATCTCACGTGTAAACTAAAGCCTCAATGGTAAACTTGGATGTCAGGAATAATGTCGTGTAACGGTCGGCGCCATGATGTTTGTAGCAGAACTTAGTACACAAGAAGGTCTGCTTGTCAAAAATAAAGAAGGAATCACCAAAACACCACCGCATGTGAGGATGAAACCGAATCGAGCTGCGTGATGATGCCGTCGTGGAGTAAAGGCAGTCTCTAGGTATTTCGTGTCGAGCCCGAAAGAACATGAACATGATCACCACAAAGACCAGCCATCATTTCCCAAAGCCTGGATCCGCGAAACCGCTGCCAATATGCATTTATTTACCGTAAGCTCGGATGCAGGAGTTTTTATCTGATCAGCATCCCTTTTTGTGGTGGGTGATGTGATGTTGGGTCTCTCACCGGCAAGCCTCCATCTGAGCGACGGCTTGTGACGAATCCCAGACCCGCACAAAGCAAAGCACAATAAGTGGCCTTAGAATGCATGGCACACCATTCTCAGCTCTTTTCGTCCAGAGCATCCATTGTCTGACCTCGGAAAGTTTGACGCTTACGCCAGGTGGTGTTGTCGTAGTCGTTGTCGAAGGTCGATGTGAACGCAGACCCACCCTTGATGCTACCGTCGCGTTTACCACAAACGCGCTTTAGCTGACTGACCCTGGAGGCTGGATGTACCCTGGCACCGTAGCGTCACTACAACCCCAAGCCACCACCCTTTGTGGGATTAACTTCCGTTCGCAGACAACTCAGGAGCTTGCTTCGTGACACGCATTGCTCAAGTCAAAGCCAATACCCGCGATAAGTACTCCGTAACTATCAAAGACGAACTTGCATCGCCAACTTCGGCTGCCTGCCCGCCCAACGTCCGAACAATAACCAGCCCTTCCGTATCCACCGACACGATGCGCCTCTCGCCTCCCAACGGATCCCAGTAATGCCTGACTTCAAGATCGGCCAGACGGTCCAACTGACCGATGGACGCAAAGGCACTGTCCGCTTCGCCGGACAGACGCACTTCCAGGTCGGCGAGTGGGTGGGCATCGAGCTCGAGGAAAAGACCGGCAAGAATGATGGCAGTGTTCAGGGGGAACGATACTTCGACTGCCCCATGGGCTATGGCATGTTTGTCAAGCCGATGATGGCCACCATCGTCGCCCAGCCGCCAGCTCCGAAACCAGCTGCTGGCCCCAGGAAGTCGGCGCGGCCTTCAAGCTTCAACTTGGGAGCTGCGAGGGCATCGACAGGCGCTGATCTGGGGATGACCAAGAGGCGAAGCCTGAATGCACCCAGTCCTAGTCCAGTGCCACGACCAAGACCAACGAGCCTCGCCAGGGTGAGTGACACCATTTCTGTGTGCTTTGAAGCCTTTCTCATGTAAGCTGCTGTTGCTAACTCCCGGAGAGTCACCTACCAAATCGCCCACCAAGCAAGCCAGTGCACCAAGCAGCGCTGGCGTTTCAAGAACGAATACGCCCTCGAATGTCCGTGTATCATCAGCTGCGTCCAAAGGTCGACCATCAACCACCGGAGTGCGCACCTCTATGGGCCCTCCTCCTGCGCCTGCTACTCGCACTGCCCGGCAAGCATCAGCATCATCTACTACAGGCAGGGCTTCGACTGGTCTGACTAGGACGGCCAGTGGACGAACATCTATGGGGGCTCGCCCACTGACCTCGCGAGTAGCACCTCGCCACCCATCTGCAGACTCCGAAGCGGCGAGAGACAGCGGTTCCCAGGACGAGGCAGCATCATCAGCAGCATCGCCCAGGGATGATCCTCCCATCCTCTCGCCACAACCGAAGGCCCCCATCGCTGCTAAGACCAGCGCCATGGAAAGGCTGACGGCAGCATCCTCTACTCCGCCAATAAAGAAGGGCACTCCGACAAGGACCGGCGCTGGTGCTGTTGCAACGAAGGAGATTGAGGATCTCAAGGCAAAACTGAAAGTCTTAGAGAAGAAACGAATGGACGACCGTGATAAGCTGCAGCAGCTGGAGAAGGTCCAAAGCGAACGCGACAAATTCGAGACCATCATCCAGAAGTTGCAGCAGAAGTACCAGCCTCTTCAACAGGAGAATGCTGAGCTTCGAAAGCAACAAAAGGAGGCCGAGATTAGATTCGAGTCCATCGAGGCTATGCAGGCGGAGAATGAGTCGGCCCTAGAGCTTGCTGCGCTCGACCGTGAGATGGCCGAAGAGACAGCAGAAGTCCTGAAGGTCGAGCTCGAAGCCCTGCAACAGAAGACGGAAGAATTGGAGCTGGAAGTTGAGGTCCTGCGGGAGGAGAATGCCGAGTACAGCAAGGGCTTGACGCCCGAAGAGCGGTCAAGTGCAAATTGGATGCAGATGGAAAGGACCAACGAACGACTGCGAGAGGCCCTTTTGCGCCTTCGTGACATTACGCAAGCACAAGAGGAGGAACTCAAAGATCAGATCGCCGGTCTAGAGGAAGATCTCAAGGACCTCAATACTGTGAAGGAGGACTATGCAAAGACCCAAGAGAAGCTTGCAGCAACCGAAAGCGCCGTGGAAGACCTTCGGCAGCAATTGGACAACGCTCTGGGCGCTGAGGATATGATCGAGGACCTCACTGAGCGAAACATGAGCATGTCTGAGCAAATCGAAGAACTCAAGGCTGTCATCGATGATCTCGAGAACCTCAAGGAGATCAATGACGAACTGGAGGCGAACCATGTTCAAAATGAGAGAGAGCTTCAGGAAGAGCTTGATTTCCGGGACAGCATAATCACCGAACAGGCTAAACGAGCCGCACAACACGAAGAGGCCTTGGAGGACAAGGAGTACACCCTCTCCCGCTTCCGGGAACTGGTCAAGACTATGCAGAATGATTTGGAAGACATGAAGGCATCGCAGTCAGTCACCGACGGCGAGTCGGAGAAGCTGAACGATCGCTCGCGAGCCATGATGGACCTCAACATGAAGCTTCAAATGTCAGCAGCCAAGGCCCAAGTCAAGACCATCGACCTAGAACTCCGCAGACTGGATGCCCAGGAAGCCGAGCAGCATCTTCAGATCGTCAAGATGTTCCTTCCAGACACTTACAAGGAGGACCAAGACGCAGTGCTTGCGCTTCTGAGGTTCAAGAGACTTGCTTTCATGAGTAGTCTCCTGCATGGATTCATCAAGGAGCGTATCAATGGAGAGACCCACGCTGGCCATGAAGACGATATTATTGCTGGATGCGATGCAAGCGACAAGCTCGTCTGGGTTTCCGCGATGTGCGATCGTTTTGTGAACGACATCAGCCACTGCTCTGTGGAGCAATTCTCCCGATACCAGAATGCCCTGCATGAGCTGGAGCCTGTTGAGCGAGCCCTGAACGGCTGGATTGATGGCCTCCGACGTGACGAACTCAAGGAAGCTAGGTGTGCTGACGAGCTCCAGCGCACCGTCTCACTGATGACACACCTTGCGGAGGTGCACGTGTCCGAAAATCTTCCCAGCCATGCTGATTTGATCCATCTCAGATCGTTAGTTATGCAGAGCTACCTTGAATCCGCGTCTACCACCTTCAGCACCATCAAGTCGATGGTTCAGCGTGTTATGCCATCAGAGGGCGGGGATAACGAGCTTGCGGAACACTTTAACAAGAAGTGCGACCTTGTCATCACTCAGACCAGGAGCGCCAAGGTCATTGCTGGCAAGACCGTTCGGGCCATCGAAGATCTCAAGACTAGATCACTGTCGTTGCCTACGGAGACCTCCGAGTCTTTCGAGCAGGCCGAGGCGGCCACGGAAGCTCTGGCAAACATGGCGAGACAGATCGGTCTTGATCTCCACGGACTTCTCACTCAAGATGAGGGCAGGACTGAGCCTTTCACATATGAAGAGATTCAGAACACCGTGCACAAGACAGTCTTGGAGAAGTGCTCTGTTAACGAATCTGACCTCTTCTCCGAGTATTCGGCAAGGCTTCGCCTTTCCAATAGCCTGATAACGGACCTCGCCACGCTTGCCACAGACCTGGACCAGGCTCAAGAGTTTGATGTCAATCCTGCACCCTGGCAGCTCCGCTCCCAGGAGCTCAAGGCCCTGAAGACTGTACCCGTCGAAGCTGAGGAGGAACTGCGCCGCCTCAAGGACGAGTATCATGAGGCTCGCCGGACCATCGCCCAACGCGACGAGCACCTCGGCACTGCTGTCCTGAAGATTGAGACCCTCGAGTCGCGCATGCGCGATGCGCAAAACAACATCGAGCGCATCGCCACCTTGCAGGCAGAGCTTGAAGACGCAGGCCGAGAATCTTCCAGCCTCAAGGAGGATATCGAGAAGCAGGACCGCGAGCTCAAGAGTCTCGAGGCAGAGCGCGATAAGTGGAAGAAGATTGCCAGCGACAGCCGGGCGTATGCAGATGGTGCCGATGCTGCTGGGGCCAAGGCTGGTCAAGAGCGTGCTGTCGCTACGGCACGAGAGATGGATGCCCTCAAAAAGGACGTGGAAAGCCTGCAGTCAGCAGTACGATACCTCCGAGAGGACAATCGTCGCGCCCGTTCCAGTGAGCAACACAAGCATGACTGGTTGGCAGAACCTTTGCGGAAGCCGGCCCCTCTGGCTGAACGGCGCAAGGCTCTTGTGGCGGCCGAGGGCAGAGATGCGCTTGGCGAGCTTGTGCGCATGGCCACCTCTGCCACGGTATTCGACCTGTCCACTTTGCCCAAGGACAAGTTAGCATGGCGACCCGCGAAGACGACACCTCAATACCACGTCGCCAGGCAGAGAGAAGACTACGCAGCCTGGAAGGCCTGGCAGGAAGCAGTGCTCAAAAAGTCCGCAGCTGTTCTCAGACCTACTGGTGGCGGAGTCGGCACGGACCGTAAAGGACGCGCTGGGCCTGCCGCAGCGAAACTACGTATCAAGATGCCCGGCGCTGACGGGAAGATGGTCACTGGCAGCGGTGGCGAGGTGCAGATTGTGGGATCGCGAGAATGGGAGGCCTTGCAGGGCAGGATGACCACGGTATGATGATGGTAGAAGTTGAAGGTGACGACGGACGTTTTGTACATTAACTGTGGATTCATTTGTGAGCGAGCGTTGCTGATGGAGAAAGATGGGGACGACTTCTCGTCGAGCCATATACCCCCCCTTCCCTCCCTTTCGCACCCATAATGTTAAAGACATTCCGCACTCATTTTCTAAGCTGCATAGCCCTGTGATCATGAGGCGACTGAAGCCGGGTGTGAAAATGGTGGATCATATTCCGTCTTACTTTCGTTTATGCACAGTTTCTCGCAAAGTAGTTTTGACCTCTCAAGCCTGAGGCCGTATCATGACAGGTGCCCCTTTTTGCCCCCCCCAACGCCAATATTTCTTTCTCTACTTCTTTTCCCACACACATGGTCAGCTTTTTTAGAAATCTCTTCAAGCTTTCCCCTTGCCCTTCTTCTTCTTCTTCGCACCACCATCGTCCGCACTGCTGACATCGCCACTGGCACCACCCATCAAGGCAGCCATGGGATCACCGCCTCCCTGCATCTGGCTCATCATGTCCTTGAACAGGTTCTCGGACACGCCGCCGCCGGTCATGGCGGGGCTCAGGTAGGGCACGTACTCTCCCATCTTCCAGCCCCTGGGCACGGCTGGCTTGGGGTAGGGTTTGGCGGGGTCGGGCTGGACCTGGCCTCCCATCCTGACGCGCAGGCCGGCGCTCTGCTCGGTGGTGGGGTACTCGCGGAGGTGCTGGGCGACGAGGACGTAGAGGTGGTGCTTGTTCTTGACGTTGTTGTTGCCCGCGGCGATGGCCTTCTTGAGGTCGATCTTGACGCGGCCCGGGTTCGCCCAGTCCTTGGGGTGCGTCTTCTCCGGCTCCA
Organism: Sarocladium brachiariae; assembly: GCA_008271525.1. Lineage (NCBI taxonomy): Eukaryota > Fungi > Ascomycota > Sordariomycetes > Hypocreales > Sarocladiaceae > Sarocladium > Sarocladium brachiariae. Next base: position 4,059,638 of record RQPE01000001.1, read on the forward strand.
GCAGGGTCGGCAGACGGAGCCTCGAGCAGGCGTTTGCGATCTCGCGCGCGAGCGGGTCCTTGACCGCAAGGTCTGACCCGACACGCCGACCCTCAGCGCGCGAGCGGGAGACGTCGAAGTAGACCGGGTACAGGCACTGGTAGCCGTTGTACTGGGAGCGGTCTGCGCTGGCCGGCAGCGTCTGTTGCTGCGGGCCGCCGGGTTGTGGTGCTGGGGAGGGTTGCTGCTGGGGAGGGACGATGGCGGATCGTGTGCTGCTGCTGCTGGGGTCGGGGATGCGGCGCATGATGTCTGAATCTCTGAAGTCGTCAATGTCGACCTCCTCCGGGTCGGAGTCGAGGTCACTGTCAGAGACCTCTTCCACTCTTGGGTGCGACATTGCGAATTTCTGGTGGCGATAGAAATCCAATCAGGATATTCTTGGCTATCTGATTGCGCTCAGATCGTCTCGTACCAAGGCGGAGGGGCAAAGCGCAAGATGAGGTTTCGCGAGAGGAGGTCGGTTGTGCGAGGGGCAGGATGGTGGAGTGAGGTTTAGGTGAAGCTGGTTTTGGTGGGGCAACATGTGCGGCGGTGGGGTTTGAATCCAAGAAGAGAGTTAACCAAAGTAACTTCTGGGGAGACGTATGTCCAGCCTCGCGTGTGGTAAATCAGGCTTAATCCATCGTGACGAATGATATGAGATGGTTTACAATGCTTACTGGAAGAATCTGATCGCTTGCATATTGAAGAAAAATATCAATCAAACTATTGCCTACAGAATTGGTCCAGCAACCCCTGAAAGCAGTCATCCACCCTGGGGCGTTGACCACAGGCACCGAGACCTACTTCGCCCAACTTAAGTCCAAATGTGATTCCTTGCTGTTGGCCGTCTAGCCAAGTCGAGGAGCAAATGGAAGATTGACTCCGTCCGTCGAGATTGACGAAAAATGTACCAAGGCTCATTAAAAGATGTATCGCGAAAGATACGACTCTAAGCGTTGTCCTTGATGTTATTGTTTGCGAACCGAGTGCCGGGTGGATGCAAGTCCTTGGGGAACTTGCAGTACGGATGACTACAGACTCCGTTTCGCACAGAAGGGCACTGGAGATTCTGTCAGCAGTTGGTCAATCTCAGCGAGAGATCAGAAGACTTACGTGGTGACCATAGATGCAGTCCTCGACATAACACTCCTGTTTACTAGCACAGGGATTCATGCGCGTCAAGAGCTTGATTGCCGCCAACTCGTCAGCTGTGGGCTTTGACTCATGGTTGAACGGGCATCCAAGGTTCCTTCTGTTACAGGACCCGCGAAGGTAAAAATTGTTGCAATATTTGTTGTTCTTTTCACGGTTTTTGATCGACTCCATCGCTTCGCTTGTCGCGCTAACCGGGGGATCAAGACCGCGGGGCCCCGGGGACCACTTGGGCGTCTGCTCTTTGGGTTTGGTTGCTGGCGTAGCCAACCGCTGAGCAAGAGGTGTCGTAATCTTCGGGGGGGACTGGCACTACGAGTCACGACAGCCCAGGAGCTGTTCGTCGATAAACCAGGCGGGGCCGGGGGACTGCTGGATCTCTGACTAGCTGCAGACGTATCTGAAGAAGAAGAATCCTCTTGCCTCGCACTAGCACGGCCATTGGTGTATGCACTTGATCCATTGGGTATGAATGAAGCCAATTTGTCCCTTCGGAAGAGAACATCAGCAAGACCAGAGTAGATATTCACTCCGGTGGCCTTAAGCTCTCTGGCAGTTGGGAATCCTTCGAGTAAAGTGACACGCTTGCGAGTGCTCTCATCTTGTAGAATCTCATCAAGGAACGGAGCATAGCCGGAGTCATGAGATACGCCGAGAAACACTTGTTTGCAGTTATGATTTCTCAAATGCCATCGTGTCAACTCTGCGAGGCAATACGATTAGCCTAGAGGTCTCGGCAAGGAAGTGCACGGCTGGTCAAGGGCCTCACCTTTAATCTTAGAATCAGCTCTTTCTTTACCATAACCGACATCCACAAAGTCAAATGAGGACCTGGCCTGAGTGAAACCCAGGGCGAACTCCCTCAGCTCGCCATCGTGAATGACACCATCACGCTGCATAGCACGAGACAAGCCGTTAATGTTGGCTACAGCCTTGGCCATGACCTCTAGGTCACCGCCCTGATCCTGGCAGAAGTCGGAGATAGCGGTGCGAAGAGTATATGCAGCCTGCTTACCGCCTTCAATACCCTGGTTTACTAACCGATCTTGGAACTAATCGAGCATGTATGTCAGTGATACCGAACCAACAGCTATTTGCAGGGGTTGAATGAAACGTGGGGGGATGAAAAACGCACAAGAAGGCCGTCGCCATCAATCAAGACCATGACATAAGTATTTCGGTTCTGCGGATGGTTTCAAGGTCAATTTCTGGTCCATCTGAGCCGGGGATGAATGATCCTGTTGGATGGAGAAAACTCTACCTTTAAACTATCAATATCCTGTGCGAAACGTTCGATCTGGCGATCTTTTGCCACAACCTGCACCTGCAGGTCGCGGCGCGTGGAGGTCGCATTTTCAAGATCGAGTTGGGAATTTTGCAACTGCTTCTTCAGGGCTTCATTTTCGCCTGACAGCTCGGTAGCAGCCTGGTTCCAGCCAAGAAGTAGTTCCTACATGAATATCTGGTCAGACACAGGCCGTGACCAAAGACAAAAACCCGCCGAGTTCTCAGCAGAGGTGGTGAGAAGCGAAGATTGGAGGGGGGGGGGGGGGGGGGGGGGTTGAGTTCGTTCGCACCTGAATTAGTGAATCTTTGGAATCCTCATATTGCTTCAGAGCTTGCCAGCGCTCAACGTAAGAATGCAGCGGATGCAGCTCCGACTGCATAGCGTAACTTTGAGCCATATCGATGCAGGAAGGTTCTGAAGCTGGCAAATGCTTTGGAACGGAAGGCGGCACGTCCTGAAGGAACTCTGGTAGAAAATGGGATGAAGGAAAGGAGAAGCCTTCCTCCGGGGTCGTTGGGAGTGAAGGTTGGGAGGAGAAAGAAGATGAGCTAGAGTTGGGTTCAGGCAGAAGACACAGGGGTCTGTGGCGCTGAGGCATGGTGATGACAGAAGGTGATCGGTGGTGCTATGGAACTGGAGGTGATGCCGGTAACAACAGGTGGTGGCCAGTGTCAAATTTGCTACCAATAGTTCAACAGTGGACCCGACAGCAGAGTTTCACTGAACTGCGTGTAGCCTGGGGCAAATCGAGACTGACAGTCAATGGCTGCAAGTTGAAGTATGACGAGAAATGAGTGTATCGTTTGACACGAATGCTTTCAGATTTTAAGAGTCCAGTTGGGATTAGACTGGAGGATGTGAAGGTGAGGGTCTATCGGTCTATCAAAACTATGTGCAAGGAGACGACGGGCTATTTATGATGCCTCTCGGTTTCTGAAGAAGCAGGTCAAAGGCCATACAAGAAACGTATAGGAAACGGAGAGGAAACATAGTCGCCAGGGGTCATTTTTGTCAGCCTCTCATCGACGCTGACCTTACCCAATATGGATAGAAGATGATGCAAACAGGGAGTCGATTGGTGATTTGCCCTGGTTTTCGTTGCAGACAAAGCTTCACTTGCTTGCTGTGTTTGATGCACGCGACAAACGGAAGCGCGCGCGTTTGGACCCTGTTAAGCTTACAGTTAAATGACCTTGGTCTGAGTGGGGAGATCAGTGGTTCTCCATGCTTCGCACAAGGTACGAGGGGTTCGTGCGTGCGGACATGTGTGCCGCCCCGGCGGCTACAACCTAACAATAGATCCTCAATAGCTTTGTCTTCGGTCAGAACTCAGATAGCAGACGGTGTTTGTCCACCTGTGCTGCTCATAAGTCACTGAGGCGACTTCAAGCCTCTAAAGGACATCAGGGCTCGCGTGATTGCCTCGGCTTTCTTTCCTTTTTGACATCTTGTCCACTGCACGGCATCCCGCGCGCGGGGTCCTTTGCTTCGGCCGTCTCATAGGACAGACATGAATGGCCCCCGAAACACAGCAGTTTCATCCAATCGATGGCAGATTCGATTTGCCCGCTCTACAATCGGGTAGCATATCAATAAGTTATTGGCTACCAAGCGAGTTGGTGGGTGCCATCGGGTTCATGTATTGGACATCAATCATCATTCATTCGTTGAAACGCCATACGAGTTTGGATCAAGACTGCAACCATGTATGCATCCAGGCATCCAGGCATCCCGCCAGCTCCACAGTGTGCGGATGAATATGATACTGTCGTGCCAGTGAATTTGAGTGTACACACACCCGTTTATGCCTGTCCTGGCTGGAACTGGTTCAGGTATTGCCAAACAGTATCGTCTCCAGCGACACCGCCTGCAAACCTCCAATCCGTCATTGTTGGATCGAGGGTCATTCCATCGCCAAATGATTCTGGCATGACCCCCTGCTCATTCATAATGTTTAAGTCGCCGTAGACAAGGTCAACAGTTGGCAGCTGCGGCATCCATAGCAAGTTGCTCATGTCGGATTCATCTGGAAAGCCGTAATTATCAGGGGCGGACATTGACGCGGTGCTTGAATGTTGCGTAGAGGGAAAATCTGCCTGCCGGCCCGCGACGATCGATTCCGCCGTGTCCCGCAATGATGGGCCTTCAATCATGTCCATCAGTGCTTTGTCGCTGATGTTCGTCGGAGTGGTATTCGCCGTGTCCTGAGATACCGAGATCGGTGTCGCTTCAGCCGTCGACGTTCCGCTTGGCGCTGCGAGTGAAGCCGTGCTTCCGCGAGCATTGTCGAGCACGTTCACAAACTTTGCGAGAACTGTTTTTAGGACTCCAAGAGCTGACCTTGCGAGTCCATTTCTCGATTGCATTGTCTCGAAGCGCGTGATAGTCCAACGGAAGTGTTGCAGTGCGATTTCACGGAGCTCGACCTGCTCGTGAGGAAACATGATGAAGATGGAAGAGACGACAACGATAGCATCGAAACTTCCAAAAAAGAGCAGATAACTAAGACGCATCTTGATCAGCGCGTCTCGTTAGTAGGACATAGGGTCAGGCAAACAAACTTACTTCCTCCAGCTCATGGCTGGCAGATTATGGAAGATGGTCTGATGACACTTAAGTGTGTCTAAACACACGCGAAGAGCAACATCCCTGCTCTTGTGCCTGTGAAAGATGTAAGGCCGGTGCAATGCCAGTAAGCAAAAGTTATTGAACTGCTTGCAATACATCCTTGCATCTTGGATCCAGATAACACGGTCTCCTTCATCCCATTGCGTGTCCGGGTTCTCCATCCTCAAAAATGCTGGTTCTGCATCCTGGACCCCCAAGCAACGGCTGTGCAGACGGTCAACTTTGCCGAAATCCCTTGGAAATGGTCCTTCTTCTTGAAGCTGCTGTATATCACGCATGAGATTGGTTGTGTTGGCGAGCCAGAGCATTTTAGTAACGGGTGTTGGGGGGTCTTTCGATGGATCCCGGGCAATGAGGGGGACGGTGCGACGATTGGGAGGGACGACAGCGTCAATGGCGCGGGTAGGCAAGCCAGATCCCCAGTTGATGAGTGTCGGACGACCAAGAATCATGGCACAGCTCATATCCCTGATTAGTATCGATCAGTATCTCATGCGCCAAGGCTTCCTAGCACGATGTCCATCGAAAGGTTTCGAGCAGCCAACAACCACCCATTCGCCATCCATAGTAATCACTTGGCCAGGAAATGAGTAGCATAGTGACAAGAACAGGGAGCTGTTGAAAGAAAAAAAAGAAGAAGTCAAGGGTAAACGAAAGGAAGCAGACAAAAGTGGAAGAAAAAGAAGGTTCTGCAGATTTCGATCTCCATCATCAGAGGGGTGCGGTACTGTATTCCACTCAACCCCGTCCCAGTCGAACCCTGTGCGCATTTGTACCAGAGTGTGCTTCGAACCGAGACTTCTCTCTGAACGAGAAGAGATACAGAAATGTGCATTGCTTTGAAAGACACTGTACCAGCTGAGCCAAACCAGCTGCAGTCTGGTCGGTCGGCTGGGTGGCCTGGCAGCTGGCAGATTTATTCTGACTGATAAAGGCACTGTAGATGGTGGCAGGTGGCGAGCGTGGGAAAGGGGAAGCTTTAAAAGACTTACCAGACAGCGAGAACCATGTACATCTTTCTCCTGACCTGTATGAGCCATTGGTTCTCCAGAACGCTCTCGATGCTGTCGTCACTAGGTTTCGGATCGAGGCTGTCGTGGTGCATGCCCAGCTCCTGGGCGTTACGAATAGCGCTCGCAAGCACATGCCACTGCAAGCGAAGCTGAAGTCAGCAATCTGGTCTTCACAGGCGGATCTGAGATGACTGAAGAAAAGACGTACCGACTCGGCCACCTTGGCGATATACTTGTTGAAAGCAGCTCTGAGGAACTCTGTCTGTACCGTCGTATGCGCAACATACTTCTTCGCGAATAACTGCAACATAGCCATACCGCTGTCACTCAGCTCAATTGCCAGATCCTCCCACGACATGCCCCCGGCATATTTGAGACCCTCGAATTCTTTGATGTCCAAATCTTCCACGTCAGGCAGCACCAACAAAGCAGATGCCACGACCTGGAATAATAAGGCAGGAAAGACCCGAATCTCGGCTGGCAGATCCAATGGTGTCGAAAGCGACGTGAATGGCAAAGAATTCCATTCATCCAGCTGCTCGTGGAAGATGGTCTCTTCAAGGAAGGCATAGTGCCAGTTGAGATGCCGGAAGTACACCGCAGCCAGTTTCTGCGTCAACCCTCGTGGCGGCAACTGTCGAATCAACGTTTTGTACTTGTCGGCTATGGCGAGGTTTTCGAGATGCGAGTCCGTCACTGAGCGTTCTGAATGCGATATCCCAGCTGTGCTGCCCGCCGACTCGATCTTCCGAAGCAAGCCAATGGTCGATGGCCCCGTCTGGGAATAGCCCAACTCTGCAGCCTGGGAGCTCAGACCGGTCTCTTTCATCTCTGCCGAAGCGTACGCTGAATCTTGGGCTCTAGGCGACCGCTCCTTTGCTCGCTGTTCTTTCGAGGTGGGTGCGAGATCATCGTAAGCGCAGAATGCTCCCTTGTTTCTCGACTTGCAGTTGGCGCACGGCAGTTCGCGATCGCACTGCGGCGTATCGTTAGCCTCAATCTGTCTGGTTGATTCCGATCCGCTGCCTTTGCTAAGCAGTGGCATAAGTGTAGTTGTCAACCTTTTGCTTCCTGCGATGACATTCCGTGCAGGAAATGACGATGCGCCTGCGCTTCTTCGGGGGTGCCCGCTCAGACGGCATGCTCGTACGTGTGGGCGGCAATTGCCTGCGAGATTGGCCAGGACCAACACACAGAGCTGGTCGCAAGTGTATCGAGTTCGTCCTTGATTACAGAACTCACCGAGAAGGTTGTCTGGGAATGCTACCGGTTCAGATGCAAGTAAATTTTAAGTTCCAGGGTCTTGCTAATTATCTTCTAGGTCGAGAAGGGGTCGGACAGTGTCCACCTTAAATCCGAGCGGAGGCGCAGACGTCATTGCCGTCTGTGGAGGAAGGCATGAAGTACCGGTACAAAAGGCTGCCTGGAGATGCCACGAACGGTCACGATCTTCTCTCTCGTACATCATCAACGCATTGCTCCATTGGCCACTTTTGATGGTGCTCCGCCTACTTCTAATTTCTAATTTCGCCTTCAAGTGCCCCAGCGACAAGATCCGGTAAGCAACAGTACGTCTTTCCACCTAAAAGCTTCTTTCAGTAGTACCAAAAAGAGGACAACTACGGTAGTAGTACTTGAATTGTGTGGCAGGCTTAGCCTGTTGTTTGACAGCCGGCCATGTGTATTCAATCTCAGTAGCTCCGTACTTAGGTAGACTAAAACAACTAAACTACGAGGTACAACTGCATACCTACATACCTATACTATCATGATATGACATGCATGGCACCATGTTTTTCCTGTCTTCCTTTCTGCTCTTTCTCTTCAGCATTCCCACAACAGCAGCAAGTTTACCATTATACGTAGAAGCCTAGAAGGCAGGGTGACTCGTGAATATGTGAATCCTTTCCTTGGATTTCTTGGCACTAGGTACTTTGTACTAGTTTCCGACATTTAAAGCATCCAGGGCTCCGTAGGAAGCCCAACGACGCCAGGTTTGGGGCTTGTTGGGATGCTGTAAGTATCCCTGCATCAGCCAACCGGTCCCCTGGATAATTCTGACACGAGGCTTGAAGAAAAAGAAGTAGTTGCCTAGAAGGCTTGACCGAAGTGAACATTCATCTCGGAGAAATTTGTCCCTGGATTGAGGCTTAGTTTCTCCATGTTCATGATGTATAAGAATGAACCAGCCTGTGTCCAGGAGGCTTCCACATCGTAGGCTACCTCTACACGCAGCACGCCATGATGGTTATCAGGTAGGAGGAATTGGGACAGACTATCCCAGCCGTGGGCCAAAACTGTCGGTGAGCCCCGAGCCTCTTCTTGAAACTAGAAATGTTTTCTCTCAATCGCCTCGACGAAGCAAGCGTGGGTCAGGCTCTCTGAACTTGCCCACACCGGGATTCTCAAATCTTGGAGTTGCTCCAAACTCGCAATGGCTGCACATGGCACCCATATGATTTCTAAAACTTGGTAAACCTAGGCAAGGTCTTACGTGCACCGACTCGGTACACTCGTAACATTCGAAGAACAAGGCATATGCCGATTCCTGACCACGAATGGCGACTCGTTCGCATAGCCGTCCGTGACGTTTGGCCGTGCGTGAGCAGCCCACAGCCAAGCCTTCCATCACCATGCTGGCTGTTCCCGTCTCCGCTTCACTTTTCTCCAAAGTGCTCGGCACGCAGGACGCATCAAAGTCTGACCATCTCACGGTTTGAGGTGCACATTTGCAAGTCTAGATTTGAGCGACACTCCCCTTGCTGCAACGGCTGCACCCTCGTCTTGTGTAAGGCGATCCAAAGCCTGAGCAACCCAAGAAGTGAGAGACACATCAAATACCAGAGGCGGGAGAAGAGGGAGCTGCAGCATTATGCCTCACGTACCAGGATTCACGAACAACGCTTTTCGTACCAGGGAAGACTGGCTGCTCGCTGCCAGGACTCTTATCGCGCCGTTAGAGCAGTATCGCTCACCTGCGGGTGCACGGATCAAATTGCAGCCGTCCACGGCCGCTCTCTTCGACGATGCCGCGGCGCAGCTCGAAGGCTTTGCTCGGCCTCTATTCGCAATTGGCGCACTCGTCGATACTGAAACAGGTGAGAACAGCCTCCCTCTGGGCCCTTGGATACACGGCATGGAGGTGGGCGTCGACCCTTCTCACCCGGAGTACTGGGGTGATGTCGAAGACTTTGACCAGCGCATGGTCGAGATGGAATCTATTTCCTTCGCCCTCCTCGCAGCTCCTGAGCATATCCTACCTGGGCTCAGCGACCGTGCAAAGGAGAACCTCAAAGCCTGGCTGAACCAGATAAATGCTCGTAAGATGCCCGAGAACAATTGGCTTTGGTTCCGCGTCTTCGCCAACCTCGCGCTGTCCAAGGTATTGGGCGTTCCCAGGGAACATCTCCAGCCGCAGATGGACGCCGACTTTGCCAAGCTCGACTCGTTCTACATGCGGGACGGGTGGTCGAGCGATGGACCGTGGAGCGAAGGCAGAAAGCAGGCAGACTACTATTCGGGAAGCTTCGCCATCCAGTTCGCCCAGTTGCTCTACGTGCGTTTCGGGCAGGAGGACGAGAGGCGGAAGAGGAAGTATCGCCAACAAGCAAGAGAATTCTCCAAATCGTTCTGGCGATACTTTGACGAGAACGGTACGTCTACGTAGAGCTCAACCTCTAGGCTGGCTGTGACTGAACTGACGAACCATACGCCCGACAGGTGCTGCGATTCCCTTCGGAAGAAGCATGACTTACCGCTTCGCATTTGCAGCCTTCTGGGCTGCTGCGGCACTTGCTGAAGTAGCACTTCCTCAACCTTTAGAGTATGGTGGTGCAGTCAAGGGTATGCTCTTCCGCCATTTGCGATGGTGGCGTCAGCACAAAAGCATCTTCAACGCGGATGGCACGCTCAACATCGGTTTCGCGTACCCGAACATGTACATGGCAGAGGCCTACAATTCTCCGCAGTCGGTCTACTGGTGTCTCAAGAGCTTCGTAGTTCTCTTGCTCCCGAACGACCACCCATTTTGGACATGTCAGGAAAAGCCACACCCGCTGACCCCCGGTCCAGAGTCGTCTGCACACCTCGCAGTATCAACGACGCAAGAAAAGCCCAAGCGCACAGGTATGCTCACCGCGCCACGGCAACTTGTCTGCAATGCGCCTGAGCACCATTTCCTGTTATCCGTAGGACAGACGACCTCGTATGGACACAAAGCTCGGGAGGCAAAGTACAGCAAGCTGGCATACTCATCTGCGTTTGGGTTCAGTGTCCCCTCGGGTCCTCTTCTGAACCAGACTGCGCCGGACAGTACGCTGTGCATTAGCGTTGACGGTGGCGAGACATGGAAGGCTCGCCACGAGCCAACGGATGTGAGGCACGGCGTTCGAGCCGTTGAGCTGGCCGATGGGACTGCAGCAGAGATGCCATCACTATTCAGCACTTGGCAGCCTCTGCGGGGGTTGAAGATTGAGACAGTGGTGATTGCAGCGAGCGAGGTACTCCCGGGATGGCACATTCGTATCCACCGCGTCCGTTGGACAGACAGGCTATCACCCGACATTCTCACTGAGGGCATTCACATAGTGGACGGGGGTTTTGCCTTGCCGCTAGGGATGGAAACCAGAGGGAGTGCAGAGGTGGCCGAGGTGGGAGGCAATGGTTGTCTTTTGCAAACCAGGGCTGGGATGAGCGGTGTGGTGTTCTGGGGGTGCCAAGGAGCAGAGAACGTGGACGTGACGGGGAGAACAGAGACGGAGGCGTTGAGGGCAGACCCCAACACAAATCTTTTGGCACGCAAGACTTCGATTCCCATGGTGCGTTGCGAGTTGTCCAGAGGTGGGAACAGCCTTGAAGGAGGGGCCCGAGGATTCGGGGAGGTGAGCTTTGGAACAGGAGTGTTTTGCATTGCGGGTGATGTGCCTGGAGCTCGAGATCTGTGGAAGGCGAAGACTCTGGTGATCAGGAACCTTGAGAGAATGGTAGATAATTCCCTGGAAAGCCTGAGTCTGAAGTAGAACTTTCGGATGGATTGACTCGGAATGGACACGGGGAAGAAGAACCCAGGGAGAATTGCTGATAATTACATCAGTTGGGTTGAGGTGATCGAGGCATATCACGTGCTTCTCCTCCAATGCCGAAGCATGGCTCCTTTAGCGTGCTATAGCAACGGATGATCTGCCTGGCAAGTCATGCTCACAATCAATTTCAATGAAGGCGGCTGGAACAGCCAGTTAGAGGCTCGTTCAAGAGGATCATGTGTCGAATCAATCAAAAGGCCGAAGCCTTCCTACATAACACAAGTACATATACATTAGAAAACCCCCTCTATCATCAAGCGTCTCCCAAGAATTCAATCAAAACACTGAACGCGGCCGAAAACACTGCATCCATCCACAACAAAGTGAAGACTCTCCTTAAATTTCCGTCGCGCGGAGACATCTCGCCCCGTTGCCAGGCATCGTTGGCGCCAAGGAGTTCAAGAGTCCGTAAGCCGCAGGAGATGCGTTTACAGAAAATCGCGACATCTCGCGACTGGGCGCGTTGGCGCCGATTATCGACTGGCCGTTAGGGAAGGCCGCCTGCCAGTCGCCGGTTGGTCCGACAACACTCGCGCCGACCCAGAAGCCATTCGGGCTAGGCAGAGCTATATTGTAAGCAGTAATTTTGTTCAAGGCGCTGTTATATGTCACGCCCCATATTCTCTCGGTGCCACCGCTATCCACGGCATAAGCCCAGTCAAGCACGGGATTCGAAGGATAGCCGCTTGGTGTGAATGGGGTGACTGTGCCGTAGTTTTGTGAGGCCGGGTCAAGGTTGATCTTGGCGTATTTGGTGTTAGGGTTGGCAAGCACCCAGAGATTACCCAAGGTATCGAAGTCTCCTGCGCTCCAAACAAGGCCCGACGGGAGACCAGTCAGGGGGACAAATGCATGTGCGCCATTGCTATCGATCTTGATTGCCTGGACGCCACTTATAGTGGCGTGAAGCCCGTAAAGGAAGTTATCAACGGGGTTATATCCGAGGGCGGAGATAGTGCCCACAGAGACAATGGGGGCGTTATTATTAAGTGTCCGGATAGGGTTGCCAGTAGACAGGTCAAGCTCGATAACGATGTTGGAGGTTATGAAGTAGCCGTAGTTATTGCAAGTGAAGGGGACCAGCTGGACGGGAGTTGGAGTCGGTGTTGGGGTGGTTGTTGTCGTGGTTGTTGTCGTGGTTGTTGTCGTGGTTGAAGTTGTTGTGGATGACGTTGTTGTGGATGACGTTGTCGTCGTGGTTGACGTTGTCGTCGTCGTCGTCGTCGACGTGGACAAGGTCCCTGTGCCCGTGCTTGTACTTGTGCTCGTCCCTGTATTTGTGCCTGTGCTCGTACTACCCGTGCTGGTGCCCGTAGCTGTGTTGGTGCCCGTAGCTGTGCTGGTGCCCGTAGCTGTGTTGGTGCCCGTAGCGGTGTTGGTGCCCGTAGCTGTGCTACTGCTCGTATCCGTGCCCGTGCCTGCTAGACCTGTGCTTGTGCTAACGGCTGTGCCGGTGCCAGTATCCGTGCCCGTGCTCGTGCCTGTGCTGGTGTCTGAGCTGGTGTCTGAGCCTGTGGTCTCTATCGAGCTTGAACCTGTGCTGGTGCCCATGCCCGTGCCCGTGCCTGTGGTCGCTATCAAGCCTGAACTACTGGCACCGCCGCCCGACACGGCGTAGAGACTTAGGAAAATATTGCTCGTTGGGGACTGACGGCGGCCCAAGAGAAGGTTGCCACCACACAAGGGTGTGCCATCACCAGGGCAGATAGCTCTGCAGTAGTTCATATCAACAAGGCTGCTTGAAGCCTGGTTGATATAGTCACCGCAGTAACAGTCTGTCTCATAAACACCGAAGTAAGAGCGGTTGACGCAGGCTGTGGCGCACATGCCAAGTGTCATCAGGGACGACGACTGAACCAGGTCAAAGCTAGGCCAGCCAGCCGTAGAACTGCCGCAGCCGTATAAATCAAAGCTATCAATGGTCATCGGAAAGGGTTCAGGAGTGGCAGTAGTAGTGGCTGTACTGATGCCAGTGCCAGTGCCGGTGCCAATGTCGGTGCCAGAGATAGTAGTGCCAGTGCCAGTGCCAGGACTGATAGTCGTGCCAGTGGCAGTACCTGCAGCAGCGTTGGAGGCCGTGTTTGTAGTTGACATTGAGACTCCAGAGGTGCTCGCCGGTGTCTGGATCAGAACGGTTGTAGCTGTGCCTACAACAATAGTGCTGGTTATGCAGCTCGTGATGGGTGTCGGGCAAGGCCCAACGACTGTGACGCAGGAGCTGCAGTCAGCAGGGGAGCGGCCGGTGCAGACATCGCACTGCAAGTTGTTGCCAGGGCCAGCAACGATGATCTCAATAATAGAGAGACGCTCTTCACAGATGAGCGTGTTGTCGGCAAGTGTGAAGATTTGGTTGTCACAGGTTAGGGCTGGGAGAACTTCCGTGATAGTGGTGGCAGCGTCGTTGGCAGCGGCAGCGGTAGCCACCACGGCGCTCGAGCCGATAATAATCCCTCCTAACCAAGTAAAGGTGCGCATAATGTCAGCTTACTTACTCGTACTAAGGAACTGGGTCTGAGCATGGAAACAGCAACTAGCCCTTGGAGGCGCCGCCCATCTTATACTGAAAGACGCACAGAGGTCCAGAGTGGCTCACGCTATAGATCTCTATCTAGACTCGAGTTCTCGATTCGGATCCGACCCTAGATAGGCGAACCCTCAGGTATGTAAGTAGATGGTAGCTGCAATGCGCGGCATGTTGAGTGAATCAGAAAGGAATAGCTCAAACTGTGATTCCACATGTCATGATCTAAGAGATTGACTTAACCCGAATATTACACAACTAGTTGTTAGAGAGGGGGTTGCCATCCCAAAGCAGGATACTGATAGGTTGATTTAGCGACGACATCAGCATTCCCCATGAACTACACATAGTACAGTCGAGACTCACTATATTTTCCGCACTATTTCGCGCGCTAAGAGATCTCCTGGTCGTGTTGTAGGAGAACTTGTGAAGAACTTGTGAAGAACTTGTGAAGAACTTGTGAAGAACTTGTGAAGAACTTGTGAAGCGTGGCTCAGCACTAGCCAGTACCGGCATGCCTTCACGTTGCGCCGTTTGCCACTTCGTCCCAATGCAGTTGTTTGTTGTAGGTAGTAGGCATTCGCCACGAAGAGGTGTGCGTATGTATGCACCTACCTAAGCCGAAACCAGTAGCCTGCCTATGTTTAGAAAGCTGAAGTAAATAAACACGCTGATAAACAAGGCATACCTAACCCAGCATGTGCTGAATAACGGCTACCCAGGAGGACAACTGCCTCCGTGAGGAAGGCAGCGGAGGATGGGTAGGGTATAGGTCGCATGACCCCAAGCGCTCCGACACGTTCGAACGGAGCACCACCGAGGGATCAGCGAAGGACAGGTTGATCACGGCTAGGCAGCGAAAGGAACATACAGATATATAAGGTAGCTAGAGGACCTACTCAACGATAAGGATCAGTTCTGTAACGATCGATCTTGGCGGTCGCCCGGTTTCTCGTCGAAGCAGAGTCAGGCGATGATGGTCCGGTAGTTCGAGCAGTGATTCATTTAGATGAGTCGTTCAAAGATTTTGCCCTCATATAATTGTGACAGAATGCTTAGATTGAACGCTGAGGAACTGTCCCTCATCATTGAGTAGGATCTCATGTACTGCTTGTTGCTGTAGTGTTTCCTTGGACCACGCTTCCTACTTGATCCCCTTCGTATCACGTGACCTACCCTTGCGGTCTGTCCTGGTTCTCCTTATGGAAACGGGGATCCTCTCGGGTAGTTATTTTCTCTGCTTACCTTGCACCCTCGCCAGCCTATTCTGGTGACCTATTAGTTACGTTTGTAACATAGAGCACGTGCTCTGCCTGGATCTTTGCCCTTGGCGCGTCCAACCTAATCCTGAGCTATGGCGAAGATCGCATAAAAATCAAGGGCGTATAATATAAAGTTAAAGTCGCGCGGGTGACATGTTATAGGTTAGCAAGGTTGATTAAAGCCTGAGCAAGAGCGGCGTTGCTGACTAACAAAGCCCGGCGCGGGTTTCCTCGGTACGTGGCAGAACACCATAATAATTCTTCAGCTGTCAGTCGAACACTTCCCGGACCAAATCTTATCTGGTCATTTTCCTCCACCCCTTAACTTTCTTCTTCTTTGATAAAGCTGCCTTCCATAATCTATTTATTTCGTCTCTCCTTCACTTCCATCTAACGACTCTCGCCCGACGCTGTGCTCCTTGAATCCGTACATCTCAATCATCCGAAGAGTCTCGCTGTGTTGCGTCTCCCGACTGTACCGTGATAGCTCCCAAAGCTTATCTCACGGCCACGAATCCACCACCCCCAGCATCCACCGACCACCGACCACCCATCACTTACTACTGCTGCACCTCCTATCTCCTCCCATCCTCGCTTTCTCTATTTGCGGAGATACGCTGCGGACTTGACGTCTGCTCGACTTATCTATCGAGTTGCCCACCCCTGAACCTACTCCAACCTCGTTTTCCGGGTGCTCTGCCCCAGCAGCCAACCCCACGATTTTCTTGCTCCGTCTTCCTTAGACATCGGACCTCCCGGAAACCATCTAATATATTCCTACCATGGCCACGAAGACTCGCCGATCTGCGCGCTTCGCGCAGACCCCTTCAGATGATGAGCAGAAGATTCCTGCCACAAATGGCAACAGCAACGGAGCTGCCCGTGAGCTCGAGGTATCCCCAGAGTCAGTTGAGGGCGCAACAGAGAATATCTTCCTGTTCTGGCCCAATATAATAGGTAAGTTGAGAAGATGACGTACTTTGACGTTTATATTATGCTGACAACGGGCACCCATCCTAGGCTACATACGTATTGTCCTCGCTTTCGCATCACTCTACTACATGCCGCTTCACCCTCGCACTTGTTCGTTTCTATACAGCGTCTCGTGCCTGCTCGATGCACTTGATGGCTACGCCGCGCGCGCCTTCAACCAGTCTACCCGTTTCGGCGCAGTGCTCGACATGGTCACCGATCGGTGCACAACCTCGTGTCTGCTTGTCTTCCTGTCATCCGCCTTTCCGAGGTGGGCCATCGTCTTCCAGGGCCTTATTGCCCTGGACTTTGCCAGCCACTATATCCACATGTATGCCACTCTCGTCGTTGGAGGTTCCGATTCAAGCCACAAGAATGTCGACAAGAGCCAGAGCTGGTTGTTGAACCTCTACTACACGAACAAGGTTGGAAGCCATTAGCATGACCCATGTGCCGCATGAGCAATCACTGACCTAAACCCAGACCGTCCTTTTTCTGTGCTGCTTGTTCAACGAGCTCTTCTTCATCGCCCTCTACCTACTGTCCTTCTCCTCACCACTCCTCTCACCCCACCTAATCAAGACGGTCGAGGACACCTCTGGAACTCCGATGATCCCCCACCAACAGCTCAACACTTCTATCCTCCACCAGATCTTTCCAGACCCCTTCAGTGCTGCAGCACTCGAGCTCGCCCGCGCCAACAAGATGGATTCCACTGTGCCATGGATCTTGACTGCTATCAGCTTCCCAATCATGGCCATGAAGCAGTTCATCAATGTCGTTCAGATGGTCAAGGCGAGCAGGTGGCTGGGTGAAGAGGATGTCAAGGTCCGTCAGGCCAAGGGCCTTGCTAAGAAGGCCATCAAGAAGGCGTGAAAGGCTGCCAATTATTCGCTTCGAACAACACACTCTTCATGTCCCTTGGTCAGGACTAAGGTCTCAAGCCAAAGCAACTTGATCGTGGGCATACGGAGGACCTTTTCCCTCTCCACAAGCTTGAACATTTTCGTCTTAGGGGAGCTCTTATTTTTTTGCAGCAGAACACATAGTAACTGCCGTTCTGTGGTTGCACTTTGCATTGGGATGGCGTTGTGAATTTCGAGTCTGATGAGTGGCTAGGGAGAAGTGCCCTGCCCCTGCTTTGGTTGCTTGCTAGCGGATATGTAAGGACACGCAACGTGAAGGAGTGCAGCAAGACGTCAGGAGCGCAAGGGATCTGGCATACGTGAGAAATTTAGCGGTGGATGGACTGAACGGTCTCGTCGCGTCATTCGTTGTACACCTATTTTTTCCCTTTGAAATTTCTTTCTCTATTTCCTTGTTATCGCGCTCCTATCTTTGTATGCTTTTAATGTACTCTTATCAGCCGATGCCAATGCCCGCATCGTGAACCTCATGCACAAGATTCCGGCAGAGCCATGGTAGCTTTTCAAAATTCAGGGGTCCAGTCCCATGCGTCTGCGGTAAAAAGCTGCTTCGCTAATTTGTCCGCGTATATGGCTCCCTCGTACCGCAAACGCTGGTCATTCGCGATCGCCCTCGTGAACTCGAATGTCCGAGGCTCCTGAAGTCTGCCCTTCGCTTCCCTGGCTCTGGCTTCTGCCGCCCACGAGGTTCCGCTGCGATCCTTCTTCCAGCCCTGCCACGAGACAGCGACGACAGCAGTGGAGAGCATGGCTCGGACGTAATCGATGATGGGATCGATCCTGATGCGCAAACCGCAGTTGGTGTGATGCTTGTCGACCTGATAGTTCGGACACTGTTTCAGGACAGCCAGTATGTCTACGTCGACGTCGAGGCTGTCTGCGGCGGGGATCGCATCGAGCGAGGCAGGGCTGAAGTCTGCGAGGAAGAGAAGGTTCTTGGCGAGCAGAAAACGAAGCATCTGTCCGAGCTGGAACGAGTCGCACGCCGCGGAGGAGTCGTAGCCGAGCTTACACTGTCGCGCTGCACCGCCGCCGCGAGAGGCGTAGAGCGAGAGAAAGTGCCGCTGGATCGAGGCGACACAGTTGAGAACACAGTCCCGACGATACTGGAGTTCTTCCTCCAGGCCATCAGGGAGATTCCACCACGCAGCAGTAAGAGAGGTGTCGTCTTCGGTCTCGGGCAGGGTCTGGTAGGCAGACCACAGACGAGAGCCTCGCACGATGAGCTCACGGCTGGCCTGCTGGAGACGCGCAGGCTGCCTGAGGAGCCAAGCAGTGAGGATCTTCTGACGCAGTACCTTCTCAGCCTCAGTGGGCTTACCGGTGTCGTCACGGAGAGGCCTGTTGTTGGTCAGGGGCCACTTGAACTTGAGTTCTGTGGTCAGGGAGCGTGAGACCGCCGCTGCGCAGTCGAAGCGGTCAGCAATGATGGCGAGGGTAGCGACGTAGGACATGGTGACCTTGGTGGTCTTTGGGGGCTGTGCGTGCATGATGTGAAGGACATCTTCAAAGGCCTGCTCCCGGCCGGCGATCCTCGTGGCCTCATCATCGTCCGTGATATGGATCCAAGGTAGGTCCTGAGCATCCGCCTCAGCAGGCTTGATACCCTTCAACGCTAGAGCCTCGTGCGTGGAGGCCACGAGTTTCGCCTCGCTAAACTGTGAGTTTGAGAGAAGGTTGGAGAAATACTGCGAGTTCTTCTTCAAGATGTCCTGGCAGACGCGGTAGGTGACTTTGACGGTAGCTTTGTAGTTGGGCACGGCGGCGGCGGCATTCGGACCGGCCTTTCTGGCGGCTGCTAAGGCGGCCTTGCGGCTCTGCCTGATGGCTTCATGAGAGGTCTCGAAGGTGACATCAAGGACGATGTCGCCTGTGGTGGAAATATTCACGATGCTTGCCTTGTCGCCGTTGGAGGTGCTTTCTGCTGCGTCGCCATCTGCGCTTGCAGACTCGCCCATGCTGCTGGGGCAAGACTGATCATAGGCATGGGATGATGGTCGGTTACGGAGTCGCCGATGCACCGCACGGCGAGTTGTGTACAAGGAAACGGCGAAATGGTGGAAACCAAAGTCTCCAGCGACGATACTGACGATGGACCAGGTTGAATAGTAGGTAGGTAAGTAAGTACCTAGTGAGGATGAAGGATGAAGGTTGATTATCGCTAAGGGCGTGGAGTTCAAGGGTTAGCATAGGGTTAGCCAGGAAATCCAGTCCCTGCAGCAATGGTCTTCGGCTCAGCCGCTAAGCTTAGCGAGAGACGCTGGGGTTTTGAGGCTGCGCTTCTTGCACTTGGCCACTAGCCCTGCTGTGGTTGTCCCACTGTCCAACTGTCCCACCAGCTTAGTACTGGTAAAGTGGCAGTGAGTTGTAGTGCAGACCAGTGCCGTCATTTACGGCCATACGATCCTCAAGCCAAGACCAAACCAAACGCTGACAGCCCAACGCAAATTGCTCTTCTGGTACAACCACTCAATTCCTCGCAAAAGCTTTCATCTTTGAAGAAGTTTCCTCTGCTGCATTATCTCGTGTCATCCTCCCGTGCGCTTCGTCGACCAGCGTTCAAGTCCTGTTCTCATTTATCTGGCTGATCCACCTTCCGGCCTCCTCTTGCTGAACCCCCCCCCCCCCCAATCCGACGATCCCAACAAACATCCTGCCTCACCAGGCGGGCGACGACGTAAACGAATTCAGGTCCCCTCGCGGACATTATTGTCTCTACTGAACCGCAGCACCACCTCATGGCTGTCTCCGTCGTTCTTTTGCAATCGCTTCGACTCGTTCTCCTCCTCGCTCGCTGAGGTCTCTGGGGGCTTCGGGGACTTAGTTGTACTCATCCGACTTTAGCCTTCTCAAATGGCCACTCTTCCGCAAAAGCTCCGCGGTTGCATCTCCAAGCCATGCCGGCACTATTCGACCTCCACCGATAGGCTGTTGCTTCGAAATGCTGTCAAGAGCCATGGCGCATCACAGAGACCCTCGCTTCTCTCAGCGACGTCTCCCGAAGGCGAGGCGCAATTGCCGCTAGACATTGCGCATCCAAGTGCGCCTGGACGAGCTTTCTCCTCAGCCAGAGAGCTCGCCCAGGCCCATGCGACTGAGGCGAGATACGTTCGTGGCTTCCACACATACTTTGTCTCGCATCTTCCGTCGTCTTCGATGCATCCCGACTCAAAACGATGGGCCGGCCCGGGTCATAAACTCCCTCGCGATGCTTCTACACCTCACACGCCGGAACCCGGATCCTCTCCAGCCGTCACTCCACCATACATGCCGAACAGGGACCTCACCGTCGTAAGAATACCTCTTCGACGGGCCAAGCACCACTTTGGAGCTGCGACTGCACGGGGTAGCCGTCCGTATAACGAGGATACCGACCAAGCTGGCACCATAGATATCCCGGCTTTCGCGAAAAGAGCGCCCATGAGCGTTAAGCAGAAACCAGGCGAGGCAACCCCCGCCGACAGCGCTCTAGGTGACCCCCAGATCTTCTACTTTGGCGTCTTCGACGGACATGGCGGCACCCAGTGTTCAGAGTTCCTCAGAGATGAGTTGCACGGGTACATTGAGGAGGCTTCAAGAGAATTCGGTTTGCAGAGCAGCTTGCGAAGGAAGAAGCCAGGTAAACCCGACACGACAACCAACCATCCGAGCTCTGACTCAGGCGTGAAAAAGAGGGCTTTGGCGTCGGTCGCGATGAAGGGACCAGACGATGTTAAAGAAGACATGCAGCTTCCTGACCGCAACGAGAATGGGTTGACGAAGAACCCAAAACATGGAGCACCGCTTGAGAGCGCCGACATTGTTCCCGTTGGAGTTCAGAATGTGAACAAAGCGCTTGAGCTTCAGCGTAGCCTTGTTCAGGAATACCAGGAGACCGTCGGTGGCTATTTCAAACGCTTCAACCCAGAGCACTTTCACCTATCGGATGGTACGCTCGGCGGAGAGGAAATCTCCATCGAGTCCGTCCTCACATATGCCTTCCTCCGCGCTGATCTGGACTTTATCTCCGCGCAAGCGCGGAAACGCGACCCCGATGACGCTGCCTTTGGAGACATTCCACTGAACAACGACGAGATCCTCGGTGCGCCACATGCGACGCCCTCGGGTCACGGCATCGGTGGCCCGACTCGCTTCAAGGGCGGCTCTACAGCCTCGACCGTCCTGATTTCCACCCCAACCCCGGCTCCCTTCTGGCACCCTGGCGCCAAGTCTACCCTCGTCGTTGCCCATGTTGGTGACTCTCGCGTCCTCCTCTGCGAAACCTCCACTGGCCTTCCCGTCCCCCTCACCTCTGACCACCATCCCACCACGCCCACCGAGTCCCGTCGCCTCCGCCGCTACGCCCCCGCCGGCTCCATGGTCAGCGGTGACAGCTTCGGCGAGGAACGCATCGCCGGGCTGGCCAACTCCCGCGCCTTCGGCGACATGCGCAGCAAACGCATCGGCGTCTCCGCCGAACCGGAACTCACTCGCGTGGAGATGGGGCCCGCGCAGTACTCGTTCCTCGTCCTGATGAGTGACGGCGTCAGCGGCACGCTCAGCGATCAGGAGATCGTGGACGTCATCAAGGAGGCCCAGACCCCCGAGCAAGGAGCCAAGGCTATCGTCGAGTACGCGACCGAGGTGAGCCAAGATGGAGATAACGCCACTTGTCAGGTCGTCAGGCTCGGAGGCTGGGAGAGGCGGAGCGAGGGCGGCGTCGGAAGCTTGGGCACCAAGGAGATTCGCGATATCCGGAGGGCCGAGGCGCTCGATCCACGCCGCGCGAAGCAATGAAGTCGTTCTCGAGCATACAAATTAATAATGGAACGCCCTAGCTTAGGCACGTTTGCGATGCAAAGCGTGGCTTCTTGTGTGTATTTTTTTTCTTTCATTTCCGGGGTTTCTTGCATGAGAAGCGAGCATAATATTCAACATGAATAGATACATTTGACTGTTCACACCATTGTCTAATGCGGATATTTATTTTCCTTCGAGGCCCCTTTTCGTTCATTTTCCTCAAGCACACATGCACTCTCTCTCTCTCGAAGGTGCTGATAGAACCCTTTGTGCCTTTACCAACGGTGACCTGAACCAGGATATCCGCCAGGAGGAGGGCCTTGCGGAGGATAGCCGTGCGGAGGAGGAGCGCCGTAATAACCCGGTGGAGGCGGTCCTCCGTACTGCCCTGGAGGAGGGGGACCGCCATACTGACCTGGCGGCGGGGCGCCGTATTGGCCGGGGGGAGGCGCACCGTACTGTCCCGGAGGAGGCGCGCCGTACTGACCAGGAGGTGGAGCGCCATACTGCCCCGGGGGAGGTCCGCCATAGCCTCCTGGAGGTCCTTGAGGGTATCCCGAAGTGTAAGGACCTGGTTGCGGAGGAGGTGCGTTGTAACCCGCACTGGGAGGCTCAGATGTAGCGCCATAGTAGCCTGCGTTCTCACCATACGCGGCGGCGTTGGGTTGGTGAGCTGCCGTGGGAGGAGCTGGCGATGCCGAAGTGTAGTTAGTGGTAGGATCGCCATCTCTACCCGACATGGCATCCATATCCCGGGTCTTCACCTGCTCCCAAAGTGATCCAGCGACCTTTCCGTGACCACCCATGGCGCTCCAAGGGCTACCGTGGCCGCCACAACCGTCGCCGGCAGCACTACGGGAACCTTGTTGAGTCTGGTTGAGGACGTGATTTTTGTGATTCTTGACAGATTCAGAGGAGAGGATGTGGTCAATCTGATTGCGGCGAGGGTGCTCGTCTGCCCAAGATTTGACCGTCTTGAACATATCGCGCTGGATTTCGATGCTGTCATTGCGAAGAGCAGGGTGGTGGAAGGCCCGGAGAATGTCATTCACAACTTCATCAACCGGTACACCAGGATTCTCCCAGGCTGAGTGAATGTATCAGTAAAGAAGGAGAAAAAAAACTTCTGGAGTAGAGTAGTTGTCTTACCATAGAGAACACGACTGTCGGGATGTTAGTGAGCATTCTTTTGAGTTGCCACAGGATTCACTCACGGAACAGTATATTGAAGGATAGTCGCGGCAACACGGCCAGCACATGAGTTCAGAACGTTTGTGAAGTGATCCTAAAGATTCGGTAGTCAGCAACACGGTGCATAGAAGAAATGACTCTAAAGTTCACCTTGGAAAGCATTGAGTGAGTGGGATCAGTGCACTTGGGGTCCGTCCAAGGCTCAAGCTGGGACCGAGCACTGGCAGTAATGATACCAGAAGAGCCATTTTTAAGAGTCTTGGACACTTGCTGGATGATGGGACGCAGGAAGGGGGCTAGGAGACCCAGGATGAAGGCTGTCAAGGTTTCACTGATGTGTTCAAGCAGCTTCTCGAGACCTGGAACTTTGGCGATACCACGGCTGATGGTCTAAAACCAACTGTCAGTTCATCGCCGCCAAGACGTACGCTCTACAAAAGAGAAAGAGCTCGAGATTTGGGCACATGGCATTGTGGAACTGACCTTGACAATTTTGTCTCTGTGAAAAGAAAAGAAAAGAACAAGGTTATTGGTACGGTTCTAAGACAGCCCTGGAGTGCACTCACCTAAATTGCAAGATCGGATAGATACGTCCAGCAGTCTTGACAGGGTCAAAATCCGGGCTCATACCGGGGACCAGGTTGACATTGCCACTTGCACGAGTACCATCGCCTCTAGCTCGGTTCTCTTGCTCCTGAGACTCGGAAGCAGCCTGAAGGCTCCTAGCCTGAGAGGCAAGATCGCCACCGACGCCCGGGAGATTGGAAAGGAGGCCTATGAAATCTCCGCCAGAGCTTGAGCTTGAGCCACCAATACCCAAGAAGCCCCGGGAACCAGAGTTAGTGCCACCGCCGCTGCGGTTCCCCTCAGCATTCTTAAGGGCAATGTCGACCTCGTCGACTTCAGACTGGGTAAAGTGGTCGTTGGCTTCACCGATAACAGAGTGCAGGAAATCAACAGCACCAAAAGTTCCTGTGACCAAGGGGAAGATCCTTTTGCCTTTGACATGGATCTCGCTATCCCTACCACAGTGAGGAAAGACGTTTCGGTAGCCGAGCTCGCGAAGAGCAAGCTCGCAGTAGTTGCTGTGGGCACTGAAGTCCTCCAGACAATGCAACGCCTGCCCCAGGCAACGCAGTGCTTCGCAGAGGTCCTCATCCCTACCCTTTCCATTAGAACCAGAGGTGTAAAGTCGGCCAAAGTGAATGGAGCGGGCAAAGCTGTATCGAAGGTAGCCGGCACTAGTTGCATAATGACCACTCTCGTTGGCGATGTAATTCTTCATCCCGGTGCGCGAGTCGATCTCGGTCTCGACGCGCTCGACAGGCCCACGGAGGCGTGGGTCAAACTTTCGGGCATCTTCACCATCGGCATAGCCGAGAGGGTTGTCGATGTGTTCCTCGGGTCTGTAGACACCGAGTCGCTCTGCGAACATATTTCCATTAGTCAATGGCGATTTGCGTTGGAGCTGGAAGGGACTTGCGACTTGCCCTCAGTCACTTCGAACTCGTCGGTTGCGTAGCCATGTGCCATGAACGAGAGAACCCAGACCTGCCGCACTTAATAAGGAAACCCTTGTCATCTCCGAGCGGGAAGGGTCTCACCAGGATGCGAACAGTGGCGGCATTGACGCCTTTAAGACTGCCAACATCGACAGCTTGAGAGTAGTCGCGAAGCCAATTACCGAAGTAAACCCTTTTGATAAGCATGGATGTCCATTTCTTTCCATCCAGAAACGCAATGGTTGCAAGCATATCCTCAATATCTGCAGCATCATATCAGCTTGAGCTCTGGCTTACCCCGCGGTGAGGGGCATCCATCGATCTGCATGTGATGGATGAATGAATGACCATACCTCCATGGCGCCAGTTATGTCCTTCGACCTGTTAACCTGACATTAGAGCGCGCTATTATTTCGGACGGCATTGAAGTAGAAAACGCAATGCGGTCGCGTACCTGGGCGATGGACGGGATATTGCCAGCACCGAATGCCGCTGCTTTGCCAGGTAGAAGCACAAGGCAAAGGCCGACAGCAACGAGCCACCAACCCCGCGACGTAACAAATGTTGCCATGACGTAGCGTGCTGAGCGAAGGTTTATCTTGTATCCCGGATTTCCTACGATGTGATGTGATGTGATCGATGAAGTTTGAACGACCAGGCTTGCTACAGTTACCCAAGGAGGGATGGCAGAATGATTGTGAGAAGATTCACAGCCGGTAGAGACAGGCAGACGCGGGCAAAGCGAAGAATGATGGAGCAAAAGCCAAGCGTGGTCAGGCAGGTTATGGAACTTATGGTGGAGGCAAGGAGCTGAGGCCGCCATCAAGCTACTGCTATCAGTATCAGCCAGTACTTGGTACTAACTACTAAGTAGTAACGTCACGGTACCTTGAATTTAGTACCGGCACGCCACTGGTAGGCAAGGCTTTCTTCCAATGTGGAGGCAGGCTTAGGCTCCTCTACCTTTACTCTTCCACACTGACATAGTCGCCGCGTCACTTGGGAGGCCACCCAAACGCCCTCAGCTACATACATGTACATGGATCAATTTAGTCTGGACCGATGCGTCATCTCTACTCATGTCCCCTTTCCGCCAAGACCGTCGGGATTGGGCATTTAAGTTGATAGTCAGGTTCGAGGAAAATTCCCTGGAGGCAAACCCAAGGCACCACCTTGATCTCTCCCACCTTCATTCACGACCGCGTCCACTTTAAGCTAATAAATTTGTCACAAAACGGTATGCAGGGAGGCAGCAGTGGCTGTAGACGGTGTGATTTTCAACAGCTACAGAGAGAAAAGTTTTACCCACTTGGCTTGCCAAAAAAAAAAAACGAGAGTCACGCCTTCAAGGCAGAGTGCAGCGTCCCCATTCTGTCCCAAGCCTTGGCTTTAGACCTTCTCAGGCGCACGAGCCTCAATATGCTCGGGGGCTTGTTCCAGCATCTGCTTGGGCGTCGCCTCGGTCTCTGAATGGATGTTGAGCTTCCCGAAGTGCGCGTCGATCTCCTCCAAGGTCTTTCCCTTGGTCTCAGGGTAACAGGCGTAAACTAGAACGGCGGCAAATACGTTGAAAGACATGAAGATGAAGTAAACGCGGGGTCCGATGTTGGACACAGCAACAGGCCAGACCTGCCCAACGATGATGGAACCCAGAGAAGCGCCAGACTGCGAGATGCCAAGACCTTTACTGCGGCAGCTGACTGGGAAACACTCGCTGGCATAAATCCAGGCACACGGGCCGAATCCCATACTGTCTGTTTCGCCCCGTTAGAATCTGCAGCCAAACAATTGGGGACAGGAGGCAGGCAAAAGCACTTACATCCAACAGTGAAGAAGAAAATGAAAAAGATGTTGGTGTAGTTGGCGGCAGAGTTGGCCTGGTTAGGGTATGCCAGTTGAAGGGCACCATTGATCTGCAGAAAACGAGTTGAAACGAGACGGTCAGTGAAGGACGACTTGCCAAGGCAGACTCGTAGCTTACCATCAAGCAGAATGCCATAATAATGGCACCAATGCCGAGGGAGTGTCTTCTTCCGATCCTATCAATGAAGAACATGGCGGCAATAGTGCACCCGACCTGCACAGTGCCATCGATGCCAGAAGCCAGGAGACTTAGCTCTTTCGAAGTGCCAGCAGCGATGAAGTTGGTAGGGAGATAGTAACGGATGCCAGCCGCGCCGCTCATCTGTTGAAGGAAAGTGAGAGCCCAGGCGCGCCACAGACGCGACCACAGGACTTTCTCTTTGAAAAACACCAGTGAAGAGTTGATCGAGTGTTCCCTATGCCAGAGGATGTTGGCGTGAATCTCGTCGAGCTCAGCTTGGATCTCAGCGATGCATGTGGCGCCGCGGAGCTTCATCAGAGATTGACCAGCATCTTCGACACGATCCTTCTCCAGAAGCCAACGAGGACTGTGCAGACTTGTCAGCCCATGGTCTTCTCATGGGTTCAAACTTTGGGCCTCTTACCTCTCAGGGATGAATGGAGCTCCGGCACAGAACAGCAGAGCGGGGATGAACTGCATGGCGATGGACAGTCTCCATTCGAGATCGAAGCCCTTGCCAGTCTTCCAGAAAGAGTACCCGTAACCGACCCAGAAAGCAAGAGAGATACTGAAAACACGTCAGCGCTCTGAACCTAGAGGTTGAGAATGCCTCTTATCATCATGAGTAGGTGAGGACTTACCCGAAGACGATGCCAACTTGGTTAATCGCTACATAGAAGCCTCGGTGTGCAGCTGGAGAGGTCTCGCTCAGATACAGAGGCACGGCTGTGGAGACGATGCCCGTTCCGAGACCAGCAATGAAACGTCCAATGATCATCATGCTGAGATGGACAGAGCCGCATTGGATAGCTGCACCCAGCATGAGGACGCACACTCCAATGATACCAGCATAGCGCCGACCGAAGCGGTTGATCGTTCGTCCAGACAACAAAGTGAACCCGATAAGCTGACCGACTGAAAAGATTGCCGTGATCAAGCCTTTCATGCCCGAGTTCGGGTTGTTTTGGGCCGCGAGGAAGCCTGGAGAGACGTAGACTGTGCTGAGAATGCCAATGTCATAGCTGTTCAGAGGAACATTTAGCAAACCCGGTGGTGTTACTGCTCATGTTTGGCACAGTCAGGAGAACATACCCCCAGAAGATGGCGCCCATCGACATAACAGCACAGCCGTACATGAACCATAAGCTAGGCATCTTGACAGTCTTTTGGTGCTATTCAGCTACCAGGAGATTGATCGTTGAAGGAAGTGAGTGATTGTTGTAAGTGGAGTAGGGCGGTCTCGTCGGCTCCCCGATGTTGCATGGCTACAAACAGAGTGCAAGGGAGCGAAGCAGAACGAATATATACAAATTCCGGGGCTTCATCGTCTGCCAAGGGTAAAGAGGCAAGTTGGAGCAGAGAATCCGGGGGGTGCATGCGGAGAAGTTAGAGTTGTTTGCGTTCCGTGCGTTTCCCGAACTCGTGGTGCTTGTGGGGGAAGTTATGGAGGCGATTCACCAGCCGCTTCTGGCGCTATTGTCACTCTCCACCTCAGCCGTACGTAGGCAAAAAAACCAGGGGAATGGGAAACGGAACCCCCGATCACAGGGTATTGGAGTGGCGCCGAGGCGGAAGCTCCGTTTGACTTTACAAGTCGTGAAGGCGAGAGCCCGAACCTGGATGTGGTTGCTCGGCTTTACAGACCGGTAGACAGACGTACCTTGGATCCAGGTTGTGGTTTATTGGGCAGCAAGCTTGCTCCCATATCCCGGATAATCCAGGTCGCTGTACTCGATTGATGGCTGTTTGCGAAAGAGCATGTCCAGTGGAAACATGACGGGCAACTTACATACACTCGAGCACACTGATGCATTATTGCATGGCGGTCTTCCAGCCAACCAGCTTACACTGGAGTCTTCTGACAGGCTATCTCCTGGGATCTCGCTCCATACATTTTCCTCATCGTCCGGCAACTACTACACGCAATCTTTCCATCCTTCAGGACAAATTGACCTGCTGCTCCTTGAAGACCTTGATCCCACAAGACCATCAACAAGGGAAGCAGATCGGCAACTCACCTTCACGCCTGCCACTGTCCGGCATTCCCAAGATGGTCACCTCAAAGTCTTCATTCTTGCCAGAAACGGCCGAACCACCCAGTTGCTTGGCTTACCGAGACTCCAGGGTCCCCTCAAGTCTGAGATCGTGTCATCCAGTGGCGGATTCCCCAAGGAGGTTTTGCACGCCCTCGACCATGCCGTCTGCATCGCCAGTGGGACCGGGCTGGCTCCTTTCTTAGCGATAGAATCGACAGTTTATGTGACATCTGGCTCCAGTCTCTACTGGACCATCAACGGAAACGATTTTGGAGCCGTGGAGTCTCTCATCGTCAAGACAGGGCTGCTCAAGACGGAGAAGTGGGCGTCGGTACGGATCTTCGTGACATCTGGCGATGAAGTCCAAGGTCTCACAGCGGGCAAGCCGATGCACTGGTGGGATGAGAAGTTTGCCCATTTGAAGAAGGTTGTTGAAGGTGATACTCTGTTCAAATATGGTCGTATGAACCAGGATGACCTATCGGTCGCCAACTTTACGTCTGATTTCAAGGTCCTTTTTTGCGGGAACAAGTCACTAGAGTGGCAGGTGAAGATGTGGTTCTTGAACAAGGCGCGCGTATATACAACTTCAATGGTCTGATGGGACTGCACTAGATATGAACGATCCATAGCCTGCCTCGTCCTCCAAGTATGGAAAAGCGGTACATGTTCAACCTAGAACGGATTACTCTTAACTCATTCGTATGCGCGAACCTCAAAGATACCTCCACGGACGTTCTCGTCGCCATTCAAGGCCAGAATCTCCACACCAATCTTGGTAACAAGAACAGCGGGATCCAGAAGCGCAGACCGCCTGGAGTGATAGTTGCCGTCTTCACTGAACAGCTCCCTCTCTTGCCCTTCAGAGGAGAGATCGAGCAGTCTCCAAGAACTCACACAGAAAGGAATGTTTCTCTCCGGATGCCCCCTCAGGACGGACTCGAGCGCGTGGTCAAAGTCAGTGTCGAAAACGACGACGACCTCCCTTAGAGCGATGGGAGTTTCCCATGAAATCTCGAGCAATTTGCGCTCACCGTCATTGCCACCTGGAACCCAGCAGTTGGACCTCTTTGTTGGTCGTGAAACACCGTTGCGAATGTTTGCCACCCCCCAAGCTTTGATCGGGTTGATGACCTTGAGCGCCAGATTGTGACCGTGAGGTCTTCGGACAGGAGTCCACCGCTCGAACGGCTCTACGCCAACGCTGGATGGTGGCTCTTGAGTGCATTCGTGCTCAACAGTCATCAAACCAGAGACCCTGGTCAGCGTGGTGTTGATGGCGACGGACTCATTCTGCAAGAATGATAGGAACACGTATTGCGACTGCGGGTTCTTCACCTGGAATTTGATTTCAAGGTCGTTGGAGCCCGCATCAAGTGAGAATGTCTTCTCTTCCAGGATGACTTCAGGTGTGTAGTTGTAAGCCTTCTTGGAGCCGCGTAGCTGGACTGCAAGAGTCGTCTTCTCGACTGACTGGACCGTCACTCGAAAGGTTGGCACAGGGCCAGCCTCAAGGGGAATCATTTGCGCCAGACTCCTCACTAGTGCCTTGGGAGGGCCGTTGGCAGGGAGATCACAGAGCTCAAACGAAGACGAGGCTGTGATCTCGTTGGCGGCGCGCACAAGATCATTTGGATCCTGAAGCTTGTACCCGGGAATGAACTGACCGAATCGCATGAGCTCCGCTTGGAAGTTCTTCATATTGTCCTTGGCTAGGAGTTGCACAGGGTCCACGGACAAGCGCTTACACATAGCTGCTGCTACTCCTAACGCGTTGGCATTTGCACCACAAGTTGCCATGACACGGGTCGAGGCAAAAGCAACATGGGTTGCAGATATGATGCGTCCGCCATACATCAGGTTAGGAATCTCAGAACAGATCATCGACGAGAACGGGATCTGGTAGACACCTAATGACGCACATTTAGAGAGGGCGCCTATATGATCAACAAACAGGCGTCTGAACTTACCTTTGGAGTGCCATTGTGTGCAGCCATCGACCTCAGAGAAGACACCATCTGCAGGATGAAGATCAAGGGACCATCCACCATGCGAGACAGCATCACTGTGAAACCGCTGCTCGATGATGTCTTGCTGTTTCATGATGGTAGGCCCGACTGCACCCGTGGTCAGTGGCCGCTGTTTCGAAGCAGGTCAGGTTGGAAAGGACTTACTGAAGCGGCGACTCTCACGTTTGCCGGGAATGGTGCCGACCCATTCAAGAGTTAGGTTCTCGGCCTCAGGGAAGCGACCCGAGTTCTTGAAGTAGTCCCAAACACCGTAAACGACTCGCCAAAGCTCCCACTTGATGTCCTCGGTATCGTGGACAGTATCCAAGCGGCCACCGTACTCAATCCACCACAAGCTGCAGCCCATCTCTTTGGTGTTGAAGCTGCGAAAGCGAGGAATCTCGCCTTCGACGTCCTTCAGCGCATAGGAGGGCGGGTGGAACTTGACAGGGCGCCCGGCGTCCTTGGAGTAGAAGTAGATGGAGTGGCCGAGAAGATGACCGTACTCCGAAGAAGGGGCGAACTGTTCGCCGAATTCGTCCTTCTGCTCAGCGCCGATTCTGAAGGGCGCTCCAGCGAGGAAAGACAGCGCACCATCTCCTGTACAATCGGCGTACTGGTCGGCGTAAACGAAGAAGGTGAGAGAGCACTGAGATGAGAAGCCCTGGACACGAGTGATACGGTCCCCGTCCTTGTCACATCCAATGAGAGCGGTGTTGAGGAAGAGATGAATGTTCGGCTCCTCGCGGACCTTCTCGAGCAAAATGGTATCGAGAATCAAGGGGTTGCCTTCTGGGTTGCGGTGCAGGTTCTCGACCAGAATCTCTTCCACGAGGCCTCCCTCACGGGCGTAGCGGTTGTTGTTGAACATGTGTGAAGTGGCGCCCAAGATCCACAACCGGACCTCGCTCGACGCATTGCCGCCGAGAACAGGGCGATCCTGTAGAAGCACGACGGAGACTCCATTTCGTGCCGCTGAGATGGCCGTGATGGCACCAGCAAGGCCTCCTCCGCAAACGCAAAGGTCGACTCGAAGATCCCTGGTCTCAAACGCACGCTGCTGAACAGCACCTTCACGCTGCAGCACTGGTGTAGCTTCCACCCTAGCAGGGGCCATCGTGATTGCTAATCAGTTGAAAAGATTTTAGTGAAAATCGGTCTGCTCATGAATGCAATTTGCGTACTTGCTTGTGTCAGAAGAGTCCGACTCATATACGATGACGAGGACAGAAGACGACGACCAGATACAGTCTCATCAGCAACCCGAAATTCTACTGATAATAGTAGATCGCCCCATGATTTACTCATCCAGTCCTTCTACAATCGCGGGGAAAGGTAATTTGATGATCATCTGGTCGGGTTGTAGCCTCAACAGTCGAGACGGAACCCCCGAAATTGATAGTGGCGAGCTCATCGATGCATCGAGAAAAGGCAGTTCCGGCAGGTGATGGCAAGCTTCATTGGAAACGTTTCGTGGCCTTCTCAGGCCGCTAATTCCAATTCCCACTAGTTATGTTCACTCTTGTTCCGTTCTGTTCAGTCGGCATTCTGGCTGGCCTCATCTTGACGAAATTCCAAAGTGCTAAGCAAATATGCGGGGAAAACCAACCCAACATTTGCAAGGAATTCATATGGAGAGAGTTCTGTCGCTCCTGGATCCGTCTTCTATTCTTTTGCGGTGCCTCCGACGTACTTTGAAAGTCACCCCAATGTGCAATATCTGATGCGCAGACTGGTTGCAAAATGACCGATCAAACGGCTCAGACGAGCAACGGCGGTTCCGAGGTCATTAGTCTGGGCTATGACCGACCCCAGCTGCGGATATCCCAGGTTCTATCGGCTTGCGCATTCTGCAAGACGCGCAAGATCAAGGTACGCTTACGGTAACGACTCTTCAGTCGTTCCTCCACTCTGAACCCCGACGTCGGATTCGTTTTGTCCCCCCCCCCCCCCCCCCCGTGTTCCGCTCTCTGACGTTTTCCAGTGTGACGGTGTTGCTCCAGCTTGTGGTGGCTGCACCAAGTTCGGTCGTTCCGCGACATGTTCGCTTGCGTCTGCTTCTGGCTCGCGACTGACTCGAGATTATACTACATTCCTCCATAATCGTATCCAGAAGTTGCAGAACCAATTGCAACGCGTTCAAGAAGATGGAAACAGACCCAATCGACCAAGGCCACTCGAGTCCCGCCCAAGCTTCTCGCAACACGTACAGGAGACACCAACGTCCGTGGACACGCTGATTGCGGATATTGGTGCTGTGCCAGTGTTGGCATCCTCATACTCTTCCACCGGAGAAGGGCCAAGCCTTTCCAGCATCTTGCTAGGTGCCGCGGCTAAGCAAGGGTTCTCATCTCTCGACGCTGAACACCATCAGGTCGTCAGCCCACCGACACTACTGCCCAGGAAGGACGTCGCGTTGAGATTGGTGCAGCACTACATCGACCATGTCTATCCGCGCCTCCCATTCTTTTCTCTCCAGGGCTTCTGGGCTCAATTCAACTCGGTCTATGCCTCGACTCTGGGGCTGAGCAGCCAGGCCTCAGGTCCACAAGCGGAGAATGTTGAACTGGGCTACAGCACTTTCACAGTCCTGATTGTCCTCGCGATTGCTTCTTCAAGTCTTTCCCGAAGCGCAGATAGCGTGGTCTCAAGCCGCGCTCAGCACCTCTTCAATGCTGCGTTGGAGTTCCGCGAGTCTGCGGTGCGTCCAAACACTATAGTCGGCGTACAGTCT
Source organism: Sarocladium brachiariae (assembly GCA_008271525.1). Lineage (NCBI taxonomy): Eukaryota > Fungi > Ascomycota > Sordariomycetes > Hypocreales > Sarocladiaceae > Sarocladium > Sarocladium brachiariae. Next base: position 4,092,800 of record RQPE01000001.1, read on the forward strand.
TTGCTCTTCTTGATACAATATGCCACACTGAATCCCTCGATTCTTGACGCCTGGTACTTGACGGGAGTCGGAATCCGCAGCTGCGTTGATCTCGGACTTCACCAAGATCCACAACCGCTGGAGTCCGTCAGTCCAAGTCTTTCCGAGACAAGAAGACGTCTGTGGTGGAGTATGTACTCTTTCGATCGGTCAATAAGCCTTGGCTGTGGCAGGCCTATAGGAATATCAGATTCCGTCGTCACTGCTAAACTACCGACGTTCCGGATCGAGTCTACCTCAAATGAGATTCAGATACAAGGCTACCTCCAGAGGTATCGAGCGCTGCAAATCCAGTCGAAGATATACGATCAACTGGCAATGGCACCGCTTGATGATCAATACTGCCGGAAAGTCATATCAGACTTGTCGGCAGAGCTTGCAAGATGGAGCCAGGACAATTTACCACAATACGATCAGACCTTGATCGAGAGCGAGTGGCTCATGGGCCGAATGCTTCTTTGCAGACCATGCCGCTTAATTCCAACGAGGAGTCCTCAGGAACTACGCCAATTGTGGGAGGCGTCAGTAAGATTCAGCACTCTTTATCGGCAGCTGGTGGAATCGAACGGCATATTCTATGTCCAAATAGCCTCCGAGAAGCTTTACTGGGCAGGTCTTGCCGCACTGTACAGCTTTTGGCATCTGAAAGACTGCCAAGTCGACAGCGGATCCGAGATACCCATTCAGCAGCTCGATCTGTGGAATGTGGTTCAAGACGTTCTTTACAGCATCAGAACCCTCAGCGAGCGCTGGGACGACGGTAGGATCCTGGCTCGAGAATTCGAGTCTGCGAGCAAGAGAATAGTGAGTCTTGCTGGTTATGCGGTCACAGACGCTCCAACCTACGGAGACGCATTCCCTTCCGAGGTCGATGACTTCGGCAACTACATCAGCTTAACAAGTGTGAGAGCAAACCAGCTAGAAATTTCGAGCTCACCTTCAGGGCTCAGAACTCGAGACGGAGAGCTTCGTCAGTTAGTGTCGGATATGCTCGTGGGCGTAGATAGCTTGACCTGAATGGAAAACCCTAAATCGCAGATCATATCAAACGACTACGACATGTAAGCCTTAACATCAAGTAGTAAATTATGGGAGCTTTCCACACTGATGCTGGCTCGAAATCATAAGGTGTCGCATACTAGTTCGATTTGTTTGACAATGTGATCCAAACGGATTGATTTGGTCAGTGGCTGGAGCATTGTTTCCACAGGCAGTTGCTTGCTGAATCTACTTCTATGTCTGTCTCTTGAAAGATGTTCACAACTACTTCAAGAGGCCAGAAATCATAAGATATCAGTTGAAGTAGCAGTGGGCATCAGGCACCTGTCGTAGTGCATCTAGGACGGCTGAATGTTCGCGTCTGGTGCGCGCCTTGCTGCTCAAGTGGCTTACCTCAGGGAGCTGTAGCATCTTGGCCAAGGATCAGATGTGATCCATTATCTTCGTCTTCAGTGGCACAGGTGATGTCTCGGGAGCCGTACCGACTTTGAATTTACATGTACTAGTCAACAACGATGCCGCGAGGGTGAGGTGAGGGGAGCAAGCAGCAACACAGCACCATACCTGCCTCCAGGCTCCAGAGGCAGGCCTCTAGCCCTAACCCTGGCACTGTGTTGTGATAGTCCACTCGCTGAGGAACTCCGAAGACGGCCAATCCTACTTGACCACGACGCATCACCCACATTATCTGCCAATGGCACACACCTGAGATTCTCAATTTTGGTGCCTGAGATGTGACCATGAGCCTCCAAGATGAGAGCGAGGCAACTTTTGTAGGCTCGTCCGATGAACCCCACAAGCATGCAATGCTTAATACTGATTGCCCACCAGTCCATCCACGCATGCGACCGTTGTCGAAAGAGGAAGGCCAAATGTGATCCAGGTTCGCAGCATAGCTTTCCCCTGATACTTTGAAATGTCAATTAGCTGAAATGTTGTTAAGGAATACCGTCTTGTCGAGGCTGTCTGGTCACAGGCTCTGATTGCGTGTCTACTGATGCGAAGACCAGGCTGACCTATCCAAGGTCTCAAATCGTTGAGCTTGAGCATCAGATCAGCCGATTAGAAGAACGGTTACGCCTACTAGGCGTAGAAGAAGATGATGATGCCGAGCGATTGGAGACCCGTGGACGTCATGCTTCATCAAGCTTGTCAGGTCGCAATTCTACCGAGGACGAACAACAACCTGATTTGATCTGTGTCGAGTCTAGAGGTGATGGTCATTTTCTGGGAGCCTCCAGCGGCCTGCATCTTGCCCGGTCAGTCTTGGAGTCGGCGCGCAAGAATAGCGCAGCTTTCTACGAGCACGACGCTTCCGGACAATCCGAAGGAATCCAAGAGCCAGCGCCTGCGGATGAGTCAAACCTCGAAAGCGACGGAACGTTGAACGAGGTCGCATTGCCCTCCTGGGAGACCGTCTCTCGGCTTGTGGATGTATTCTTCCGACACTATGAGATCCAGTATCCCATCCTGGACAGGGATAAATTCACAAAGGACATTTCGAGCCTGTATTTCGGCACCGATCCAATGGAAAGAATTCCCAGAAACCCTCGGATAATCTTCATGCTGAACATGGTTCTATCGATCTCCCTCACCTTCATCGACGACCCTGACTCGACAAGGCTTGCAGAGCGGTTTCGTCACAACGCTACCACACAGTTGAGTATCGTGATGCAGGCCAAAAGTCACCAGACCCTGCAATGCCTGCTCCTCCTCCTTCTGTCGTCAACATTGGGTTCCAAGTCTGCACCAATGTGGTATATTTCTGGTATCTGTATGCGGATGTGCGTTGATCTCGGATATCACTCTGAGAAAACTATCTGTCAGGGCGACGATGGGCAACATAGAGATGATGATCCTGATACGAAGAGGCGTCTCTTTTGGGTCACATACACATTCGACCGGAGCCTGGCCAAAATGCTGGGTCGACCGTTTTTCATCGACGATGAGAGGATAGATGTTATCTTCCCGACCACTTCGATTCCACCACATGCCGTAGCGTCCGTCCACCACTGGCTCACAATGCAGCGTATTCAGAGCGAAATAGTTTCTCATGTCTACGCCTTGGGCCGGTCTCCCGCGCAGACTTCGCCGCTTGCCTCGAGGTCTACAGCATGGGCCAATCAAATGGAACAAAGGCTTGGCACCTGGTTTGAAACCACGAAGCGTCTAGAGCGTCACGGAAGATATACAGCAGAATGGTGGGAGTATTGGTATCAACACGCAAGGCTCATGCTGAACCAGCCCAAGCCCAGAGCCACCAAAAAGTCCTTGATTGGAGCCTTTGATGCTGCAGAAACGATGGTCCGGCTCTCGTTCATCAGAGCGCATCGGTCTGTAGCGGAATTCTCATGGCTGGACATTCACCTTCAACTTGTCAGCGGCTTGACTATGTTGTTCCTGGTCCTTAAGAGCCCGCACCTAAGGGAAAGGGCCCAGGGGGATTGGCTACGATTCAAGGGGTGTGTGATTGAATGGGAAGTTGTTCTCGAGAAGCTCGTGAAACGCTGGAGGTCAATGATGAAGATGAAGAGTGTTCTGAGCAGGCTTGCCGACGGCGTACTGGACAGCATCGAGAACAACAAGTTCCCAGAAGGTCATCCACGCCGGCACCTGAACAGTCCAAGAAGGAATATACATGATACGCGTTTTGCTATGGAAGAGCTGAGCGCACCTTTGGAGCTGGCGAGGAGAATTAGAAGCCCTCACTCAGCTTCACAACCACCAACCCTAACGCGCAAACGACGACGAGGGGTTAACGCTGTAGAAAGCCCACAGGGGCAGAGGAACGATCCTTCTCCCGCGTCCGTTGAGTTGGACGATCAACCGATGCATCACATGCCTCTACAACATACAGAAAACGGCTACTATCCATGGTTCGAAGGCAGCGACATCGGCACAGGCGCACTGGGCAGCATAGACTTTCCGTCTGTTCTTGGTGGTGAGCTCTTCACTGACATCGACCAGCTCGGAGCTCCCTTGCAGCTTGACCTGGGTTTGTTTGATCAACCAACGCACTTCATGGCCGGTGCGGATGCAGACCCTCTAGGGTTTCAATGGCTGAGCGGAAGGGCAGACGCAACATTGACAGACAGTGTTCTGAATTTCCGTGGCGGCTTGGAAGAGCCACAGCATGCAGAAAGCAGTACTCAATACCCTGCCCACTATGAATAGCCCAGGAAATTTTGTAAACATATTTCTTTTATAAGTCCGGTACGGCGCCGGGCAAAGATCTATTCCATAAGCCAGCGCAAACCTCCCAGCATCGACTCATCTGCTTCGTAAGCTTCTTCTAAATGCGGTGTTTTAAGCCAGAAAGTGTGCGGCCATCCCTTCCAAACATCAACTTTGGTCTGAACCCCAGCTTCCACCAGAGCCATTGCCAAGCAGAGTCCGTCCGAGTACAAATTATCGTTGGAACAAACCTGGATCCAGGTCTTTGGGTATGCCATCAGCTCCTCCTGGCTCGCTTCCAGCGGGACATCGTCGAGTTCGTTACGGGGCACAACGGTACCTTTGGACTTATCGAGGAGGTATGTGACGAAAGATGGATGTCGGCTGGTGTGGAAAGGCCGGAGGCTCTCAGGGATGTGCTTCTTGTCTTCGGTGGGATCACAAGTTGCAGGACATCGGAGGAGAAGGCCGTGAATGGAACCTTTGGGGGCTTTCTGCGCAACCGAGGCGGCGAGCTGGCCGCCACTGGAGCTGCCGACGATGATCGTCTTCAAACCCTCAGAACGAAGAGCCTGGAATGCGTCGCGGGCATCAGAGACGCAGATCCGCGCAGGGTACTTTGGCTTCAGTCGGTAACCGACCGAGTAGAGCCGTACTCGAGCTGACGAGCCCTTGATGATCCGACGGCACGAGTATTCTTCGCTGTCAGCCTCGCCGACATGAAGGCCGCCTCCGTGATAGTAGATCACGACCACCTCTGGATCTCTAGACCCGTTCTCGTCACTGGCGTTGCTTTCAAGCTCCAGTTGCAACACTGGGATGGCAAACCCGTCTACGGAGGATGGGACAGTGAATTCCTTTCTCGATATTCCTTGGGATAGATCGTGGTCTCGTGTCCCGGGTGCCGTGACAGCGGCATAGAGATCTCTGCACTCTTGTGCGTAGATGGGTTGCCTCGCCAAGGGTTCGAGCGGTGGCTTTTGCGGATCACTTGCTTGTCTCAGTACTTGCTCGGCTCGAACCCATGACGGATGCAGCTCGGGAGCTGTTTCGAAGACAAGCTCCTTCAACTGAGCGAGGGTCGTACACATTGGGAGATGCTTCGTGACTTTGGGGTATAAACAGGAATTGTCCCAACACTGTCGGGCGCAGTTGGTCTCTGAGTATTTCAGGTAGTCCTTAGACCTAGGCGTTCCGTTATTTTCTGAGGGCTTTTGCGTTCAGCTTCATCAATCGATTGCGGGCTACTGAATCAGCCCAATTGCGACTATGTCGTTCGTGGACCGCTCTAAGTGGGTGGCGGTGGTGCCGTGCCATGTGTTCAAGTGGTGCCCGGAGGCTCCGTAGTCGATGTGCCATGGGCATCTTCTATTATCCTGGACCATTCTTGGGGTCTTCCCCACACCTCACGGCACGCGAGGTAGACGCGGAGGAGTAAACGAGGGGAAAACCTGGGGAACAGGGGATGTGTTAAGATCGTCTCTGAAGAGATGTTATCCCATGGCTGACAACGACCATAAAAGGGGTTAACTCTCCAGGCCTCTTGCGGCAGAATTGGGAGAGATCAAGGACTCACCCACTTCGATTCCCCGGCAATTTAACAAGTAAGCTTCTCAAGCGTCAACAATATGAAGTCAATCACTGGTCTGTGTATGCTAGCCTTTGGCGGAAACGCTCTGGCAACCATTGCTCCCGGCTCTCTTCAGACTATCTCTACTGCCACAGATAACTCCAACCAGGCAGCATGGTGGTCGCCCATGGATGAAGCTGGTGGCTACACCTGGATGAGCTACGTCCGCAACCCTTCGACAGGATCCAAGGCCAATAATAACATCATGGTCGCACGAGTGGACATCTCCACCGGGGCAATCATCCGGGATTGTGTGAGGGCGACATCCTCTGACGACTGCTCCCTCTTCGCCGACGATGTTGGCCATAACGATCCAAGCCTGGCCGTTGATGGCGACGGCTATGTTCATGTGTTCACCAGCATGCACAACAATCCATGGAGATACTTTAGATCTCAAGAGCCTTACTCTAGCACCACCTTAGTGAATGAAAGCAGCGACATGCCTGACGGTGACGTTCTCATCACCTATCCTGTTGTCAAGCGAGATGCTTCAGGGGACCTTTGGCTCATGGTGCGCGGCGAGGCATCTGGTGATACAACTGCGAGAGGCGGATACCTTTATCATTACGAGACAAAGGCTAAGCTGTGGACGCGTGTCGCCCGTTTCGCGTACAGGAAGGGTTTCGCTGTATATCCTGACGATATCCAGTTCTCTTCAGATGGCGACGTTCACTTGCAATGGGAGTGGTCCAAGTATCCATCATCTGTTGGCCGGCATGAGGGCAGCTACATTCGGTATAGACCGTCGACTGGGAAGTTCCAAAGCGTCTCGGGCGAGGAGGTCACGATACCCGTCACGCAGAGCACACCAAACCTCGTCTTCCAGCCTCTGACTTCCGGTGAGATCTATCAGAACGTCAACTCGGACCCTCCGATCCTACAGAGCGCGAAGATGGCGCTCTACGAGGACTCTGTCGGTACCGTCTACGTCCAGCACGCATACCGGTTCCAGAACGAGACGGATGGGCCGTTCCAGATTCGCCGCGCGAGGAGTACTGGAAACACGTCGTCACCATGGGTTCGAGAGATCGTGCAGCCGGCTCCGGCCACAACCGCGGCGGTGGGTATCACCCATGATGGCACGACGGTGAGGATCTACTACTGTCGCACGTCTGGAAGTGCCTGGGTTCTTGAGAAGAGCGGCAACACCGGTTGGACCAACAATGAGTTGAGCGCGGTCCAGGGAAAGAAGGTGGAAAGGCTGCAGGCTCTGATGAGACCAGATGGAACGGATGTACTTTATCTCGCCGCACCAACAAACGTGGACTCAACAACAGGCAGTCTATACCTGCTCGATGTCACAGGTCGCTGAGGTCTCGGTGGAACCACAAGAAGGATCATGACAGTCGGTCAGATGCTCTTTCGCATGTTTTTTCTATTGGCGCAGCAGCTGATTTAAGAGGCTGGTCTGCTGGTGAATAAAAGGCACGGCTTTAATGAGCATCCTGCTTACGGTTTGGGCGCCTTTTGCCCATCACGGTGACTTTTGTCTATTCCTTCGTGTGACCTGCACACTGCTATTGTCTCGGACCTTGACACAGGACAATTTCAGGAGAGTGACCAGGCGTGAAGTTTTTCGTAAGCTGGCAGAGTGAGTAGCAACATCGGCGTTGTGTGGACGATTTCGTTCTGACATGTGAAGGAGAGCCATTGAAAACCGCAGTGTATTTAGTATCGTAAGTCAGGTACCGTACGGAGTACGTGCAACTAACTACTGTAATTAGTGGTTTATGGAGTGGGGCCGCCGAAACGCGGTCGCTCACGGTAGCTACAGTATGGAGTAGGTACGGAGTACGGAGTAATACTTACAGCGACGTATGTAAATACAAGCAGGTACCATACCGATAAGGTACAACTAGTACGTGAGGTTTAGCCACAGCGAGACGCGGTGCTGCCTCGACCAGACCAGCAACACACTTATGGTTCACGGGAATCCCAAATAGCTAATGCTGTCGTCGACCTTAGGCATTCAAGTTGCATGCAAGCCCATGACATCCATCTAATCAACAGTGTAGCTGTCTATTACTCAACCAGCGCGAGATCACACCACCCTGAAAAGCAACTTTCCGTTCCATCCGGCTCGTCTCATTCGGCATCGCTGGGGCCTAGTGGGACTCAGGGACAGCCCACCGTGGCGCCACCCTAACAAATCCACTGCCAAATACAAGTAGCACTCATGTCAGGGGGCATCGGGGGCCTCCCTAGCAGCCTCTGAGAAGAAAAAGTGGTTTGCATCGCCTCACGTAGCATATCCTCTTAACCTTCCAAAAGTCGTCGATCCCTCTTTTAAGTTCTATCATCCCCTCCTTTCCTCTGTTCTCTCAGGTTTTCACGGCTGTAGTCTCTGTCGCTTCCAGCTTACGACTGGCCTTTTTTTCGCTCCTTTCCAAGCGCCTCGCCAACTCCGCTTTGTCGCGCCTTTATCATCCCGTGGTGCTCCTTCGACCACCCCTTCGAAGGCGAACCGAGTCATCCTCCAGTCACCTATTACGATACTTCCATCACGATGCCCGCACGAACGCTTCCCACCTTCACTCGTGCCGAGGTCGAATCGCACAACACCAAGAAGTCCTGTTATGTCACTATCGGCACCAAGGTCTTCGATGTCACCGACTTTGTCGATGATCATCCGGGTGGCGGCGATCTAGTCCTCGAGTATGGCGGCAAGGATATCGAGGACATTTTGAAGGATGGCTCGTCTCATACTCATTCCGAGGCTGCCTACGACGTACTAGATGACAGCCTCGTGGGCTTCGTGACGAATGAGAAGACAGTCAACAGCAACGGGGTCACTAATGGCCACGCCCAATCGAATGGTACTGAGAAGCCCTACGTACATCCCCGAACCGGCATGTCGTGCGAGGAAGATTTGTCCAAGGACACCGACGTCGCCCAAGACTACAAGAAGCACAAGTTCCTAGATCTCAGCCGTCCGCTCTTCCCACAGATCTGGTTCGGTGGTTTCAGCAGGGAGTTCTACCTGGATCAGGTCCATCGACCTCGCCACTACAAGGGTGGTGCCTCTGCACCTCTGTTTGGTAACTTTCTTGAGCCCCTCACCAAAACGGCCTGGTGGATGATTCCTCTCATTTGGTTGCCTCCCGTAACGTACGGCGCCTTCCTCGGTCTTCAGCAACTCGGCCCTGTCACTACGGCTAGCTACTTCACTGGTGGTTTCTTCCTTTGGTCGTTGGTTGAATACTCCTTGCATCGATTCTTGTTCCATCTGGACGGGTAAGTTCTGCCTACTTTAGTAAACCATTCGCATAGGGTTTGTGCTGATTATTTGGCTCAGCTATATTCCTGACAACCGTGTTGGTATCACAATGCATTTCCTTCTCCATGGCATTCACCACTACCTGCCCATGGACAAGTACCGTCTCGTCATGCCGCCAACCCTCTTCATCGTCCTGGCTACGCCATTCTGGCACCTGGCCCATGCTGTCTTCTACTGGGACTGGTATGTCGCCACCACGGTTTTGTCTGGAGGCATCTTCGGCTACATCCTCTACGATATGACCCATTACTTCCTGCACCACCAGAACCTTCCGCTCTGGTACAAGGAACTGAAGCGATATCATCTGGCTCACCACTTCCTCGATTATGAGCTCGGCTTTGGCATCACTAGCAAATTCTGGGACCACCTCTTCGGCACTACTCTGCCGCTGCCAGTCAAGACTGCTTAATAGCTGCGACAACGCGAGATGTTCGTCTCGGTAGATCCCCATTGTACAAATTAATAATGATGCGCGATGAACGGAGTTCTGGGGGCATCATGATGAGTAAGGCGAGCATTAAGCCACTTAGCGATGCCATTTGACATGGAATCGATATCATGAGCACGACCAAGAAGGAGATTTATGTATCTTTCCCGGCTGTTCTTCCATCTTTAAACCTCCCCTACTTAATATCAATACCAAAACCGTCTATTTCAAAACCTTGTCTGATTCCCGCTGCACACATTACTCTACCCTCCTCTATCTACAGGTATATGCTTACCTCGTACTTCTTTCATGGACGAAGAGTAGGTAGGGCCTAGACGCTTTTGTTGGGAGCTATATACTATGAGACTGTTAGGTGATTATATATATTAGAAGGAGTTTTCCCTGTATAATACGACAAAAGTATTATTATTAATTATAGTTTTATCTTATAATTACAATTATCTCAATTTACTATAGGCATTATATACAATAGTAGTTGCGCTATAATTCGCGGTATATATATAATAAGAGCTGCGGGGTGCTTACATAGCCCTAAAAAACCCTGCGGCTGCGCTAGTCGATCGGGTCCTCCATTTGCGTCCTCCATTTGGGTCCAGCCTCAGCTCATAACTTAGTTGGCCCATGTCCTAAGCCCTTCACCAGCGATTCCTCATTATTTCTCTCCAGCTTCGACTATCAACCTCGCCGACTTCTGTCCTCTCCATCTGTCCTCGTCACCGTCCGCCACCTGGCAGTCCTTCAAGCCTGCTTCATCTGTCGCGACTCTCGACATACCACCAGACCAGCTAATCCCTCCACCGGCTTGTAGCGAGGCATCCATCTCTTCTCAGGGCAACGTCCCTCGTCCCTCCAACCGCCCCCCCCCCCCTCCTCCATAGCTTCTCGCCATGAGTGTCCATCCGACGCTCAAGGCGACCTACGCCGATCGCGCAGCGTCTGCTTCTCATCCTCTCAATGCTTACCTTTTCCGCCTGATGGACCTCAAGGCATCCAACCTCTGCCTTAGCGCCGATGTCCTAACCGCGCGCGAGCTTGTGAACCTCGCTGACAAGATCGGCCCATACATTGTGGTTCTCAAAACTCACCATGACATGGTCTCTGGCTGGGATTTTCACCCTCAGACCGGCACTGGCGCCAAGCTGGCGGCTCTTTCACGTAAACACGGCTTTCTGATCTTCGAGGACCGCAAGTTTGGAGATATCGGCAACACCGTGGAGCTACAGTATGTCGGGGGTTCCGCGCGCATCATCGAGTGGGCACACATCACCAATGTCAACATGGTTCCCGGCAAGGCGTCAGTGACCTCGCTGGCAAATGCCGCCAGGAAGTGGCGAGAGCGTTATCCTTATGAGGTGATGACCTCCGTCACCGTTGGCACACCTCTCGCAGACGAGTTTGAGGACCCGGACGCCGACATCGACCGCATTGAGAACCCGATCCCAAATAACGTCGACGCTATTGATATTCCTCCCCCGACTAGTACACGGAACGAAGAAGGTCGGAAGGGTAGTATCGTTTCCACGACCATCGTCACCCAACAGTACGAAGCAGCAAATTCACCACGCTTGTCACGGACTCTCAGTGGTGGCGGCGACGAGATTCTCTTCGCCGGCATCGAGGAGGCGCCTATAGATCGCGGTCTCCTCATCCTCGCACAAATGTCCAGCGCCGGTAACTTTATGAACAAGGAGTACACCGAAGCCTGCGTGGAGGCTGCGCGAGAACACAAGGATTTCGTCATGGGCTTCGTCTCGCAAGAGGCCCTCAACTCACTTCCGGAAGACGACTTCATCCACATGACGCCAGGCTGCCAGCTGCCTCCTCCTGAAGACGATGAAAATACGCCCGTGGCTGGCGATGGCAAGGGCCAGCAGTACAACACTCCCCAGAAGATCATTGGCCTGGCTGGTGCGGACATCGTTATCGTTGGAAGGGGCATTCTGAAAGCGATTGACCCGCCCAGTGAGGCAGAGAGGTACAGGGCAGCGGCGTGGAAGGCCTATACGGAGAGGATTGTTTGACGGAATCTGGCTCACATGGGAGACGATGCGTTGTTGGTGCGGGCGCACGCATCTCACGTTGGGAAGAGGAGGTAATCCAAATGGGAGGACTTTAGGAGACTGATAGAGAGAGACAGCCATGTTAGGATGGACACTAATACCTATAGTATCTATCATGAAACTGGAGCATATGGACATAGGTCCCTGCAGATCATTAGCAGAATTTGGAACGTGTAGATCATTCTATGCTCTTCACACCCACCCACCCAGAACTTCCTTCTAGACTCTAGTGAAGTTCTTTCAACTCCGGTGCAACACCAAAAAAAAGTCTTGACAAAATTCGCCGGGTCCACAGGATATGCGCGCCTATTCTCATCTGGTTTTTAAGGGGCAGTGGTGTAATAGTTACGTGTCAAGGAAGATTGGGCGATATGATGACAGCATGGGGTGCCTTGAGTCGGGTACGTGTATTAGAAGAGGCCCATACCGCGACAAAATGAAAGTCTTAGGGGCGGAACAATACTGTGGTTGTGCTCTAATAGAGCCCCATCAGAAAGAGAAAAAGCGAAGCAGAAGAAGCAGAGGGGCTGGCCTGACTCTGTTGAGCTCCACACTAATTACAGAAATCGCTGTCCTTTACTAGAATAACTAGAATTATATAATAAAAGTTATTATATAAATATTTTTTTCAAATACCATAGTTTTAATAGAAATAATTATATATTTATTATATAGGTCGTTATAGTCATCTTACTTTATTATATGCGTTATATACAAGTATCTCACATTAGCAATCGTGCCTAAATCACAGTGTATATAATGAGAGCTGCGGGGTATTTACTAGCCCCTTTCGTTTGTGCCTAGGCTATATTGAACACCACTCGTGGCTCGCCCAACCTGAAAATTCCTCGACGACCTCCTCCGAGTAAAACATTACTATCTCGCGCCTGCCTCATAGTGTACCCATTCACATCGCAGACGCTTAATCATCAAAATTCAAGATGTCGACTCTCGACGTGGAAGCCCTGTTGGACTCCACAGCAAAGGATTTGGCTGAGACTCAACCAGACAGGTCAAACGATGATCGATCTAGGGACGACCGACGAGACCGCGACCGTGGCCGCGATGGCAGCAGGACTCGCGACAGAGACACTGATCGCCGCCGCCGCGATCGGAGAGATGGTAGTGCCACGAGAAGTCGACGGGGAACGCCGGACATAGGCACGCCACGGAGCGACACAGGCAGCCACAAGAGTAGGCGGAGAAGCCGGAGTCGCGATGATGACCGACAACGCTCACGCCGTCACAGAGATGGCGACTATTATCGTGGTGGTAGGGGTGGCCGTTCGAGGTCGAGGTCTCCGTACCGTCATCGCCGTGATGACCGTGATCACAGGGATCGTCGCGACCGTGACCACGGCCGTGGACGCAATGACGACAGGCGAGACTCGAGACGCGACTCGCCAGCGCAACCTACGGAAGATGAGCGTGATAGCCGAACCGTTTTTGTGCAGCAGCTCGCCGCTCGTCTGCGCACTCGTGAGCTCAAAGCGTTCTTCGAGAAGGTTGGCCCGGTCAACGAGGCTCAGATCGTCAAGGATCGCATCAGCCAAAGATCCAAAGGGTATGCATTCTGCTGCTTGTTCTCTCGATTTCCCAGCTCTGTAATCTTACTAATCTCCTACAGTGTCGGTTACGTTGAGTTCAAAGACGAGGCATCTGTCTCTGCAGCCCTGCAGCTTACCGGCCAGAAACTCTTAGGTATCCCGGTCATCGTTCAGCTGACGGAAGCGGAGAAGAACCGACAGGCTCGAAATCCCGAAGGCTCGGGAGGTCATCCTAACTCCATACCCTTTCACCGTCTTTATGTTGGCAACATTCACTTCAACGTCACCGAGCAGGATCTTCAGGCCGTCTTCGAACCATTCGGTGAGCTGGAATTTGTGCAGCTCCAGAAGGATGATACGGGTCGAAGCCGTGGATATGGCTTTGTTCAGTATGTTTCAAGTATCCTATTTCACGCGGCTTACCATGCTAACATCTGAACTCAGGTTCCGTGATGCTGGCCAAGCACGAGAGGCTTTGGAGAAGATGAACGGTTTCGACCTCGCCGGTCGCCCAATCCGCGTGGGACTTGGAAACGATAAGTTCACCCCTGAAAGCACTGCCAATTTGCTACAGAGATTCTCGGGACAGAACCAGCCAACCAACTTCCAAGGCTCCGCCTTCTCTGGCTCTGGCGGCCGAGGACACCAGTCCTCGAATTTCGATCGCGCTGGCGGTCGTGATAACGAAAAGGGAGGTGGTGCCAGTGCCCTTGATGATTCCGACGTTGGTGGAGTCAACTTTAACAACTATAGTCGCGATGCTCTGATGAGAAAGCTTGCCAGAACTGATGAGAGCGCAAACAATGGCAGCGAGGAGCACCAGATTATGAAACCCCGCACTGAAACTAAACCTTTGCCACTCAACAATGTTAACATGGCTAGTCGCTGTGTCGTCCTACACAACATGTTCGATCCGGAAGAGTGAGTCCCCCACACCATCACTTTCTTCTTGGTCCATGACACTAACACCTCGACAGGGAGGAGGGCGACAACTGGGTGAAAGAACTCGAGGATGACGTCCGCCAGGAAGCCGAGGAGAAGTACGGCCACGTTGTGCATATCTCCGTTGACCCCAATTCAAAGGGCGATATCTACCTGAAGTTCGACAAGGTGCAAGGAGGTGAAAACGCCATCAAGGGATTGAACGGACGCTACTTCGGTGGGCGCATGATCGACGCAGCTCCGGTTGTTGACGCCGTTTACAGCAGTCTCTTCTCCCGCTCCCGGGCAATCTAAGCTAAGGTTGGGCATTCGAAACTGCATTTCTAGGAAACCCTGACAGGTTAGCAGTGCCTTGGAAAGTTCTCTTGGGACCGTGTGGACATGACTAAGAATCGAAGGTCATGTGGACCCATAGGTCGCCGGCTCGCCCTATTTGTACGTCGTCGAGACAGACGCCCGCATCCGACCTTCCACTCACGGTTATGGTATTCGCTGTGTCAGAGTTGTCCTCGCCATTTCTGGATCTGACCATGCATCTCAGGCCATCGAAGATTGACATACTCACTCGAACGAAACAAGCGGACCCGATTGCGCTTTGTACTCAAGGTCCCGCGCAAACCTGATCGCAAGATCCGTTGCTGATTTCTCTACCCTAGGAAGACCGACAGCGGCTAAGTCGTTGTTGTGAGCATTTGCATGAACTTTTTGCCTTGTCTAAAGCTTTTCGAATTCAACCTGTCTCTTTCTAGGAACCGTTTTAGAGCAATACATCGCTTTCGCACATTCGATATTATGATTCCCTATTTGTGAGATTACCTGCGTTTCGGCGAAATGAACCTTTGACGTATGTTTGTTACATGCTGCTCGCTTGTGGTGTCCAATGATCCAAGCCCTGGCTGGCTATGAGCTCATGTACCATGGAATTTGGCCGGCACACTTATCAAGAGTTCAGGAACTTTCTTTCTGCGGTGGAACAGCCACTGACCATGGGTGTTGGATGGTCCTTGAACCGCACTGTGACTCTAGATGGCGTCGATGCTATGTGCTCCCTCACCTGCACCACGATGCGATGCAGTTCCTCTCCTGGCGATGTGCCAGGCTGCCATGGACCTGTTTAACAGCTGTCATCCGGCAGCCTAGTGCCTTTTGGTATCCTATCCGGTGACTCCTTTGGCGCGATCGACTTGTGCAGACGGCTCGGCCAGCTGGCAGCGTGGGCTGGGGAGTTGAGATCGGCTACAGACCACTTCAGATCTCTGAGCATCAATACGACGAGAGGGACAATGGAGCGGTCAGATCGATGGAGAGAGGGTGTCACCGCCCCACATACAGTGCGAACATTGCGATTCGGGGCTCAGGGGCATGATTCCAAGCCCTCAGCGTCGTGTTGTTTGCTCCGCTGCAGGCTCCCGTCGTCGACCGCAGGGGCTGCTGCCGTATCTCATGCAGGCTTCCGACGAGAAAGGGCGTTAATGGGTGCGTGATGTGTTGGCACAAGATGGTGCAGGATCTGGTCCCTGTGCTGCTCTGGGATCCCCCAGTGTATCAGGTTCTCGACTCTTGCGAAATCAAACCGCCTCGAGAATGGGGCGTCGCCGTGAGGTTCTCTCCCGTTGAGAGCAACATGGGCTGAGCTGGGTACACTGATGGGTATTCTTTTTGCTTCCGTATGAATGAAGATCACAGGGCAATTGGAAGATAGGTCTCTGGAACTTGTTGTTCACAGTTGTCGAGTCACCCACTAGCTGTTACTAGATTTCTGGTTGCTTCGATCTGGCCTCCCGCCTCCTGATTCCCGTCTGACCCTGCAGCTGTCCTTCACCTGCACCTGGCACTTCCTCGACTCACAGCCCTGCCACCAGGATCAGCTTCACGCTTCGACCTGGCCGCTCCTCTCCCCCTTCCCCCCCCTTCCTTCACGCCCAATCTACTTCTGCCATCTCTTCGGCCGTCCATCGACTTTCTTTTGTCTCTCCTAGTATATCACAATCATCTCCCACATCGGTTTCCCCGAAGCATCTTCATGCCCGATCTTTCTCTGCAGCTTCTCGAGGCTTCACGTATTGCACTGGTGGCCTGTTCTGGTCGTCGTATTTGGGTATTTATCGTTGAGCTCACCAAGCGCGTAGCTCATCTTTGGGCAGGTTGGTTCACTCGGTTTTCCCTTTCACTTGTTCTACGTGCACTACCTTCATCCTGATCAGTAGTTTCGCTCGGCTTTTCTTTCGTCTCATATCGACTGACCTTTCTCTCTCTACTCTTGTAGCTCTCTACCTTCACTTGCCACAGTCGTCACTGGGTACAGAAACACTCGCCCTTTCAGAACAGATTACACTTCTTACAATTTGGGCATTTCTTCCTGGGGAGTTGTCACGAATCACTTCTTCCCTGGCCTGCGCGATACTGCAGGTATTAGGCAACCTACCCCGAAGCCGACTCATCTCTTTCGTCTTCTGCAGATCATGCCCTGGAGCGGAGGTGCTTCCCGGATAGATTCATCTCAAGATTCGCCGCGCTCAACTACACCGTCCTCTGCAGCAAGTGAGAAGGGCTCCGGCACTCAGGGAGCCATGCTTTCGGTGGACTTCTCTACACCCCTGGTTGGGACCGCTCGCGCAGAGAGAATCAAGCAGATGACCAGCAGCCATGTAAGTTCCGGGTGGACTTGATTCAAAGGTTATCTGAGCGCGAGTCTAACCGCAATGAAACCAAAGGCCGCCTTCAAGCAGTCTCGCGCTATCCAGGAGATTCTCTACAACCTGCAGACCTCCCTGCGCCGCATGCCAGGAATTGGCAGCAATGAGGCTCAGGAGATCACACAGGAGTTGCAGAAGGTTGGTCGAATCACGAGCACTGAGACAAGTCAGCTCGTCGATGCAATTGCCAACCTCGAGCTCGACCTTGAAGATGCTAAACGGACCAACGTCCGCTTGACCATTCAGGAGAAGGTCCTCTCCGCTGAGGTTGACGACAAGAATATGAAGATCAAGAGTCTTGATACTGAGCTACAGGGTGAATCTCACAAGCGGGAGACGGCCGAGGCAGAGGTAAAGAAGATCATGGAAGATCTGACCAAACTGAGCGCAGAATTCAAGGCGCTGAAAAAGGACGGAAGCCCCGGTAGCGGAGGCTCTTCGACTCGCGATGAGATGATAAAAGTGATTGATTCTTGGCCCCTTTCATCTCCAAACTCAGATGTCAACAGAAGGCTAACATCCATGGTAGACCCTCGAGGAAACCATCAAACACCTTGAGGACCAAGTGAACAACCGCCGTTCACTCTGGGTGATGAAGCATTCTGACCCTGCTGCTGTGGCTCGGGCCATCGAGAGCCTTGCCGGGTCAGAGAAAACCCAAGAAGTTACATGCAAAGCCATCGCATCGCTACGCCAGGGGGATAACTTCAGCAGTAATCTCTCCTCGCCCCGCGAGAGTGGCGGAGCAGCTCTACATGACTGGGATGATAGCACTGGCTCTCCACTTCGTCCTTCGAGGGGCCTCGGTGCTGCTGCTGCTGCTCGTCCGCCTACGGCTGGATCCGGTCGGTACTCGAGCATGACAGTTGGCTTTCAGAAGTCGACTTCGACTGTGAACAATGACCGCCGGGCTCAAGGCCTTTGGGGACCATCTCAATCTCAACCCCGCAATAACTCATTCTCCCAACCTCAGGGCCCTTCCGGCTTTGGCCGCCCACCAGCCCGACAGGGCTACCAGCGTGGCTCGGGAAGATACCGCAATGCCGTCCCCGACTTCAATGCAAATCCTTTCAATGGCACCGAATCCATGACCAACAATCGTTCTATCAGCTCTTACGGATATGGCCGCGATCAACAGAATCAGCTCCCTGTTACCCCAAGTCGTGGTAACCGCTATCGTGCCAATACCTCTCATAGCAGCCAAGACTACTCAGTATCTTCGTACACTTCCGCTCCTCCGCTCATTCATCTGACCGAGACGTCTGTCACGGCATGGAATGAGCAAATCATGGACTTCTACGCCACCATCCGCAACTTCGTTGAGAAGCATGCAAGCATGCCAGACTACTCGAGTGTCGTGCAACTTGGTCGCACCCCTCTCTGGCCGACCCTCCTGGCTACCTACTGTCCGCTGTCCGAGGCAGAAGCTACGTCGTACCTTGACTTCCATTTGAAGGAGGAGAGCTCAAAGTCATGCCTTGTCACGCGCGTCATCATCGACTATGTTGTCAACCGAGTGTGGAACCCGTCAGCCTGGCTTGGTTCAGACCGTGAGAGCAACTTCGAAATTATGCGACTGGAAGACGACCTCGATGCCACTGCCGGTGGGTTTACCTTTGCATTCCACTTCCTAAATCTTGGGTCACTCGTTTCACTAACACTTTATCACCTCGACCATAGGTCAACCGTCTTCGGTTCGTCAGCCGCTGCTTGATCGCCAGGCAGCCATCATCGACCGGATCATGGCGCACCGTGATAAAGACTCCGACTTTTACAAGCAGAAGAGTGAGGAAATCACGGGTGCCATGATGCTCATGCTGAACCCTCTCCTGAACAAGCTCGTGCACCAAGGCGAGGCATTCGGGGACATGCAGCTCGTGGCCGAGAGTGCGTGGGATCTGTCTTCCAAAATTCTGACCAGCCGTCTCACCTTCGACTTTCGCTTCCCCGAAATTGGCAGTCGCTTCTCCAGCCAGAGCATGCTCCCTATCTGGCCCGCCATTGATCCCATGGAACTGCAGGCCAAGCACTGGCGTGTTGCATTGGTCACTACTCCCGTTATCACCTGTCGCAATGACACAGGCACCAACATATCTGCGCACTCGGTCGCGCTGGCGGATGTTGTCTGCATGCAGTGAGTCATTCCACATGGTCACCAAGTCTTGGTGATCCAAGGCCCTACTTGGGTGGGCTCTCTTCCGTACATTAGGCGCATTGGACACATTGATGAGCAGGGAGTCTCTGCTGTTCCTCTCTGCCTCCATCACAGTTTGCTTTGGGCGCCCAGTCACGCACATTGATGAACATGACGGAAATCTGCTCTCTTTTATTTTCGGTATGTCTTTGGATGCGATCTTTGATCTGGCTTCTTGCAAATGAAAAAAAAAGGTCATATCTTGCCCCCCTCTCTCTTTAGCTACTGATCATCATAACGGCATCATCGACATTCCCCCTCTCTGTACAATCTAAGACAGAAGTCGCTGGGAACAAAATGATGCACAAACTCACTTCATGGGCTTTTTCTTTTATTTCAAAATTTCATTCCTTTTGGTAATTTTTCTCTTTGATCGCTCTTTTAGCTCAAACCAAGAGAAAGATTTTGTGTTCATATCAACCACCATATGGAAGTCGAACCTTCAACATGAAGGGTGGTGGGAGGGAAGCGCGGATTGACATGCTTGGAAAAGGGGAAAACAAAACAAGCGGGCAAAGGGGGGAGGAAACAGCCAAAGTTTGGAGAGGCAGCTGAAGTTAGATTTGATTAATGACACCTCTTGACACAGTGAAGAAGGCTCTTAGCATGGGTTAAAGTCACTAAGAGGGTATTCTCGTTCTTGTTTTCTTTTTAGAGGCAGTGATTCGACACGGACAAAAGAAACGAGTGGCACATTCGCAGATACTCTTTGGTTTTCCTTGCCCTTCTTCTTAGACTTGCGTCTTGATGTTTCTATCAACCAAGAATTAGACAAAGTAGAGTGAAGAGATTCTGTTTTCTCTCTTCGACCTTTCTTCCAACGCCTTGTCGCTATTGTGACGTCCTTACTCTGAACCAATACGGCACCCTCAGCTGGTCCTGGTGCCCGAGAACCTTAGAGAGAGCGGGAAGGCTGGTTGTCCAGCCTCCTGAGAACCGCACCCAAAACAACCTTCAGAATGACTTCAGAAGTCAAAACACTTCTGCTGGTAGCAGCCGGTCTCGCATCGTTCCAAGCACAGGTATCGACCATGTCTCTCACGCCTCTCCTCTTCAGATCATCATCCAAATGGGCCAGGGCCTCCGCCGCAGCAGGATCATTGCCGATTTGAAAAAACTGCACACCAACCTGTGAAGGCGCGGCATCTATTCGGTCCAGCCTTGCGGCCGCGTTGACTAGCACTTCTTCAGGCTCGTCCGTCGCACGACCGTCCGTGATGACGATGATATTGATCGGCTTGACGTCGTCTGGATCCGCTGCACGCTCGAGGCTGGTCATGTAAGGTTTCAGAATCTGACGGAGCCGTTGGCCAGTAGGTGTGGCACCCGAGGGACGAGCTGTGGAGAAGATGCTGCTGACGGCCGAGGCCGAGCTGATACCGTAGTAGCCGCCGTCAGCTTTTCCTTCAGGGGTAGGCTGAGAGGACAGGACGGGCCGGTGATTCAGGAAGTAGATATCCACGCCGTCACTGTCGTGAGAGGTGCAGATGGGAGTGATGGCACGGAGGGCGAGCTCAGCCTCACGCCAGCGGCCAACGGCGGACATGGAGAGGGAGTCATCGATGAGAAAGATTGTGTCAAAGTTGGCAAGGAATGCGTAAGGGTTGGTGTCCTGGGAGTTGGCTGTTGATGTTCCACGGTGGGCGGCGGATGAGGAGGCCGAGTTTGCTGTTGCAGAATAGGGAGGTGGCAGGTCATTGGCTGTCAGTGTGTGGCATGTCAGTTTGGTTTCCTTTGGCTCAAAGCCAGAGGCCGGGTTGTTTAAGGAGGCTAACTCACGATCTGAAGGAACTGCGGCCGGCGTAGTTCGTTGATAAGTGTATGATCGTGGTGATGGGTCAGTGGTAGAAGTAGTGTCTGGCTGCGGCTTCTTCTCCGTGGAAGGCGTTCGGGACAGTTTGTCTTTGACGCTGCCGAAAAATGATGTCCTCGCCATGACGAAATGGATGTTTGTCTGCGTGTAGACCGACAGAAGGTTGAAGAAAAGAAGATGTTTTTTGCAAAATAGCGGTCCCGGGTGGTCTCTCTTGGAGCAGGAAGATCAAGTGTTTGCTTGAGAGTACAAGAGGCCTTGGGAGAGGAGATGGCCGACTTTCATGTAAAGAGGTACCGTAACGTAGGCGGATGGCACAGAGTTTTGTTTTGAATCAGGCGGCAGTTGGCGTTCTGGAAATGGCAGCTGATGACGGACGGAAAGTGTCTTTTGTCTGGTTGGTTGGTTGCCGGCTTGCTTGCTCTGTGAACTATTCCAATGTCCAGCAGGTCACGTCACGTTCAAAGGGAACCCAGATTTGGTCTGTGTGTGTGTGTGTTTGTGTTTTGTGTCTGACTTTGTGTGATATTGGCTGCTGTCTAAGAAATCAATACTGGAAGAACGAACGTGCAACAATAAGTGACATGTCTTTATATATTTGTACATCCTGTAAGATTATACAAACTTGGGATGAGAAAAGGGGGGTGGTGAACAATAAAGTGACTTTCCCATGCGAGATCTAGAATGCCCAGCTCTTATTGACCACCAACCAGAACGGAGCCTGGTAAGTAAGGTACCATCTGCAAACAACATCTTTCGGTCAAATGCCAAATGGAAGAATGTCTTTGGAAGCCTCGTCAGATTCGGCAATCTCAAATGTCAGTCAACAAGGTGGTGTGTGTGCATGCCAGAGCCGCCGTCGTCCATCGGTGGGGGCTGTGTTTAGTAATTTTTTGGCGGCCAACCTCCGTTGCGTGTTAGCGACAAGGCACAGTGCTCCGCCTCCCCGAACCATGCCAAACCATGTGTACTATAGTTGGTGCACCATCACATTCTCACACACACACAAGCACACAGAGCACTGGCGTGTACCCGGTCGCTTGGTAAGGCGTTTTGGGGGCGCAATAATCCATCAAAGGGTCATCGAATAAAGTATCTGGATGGGTTTCGCAATGGATTGAGATGTGTTTTGGAGGTTGCGGGGATCGGGCGAAGCTTGCTTGGGCTGTGTTATGTTTGTGGTGGTTCAGTTCAGAGGCTCTCTGAAAGGCGCATTCGACGCTCGTCATCCATCGATCCATCCATTCACTCCATCACGGGATGATGATAGGTCCGATGAGCTAGCCTTGACATCAATCAGCTGGTGCATCGACGTTTAAAGTGGCCAGTCTTGATGGAAACAGATCGTCTTGCAGATGCTACTATAGCTAGCTACTGTACACGAACGGAAGTGCCCGCGTTTACCTCCCTGGCCTACCTAAGATCCCTCTCTAGAAATCTTTTCCTACAGGCATTCTATCCAACCCCCGTGATGCTGCTCGGAAAAGCACACTCAACCAGCAACCGACAAAGTCCAGGCATCGTCTCATAGAATGATGACGAAAACATTCACTGAATGCAACGAATCCTCTCCTTGGTCAAGAATCCTCCAAGTTTCTCAGTGGAGGAACACAAGCCTGCCATCGATTCTTAGGTTCACTGGGGGCACCAGCCAGTGACTGGTACGGTATGTACCTAGGTGCTACCGTATGCGGTACAGTATTACGTGCGTAGCCATTATCTGTCCTCCCCTCACAGGCACACAAGAACGAGGCACCTGATCTTATTTACATAGAATCAGTCGGTCGCTCAGTTCAATGCAAGCATATCTTTGCCTCGCTCGCACTCTGATTTACCAGCAGGTGTCATTATCGTCCCAGCTGCACGAGTCCGTCACCAGCTCTCGTATCTGTTCGTTCCCTGCCATTTCTCTGGCTTGTACGAGCCCACGTGTGACCCATCACGGCCCTTCCCAAAGCCTAATCGCTCAGTCCAAAAGCGTCCTTGGTCATCAGCCATTCCACTCACATCACATTGACCTCAGTTTTCGAAACTTCCTCTTCCCTAGTAACAAGAGTTACTAGTAGTTCCTAAATGCCAGCGAGCCAGTCAGCCCAGCCCAACCCAACCATAGTAAAAACAAAATACCCCGCTTCCTCCCACGACGACTTCACCTCGTCTCCAACTTGAGCACTATTAATACATCACCCCGATTCGTCAACGAAAAGAAGGGTACTTTCAACCTAGGATCTGTCTGCCTGGCGTGCGGTCCTATCCAGCGGTGTACGAGTAAGCTGCAAACAGGACGGCATCCAACAGAAAAACCCCATTGATCATCATCCATCGCACGCCTATTCGCCCTGCCGTCTCGCGAATATACTTTCTCTTCCTCGACCTCCTCACACCGCAACAGAAGCACAGTTGAATCACTCCCGTGCCGGCATTGCCGAATTTCTTTATCTGGTATCGAACAAGCCCTCGTCATCGCCAAACCCGGAAAAAAATTAAACATCATAGCACACCCTGTTGTCCGCCCTGAGTTTCAGCTACTCGGGCCGTGGCCTTTTACTCTTGACTCGCAATATCTTCCCTCTTCTTATCACATTCGTGCAACTCCGATTCCACCCTTCACAAGTTCCCACTGGGTCGGTTTGTCGCGAAAAGGATACCGCGTACAAAGAAACTAAGAGGTAATTGAGATCTCCCCTGTGCTCTTGCGTAAACATCGGCTTCTGTGGAGAGGGAACAGAGGCGCTAAAAGCCTCGCCCGGTTTTTTTCCCTGTTGGCGATGTCCTCCCTTTCCTTGACCGACGATTCTTCCATCGGTGAGGATATTGTGCATCGATTTTTCGCGCATCTCTCTCTCTCTCTCCCGCTCTCAAACTCCTAACTCCCCTCCTCTCTCTCACACACTGTCTCTCAAACAGGCTCGAACTGGACAATTCAATTGACTCGTGATTACTTCTGCACCAGAGACTGGAGAGATTCCAACATAAGATCCGATCAGGTCTTCCATTGACAATACCTTTGGCGTCGACAATCCCCTCGACTTATCTCATCTCAATCTTATCAACCAAACTCGCCCATCATGTTTGGTGGTCGCAAGTTCTCCATCAACCGCCACACTGGTGTGCCCAAGCCGGTCGTACCCAGGCGCATGAGTGTTGGTGAGCAGAATGTCAACGGTATGCTTCTCGTTCTTGGTCTTTTCCCTTCCATTCGAATCTTCCCCAAGCTCCAACCCGGACGACGTTGACGGCATGCATCCCCTCGTGCCGCCTACGCTCCGGATGCAGTCCCCACCGAAGCTCTGGTTGCTCCCCCCTCACCACCACAGACTGTCACAGACCGCCACCTACCCACTCCAAGCTTCGCTTCCTCACCTAACAGTCCTAATCCCACCATCTTCACTTACACCATGTGAGACAGGCTGTCGTTCAACCAAGACAGCTCACAATGTTTCAACACAATCTTCACAATCCTCGTGTGATCTACTTGGTGCAACGTTTTTCATGTTGGCGATGGTTCGCTCTTCAAAACTTCCTTTCCACCTCTGCATTTACACCCAGAATGTCTATCGTCATTTTCTCTTGCGGCATCAACCTCACTTTACACCACCACCTACCATACGACTAACAACCACCTATCACAGCCCAAGAATTCCAATCCAAGGTTCATCGCCAGTTCCGCACTGCTCACGAAGGCCATATGCCCCACGCCGGCCTTGATGCCTCCCGCTCATCGACCGGTGTTATCTGGTGTACTGAGCGCGCCGCTGAGTACGGCTTCTTCGAAGATCCCGATGCCTGGGCCAATCTGGGCCAAGGTGCTCCCGAGGTAGAGGACGACATCGAGGGCTGCTTCAAGCGCCCCGACTCTATCCCTCTATCTGTGAACGCACGCGAGTATGGACCTACGGCGGGTATCAAACCATTGAGAGAGGCTGTGGCGAACCTGTACAACGAGATGCACCGCAAGGGCAAGGACTCGTTGTATACCTGGGAGAATGTGGCCATCGTCCCCGGTGGACGTGCTGGGCTGATTCGTATCGCTGCTGTTCTTGGAAATTCGGTGAGCCCCAGAGATTCATGTATCGCTGTGACGAATCTACTGACTTGTGTTTCACTTAGTATCTGAGCTTCTTCTTGCCCGACTACACTGCTTATAATGAGATGTTGAGCCTCTTCAAGAACGTAGGTAATTGGCTTTTCAACGACTTTGTTACAATGCCTGACTTGGTATCTAGTTCGCTGCTGTGCCTGTTCCCCTTTCCGAGGATGGTAAGAAACGTTCCTATATAGACCACCTTGACTCGTGGCAACGAGCGATGGCTGACCTTCTTCATGTCCAGACGGCTACTCCATCACACCGGTATGATTCACGGAGTTCTTGGGTCTGCAACCAGCTTCACCAGGACTGACTATTCCTCTTTCCACAGGACAAAATTGCTGAGGAAATTGCCCGCGGTACATCCGTCATCCTTACTTCCAATCCCCGCAACCCCACTGGCCGTGTCGTGGCCAACCCAGAGCTCGCCGAGATCCAGGATATCTGCCGTGGCCGCGCCACATTCATCAGCGACGAGTTCTACTCTGGCTACAACTACACCTCCAACTGCGACGGCACCACCATCTCCGCCGCCGAGAACGTTCAGGATGTCGATGAAGATGATGTGCTCATCATCGACGGCCTGACCAAGCGCTTCAGGTTGCCTGGATGGAGAATCGCGTGGATCATTGGCCCGAAGGAGTACATCTCCGCGTACGTGACCCTCTTGACGAAACGAGTGACTGAATCTCCAGGTTCTTGGAAGGAGACTGACACTTTTGTTTGGCAGCATTGGCTCATGCGGTAGCTACCTTGACGGTGGCGCTTCTCACGCCTTCCAGGAGGCTGCTGTTCCTATGCTTGAGCCTTCCCTCGTCCATAACGAGATGGTTCACCTTCAGACTCACTTCCGCGTACGTCATCCCGCGTCCCCTCCCCCCCATTCTCTATCCCGCTGACGGACCTGCTGACTTCTTCCAAAGGCAAAGCGTGACTTCGTCGTCCGCCGCCTTCGTGAGATGGGCTTCAGCATCAAATACGTCCCCGACTCCACTTTCTACCTGTAAGCAATTGCCCTCCATCAATTGTCATATGGACGCCGACCTACTGACCGAACCTCCCCACAGTTGGCTCAACCTCGAGGGCCTCCCTGACGCTATTTCCGACGGCCTCAACTTCTTCCAAGCCTGTCTCGAGGAGAAGGTCATCGTCGTCCCGGGCATCTTCTTCGACCTCAACCCTTCTCGCAGACGTGATCTGTTCGACAGCCCGTGCCACCACTTTGTGCGTTTCTCGTATGGTCCCAGGTGGGAGGTCCTGAAAATGGGTCTCGATGGTATTGAGCGTGTGATCAATAAGTAAGTGTTTTTTTTTTTTTGGTGAAGCCACAAGAATTTAGTTCTCCAGGAAGAAGGGCAAAAACCAAGTATCTAACTATTTCTCTCGCAATAGGAACAAGAACCAGAAGCAGGCATCTTCGTAAGGGAGAGCCAGGCTGAGGGCTATGGTGTGATTTATGTTTTGGAAATAAAGGAGCATAAGTGCCATCAGGCTAATTCATAAATTGAAAATTGGATTCCTCAATCTGACTTTTACTCGGCCAGGAGCCAAGCTTGTTATGTTCCAGCATCAAACGCCACAGAAGGGAAAGAGCATTATCATCATCGTCTTCGATGCCCAAGTTTGAGAGCAGTTCAGTCGGATAGTGGAATTTGAATTACTCCATCTGCGACATGCGATAGTTAAAAAGTACACTGTGAAGTCGGGGCGGATGGTTCAGGGACACTTGAGACGCCGCTGGTCGTCGACTTGAATCGATGATGAGACTAGTACGGTTCCTTCTTAGTTATAGGTACCTTTAGCCCGTCAATCTCTCCGGACCGAGATCTCGAACTGATGTACGGAGTAGCTAGCATACGCGTCTTGTCTCTTGCGGCTATCAATTACGTCGAGTCCCCTAGCACAGCGCCACAGGCCGGTACCGTCAGCAACGTCCAGTTAATGAGGAAAATACTTTTTTTACTCCGTTTGTCCGTTAAAATCCTATTCTGCGTTGTCTTCTTCTCCATTATTTTAGCATATGTATGACCGGCTGAGCCGCATTACAAATGGTCGGTTTCGGGGCCAAAAGAATGTGTCTAAAGGCGACCACACGATGTGTTAGCAGCCCGAGACCAACCAAAACCATGTTTCGCAAGCTGCACAGCGGGAACTGTATCTGCTCACCTCATAAACAGAAAAGAGAATGCTAAGATTCTGTGATAGCCTGCCGAGTTATGCTTGCCTGGTGAGTGACATGGAAGCGGCGAAAGGGAGTCCCCCCCATTCTCGAATATTCCAGGGTAAGGAACAACCTCGAATGAAGCTGTCAGGTCAGGTACTACAAGTACGACAACTGGAACCCCTAGGGAGGCCTCAAATCCACTAGAAGCTTCAAGAGGATTGACATAGTACAAGTGAGCATGCTTCATCGGCCCGAGTTCTTCACCTTACGCACCAGTTCGACACATCCCAGGGGATCCGTCAATTGCATCAACACAGTGTCATTCAGTAGAGGGATCCACGACCAAGACTCCTCACTTAACCTCACCTCACCTCAGAACGCACTTTCTTTTAAGAGAGAGAACTCGCCCTCCCCCACACGATATCACCACCAACACCCTGAATCACGCAATGCTCTCCCGCATCAACTCTGCAGCACCAAGACTCATCCACAACTGCTTGAACTATTCCCGCTTTACCTCGTCGGCCCGCCGCCGCCACCACCACAACCTACAGACGACGATTACCACTAGCAGCGCTGGGCGAACCATGTCGTCGTCCTCACATCCCGGTGATCAAGCTACTGCTTCTGCCGCAGCCACACAGGACGGCACCGCGAAGTCTACTACTGCCACCGCTACTGCTGATACAACTACGACTAAACCGATTGGGGCTCTGCCCGCTCCAGGCGAAGGCTCAACCTCAGATCATCCCGTTCTTGATGTTAGCAGTGGAGGAGGTAGTATCAGTCTCGATGCCATGGGTCCTATTGTCGTTAATACGGATGGCACCATCTCGCGAGTTCAGAATTGGTCCAAGATGACGCAGATCGAGAAGGACAACACATTGAGAGTGCTGGGGAAGCGGAATCAGCAGCGGCTGGCCACTCTCCGTGCCGCAGAGAACGCTCCACGGCAGGAGTCAGAAGAGAAGCACGATTGAACTTGTAACCAAGGCGCACATACACAGAGAGTGTACCGAGACGGCACATAATTGAACAGCTGAAAATTTGACATTGCATTTCAAGATGTCTATCCTCCACGCGTTGACCGACCCCGTGTTTCTTTCTTTATCGTCTTACATGCTCCGCAGAGCTGGCGATGACATTGTTCCAACCCAAGACCACCGTCCTCGCGTCTTCGTCATGGTGAACCCTCCCCCCCCAAAGATCCATTGATATATCCGCTTCCTTTAAATCCCTGAGCTGCCAACCAAAACCCCATGGTTGTCCCACAGCTTGACCAAGCCTAGGTTCGCTTCACGAACCCTCCATGGATAAATGAAGTCCAAACGCCTCCGCCAGTTAAAACAAGACCACCGTGGGCCCATTTGAAAAGGGTGTTGGTGTCGATAGCCGCCCATGAAACATTAGTTGAGTAGTTGCCAAGGGGCAGGCCACTTAGATCACCGAGCTTCCTTTGCCACGGCAGACTTCTTTATCCGCTCACCAGCGTACTTGGTAAATTCTTTCCACATGGTGGCAATCTCCTCGTTGCCCTCGTTCTTGTCAACAAGCAGGTTCTTGAGCCATTTGTTCTCGGTCTCAAGCTGAGAAACCTTGCTCTCGAGCGCGGATACCTTATCAGACATCTCCTTAGCAGACTTCTCGAGAGCCTGTTCACGCTGCTTCTTCTTGACGCGGAAGCGAGCACTTGCAGCCGTATTCCTCCTCCTTTTGTCCTCCTCAGCAGCCTGGCGGGAAGCCTCTTCCATGTTCAGAGGGCGGTTGGCGCTGGGTGTATGGGCCTTGGGAGTGGCAGCCTGGCTGGCGTGCTGGGAGAACTGATTGGGAGATGTGGCAGCAGGTGTGCCATAGACTGAGCCGTGGCTAGCCTGGAGAGGCTGGAAGTTCTGTGGGCCTTCAGGGAAGGCTGGGTAGGGGTTGCTGAAGTCGGTGAAGGCGAAATCGCCTGCCATGGGTTTGTTAGCCAAAATGTATCATAAGCCACATAGCCGACTGCCCCAAGGCAAAGACACAATTCGTGTAATCTGGTGATAACATTGGAAACACGCTGCCAGTCGGCAATATCAATGCCCAAGGCATCACAAAGGCATGGCGGCCAAGACAAATCATCTTGATAGGTGCCCCAGATGTGATCTTGATGTGTGGAGGGGGTGAAGCGTGGGGTGTCGATGGCGCAATCCACGCCAAATCACGAGATATTGCACCATCGCTGGATTTGTAAGCGTCATTGGCTAAAGGGATCGACGACCCACTTTTCACCAATTCGCCGTTTGCTGCGCGGGAAGCGCTCCCAAAGAACACTTGTTTCCGAGGGTGCAGCTGACTCGGAATTTGTATTCGGAATAGTCTGGTAACGTTGGGGGTTATTGCAAGGAGAGGGAGGGGACATGTGCAGCGACTTTGTGTAGGGTTTGGCTGATATGACTGGGAGGTTGGCAGGTGCCGGCAGTCGCACGCAGAGCCATGCAGCGCGATGCAGTCTGGGGAGAACGTCAAATTCATGTAGGGTTGGGATCTTGCCACTCACTGTTCATAGAGAAATCCAAGTTTGGCATGTCGCCAATGGCGGACGTAGGGGCTGTGATGTTCTCCGAGGCATTGTTGGTTGAAGGCACCGTAGTGTGCAGAGTAGCCTTCACCGGCTGCGCCTGGAAGTCGGTCTGCTGGCCGGAGTCGAAATCATAGAACTGAGTGTTGGTGAACAGCTCAAGATCGTCCTCAATGTTGAAGTTGTCCTCGGTGGCCTCATGGGGTCCAATCGAGTTCAGATCCTGGAGAAGATGCGACACATTGGGTGCGCGCCTGCCGTTGTAGGTCGACATTTTGTGAGAGTATGGCCTGGATAGGCGTGAAGGGTTGAGAGATTGCCGTTCAAGAAGAAAACTGATCTTGCTGTTGTTCAAGGCTCAGAGCCTGGTAATGATACCGTCGTCGGGCAGGGGCCGTTGCCGGAAGCGATTGGATAGTCACACAAAAGCCGGTCGCGGCGGGGTAGAGACAAGAGACAGGGTGGACGAGCCCTGAGCAGCAGTGTCAAAGTTACGAGATCCGATTCTCGTCAGTCGTTGAGTTGCGACGTATACTCTGACGGGGTTTGGGTTCGAGTTTGTATGCAAGATCGATGATGATGGTGATGATGATGAGGAAGGGGGAATGCAGGCGGGTGAGTCTTTGAGGGCTTTCTGTAGCCGACAGATTTGATGTACAGTGGGCCACCTGCTGAGCAGGCGCTCGCAGACCGCAGACCCCCCCACTCCAGCCTCCTGCAGGGTTCGTCCCCCTCGTCCCAGTTTTGGGTCACAGGCAGCGACAGAGCGCTAGACCCCCCAAACAACTCTGGTTCTGGACGCCCATGGGCTTGCTGGACGGAGGGGTAATGATGACCCTCTCGTGGGGCAACCATGTTCACTGTGGCACGACCGTGGTCCAATCGCTGCACGCGATGAACAATTCACTCACAGCCATCGCCCACGTTGTCGCGGCTTAGCAATCAAGTAACACGCTACTACCATACTTTGATGAGGAGCAAATTTGATGAGACCCTCTTTCGCCTGACATTCCTCTTGCTATTGTGGTCGGAACATAACAAGTGCTAGTAGACACCCTCGGATGAAGCTGACGCTGCAGACTCTGGCCGTCATCACTCAGGACCCTCAGGTGCCGAAGCGTCTTGGTTCATGGGACCAGTTGCTCCGGGTGGTTAAGTCATCGTTACTTTGCGTCAAATGCAAATGCCGAGACTAGCATCGACATTTGGGTAACACCTAGGTATTCAAGTTGTTATGATATTTTCCCAGTAGTGGACTCTTAGAAATGGGTTGCTTGCACCAGGGGATTGCGGTGTTTGCTCGGCTTGTGAAAATATTTGATCGAGCGAACTCACATGTATAGAGTCCGCTCCTGCAAACTCCAATAGCCAAAGTCACTTCAGTACTGTGCACCAAGCTGTTGGCATGAACTTTAATAAACTTTCAGCTGTTTTTTTGCTCTGCACTAATACCATAACGCCCTGCCAGATCCCGAACAAGGGAGCCTTTCCGATAACTCGTGCCGACATACACCGCTCCACATTGACGTTTAACGTTTTGGCATTGCCGAGATCTGTCTGAAACGCCTTGTTGGCAGAACAAGTATTTTTGCACTTGCATAGGTAGACTCAAGGGGTGCGGACTTTGCCAATGAACGCCGGGCTGGCAATACACTGATGCCTGGAGTGAACATGATGCCCTGAAATCAGATTCGACATTTCAGCGCCAATGTTCCGACAGGTTGTTGTTGAATAACGAACAATCACCGAGAAGTCTGGTCTCTTTTGGCTCAAGGACAGTCCTATTCAGCCTCCACCCATGGACGCCGACGGACATCAAGGAAGTGTCGGGTTTTGAACCGATCACGTGATCATGACTCCAGAAGCCCCACACATTCCTCGACGCGCTCAGTTTGGCTCTAACCGCGTCTCGGAGGGCTGGTGGAAGAGATCATTGTTGTGATTAGTGGGCATGGCCATACTGTCCCAAATGCGAGTAGACCTGATGTAAAGGCTTCACTACTGTGTGAGCTCGTCAAAGCTTCCCTGGTTGGCAGACACCAACGATGTAGCCTCCAATGGCCCGTTTCACTATTCCCACGGTAGCTCGTCTGCCGTCAACTCTTCGCGTCAATCCCTCGAATCCAGTTGTCATTAAGACCCTGGGTCGTCTCTCACGCGAAGCTCTCATCTCACTAGCTCTCGATTGGCTTGATGAGCGGAATCTGCCGAACGCTATACCATATCTCGAGCAACCTGAGCAAGACGAAGATGATGCTGATCCTGACGACTTATACACTCCAGCGAGATCGCTCCAAGAACTCGAACAACTTTATACCGAGTTACAACAGCAGAAGGGCTCAAAACGCGATGTAGTCAGCCGTATACTGGAGGGCGACTGGAGACATGGCCTTACCTTGTACCAGCTTGCCATGGCCGATTTGGCGTACCTAGATGAACATCCTACCTCTCAGAAATGGACAGCTTATAGGATTCTACCTCTCAAGCAACTTTCAAAGGATGCAGCAGAAGACGAGAAACCCAAAGTTGACAAGCATAGCCTATCTATCCCTCGGCTTCATCCATCAACTTTCCTTCAGAGCCTTCAGGCGCAAGTTCTTCCAGACGTGAAGGCACATTATCACTTCCATCGTCCAAAAGATATTCCCATACTTCTACTACGCATTTTCGTCATCGACTCGCCGTACAACAGCGACCTGGCACTCTCCAATCTCGATAGCGCCGGTACGTCGACGAACTTCGACTCTTCCCGTTCGGTTTTTCTGGCCTTTCCAGACGGGTCTCCATCGTTATATATCAGCAGATCACAGAATACTGGCACAATTCATAGAGGCGAATCAAGAAGCCTGCAAAGCCTCATCGTGGACGGCGTTCCTAAGGCTCTTTCCAGGCCAAAGGAGCGTTTTGCGCTCAAGTCGAGTCATCTAACAACTCGAAATTTAAAAGCGCTACTAGACAAGAAAGGACCTGGCCGTGGCAACTCTGCAGGTGGTGGATGGAGCATCTATTCCGACGAAAGTATCAAGGAGTCACCTATGGACACAGTCTTGCCTACACCTCCACTTTCAAGAGAAACATCTGCAATAGCTAGCAGAAAACGAGGCTTGCATACTTCACAAGCTGAGCAAGCTTCGAAGCGAGGTAGACTGGTGGCCATGGGGCGTTTTGGTAGCTCGGGTACTGTGTCAGATGGGAAGGGCGTAGAGAGACTTGAGGTAGTCTTGCAAGACCCTTTTCCAACATCTGCAACACGAAGAGCTGTAGATGGCGATGGCGATGTTGACGAAGAGCAAGCTGAACCACGGTCGAGAGCGCCACGAAGGAGCACCATCGATGCTGCACTGAAACAGGTCGGCATCCATGACCAAGATGGGGAGGACAATGGCAGCAAGGACACGGCTACTTGGGCACCATCGCTGAAGCTAACTTTCCGCGGAACACACGTCTTTGCTGGTATTCGACAGCTGGTCGAAGCAGGGATAGTGGATGGCGAACATATGCCGGGTTGGATGACTGGAGAAGATGGTGTCACTATTGGCGCAGTAAGGCATGGCAGAATCAGGGGCAACAAGGGCTCCGGTCTATGATGTTTTGTCTTGTCTTCCGTAAAGTCTTCTATCTTTATAGCGTTCTTTTGAGATACCCTGGGAATGGATACCGTTCGCTAGCTCCTTGCCCTCCTAATTTAATCCGAAAACCTTCACCGTATTGCGCCATGCTGCTTCGCAAACTTCCTCCTCTGACACGTCTTTGATGGCAGCTACGATCTTCGCTATCCGTTCGATGGTGCATGGCTCGTTGCGGCCCTTGACCATTGCTCCCTCTACCCATTTTTCCTTCTTAACTGTCTTCCATCGTTCGGGAATCTCAGGTTCTTTCTTCTGATTCTTGTTTCGTTGCTTCCTAGGTTGTTGCTGTTTAGGACCTTCAGCGGGCGCCACCTGTAACGCCGCCAACTCTGGTGTCAAAACGTTTGCGGCTGCCTCGGATGCCGTTTCGAGAAGATACTTCCACCCTTCGTGGCTTGGCCGAACTTCACACCAAGGTCCATCAGTCTCCAGCATCAGTCGATCAAGACGCACTTCCTTTACAACTTCACAATTCTCAGGGGTCTTGAAACTGCAGCCGTTGATGCCAATGTACAGCCCAAGTTCCATCAGTTCACGCATTTCCTCGGCTGTGCCAGTAAAGCTATGCACAACACCACCCTTCTCCAGCTTCTCAAGACCAGGGCCGAAAGCATGCTTGAGGAGGGAAACGAAGTCATTATGTGCTGCGCGTGAGTGAAGGAAGAGGGGAAGTTGAGGCTGTAACGATGCCGCGACTCTTAATTGAGCCTCGAATGAGTGACGTTGGAGGTTGGCTGAGCAATAATGCAGTCTATCATAGTCGAGACCAAACTCGCCCATGGCAACAAGATGCTCCTTGCCAGAAGTACGAGCCTCACCCAACAGCAAAGTCAAGTCTTGAATGATTTTCGCCGACTTTGTCAGATCCGCCTCCTCATCTTCGCGAACCGGTGCTGAGGGATCAGGATCACATGGTGTGGAATGCTCAGATTCATGTCGGAGCCCCTTCTTGCCGAAGATGGCACTGGAGCATGGATGAATGCCGACTGTTGAGTATACGACACCATCCGCTGTAAGGCCAGGTTTAGTTACATTGTTGCGAACTAGTTGTGCAGGGATCGACTAACGGAATTCTTCGGCCAATTTCAGGCCATCACGAGCGCTCTTGAAGTCAGACCCGGTAACGATGAGTTTCGAGCAGCCAACCTCTTGAGCTCTTCTAACTACTGCTTCAAGATCATCAGGATGCGCCTGTTTCCCACGATATACACCCCTAAATATGGGGTCTGCTAGGTTAATGCCAATCTATAAGTCAGGATGAGCTATCTGATCTTGGAGTAAGGTAATTGGCAGCATAAGTCAACATACATCTATATATCTTGGCTTATAGTTGCCGTCGCTGTGTTCTGTAGGGCTGGCTGCCATGGTCGAGAAGTGCAAAAGTTGTTGAGGATGACAAAGAAATCGAAAGGCACTGGGAGGACGGCGGAAGGGAAGCCTCTTAAGATACATGAAAGAAAAGGACAAAACGCTTCGCAATACGGCTGTGTCTGGGAATCACCTTCAGCACAACTATACCTACTAAGAGTAGAAAACAACCCGTGGTTGACTCATTCAAAAGTCGCCGTTGCTTGACCACTATCATGAAAGAGGCTTTTAGCACGTGACTGCGCGCGGCGTCGTTGAACCCCACCGCCAGTGTTCCAACGCTGGCTCAACGTCTAAAACGTTTTGGCTTTCAAGCAGGGATATGCCTTAACGCGACAGAAGAGGGCGAGCGGTGTTGCTAAAGTCCTAAAGGGCTTTTCTATCGAGGGGAATAGGAACCTGCAATGTGTTCACCTAGTCTGTAGATTGGCCGCTGGAATGCAATCTGGATTTCAGACAAGACACAGCTTAAATTGATTATGAAGCGGCGTTGCCAGGCACACGCGTTAAGTGGCTCCCTTATGGTGTCCTAGTTGGCCCCATCCTAGCAGCTGTAGGGCACAGAGCCGCCCTTGTTCAGGTAGTTTAATGGATTCCTACGGCTTTGTCATTGTTGTCGCGCTAAATTCTGGCGTAGCGCGTTACCGTGAAAAGCACTTACCACCTGGGAACGCGACTTTGCATAAGAACCTCCTCCCACCATCTGCACATCTGTCACGTCTTCCATCCCTCTTCCTCTACTCATCCGACCTTGAACCGCGTCTTAAATCTTTCCCACGCGTAAAGTATTGTCTGCTTCTGCCTTTGCATTCGCTTCTACTTTATTGTACGAAGTGTTCGAACTTAGCACTCCTCCTCTCCTTAAACATATCACTGCCAGCCTTTGGCGTGCCGACCTCGTCGTCATGTTCGTCAGGAAACGCGGTCAGTGGCATCATGATCTGCTTCTCAGGAAGACGCACAGCTGACAGTCAATAGACGGACGCCAGGAGCGCGTTCAGTTTGACAAAATCACCGCCCGTGTGTCCAGGCTCTGTTACGGCCTAGACACAGACCATGTCGACCCCGTCGCCATCACCCAGAAGGTTATCTCTGGTGTCTACGGAGGTGTCACTACAATTCAGCTTGATGATCTGGTACGTGAAAGATGCCGCTTGGTACTGTGAGATTATGCCTAACACTTCCTAGGCAGCTGAGACTGCTGCGTATATGACGGTCACCCATCCCGACTACGCGATTCTCGCCGCCCGCATCGCCGTCTCGAACTTGCACAAGCAGACAAAGAAGCAGTGGTCTGCAGTAGTCAGCGATCTGTACCACTATGTCAACCCCAAGAATGACCGAGCTTCTCCTATGATCTCACAAGAGACCTATGAGTGTGTCATGCGGCACAAGGAGGAGCTGGACTCCGCTATCGTCTATGACCGCGACTTCAACTACCAATACTTCGGTTTCAAGACCCTTGAGCGTTCATATCTGCTAAAGCTCAATGGCAAGATCGTCGAGCGCCCGCAGCACATGATCATGCGTGTGGCCGTCGGCATCTGGGGTGACAACATCGAGCGTGTCCTGGAGACTTACCATCTCATGTCAAGCAAGTTCTTCACCCATGCCTCGCCCACCCTCTTCAACGCCGGTACACCTCAGGCCCAGCTATCATCTTGCTTCCTGGTCGACATGAAGGATGATAGCATTGATGGTATTTACGATACTCTGAAGACTTGTGCCATGATCTCCAAGATGGCGGGTGGCATTGGTCTCAATGTCCACCGCATTCGTGCCACTGGCTCCTATATTGCCGGCACTAACGGTACATCCAATGGTCTGGTTCCCATGCTCCGTGTGTTCAATAACACCGCCCGCTATGTCGACCAGGGTGGCAACAAGCGTCCTGGTGCCTTCGCCATCTACCTCGAGCCTTGGCACTCAGATGTTTTTGAGTTCCTCGACCTCCGAAAGAATCACGGTAAGGAGGAGGTTCGTGCTCGTGATCTTTTCCTTGCTCTCTGGATTCCCGATCTTTTCATGAAGCGTGTCGAGAAGAACGGTGAGTGGACTCTGATGTGCCCCAACGAGTGCCCTGGCCTTGCCGACTGTTACGGCGAGGAGTTCGAGGCCTTGTATGAGAAATACGAGCGAGAGGGCAAAGGCAAGCGCACCATCAAGGCTCAAAAGCTGTGGTATTCTATTCTTGAGGCACAAACTGAGACTGGCAACCCTTTCATGTTATACAAGGATGCATGCAACCGCAAGAGCAACCAGAAGAACCTTGGTACCATCCGCAGTTCCAATCTCTGCACTGAAATCATCGAGTACTCCGCCCCTGATGAGGTTGCTGTTTGCAACCTCGCCTCTCTGGCTCTGTCCGCTTTCATCAACTACGAAGATGCTTGCTTCGACTTCAAGAAGCTTCACGAAGTCACCCAGGTCGTGGTCCGCAACCTCAATAAGATCATTGATGTCAACCACTACCCTGTTCCTGAGGCGCGTAACAGCAACATGCGTCATCGTCCCATTGGTGTCGGTGTTCAGGGTCTTGCCGACGCTTTCCTTGCCCTGCGTCTGCCCTTTGAATCGCCTGAGGCTCGTGAGCTGAACAAGCAGATCTTCGAGACCATCTACCACGCTGCTCTCACTGCTTCTGTTGAAATTGCCAAGGTCGAGGGGCCCTACTCTTCTTTCAAGGGTTCGCCAGCCTCTGAGGGCATCCTCCAGTTTGACATGTGGAATGTCAAGCCTAGCGACCTTTGGGAGTGGGACAGTCTCAAGGAAGAGATCAAGGAGCATGGCATTCGCAACAGTCTTCTGCTTGCACCTATGCCCACTGCCAGCACCTCGCAGATCCTCGGCAACAATGAGTGCTTTGAGCCCTACACCTCCAACATTTACCAGCGCCGTGTCCTTGCTGGCGAATTCCAGGTTGTCAATCCCTGGCTACTGAAGGACCTTGTGGAGCTTGGCCTTTGGTCAGATGCCATGAAGAACCGTATTATTGCCGAGAATGGTTCTATTCAGAACATCCCTAACATTCCCGATGATGTCAAGGCTCTATACAAAACCGTATGGGAGATCTCCCAGCGCCAGATCGTGCAGATGGCCGCCGACCGCGGCGCCTTCATTGATCAGTCGCAATCGCTCAACATCCATATGAAGGACCCCAGTATGGGCAAGATCACAAGCATGCATTTCACCGGCTGGAAACTCGGCCTGAAGACTGGAATGTACTACTTGCGAACCCAGGCCGCCGCCGCTCCTATTCAATTCACTGTCGACCAGGCGGCTCTCAAGATTGCTGATACAAATGTCAGCAAGGAGCGCCCAGTACTGAAGAAGCGGGCGCCACCGCCGGGGCAGAGCTACACCTCTGCGTCCTCCGCAATGCCTCGGGCAGCTGCTGCTAAGCGCGACAGCATCGGTAACGCTCTTAGCAACGGAATCCCGACGCCTAGCACCACACCGCCACCTGCTCTCAACGCCGACTCCAAGCCACGTGTTGTCTCCTCGCCGAACAAGCCTGCGCTCATGAAGGCCGATGTCAAGGAAGGTGACAGCCCCAAGGCTCTTCCTACAGAGCCCACCGATAAGATTCAGGAAGAGTCTCTACCCGAGTCTGGCATCAAAGGAAAAAGCACTCAAGAGGAAGACAAGGATAGCGATAGCGGAGACCGTGAGCGGGATATCTACTCTGAGGCTGTACTCGAATGTAAGTGGCCTTTGCGGACTACACTGAGAATCTATCGCTGACAACGATCTACAGGCAGCATTGAAAACCCCGAGGCCTGTGTTATGTGCAGCGGTTAGACTTCGACTTTCGTCCTAGCGAAAAAAGGGAAGTCGCTTAATGATGGATTTTGATGATAAGCATGGAATATAAGGGACTGCCCGCTGAACTCGGGACCTCTTCGAAGGCAATGGGACAGCTGGTGCATCACGTAGGGATATCATGTTTGTATTCGTTTCTTGCGGGCGTTGGTTGGCTGTCCTCGTTCGTCGTTGGCATAGTAATGAAATGGTCTCTGAGCTTTGTTTTTGCTTAGTCGTCTTCAGGCATGGAGACTTGTCAATGCCTGTTTTTTGTTTCAATTGGTATTGTTGCCTCAACCATGCATTGGGTGCCGCAAGCCAACAAAGCGGAAACCAGTTCCAGCGACAGCCTCACACCTGTGAACGACAGAATGACGCAGTTCAGTTCAGACGACTCAGGCTAAGCTTTGTCCTGGCAACAGGTATTTTCAGCTCCGGAAGCATGATTCAGCTTTGAATGAGACATACGCAAGCACGACTGGCGGTCTACGAGCAGGCTGTCACCCAAGTACACCAGCCTCACATGCTTGCAATGTTCCCTCCGCCTGCCTGTGACTGCTTGAACAACCGGGCGGGAGCTATGTGGGGAACCGTCACCCGCAATGATAAAATTGATGGCAGGGCAGGGAGCTAAGTGACGATAGATTGATCATAGCCCGGTTTTGTGGAGGATAGCCCAGCTGAACAGGGGTAACCCTGGTCAACAGCCCATACGAGAAAAAGGTTCTTCAACACGGTTAGGCCTACTCAGACACATATGCCGGCATCCCCAAGCCGGGGGCACCTGCGCAGCAACGGGACAGCGGTTAGGTTGTCAACTTGCCAGGCATTCAGAAGCTGGGTATTTCTTTTGATGATGCATGTTTCCCCAGCCAACGGAACCGGAGTGGACGAAACAGGCTGGGCGAGGAGGGAGGGGGGAGATGCATTTTGGAAAAGGTAACAGAACTTGTCGGCCATGAAAACTCAGATATCAAAAGGCAATTCCCGAAGAAACTAAGAATCGTTAGCTTGACGAGGCAACCAAAGAGCGATGCAAATTTGCTCTCCTAACAACTATTGTTTGAAGCAACTCGCCAGACCATGACGCCAGGAAGACGGCGAGGAGAGGAGCGGCGAAAGATAGCATTTCCGAAGCATGTGCCAGACAGTCATTCACAAGCACGACCTTACCTACTAGCGCTTGAGAATTATGAACCTGCGAGTTGACTCCTATTGACATATCTAGTTCGGGGGGGGGGGGGGGGGTTGAGTGTGGTAGGGCCAGCAAATCTCGCTTGGCCAGGGTTCCGCCAATCGGGATCTCAAAGTGCGGATATGCCCAGATCTGCCAACATCTCAGGTAAATGTGGTCCTTTTTGCGCACGTCGTCATCGTTTCTCAGACAAGAGCACCATCAGCGCACGAACGCCTTTGTCAGTGTCGGATCATGAAGTGGCGATGATCTTTGGGAGGAGGCCCTTGGTGGCCATTTCTGGCTTTGGGGATCAGCAGACAGCAATTTTGCGAGTAGAGCTGAAGCCCTAAATTGTCAACTCCCAAGGAGCCATCTAGAACCGATTGAGACCGTGTGTGGCTTGATAGTCCTCCTGCCGATCGGAACTTGTATGCCCCTCGTCTGCAACTGCAAGGGGCCGCTGTAACAGAATACTGAACTATTGAAGCTTGGTTGAAGTCCTTGTAGATCATTTGCGGCAGCAAGGTTAGGTGAAAACTCATCATTAGGAAAACGTAGAACACCGTACAGAGATCGTGTGATTCACTTGATCACTCTCAGTCTCGACTTTCCAGAATGGGATTGTAGAAAAATAGGTGTGATGGGGCTGTCCAAGCAGGTAAGAGGGGATCTACGGCCGGGGTGAGCGACACTGAGGCCCACCCACTGCGTCACTACATCTTTCGCTTCCAGGCATTGATCCGTGTATTCAGCTGCAAGAATTCGGAGAACTTGGCGGCCAAAGCCCTCTTCAGTGAACGAATTGGTTCCATCACGACCTAATCGTGTCGTCACAGGCCGTGCAAGATCTCTCGGCCCAGTCGGGTGAGGACAACACACCTTGCGCCATCTGCAGGAGCTGCTTAGAGCTGTCCCGCCACATTGCCAGATCAAGCAGGGCACCTCCAACCAGCATGCATGCGCACTAGACAACTGTGTGTGGTGGAGGCAGCCATCCCAACCCCTTTGCAGCTCTCTGCTTGTCTCACATACTCGCAAATTTCTCGTCACGATTGCTGGGAACACGTACTGCCTGGATTAACCCCATCGGTCCACTCTCCCAGGTAGGTGTAGGCGCCGGTTCCACCATGACCTCTGCCGGCTGCCAGCACCGGCTGCCAAGCTGATGAGACCCAATCGTGAAGAGCAAGGGAGCTTCATGCATGACCAGGTAGTTGGGGAGCAACCAAGGTCGTGGCCACGCCACAAGGCCGCGGCCTTGCCTACGTTCACACTAAGATCCATGGAAGGAGGGAACCCATTACCGTAGCTCAACTGTGCCTTGCTTAACCATGGCAGCTGCCTTTCTACCAAGTTCCCCTGCTTCTCGTCTGATCGGATGGATGCTACATCACTGAATCCACTCGCTCGCTCCTGTCATATAATTGCCGAAAGGCCCTCCTGCCCTGACATCTCTTGATCGTCACCTACCTGAACTACCTGAACTCCTACCCCTCCTCGAGGTTTGCATACGTTTCTCGTTCGTACCTTGGCTCAGCCGGATCACCGTTCAAACTCACCTCACGCCCTCAAATCGAAACGGCCAGTGTTCAAGTCATCTCCGACCTTCCAACAAGCAATCTTGCTTGAGACTTGTAAAGCGTAAGTTATTTTTCTCCAGCCACTGCAGCTTGACAGGCACCTCCTCGCTTCCCCTTGCGATTCCAGCCTTCCCACCGTCTCAAGAGCACAGTTTGCTTTGTGTACACCCTGGCAGCCACTTCCAGTGTCCCCTCGGGTTACATAAACACGTTTGGATTACGCCCAGCTCGGGGGTGTTTTCTCAGGATACACCATAATCTCGCTCAGGACTACCAGCCATTGTTTGAGCAATATGCGTGTTACGATGACAGCGCTGCCCAGCGAAAGTGGCTGGCCACAGACCAGGACCACAGCATAAATTCTAGATCTGGCTCCAGGCACACCATCAAAAGCCCTCCCTTTCCCAACATCTGAGACCTTCTGCTCCTCTGCTCCACCATCACGTTGGGCTTTTCTCCTCGCTGCCGCTTTGCTTGATATCGTCACCAGGTTCTTACTGGACTTTGTGCTCCAAAATAGTTGACTGATCATCCCACAGAATATCAGCCTACCACTTCAACTTAAGTACCCACGATGAAGGTCTCTCTCTTCACTCTCGCAGCTGCTGCGTCGGCTGTTATGGCCCAGAACACGGGCAGCCTGCCTCAATGCGGTGTAAGTGATAATCACGCCATGGTGAATTTCAAGTGTGTTCCCCAGACCCATACTAACGTCAGTTCTCAGCAAACCTGTGCCAATAACATGATGGCTGGCAGCAAGGCCGAGGAGCTGGGCTGCGACAAGAGTGACATTCGTTGCCTCTGCTTGAACAAGAACTTCACCTACGGACTTCGTGACTGCTCGCTGGCTATCTGCAGCAAGGAGGATGTCGCCAAGGTGCTTGAGTACGGACTTGCACTCTGCTCCAGTACGAACCCTCGCCCTACCATTTCCTGCGGTAACATGCGACTAACATGAAGCAGGCGTAGGTGTTCAGATCGCAACCGCTAGCGACGGTGCTGCCGCTCCAACTGTAAGGACAACCGCAAAGCAGGATGATCTCGGCCTGACTAATATTTTGAGCAGTCTACAGGTGAGGGCAGTGCGGGTGGCGCGGGTGGTGCTGGTGGTGCTGGTGGTTCTGGTGGTTCCGTCTCGACTGTCTTCAGCACCTTCACCTCCGATGGCCAGGTTGTCACCACTGCTGTTGCTACCACTACTCTGGAGGGCGCAGGCGGGGCATCGCAAACTGGAGATGCTTCTGAATCTGGCAATGCTGATAACTCCGGTGATGCTAAGGGCAGTGCCGCTGCCTCTGCCTCTGATGCTGCCGGCTCTCTATCATCCGCTGCAGATGATGCTGCTAGTAAAGCATCGTCTCTGGCTGAAGATGCTTCTTCGGCAGCTTCCGGAGCTATTGAGTCCGCATCCTCCGCCGCTTCTGGCGTTGAGGCTTCCGCTACAAGTGCTTTGAGCTCCTTAGCCACTGCCATTCGCAGCGCTGCAGAGTCGGCGACCGGCAGCGCAGGCCAAGCCACAAGCACCTCAACGGGACCGGTAAGACATATTCCCTGATTCTTTCGTGAGACAAAACTGATCCAGTTAAATAGGCTGCCCACATGACCGCTGCTCCTGCCGCTGTTGTTGCGGCCGCGGGATTCGCTGCACTGCTCCTCTGAGAGCCTTGCGTTTGCTCGAAACGCCTCATGACTCGACCCATTCCTGCCGCCCGTACCATTACCTAGATCCTAGAATAATGGCAGTCGCAAGGCGAGGACGACATATGACCCGCGTGCCTGCGAGCCGTGGCATTTCAAGTGTGCATAATGAAGATGACTTTATTTCCTTTTCCTTTTCTTGTTCATGAGCTAGCTTTGTGAGGATCTGGGGTTCTAAGTTGTGCTACGTTGACAAGAAACTTGACAATAAGGAGGGCAAAGTGAGGGTGGTACACGGCAACGGAATTAACTGTTAGAAATCCACCACGGCGAGATGAGGCATCTTGTCCAGATCATCAATCTGCCGCTATTCCAAGGGTGGTACGAAGACATCCGCCTCTGCCCTGCCATTGAGAGAGGGTGCCTAATTGCTTGTCCTCCTACGAAACACATTAATAGATAATTTTGGTTGCTTTACGTACACGACATGAGTGAGGTTATAACTTAGACAATAGTGGTGCTTCTTCAAGGACCTTGACAAGGCCCATGTACTTGAATTGATCGACAGGGGACGTTGGACTGACGGGTGAACGTGCACACATGCGTACAAATTCTATATGCAACATTGAACTATGAGAACAAAACGCCTAACTGAATGCTGGTATCTTTTTCTTTCACATCATCCATGAGATCCATTGCGCAGAGCTGGGACGAGGTTCCCTCAGCTAGACTTGAGAGATCTGCTGATATCACTCTGCCAGTCCTTGGCGCGCTCAAAACCATTGGAGTACGATTGGTAATCAAACAGGGCCTGGTACACCTCCTCCTTTGACGTCAGTACGAAGGGACCGTACTGTACAACCTCTTGGTCCAGGGGAGTGCCAGCGATGAGGATGATGCGGGCATCGCCGCTGGCATCGGGAGCAGCAGAGATACGAACCATGTCACCCTCGGGCTCGAAGACGACGTTGTTGTACTGCTTGACGGGAGTGGAGGTCATGGCATCCTCGCCGACGCGGACCTCGCCCTCGAGAACATAGCCGAAGGCGTTCCAGTTCTTGGGGAGAGGCTGCGTGACTTGACCGCCAGGGCGAATGGTGAAATCGAGGATCCAAACAGGGGTGTAGGCGAGATCCTTAACGGAATCGATGCCGTGAGACTGGCCGGAGATGACCTTGACAGAGACGCGGCCATTGTCGATGGCATCGGTGGACGGGATCTCCGAAGCACGCAGGTCACGATAGCGAGGCTCGCAAGACTTGAGCTTCTCGGGCAGATCGACCCAGAGCTGGAGACCAATGTTGGCGGAGCCGTCCGGGTTGTCGCGAGGCATCTCGGCGTGGACAATGCCACGTCCGGCGGTCATGAACTGCAGGTCACCGGAGTTGATGGTACCCTTGTTGCCGGCGAAGTCCTCATGGTCGACGCCGCCATTGATGAGGTAGGTGATGGTCTCTTGGCCGCGATGAGGGTGATCGGGAAAACCAGCGGGTGGCTTGATGGAGAAGTGGTCGAGCATGAGGAAGGGAGAGAAGTTACGTAGGGCTGGGGTGCCGACCGAGCGACGGACGCGGGCACCCTGGCCCTCAGCCTGCTCGACGGCAAGGAAGACCTTGCGGATGGCACGGTGGACTGACATGTCGAGGTTCTCCTCTCGGTTTGGTTGATAAAGGCCAGTGGCGGCGGCGTCGGCGGGGTTGTTTGTCTTGACGCTCTGACTACCTCGGGCCTGCAAGGGTGTGGTAGTAGTTGTTGTTGAGTTATCGAAGTTCTGACGATACAAGGCAGTGGCTAGGTCGAAGAGTT
Source organism: Sarocladium brachiariae (assembly GCA_008271525.1). Lineage (NCBI taxonomy): Eukaryota > Fungi > Ascomycota > Sordariomycetes > Hypocreales > Sarocladiaceae > Sarocladium > Sarocladium brachiariae. The sequence continues at coordinate 4,137,423 of RQPE01000001.1, forward strand.
GAGATCTGTACAGTAAAGAGACGATGCCTACAAGCAATGCTGTGGTGAGTGCGACAAACTTCATCTGAAGGAAGGGGAGGAAGAAGGTGATGACGATGATTTAAATAAAATAGACGAGGGAAACCGAATCCCTCCCCAGATGATGGAATGAGGACTAGTAGTAGTAGAAGGTGTCAAGAGATAATTGGGGAATCGACCAGGGGTATCTGCCGCGCGCGCGTGACTGACAATAATAGGACGAGAAAGCAGTTACATAGCAAGCAAGAGCAGAGAGAGCTACGATGATATAATACAACTAAGTGCTGTCTGATTTGTATTAATTACTGTACATCAGTCATAGCTAAGTAAGTATGCCCTTATCCCGCGCGGGTGAAAAGGCGTTAGGCTAATGAGTTGTACCTTAAATATCGTGCTAAACCCCGCCAGGCGGTTTTCAAAGGATTTTGGTAGCATCGGATTGGCTGGTAGTGTGTGGTGGGAGATGCTGCGGTTTAGTGCCGTTGCTGATGCGATCTTAGTTAAGCGTTACATCAGCGAGCACCACAGACGCTGCCCCGTGGATTCTGTACTGACTGCATGGAACTTGTTGGACTTGGATTGGAATTATTGAAAGTCCAAAATGGTGAAGAGGGTTAGCCATCCCACCTCGCATCGCCGATATTAGTAAACCTTCTGGGATTGATTCGAGGCCATGTTGGCGGTGTCTGCTTGTCCGATGTAAATTCCGCTATCCTTAATTCCTTCCATCATCACGTCATAGAGTTTGCCTTTTCGGGTCGCCTGTGTTCGAATGTCGTACACGGCTCTTCCACTTAGATTCCAGGCAGCTGAGCATTTCGTCCGACCCCGGGCGACCATGCCCATGTCAGACTCGAAGCGGCAACTGCCCGCGCGGCCTGATCCGGCAGATCACCTCTTTTGTTCTGTAGAACCACCTCGAACTCGTCCACCATTCTCTTTGCGGGTCGTCAAGCTCAAAGTCGAACCTTGAGATGAGTGTTGGTACCACCTTGTATACCTCCATCTGGCTCAGGTTCCTGCCTAGGCAGATCCTAGAGCCTCCTCCGAACGCCAGGCTCGCCGTTGCCCAGAGCTGCATGCGCTTCCTGAACGCCTCGTTGTCCTCGTCTGGTGCCTGGAGCCAGCGGTCGGGACGGAAGTCGTCGGCATCGGGGCCGAAGACTCCCTTGTTACGACCGACGATGTAAGGATTCATGCCAACGAAGGAGCCGCTGGGGATGAAGCGACCGTCCGGAAGTGTGAGGCCGGTGGCGGGAACAACACGCTCCATGCACATAGACACCGCGGGGTGATAGCGCAGAGTCTCCTTCACAACTGCCTCGAGGTATGGAAGGGCTCGGGCAGTCGAATGTGGGCACGGCTCCATGGTGTGCACGTTCTCGCGAACCTCGGCCACCAAGCGTTCCCAGATGCGCTGGTCACGGAGGCAATGATAGAACAGGGCATGCATGGTGATAGCAGTCGTGTCGGCCCCGGCAATGAGGTTCAGCAGTAGATACCCTATGATGGTAGGTGGGTCTACCACATCTGGGTGGGAGGACATGGAATCGATGAAGTACTGCAGGAAGTCAGGCTTCTCCGGATCAAAGTTCTTGTCTTCTCCCTTGAGCCTGGCCGTCAAGTTCTCGACGGCGATGCGTGTCACGTTGCTGATGTTGGGAGGACCGAGAGGGTAGATGGGGTTCTTGTCAAGAATCCAGTCCAGCCATGGCATCTGGCCACACATGCCCAAATAATCGATGGACTTGTCACCCGTGGCGAGCGTGCCGTCAAAGTCTCGTCCTTCAGCCAGATAACCGAACTTCTGACTGAACGTCACCGCCCCCAGAAAGTCCCAAGCATCTATCGGCGCGAATGGAAAGAACATGTCAGATTCCTACGGGTACTTGGTTCTGCCGCTTTGACGAGGGGTAGCTCACAAAATGACAGCCAGTCGCTGAGGTCACAGACTTCCCCCGACTTTGCAAATCGTTTGTCAAGGTGGTCGCAGAAATCGGCAATCACAGCGTCCATGTGCGGTTCCATGGCCAGGACGCTCGGTACTGAGTAGTGACGAACAACCGGTCGTTTCAACTTCGCATGCTCAACATTATCAACCTGGCTGAACATGTGATAGGTAAGCTTGCCGTCGACGTAGGAACTGCTGTTCTTGTAGAAGTCCGTCTTCATCCACTTGCCGTCGGTGTTGTAGACTGTAGATGAGAGCTCTGGATAATCGAGATCAAGAAGGTTGGGGCCGATGCGAACGACTGGGCCGAACTTTTCGTGCAGTCGTTTGATCCTCGGGGCGTATTCAGCTGAGATGGCTTGACGGAGGCGCCAGAGATTTGTCCATCCTAAAAAGAATGTGGTTTCATGTCAGTTTTTGATAGGGCGTTGGGTCGATATTTGAGGAGGTTGAGATTGAGATTGATCGATACCTGCGATGGATGGCCCAGGATACTGCTTCAGAGGAGATGTGTGATGTGAGATGAAGAACCAGGTGAACACGGCGGCTGTTGATGTTGCTAAGATCAAGACCGCCTTGTTGGACAGCAGCATAGACAGGCAATCTGGGAGCCATTGTGGAACAACATGGATGGACTCGTAGATGCGATTGAGGCCACGCATCTGAAGCGGTTCCCTAAGAACAGAGCTCATTCAGACGTAGTAGCAATAGTGATAGCAGTACTGTAGTGCATCAAAAGGCGGGAAACGTTGAACAACAGGACACTTGACGCGGAGTCAGGCAAAAGAGAAGAAAAATATCACATTGTACCATTCTCTTCGGATCAAAGGACATATCCTACAGAGCAAAAGATGATGACCTATTCGCTTGACAAGCGGGGTACGGTACATTCATTCCCCTTCCTTGACGTGGCATTCGAAGAAGCGCAGAGTACTCTGTGCGGTGAGGTGAGATAATCCTTGCTTGGCACCATTTGCGTTGATACTCGCCCAACTTCAAGCGCACTGCAACCTCAGCCCTCCTCTTGGCAATTGAAGCATGTCGCAGCCAAGCTGTGCCGTCACGAAACTGTCACTCGGGCGGCTCTCCAAGTCCTCAAGGGAAGTTGTTTCGGGGACACCATGAAAGCATGGTCTACTGCGACCCAATTCGACTCTTGAGCATCCGAAAAAGTGGAAGAGTAAACGTTTCGAGCCAAAAGTTCACTTCTTATTCTCGTCATGTCCCGTATATGTAATTACATGTACAGTCCAAGCAGGTGAAGACGGTCTCCATCAGCCCACACGGAACTAATCGGACCCATTTCTTGGAGCGGCAAAACGATTTTACTTTATTCTGTCTGATGGATCGTATCGAATCCACAATCACATGCAAACACACACGCGCGCGCGCCAACCTGGCTTTGCTCAAATTGATGACGAAAAAAAGAAGAAAAAACCAGGCAGGAAATTGAAAATAAGAATTTTTGGTCATCAAAGAGCTGCAGGAAATTGAAAATAAGAATTTTTGGTCATCAAAGAGCTGCAGACAAGGTGGATAAGGAAAGAAAGAAGAAGAAACTAAGAGAGAAAAAAAGAATTCTATTAGCCGTCAGACAAAGGAAATCTCCAGCTCACAAGCATCCAAGCTGTAAAATGCCGTGACATCATTTGTCACCTAAAACCAGGATTGACAGAAAGCGGCGCGAGCCTGTCTGCCCAAATTCCACCTTGCGCCTTGCCATGTTGTGCCTTCAAACAGCAATAGGAAGGATATGTCACAGGACAGACTTCAAGGCGGAAAAAATATTCGAAGAAGGGGGGGTATCGATCATTCCACAGTCCCGTCAGACGTTTCGTCTGGTGCATCATGGGTTGCCTCGCTGGGGCGCCCAGTTTTCGGCGTCAACCGCATCTACTGGTTGATTTTCTCATTGACAGCCTGGGAGGCCTGCTGCTTTTTGGCAGAGAGGAAGCTGCTGAGCCAGCTGAGGGTCTCGTTGCTAACGACGAAAGCGGTGGCCACGGCGGCGCGACCATAGCCAACAACGCCAGCCTGCTCGTTCTTCTTGTATTCGTCCGAGTAGACACCGTAGACGTGTTCGCGGCCCTCGTGAACCTTGTTGTAGGGAAGGGTGATCAAGGCACGTGTGTCCTTGTAGAGATCGGCGGTGGGCTTCTTGACAAGGGGAAAACGCTCATCAAGCTTGTCGAGGGTCTGGTCGCCCAGCGAATCGGCCTTCTCGACGTAGGGAGCAACGTAGCCGTAGGGCTTCGCAAGCCACGGGAGGACGGGGACAGCAAAGGTATGGTAAGCTGAGTCACCGAGGGCAATGGTGCGCTGACCAAGCTCATTGGACTTGATGGTGTCGAGGCTGTCGCTGATGACGGGATAGTGGAGGAGGTGCTGGCGAAATGCGCGTGTTAGTGATATAGGTTTGGCTTGAAAAGTCCTCTGCATGGCTTTCATCAACACTTACCTGGAGGAAAGCCGAGTGGGGAGCAGAGCTCGGAATGTCACCGTTAACCTGGGGAGCCATTGCGGATGATGTGTGTGAGGGATTGATCGTGTCGAGGAAAGATGGCGGCGTCGAGATGTTAGACGAAGAAGGCGTTGCTGGAAAGCGCTGGCCGGTTGCCGTTGGACAGAATAGCCAAGGGAGGGAAGAGGATGATGCCAGGAAGATAAGACGAAAGCTTGTTGGCAGGTGAATGAGGCCAGGTACGACGTCGTACTAGTAAAGGTTGACGATGGTTGGAGTTTGGGGGTTGTTGTGGAAGAGAAGGAGGGAAGAGACGGGAAAGAAGGGAGTTGCCGATGAGATATAGTACATATAGCACGGAAGGGAACGGAAGACGAGTCCAGCAGGAGAAATAATGGATTGGACCGCCAGCGAAGCAACAAGGAGGGAGTGGTGTGACTGTTGCGTACCATAGGTATGGGGATCGAATTGCATGTGCTTCCGGCGGGCTTCTTCATACACACAAGCGCGCTCATCCACACACCTGTGTTGAACAGAAAAGTACCGGTACATGCCCGATTCCGGGCGGGTGTCTGATCTACCAGGACCAGGGTGGTCGATAGGTCTCACGCAGTGGGTGTGTGGCGTATCCACAAGTACCGTAACTTAGTTAGTACTTACTTACCTGCCCACTTGTAACATGTGCTAGTGATAAGGATTTGACGGATGCTCCATGCCGGCCAAGATCTGAATCGTCTGTTTCTCGGTTCTGTTGGCCTCACTGATGCGAACTAGCTACTGTGCTGGGTTCGGCTCAGTTCATCCTACTCTTCCTTTTCCATTGAGTAATAATAGTTCCGTCTCGAAGGCGTGGCATACCATGACGGCGGACAGTCTGGATCTGGTATCTGGGTAAGGGTTGAGTGGTACTATAGAGCAACTTCAGTGCATGGTCGTCTTCTAACATCTGGTTGGTTCGCTCTGGACCCTCCATCAGTCAGCAGCACTCCCCAAGCTCAATCATACATTTGACGAAAGAACACTCTTTTTGTCTTTCTACCTTGGGACGTTCTACAGGCATCAAGCAACAGCATTAACGCAAGCACGACGATAACATAGCAATATTTAGCAGCCTAACCCCGGTGCCTCGATGACTCCCCCTTATCTCTTTTCCCTCCTCCTTCTTCATTCTTGGAACCGTTCGACCAACCTGCAGCCACAACAATACATGAGGTACATTCAGTCGCGGCGCTAAGGCAAGGCCAGTCCACATGTTTATACGCATCCCTATCTTTTTGGCATGTGAAAGCCATCACCCCTCCATGAGCCCTCCCCCCTCCACTCATTTGCCTTGTCCTCTCATACAAACCAGTAACTCACTTTACTATTCGTCTCCCGCTGTCCACACACGCGCGAATAAGACGCTCTAGTGTCGATTCATCTTGAATCCATTAAGGCCAATCCTGTTACTGCATTGGTGCCCTCCCTCGTCGAAGGTTCCTTTTGAGAGTGAGCAAAGGCACGAAGCCTCAGTGCGTCATGATTGCCAGCATTTGCAAGGGTAACTGTCTAGCAACTCAGAAGTGATGTACATATATGTTCCAGCTCTTCAAGCCACACTTATATCCCTCAAAGAAAACGCATGCTGGAATGCTGGGCTTTTCCTGCGCAATGTCGGCCTGTGTATGATGTTGGTCGAGCAGACACGCGTGGACATTCAGGCGTCCATTCCTTCGCGAAGTTTAACATCCCGGGACCACCGCCAGTCTGAGCTACTGTGCCAGGAGCCGAAACTCTCGCTTGAGCCCATCCCCGATTCCAATGACAGAGGGGGCTGATCGCCTTATCTGAGGAAATTGGGCGAGTTGTTGGTCAGCCCTCCTGGACCTCCTACGCTACCGAGCTTAGCCACCCATCCTCCTGACATCAGCAGTTCAGTGACATCTTGGCCTCACCTCCGAGGATGCGGCCCGGCTAACGCTTCCTAGTCGGCCAACTTTTATCGTGGCGACAGGAGATTTCTTCTTCTGATTGCCTTTTTCTGATCCCAGGAGCTCGGCAATTACTGCCTTGGCGCAAAAGCTCATAGATCGTGAATTTCAAGGGTCCAAGCTATTATTGCCACGCCGAGCTACGGCAATGACCCACTCCCAATGCTACAACTTTTCCAGCTTTTCCTCATTTTCACATGCGAAGCGATAAAACTTTTTGCCTTACGAATGACTTGTTCTGAAAACGCCATTGTTCAAATTGGCTATAATGTAGTCGATCAACGACAGGCCGGCAGATCTCGACCATGTCGCAGCGTGCTACTTGATGCAAGCTCTTCCTGTCATTGCGTGACGCTGTTTTGCGTGATCATCGCGCAATTGCTTCAGGGGACTGTTGTAACAGACGCGGACTCAACAGCTCTCAGGTATCACGTGTCTGTCTCACCTCCTGGCATCATGTCGTGTCGCTGTGTCGGAGAATTGATTTCTCACCACCGATGCTAGATGGCCTCTCCTACACGACAAGATGACGAATTTCATCGTAGGTCCCAGCATCGGCTCGACGCGAAGGCATGGCCTCTAGGCTACCTTTCGGGGCTAGAAAGGCATGTTTCGTCTTTACACGAACAAACTTACAGCGTCACCGGACAGAGACAAACAATACTTGTGTGTTTGAGTTGTCCATTGATAAGTAGTCTCGATGGCGTTGCTCAGGCCTACTTCCAGACGACTCTACAGACGAGAGCGTCCAAATCAAGTTTGTGGCACTGCTGAGAGGCCTTGCGTTATTGCGGATGTAATCTCTACGGGGGTAACAGAACCTAAGAACCCCGTACTCGCGCTGCCCTGGATAACTACGGAGGCGATGACTCTGGACTGCAGAACGCTTAGATCTTTGTGCCTCTGAGTGACAATAAGCCATGAGTGGTGTGCCTCATCTTGATGGACCCTGGCGCTGGGTTGCTTGGACTATATCTTAATTCATCAGCGGCAATTCCCTACGAGTGCAAGCAGCTCGTCGCACTGCGATCCATGGCACGATGACTGAGGCCGCGACGTACTGAAGCTACAAGTGTTGGTGGTATATTATCGAGGCCCACGTCGAAGCTTGTTCAAGACTAGAACTTTTAGGTTTATATTGTTACCCTCTCCAGGGAAGCTTCAGGTCGGCGTGGGTGGTGCAGACTGAACTTGGCTTGAAAAAAGAACTGGCAAATCCTCCATATCTTGCTTTCGGATGTCCTTCTGGTCTCTTCTGTACGCCGCGTTCGTCTTTGCTATGGAATTGTGGGAAATGGCGCTCCATTACTATATCTTGTACGCGACTGGCCTTGATGTGATCAATTTTGTGTAGATCGTCAAGATCCGGTATAAGACGAAGGACATCATGGTTTAGTCGCTTCAGTATTCACGCTGCGTAAGGTTTTGATGAAACGATCCGAGTGAAGAGAGTTGTGTCGATCTGCTCCCCGCAGAGCTCCATTTGGCCGCAATTTGCTCTCCTACCGCAGAAACAGTGCTCTTAGAAGTGCAAAAGCTTGTAACAAATAAACCGGCCAATGTAAATGATACCGATGACCTGATGAGCCCCCTTGCAGAGTGCTCCGGGGTAAGGCATCTTAGAAGCTACCAATAAAGTGCTTCATCCTCAGGAGGCACCAGCGATACTTCACTATCTACAGGTCTTTCTTCACGGCTCATTCAGGAGAGCTTGAGCTCTGCGCAACCCTTGTCTTAAGACTCAAAAATATATAGTGTTCATGGTAGGAGTTGTCGTCTTCTACAAATTTCGAGTATGGCCTTCACGGAATCCGCCACTCCCCGAACGGAGCCCCTGTCGATGGGATAGCAGACAAAGCAGAGGCGCGTGTATGGCTGGAGGCCTTGGAAAAGAGTGTCAAGGAAGAGGACGATACAGATATAGAAGCAGAAGAAGAGTACGAAATTGTTGGAGGCTTCCCCCTTGACCTCGACACCGACAGCAAGACCATCATGAAGGCCTTAAGGAGGCCACTTAGGGGATTTACATGCTACCAACCGCCAACAAATCCAAGTGCAGTTTTCCCAGTCGAGCTCAAGCTCACAAAAATGACCGTCAACTGCAGAGGTGGCTTCGACAACGATGAGCGCCTCATTCCATTTCGGTCGGGAACCATGTCATTCTCTCCCAGCCTCCCCGTTTCCTTCCGGCAAGGTGTTCTGCACTGCCAGCACAGAGCCTGGTTTTTGGCGTGAGGGGGGAAGCGAGATGGTCCAGATTGAAGCGCTACTCCGACTATTTGGACTAGAGACCCGACTAGTTGAGAGCTGAAAGAACAATCTTCATCCGCCATGTTCCAGAATGACAGGCGCTTGTCGCTCGGACGCTGCGAAGTGCGCGGTTAGACATATTCAGCCAATTGACGGCCGGCAAACCTTCGTCAAGGAGTGGCACTTGGATGAATCGGCTTTGGCCCAGCACCAAAACCCATCTCGAATTTGGGTCTCGATCGGCCGAACACAACGTGCTATTGGAGTCGGCAGATGTGTCTAATGATCTACCTTAATTCTGATTGATGTCTCAAGGGATGAAGTTGCTGGGTTCTCCCTTCCAACCTCGCTTAAATAGTCTTCAGCGCCGTGGACGTTCCCTTCGAAGCGGTCTGAAGTTGAATCTCACAGTTCCTGGGTTTTTTTCCTTCCGCACAGGCGAAGAACATCCGACAAAATGATGCTCATTCGGACGTTATCGAGTGTCTTGCCGCTGGTCGCGAGCATCGTCGACGCTCAGACGCTTCCACCGCCACTGGGCTGGCCAAAGTTCACATACCAAGGTGTGGCCATTGAGCCGACGAAACTGCGCTATAATCCCACAAACGAGGTCATTTTCCCAAGCGTCTTCAATGCCGGGAAGTATCTCAGCAACCCTCTTGGGAAATGGTATCTCTACTACGCTCCCCACGACGACCCTGGCGGCATCTCCATCTCGTACGCCAACAGCCTGGACGGTCCGTGGAAGGAATACGCAAACAACCCGATCATCAAGAATGTGTACCCTGGGAAGTACAGCGTGCCTCACGTGTCCAGCCCGGATGCCGTTTGGAATCCCTACGTCACCGGCAAGGACAACGGCAAGGTGATGCTCTACTTTCATGGTGACAACGGCCAAACCCGCTGGGCCTACTCCGAGGACGGCGTGAACTTCAGATATGGAGGACTTTCGGTCGACAACAAAATGGGCGGCGTGAACGTCACCGAGTCGAGCTACGCGAGGGTGTTCCCTCACCCAAACACCAGGCAGACGCAATACCGGTGGGCCATGTTCTACATGGGCAATGAGAAGGACAACATCCGCCGCATCCGACTCGCCGAGTCCTTCGATGCCAAGGTATGGAACGTGTCCTCCAAATACGTCGTCGCTCCGGGCAAGGAGGAAGGGCAGAACGTGTCCGGTGCCGACCTTTGGGAGTGGAAAGGCCAGCTCTACGTGATCTACCACGCCAGCAGCGGCAAGATCTACGCCCGCACCATTGACCCGACCCTGAGGATCGTCGGCAAGATGCCCATCCTGCTGCACCAGTCGAGTGGTGTCGGCAACGACACGGGGAGATGTGCGGCGCCGCAGGTGGTGACCGACAACGGGACGACGTACCTCTACTATGAGTCTGGGGCACGCTTGTCCGCTGACATTGCCTTCGCCAAAACCTTGTCGCCCACGAAGAGTAATGGCCTCATTCCCGTCCGCACCGGGAGGAGGTTTTTGGCATGATCTTTTCTCCATTGCTATGGCGTTTGAGGCACTCTCAATGACTTTGTGTTGCAGGGTCCGTGTTTGGATTCTGGTTGCTGGATACCTGATGGGGTAGATGCATAGAGCGATTTGATAGCGTTTCTCGGGTCAAATGCACATATCTGTGGTTTCCTATCTTTCGTCTTTTGTACACACAAAACAAAAAGCTTCTCCCTCGTGAGTTTGAAGAAAGCCAGTGCAAGCAATGTGGATTTGGCTAGAAATGCCCTGGACCTCTCGAGGTCCTGTCACATAACCACGTGCATGTCCTCCGACAAGCCGGCCACGTGAAGAGTGAAGGTCAGCAGAGAGAGCACGCAGTCCTGTTGGCATAGTTTCTCCGATGGAGCAGGACGAAGCCGAGCATATCATTGTGTGCCTACGAATGGCTCGACGGGTCACTCCAACGGCACGTCACTGCGGCCATGTACCACCCCGAAGGGCTAGCTATGTGGCTCTACACGAGCACGCATATCACCGACAGGATAGCCAAGAGGGGCAAGTTAATGTGTCGACTTGGAGAAGACGCTGCCTATGCCTACCGTGCGAGATTACCTGGCCGCTGCAGGATAAGGATGGCAATGGCATCAAGAGCTACTTGTGTGCAGCGACATCCACGGAATCCAGCAGCTAGGAACAAAAATGTAGGAGATTGAATGAGCCAGTTTGTCATAGATCATCGTATGTACGAAGTAGAGGAGGTACTTAGCATGGCTTTACGTATTCCAGGCGACCAGTATTGTACTTCTTATGTTGCTTTAACACATCATGATACTAGATACACCTGGCAAATGGTGTGACCCCCCGGATTTCATCTTATATCCTTTAGCTTGCGAAGACAGAGAAAATACTATTACTATGGTAAAGCTTGCCCACTGAACCACACGATGAATTTCACCTCTTCCCTCCGTTACCCTAGATTCGTTGAAGTAATTGACCTGGGCAGAGTTGGACATACCCTCCGATAATCACACTGTTGCTGGCCCGTACAGGCTATCTTGTTGATCGTGTCAAAAGAGAGCTGGACACGCCAGCAAACAGAAGCTTGAATAAGCCGTGGTTTTGCGTAGATGCAGACAGAAATTGAGTGCATTGTTATGGCCCAAGGGTCATCAATATTGACATCTAGTGCTCGGACCCAGAGCCACGGAGCAAGTGCAGCTGAGATTATTGGGTCACGGTAATATTGACAGGTTCATCGTTATATACCCCTGGCATCCGAGTCCACCGTGGCCGGGGTTGGGATTCTGCTCCAGGGCCGAGTGTTAATACATACACCTTCAGGACTGAATTGCCGCAAACAAGTGGTGTGGGCTGATCGGTATGGCTGTCTGTCATTGGAATACCATGAGATGTACCACTACGTATCTGTACTGAAGCATCTTGTTCGAATGGCGAAGAAGCTTTGACAATCCCGACAGAACCAACCGAAAGATTCGGAGAATAATAGAGGCATGTCTGAGAGTGAAACGAGTGAATATCTAGAGTGGGCTACATAGCTGACAACTCGGCCAAGATGTCTTGCCTGCCACTCTCCGATTTGCTGTGGTGACGATGTGGCTGGCTGGGTATTGCAGTAGTAGGTAGGGAGGGAGAGGATCTGTTGTTCCACTACATGGATGGCCACAACACATGGGACTCTGCCTCTTCAGTGAATGAAATGCGAGATTGTGCGAGTTGACAACAATAGTGGCCAGATAGCGCAAGCCATCGAAGAAATTGTTCATTCTGCGCGGCACGATCTTAGAGACCTGGCGCAGCACGAGAACACCGGACATTTGCGCGGCGACAGACCCAGGCAACCAGGCTATCGAGCGGATGGATCCAACTCTGCTGCCCCCCCCCTTCTAACCTGCTGCTCTCTGGTTGGTAGCCTAGAACTGTTTAGTGTCGGGAGGTGAGGCGTTGTCTGAAACGAGCCATGCAGTGGGAGGAGTGGAGGCCAATGCGAGCTGGCATCAGACTTTGTTGCATGCCCAGACCAGTGTTGATAGACCAAGGGCTTTGTGGTCTCTCTTCCTTGAGATGCGTGTGCACAATCTTCCTCTCTGACCGACAGCCAGGTTGCGCTGTGGTAGGACAAGTAATAAGGGCGACGTGATGTTGGTCTACCATACAGAGGAGTTTTAGTCACTTTTTTGGATCTTCATAGCGCTTTGACGGGTGTGGCACCAGCGGGAGCCAACCCGTGTGGGCGAGACAAGAAACATGCCCAGGCCTTACAGAAGTGCCGTGCCTTGCGCGCATGAAGCGCTCGGACTGGCGTGTGAGGTTCATTGTAAAAACACACAAGATGAAGGCCATTATGGGCGAGCATCTAGTAGTAGAAGTATGTATGCCTGGCCAGTGACAGTCACTTCTCGCGCTCGCTTCATGCTTCATAGGCCCTCAGGTAAGCTCGAGTGACTCTGACGTACATGTAATGTTTCTCTCCGAGTCGTCCGTTCTCGATCTACTACTGCCTTCCTCTGAAGGTACATGCGAAACGTCGAGTCGCGTTGTCGTCGAAGCTGAAAAGCCCGAGAGGCTTCCTTGCATAAGCTGATGCAGGTGATGATGCAGTAGGTACAGTTGTCGAGGTTAGCACTCGCCCGGAAGATGTGCGTCGTGGCGTGATGGGGTATTAGAAGCCCATGTTACGAGAGATAGATGCCCCCCGATGGCGATCAAGGTAGGATTTAGATCCAGGGTGAACCTGGCTGGCTGGTTTTCCTACTACATAAGCCTTGCATATGCGAAGCTAAGTATGTATCCGTATCCGTAGCCATTTGTGCTGGTATGTAGGACTCGATGATGAACGAAGACGAACTGCCAGCAGGTCGCACCCAAAAGCCTGTTGAGCACGGCTCGACCGCGCCAGTTACTTCTGTCGAGCTTACTTCTGTCGAGCGATGTTACGTTCCGAAGCTGTCGGTGTCTCGATTTGACAGCTCTTGGTATCACTCTCAAACCACTAGGATATCTTGGCGCTTCGAGGCTCGCATGGGCCCTGGAACAGGATAAGGAAGACTGTATTGAAGCAATATTTGCTCAGTCTCGCCGCACCGGAGACACTTGTCGGGCCGGGAGAGCGTCAACCCTTCGTGCGTCTACCACGTTCTTGGAATCGAGGAATATTAATCTCGCTCTGGGTTGGATTTCGAGTGTCTGGGGACACACAATTGGTCCAGTGGGCACCAATTTGAGAGAAGGTGTCAGCACCAGGCGTGACCCCATGTCGGCCCCCCAATAGGGGGTGGTTCTGGTTCCGCATGGGCAAGAATCTTAACAGCCAGCGACATGACCGCTCGGGAGTCAGACTGAAAGATACGTGGGTTATTGAGCGCAGGGGATGCGGCAAGCCTGGCCTGAGATGGCGAGGATGGCGAGGATACCGAAGGAAGGGTTTGTGTCACAAAAGGTTGCGAGGGAACCCTGTTAGCATGGCGGCGAGGCAAAGGCCGGGTTGATAGAACGACGGCAGATAGTGGGATGAAGTGTCTGGTCGGAACATCATGAAATAGATGGTGCAGATGATGTCTTGCGCGACGAAGAGATACGACTCGTAGAGACGAGAAAGCCTTGTCATCGTCCTTCTACATCCAGACAAACAAACGCATGGCGCGAGTCGTGGCGATGGGGATGAGACAGAGCTGGCCGGGCTGATGGGAGGTACTACAAATAGGTGAATACGTAGCTAACTTGTAGTGGTAGTAAGTGGTCGTAGTGGTCGTAGTGCTATTAGCATGAGCTGGAATGCGGTACCAGCCGTACCCGTCTCGTACCCACTGCTCCCACCATCAAACATGTCAAGCGCTGGGGACGGAGGGTCGGGAGGGATGACGATGGAATGGATGCAAGTACCCACAATGCTATTAATGTGTTTCTCATCACGAGGCCTGTTCTACTTTGTGATTTGTATGAGCATACATCTTTTCTTTGAGAAACAATGTCGTTGCATGTGTACGTGTGTGTTTGTACTAGTATGTATGTATGTATGTATGTATGTATGTATGTATGTATGTGTGCGCGTATGCATGTTTGGGGTAACATTCTGCCGTTCAAGCAGTATGTAGTGTTGGTGATGCACCTGTGGACGCGGCTTCATTAATCTCAGTACATAGGAAACCCCCCCGATGCAGTGCATATGCAGCAGGCCTACTCCGTACATGCACCAGGCACTCTACCAACCCCTGTATCGTACATACATATGTACATAGCACAGTACGGAGTGCTACTAGTAGTTGTACATTTGGCACAGTACGGATAACTTAGTACTACATACTAGCAGAACCACAGCAGGAACTGGATGAATCTCTATGTACACTGTTATTACTGTATTCTGCCAGACAGAGCCTGAGGGAGACACAACCTTTCAATGCCTGTCCCTCAAATGCTGATGTGACAGCGCTATTCCCTCCCTGGATGGTACCCCTACCACACTACTAGTAGCAACGGGGGTGGAGAGGGGGCCATCACTGCACAGACCACCACACGACCAGGCTTTAGGTACCTTAGGCAGTCCTTCTACCATCGCTTAGGGAGGGGGGGTTCCGAGGTACCTGCAGCCCCCGCTGTAGAATGCTACACTATTCAAGTACTGCAGCCACTAGCACAGCTGCTAGTACGCAAGCATGCGCCATCCCGCCGCCGGATGTGCTCCATATCTGCCCCTGGATCAAGACTCCTGGGACAGGCAAACGGACATGCTGTAGTAGGCAGCAGGTTCCCCTAAGAGTGGCGTGGCTGCTTGATGCAGTTGAATTTTAGTTGTATCCGTCCTCCTGTACTACGGTACAGCAATATACACTACTAGTAAGTATCACTGACTTTACACCGCACCGCCTATTGCTTGTAGTTGTACAAAGACAGCCACCACCACCACCGTCAACCCCAGCATCCCTGTTCTCCTCTCCTCCTCGGCCAAGACAGGGGTCGCCTCTAGCTCAAGTCTAAACCCCGGTCAGCTTCATTCCATCCCCATTTCGTTTCTGTTCTCTCTGTGAGTATTACTCTGTACTCCGTAGATAGTAGTACTGTAATTCCTCTCTGCTCCAGCCAGTCCCACGCCCAATCGGCGCTGCCACAGCTTCCCCCAACAGCTCCTTGGTTGCTTTTTCTTTGCTTCATCTCCCATCTCGGGTCCATCCCTCTTCCCCCCTCTTGCATTGCTCCAGGTGTCGACTCCTTCGTCAGGATTTCGCCCTTGGATCCTTTTCACATCACGAGGCTTGGTGTCGCCAGTTCACCATTCTCTTCTCACCACTCTCTTCTGGCCTGTTCTGCAGCTATCGATCACGCAGCTTCCAAGGTCGAGTACCTTGAAGCATCGGATGGCCTGTTGAGCAGCTTTCCATCCAGCGTCGAACCGCGCGACCCAGCGTCGCCTTTACCTACTTACTGCCTTTGTATCCTTCTCACCAGACTCTTCCTCAGCTTAGCGCCCAACTTTCGAATCGCCCATCATGCCTCCTTCTCTCAACGCTCACTCATCCTTCACTCGTCCAAGGACTGGTGATCGCGAAGGCCGGCCCAGCACCCGCGATCAGGGTGCCGACAACCTCTTCATCCCGAGCCGGACCTCCTCGCTTCACTCCCGAATTACCCAGCCTATCCCTTCGACCCTGAGCAACAAGCCTCAGCAGCGTACCCCCAAGACACTTACCCATGCCTACATGGTCTGCGGTGTTGGCCGCGAGCCCTCGCAATGGGTCAAGGCGCCTGCACCTGCTCAGGGCAAGATTGGCCATATGAAGGGTGCTGTTGGCCAGTTCTGGCTTCCTGAGATCCTGGGCAGCAGCCCTCGCCTGGAGCAGGACAACGAGATCGCTCGTGCTCTCCACGCCGCCATGCGTGTAAGTGGGCAATTCCGTGTTGCGCAGCCGCCAGAGACAGGCAGGTGAACTGATGAAAAATCCAACCCGAACAGGCTTGCTTCCCTCACGACGTCGAGATTTGCACAGGACGTAGCCAGCCTCATTGCGTCCACCACGCTTTCGTCCTGCAGCAAGACTCTTCCCACACGCTTTACGGTATTTCTCTGCGCGTATGGTCGCGAGCGGATGAGAAGAGGGCTGAGACGATCCGTGACCTTCGCAAGAGGACCGAGCCTGACTTTTACGACAACCCGGACGAGACGTACTGGATCCCTTACTGCCTGTCTTTCCTGTCTCGCTACCCTCTGTACAACCTCCTCGGTGATTACCTCCGGGGTATGTGGATTCACTGGAACAAGGCTACTAACCTCTTCCACGCCGAGGAAGTGTCCCGTATCCTCAGCTTCCCTGCCCCTCGGCTGAATGACCTCGTTCGTATCGACATGAAGGACTACGCCCTCTGCTATCAATTTCCTTCGTCCCCGACTGGTTTCCAGAACTTCGCCATGTGGCCCCTCTTCACCTGCCTGTCTATTCCCAACATTGTGGGTGTCATCGAAGCCGCCATTTCACCCACGCGCCGAATCATCTTTGTTAGCCACTACCCTGCCATGCTGACCATGGCGGCTGAATCTGTTCGTTACTGCGTTCGCGTCTACGAGTGGAGTGGTCTCTATGTACCAGTCGTCCACGCTCGCCACGCCAAGGAACTCGTCCAGGAGCCTGGTCCCTACATTTTGGGTGTCACTGCAGAATGCCGCTCTCTGTTCACGGCACCGACTGACGCGCTCGTCGTTGATCTCGACCGCAACTTCGTCCTGACCTCCAGCCCCCCGACCGCCCTCACGCCCAGCCAGCGCAACAAATTCGTCACCCGCCTAACTCAGGCTCTCAACGGCGATGTAACCCCCTCCGGCGTGCCCCAACACCTTCGTTCCGCTTACGGCGGTGGCAAGCTCGTCCCCGCTGGTCAGATTATCGTGATGCGCGGCGAGGTTGAGTCTATCCATGATCCTGAGTGGTGGAACCAGGATTCTGTCATGGCCGTCATGGACCACGTGTGTGAGAAGATGGGCCGCAACACTGGCATCAAAGCTGTTTTTGGTGGATCTGTGAAGAAGCCTCTCATGACCAAGGTTTCCATGCGTCACCTCAACGAGATTGTCCGCGAAAGAAACCAGTACTCTCGCGATGCCCTTGAGGCCTGGCAAGACTTCATCAACCTGAAGGGCCGCATGGACACAGAGCTCAGCAAGGTTACCAAGCGTAACAACTACCTTGTCGAGGAGTTGGAGTCCTGGAAGCAGCAGTTCCTCAAGTTCCAGGCCTTTGCCGAGCAGCTTACCAAAGAGACCCAGGACCTCAAGGTCAAGATCGAAAACCACAAGCGCGAGAACCGCCGCCTTGCTGGTCTCATCGACCAACAGAAGGACGATAACGCTCGTCTCTCTGTTCGTCTTACTGGGACTGAGAAGCAGCGTGACGATGCTCTTGAGGCTCTCGTCCTCCAGCAGGAGATCGCCGAGGAGCTGGAGCGCGAGCGCAAGAGGAATAAGAAGGAGCTTGCCCAGCTTCAGCATACCAACGCAACCATCCTGCGCCAGCGCGACGAGGCTCGTCGTGTTGTTCTGCATCTGCGGAGCCTCGTTGGCGGCCAGAGTCACCACATGGAGCACATCGTGCAGTCGCTTACCAAGCCTGACGATCTCTCATCCGAGATCGAGGATGGCTACGAGGTCGAAGAGGAAGAAGAGAAGGCTTCGGACAATGGAAAGCTCAGGGCTTCTTCACGTGCCAGCAAGAGGCAATCCGGTGCTAGCTTCGTCGATGTCGCTGACCGCCACCTCAAGGACAAGACTGATGCTATTGCTCACATCGTCCGCAACATTGCCGAGCAGTGTGCTGCCGCAGTTGAGAGCCTCCAGCTCGCCCAGGACGCAGAGATTCGTGAGAATCGCCGCCACAGCAACCTCTCGGCTACACAGAGCGAGGATGGCCACTCTGCTGCCACCTCGGATCTTGGCGATGACAGCCTCCTGCAGCCCTCAGGCCGGAACTCGAGTATCCCTCCCACGCCGGATCTGATCCCGAACCGGGCAAGCACTGCCATGTCTTTTGCTTCCACCACCACCACCCCTGAGCGCTCCAGCCAGCAGTACATGGTCAAGGACGACATCCCTACCAAGATCATGGAGGATGAGGAGGAGGACTTCGAGGATGCCCGCAGCGACAACGGCCACGCCGCCCACGAGGTAGGCGTGGTCTCCAAGCACACGGAATCTCTCATCCAGCGGCCTGCCGGGGCACGCATTAGCGCTCTTGGTGGCACCAGGTAAATTTGGTGATTGATACCCGATGCGAAAGAAACCCTGCATCCCCCAATAATCGCACGATCTCGAGCTTCTACAGCATCTTCTCTCTCTGTCTTCTTTTCCCCAAGGCGCGGCTGTCGCTATCAAACCGAGCTATGCGCTGCAGCTGTTCTTTTTCGATATACCTCTTGGGCGGCACTGGCAATGCCCACACTTTTTGTTGATTTCGGCGGCTTTTCGGGTTCCAATAACTACTTTCCTGGGCAACTGGCGTTGAATTGCGCTATCTCCTTGCGTCCTCTGCTTTCATAGTTGTGTAATCTACATGCTTTCCATACCGCAGTTTTGAGGCGAGCAAGCTTTTGTTGTTTCCCCTTGGCCTCTCTCTTTCTTTTTGTCTCGCAACTGTTGACTGGTGGGAGTGTTTGGGGAGTCACTCAGGTCTCTCTGTCTGTGTTATGATGGGAATCAGGGATGGCTTCATTCGATTCTTGTCACTCCTTGACACAACGTTAGATCCTCTTCAATCGAAATTCTTGGAAAAAATGCCTTGCCTTGCTCAGATGAATCCTCATTCACTAGATTGCTTTCAGCCATGATATTTGTTTACGGTGCACTTTGGTGTCTTCTAGCAAATCCCTACCTATCTTAGTGATGCTTGTTGAGGTAAGATACAAGTGCAAGTACGTAGCAGCGGGTCGCGCGATAAGATAAGATGCAAGGCGAACAAACTCCAAGCTCCAACTTTCTCGAGTGAAGCAGCACATGCAACTTAACTTTGTCAACCTTTTTCCTTCCCGAACCGACTCACCTATGCGAATTCTTCACAATGGCCGACCCGTTGCTCACCAATTTATGCGCCATTTGCCATGTTTCAGCGCCAAAGTACAAATGCCCGCGATGCACCCTTCGAACATGCTCCCTCGCGTGCATCAAGAAGCACAAGGCCTGGTCGGAATGCAACGGCCAGCGCGATGCCACCGCGTACGTGGCTCCATCGAAACTGCGCACGCCGGCCGGTGTTGACCACGATTATAATTTCCTCCATGGCATCGAGCGAGCTGTGGAGCGGTCGGAGAAGCTGCTCGTCGGGGAGCGTGGCCTTGTTCAGCCGGAAGAGCTGAGGCCGCTGACGATGCAAGAGGTGCGATGGAAGACAGGTCGGGACGGCAGGAAGAGGAAGGTCGTGATGACTAGAGTTCTGAGAGAGGCCAAGGGGAGGACCTTTGAGAGGTTCCTGGCGCAAAGGTTGAAGAAGTTGAACGTGCGCATTCTCTGCGCACCACTGGGAATGGCCAGGCAGAAGGAGAACAACACCACGCTGAACAGAAGGTCAGGCCGAATTAACTGGCAGGTCGAGTGGCTAGCCCTCGACTCAAATGGCCCGACCGAACATCCCGGCACCACGACGAGGCGTCTGCTGTCAAAGGTTATGGATGACACACCTCTCTACAAAGCCTACCACGAGCTGCTAGCTGAGCGAGGCAACGAGACGCTTTCTGCTCCAAAGGCGACACCGAGAGCGAAGGCACACCAGTCGCAGAACTCGACGGATTCGCGCTGGACGGCGGACATGGACGGTCTACAAGATGCCCTGACAGGCATGTGGCTCTCCCCGGCCGAGTTGGACGCCGCGGAGGAGGAGAAGCGTCGGAAACGCTATCAATTCTACCTCGGCAGTACGAGCAGGCGATCTGACCTCCCTACACAGCTGGCAGCGTTGGAATCCGGGGATTGCCTGAGGGAAATGCTGCGCGACGGCCAGGTTCTTGAGTTCCCCACGATCTACGTGCTCACGGAGGGACCAGGCGCGACCCTCCCACCCGGGTTCGTGCTTGGCCCAAAAGAAGTAGCGCTTCCAGCTGGTCCCCGGCCGCAGGGAACAAAGCGAAAAGGAGGTCCCGCAGAGGCAAACAAGAGTCGCGCGCCAGCCGCTAAGAAGCAGAGGCAGCAAGGAGAACCGGATGCCGAACTACGAGAGGAAGGGGAGGTTGGAAGTGGCGAAGAGGTCGAGGAGCAAGATGTTGGTGTCAGTGGAGGGGGGCCCTCTGCCGTTGGACTCGAGGCTGGCGAAGTGATCGGTGAGGAAAGCTTCGGAGAAGACGACGATGATGAGGTGATGGACGAGGACGATGAGACCAGCAGCTCAGGAAGCGACAGCGAGTAGCAAGCAGGACATTTGGAAAACAAAGGTTTTGTTTGGGATTGGGGCGTTCTATACCCGGCAATAGTAGCACGACGACGGACAACATGTGCCTGCTTTTGGGATTATTGATAGCCGATGAGGAATGAAATTTTCGCTGCTCATTGACTGCACTGAACGAGGGTACTATTAATGATTACTGTACAAACAAACTGGTGATGATAGTGTGTTCTTTCAACCACGGATCTCAAGCACTGTGTAGGTGTAGGTGTGGCACGCGTGCTCCCAAAGTCAGCCAACCAAGCCAACCCGCTTTCTTGGGTGCCTCAACACCACCCTGCACCTCAACAACATTGAAACAGTCAAGACAGAATCGCGGCCGGTTCCAGACAGCAACAACAACACAACATCATCCTCCTCCCGACGGCATCCCCGGGAGACCAATCGTGATCATAGACCGTCGAACCCCAAGTGCCCTGCCGTTGGGCACACCGTGCGATCGAGCGGCATGTTATGAGGCCGTGTCGCATCGTCCTGTCGCACGGTCTACGGCAAACACCACCTCATAGATAGATCATCCACGATGGACGACGCACTCGTCCCCAAGCTGTCCGAGCTGCTGCGGCACCCCGAAGATCTCGACAAGATCCCGGCGCTGAAACTCGAGTTCTCGCGCAAGAAGGGCGCCGTCGATGGCCAGCTCCGGTCTGGTCTGCGCGAGCAGCTCGAGCTGACTCAGTCCGGCATGAACGGCCTCACCGACGGCCAGAAGACCGTCCAGATGATCAAGGACGAAATGATGAAGATCGACAGGCTGTGCTCGGAGAGCCAGAACCTGATCAAAGACTTTGCCAGCATCAACACGGTGTCGCAGGCGCATCGCAACTTTGGCGCCGTGGAGACGATGAGGAGGAACCTCGAGACCTTCGACGAGAGGGTGACCCTCGTGGAGAACATGCTGAGGGAGGATGACGAGGACAAGGAGAACATGCCCAACCTGCTGCCGTGCCACTACGAGCTCACGCAGCTGCGCAACGTCCGCGACGATGCCATGGAGCAGATCCAGAGAGCCGACGACCCGAGTCTACAGTCTACGTTGGAGGACTACTTTTCCCGGCTCGACGACACCATCGACTGGTTCGACGAGCATGTTGGCATACTGGCGCTGAACCTCATCAACCTGGTCGTCAACGACAACAATGGTCTGGTCGTGCGGTTCGCCGTCGTCATGGAGGCCGAGGAGAAGAGCGACCAGCGGGTACTGGCGCTGCAGGACGCCCTCAAGGACCACAAGGAGATGGCGGTGCGTTTCCAGAGCATCACGGACGGCGCGAAGAAGGTCCGCGGGTACAAGGAGAAGTTCATAGAGGCGATCCGTCTCAGCGCGGAACAGCAGTTCGACCAGTCGCGGGAGGAGTTCCTCGACGACCCGAAGAAGCTGGACAAGATCATGAAGTGGTACTTCAACGACCTCAACGCCGTCAAGATCGGCATGACGCCCCTCATGCCCAAGAAGTGGCGCATCGCCAAGGTCTACGCCGACGTCTACCACCAGCTCATGCACGACTTCCTCATCGGCATCGTCGACGACAAGGCCTCCAGCTCGGCGCACACCCTCGAGATCAGCAGCTTCCCCGACAAGTACTACAAGAAGATGCTCAAGATCGGCTTCCGCCAGGACGAGCTCAGCCCGCACGTCATCGACAACCGCGAGGCCGAGCTGGTGCGGGACTTCCGCGAGCTCATCATCAAGTTCCTCGACGAATGGATCGACCGCATCTTCGCGCAGGAGAAGCGAGACTTCCTCGAGCGGAACTCGGAGAGCTCGAACCTCGACCACGACGAGTACGGCTACTTCCGCACCAAGAACCTCGTCGCGCTGTGGCGCATGCTCAGGGAGCAGGTCGACGCCGCGACCAACTCCCAGCGCGCCGACGTCGTGGAGGGCGTCATCGACGCCATGTTCACCCGTCTGCGCAACCGCCAGCAGTCATGGCAGCGGATGCTCGAGGATGAGGCCGATCGCTACGAGTCCGGTCGCGTTCCTGAGCTCGAGGGCTTCCAGTCTCTGCAGGACTGGCTCATCGCCACCGCCAACGACCAGATCGCCTGCATCGACGACAACGAGGAGGAGAATCGCCCGGCTTACCTCAGCAGCTTCCGGGCCTTGGTGGAAGAGCACGTCACGCCGCCGTACCTCGAGCGTGTGGACAACGAGGTCGCTGCGCTGCGCGATGGCTACGTCGACTTCAGCACGTGGTGCCTCAACCGCTTCGCCCAGCTCGTCTTCGCCGTCGACTTCAAAGCCGTGCTGCCGGACTTCTTCACCCCGAGGTGGTACACCAGCACGGCCATGAAGCAAATGGTCGTCACCTTCGAGGAGTACATTGGCGACTACCGCCAGGTCCTGCACCACTCCCTCGTCGACATCTTCGCCGAGATCCTGGCCGACGAGCTGCTCGTCCGGTACCTGTGCGCCGTGCGCAACCGCGGCGCCCGCTTCCGCCGCGCCGACCCCTTCCAGGACAAGCTCTTCAACGACATCGCCACCGCCTTCGACTTCTTCTCCACCCTGCCCAGCGGCGACTCCATCAAGCAGACCTGGCGCGTCACCGAGCAGTTCCTGCAGCTCCTCACCGCCGACAAGGACACCGTTGCCGACGTCTTCGCCGCCTTCAAGGATCTCTACTGGGATCTGCAGATCAGCTGGGTCGAGGCCGTGCTCAGGAGCAGGGACGACTTCGAGAGGTCCATGCTGAATGCCGTCAAGGCTCGCGCCGCCCAGATCGAGGTTGTTCGAGGCCCTGAGACGATTATGAGCAAGGTTAAATGAAATTGGGAGATGTATAGTATATCCTAGGAAACATTGGCAAATGTGAAATGAAAAACGAGGAAAACAAAAACCACCCCAATTTCACAACTACATGAATGTCTGAACATTGCGCATAAATAAATAAACGGCCAGGATGATAATCTTTGACTTGCTGTCACGAATTATGTGCCCCCCCCTCCCCCCCGGGTCTGTAATTTACTATACTATACTATACTACCAACTTACTCGCTCCACGTACACTACTACCACATCATGAGAGAGGATAAAAGGAAAAGAGGAAATATGACAACACAGTTCAGGGGGAAAAAAGAAGAAGAAGAAAGAAAAACAAACGATTGAAATGGAGTCTGCTACGATGAAGCGGAAGCGCCAGCCCTGTCATGGCGAAGATAAGAAACACAGCAAATGCTAGATAGAGGAGAATGTGCAAATTGTCAAGTGAAGCATGAATATCGAGATACTGGGGGTTTCAAAAGTCCTCGGGACAGACAAACTGCCTGTTGAAGGACAAGACTCTAGGACTGGCTTGCCAAGAAGTTGGCA
The DNA here is from genome assembly GCA_008271525.1 of Sarocladium brachiariae. Lineage (NCBI taxonomy): Eukaryota > Fungi > Ascomycota > Sordariomycetes > Hypocreales > Sarocladiaceae > Sarocladium > Sarocladium brachiariae. The sequence continues at coordinate 4,161,278 of RQPE01000001.1, forward strand.
GCCTGTGCGTTCGTGTCAGCTACACTTGTCTTGTATGAAGACGTAAAGCATGAGAGGGGGAGGGGGGAGATGGACTGACCCTTTCCAAGTTATAGTCATACTTCTCTAGAGCCGAAAGAGCGTCGGCTCGAGAATAGCCCATGCCGGTCAGGTTCTTCAGGATTGGATCGTCATGCTCTCCGGTCTCGGTAAGTGCCCTCCCGGGAGCATCAGGTCTCGAAGGAGCCGGCTTGTCTGCATTCGGTGCCGCAGCCTCATTCGTGGTAGGGGCAGCGGCGTTGGTGCTTGGTGAGTCGAGTCCAGCGAAGATGGCATCCCAGTCATGTGATTCGGCAGCTCCCTGCTGAGCTGGGTTTGAAGAAGAAGCCGGAGCGGCCGTGCCTGTGCCTGAGCCTGAGCCTGAGCCTGAGGCAGAGTTCGGCATGATAAAGTCGAAGCTGCTCTCGTTGCCAAAGGCAGTAGATTCGCTCTTGGCTTGGCTCGCGGGCGGGCTGCTGTCAAAAACAGGATGGAAATCGTCAAAACCTGATCTCGAAATGTTGGCGAAATCGTCATCAGCTGAGCCCTCCTTCGCGTCCTCCAGACCCTCGAACTCATCGTCGAGTTCATCGAAAGCACTCTTGGCAGGAGGGTTTGGAGGTGCTGAGGACTTAGCGGCTGGTGGAGCGCCAGAGTCCGCTGATCCGAAGATGTCATCTACCGAGGTTTGCCCTCGCCCGGCGCTGTGGTTGGTGATGGTGGCAGGGGATGATGGCTGTTCGGTCCTGCGCAGAATTAGCTTTTGATCGACACAATGCTCTCACTTCTACTGCTCACGTTTGACCAATCGGTTCCTTAGGGGGCACCACGGGAATGTTCTCGCTGGCCGGCGCTTGCTCAGGTGTAGCAGTGGCAGCTGGAACTCCAGTATTGGGAGCAGTAACTGAGGCCTCAGCCTTGCTGGGAGGTGAAGCAGGCGCAAAGTCATCATCAAAGCCACCCCCTTCACTATCAGAATCCGAGTCATCGTCACGCTCAAGCTCCGAGATCGGTGGGAATTCGCTAGCAAACGCGGCTGGAGGTTTAGGAGAATCGGCTGTGGTGTTTGTTGTTGTTGCTGCTGCTGCAGCTGCTGCAGGCTTCTCTTTCGCCGAGGTGAAAGCAGCAAAGGCATTATCAAAGTCGGCCTTTGCTTTTGCTTGGTCGTCATTTCCAAACGGGTCCGAGGTGCCTGCATCTGGCTTTTCACCCGCAGGCGGCGGAGGAGCCACGGCAGTCTCCGACGGGCCTGGTGTGCTTGATTTATCCTCTGACCCGTCATTTGTCGAAGAACCGGAGGCAGTAAAGTCGCCCGGGAAAGGATTTGTCGCGTCACTTCCAGTGCCCTCTGCACGGGAGGCTGGAGGCGAAACCTGTCGTGACGATGACAGAGAATCTGAATGCTCGGGGAATGGGAGGAAGCTGGAGCTCATCTGGCGGGACTCAGGAGGGGCAGGAGGATCGCCACTCGGCATTAGAGTTCCTTGCCTGCTGAGTACCGGGCTCCCGGTGGGAGGAGTGTTCATGGAACTGACACTGGCGCTGGCTGTGGATGCTCCAGTAATTTGAGGCTTGAAGGGGGCCGCCGAGGCTGGGGGCGGAGTGCCGCTGGAAGGGCCGAAGACTTCGTCGAACGACTTGTCAGTTGATGCGCGAGCCGGGGGCGATGCAAAGGCTCCCATGATATCAGCGCTTGCGGTCCGCCGGAAGAATGGGTTGTTTCCGCTTCCAGTCGACAAGGCAGGACTGGCAATGTGCGCCGGGTTCGGGGCGGGTGAAGCCTCGCGGGAGAGCTCGTCGGCACCCTTTGCTAGATCTGCAGCTTCGGTCTTGAGCTTATCTCGTTCGCCTTCTGTTGTGGACAGCTGCTTTTTGTTGATGGCAACTAGTCCCTTCTGCTGTCTTGCATCTGACTTCAGCTTGTCAATCTGCGGCTTGAGCTGCGCGATCTCTGCGTTTACCACCTTGATCCTTTCCCTGAGACTGGCATTCTCTTGCTGGTCAGCTTGTAGTTGGGCCAATACCTGCTGGTGCTGAGTCTGGATATCTCTGTAATTGCCCTCCAGAACCATACACTCGCTCTGAAGCTTTTGCGTTTCGGCACGAGAAGATCTGAGTTTCTCCTGGAGAGCCCTAGTATCCTCTGCTTCCTTCTCGTACAGTGTGCGGAGTTGGGCTAGGCGTTGCTCAAAGTTTTGCTTCTGCGAGTTGGTCTGGTTCAGCTCGTTCTGGGTCGCACTGCGCTGGGTTTGAGTCTCTTGCATTTGCTTGGACAAGGAGCTGACCTGGTTCGACAAGTTCGCCAGCTCCGTGGTCTCTCCCGTAAGATTCTTGCTGATCTCGGGGTCATTGTCACCGAGAAGATCATCTGAAACTGCCTGAGAACTAGCCGTCGCCTCACCGGTAGGCTGAACTGACAAGCCGCGGCCGAAAGACGATGACGGGACAAACGGCTTGAATGTTGAGCTTGCGGTGTTTGCTCGGATCGGAGAGGCCGGCGCGAAGTTGCTCGGACCACTGGCGAAAGGGTCCGTCGCATTTGAACCACCAGTTGACATGGGGTTCTGTATAGGCGCAGGGGGTGCAGGGCTTGAGGTATCAAGGCCAAATAGATCGTCGAGAGCGGACTTGGGCGGCGGCGGCGGCTGCGCAGCTGCTGGGGGATCAAATGCCGAAGTAGCCGTGGGCGAACGAACCTGAGCCCGCATACTTGGGGGGATGAGATTCAAAGGGAGCGCAGAAGGCAGGGGCTGGCCTCTGTTCATCCTCTGTTGTCGAATCAGGTACATGGCCACTGCAAATTCATCACGCGACAGGTGACCCTGAGAGTTGATGTCGGACAGATCCCAAATCTGAGCAAGGCTGTCCTCGGGGAGATTAGACTGGCTGAAGAAAGGGACGGCTTCTTCTCCGGTGATAAAACCCTTGTTGGCTTTATCCAGGTCGTTGTAAATCTGATCGAACTTGGCCTTGTCGCCTGGAGTAACGGCCCAGTCAGAAGCACCAGGACCGGAACTGAGGGGGCCCATCGGAGGTCTACCCAAAGGGCTTCCACTTCGTACTTGGGCTGTTCCACTGAGCTGGCGCGGGATAGCCGAAATGCCGGTGTTGACGGGCGATTGACGAGGAGCGCCAGACATGGAACCTCGGCGAGTAGCTGCCTCGTACAATGGGGCGGGAAGCACACTGGGCAGGGCACGTAGGGTTCCAGTCTTAAGCGACGTCAGAAGATGCATAGCAATGATAAACTCCGTCGCGACCAGAGCGCCCCTCTGCTCAGTATCGGAGAGTTGCCAGATCCTTCCCAGGGCTTCGTTTGGCAAGCCAGACTTCTCGAAGATGGATCTTGCCTGCTCGCCAGACAGCATATTGTTCGACAACGGTTGTCGTTCGAAAAGGCTGGCATATTGCGTGGCCTTCTCCGGCGTCAGAGGTGGAATGCGAATGGCACCACCGGTTCCTTGTGCCTGAATATGTGCGGGAGGAGGAGGAGGAGATCCGAGAGGAGCGCCCGGGGGTGGCGCTATTGAGATACCATCGAATCGTGGCAGCGGACCGGGCTGGAGCGCGATCTCGGGGGTCGGTTCGCGGCCAGCTTGAGCGTGTCCGATCAGTCTCAGGACGATGCCGAAGCCAGCTGGTGTAAGGAAGCCGCGGTTCTCCTTGTCGGCAATCTGCCAAATCTGTCAAGCAACAGGTCAATCCACGAAGCTGGTTTGCGGGATGCAGGGTTCGCTACCTCTCCAAGAACGCGCGAATCGAGTCTTGTCTTTTCGAAAAACTTGACGGCAACTTCCCCTGTCACAACTCCCACACCTTCACCGTCCGCTTGTCGAAATAGTTGTCCGTATGCACGCTTCTCCTCCGGGGTCAAGTTCAGGTTTGGTTCGCCTATCAAGTCATCTGTCAATGCAAGCTTCCCCAGCGGCTGTATAGTGGGACTTTTGGCTGTTTACCTGAACCGGTGGCACTGGATTCCCCGGCCATGGTGCGCATGAGCTATATGCAGCTCTAGGCACCGGGTTTGGGTGTAATGAGGAGAGCGTTGTCCTGAGCCGCGCGTATAACGGAAGTGTCGGCAGGGCACTCTGCCTGACGATGTGGCAGGAGAAACTTGAAGGGCCGAGATCAAGCAATGCTCAAGTACAAAGACTCTATGCAAGATGCGCAGCGTCGCACAAGTAAGAGAGATGGGGGATGGTGGCGTAGCGAAGCGGTGGCCACAGGAAACGAGGTTCATCTGGAGGCTGGTTGCTGGGGAAGATGGTGAGCTCTGATTGGCCATAGCCGTTGGTGGGCATTGTGGCAGCTAGAAGTGTGAAGGTGTGGCTGGTGAGGGGTTTGAGAGGTCGCGCCACACCTGCGCTAGCCACCCAACGAGGTCGAAGAAGGATATGTCCGGAGTACCTACTCATAGTTACTGTACAGAGCAGTACGGTAACTGTAGGCGTTCTGCATTCAACCCCTCAATTGGCCGTTGTCGGGGACCTCCACCCAAGGGCCAAGGGGAGAAAAAAAAGTCCTACTCGTTATTAGGTCTAGGCTAGAACCATGCAGGTATTATTCATCAATCGCCGAAGTGCCATGCTAGCATAATATGTGGTTTGCCGAGCTGCACCCGTTGACGCCATCCATCGCACCGTTACCATACACACGCAGCCTGCATCAGTAAGCAAGCCGCCTAACCATTCGCTCCAACCGTATAATCTGTTTCTTTGCTCACAATTGGGATCAGCCTCTCGCTCCCGATTGCCGCAAATAGCTGCATTTGGAATTGTTTTTCACGGTGCCTCTCTTCATTGGCTCTACGCCTTCCGCTCGGCCTGATCTTTTCTCTTTCTCTCCATCCAATCTGCACCACCACAGCACCATTCAAAAACCAAAAAGTTCGAAACGTCATCCAGCATTCCCCTCTGTGACCCCACCAAAACCTACACCCCTCGGTCCCTTCCTGTAGGCTGTGCTGCCAGCCTAGAACGTACGCCAGGTATAATATACACGCAGTCATCATCTCCTCTCCTCTCCTCTCACCACTCTGCCTTCTCAACGCGCCTCTCTCCTCATGCAGGCTTTCGGTATCCTTCCCCGCGTCTCAGCAACTCTGTCCTCAAGAAGTGCCCCTCTGCGAATCGCATCCCTGTCCCGGCAGCTCTCTACCAGTTCGCCCGCCATGGCTCCCATCACAAAGGAGACCGACTACCTCGTCCTCGGTGGAGGCAGCGGTGGCCTGGGTTCCGCCCGTATGGCCAGCGGCAAGTTCGGCGCAAAGGCCATGATCGTGGAGAACAAGCGGCTCGGTGGTACCTGTGTGAATGTTGGGTATGTGCTTCTGGAAAACTGGTAACTGGGTCGTACCTTGATGCTGACGTTCTGATTCCAAAGCTGTGTTCCGAAGAAGGTCACTTTCAACGCGGCTGCTCTCGCAGAAGCCATCCACGACTCCAAAGCGTACGGTTTCTCCGTCGAGCAGACTGCCCCCTTCGACTGGCCTGCCTTCAAGGCCAAGCGCGACGCATACATCAAGCGCCTTAACGGAATCTACGAGCGCAATCTCGGCAATGACAAGGTCGAGTACCTCCACGGTTGGGGTCGCCTCCTGTCCAAGAACCAGGCGGAGGTCACTCTCGATGATGGCTCCAAGGTCGTTGTCAACGCCAAGAAGATCCTGATCGCTGTCGGAGGCAAGCCCAACGTGCCTCCGGAGATCCCTGGCGCCGAGTACGGCATGAACAGTGATGGATTCTTCGACATTGACAGGCAACCCAAGAAGGTCGCCATCGTTGGTGCAGGATACATCGCCGTCGAGTTCGCCGGCATGTTCAACGCTCTGGGCACTGAGACCCATTTGTTCATCCGCCATGATACTTTCCTCCGCAACTTCGACCCCATGATCCAGGAGAACGTCACCAAGGAGTACGAGAGGCTCGGCGTCAACCTCCACAAGCGCACGAACTTGAGCAAGGTCGAGAAGAACGCCGATGGCAAGCTCACCATCACATACAAGGACGATGCCGGCAACGAGAGCACAGTCTCCGATGTTGACGATTTGATCTGGGCCGTTGGCCGCACACCGGAGACCAGGGGCATTGGTCTCGAGGAGGCTGGCGTGAAGATCAACGAGAAAGGCTACATTGTCGTTGACGAGTACCAGAACACCAGCGTCGACAACATCTACGCGCTTGGTGATGTTACTGGACAGGTCGAGCTGACCCCAGTGGCCATCGCTGCTGGCCGCCGCTTGGCTGAGCGCCTGTTCGGCCCTGAGAAGTTCTCCACGGCTAAGCTCAATTACGACAACATCCCGTCCGTCGTGTTCTCGCACCCCGAGGTCGGCAGCATCGGTCTGACGGAGCCTCAGGCTATCGAGAAGTATGGCAAGGAGAACGTCAAGATCTACAAGACGAGCTTCACTGCTATGTACTACGCCATGATGGACCCGGAAGACAAGGGCCCGACCAACTATAAACTCATCACCCAGGGTCCCGAGGAGAAGGTGGTTGGCCTGCACATCATGGGCCTTGGTAGCGGAGAAATGTTGCAAGGCTTCGGTGTCGCTATCAAGATGGGTGCCACCAAGGCAGACTTTGACAGCTGCGTGGCCATTCACCCTACGAGTGCGGAGGAACTTGTAACCTTGAAATAGATGTTGATTCGACTATATACCACATTATGTTGTAATAGATAGCACCCCAAAAGGACTCGTCAATCGCACAGATACTCGCGCGTGCAATCGTTCTAATTACAATGGTGACTACTACATAAGAGTCCATGTACATTGTGAAGAACAATGTGACAAAGTGAAATTTAATGTCACATGGTTTCGTCTATCGAAGACCCCTGAACGCCAGCTCCTTAGCCTTCTTTGGGCATGGGTATATATCCGCTTCCTAAATTGCCAATGCTGTCCGATGGGTTATTCCATGATAGTGGTCCCGGGATGTGTTTGCTTTCGCCGACCTTGGCCATCGCTGGCCCAGAACGAAAGAAAGACAGAAAAAGAGTAAATCGAATGATTACAAAGTTCCGGTAGACAATGCGCCGCGCGTACATTATTTGGGAGGGGGGGGACGAAAACAAAAAGGTCGCGGCGCGTCGTCATGGATGATTATGTAAATCCTTCCGTGATCTAGAGGAAGAGGAAACTCGTCAAGGTCGTTAAGAGCAGGCCTGAGAGGGCAAAGCGAACAGAACGTTCTGCGAAAATGTTGGTAAAGGAGAAGGCGTCTGGGGTGGAGGCTTCCCAGGCCCAGGCATATTGCTTGGACCTGGAGGAGGAGCTTTGCCATTCTTGCGGCTCGACTGTCGACCCTCCGGATGCTGTCTGGTCTGTTGCTATTGACTCCTCGTCACTGTGACGCGATGGTCGACGCATGACTATCCTAGATGGGTAGTCCTCGTGCGCGTGGCTCAGGTCGCCGCCATCCACGTGAGCTGCTCGTGGTTAACTTGAGGTCTTGGAGGAGGAAGGGGGGACTACAAGTCTCACATCTTGCGGGCGACGTACCATGGGCTTGTCTTGGATCATCGCAGTACTGTGATAGCGTGGCATATGCGGCGGCAAGGTCCCCAGCGGTGCAGTTCTTTGCCAATCCCTTCATCCATTCTACTGAAGCAGCGTTGCAAATATCCAGTCCACCGTTGGCAGATCCATAACTGGCTATGCACGTTTGCGGCGCGTCGTGCGCGAATGCGCTGCAGAGCAGGGCGATAGTTGCCAGGAAGAGTGGTGGCGAGGCGTACATGGTGTCGGTTGTCGCGATGTCGCAGTTTGTTGCTCAATGTGTCGTTTCGGTGGATTGTCTCAGGCGTCCAATACCACAATGCGCCCAAGTCCCTTTCTTTTGGTGTTTCGCGTAAATTGAAGCAACCTCAACATTCGTGTTTTTGTGTCCTTTTTTTCGTGTCTTCTTCAGAGTACTGTTACGCGATCCAGCGCGCGATGTTCTGCGAAACAGGGAGATGGCGTAGGATCAGGGAGTGAGCGGACAAGGGAGAAAGGGAAGAAAAAGATCTCGCCGAGACGCCAGCACTCATTCGGAGCAGGGCGACGAGCAGGATCGGCAGATTCCGAACCAGACCAAAACAAGTATAAGTTTAGTGTTTGGGGAGAGGGAAAAAGGTTAGTCGGGAAAAAAACACAAGAGAAAAATAATGACGCAAACTCTTCCCTAGAAGCTTCGAATGGTGCGGGCTTCTACGAGGTGGCGCAAATATTTTGAGTTTGATCTTCGAACCTGCTTCTGGTAAGAGCAGGTGGATGAGACGGTGGTGATGGTGGCCACAAAGACTATTGTACAGTACTGTACAATATCGTCAGGCTGGTTGCTTACAGCTTTGAGTCGGGAGACTTATTTGTCTAATGACCAAAGAAAAAAAAGACAAGATGACCGAGGACCCCTGAAAATGCAATTGGGAGAAACTTCACACTGCCATTGAAGCAATCACAGGCGTAGGAAGAGTCGAGGAGCGCTTGGCCATGCACCCCTGCCTTAGATCAACAGGGGGTGGTAACCAGTGCAAAAGACAGTTTGCATACTGTAGAACACTGTACTGGAAAGCCTAGTTATCACAGTGCGGTCTAAAAACTGCGTCATGCCTGTTTTGGCCATGGCCACGCAAGCCTGCACCCCACAAAAGCTTATCACCACTTGGCATCGTATCCTGTCACGACGATTACAAGAGCATTGGCAACAGGGGGACAAAAGAAAAAGCATTCCACCAGCGTGCCTTCTTAAATGCCGATGACTTGATTGACAGCTTGTCTTGGCTGTGATGAATAAGGAGTCCTTTGGATCCCTTTAGCAGGTCAAACAGGTACCCACAAAGGTATATGTACTTGTACTCTACGGAGTAGACTCCCTCGGTTTCCCCAGCAACTTGTCCACTCATCCGCCACGCCTCGTTACACTCTCGCCTGGCAGAACCATCGGCGTTCCTCTGCGAGTTCAGGAGATGTGATGTCGGACTTTTGGACACCGTAATCACTGCCGTCAATTGGATCCGTTCCATCACAATGTAGCAATCGTCATGTCTTTTTTTTAGCCTTGTGGGGAAAACGGGTGTCATGACGCGTCAGGGGCGGGGAGCACGTTTCTTCTTGCCCATGTGTTCGAGGTGCCCTGCCAAGAGATGCTTGTGCGTTTGAGGCACACGACAGAAAAGTTTAAAGACTAATTATAAAGAATCTTTCAAAGTGCTTACAGTAGGTTAAAACCAACGCCGTACCATCCAAGGTTGCATAGGTAGCGTAGTGGACAAGCGAGGCAGGCTACTTGTGCACTCCTAGACGAGGGCTATCAAGTGCCGCTACAAGGGAGCCAGGATAAGACCGGGGGGCATTTCGATGCTGCGGTGCAAATGACTGATTGTCTGAGTCTACTGAAAGGTGATCCTTCACAGCTGTTTTCGGGAAGGGATTCCTTCTGGAGAGCATGCAGATGCAGCTTTACCAACCCAACAGATGCCAAGGAGAAGTTACTCTTGTTCACCCGGTGCGACCTCTTCACCCGCTGAATTACTTCATACGGCTGGTCGGAAGCCATCGAATCCATCCAGTGAACAGCCGGGAGAAACCACAAGGATCCGATAGCGAACACCTCCATCCTTGAAAGACATGTCGTTTGACCTTGCCTCACAGTACGCTACCCTATAGGTGTCAACACCAAGGTAGATGGAACCATCAAACCTTCAAACGTACAAGTAGATGTCAATACTTTGACTAGGCCAACTATCGTGTTGGATAATGAGGTGGAAGGGTTTTTAATATAAGCAAGCATGACTTCAAAATAATGAAAGCTTCTGCTCATGTTTCCATGTTGATTATCTAGGTTCGCCGAGCCTCCCAAGCAAAGGTCATGAAGAGATACACAAGTAGATACACCTACCGCAGTAGGTGCACTTGCTAGAATTGAATTCGGATGGTTTAACCTGGAACCAAAATGTACATGATTTCATGTCTGTGAATCGCATACTCCTGCAGCAGGACGATCACCTCCTGGTTCACAATCGCCTGCATGCAGCAGATCCATCACACCTTACGCAGGCCGGGCCGTCTTCGACGAACCTCAACGCTCACCATTAGCACCGTCCCTCCTGAACAACACATCCGTCTAAGCTACCTCGATCGCTATACTCATGATAAAGGATTATCATGCACTCGCGGGAGAGGAAACTGTCATTCCAAGGGTTCGCTCGGCTCTGTCCCTTCTAACCTCATTTAGGTACGATCGGGGTTCCCAAGAGACTCGGCCGCACATTAAAACTTGACCGAGACTTCTCGTACTCTAGACAGACGCAGTCCACCTTCACCAGGATGCACCTCGACCAATCAATCTCATTGGATTGACCATCACCTCGGGAACATATCCCTCTCGGCCAGCCCGTTCATCACCGCCCGCAGATCTGCTTACATATACCTTTCGTCTCAGGACAGCGTGCGCCATCTTCTGCCGATCCCACGACACCATCCTCATTCGAGCGACCTGCAGGACTAGCTGGAACACTTCCATATCAGCCCCAAGACGTCCTCTCTGGCCCGGCTGTCAGTTATCAACTCAACATAGAACCAGGCATAACGAGACCGCAGCCTTGAGCTCTGGCCAGGTGCCAGCTCGTTATTTTGACACATTGCCGAAATGCACTCACACCCCAAGTTGACCAGGTGAAGTCCTGCGTCGGGAGATGTACCATTCAGTAGGCCAAGAGACCAAACTTTCCCAAACTTGGAATGTGTCAGTTGTTGCATTTTTCGCCTGGCAGGTCACAACCACAGATCATGGAAATTGGGAAGCATTCCAAATATCATGATGGCTCGAGCTCTCATATCCTAGTACTCTGAACGTTACATCCGGAGGAAGTCCCAATTGTGCTGGGTCGTTTTCAGTCGTATGTGCCCGGACGCCTTTACAATACTAAGGACATGGAATTTTGAGACGAAACGAGGTGCTGGTGGTTGGTTCTGATTCAGGGGCAGCCTCTTGGGGGCCAGATACTACCCTCCATCGGAGGGACTCACCTCCGCGCTGGGGGTCTGTCCAAAGCTCACCGTCGGTCAAGGGTTCTTAGTTCGAGGGTACCGTTCTCGCCACAATATAACAAACAATACGAGTGCAGCAGGAAGAGTACAACGGCAGCGGCTGTGCTTTGCTCAGAAGAGAAGGGAGGCAAGGGGTGCCCCGACCTCATCCATTATGGAGATCATCTGACAGCGATAGTATTTTGCGTGCGTCATGATTGTCCCCTGGAAAGTTGCAAGTCCAATCGGTTGATGCAAGTAGATCAATGTTAGGGCTTCATGTGACCAGAGATGATATCGAGAACCTGCGTGGCTCCCGAGCTGATGGACCGCAACCCGCCATGTCAGAGTTAGCTCTGCCTTTTTTGATGATGAAAAGGGTGTCCAATGCCGATGGTGGTGATGATCCCGTCAGCTTGGGACCGTAGTCCTTCCACTTTTCCGGGTGCAATTTTCGGTGATTCATCACGCGCTAGACTGTCGGAGATACGGACAGGTCATCAAATAATAGCCGCCTGGGGACGACGCCAGAATATAACCACCTGCCCTGCTCAGGTCAGCACTAATGGACTGTGATGAGAAAGATCAGAAAGCCAGTAACAAACGAACCGACCCTGGCGAGGCACAAGAGACGCCGCAAGACACCCACCGGCCTTGAAAAAGAGCTTAGTCTCAAGGAAGAGAGATGTTTCCGCTCACTCGTGTATCGCTGGGGGTCTGTCCATGACAAACATCAGCCGAATCACGGGAGTCACCTGGTTTCTTGGTCCAGTTGTTTCTCAGGATACGAGACCAAGCTGATGAGTAATTGAAATCATCCTCAGCCCAACAGAGTAGCAGGGAGTGCCAGCACTACCCTCGCTAGATACAGTTCCTGCCTCTGTGCGAGGTACTCGTAGTGCGATGTGGCAATACAGTCGTCTCACTCGTAGGATGTGACAAGGTGCCAATATGACCGTGGGGCCTCATATTCGCACCGTGCTGCGGGAACTTGAAGTTGCCATGAATCACGCTTGCCTTCCTTCTCCTCGCCGAGGAGAGATTACACATGAATGCCAGGGATGCTGAATCACTGCCGAGCTTTACGGCCTCCGCATGTTTTGTTGTCATATAGTAGCTGGAATCAGGGATAAAAACCTGTCGACCTGGAGTTAGCACGGGTATGAGTGGATCGTCTCCAGTTCCTAGCCCAATGTCGTGCTTGACAACCATGTTATCGCATTGACCTCGTGGGGTTTTGCATACGTAAAGCGGGCAGATGAATCGAAGCAAGGAACAAGCAGGGACAGGTCGCTGCGTAGTTCTCACTTGTAGGAATGCAGTGTAATCCCTGCGAGATAGCAAACTTGTTGGTTTGTTCAACAGCTGCGGGGTTGGCGATTAGATTGGAAGGTGGGTGAGAGTTCGCCACGGCGGCCATAGGACGGACTATTTGATGTGATGGGCACTGCGTTTAGTGACATGTCTTGATTCATTTCGGTGCCAGCCCGGGAAGATGGTCAAGGCAGAATAGATTGTGAGGTGCCAAACGCAGTTGTCAGCGTATGCCCATCCCCACCATAACGGTTGAGCACGAGGCAGAGGCGCTCCTCAAACAGAAGTGAGATATGATCAGTCGTATGCCTCCTCTGCTTCTTTGTTTGGCCATCACATAAGACGGCGCTGACGGCAGAAGCACTTCCCAAGAACATCCCAATATCACAATTTACCATCACCCAAGTTTGTCACGAAACGTGTGGCTGACAAATGATTCCTAGGCTTCTTGACCATTGAAAGGCCATTAAGGCATACCTCTTGGCCAACCATTCTTGGTGTACTCAGAAGTTTCAGTTCGTCCTCGCTCACAAGCCATGCTCAGTACGCCTTGTAACGTCGGCACTCAGGCCTGTCCAACTCAGAGCTGCACGTTGAATTCCGCCGTAGTGTGCCCAAGAATTGCGCAGCTTAAAGTTCGATTCCGTGGCCCATTACCTCGTTAATGTCAATGTCAAGGATCGATTTGTGCACAGTCAGAAAGGCTTTCACAAGTTAACAGCTGGAACATAACCAAAAAGAAAGCGAGGACCGGGGTTATCTAGTCTGTTGCATGGGTTAGGGGCGTGTGCAGCTTCTGTCAGCTCCCCCTGTTCCTTGTTCCAACCGATGATGCTAGCCATTTTGGACAAAGCGAGACACAAGGGCGGCGCGTCCGTAGATCGCAGTGACATCCAAGTTGCAGATGGGTTGATGTCGTCAATAGAACCGAGCCAGGAACCTACCTGGATGCGGAATCGTTGTCCAGATTATGATGGCTGTGGATGTGCAAGATCTCACCAACAGAACGAGTCCTGGCCATGCTGGAGCATCGATGTCGTACAATAAATGATGAATCCGACCATTCAAGTCCCCTTATGCCGAAGTCTGTGACCAGGATCAGAATGAGAAGGATGATACCCAAAGTAATTTTGATATTGGAATCCCCGAAACCCCAGTTTGAAGATGGCGAAGGTTGACCCATGGCCATTCAGATGAATGACAAGCTAGCGACGTGCACTATTGCCTACAAAAAAAGAGCCACCAGCGGCTGTATATTGGGCTTATGGGCGTTTTTGCGTTTGGGATCTGGACTCTGGACCATGCATGATAATACGTGTACCTGGCGACCGAGGGAGACTGGTCCTGAAGTCACCTGCCAAGTCACGGGGCTGCCTGGTTATGTACGCAGCCACCCAGTCTCTTCAGGAACTCGTATACATCGTCTGACGCCACCACCCTGAACACCACCACAACCTCAGTCAGTCCCCCGCCCCGCATGATCATAGCCTTGCGTGGAGAGGGTGCCAGCTGACGCCAATATTCGCTAGCCCAGTGGGTGTTCATCTCAAACGGTCCTTCCAGCTGACGCGATTCTGCCAAAAGGAGGTTCGAGTGGACAGCTGGACAGGCAATGAGGCCGAATCTTCTTGCACAAAATACTGCTTTTGGATGTCCTTATCTTGGAGGTGCAGAATGGACACATGTTCATACAAGAACTTTAGGTACAGCTCATGATACCCTACACGTAGTAGTAGGCGGTAGACTGGCTGCAGGGGAGATGTGAACAGCATCCCGGCCACTGCGGCCCTCTGCAAGAATGACCCAACTGCAAACCTTCCGATGCAGCTTCTTGCCGCGCGCGTTGGAAGTTCCATCATGGAGTGTGGCTGAGATGCTGGACACCCTGGATCACCCCAGCAGTCCGTGCCGTCTTGTGTTGACATCTTGAGAAATCTTCCGAAACCGCTCAATCTCGATAGCAGTACCTAACCCCTGCGAACGGGTGGGTACCTGTTTGAAGGCAGTTGCAGGCAAGAGATTTCTCGCCCAAGAGGGTGGCATTTCGCGTTTCCCGTCCTGAACGGATCAGAGATGTTGGCCCTGGATTCATGCATCGTCAACTCATACTGCTGAACTTCCCTATTCCGTGTCTCATGCCCATTGGAATACAACACTACTGTACCAGGCGGTTCCCAGCCCCGTCCCTGGCGACCAATGAAATGCACGACAAGGTGCGTCGATAATTCCATCAATGACACCCGAATCGACAGAATACATTCGGGCCTCCGGATTTCAGACCAGAACCTCTGAATGGGTAAACCCCGACCAAGCATCTTGTAATGACGATCGGATCTTGACGGGGTAGAGAGTTGCGACCATGACTTGATGATCCAGTAACCCTGGTTGCCGTTGTTATCGTGGGGGTCATGTGCACGATGGAGCCTATGAATTTAGTTGACCCATGAATTGCTGATAACGATATTTTGCGTTGCGCCTCTGCCAAGTCTCTCTGTGCGGCCGCAACGAAACTGTACCATAACTGAATATCCATATCTCCCTCCCGTGAAGTGGATGATGATTGTTTCAGGGATGATTCTGATGAAGGAGCCTTCTTTGAGGCGCTAAGTTGCTCATCTATCCCATGAGGAGTATAAACTACACTTGGCCTTTGCGGCGGTTGACCATCCCCCCCCGGCCAAACTCTGCGCCTCGGGTTTTGAGACGGTAGATGGACAATTATGAGGACTAAAAGGAGGATCTGCACTCTCACATTGATCGGCACTCAGGCATAGTTTAGTTATTCTCATGGTATGCCTCACTCTGCATACCGCCAAAGTTACGAGATTGTGAGTTTTGGGCAGTCATCATTATATTGGGTGATAAGGCCGCTGAGCACATCTATTGACCTCGGGGGGCGAGGATGTATGAGTTGGCTCCCCACCTGCACTGTATGACGTACGCAGATGATGATCAACCCTTGGACGAAGTTTCATTCACGGTTGTAAGATGACTACTCGCAGACGTTAAGTTTTCTTAGGCGTCTGGTCCTTGCAAGCGCAACGTGGAAAGATAGGCGAACCTCACTAGCCACAGTCGCCGAGGTTTGCAAACCAGGACAACAGCATCCGCAACTGGGGTTTACGGTTTACCCCTGGACAAAGCAGAGAGGACCCTTGGTCGCAAGTGGACACTATCCGACCCTACCGAACTGCCAGACATCTGCGGCAGTATCTTCAGGAGCGAGTCACGGGCATTTTCAACCCTCCACGAACGGAGAGAGGCGATACCTTGAAGGACGGTCGTTGTGAGATGGGGGATGGCATATCATTAAGATGTGGCATAGCGTCTCCATCACCCCCAGCCCCTCGAGAATGACGACTCCTGCAGGCGACAAAGTCTGTGGGCTGCAGAGAACCAGCAAATGGGCAGGCGAGGGAATGAAGCTAATGCATACTGTGGGGTAGCTGCAGGAGGGCGCACGATTGCAAAGGTCAATCAATCCCTCCCAGTCCGTCAGGTAGCAACAGGACAGCCATGGATAGGATGTCCTGAAGTTGGGAGGCCTTCGCGAGGCAAAACGATGTCATTTCGATACCCGTGCGCCAGGATATCTACCTGTTATGTATGCCTTTTCCTCCGCTTTTCCATCGTACGCAGCCCAACACGAACTTGTGTTCCAGATAAGGGGTTGGTGATGCTTCGGGTCCGAACAAGGCATGAAAAGTATCGAGCACGGACTACGTGGAGTTCGCTAGCCAGGCTGTCTTAGCTTTACTGGCTGGCAGTAAGCTCAATCTTTGCCCCAGCGCCATTGCATGCGGGAGATTGGCAAAGTCGGGGGGACAGGTTCCCTCCATCACTCTCATAACCGCTCTGACTGGCTACTCGTCGCCAAAGACTGGGGCGCCAGCGAACTCATGTGGGGGAGAAGCTGCGGTAGATGATTCGCCTGCGTGGCATCATGATGAGCCACTCCCTCCCAAGAGACACGTCTTCCCAGATACGGCTAGCTGAAGTCTTGTGAGCAGGGCTTTGAAGAGACAGACAAGATGATGAACCACACCACCAAGGCAAATGCCTTGACCATGTGGTCCATTCTATGAGCACTCCGTAGTTCCTATCAACACCATGCTCGACTTGAAGGGGCAGGGGTGAATTCCCGTCTAGGATTAGGGACGTGGCGCACTCTCCGGCAGACATTGGATACCTGGGGTTCAAAGTCTTTGCTGTGACTGGTTCAGGATGTGGCTAGCTAGGTACTTACTACTAAACAGCTGCATTGGTGGGAGGGGTCCTGCGTTGGCTTCAACTCTCCAGTCTATTGGACCCCTGGACAAATCATGGCGGCCGAAGGCAGGCAAAAGGCAGTTGAATGTGGTCACAAATGTGGAATGGAGTCAAAACATGTGAATGGCGCAGGATGTCGTGGCTTATAAGGGCTGACTGCCGTGTCTTGACCTATCCGCGGCTGGCCACGATAACAACGAAAGCCAGAAGCCTGTTCAGCCGCCAGCGCCGCCAGAGCCTGAGATGTGTCCGTGTTGGGCATGGTGGGTTGGCATGGGAGAGTACTTGTCAGTGTCTATATGGCCAGAGCCGCATTCCAGAACGAGCGTGGCTGTTTCTCCTACCGTCGCTTCCTTCAGATGCCGAGCAGCTGAGCGAGCTTATGGCTTGCATACACTGTCTCATAGGGGGGCGGACTGGCCCTCCGCTACGAACGATAGAGGAAAGGGAGGTGAACCATTGGGAAATTGCGCTGTTACCACGAGGGCATGAAGAGACACCTCTCATAATCGTGATGGTTGTGGTCGAGAAACTACTACTAGTAGCAATATTCGACGTCTGCGACTGTCTGAGAGCATGTCCTAAAAGGACCCCTGGTGCAAAAGGCGAGACCAGGAAGCGTTACGTACGCGCCATGCTCCCAAGTATGTCCCCCGTCCCAGTCAACAACGAGACGGATGCATAAGCTGAGGTTCAACCACCAATCAGCCTGGACATTTGCTACATTTTGCTTGTTATGTCTTTGCTTCATAGAATAATTGTCCCTACCGGCTGCACTGTACATAATATCGCCCGAATTACACGGATCGTATGCAATCCAATGCAGGTCTGCTCGTTTGCTAGGCCCTGAGATCATAATGCTGAGAAACACGTTAGTCCCCATGCACCATTCTCGAATGCCACGCACACGACAACGAATGGATCGTATCAGTGAATGTGTGGAGTGCACATGTTCTTGCACCATGCCGGATCAAACGGAGGAGTGCGATTGGCAGGTTTGGGTTTTACATATTGATTATGCACAAGTGCCCTGAGGACCTGGAAAATGTTCCGGCTGGCACGGCCGTTTGGCATGGGTAGGAGAGGGCAGGACCCCCACGACGGGCAATTCATTTAGACCGAAGGGCGAATGCAGACAAGACATGTTGCTGCCGTTGCTGTGTGTGTTACAGCTAATATCTGGATAATGCACCTGGTCGCCGTGGTAGCACTCGGCAAGCTTTCGACTTATCAAATGAGCGCCACTGGACTTATTGCGAGGCAAATATCTTGGGGGTGCCTCCAGAGGTGCGTTGAAAGTGTCCTGTCGTAACAGTCTCGCTTGACGGATTTTCGCCTCGCAACTAAGAGTACAGTAACCCGGACATTTGCGTTCACACGAACAAGCAGCCTCTGCCCATGCATGAGGCGACATTGTGTTTCGATGACAATCAACTTGAGTATCTTTGTCCGGCATCTGCGACGATCAGAAGAGGGAGATCAACAGTCACCTGGTGAAAATTGAGAAGGGATCGTCCATCTGCAACCACCTGAAGGTGGTGTAGAGTGGGCGCAAGGGTGGCAGACAACACATGACGACTTACGAGCAAAATGAATAGACGAAACAGAAAAAAATGGGTAGCATGGCATGGCACGAGTGATGTGCAACGCCTCCCGCTGAGCCTCTCTGATGGTTTGGAGGAATGAATGAGGAAGGCCAGGGTCTCATCCTGCAACATCGTGGGCTTGTCGAGCTGGTTGGCGTAGCCATATGATTGGCCTGATGACTTACCCCTCCTCCGCGTATTGACCTTCTTGCAAACAGTAAAAGCAGCGGGGGTTGTGAAAGCAGTCAAGGCGCTATGACACGATGGGTCTAGTGCTGTGTCGTTCCCTGCTCTTTCGGCCGGATCTACGAGGGATAACAGTGGGTCCCCGTCTGCCCGCTGCTTTGGGAGGAGAAAAAAAAACTTGCCAGTGGCCCAGTCTTGGCAAGCAACAGGTTTTTGCGGGGGGAGGACTGGGCAGTGAAAAAAAAAAAAAAAAAAGAAAAGCCTAAAATGGGGCTTGGGGGAGGCCTGCCCGTACTTGGTTTGGAAGCTGAGCGCAATCTTCGATAGCGTGCTGCCGTCGAGGGGGCTTTTAGCGCTGCGCTCAAGTTTTAGTGGGCATAATAGCAGCAATGGCCCAGCGAACAAGCTTCAGTAAGCTTAGTGGTACAAGCCCTTGCCCACTGGCAGTTTCAAGGTGGGCGCGGCCGCCTGTGCTAAGGCGCCTTCATTCCTTCCAAAAGGGGGCGAGCCATTCGAATCAAGGATGAGAATTTGCCAGCACGGACCAGGCGACGATGGCCAAAGATTCGAGGGAAAAATCAGAGGTGCTCTTCCGCCCTTTCTTCTCATTTTCCCTGTCCATGCTCTAATACTCCGTCATACATGAATGGCGGCGTAAACCGAAGCTTCCTTAAAACGGGATGAGGGTGGCAACATGCTGAACCGGTAAGACTCGGAGATGCCAGAGAGACAATGACCAGGGCATTGGAAATGATGAAGGGACAGAAACGTACAGGACGGAAAAAAGCAAAGTTTTCCACTTCTGCCAGGGCGCCTGCGCCTGGGTTATGGACCTGCAGAAAAGTACGTGCGTGACTGGCGCAACTTACACAACGTGCAACGCCGCATCTGGTAGTAGCAGAATATATGGCGTAAAGTACATTGGGCGGCGTTGCCGGCTACACATGATATTCTTGATTGGCGATGCCAGTTATGGCTAGCATTGACTTTGCTCTTAACTATTTTGAATTTTCTCGGGAAGCCGGGCTGCGTCTTGTCACATCCCAAGACACAATAGAATGAAAAAGGAGTCGACGATGGCGGGCTATTAGCACCTAGTCCAGTCACACCGTCGCGGAGACACAGAGCCTTACGGGGAGAGAGGGGGGAGAGCCCAAGAAAAATCACCTTACACCACTTGGTTGAGAGTTCGAGGACCTGCTGAACCTTGGTGGCTAAACCAATACCACACCACCAACGACACTACCTTTTTGCCTCCTCAATGCTGGGGTTGAAAAGCGTGGGGTTGGCCCAACACCAGCCAGATAGCGACGGATGTTTGCCTCCACGACTTCAATAGTCTATCACAGCATAAGGCATGAACAGTCGGAAGCTAAAGCATGGAATCAACGCAATGAGCATAACGAATTTGGAATGCGACAAGTTGCAATTCGCAGCGCCCAGCAATTGCATGACGCGATAAATGGCGAATATGATGAGAAATTGTGGTCATCAAGATGTTCAGGAACTTGGGTAATTGCGGGCTTTAGTCACGAGACGGACAGAAATGAAGTCCGTACATCGTCATCAGCATCATTGATAATTCCACGCGATTGCACCACTGGCGCTAGGCTCGACGCCATCTGCCCTGCCGTAGCGCTGCTGATGCTGAACCTGGCTCACTTTGGCCCCCGCAAGAACCCGGACGGCGTGTGAGAGAGTGTGTTTCGGTCGCTACCTAGTACCAACTAGTATTCTACGTGACGAAAAAGGCTCTAGCGACTAGCTAAGTCTGTGCCGCTTTACTGTGAAAGAAAAGAAGGGGGAAGCATATTTGGCCCGTTCCACATTGGGCTTGCTAGTTATCCAGCTAAAAACAGTGAAACTGGAGAAAGGGCAGCAAATTGATCACGCGGGCTGAATGACGAGTGTGAAGGATAGTATGAGCTACAAGAGACAGTGGTGAGTCGTGCGTGAAGACAGGGGAGGCTGAATGCAAAGCGCGGGAGAAAAAAAAGGAAAAATTCCACCCAAAAAAATCTATCGTGGCTTTTGGGCTGGTTCGTCTAGAACCGAGCTCGAGACTTTGACATTTCTAGCCTCCCTCATTGTCTGACTGACCTTCGTGAACTTTGATGAGACCAGACTGGACCAGCCCAAACCAAGGGGTGACAAAGATTGGCACCAGAGACAGTGAGGTGAGCATGGAGTGGAGCCAGCAAGCAGAAACAGAGTCACAGACGTGACGGGTCTCACCTACGACTCAGAGATCACCGCCTGCTACTGGCTCATGATGGATGCTGCTTTTCCATCGCTGGCTGGCTCTAACGCGTTGGCCACTGCCTCATGACCTGCTAAGCGCACCACCTGTTACCAATGCTCATGCCACTGAACGTCTTACCACAGGCCCAGCCTGGGCAGACTGGCCCACCTGTACTTCCACAAGCACATTCACACCCCTCGAAAGGTAACTACTGGCTGCACGGTTGCAGGGCATCGGCTGTGGATCTCCTCCCACACGCACTCTCTCTTCCTAGAGAAGAAAACGACAGGACCCACCCTGCCCGCTCCCTCTCAACCTCTGACCCCAGGCACGCGCTGCAACAGACTCCCCCTTCGCTGTTGTGCACTGCACAAGTCTCTCCACAGGCAGCCATTAGGCCCAACCCAGCTTGGTCTGCTGGTGCAACGCTGGCATCGTCGCAGGTATCCTCCTCCACAATCTGGGTGGAGAGGGACTTGGGTTTTGGTTGGCGCTAAAAAGCCTGCATTTGCGCTGCACGCCTGCAGTGCACCTGGCAGGACAGACTTTTCCTGCATAGTGGTCCTGCTTGCACGCTGCTCCCAGTGCCTTGCTTGAGAGGCAAGGTGGTGTGCTGCTGCTGGGTCTTCAGTCCACACCCGCCCTGGCAATCGCACTCCACTTTCTTATCGTCCACCCCCCCCCTGGTGATTGGGTGTCTGCCCACCTCTGCGTCTTTCTCCTCCCATTCTGACTGCCTCTGTCGCCATCAGAGGACCATGTAAATATATCCACTTCCTCCCGCTCAGTCCCTCTTCGACTTCTCCTTCTCGGTCCTCATGCACCATCAACATTGAACATCTTTCTTCTCCTTCTCCTCCTCCCTCCTCATCACCTGCCGACATTCAGAAGCTTTCCAGCTTCCACTCACTACTCGCCAGCTCTTCTCCAACTCTTCTCGAACTACTCATTGCTGGCTAAGCTTCTCCTGCCTTGCCTGCATCAACCACGCAACTGTTGCAACGAGTCTAGATCCGTCTGAACACTAGCTTCCTCTTCGATAACGTCGAACGATCTACACTGTCGACAGGAGTTGTCGAGCTCAACTGCGAATCTCACCAAACACTTCGCCTTCTTAGGACCAACTTCGCTATGGCTTTCGAAGGCGTCTGGGCACACCAATACTGCCTGACCTGTGACAAGCAGGTTCAGGTTGATGGTGCCGCCTATTGTTCAGAGGCATGCCGTCTTGCTGAGGCAGAACGGTCTTCAACACCATCTTCACAAGCAAGTTCACCAGGCTTCAGCCCTTCCGCCTGGACATCCACCTCCGCCACCACTCCGTCGGCCGCGAGGCAACCAAACCGCTTCTTCCTCTCCCCGGCCTACGACTTCACCAATGCACGGCCTTACGGGTCTACACCCCCGGCGCAGTCATACTTCTCTGCCAATTACTCCTTGGCTTCTGAGAGAAGCCAACCTGCCGCTCACTCCCTGACTCCTTCAAGTTCTCACGCCAGCCTTTGTTCTATGCAGAGCACGTCGTCGAACGACCCCAGCCAATTGTCAGATACAGCACGCAAGGAGTTGCAAGCGTACGCTGCCACTTTCGAGCAGGTTCGTCTAGCACGTAGGCGTTCGCATTAAGTGAGAGCCCTCGACGACCATATACCACCTAAATCACAATCGCCGAGCCGAACACCCATTCAACCTCTCTTATACCCTTACATCCTCCATCTGGATGGGTATCGCCCGGCCTCGCTACTCAATTTCAGTACCCAGTTTCACAACGTGACTGGGATTGCGGTTGTTCCCGCAATGAACACACTCTACACCACTCCACAACCCATCCTTACTACTACCATCACCACGACTTCCTCCTGTCTTACTGTTTCTTTGTTTACCATCATACCAAATATATGTTGTACCAAGAGGGCATTACACCGGAGTACTGCATCACCAAAAGTTGCCTCGATCTATCTTGACATCGACGCGGCACACAGCACCGCACCAAAGCTTTATGGCCGCATTAGGCAATGAAGCTGGGAGTCGAACGATCACGTTGTTAGCTACTTCTTTTTTTTATCTGGCATGGACTCGCGAAAGGAAATTGTTTCAGAAACGACATCACATTGAAGGACATGAGAGATGGATATCTGTGACCAGCCAAGGGTTGGTGTGGCATGGAGCATCAATTTGGAATCACTAAGGGATTTTCACCCAATCGGCGCAAGGGAATTTTGGGTTGACCACGCAGCAAGGTCAACCGTGACCACCTGTTTTTGAATTGGTTGTCGGCAGGCAAGTGTACTCGGATGAGACTACGCATCACAGCAATTGTACAGCATGGCGAAGCCGGAGCGTCCCTGAGGGTCACGACAAAAGTTGACCAGGAAGCACTTAGGTAGTTAGCTGCTAGAACAAATGTCCCATTTCATCATCACATCCTCTTGTCAATGTAAGACCTTCCTATGCATGCACATGTGAGACACAGCATTCCTCTTGTGTGACTCTTACTCAATGACTGCGTGTGCTGTTTGCAAGGCCAGGCAACGAATATGCTGTTTGCGCCCTGCTAGTCTGAACCGGCGGAGGAATGAACAGTCATACTCAGGTACGGAGTACACTGAGAAGCACTGGTCCCACTCATGGCCATCGCCATACTGATACCCCCCGTGCCGGGAAAGAAGAGACCCATCGCTAGTAACGGACGGTTAGGTAAACCCGACTTTGCTCCCCCTTGCTCTTACGAGACTTGGGTTCAGTTCCGACAATTATGTGCTTTCTGATCATGTTGCGCGAATGCATATTTGTAAAGTGTCTCTCTCCCTCTTCTTTGGTGCCACGTTCTGTGAAGCATGTATAACTTTATTCTCGTGATTGCGGGTAAGGGTCTTTTTTCTCCCTCTTGATAATTTTTAAGCTTTCCTTCCGCTTACGTTCCAAAACCTTTTCAGTCCCTTTGAAAATTCTCCCATGTGGGCAAACCTTGTCCTGAAAATGTGACCGTTGCAACAATGCCTATTTGTCTCTATAATTTTTTTTTTGAGGAGGGGGGGGGGGGGGGGGGGGGGTACACACGAATCAACATGGCATGAGTATCACGTATGATGGGAGCCATCCCCCCATTTCTCTTTCTCTCTCCCCATGTCCCTATTCTCGGTCACCAGGCAGTGGTACATGAGCGAACATCGGACGAGCTGGGATGGGGTGTCTATTCTCAAAACGGGGCGAAGAGGTGGACATCTGGTGACGGCAGTATGACTGTATTCCATGACCGGCCCGTTTTGCTCTCTTCTGTAGCTAGGGGAGTGGAAGCAAGAGGTGGTCCTTGCTTTCGAGCGATATCGGCTTCCGTGTCTTTCTGACGCATCGCGGAAGGGAACAGGGGATCCCGAGAGGACAACATGCACACACATTCCCTTTGATGATTCATCTCGTGTATATGGAACTATGACCACAGCGGACGGGGGAGGAGCGGCCGCGGGCGGAGACTGATGGATATGCCTTGTCCCTGTCTTTTTCTTCTTTAATGTACTATGCACCATCGTCCGTCCGTTTGTTCTAGAGCTTTAGCGTCCTCCATCAGGCTGAGAAAAGGATCGAAACAAGACAGCCACGCAGACGGAAACCAAAGAGGGTGTGGCTGCATAGAATTTTTTTCCTCCGGTGGATACTCGTTGAGGGAGAGAGGATAAGGGAAACACTAGGCTAACTACGATCGTGGACCAATTGGCTTTAGCCAGCGAAGCACGCACGGTGTTTCGGGGTGGAGTTCTTTCGTCCCGGTGCCTGCCCTGTGGCCTGGGTGGCTGATTCTACTAACAGTGTTTCCGATCATCTTCGTCGTTGGGGCTGACGAGTCGCATCGGGCGACGATAAACGAGCCGCCCTTTGTTCTGTAGATAGGTATGTATGAGCGCCAAATCGAGTTAGGAGCAATTCTGGTTGGGATTTTTCTTGAAAGCGAGCTTGCTAGACATCGAACAGGTGGAAGGACTCCAAGAGATCGGGGCACATGGAGCCAAGAGGAGTAGAATGTTTCGACGATCATTGCTGCAGCATTGATCCCTGGTTGTGTTGATGTTTCTTTGTCTCGGGGTCTCATACACTGGTGCCGCGGGACAACTATGCTCTTTCATGCGGCTCGTTATCCTTGTCCACAACAAGGTATGCTATGTGCGCGCTTTTCTCTCTCTTGGTTTGTATGTGTGTGTGTGTGTGTGTGCACGAGTGTGTACAACATGCTGGGCGTAAGGGAAACTCTGTAAGGATAGACAAGTTTCAGACCACGACAAAACGTGAGGCATTACATTGTGTGGCAGAATTTTCCCAAAAACAAACTCTGTCGCATCGTCCGATCGTGATGAACAAAAAAGGGGAGAGCCAAAAATCACGATGAAGTCATAACAGTGTCAAGCTGAGCGTACGTGTCTCATCGAAAACTTTTCTTTCCCTCCCTTCCTCGTCTGACAGGCACGGGTTGGTTGATCCACTAGTAGAGACTGCTTCACCACGCTGTCTCCCTGATGTTATTATCAGCTTCTGAAACTTCACAGACAAAAAAGAGGGTAGTTCAGCCGGTCATTGGAGAGATGCCAATAGCGCTGACGGTGAATGTGGTGGCTTTTGCCAGCTGAAGGATAAGACAAACAGAGCTGGATTTTTTTCTCTCCTGAAAAGTTGAGGAGAAAAAAAACACCATCCTGAACCCCTTGTTCGGTGTAAGGTAGTGTGCTCCTATCACTGTCTCAAGATTTTCCACGGGCCTTGCCGCCCGCGAGCACATCGATGTTCCTGCCGTAGTCCGATCTATAGGGCTGCCACATAACAGCAGCCAGGCACATAGCACAGCACTAAAGAACAAATTGTGCCTGACCCCTTACAGTCTAGTGTGTAGCTTAATGGTCAAAATCATTGAGGAAGATTTTTTCCTCCTCCCTCTTTTCTTTCGGATTGTTTCTCGATGTTGCCGTGAACACCCACCTCACCGCCAGGCACATAGGCATTCATGAGATATGGGCGAAAGGTTTTCTCCCCTTCTCCTCCACACCCACCGCCACAGAGCAGTCGAGCCCTATTGCAGAGATTTCCGTGTTTCTCTGACACCCTCCATCTCCGTCCTCTCCAGCTCATTCATGTCTGCACAAATGGGAACCACTATCTCTTGTTTTTTTTCCCCATGGGCCGGCTCCGAGGGCCACCACTAGTGTGTGACCCGACGAGGTGTGTGCATACTGAACGTGAACACGTCTTAGATTATTATATGTAGATTCTAGCACTATGGCCGTCCTACTGCCGCTCCTTGGCTAGGTGTCCCGCCGCTTAGGCGGTTTGGTGTGATTGGTTGATCCCCGGAGTCTCCGTCGTCGATGTCGTCCGTGCGTTGAATCGACTGTTCTCGCGAGAGAGTGAGCCCGAGGCTGCAGGAGGCTATTGGTAAGCCACATAAAGCGTAGCGTGGGATGATAAGAGAGAGAGATATTATCGAGTGTGGGTGTGAATGGCTTTGCCACCCTTATGCCGGAGCTGCCCATGTTGAGAGACGTTCAACAATGCGAGGGCTTTGGTGTAATCCCACCAGGGGCGAGGTCGAGGGTTAACGATAGTATCCTGTTTGGGTATTTCGTCTTCACATCATGGAGCTTCTCCATAGTCTAGCGCCCATGGGGCTCTCTCAGCTAATTGCTTGTCTCCAGTGACCTCGCTTAAACGGTGTGTAAGGAACTGTTCAGCATGAACCTCACCAGACATTGTCAATATTATGCCTCTCTCAGCCCTTCCATGAATCAGTGTCCAGATACATCCCCCCTGGCGCTTGAATCGCACATCTCAGGCTTGGTGGTTCGGCTGTTCCTTCGGCTTCTCAGATCAACCCAGGCGCCGCCGAGAGGACCAAGCAAACGTAGTGTAAATCTGAACAACCATTTGCAATAACCACAAGAAGGCCTGGAGCGTAGTGTGGATTACAATTTCTTCAAAGTACGAAAGTATGTAGCTAAGAACAGACAGGCATGCTAATTCATTGCTGCACGGCAAACGTAGACGTTGCTTCATGTTCTCATCGACCTATATGGACTTAAGGTTGCTATTATGGCGCTTCTGCTTGGTTTGGTATGTCCTTCACGAAGAGGTCTGCTCATAATAACATTGATGGTGGCCCTTCATCGGCTTCCTCCCCTGTCCAAAGGCCTCAGACCCAGGGCAACCTTACCCGCATCCTTCGTCTTCCAGGACGCCGTCCTAGCAGCGATGCTTCCTCTGACAGCTTCCACTCCATTCTTGACCTTCAGCAAGCCACAACTCGTAGATCTGACGCCCAATGCTCCTTGGAGAAGCTTGAGACGTCGCTGCGTAGCGACCGTGCCATGAAGAGGACTGCTCAGCAAAGCCTTTGGTTGTTGCACAGTAGGCGGGACAAGCACCAGTCTAGTCCTCATGGATTCCTTCTCAGCTTTCCAACGCCTTTGGCGCTCTGCTTCTGCCTCGTAAGCAGTAGCACGATGGGGTTGGGGTAAATTTGCAATGTGGTCGCGAATAAGATCTCTCCTATATAACTCCCTGTCCAGCATGTCGGGGACAGGATCCTCGGCAGATTTACCTACTGCATGGAAAAATGAACGCCTTGATCAACCTGAGGGGTTCGAGCAACTTACCATCATGCCAATGGTCTTTTACTATTCCATTGTGCGTCTCCTTGTACCGGCCGAGCAGCCTAATGTTCAGCAGGTGATAAAAGTCTTCCACCTCAATTGTGCGATCCACGAAGATATCATCGTGGGCTGCGTAGACATCCTCCCCGAATATATACTCCTTGTCAAGAATGAAGTCTTCCTGTAGTTCATCCAGTACAAGGAGGTCACACTGAATGCTTCGTCCGCCTACTCTCCAAGTCGCCCCTCGCACAATGCCGTTCGTCATCTGAGTGCTTCCATTGGCGAATTCGACTTCATATTGGAGACTTGGATCTTCGTCAATGACGAACTGGCGCTTCCTCGCGTACGATCCGGATACAAACATGGCGTCTGAGCCCGTGTCAGCCAGCCCAAGGGTCCTTTTGCCGTTGAGGTAGCCTCGGAGGTGCTGGCTTCTGATCTGGTCTCCGTCAAGAAATCGAAGCCGCAAACGTTGTGGCATAAGTGAGAGCCGCGATGAAATGCGATGTTTGAACTTCGTGAGAGTTTTGGTCACCTGGAGAAAGGATTTGCCCAGAATTATGTCATGAATGCACCCGGGGAGCACCCAGCATTTCAAGGCGACGTCCTGTTCCTCCGCATTGAAACGCCATCTCACGTCAACGGTTCCAGGAGACTTGATCAGGTCTCCGTTCGCGAGGCGAATGGACTTTTTGTACTTGGGGTCAGGGGGGAGATCAAGACGTGCTGCCATTTGCGTTGAAATGAAGCAGGCACCTGCTCCAGTATCGGGCAAGGCATCGACAGTTGATCCATTGATGCTGCCCTTGACGAAGAAGTCCTTCCTCATGGCTGTAGCGGGCTCAATGCTAGCAGAACATCTCTTTTCGATCTCTTTGATCAAGCTCTTAGTCTCCAAAAGCCGGGTGGTCTTCGACTCTCCTCCATGGCAGTAGCTGTGCCTGTGAAAACTCTCTAACCGCCCGCGCCAGAGCTGTTGAAGCTCCAGGGCGCGACTTTCAGAGAGAAACTCGCGACAGCGTCCAGACTCACCCATGAAATCGCGGACATTGATGTCGGACATCATCAATCAAAAGAGATACGGTGAGCGTGTATCACAGTGCCTTGAGATAGCCTTGGTCTTTTAAGGACATCACCATTAAGAATCCAGAAGCTCAGGTTTACGGTACTCAGCCAAGTTGCCGGGAAAATTAACTACCTATGGAGCTCGTGATGGCCACCACCAAGAACCAAGTTATGCCACGTGCTCCTCGGCTACCAAGATTTACCACATCAATAAAACAGGTTTGGAGGCCTCGCATAAGGCAGCGGCCCATGATTCGCCCTTTCTCGTTGATCATGGCAGGTGATAGCATAGAAGTGCAGTTTCTGCCTAAACCGCGAGCCAGGATCCTCAATTAGTTCAAGCCACGGCTTCGTAACCCTCGATCTGTGAAATTGGACCAAGAGTTGGCATCTCCTGGATCGAAATCACTGTTCATCTTTGTATGGGGCCAAATTTTCATTCATTTGCTGCACCGTTTCACTCCATGGCCACATCCTGCTAGCAAGGGGAGCACTCACTTGCATGCCCAGCTGGCAATATAAAAGTCAAGACAGTTCTGTCTTCCAAGTTCCTGTATCAGCCTTCAGGGCTGCTTGAGAAATTTGCCAAGCCTTTCACCCGTCGTTCAGCTATCCCAGATAGGCAAATGTTTCCTGGCAAGCAAGTCGTTTCTCCGCCTGTGTACGCAGCCAAGGAAGGCTTCGCGGACGTCGCAAGATGGATCTCCCTAGACCGTGACAGTGAAACATTCATCTTCCGGAAGTTTGATGAGCTGGCAGCTCGAAATCTACTGTACTTGCAAGCTGAGCTTCTCGTTCTTGAGAAGCAACTTCAAGAACTTGATCAGCAGGACGCTGAAAGCAACGATATAGACGTGAAGTATGCTGGTAGATCATGGGAGGAGATGATGCAGTCGAAAGAGCCCAGTTCACGAATTCGGCTCCAGCTGGCCATAGAGCTCCGGCAGAAGATGAAAGAATATCGTACGTCCAGAGGCTCCTGTACGGTGCGTGTGATGGCTGAACCCAGAACAGAGAAGGCACTTCTCAGGCAAAGATGCATCGCCGACCTAAGCAAACCAAAGGGCCGTGTGCTGGATGCCTTCCGGCACTGGTTCAAATTTCCTCGGCCAGCTCTTCTTGGCGTCTCTAAGAGCTTCCTGGACGAGGCTGATGATCTGATCGCTCTCAAGGCAGCACCAGAATCCGACTATCTCTCGCTCTTTCTAAGGCGTCACTGGCCCGCTCAGGTGCGAGCGACATGGGCGGCTTTGTGATAATCGTCTGAGCTGACAGTTCTACATGTAGGAGGAGACCTCACGCGACGGACTCGTCCGCATCGGCAGATATTCTGAACGATCAGTCTCAATAGCGGTCGCAATAGTCACAGTCACGGTTGCGGCTTTCCTTCTTGTCGGTTCCATATGTGGACTCTACTTTGTGACCAGTGATGCCGCAAGGTTGGGAATGGTGGGCGGGTTCACAGCTCTCTTTGCTTTGAGCATCACGCTGATGACGAATGCTCGACGTCCGGAGATATTTGCAGCGACGGCAGCGTATGTGATCTTGACGCTTGAATCCAGCCCCCCCCCCCCCCCCCCCCCAGTTTAGTTTGGTGCTAATTATTGTGTAGATACGCTGCTGTTCTTGTCGTGTTTGTCAGTGGTGGCATCTCGAACGCCTCCAGTGTATCCGGGGTTTGAACCTTACATGGAGCATGTTGTAGTCACGCCGTTAATCAATCCCTCAGCCCAGAGATGCACGCGACTCACATAGGCGATTGGGTTGCTTGCCTTTTTCACTGGTCAACACCGGTTTGCATAACCAGTGATGTAAATTCTTCCTTGGGTTTTTCTTGTTCCTCTCGGCCTTGGATGCCCACCGAACCCCCCTCCCATGGCGGCTTCGTCCTTGCCATGTGCCGCTCAGACCTATCGCGTGCATCAACCAACTCAGAAACAAGTGCCGAAGGCGTCTTTGTAGTAATTAACCAAAGTCATCAATCATCCATCCCTCCAGGATCCCACCCATCCTAATGGCCCACCCCGGTCAGCTCTCCAGACTATTTCGCGAATGAAGTTAGCGATACGGGCAGCAAGGGTCTCAAAGTTTGGATTGTTGAGGACTTTTTCTGTCCTCCCTTGCTCTCAGCCCATGCTCAACTACTGTAGGTGGTATGGGGTTCCAACAACGAGGCTTCCGGAGGGAAAGGGCAGAAGTTCTATTTTAGAATTAGACTGAGTGTCTCGGTGAGGAATGGATCAGGGTAAGATACTTTGGGCAAGGGAAAGGAGAGAAGAAAAAGTACCGGGGAGGGGGGCGTGTTGCCAATGTTCCTCGAGTCCAAACGACGATGCTCTGCCGCTGCTTGTGAATTGTGAATTGTGAAATGTGGCATGCTACCTTGCTCATAAGGCATGGATGGTCTGCTCGGTCAACAAGTGCCACACAAGACCACTGCGCATATGCATTTTCCTTTTTCCATTATGAGTAATAATGCCACTCCCGCCATGCCCAAGCATTAAGCATTGGTTGTCCATGTGCCAACACAGCCTGGAGACACACTTGGCAGCGACCCACGGCTCGAGCATCTGCCCAACTTCTTCCAAACCTCGTTAAGCCTCACTCCCATCAACAAGGCGATCCGCCCGGCATCACCGAAGCATCAGCGAAGCACAAGAAGAAAACTCTTCTTCCACTCGTAAGCGAACCAACGGCCCGTGTCTCTGATGCGTCTCCCTGTCAGGGCCCCCTTGTCCTATAGAGCCAAACTAGTGACGTCTTGATTCGTGGATCGCGCGCGCCAATCGGGCACCGGGATTATCGGTGATGAGAATCATCTTTCATTAGTCGGCGCCATCGATATTGAAACGCCGGCTGCTTATTACTCCTCTACGTGTGTACGGACGTGGAGTTGCATCACTGGCCTGCGCTCCAAAAAGCATGAAAGGCGCTCCCGTCCAGTTAACCAGAGCCAGCCACGTCTCGTCGACTTCGACTTCGCATCCATGATGGCGTCACAAAGTCTGGGATCATCCGACTTGGTACATAGTACGATTTCTCCCGGTTAATGCTAAGCGCATATTGACAGCAGGGAGCAGCCCTGTTCGGCCGGTTTCACACACGGGAGATCAGCGCTCCCTCGCCGCCACTATCCGGCCCTCCGCTGGTGCCTTATTTAACCTCTGAGAACAGGCTTGATCCTGGGTAGAGATCCTGGGTAGAGGTCACACTCGTCGAGATGCGAAACAGGTGCGTACATGCGCACGCCTCTTAATGTGGAAGGACACAGCATGCCCCAAAGAAGATTCATCCACCCTGTCTTCAAGTTTATAAGCTCACGCCTCCAGCCATTGAGTTTTCAGGTCGCCGTAGCTTGGTGCCACTTCCCCAGCATGCCCCGATATGTTGTTGAATTTGGCATTTTCCATTGCTCCCTCGGACCGATGGCCTCCATGAGATACTTAGTCACCAAGGATGAAGTACAGGGAATATGAGCCTCTGGTCCGACTCAGCAATGATGTCTTCGGTACACTCCCTTGAGGGAAAACTTCTGATGGGCATGCAAAGTTAACCGGTCCACAGTTTGTGGCCAACTGCACGTTGCGTGTTTCAATACTTTGGGTTACGGATCTTTGTCGACGCGCGTCAAGAATCAGCTTTCTCCGTGCTACCTTACGTGCTATTGCCTGTCAGGGTGTCATGTCTCTACTGAGACACCGGCAGCAACGGATCACGGGCCCCGGAAGGGTCCTTGTTTCGATTCCTATGCACACGCTCAGTGTCGTGGGATGCGCTGATGGTAAACATATGATGACCAATGTTTGATAAGCTGTTACATGAATCACACCGCACTCCAAATCGTCCAGAGAGCAATGGGCCCATGGGTTAGAGCTTCGTTCACACCCTCATAAAAAAAGGTTACCTGACTGAGGGGGTATATGATAATTGTCTTAACTCTGACGATGACCACGCAGGCATAGATTTGGCTTGGCCAGGTGCACGAGCCTTTTGCACCAAGCGCAAAAGCCGAACAAGGACGAGAAGGGAAGCGATGAAGCTATTGTCAACCCCGACGGAAGCTTAGCAGAGAGAAACATGGCCAAAGATCTATGCGAATGAGCATAGAAGCCCAAAGGTTCTCCGACTTATGCTTACTCGAGGATGAATCAGGCTTTACTTGAGGATCCTAGTAGGTGAATGAGGGTTTGTATTATAGGCGTGGATCCAAACGGCGGACATACATATGATGCACCGTCGTACAACCACTGCAGTAAAACCCTGGTCCGTGGACTTTGTGCTGAGTTTGGAGGAGTCAGGGCAGCAATCCAGCAGATTCAACCGAAGAAGTGCAAGGGCGGGTTCGTCAAGGTCACATCAGGCCTCCCAAAAAGTCCAACCGCGGTGTCGCCGATGCAGTCTTGCGAGTCTCAATACGCGCAGGTGGACGACTCGCATTCACTATATCCACATTCCAGTGGGGGTATAATAGTAAAAGGCTGTTTAGAAATCTCGGTTCGGACGTGTTACTCTTGCAGCGGAAGAGTAGCGACTGTACCATGGGGCTCTCATCACTGGTTGAGACGGGACAACTTGAGGAACAAAACGTGGTACAGGATCGTCTCGGACGGGACGCGGGACACGGGACACGGGACGGGACCAAATCACCTGCAGGGGTGTGAGCGGCTTGAATACCTTGTGTGTGTGTGTGTGTACATATATGTGTGTGTGCTGCAGGACGGCTCGGTGAGTGTTTAGCCGGGGTTCAGTTGAGGCAGGGTGGAATTGAGGTCGATCAAGAGGCATCGGATAAAGGATTGTCTGCTTTCACCTTACTTACCCTACAGGATTCCTACTCAAAGCCACCCTCCTCGTTCGTTGTGTCTTAGAGAGAGAGCTGCCATCCACTGTAATTTGCTTTAACCAACTAAACTACTTAAAACACACACCTAACTCGTACCGCGAACGGTTCGATAGTGAGGCGCATATCGCATATGGCCCATCGACGACAGGTCGAGTTGATGGGTCGGCAAGACTCGCATAAAGTCTTCCGGCCAAACGCAAGGCACATCTGGGGAACGAGGCGCCACTTTGATTTGAACGTTGGAGAGCTCCCCCGCACTT
Source organism: Sarocladium brachiariae (assembly GCA_008271525.1). Lineage (NCBI taxonomy): Eukaryota > Fungi > Ascomycota > Sordariomycetes > Hypocreales > Sarocladiaceae > Sarocladium > Sarocladium brachiariae. The sequence goes on from RQPE01000001.1 coordinate 4,194,710, forward strand.
TCAGTCTTTCACCATCATCATCACCCCACATCCAACACCAGACACCACAAGCTCGTCAAACCTTCTCCGAGCAAGCTTTCCTGGCGCCAGCGGCCAGCGGCATCGTCCAGTCACGAATCTGTAAACGGTGAATCCAGTCATTTTGCGTGTACCTGGACGATGACTTCGTGATGTAGGATGCGCGAACGTCAGAAGGGCCCTTCGACATTTGCATATTGAGTTTGGCAGAAAGTGTGGATCGTTTCCAGAATCCTTTCCGCCCGGTGTCAAGGCTGCGCGCGCACGACGCGAGTGAAGGAGAACGAAGGCTGCCGGATAGCCAACTACATAAATCCAAGTTTGACCATACGAGAACCTCATTTACGTGATGTTGAATTACGTGAATCGGACTCTCCAACTCTGATCTTTTTTTTTGTGTATCGTCTTTGCCATCGCATATCATACTGACGTCCACACCCTTCCCTTCAACTAACGTCATGTGAGGTTGGTCCATCAACCACCTGCAAACCACGGACTCTGGCCTCCTCGATCCAGATGTCCGAGGAAATATCGTATAGGACCAAGAATGTCACATAAAAAGAGCTGTCATCTCCAACGTCTTCCCCCTTTTCCCAGTTGCTCGTGGTCCACGGCTTCGGCACGAAGGCATCACGGCTCCCTTTTTCCATGCCAAAGGGCCCCTCCCTCACCCACACTAGGTCTATATCCCCCCCCCCCTCACAGTGCATTTTCATGAGCAAAGACATCCGATTCTTCCAGTCAAGCCCCGTCCCCAGAGCATCTGTGTGTAAAGATTACTGAACAACCAAGTGACGGGCCGAGTCGACGATCAAGTCACCAGTACAATCACATCACCCCAAGAAGCCTTTTGAGAATCCTGTCCCATCACATACTGCCACTGGCAAGATGAAGGCGGGACAGTGGGACGGTGTAAGTCTCTCCAGAAACCACCAAGCTGTATCACTCTGACATCTGGACTCGATCCTTGTAGAAACTCAAGAAGGTTGTCATTAACGACATACCGATCCCCGAGCCCGTCGAGAACCAATTCCTCGTGAAAATCCATTCTGCCTCACTATGTCACTCCGACCTCATGAACGACATGCGTCCCGAGACTACCGTCACCATCGGCCATGAGGGCGTCGGCTTCATTGAAAAGATCCATCCCTCTGCCGAGGGCAAGGGGTTCAAGATCGGCGACGCAATTGGCTTCAACTATTTCCTCGGCGTCTGCTTCGAATGCGACGGGTGCATGGTCCACAACTTGCGCTGCGAGACTGCACCCCCTCAACTCCAGGGCTTCATCACAGACGGGTATTTCCAAGAGTACTGCGTCGTAGACTACCACAATGCCGTTATTCTGCCCAAGGAGCTCGACATGAAGCGCGCTGCACCTCTATTCTGTGCTGGCATTACTGGTGAGTCTCCCGGCATGCACGCAGTGATTACTCCCCCCGAAAGAGAGAGAAACAATCAGCTGACAGGACATGCTAGCTTTCCATGCTGTGGATAGCTGTGAGCTGAAGCCTGGTGAGTGGCTGGCAGTCGTCGGGTGTGGAGGTCTAGGGCAGTACGCAACACAGTACGCCAAGGCCATGGGATACAAGGTCATCGGCATCGATGTCAACGACGAGGTTCTGGAATCCGTCTCCAAGCTTGGCGCCGACGCTGTCGTCAATTCGAGATCGAATCCCAAAGCCGTTGAAGAGGTCAAGAAGGTCACAGGCAAGGGTGCCCACGCCTCAGCAGTGTTCGCCGCCGCACCACAAGCCTACGCATCCGCCATCGAGTACCTCCGCGTTGGTGGTCTCCTGATGGTCATCGGTATTTCGACTGAGGATCTGAAGGTATCAACCTTTGACCTGACGACGGGCCGTTACCGTATCAAGGCAGATAGCACAGGCATTCCTCAGCGGATGGCAAAGGCGGTTGACTTCACAGCGAAGCACAAGATCCAGCCGGATGTGGAGTTCAGGAAGCTGGAGGATCTGCCACAGATGATGGCGGATATGGAAGCAGGAAAGGCCAAGTGCCGACAGGTTGTCGTATTTTAGAATCGCCATACTCGATATGTTGATGTCCACGTTTCAATAGGCAGCATAAGTAAAGTCGACTTCCGAAGCTTTCGGTTTCCAAATCTCGGCTCGTTATTCTTTGAAAAGCAGACGGTAAACCTCATTTTCTTTTTCTTTTTGCTGTGTTAGTGCGCCGTGAGCGTCAGAATTTATCCCCAAAGGCAAGGAATGGGAGCGTATGGCCGTCAGCTGCCTTGATGATTTCTGCCTAGATTGCCGCTATGTCGGCTCGACCACTGTCAGCTACATGATCACGCCAGCCCGTCGTCGTTGAGTGATAGGTGCTGTAGCCATTGCTGATATATGCAGTGCAAATAGGAGATGTCATCTTACGGCGAGCAAAGAATTCTCCGATGTTGAGGCTCGACACATGGGCTTGTGAAGTTAGATGTAAGGGTGTGAAGATAGCCCTAGTAAGAACACCACATTATGCACAAGATCGACTGCACCAAGAGACTGCGGCATGGACTTACCCATTACTGTGAGATTTCATAACGTACAGGCGCTGACACTAATGCACACTCACCGTCAGTCCTCCCACGATCTCCTGCAGCTTTTCTCCAGTATCATGCGTCCATATCTACCTTACCCTTAGGTATCTATGGCTGGCAGCTGCCGGCGGCAGCAGCATCTGAAAACGAAATCGCAGTGATGCTGTCACAGCCAGACGCCTTGGAAGCCTTACGGTCTGCAATTTTGTAAAAGTGCTGCGCGCTTTCCACTGCCAGGCCTGCAGCTTTTCGTCCGTTCTCGCCTCACCGACCGTAGTCCAACACCAGAGCAGTGTTCACGGTCAACTTTCTCCACCGCTCCTTGCCGTGAATCCATCCAATCGTTCGCATCTCCACTCTCCACGGGGATCATGCTTTCTAGATGATCGATTGTCAGCATAATCCTGCAGGATCATCGCCAGGCTCGGCAGTTGCGACTGACAAGATTGCTGGCTGTGTACAGTCCAAATGGCTCCTCCACTGAAACTCGTGAAACGGTCAAGGCCGGAGCATCTCGACGCCTTGCATCCTAAAAAGCGGAAGTCAGTCGCGCTCATCGAGAAAACAGGTGGTTCTGTGCCTGAGGAGCTTACGGAAAAGCTGCAAAAGCTCCCACACAGCCGTCCAGCAGGACGAGATACCCGCAGCACCTCTCGGACGGCAACAATTAAGGCTCCCTTCGTCGTGGGACCTGTCCAGAGGCCACGAAGCTCGGTATACAGTCTGGTACAGAAGGGAATCGATCGCGGCTTTGCCAGGGAGCACGATTCCAGGCCTAAGCCAAGAATCGGGGGCCAGGACCAGTCTTTGAATCGAAGGGACGATCCTTATCTGCATGTCACCACAATCCGAAAGCTAGAGCAGAAACAAGATGCAGAATTTCACTTAGAAAGCTTGCGTGGGCGAAAGACCGAGCCACATACCAGAAACGTGCGTCACAAGTGGGAGCAGCCCTACTCATTCTTGTAAGTCTTGAGGTGGAGTGGAAGGCCTGCTGGTTTCCAGACTACATTCACCATCGGACCATGGGGCTCACAACATTCTAGATGCACGACCAGTCGTAGGCTTCAAGGCATTACTGAAATGAGGAACATCCTGCCTTTCGTGCCTCATAACTTGCTTTCTAGGGATTCGCCGCTTCGGATCGATCCGAATTTGTGCAGACATGAGACCGGTTTGTGGGAACATTTTCGAAAGGCCTGCCGTCACAATGGATTTCGCAAGCTGCAACTGGACTCCGTGACTTTCAGTGACGAAAACCGGACCACACAGCTTGATGAAGTGGTCGACAGCCAACGGGAGCCACGGAAAAGGCAGGGAAGAACAAGGCAAGGCTATTTGCCTGGAAACTTGATGAAAATAAGCTCCTCTGTGGCAAACTTGGAGCTATACGAAATCCCGGTGTAAGTGGCTCTCTGGTCGCTGCATGGAATTTGTGGCTGACACTTTGGCAGGGAAGACGAGTCGGGTTGCACGCGAACATGGCTTGTCTTCAAGATGGCAAGACCAGGCGTTGACGGCATCAGGATGGGTGACTACTCTCAGCCGGTGCCACGCCACGATTCATGGGTGATCTTTGCATGTCCCATCACGCAGGTGATGAAGCTTGAAGAGAGCATCGAGCCACTGGCAAGACCCGAGCAGTCGATAAGATGCACTCGATCACAAACAAGAGCCAGGACCATAGCGCGACTAGTGGACCAGGAGCAGTTCAGGGTGACTGTGTACAATCCAATGGCCGGCAATCAGCTACGCCTAGGTTTCCTTCTCAGCAAAAACGGGATACCGTCATTTGAGTGCTCTGAGCCTTTCCAAACTGGCCCGACGCATGGAGAGCAAACGGCGACTTCAAAGGCGACCGTGCCAACGACCTGTCATGTTCTTCCAAAGGATTGTACGGGAACGGGCGAGACTGGTCAACAAGACCGCTGTTCATGGCAAGGCGTGAAGCAAGCCATGGCTAGGTTCGGTTGCCTCATGGAAGTAGTGGCTAAGCCGGAGACGAGCTGGGTGAATATTGGGGCAGCAAACTCAGAACATGTCGCCCTCCGGCCATCCGCCCCAGCTCGAATCACCTTGAGCACATCCAAGAAGTTACCAAAGAGAGCGAGTCGTCCATCATTGGCAGTGAGGACTAGAGGATCTGGTCAAACTGGGATGGAGTAAACAAGTCGAGGTCGGGTGCCTTTGAACGTTAGTGAATGCAGGGCTTCGAAACTCGGCGCATCGTGTGGGCCAGCAGGGATTCAACAATCTGCGATACAGTCTCTTGTACGAATATAGAGCAAGATCCTTAAAAAGCCAGATGTAGAGAGAGTGAGAACATGCGTTCCATTTGTATTAATCGCACACACACTTCCCTTCCTGCTTGGAGTCATCGTTTATCGATTGCAGACATGGGGCCCTGAAAAGATGACTAAGCTGGTAGGCGCATTGTGTCAGTAGTGGCGGGCAGGCTACAATGCCTGGCTCAGGTACTGACTGCTGCTGGCACGTCTCCTGGTATTACTGCCCCGCCAAATTTCCAGAAGCAACTTTTCTGGTGTGCCGCTGCAGCATCAAAAAGACCCTGACCGCATCACAACCTGCCCATAGCTTGCAGCCGCAACAAGCATTTCAGAGCTACCGACCTCGACTTCAACTTTGCGTCGCCCCTCTGAGCTGAGCCCTTCCGTTTTGTCTACCAGCGTCTCTCATCAAACTTGCCCATCATGCAGGCTCCCGTGGTGGTCATGAGTGAGCTTGCCCACATCTCCTGCTACCCCTCGCAAGCTGGGGGCTGGCACCTCTGAAGATGACCCAGACGCTGACGTTCGGATGTACAGACACCAACAGTGGTGAGCGGCAGATTGGCCGCCAGGCCCAGATGTCCAACATTGCTGCTGCAAAGACGTATGCCTCCCTGCTCCCCTATCCCGTGATTGCTGGAGCTTCAGAGCTAACCTAGGTGTCCCCCCTCTAGCGTCGCCGATATTATTCGATCGTGCCTGGGTCCCAAGGCCATGCTGAAGATGCTGCTCGATCCCATGGGCGGGATTGTCCTCACAAACGATGGTCACGCTATCCTCCGAGAGATCGAGGTGTCACACCCTGCGGCCAAAAGCATGATTGAGCTCAGCAGGACACAAGACGAGGAGGTCGGCGATGGTACCACGACCGTCATCATCCTTGGTAGGTCTTGATGTCTGAGAGACTGGAGGTACTACGTACTGACCGCAGCAGCTGGTGAGATTCTCGCTCAGGCTCTTCCTCAACTCGACCGCAATATTCACCCTGTCGTCATCATCTCCGCCTTCAAGCGCGCCCTGAAGGATGCTCTTGAGATTATCGAGGAGATCTCCCTTCCCATCGATGTCAACGATGACAAGGCAATGGCTCAGCTCATCTCTTCCTCGATCGGCACCAAGTTCGTTTCGCGATGGATGGACCAGATGTGCGCCCTCGCCTTGAAGGCTGTTCGCACCGTTACATGGGAGGCTGGGAACGGCAAGACCGAGGTCGACATCAAGCGCTATGCCCGTATCGAGAAGGTTCCAGGTGGCGAGATCGAGGACAGCCAGGTTCTCGATGGTCTCATGCTCAACAAGGACATCACACATCCCAAAATGCGGAGGCGCATCGAGAACCCCCGAATCGTGCTGCTTGACTGCCCGCTCGAGTACAAGAAGGGCGAGTCCCAGACCAACATCGAAATCAGCAAGGAGGAGGACTGGAACAGGATCCTACAGATTGAGGAGGAACAGATCAAGGTCATGTGCGATGCCATCATGTCTGTCAAGCCTGATCTTGTCATCACTGAGAAGGGCGTTTCAGGTACGCTGGTTTCCTTCCCCCCTTTCTCCCGCGATCGCTCGCCCACAGATCATTTGCTAATAATTTCTTAGATCTCGCTCAGCACTACCTCCTGAAGGCTAACATTACCGCTCTCCGCCGTGTACGCAAGACCGACAACAACAGAATAGCACGAGCCACAGGCGCCACGATTGTCAATCGTGTTGAGGATATCCAGGAGGCTGATGTTGGCACAAGGTGTGGCCTTTTCGAGATCGAGAAGATCGGCGATGAATACTTCACTTTCCTCACAAAGTGCCAAGATCCCAAGGCCTGCACTGTTCTCCTGCGTGGTCCCTCGAAGGACGTCCTTAATGAAGTTGAGCGCAACCTGCAAGATGCCATGGGTGTTGCCCGCAACGTGATGTTCCACCCGCGCCTCTCCCCTGGAGGTGGCGCCACCGAGATGGCAGTGTCCGTGAGGTTATCACAGCTTGCCAAGGGCATTGAGGGTGTGCAGCAGTGGCCATACAAGGCCATCGCCGACGCCCTTGAGGTCATTCCTCGCACACTTGTTCAGAACGCGGGCAAGAGCCCAGTTCGCGTGCTGACAGATCTCCGTGCCAAGCAAGCCGAGGGCAAGAGCACATATGGTGTAAACGGCGACACTGGTACGGTTGTCGACATGAAGGAGTACGGTGTGTGGGAGCCGCAGGCTATCAAACTCCAGAGCATCAAGACCGCCATTGAGGTAAGTTATGATGGCTCCAACAATTCCTCACAAAGAGAGCTGATTACTGACGTGTCGGCGCATTATAGGCTGCTTGCTTGTTGTTGAGAGTTGACGATATCTGCAGTGCGAAGAAGGCGCAGCATGTGAGTGGTGGCGGCGGCGGCGCGGCCGAGGAGTAGACAGTTGAATGGAGGGAGGGAGGGTGAAGTGGGATGATAAATGGCAAATTGGAGAGACTGCCGGTTTGTACGCTCTGTCTGGTCTCCATGTTGGCGTCTAGAAGGATGCCGCGAATAGACAAAAGTAGGCATGAATCACAAGGAATTTGCATGTGCTATAAAATGGGTATCATTGTGAAGTAGAGCTGTTCTTCCATAATGTCTAATCATCGTCATCGTGGATGACAATGCCAGCGGGCTCCGTGCTCGGTACGGACTGGTCGGTGCCGTTGCTTGTGCTTTTCGTCTCCTCCTTTGCCTCATCTTTTCCGTTCTCGCCGTTCTTGTCGTCTTTCCCAGCCAGCGATCCATTACTAGGTTTTATCCCCTTTTCCTGCTGTGCCTCGAGAGCTTTTGCGACATGGCCACCACTCCCATTCCCATTCCCACTCCCACTGTCAGCCTTGCCCTTCTTCGCCTTTCTGGCCTTCATCTTCTCGCGCTTCTCCCTGTTCTTCCTCGTCTTGTCCTCGTCCCTCTTCTCCCTCTCCTCCTTCGCCCTCTCGAACTCCTCCCTGTCCCTGTCCTTCTTCACATCCTCGTCCATGGCCTTGAGCCGCTCGTACTCGCGCCGCCTCGAGGCCTTGTACACGTGGAACTCGCCGCTTCCGGCTCCGGCGCTGGAACCCTGCACGTTCGCAACGATCTCCGGCGGAGCGGCCAGGCGCGGGCCGGAGGCTGTCTCGGAGGAGGGGATGCGGATGTTCTGATCGGGACGGGCGAACAGGGCTTCCACGCAGGCGGACTGCGCGGACACGGGAGTCAGAGCGCGCTTCTTCGTCGGTCGCTTGGAGCGAGGGTCTGCGGATGTCGGGATGGATTCGGGTCCTTCGCCAGACATGACGGGCGAGCTTGCGGTGACTTTTTTTTGTCGCGAGGAACAGAGCAAGGGATTTGCGATGGAGCCTTGGGGGTGGTGTGATGTTTGCTTTCTGTTCGCCAAGCTTTCCTACACACACACGTGCGAGCGCGCGCGGATGCTTTGAACCGAAGCTGGGAGTTTCTGGACTGGGATTGGGAGTTGAATGGGAAACGCGGAGTGGCACAAAAGGCTCAAGATGTAGGTTGGGTTTGCAATTTGTTGAGTTGGGCAAGGTTGTAGGGCAGATGGAAAGTACGTTGAGTCGCGATGTCGGGGCGTGGCCTCAAGAAAGGTTGACGTCGGAAAAATTATTGGTGACTTTGATGTTAGCGAGGGGCAACGACTGACTGCTTTAATCTAGCTACATAAAATGAAAAAACAGCGGGCAGGAAATTTGGCTATATACTACGTAGAAACCCAAATGTACATTATGGAATGTCAAGGTACTGCATGATGATGATTCTTGGAGATAAAAAGTTATAAACGAAGAAACAGCAGCTTTATGAAGATAGTGGTAGGTGCGTGTGCCTTGCGCCTTGCGCATTGCTGACGGGGTTTGTTTGGTGATTGTGCAAGTCATGGGCGAAAGTGCTTCGGTTCTAGGGTAGCCCAGTCTGACTTGGAGTCCCAGAAATTGCCTCTCAATAAAATAGTACAACTCAAACTAAACTCCAACGAGACTGCATTGCTTGCTCATCAGGCATGACAGACTCCCTACGCATGTGACACGACACACTATTCCTGTAACATGTATCCTTACAATGGGGAAAAAAAATCAAAAAAAAATCGCTTCGCCAAACCTTATCAGATTCCATCTTCCCAAAGCTACATACATACATATGTACTACTCCGTACTCGGTACTGCAAACAGATACGTGGGTCGTCACGTTTTCGTTATTGTGGCTTGAAATGTCGTCAGATACCCGGACGGCTTGGCATCTCACAAGCTCCCAACCTTGTTTCTCTCTGTGGCCTCTGATTAGCTACCACATTATCACACTTCCGCCATTTCTCGCGCGTCCACCTACCTGCATTGGCCTGGATCTTGCCTCTGCGTGCGGATGCTGGAACCTGCTGGCGTGGGATGGTCATCGCTGCTGATTGTCTCCCAAGACCCGATGATCCGCACTGGTTCTATGGCTTCCCCTCCCCGACGGCGCGGCATGGGAAGTGCTTTGTGGCTCACGGAGTAATGAAAGAAAGTGGGTTCTCAGTTCTCAGGCGCTGTCACTGTTGTGCATTTAACTTTTAAGTCTATTGCGAACTTTAAAACTTACATGTGCACAGCGAAGCCAATCATACCTTCATCCTTCACCATCATGGCATCCACAAGAGGAGACAAACCGGGGCTCGAAGTTCACCTACTGCTGTGCTTTCCTTCAGGCGTCACTTCCCGATGTTCCGATCTCTCAAGAGACCAGTCGGATGATTTTCAAACACTCATCACTGTGAATAATAGCAAAGCTGCTCGGCATGGCCTCTCCACGGCTTGTAAGCAAGCACTTTTCGACCAGCTGGGTGCCTGCACCTTGCGCCCCTTCAAGGTCGAGGCCCGTCTCTGGGTTCAGCTCAAGACTCTGGGCCAGTATATTGAGCATGATTGATTCCGACCTGACTGCATCAAGTGATGCCGTGGAAGAAGCAACAGTCGGGAAGAAAAGAGCAATAATGAGGCGCAATCACGACACTGCTTATGTGCGCCCTAGGCATACGGAACAACCCGCGCTCTGCTCAAGGATGACAGTTGTCTTGTGGCTTGCTCGATACATGGCTGACCAAGTGGGCCATGGACATAGTATCGACGATGAAGGGGCTGACGGGCTGCGGGAGCGACTGCAGCTCGCACAGCCTGGCCCCTTGGCGTGAGAGCAAGTTAACTCGTTAGGCCAGCTCGTTGACACGGTACATGCACGCTACATATCCCCCGAGTACACAACAAGCACAAATGCCAAGAAAAAAGAAAGATGGGGGTCGTGATGGCGTGCTTGCAAAAGAGTTGGAGGCCCATCTTGGCTTCCTTCTCCTGAGACATCTGCTGTGTAGGTACAATTCGATAAATATGGCCTGAGCCCATTTTGCCTTCAGATATTCCCTCTTTCTTCTTATCTTCAGGTCCAGTGTCTCTCTTCTGTGCCAGTAACAGCCTCATCCGCACACTTTTGCCAGGATAAGAGAAGAGTGAACTCGGCGATATGGCGATCTTCAAGAAACCTCACAGGGCCGAAAAGGGAGATCCAGACACTCATGCCCCGCCCCTTGAAGATGAAGCAGGGCTTGTAAGGGAAGTCGATTGGTCGCCCGAGGAGGAGACGAAAGCGAAGCGGAAGTGAGTCTCATTCGGATCCCCTCCCTATGCACCGCAGTCGGAGGCGTTGGTGTTTTGCTAACATCCACCAAGGCTGGACTTGATTCTTATGCCCATTCTGCTGCTCGGGTTCTTCTGTCTACGTAAGCCTTTTTTTTACAACATGGTTATTGAATTTGCCGCTGTGTTGCATGCTTATTGACCCGGGATTCAGAACTCGACCGTGGCAACATGGCTAATGCCATCACCGACAACTTCATGCAAGACGTTGGCATCGACCAAGACCAATTCAACGTCGGCCAGCAGATGCTGTCTCTCGGTATCGTGTTGACCGAGATTCCTGCAAACATGATTCTGTACCGGACAGGTCCCGGCATCTGGCTCACTCTTCAACTGTTTCTTTTCGGAACGGTCAGCACCTTCCAGGCCTTTCAGCGCGGCTACGCACCTTTCATCGTTACTCGATTCCTTTTGGGGATCACTGAAAGTGGTTTTATTCCTGGGTATGTTCACCCTTGTAGTTGAAAAAAAATCAAATACAGGTCGGCTAAGTACCTATTTATCAGAGGACTCTGGACGCTTTCAACATGGTACACACGGACCGAAACGGCCAAGAGAGTGATGGTCTTCTACTTCGGCAACCAGGTTGGCCAGGCATCAGCCAAGCTTTTGGCTTACGGCATCCTTCACATGCGCGGAGTTGGCGGCCAGCCTGGGTGGTTTTGGCTCTTTGCCCTGATGGGAGCCTTCACTGTCCTCAGCGGCATTATCTATGGCCTCTTCCTCCCAGACTCATTCGCAAGGCCTCATTCCTGTTTCCTACCGAAGAGGCAGATATTCACCGACCGAGAGATCCATATTCTTCGCACAAGGGTTCTCATCGACGATCCCATGAAGGGAAAGAAGAAGAAGAAGATCGGCAAAGCTGGGTTCAAGAAAGCCGTAAGATGCCCCCCGAGCCCATTCGGACAGAACTACATGACTAATCAGACATGACCTTACAGTTCTTGAGTTGGCGCGTGTGGGTTCACTTCTTCATCTCGCTGGCCAACAATGGACCCCAGCGAGCCTTTGATACCTACGCGCCGACCATTGTGAGCAATTTCGGATTCGGCAAGCTTCAAAGCAATGCGCTGGCGTCCGTCGGTCTCTTCCTGCAGGTCCCAACGTCGTTCGCCTTCAGCTATGTTTCGGACCATTTCAACAAGCGCGGCGAGACGGTGCTGACGGGCATGTTCTGCCATCTCCTGGGTTACATCATGAACCGAGCGTTTGCAGATCTCGCAGGCAAGAGGGGCGTCAAGTACTTTGGCGTTGTATGGACACAGATGTTCGGCACCTTCTCTCATCCTCTGAACATCGCATGGCTATCCCTTGCTTGTGATGACTCTGAACAAAGAGCTCTGGCCATGGCTGGGTAAGTACAGCTCGCGTGTGCGCAACTAATGGTTTTTTCTTTTCTTTTTTTAGCAAGGCTCTGTTTCTAATCTCGTCCGTCACAGTATAATCATGGGAGCCAACATTGCCGGCATTTACGGTGCTCAGATCTTCCGCAAGGACGACTCTCCAGTGTACAGACGTGGCTTCAGTGTCGCCATTGCGGTGCTGTGCTTTGGTCTCGTCTTGGTTATCGTTCGATGGCTTGATGATCTTCGCCGCCGCCGCCGGAACAAGACTCAGGCAGGCCTCGTTCACAGTGACCGAGAATCTAGTGTAGAAGGTTCGCTGGACAGGGGTACAGATCACGGTGATGAGAAGCGCACCATCACCGAGAGTGCAAAGTGAGGAAGCCTGATTTTCGATAATAGGGGATCAGGAGCTTTGGGTTGGGCATGACATGATGTTCTGGCCCTCATGGACCAGGGTCGATTCGGGCTCCTTTGGATTTAGAAGTCTCATGACCCCCCTCATTTCGAGAGGGCTGCGGTTGATCGACAGAGCTATGGAGGCTCAGCGAGTATCATGGTCCTGGACTTGGAATATATCGTCCAATCTATTTACCGTCAAAAGAAAACACTCTGGCGGGTCATCCGTTTCTTCCCTCCACTCTCGTGAAATCCAGGTTCCTGGAAATCTTCGACCACACGCGCTCGCCTTGGGGAGCTATGCCGCTCTGGAGAGATCCTCAGCTTAACCGAGTCAGCCAAGCGTACGGTCGTGCACTTGGAAACCCTACGCAGCTAGTGTGACAGTCCAGAGCAGAAAACCTGACTCAAGCATCTTCGCTCTTCCAGGCACCGCACCGCAGACTCATAGTAGCAATGGCGTGTCATGAGCATCAAAGCGCAAAGTGTTCTGGGCGTAGTGCCTTCACGCCACGGTCCAGCTGTCTCCTTGCTAAAAGTGAGGCCAAGATCGCCCTAGAAGAGAGTTCCTGACTGTTGTCACCCTCTCTTGGCTCGTCGAATATCCTTCTTCATAAGCTTATTTCAAAGAGCCTTGTGTTTCTGTTTCTTTTTATTTTTTATCTTTCATTCTCAGACATACACACATCCCTATACTTGGACAGTGTTTCGGCCAGCCACGGATTTCGTAGCCCGAACAGGTTAACTACATTGTTCTTCTCCGTCAATCGTGCGGTGCACGGTCTACGCTCGGACCGTGTCGAACAAAGTGATCCGCGACTTATCCTCGGAAAGCAAAGCGAGAAAGCCACCGCCCCGCGTTCTGCCCAGCTACCGGTAGACTGGCTCTTGGACCGAACCGAGCTCCTCATCGTCGAACACTGAGTGCGCAGTAGCTTCGGGTCCAGCCCCAGCATCAGTCAGAGAGAGCGAGTATCTGGTTCAAATGGGTCCCTTCATTCTTCTTCTCTCTTCGTGAGACGGGGCCCTTGATCCCAAGTTTTCTGCAAAAAGTTTTGGGACCATGCCAAACCGCTCGCCTTGGCTTTGCTTCGTTTCCAGCGTTCCTCCTACTCCTGCTACAACAACTGTATGCTCCAGACGGTTCCCTCGAGATGCGATACTGGACAACATTCTTAATATGGCTCCTTCGCTTTGCCTCTACAGGGCGAGGCCAGGCTTCAGGAATAGCTGATCTGGCCAAGATCATGCCTCCTTGTGCGGTAAGTCATGAACACCTCTACGGTTGTAAACCCAATCTTGTCCAGCTCAGACTGTCTGTCTGTCTGTTCCAGGACGAGATTTTGAAAGCCTCTTTCGAGTGACTGACATTGGTTGGCTCAAGACACCATGCATCTTCAAGGCTATCCAAAGAGCTTCCTGTACCATAGCAGATATTGCCTGCCTCTGCGCCGACGATGATTTCCGGTTGGCGAGTGCGGACTGCATCATCAGGCAATGCGGCCATGAAGATCTCTTTAGTAAGGTGCAATCCCCCATCTGACCAACGATTGGAAGTACATCCAGATCGGGCGTCCCCTCGGGCCAGCACTGACAGAAGCCTTGCCAGCCATGATGAGTGCATCGAGCCAAGTCTGCGAATATCCAGTCCGGGACCAAAGGAAGAGCCTGAAAGCCATTATCGTCTCCTTCGCCACCGTCTCCGCCGTCATCGCCATCGCCCGCATAGCGTACCAGCTCTCTCCAAGCGGCACGGGCTTCGCATGGGACGACGCCACCATCGCCGTCGCTGCTGCGCTGAACATCGGCACCGCCGTCATCTACATCGCCGTGCTGGTCGACCAGACGGGCCTGGGTCTGGACGTCTGGAGCATCACCTGGCCCCAGCTCATACGGTTCATCAACTGGTTCTACATCATCGAGATCTTTTACTTCGGATCCATGGCCTTCTTGAAGGGCTCGATCCTCTTCTTCTACTGGCGCATCTTCAGACAGACGGACCTCGCCTGGCCAGTCCTCGGCACCATCATCTTCAATGCCCTGTACGGCGTCATCTTCCTCTTCCTCAGCGTATTTCAGTGCATCCCCGTCATCTTCACCTGGGAGACCGTGGATTCCAACTCCTACGGCAAATGTCGTGATGTCAATGCCATCATATGGAGTCACGCCGCGCTCAGCATAGCCTTGGACTTTTGGATGCTGGCATTGCCGTTGTGGAAGGTGAGGAAGCTGCAGATGCCCTGGAAGAAGAAGCTTGCCGTCGGCTTCATGTTCGGGATCGGTCTGTTGTAAGTTCCCCCTTGCCATTCATTCCTTGCCCCCCCCCTGTTCCCCCGATTCTCTAGGGCCTGGCTTTCGTCAGCGGTTTGTTGCGCATTCTAACTCGACTGATGAACCAGCGTCACCGTCATAAGCATCATCCGTCTCAAGTCGATTCTGGACTTCGTCGTGACCATCAACCCCACGTGGGATCAGTACGACGTAGCTGTTTGGTCAACCATCGAGGTCAATGTCGGTGTCATCTGCGCCTGCATGCCTTCCATGCACCATCTCATCATGCATCTCGTTCCGGCCCTGAGGGAAAAGCCTCGAAACCAGGGGTACTCTTCTTACGGATCTCGAATTGCACGGAAATACATCCGATCCGGTACCGAGGGTACAGATAGCAAGGCCGGACCAGAAGTGGGCTGCAAGACGACGGCAGAATCGTCAGGAGACTCGGTCTTCAAGTCATCATCAGTCGCACGCATCGACTCTCGGGTTATCATACAGACGCGGGATTTCGTAGTCGACTCGGATGACGAGGCCCAACTGGTTCCGATGGAGAATTTGGATCCGACCAAGAGGAGCGAGTACCGTATTCCTCCAGTCTACAACATACCCAGGATTTAAGAACCTTGTCTACTTGGTCGAGGTTGTTTATCCTCTGGAGCTTGCCCTCTCCCCAGGTCTAACCTTTTCTCTCTCTCGTGTTTCATGGGTCGGCGGCGTTCGAGCATGTTACTGTATTTAGGCACGCGTATACCAATAGTCGTTTCGTCATCAAAAAAGAATTCATTATCTGAATCAAGCCCGTTCTGGAGCTGGTCCCAGTTTGACATGGCCGGGGAGCAATAGACGTGATAGTCCAGCCGCCACTGACCCAACGGCCCGGGTGATCACAGAGATCCGGCATTATCTGGCTTGATGGATTGATTTCGGCTGGCTGACTATCTGCGTGCTCAGGCTGGCGTGCGTTTCGCTTACACCGCCGGATACCTCACCCACGTCACCCAAGTCAGGCTTTCGTCCGCTATTCTATGCCGGCATAGAACCTTTCTTCCACTGTCGATGCACGACACGTAAGGTCAGCCGCGCCTCTTGGTCGACGTCCTAGTAGACGCTCCCACGAATACTTCTGTCCTCAAGTTCCGCCTTGTCAATATCTTCGAAATCGGCATCCTCATGGTCGCCGTCGTTCCCATGATCAGATCCAGCATCGCCCAGCCGATTCGCCAGTGCGGGCTTCCTCACTCGATCGTCATCGTCCTCTGCCACGATCTTCTCCTCTTTGAACCTTGTATCTAAAGTCTGTGCACTTGTGCTCTGCAAGAGTTCGTTCCTACGACGGCGGCGTTCATCGTCGGATACCTCACTGTCGCTACCAGCCCTGGATGTGCGTCCGGAGAATGTGCCACCAAAGTCGCGCCCAGCTTGAAGGTGGAGCTGATGATCTGGATACTTGAGCGTGCGAAGGCGATCCTCAGGCGAGATGAAGGACGGGGTGCCGTCGGGACTCGAAACTATCTCCTCTGCGAGACGTCGCACATCAAGCGACGGGATGCTCTGCCTACTCCCAGCCGCCCGTGGGTCGTGGACATCATCCTCGTCGGAGCTAGCACCTCGTTGGTGGTTTGCCAGCCTTCTGCTCGCGATAGTCGCAGTTGTAGTGACCTTGACCGTCTCGACGCCCATAGAGTCGTTTGTGTGTTCTATATCTTTTTGGCGAAGAAGCTCCAGGTCTTCACGACGCTTGTAATGATTCCCGTGATTGCAGCCGTTGGGACAGCCGCCCCAGCGCCGGGCGCTAACCACGATGCTCTTGTTGCGCTCCAGCTTGGTGCTGTCTTTTGATTCACCATTCGCCTTGTTGGCAAGGGCAGCTCGTTCACGACGCAACTCGGACCAGGTTCGGAGCTTGTTCTCGAGAAGGTACTTCGAGTTCTCCGCTTTGCGCATGATGAGAAACTCGCAGTGGTTGACATTGCGAAGGTCCTCAAAGTACTCCACAGTGAAATGATACCACTTCATCAGGAACACGCGGGACATGAGACCGTGGGTCACTGAGTACATTAGTTCTGAGGTGAGTACAAGTCAAGCATCCACGGAGCAGCAAAGGGCTTACCGAGCACGCAAACGCTAGCAAAGTCATCCTCGCCGAATTGACGCCAAAGGCTTTCGTTGAAGCCACTGACACGATCGTACGCATCAGCGGCGCTCTCGCCGTTGGGAATGCGGTAGAAGAAGTGGCCATAGTCTGCCCTCTCCTGCCACATCCTCTCCATCTCCGCGCTGCATGGCTGGAAGTTGCCAAAGTCCTGCTCGCGCAGCCTTGGCTCTTCGTAGACCTTGATGTTCTCTCGTCGGAAAGGCGAGGGTTCGTCCTCGTCTGAAGTCAGAGTGGAGAGAATGCCCTCGGTTGTCTCGCGCGTCCGACGGTAGGGCGAGGTGAAGAAGTGGAGTGTATCGTCGGGTCGCAGGAGCGAGCGAAGTCGACGACCAGCTTCGTGAGCTTGTGCCCAGCCGTCTTGCGTGAGTTTCACACGGTGGTCAGGGATAGATTGGTGGATTTCACGGTTCTCTTTTTGCAGGGCGGTTAGAGGGAAGCACATAGCACGACCGGGGGTCCTGGATCACACGTACTATTGCCTTCAGACTGGGCATGCCGAATCAGGATGATCAGACGTGGCTTCGCCATGGTGGGCGTCGTAATCAAGTTTGCTAAGCCAGGTTTCTTCGAAGTAGCCTTGATAAAAGTCGTGATCGATATATGGTCGTTATTTGGTGTTTTGTTCGTTGGTTTGGTTCGGGTCAAAGGATCGGGTGAACTCGGTGTGCTTTGCGTCGTAGCTGATCATGGAGAGACATGCGAAGGAATAAGAGGACCAGCCGTCAAGGTATATGAAAGACGCAAGATAAGCAAAGCAAGGTTCGTTGAGAAAGCGAAAGGCGAGTCGAGATGTGGTCTGGCCAAATGAGCAGCCAGTCGAAGTTGGGAGACAGATGAAGGAGGGTCCAGCTGCAAGATTTCCAAGCAGTTTCAATCAAAAATCGGCCAGCCCAGAGCCGAATGGGGCAAGCAGTGATGTGACACAGGCGTGGGATGGTGTCGGCCGGCTGCCTGGTGGGGGTCCGATCTCTCATTAGTGACGGAGGGGCACTTTGCTTCTGTCAGACAGCGGCGGCCTGTGTGTGGTTCCCTAAGTCTACAGCGAGGAGCCTACCTAGGCTCAGTTGTCCATCCACTATATTAGGTACTGTACTAAGCTAAGTCTGTGTGTCTGACTCTGGCGCTAAGCAACACTGGTGCGGCAAATGCTTTAAGCGCCCGCGCACAGGACCCTGTGCCGTTTGGACCCAGTTGAGCTAAATCAGGCAGTGAGTGGCTCGCCGCACAACATCATAATGGTTGCACCTTGACCGTGCAATGCATTCCGTGTCAGCAAGAATTCGGGATCAGTCGTTGTTTTTTTACCACATCCCGCGCGAGTGATCAGCAGATGAAAAGAGAAACAAAAAAGAAACAAAAAAAAAGGAGGCTTGCGTGGTGTCTGCGTCGTGCATGTTGCAGGCGCTTAAGAATCAAATAAGGTTGCGGCTGCAGGCCAATCAGGAGCTGCTGATTCCGGTGTCCGTGATTAGAGGGTTAGGGTTGAAATCTGCTGGGCGTTTTATCCCTTCTTCACATCTGACGACACATGGTCATGTTCGTGTCGCGCCATCACACCGTGTGTGCCTTAGCTGTACAAGTTCAACAACCTGTGCAAGTCAAAAACATCACTACTCTATCTCGTCTATGGTTCCTTTTTCATCTTGTGTAGAAATGAGTATGTGGGGATCTTGCTCCAGAACCTGGTCCGCCTGCCTCCCTATGCAACACACCCTCTTAGCAATTGCTGGATGTTGATGTTGGCCCAACAAAGGTGGCAAAAGCCCCAGACTCAAAAGGGGGGCTGCTTTGGATAATCTTCTTACTCAAGTTCAGATTGGCTCGTCCTCGAGCGACAGTTCCAATCGCCCGCAAGAAAAAAAAAGGGGGCGTACTTCCAAGATAGACCTTGAGCTGCACTTCCTGAGGTAAAAGGATCACTGCCACCTACGATCCTCGGCGCATCGTTGTGGTATCGTTGTGGCATTTACCTCAGATGGTTCTCCACCAGCTTCTGCAGCAAAGTCACAGTAACATCCTCCCTCATGCTGTTGGTTCTGAGGACTGCTGTTGAGCTTTTCTGACTCGATGCCGTCCGTTCCGGACAATATCTTTCTTTCCGCAATAGCCAATCATGCTAGGACTTGATGAACATCATAGATCGCCATGGATCGATTCGAGTACCTCTGCAGTTGTTGCTCCAAAAGTTCCTTACCGTATCTGGTCACTTCTTGGACTGGGACATTATATTCTACGAGGAAGTGAAGTTGGTTGACCTATTGATAGCCCCAGAACGCAAATGAACCGAGGCTTCAATAGGGTACCAGATTTGTACATGTGGCTGGAGTTTGGTTTGTGAGGAAACATCTCCTGCATCAGAGGTGGACTTCGCTCATCTGGCTCAGAAGTGCAGTTCACTCCGGCTACTGTCACAACGCGATACATTAGGTGGACGGTATTTTTGCATCAGTCTGAAGCGTATTGTCCCTCAGATGTGGCATGAATTCGTGCTACCACACGTTCCCTCACGGCAGCTTATCTTGGCCATCGAAAAAGCCGGCACTCTCTCCCATGACGTCTCTGAGACCTCCATGGCAATAAAAAAAACAAAAACACCCCGGGCCAGCGTCTCATCGGAGATTATGTTGGCCAATGAATAATGAACCGAAGCAGAAATAGGGAAAAGAAAAAACTGGAAATACATGATGAATCGAAATGCATGAACGCCGTGATACTGGGTAGATCCCTCCCAGCGCATACAGCCCTTGGATCTCGATGCTGACCTGGCAGGCTCTGAGCCACCCATGATGAGAGTCATCTCAACTCTCGTCCGAAGTAGGAAAAAAAGATCGCATCGTGCGCATCGTGCACAGTTCAAATGCTTGCAACCTTGCGAATTCCATGCTGTTTTTGTCGTGTCCATTGATGAAATGTCTGGACTGCAACTTGTAGACCCTCAACGCCACTTTCCGAACAGGCCACCTAGGGTGCACGTGGATCCTCGAGCCCCAGTCCCAAGCCGTGATGTATCTCATCCCATTCGTCTATATCGTTCCCATTGGTTGGCCTTGGTTATTATCAACGGCGGCCTTTATGAGTCAAAGCCACACGTCTTCAATCGTACAACGTTTCCATCCTCTAGTCCCTCTCGTGTACTCGAGACTAGGATTTGCTTCATGCTCAATGTCGAGGAGACAAGTTTGGGTCGAAAACCTGAATCATAGCCTTGCCAAGCTCGATGAAATCGACTGGCTTCGCCACGTAGTCGCTGAACCCTGCTGCAACGCATTTGTGTTGCACGTCCGCCAACACATCAGCCGACAACGCAATGATCGGCATCCTTGGATGATGAGCCACTCGTTCCCATTGTCTTATCTCCCGGCAGGTTTGATACCCATCCTTGCGAGGCATGTGAAGATCGCACTGCAATACATGTCAGAATCAGTCCTTTAGAAACGAAGTGTTAGAATAACTCACCAAAATGAGAGAATAGTGCTTGTGTGGCTTGCTGAGCACTCTGTCTGTGCACTCAACGCCGTCGACAGCAACGTCCACGGTAAGTCCAACTTTCTGCAGGTACTTAAGGAGAACTTTCTGGTTGACTGGGTTATCCTCCACAAGAAGCACTCGGTGTTGATGATTAGCTACTAGTCGCTGAATCTCCTCGTAGCTTGCCTTCTGTGCTTCAACAAGTTGTTGCGCAGTCGATTTGTTTCGATCGATGCTCATATCTCGTTCTCTGTTCGGGTCAAAGATCACCGCAAAGCGAGACGGCTTGACCGGCTTATAGATGAAGTTGACCAGGTTCTCGGACAGAAACTCTTCATGATCGCTATCGGCTGCAATCTTCATCACCTCCTGGCGCTGAACCGAGTCGGAGAGTATGAGCACCGCAGTTTTATCAAGCTTTCGAGAAGTAGCGATTTGTTCCAGCAACAACATGATTGTCTTCGGGGATGGCAGATTCATCACAATGTGAGTGAAATTCATCGGATCATCACCGCCAATAAACTTTTGGGCTTCATCAACAGTGCCGAGTGCTGTGATTTTACGAGGAACATCCTTCGGCAGAGTGGTTTCGATGTGTTGGACTGTGGCCTCACGACTATGAAGTTGTGGGCAAATAATGAGTATTGAGTACATCGGCGGGCGGAATTCCTCCGGAGACAGCTTTCCCGGATGATCAGGAGTGGCCGTTCCGCTTAAAGAGCTTTTCTCAGATGGCATCGCGAGCTTCATTTGGGTGAGATCTTGTCCGCTGGCCTTAGCAGCTTCACTGAAACGGGCCAGGCCGGTGTTCACAGATGTGTTGGATGACCTATCCGTAATATGAGATCTCGATGAGTGAACAGAAGGCTCTGAGCTACCTGTAGATGTGACATCTGGGGAAACGAAATCCCCTTCTGTCCCACCAGGACTCGCATTTTCGGTGTGGCGGACGTGCCTTGGGGCTGGTAGAGGCTTGATGCTGCCGGGAACGCTCTCAGTCGACATCTGCCGTGATGCTGCAGAGAACATTGTCGAATTGGGGCTGCCAGGCTGATGAGGGTGGTCTTCAGCGGTTGGAAGGCCAAATCTAGCGCTGAAAGTGAAGGTTGACCCTTTGCCCAAGACGGCGCGCCCTTCCATATGGCCACCATGGAGCTCAACCAATTGTTTGGAAATAACAAGGCCCAGGCCACTGCCGCCGTGTTGTCTGGTGCTGCTTGTGTCAATTTGGCTGAACGGTTTGAAGATCAAGGCAGCTTCTTCCTCGGAGAACCCGCGGCCGGTATCAATCACAGAGAATTGCAGGAAAATCTCGGGGTGACCCGTCGTCGGATCTTCAGTGTGGAGAACTTTGCAATGACTGAAGACTTCGCCCTCTGTAGTGAACTTGATGGCATTTCCGATCACGTTGAGAAGCACCTGACGGATTCGAACCTTGTCGCCTTTGACCCAGGCTGGAACATCCGGTTCGACCAAATAATTGAGCTCAAGTCTTTTTGCAATCGCCATTGTAGACACCAACTCATTGACATCTTCGATAAGGGATCGCGCGTGGAACCATTCGTAGTTGAGCTTCATCATACCCGCATCAACTTTGGACAAGTCCAGAATGTCGTTGATAATCATGATCAAACTATTCGCACTCGTCTGTATCGTGTTTGTGTAGTCGAGCTGTTCTTCGCTCAGCTTCGTGTCCTGTAGGAATGTCACCATGCCCGAGATGCCGATAAGCGGTGTGCGAATCTCGTGAGACATGTTGCTGAGGAATCGGCCCTTGGACTCCATTGCCTCCTTGAGCTTGGCTTCGAGAAGCTTGTGGTCATTGATATCGGTCGCAGATCCGAAGTACGAGCTAGCACCACGGCCAAAGTCAATAGTATCGATCTCTACACACCGAATGAGATGCCAACGGTATTCCCCGGTCTTCGATCGCAGTCGAACTTCGGTCGTGTATGATGGACGGCCGTTGCTGTCGGTTCCGAGTTTGATGACACCCTTCCGAGCTAATTCGGTCAAATCGGCGGAAGGCATATCGAACAGCGATCCACTGCTCGAACTATTCTCACGGGACAAGCTGTTGCGGGCATCGCGGACGCCAGGAACTTCTCCTGCCTGTGAGGCTTGAACCGTACCGGTCGAGCCCGTGTCTGAGGAGCTCTCGTGGGAATCTTTTGGAGCTGAGCCCTTTCGCGTTGCGGAAGGACTGGGTGGCTGCCTAGTGACTGGGATACGGCACCGAGCAAGGTCTTCCGGATGCACAAAGTCCATGAATCCCAAACCCAAGGAATCTGCCATGGTCTGCCCGGTGTAAGATAGCCATTGTTCATTGGCGAATGTGATGCCATCTTCCTCCGTTGCAGTGAAAATGATCTGTGGGATTAGATTTGCCAATTGTTGATGCTTGGCTTCGGAAGCTGCGATTTCTTCTTGCCTTGCGGCCTTCAATTCTGCAATGTGCTGGTCATGAATATCCATATACGAACCGAGGAATTGCATGATGACTCCCCGTTTATCTTTGGAGGCTACAGCACGGGCATAAAACCACCGGTAAACTCCGTCGAAACGTCGGATTCGCACTGTCCGAGAAAATTGATCGCCAGTACGCAAGGAATGGCTCCATGCTTTCAAGTAATCCTCGCGGTCATCTGGGTGGATGCTGCCCCAGGGGTCTTCGATCAGATCAGAAACATTCTGCCCACGATAGGACAGGAAGCGGCTATTGACCCATACGATCTCGCCCAATTGCGGTAGTGCAACGAACACATGAGCTGGTAAGGAGTCTAGGATCAAGCCTTTTAGCCTGTCTGATGGAGGCGGCATATCGGCTGGCCCAGTCGCATAGGATCCGGTTCTCGAAGGCGGCATACTGGGACGTGTTCCGACTGTAGAACTGGGTGGTAGCGACTGGAAAGTAGATGCGAAATCCGCCCCGTAACTATGCAACTTTGTGTGACCACTGGCTTGTTGAGAAAGTTGATCCAATCTGAGGGCTTCGCCGATCTTCTCCCCACTTGGAGTCACGGCGAACGCGGTTGTTAATGGTTCTGAAAGCTCATGATAGGGTGCGATTGGTGGTTCCATATCCTTCGAAGTAGTCTCGGGTAACCTGCCCATCATCCCAATGTCTGTAGCAGCTTTTGTGGAGGGTAGCGGCTGTCGTTTCTCACTGGGGGCCTCTCCCTTGGAGCCAGCTTTACTAGAGGTTCCTGAAGCAAAGCTTGATTTTTGTTTGCTGCTAAAGTATCCTTCCGTAGCACCGCTTACTTGTGCGGGACTTACGGCGGTTCGTTTGTCGGCAAGGTAGTTCAGGGAGCCATGGTCCCATGCCGGGGTCCCCGCTGGCGATCCTGTGACGCTCTTGGACACGCCGGAGTAATCGCTTGGACTTGTCATGCTACTAGGAAGCGATTGCT
The DNA here is from genome assembly GCA_008271525.1 of Sarocladium brachiariae. Lineage (NCBI taxonomy): Eukaryota > Fungi > Ascomycota > Sordariomycetes > Hypocreales > Sarocladiaceae > Sarocladium > Sarocladium brachiariae. Next base: position 4,218,280 of record RQPE01000001.1, read on the forward strand.
GACGGGCAATTTCTTCAGCAGTGACAAGGATGCTTGTCTCGAGAGGTCGGCCATCTGGTGCCACGGCTCCAAATCCGGTGGTCTGAGGCCGTCGACGGGTAATGCCAGCAAGCTCAGTTTCGAGGTTTGTATAATGGCGGCACAAGGAGAATGAGGTGGCCATGTGAGGCGCAAGGTGCTCAAGAGAGTGGCGAAGGCTGGACGGGTATGGAATGTAGGGGCTCAAAATAGAGAGGATTGCGATCGGGGCGGCCCTGGGTTTCCTTGAGCCCTCTGGTGATGCTGTTGCCGTCTCGTGCTCACCAAGGCCGCGCTTTTGTGAGCCGCTCGCTTTCGCTCCTAATGCGGTTGGATCAAGACGGAAAGAACTGTGAGTAGTCGAGACCACGTGCGTGAGGGGAATATGCAAGACGGTCCATGAGTTCTCAACACCAATTGCTTCAGGTGGGCGCATCCCGGCATAGTCGGTCGGAGCTGAGGCAGGGTTGAACGAGTCCTCATCCACAGTCGCATCAGTAAAGAAAGGGTTCTCCTTGGGATCGGGTCGCACAGCGGGAGAGGGAGCAGGCGACTGTGACCACGGAGATGGGGGAGCTTGCTCGTACTCTTCGTAAGTTGGTGTGAGTGGCCTTGGATCCTCCTCTTCCAAGCGCGAGGCTTTTGATTTGATCTTCTCAGACCCTGATGCCTTGTTCTTTCGCGTCCCTGATCCCGACAATAGTGATGAAAGATTACCGCTTGGTTCTGGCCTTGGCTTCTTTGCTTCGTTAGATGCCTCACTCTTATGCATCGTAGTCGTCGCACTTTGAGGTTCTGTTTGTGTCGGCTTTGTAAGATAAGGATACGTCCGCGTGAGGGCAACGGTCGTCCCACGTTGGAGGACTCGCATTACGCCACTATGGTCGATGAGCGGGTCCGCTTCATAGTCAAGAGCTTGCAGAACAGAAAGTATTCTGCCCCTGCCTCGTCTGGGTGCCATGAGTGGTTCCTCCCAACTTGGGATGCCTTGGTCAACTCCTGCGTCATGTTCTTCCAACGCATCCTCGTGAAGCCCATGGAGCTGCTGAAAGTATATAGGCTCGGCCGTCGAGGATGATGATGTAGCTAGATGGCTCCGACTTCGCATCAAATAGGAAGGCCTTGCTGTAGCCAATGTGGGCTGATCCTGGGACTGGTCTCTGTTGTCCTCAAAACTGGTAAAGGAGTGGCGACTGTGCATTGTTGGCCGAGTTGGAGATTTTGGGCTGGCGAGATCTTCGCGGCTGTTGGCGTCAGAAAATTCATAGTCGCTGCTGCGCTTCGCACTGCTTCCACGCGCCAGGTACCCAAGGCTCAATTCATCTTCGTGATGCTCATTGTATGTTGCTTTTTGGCCCCATGGAACATTTTCAATGTCTGTTGCATCAGCAGGTACAGAAAGCGTCACTCGTTCAGCCTTGTACACATCTTTCATAATGTGTACAACAGTGTCCCACCAGGCGTCAAGTCCAGGTTCGGCGGAAAGCATCAGAGACAGATCATAGAGGTTTGGCGTCGGGAAATCGAAATTCTCGGGAAACGGCGAAACACCAGACGGATAGAAGGTGGCGTTGGAGGCGGGCGTCGTGTTTCCTGACAAAATCTTATCATACACTCTGGGATGGATGTTGCCTCCGTCTTGGCCAGCCGTAGGAGACAAAGTCGTGAATGGCCGATGCAGGGTCGATGGCAAGTAGCCATGGTAAGAGCTACTTTGTCCCATGCGCGGGAAAGGATAGGACGGCGTTCCAGCAATTGCAGCTGGGGTCATGCCGCCACGGATGGTGTTGCCTGACTCTGTTGAGGTTGTCGTCATACTCGATGTGGTCAAAGGAGTGTTCGAGCTGCCCTCCTCTTGAATCGGAGACACACGCCCTTTTTCGGTGGCGGATCCGAGAAGACCTCGGGCAGAAAGCTCCCTACGCTCCAGATCCCGTGCCAATTTCTCGCGATACTCATGGAGCTGCTGCTGAGAAGTCAATGATGTTGAAGGGCTTGTGTCAGACAATGTGGTGGGGTTGTCGCTCGCGCTCCTCCGAGGCGGCTTAGGATCTGATGAGTCGTCTTTCCCATGGCCGCCAGACATCCCATATGTCCCTGACCTCACTGGAAGAGACGTATTCGAAATCGAGTGTGGGGGATGACTGGCGCGGCGGTCCATGGCGGCGTCACGCGTGCGGTCGTGGGAAGAGGCAGTCAGCGTCATTCCTCCATCTCTCGTGGTAGTCGGGCTTGCTTTATCGGGACGCACCGAATGGGAGTTTCGGTCAGGTTTCCTTGCGGGCAGCTTTAGTCGGCGCGTTGGATTGGATTCAGAGGGTTTGGTATCGAACGACGGTTCGAAAGCCGACATGCCTCGGCGAGGGTTAACACCGGGCAATGATATGCTATCACTGCGTAACGAAGGGTGCCACTTGCGCAGGGCAGGGCGCAGGTAACATGAATGGTCGGGCGTTTCCACCTGGCAAAGCACAGAAAGCGACGCTGTCGATGCTATCCAAATCGAGAGGCTATCGTGACGAGACTGAGAACGAAAAGAGAAACCTCGGGTATGACTGTGGGGAGAGAGAGCTGAGTTAGGGATAGGTAGTCGTCCTTTCCGCTAGTTTACGACCGACAATACCTCGAAACGAAGGAATCCGACTGAAAGGCAGTATTCGACCGCAAGAATGGCGAAACAGCAGCGTACAAGAAACGGTGGGAAAACGTCAAATATCGTGGCGTCGTTGGATTCAAGGGCAGGGCGGACAACGACAGGCAGACCAAGGAAGGACCCGGGATTCTCGTTGAGGCTGATGGGAGGGTTGGCAAACCCAGTCAGTGCAAGAGTGAACCAGCGTCAAGAAACCAGGCAACCTGCCAGCCAGACGTTTGATCAAAGAGTGAGCGAACGAAGGGGGGTTGGCTGTAGGCGGTCAAGCAATACGTAGTGTGAGAGACTGGACTGAATTGAAGGTTGAGCGGGAGGCGGCAGGCAATAGACGACTAGAACAGTAACAGTGCAGTGGTGGTGTTGCTGGAGCACCAACAGAGTGCAGCCGTTCGGTGGAGGTACTAGCATTAGTGGATGTCCCAGGTGGTCGCCGGCGGTTGCAGCCAAGGGTCTCTTGACCTGTACGGTACTGACCCTCCTAACCTCACTACTAGCGTCATCCACTCCAGCATGTCTTCCCAGTGGCTCGTCCATGGCTCGCAGCGCTGCCCCATGCACCCATGCACACCACCCAGGACTCAAATTAGTGGAAGCACACGCTATTGCAGGGAGTACCGGTACTAGTATTGTAGTACACAGGTTCCTGCCCCGTCTTGTCTCTGAATTTCTCCAGGCATTGTCCAAGATCGGTGACGTATGACGTAGGCGGGAGCGCACGAGCCACCACTTCTGCCGCTGCGCTGCGAGGCTTCTTGTGTGGCTGCAGCCTCCTAAACCCTCCCCATTTCCGATTTATCCCCCTTTCTCCCCCTTCATTCGCCCTGAGGCGGGATGCTGGAATCATATAGACAAGCGCAACACCTGGGAAAGATGTGTAGGTGCAGTCCAACCCGAGTGGACAGAGAATTCGGTGCAGCCAGTGACAAGCTTCTCACTCCCTGCTCACCGTCATAGTGAACCCCGGCCGACCGATCGGCCTATTCTGACCGCTAGCATTCTGTTCTCCCTCAAAAGACAGACAGGCATCTGTTTCGTATCACATCCACGATCGCAGGAGGAAATGAGGCTTGCCAACAGGCCGGGCCCCATCTAAGCGGATGAAATGCCGCACCTCTAAAATCACCTGTATTTTACTTTGGTAGCACAGTGCTTGCCCCTAGTTGTATTTTACTCTTTGCGTACAACGGGATTAGAGACTCGCAGGTATTACTGCTGCCTATGAGTCGAGTCTGCTGACACGTTTCGATTGACTCGTTAGTACTTAACTACCCCACAGCTTCCATCGCCAGGCTCGCCGCGTCTTCCAGGCAGCCTTGTTCTACCGGTATGCTGATGACGGGAGTGTCGTTGAACAATTGAACCAGGTCTCAACTGAACAGGGCTGACGATGCTGGTCTCGTCCCAATTCGCACGTCAATGTGCCCTTTGGCCCAGAGTCGCAGCGATTTGCATCCCGCTTCCCACTCCAAAACAAGGTCAAGGCAATCCATTCGGATCTCCACCAACCGTCATCAACTGACTGGCTCGACTCCTCTTCACCATGGGCCGCTGCTCACCGTGGGCTGACTATTTACGAGTCGGTAGGGATACCCAATTCTCATTTCGCACCATGCTTTTCGCTAGTCAGCCTTCGTCCGATGCGATCGTGATCGCCCTCACGCCGGGCTTTGCTGGAATGCCCATGGCAAATAGTATGCAATGTACGCAGTAAATTTATCGATCAAATGAAACCCACGCTTCTTCTTCAATCGTCTGAGCTGCACAAAATGGCACTTAAGTAGGTACCCCATATCTCCCTCTGCATTTGAGGATGATGCCTGGTGCACCCGGCCAGGATCATCCCCACTACCATGCCCAGCCTTGGGCGACGACGGTTGCCGCATCGGCTCTCCAATGAAGTCGTCCGGAGGAGCTACCGTCGTGAAAACAAGAGAGTGCGTTGCTTTTATCAACACTGTGCTGCTTTTGCTTTTGTGGATGACTCGCTCAGCGGATGCACACCTAACCCTGAGGACGGAGGGACATGGTGTCTAGTAACAGGTACGGACATGTGGAAAGTGACTTCTGGCGACACGACAAGCCCACCATGCAACGGGGGAGGGGGACAGCGCGCCCAGCCTTATCATGCATTGCGCGCTATATCGATATTTGCAACTTTTGCGATAGCGCAATTACCATGATCACCAAGGTATTGGAGCTTCAAACCCAAAAGACGGGGTAATTGCTCCTTTGCCTCAACCTCCCCTGCCGTGATGATCGCCATCGCCGATCGCCTGTCCGCGAGTACCTGTCCGCGTTGTGCTCGCGGACAGCGGGCATTTTCGGCGCCATAAGCCTCAGAAATCGTCATCGAGTCTGATAGTCGGATCATAAATCACGGCTCTTCCCTCAAGCACGGCCTGTGAACGGCTTTAAGAATAGCTAAACGGGCAGCATGAGGACGACCGACTCATAAGGTGAAAGCCGTCGGTGATGTTCATCTTCACGGGCTTACCGCCAGGTTTCCCCTGGAAGGGGAAGCAAGGCGAGTCAATCATCGCTACAGCTACCCATCCTAGCAGTCATTTGTGTGGTGTGGTTGTTGAGGGTTTATTTTGCCTGTCTGCACCGACACTAGATCACCCAGGATCCCAGGACAATCGTACTTCAGCCCTGACAGAGGTGTTAACACGTTCCCCTCTCCCTTCGTGTCAGTCATCACGCACACTCACTGCTGCCATGGGCATTGACAATGGTGTATAACGGGCCGATGAGATTGTGCGTCCTGGAACCCCTCGTGACCGCGGGTTCGGCGGCACAGCTCCGGGCGGAATTCGACAGAAGACGCACAGGCAGGCCTCACTCAGCATGACGTCGACGCACGATGGCGTCGGTGGCGTCCGTGCGTCTGCAAGCCCCTGACACTCTGGTCCATGGCACTGTTAGAGTAGTGGCATCCAGCACTCGGCATGCCTCGCACGTGCTACAGTCGCAAACCCACGATTTTACTTTTGCACCGATACTGTATTACTCCGTCCTCCTTTACCATGTACTAGGTAGTTACTACTATGTATGTACAGTAGCTTCAGGGCTTGTTTTATTTAAAGTTTTTTCTGCTATTCGCACCTTGCCACATCCGACCTTAACATTGGCAAATCGGATCTGTCTTAATGGCAAGCCTCGGAGCCGAGTAGAGAAAGCGTGGCTTTGCTAAATGGGCCGTGAATCCGGATGTCGAGCATGAGTCCCTGCATCTTGGCCTAGAGGAAGTGCCATTTTAGAACACTGCTCACATGTACCCAGTGGGCTGATCCAGCTAGAATCGCGTGATAAACAAACCACCGTGGCATAACCGAGTCGCTTATATTAACGGACTGCCTTACGGGAAACGGTGAGTAAAGTGGTTCGCCTCACAAGGCCCAAAACAAAATCGTGTCTTCTGTCCATCACCAGCCGGTGCGATGTGGTACATCTATGTAGTACGGCGAGCTGTGGAACCAGGATCTGGGATGGGGTCACCTGATGCTAACCGGGGTAGTGTCGTTGAACCGTCGGTGAGATGTTCCAAAAGCCTTTGATTTCGTGAAAGCTTACATCGTATTTATGGCCTATAGCACTAATATATTATGCCTTTCGTGAGTCATTAATGTGATATGATATGACGATCTGCTAATTGGACCCCTGCTGACGTGGCCTACCCTGGAAGTTGCGTACATATTACGCAAATACTTGGTAGTTAGTAATGGGTGGGTTCTTTGCGTGCTGGAAACAGAACAAGCCTGATCCCAATACGTAGGTTGAAGAGGTCATGAGGAGCGAGCTATAGGGTGGATGGTGTGTTTTTCGCATCGGAAAATCATTATTGTGTATATCATTACCCGGTGATAGGGCCATCAGCTAACGAAAGGATCCAGGCATCTCCTCAAGGTTGTCCTCCGTCGAAGCCCAAGCCCGCTCGGTATCCTGCTTCGGATTCATCATTCATGAAAAGCCAGCGTATCTGTCAGTCATATCCCGCGCCCTTGTAGCACTCCTGCATAGGTAGCTTTCGGGGCAGCTCTTCACACTTGGCCTCCCCGTTTGAATCCGACCTTTGTCAGCTGTACACGCGGGTAGATGCCCGCAAAGATGAGTGCGCTGACAATGATTGAGCCCCAAAGTTGTAACCCCAACACGTTCACGTTGTAGTCAGTCTTGGTTGCAGAGATGACTGTCGCCATGAGCAGCGCCAGAATGAAATAGCCACTCAGGCGGTGGTACTTGTAAAGCACTTTGGCGTTGTCGTCGCCGCCATAAAGAGCTGGAACGAGCCACATTGTGAAGCCCACGATGTATTGTATGGCGAGAAAGACGGAGGCGGTGACGCCGAGATAGCCATGAACCGAGTGGAAGTGAACACCACCACTGGAGATCTTATTGTATTCAATGACGGTCACACCGGTAACGAATGCAACGAAGGATACCAGGTTGAGTGAGCCATGGAGGATGCGGCCTCGACGCTTCTGGTCGCCCGTGTGAGTCGGCTGCACGATGAGGATGGCCTGAACGAGGGCCAAGATGCCGATCGTTTGGGCCAAAGGATGCCCAGAGAAGAGAATGAGTGGCCGGCGAAGAACAGCAACCCACACCCAGAGGATGAGAATCCATACACCAAACTGGGCGAGGACACCGGTGCCTAACAAGTAGCAGGTTAGTGGCATGCTCCTGCGTGGGTTGAACTTAGGTGCCATGATTCTGCAGTCTTTGAGGATCGAGCTTTCCAGGAAGTTTGGAGGAGAGAGAACGAAGGGAATGGGTGAGAACGAAGAACAGTTTGGGTGGATTTGTACCGATGATAAGGTTTTGTGAAATCGGCTTGTCCTCAGGTTGGACAGCGTCGCCTGGTCGACCTAGAAGAGGCTCGGTCTCTGAAGCTTGCCTGCCGGCTTGAGGATCTGTTGGGAGTCTCTCGGTGATGCCCGTAGCGCTGGCCATCGTTGGTATAGATACTTGCGCTGAGAACAGGGTTGATGTTGTGTGGCGTGGGAGTCCACGACGTCGAGAGTTGTGGCTAAGGCGCAAAAGCTAAGGTATATCTCTATCTGGCAACGCTCATACGCGTATGAAAGGTCAAAGAAAGGTCGTCAGAAGCAGGTGGTGGAATGCTGTACAGGCTCAAAAACACGCTTTTTTTTTCCTCGTGAGGGAAGGGGAGAAGTGAAGAGGAACGACTTTGCCGCGAAGTGGGAAAACAAGGGGATTGTTATCAATCAGAACTGTGATCCATGACGGCGTTGAAGGCGGGACGACAGCTTCGACGAATCAACGGCGGGATGTTGCAATATCACCCCACAGTGACATATGACAGCGGAACTGCCCTGGATTCCGTCCCCCGTACTAATGATTAGAGCACCGCTGGTCGATGGCTTAGGGGGTTTTGCGAGACTGAGACTGCAACGCAAAGAAATGGCGGGGTAACTACCGTGCCTCCTCTTAGGTTCCTCTCTTGAGAATGCTGAGTTTGACATTATGGGATGGGAGGTTCGCTATCGGGTTTTATTGACATGAATATAGGGTGAAAACAAAATTGGCTATGTGTTTTTTTCTCTTATGTGTGAGACCGCTGTCCACCACATCTGTTGGATTAGGAGTCATACGTAAAGCAGTGGCTGGGCAGCGTCACGGGTTTTCTCTACCACCAACAGAGACGTCGAATCTCACGTCATTGTGCTTAAATTGTACATAATGACTGAGACTTGGCTTTGAGTCCGGGCCATGTAACCTTGATGGCTGATGGACTACGGTACCTTATGTATTGTTATCTAATCCCCGAATCGGGGCCTGGGTATGAAACAGCTAAACAACGAGGGCGTGAAGTTTCCACATGTCGCAGCTTTGGATAGACCAGTAGAGCTCATGGATAATCTATAGGGCAGAAGTTATCCCGAATAAAGGCAGCTTTTCTTAGCCTGCGGCCAAGTTGATTCCAAGATGCATTGACCTTGAAAGCCGATTATTCTTTCGGTGGTTTGAGTGAGACTTTTTGGTCAGATTTGAGGAACCACCTTTCGAACCACAATGAATTAATACTTTAATCAAGTCCAAGACCTGACTCGAGACAGATTTAGGACGAGATTGGTATGTTTTTTTTTCCTTTCTTTCTTTCTTTTTTGGCCAGCGAGTCACAGTATATCAACATACTCACATGCCTCTACGACTTCATGAACTACCTTACCTTAGGTAGTTCGGACCATCAGCTCGGATGACACCTTCGCAAAGCGAGTATTCCAATTGAGTACTCCGTACTCGATCTTGAAGGAATGCATTTACTACCCACAAAACCACGGATCCTACTACTACAGTGCATTGTAAGGCAACCAATTGTTCGCTATCTATCAGGTAGAGCTTAGCTCACAAACGGGGCCCCGTTGGCCACCACGTTCGCCGCCGGCGTCGGAGTCTGCCGATCAAGGAGCACCGAACCGGAGTCTGAACCTAACGTCGTCCGCCTTGCTTTCCCACCTCATTTCCGTTCATTGAAGTCCTTTCAACTACACGCACATATACTCAAGTCACCATCTTGCCGAAACTCTGAGTAGACTCATCACTTTTGACACAGCCACGATGGCGTCGACGATTGCAGATGAGATTGAGTACAAGCTGAAGGCCGTGGCAGCTACCCGTGTCGCCTCTGATGACATCGACAAGACCTTCCGTTCCAGCACCATTGGTTAGTACCCCAAACCTCGTTCCGAATACGTGTTTCAACTGCTCTGACACCACCTTATAGACCTCGTGTCAGCTGCCCTCGGAGGCAAGGTCCTGGCGTTCTCAGATCAGTGGTTCGCAGAGGCCTCGAACCTCCTGACGCCCACCCCGCCTGTGCGCGAGGTAGGCAAGATGGTCTTCACTGGAGCGTGGTACGACGGCTGGGAGACTAGGAGACACAACGCTGAGCCGTTCGACTGGGTTGTTATCCGCCTGGGTGTCGCCTCGGGCACTGTCCAAGGTATCGAGGTCGACACGTCCTACTTCTCCGGTAACCATGCGCCTGCCATCTCTGTTGAGGGCTGCTTCAACCTCAATGATGACGAGGTTGTTTCATGGAAGGGTGAGCGAGGCGGCTGGGAGACTATCCTGGGTGTAGAGGAGTGTGGTCCCTCGCAGCGCTTTGGCTGGAAGTTGAACGCGCCAACCAACAAGCAGTACACCCACGTCCGTCTCAACATGTATCCCGACGGCGGTATCGCACGTTTCCGCCTGTTCGGCCACGCCGTCCCCGTTTTCCCCGATGACAAAGCCGCAGTCTTCGACCTGGCGGCAGCGCAGAACGGAGGCGTTGCAATCTCCTGCAGCGACCAGCACTTTGGAACCAAGGACAACCTACTCCTGCCCGGCCGAGGCAAGGATATGGGTGATGGATGGGAGACCTCTCGCTCACGAACCAAGGGCCACGTTGATTGGACCATCATCAAGTTGGGAGCACCCGGCCGCATCCAGAAGTTTGTCGTAGATACGGCACACTTCCGCGGCAACTTCCCTCAGAAGGTGGCGGTGGAGGGCATCCAGTGGACAGCAGGGGGCGAACCTGAGGCCGGCGCGGAGGGATGGAAGCAGATGGTAGCTCCCAGCAAGACTGGCCCGGATGCGGAACATGAGTTCGAGTGTGCGGACAAGGATGCGCCTTTGACCCATGTCAAGCTCATCATGATTCCCGATGGCGGCGTCAAGCGACTCCGAGCGCTTGGTACTAGGGTTGATTAAGGCTCACTGTAGATATACCACGCACGAAATTCAGGAAAAAGTTTTGTTGACCTCTTTTCTGAGTGTGTCAATCTATGTGCTCATAGGGAGTATAGAAAAGCCAATGAGCCGGTTCTTGAGGCATGCTTCAGGACTGCTCTCAGCTGAATGCAGCTGACACGCCACCCGCGCATGCTGCGTGGCCTGACGACCCATCTTAGCCGAGGCGTATAATAACATGTCGGGGTTCTCCAAGACCCAGCTTCAAAGTGTCACGAATTCGCTATTTTTCACGGCCTTGAGGTATTCAGCCTGGACAAACAAGCAAGCACACATGAACCCGACGCAGAGACTCGCTCGGTTGCTTGGGCCGGCCATCAGCATCACGGTACTGGCTGAGTACTACAACGGAAGCATATTTCGTGACAAGAGCGCGCACGTGGTTTTCCTCAACGGCAACATTCTCTTCATTGCCGGCCTTGCATTGGTTCAGAACCATAACCTCTGGAGGACCTGGGCTGCTGCACTCGTGACCTGCGTCAGTTGGTTGATCATGCTCATCGGACTCGCGCGGATGCTTATGCCTGCCGGAGGCATCAATGTTGATTTGGAGGACCAGCAGGAGGGATTCATGGTTGTGGTGATCTTGGTCCTGATAGGAGGCATATTGACTGTTGTTGGGTATCGGCGGGATTAGACAAGACCTTCCTGCAAGGCACATGTACGTCAGGGATGATCCTGCAAGAAGAATCGACAACAATGTGGCTAGACTCGAGCTTTGCTCTGCACAGGCCAGGCCTGGAGTGCGTGGTCGTGATTGTGGTGGCAGAGTGCTGTGTGTCGTGTGTCGTGTGTCTTTGTGGTAGTGTCGATTGACCCCACACGTTAAAATGACGACGGGGGGACCAAGCTCCTGTATCTTTGGCCGCAATGACTCCGAATACCCCACGGCAAATGCCACATACCACGATCGCCTTCATCCCGACTACACACACAACACTGCCCTTCCCGACTCCGGCAATCGAAGGTACCATATTCGCCGTGACCAGATCTGAATAGCCTTCGGCGTCATTTGCGACCGACAAGCACTGGTGTCATCGATGAGTTGGGCGCCATATGGCCCCTCGCTCCGCCATGGATATCGGGGACTCGAACAGCGACCATGGCCCGTCCAAGACTCGTGATCTGCCGCCGGACCTGCCCAAGTCCTTGAACGACCGAAGGCATGTACCCGTAGACCTTATTCCCGAGACGGAAATGTACGATGGGTGGCAAGGTGCGTTGACCCAACGGGTCCCACTGAAGTGGTTGGACTGACTACTCCTCCATCCGCTTTACTGACCTACGACGATGCAGGAGAGTCTCAGTTTCTCACTTCGCCGGCTCTCGCGAAGCCCCTGAATTTTGGAAATCTTTCCCTGAACGATTCGGACTACGACGATGTCACCAAGGGTCCTGTGGACAGCGACGCTCGATTGATGGAAATGCTTCAGGCCCAGGCGGCTCATTTGTCCTCGCCGGACGTCGAGGACGAGCAGGCCATCGTCGCCGACGACAAGCTTTCCGAGGAAGAAAAGAAGAGCGCACTGCAAAAGGCTATGCACATGGCGGCCAGTAATGGTGATGTGGACCGAGTGAGGAAACTTCTCGACGCACATGTGAAACCATACGTTGATATCGACGCCTCCGATGAGGATGGCACACCACCCTTGATCTACGCTAGTTGCTTCGTCAGTCAGCCCACTAAGGAACCCCTCCAGAATGTCCTTGAGGTCACTGCTAACCAGGATTAGGGTCACGAGGCTGTTGTCAAAGCCCTCATCGATGCCGGAGCCAACGTGAATAAGCAAGACCGGAATCAATGGACTCCTCTCATGTGGGCCATGACAAATCGTCACAAGGGTATCGCGAAGCTACTCCTTGATAATGGCGCATCATCAGATCAGAAAACCTCCTCCGGCCGCACAGCGTTCGACTTCGTCCCCCCCGACAGCGATATGTCCTTCTACTTGCACGATAATGGTTACAATATTGGCAGCGCCGGGATGGCAGATGACTTTTACAACCCCGGTTTTTCCCAGGATAGATTCGAAGAGGAGATGGCAGAAAACGAAATGCGAAGACGACTGATGATGGAGAGTGCCCGAGATCTGGAGGTAGATCTGGGCAATGTGGGCATGGACGACCAGCCAGAGGTCAGTTTTGTGCCATTGTCCCCCAAAAAGGACCGTGCTAACTTATGCAGCCGGCGGAAGAATTCGAGGAAGAACAACAAGAGTTCGACTGGTCTCGCTGCCTTCACGATCAAATGTTTGTTTTCCAAGAAAACGAGCTCGACCGGATCTTGGATATAATCGTGACCAAGATGACGCCACAGCGATCGCCATCACAGAAGCCAGTCCCGGCCAACATGATATTTCTGAGCGCTCGCTACGCCCACTACCACTCTAGCCGTGAGCTCTTGGAACGACTGTTAGTATCGGCTATGGACCGTATTAATGACGTCGTCGAGCGATGCCAGTGGGACATGACGATATTGGCGTTTTGGATATCCAACGCCACGCTGCTCCTTCACTACCTCAAGAAGGACGCTGGCTTGGTCGAGGCCACGACAGAATTCCAGGCGCAGCTGGCGGAACTGATCAATGAGATCTTCATTCTCATTGTTCGTGACGCTGAGCGGCGGCTTGATAAGGTGCTTGATGCTGCCATGCTGGACCACGAGACCATTCCTGGATTCGAGGATATTGCATTTCAGAACGAGTGGAAGCTGTTCAAGAGAAAACAAGCTGTCAAGGAGGAGCCATTGGAGAAACGCATGCGTCCGCCGTCACCGAAGCAGAGGGCCAAGCCAGCGCCTCGCAACGTTACATCTCTTCTGTCTTCAACGCTCTTCGTCCTGGACTTATATGATATCCATTCAGTGATCACAGCGCAGATTATCTCACAGCTCATCTACTGGATCGGAGCCGAGCTCTTTAACCGCATCATGTCGAATCGCAAGTATCTCGCGCGAACCAAAGCCATGCAAATTCGCATGAACATCTCGGTTCTCGAAGACTGGGCTCGCACGAACAATCGACAGGCAGAGCACTATGAGCGTGGGGAGACAAAGGCAAGCGGAGACACGACGGCTGATGCAGCAAGACGGCATCTGGCGCCAGCCATACAGTTGCTTCAATGGTTGCAGTGCTTTTCATCGCTCGACCCGGATGACCTCGAGGCCTTGGTAGGAACGCTGCAGCAGCTCAAGCGCCTGACGCCACAGCAACTGATCCATGCTGCAAGCCACTACCGCCCGGAAGTAGGCGAGAAGGGTCTCCCGAAGAGCGCCCTGAAGTACCTCCTCGCAATACAACAAGAGGCGGCGATCAAGAGAGACAGACGCAGGAGCAGGACTGCATCGCCCATGCCAGACAGCGCTCCAGCCACGCCCGCGAAAAACACATCCAATGGCCATGGTCTACAACCACCTGGTAGCGCGGCTACGCCGGGTGGCGATGCGGACAACACGCCTTCAAAACGCGTAGACGACGATGATGATGAAGAAGACGACGCGCCGGAGAACCTGCTTCTTGACCCCGCGCTCATGCTTCCATTCACTCTCCCGTCCGTGACGGACATGCTTGTCTCATATGGGGCAGGATTCGGTGGCGTGAACCGCGAGAGGGAGAGGAAGTATATCCCGACGGTGCCGCCAGAGTTCTTGGAGAAACTGGAGGTGACCGGGGGAGGACAAGGGTCTGGTCGAGGGCCCATGTTTGAAGAAAAGGACTGGGAGAATGAGGAGATCTAAGGCGGACGGTCCCATGGTGCCGTTAGATAACTGGAGAGCCACATGCGCTGTGCTTGTTGGGTGAGAACGTGCTTGGGATTGGAGTCAAATTTCATGATGAATGACAAAGACTTAGCCAATCCGTCTTCCTGCGTTCAGTTTTTTCTTGGCTACCTACCCTGAATGCTCAACAGCATTATCTATCGTGCAGCAGGAGTCTCCATTTCCACAGGCTACCACTATGTACCGCGAACAACCTCAAATGGGGGCTCTGAGATGATTGCAATGCTTGCTAGCAGGAATTTCGAGACCTTCCATTTTATTTTCCAAAGGCATGCTAATCCGGATTGGAATGCTGGAAGCTTCTTCAACCCTCCCCGAATTCGCATGGTCATATTATAACAAATACTAACCTGCCAGATATCGCGAATGAATTATATGCTATGATCGAATCATCACATTCTGGGTGGGACACTATTATCATGCAGGGTATGCACATTTAGTTTCCGAAAGGCAGGGTCACCAGGGCGCCAGTGTTATTGTTTTCCAGTCTTTCTTTTCTTGGGTTGGTCATCCATCAGTGTTTTCTTCGCAGCAGATTTTGCGACATCGGCTGGTTCCTTTAGTTCGCTCGATTTGGGCGCAGAGGTTCTTACTACTACTAAACGACGGACGCTAGCAGTTGGGTTAATTGCCAACTTTCTCCACGTTTTGGTGATCTAGACTCAGAGGCTATGTGAAAGCCATTGTAGTTGAAAGACAGAGTTCAATGGTCCGACTTTCTCCGGCCGAGCACAGTGAGGCCCGACGGTCCAGGGCGGTAGTCAAGCGAAAGAGCTCGTGGTCTGGCTTTGGCTTCGGTGTTCTTTGGGTGCACTAAGAGTATTTGCAGATGCGCGGTTTGGTGGCCAAGCTGTTGTCAGCACATACTGCAAACTTCCGGTTGTACTACTTCTGATCTTACATGAGTCGTTGACTTAGTCGACTTAGTTTGTGGTGGTCAAGCTCAAAGGCTGAGAGAACCCCACACCTCCCTCCCAAACGAGACCGAAAGCTTGGTTCAGCTACTAAGGAGGATTAGCTGGTTTGGTTTGGTCGGTTCCAGAGCCCGTTCCTGGCACCGTGCCTGTTCCTGAGATGGATGTGCTGCTGCTACCCTCCTCCACCAGGCTCAATGCACCTGTGACTGGCTGAGGCGGAAGAAAAGCCTGATAGCTGCCTACTCCCACTATGGATGGATGGATATGTTGCCTCTGCAGGTTGGGACGCCGGTTTATTTGAAGGAGCTGCTACCGTCCCAAATGGCATGAGTCCATGAACATAGGTAACCCTCAACCCTCAAAGGGGCCTCCACTATCCTTGGAGTCTTGAATCAGGAGGGGGTTTAGGCCTTCGTCAGCTTGGTGAGGAGCCCATCGGGTTCTGTGGGATGAAAAGAGTTTTCTCGGTTGGCAGAGATGAGGCTAGTGTGGTGATGTGGCGAGAGGGTTTTCCACGACAATGTGGTTGTCGGCCGTTAAAGTGGATGAGAGGAGAGGCATGTGACAGTCGTCCGCTAAGAGCAGGTCCTTCTGTGGCACTGAGAGACGACCAAAAGAGGAAGAGCGAGCTTGAGAGGTGGAGAGGAAGGAAGAGCGAGTATGCGTGGTAATGGTGATGTGATGGTGATAGTGATGGTGGGTAGTGGGTGGTGGAGTGGGTCAGGGCATGCATAGGTTTGGATAAAATGCGTGCGTTGTCAAAGGCGGGTACCTTGCAGCCACCAAGAGGTTATTCCGAGGCTGGCGATTGGTTGATGGTTTGTTGGGAGAAAGCCTCTGAGCTGATCAGGCGCTGTGTATACGGATACATATTGAGCGCACGAGATGATGCAAGAGAGGCGATGTTCAACCAGCATATGTAGTTGCACGTTGGCTATGATGACAGGTCAGGCGGCGGATCATGTAGCCTGGGAAAAACAAGACTAAGGTTCTCACCTACCACAGCGATCATCAGCTTCCGGCTACTACTAAGTACAAGCACCTCTACTAGTACTACGGAGTGCTGCTGCTACTGTACCTATCCGTGTCTCCCTTGCAGCGGGCAAGTTTGGTCCGAACAGCGGGAGCGGTGCATGGTGCCGACGCCAGGAACCCACAACCGCGTGTACAGGAGGCTAAGGGCAGAGGGGAACAAAAAGGCCGCTCGCTGACCCAACATTACCTGGCAGCTAATGCAAAGCCAAGAAAGATGGACAAGAAAAGAGAGAAAAAAGCTTTGCGTCTTCCCGATTCCGGCGAGCAACCCAATACTGCAGTGACCAAGGTACATAGTAGGAGTTAGGTCCAGTGGTTCCCCTGGTCTTTATCCACTCAGGGCCCATCTCCCCGGTCCTACCGATCGACAAGTGGATGTGCAGCAAAGGGTTGTATCTGGTTGTAACTATCTGGTTGGGCTGTAAGTGGAAGTTGTGCTGGTGTGTGTGTGCATTGCTTTTTTCTTGTCTGTTCTTTTGCTTGTTCAGCACTCGCTTCGCTTTGCTGGCGGCGACAGGCGGCTGAAGAGTTGCCCATCCAGCCGGAGATACTGTACCTATTGTGATTAGGGCTTTTTTTCTTTCTTTACTTCTTCTTCTTTTTTCTTTTCTCTTTCCTTGAGCGGTGATGACGCGGTAAGTATCTCGATAGGCAAGGAAAAGAAACGTACCCAAGCCAGAACGAATGGATAGCAGCACAGAGCCGATCTGTGCCGCCGTGGCATCCCAACTTGGTTGATAAACTCGGGTTTGGTTTGCCCTTGCATCCAACCCGTCATGTGGCTTCCGTTGGACGACCCTAGCACCTGGCTAATGCTTAATGCTAATTCTTTGTCTTTTCCGCCCTTGGTGTCTTGCCTCACCCCATGTTGGTGCTGTGTATGTCTGTGCCTGGCAGGGTGTGGAGGGAGTGGATGGTCTGGATGACTGACTGAATGGGACTGACCGACAAGAAAGTCTTCCCTGCTGTCTGCCAGCTGGTCAGGCATCACGCAAGCTGTTGTCCTTTTTTTAATCCTCTGCTCGCCTGGCCATCCACATCTTTACACATTTCTCTATCTTTCTGCTTTCAGTCATTCTTTACACACACCGCTCGTTCTCTGCAACAACCCGTCGCGGTCTTTCTGTTTACTGTACTCCAACTGCAAGCGGCCGATTCCAAGACAAAAGCTGGCAACGCCTCCCATTTCCTATCAAGCGCATGAAGCGCCTTGATTTGATGTCTTACTCCAACACCCTGACGACAATCTATAATTTCGTTTTACTGTTGCGTCTCGCTCGTTCGCGCAACAACACCAAGCTGCCTCGCGGACAAGGGCATCCCATTAGTTGAATCGCGTTCAGGCTGCGATTGCGATTGCGCCTGCGCCTGTGCCTGTCGCAAACGCGCTTTCCTTGACAACAACGGCGCCGTCAGTGCCTTGCAGTCGCATTCATCGCATCACGACCGCCTTGGTCCATACCTCGACTTTACGCACTCGCGACTCCTCGCTTCTCGCTTCTCCGTCGGTTCATTCTTTGCTTTTCGGCTAATATCCCACTTAGAGGCCACCAGAGCGAGAACGAAGGCAGAGGACTTCCTGTCTGTTGCTTCCTTCTGTTGCACCTGACAGTGGCCTCGCCTTTTCTTCCCCTCAAGCCCAGTTGCTTCTCTCTCATTCACCACCCAGATCTTGGGTGCATGGCCTGAAAACCCCTACCAAACTTTCTAAACAGCATTTCTCAACACTGGTGGCATCTGCGAGGCCAGGCCGCGTAACCCAGGAATCAAATCAAAAATGGCTCCGGCCCGCTTCAACAGCGTTCGGCAGAAGACCTCATCTGCCGTTCGTGTTGCTGCATTCCGGGATGATACAAACCTCGTTGGTCTCAGTTATGAACAAACAGTGGCTGCAGAGCCTCCGATTCCTATACCGCCACCAAAGAATCCTCGACGAGCAGCCAGTGTTCGTCCTCGTCCATCACGACTTGCTCTTGGTCGTCCTATCATCATCTCACCACCTGTTGCGCCTCCCACCGAAGAGCACCCTGCATTCCGCAACTCTGCTGCGTCCTCGGCAGAAGAACGAAAGCGTGACTCTGGTCTCGCGCCGACTAGCCCCTCCAGCACCCTTCGCGATGAAGGGGATGATTACATGGCCAAATTCAAGTCGGGGGAACTCAAGCCTCAGTACTCGGCCGAAACCCTGCACATGGAAGTAGCCGGTGACACAGACATGTGCCCGAGGGCATCACCCAAGTCGATCAGGAGTGGTGACGTGACCTGGGGGGGTGACCGGCCTGGAGTTGCGACAAGTAATACTACTCTCGTTGCGAGCATCAACAGCCAAGGAATGGTGGTGTTGACAACCCAACCGATCCCCGAAGAAGAGCCTGTCAGCTGCCCCTCCAGTCCATCGTCTGGCATTTCTCGCGCTCGTTCTTCGTCCTCAGCTGCACACTCAAACGCATCCCGGGGCTTCCTGCGAAGAAGCTTTAGCCTGCGATCCATGGGAACGTCAAGTCGGCGAGAGGTGTCGATCTTGTGCGAAGAAGGTCCCTCAACAGCTGGAAAACCCACTAATGCTGACGCTACAACCACCATGGATCCGTTCCAAGGATCCGTGGTGTCTGATGCGCCTGGAAACTCGAAGGTTATCCCAGCCCCTCTTGGGCCTGTGGTGCGGGGCTTTCAGACACCGCCGAGCAGCGCCACGGGGCACGCGCCACAGGTGATTCAGGGTTCCATCCCAGCGTCGCGACAGCTCTTTGACCACCAGCCACCTCAACCATCGAACGCTCAGACGCCAGCAACCCCTAAGACGTCGCCTGCCTCCCGCTTCTGGCTTCGCGCCAGCAATTCCATCAAGAGATCGCCCGCCCCCATCACCTCTTTGGCTGACCAGGATACTTCCTTCTCACCCCTGAGCACCCTCATACCGACCGACAACCTACTTGAGGATGGCTTCCTGACCGGTCTATCCTTCTCCAAGCGCGGCAGCATCATGCTCAGTGGTCAGCACCCCCAAAGCTTCGACGGCGCCATGGACTCCTCTTCCGATACCGCCCAACACGACTCCAAAACAACCCATGGCGATGCTCGCGGCCAATCAACTACCGATGGGACGGCCGACCTGTCTGCGAACGCGTCTTCCTCGCATCAAGCCGCATCAGACGCTCCCTCGGCCGAAGTCCTCACCCTGAGTACAGACGCACCGACCGCTGTCGCATCCTCCTCGACACCCGACATTCGCCTACTGGCCGCAGATGTGAAGCGGGAGTCCGAGAAGGTGAGGTCATTCTACGACGCTGGAGAGGCGCTCAACTGGGAGGATGGTGCACCCAACCACACCTTGAATGAGCAGCTCGAACCCACCTTGGAGGTTCCCGTAGAGGAGGAGGAAGAGCGTGACTCGTATGATTTCCTAGATCGCCCGCAATTGATGCGTGAGCCTAGCAGAGCTAACCTGACTTTACGCCTCAAACAGATGTCGTCGCCAACGCGTTCCTGGCCCATCTACACCAAGGTCTGGAAGCGTCTCTTCGCAGCATCGCGATAATTCTAGAAAAGAAATGGAGCTGGCCGGTGGTATCGAAGATTGGGAAAACGTTGATGGCGCCAACGTCGACCGCTACGGCTTCATCGAGCCACCTCGAATTCTCTCACGTCCAGGTTCACGAATGGGCACGCCTACGTCGCTGAAATCGTCGCAATTTTCACCTAGGAGGAAAAACGTGCTACAAAAGCGCGACCCGGCGGATTTTGCCTCCCCATTGGGAGCCGGGCGCGCTCCCAGTCGCAAGGTTTCTAGGCGATCCTTGAATACGCAGCACTCGGGCATGTCGACGACCTCGATCCGCTCCCAGCGATCGATTATGCGACAGGCTGGAAACCTCCTGCCGCATAACCGAGCAAGGCGATGGATGGACGAGGCCGGGGACATGTTGACCATCTCACCAAGCCTTCACGATATTGATGAAGAAGCAAAGATCGAAAGGATTTCCGAAGCTTTGAAACGTAAAGAATGGGAGCGATCCGAGAAATGGCGCAAAATGGCCAAGAACGTTAAGAAGGGTGCCCAGGGAGAAGGCATGGAGTTTGAATTTGACGTCAAGAACCCGAAGCTTATCGAAAGGACATGGAAAGGAATACCAGATCGGTGGCGAGGAGCTGCATGGTGGTCATTCATGGCCGAACATGCCAAGATCGATGACAAATCCCCTTCTGAGGACTCCATCATCGCAGACTTCCACCGTCTCCAGCAGAGGGCATCTCCCGACGACGTCCAGATCGACCTGGACGTGCCACGAACCATCAACAAGCATATCATGTTCCGAAGACGATACAGAGGTGGGCAGCGCCTCCTGTTCCGTGTCCTGCACGCCTTGTCTCTTTACTTCCCCGACACGGGCTACGTGCAGGGCATGGGATCACTGGCGGCCACTCTTCTTTGCTATTTCGATGAGGAGAAGTGCTTCGTCATGCTTGTGCGCATGTGGCAGCTTCGTGGTCTCGAGGCTCTTTACAAACCTGGCTTCGAGGGCTTGTTGGCTGCTCTCAAGGACTTTGATGGAAACTGGCTCAACAAGGATGTTTCTGAAAAGCTGGTAAGTCTCGGCGCTGGACTCGCAGTTGGAACAAGATACTGACAGAAAACAGACGGAGCTTAACATCGACAATACCGCCTATGGCACCCGATGGTATCTCACGCTCTTCAATCTCTCCATTCCCTTTGCTGCACAACTTCGTGTATGGGATGTATTCTTGCTCATGGGATCGTCGACGGCAGCTCCGAGCGTGGCGACAAGTGCGCAATGCTCGGGGAATACCCCTGCCGGTCTTGACGTCCTTCACGCCACCAGTGCCGCCTTGATTCAGGCGTTGCGCGAAATCCTTCTCGATTCTGATTTCGAAAACGCGATGAAGGCCTTGACATCATGGATTCCCATCAAGGATGAAGACGTGTTAATGAAAGTGACGAAGGCGGAGTGGAAAGCCCATCAGAGCAAGAAGAAGATCTAGCGGTCCATCTGCTCGCCCACCACGACTCGACTAATTGGGCACGACCAATGCGCTGCCTTGTTCTGTTATGTTCGATGATTTCATACCGGCCGCACTTGTTGCGCAGCCGTGTCATGCCTTTGAATAGCGATAGAAGCATTTTGCTTTCTTGTTCGCGTCGTTTACGATACCCTGCATCAACAATTTTCTTCTTGAAATGCTTTGCTCTGAGAAGGACGGCAATGTTTTCTTTTTTGGTGTTTGCCTCCTACTAGAACCGACAGGCATCGTCGCTGCTTTTCTATGTCGCTTTGGGAGGACGCATCATGATATCATATCCATGGGATGAGAGCAGATGACACCGGGTTTTGACCTTGATGTAACCCCGTCTTGACTCAGTCACCACTTGTGGACGACGGGATGATGTGATGAATGGGGTCCCTGGATGAGGTGAATAGAGAGAGGGAGAGATAAAAGCAATCAGTTCGAAATAATGTTCGAAATAATGGACAAGATATACATGCCACTGACTGTATCTGATCTGGAAACCCAGCTGCCATGGCCTTACCCTACTGCTTTGTCATCAGCATCGTCCACTGACCCCGACTCGACTCAAACCACACACAAGTTTGGTCAGTCATAAATTGGTCCCATGCTGAGCATAGCTGGGTCCTTCAGATTCCGCGTGCGGAACGCGATGGACAGCCGGTCGGCAAAGGGCGGCACGAGAGTGGCCATCCAAGTAATGAGTAAGCCTGTCTATGTTGCAACAGTCCAATGGTGGTCCTTGTGAGGGCTTTGCTCGCGTGTTTCGAGCCGAGGGAAGCAGAACGAAGTCGGCATCCCGTTATTTAATCTCGTGCCGTGCCCAGGCAGGCAGAGCCAGGTTGCGGTGGGGGGAAGGAAGATGAGGGAAAGGCGTGGCTCACGTTGAGAGAGACGGATGTTGGCTTCTTTTGGGTTTTCCTCCTCGCAAAGTCAGCGGCTGGGCTGGTGAGTTATTGGGGCTTATTTCTTTGCCGCCACGGGGAAAAAAGGGAAAGCTGAGGTGAGGCGATGAAGACAGAAAAAGAGAGAGAGAAAGAGAAAGAGAGGATGACTTCCTTTCATCTCGTCCATATCATGACATGTGGGTAGCCTCCAAAGAAACAGACAGGACACATTGCCGAAGGTCTTTTTTTCCCTCTTAAAGGATGACGAGTCAGAGGTCTGGTTATTTTATGTTAGTTGAAGGACTTTTTTCTTTATTCTTTTCTCTCGTTGCTCTTGAAATTATAGCAAGATTTTGGAAGCACATACCAGATTTCTTGTTCTTCTCTCTCTCTCTTCTGCCCTTTTAGTTGTAAAACAAGGGTTGGAGGTGATGATGCACTAGATCGACATCCATGATGTGCGGGTTCATCTTAGATCATTTTTCTTCATCTACATATTTGTCAAGATGCAATGCAGTGCGAGGCGAGGCAACGCTAAGGTAAGGGCAGTCAGTATGCATGCATGCATGCATGTATGCACATGGGAAAAGAATGTACGTGTATGCAAACTCCCTTGGCGATACTTGTGCCATTTTATACATGCCAAAGAGTTGCGTAAACGGCCATCATAGCAATATTGCAGGCAATATCAATATAATGCATGGATATCGGAATAATGCATGAGTATCGGATGACGTGCATGGAGAAGCACGGAGTGGGAAAAAGCCTCGTTTGGATCCCTGAGTGAGAGGAGAGCGAGAGTGTGCCCCTCTGTTGTGGCTGACTCTCTTTCGTCTGAGTTAATAATGAACAGGATCATTCAGGTACAGGCAGGTACTGTACTGTCCAGTACTGGGAATTCAAGCGAGGCTATATCATGTTGGTGTTATAGATATACAGTGTGCATGGAAGAGGACGAAAAGAGAGTTTCTTGAATGCAACCCTCTGTTGACGTAAGTGACTGACTCGACATAATTCCCTCTCTTGCTCTTCGTACACACACACACACACACACACATTCTCTTTCTCTCTCCTCCTAGGATGATGGTTGATACACACTTATTCTCCCCCCTGTCCTAGATGCTCGTATGCTGGAAGAGGAATCGCCTCGCCTGCGGAGCTGCAGAGAGAAGAGAGCGCGGAAAAAAGGCCAGGTTTCACTCTCATGTGTTCCTAGTCTTATGCACATCATCCGTCCATCCATTCATTCTTGAACAGAATCGCCCAACAAACACCAGTTACCCTCTTCCCTGCACACCCCCCTTACACACCCTTGTGATGGTTCCCTCTTTCAGTGTGTGTTTCGAGAGCCAACGCCCCCCTTGCACCGCCATATTCTCTCGTCATTTTGCCCCCCTTTCTCTTCTTCGTCAGTGTCAGGGTATGTATCATCGCTTGCAACGCCACAGATTTCTTTCTCTCGTCGAAGAAGTAGTGTGTGTACCTTTACGTGCTCCCTCCGTCTCGCGCCTGGTGTCTGGATGCACGTCTCCATTGGGAGTACACTTTGACAAAAGAAAGTAGAAGACGAAGAAGAGGAAGAAATCTGTCTTGGCCATATCATCAGCATTCTGCAGCATTCCTGATCCCCCCACCACAATCTTGTTCTCCACGAGTTTGTTGGTCCCCCAAGCACAAAGCGACAGGCACCTTGTGTCTGAGGGAGTGAACAATAACAGAAGACGACCAGGCTGGCTTCGCAAGATTTGGGGACCGTTTCGGTTCCGTTTGGCTCCTCTTTTCGGATGTTGTAATCTATCCGCAACAGTAGCCCAGACCGAAACAAGGATGAGATGCCAAACCTGACTGATCGGTCGTAGGATTGCTACTGGTAGTACATACAACTACAGCAGTAACAAACAGTACCAGCCATATGAATAGTATGTACGGAGTATGGAAGTACTTGCTGTGGTGATACTTTGCTGTAGTAATAGGATTAAGACTTTGCCCATTCCCGATCTGTACAGATCGCCGGGGAACGTCTGGCAGACGAGCTCGCTCTGAGCCGGAGTGAACATCATGATACAATAATAACCCGACCTCTTAATTCTCCTTGGATTCCTCCCCATTCCCTTTTTTTGCCTTTCTCGCTTAGTCGTTCATGTTATTTCTTCTGTGAACCCCAAGTGGGACAATTATCCGGTATTGCTGTAAAGTGAAGGACCATAATATTCGTAAAGAGAGAGAGAGGAGAAAGAGGGGAGGGGCTGGCAGAGACCAAGCACGCGCGCAAACAAAAGAACCAAGGTAACGAACTTACGTCTTTGCTCGCTTGATACGCATCTCGTGTCGGTTTCCCGAAGAAAGGTGTGTGCAGGTCGATACATGTAGTAGTACTTAGGTAGGTAGGGTAATCCAACCAACCCCTTTAGATGTAGATTCACCTTGTGCATGCAGCCTTAGCGCAAGATAGTGCGTGAGAGAGAGAGAGAGAGTGTGTGTGTGTGTGTTTGTGTGAGTGAGAGAGAAAAGGGAAAGAAAAATGGTCGAACCACGCCCACGTCCCAGAGCAAGGTACAGCAGTACATAGTACATAGTACATATATGTATGTAGAGTCATGTATTGCCTCCCAAGAACCCGTCTTAGTTCGGTAAGCTCACATGCAAAGCTATCATATCCCTCACGCATAAAGTGTGTGTTGGGCCTCTCTCTCTCTCGGGGAAGAGGTATCTCTACTCTTTGCCTCACACACCCTGTAGCTGGCATCAAAGTACCTACTCTTCATCAGCACAAGTACAACTACCATGATTCACACCACTGGCAGTCAGTAAGTACCTGGGTACCTACCGTTTACTCGCAGGACCCAAGAGAATCGGCCGACTAGCTTTTTGCCCTTTTACCCAACTGAGTGCTCATGTAAGTCGCACCGTCGACCGAGGACACACGGTACAAGGACACACACACACACACGCATGCACACACCCTCCTCGCTAGGACCCCTGCTGATGATGCAGATTCTCACTGCTGCTGCTGCTAAGTCTCCTTTACCCTTGTCCTGGCTCCTCCCTGCCCCGTGCCAGGCGCCCCCCCGGCTGTAACATTCCTGTCTCCCCCAATAGGGAGCGACCGCCACCCGCTTGCTGTCCCAAAGCGGATAAAACGGTCCTGTACGGATACTTGCCCATTTTCTTAGTGGCCGCCCCCAGTGGATTGCCACACTGCAGTCACTGTTGCTAGTAGTACTAGTAGTAGCAGTACTTGCAGCACTGTGAAGGCCTGAGCTGCCTGCGCTTAGGTACCTTAGTACCTTACCTTAGGTACCTGTGTAGTACTACCAGGGGTTCCGCCGCTCCCTTCCTCCCCCCGGCTGCCGGCCGGCCTGCGTGGGAGGCGGTCCTTGTTTCGCCTTTTCCTTAATGTCTAGGGCTGAAGCAAGCTACATATGTACATCTGTAGTTCAAAGTGGTAGTAATCAGTACATGTACGGAGTAGTTGGAGTATCTATCCCCTTGCCTTGCATTCCAGTTCACCATCACTAACCCCAAAAACTACTGTAGGTAACTGATTACATATACCACCGTCATCCCCTTCTTCTACAAGTACATATACCAATTTGACTGGACGCGCACCATCTTGCAGTGCTCACTTACACGCCGTCCGTTGTGAGTTCCTTCAACTTGCTTCTCACCGTCCCGGTCCCATCTTCCATCTTCGATCCTCGTCTCACTCTCGCTCGGGGTAGGAGCATGTCCATATATTATCATGCATTTATATGTAGCAGTCTGTAGGTTGGCTTGCCTCGACCTTCTCTCGTCGTCTCGTTCCACTGTACCTCGTCTCTCATTCTGTTCTTCCCAGTGACATCGACCGAAAACCCTGAACTTCTGCAGTCAATTCGGGCCAATCCGACGTTCTTTGAGCTACTACGAGTAGGTACGTACTATTACTACTACAACACTACCACTACCAAGTAATAAAGTGCTAAAGTAGTAGGAGTAGAAGACTAAATAGCCACGGATACCTGGCTAGCCACTTTTCGCACATCCTTGCAGCTCGAGATTGCAGGACTGATCATGCCCTGCATCCATGTCCACAGACTCCAGTTCACCCCGCTCAACCATTCAATTCGCTCTCGTTCAAGCTCTGTAAAAGTCATCATCATCGTCAAATTCATCTGCACCTAGCCACCCTCTCAGTTACTACTTGTTGTAGTCGTACGAACCTAGCCAGCCAACCAACCAACCAACCAACCAGCACCACCCCCAACCTTTCGTCGTTCGCTTGGCCAGATCCGCCTCGCATCAAAACCACACACCCATCACTCACCCTCCTCACCAACCATGGCTCAACGACTCCCGCCAGGGGATTGATTGCCTTGTGCCGACGGTGCCGTAACCTCGCTTCAGTCCATTCCTTTTCGTTCAAGTCAGGTTCAAAGCCGCCCAGCTCCCCCGTTCACTTCCGACTTTCGTTTGTAGAAACTCCCATCTGAAGGGAGTCCGACGTGCTCAAGGAAATCCCTCTCTAGCTTGCTGCATATGGTCCCGAAATTTCAACCATAACCATAACCGTGGGCCTGGATCCTGCACCAACAGGAAAGAAGAAGAAGAAGAAGAAGAAGACGAAAAGAAATGGTCCCAACTAGTAATAACAGGAGTTCTCGGGCGCACCACCCCGAGACCTCAGAAGAGCATATCCCCATGCGGTACGAATAGAAACCGTCATGTCGTCATGATTCAGGTCGTCCACCTTGGCCTTGCTCATCCTCCCTCCTTGACATCATCGACGATGTTCTTCCCGTCTCCTCACGACCTTCACTCGGGTGTCGTGCATACACCGCCCCTCCCCGCTGTGAATCATGCTCATGTAGCCGTGCCGCCTGAACCCGACTATGTACCTGGCGGTACTGGTCCTGTGCTGATTCTGGTTCTGTTGATAGAAGGGAGGATACGGTATGACTGCCGCCTTCACCTTTAATCACTGTGTCTGCAATCCGTGTCGAGGACTCTCGCTGTGGAGACATACTCTGCCGTCGGCGCAGTCTCTGATCTCCCCAATCCCCCTGTCCCGGGGACGTGAGGCGCCACGACATGTCGCTACGCAGTCGTTTATGTCCTCTCCTGCCCGGTGCTAGATCGCCTTGGTTGCTGCTATATCCAAGGATTGGTGGTGATCGAAGCCGCTGATCGCCGGTTGTTGCCGGTTGCATTCCCGGCGCCTTTCGCTTCCTAGGAACTTCCGCTAGACACCCCGAAGAAAAAAAAACCTATGTTAGTCTACAGAGAATCTCGCTTTCTCTTGGTCTTGAACGAACCAGAAGGGGTCCCCGGCGGATTCGGATTGCTTCCGCCCTGGGTAGCCGGCGGTTGCCAGTGGTGAAAATAAAGAGACTGCTCCTGCTGTCCTGTTCCCGCGTGCCCGTGGCTGTGTCCTTGATGTGGTCCTTGCCCATGTACCTGAGGGCCTAAGCCGCTGGCAAAACTAGACGAACCAGGTGGTTGGCGACCCATCGGCCCCGAGAGCGTTTGGCCCCGCGGCCTAGTGGGAGACGCGGCATGAGAAGCAAAGGTGCTCAGGGCTGGAGGCCCAGCACCTGGGCCTGGTGTTGAGGCACCATACTGGTTGCTTCCATGGCCACCGAAGTCGCGCTGATGCTCCGGCGATATTGGCGTTTGCGCAGCTGGTAGGAGCGGGGGGTGTTGCCCTTGGGATGTCGTGAGATATTGCTGAGCCCATTCAAAGGCTGCCTTTGACACTGCCCCTCCACCGTTTCCCATCCCTGCAAAGACCAAGGGAATGAGTGCAGGAGGAATGCCGCCGCTCAAAGACGATCGCAGAATATCACCTTCGATTTTCCTTTGCTCCAAACGTAGGTGCTCCTGTCGCGTTCTCTCCTCTTCTTGTTTCGTCCTCTCCTCCTCCGCCTTCGCCATCAGCCACGACTTCATCGCTTCTTCGCCTCCTTGCCATTGCTGAGGAGGTGGGGGAAGATGTCCCGGTGGCTGGCTTTGGATATGTGCGTGCGAAGGCATATTGGGTGGAGGGCCTTGCGGTGGAGGTGGATGTGGCTGATGTCCTGGCTGCGATGGAGGAGCAGTCGACGGAGGCTGTTGCGGCGCCAGTCCCATGGCTGCCGGGGGCGGCAGGCCGCGATGAGGGGCCGACATGGGCTGGGCCGCGTTTTCAGAGCCGTGAGAGACGCGAGGGAATGTACGATGAGACTGCTCTTGATAGGCTGGTGGAGGAGAGGGTCGGGATGTTGATGGCGGCGTAGGGAGGTCATGGACGGACTTGGGGCCGTAGAAATTTGGCTGCGTAGCAGTAAGCATCGTCATGTAAGAACACAGGCGTGCTGGATCATGAGGAAAAGAAAGCAAAGAGTTGGTCAAGGGGTGCAGCAGGCAGCAGGCTCGTGTTGAGGCAGCATTCCCAAGACAAGCGAGGACCGAGCACTTCGCGGTCGGGAAAGACAGACAACTTAAAATGACGAGCGCATGAAGAGCAAACAGGGTGAAAGAGGTAGTAGGTGAGGAAACAAGGATGCGGGCAAAATAGAAGGGAGTGGTGGATAATATGAGGATTGTATCAAACGAAACGAGCCGTGGAGTTGCGCATCAGGGAACAAGGGCAGGACAGGGCAAGATGGAGGATATGGAACAACAGCATGATATGATGAGCACCTAAGAGGGACCAATCCAGATTCGCAGTAATAATAGAGGATAGGGTAGATACTACCTTGTTGATAATAGAGGGTCGATCGAACGGGCGGGGAGGCGGGTTGCGCTGTTGACAAAGGAGACCAGTCGAGTGTCAGGACCAACCTCATTCGGTCAAGACGACCGTTGCCGCATATGGTCGAGGCGAGGGCAGAAGTCCCCTGCAAACCGAGTTAGTCCTTTGAAGGTGCAAACAGGTGACAGTGCGAGATTCGCGAAGACGTGACCGGTGTGCCTCCCAACCTGCTTTCCTGCTTGAGGTGTTTCCGAGGACGGAACAAGGTTGGACAAGGACTGCATCAGACAGTAGAAAGACACAGGGAGAGGGTGGGTGGCGGCCCAGGTTGGGTGTGGCCGCAGCTAAAGGTCAAAAACTCAGTAGATGGGCGTGGGACGGGGTTTGTGCCTTCGACGGGGTTTGTGCCTTCTTACGAAGACAGTGGCTGTGAGACGCTGCAGGCTGGACGGATCGGATCTGGTACACATGAAAGGGTTAGTCGAGAGGTATTTTGTTTAGGTCTGCTAGGCGATAGATGCTCTGTCGAGGCATCAAGCCTGCAACGCAACAGAACAAACGCTAGAACTGGGAACTGGGAAGCGGAACCGGGAAAGGCATGCAAGTAGATCGGACAAGAGACGGACAAGGGTCGCCGGCAGGGGTCGGCGTAAATGGGTATAGTCCACAACCAGGTGTACATCGTGTTCGAGTCGTTCCAGCACCGCAGCCCTTGGCCTCCACCTCGGACCTTGGCCCATCGTGGACGACGCATGACAGAAAAGAGATGGCAGCTCAATGAACCACTACTGTTCTGTGCTGGCCGGGACAGGGTTCGAAGAGTGGCGCACGTAGAGGATCGGGTCAGATGGAGGGTGTGGAGTGAACGCTGTGCCCTGCTTTATTTCACTAGGCCACTGAAGTGTGTATCAGAGTACATGACACATCAGGGAGGATGTGGTCCGTCGTGGGGAACAAGAACATAACGGAGGGGCTGAGAGCAGCAGGGTGTTGATGCTTCAAGGAACCGGGGTTGAGCTGGAACTGGAGGCATTGAGGTTGAAGGAGGGCCTAGCTGGTGAAGCCTTTTACTTTGGGTAGGGGAGGGGTGTGAGATGAAACGACAAGCCAGGACGGATGATCTGCGGAAAGGACATGGATCTGGAGAAATGAACGAGACCGCATGAAATCAACTGAAATTTGAACATACCTCACCTCGGCTCGCGCTGCACTTGACAAATGGAATATCTTCAGCAAAATGAGTGCGTGCTGGTGCCAGGCAAATACGGCAGCGAAGTCCTCCAACGGACAATGTTGTTCGTGCCAAAGGAAGGTCTCTTGGGCCGGATCAGATGGCGTGCGTCTGACAGACGGCAGATGGATCACCAGAGAGCCCTGAGCAGGTAAGGAAAAACGAAAGACAAGAAGCGAGACCGACTGGTACACAAGAGACGGGCAAGGACGAGAATCACTAGGCTTCCAAAGTGGACGCAGCCGAGCGAAAAGAAACGCTTACGCTTTGAAAGGAGCGGATACGAAGTGAAAGGATGAGGAGAGGAGGGCAAGGAACATACAAGGAAAGCTGGTTGAGCTGATATTTTCCACCTGAGCTGACCAGCACGAAGGGGGCATCGAGAACCCATGGACAACAGCTGGGAGCAGGCAAATTCTGGGTCACATGTGGCCAGCAGCAAGCCCGAGCACCGACAGCAAAACGACCAGCAAGTGGGCTTTGACTCTCGCTGGCAGGCATACTGATGGAGAGATCGTGTATGTGCGCGCGCGCCAGAGAGAGGAGACACTTGGGCATAGCTGAGGAAAGCTAAGAATTGACTTCCGGTTCCTCAGGTTCTCCCTCCGACTAGTCGGGACGCAGCTGAAGGTAACTGCAAGCAAAGTATCGGTAAGGTAGGTAACTCTATGTCATGCTACTACACATGTACTCCAAAGATGCTACTAGACTCCAATGGACTCGATGCGAAGGTGAGGTAGCGCCAGGAAGGGAATGGCTTGCTCAGCCACACCCTCCAATTCAAGCTGGAAGAAGCACTGAGACGTGCACGCTAAAGCTTGCTCTAGCGTCCCTGGTGCTTTGTCCCGGTCCGGTGCTGATCCCAACGTCTGTCTAAAGGTACTACGGTACTAATACTTGGTTGGCTCCAGCTCCTTTGCGACTGGGCCAGAGCAGATCCTGGATGTATTACGAGTATGCTTTTCCAGGGGGATCCCTCCGGTTGCCACTATATCTCAGAATCAGCGATTGGCCAGACGGCATCCCGACCGTTTTAAACTACTCTGGTTGTACGGAGTACAATGGAGGGCGTAGATGCATCATGAGCGATGTTGGAAAAACATTACAGTGTCTGCAGGGTGCATTTTCACGATGTTTTCACGGCTCAGCCTGGCTAGATGATACCCTTACGAAGACGTTACAGCGAAGATAAGAGAGATTTAGGCGACGCCGGTCCGTGTCTTTCTAGCAGGATGTTGTCTTAACTGCCTGCGACTGTGACTGCTTTTTCACAGTACTTCCATACTCGTGCAATGGAAGGCTCGGAGGCATCCGTCGCTGCACTGTTGGCTGTGGACCGGGCGAGCCCGCTCAATATTCGCGTGTCCATCATCCGTGGCGCATGGCGCAGATCGCTACTTCCTTCGCGTGTCCACCTTCTCCCATTAGATGCACCTGCCGTCGTCTATCATATCCCATTCTATCCTTCCTTCCATTCTCTCTTGTCCTTTGTCGCAGATCGTCTTGGATAGGGAGGCAGGTCCCTTGAGGCTGTTCTTTCCTCGCAGAAGTCAGACTTCGAACTTCCGTCGCTTGGACTGCCCCGCCATTCATGACCCCTCAACTGCCCCTCGCTCCCTTTCTATCTCTTACTACGGTTACATGTTCTTCCCTTGAGTACCTTTCGACCCAGTGAAAATTGTGGCTGCACCTAACCTCTCACTCCACGCGCTCCCACTCGCTGAAACGTGGACCGCCATCCTCCACTTGTCAGGTCAGGGCAACTTGACGCCAGAATCTCACCACCTGGGTTGCTGTCTGGTCGATGTGGCGTGGAGTCTACTTTCAAAGGCCGCATGGTTATCTCACAAGTGTGGTTTTCTGTCGAACTTGGTTTACGACGGCCATCGCCGCGCGGCCTTACCACGCGAGTTTGACCGAACTGCTTTACCGATCCCAAGAAGCTTCCAGCCCCCAGGACTTAGCGACAAGCCTCATTACTGGCTTTGCTCTAGTGAATCCATTCCATCGGTGTGACGTCCAATTGTTCCTGCTCTTCCATTGTTCGTTTGTCAAGACGGGGCAAAACATCCAATAGACTCTCCTGATCCCGTACTCGCTGACACAACATTGACGAAGGCACAGTACAAGACCGTCAAGATATGCTGTTGCAACAACGGGCCGCCATGAATCGCCCTTCTTAGGTCCGGGTTTTCGAGCTATTTGCTCGTCACTTTCGGTACTGCAACGTTTGCTGTCTCTTCGTCCACTTGTGAAAAGGGAGGATTTAGGAGGCATTTCGCTGTGCCTGCTTCAGGTCCATTGCACAGCATGTAGAGGTGCACGTGTGATAGGTTTTCATAATGCTCCCGGCGATGTTGCCCAAAGAGGCCCGATGCCTCCTCGTCGCACACTACACTACGGTGCGGTCAATTGCGCGGCACAGCTGAGCCTCCGCCGTGTGCACGCCACATGTCCATTGTTTGCCGGCGGTTGTCGGGCACAACTCTAAACATTGGCATGCAGCCCGCTTTGTTATTTCTTATGGCCAAGTCACGTACGTTTGAGAAGCTGGGCTCCGCAGAGTTCATTCTGCTGGCCTCTCCGACTCCGAGACGCATGGAATTATGACTAGTTCCTGCCAGTTCCGAAGACTTAGAGTTCCTACCAGCGCCCATGGAAAGTTCGTTGTTGGTGAGTGTTCAGCCCTGGTTGCGCGATGAGCGAGCTGCAGGCCAAGCCACAGGACGCTTTAATTCAGCAGAAGTGCGCACTTCCCTGTCCAATGGTCTCATCCAACCCTGGCTGGGTCGCTTCTGAAAAGATGTAGCTACTCCTCCGTAACGTGCATCTTAGTGCATCTTAACGCCCGAGCAAGAGCTTACTGCATACTGACAGCAACCTCATAGGAAAACGGCCGAAGCCCTAGATCCATGCCATGCCAGCCATATTATGTGCTACTACCTCAAGTGCGAGGTCCTGATCGAAATTGGACAATCTGAAACATGGTGGTGTCCTTGCCTTGTCTTTACTCCGAGCCTCAGCGTCGCCCATCTGGCGCAACCTGTCCCACTGGCAATACTGTTTTGGGATGGACCGCGCCCGTTGCAGGCGATCTCGTTTCACCAGCCTCATCCAAAGGTAAGTGGCGGCCGCCAACCCTAAATAGCCTCATCCATCATCAACTACTGACCCTTGAGCCAAAGCCACTTTGCTTGCTCGGATCCTCCGCTCATTGGAAAGGCTCTAGCGATAGCTCAGACCTAGAAGCGGGCGTCTGAGGCTCTTAAGCGATCCCAGCCATGGAGATCCGACAACCACAGCGGAGAATTGTGTTGTATCGTTAGTATGCCAGGGTCACCTATGTGAAAAAAAAATCACTCGAAACTGATCGTGGCTTGTCCGAATTGTTGCGCCCTTCTTAAGGAGCTTGGTAATAAATGCTGGATCCCCTCATAATATCGAGCCGTCGAGCGGTGACGCCAGTAGCCAACCAGCACTAAGGTACTCTTACACCGCCAGCCCTGGGAGCAGAAGCAAATACTCGATTAGGGAATCGAGAGCCCACGGCGCCCCTGTGGCTGCTGGCGCTTCTTTCGGTATCCCACACCATTTTGGACAATCTGTAATGCAGGCGCCACAGAAACGCTTGAACCCAACCCTCGCAGGGCCGTTTGACCAGGTTGGTCTTGGTCGAGCCCCATCAAGCCACACTTTCAGGTTTGCCTTTGGGTCGCGCAATTTTGAGGACACATGGCTGGTACTAATGGACGCCCGTTTGAAGGGAACAAAGCCATTGCCTGTGCGCCAAAATTCCTTGCTTTACCCCAGATCCAAAGACCTAACATGGTCTCGATTGTCCTTCGTCCCGCGGGCCGGACTGCCTTGATTTGGATAGGCCGAAGTCGAGACCTGAGTCTGTACCGCAGTCATGCGCGCACATGACTGGCAGAAATTGAAGCTGCCCACTTGGGAGGAAGCATCGTCAAGCGCGAGGGCGAATCGCACTGCACCTGAACCCGATATTGGTGGTTGTCCATTTTTTTTCTTGGCCCTAGGATTGGCTTAGTTGAGCCGAAGCCTAGCGATTTCGGCACAGAAGCCAACTTCACGCTGAGTGTTAACGAGATTCCGAATCTTTTCATCTGGCCATACCTCCATAGCCAATACCCGACAGATCTTATCGTCCAAATCCGTTTCTAGCTTGGAGGCTACCCTATTACTGCTTTGCCGCTTTGCCCTGAGCGCTACGGTGATTATGGGCGATCATAGCCTGAGATTAATGCCAACACTACAGATTTGCTGACGCGGTGTGCACATGGTGTGCCAACGGCTGGCAGGCCCCAGGCATACGCAGTAGGCATACTACTTCGAGAGAAAAGAGAGAGATAATGGCATCATACTGCATAGTTGTACATCCTCCTCTCATTGCAGAGAGCGTGGTCCCAGCGCGCCCGCAAGCATACTCCTACGAGGCCCCTTTACGACTCGAGCGTCTGGTGAGCAGGTAAGTTAATGCAAGCGCAAGTACTCTTCGAAGTCCGAATTCTTATGCAACTTGAAGAAGCCCGACTTATGAAGTCAATACAAAATAATGCTATAAATAAGAGAAATGCTATATAAGCCAATTGACTATATACATATACATATACATATATCCAGTATTGTGCTCAATGTAGCAAAGAATCTGCTATTATAACATTCTTGAGATATTATGCTCTAGAATGTCCCAGTGACAACTACTCAGTCACCACCTTTGTACTCCTGTGCAGCGAAGTTGGGGACTTGTCCTTGCCAAGCGCGCAACGATCATACATATAGGTATCTGTGCTGCGCTACCTAAGCTACTGGCTCCTATAGATCATCCTTGATTCTGGACATAGGACGTTTGCATGATGAATAATAGTAACATTAGCAGCACAGGAGACATTGAATCCCGGAAATGCATAGATACTTTGGCGAGCAGGTTGCACGGCCTGTGGTTCAGCGAGTGAACGTCATTGCTTAGCATCTTGACCGTGCTGAACAGTTCCTTTGACGAATTCAATGGAGGAAAGTTCCAATCCGAATCGCACCTTGGTCGTCTTTGGAGTCCAGCCAACTTTCTTGAGGGTTTTGAAGAAAGTGCTTTCATCCTTTGGCTTCCGATTTGTGTTCCTTGAGCCACATGTAAGGCAACGTGGTCGTCGAAGAATGTACCGAGGATGAGATTCCCTCCCAAGTCCAGCGTGGGTTTCTGTCATAAGACTCGTTCTCGTTGCCTCTCCAACACTGAATCAGAACGTGGCAACGAAAAGCTGCCAGAACTGGAATCTGTTCGTGCTGTCCCCCCCAAGTGGCCTGCCTTGATTCTGCAGCGAGCTTGTGGCTGTCTGGGCACAGCGTACTTTGATAGACGTGTCGGTAGAGAAGCCTGTGTGCCCTGAGTAGATCATGCGTATATGCGATTGATTCACTGTCGATCATAAGTCCCTCCTGTGTCTGGATCCATGTAATGAGCTCTTTGGGGATGTTATCCCACGCACAGAGGTCAGAGGCGCCGTGACGCTCAGCACTGCGCAGACCACAAAGCAGAAGTACACCCTGTAACTGAGCCCCGGCTCTCGGAAAGGAGGACACGAGAAAGCCGAGGCTTTTCTGCTGTTCGGAGTCACCTACCTCGCTAGCTAGCATGAAGAACTCTCTACGGGCCAGGCCCTGCTTCTGCTTATTAGATCAGAGCAATTGGATGTCATATCTGAAGAGTTTCGTTACCTCCTCTCTGTGGGTGCTGAAATGGGCCATCGGAGGTCGAAGAGAAGCTTTGAAGCCTGCGAATCCCGACTGTGCTCGTAGGTCGTGGTGTGATAGAAGCGAAGCGGGCAAGTATAGACAGCAGTTGGATGCCTCACTGATAGCTGAGGCATTCATACTCTGCTGTCTTTTTTTGGGGGAGCCCACGATGTGAGCCTACCATAGATGCCTGGCTAATGCGTGGTTTTGAAGAAATGCTCATCGGTCAGCACCTCCTGCAAGCTCGGCCTCTGCTGGAAGATGGAGGCCTTGTAGAGCACGCCTCTTGTGGAGAGACTTCCGTAGAGCATTCGCTGCGGATTGTTGGACAAGTATGATGAGACGAAGCAACCGCCAAGCATCGCTTTACGAGGTCGAGGCCGGGTTTCTTGCTCATTTTTCACCAGACCTGAATCCCTCTGTAATCACGCACCGCATGGATTCAGTGGTTTTAGATTGCATCTTTCCATTACCCTGTCGCGGAGGCAACTCCCCCAGCAGATCTCAAGAGTGGCGAGCCTGTTCTCTCTGGGCCTGCCTCTGAAATTTTCATGCAGGTCAAGTACCGGTTGAGGATAGAACTGAAGCCCGTCGAGAGCTTCACGCCGAAATAAATGGTCGTATTCAGGTAATGATCAGGGGTAAAGCCGATGTCGAGCAGCTGCTTCCACGCACACGTTTTGCTCCGTCTGCTTTTTTCCCGCTGATACGGATCTGCCGCGTTGGGAGACTGATAATGCAAATGACAGGCAATTGAGGCTTTCGAGTGGCTCACTGGGTGGTATCATAAAGGATGTGTCGCGAATGATACCGAGAAGAGGCCCATGCTAAAACCTTATCCTCAGCCTGTCGACCGAACACGGCGTTATACGTCCATATTTGGTCCTGTTTTCGATGGAGAGCCGATTGGTGCATGTCAAAAAAGTATCGGCACTATTTAAGCACTACCCTAACCAGCTCGCAAGGATGAGCCAATCTTCAGTTCTTGTTTGCATGTCCTTCAAGTGGCGGGCGAAGCTGCTCGACTGCGAATACACAATGTGATGGCGGTCAGATGCTGGGGTTTTGAGCCAAGGATCTCCGAAGTGGTGAGCAGAGCATGGCATGGTGGGATGTCGTCTCTGGGAGGCACTGATGCCTCTTGTGTCGAGGATCGCGCCTAAGACGTTGATCTCCCTGGTTCGTGCAATGGAGGCCAGAGCGGTATCATTTGCGTGGCCCACCAGCGGCATGAAAAGCCTACAGGAGTCAACATGTACCCACGTAAGGTACCTCCTACACACACAATGTGTCGACGCGATACCATAGCGAATTCACGCAAACTGCATATGTATTTGACCCTGAGGAGAAGTACGGCCATGTATCAGCAGCGCCAGCAGAATGGCAAGCAACATACACGCGCAACCGTGGTAAGCTACGTACAGCAGGACAGCAAGACAGAAACACAGGCACCAAGGTGTTCAAAGATGATTTGCAAAGACCGTTTCCTCGCAAAAGACGAAGGGGAAAAAAATGCAGCCAGCCCAAGAGAAAGGGGCGAGAAAGACGCAGTCGAATATTACTGCCATGAACAAATCCGACCCAGGTCTGCAGAGGTGCTCCATCACCACGTGTAAATTAGCCAAAGAGCATGCTGCGCCATCTAATAAACCTCCAAGTTTTTCTCTCGGCCAGATTTCGTTGAGTAGGGAATTTTTCGTCTGCCTATCCCGAAAAGCGCGCCTCTTGAGAACTACTTGGCCAAGTATATGTGACTATATGTACATGTACATTTACATATATGCAGTCACGCAATGGGGAATGCGCCTTGCCTGTACATGTACATACATACGTAGTACATACAGTTGTTTGATCCCTATAACCGGTGAAAAAAACAATGCTGTCAGATCAAAAACAAATGGCTCGCGCCGCCTGGCAAGACAGCCATGTGTCTGTTTTGTACACACATGTACAACTATATGTATATGTAGTAATAACTGTCACGCGCGCGCCACGCGGAATGGTGTTGAAAGGCTCGGCCTGCTCGTCTACATGGCTCAACATTCCGGAGAATCAGAGTGTTTTCATCTCGACAGGCCAGAACCTGCCTGTACATATGTATGAATTTATTCCAACTGCCGCACGGATGCACCCTAAAATTAGATCTGAAACGTAAGGTGCACCTCATCGTATAAAGAGAGAGGCAGAGGGGGGAAACAAGAGAGAAGCCGAAGCCGCATTTACAAATACAAGCATATCGGAGGTCTTAGACCCGGATGGTGGTGAAATATGACTGACATCTGAGCGCTGTGGGCGGCTCGACGGTTCACGCCTTTACTTCTGGGAGTTGACCACCAGGGCTGATAGCATGCTTTTGCCACAATACTCTGGTTGGCCATCTATTCGTTTCGTTACCTTACTAAGCCAAGATGGCTAGGAGTATACGGTACACGAAGGGGTGAGAGAAGGACTCGTATATTCAACTCAACCACGTACATATACTCGTACAACTTGTACGGAGGTACATACAAGTATATATATGTACATGTACATGTCACTTAGGGTCCAATTTCACGCCATGCCAGTGCAAGCAGTCTCGCCACGCCACGCCACGCCACGCCAAGCCAAGCCAAGCTCGACAGAAACGGAAAGCTCATTGAAGCCGCATCGGTCGAGATGTCAGAGGCAGGCCAAGCAAGCTTGTCTCATTAGTTATCG
The DNA here is from genome assembly GCA_008271525.1 of Sarocladium brachiariae. Taxonomy (NCBI): domain Eukaryota; kingdom Fungi; phylum Ascomycota; class Sordariomycetes; order Hypocreales; family Sarocladiaceae; genus Sarocladium; species Sarocladium brachiariae. Next base: position 4,256,745 of record RQPE01000001.1, read on the forward strand.
GCGCTTGTTGTGGTCGAAGTGTGGACGGTCTGTAAGCATTTGGTCAGGCTAAAACTTCTCTCTCATCAGCATGAACTAGATTCTTCTGATTGTGCGAGATCCTCCGTAGGTGTACGCAGTTATATGTACATGTAGTAAGTAGTAGTAAGACCAGGGAAGAATATTCGCCACTTTCGATCAGAATTTAGGGGCACGGGCTTTGAAACGAGAGAAAGGACGAAACTTGGGGGTAGATCCGGCGTAGGAATGAAGACTAGACATTCCAACATTCCTCAGAGTGATCGATCTGATCTGGGCCGTTTACACACACATATACTACTCCGTATACGTACAACTGTAAGCGAGCGTGAGATAAGTAGGAATGAGGCTGGAAGCACTAAGTAGCCTTAAGGCTTAGAGCAACGCCATAATACACAAGAGACGAGACGGAAGCAGTAATTACATACAGATGTAGTTAGTTATGTACATAGGTATATATGTACATACACAGCAGTGATGCTGATTACAAGTACAGAAATCTGATTGATGTCGAGGGCATCGTTTCCCATGCTGCTGATTGTTACATGTACTTTGGTGCGCACGGCGCACTTGGCCATATATAAGGTACCTCTTGTATGTACATCATAACTCAAGAGGAGCAACCCCCCTCCCTCAACTGCTTTCACCTTGTACGCTAGTATGTGGTGATTTCTCGTAAAATCAAATCCCCCTTCTGTTATTCTACCGTACCATCTATTACAAGGATTATGCAGAGAAGATACTACCCAAGCCTGTCCTGGCTGAACCTGGCCCTGGGCCTGGCAGCGTCCCGCCTCAGCTGGGCGGCCGCCACCACCACCACCACCCAGACGGACATCTGCCTCAACAGCCACATCGTTTTCCAGGATGCTTCCGATGTTCTAGGTGTGTGCTATGAACACGTCACCGAGATCACCGTCCTGGTCGGGGACGAGGCAAAGAGCAGGTGCCAAGTCTGCGCCGGCCATGCGTACTGCCACGGCTGCGTCACAGTCGTCGGGCCCTGTGCGTCTGGCATCTGGGTGCCTGTGACGAGCACAGCCGTAGAGGACGGCACCACGACTGTCTTCATCCTCACGCCCACCAGCAGCAACGCGAACGGTCAGCCTACGGACACGTCCGGTACGGCTTCGGGCTCCCAGGGGACAGCGGCGAACACGGTCAGTGATGAGAGCAGCACCACGGCCACCGGTGGCAACAACAGCCTTCAGCCTTCGGGTACATCCAGCAACGGTGCTACGTCTGGGATCATGTCCGCATCCACCACTTCTGCTTCCTCCGAGCCTACTGCGCCTCCGGTCGTCGAGAACTTCGCTCTCCAAGGCTGCATGGGCTCGGTCGGTGGCTTTCCTGGCTTCAGCCTGGAGATATCATCCATCTACATGAGTCTGGACTTGTGCGCTGCCTCCTGCGCCGGCCGAGCCTTCTTCGGTGTGAATGGCGAGAATTGCTACTGCAGCAGTGGCTTCAACGCCTTCGACGTGGAGTTTGTTTCTCCCACCTTGTGCACCAAACCGTGTCCTGGTAACGCCAATCAGATTTGCGGTGGCATTCTTCCCCTTGCACGGCGCCAGAGCATCGCTAGAGATATCCTCCTTCTTGTCTACAGCAACCCGAGCATCTCTACTGCTACTGTTACTGCTACTGCTACTGCTACTGCTACTGCCTCTGCTTCTGCTTCTGCTACTGCTAGTGCTACTGCCACCACCGCCTCGTCGGGCACCTTTGCTTCTGGCGGAACAAGTAGCAGCAGCAGCAGCAGCAGTGGCAGCATCTCAGGGTCTCTTACTGGAGCCGTGAGCCATACCTCGACAGTTCTTAATTCCATCTCTACCAGCTCAGTTCGAGCCTCGTCTACCACTGTTACAGGTTCGAGGAGCACGACCACCTCAACAACCTCAACCACCACCACCACCACCACAACCTCCTCCTCCTCCTCCTCCTCCTCAACAACAACAACTACTACTACTACTACTACTACTACTACGACCCCCACCCCGACACCGACCCCGATTCCTACCGTCGCCTGCAACGCAAACGGCTATGTCATTCAGGCAGATTACTCGGTGTGGGAAGTCAACCTCTTGACACAAGCCAACGTTCGTCAACTCGGCAGCTCCTCACTCGCACCCGGCAACTCGCTGACAGCCCTTGCCTACAACCCGATCGATAACCTGCTGTACGCCCTCTTCTACAGGGGTGCGATACCAAGTGTCATGAGGATTGGCAACAATGGTGTTACAGAAATCGTCGTGACGCTGCCTAGTCAGTCGGACTACTTTGCTGGCGAGTTTGACGCAGCGGGCAACTTTTGGATTGTCAGCAGCACCATGGCCAGATGGACAAAGGTGAATCTCAATCCTAACAGCGGAAGCTATCTGAACGTCGACACAGGAACGTCCACTAGTGTCGTAGCTGGTATAATCATCTGGGACTGGGTTTATCTCGGAACCCAGTCCGCCAACAAATTATGGGCCGTTACCCTCAACGCCGCACAAGACAGAACGGTGGTCTTCAGTTTCGACCTGCCTACACAGGATTGGACTCTACAGTACACGGTGACCCCCCAGATATTAACTACGCCTCTTTGGACCACCCAGTTCTCAGATGGGGCCAGCATTTTGGCCATGGACAACGGGTCAGGTCAGGTGTGGAAGATTCCTAGTGTGCCTGGTAGCAGCTCGTCACGGCTCGGGACGGGAACTCTAACGGGCACCGTTGGAGGAGCGAGATGTCAAAGTGCGCCAGTCATTTAGGCTTCATTTTGTTTGCCCCAGAGAGACCTTGACCAAATCTGAAGATTTTTTCCCAGCGATGAGGATGCCCAGTCCAACAAGTCTTCAGCACTGTGCAGTTTGTTCCCGCCTACCTGGATATTGACTGCCATGAATTGCATCACTGAGGTTGTAACTCACAAGAGCCAGAAAAGTGCTCTCCTTGGGATCAAGGATGGTGAGCAATCCTTCTTCGTATGATTCCCTCCAAACATCAATCTGCATGGATGAACACTTCGTCCGGATCTGACTTGATGCGTTAAGAAACAGTCATGTTTGGAATGATATACAAAATCTAACAGTAAAAGACCCTTGGCTCAGGAATTATGTGGCTGATCAGCAATGCACGCTCTGAACTGAGTATTCATTATATAGGTCATTGGGAAGAGATTTCATGGAGGAAAAAAAAAAAGGAAAACAAGCGAGCAGAGACGCTCATGTCTGCACACCGTTGGAACGAATACATCCTATCAAAAGAAATGAAATTGCCCATGAATAATAGTAAATAAGCCGAAGAAGGAAGAGGACAGAACAGAGGCTTCGCAGCTCCATCCGGCAGCCGGTTTGACAAATGATGGTAGTGAATCCTGCGCCTCCGAGACGCCGTATGCATTTCATGATTCTGTGCAGTTATCAAAATCGACAAAAGATTCAAGCGATTAAGCGCCAACGAGGGGAAGGGGACCCTGTTCCAAATGTGTTTCCTTTCGCGTTTTCTTCCGTCGGTCCCCTTTCATGCGAGAACAGCTGCTTTTACTTGGCTGGGTAGTCCTCATGGCTGTCTCTCTTGGTCAGGGTGTTCTGCCTCTGTGGCACTCTCTTGGTGAGAACGGCTCTTGGTTTCTCTGGGGCTGCTTTTTCAAACGATGGTTGTTGCAGCAATTGCTGGGCAGCGAGAGCCGGAGGGCTGATACTCGCAGGCCGCTCGATGCTGGTCTCGCTGTTGCCATTTTTCTTGGTGAGTTTTCTCGGCATACGTTTCGTGCTGCCGCTGCTGACGCCATTGCTTTGCATAGATCTGGGATATTCGCTGCTGCGGCCTCTGTGCTCGCTTGAAGCGCGACTGCTGCCTGAGAGGCTGGTGATGGTAGGAGGGCGAGTGTAGCCAACGTCTGGTTGATGGGCTAATGCTGAAGCTTCTTGGATTGGTGACTCTTTAGAGGCCAGGCTGGTTGCATCCAGGGGGCGATTGTAGATTGCGTTCTCGCCCATCGGATCATTCACGGTCGTGCCTTCGGGATGATGATCAGCAGGGTTCGCAGGAGTTGGTCTCATGGATATGCCATTTGGATGATTTTCAGGCGAATGCTCAGGTTCGGGAGTGATCTATGCGCGTGAAGACGTAAGCCAGTGATCTCGATCTTTTAGGGAGGGAAGGGGAGGGATGCTTACAGGTCCGTTAAGGTATGCGTCCAATTTCTTCTTGAGGACCTCTGAACGAACCGGTTTCGCGAGATAGTCGTTCATCCCTGCGGCAAGACACTTCTCCCTATCGCCCTGAATGGCAGAAGCTGTCATCGCAATGACGAGGACCTTGCGTACCGCCTCGATGGAATCCTTGCGAATCAGCTTCGTGGCCTCATAGCCATCCAGAACTGGCATCATCACGTCCATCAAGACAACGTGATAGGGTCTACCCTCATTAGCCTTTTGTCGAAGGCCTTCCACTGCCTTCATGCCGTTCTCATAAGCATCGACGTCACGGAAGCCTAGCCTCTGAACATACTGAAGCGCGATCTTTTGATTGATCGGGTTGTCTTCGGCAATGCAGATGCGTATCTCATCTTGGGGAATGCTGGAGAGGTCGACGTAGGAGTTGGACGGAACCTCGACAGTATCCAGCGGTGATGGCCCGTTGGCATACCTGTCAATCGGTGGTGAGGATGTTGCCTGCGCATCACCCGCTAAGACATTGGCTTTGGTCTTCTCGAACGTCACTGTGAACCAAGCTGTCGTGCCTACACCTTCCTCGCTCTCAAGCTGGATCTTGCCCTTCATCATTGTCTGGATCAAAGACTTGCAAATGCTCAGGCCCAAGCCACTGCCGCCGTACTTTCTGGCCGTCGAAGCATCCGCCTGGCTGAACGGCTGAAATAGTTTGGCTAGCTGCTGTGGGGGGATACCAATCCCTGTGTCACGCACCCAGAACGTCAGTGTAGCAGCCTCCTTCGTGTCTGAGTCCAATCGTGCCCCAATAGTGATGGATCCGTCTTCAGTGAACTTCAGACTGTTGCCAATCAAGTTCCCTAACACTTGATGAAGGCGAATTGGGTCACCGTAGATGAGCATAGGTGGAAGATTGATGTCCTGTACGATCTTCACGTTCTTCTTGGATGTCTTCTCTCTGTTACTGTATGAGACTGCGCGGACAACTTCTCGAACCATCTCAGCTGGGTTGAAAGCGATGATGTAAAGCTTCATCTTGTCAGCTTCCATCTTCGAAAAGTCGAGGATGTCATTGATGACTGTCAGCAGCAGGTCTGCAGAAACGCGGATAGAGTCTGCCATCTCCATCTGATCCCGATTCAACGCGCTGTCGCGCAACAGCTCCGAATTGCCAATCACACCATTCAAAGGGGTTCGCAACTCATGAGACACGTTCGCTAGGAAAATTGATTTTGCCTTCGCAGCTTCCTCAGCGAGTTTGACATTTCGCTTGGCTTCAGCCTCGGCATTCTTTGCCTTCGTCTCTGCATTCAGGGCCTTTTCAAGAGCACGCTTCTGCACTGTCACCATTGATCGATTCTCGGCTGAAACCTTTTCGAGGTTCTTCATAGCAAGTGCATTGGCGTAACTGATGCCGATCTGGTTCACGAGCAACTGCAGGACGGTGACATTGCGGTCCGTGAATGAGCCCGGTTCACCTTCAAGATAAAGCACACCGTACATGGATTCCTCGCCGTGAGATATGGGGATTGCGATAATTGCTTTTCCGAGTGGATTCCGCTGAAGCCACGACTCGCTCACGTTGCCGAATCTCTCGTCACTGATTAGATCGGGAACGAAAACCGTCTCCCGGAATCGAGTACAATATAGAACAACGTTCTCGACGATCAGCGATGTGCCAGCTAAGGAAAGGCCAGGTTTGTGAGCGGAGGCACCCCTCTCTGGATCGCCACTGGCAGCGACACACCATGTTTCATTGTCGATATCATCTTGCACGATGATCGCGGCCAAGTTCGCGGAGCCACCACAGGTTTGCAAGATGTTGTCGCACATCGTTTTGAGCAGGTCATCGACGTTGAGCACCGACGAAATGACTTGTGAGGATACTAGGATGGCATGCAAGTCGATCATATCGAGAGCTGGCAAGCCAATACCAGATCCCGTTTGGATGTTCATGGATCCTCGCCATGCACCTATGCGATCACCTCTTTGGTCGACGAGATGGTCATTGGATTGCATCTGGGAGAGTTCCGCTTCCTCGGCCCCGTCGACCCCACGATACGGCACAGTGGTCGTATCCGCAGTGAACTCTGTCTGAATTCCGACATCGACTACCCGGTGGCTTCTAGTCGGACCGTGTAGCAGAAGGCTATGTTCCTCCTCGATGGCCTTGGCGACACCAGTCGCGCCCATGAGACGCCATGAGCCCAGCGCATCTGTCAATGCGGCTCGTGCTGATCTTCTTGCCTTCCGGCGGATGTAATAGCCAGCGACAATGTAGCTCCCAAGCGCCTCTTCGAAGATGAAGTCATGCTCAGAAGCATGGTCCAGCGCTTCCTCATAGCACTCAATCGCCATTCCGTGATCCTCACTTAGTTCTAAGGCTTGAGCCTTGAGAAGACGGGACCAGCAGAGGTAATTGATATTAGACGCGGTATTCCAATTATCAATCAACTTGACGTACTCCTTGAGCTTCTCCACGATCTCGTTGGTGCGAGCCTTCGCGTCCTGAAGTGGACACACTGGGTCCTGCATTTCGCGAAGGAGTTTCCCTGAAAGTGCCAGGCCATGGAACAAGAGGATCAATCGACTGCTGCGGGCAGACCAGAGGAGGCCTAGCCTCTCTACAGCCTTGCCTCCGAGCTCGATGGCGCGGTCGTAATGGCCATATAAGAATAGGGAAACAAGTTCGAGGCTCTCGTACAGCAGGGTAGATCTGTTGCTATGGTGCATGAGGCTAGACAGCCACGCCTTGTATGATTCTGAGTCGTGCTGGGAGTCGGAAAGAACGCCTAAAGGATCCCCTGTGCGTGTTTTCCCCTGCAGCGCACGGCAGGTCTGTCTGACTGCCAAGAGAACAGGGCCACCTCTCACGTCATGATCCCAGTCAGGAACATCGTCGCATCCGAGGACACAAAAAGCCTCGAGATCTGCACAATTCTCGCTGGCAAAGAATTTACATAGGCAGAAGAGGCCGTACGATAGGATGGTAGACATACGATCCCCAGCCGCCGATGCGAGTTCGACAGCATCTTCCATTTGGGAAAGTAGCCTGCTCATCGGATAATTCAGATGGCCAATAAAACATGCGTGAAGCATGAGATCCTGCGACAAGGAAAATGTGTCCTTCCCTTGCAGAATGAGAGCTTGTGCCTCTTCTCCAAGATCTATCGCAAATTGCGCCATGCCAAAGCGCCCAATAGAGACAATGGCAAGGTAGAGGAAGGCCATTCCAGAGTGAGGGAAGTATCCCTGGCTCAGATGCATCTCTACCATCACAAGCGCCAGATGATAGAAACGCAAGCAGTCACTCCATAGCGCAGCGGTCACTGTCTCAGATAGGATCGCGCCGATAGAAGCAAGGGTGGGATCAACCTCCTTCCCTGGGATCTGGGAGGTTGACCTAACTGAAGTCTGCAGCTGCACGGAGAGCTTTTCGAACCTCTCGTCGCACTTCGCCCACGTTGGTTCGTCATCGATGGCCACATTGAGGGCAGACAAGCATTCCTTGAGTGCTATGAGTGCCGCGGCTGAGTCGCCACACTGCGCGTAAATACGGGATTGAAGAACATAAGCGGGGGCACGATCGAGCACATTTCGAGAATTCGCAAAAATGGTGGAGAGGTGCTCGGTTGCCGGCCCATGTTGGCCCATGTAGAGGTAGCATTCTGCGCTACGAAGGAATAGGGACAAAGTTTCCTCGTATGAGACGTCCGGATGACCGTCAGTCCAAGGGTCGTCCTGGAGCAACTGAATGGCTGTTTTGTATAACTTTGCGGCAGTTGGTCTAGCGCCTCTCTCGGCAGCTGACTGGGCACACGAGGATAGATGCTTGCGATATGGTCGTCGGTTCGTCTCCCTTCGTTTGATGATCTCCACAGCCTCGCAAATGTGATTTGATGTGCTGTCGCGTTGCCTTTCCTCCTCAGTGTAGTATTTGAGCATCGTTTGGGTGATAATGTAATGCATTGGAACGGCGCTGCATTCGTCCAGAGCCGCAGCTGCATGAATGAACCGATCATGCGTGAAGCGGAATCGATCATCCGTATCAGCTGGGACGATAACATACGCCTGGATAGCAGCTTGGAGACCGAGGATCGCTTCTCTTTCTGTCCAACCCTTCTGGGAGATGCTCGGAGAGCATGTCTTGAACTCGGAAGTGTCGTACTCGAACTCGCCGCTCATCAGGCGGGCGATGAGCTCAAAAGAGAATGTGTTGCCAATCAGGGCTGCCCAGGACAGGAGGGCTCGAGCGGGGGGAGGTAGCTCGCCCAGACGACGAGTAATGAATGCTGGAAACAAAAGGTCAGTTATTGGCGGACTTTAGAAGGTCGACGACTATGCTCACCAGTGTCAAGAACATCGTGGTCCTTTTCGTTCTTGAACTGCTCGAAGAGAAGATCTATATTGTATTTCCATTGGCCGGAATCATAGTAGATAGCCTTCTTGCGGTGTGAAGCGCTGAGCATCTCTCGGATCCAGAAAGGATTGCCAGCACTCTTGGACTGGATTACCAGGGCCAAAGGAAGGACTTCATCTGCGGGTCGACAAAGGGTTGCGCCTACGTACTCGATAATATCAGGCTCTGTAAGGGGCATCAGGGAGATCCTCGTCACCATTGGCCCATTTGCGCGCGCATGCTCATCGGGATCCGTAGGCACAAGGAGGCTATGCATTCGTTCCGATGTCAGCTCTTCGGGACGATAGGTCATGATGACCACCATTTTCATACGACTTGCCACGATCTGGCTGATGAGCTCAAGCGATTCCTCATCCGCGAAATGTAAGTCGTCGAGGCAGAAACATATGAACTTATGCTGGGTGAACACCCGAAGAACGTCTAAGAAGACGGTAATGAGCCTGTTTGTCTTAGTCGAAGAGCCGGACCGCAGAAATTCCTGGGAACTTTGAGCTGGTGCAACAGAGTTGCGTCTGGACAGGCCAGGAGACGATTCGCGGCGGCTCTTCAGGCTCTTTGAGCTAGGTCGAGATGATATCCCGGACGCCGAGCCCCCAGAGTGCATGGAGGAGATTGAGCGCCCAGAGGACACCTCCGTTGGTCCAAGCAGAAACTCTGGGAGATTTAGAATACGATGTAGCATGGGCCACACGGGGCGAATGTAAGTTTTCAACATCTGATGGAATGGAGTTTCCGTGTTGCTTTCTCCCCAGGTCTGCTTGAATAGAGACGAAAGCAACTTAAGCAACGGCCCAAAAGCGGTCCTTCTCGCAGTATCAAACTTCGCGCTCATGCAGTAGCCACGTCTGCGGGCGTCTGCCAGTACAGCTTGTACTAAACAGCTCTTGCCCAAGCCTCCAGCGCCTTCTATTGTAACGACTTCAGTCACTCCGCGACGCCTGAACTTTGCAGAACCAAGTTGTCTAGATAAACTTGTACTGGTGCTTTCCGCAAGGCTGTGTCGGTTGTCCGTCGTGATGCTGTCGACAAGGCTACGGCTGTCCGCAGATAATGACTGGTGGCGTTCCCAGGGCTTGGGCAGTCGAGATGTCATGATTGACTGATTTGAGGATATGGTCTCGTTCGCGATAGTATGTGAGTCTGATAGCGTCGAGTGGAAGCCACTATGCCGCGCGCTCGCTGCTTGATCTAGAGCAGCCGAGAATGATCCGCTCCTCCTCGCATCTGCACCGGCGGAACTACCTCCTTCACTGGAAACATCGTCAAAGACGATAACATCATTGGATAAACTTGAGCCGTCAGAAAACCGATTTGACTGAGGTCTCCGGCTCATGGCGTGACTCTTTGCAACCCTGTCAATGACTTTCATGATCTCGGCCTTTTCCTTCTGACGTCCTATCATGGTCGAAGGAAGCATGAAGAACGACGAGATGTCCTTGCTTGCAATTTTCATGTTGTTGACTGCCTCAGCATCGCCATCTGAGAGGTACTTCTGCACCTGAATCAGGTCCGTTCGCAGGCCACTTGCTGAATGATAGCGGTCTGCCACATTCTTTGCAGTGCATTTCTGTATAATTCGCCCGATCGTCTCAGGGATGTCAACACGGATGGTCGCAACGTTGGGAATCCGGCGACTCAGTACGCCTTGCACGATATCAAGGGGAGAGTCTCCCTCGAAGACAGGAGTCCCGTTAGCAAGTAGCATCCAGAGAACAATTCCCAGCGAGTATATATCGGTGCGACTGTCGGGCTCGACAGGCATACGCCCTGTCTGTTCGGGGCTGCAATAGAGGAGCTTGTTCTTGGCTCCGAGCTCTTTCGACAGCGATGACCAACCAGCACTGGTCAGTCCATGCTCAAAGGACCTCATACCAGAGCCAAAGGAGGCGATTCTAACTTTTCCATCGTCTGTGTTGTAATGGAAAGCATCTCCTCGGATCTCACCATGGATCATACCCAAATTGTGATGTAGCACTTCGAGACACTGCGCGGCTCCAATGGCGAATTCAAGGAATCGATCGAGTGAAACCTTCTCTCCGCCTGTGAATTGGGGGCCGGCTACGAGTGTATCACCAACACGACGAGCACGGTATACTGCTGGTCCCATATCGAGAATGTCCATCAGATGATTATGTCCCGGATTTTCCCAAATCGACACAACAATCAGTCCGCGATCACCGGGTGCCGGTTGCAGGCGGAAAAGGTCTATGGGTTTCAATGCGTAGTTTCCTTCGGGGTCGGTAGTGGCAATGAGTGTCTTTGCGACCTGGAACAGTCGCTCTTCCCGGATTACATGGTAGGAAAGACGGGCTATAACCGGTTCCTCCACAAGCTGGACATCGTTCTGGGTTGCGGATGGGGTAAGAGACGCGGATCGCGGGCGCTGAGTCAAAGCCGTTGAGTCGACTCCATCAGCAATGACTCCATTGTGGGCGTCTGAAGGTGAATGCCTTCCAGAGTGTGTTTTCGAGGCGGAGCTTGGGCTCGAGGCTTGATTTGATGAAGTCGTTGCAGTAGAAAATGGCGAGACGAAGCGAGTTCCAGGAACATGCCTAGAGCATCGGAAGTTGGCATCATTCATCATACGGCCGCCGCCAACGGTCACTATACAGTGGCTCTCGTTGGACTTCGGGGGGTGGCACTCACCATGAGTTGTAACTCAAATGGAAGGGGGGGAATTCTTCATCCCAAGTGTAGCCAGCAATTTGGCGAAGTCTCTCGAATAGTCGCGAAGGAGGGTCATACTGGTCATCGCCAGGAGCAGCCGCGCCGTCCATGATTCCCCGCTTGGCGCGGCCGTCTGTCGAGCCAACGGTATTCTAACAAGCAATCCTCGATCGAGCTGGACTATTGGAGGTTTTGGGATAGCTCCATATGAAGGCGCTCGGGTTCTCTGACAATGTGCAGAGGCGCTCATGCAAAGCAGGACGACGGAGTGCCCATGGTCGACTGACGAGAAAGACAGGGCCAGAGGTCGATAAGCAAAGTGTAGGCGCTGCAACGGGTCGGTTGGAACGACGAACGTAGTCGATGACGCGAGCGTTCGAGGTAACGCTTCGGTGGGTTTGGGCAAAGATCGAGAACTTGAGAGTCAAGAATCGACGTGAGAATTGCGCCAGGTTGATTATTCCAGCATCGCGCCTATGGTTGATGAGTGAGACGTTGGGATGGCAGACGAAGGCAAGGGTCAATCAGCTGCTGGTGGTGGTGGTTGTGGAGTCAAACGATTTAGGGATATACGTTTAGCTGCTTGACCATGTCTACTGGGTCATGGTGTCCACCTCTTACGTTACGCTACACACACCAACAGGCCGCGCCACAGACTTTTTTAAGGTCCATGTGCAAACCTGGGCACCCCGTCCTACCCTGCAACGGATCATCACGTTCAGTGACCGTTTAATAAAGTACATTCTCTCATGCATTGCTCTTGGTGAGTTGGACCAAGGCGATGTGCATCTTCAATTTTGGCCACGCTGTAGGACCTGGAAAGGGAGCTCCCTTAAGCTGGTATGCCCATGAGAGATAGGGTGCGCCATCTTGTCCACTGTTGAAACAGATATTTGATCGACAGAAGTTCAACCTGCCCGGATTTATGAATCGGAAAACTCACCTTCCACTAGCTGGAAAGGGTAAATGCTCTTATCGCCTGCCGTGATCTATTGTATGTTCTGACGAAGAAGACTTCATCAGGTTCAGATGAAGCCCACCTTCGTAACCACCACTGGGGTTTCATTCCATGGTCTTGAAGAGGGAGTAGGTAAGGAACCTTACATTGTTTTTACATATAGGATCAAGGTACCTCTATAAGCTTTCCCATGATGTAAGCGACATGGATTTATGTTTCATTGCTTCTGCACGGCTAGGAAAACGACAGCTGCCAGAATCGCTCGGCCTGTATGTAGGTCGGGCAAGTGAGACAAATGAGCCGAGAATGAAGTTCACTTCCCGGTAATTACTGTAGAGAACTCCCGACGAGACATCCTTACTGAGTTTAGCTCAAGTTCATTAGCACAAAAACTCTTTCAGGGGGGAACCTTCACACAGTCGAACTCAACTTTAGCTTCTGCCCTATCACACTAACTCCACAGGTACGTGACAGAGCAAAGCATGACGGATCAAGATTGTGCAATACCAAAAAAAAGAGAAGAAAAAGAGACACACGATTTCAGATACATAGAAGCCACGACATGGAAGTAGTTGTGTACAGAACAGGCAAGAAGAGAATTATCCGAACTTCTTTCTGTTTTGGCCCGTCCATCAGACTCAAAACTTTTCTCAAAACTGTGACCCATTAGGCAGCTTGGGCAGAAACTACGTTACGGTACTCGCCCCAAAAAAACAACCCGAAAAAACAACAACAACTGGGTTTGCTAAAAGGTATAGCCTTTCGCTAGGGGGAACTTCACAGTTACGAGAATACATACTACTCACGCATTGCAGGTGGAATTTTTCCACGTCGACCGCTTCGTTTGAGCTGTATGCTTCTTACAGATGCACTTGGACAAGGTACTGCGCCTTGTTGCATTACTAACGCTACGTTGAGAGGATAAGAGCGCGCGAAGCCCACGATAGTATTGAGGATGAGCAGAACAAGATGAGGAATTGTCTGCAACTGGCCACCAGAAAACCCCCCCTAAACAACATCAAATCCGAAGTTTTCCAGTCATCCGGGAGAGCCAACAATGTACAGATCAGCGGTAGCTTCACAAATGGAGCGCAGAGTGAAGCTTTCCTTCATTATTTCACATGGTGAACCTTTTCCACCTTCCAACGCTTCCTGAAACAGACCGGTCTGAACAAGCCTTGTTTTAGCCTCTTTCAAGCCACCTTTAACATCCCTCCGATGACGCAGATGTGGTTCTGTTCTACTGGATCGCTACGGCTCCGATGAAGGCTGAGCACAGTATGGTATGCGCCAGGAAACAGGATCATCTGGCCCTCCAAGTCATGAGGCCTTGGCGGGCACATATGTATTGTCTCATTCTAGACAACCCTCTTCGCCTAATGCTAGGCCAAGCCGCAATCGTCAGCATTGACCTTTTAAGACCAGGCATTCTCGCTCTTCTGAAAGCCATTGCTGTCACGAGGTCGAGCATAGGTTGGTGCATACACCTCTATTTGACGCTGAGAAGTTCTATGTATCTATCATGATGGCGCTGATTGAACCATCCGTCTCGTCTCATGTCAACTTGAGAAGGCTCTAAGCTAACATCGAAGCATGTTCCAACTGATACAGGCTTCCTCATGAGAGCCCTCACCCATCGCGTAGCCAGTCCAAGAGTGCTTAAGCCGAATAGGGGAAGCCGAAATCATAGTTTCTTGCCTTTCAGATAGGGGCAACTGGTTCTCAGAAGTCAAGAAAGATATCATAAAATGTCCACATCCCACATTTGATTCATCGAAAACAGCCACAAAAATCCATCCCACCACCTTGTATGTGTTTAGAGTTTATTTGGTAGCCTTGGAAGACTTGCGGCTGTGACCACCGCTTGGGGAAGCCTTGGACGAGGCTCGGTCGCGGGTCGGGAGATCCTTGGTGCCGTTGGTCTCGGGCTGAGCACCATAGCTGAAGGTGGTAGCCAACCGCCTCTCAGTGTTCTTGCGAGTGTTGACGAAATCGGGGTAGTTGAGGGTTAGCTCAACAGCACCCTGGACAATGTGGTCGACGGCCTCTACTCCAAGCATAAAGGAGTGGTCCTGGTTACCGACCTCGTAGCGCCAGCTTCCAAAGCGGCCACGGGAGAAAATACCCATGTCCTGAAGCTTGGGGAGAAGCTGGGTAAGGACACCCTCGCGCTCAAGAGAGGGAGTAGGGTAACCGTGATCGAAGGCACGGTGATAGGTGGAGACGATCTCATCCTCGGGCTTCAGCATCTCAGTGTTGATAAGGCCTTGGATGGAATCTTTGAGGATGTTCTTGACATCAACGGGCTTCATAGAGGACTCGGAGACCTCGAGCATGATAGACCAGTAAGGACCCTCTTGAGGCTCTGACGAAGCAGGCTTGCTGCCGTCGGCGTTGTAGAGAGTAGGGAGCTTGACGTCCTTCTGAGGCTGGTTATAAGGCGAGTAGTTGGAGAAGATGGTGGCGCGGTAGAAGTTGCAGTTGTCCTCAGGGAAGTAGAGCCAGCATTTGTCGCCGATGCGCTCAGGGCGCTCACCACGGATACCAACACCAATGACGTGGGTGGTGGAGTAGAAGAGGCCCTTGGAGAGCTTAATGAGCTCCTCGTTGCCCATCTTCTCAACGAGGTGGTCGACAGCCATGGTGTTAACCAGGCTGTTGTAGCCGATGGTGGAGCCGTCCTTGAAGTGGACAATCTTCTTCTCGGCATCGACCTTGGTGACCTCACCATGTTTGCCGAAGCGCTTCTTCTCTTTGGGGAGCGTATCCGCGACAGCAATCCAGATACCACCGGTACCATCACGAGCCGGGAAGCGGAATGTGGCATTGGGTCCCCAGCCGCCAGCGGTCTTGTTGAGGATGACGTTCTTTGTCACAGTCTTGACATCAGGAGCAGCGACTCGCTCTCCAAGCCATGCGCATTGCATCTGAAGAAAACACGCATCAGCTTGCTACATTCGCCTCTGGAAACTGACATAGTGAACAACTCACCTTGGTAGTCGGAACGGCCCAGACCTTGAAGTTGTAGGGGCGCATGAAGATGTTGGCAAGACCCTCGCCTTGCATTCGGAGGATCCATTGATCGAAATCAGCAGGCTTGGTCGTAGCGACACGAGCCTCCATGGCAGCATCGATCAGGCCGTCAATGCAAGTGACCTGCTCCTCCTTGGGAAGCATGGAGATATTGTTCTGGAAGGGGTAAGGAACCCAGAGCCCCTTGTAGCGGACGTAGGAGATACGCTGGTGAGTGTACCAGTCATCTTCTTTGGGGAGCGCCTCGTCGATGCAGTCGTCGAAGTACTTGTAGTGAGAGAAGATAACGTGGCCGCCGACGTCGTAGAGCTGGGGTGGCAAGCGACGGTCAGCGATGAGCGCAGGACGAGAAAGGACGAGAAGCTGAATTGGCCAGGACAGAAACTTACGAAACCCTCGTCGGTGACATCAGTGCTGGCAAGACCGCCTGCTTTCTCGTTGGCATCGACAATGAGCCATGAAGGGCCGTTCTGCAACACAAGTCAGTCCAAATCTGGCGATGCAAGGGTTTGGCGGTGAGGGGAACCCACGAGCTGGTTCAGACGCTTTGCGGCACCGAGACCAGTTGGTCCCATGCCAATGACGAGGACGTCAACATTACTGCACTCATCTGTCAGCAGGCAGTCGCAAGCAGGTGTGATTGCTAGTTTGCGGCCAAGTTGGGGGAGTCAAGAGCCAAGTTGGTTGAAACTCACATGTCCGCCATGGTGGGGGATTGAGGCAAGGGCGATGCTTGGAGAAAGTGAAGCTTCACAGCTAAGTAGCAGGGCTGCAGGGAAGCTGGGGCGTTCGATGAGATTCTAGCAAGGCTGTCAGAAGTCGCGACGATGCAGGAAGAACAGCGAGAATGTGGCGGCGACGAGATGGGACGAGGCCAAGTAGTAGTAGCAGCACCAGATGCTTTGGCTTTGGGGCGATGGAGTCGAAAAGGAGACGGGCGGTGATGGAGGGGCTAAAATTATTTGGGCTCCCAGTGCTCCGTACCAGACCAGGCCAAACCAAACCAAACCAAACCAGGGGTCGCCGCCTCCAAGGAGATGAGGGGCGTGCACACCACCAATACAACACCGCTCTCATCCGTGCCAGTGCCTGCGCATGGTTTGCTACTATGCGTAAAATAGACGTCTGTCCGAGGGCCTATGAGGATCATTCTCTAGGACTGCCAAGAGCGGAGAGATCCTCGATTCTTCTTCTCTTGTTCTACGCTACCTACAACTCCTTGTCTGACAGGTCTTGCCTCGTCTTACGGCATCGTCTCAATCTCCCAGCTATCTTCAAGTTGCTTTCGAAATCCCTGGGCATCCTATCACCAGCCGTGAGCACAGACATCCCCCCTGCTGGCCGCCAGAGGCAGAGATCGGCACCTTCATATACATGCACGTCTGTTGCAATAGGATCTTCTCTACCCGTCACAGGCCTCATCTCTGCTTCCCGTGCTCCGTTCCACACGCGGTGGCACGATGATGAAAGCTTGTGATGTAGCCTAGAACTGCACGTTCATCAGCCTGTCCTCTTGCAATACCTGATGCGAGAAACGGCTCTTGACGTTGAGTATTACTCTAGTGTCTGTCTTGTTCACTCAGTAGACGAGGCCAAGCAGCCAAGACTGGTATGACAACTGATATCGATATCCTTGTTGGTGAAAAGCAACTCGAAGAGGACAGTGGCGCAAAAGATGACGATAATCCAATCCCTCTGCTTATCGTGGTTATCACTTCCTTGTTGGAAGGCCCCTGTTAATCTCCTTTGTCGTGTACGAACAGCAAAGAGCTCATCTGGTTTAAGATGATGCTATTTCATTCCGTCTCCGCCCCCCAGCAGCCCCCCCTGGAGTTGGAGCTGTGATAATCTGGCAGCTGGTTCTAATTTCCCTTTCAGTCTAGCTTCTGTGCTGTTCATCATACTGTGTACTACGTACTACTAGATATTTGTTTGAGTAGAAGTATCTGCGGCCTGTTATGGTGGCTGGAAGCGCCTTGATAACCGATGCAGTCAATGACGCCGGCGAATGTTTTATATTCCTGCGTTGCGGCAGTTTCTACCGAGTAAGCGACCAAACATAGTTGTAAAGGCGTTCTCTAGGACGAAATATGCTGCGAATGCTTCGCAGTTCAGCTCCAGATTCCACGGAAATATGCCACGCCATTGTCGCTGGTTTCTGACAAGCTTTTGTCAAGCATTGAAGGGGCCGAGATCCGAATCTGCAGCTGCGCCTCCTAGCTCTCGGGAAGGGCTGGTGAGTGCATCGGCACAGCAAACCAAGACAGGATCACATCGGGCTTTAGTTGTCATTTTGGGTACCGATCAGATCTGGGCCATGCAGCGCTTAATCATTGCCCGACAACCACTCAGGACTAAGGGGAGCAACGTTTCCGGGTGTCTCAGCACACCCAAAGGGTCGATGGCAGAGGTCCGAACAACTGCTTAGCTTGGCATTTTACTTGTATGAAGAGACTTTGATAATAAATAGGCTTTGTGCCTGGCGTGTGATCTCGTGTGAGAGAAACACGAACAGGAACGCGATTTTTTGCTGCTATTATTGGTGACTAGTCAAGCCCCTTACCGCGCATGAACACGCTATCAGGAAATAAGTCGGCCCCGCTGGCGGTCTAAAGGGCTGCGAGAGAAGCAACAAGACCGCCCCCCAAAACCAATAAAAAACGCAGCCAGCTGAAGGGCTGTCAAGTAGTAATAGTAAGCTGGAAAAGCCAGCACTGTTCCAGGAAAAATAATTAATTCTCAGAGCAAAGTAATAGAGTGCAGTCTAGTCCTATCTTCGTGTCTACAAGGAGACGCGTCACATCGCAGGGTTGTCTCGGAGCTCTGGAAGACCAAAATATGGAATCGGAATGCGATGAGTAATAATTTAGCTCCAAAACACCCATGGGCCACGATCAACACAGAAGATCCTCCTCTCGGGATCGTCGTCATATGTTGGCACAAATGTTTGTGATCTTTCAGGGAGGACTGACTCGGAACAAATGGTCGAAGGAGCCACTGATCGTCAAGACGCACGCGAACATCGACATTGTGATCCAGTTGACAGGCGGGCTTATCAGCTGCAACAATGGTCGTATCAAAGAAAGGACCAACCAATCTACATTTGTATTGAGGCAATGGTGTGCCTGGAAATATGTAGGTACTGTACATATAGTTATGACTATTGGCTTGGTGGTACCTAGTAGGTTACCTGGTGGAGACGTTCAGCACGCACAATTCCCAGACCTGGACGGTCATCTTGCACATGAGCCTATTTTGACCAGTCTTTATTTCGGAAGAAGTTGGACGGAAGCACTGTTAACCAATCTGCTGCGGAGTCGTTGTAATGACAGCTTAAAGAAGAATATAACGTTACTTCAAGTTTTCTACCAAACACGAGGCGATGCTGGATGCACTGCCGGACAAAGTCAAATCGAGGCTTCGGCATGAAATGGATACGACGGGTTGATGATTTCATTTTGAACGGGTCCAGGTGGTCAACGTGGGCAATTTGATTCGCCTACCTTGATAGCCTCAGCGGGTGCGAATGCTGCAATTGAACCCTTGGACATTGATGGTAGGGGCTTGCCGCTCGCCGGCCCCCCTGAAGTGCAGCAGCCCCTGAGGATCGCGGACCATGGGGCGCGGACCCATCCATGCCGGTAACGGTACCTGAAGAGTTAGCTTTCTTAGCGTGTGAAGAGCTTGCTTAGGGCACGTGTCCAGGTACCGGATACATTGAAAGTCGGTTAACACACTACTGGCATTGAGGAATGCCCCTTTTCCGTGAGAACGGGGCAGGATTCTGAGTTTGGGATGAGGAAAGCTGAAGATGCATCGCCCCTGAATTCTCTCTCCGAGGCCAGCAGCTGGCGTCTAGGTACTATATCCCCTGGTTGCGACCCCTGGCAGAGAGATACCGGTAGTCACTGTGGTGCAGCTGGCCCCCTTGGTTGGCGACACCGTGTCGTGAACGCCTACCCTCGTACCGTAAAGGGGCCGCCCGTAAGATCTTGTTCCTCAAAAACCCACTGTGGAGATTTTGCATATGCAAGCCCACAGCGCTCAGAGCCATCCCACAGGCTACTATTTTCTTTTTCTTTAGCGCACCATCAGTGGTGCTCTACACTAATTACGGCTGCGCTCCCCTGGCCCATCCTGTTGCTGCATTCGTCCACCACGCTTCCTCCATCCATCAAATCAGATAGACACAATCTCGCTCACTCTCGCGTTCGATCACACTGCCTCAAATTCTCCTCCCGACCTTGATCCCTTTCTTCACACTCTCCCCGCTGTGGTCGCTAAACCTGCGATTCTGACCCCTCCATCACTTCTTCAACTCGCGAAACGACCCTTCTACTTCGCCCTCTTCTTTGCTTCATCCCTCTTTTCGTTGACAGCCGACCCCGTTTTTTCTCCTACCAGCTCCGCTATTGGACCCCCGTCCGTCCACTCGTTTGCGCGTCCAGCCATACAAACCCCCCTACAAATCTGGCCTTGCCTTGCCTTCGCCGCGACTCCTGGATCTATTTTATCCCATTTCTCAACCTTCCACGCCGCATTCGCCGCCGCCGACCAACATCCACCGAAAAGGTCGATAACGACTTGAGCATTCGACAGATATCATCATTACCATGTCTGCCGAAGAGAAGAGCCGTATCTCCGGGGATGCCCCTCGGGGCAAGAATTCGCCTGTGCTGCCCACGCACAACCTGCAGGAGAAGGCCTTCAATGGCAAACGAGGCCTGCCCCCGGCTGTCTACGTGATGTGAGTATCTGGTGATGAATCTCACGTCTCGAGTCGCTCAGCGTGATTACTGTTTGCCACTGACACAACTCCCTTCACAGCATCTGGATCAGCTGCAGTTCTTCCGTTATTCTCTTCAACAAATGGCTGCTGGACACCCTTAACTTTCGTACGATACCCACGATATGACCACAACCGGAGACGAACAGTCGCTGACCTAAGAATAGGATTCCCCGTTATCCTTACTACCTACCACTTGACCTTCGCTACTGTTGTCACCCAGTTTATGGCCCGCTGCACTACCCTGCTTGACGGACGTAAGAAGGTCAAGATGACAAGTCGCGTGTACATGCGTGCCGTCGTACCTATTGGCATCTTCTTCAGCCTGAGTCTGATTTGTGGCAATGTCACTTATCTCTACCTATCTGTCGCGTTCATTCAGATGCTGAAGGCAACCACTCCTGTCGCCACACTGATCTCTGGTTGGATTCTCGGCCTCTCTGCCCCCAACCTCAAACAGTTCCTCAACGTCTCTGCCATTGTCGTCGGTGTAATCATTGCTTCCATGGGCGAGATTCACTTCGTCACCATCGGTGTCATCTACCAGATGGGTGGTATCGTATTCGAGGCCCTTCGTCTTACCATGGTCCAGCGTCTGCTCAGCTCTTCTGACTTCAAGATGGACCCGATTGTCTCTCTCTACTACTTTGCACCAATCTGCGCTGTCATGAACGGCGTCGTTGCCCTTATTTGGGAGGTCCCCCGCTGCAGCATGACTGATGTGTACAACGTTGGACTGTTTACCTTCTTCCTCAACGGCCTCTGTGCCTTCCTACTCAACGTCTCCGTTGTCTTCCTGGTAAGCTTTTGATTCCTTTGCGCTTTCATGACTCGGCCTCTAACGGATTGGCTTAGATCGGCAAAACCTCTGCCGTTGTTCTCACCCTCTGCGGAGTCCTCAAGGATATCCTGCTCGTCGTTGCTTCCATGATGATCTGGGGCACCCAGGTCACACCCCTCCAGTTTTTCGGTTACTCCATTGCTCTGGGTGGCATGGTCTACTACAAGCTTGGGTACGAGCAGCTCAAGGGCTACATTGCGGAGGGTCAGCGCCAATGGGCCGATTTCGGCTACCGCAAGCCTATCCTTCGCAAGATCAGCGTTATCGTCATGTCAGCATTGGTCCTCTTCGTCCTCTTTGGTGGACTTGCGCCGACCTACGCTCCCCAATACGACGCCGGCAAGCTCGCTAGCGAGGTTACTGGCCGTTTCGGCATTCAGCAACAGGCTGGCGGTCGCCCGATTTAAAGTCGCGGCATGGCCATGTGGGCTGAGATGGAACTGTAATAGGAATCATCTTGGAGCAGCACGAACGACGGTATTGAGGCGTTGACTGGTTGGATGGGCGGACGGCGATCCACGGGGCACAAGTCTTCTTATGTTGGATGCCTTTGGACCCGCACTTATTCAAGTACATATTTGCTACTTCGCTTGATTTCTACTGTCTCCCTTCTTCGTCAACACTTGGCTGTTATTCCATCCCCATCCTATCTGTTCGCTTTCCCTCTTTCCTTTTCACATTCTGCACACCTTTCTAATGGGGGAAGCTCTTCGAGACCTCTGCTTGGTTCTTGAATTATTTTACAGATGCACGGAGAGGGAGTCACGAGGACTATCAGGAAAACCCATGAAACGGAGGGTTGTCAATCATGAAAGTGTACAGCTATAGAGAGCTCGATTTGGCGCAGAGCGCGAAGGATTTGTTTTTGTTATTTACTGCCTAAATGGATGGAACAGAAGGGGGTTTCCATCTGCAAGCCAACCAACGCGAAGGTCGAATCCGACGTACTGAGCCGGCGTTGAAACTCAAATCATAGAAACGCAGTAATGAAAATCTGGACAGAGGAGCCGTATTTGCCAATTCGTGCCTCAATACTTCTCGCATCGTTAGCGCACGGCGTGTGCCGTGCGCCGGGCATATTATTGCAGGATTTACTGATTTGTTTCTGCGAGGTTCACAATGAAGAGATGCACATGGGTGAGCTGGAGTTGGAAGTCGGGCCGCAATTTGTCTGACGTAGGGCAGCAAGGTCATAAACACCGTATGGGAACAGTCAAAGGCACAGGCACAAGGTATGGTGTTGAGGAAAAGTGTGATCTTCAATGAACTTCATATTGAGCCCATAACCCAGGGTTTCTCAATTTGCCATTTGATGCTCTGTACATCCCGCCAACTCCCGGACCGTGATGGGGAAAACGATTTAAAATTCTGCACAAGCGTTCAGTTAGCAAAGACTGGTTCAATACGCCGTTCAAAAAGCCAAGTATCCAGCGCCGTGCTTAAGCTGCCTTCGGGACAAGGCCGAGGGCGGGCAGGCAGGCTTGTGCAGGCAGTAGATTGTAGTGGCTGAAGGGCATAACGTACTCAGGGGGGTGAAGAACCAACGGTTCTTTCCGCTGGTGTATCGCTCCTCGAGAATCTTCTTGACGTTCTTCTTGGCATCCTCGCGCTGGCTGACCTCCTTAAAGGTGTCGTTGGTGACGGAGCCCTTGAGGCCCTCGAGCTCGAGGGTGTAACGGGTGGGCATGAGGTGGTTGTAGTTGACGACCTTGATGAAGGGCTTGATCTTAGAGCGCTTGTCCTGGCGGGCCTTGGACATGCGGCGGGTGATGCGGGAAGGGTAGCGCTCGATGCCGGCGACGAGGGCGTGGCCGAAAGGGTGAGGCTTGTTGCCGTTATCGACGGGCTGGATGATGACGACCTGTGCGAGAGCCAAAGTCAGCCTTCTTGGTTCTTCTGTTTGCAAAGCTTCCCTGTCATGGGAGAATTTTCCCGCTCGATGCCGTTCGTCTGTCGAATATGCTTCTCGCCATAGCCGAATTCTCTCCCCTTGTTTGTCCTTTTAATCTTCCTCTTTGCATTTGTAACCCTTCTTCAATCCCCTCACACAAACCATTTTCGAGACGGGAACCATAATCGCATCGGTTGGGGTTGGCATCGATGACGAGGAAAGCATTGGGACCACGAGGAGGAATCAAAACTGTACCTTCTTGCCGGCGTAGCGGCCTCGGGTGATGATGGCGACACGGCCGACCTTGAGGAACTTCATTGTGCCTGTCGTTGGTCGTGAGGTTGGGGCTGGATGAAGGGGGGTTAGAAGATCTCGTCGTCGGTTGAATGGCCCTTACAAAAATTTGGGTGTGCGAAATTCACGAGTTGTGGGCAAAGAGGACTCGGAAAGTCATGTGACGTGCTTAAGTCAGAAATTGTGGAGCACGCTCCCAGGAGTCGCGTGGCTCCACTTTTAGCTGGCCCCTTTGCTTTGGAGGAAGCTGGAGGGCAGGACTTTGTGCAGAAGATTGGCGTGCTTTTTGTTCACCCATAACTGGCCCCCTCAATTAATGGAAATCCTAACAGCAGTCCTCATCCTGTATCGGAGACTTCATACCAGTTCTATAATATGCCTGCACCAACCTACATCATCTCAAGGGTCGCTGACCCAATCTTTGCCGTTGTCATTGGCTTAGGAGCTGCAGCTGGGCGCATCAACCGCGAACAGAAAGAGAAGGG
Organism: Sarocladium brachiariae; assembly: GCA_008271525.1. Classification (NCBI taxonomy): domain Eukaryota; kingdom Fungi; phylum Ascomycota; class Sordariomycetes; order Hypocreales; family Sarocladiaceae; genus Sarocladium; species Sarocladium brachiariae. Next base: position 4,280,298 of record RQPE01000001.1, read on the forward strand.
AAAGACTACAGAACAAACGATTCAAGATGGTCTTCGGTATGTGATGATGTGATTTTCTGCTCTGATCGCATTGTGACCTAATTCCTTCCCATCAATCTAGTCGCCTAGGCTTCGCTCAGACCAAGGCATAATCGAAACAATCGACACAGATCCCGTTCTCTGTTTCGGCGGCATATTCCAACGTCGCCGGGCTCGCCCATTTAGTCCGCATATGCTGGACCGTACTCCTTCCTCATCGCCTCCCGGACTATCTCTCCGCACAACTTGGCGGTGGGGTTCGCGCTGACAGCTAGACCCTTCGCGATTTCATTACCGTACCGTCCACCCAATGCTAAGTCTCGAGAGGCAGCTTCTTCAAAGTCCAACCTAGACCATTTCGCTTCACGACGGCTGTTGTCTATGTCAATAGCTCTTTGGGACATGAGCTTTGCTGTCCGCATGTATACGGCTGCTCGTTGGGTGTGTGCCATGGAGAGTGTTCGTGCTGCTTGCGGAGAAAGAGGCGTGTATGGGTTGGGAGGAGACAGGAGCTGGATAGAAGTGTCCATGTCCTCCAAGGCTTCGGCAGCAGCCCGCAGCCTCTCGCTATGATCGGCGTTTGGTACGAGAGGCGGCGGCATAGTAGCAGTGTCTGCGAGTAACATGGCGTCACCGTAAAGTCGCCTTGCGATCTGGGCCCTGTTGTTCCTGGCACTGGCGTAGTCTGGAAACTCGTGGATCAGAACGTCAAGATCCGAGTTACAATGGCGGTAACCCTCGACAGCAGCCGCATCAGACAGCCCTTCGTTGCGGTTGCGGCTGAGCTCAATTTCGATCTTCTGGATCGACTGGATTATGCTCTTCTCTTTCGCCACAATTCTGTCGTAGACACTGTCGTTGACGATATGGGGGTCGCGAGGGAGAGTAGTATCAATGACTACACCGGTCGTGGGGTTGGATTCTGGGTCCTTGATCTTCTCGAGGACATTGATGTCTCGCGTGGTCAAGTTGACGGATGTCATTGTTGGAGGTGTCTTTGTTGCTTCAGTTGGTTGAAACACGAGTGTGAGTAAATCAGTGGGTGGAAGATACAGCACTGGAGAGATTATTCAACATTCAAAAGTCCCGGGATCAATCTGAATGTTTTACGAAAGCCGAAGCCGACAAGCCTATAAACCCAACCGCAAAAACAACAAGACAGTTGTAATTCCGCCCTCCTCAAGGCAGAGATGACCGCCACTGGTCCCCGTGAATCCTAGGCGCCGAGCAGGACAAAGCCACCACCCCTCACAACCCCCGCCATTAAGCCGTCACGGTGCCCGCTTACATTCATTGAACCTCACACTGGCACAACATCTACTTACGCACCTGTCGCTTTCTGTCCGGGTTGCATCGTTTGTCTTGCCAAGGGGGTGCTGGTATCCGCTTTTGTCGACAGCGGGGCGGCCATCTTCGGCTTTCTACGGCTGGTGCCGCTCGGTGAAGCGGGCGCGGTTTCATTCCGCCCCCGGATGTTGGCCGCAGCCTTACTTACACTGGGCGAGGCAACGAACGGCTCACGCGAAGGTAACCACTCTCCTTCGGACTCGATGAGACTCTCGAGTTTGTTGACGACTCACTGGTATGTGAATTAGGGCTTAACTGCGTTATCTTGACATGGTGGTCACAAGAGTTTGTGGAAGACAACCGCTCCCCTACTGGACGCGTGGTGCTCGGCTCAAGATAACAATGAAATTGTCCATCACGTCCTCAGCCCTCCGTCCCTAACCAGCTTTTAGCCTGCGCTGCATGACATCAGATGAACCCTCCAATACAATCGCCTCCCAACCATCACACCCCGCTGGTAGCCGGGTGTCCTTCCCTGGCGGCTGTCTCGGCGGCGCGGGATGACTTCCACACCCAGTTTGCTCGGTGGTCGTCTGACGGGTACGGGTGGCTTTCCTCATGTTTTGCCCTATCATTCCGAGAGAGGTGGAACCCCAACCTGGCGAGTGTATGTATAAGAGAATGGCTACGGCAAGGAGAAGGACAGTTCCTGATGATAGTGTTCTGAGTTTCGAGCTCATCAACGACGAACCGTCCTCATCCTCACCCTCTCCTAGAATTTGTTTTCATCAACGTCTTTATTAGTCAAGCCAAAGTCCTGACACTTGCTTCTGGGATAACAGTCTACCTGTTTGCTCTTTTGATCGGACGGCGGACACCCTCAAGTGGTTATCAAAGCCTCAAACTATAAAACCCCAGTACTCTCTCTCTCAAACACCCCATCCCACAGGCCCTCACAATGGCACCCTCCGCCATCACAGACTCCCCCCCTCAACGTCCAGTAACCCAGATGGGCTCTGAAGATGGTTATGCCGTTCAACCACCTGCAAACTTCACCGGTTACGACCACATCACCTGGTACGTCGGTAACGCCAAACAAGCCGCTTCCTACTACACAACACTCTTCGACTTCCGCCATGTCGCCTACCGTGGTCTCGAGACTGGATCTCGATACTTCGCCTCATACGTCGTCGGGAACTCCGACGTCCGTTTCGTCTTCACTTCACCGCTTAGGTCGGAGAAGCATCTCCCCGAGGATGAGCCCATCACCCCCGAGGACAGAAAAATGCTCAAGGAGATCCACGAGCACTTGGAGAAGCACGGTGACGCGGTCAAGGATGTGGCGTTTGAGGTTGATAACGTTGAGGCCGTTTATAGGAAGGCTGTCCAGGAGGGTGCTGTATCAGTCCAAGCCCCTCAGACCCTCAAGGACTCTGAGCACGGTTCCGTCACCACCGCTGTTATCTGCACCTACGGCGACACTACCCACACCCTCATCTCTCGTGGCTCCTATTCTGGTGTCTTCCTCCCCGGTTATCGCGCTCCACGAGTCGTCACATCCTCCATCGCCGCTCCCAAGGTTCCCCTCGTTCGTATTGACCACTGTGTCGGCAACCAGTCCTGGCACGAGATGGTTTCGGCCTGTGCCTTTTACGAGCAGTGCCTCTCTTTCCACCGCTTCTGGTCAGTGGACGACTCACAAATCAGCACCGAGTTCTCGGCGCTCAACTCCATCGTCATGGCGTCTCCCAACAACCTGGTCAAAATGCCCATCAACGAGCCCGCACCAGGCAAGAAGAAGTCTCAGATCGAGGAGTACGTGACCTTCAACTCCGGTCCAGGTGTCCAGCACATTGCCCTGTTGACCAAGGATATCATAGCCTCCGTTGCTGCGCTTCGCGCCCGCGGTGTTGAGTTCATCAATGTCCCGAGCACGTACTATGACACTATGCGCTCAAGGCTCAAGACGGAGAAGAGGAACTGGGAGCTCCAGGAGGACTTTGCGACCTTGCAGAAGCTGAATATCCTGATCGACTATGACGAGGGTGGCTATCTCCTTCAGCTCTTCACCAAGCCTCTGATGGACCGACCGACCGTCTTCATCGAGATTATCCAGCGCAATGAGTTTGAGGGTTTCGGCGCTGGGAACTTCAAGAGCCTCTTCGAGGCGATCGAAAGAGAACAGGCAGCTCGTGGAAATTTGTAAAGGTGAAACAAAAAGAAGCTTGGAGCAAATTACGTTGAGATGTGACAGACGATGGTTTTTATTTTCTCTCCTCGCTGAGATGATGGAAGATGAGAGTGATAAGTCACACAATCCTTTGTTCGCGATTGAGCGGCATACTGCAATGCAATGAATGCAAGCATAGTCATACATAGGTGTTAACTGAATTCTAATATTTTCTTCACTCAAATAACTAGTTCCCTGGATTGCTTTGATCATTCGTACAATGAGTGAGCCCTGGTGAGCCAGACTTGCATCTTCTTTAATGCCCCGTGTACGCCGTGATCCTTTCCTTTTATATGACACTATCGCTTGACTCCCTGGACCATGCTGTTTTTTTCGTCGTTCCATCTCGAACCCGCCGCTAATGAATGAATGCATTCTGAATATGACCATCAACTACCTATCAATGTCCATAGCGCCATTCGAATGTGCGTCCGCGCCGTTCGTTCCAGCGGCGCCATCCCCAGCAATGTTGCTCTGGCATCCTGGGCAGTTATGTATGACCTCGTGAGCAAAGACATCGCAATCAATGCAAAAGTGATTACCGCAGATCTCGCACGCATACCGGGAACTCTCGCTGACCCCCTTCGGACCCTTTCTTGCTGCCTCGCTCTCCTCGTTCTCCTTGTTGGTGATTGCCTGACCGCCCTTCGAAGGTGGCACGGGGAACGGACATTGACACGCAAAGCAAGCCACTGACTTCACGGCTTGTGACCAAGACACCTCGGTCCAGTTTCTCAAGGGAAAGAGATGATGGTACGACCGGGCCAAATGCGTCGACAGAATCAGCGTCAGGCCACAAGCTGGGCACTCCGAAGGTAGCCTGCAGACTCTAACACCGCACCTCGTGCACATATAGCCCTCTCGGCAGGGCTTGCTGTGGCACGCGCAGAGGGGTGTGCTTCCGTTCGGCGCCAGCACTCTGCTCGGAAATCCCATCATGAGCAAGCTGGCTGTGCTCTGCTCCTGTGTCCGAGTCACAGGCGGGGTTGTGGCCGCGAGAAACAGTTCGCGGAAGTGGACTTCGTCCATGGCGATATTATACTGCGAGTCGTCTCCGGCATTTGTGCGTGCGCAGAGCTCGGCGCAAATAGCAACCTGCGCAGAGAGACCAACGATAGAAACACGGATTCGGTCGGTAATGAGATGGGCAATTGTTTCGTGAATATCGCCAGGATCGCTGGAGAGGAGGGCTCCGTAGATGATCAGGACTTCCCTCGTACCGTGAGACGGGGCGTGACTGGTAGATCGCGAAGGAATCAGCTTCCGCTCATCTGAAATGCCAATCCAGCAATGCTGGCATGAACTTACAATAACGCGCCTCGGCACATCTCCAAGGCATTCTGTAGACTTGGGCTTCCTTGCGGATCCTGGCTCTCCAAACCCTTCAGCTTCTCGAGATGCTCGGCCGGATTTCCACCCAAGTCACTGATCCTAACCGCAACGCCGTCCCTCATGCCCACGATGCCCAGCTGCGAAATGGGATTTTGCTCAAAGAACTCCTTCACAAAGGCCGCTGCGTAACTCAATGTCAACCTCATTCTCGTCGGCAGTAAATCCTTCTCCGCCATCGCAAAAGACATGTCCAGCACCAGTATCATATGCCTGATGATGCCCCTCTGCAACGGCGTGGTGTCTCTCATCAACCTTCTCCTCTTATCCGCCTCCAGTGCTGCAATGTTGAGCACACCATCTTGATCCTCCTCGGGGAGATTTGTTTCCCACGATCTTTTGGACTGTTCCCAAGCTTTCGCACCACTTTTGCCGCCTTTACCTCCTTCACCTCTCTTCTTTCGTTTCGGCCGAGTTCGTGAAGACGCGGTTCCGCCTGCGCCACCGCCGCTACGGGATACTCGGGCATTATCTTCGTTGACAATGTCTCCAGCTTCGACGTCGTGGTCCATGAGGTCATCATCCGACATGTCGGCGACGAACTCGCCATCGGAATCCGCCATGGCGGACAAGCTGGAGGAAGTAATTCAGTCGATGTGAGGTGGGACAGGAGAAGGAAGACCTCAATTGCCGCGATAGGCGACGGCTGAGGGTTGGGTGCGGGATGAAGGCGACGGTGGGATGCGGCGCAAGGCACGCATGGGATGTTGAACAGCGAATGTTGCGTGCACTCTTGGTAGCGAGGCTGCACTCAGGAAATCCACAGCCTTGCAGCCCCAGTAAAGCTACTACCGGCACTGGAGCTAACGGCGAAGCTCGCGCCACCATATTGATCCATGCAAACAGCACAACCTATACAACATGCCGCCAGGACAAATAAGAGATGGAGAAGGAGTGATGATTACTGGGCGTTTTCTCTTCACATAATTGATACATCGGCTGACGCTTGAATAATTCATGTTTCTCTTGTAAAAATAAAATAAGCATAATCCGCTCCCACCTCTTTCGTCTTCGGGGTATACTTCAATCTGCCGTCTAAAACAAGAGACAACTGACTGACATCTTAAACAAGCCAACAAGGTTTGAGTCGCAACAAGATTACAGACGCTTGCAGAAGTCCCGGCCTCGCGAGAAGGATCGCGGGGAGCTCACGCTCCAGTGCATCCTAACCATCGTCCTCCAATCATCTCCGAAGCCCGAATAATATCCTCAAGTAATCACCATAGCCCTTGATCAGGATTGAGGATGGTACACAAAGGTACTGCACGTCTGCCTGGCCTTACCCCAATTGCCGAATGGGAAGGACGAGATGTGTTGATAGGATGAAGAGAAGGGAATAAGGCAGGCAACCAGAGTCGAACACGAATTGTAGGATCGAATTTATCCCTTGAAAGGAGGGGTTCGCAATCATTCAATCGTCTCAAAGATCTCAGCATCGTCAAGGGTCTTTTTTTTTTGATTCGAAATTGATGGTTCTCACGCGCTGAAATATCTCTCTCGCCACAAAGCATTAGTGATGCAGAATTCCAGGCGAGTGCAAATGCTGCCAGCCTTTAAAACGCCAATGATTTGTCTTGTTGCCAAAAATGAGAGTAAAACAAGTCGATATGCAATGAAAAGAAGTTCGCGTATTACAGGCCCGTTGCTGGCATGATTATGGGTATGTTGTGCCAACGGGCATGGGCCAGTCGTCCTCAGTAATGCTCGACCAAAATACCCAGACCATGACCACCGAGAGCAGGGTGAAGAGGGTCTGGAACAGAGCACCATCAATTTTTCCAGAAGTGCCGTTGCAGATATACCTGCTGACGACATACTGGAAAATTTGACCGATGGCGAAGAGCACGGCTGCCGCTGTGAGGTAGAACATCGGACGAGTCTCTCCAAGGACTCGCAAGACCAGAATTGCCTCAAGAACGTAAAAGGCGACGAGGAAGATGAGCGGCACGAGCTGGTAGAGCACGTACAAGGCAATGTTGCGGTTTGGCAGGTTGTAGCTATCTTCCCAGAAGCCGGTAAAGTCAAGACCAGTGTCGAGGGCGATGTATCCGGTGCCAACGAGGAAGAGAGCCGCAGAGAACACCATGAGTCCCAGGGACAGTGGGGTGCCATCATCGATCAGTTGGTAGCCGACGAGAGCATTTACCATAAGAATCCAGGAGGTAGCAACAATCATGCCAATATGGATAGCGGAGAATGCCTAAATGCTATCAGCAAAGACGGACGTTCGGTATAAGATCCAGTTACTTACAACACGAACAGTGCTATTCAGAGGGAAATTGCCGACTGAGAAAATCTCGCATATGCTGATGATCAGGTATCCGAGGAGGAAAAGCTGCATCTCTCTATCGGATTGTCAGTCACGTTCAGTATAGATCTAACTTTCGCTTAGTCTTACCGACGGCCGACAGCAGCTTTCTTCCTCTCCGACTTGAGCAACAACAAAACCGTCACAGCAATGGCGATACCACACAGAATAATAGAGCCCAAGTTGCCTAAGTGTCTGTTGTTACTGAGGGGAATGCCTTGAAGCTCACAGCCACCCCATGGCCCTGTCTGGTTATGGGAATCGGACAGGAGCTGGAGCCACGTTAGCATGCCGCATTCGTTGAACCGAGTTGGGGCTACCAAGTCTCATGACGAGAGTATTGCTTGAGTGAAGCGCACGTACGTTGCAGACTGGCAGAGTCGAGTCTCTGCAGAATTTCTGTTGCGCGAGAATCGTTAGCCTATTTCACGATTTTTTTTTCTGTTTCGACGCGCCTTGCTCTTCTGCAAGGAGCCCAAAAAGCTTTAGGGACTGACGCACATTGAAGTTTCCGAACTCAGTGTCCCCCATTGTGACGTTTGGCGACCTCGCCGGTCTGAATTATCTCCAACGAGGATGTTGGATTAAGAGGGTAGGCTCCGAGGCAGGTAGGGCCTGAAGACAGGCCAAACAAGAGACGCTCGCTCAACGATTCGAAGGATTTGTACCGCAAGATCGTAACAGAAAACAGAGCGAAAGGGTCGGAAAGTCGCGCGGTCAATTGGGTGAGACAGGAGAAGTTCGGCAAAACAATAGCGATCAGTCGGTCGGTGGCTCGCAGCCTTGTTATTCCGTAGTAATAAGCGAGTTAGCGGTCCTCTTGAATGTAGTGACTCGATGGAGGTGCAAGTCGTATAACGCTGGCGACAGCCGAGAGTAGATAGAAAGCAAGATGATTGTTAGCAGGTTGGTAAAGAGGAAAAGACGAGACAAGGTCGGTGCAGGTTTCTGGTGAGATTTGCAGGTTGGAGCTGGTACTGGGACCGAGGTGTGCAAGAGAGAGGTGGTCGATGGTGGTTGGGGGGCGTTGGTTGGTAGTCCAGGCAGTACTCCGTACAGTAGGAAAGAAGCTCAGGCGACCGGGGGGAACGTGTAATTTCCCAGATGGTCGTATCGGATGATGGGTCTGGCGCCGCCGAGGCCAGCGTAGTGACTGGGATGCCAGGAGAAGTAGGATGAGGATACTGTGCCCGCTGGGCTGAGTACAGGGAGAGAGGATTGGCCGACCAAGTCCTGGGCTTCCCTTGGTTTACGATGGAGTGGATTTGGAGGAGGTGATGATGGAGTCGCGTAGGAGTCTCTTCGACGAGGAATAAGCAGATGAATGGATGATGGTGATTATTGATTGATTTTTGTTTAAAAAAAAAAAGAAAGAAAAAAGGAAACAGTAGCAACAGCACCTCCAGTCAGGGGCTTGAGCTTGTCACAGAGCAGAAAGCTGGAGAGCGAGGAGGGATTGGACTCGGCTGAACGAAGCCGTAAAAGAGGTAGAGGAAGAGGCAGCCAGCAACCGTGAAGCCTGTCACCTAGCCAGCAAGCCAGCCAGCCCTTTCGAAGGAAGAATCCATCGATGATGAACAAGGCCAAGGCCAAGCCAAAAGCCGGTTTTCGAAACACACTGTGCACGCACTGTGCCTTCTCCACACACTGCCAGCACTTTCTCTCATACTCTCTGTGCCTACATACTTAAAGCGGATTTATGCACTGTATCAGCCCTCCCCACGCGAGCCTGCACAAATCACAACTCACAACAAGCACTTTACCCACCCCTCCCAATGGAGAGACCCTCTTCGCTTGGCGCTTGCTCAGGCACAAATCCCTCTGAAGGGGAAAGCGGCAGTCGTTGATGAGTGGGTGGCTTGAGTTAGGTGATCGCTGGGACGATGATGAAAGTCTATGTGTTGTCATGATGACCTACTTTTGTTGCACCACGAAGCCGGGTCTGCTTAGAGTTCAAGACAAACGTTGACACACTCGACAGCGAGGGCAAGTGACTGACAACAGGCAAACCATCCATCCATCAAAAGCATGGCTACGATGAGCCTCGATTGATCGCTGAACTGAGACTTGTCAATTTCCTCGCACCCATGGTGCCGTGGACTATCGGGGCCACCAGACGCGTCCTAATGAAGGGAGTAATTCCTAGCCGGATCGGATCGTCGTCTGTGACTATGTACTTAATGAAGTAGGGATCGCGACAGCGTGGTGTGTTGCAGAGCAGAGGCTCATAGCGTTCAATCGGCACGATTCAGCTCGAAACACAGCTAGCATCATCAGCTCAACTCTCGGCAGCTATATCATGCCAGTCTCCTGTCCTTCCCCCATCGTCGCCTTCGAAGTACTAGGGAAAAGGGACCCCAAACAGAACAGGCGGAACTTGAGACGCCATGTTCTCGACCCCAGTTCCAGCACCCAGTCCTTCACATTCGCTACAAGCTCAGCATCCCTCCTACGCCGCCTAATTGGCTCTCTTGCCAGGTCAAAATTTTGCGGCTTGGATCCTGATTTTACTTGTAGTCGCAGACGATGATGGCCTTTCCATCTTGCAGTGCCATTTTATCATCCTCCTGATACCTCACTGTTGTGTCTGTCTCATCAAGATACCATCCAGTTCATGCTGAGCCCGTACGAGAAGTTGCCCTGCTGCTCTAAGGAAATATTGAACAGATACTCAGTGAAGATGCTACCATTTCTGAAGCATAAAAGGAGCAAGGTTCTGGTTTCTTACTGACCTCGCATGTTTGGCTCCTGCCACAAACGGCCTGTCCTATGACTGCGCAACAACTGATTACTGGGCGAGACCAACTCACCGTCCTTGCATAGCCCCATCATGTTTGATTCTGCTCCTCCGCTCCAACAAGACGTGGGAGTCTCCAGGTCACGCGCGCGAAGGTATCTATAATTACCTTAGTTCCCGTCGAACTCCAGGTCTTTCGCCACTGTACTCGTAGATTCGGAGCTGAGCCACGCTGGTACGTAGGGACCAGCCACACTATCGGGCACAGTGTGACGAAGATTTGGGGAGAGGCTGAAGGCCAACTTTTGCTTGCTCAGAAGATCAAGATTCATCTTGACTCACCAACCTCGTCCTGAAAATACGGCACCCAGGATCATCGTGACGCTGCGGGAATCTGAAACGCGAAAGTGGGCTGCCTCCATTGGTCTGTCGCATTCCACACCATTTATGATGCTTGGGGACGTACCCAGCGCCGTACTCCGTAGGCAAGCATAATTCGCCGAACCAGAGTAATACAGATGCGCATCGGGCTTGCCTGAATACCACCACCAAAGGTACTTTGCCCGGCAACCTCATCCCAACTCATCTCATTACGTCCTGTGTTTGGCCCCACTGAAGGGAGGGAGTAATATTTAGAGCCTCTAATAAACAGTGACCGAATGATCGAGGCCACGCTAAGCTGCGTTGGCTTGGAATGTAGATGATCACCACTTGAATATGCATACAGCCACCGAATGTTAGATGAGGGTGACTGGCACCCTCATCCCCGGGATTTACGTGAGGCCTATTGCAGTTGATCTGAGCAGGATCGATATGACACGTGCCCATTGACCCCAAACGAGGGGGGCCACCTGGGAGACGCGTCTGGGCCCATTGTATATTGAACGCCCATGCATTGGATAAATACCACCATCCGGCTCTCTATTGATCAAATAAATGAGGTTTCCCCTTCTAGGACTGTAAAGCTGATTTACCAAATAATTGGCCCCCCCTTTCGTGTCGCCTCGTACTGTTCTCATAGAGGCTTCCGGAAACACGAGGGACTACCGTAGCACAACATCGTTCCAGGCGGACGGTGTGAAAGTGTGTGGAGAAACAGAGACACTCGCTTCTATGAATTAAGCCGAGCTCAAGATGTGTACAATGATTGCATCTGCCTTGCCTCGAGCTGCACAATGATGTTGTGCTCTTCAAAGCTGTAGGGAAACTCATAACATAACGCCGAAATCCCATGCGTGCGTCCTCCCACGTTCCATCCCCGGACCAGCATGACGACGAGAGAGGCCTTTCCCTCCATTTTCCCACTCCCCCTCATCCCTAGAAATTACTTCGTTTTCCTCCGTGCTTTAAATGTTTTGAGGGGATCGCCCCTTCGACTTCCGCCACGCACCTTCCGCCCACTACCCCTTGCTCCGCGTCGTCCGTTGACGATCTTGGATTGCTTGCGGAGTGGGACAAAGCCGACGGTGTCGGCCAGTGCCTTCTTTCCGTCGGCAGGCAGGAGGTAGTCCGGGATATGCCGGAGGTGAGCCTGCTGCCGGGCCGTTCGCAGCTCGCCGTCGTGACGCACGTGGCTGAGTTCTGTCGGATTCTCCTCGAAATATCTTTATTGCGGGCAGACCGACCTTTCAGTTAGTTCCTCTGGAAGCTTCATGTGTTGAAGGGCGGGATCACGTACCTCTTCAACTTCTCACTCTTCAAGAGCTCTTGTCTCAGCTCCCTCGTCCTGGCTTCTCGGACGGCTACCTTGGTAACTGCACGTAGGGCATCGTTCATACGATACCGGAAAGCATCCACCTGCTCCTTGTTGAAGTGGTAATCCTTTACATCCTTGCCCTGCTTTGCCTGGCGCTTGATGATCTTCTTGAGCACCTTCTCGTCGTTCTCAGCGGTTGCCACCGAGGTCGGGATGTGCTTTCGGTAGAGCTTCTCCGGCACGACGAAAGATAGTGCCATGCCACTACGGCCAGCACGTGCTGTTCGTCCAACTCGATGCGTGTATGACGATGCGGAGGTGGGTAGGTCAAAGTTGATGACAGTGCTGACGTTCTTGAAGTCGATACCTGCTGCAATTTAGTATAAATGCTCATCCAGTGCGTATTAGAGTTGAGCGTACCTCTTGAGACACCGTACTCGGGGTCTTTCTTGGACATTTTCCGCTTCTTCTTTGGTTGTGAACCTTCAGCATCTGCTTCAGCTTCCGCCTTCTTCTTCCCCTTCTTAGACTCGACCGCGTTGGACTCCGCCTCTGCGTGCTCCTTAGCCTCCTCCTCTTCATCCTCAGGGCTCTTTTCATCCCCGAACATCTCGCTCTTTTCATCCGATGCAATGATGATGTCGTAGACGTTGCGGTTGAATTCCTCGACAACGTGTATTCTGGAGTTCACGGGGAGTTCGGAGTTTAGAATACAGCTTCGAATGCCAAACTGCTCAAAGAAGAGCTTGAGACGATAGCAACGGTCGATGTCGCTCACAAAGATGATGCATTTGCCCTTGATGAGCTTGAGTTTGAAGATGACATAGGCCAGAAGGAATTTCTCGTCCTCGCCGCACCTGTGTGAGAGTCAGAAGCTGCTCAAAAGGGGAAAAAGGAAATGGCGCAGGGTAGCAAAACTTACTTGACAACGTAATGTGTGACACCCTCGCCCTCTGAGTCAGGCTCTGCAACGTCCAGGATCGCAGGGTTTCTGTGGAGGATGCCTTTCAAAGTATCGACCTCCGGAGAGAGGGTTGCACTCATCAGAATCGTCTGCACACCCTTCGGTACCGTCTGCGCCAAATTCTCGAGATCCTGATCATAACCGTATGACAGCAGCAAGTCGGCCTCGTCGAGGACCAGGCAAGACAAGTTGTCAAGAGACAGGGCTCCAGAATTCACATTCTGCCAAGCTCGTGCTGGTGTAGAAATGACAATGTCGGGAGAGTTCGAAAGCATGCTTCGTTGAACAGCCTCGGAGAGCTTGTCGGTCAGCTTGACGGTTTGGACATCTTTCGCGCAGAAGGCGGAGAACTGCTCAGCGGCTTTGTGGACTTGATCGGCGAGTTCGCGAGTCGGGACAAGGATAAGAGCGGCGGTTGATTGTGATGTCTGAGTCTTCCGATGACGGTCAGCATCTCTTCTGAGAGAGGAGAGGGGGGCAGCAGGGAATCAAAATACAGCTGAACTTACCTGCTTCTTCTTCAAGATGGTCGAAAGCACGGGTAAAACATAGGCCGCCGTTTTGCCCGATCCTGTCTTGCCTTTGCAGAGAACGTCTTGACCAGTAAGAGCGACTGGAATCGCTTTCTGCTGCACCAAAGTCGGCTTCTGGTAGCTCAGTTTCGCAATGGCCTGGACGAGGCGGGCATCAAGGCCGAAGTCAGTGAAGGAAGGTTCAGCTTTGGCAACCTCTGGCTTCTTGGTCGCTGGCGTCTCCTCAGAGCCCGCAGGCCTATCATTTTGATCAAGCTTGCGCTTCATGATACGGGACGCCAAGGGATTCTCGCTCGCGCAACGTGATGTCTCGTTCGGCTGACGGTGGTACTGTAGTTTGAAGGACCGATGGTTCGCTAGGACGGTCTAGGAGAATAATACTGGAAAAATTCCCAGCATCTGAAAGTTCGGCAGAGGTGGGGTGCCGCAACTTTTTAGTGGAGCTTGTTCATGCTAACAGAGTGTGTGCCTGTAAAGGGACCTTAAGCCACCGCCATGTCCATCAAAGACAGTCTCTACAACTCCTGGAAACTTGGACTTTCGTGGCTTGCATTGGGCATTGAACTGATGTTTACATGGACCGGTATGCCTTCAATTTTTGCAACCAGGATGTCGATCGCCTCTGGATTGTTCTCTGGGCAAATTTGATGAGTTCACAATTATAGGGAAATGCGTCAGGTGTCTTCACTGGCCAGATCAGTAAGGCCAACAACGTCCAAGGCAGTGAAGAAGTATACCGAGTGAAGAAAAGAAATACGGCATGATGAGATAGCTATTGGAGACCTCGCCAGAGGCAACTTTCAATGCAGCGAAAGATGACGTTCGTACTAAACCCTCGTCTCTTGGCTTCAACGTGGGCCGATCTCGGCTAGCTACGGAGGGGTTGGATGGACCATCAGCATTTATCAACCAACGTCCAGATCAACTGACGGCATTCCAGTCATCTTTTCCTGTTCAAAGCCATCATTTGGAGACAATCAAGCCCTTTGCTAGCCAATCTATCTTCTTCGTCAATTGATCGACAGTGGACGATCCAGCATGCGTCTTGTTCCTGAACCAGCCCTCGCTGGTCTCCTTCGTAACCTGACGAAGGACCAGGCAAACCACCTCCTTAGCGGCCTGGCCACAGCTCTTAAGAGTTATTCTCAGCAGGAGGAGGATCCCAGCGCCGATGGGCCAATTCACCAGCCTCTGAGGACCGTCATGACCACAGCCGAGGGCAACGTCAGGCTCTTCATGCCAGCAGCCGATGCTCATACGACCGGCATCAAGGTAGTGACCGTGCCCAAGCAAGGCGACATCCGCGGCACAATAAGTCTGTTCAATCAGGATGGGTCTCTTAGAGGGCTTCTTAGTGCCGCGGAGATCACAGCATTCAGAACCGCTTTGGCGTCCATGACGCTTCTCACGAAGGTCAAGGGAGTCAGCAAAGCGGAGATCGTCGTGTTTGGTGCCGGTAAACAAGCTGAGTGGCATGCTCGACTCGCGGTCATTCTCTTCGGGGAAGAAGTATCCAAGATCACGTTTGTGAACAGGAGCCGAGGCCGCATGGCAACCATGTGCGAAACCTTGGAGAAGGATCTGCGCAAGAGCCTGCCAAACCTCAGGATCGACCAAATCGCCCAACAGGATATGTCGGAAGAAGAGTACAGGTCCAAAGTCAGATCTATCCTGAGCACAGCCGGCGTCTTGCACTGCTGCACTCCCTCAACAGACCCTCTGTTTCCTCACTCGGATCTCGGTCAGGGACCAAAGTTCTTATCGCTGATTGGCTCATATAAGCCGCACATGCAGGAGGTCGATGCAGATTCTCTATTGTCGGGCGGGTCACGAGTCTACGTCGACAGTAAGCAGGCATGCCTCGAGGAAGCTGGTGAGATCATCAAGGCCGGCATCGGCGAGGATTCACTTGTCGAGTTGGGGCATCTTCTTGCCGCGGGAAACACTGAGGTCATTGCTACTCAAGAAAGAAATGTGGTGTTCAAGTGCGTTGGTATGGGCATCATGGATCTGGCTGTTGCACAGTCATTGCTCGAAATTGCCGAGGAAGAGGACATTGGACAAGAGATGGACGGTTTCTGATATGCTGCTACATATGCACAGATGAGAAAATGGGGTTGCAGGAAACACCATTGGGTATATATATTCATGAGTTTTGTTGCTTTAGCTTCACCAGTCGCATGGTCTAAGAAGACCCGCGGTATCAGTCCTGAGAAGAAGGAAGAGAAGAGACACAGGAGGGTCAGGTATAAAACGACATGTTTCCTAGTTAGCACCAGAGTTATCGGCGCAGTCGAACACCTTGGCGATCTTGCCAGTGGCAAACGCGTCCTTGATCGCCACAGCGACGGCATAACTATAGAGGGCTTTGTCAGTTCTTGGTGCTATTAACGAGCAAAGTGAAAGAAGAGCCTTACGTTGTACCGACAACCATGAACAGTCCGACGGCGACTATCAGAACGTGCATTCCGTACTTGATCTTCTGGCCAGTAGTACCGGACCTGTAGCCACTGAAGTCGTACATCCAGAGCAGGCAGGGGAAGATGAGACTGAAGGGAGCGAAGCAGAAGGCACCGGCCAGACCAAGGAGGTAGTTCAGGATGGGCACAGCTTCCGCCACGATGAAAGCTGCCGAGCCAAGGAGCAGATTGATGCCCATCCAGGTACCCCAGTGGGTGAGGGTGTTCTTCTGGAGGTGCTCTGAATCCCGGAGCAGACGGACGAAGGCGTACTTGGCGGCAACGTGCTGGTAGATGCCGAGGCCGATGATCAAGCCAGGAAGCGAGATGCCGTAGGAGATCTTCTTGAACAGCGGACCTGCGCTGCCGAAGGCTGGAACGGAGATCCACTGGCCACAGTAGCGGTAGATGACTAGGCTCACAACAAGGTACAAAGTACCCACGATACCGCCGGCCCAGAGGCAGGCCTTGCGGTAATCCTGAGGGCGGCGCATCTCGGAGATGACGGGCAGGTACATGGAGGAACCGCTCATGCAGATGAAGAGGTTGGCAGCGCTGACCATGCCCACGATGAAGGTTGGCTGTGCGATGGCGACCCAGCCGAGGTCGAAGTCGCCAGTCGGAGGCGCCGCGGCAGGCCTGTCCTGCTGTGTCACGGCGATAGTGAAGACGAAGACGCCGATGGTGAAGGTGATCATGCCGAACCACGTGAGCCAACCGAGCCTGGAGAAGGTACGGATCGACGAGCAGGCCGTAATGAGGATGGCGGCCACCAGGGAAAACACAACCGTGCACTGGGAGTGGTTCGACAAAGCGTTGAGACCGACTGCGGTGGTGACGATGCCGCCTGCGGAGATGAGGATCTGGGCGATGATGATCTGAAGACCGACGAGTTCACGACCAACACGACCCCAAATGAAGCCCATCATATCTGCCAACACTGCGCAGAGAGAGAAAGACGTCAGCTCTACCAATTGGAAGAAGAGGCAATGGAGGAAAAGGGAAAGGGGCGAAACCTACTGTGACATTCGGGATGTCTGTTGTGGAAGTCGCCCAGAATCACGGCCGTGTCTAAGCAAGTATGTCAGAGAAAAGCTGCACCATCGAAAGATCCGAAAGGAAAGATTCTGTGTCTCCCCTGAAAGGAACTTACATGTGTTCAGCGCGCCGAAGCCAGCGAGAGACAGGGAGCCGCCAACGGCACCCAATGCACCGAGAGCTTCGGGGATGGCGAGGACACTCATGGCGAACTGGATCTTGCAGAAGACGATGGTGGCCCGCTGCCAGCTGACGGTCCTGAACTCGACGCCATCGACGCCGGTCTGGAAGACCTCGCGAGACTCGATGTCCTTCTCATCGTAGTCGACTGTGGCATGAGTGGCCGGTGTGACCATGTCGTGAGACACGTTCTTTTCTTGAGTCACCGCCATATGTGCGGATGGTGCTATTACAAGGTAAGGAGGTAAGGTCCTTTATGGAGGAGGAAAAGCTGGAAAGAAAAAGATGGACAACCTCGGAGTAGACCAAGCAAAGTATTGAACTTATGTATACCAGCCTGTAGAGAACCCAAAAAGAGGGCAAAGTTTCGTGGTCACAATGCTGGTATATATACCCAGCCCATCCCAGCCAGAACCTCACAGGCCCAGAACCCAGCTATCATCCAGGCTGCGTGTGTGATAAGGCCAG
The DNA here is from genome assembly GCA_008271525.1 of Sarocladium brachiariae. Classification (NCBI taxonomy): domain Eukaryota; kingdom Fungi; phylum Ascomycota; class Sordariomycetes; order Hypocreales; family Sarocladiaceae; genus Sarocladium; species Sarocladium brachiariae. The sequence continues at coordinate 4,297,605 of RQPE01000001.1, forward strand.
GCAAGCCAGGTGAACAGATAGATAGAACCAGACTCTGGGGTAAAGCATGCAAACCCACTTGGCGCAATGGGCTGGTATCTGGGGTTTGAAGTTGAGTTTTGGGCAACCAGGGTGCTCATATCTTGAATCCCCTCTTTTTACCCTTTGCCACTCTATCTAGGTCAGTAGTTATCTCACGTCGAGTCAACTTCGCCAAGTCAGGTCAGAGACCATTGCAGCGACCAACTTGTTAGCGTCTTTCGGTTCCTAGCCGCAGCATCAAAGTCCAAGCCATGCCATCCCCAACCGACGAACGTTTCGGTGTGGCACCTGGACACTAATACAGGGACGGGGACACGCGTGGGCAGTAAGCTTTTAGCTCTTGTCGCACTATCGAAGGGCGAGGACTCGAGGAGGGGATACCATCATACCGGCACAAAGGTATCTGACTGAGGCTGGCTTTCGCGTGGGGACGAGCGTCCCACTGTACCACTTTTGCAAACATTCTGTCGGGAACAGCACGAGACCGACGAACATTCATTCATCCGACTTATAATTTATCCGATGCAACTGATTTGCAACCTCTAGTTGGTTCGATAACGAGGAGGTGCAAGTGAGGCCAGTAGATATGTCCCGGATCAACCTGAACGGCCTCCGTTGTCCTGAGCGGATGGCAGTGGGCCTTTTAAAGGGCTCAGCTCAATGCTGGCTGGAAGTCCAGCTGACGATGATCCTTGTTCTTTCCAAAGAAGAAGAAGAAAACAACAAGTCGGATGGATTCCTCAGCAAACAATACAGTGCGGAGCATGACTGTGCTGTAGCAGGATTGATACATGACATGTCTCACTCGAAACTTGAACTGCATTTCATCAGCAACATCACCGTACCTAGGTCAAAGGGGCTGCTCGCTTCATCCAAACGGGTTCGCTCGTGTAAACGCTCCACCATGGGCGGCTACCCGCCTCCAAGCGGCGGATGCTGTTTCTCTACTAAAACCCACCCTTTTCAGCCTCATCGTCTGCATGTGGGAAGAGACTATTAATTGTGGTGTGCACCGCCATGGATCCAGTTTGAGCGTGCCAAGTGGCGGGCACTTGATGGTGATTGGTCTGAGAATGGTTAACTACCGATTGAGATCTGGGCTGCGATCTATGGCATCGAGCTTCTTTGATGATAAGGCAAGGCATCAGCAGGAGTCATTCTCGTGCTGAAGCTTCTGACTGACGCCTTGGAATCTCGATAGTTTTGGTCATCGAGGGACAGATAGCCCTGGGCCTAAGACCAATGTTGGCTCTGCTAAGCATGGCCTTCCGCTCCTTTGACCTTTTTACCCGATAAACACACATCCGAGATCTTCGTGGAGTCTCCTTTTTATCTTCACGGAAGAGGCAAGTTGTCGGATCTGCTCTCAAGCAGATTTCCCAGAAAGCTGCGCACAAACACAAGTGAGAAGGAGCGACTTTTTTTTTGTTATCTTGCGACAGGCAGACCGCTCTCGCTTTTGTCACGTGAGCCTCAAGTAGAAACCTCCACAGTACATACAAGTAGTTATAGTAGTAGCTCAATCAGATCCCTCATCCGGCCAGCATGGCATGCACAGTCCAAACTTTGTCGTTGGCCAGACCCACGAAGTCCTCGTGGAAGAGACATGTGGCTACATGCATGTTCCCGTATCGATCCTTGGGCATGATGTACGTCAGGTCTGGAACAGCATCCATGCGTGCCCGCCGCACGAAGTCGGGCGAGCCAAGACCCTTGCCGAAGCCGAAACCCAAACCGCACCCTGTGAGCCAGTGGAGTTGTGCCCACGAGGACACGAGGAAGTCCCTCCCTGCTTTGTTGCCAGCCCCGTAGAAGATTGTCGTTTTATCTTCCGTGTCTCTGATAAGCGTGGCGAGGCTCCGAACGTAGTCGTCATCGACCATCCCCAATGACTGTCGAATCTTGACCGCAACCTCTGCCAATGAGGAGTCAGCCAGCTTCGAGGCAGTGCACCATGTCGAATCCGCCAGCGCGACGAGATGACCAAGATAGCCGTCCTCCACCGGAGGGTCCAGGACTTTGCGAGAGTCCACGGCTCGTTGAAGCTGGATAGGTTCGTCTTTGGCAACTCGGCCTTCACGCATCCGCACGGCAGTGAGGCGATGGATCAGGAACGCCGTCAGAGTGTCGTTTGTCGAGACCCATCTGCTGCCACTTGATGCTTCTCTCTTGAGATGCTCAATCTTCTCTGCCGAAAACCGCCAGTAGGTCCAGGTTGCTGGCTTGGGGGTTGCTTGCTGCTGCTTCACTGGCGGCGCATGGAGTTCTGACGGTCTCCGCATACTGTCGTGGTTTGCCGGTGCTTCATTTGGTTGCAGGAACGGAACGACGGTGTCGGCGTCCGTGTTCCCGACTGCGACGAGCCTCGCATCGAGCTCTTCTCCTCTGCCTGCAGCAGCAAACATCTTCAAAACGGTTCCCTGGCCGTTCATGTCCAGAGCATTATGCATCGACGCGAAGCTGAGAAGCAGCCCACCCTTGACGAAGTTCGCCTGCACGATGAAGACCGGTAAGTCAGTTCCAGCTTCATACCGATGGCCTATTCCTTTCATCGGACATATGATATCACCATCCAGCATCGCAAATGGAGCATCAGCCTTGATGATGGAGTCGTATGTAGGACAGAGCGTCGTACAGTCTTTGCGACGAACGGGTGACTCGGTGCGGCCGTTGCGCAGATACGGGACAATCTCATACAGGCCCGAGCTTGTCGCACTCTGGCCACGTTTGACCACTTGGCAGGCAAGCGAAGGATAAGCCTCGAAGATTTTCAGAGCCGCTCTGTCGAGGGTGGCCAGAACATCGTCGCGTGAGGTTCCCGGCTGGTCTGGGAAGCCCAGGACAATGACGGTGTAAGTGTCCCAGCAAAGCTGGCCGAAGATACCGGGCTGCCGGAGCTTCTGGGTCATCTCTTATCCTGCAGATTTGATGATCTGAGTGAGGTGGTGGTGGGTAAGTATACTGTCTTCGAACACTGATGATTGGAACCCCAAGGTTGTGGGAGCGTGACTGAGTCTAACCAACAAGGTGTTCGCCTGCAACTACACTACTCTCATGGAAGTCAAAGATTACTTTTCCACGTTCTGGGACATGGAACCATGATATACATCCTTTTTTCGATAGAGAGAGAGACATTCTGAACCATTCTGTGAGACGAGCCGCAGTGGGGCGTGGGAATTGCTTCATGAACTTGTCCGCGAGTGGCACGGAGTAGCTGACACAGGTAGGACACAAGCCAAACTCCTCGTCTACCAATGGGGACTCCCTCCGGTGCATGCTGGTCTTAGACACTGTCAGAACTCGTGGCTAGCGTGTGATGTACATCTCAGGTGAACCTTGTCACTAGATGCGTCGATGTCAACCAGCATTTATGTATGCATTCCACCTTTGATTTATGCAAATGGGCCCTGTGCTTGCTCGATATCATGGTATACGCAAATAAGTAGATGGTCATCATGGGTTAGTCAGGTACCTAGCTTTGATGGCGAGGATATTGAGTCGTTAAAGGATCCTCGCGGGCCAAGGTTGCAACTTTTTGGATCGACGCTTCTGCTGAGACAGTCACAACATGGGTTTGATGTTGCGTAGTCCAACTTCAGCTTTCAAAGTACAGTATAATATATATCATAAACCGAAACGGTCAGTCGTCGTGAATTGTTGTGCACAGTCTGCTTCGGTATTGCTCCCAAGTCCGACAGGCCGAACAAGTGGAGCCAGCTTCACTTTTACTTCGACGCAGTAACAACCATTCCCGCATTTCTATTCGGCATGGCTCTATAAATCTGTTTCTTTCTTCTTCCTCCTCTTTTTTTATGAAGTCTTTGATATCGTTTGCCTAAAAAAGTATAAGAAGAAGGAACAAGAAACATGGCCATTCACCATGTCAGTAGCCTGCGGCCTCGCCTCATCCTTGCCGCCAAGGTAGTCGCGGGCTTGTCGTGCACGACCGCAGCCGGCTTCTATCTTCAAACACGCAAATGCTATTTCGAGCCCTTCGATTCGAAAACGGACGAGTATTTCTTCCAGCACGACTTGTTCAAGCAGACCAACCCATGGGATAAACCGGTGTCGGCTGATTCCTGCGTGCGGGAGATCCCCTTCGAGGATCTCGACAAGGCAATGCTGGACGATGCCTCCAAGGGTGGTGGTTTTCAGCTCATAGAGCGCTTCACGCAAGGACTCTGGGGAGGTGTTGGTGAGTTGAGCCACGAGGCTTTCGAGTCTTTGCGTTTTCTGAATAGGTTTCCGTTTGAGTTGACCGTTTGTTCATCCAACAGGATACGCCATCCAACGCCGGGTCATGGAATTCACAATGAACGAGACCAACAAGGACGATGTATGGTCCCGAGAAGATCTGCAAAAGTGCAGATACAATCCAGGTACGGTTTTCCAATATTACTACTACCTAGGTAGTTTCCTACCACTCGCGCTTCATCTCCATACGAAGCCATTTGCTGTGGAGCTCGTCTCAAATTGAGCACGTCCTGACCCGGTGACACACAAGGCACGTATTTCACAAACCATTTTCACGTCCTGTCTAAAACCCCTACCTCGATCTTCATGCGCGGCTGCTTTGATCCGCATCAGTCACCACTCACGCCAATGGATGTCGATAACGTGGTCGAGATCACTTCGGAGCTCGATCACGAGAGAAAGGTTGCTATCCTCAAGCTCCGCGTGGCAACCTTTGATGGTCGAAAAGAGGCCAGTGATGCACCAGACCCGTTTGGAGGCGTGGGAGGCTGGCTGCATCGAAGATACTCTACTGCCCTCGTAGAGTCTGGGGCACGGAATTGTATGCAATAGCTCCCACGAGCCTTTTCATCAGGCTGTATTTGGGGGTCCTGTGATGTATATTTTTGTAACTTAGTGTACTAAATCATGTATATCAGATCAAAATCACACGGCAAATCATTAAGCACCCGAGTGGTAAGGCACTCTCAGCTCTCAACATATTCAGTCGAAATTGCCAACGAAGAAGCTGATTATTTGTGATACAGGGCAGCGACTCTCTGCCAGAAACTAGCAGGCTCTGATTGCACTGCTTTTCCATGTTCTCCTCTCTTGGTGACTGGCACATCGACAATCTCGCCATCCAGACCTCTGTTATTGGCCGCATTCTGCTGCTGGCCAAGGTAGAAGTTTGGCATGAATATGGAGGCAACCAGAGAAACAGACGCTAGGCATATGGCTGCGATCGTGATATGTCCGTTCACGATCGAGTACGCGCGGATGGAGCCCTGACGGATCGGGTCGAAGAAGTCATACGTCTTAAGGGTCTTGATGTTGCCGTATATCGTAGTAATGGTCTTGTCATCAACATCAGGCATCTCCACTTGCATCTGCGCGACCATCTGCTCTGTCCAGATGCTGGTCGCGATGGCACTACCAACGCTCGATCCCAAAGTTGACCACAGCGTGATGATGGAGATGAGGGACGCTACATCGTCGTGCGGCACCGAGGCCTGCACACCCACCCGGACACCGACAACGTTGAGCGACGAGAGGCAGAAGATAAGCTGCGCTGCCACTAGGCGAGCGGTTCCCTGGGTCATCATGCCGTCCAGGTTGATGAGGAGGCCGTAGCCAAGGAGTCTGGCCGCTGCACCAAAGACCATGAGACTCTTGTAACGATGAGAGTACCTGTGGATCAGGCCGACGATCGGACCGACGATGCACAACCCCATGGTCGTAATGCCGAGGAAGATTGTCCACTGGTACGTCGTCCACTCCTTGATAATGAGAATGTACGACGAGAAGTAGGTGTTGCGAACCGAGGATGCCATCTGATTGAAGATGTGAATCAGCACGCCAGCGATGAATGCGCGGTTCTGCAGAATACGCTTCGTCATGAAGGGCTTAGGGGCCAGAAACCTCTCAAACAAGCCAAAGATGACGAGCAACAAGAAGCCTACGACGATCATCGCGATCATGCTCGGGTTGCGCCACCCGCCTTTCGCGTTCTTGGCCAGGGTGATTGGCAGGAGAACAAGCGAGAAAGCGAAGCCGAGAAGCACGAGACCAGCAATGTCAATATCGACCAGCCCACGGCACGCAAGCTTCGCCCAGTAGACAGGATTCTTGGGCGTTGCCTCTGAGGCACCGGTACGCACGTCCTTGGAGTCTGCCATGGTCACCATGCCGGCCTTCTCCCCACGACGCTGCATCGTGTACAGCGTCAGGATGGCGGGGATGAGAAGGAACGGGACGAGGATGGCGAACATGCCCAACCCCCATCGCCAGTCTTCGTAGAATCCCTCGGCGATGAACCCGTTGACCGGCACCGTCACGATGAAAGGCAGGGACAAGCAGGCGCCGAAGAAGCCACGCCACTGGAGAGGAGTCAGATCGGCTACTATAATGTCGCTGAGGAGATCCAGTCCGGACTTGCCGACGGAGGTGAAGCAGATGCCAATGGTGTAGGCGGTGAAGGTCGAGGCGCTGGCAGCGACGGCGAAGCCAACCACGTAGAAGGCGAGAACGACGACGTAGGTTGTAGGCCGAGAGGTGATATCGGCCAGCTTCCCAACGAAAGGCTTGCTGATGGCGCGGATGATCTGGCCGGCCGTGTTGACGGTCCCGAGCTGGCTGTGGACTCCAAAGGTAGACGCCGCCAGCGTGCCGAAGATGGTGGTGGTGATGCCCATGTCCAGAGCATAGGCGAACATGGTCAGGCCGATGGATATGCCAAGAAGCCACAGCAAGATCCGGCCTCTTCTGCCTGACTGGTAGAGGACTTTGTTGAAGGCCTCGACTCGGCCGACACCGATTTCTTTGCGGCCATCGTTGCCAGGTGCTGGTTCGACATCTTTCTTCTCGTCGAGCTCGAACAGATCTGGTGGATTATTTACAACAGTTGTTTGAGCATCGAGCCCAGCAGGCTGCCTAGATGTAGACATGCTTGTCTTGATGCGTCAATACGTCAAGGTTAACATTCAAGTCTGCAAGATGAAGATCAGCGGTACTCGCAGAGAAGAAGAACAGTAGGCTGCATCTTGCATCCAAAGTAGCCGAGCGAAGCCTCCTTTATTGGAAAAAAAAGGGCCCCTTCCTTGAAAGGGTTCGGCTAACCAGGGAGAAAACATTTTGGTCTGATCCGTTCTGGTTGGATATGAGTGCACTTTACTGGAGCAGGGAAGGATCATCATGTCCGTTCCAATGAACCGATGATCCCTGCCAAATGCCACAATCTGATTAGATGTGTAGATACAAGGACGTAAGGGGGGGCTTCGATTTCAATGCTCGGGTCTCAGGTGTAAAGCACTGGATGGCGTGGGTAGGCCCGAACAAGGATCAGCATGGGCCCTTATTCTTGACGAGGTAAGGTACGGATAAGCTTAATCGTTACCTAACACGCGTGTAGAGCGATTCGGGCGTTTGTAGATCGTATCCTGTAAGTACAACCCATCACGCCCTATACTAGTTCCCCATCTTTATTTCTTGTTCTCTTAGCCTGGAAACTGAGTGGTTGCGGGAACCTTGATCAAAGCCCAAGTGTACTTCTTTGGGAGCATCATTCGCAATGGCAGGTGTCTGTTCACTTTCGTAAATCTAGCCATACCGCAGATTGTCCAGAGTATCTTGAAGAGAAACGTCATCAATAGGATAAGAAGACTCTATCCATGCCGAATGTCCACGGTCTGAGAAGGGTTTGGATGCCATCACTACATCCGCGTGAAGGGCTGATTGGTGTCCAGCTAGACTGCTGTCCTTCCTGACTTATGCTGAGCATCATTGTTCACTACACACCATGACGCGGCGGCATCAATCGAGCTCAGTAACAGCGTGACACAGACTGCTTGACATCTGCTTGATGGCAGCGCGAAGATCTTGTATTGACAAGAGCCTTCTTGATAGGAGGGTCCTGTGTACAGGCAATCCCAGTTCGGTCCGCCAGCTGAGCTTTACATTTTCCCCTTCAAGGATTATGTTGCATTTCTTTCCCCTGTTCATGTTCAACATGACATGAGCACATCTATCTTAGATCATGTCGAGCTTCCAACAAGATCATCATGTGAGTCGCCGGATTGGTTATATCCACCAACTCATACGTAGTCGGGCTATCTCCTGCAGTTCGATTACGATGTAAGTTTGCCGTTTTGCCGGGCCAACAGCATGAGAACGCTCAGGCAATTAACATTCGGTTCTTTCGGAGCTGTCTGTGACATGTTTAGAGTTGGCCTAGAGACTCCATTTCAGTCTCCCTTGGGAAGGACGATGGGTGCCGTTCTATCCGACGAGACGCGATGTTCAATTGGTCAGATCGCAGTCGTGCTGTTGGTTCTCAACCTCTTTTTGCTCCAGTGCTAGCGCAGATCACATCACGGAGGGGAAGGGGAGCGAAGCTGGAAAGATGTCACATGTATCAGCCTCTTCAAAAAGGCTGGTATCGCCGCCACAGCAGTGACTCTTGTCATGTCTTCCCCTCCCCTGTTCTCAATATTGTCTATCACGTTTGGGAGGCGTAAATCAACGGCCACGAGTTCCTACTTGAGAATCATGGATTTCTCCAAAGAACACTACCACCGACCGGTCGCCCAATCCTCCTCCTTGCGGGCCGTACTATCATGGCTCTCAGGTGCTGCTCTGATCTTTCTGTTCCTCAAGGGCCTCACCTGTGAGATCCTACATAGCGCCAACGATATTAGTGAGATTCCCATGCTGTGGATGGTTTCATGCCGATGGAATTTTCTTTTTCTTTTCTTCTTGCTGATCAGGCTGTTCTGTTGGCCAGCTTTTGCCTTGCGAAGGCTCACCCGGGCGTACAACTGCAAGTATCATGACGGCACCTTTCACAATGGAAGTGTTCAATACATTTACTTTGTGAGTGTTGCATGGATGTCCCAGTTCTTGGCTTTTCGTCTGCCCCAAAAGCTTACTTTCCCGTGTCATTGTGAAGGTGACCGATGGAAAGTGTGATGTTGCAGATGAGTTGAGGACTATCGAAGGTGCGTTAGGCGATCACCTCAAAAACCAGGAGGAGCGTACGCTGCGCAAAACCAAATGCATAGACTTGTCATACGGACTCGCGTGGAATGGTTACCTTCTCGTCGGTCCTGCAGATGATTTCGATCCGAGCATGTACTGCGGTCCAAAGATCCCTTTCCAGCCTTACGGGAGCGATGGCATGCAAGATTGGCACCACATGTCGGAGTGCCAAGAAGAAACTGTCCCGGACAAGAAGGAGGTCTAGATGATAATGCAGTACAGTTGCATAGTGGCAAACTCGTGCAGAAGATGGAATTTGACCGTGATGATGCCGTGGCAGCCTACTGTAGCTAGGCTCTTCAGTCTTGAACCCTCTCAGCCATCCGAGTGAAAAAAAGGAAGTTTGTCAGTGAAGTCAGCCAGGTCAGCCTGAGACTGGGAAATAGCGTCCAGTTTTCAGGATCTTCAGCAGGAAAGGAGAGTGATGCGTACGTTGTCCATTCAGAGAGGACCGGATGGATCAAACATTACCGGCTTCAAGGCAGGTCACATGGGTCAGGCTGAGGCTGTTGCTATACGTAAATTCGCCTGATACTCGTGTTCCGAGAGTGCTGGGTACCTTTGTCAATGAGGATCCTGAACCAATGCCACGATGTTTTTAGCAATGTTGTTATTCAAAGAGTACGAGGCTGTAGCAAGTTATATTACTACCTAGTAAGATAGGTAGGACACGTCGCATCTGCCTCAAGCTTCTTTACAACATCCCTTCAAGTCGAGGACTGGCATGTGCTCTCTGCTGTCTTGCAATCTTTCCATCAATGGTCAAGCCATTGGCTGACTAAGGGACCCGTGCAAACTGGACTTTCCAAGACAATCCGATTAATAGCGGTTTGAAAATCAGGCCCTGTCTGAGCTCGATTACTCCATAGCCATTGTCAATTGGAGGATGGCATTGTCGCCCTGGTGAATCGTGGCCGATAACGTTCCAGCGTGATTGAGCTTCATAAAATAAAAGAACCTCTCCATAATCCCAGGCATAAGCTGCCCATTGGCACCATCGTATTCGTTGAATGGGTTCGAAGTCCCCAGAGATGTATAAGTCGCTGAATACGTCATCGGCTTGCCAGTTGTGCTCTGACCATTCTGAACAAATCCACCTGCTCCCATTCCTTGTTGCCACTGAGTGCGGATCTTTTGGCGTACAATCTCCCAGTCGCTGTATCGTGGAATATGGTCGTTATCCTGACCCCTCCCCGCCGCAGCCGAATCGAATAGATATTCGCGACGGCCAAAAAAGATCCGGGCACCAGCTGGGCTTTGTCCCAGCCCGGATGAAGCGCTAGATGCATCTCCAACCACTGTGCCGGGGTCTCCACCTGTTTGCACCAAGCTGCCTTCGACTTGGGCGCTCATAATGTGGCCGCCATTCAAACGAACGCAGTTCAAATTCGAGGAGACGCCTGTAGGCCGAATAAGTACGGCTGGTTGAGTGCGTAGGCATAACGTTGTTGAAGTATAAAGGAATTGGAAAGCTGAGTCCGCAGCGACAGGGATATAGGATTGTCCTCCGTCGTTGGAGTTGCCAGCTAAGAAAACACAGGATTGCCTGTCGTCGTCGATGAGATACCAAGATTGGTTAGGGCCTTGACAGCCAGGGTTGCGCCAAACTTGTACAGAATCGAGTGCAAGGGCTCGCATAGCCAAGAGGCCAAAAAGAAAGATAACTGATGCCATTTTTGTAGTGAGGTGATGCTTGTGTAGAGGTAATGGTTGCGAATGAGCTGAGTAGAGCAGATACAGAATATAGATCATGGCGATGCGTGTTGGCTTTTATACACAAATACGCGAACCAACCGCCTGGAAATTCCTCAGCCAGAGTCCATCGACATAGCAGCAGTTTGTCATCATCTCGTATTGACGTCTAGTGCTGATCATAGCAAGAAGGGTGACGGTCTGGCAATCCACGGAATGACTCGTGCTGGGCCGATTCGCTGACCTGCTACAGTTCAAACAGCTGTCGTGCGATCTTTGACAAGAGGGCTCTATACGGCGGGATATGCTGTTCAGGCTAGCATACCAGGTAGTCCTCGACTCCTAGTCAGCCGTGTAGATCCTAGCAAGCTGTGGAGTCAGCTTATGGAGCTGGCTGATATCGATAGGTCACGCCCTAAGAGCAGACAGTGGCAAGCGTTCTATCTGTTCACATTCTACGTTTCGTGTAGACATCCGGAGTACATGCTTGTCGTAGAGGCAAAGCTGATGTCTGACCATCTGCCCTTGGGGCTAACGTAGCCGAATTTGCCGGATTAGTAAGTCGCCGCATACAGGGGTCATACTCTCACTTAAGCACAAGTCGGACATATTAAGCGTGGAAGTACAGGTTGCGAAGAGGTGATTCTTAGTTTGCAACCTCTACCTTAATAAGAACCCTGACGATTATGGCTTGCGTCGGTAGCCTGCCGGGAACCAGTACGCGGCGATAATACTGTGAGGTGTCAATTGCAGCTTACACTAAAGCCGAGTAACCACCCGGGGTGGAAATCTCGCCGAAACCTCACTGACCTTGTCCACCTCTTTGGTGTCGTAACGGTCTCTATATCAGCTAATTAGCTACTATATTCACGGTAGTGTACAGTTGCTGAAACTGGCGGATATACCTATGACCGCTACTCTATGATGTAATCTTGCTCGTCTCGCAAATATATCTAGGGAAAAGTCTTGGGTTATTCCGCGGTCGAGGTGTTCGAGGTTCTTTTTCTAATCGCTGAACTTTATCTCTTTACAATATCTATGAGGAATGGAGTTAGAAAAGAAGAGACTATATAAAGAGTAATGCGAATCTACATACCGCTTCCACTTGTTGAAGATGCCGCTGATATTGATCTCTGTTTGATCTAAGTATCTAGGCTTGATGAAGCGGATATTGCCTAGCTGCGCTTAATGGGCAGTATGCTCCTCGACTAGTAGCGTAGGCTTTTGTTTTACGGTTCGATTCTGTGCCTGCCGGGCATTGAAGCGATTGATAAAACTCGCGTGGTTCTTATGCAGACCACCTTTGGTTGCCGCTATAATAGTGTTGATGTTGCCCACGGTGTTGATAGGCATGTAGTTGCGGGTGAAGAATGAGTGAACGGGCGATGCAAGGATATACCTAACATGAAGAGGCAGAGGACCAAGGCCGCGAATGACTTAGAGAGTGCTGCTTCTGTTATCTTATGGCCAAAGCGGTCCCTGCGCCAAGGGCATCTGTCGGCGTGGCGACCTCTGTGTTATGAAGCACCCCATTTCACAGATACTAGGGCCAGCTATATGGACATATATATACTCCGTACTAAGGTAGGACATGACTTCCGTCCCTCCGATACGGACGGACCACTTACTCTGCTGGAGCCATCAAAAACAGCGGCACTATTCCGCCAAAAATGGCGGTGCTAACACAACTTTTTACAGTGGGGTAAATTTTTCCTCGCGGGGCACACTTTACCTTTGTACACCTCCCAACTTTACGCAGAACACGGCGGGAAACGCCAGAGACGCAATCAAAAGATGGCAGACAACGACGACGGGCCAATCTACGATGAGATCGAGATCGAGGACATGACCTGGGACGATTCCATGCAGATATACCACTACCCCTGCCCCTGCGGCGACAAGTTCCAGATCATGCTCGATGATTTGTTGGATGGCGAGGACATCGCCATCTGTCCCAGCTGCAGTCTTAGGATTAGGGTCATCTTTGATGCTGTATGCTTTCCCTTTTCCCCTCATCTTCGATCGTTTCTTCGTTTCAACATGCTGACCATGGCCAAGGATGACCTTCCCAAACCTCCTCCGTCTTCCAGTGGCACCGCGCAAGTCTCCGTCGCCGCGTGAAAACCCGAGGTTGAGACATTCAACAGCAAAACCCCCCCCCCTACGATATCGATAACGAGAAGGTTCGGACGCGTGACAAGAATTCCTTCGTCGAATCGAGTCATGGCTAAAGGTCGGTGTGATGTGAGACTGGGCTTGAGGACATTGACTCAAAAACCTGCACATGCAGCAGCCAACAAGAACGCCTTGTGCCTGGAGGCCAGCACCCACCGCCAAGTCAAAATGGCCCGCTTCATCTGTCACCGATACGACAGTCCACGAAGTGCCGAAAGAGTCGGCCAGCTCGGCGGACGCTGCACACACACTGGATCAGTCATATTCAGAACCCTGGCACACGTACGGTAGGAGAGACGAAGTTGCCGCGCCAAGCCGGTGGTATCTGTGCAACAGGACCTACGTTCGTCACGCATCCCGTCTATATCTCGTCGTCCACGATGAGGCTCGAATCAGACCATATTTGAAATGCAACGAAAATGGGTGACAACGGCTTCATGCCATCTCTTAAATTCATTCAAACTCTTCGCTTGCAGATGTGCGCTTTGTCCTTGAATTTGCACCCAATTCTCCATTCTCCAGCGTAGTCTGCTGCTTCTCGCACATTATGCATTATTCGTGTGAACATTTGAGCATCCAAAAAAACAAAAAAAAAAAGAAGCATATCCCGCCCACGCCCCAAATAAAAAGAAATCAGAAAGGAAAGGACATCATGGGTATATCCAAAAACGCCGAAACCATGACTAGGGTATCCTCCCCTGTCCTCGCACTCATCATTAACGTCACCATTGTGATGGTGGTCTTCGCGTCTCCAGTTCATCACAGCATAACCAGGCTCATGATGAAGAACCCCAACAACCCGGCCGCTGACGCCTTCATGGGCTGTGGGAGAGCGCCGCCAGTCACCTCAGCGGGCTTAGAATCGGTTTTGCCAGAATCTTCAGTGGGTAGAGGGGTTGGTGGCGTGTCTGATACGAGGGTCAGTACGAGTCGTCAGTGAGGATGGCAAGACATGACTCACTGGTAGTATTGTGCGTCCATGCGCCTGCAACTATGACAGTGGTTGCGACATCTGTCCAAGAAGCCGTCATGTGCGATTCGGCCTCGGGGATGGCGTGTGACGTCTGACATGTAAGGTCTGAAGTTGCTTCCACTTGGCAAAGGCTATCCTCCGTCTGTGGTTCGACGTGATCGACAGCCACTGCGACCACAACCTGATCACGCAATTGATCTCCTGAAGACGTCGCGAGGATGTTTGTCGCAGCTCCTAGTAGAACCAGAACCCAGGTAAGGCGCATCGTAGCCTGGATCGCACCTGTTGCGAAAATGATCCTTTGGTGCCCTCCCCCGTAAAGCGGCAGTGGTGGCGAGGGTCGATCGCTAGACAACTTTGAACTAAGGAATCAAAGCAGGATTGCAATTCTATGAATTAAGCCCGATGTCTAGCTGTCCTGCAGCGAGCGAGCGAGCGAGCGATTCAAGCAGATCCGAGAACGACAGACAAGAGGAGGAGCTTGGTGGGATGATGTCGACCGCGATGGCACAACTCGAAAGAGCCTGCGTGGGGTTTATGATCTTGATCACGACCAGCCGATGCTGGCCTCTCTGGGTCCCGATGTGATCAAGAAGCAAGGCAGGCCAGGATCAGAGAGGAGAGAGATGCAAACCGTCCGGCTTATGACGAGGTCCATCCGATGGAGCAACAGCAGACTGGCCAGATTATGTTGGTTTTCTGAATTGCCCCTCGGGACGTCCCACCCCTAGACTCACTCCATGGTTCGCTCGCTCGAAGCATACATCAGACAGATTCCCACTAGCACGCACAGCTTGGAAGCTTGGAAAGCGGCACAAGCACCTGGCCCGACCTAATAGGCAGAAGACGGACGGGCGAACAGGGGTCAGGGGAGGGAAAACGCGTCAAACCCTCTTGTCATGAACAGGGCCCGCCAGCCTTGCATCGTTGGTGCAGCATTTTCCATGCAGCTAGTCCAAGCTGGGGCGGAACTGGGGCTGGGCGGCTCTGGCCAACTTTTGCATCCTCTTCTTGCTGTTCCGTCAGTGTCACCTTGCGAGGCTTGTGGTCAGTTTTCGTCCATTGCTTCAGGCTCGCTGACCTGCCCGTCGAATGATGGTCATTGCCGGGCTTTCCTCTCGGCGAAGGCGTCTACCTACTGACGGGCGCCGAGACTACAAGAGTCGTGGCCAGCGTTCCATTTCAGTCAGACCAGGCTTTTGCTGTGATCTGGCATTCTGCCCCATCGCCGATCCACGTCTCACTGTGTTTGGCCTCAGCAACGTACAACTAGTAGTATGTGTGAGGACCAAGTATCGAGCACTCTCGGCAACGGATTTGCGTCATGAGAGCGGCGCTGTACGTTTCAGTAAATACCGCCGGCAGTGGAGCAATGGCGCGAGCAGGGAACCTGATTGTTCTGACTGACTTACTACCACGACTACAATATCCCAGAGCGAAAGCGCAATCACTGACTGCTCCGTACTTCGGGCTGGATCATTAATTGAGCACACAGCAAGGTGGGTGTGGTGGATATGGGCAGAAGAAGCCATGTTAGATTTTGGCCGAACACTCCCGTGTCTGGACTCTCTATCGGCTTGCTGCGATGCGCTGCGCCTCCTGTACCAGCTGCTGCCCCTTCGCCCTTCATCCACTGTTCCTGTTCCAAGGACAGCATCTGCATAGAAAGCCATGAAACCACGACTCAGATCAATGCAATGCAGGTTTGAACGGGGCAAGAGCTGAACGCGAGAGACCTTGGGCGGTGCGCTTGCATCGGCAAATTACATCTGTACGTACGTATGTACGAGTATGTTCAGTTCCTCCGGCCCTGGGCACGTGGAGCCAAGCAAACGTGAGGTCCTTGTAAGAACGAAGGGAGAGGTCCGTTAGTTCGGACCGGCAGAGCAAGAGTAGTATAGTAGCACAATGACTCCGTGTAGAAAAGCCTAAAGAGAAAAAAAAGAAGAACTTGTGGACAAGCTCTCGCTAGACTGGATGGCACGGTGGTATCCAATAACACGCCGCCTGAGTGTAATTATTGCCTGCGAATTGCAGCCACACCACTTTCGTTTGCAATTTTGACTTTACGGGCCGCCTGAGAACAAGGACCACGATAAAACGCAACAATGGGTCGTAAAAGGGGCCGCCCAACAACTCGCTTTTCCTGACAAGGTCTAGGTGAATGTGCTAAACAGGCTCAAGGCCAAGGCCGCCCCTGACGTGGTGGGATCGCGTGCTTGGTGATGAAGAAAGCAGATTGGGTGGACGACGTCGCAGGGTACGAGTACAGACAGTCAGCCAGCCTGATGATTTGATGGGATGAGGTGGTGGCGGGAGGATTTCTCGTGTTCGCCCATCACAGGATTGGTCACTTATACTGTACCAGCGTCGTCGAGGCTACGTCTCAAGAGGCAAACGAAGGAAGTGGCCCAGTCCAGAAGATGAGCATTAGCCCAAATGGCAGTCGAGCAGTATGGCTTCTGCGCCTTACTGATCGATCGATTCTCTTCCAGTCTCACACACGAGGCGCCTGGACAATTACGTGTTCCGTCGCCATGTTCGCGTGCTTCGAGAGAAGGAGAGCTGAGAACTCCTCCGACTCGTGAGGTGGATCTTTGGGAGAAATCCTGATGCTCACATCGGCAGGATCATGCTCCTACGTCTCAAACAGTTTCCGCTCTCTTCCACGCGGACTAGTCTCGCGGCTGGGCGAAGGCTCTTCTTAGCTTGTTGGAGGGGACGGCTGTCCTTCATCGGCTGTCATTTAGTAGTACCGCTGCATCCATAGCGGAAAATCTCTTATCAATGTCATGGGTAGACAACCCCTGCTAAGAACACTCCGAAGCGGGACGATGATCGCATTTGACAGTGGGAAGCCTATATCCAGACCAAACACCCTTATCAACCAACTACTTCCAAAAGCTTGTCGTGAATGACGTCAAGGAGGCTCTCGCGTAAAATCGTAAGTCACATCGCCTCCTTCACAGACTGTAAGACTCGTCTTGCACTAGGGCCGTCACTATTGTTCTTGGGTCCCAGAAAAATGGATGATCAGATCGCCCATCGCAGAAGAAACATCGCGTGCCCAGTAGGGTAAAGGAGGACAAAGAAGAAAACCCGAAGCGCGCATTCTCAAAATCGAGTTGACGGAGGGGGGGGGGGATGGACAGTTGAGACAGAGGGTTACGCGTCCCTTCAGTAGAGCTCCTCACACATTGTTTCTGGTAGGGCAGAGATCCGAAGACCTTGTTCAAGCTACGGGCTTCCATTTTCGTATCAACCCCGGCTGCAGTAGCTCCATGCAGGCGATGTAAAGAGGCGTTCGGGTTACAGGCAGCAGCTTCGTGAGCTATCTGCATTTTTTCTTTGGTCCGAAGGGGGAAGGGGTTGTTCCTGTTCATCTTGTGGTTTTTGTGTCTTCCTCTCTCAAAGGAAACGAGAACCTGTGGCGAGCAGGCCAGGACCACAGTGAGGCACCAACGACGGCCAAACCATTTACCAAGATTTGAGGTCCTGCAGTCGAGATCGTTGCTGACCACCTTCCAAGGCTCTGAGAAAGCGGGACGGACGGCCGAAGCAAGGAAATGACATGTAGCCAAGGCTGGCATACTTTTCTTTCGGCGGTTAAAAAAATACTAGGCGAGGCACTATCGGTGAAGCTGTGCCACGTTTCTTGATTGCCTCCTCTAGCTTGCTAAGGTCTCGGATCCGGCACAAGCCTTGTTTCGTCAGCCCAGAGACAGACTGAGAAGAGCAGTCGTACGAGGCTTGTGTCTTGGCGTTTGCTGCCTGTTTATCTTCCCCGAGAACAAGCTTGTTTTAATGTTGCTTCAAGCTTCTGCGGAATTTTGGAGTTCCTTGCGTGATCATGCTGAGACATATACTGACTTAGATGCAAGAAGCGGAGGACGGAGGTCGAGTGAAGAGCCTGGCAAACTGAAGCCCTGCAATGCCTTGATCTCAGGCCAGCGAATGCTTTTTTCCCCTCATGTTCCCTGGGGCGCCCGGCACTGGCATCGCTGTTGGTCCAAGGTGCTTCCTAGAAACGTCACTCATATCCTCATCGTGAGACGATCCCATGGATCCAGGGTAGCAAAGCCACAACAAGAGGTACGACGGTAGACTTGCGCCACATGTGGCTTTCTCAAGACTCCAAATCCAGGTAGTTCCTAGCAAGCGCCATGATCTCATCTGCAACCTCCGAAAGCCAAAACAGCACACTCCGGAAGACGCAGACCGTCTTTTCTTTTGCCGACAATGTTCGCAATAACCCTCTTGCGTCGTGCTCGCGAGCCCCTCAGCAAGGTCACCTCCCACAGCGTCGAATCCGCAGCCGCGGCAAGAAGCATCAGCAATCCACACAAGGCACGAAAGGTCTGGCCGCCGAACCTTGAGGAGCTCTCGCCACAGCAGCAGCTGCGCTTCGAGAAGAAGTACAAGCGAAGGATCGTCCTGGCGCAGAGGGCGCCGAGGTGGCAGAAGGCTGTCAAGTATGCGCAGTTTGCGACGTTGACTGGTGAGAGCAAAGCACCCCCCCGGTCCCTTCCTCTGGGAACCTGGAGGTTATATGTGGTTCTTGTGTGTGTATGTGTGGTTACTGATGATCGTGGCATTGATCAGCGGCGATGATATATCTCGTCTTCTATGCCGAGTTCGAGTGGTACGGCAGGAGATACGTTCCCATTGATGAGGTTAGTGTGGCTTCCCAAACATCATGGAAGATTTCCTCAGATGTGTTCACGGACAGAAGGACACGGGCTCTGACTCCAAACCCTTGGTTCCCAGATCAAACATAGCTTCAATACCATCTTTGGTGTTTTCGACGAAGACAAGCGCCACGAACGACCGCGAACGGCACCACCTCCACCTGAATCCAAGAACGACAGCAGCAAATGAACATTGTCGTGGGGAGAAGAGCAGCTGTATAGATAAAAAAAAAACTGTACGATATGAGGCATGCGCTACATATAACATGGGATTTGTGCATTTGAAACGGGGCGTCTTCAGGAATGTATACCCTTCATAACGGCGTAGGTTCATTTCTCTGACTTGGGGTATCTTGGATTTAAGACAATGCGATCCTCTCCAACTTTCATGACTGTTTTCGTGTGTGAAAATGTTTCCCTTTCTCTCTGATCATGACGATGCTGTACACCCATCATCTTCCGCCCGCTGCCCATGCAAAGTTGGAACCCATACCCAGCCCAGCGCCAATGCCCGTACTTCGACCCTCATTCACCGGCCTCTTGGCGACCGTTCCCTGGGCTTTGACACCGGCCACGATCTTATCCAACGCCGTCTCGACGACCACGCCGCCAATGACCATCTCACTCAACGTGGCGTGCAACGTCTCGAAGTTGAAGATCAAGTCCAGCTCGCACACGTTCTCGAACAATCGATCGAGGGCCTCGACGTAGACCTGGATCAGATCAATCAGCGCCAACGGTGACTCCGTAGCCGTGGAGATGATGATGAAGTAGAGCGTCGCGTAGTTCCGGTACGTGACTAGACTGGGCACGTCGTCGTCCTGGGTGGTGGACGTGGACGACGCGGCAAGGAGTGGTGGAAGCGGCAAGAAGTTACAGGAGCCTGCGGGGCGGTTGGACACGAGGGTGAAGATCTCAGAAATGAGACGCTGTTGTATACTCGTTTCCTGCGAAGGGGGGAGGGAATGTCAGTCGAGGGATGCGCGTTCTGGTTATGGAGGGGAAGGACAAGAACGACGGACCAGCTGTGTGTAGAACTTGGTGAGGCGGGGTTGGCCCTGGCCGTTGAAGACCAGGAATGCGTTGATCATGGTGACTGAAGCATCCGATGATATCTTTCTAGTGCTTCGCTCAAGGTTAGAATGCCGTTGCGAAGCTTCGAAGGTCAGATGATGGTGGTTGAAGGTTGACGATGATGGTGGTGGAACGTCGGCATGTGAACCGGTCGCGGATGGTGGGGCAGCTCTGGTAGGCAACTTTATGCAACTTTAGGCATGCTATCTATCTGTAGTATACTATGAATACGTAGCGGAGTACAAAGAGGCACTCAGTTCGGCTTCCTGATTGGGCGAAGCTGCTGAGTGACGTTTGCCTGCCTGCTCAACCCCGAACTACTCAATGAAGGTCCATACGCACAACCTCTTAAGCAACCTCCACTGAACTTACTTCTCTCGAAGAGGATCAATCTCTTACGAGCGAGCAATTGCATCCGTCTTAAAACAAACTCTCAACTGCAACCCTAGACACGGGAAGCATTGGCCGTCATCATAGCTTTCGACCTGCAAGCTTGACCAAAGTCCACTCCCCACAATCATGTCTCGACAATCCCTCGTCAAGGCAGCTCGCCTCGCCTCTCGGAACCTCCAATCCCCTCGACTCGGCACTTCTTCTGGAATTTCACGATGCACCGTTGCCAGACCGACCGCCATCCTCGCTCCACGTCCGGCCTGCCGCGCCGCAACCTTCTTCTCCACCAGCAGCGCACGCAACAAGGGCATCATGCCCGAAACCGAGAACCCGAGCCACTCGGCGCCAACGAGCGAGAAACGCTATACTCCCGTTGAATTGTCTGACAACGAGTACCACGAGCTGGCAGACGAGTACATGGAGCGTCTTCTGGCTGTGTGCGAGGATGCTCAGGAGGAGCGTGAAGACCTTGATGTCGAATACTCCGTAAGCCTCCATTCCCAACACCCCACCCCCCCGGGCGTCTCCTCTCCCTTCAAGGTGGAACGGAAGAGGAAAAAAAAGCCAAGGATTACTGACACTTCACGACTCTTACAGGCAGGCGTCATGAACATCTCACTCCCGAGTCGTGGCACCTACGTGCTCAACAAGCAACCTCCCAACAAGCAGATCTGGCTCTCGTCCCCAATCTCCGGCCCCAAGCGCTACGACTGGTGCCTCAGCGGAGAGTCTCAGGTTGATAAGGAGGGGACGGCATCGGGGAGTTGGGTGTACGCACGAGACGGCTCGAAACTGGATGACTTGCTGTTGCAGGAGCTGCAGATCGACATGGGCCCTCCGGCGCTCGAGGGCTAGATGCCTGGGAGCGTGGTGAGGAAGGAAATCTGAAAAAAAGTCAGGCCGCCACGCCAGAGGGCACATGTACGAGACCGTTGATGGATGTCTAAATTACGTTGCATGATGGGTATCAGGAAGACTCCCAAGGTAGCTTTCCTTCTTATTCCTTGTGTTTTGATAGCTTTGCTGCGGACCATGGGACACCGACAACTCCCCCAGCTCAGCCTGTAAAAAATATATCATAATGTTACAACAGAGCCCCATGGCTTCAAAGATTACAAAATTCTCCACGATGTTCCAACTCCATTGCAGGAAATCTGGTCTGTTTCCATGCGTGCTTGTCTTGCCATGTGCCGGCCCCCGTCTGTACCGGTTTCTCACCTCAACGCAATCCCTAGACTCTTATTCAACATCGCAATGGTCATATCGTAGTGATCGTACGCCCCTTTCTTCATATCCTTGAGTCGCCTGAGAAAAGAGAGGGAAAAAAAGAGTCAGTTATCAAGCTCCTCCCACCAAGAAAGTGATTGGCCATATGCAAAACAATGCAGTCCAAGATACACCCCCTCCCCCCCCCCCCCCCCTTTTTCCATCTCACACCCATTGATTCTAATCAAAGTTTCGCAAAAGAAGGAGGCAAAGAAAGAGAATAATGGAAAGGGGGCAAAGGGACCCAAAAAAAGAGAGACTCACCGATTCTTATCCTCCGTCAACACCACCTTCCACCTCCTCAACGCCGCTTCCCTTCTCATCCTGACCTTGACCAGATTCTTCACCACGCGATGCTCAACACCTCTATCCCTCGCCGCCGCCTCCAGGAACCAAGCCGTGCGCTTCACGACTCCGGCGTCGAACCCGCCGCCGCCATGGCTGGGCCCCGATGCTTGTGAAGACGGGGCCACCGCCGGTTCCCGAAATGCGGCGCGCACCTGGTCCCGCACGACGTACCGCGCCGGCGCGGAGTACTGGACTGCTTGCAAGGCTCCTCTGAGGATCCGCCGGTAGGCGTGGACGATGTCTAGCTTGGTTGCTGATGATGCCATAATGGCAATGTGTGTTTGCGAGCAGGTAGCTGAGTACCTAGGTATATTGACTTTTCAGAGGCTGTGGCGGTTGCACCCTCTCTCCTCCCAAGCTTTGAGATCGAGTCTCCCTTAGGATTTCCCAAGGTACCTTTTCCTGGGATGGAACCCGGAATCATGGCGCTTATTGGTTTACAGATTGTTCACGTCAGATGGAATAGAAAGATGAAGGAAGTATCATGCACGTCTGCAAATCATAGTAAACCCGAGTCGAGGACGCCGGTGGACCCACTTTCACGTTCTGATTCTCAAACACGCACTCCGCTATGGTAGGAGAATGAAAACTGTTCCCTGGAGCTATCCAAAGGTCGCTCATCATGTCATTGATGATCCTCATGTCTCTACACGCTTAAAAGAAAATGCCCTATTGGGAGGGCTATCCAACTCGCATCATTATTAACCAAGCGCAAGCATGGCTTGTCGCATCAGCCTGCGGCAGCTTCTGATAGTCTTCTTAAAAGGGCAGCCCCATGTCCAGTAGGATTATGCCTGTGAAGGATACTGTGCTCATCGCTCCCAAAGTCTAAATACTATCCGCCTTTGCTGGTAGTCTTGGGCGGTCAAACTCCCAATATCGCCATCTATATGCAACCCTGTTGAATTCGCCAACAGTTCAAGTTCAATGTCGTGCCTAGTCTCTGTGGCTGTCCTGCCTGTTGTCGTCCGCTTGGCCCAGCGGGGCGTACCGTCCCTGACCGCTGCCTGTGCTATCTGAGCGACCGCGCCCAACTACACGCGAGAGCCAGGCGCCGACACTCCGATCTTCACCACCGCTTGTTTGAATCTGCGACTTTTGGTCGTCGTCCATGTCTGCGGCTGCATCGAGTGACAGACCAGGAATACCGCCGGAAGGACCCCCTCGAGCGGATCCGATTGGAGAGCCGGCCCGCATAAGCGAGCCTGCCTCGTCGTGAAGTGATGGTGTCCCCATGACTGTACTAGCATCACCAAAGATGGAATCCATTTCTTCCAAACGAACGCCGCAAGTTTCGGGATAGATGAAATACACTGATTCTGTATGAGCACTCTTTCTTTCTGGTCAGTCAGCTCAGGGTGTACTTACCAACGACGAAACTTGTGCAGCAGAAGAAGGCATGCAGGAGATACAGTCGCCATTGTATCCACTCCTGCAAAACTGGCGTCATGATGCCGACAAGCCAGTTGAAGGCCCAGTTGGTTGCCGTTGACAGCGAGGCACCCTTGGAGCGGATGCTGAGGGGTAGAATCTCGGGAGGGTAGAGCCAGGGGATGGGTCCCCATGAGTACCCAAAGGCTGCGTTGTAGATCATGACGAATATGACTACAAGACGTGGTGTCCATGTGACATCGAGGAACAGGAAGTAGGATATGAGCGATAGCGAGATGGCCATGGCTACAGCGCCCGTTAACAGGATCTTCCTGCGGCCCCAGCGGTCAACTAGATACCACGGAGGAATGGTAGAGAGGAAGTATGTGATGCCGTTGAGGCCAGTCATCAGAACCGCGTCATGTCCCTTCCAGCCAGCGGATTCAAAGACATAGGGGGCGTAATACGAGATGACGTTGATGCCGTTCAGTTGTGCTAGAGCCTGCGCTGACATGGCGATGAAGACACGGGTTCGGTATCGACGGAACATCTCGCTGTATGTTCGTTCGCCCTCCTGACGCTGAAGGAGTACATTCATCTTGATGTCGCGGTACTCCTCGCGAGCCTTGGGATCGTGGATGTCGCCTCCGCCGTAAAGGTTAGCAATTACAACCATGCCTTCCTCATCGTGGTCGTTGTCCAGGAGCCATCTGTGTCCGTTAGCATTGGGGAGATAGACAGGACCAAAGATGCACGTACCTGGGAGACTCGACAATGATCAGACTGCCGAGTCCCAAGAGAGCACCCATTATGCATTGCATCAGTAAAGGCACACGCCAGGACAAGTCACTCTTAATGAAACCACATCCGTAGTCGACCCAAACGGACGTGGCATAGCCAATGATATTGCCCGAGAATTCAATACAAGCTAGCTTGCCACGGTTGTGCGGAGGCGAAATCTCGGATTGGTAGACAGGCACAATCGTTGACAAGGTACCGACACCGAAACCAGCGATTAGACGGCCAAGCATCATCAAGGGCATGCCATTAGCAAAGGTCTGAAAGGCACCGCCGACTAAGAAGACGCATGAGCCGTAGAATATGGTCTTTCTTCGTCCGATGATGTCGCCAATCCGACCGACAGCGAGCGAGGAGATGAAAGCACCAACTTCGAGGATAGCCACCATAGTCCCCACGAGGCCGCGTGAGGGGTGATCGAAGTAATCGATGAAGTACGGGCCGCTACAATATCAACCATGGTCAGTCACAGATGCACATTGCACATAGGGTTGCCAAGGATGACAGATGAGGGCAAGCCATACGTAAGGATCCCAGACATGACGCCCTGATCATAGCCGAAAAGGAAAACTCCCAGTGACACGAAGATACTGGTAAAGTAGCTGTTCGCAGCCAAGTCAGTGAGGATGATCAAGCAGGTTGAAAGCGAGCCTCGAGAATTCTACACACATGAGGGCCTTGCCCGTCAGGCCATGGATGGAACCCGAGCTTCCCGACATGATGGAACCTAGAAACCGCTGGGCACGAGATGGACGGGGTTTGCGAAAGTTGGGGACCTCGATGGCCTCCTTGTCAATCAAACGAGACCGCGAGCGAGAGCGATCGTGGCGTCCGGGGGAAGGGCCCTGTATTCGGACACGCTTCTGCGAATGAATCTTTGGCTGTCGACGCGCGACGCCAGCCAACAGCTCCTCCTCAACTTCGTGAGAGAGCTGCAGACGGACTGGGTCGTTGCCCTCGGCAAGCTGCTCGCCGATGTCGCCCGTGTCAGTCCAGGATGATGAGGTTTGCGAGAGAGTGTCGTTGTCGTCGGAGTCGCGGTGGTCACGGTAGCCGGCGTCACGTCTGCGGCTGGTGTTTAAGAATGAAGTCGATTGGGTACCACGAGCGTAAGGATCGTTACTGGAACGAGCAGGCAAGGTGCGAAGGGGAATGTTGGAAGGGAGACGGGATGATTGTGAGGAAGGAATTTTGGGTGAATCTGGGGCTGATAAGCAGCAGCGCCCGCCTGCAATCTAGATGGAGGTGAAGAAGGGAGGAGGGAGAGGAGGAGGAGAGATAGGATCGAGACGGGGATGGGGATGAAGTGGAGGATCGATCAGCGGTACAGGGCGGATGACCAGAAAGCAGAAAGCCCAAAACGCAGCCCCCACGAGGACAGGAAAAAAAAAGCTCGTCAATAGCCTTGCCTTTCACGAGTCACAGCAAGTAAAAAAAGGCAAAGAACTGATGGCCCAAAACCAAGGGAAGCAGGTTGCGTCAATGGCGGTCCACTCGGTACAGTGCGGTGCGTGAGTGAGGTCGCAGTAAAGTGGGCAAAACTGGGGTCAAGTGACGACAGCGGACAGGGCCAGGTGAGTTAGTGCACACGGGAGCAGCGATTGATGGGGTGTGAGGAGACGAGAGCGTGGCGTGTCGCGGGTCCGGGACGGTATTCTCAGCGGGGCGTGAGGAAACGACGGTCAGATTCGCGAGAGAGAGAGAGAGAGAGAGAGAGGGAGAGGAGGCAAAGGTCATGCGGGTATTCTGTTGTTCGAGCCTTGTTCGCAGGAGAGGTCAGCCGAGGGGCGTGTAACGCGCGCTGGATATATTCGCGCGATCTTTTGCTGATGCCGCGAAAAGGGGTCTCTCTGATCAGGCACGGCTGTGGCGGTACAATGCTGCTACTGATGGTACAGGCGCACGCGCTGGAGGGACAGGTACAGGTGCAGGGACTGATGCTGGCGTCGGGTGTTGAGTTGGCAGCGAAAAGTCTCGGATCAATTTGAGCATCGGAACGAAGGCGTGTGCTTTGCGAGATTGAACGAGTGACTGGAGAGGCGACTGCAACTCAATGTGAATGGGCGAGAAGAAGAATGGAGAGAGAAGAACGAAGCGAGATCAGGGAGACAGATTTGAGATTGAATCCAAGACACGTCCTCACATCCGAATCTCAGGGGACCGCAATGCCTGCTGCGGGCACGTTTAGAAGAGAAATGGCCGCTGTCTTCGATTTCTATAGTAGATTATTGGTCGGTCCCTGGACAGGAGGGGCACAACTACTACTAATATGTTTAGTAGTACTAGGAGTAGTTGTACGAGCTGCAGTGTAGCTGTGGTTGTAGCTGCACGAATAGGGGCGAAAGGCAGATTTAGGGGACGCCAAGTGTGTCGAGAATGCCCTGACGCTCCCACTGCAACGAATCACTGCACTGGCGCAGACCAGGCTGGCTGCAGTGGCGTAGGGGCTTGGACTGCGCCAGAGATCAGCTGCCGACTGTGTGGCCATTAAACTGGGGGCCAATCTCTCGTTGCAGATAACAGGCAAAGACACAACTTTTGTGAAGCCTTATCAAGCAGTGGCCGACAGTGGCAGTGATCAGCAGGAGGAAGAATAATGGCATGTTGGTTGTATTGTAGCACAAGCCAAAATGGGGCACTGTGCCATTAACGACAATGATCCTGGTGAGTTCGGGACGCCATCGAACGACGAACTGGAAAACTTGCATCCTCAGGCCATTCCCGATGCCGCATTTGTTCATCTTTAGGTAATGCTTTACGTAGATACTTAACTCTTTCCTCAACTGCCTCCTCGATTGAACCGAGTTATTATGTAGGTCCAAGATCCTATTCTATTTCCCCATGATGATCATAATCACGCCTGACGGTAACTCTTACTTGAGTGGCTGCCTGGAAGAATATTTTATACAATGAAATGATGTATCCAAAATACGTAAGAGGGACTGTTATTACACTCTATATATAGATGTGTATGTATATCATTTTATACTATCAGGTCTCGAGATTATAAGCTCTAGTTAATCAATATCTCCCTCGCCTCAAGGGTTCGTAAGGCTTTGGCGATGCCATGTGATAAATTTTATACTGATCCCCCCTCGCAGGAACTCAGCAGCAATGATTTACATCCGAGCAATGGAACGGGTGTTATATGAACAATATCCACGGCATTGTACAACGAGGACGCTGCGTGGCAGGTGCTGAACAGCCACCACAGGCATCACAACTACCTACAGTACTAGCTGGATCATAATTGCAGTGCAATTGGCTATTGGATTCGCCGGTACTGTAGTAGCTATCATTTACCAACCTGAACTCGTGACCCGGGCCGCACACTTGTTGCGTCTCCCGGTGTGGAGATACAACAAAGGCGTGGGCGTTAGTGTGACTAAGGAATCGTTGCCGCGTGGAGGCATCTCGCGCCGTTTTCATAAAGCACCGCCGTCGTGCCTGACATGAAAGTGGAACTCGCTGGTGCCGAGTCGATGCCTATCTTGTAGAACCAACCACTAGAAGAAGAAAGGGTTCCTGTGATTATCGAATTGCCATTGATGCCGTTGGAGAAGGCGGTCTGCCAGTCAAAGAACTGTACCCCTTGGATCGAGGTAACCCATTCCAGGTCACGCGGGTCGAGCAGATTAAAGCTGTAAAGCGAGAGGATGCCCGGGGCCCGTGACAGAGCCCACATAGTCGGGACGGAATTCGCATCATAGGCAAAAGCCCAGTCCACCATGGGTGGTACAGTTCCAGTAGTCACGGCAGTGTTCCGTACCCGACCATAATCTGGTGACCCGGGGTCGAGGATGATCTCGGCCATTCGATCATTTGCGGCGGTAAGGACCCAGAAGTGTCCATTGTTATCGAACTCTCCCGGGCCCCACGAGAAGCCGGCGAGATCAGGTAAGGGGGACTGGAGCGTATAGGTGCCGGCATAATCGATCTTGATCACCTGGATAGACCCGCCAGTCGGAGCGCTATAGAGCCCGTAGAGGAGGTTATCATAAGTATTATAGCCGAGACTGGTGATTTGGCCAGCAGAAACAATAGGTGAGCCGCTGTTAAGGACACTGACCACGCTCCCGGTGCTCAGGTCTATCTCCGAGATGATGTTGGAGGCAATCACGTAGCCATAGGCTTGGCACTGGAAAGGAACGGGGTCCCGAGTTGGAGACGCAGTCGAGGTCGATGATAATGATGATGTTGCTGTTGATCCCGAAGTCTGCGTCGGCGTCGTCGATGACATGGATGTGGCAGGTGAGGTAGACGAGGTAGACGAGGTGGACGAGGTGGACGAGGTGGACGAGGTGGACGAGGTGGACGAGCTGGACGAGGTGGACGAGCTGGACGAGGTGGACGAGGTGGACGAGCTGGACGAGGTGGACGAGGTGGACGAGCTGGACAAGCTGGACAAGCTGGACAAGCTGGACAAGCTTGATAAGGTGGGCGAGATTGACGAGGACGAGCCGGATAATGTGGTCAATCTGGACGACTCGGATGTCGTGGAAAGCCCTAGAGTTGCCGAACTTACAGTGGGCTTGTTGCGGTTAGAAGAGGTGCTCAGGGAACTCGTGGAGCGGTCTGTCGCCGTGCCCGTGCCCGTGCTCGAGATGGAACTTGAGCCAACACGAGGCAAGCCATAGACAGTAAGGAACGTGTTGCTGGCAGGGGCCTGACGGCCGCCAAGTAGAAGGTTACCACCGCACCACGGCTTGCCGTCACCGGGGCAGATGGCTCTGCACTTATTGATATCAACGGCATGGGTTGTAGCCCCATCGACGGAGTCACTGCAGTAGCATTTTGATTCATAAACACCAAAGAAGGCGCGGCCGGTGCAGGCACTGGCGCATAAGCCGAGCGTCATTTTCGGCGAGTCTAGAACCAGGTTGAAGCCGGGAAAGGTGGCCGCAGAGGCGAGGCAGCCGTCGAGAGCAAAGGAACCCACGGACGGCGGTACAGGCACGACGGTGCTGGTAGGAATAACCGTAGCGGAAACTGTGCCTGTGCCTGTGCCTGTGATAGTGGCAGAACCAGAGGCAGCATCGGATGAAGCCGTGTCCGTGCTCGTTGGCCCAGCCGTGCTGGCCGGTGTTTGAATAACAACGGTTGTGACTGTGCCCACGACTATGGTTGTGGTGATGCAGCTGGTGACAGGTATAGGGCAAGGACCGACAACGGTCACGCAGGAGCTGCAATCATTAGGGTGGCGGCCGGTGCATACTTGGCAGTGGGAGTTCTCTTCACCAGGGCTGGCCACGACGATCTCAAAGACGGAAATCTGCTCTCGGCAGACGATGGTGTTGTCGGGAAATGTGAAGATTTCGGAGTCACACACGGGGGCCACGGCTGCGAAGACGTCTTCGGTGGCGGTGGCAGTAAGAACAGCGTTGAAGCCGATGATGATGCCTCCCAACCAGGTTGAAGTGCGCATGACTTTTTAGATGGGAGTCGTCAACTCCTCGCTGAAGCTCAATCTCCCTGGTAATACTGTTAGCGACGATGAGATTGAGCGTTGTTGACTTGGACCTCGCGGAAACAGAACCACGTCCGTACGGGCCAACCTTATACTCCTGCAGGCACGCGTTAGAGATCGGACTTCAAGTGCCCATCGCCTTGATCCCGGATATGAACGCTATATTCTGCTAAGTAAATACATATAAGATGATACCTACCTACCCACCCACCTATCTACCTACCTACGACCCTGCGAGAACCTTATGCCGGTATATTGATTGCCCCTGATCCGGACATGGACATGCAAAGGGCTGGACTATGGCCGCCGCGAGAGGTAGATATCAATTGGCTGCTGGAATGGCATTCTTCATACAAGTGATAGCTCTAGATCAAGAGGTTGCAAGGAGTAAGTGAAGGTGAAAAAAATTACAAACCGTTGTTTTCAGTTCAACTCATTCCAGAAGACGTCGATACAACTACAAGTATGTATAAGATCCTAGCCCAAAGCGAGATGGTAGCGGTACATGTAGCAGGTGATTAGCGATGGCAGCATTCCACACACGGCAATCTACCACTATATGTAGCAATTCCTTCTTTTTGCACGCTTCAGCCCCGGAGGAAAGGCATTTCAACATGCTTAACCACCGCTGAAGCTAGCCTGCATGTGCTCAAGAAGTGGAAACCGTCAAGACGACTAACAGGAAGCTAATAACGGACTCTTCAGTGTTTACAACTACTAGTTGTAGTATATGTAGTATATGTAGTATATGTAGTAGTAGTAGTTGTTGTTGTTGTTGTAGTACTTGCCCCACCGCAATCCAATACTACGTGCACCGGCGTCAAGTTTATGGCATACTTTGTTTCTCTTTCATGATTTAGCTCTGGTGGCCAGGCGCATCGGACCTTTTAATGCGAATTAAAGTTAAAGAACAAGATCCAAATGCGATCGAAGACGACAAACACAGCAGGGGCCACGTTAACACTGAATCTGATAGTAGGACGTGTTGGAGCAGCCACAAGCGTGTTTGAATTCGAGGTGGGTTCTGGCAGGCGACTATGCCTTGCAAGGCATGAAAATATGAACGAGTTGCTTCATTCTCTGATGAAAAGAAAAACCAAGGATGTAACTAAAGATGATCATTTTCGTCCATCAAAGTCAGTCTCGATTCTTGTATCGAACCGTGGTAAGGTGTCTGTTATATGTAAGTACGAGGCTGGATGACAATATATCCTCTCGCTGCGAAAAGAGGAGCACGACTCTTATAAGCCTCTGAGCTGTAAATTTGATGAATATAAAAGTAAAGTCTTGGGCTATTAGTCTACTGAAGGATTATACATTTTCAGCAGAGGGCAGTCGTGGTGAGACATAGTGCATATAACCTGTGACTTCCTCTTTACATTTAATACATCCTTTTACAGGTTCTCCTCTACGTATCCTTTCAACATCTTCAGTCCTTCTTAAGGTACTCTGTACAAAGGACCGCAAGGCAGTGTTGCTCCCCCCTTAAGCTAACTATAGTGATCTTCGGGTCGGTGCGGCGGTAGCTTCTCGGCCTCTTTAGGCGAGAAAACTCTATAAAGTCAACGATCTTTGGTGGCAAGGCCGGGCTTGATGCTGTATTCCCGGAAAGCATTTCTTTATGATTTGGATGGTCACGGCTCCGTCGAAAGTACATCTATGCAGCCTTCAGCGATATAGCAAGATGTCGCGTTTGTGTTGTTAATTCCCTTTGACTGTCTTTATACAAGTAATTCTCGCTGCGTTTACTAAACTTATTACGACCAAACTAGGAGCAGGTAGAGTACAGGTTATTGCTAGACTTTGTTAGCCTATACCTCTAGTCTCGTAGCACGGGTAAGGGGGCTTTATTAGCTGTAGATTATATGATAAAGCTGCCTTGCACCTTAGTAGATGGCATTGTAGAGGAGAGGACCTTTATTTGTACGTATCGCGCGTAGGCTCCACCTCGCTCTCTCGTCGACGGGTACCAACCACGGCCAAAACCCGCCTTGAGTGTACACTGCGTTGCATTACATTTATGCAAACTTCGCCGTGATTCAGGATCCGGCTAGCCACGACGGTGAGGTTCTAGGGCCAAGGGGTAGTTTGCGTTTGGTGAGCCAGGCCGCTGGCAACACATTGAGTCTCTTGTTGCTGCCCAGCGTCTTCAACTGAGCGATCACGCGAGTCTCCACTTGATACTATCGCCAGGCTCTTGGAGAAGCCTGGTGCCTTGCTGTTGTGCATATACAAGGTTACTGCGCCCGAAACTTCCCTATACCGAAGTCTCTGCACGCAGTGGGATACTCCATGCCAGCAACTGCGCGCCGGGCTACTGTTAACAGACCAGGTCACGTTATAGCCGAACAGACTTCAACTCAGCTGCAATGGCTGCGCATCTATCACACGAGTACCCTGCTGTTTTCAACAATATTCAAACTCCAAAGAAATTGCCCTGTAAGGCTTTCAGCAGTCAAACTGCTCTAAGCAAGCATAGCCTTCGAACGTTGACCTGCTCCAGAGCACGGCGGGCCTGTACCACCCTTGGCTGATCTCATCTCGACGCTTCCCTCGAGGATACATTTTGCAATCTGAAGACTATCAGAAATGGTCTTCGCATGGTCCAACATGGGTTCCCAACTTTCCTGCAAGTCTTTTTGATATATATACCTGGGGTAACCCCATCTGGGTCATCATAAGGCCAGCCATAGCCCAAATGTTCGACCAGGGTTAGGGTCAAGAGAGCCCTCTTTTACTGTAGATGTTTACATTTAAGTTACTTATACAACCACTCCCGGGATGTTTCCAGCGCGGGCCGGATGATTGTCAGGTTGTTACCACAGCGGATACTGCAATGCATGATTTTGTCCCGACTGCATGTATCAATCGTGGCCTCTCCACGCTCAATGACCATTGTGAAATAAGTAGTCGCCTCGGTATAATGCGTGCTGGCCGGAGGATCGCCATCAGTGTTGCCTAAGCGAGTAGAGTTGATGTAATTAGCTTAATGCGACTGGCCTCGGTCAGGATAGAGCCAGGCAGGTTAGGTTCATGTTGAAGGTTCTGTCATAGTCACGTGCAGTGCCTTGGAATTCAGCGTAATCTAGTAACGTTGCCACCATTTGTTGTCAGCCCACAAACTGAGGCCTATCTCGATCTACACTACACCATGCATTAACTGTACATATTCGAACGCGCCCTTTGGCCGAGATTCCCGAAATAGGTCCGGTCCCGGCTAGATCATGTTCTGCCTGTGCATGGCAGTGCAGAGCCCGTTTAACCGAGTGGTCTGCAATATGCTCGGTAATTACATACTACTCACTACCGTGCTAACTAATCTCACGTTGTGTTATGCTGATGGCAATTTCAACAGCAGCAGCTTATTAGACAGGGAAACGCTTTCAAAGTTCGTGACCTGAAACTTCTTTCTCATGAAGCACTGATTGGACTCAGGACTCCTTAAAAGGACTAATCGATGAATGACAAGTATGAAAATAACCCGACCATTCTGGCGGATCAAGGAGTGGAATGCAGCCAGACTAATTTATATGCACGATTTCTTTTAGGCTTTCGATCTAAGTCTGGGGCCATAATTACTTTACATACACCTACTTGTAAGAAATCGAATGCTTTCTCGCACTTGGCGCATTGATCTTGCTTCTAGGCCAGGCGCTATTATAGTTCGCAGGAATGCTGTGAAAGGCGGCCCTGACCAGGGTCCAAAAACAGTCAATACGGATGGATTCTACGCCCTCCTGCTTACTTTCTTGGGGACTTTTTTTTTTCTTTTTTAAAAAAAACCTTTTTTTTTTTAGTACAGTCTGGCGACCACAGATACTCAGTGGCTCACAGGCCGCAGAGGAATGTAACGAGTCAGTAATCTACTTGGGTACCTCCTATGGTGCATGTCTTGACTTAGGCCCGTGATACATATAGAAAAGTTGTCGCAGTCGAAAGTGAATCTACTGCTAGCTGTAGCAGCTATAGCTCCCTATATTCTACCGCGACAAAAGTGCGACAAGAGCTGCCAGCGATAACGCCCACTTTAATACAAGTACATGCACATATACATGTACATATACGTATACTTGTAGGTGCCGTTTGAAGATTTGTGGGTGACTTACATGTATGCATAAAAGGTCCCGTTTCTTTTCTCCGAACACACCCTTAATGTAAGCCACACATACTATCGACCTTGTCGTTTGCGGTGACTCAATGGCATGAAGAGGCGCTGAAAGTGGCGTCAAAACAACTTGAGGAAGAAAACATATGCGAGCGCGCTCCGTTACCTATTAAATAGGAGTCTGGCGCGTTCGGAGGAGCCCAGACGATGAGAGATACGCCTCTCCCTCGACTCCAAGAACATCATATCGAATCGTTACCTACATAGAGCATCCATCATGCGTACATCAACCTGGCTCCGAGCCGTCGTCTACGGCTCTAGAGCTATCTTTGCTGCTACAACTATCTTTCCTGCTCCGGTTTGCGATAATGTGCTCATTAGCCTTTCTGATGATACACTCATCTGCCAAGAGCAAGTCGAGGTTATCGAGATCATCGTTGCCCCTCCTGGCAAGGAGCTGAAGTGCGATGTCTGCCGAGGCAGACATCCTGATGATTGCAGTTCCTGCGTTACCATCGTTGGCCCTTGCCCGACGCCTATTGCTAGCTGTATCACAACAACTATTATCAACAACTTGGTCACAACAGTCGTTATTCAGACGCCTGCCAGTACCAGCACTGGTGGTGCGCTTGCCGTTTCTACGTCTGCCACCGGCTCTGGCTCTGCCGCCTCTGCCCCCGGCTCTGCCACCGCTCTGCCACCGCCTCCGCATCTGCCTCTGCCTCTGGCACGGGGACTGTGACGGGCAACGTGCTACCGAACTTCACATCCCTAGGCAGTACTGCTACTGTGGCCTCGCAGTTGTCTACTTCTGCCAGGTCATCCAGTCCTGCGACTTCTTCTTCTGCATCATCGTCTTCTTCTGGGTCCTCTACTTCGCTCAGCTCGTCTAGCAGCTCGTCTGGTCCTTCGACTCCTTCTGCATCGTCGTCGTCTTCTGGTTCCTCTTCATCGCTCAGCTCGTCTACCACAACGCCGACGCCGACGCCGACGCCAAGTGGGTTTCCCGTCTTGGATTGCACCATCTATGGCTACGTCTCTTGGCCTGATAATACAATCGAAGAGGTAGACCTTGCGACCGGCGCCGTCCTCCGTACACTCAATAACGGTCAGCCTATTGTGAACACTGGCGCTATTGCAGCCATCGGCCTTAATCCCATAGACAACTTCATTTACGGCGTCTATACTGCACCAAGCGGGGCCGCTCAAATCATCAAGATCCATACCGTTGATGGCACATCAGAGCTCCTCCCTGTTACTGCTGCACTTAGTGAGTCTTGGGTCGGAGGAGATTTCGATGCTGTTGGTCACTTTTGGATCCTTACCCAGGGCAACACCTTCTGGGCAGAGCTTGATCTTGACCCCGGCTCATCCACCTTTGGCCAAATCCTCAACTCGGGAGCTGTGACCCCAGGGCCCATGCCTATCCTAGATTGGGCTTTTACTGATTTCGGCGCCAACGGGCCAAGGCTCTGGGGTTTGGGTTTCTATGCCGACGCTAATTCCGTCTATTCCCTTTGGTTCGACATGACTACACATGTATTCACCCTCGATATAGGATACAGCTTAGTGAGCACGAATTGGCCAACCTTGTTCCCCGATGGCGGCTCTATTATTGGCATGGGCTCTGGTTACGAGATCCCAAGGGTCAATGTTAATACTGGTACCGGTTCACAAATGTTGAGTATCGCGTCCCGGGTAGGAAGTACTGGTGGCGCAAGGTGCATGAACGCCAATAATGTTTAGGGACATGTTTATATATATAATTGTCACAGCTAGGTAGTCATGACTACCAATACTATCATCACTTGTTCGGCTTCGAACCAGGGCTGGGTTGATTGAACTTGCTACACGAACGCGCCTTTAGCAGGTAGGTACTAAGGCTAGGAAATGCACGCCGATAACTCCTGCAAGCGACGAGCCGAGCGCGAACTCTAGTTGTTGTATAATTTTATCTATTTCTTATTTTCCAGAACAAAAGTTTACTAAATGGGATCAAAGCGTACGTATTTTCCTTTGGATGATTCATTGACCAGTATTCACGGTAAGTGACGGGAATGGATACTTCATCCATGATGGGCCAGGCGAACCAGTGAAGTCGTGCATCAAGAATGGCCCAAGAAGATAATAACTAAACTTAGAAGATGTGATGCCGCAAGAGAGGGGAGAAAGGCTAAGGGATAAGAACCAGGCAGGATACCCATATACATAAAGTTGTAGATACCTTTTACCTTAGGACCTTGTCATTCACATGTGAATGCCGTGCAGGTGCAGGGCATGGATCACATGCATCACCAAAAGCGGCAAACTCAAATGAATGCGACTTCAACCGCAGCCACCCTACCGATTACAGAAAATACCATCCTTCAAAACTATTGTATTCGAGAGCTCTTGATCGCCTTTTGCTTCTTTTCGAACTTTGTCTTGACTCTTGGGCAAGTGTGTGATGTGCAGTGCTGACCATCGCCAGGCTGCGCACGTGGACCCACTGACGACGCCATAATCAATTATCACATGTCGTCGGTCGGGAGGGAAATGGGAACCTGGGGTAACAAAAACGGCAGCCCTGTAAGTTAGTTAATTAACTACCTATCGTTAGTATCTGTAGCGCCCATGGTCTCCCCAGTTCGCTGCTCCGGCCGAGGCGTATCCCAGACTCAAGCCACTACCAAACCAACGTCGTCCATCATTAGGATCCCCGACCTGCAATCCTCTAATGGCGATTTGACCACGTCGCATAGCTTCGCGGGTTCTTTTTTTTCTGATACCATCGCATCGATAATGGCTGGCGACTGATTGTCTCTCACTACGCTCGATCGACTGTACACCGAAGCCGCCACCGCGTTCTACGTCACATCCTCCCCTCCCTCCCTTCAACGACAGCCCTCCCCACGATGGCGAGCCTCTCCAAGCTCGCCATCCCTCGCGATCGCACCATCAAGAGCATCCTTTCCGACCTGACCCGTCTTTATCTTTCCCACAGGACAAGAATCTCGCGCGCCGTCTGGCTCACCCTCTTCGTCGCCCTTGCCAATCGCATCCGCCATGCCATCTCAGAACAAAAGGCCGCGTCCCAGCGCGACTCGGCGAAGCGTGCTGCACGGCGCGGGACCACGGCCGCTGGTGGTGAGGATGCGCCCAAGAAGAAGGTGGAATTGAACCGCGACTTCTTCCGCTCCCTGTTGCGGCTGTTGAAGATCGTCGTGCCGGGCTGGCGAAGCAAGGAGGCTCGCATGTTGATGAGCCACAGCTTCTTCCTGGTCCTGAGGACCTTGATCAGCGTGCGCGTGGCCGAGATGGACGGTGCCATCGTGAAAGCGTTGGTCAAGGGTAACGGCAGGGAATTCCTCAAGCGCATTGTCTGGTGGATGATCATTGCTGTTCCGGCAACCTTTACCAACTCCATGGTACGTTTGTTTCGCTCGGTTCACAACCCAATACTCAATACCCAATACCCAATACGCAGTACCCAGCAACTCGGCGGCGAGGACTGACAGATGCAGCTTTCGTACCACCAAGCCGAACTCTCGCTCAAGTACCGCACGAGACTCACCCAGCACATCCACGACAACTACCTATCGCAGCTTACCTTCTACGGCATTTCTGCCCTCGATGACCGCATCAAGAATGCTGATCAGCTCATCGCCGTTGATGTCTCCAAGTTCTCAAACAGTCTTGCGGAACTGTACAGCAATCTCGCCAAGCCCTTGCTTGATATGGTAAGTTTGCTTTTCCAAAGAAGATCTATCTCCTCAAGACCCAACATGCTGATACGTTTGTGCAGACCATTTATACATACTCGCTGTCCAAGAGCGTCGGTGGAGAGGGCGTTGTGTTCATGTCCCTGCTGGTTCAGCTCTCTGCGAACGTGATGCGCGCTCTGACTCCTCCGTTCGGAAAGTATGTTGCCGACGAGGCGAGGCTGGAGGGCGAGTTCCGATTCGCGCACTCTCGCCTCATCGACTACAGCGAGGAGGTCGCTCTCTACAATGGCCACCTTGCCGAGAAGGACAACCTCGACAAGGGCTACTTCACCCTCATCAAGCACGTCAACTATATCCTCCGAAGGCGCTTCTATCACGGTTTCATGGAGGATTTCGTCATCAAGTACTTCTGGGGTGCCCTCGGCCTGGTCCTCTGCAGTGCTCCCGTCTTTGTCAAGATCCCCGGACAAGCGGTCATGAACATGGGTGACCGTACCGAGTCCTTTGTCACCAACAGACGTATGCTTCTCTCGGCATCTGACGCCTTCGGCAGAATCATGTTCTCGTACAGGGAGATCATGGAGCTGGCCGGCTACATGTCGCGTGTGGCGTCCCTGCTGGATGTGATGGATGACATCTCAGCTGGCCACTTTGAGAAGAAGCTGGTTTCTTCGTCTGGCATTGACGGCAACCAAGCTGTTCTCCAAGGCCGCGGTACCGTCCATGAGAGCCAGGATATCACCTTCATCGACGTGTAAGTTTTCCTTCCTTGCCTGGACCTCGCGACTTTTCTAAATTAATCATTGCAGGCCCATCATTTCACCCAATGGTGACGTCCTTGTCAAGGCACTCTCATTCTCGCTCAAGCACGGTGACCATCTCCTTGTCGTCGGCCCCAACGGCTGCGGCAAGTCATCCCTCTTCCGCATCCTCGGCGGCCTCTGGCCAGTGTATGGCGGCACAGTCTACAAGCCATCATTCAGTGCCATCTTCTACATCCCTCAGCGCCCCTACCTCTCGCGCGGCTCTCTGCGCCAGCAGATCATCTATCCCGACTCCCTCCGCCAGATGCGCTCTCGCGGCGTGACCGACGCCGATCTTCTTGCCATCCTGAAGCTCCTCGAGCTCGAGCATCTCGTTGATCTTTACGATGAGGCGTGGGATGCCGAGGCCGAGTGGCGCGACGTTCTCTCAGGCGGTCTTCAGCAGCGCGTCGCCATGGCCCGTCTCTTCTACCACCGACCCCAGTATGCCATCCTCGACGAGTGTACCAGCAGCGTGACCCTCGAGACCGAGAAGGTCATGTACGACAATGCAAAGGCCCTGGGCATCACGCTCATGACCGTCAGCCACAGGCGCAGTCTGTGGAAGTACCACACACATATCCTGCAGTTCGATGGACAGGGCAACTACGTCTTCACCAAGCTGGATGCAGACAAGAGGCTGAAGCTGGAGGATGAGAGGGAGGAGCTTGACGTCAAGTTGAGACAGGTGCCGGAGCTGGAGAGGAGGATTGCGGAGCTGACTGCCTCATGAGGAGTAGGAGGAGGAGGGGGAAGAGTAGTAGTAGGGGGAGGCAGCCTCGTGTTGTTTGTACAGTAAGACATGGCATACAGCATGGTTGTAGACGTAAGGAGAATGTTACGCAACATTGAACATTATAGAACGCCGTGTGATTCAATTTCACACCGTTCAGATGGTTGAATCTACAATCTCTTCCGATAAGTTCATTCAGCACTTTTCTCGCTTTCCCACCGTCATCGATCCAAGCAGAATGCTATCGATCAAACTCCCGCAGTCTTCCGCCTCAATGAGCATACCCACCGCTGGAGCCTGGATGAAGCGGACAGGTTTCGAGATGCAACTTGCTGTCTCGCTTTTCGATGATGTCGGTGAAATCGGCACCGCATCTGTAGCAGAATTCGTAAAGACACTGAGGGCCTGTGGAAGAGTGGTCAGCCCGTTCACGCAGATTGCTGCCTACCTCCTCAGCTACTTATCAAAGTAGTCTATGCATAAAGCAGTGGGGGTCGGAAGTACTCACAAGTCATATGATCGCTTTGGTGAAGGGTGTCAGCCAGAGGAAAAGAATAAAACGAGAGAGAGAAGAAAGAAAAAGGAAAAAAACACAAAAGTGCCAGGTCAACCAGGAAGAGGTCATGCTTACCAACCGCCATCCTTCTCGATGGGCGCTGAACAACCAGGACAAGACCTGCAGGTCTCCTCCACTGCCTTTCGACTGAGGTTCTCTTCCCTCTTCTTCCTCCTGGATTTCTCCATTGCTTCAAAGACGTTCCACACTTTCTGCACGAGGCTGACTTGGTCCCCTCTCTCTTCTCTCGGACGGTCATTGGCTTTGCTTGAGGTTTCGCGCTTGTCCGTCTTCGCCTTATGCTCAGTAGTCCTTTCGAAGGGTTGCGTGCCTGCTGCATCCTGGCTGTAGGTGAGATCCCGGCGCCATGGAACCCGATTGCAAGAAGAGGAAGAAGAAGAAGAAGAAGCGTGGTGGTCGCTTCGGTGGTTAGCCATCCTTGACTCGCTGTCTCCTTCATCGTGGTCACAGCCAGCAACGAATCCGGGGACGCTCTTGGGTGCCGACCCCGTTTCTGTCGTGTTCGCTCGTCGGTACCTGTTCCTACTATGAGTATCTGGGCTCCAACAGAAATAAAGAGAGGGGAGGGAGGGGACGAAAAGAACGACAACGAAGAGAATCGACTTTACATATTGAATGTTGACGGATCTGCAAATTCCTCCACGTTTCCGATGGTGAGCACCGAGTCGCACTCAGGGCACCTGATCTCTGGCCGCTGTCTGCTCCTTAGTTGCGTGCGAATCGACAGAGCTATGCAACTATTGCATGTGCGCGGCGAGTGGTGGCCATGAATAGTAGGGCCTGATCTCGGGAACTCCTCGCGAAGACACATCTGGCCGCAGCGTACACACTCAGCATGACAGGCATCAGAGTTTGCGAGGCGGCGACGGCGACGACTCTGAGAGACGGTTAGGCTTCTTCTGGTCGCTGCGGCTTCTTCTTGATAGCGTCGTCCGAAACTTTCGGTTTATGCAGTTAGATACAACGAACCTTTCCGGTGAAGAATGGGCGAGACGACTACAACACGCGTCCCTGAGCTTTAAAGCACTTACTTCGCATACAGTGAGTTTTCAAAATTCGTTGTGACCGCTGGTCTATGAGCACGATCGAACATCTCGTCGTCTCTTCCCTGGGCATAAGAAGTTCCCCGAGAACATGAGGATTCGTCAACGGCCCTCCTGTCCCGTGAAAGCCACCACTCGGAGTCGCCGTCAAAGGCTACTCCGCCGCGATTAGAACTTTCTGCTTGTTCGGAATAGCTAGGCAAGCTGCGATTAGGGTCGTATGGATCTTCAAGCAGCTCGTATGCCGGCGGCGATTCCATTGGCTTTGGGTCACATTGTTCGGTCCAATCATGGTCATTAAGCAGTTCCGGCACCAGACGGTATTGAAAAGTTGGTGGTTTCGGATCTTGAGAAGTAATCCCCTCATCTAAGGTCTCATCACGAGAACTCAGATTGTCCGATGCTGAGTCTCTGGCCTTGTGCTCGTCTGGTGAGTCTGTGTTCAAAACATCACCTCGAATGTCGCTCTGGAGATCAACGGTGCTCGAGCTGAGAGGGGTCATGATCTCCTCAGAGTCCGTCTCCTCGTCACTTACAAGCCATACGCTTCCAGCATCTTCTTCAAAACCCCCGAGGATGGCCATGCTAACCGTTCCGTAGTGAGACTTTAGTGGTATGGTGGTGCCCTCGGGAGGGGAAGTGTTTTTTGAAGATGATTCTAACCGGCTGTCGACTCCCTGAGTTTCAGAAACTGAGCCATTATCTTCCAGGGAGCGCTGTCTTAACTTCTCCATCTTTACTGTACTTCCTTGGGGTGGCTCTCGGTTGTCTTGAGAAGTAAGCTGGCGGAGGAGGTACTCGAGTTCTTCCAGCGTTCTCTCCCTTTCACCAACAGTGCTTTCAGAAAAGTTCATTCCCGGGACCCGAGCCTCATCTCTCATGGAGGAGGTTCCCCCATCAGGGGATACCGGGCGATCCATGACCTGATCCATGACCTGATCCAGAGGAGACGGTGCCTGTGATTGTGACATTGAGGTTTGCTCTTGTTCACTGCTTGCGACTTCACACAGCTCTGAACCGGTTGCTTTCGTCTTCAATACTTGAAACATGCTCTTCTTCGCTGCTGTTCTGAATCATCTGCTGGGGGAGGGCAGAAAACTTGCGCGGACACGTAGGCATGCCTATCTGCACGTACTCATGGCTACCAGGCTAACTCGCCTTCAGCCCCTCTCGTCGTCCGCCATTTTCTTCCTCGAACACAACAGGTTGTGTAGGCTCCGCCTGGCAAACTGCAGTTTGGTTGCCTTGCCATGATATGGTGGTACAGCGGCGCAATTGGTAGGCTAGAGAAGTCGAGGGGTGGCTCAGCCATGTACCGGTACTTCAATCCACTCGTGCTTACTCTGGCCGCCTTGAGCCGATTCTCAAAGCAAAGACCATCCGAGGATGCCTTGTTAGAGTTAAGGTTCCACCGCAAGAGAAGCCTGGCTGGTGGCACTGCCATGGACTTCGCCCTCTCTGAGGTTCCACGCTTGCACTTAGACGACGACCCTAACCAGTTACTCAATTCGATCTTTGAAGGCCCAAGTCAGCCCGAGGATTTTGGTTTGACAGCGTATTTTCTTGAGAATGAATCTACGCGGTTTCCGAACGTAGTA
Organism: Sarocladium brachiariae; assembly: GCA_008271525.1. Classification (NCBI taxonomy): domain Eukaryota; kingdom Fungi; phylum Ascomycota; class Sordariomycetes; order Hypocreales; family Sarocladiaceae; genus Sarocladium; species Sarocladium brachiariae. The sequence goes on from RQPE01000001.1 coordinate 4,339,422, forward strand.
TTGATTTCTGTGCAAACCCAAACCTAAAGGAACCATTGAGACGGACAGCATCGGGTCTCTGAAGCCACTGGCTTGCCAAGCCATCAGAAGCAGCACATCACAACACATGGAGGTCAGGATCTCCTCAGGGTACAGCGGTAGATCATTGGCAAGTAAGATAGTTGCCTCTATGGATGCGAGATGTCCTAGCTCCAAGAACTGGATTTGTCCTTGAAGAAATACAAATGTGATGCTATCGTCCTCTCGCCATCTTCCAAGAACTCACGCATCTTTTCTTCCGTCCCCCAAGCCACGAGAACCTGCTGCTTCCTCACGATCGTGGGCTCTTTGACGGCATCTCGCTGCCCGACTCGCCGCATGCAGAGCGCAGGTGTCACTGTGCAAACATTCAGCAGCCGATGCCTCAGCTCGTCGTGTGATGGTTCCGGATCCATCTTGTACAGGCTGAAGACCTTGCGGTTCTGCAACACATTACGACAATGTAGCTGGTCCAGTGAGTCGTAGAATTCTGATGATGTACTGAGGCGTCCATCGCGTCGCCAGACCATCATTGGGTTGATGTCGAGATAGAAGTGATGAGTCGAAATTTGCATCTTCTCGTACAGTTGCATTGCAGGGCGGATGCACATCTCCTTGATACCCTCACAGAACCTGCCCCAGTCTGTTTTCTTGCCGAATATTTTCAGTTTGTGTGCCAACTCCATTGTGAGCTGTCGTTCCGCATGATCACGATACTTCTGAAACTGCGGAGCGCTCAGTAGGGCATTGTATGCTTCGGCTGACCAGTTCCGAATAGAGAATAGGTCTTTCAACAGTCAGTAATCGCTTTTTCTTTTTGCTAAAGAGGGTGTGTCTCGAAGCATACCTCTTTTCGGCTCCACGGATATCTGCATATGAGTCTCAACCAAACTCAATATGTCCGTGTAATGCTCGAGAGTGCCGTAGATGATCTTCTGGAATATGGAGTCGTGTAGGTACCGCAAGATAAGAGCAGCAATAACGTCCTCGTCTGTCTCTGGAAAATTGATGGCATGAACCAGATCCGTCTGAGCTTGAAGGCTTCTCTTGAACATCGTCGTCTCGGTACTGCTCTTCTTGGCCATGGCCAGGACTTGATGGACTCCTTTCTCGTGATCATCAAGATAAGGGAACATGAGCGTTTGCGCCCAGTCCAGAACTTTCTCAAGTAGTTCGTCGTATTCCTTGTTCGGCACCTCAGTTGGCGAATTATTTTCAAGAAGATTCCCGAGCTGCAAGGACTTACACGGCCGATCTCCTCAGGTGTCAACTCTTTGCGATACGGCTGGAGGCTGAAGATGTGCGACTGGGCGTCGTTCAACTGCTCTTTGAGCAGAACCATCTTTTTCTGTAGACTTTCTGTGTTGTCCATGCCACCATCGGGTCTGTCCGAAGTGTCTATCTCCGCTCTTTCGTATGTTCTCTTCATTTCCGAAATGCGCTTGACTGCCTGATTTGCTCTGTCTTCGGCGATCTGCTTCTCTTTTTCAAGGACCCGAACTTTCGTCCTTAGGTTATGAAGTTGCTTCTGGAGGTCATCGCCATCTTCGACGGTGGTATGATGGAAATCCCCTATGCCTGACGGAATCAAAGGGTCATCATACTCAGGAAATGCGGTTACAAAGTCATCTTTTATGGAAGTGTCAGCACCTACGGACGAGGCTAACATCTCCTGGTTTGCGTCCGGCGATGTTGATGAAATGGCTTCCATGTCGAGAAGTGTGAATGAAATCAAGTCACTTGTTTCGCTGGCGTTGTCATCATCGCTGTCTTTGGAAGGGCTCACACCTGCCATGACATGAGGTTCACCAACCGTCATCGTTGCCCGGCTCGGGTTTTTCTGAACTGATAAGTCATGGCCTGCAATCGATCTGTTCGAATATCGCAGATGAATTGGTGACGCGACTTCATTGCTCATTTCCTGCTGTCGTATGTCGTCGAGTGGAAATGTGCACGGATCCATCTCTCGTACCATGGTAGAACTTGGTGAAGCACCAGGCAATTCACAAACCCTTGGTAACTTCATCAAAATCTCCAAGCACAGGGTATGGAGACAGAGACGAGTTGAGAAGCCCAAAGGCGAATGATATCGTCTCCTACCAATCTTTCTGAACCCGGGACACTGGCCTCCATGACAAACAGATGCTGCCTTGTGTGCGATTGCGCCCCGCTGCTCATGCTTGTCAAGCCCCTTCCTAGGTCTGGCATATTCGGCGAAGCGCTCGGGCGAAGTTCAAACCCGCCTTCTCTCTCTTGATGTACCGGTACGATTGGCGGCAAGGGGTGTGGTTGCAGAAGTGCAGAAATGGGGACATAGTACGGGTGGATGAGGCTCAGCAAAGTGGCGGAGAAAGCTCAAGTTTCGGCCATTTCAACCAAGTCAGCCCATTCTCATTCATAGCGCGAAAGACAAATGCGTAGATGGTGTTGATTGGCAATCTCTCTTCAGGCTTGCCAGGATATCAGCCGCATCATACGGATGGCTGCTCGCTGTCCATTCCGCCTGAGAAGCTAGACGTTGGGCTGCAAAGTGACGCCTTTCAACCCCGAGCCTGAATTAGGCGTTGCATAAGCTTCTTCAAGGCAGAGATACCCTCTCGTGCCTCTGTTTGTTCTGATGGGTAGACTGACGGCCATTTGGTACACAGAGATGCATCGCAGGGCTTTCCATTCTCTCAAAGCGCATCCTCCAGGCCCCAGGGCACTTCGACTACCTCAGGTGAGGTAGGTGGCATCTTCGTACTTAGTCGACTAGGATCCGAGAAAGCCTCACATGCGGCTTCCACATCATGTGACTGAAAGCTCACGGATATCTTTGTTCTCAGCACCTATCCAGGTTCTGACAATGGACATGCCACAGCCTACGGTTTATGACAATGGCATTCTCATGTGCTGTACTTTGCTGCTCCAGCTTAGTTTGTCAAGGCATTCAACAGGAGTCAAAGTTTCCTATTTTCCAGCTTTGGACGGTGTATTGGGCGTATTCTGATTGCAGATGTTCGCCTTTCATGGGTCATAGCCCGGCAAGCTTCGACTCGTTGTCCTACGCCTCAGCCTGAACGCCTTGTCTGCCTTCGGCTGATTTCCTCTTCATACCAGGCAGGACAGACTGGTACGTGTTTAGTACGTGATTTGACAAACACAGTACTGGAAGCCGTTTCAAGATATCTTTCCGTGAGGAAATGCATCGCTTTTTTCTAGGAGGCAAGTCTCGCCAGCAGATCTCTGGTCGATCAATCACTCACAAGTTTTAGCGCTTTCGTCTTGACACGACCGAGTCGAAAATGAATTTCGAAGACCTGTTCATCTCGGAACGCAAAATAGTCGTTGGCATCGACTTTGGTACCACTTACTCCGGCGTTGCTTGGGCAGAGACGCAACGACACGACCGCAGAACAACCATCACCTCATGGCCAATCAGCAAGACGATCAAGGAGGGCGAGTCGTCTGAAAAGGTGCCGACCAGGCTTCGATATGTCAAAGACGATGTGCAATGGGGATTTACTATCCCCATGACAGCTCCTCAAGATGAGATTGTGGAGTGGTTCAAACTGTAAGTCACAACCTGGACCTCCTCTCGGTTTTGCGCCGAGACCTGTACTGATCTCCGTGCAACATACAGAGACTTGGACCCTCAGCTCCGATCCATGGATACGAGTGCCTTCTCAAGCCAAGCTCGAGCAGGCCGCTCAGCTCTCGAGCTCGTCACCGACTTCATCCGCCGCCTCGGCGAGCATCTCATGTACACGCTCAAAGAAAAGCTTGGCGAGTCGGTCATTCGGACCACGTCATTTGAGTACGTCGTCACTGTTCCCGCTATATGGAGCGACCTCGCAAAAGACAAGACGAGACGAGCCTGTGAGCAGGCCCTGAGCCTTTCGGAGAAGGGAGCACCGGTGCACCTTATCTCAGAGCCTGAAGCAGCAGCCATCTACGCTCTCCACGGCCTCGATGTCCATGGGCTCAAGGAGAACGACACGATTGTCGTGGTCGACGCCGGTGGTGGGACAGTTGACCTGATCTCCTACACCATTGCTAGCCTCGAGCCTGTGTTGGAGGTCCAAGAGGCTGCCCCCGGCTCGGGCGCCTTGTGCGGATCTACTTTCCTGAACATGCGCTTCGCCAAGTTTCTCCGATCCAAGCTCGGCAACGAGCCCGGCTTCGATGACGAAGTACTCGCGGAAGCTGTTGAAGTCTTCGAGAAGAAGATCAAGCGTCAGTTCGCCTTCGCCTCCGATCCGGACGTGACCTACACGATTCCCGTCGGTGGCCTGCCAAACAACAAAGCACTCGGGGTTTCACGCGGCCGTTTTGCGCTCAGTTCAAGTGATCTGGCCACCATTTTCGAACCTGTAATCGTCGAGGTCATCCGCCTTGTGCGAGAGCAGATCTCCACCAGCGGCGTTCCCATCCGAGCCGTGCTCCTCGTCGGCGGCTTTGGTGCCTCAAACTACCTCAAGGAGCGGATCCGCATGTCTCTTGACAAGGATATCCAGATCCTTCAGCCACCGAATGCATGGCAGGCGGTCGTTCAGGGCGCCGTCATGAAGGGCTTGGCTAATTGCGCGCCGGAGAAGTGGACGACTCTCAAGGTGAAGAACAGAAAGGCCAGGAAACACTACGGGATGGAGTGGCGGACGCTCTTCGACGAGCAAGAACACAAACACATGACTGAGACGAAGCACTGGTGCGGTATGGACGGCTGTTGGAAAGTCTACAGCATGGAGTGGTTCATCAAGCGGGTAAGTTTCCTCCCCCCCTGCTGGCACCTTTGCTCTATGTTGTTTGCGAACGACAGACCTGACAGTGGGTGGTCTTTACCTCTCAGGGTGACCCAGTCTCGGAGAACAAGCCATACTACACGAGCTTCGTCTGGACAGGTCTCGTTAGCCAAGGTCGCATCCGCAAGATCAAAATGAGCATCTTTGCGGATCAGACAGATCGCAAAGCCCCTGCTGGCCGGGATGAGAACGTCAAGCTTCTTGCTCGTGTCGAGGCTGACGTCAGCCATATCCCTGAACATAAGCTCGCTCGAAGGCTGGGGAGCGATGGGGAGTATTACTATGATCTGTCTTGTCAGATCGAGGCAGTGTACTTGTCCGCCTCAACCACATACACGCTGTTGTACAACAGTAGGTTCCTCACACATCCGAGGCTCTTGCAGCTGTTGTGCTGACTCTCTCCATCTAGACCAGCGATACAATACTGTGACCTGCGAGTATGTCTGATCCACGATTGTCAGAGCTAGGTCATCTCTCTCTGCATCATCCGTTTGCCTCGTTCGCCAGTGTCGTCTTCATCCAGTAGTCATTATTGCCTTCCTTAGACGTTGGTGCTTGCTTGAATCAGAGCAAAGGTATTGCAAGAAACGAAATTGGTATTTGTGCTTCGGCCTGTCGCCCATCCCCTGAGCAAACAATCGTGAACCCTCCACATGGTATCCAGACCGCATCGTCCTAAACCCCTCAGTTTCCCGCCTCCAACATCAAACTCTGGTATCAACAAAACGAGGGGGGCGGGTAATGCATGAGACGATTCTCCAAGATCAGCAGCCTTGAGGCGCAAAGAAGTGAATGAATAATTACAGTGGAAAATGAGAAAGGAATAAAGGAATAAAACAGCTAAGAAAGATGTTGTGATGTCTTGCTGTTTGTAATGAAGGAGAATGTTCAAACGGTTTGTGCGGCTAATGTACCTTGTTTTGTTTCGTGATCTCTCAGGAAACTCGGCCGTCCTGGCCAATATTTCTCTGCGCTCCGTTGCCTGCTGACGAATCGCCAAACTTCATATTGTAACTGGAGAAGTAAGCTCGGAAGTAGTTGTCCTACTCTTCATCCAAACTGCCCATGTTGCCGGCTTTCCTCGTGCCTCCGCCGCCGCCGATTCGGAGCAGGCTGAGTCTCTTGCGAACGCTGCCTCGCTTTCCAAGTCCAATCTGCTGTTCCTGTTGCTGCTGCACAGGGGGTTCGGCATCCGAATAGGTCTCCTGAACCCTGCCTTTGTCCATGCTCTTGCGTAACCCAAAGCTCGCGCCCCAGTCGGTGCCGCCGTTCTCGCTCGGAACTACTATGTCAGCGAGAGGGTTTCGGAGGATGCTTCGTCGGTTGTTGTCCTTGGTGCTGGCATTACGTTGGTGAGACGCCAGCTCTGTTGGGCCACCCGTCGGGGTTTCGGGAGGTCGAGAGGGGTCTGAGTCCTTTCTCCTGCCTCCGAGGATGCTCAGCGTTGGTCCACGCTGTCGGAGGCTGACTGGGCGCAGCACGGATGCTTCTTGTTCCCCGGCCGATGTATTGAGTGTGTTGTTCAAGACAGCCGCGGGTGGGCTTCTCCCGCCAATTGTCGGCGATCTTTTCCATTGTGTTGAAGGGGTAGACAGACCATCCCTTTGTGACGGGGCAGGCTGTGGCGCAAATGTTGCAATTTCGGGTGCGAACGTTATGTCGAAGCCTGAATGTGATATGGATTAATATGTTTCAAGAACGAAGAGAAACGAACAGACTGGTTACTGTACCTTGCTGTAATTCCTCGTGTTTCCGGTTGAGGATTTCATTGGTGCTTCGTGAAATTGTCGCCAGACAGCGCTTGATGACCATCGCGTGATCAAGCAATGCCATCTTGACAGCACTGTCCGCAGGATTGAGATCTGGTTCTTCCTCTTCTTCCTCTTCTTCAGTGTCCTCCTCATCATCATCATCGTCCTCATCTACTTCTTCGTTACTCTCCTCCATGCCGCGATGTTTGGCTGGCAGAAGTTCCCGGTAGCATACTATACTACTCTCAGAGCTTGGATTGACTGAGTTGTTCACGGCGTCTACCAAAGCCTGTGCAAGATCGTCGTCTCCTTCAGAAAGACGGCGTTCTAAAGCGGCCATCTCTTGCGTCTTGCGCACGATACGCTCAAGTGCAGTCTCGTGAGCGGTCAGTCTGATCTCAGCGATTTCCAATACCTCACTCCGGCGCATGATCGTTGGGAAAGGCTCCTCCGTCGTATAAACTAGCTTCTCTGCGTAGTGCTCATGCGCGGGGCCTGAAGTATGGCGCTTTGTCGACATGGAAAAGACCTGGGGGTGCGACGAAAGGAGGAAGTCGCGGATGACCTGGGGAACTCGAGCTCGCTGGAAGACATGATGGGTGAGATCGCGATGCGGCGTAACAGCCGAGACCACAAGGTATTGTCCTTCGACTTCATCTACGTCTCCTCCGGTGACAATATGCGCGGCAGGATATTGTTCTTGCATGCGGTCCGTAAACACAGAAGCCTTTTCCGTTGGTGAGCCTTCGTAGATGAATTCCTTATCACGAACACTAGTGGGGAAGCCCAAGCCCTTGTAGATGACCTTGAAGTACTTGGCTACCAATCTGTCGCTTTTCGAGATCGTTTCGTAGATGGAGGCAATGGCCCGCTGCGTCCTTGCGAGCTTCGCAAAGTCGAAAGTGTTCGTCTCGTACTGCGTCTGCAATTCTTTATATGCTGTCAAGGCATTGCTCCAAGATTCGCCGTCTTCGAAATGCTTGATCATAGAGAAGTAAATGCTCTCCTTACGCTCGAAAGCGCTCTGTGCCGGGAAGTTGTTCTCAGGCAGAGGCGTGCACTGTTTGTTGGGGTCCCATTCGTAGAGGTCAGCGTGAAGACGCAAGGCTAAACCAGCACCAGGGAAGTTCCTAGCTTCAGCCTGCAGGTCGGCTAGCTGATGGACATATCGGACAAAGATTTCTTCCTTTTGCATATCGCGGAGGAACTCCATGAGACGCAAGCGATTGATGATGTGCGACGCCTCATGAGTATTGTCACCTCCATGCACTGCCGCAAGGAGGTCTAGGAACTCATCCAATGTGCCGACAAGCTCACGGAGCGCAGTATATAACAAGTCATCGGGTACCTCGGACAGGGGCTCGAACCTCGACATGAGTTCTCCGATAAAGAGCTTCTGGAGGATGCTCTCGGTGAGTGGCTTGGTCTTGAAGAACTCGTCGAGGCAGTCAATCATCTCGGTCTGGATTGCTGAAAGATCTTCACTTAGAGTCCACTCGCTCACGATCATCGTCTGAAGAACCTCCACAGCCATCTTACGCAGGCCCTCATGGACACTCAAGCACAGCTCAACGATAGGTCCGACTAGAGTTGGCACGTATGAGACTTGGTAACCGCCCATCTTGGCTAGGCCGTACCGGCTCTGCTCCTCAGCGCTTGCTTCCCATCCTATAGCTTCCCACGTCCTACGCAGGAGCTCGGCGCCATGTTCGCGAACATCTCCAGCGATCTTCCAAACAGCCCTGCGCTTCTGTTCTGGGAAGGTCTCTAATGCGAGGGAAGAGCTTCCCACGAGCTTGAGCAAAGTTGTGAAGAAAGCTTTCCAAAGGTCCGTGTTGAAGTGCTCCGCCTCATCGGGGTCTGGGAGGAAAGACTCCAGCAGGATGCCTGCAAGATACTGGAGCGTCTTCATAATTGATTTGTGGTGATAAATGTGCACACTCAACCAGCTGGTGGGGAAAGCCTCGCCCATCAAAATGCTCATCTCAACCTGCAGCAAGTTCTCTAGCAGGGTAGTCAGGTCATCCTCGGCCAGTTCCAGCTGCATCCCAGGCTTAGAAGCCGAAAGAGCTGATAATATGGAGGCTAGCTCCACGAGGCCTTCATCAAAAGCGAACTCCTCAGCAACCATTTTGGAAGGGAAAGGATACGAAGCAGGGAACAGCAGAGAGAGACGATTTCGTTCCTTCCTCGGCGAAGACTGAATGGCAAGATACGAATCGATGATTCTAGGGATATGATCGGGAATCTCAGGACCGAGATGGCCGATCTGACTGGCGAGAACTGAGCAGCAGAGTCGAATCTGGTCCCGCCACTGATCAGTTACCTCGGGCGAATATCCCCAGTGTGGCGTGATCCAGCGGACGGTGTTGGCACTCAGAGCGGCCTTCTGCTCCTGTTGAGCGAACAGATCCAGCTTCGAATAATTGATGATCAAAATGAGCTTGTAAAGGACAAGCTTGCCTTTGACATGAGTGCAAGAGTCCATGAAGTCAATAGCGATGTGCAAAATCTCCTCGGTTGACAGCAAGCCAGCCAGTTCCGGGAGCCAGGTGTGAAAATGCTGAACAGCAAGCGTCTGGCTACCTACCAACACAGGTGAGGAATTCCGCATCATCTCATCGAGAGCCTTGAAAATAGATTTCAAGTGTCGGGTGAAGCCTTGAGCTGAGGTCGTGATACCTATCCCGGCCTCCTTAGCTTTCTGCTGTCCACGAGCATGTGTAATAAACTTCAAGATATGGCGGACCACCTTGAAGGTTGCGCGCAGCTTTCGTGCTGTCTCCGGCTCAGTCGGATTCTCAAGGAGACGCGTAAATGATCGAACAAGGCAGGGGGTAGCGAAGGGGTAGTTGAACTTCTTCTCAGCGTACAGGTCGACAAGTGGCCCGAGGTTGAATCGGCGGTCATGCACGATGCCAAGCACGCGAACCAGTGCGGTAAAAACGAGGTCTTCGTAGTCATCATTGCCGGAGAATTCGACTAATATCCCGAAAAGTCCATCGAGGACATCACTGAGTAGCTTGACGATCTCAATTTCAGGAACAAAGATTAGCTGTCGGAGCATTGCTGGAACATCTTCCTTTGGGAGCTCTTTCCATCGTAGAAGGCCAAGAATGATCCTGTCTTGGGAAAACAGTGTGCTTGATAGAAAGGTCTCGACGAGGAGCACAGCTAAGGGCCCCGTGACTTCGGCTGAATGGTCGTCTTTGCCGCGCGCCGCAAAGGGTAGGGAGAGGTAGCCTCCCTTGCCTGCTGGACCAGGGAGGGCAGTCGATGTGTGCTCGTCTATCTTGTAGAGCAAGAGTCCGTGAGGGCCATCACGAATGAACGCTTGATTGTCCCAGAGTGGCATGTGTGCAATGGCGAACGGAGGTTGTGGCATGTCTGAGAGAAACATAACCACATGGGCAGTTGGCACATCCTTCGGCGAGATTTGAAGCCGAATCGTCTGTTTCCAAGCTTCTCCCCGTTCTGCCGCAATTGATTTGAAAGTGGAAATAGGTTCGGTGCTCGATGAGACATGGATACAATTCTCAATACGCTCGCCAGAAGCCCTCCTTACTTCCAAGGTAACTTGAAGGTGGTTGCAGGCCACGCTTGGGGGCATTGAAGTCGCGCTGCCTCCATACCTCGACAAAAGGTTTTGCCTCGCCAATGCCGCAGTATTTAGTGTGAAGTAAATGTCTGACCTGGGGCGCGTTGGCGCTCCAGAGAAGCCCATCCTGCTCGTTTTGGTGACCCCCGAGAGCATTGTCGGCGTAGCTTTAATAAGTGCATCTGCATCTGGATGGTTGAAGCCCTTGAGGTGTAGTTGGAGTCTCTCCCCTCGTTTTGACTTCTCATAGTTCGACGTTGGACTGTCCAGGAGATCGCGAATCAGAGGATCCCAATCGTCTGTAGGATCCCTATCGCTGAGAGGCCGTGACGAAGGCGCCCAGATGCTGACAACTTGCTCAACCTCTTCCGACTGCTTCATAATAGCATTAAGCTTCAGAATGCCAATACCAACGGTCCGCTGCACAGTTTGCGACGACTCGGCAGGAACTCCTGTCCTTGAGCCAGCAGAGCTTGGTGGCCCTCGACCATCCCTGGCCGTGCTTCCGTTCGTTGAGGGCCGTTCATCTGCGTTCTCCGTTACTGAATCCATCCGCGCATTTTGCACACCGCGGGAAAAGGCAGATCGACTTGATTTGGAGCCTCCCCACATCAAACTCCTCCGGGAAGGCTTAGTTCCACTGGAAGACATCGGCTGGCCTGTCTCACGCGAGTGACTGCTCTGATTTGATGTGCCTGATCGAGAAGCTGGGCTTGGCATGAGAATTTGCTGAGATGCGAGCACCTTCACGACAAGGTATAGCTCAGATTCTGTCGATGGAGCCTCGCCAATATCCTGCGAAGAGAGGTCTGTGAACAAAGTTTTGGTATGTGTGGTCTGAGACAGGCTACCAAGCGAGCCTCCTGGTGGAATATCAAGAGTGAAGCACTCTGACAAGCTGGCCAGCTTTTCATACGGCGGCTTGCTGACCAGGTAAGCAACGAGCGTCGTATCTTCAGTGGAAGCACCAGCAAACCCCTTGATCTCAACCAGAAGCTGATGGAGACTGATCATCTCAGCCGCTGGCTGCGGCGGCTCGTCCAGCAAGCTCATTATTGACTGAAGTTTGGTGACATCAACCACAGAGTCGTCACCAGTCAGTACCCGCCCACGGGCTTTTGGATCGCGTACAATCACCTCTCCTCCACATAGCTTATTAACCCTCACGAGGTCCCAGACAGTCTTCTCGCGCAATCGATCGTACTCATGCGCGGTAAGGACATTGTACAGGAACTGTTGGCGGCTCAGGTTCAAGCCTGTGATGAGCTGTGAGAGCTCATCCAACTTCGTATACTGCCTAGACAAAAGAAGCTCGTGCAAATTTCTGGAATGCCACTCGCGAAGACATGAGGCAATCTCGTCAATCAGGGGTTCAGATGCTGAAGTCGGTGTTTCATCGCCAATCTTAAGCATCGGGACTGGCGCAGCTGGGCGAGGCGCATTGGGATCTCGCTTCACGGGAACCGACAAGTTGCCCGGTGCCACGTTGGGCAGTTCTTGGAGCGGCTGTCTACCTTCCTTGTTCCTGGATCTCCTCTGCTTTCCTGCAGCATCATTATGTGGAGCGCCGTTGGTAAATGTTCCGTTCACCGGCTGGCGGTTCTCAAGATCCTCGTCCTCGCTCTCATCTCCCTTCTCCGAGTCGCCCAAGAGCTCTCGAATCTCGACGCAGCTGCGTGGGAAGATCCCACTAAATACCCTTGCCTCAAGAGTCTGCCCACGGACTGACGTCAGTCCAGCAAGCAAGCTCGGAGGTGCAACGAGGTAGCCTCGAAGCCACTCGCCGTTGGGCGTTTCCTCAATCACATAGAGCTCATCGCCAATTTCTAGTGGGAGGTCGGCCGGGCTCGAAGGAGCAAAGGGATATGTCGCGACGGCGAAGGCGATGCGGGGAAGAGGCTGCCAGGGCATTGAAATCTTTCGAAAGTTGAGCAGGTATATCGGGCAAAGCTGGCGTGGTGGGTATCGAGGGGTTGGTAGCTTGGAGCTGTCCCAGATCGCTTGGCTTGGAATTGGGTTTCGATGGCTTGTCTCAATGTCGAGAGAGCTGGAACTTGGCACCTAAGGCTGATCAACCCGGCCTGTAGTTGCACGAGGCTCGAGGGGCAATGCGTGTGGAGAGCTTCTCGAAATCATCAAAGTCGGCTTGGTGGTTCGCGATGGAGACGTGGTTGCAGTTGTGGTCTTGATGGTCCGGGGGTTTGCTTCGTCGCCAAAGGATGCGACCAACTCACGCAGCAAAGCAGTAAGTTTTATGGTCAGGACTCAGGATTCAGAATCCAAGGTCAGCTCTGCCCTATGGCGCCGAGAGAGATTGTGAAGCTTTCGTGCGGAAATTCGAGACGTAGTTCGGGAAAAAAGAGCAAAGCCCCCTGAGCAATGAGTCGACGCGAGACAAGTGATAGTCACTGACTGGGGTAAGGGAATCTCCAGCGAGCATGAGGGGCGCTTCACGGTGGTGCGCAGTGGTTTGGAGCCGTGCCGTTTAGGAGGCGTCAGTAGTGGTGCAGTGAGCCACTTCAGCGGCATTTCCAGCTGCTGATGCCAAGTGCTTCGGGTATGGCGTTGGTACAGTCACAGAATCTACGGGTAGGGGATGAGGAGCGCAGGAGACGGGAGCTTGACGGCCGCCTCTTGCCTTCCAGGCAATAGCATCCTATGCATGCTGTAATATATGTACGGCTGTATGTATATACATACATATCGGCAGAAACATGTTAAGTTTGTGAGAGCATTACTACATTCCATTGTCTTCATACGGTGGACCCTGAACCCAAGGAGAAAAAAGGTGCCACCAACGTTAGATTGCCTCACCCCAAGCACCGAGACGTTGCTAGCGCCCCTGGACACCATCCCCTTCTCGGGTCCAGCCCCTGAAACCTGGCTGCATAGACTTAGGGTGTGTATATGCAGCCACCCCATTTGGTTAAGCAGCCACCCCTGAGTCCCGATCGCGGCGATCGTCGCCTTAGTTATGGCCTTATTGTAGTCGTAGTTATAGTAAATTTAGTTTTCTATGAAGCTATTCCCATGCCCTTTATATTATTTAAGTCCTGTGTAAGTACTATAATTAGCTATAGATATATTTAGCTAGATTACCCCTAAATCTAGTGCGCTGCTATATGAGGCTATCGTAGCCCCTGAGCTAACCCCTGAAGTGAGGTTCTCGTTATTCGAGGATGCATATACCTCGGCTTAGGAGACGGCAATAAGGCAAGGCTACGGCCTTACTATCCAGCCGCGCAAGTCGAATAATAAGGGCGTCGTGACCTCTATTCGGCTGCTACGTGACTCTTACAGGTTGTGGCCGCGATCGGGACTCAGGGGTGGCTGCTTAACCAAATGGGGTGGCTGCATATACACACCCTAGACTTAACTCCTTCGAGGCAAGATACTGCCCAAATGAGCGAACTGCCACTCAGTCCAAAGACGTGGTGTTCCAAGGAACAAGGACGTATTATCCAACGCCTTAGTAAGGATCGGGGATGCTGCATACCGCCAGTGCACCGCCATTTACTGGTCAATGCGGCGCAGGTCTGATCTTGGTTTGCGTTGAAGGTCGATGATTTCCCCAGACGCTCACAACCGAATGTTGCTGTCCAGACCTGTGATGAGGCTGGGGCAATGGTGGCGTAAGCAGCACTGCCTCACACTTATCCATCAATGAGCCTCTTCAAATGGGCGAAGACGTCTGATGAATGATTTCGTTACCCATTCTGGCCACATGAGGGAACAAGCATGCAAGATCCATCAGGAAGCCCATCCTTCGCGGGAGATGCTACCCTGTATGGAAGCAATAACAGATGGTAGTGTTCTCAATTTTGGAGCGCTTTGGTGAGAATGGCACCTCGAAAGGATATGGTTAGTAAGCAGTTATTGCATTGCATCGTGTAATTTCGAGCCGAAGGTGGATGGTAGAGCATTATTTCCTGTTAGCCTTGTCCTCGTGCACGTCTCCCACAAAGACAGAATGTATGTCTGATAATCACGGAATGAACCCCTACTATGCCGCTCCGGAGCCGTTGCCGGCGCCGAAAGCCCTGCCTTTCTCAGCTCATAGATTACAACACTTGCACCGTCCACCACATCATCCGTCCCGAAGGGCATCAAATATTTCACAAAGGTGCGGGCTATGAAATGAGTCAGGCCATTTCCCTTCATCGTTGCGTTTGCATGTCTGGCTGCCGGTTGCACCAATGCTAACGTACTAAGGTGCCTACCTAAGGTAGAGAGGGAGGGTGCCCCTTATGTCCTGTGTCGTCACTGGTAGCCACTGCGACCACCCCTCCCTTACTTGTGACCCTCCAACAGCCGCCTCACTGTTGCCCTCAACGGTGACAGAAATTCACATTGAAAACATTCACGCGACGCACACAGGTGACAAGGGCACCTGTGAAACTGCCATGTTTTCTCTATATATTCCCACTGTTCTGGAGCTCTCCCCCTCATTCCTGAGCACTGAAAAATTGGCGATTTGATTCGCAACGTCAGCAGTTCAAGGGAGGGATCGTCATCCAATCATCACCCCAACTTGCTGTACCCAAGAGTTCGCATCAACACCCTTTGAATTCTTTTCCACGAGGAAACGGAGTTAGTCCGCGGACGAGGACCGTGCAACATACCAGGACCTGACAACTTTCGCCCCGACGAGACTGCAAGTCAAAACGATCACTCATCACAATATGGGTACACCGTTCATCACCTTCCTCGAGCCCAGTAAGCTCGAGGGCTATGTTGTTGGTGCCCCACGAGACGCTCAGCCCCCTTCCATCCCAACGGCCTTTCTCGACGCCATGGAGGTGCGTGAGCGTGTCTTTGTAGAGGAGCAGGGTGTCAAGCCTGAGCTCGAGTTCGATTCGGACGACCCACGGTCCTGCCACTGGGTTGTCTATGCCAGTGTCAACAAAACCGAAGAACTCGAAGTTCGGGATGAGGAGGGCAACGTGGTTCAGCCTCGCAAGAGCTCAACAAGGTCCACTCCCATCGGCACGATTCGGCTGGTGCCTTTTCCTCACGAGCCTCATCCTAAGCCAGGAGGGCGCTACTACAATGGTCACTTAGAGGGTGAGGCTTCGAGTGAAGAGCCCGTAAGGAGGTATATAACCGATCGGGCGACAACATTCCACGATGGAAAGGAGCCATATGTCAAGCTAGGCCGCTTGGCTGTCGTCCCGGAATTCCGAGGCCACCGCGTTGCTGGCCTGCTTGTCAATACCGTGCTTGGCTGGCTGAAGAACAACCCCTCCTATTTCGATCCCAGCATCAGAGAGATGGGGCTCGAACAACTGGGTGCGAAGAACGAACGGGATATTCCGAAGTGGAACGGACTTATCTGCGTACATGCGCAAGAACAGGTCACTGGAGCATGGTCAAAATGGGGGTTTCGGACGGATGAAGGGATGGGTAGATGGTGGGAAGAAGGAATGCCACATGTTGGCATGTTTCAGCGAATTGAGACTGTGCCCAAGCACGTTCTGATCTGAGCTTTTCGCGAGGAAGAACCGAGATATCGTCGAGACGTAGGTACTTGACAACTTTTTACTTAGCTCGCTAGTAAGGGAGTCATGCAAGATCTGGTCACACTACTGGCAATATGAATGCAAATGAGCAATAGCGTGCACGTTAAGGCGATTTCGAAGAAGTGTTGGTCACGAATAGTCATTCAATCATGGGGACAACGCGCCCTTTTTAGAGAGAGCCGACTTTTTATTCAGACTCTAGAGCCGTATTTGACATATCCGTAGCGTTCCCAGACCCGAACGCAAAATGCACTTCTGAAAGATGCCAGAACCACGCCGAAGCCGCAACCCCTTTACAGCCAGAAGATTTCCCCTTCAGCTCTACACTTCCAGATAAAGAAGCATACCAAATACCATGCGCTTCCACAAACCACAAACGATACGTTTATCGGTTGGACTTGGCGACACGCTCAAGCTCGTCCTTCTTCTTGATAGCGTAGGAGTTGCTGCTGCCCTTGGCGGCGTTGATGAGCTCCTCAGCGAGGCACTCAGCGATAGACTTGACGTTGCGGAAGGCGGCCTCACGGGCACCAGTGGTCAGGAGGGCGATAGCCTGGTTAACTCTGCGGAGGGGAGAAACATCGACGGCTTGACGACGGACGGTACCAGCGGAACCGATACGGGTGGAGTCCTCACGAGGACCGCAGTTGACGATGGCATCGACGGCGACCTGGATGGGGTTCTGATCGGTCATGAGGTGAATCTGCAAACATTCGCCTGTTAGTCTTGACTGCCTCATTACTCTACCCACAGTGTTTTTTTCGGCGTCTCTCAGGTGTGGGGGTGACGTACGATCTCGAAAGCGTGGTCGACAATGCGGACGGCCATGAGCTTCTTGCCGTTGTTGCGGCCGTGCATCATGAGGGAGTTGGTCAACCTCTCAATAATGGGGCAGTTGGCCTTGCGGAAACGCTTGACAGCGAAGCGACCGGCGGAGTGAGTGACATAGACGGGGTTGCGGAGGGAGATGTAGTCACTATGCGCATCAATTTCGTTAGCCATTGTGCTCTTCAGGCGCACGTCTTCAGAGTCCTCGAAGGAACCATAAGACCTCCATATCGTCCTCGGGAAAATATCTTCACGTACGTGAGTGAGATGTCGCGGACCTCAACATCGTAGTCCCACTTGTTGAACAGCTTGACGTTGCCGACCTCCTTGACAACATCCTTGGGGAGGATGTCGGTGAGAACGGAGTTCTCAACCTCGATATCGCCGCCGTCAGACATATTGGCTGTAGTTATTGCAGTCGAACGTTCCGGTCGGTTGCAGGGGGAAAAGGTGAGGTGGTGATGCTGTTGGGGCCGGGTTAGTTGGGAAGCCTTGAAGTCGAGATTGGTATTTTTCGAGCAAGTCGAAGGCGGGCTTGGACCCTCACAGCAGGATTGGAAAATTGGTTGAACGTGCCCGTTGGCGAATCAAAATGCTTAAAATGCTGACTAAGGCACCAATTTTGTGCGGTGGTTAGGGCAAGAGCCATGAGTGGAGTGCTTGCCCTAAAACCCATCGCCGCCTGACCAGTCTTCCCATCTTGGTGGAGGAGTAGAATAGCAACTCCAAGGAAAAATCGTCTCTTCTACATCCCCATCAACGACCAGCATCACATCGACAAAATGGTTCGTCGCACCCTCTCCTTTCTTTTCCCCTCGCTTGCATCGAACTTGTTCCTTTTTATTCGCTTGCATCGATGCTATCCCTTTCCCGTCGCTTTGTCCGTCTCCGTGGCTCAATCGAACGATTTCTCCCGCAACGCATATATTGGAAGATTGAATAACTGACATGATGCTCATCGGATAGGCACCCGCTGCTGGAGGCAAGAAGCAAAAGAAGAAGTGGTCGAAGGGCAAGGTCAAGGATAAGGCCCAGCACGCTGTTATCCTGGATAAGACCACCTCCGAGAAGCTCTACAAGGATGTCCAATCTTACCGCCTCGTCACCATCGCTACGCTCGTCGACCGCTTGAAGATCAACGGCTCTCTCGCCCGCCAGTGCATCACTGATCTCGAGGAGAAGGGCATGATCAAGCCTGTGGTCACTCACAGCAAGATGAAGATCTACAGTATGCCTCACCACACCGTCCAACCAGGACGATATGCAGCATCGAGGACTGTTCGCTAACTGGGTTGATAGCTCGCGCCATTGGCGATGCGTAAATTGCACGCATCACTTGGCTATGAGAATATGGATGTTTCGGCGTATCGGTGGCTCGCATGATAGAACGTTCGGCCACTTAGGAGGAACGGCATCAGCCTAGATGGGATTCGGCATGCTCGAGGTAGCATAGGAACTGGCATCGATTCATCAATGGAAACGACATGAAGATCTTCAACCGAAACGTGCCAATGCGTGTCTTCTTTGTTGCCGGTGTTGTCACAGCGTCCACCAGCGGCTGGCGATTCTGCCACTTGACTAACTAACTATATTGTAAATCTTCAACAACTAAAGACTGGACGTCTCGATTGCTACGAGCTGTTAGTGAATTCCTGAAAACTGGCTTGACCAGTCGAGCATTCCTATGTACATCATGATGCTGTGACTTTGGTCACTTTTAAGGCTATGACGCGTATTCTCTCTCGGTCCTCGACAAAATGCTCAGTACTCATTCTATTCATCCAATGTTTTTATCTCTCTGTGAGACAGTTGCACAGTAAGGACAGAGAAGTAGCGCCTGCCTCAGGTATAGGCATTTGAGAGATGGAAAATTGACCACCGCCAAGCTTGATCGGTTTGCTGTATTCAGTGTTTCTGCACATCAAATCTTCCTTGACGCTTCGAAACTGAAACGACCAGATGCTATCACTTACTTCAGACAGAATTATACAAATAGTGTTCAGCTTCAAATTGCGGAAATTTTGCAGGAAGGCAGAGATAGAAGTGAGAGGTCACGTTTTTGGTCTCTGAAGAATAGCATTTAGTTTACTGGAACACTTGTAGCAGACTCAATCCGATTAGAAGCTACGATGAAGAACAAGATAACTTACTGCTAAGTACCAATGTCAAGGTTTTATGTAGTAGTACAGGCTGTATGCTGATTTCCATCATGACTCATCAAGTCAGGAGCTTACAGTAAAAATAGATTTAACGAGAGTAAGACCCAATTCACTCACCCCAACGTGATACTACTCAATCGTGGGGGCTTCAAACAACCAAAGGGACAGACGCAAATCCTGCTCGATCGGCAAACCAGCTCTGGGGGCGGCTCTAACCATGTCTTGTAGTTCTTCTGCACATGTGCCTTACATATATTCTCAATTAGGACATCTTGGAAGCCCGAGACCGTCAAAATCTCAATTGGGGGGCACACTTTACATAGAACCGAATCGGAAACTGTTATTTGGAGAGTAAGGCCTCTCTCGGTCCTGCCGATGAGATCCATGTACCTTGTAATAAACGGCGCCAATCAAGAGCTATTGCTACTATTGACGATCAGCCTCGCAGTAAGGAAAAAACCTTGCATGCAGCCTTTACATCGTCTCTTAACACGTGAAATCTGGGTCCAACGCGGATGGAGGGGGCCACATTTCTTCCCCCTAAAGGAGACATCAATGAAGAGGACTTTAGCTCGGCTCTTCAATCCTTTTTGCCGTGGGTGGAACCTGGAGCTCAGATTCCCTACTATAGGCTACTCCGTACAATTACTTGCTAATTACTACATATACAACGTAGTACCACACATGTACGGCTGGCCAAGGCTGGCTGGTTGGAGGGAATGCGCCTGGGAATGAGGTAGGCCCACAGCTCTGGCTGAGAGATAAGGTAGCCGAAGAGGTAGGTGACAATCGCAGGCCAACAAAGCGCAATATGCGACGAACCGGAACTGTTGGAATCGGGATCGCCCATTCCCACGATACTGGCGGCCTAGTGGATCATATCTGCCGCTTACTTTCGAGGTGAGCACGAGATCCAGAAAGCGCTTGGCCATGAGCGTCCGCGGTGGCAGCCTCAAAGGGCGACGATACCATCACTTCTGCACTTCATCGTCATCTGGTGTGGGATATCGGGGTGTCCCGGCATCTTTTCGTGCTGTGGATGGTTGACTGAGGAATCCAAGACTTTGGGGTGGGAAGGGGTAGCATAGAACGGGGGGACACTTGGCCACTAGCACGGGGGTGTACGGGGTTTCGTGGCCACTTGTAGAGGGTCAATCGATGACAGAGGAGGCTGTGATAGGGTGGGTGCGCCTGAGGCTGCCATCCTCGGAAAAAGGGAGAAGAGCCAATTTCAGCGTTGCCGTGGAAAACAGAGGAAGCGTTTGAGACCAGCAGTGTCCTGGGGGCGAACGAGGAGGACCCGTGTCCACCCGCCACCAGCCAGAGGTGCCCCAAGCCCCCTACTCCTTGTTCGCGCCCCCTGTACTGGGCCGCTGAGGTTCTTTTTAGCGCGAGTGTGGTCCCGGAAAGACTCGCAGCAATTTTTTTCCCGTCGCCCAAAACCACCCATCGGCGCAGAATTTATTTCGCTCTTGACCTCTCTCTTCTTCCTTCCCTTCCTCATCAACCCGGAGTCTTTCTTCTCTCCATCATCTCCAACAATCTCCCCTCAGTCTTTTTTCGTCGTATTCACGGGAAAGCATCTTCACAATGTCTCAACAGAAGCCTGATAAGGTCCTGGGCATGCCGGTAAGCTTCACTCTCCCCTGGCTCCCCATGATTCCGAAATGCCGCGTCGTCACGATGGTCAGGCCAAGCAGCCTGGTCATGCAATGCCGAAGTGCATCATCAGATCAATTGATTCAGAGCCTGTGGTTTATTGATCTGCTGGTGCACGAGGAATGCAATGCACTAAGATTTGCTACCTCGGCGTTGCGTCGCCTCGACTGAGAAAATTTTACTCTCGCGGGTTACGGCTCGACTTGAACATGTCTTCGGGATGAACATCATTGCTGACTTTGATAATAGCCCTTCGTGGCCGATTTCCTCAGTATGTCCCACGATTATTATACCTGCCGTTGATCACTCAGTCTCGCTTGGCTGTCTTATCAACGCAGCGACAGCATCACATTCCGTGAGAAGAACCGTCAAGCTAACCTCTTCCTATAGTGGGTGGTATCTCCGCCGCTGTCTCCAAGACCGCTGCTGCCCCCATCGAGCGTGTCAAGCTCCTGATTCAGAACCAGGTGAGTTAACCAAATCCTTGGATGATTCTAGTGTGATTGGCAGATCCTGGCCAATTGCATAGTCTTACCGAGGGTGTTCTATTGAGGACTTCCATTACCATAGAGGAAAGATCTCTGACACCTGTGCAGGATGAGATGATCAAGTCCGGTCGTCTCGACCGTCGTTACACCGGTATTGGTGACTGCTTCAAGCGCACCATGGCCAACGAGGGTGCCATGTCTCTCTGGCGTGGTAACACTGCCAACGTCATCCGTTACTTCCCTACCCAGGCCCTGAACTTCGCTTTCCGTGACAAGTTCAAGAAGATGTTCGGCTTCAAGAAGGACCGTGATGGTTACGCCATGTGGATGGCTGGTAACCTTGCCTCTGGTGGTGCTGCTGGTGCCACTTCTATGCTTTTCGTCTACTCTCTTGACTACGCTCGTACCCGTCTCGCCAACGACTCCAAGAACGCCAAGACTGGTGGTGACCGCCAGTTCAACGGTCTCATTGATGTCTACAAGAAGACCCTCGCCTCTGACGGTATTGCCGGTCTCTACCGTGGTTTCATGCCCTCCGTCGCTGGTATCATTGTCTACCGTGGTCTCTACTTCGGCATGTACGATTCCTTCAAGCCCGTCCTGCTCACTGGTGCTCTTGCCGACAACTTCCTTGCCTCTTTCATGCTCGGATGGTGCGTCACCACCGGTGCCGGTATCGCTGCCTACCCTCTTGACACCATCCGTCGTCGCATGATGATGACTTCTGGTGAGGCTGTCAAGTACAAGAACTCCTTCGATGCCGCTCGCCAGATCATTGCCACCTCCGGTGTCAAGTCTCTCTTCAACGGTGCTGGTGCCAACATTCTCCGTGGTGTCGCCGGTGCTGGTGTCCTTTCCATCTACGATCAGCTCCAGCTCCTCCTCTTCGGAAAGGCCTTCAAGGGCGCTTAAATGCCATCACCCAAACTACCATGGCTTGTATAGATTCCTTTCCCGTTGCTCGACGGGAAAAGATGGGTTGATAGATCTGTGATGCGGGCGAGATGCTCCATGGGCAGATGAAAAAAGGGAGAGATGGGAAGGATGCGGACAGGGGAGTTGTGCAGATATCCTGAAGCGGTTCTCTAGAACAGCTGCTCTCCGCGGTTTAGACTGGCATCGGCACGGCGTCTTCTTTTCGATTCTGGCTCTGCCGTGCTTTCTAGGTCGCTGTAA
Source organism: Sarocladium brachiariae (assembly GCA_008271525.1). Lineage (NCBI taxonomy): Eukaryota > Fungi > Ascomycota > Sordariomycetes > Hypocreales > Sarocladiaceae > Sarocladium > Sarocladium brachiariae. The sequence goes on from RQPE01000001.1 coordinate 4,361,399, forward strand.
TTTATACACCTACGCAATTTCCTTTGATGTTAATTATGATCATCGTGTACGTGCGTCGTCTTTTCCTTCGGTGAATTCGTATCTGTCGTGCATTGTGCCATTTTTTGGCCTAACCTTTGGCATTTGTCCAGCCTTACCCGAAAGCGGCGTGCTTGCTGAGGGTGCTCTGGCCCACGTAAACCGTATCTCGCAGGTAGATGACTTACACCAAGGGTTTGATGACACTGCTCCTTTATTGAAGGACGCCCTATTACTCGTTGGCTCATTATGAGATGAAAATCGCTCAAACAAATCTTGCACGGCTGCATTCGTGCCCGAGAATCATGAAGTGCTCAATTCAACCTGAAAGGCGACTATCCTAGCGCTGAGAGAGAGTGTAAAACCGTTTCATGCTGGAGTCTGGATTGGGCGAACTCAGTTACTTGAGCAAGATAGCCTCCAGTTGCCAGGATCAAATACGTTTCTTCTTCCTAGGTGCAGTCTTGCAGAACCAGGGACTGATGAAAATCAGAAGCAAATAAGGCCGGCCTTCTCCACACATCTGTGGATGTTTGGCCACACAAGCTATAAATCGTGACTTGGGCGCTGGGCAAGTCATGGAGATCTGTCACCACCCCAAGGGGTTGTTTCTCTAACGCAAGCTTCCAGCCCCAGACAGTGAGGGAGTTTTTCGAAGCTCACAAGGACGCGGGATATCTACCTGGAGGATGCTAACGGAGCTGATGGACCATTTAGAGGTGGAAGTTTGAGGGGGTTTGGTTTCAAAATGATGAACTCCCTCAAACTACCTCACAGTTGGACAAAACCTCATATGATATAAGAGAACCAAGTTGTTGAACAAAACGCGTGCGAGTGAAGAAGTCGATTTCGCAAAGACCAAAATGAAGTGCGTATGTTGTATATTCTTAATGCTTCTTCCAGGTGGTTGGTAGTGCATGCACCACCGTGCCCCTCCCTCCAGGCTTACAGCTCCCCGGCCCAACACCTTCACTGAACCACCATGTCAATTGTCGTCGACCGTTACAACACGACCTCGTGGTACTTCTTCCTTCGATAAACCATACGAAGCACCATGGCTCCGAACCAGTCTTCCGGCGCCACTCGCGGACGTCCAAAAGGCAGCAAAACCGCGCCGAAGGCTCGCTCGACGCGTCCTCCAGACTCCAGCAACCCCTTCGCGTCCTCTGATGAGGACCATGGGCGTACACCATCTTCCGACGAGGACGACGAGGATGAAGCTCCCTCACGATCAAAGCGAGCGTCCCGAGACGGTGAAGCGGCCGATAATGATGCACCTGAGAAAAGTATACCCAAGGAACTCCTGACGCGACTACTTCACGAGTTCTTCTCGAAGGAGGCGACGAGGATGTCGAAGGATGCAAATGCCGCCGTTGGCAAGTACATGGACGTTTTCGTGAGAGAGGCCATCGCCAGGACGGCTGTGGAAAAGCAGGGAGGGTTCTTGGAGGTGAGTCTCGGGGTCTTTGCACACCATCCGGTAGTACATGGCTGACGCTGAGCTCTATCAGGTCGAAGATCTAGAGAAGATCGCGCCGCAGCTCCTTCTTGACCTCTGAGGGCTTCTACAACTTTTGTACAAGCTTCCCCCAGGACCAACGCATGCGATCAGAGGGTAGGAGCTAACGTGATCTCTTTTCCTATCGATGGATTCGGGCTATATCTCAGGAACACCTTCGCATGACGGCTGGCTTTCGAGAGCTTGATTTTCTTTTCCAGGTTCCACTGCCGGGACTATCTCAACATCTAGCCTTTGCTTCTTGCTGCTGTGCCATACGCGTCTTTTCTCCGTATTACCAGTTCAGCCCGACGCACCGACTGCAATATCCACATATTCCTAGGGATCTAGGGATACACTCGCCAAATACGACTTGCGCGGATGAAGTCTGCATCTGCAGCAATGGGACATGACCCCTCGTAGTCTCAAAGTACATGGTTAGCTTCCGCCCGGTAGGCGAGTCAGTGGACTGTTGGAGATGAGGCAGAGAGAGAACATGGAGATTCCATCAAGATTTCTTCGAGCTGCAGATCGAGACGCCACTATGTCGTGGGAGCGCGGCCATAGCATCGGGTTTCCCTACCGAACAGACCATGGCCAGAGGCTGCACGCCAACGCAAGCAAGGGGGATCATGGAAACAAGAAACAAGTTGCGTTGGACCAGTTAAGATATCATTCCACAATGTTTCGGAAAGGGTTGAGTCAGAGCTGTGCTCCAGGAGCAAGCTATTCTTGAACGAGGGTCCAGCTTATAGCAACGGTGGCATTATTGAAACAGCTGCTGAGCCATGTCGAGATCCACCGATTTAGACGAGGATTTGTTGTTGGTTGACAAGGGGCAGCTCAGCCGGCTGATGGGTCCAGGTCGAAGTTGAAAGACGCACGCACAGTGAGAGCTAAGCGCGTGCGGCATCCAAGTCCAACCAAATGTGTTCGTTGACATATTATCGCGACTCCATCGATAGCTCTGAAAGAGACGATGAATGCAAAAGACCGGAGCCATCAAAAAAGGCTTGTGTGGCCTCAGAACACTGTTGGAGTGTAACGCCATGGCTGCCCAGGGGGCGGAGGGCGGCAGACAGGTGTAGACAACGGTGAACGTTTCGGATGCGGCCGGGGCTGAAACCGGGGCTGCATCACAAGTGTCGGGGCCTCAGTGAGGTGAAGCACATCCGAGTCCGGGGTGGCACCATCTGGCAGCACGTAGGCGATATTGAGGACTGATGGATCTCGCAGATTCTTCCTTGACCCGCGCGGCGATGTTGCTTGCCTGAGCCCTTCATTCCGGAAGGCCTGTTGTCCGAAGCGCAGCCACGGGAAGGCTCACTACCTGTAGCTCGCTTGAGCAACTTGATCATGCACCTATGGGAACTGAGAGAAAGATCATTCCAGCTCAGCAAAAAAATGCTTGGGTTTTATTTTTCCCTGTCACTTGGCTAATTTGGGTGTGCACTTGAGTCGCCTATCAAGTTGTGCGCTCACAGCATGATCTGGTTATGGTCAGTTATTTCAACTTCTGGAGGCGTGCTTCTGGATGCAAGATCAAATTGCTGCCATTCTGCGCAGGGTCTTCCAAAAGGACTGCTGCTGCTGCTTAGTTTCACACATCCAACAGCATCGTATGAATCCATCGATAGAAACCACATTACTGTATGGAGTACGCCGATCTCGAACCACGCATCCTCGTCAACATCTCGAAACAAGTCCAAGATCAGCGCAAAAAACGACCTACCTACTGCTACCCGCCGTGCTCATCATCGAAACACGTTTCAAGCCTCGTCACCATTTGTTCTCTTTTCTCCCTTTTCGCAGCGTCGCAGCATCCTGACCCGACTGACTATTGTACCTGGTCACTCCTATGGGCCTTCTGTCCCATGTTTCGGGTCCTCGCTACCCCGGTCCCTTTCTTCGCACAGCAACAGACGGGATACCCTGACACGAACTTGGCCCTACCTTCTCGTGCAGAATTGTGGGAATTCACTCACGATGCGGTCGGTCCTTTCTGGAGCCTTGCCCTGCCCAGCCTGGAACGTGAAGCATCCCAGGTTTGGGAGGCCCCCTTCGCACCCATGTTCGCCAGAAACGTCTGCCGCCTCTTAAAGACCCGAGTGTTTCCCCCCCATCCATCCCAAGAGTCTCTTTTTTCCTCTTCTTTTCCCTCCATTGACTGTCTTTCTGCTCGAGTGTGCCATCTTACACTTTTTTCCTTTTTCCTTTTTCGGTTTCTCTTCTTACCCTCCATTCACTTCTTAATATTCGAACGTTCATTCCGAAGAGGCTAGTCCTTCTTCAACTAACAACAACGCAGCGCGAGTCGCTTCAGTAAAAAACGAAAACAAGAGTCCAAAGTTCTTTTTCCTATCTACATTTATCGACGTTCTTCTGGAAGGCCGGTCCTGTTGCGTTCACTCTCTCATCATCCTTCATATCCAGAAGAAGAATTCTTCAAAAGGACAACACACATCATTCCCGACAAGATGCAGTACTCAGCACTCACGCTTGCCGCCCTCGCTGGCGTTGCTCAAGGTATGGACCTCACGCCGTTTCAATAATATAGAAGAACGTGTATCTGACACTTCCCCTTAGCCGTAAACGTCCACGTTGTCAACGTCGGCTGGAACCCCGTCAACAATGTCACTGGTCTCAAGTACTGGCCTGAGAAGGTTACCGCCGCCGCTGGTGATATGGTCCAGTTCCAGTTCTGGGCCGGTGCTCACACCGTCACCCAGTCCAACTTCGACAATGTCTGCACGCCCATCAACCAGATCAACAGCAGCATCGCGGGCGTTGACTCTGGCGCTATGCCTGTCGAGGCCAGCCGCGCCAAGGGCGAGATTCCGACCTACACCGTCATGATCAACGACACCAAGCCCCTCTGGTTCTACTGTGCCACAGGACAGCACTGCAAGAGTGGCATGTCAATGGTCATCAACGAGAAGTAAGTTCAAAGTTTCCATGCCATCTTGGTGCCTATGACGGCAGCGTGGACTGACATCACTCCCAGCACTGCCGCCAACTCTACCCGGTCTCTGGTGAACTACAAGGCCCTTGCCGCTGGCCAGCCTGTTGATTCGAACCCGTCCAACGGCGGCGGCAGCGGTAGTGGCAGCGGCAGCGGGTCTGGAGGAAGTTCTGGTGGCAACGGCGGAAGCTCTGGTACTCCTACCGGCGCCATCGGTACTCCTGTTGGCGGTAACGGTGCTGCTACCACTGGCGAGTCCAGCGTCCCGGCTGGTGCCTCTTCCTACAGCACTCCGGCAAGTACCCTTCTCCTCGCCCTCGGTGCAGCCTTCATGCTTCTGTGAGAGCTTGCCAGAGTGAGCGCAACGATCGTCATGATACCACCTTTCTCTCCCACGAAGGAAGGACGCTCATGGGTTGTCGGAGTTGGGTTTAATTGCATTAATATTTCATGTTCTTTGTCTTTTTATATGTAGGAGGTGTCTACTGGCCCGCTCTTTTTTGATGGTTGCTTGCAGCCTGGATCAGATGGCAAACTGGCTCTCTTTCCACCGCCCATCCGTTTGAGACAAAGCTGGAGGGGTTGGCTTCTTACTTTTCTGGATATTTTGGAGACGGAGGAAGGGTTCTTCATGACCCTAAAGGATGTTGGAGACGGACCGAGTCCGCTTATACCATACGTACTCCTTGGTGTTCCTTCTTGGAAGAACCGATGAAATAAAAGTTCCTTTGGACAATTCTCGTTTGTGCTTGTGATTCTGCTTCATGTAGGCACTGATCGAGCTGCGACAAGGACTTGAGAGAGCAAAATGTGACCTTTGAATGACGTGTGCGTGTGACTGAGAGCGAGATCATATTTGCACATCAATGTGAGGGGGCTCACAGCAGACTTGTCCAGCCCTGAGCCCCAATCATAATACGTTCCGACTTCCTTGCTGCCCTATAAATACAAAATGGGCGTCTGGTAGGCTGCTTGGATGTCTGCTTCATGTGAGCATCGCTCGCGAGCATGAGACATAGACCCTGTTTGGGCCAGCCTCAAAGAGAATTGGGCTGAAAAGTTACAAGAATAACAGCTGATGGCCAGTAAATAATGCACCATGGCCTTTCAGGCAGTTCGGTCAAGCCCTTCAATAACTACTGATCATCTCTGACCCGGACAATTGCAATTGTCCAATCCTATTCTCGTGTGAATTGGCGCTGTCCCTTAAGCAACTTCAGTCAATACCGCCCCTGGCTCCTGGAAAGTTGACCCAGTGCTAGGTCATTGATACAGGGCCGTCGCCACGCGTGCAAACATGGTAAACTAAACGATGTCATTGAGTCAGGCTGTAAGAACGTCGTCTTAATGTTGGCCGCCCATGCGACAACGTTCGGCGAGTGTTGGAATCCATCTGGCATTCCTGAAGAGAACGACTTCACATTGCATTGTGGAATGGTAGCTGCCAACGTCATGAACCGGTATCTCCGCGAAACGAGGCCAGCGGCTGGCCTTGTACGCACGACTATCGCTACAAAAAGCAAATGCTGCGTTATTGCTTGTCCTTGGGGATCTTTCTCTTCTTGCGCCCCTTCTTTGCACGGTCGCAAAGGTCTCTCTTCGGCGTCTTTTGCAGCCAGTCATCATCCAGCTTGACGTAACCGACGCGATGATACTTCTGGCTGTTCGCGAAGAAGTCTACCCAGTGCTTCAAGGCATCGTAAGTCTTCTTCTCCGCATCCTGCCTCTCCTGCTCCTTCAGCGCTGCCAGTTCCTGCGCGGTCCAGTGCGCATCAACCTCCGGGTCGTCGATCGGGAGGAACATATCTTCCACTCCACGCATGTCGGGGGTGCGATCCTCGGCGAAGCAGCCCGTGACGAAGGCACGAGCAGCATCGCAGCCGGCAAAGTACTGGTATGAACCGCCTGGTCCATAGATCCGGCGCCCGTTCGACACATCGTAGATGGTATGGTTGATCGCGAGGTAGAGCGGCTTGTCGGGGTCGCTACCGTCATATGCAGCCAGTTCTTTAGGGGTAAGATATACCGGGCCGCTCTGTTATGGAAAGTCAGCATATGCAGTTTCGGACTTGCAGTCCTCAGCCAGCGTGTTCAAGACTTACGAACTGTGCCTTCCACCACTCCAGCCTGAAATAGTTAGGCTTGTTCTTGAGGTTCCAGAACAAGCTTTCACCGCCACTGACAACATGGCTCAGGGCCATCGACGCTACTAAGCAAAAAGACAAGACTCTGAGAATGTCGAGAGTCCAGTTCGGACTGTCATCGTCATTGACGTCACTTTTCTTCGCCTTCTTCCTCTTCTTCTTCTCGACTTGCTCCGGCTTAGTCTCTGCGTCGACTGGCTCGACTTTCCGCTGTCGTAGGTCGTTATCAGCCATGGTGGATGATCCGAGCTTGTGTCTTCGAAGGATGTGATGAACAAGACGAAAGAAGGCTGCGAAAGAGCTCGACGGGACGAACAAAGTCGCCCGGAGTGGACAGCTTCCGCTCTGGACACAGTTGTTAGCTACACGGCTGCACCTGATTTATCATGCTTCCTATTGGCGGAAGGCGAGCGAGAGCTGACTAAAGACACCCTTGGTGTGGCATAGAGCCCCGGCAATGAAAAAGCCACGGTCACGTGGGCAGGTCGTTGCTACAGCAACGCGTTATGGTCTCTCCACCGTGGAGTCAGTAAACAGTTCCAAGGCATCCACCATCCCACTGTTAGGTCAGATACCTTAACAAAGGCGTAGCGTCGTAGATTTGGCTGGGTTCTCGTTTCTGGCGCATTCTTGCACGAGAAGGTGAGCTTTCGGCATCTCGAACCACATCAAGCACCTCATACCTTTGCGATTTTGTTCTCAGCAATGGACTCGAACTCTAGCCTGCCGGGCTCACCTACCGGCGGGCCACTTCAGGCTGTTACTCCGGACCGTGTCAACCAGAAGCGCGACTCTGTCTTCAGCAACAGCACGCCTCGCGAGAGCTCTGTTCATGAGAAGATCAATCAGTTCAATACTATGAGTGTGCTTATGCAGTCGAAAAATCTTGAGCGCAAAACAGCCGACGCAGCACTAAAGCGCGCGATGCTCGGAAGGGAAGAAGCTGAAGCTGAAGCGAGACGGCATCGTGAGGAGGTTAAGGCGCTTCGGAAAGCACTTGACGAGGGAAAAGAGCGTGAGCGAAGAGTCGGGGAGCGTTTGGAAACCGTGATGGTAAGTTCGAGATCACGCTCTCGTGCCCTGACTACCTATTCTGATATCTCACAGGAGAACTATGGCCGGGCCAAGGAGACTCATGCCCATACTCAAGCCCTTTGGGAGAAGGAGATCCGTCGAGCGCGAAAAGAAAACTTCAAGGCCCAGTCAACAACCGTCAAACTTCAAGAGGAACTGAAGAGCTGCCGGCAGAAAGTCAAGGCTGTTCAGGAAGCTTTGGAGTCCGAGAAAGAGCGCAGCCGCATCAGGGAGCAAGAGGCCTTCACCGCGCGCTATCAGATCGTCGGTGTCCAGGAACAGCTCGAGAAAGCACTGGAGCGCATCAAGGTTGTTGAGCAGGAGCGCGATGCCTTCAAGACGGCAGCACAGAATGAGGAGGTGGCAAGGATTGCCGCTGAGGGCAGAATCCCACTGCCGCGAAATGAAGACCCTGACGACGAATTCGCCTCACCTAAGAAGCCGACGAAGAAGAAAAACAGAGAGTCCGGACTGCGATTAGTTAAGAACTCGCGGGTCTCGCTTTCCGCTGTGGAGATTATGTCCTCTGAGGCTAGCGAGCTGGAAATCGAGGAGCTGCGCTTCCAGGTCCAGGCTGAGAGGCAGAGGGCTGAGCGAGCGCAGGAGATGGTTGACTTTCTGCAGGCTGAGTGCCAAATGCGCGTGTGTCCTTGCTCAAGAAACGAGCCCGAGACGTCGATGTCCCACCACCAGAGCGAAATCAAGGAGCAGCAGCAACAACAGCCACATGGCAGCATCATTATTCACAACGTACCTTCAGAGCCCATGCACATCGACATCGAGGAAGTCGAATCTATCCAGGAAGATGCGGTTGCGCAGTCCCCAATCTACGAAGTCCGAAGCCCCCCGAAGGTCGAAGAGGCTGAACCTGAGATGCTCATGCTGCGATCAAGAAAGGAGCCGCGACGAAGCACCATCTTCTGCACCAAGGAAGGCATCTTCCGGACTGTGTCAGAACAAGAAGCCGAAGCACTGCAAGTCCACCTCCAGGAAATGAAGGAGACACAAGCCGAGGAGTATGAGATGCGGCCGGAGGAGGCAAAAGCGGACGACTGTGATGAGCCCGAACAGGAGCCCGAACGCGAAGCCCGTTTCTACGCCAGGACGCCATCTGTTGAGCCTCCTGCGTTCGCTCTTCTGGCACAGCAACGAACCTCTCTCCTCTCACTTCTCGACGCCCCCTCTGCCGATGCTTACCATGCTCCTCTTCCGACTATCCCCAGCATTCCCACCATGCCTGATACAGAGTACGAGCCCACCACACCGGCTAGCGAATATCCAGAATACGACCAGCATCACCATATCCACCAAGATGAAGACGAGCTCGAACCTATAAAACGCCCCCACACTTCCGCCGCCCTCTACTCCGTCGCCACCACGACAACAACCGTTCCCATTCGCGATGAAAGCCAACAACTTAGCTCATCATTCGGTGACAAGCTCCGGACCCCCTCTTCCGGAAGCAATGCCAGCTTCGACCTGAACAACCCAGCACTCACACCGACCATGACGAGAGAGCAGGCGCTTGCGAAGATCAGGGAGAGGAGAGGCAGGGCACGAAGCGTGGAGAAGAAGACTGCAGCTTCAACCACCAGTACAGTCGGTGTCGCGCACAAGAAGACGTCGGCGGATCGCGTTGACAGGAGAACAGCTAGTGGACTGACGAGGAAGCCTTCTAAGGGAAGGTGAATGGTTTCTCCTAAGCCCTCTCACCAACCCTAACGATCTTGGAAGATGCGCAGAAGGGGGAGAATTGGGTGTCTGGACTCACGACATTACATGTGAAGCGGCAGTTTTGCGTTCCCTTGCTTTCTTGATTTTGCATTTCTCACATCTGCGAAGGCGAACTTGGCGTTACTTTTTGTTTTCCTCCAGCACAAAATGAAAAAGGGGGGCTAAGGGCCAGCCTCAATCAGTTTGTTGTTCCTGTATTCATCCTCCCACCCCGGCCTTGATTTTTATAATACCTTTTTCTGCTCTGATCTGCTCTGCTTTGGAATTGTGAGATGACACGTGCCGCATGCCGCTTGTACATACGTATTCATTATATACAGTTCCCCTTCAAGCGGGAACTTGGTTTGCGAAAGAGAAACCAAGGATATTATAAATACCGACTGAAGATTCTGAAGGAAAGTTATTGTAAAGACAAAAGGTATCTTCTATATAGGGATTAAAGGAAAGACCAGCAGAGGAATAAGGGAACTTTTTCAATCGCTCAAGCTCAACCAAACAAACCCCCTGAAACGCTGCAATTCACATTGCATACTATATGTATCGTCGGAAACCATACACATACATAGGATACACATGTACGTACTGCCGAATGCACCGCCCCCGAGACCTAGTCACCCAGGAAGCCCCTTGTGAAGTTCCTCTGGGCCTCTGCGCTCTCGGCCTCCAGTTTCACCGCCACGAGCACACATTCAACAGCCGCCTCACCCGCTCTCGACGACCGTATTCTGAGCCGCCACTGCCCTCTCTTCACATTCCAGTGTTCACCGGCAACAGTCCCCCCTTCATCCGCAGTTCGCCGTCTCTTGCGTGGATTGATCCCGCCATCTGTGTTGTTGTTCAAGTAGTGCTCGGCGGCGGCACCTGGAGCCACCGGGGGGACCGGGTCGTCAAGGTAGGGCACGCCATTCAGGAGGACGGCGGATTCGGTTTCGAAGATGATGCGGACGAGACCTTCGCTCAGAGGGCTGTTGCCCAGTGCCGCGGGCTGAGAACCTGCTGCTCCACCGGTGGCCATGAACGGTCCAAGCGGCTGGGCCGTCTGTGGTAGGTTGAGCTTCGTGGCGACGACCTCGAAGAGACGGGTGATGCGTGCCTTGGTGTCTCTGAAGAACTCGGCATGGGCATGACCCGCCGAGAAGTGTATCCTTGTGGCGTCACCGCCAATTTCGAGCACGAGCTCTCGCGGATGGTCATCGACGAAAGGTCGGGCATAATTTACGTAGCCTGCCAGAGGATCGGCAGGCTCGCGGCCAGTCTCGGTGGAGATGCCGCTCTTCTGAATGTTCTCGATGCGCAGCACGATCTCCTCTTTCCCGCGAGCTAGGTTATGACTGATGTGGTGGGCAATGATCTTCTGCTCGAGCCCCTTGAAGTGGAAGTATCTTGCGTCACGGAGGAGGTCCTGTCTGTGCTCTTCGTTCCGGATGCGCACCGGGTAGCCACGGAGTAAGCGCAGGAGGTCCGCGAAGATGTCGGCGTCTCGATTGGGAACGCTCGGCGCGACGGTGGACGGGGGACGGAGCAAGCCTTCGCGGCGAAGGCCTGGGAAGAGATCGTCTGGTTTCGAGAAGAAGATTGCAAAGCCGAGGGAGAAGTAGTTGGGGGTGTTTCCTGGGTCGTTGAACACGTCCCGGGGAATCTGAAACTCGCGGTCGCCGATGGAGACGAAGATGTTCTCCTCGTACAATTGTGATATGAACCTCGGAACTGGTAAAAGGAAAGGGTCAGTTCGCGGTTCGTATGAAGAGCGGTCGCATGGTGCATCAAGCAGGAGCGCAACTGGGCAGACATACGGCTGTAGAACTGAGCGTCGAGGAAGAGACGGACGAAATGTGTCGAGTCACGAGGCTTGATGTGATAGCCCTGCATGTGCATAGCAATATCGCGGAAGGTATTGGGATCGCGATCAATGTAGAGCGTCTTTATCGCAGTCGAGAGGTCCTCGCCAGCCTCAGTCGCAAGGTCGATCTGGCGGGCAAAGTGCCGAGTGAAGTAGGACGGAGCTGGAAGAGAGGCCCATTGCGATCCCGTTCAGTCGATCACGATTCTCTTCGCTCAATCTCAGGAAGCAGGGAAACATACCATCGAAAGAGAGCGAAGCTCCCGAGAGCTTGAAGAGCTCGTCACCGACCTGGATCGGGAAGACGCGATTATGGGGGAGGATCGGCGGGATGCTGTTGATTGTGGACTCGTTGTGAGGGCCGCTGTTGGGCGCCTGCGCAGCAGAGTAGCTGGTAGAGACTCTGCTCTCCTGATCGGAGCTCATTGTGTCTCGACGCGATAATTTGTGGTGGTCGTCTGGTCGAATGTTTCCTGGGGAAGATGATGGCATGGGCTATGACTGAGCCAGGGTCCAGCCCATCGTCGCGCGCGCCAAGACGTAGTGGCAGATGGTCAGCGTTGCAAGAGGATTCGATTGACTCGAACGGGTGGTCCTTTGGGGATGACTTTCGATGCCGCCCGTGGTATAAAATGGCACAGGGGCCGCCTCGATCGTCAGATGGGAGAGTTTGTTGTAAGCGAGCTTGGTTGGTTGGGAGTGGGTTGGTTAAGTGTCTGAGGCAAGGCCAGCCAGCCGAGATGCCACAATATCAAAGTATCACGAGTGGGAACCTACTGTTGATTGACGAAACCTCATCTGATGCCACATCTCAAGCGTGTGACATCTGTTGACGGCGACATTTCAGTCGCGTGTCTCATTCGTTGGTTATGGCCTGATCTTAGTTGTATTGTGCCGCATCGCAGATATATTTATATATGATAAAGGCCGGAACATAGTAGCAATTCCTGTTAAGCAGATCAGATGGTAGACAGGCACCATAGTTGTAACCGGTACTATTATAATTGTACCGGCTGCACCGCCTGCTTTGCAAGCAGCCCAACGCCTCCTCTAATGGACGGGTTGGACCCTACGAACTCGCTTTGCCTATCTACATATACCTTAGGTACCCTATCCCACTTCCTAGAGCAAGCATAAGAGCCTTTAGCACCTACATAGCCGGCGTGCGTATGTTTACCTTCGCTTCCCTCCCATGCGAAAATACGTCAGAACACATTCCCTTGTGCAATGGAACCTAGAAGCTGAAACAATTCCAATTGTCTTATTTCTACTCAGGCAGCACCCTGTAGTTACATAAGGTAGCTTACGCATCGTATGCACACATCTCAGTGGGCCTCTTAGCAGCTGCAGCCACAATCCTTGCACCCTCCAGCACCGCACTGCATCCCCCACCAGCGGATAAACACTGAGTAATGTGATGTAATCCTTCGTTGGTCCAGATATGTAGTGACGAGACTACGTAGATACTTCTATTTGGAGAGTTCCATAGCTCACGGTCCGTCCCAACCTCTCAATACTGCTCGTTGCGCACTTATTCTTCGACCTAATGTCCTGTCACCTTTTGCGACATCAGGTGATTCCTAAGGGCTGTTCTGACTTGGCCTGCGTTTTGGAATGAGTGAGCAGGTATGTAGTCCGGAAGACACACATCTCGCTGTGTATACATACCCTAAATCATAATGCTGATCGGTGGATATAGTGTAGGAGCGGCCTCTCGGCCAACACACGAGCATTCGTGTCGAAGATGAAGCGGGAGACTGACGGTACTGGCTTTACTAGTCTTGGCAAGGATGGTGTACTTCGGACTTTTTCCAAGGACTACGCCGTCCTAGATGCGCGAGGTTTAACGCCGGATGAGATAAAAGAGTTCATCGCGCTTATCCCAAGCAGTATGGCAGACCCTGCTCTCGTTAAAGAACTGGACGGAGTTGATGGAAGCAATGTAACAAGCCACAAAGACCTATTCGAGCCGGAAGAGGGCATTCTGCCTAAGCGGCCATCCGAGGAAGAAGCTAAGAAAAGGCGGGAGGACATAGCGAGGCAGAGACAAGAACTCATGGAGAAGACAGGAGGGAGTCGTGCCGAGGAGTAATTAGTAGTTGGTTCCTTACAATGCTACGACCTGACTGAGTTGCATTAGTGCACTTCTGCTGATGAGCCTCTGCTTTCAGCCTTTCTGGATAGATAGCCTCGAACGAGCAGACCTGGAGTTATCCTGGCCCGTTGCCCTTCCTATCCCAGTTCGCTGATCTTCAAGTAGGCAAGGGAAGCAAATCCTCAACAAGCTGCTGCTCCGACATTTCCCCATTATCGCTTCCTATATGATCCCACATAGTCTATGCGTTCATCAGCTCTACTCCATTCCTCACCACACCGACAACAGCACCCGTTTGTACAACTTCGCTGCCGCCGCCGGCTACTCTATGCTCAATGTCCGCCAACCCTTCCAGCCACGAGATCATGACCTCTGGCGCAACCTCCAGCTTCACAAGCTCCTCCGAAAGTGCCGTGATCATGTCTGCCAGCGCCAGTCCACGGGCTACCTTGAGCGAGTTGATCGTGCCGAGACAGCCTGTGACATCCGATGTGCTCAGAAGTGTCGTCGTGATCTCCTTGATGGCATCCGGTGGCGGCGCAGCGATGCAGGTGTAGATAGTCTCTACTGTGATGTTGTCCCGCTTGATCTCGCTTTCTGGGATCTTCGGGGCGTCCTTTGGTCGTAGCGGTGTACCTTTGTCACAATCAGTCCCGAAACAAAAAAAAAAAAACACCCGACAAAGTATGGCCACCAAGAGAGAAATTTCTGAAGAGTACTCACTCGAAGCGTGACAAGCTTGCAGAACATTCAAAGCCCTTCTCATATCGCCCTTGCTCAGCTTGATCAGGGCATCCACCGCCTCCGCTCCGATCTTCACCTTCTCCTCGTCCACAACCTTTTCAACGAGCACCCGAATATCCCCTTCCTTGAGCGGGCTGAACCGGAACCTCGTGCAGCGACTCAACAGCGCCGGGCTAAGCTTGTGCGAGTAATTCGCGATGATGCAGAATCGCGTGTTGACCGTGTACTTCTCCATGATGCGCCTCAACGCCATCTGCGCCGTGTTCGTCATCGCATCCGCCTCGTCCAGGATGATCAGCTTGAACCCAGGTGCGGAGCCTGCTTTTGCGGCACCACCACCACCGCCCATGAAGATCTGCTTCGTGCTGGCAAAAGTCTTGATCTGCTCGCGCACGACGTCGATGCCTCGCTCGTCTGAGGCGTTGAGCTCGAGCACCATCTGTCGCATGTTTGCCGCGCCGTAGATGCGCCGCGCGAGGGCGAGGATTGTGGAAGTCTTACCCGTGCCGGGAGGACCGTAGAGAAGAAGGTGAGGCAGGCGGTTGGAGTCGACGAATTTGTTGATGGTGGAGAGGATATCTTGGTGGCCCGAGACATCGTCAAGCGTCACGGGTCGGTACTTTTCCACCCTTTTTGCCATGTCAGCAGTAGTCCCTAAGAAGTCTGGATAGCTCATCAAGCAAGTATTCAACATACCAGGGGAGATTGTCCTCGGCCTCAACTGGAAGATTGGCCGCGCTTCGCTTGCCCTTGCTGGTCTCTGCTGTGAAGGTAATCTCCTTGGAGGGAGCAGAGTCCACATCCATCTCGTCCTCGAAGTCCGACATTAGGACTTGTGAGCAATTGGAATATCGGTGTTTTTGTATACTTTTCCCTCGTCAATCAAAGGTCTGGAGCCTGAGTCTTACTCGAACAAGTCGATCTTGGACCTGCGGGTGAAGGATGATGATGCTACGATTTGCAGGGCTGAAGTTGAACCGCGTTAAGTGCTTGACGCGCCTCACGCGCTGGGTTTACAGCCACCAACCCCACATCTCATCGTCCAGGAACCGAGACCACACAAGATCATGAGAGTACTCCTGCTATATCAATTACACGTTACGATTGACTTAGATCAATAGACTTATTAGACTTCACGATATTCAGCGCGTAAAAAAAAAGTTTAATTATCCAAGAAAGACACCCAGTTTTGGGGGCCTTGACCTCTGTAAGCTTCCAAGCTCTATGTGACTCCAAACGACGGATAGCTCGCTTTAAACCCTTCCAAGAAGTTAAGATGCAAATATATACAATTCGAGGCACCCTGGAAAGAATAATCGCCTCAAATTGTACGATAGTCATTTGTACCCAGGTGCACGTATTCAAAGAGTAAGGGCACACCAGCGACAGCAAGCCATCCGATGCCTGTGAGTTCATAGTCAGCGCGGGACATTCATGGAGCAGACTGGGTCGAACTGGGAACATACCACTGTAGATGACCATCTTGGTCACGACTTCGACATCATACCTTACACGGGGCCTGACTACTCGCGAAAACACCTCCTTCTTCTCAGCCTCCTCCTCTTGCCTAGTAAGGAACTCCTCTTCTCCCTCTGGCGACGTGACAACAACCTCTCCATCGCCGACTAGGCGTTCATATTCTGCGGAAAGTGGTGACTTTTGTGCGCCAGATGTCTGAGCCCCATTGTCAGACTGATCCTGGCGCTCAGCCACGCGCTTCAACTCCATGTTACTGGACTTGCTCTTCAGGCTCGTGTTGCTGCTCACACTTTCCCTTCGCCTGCGCTCGCGATAGGCCAGCGTTTCATATGCGTCAGCGGCACTCTGCGGGCCGATAGATACGGAGCGTCCACGAGTCGTTGGGTGACGGATACTCTCGACCATACGCGGAAAGTCAGACGCACGAGGAAACATGTTGTCAATACGAGAACCTGGTGGCACCGACTTGTACTCGCTCGCGGGAGTGAAGAAACGCCTCGGAAGGTTGAGACCTACTCGCTCCATCAGGCGGAAGAGATGCGGCAGGGCTTTGAGCATGAAGGGCTTCATGGTCTCGCGCCACGCAAAGATAATCAGCACACCGAGAACAATCCTCGCGATGTTAAAGATCCACCCAAGAGGCGCAATATTGACTGCATTATTGCCGTAGGCATGTGTCTCCCACGGGTCGTGGGGAATTTTGCCGTACGTCCACGTTGCGATTTCCAGCCCCAGCACAACGCCAGCAAATGCCACACTATCATCGAAGCATGGGCAGTCATCTGCCGGCTCAGGATGGATCCTGATGAGAATAATGATAATGACTGCCGCCAGTGCTGGTGCGAGCCAAGAGCTTGAGTGCATATACTCATCTAGTGCAGGACCGTAGACAAACTCCAGCCAGCCAATGACAGCACCCATGATGCTACCTACGATCACATCAAGGAAGCCGTGCATGCCACAATATATTCTGCCAAACACGATCGAAACGGCGTAGAAGTAGGACAGCGCCTCGAGACCGACTTTGACGGTGGGATCAAGCGGATTATCAGGGTCACGGAGCATCATCAGGCCATATACGGCAACCGAGACTGCGTTGGCGCTGTGCGTCGAGGGGAAACCATATTCAAGGGCGACAGAGCCAGACATCGTGATGCGGTGAAGCGGTGGAGACAATGGTCGAGGTAGAGAGAAGAAATCCTTGACGAAGCCGGACCAGAATACGCCGAGAGCGAGGATGTGCACGAGACTGCGCAAGCTTGTCAGCACGACTCCATTCAAACACAAACAGTCTTCTTCACGGCAAGCAACTCACCCTTTACCCAAGCCAGCATAGCCACACCAGAAAAGTATAGGCAACCCTATCATGAAGAATGTATGTGTACCAAGGTTGGCGGTGATGGCGAAGTAACTATCCAGCGAAGGGGTACGGATCTTCTCCTGCAGCCATGCGAGGTAGGGTGTCTCCCATCGGACCAGAGGAAGCGCCCGCTCTCTGAGCGCATACCTCCATCTGGGAAGCGCCCTCTTATCTGTGACGTTGGGAGAAAGTCAAGGTCAGTCGCAATGATCTCGCGCAAAGGGGGGGTTGAGAAAAACACCAGAGCATCGCCAAGGTCGCCGCCGCAGTCCAATTGAGGGGTTCAGAAGTCACAAAACATAACGTACAGTGGTCAGTGCCCTTCAGGCCCGCGTCGGGCGTCGTCTTGGAAGGAATTGCTTCACCGTTCAGCGGGGCATCATCGCGACGGGTTCCGCCATTCATTGCCATGGTCGGCTGCAAAGGAGTGTAGCAGCGCGAGCAAAGGGCGAAGGCGGCTCGAGGACAATGCTGGGCAGACGATGCGCAGAGTCGAGAGGGTTGGCAGTCATTCGAAGTCGTGGAGAGAGAAAGAAGGTGAGGAAGAGAGAGGGGGTCGTTGTGTACAGCCCGATACCAGAGCCACAGAATGCGAAGGGGCAGGGCCAGTATGAAATGAGAGTTAGTGCTGAAGGATCCCGCTGACACGGGTACTAGTATGGGTAGCGAGAAACTGGGGAGGGAATCCCAGGTCTACTGGAAGGGTAGTAGTGGAGATCGCCCAGCCTTGGAAGGAATCGAGAGAGAACTCGAGTTGCTGAATCGTCCTGGTCCTGTATTATTCCCCCAGGATGATCTTACAGGGAGCAGAGGCAGCCGAGGATCGTAAATGCTGAGAATTTGGCGATCGGTGGTGAGACCCAAACAGTGGTGGTGCTGGGGGTGCTTTGCACGGCGAATGTAATAAATCCTTAGGTCACAACTAGACACGTCAGATCGCCTGGAAGAAACAAAGAGGAAGAGGAAGGACGAGATGAGGAGGGGGAATAGGATCAGGGAGTAGAGCGATTATAAAGGACCAACTGAGCCTCAGAAACTTGTCCAGCCTGTCTTGTCAAATGGAAGTAATTTTTTTCTTCATCTTTACCATAAAGCACAAACCCTCTAAAAAGCGGATTTGGATGGGAGATGAGCCTCGGATGTTGCCAACCTACAGGTCCATAAGTACTTGTAAGTTTGGGCCGTGATGCCAGCCAATTAAGCGCTTGTTCTGACTTTGCAGCAACTACATCATTCATTCGACGCGGGAGGATCAAGTAGACATCATGCGAATTGATTGTTAGCCTCGCTCGTGAACAGCCTGCACAATACCTCATTCCCATCGTACTTCACTGTTCATACAGTGGGTCAGTAGCTAAGTACTACTAGTACCTATTATGCCAGTAGTGCTAGGAGAGCCTCGCCGCCAAACTTCATGTGACACGCCTAAGTAGTACCTGAGCTGGCATCAGTAGTGTCAGTACCGCGTTCGTCTCCATCATTTGCATCCATATCAGCCTCTGCCTCTCTGCCTTAGCAAAGAAAAATCTGTCTTCGTGATGACCTTTTGCTCAAACTCCTGTATTCCTCATTCGCAATGACGCTCACCTCTCTCGCCGGCAAGCACTGCGCAATCGTCGGCGCAACCGGCGTCATTGGCTCTGCCATAGCTCAGACCTTCTCACATCAAGGTGCCGTCCTGTCCCTCGTCAGTCGCACTGCCCTCGACTCCAGATGCCGGATTGAGAAGAACCTGAAACCCTTTTCTGGTTCGAACCAAGAAGGTGTACCTCCTGTGCCGCGAACCCATCGATTCTTCAACGTGGATGTCGCCGATGGGGAGGCAGTGAAGGCTGCATTCTACGCCAAAAGAGGTGATACTGTAGGCCAGTCAATCATCTCCTGTACGTCACTAGAAATTGTTGCGATCGTGCTAATGTAGTGGCTTCTCAGAGCTGGGATGATGAAAAAAAGATTGGCCCAGTCGATGTGCTTGTCAACTGCGCTGGCATCACGCAGACACAGGCACTGAAGCGCATCCCAGATGACGGCATTTCCAACATCATCGACACGAATCTCATGGCAACGATTTGGGCTTGCAAACACGCACAAGTGAGGAGTCATGGTAGCTCCCCCATTCAATCGGCAGGCACAGGCACCTTTCAACTAACTCTCTGTAGGCTGCATTATCAATGTGAGTAGCCTCATGGCAACCAAGGGAGGCGCTGGCGCAACGGTATATGCTGCTTCCAAGGGCGGTGTCGTCTGTAAGTTTCCTCTCCCATTTTAGATCCTTCGTCTAGCAAAAATATCGGAGCCCCGAATTGTTGCTGCACATTTTGGGCTGACCATTGGCCTTCCTATTAGCCTTCACCAGAGCCCTGTGCCGTGAATATGGCGTCAACTCAATTCGCGTCAACGCCCTCCTCCCTGGTTGGGTTGATTCTCCCATGTGGGATCGTAAGCCGTCCCCCTCCTCTAGCCTTCCAATTTCCTTTTCTTCAGAACATGTATAGGAACAGAAATGGCAAGCTGATGTACAATCCATGGTAGACCTGAAAGACGCCATTAAGCAAAAAACGCTGGACGAAACTCCCCTGAGTCGTATCGCCGACCCTGCTGAGGTGGCAGATGCAGCGCTATTCTTGGCAACAAACACCTTCGCAAACAACTGTGTCCTCAACCTTGACGGTGGACTGAGCGCCACGTGAGAGAATCACTGTGAGGCATGAATGAAATCCCAAATGTCACAGGCTAGTCGATGACGATTGCTCCACCTGCATCCTCAACGAGCACCACATCGTCGTTGCCCTTCGCATCAGCAATTTTGGCCTTCTTCTTAAGCGGACGCTCATCTTCATCAACCCGTGAGCGTTTGAGGCCTTGAGGGGCCTCCTCCAGATCGGCAACGATCGAGCGTTTGCCGTTCTCGCCCCCGTTACTTTCCTCCAGTCCGCCGTTTGCTGCCTTCTTTGGCTTGCGAGGTATCGAGGGTTTGTCCTGCAATTCGCTCTTGACTGGAGAATCACTCTCACCAAAGATGCTAGCGAAAATGTATCAGCAGGAATGTCGAACACTCTCATGCAAAAGACTTACCCCTTCTGTATATTAATGACCACGTTGACGAATGTGTCATCATCCTCTTCGTCCATCACAGTGAGAAAGCTACCATAATTGATGCCTAGCAGACTACAGTTAGAAGAGTAAGATGTGCCTTAGATGCAATGCTTACCGAGTTCGCTCAATTTCTTCGGTAGGTTATCCGTCTCGTCGGCGTCATACAGAATGCCAACTTCATTGCTGAGAACGAATTCCTTGTCCCCATAGCCGAGCTTCTCCTTGATGAATTTGTCCACTACGTCTTCCAACGTCGCGCGACTTAAATCAACCTGGATTGTACTGTTGAACACGCTGCAAATAGGGCAGTCAGGGCTTGGTTCTCTGGACCTGTCCGGTGCAAGTAGCCTTCCTGCAGCGAACGGTGTCAAGAAGATCTGGATAAATCTTGTCAGCAACAGCGAAAACGTCGCATCTCACAATTGCGTACCTCTTTGGAGTGATCATAGTCACCCTTGAGAATTTTCAGTGACTGCAGAACACATAGCCCGGCAACGATGGCATTGGTGGTCGCAATAGCCGGGATGATGTTGCCGGCCATCTGCTTGATGTCAAAACGGGACTTTCTTTCGATGCCGAAGACCGTGGAACGGATATTAGCACTCGCCGCCACAAAGTCGAGCGTGTCTTCGTCATCCTTATCGAAAGTAATCTCAGGATCTGGTTTGGATGGGTTATTGTCCTTCTTGAGCTGCTCCATCCGCTTGCTGAGGCGATCAATACTGTCGTTGAAGACCACGAGGCTTTCTTCGAGTGACCACACCCGTTGTCCGTCGGCGAGAATGGCTTCCTTGTTTGCCAGAGCATTCTTTGCCTGTTCCATTACTTTGTCATACTTGAAAGGCTGCGGAGGTGTTCTTGATTTCCACATATCCTCGACCGAGCGTAAGCGCTCAATGTCTGTGTGGAAAACTTTGTCGAAAAGCATCTGAGCAAACTCGGGTTTGCCGACGGCCTCTCTAATGTTCCGAAGCGCCTCTGATTCTCTTTTGAGCTCCTCTACTTCTTGAGCTGCAAGAAATTAGCAATGGGGACCAGGGCATGTGAGAGTGAAATAGGTAAGCTCACCGTTTTCAGCATCTGCTGAGTGGTCGAAAGCTGTTTGGTCTTCACTGGCGCCAAACATCTCACTAAGGGCAATTAGAGACAATTTTCAGTGTCAATGAAAGGGTCACTCACCTGAGGAGGTAACTCTTTCCCCAAACAATGCAATGAATAGGCTGGCTTGGTGTGCTGCGGATTGTGCAGACGGGGAATGACTTAGGCGTCTCCTTTGGTGTACAGTCGTAGCACGCGGTGACGCCCTTCTTGATGACCTGGACCTGGCCGTTGAATCCTGTCGTTCCGCTTTCTATCAAGGGTACATCGGCTGCGAGGCACATCTTGTTTACATGCCGTCTAGCTTCTAGGTTGTCCAGCGCATTGAACACTATCGCAAAACTTTGGAACCACGGCACATCGAACTGTGCGTCCTTGATGTTGGCGTGATGAGCTTCGATCTTGACTTTGGGATTGAACCTTTGTGCGACTTCCTTGGCAACCTGTTATGGTGATTAGCACTCGCTTTGCTGGTTAGAGTTGTTGACGTAACCGTACCAAGGCCTTGGACTTCTTGATGTGTTCGTGGCGGAAGAGAAACTGCCTGTTGAGGTTTGACAGATCAATAGTATCAAGATCGACAATGTGAATCTCTCCGAAGCCACTGAGGACGATATTCTTCAACAGCTCGCAGCCAATGCCACCGGCTCCTACCATAAGCACGCGCGCCTAGATGAAGTATGATTAGCGGCCATGTTCAACAAGCGGGCCGCGCATGTTCTCCTTGCGTCTCGAAGCGATCAACTTATCACTACCTTCTTGATTGACGCATTAAGCGACGTGCCCAGGGCTAGGTGGTTGTATCGGTCGCGCGAGGGCGGCATTGGTCGCGGAGGGGGTTTGGTCACTGGAGCAGTCGCAGGCGCTTGCTGAGTTGCAGGCTGGGCTGGCTTTTGCAGGTTCTCATTGACAGGCGGCACATTGGCAGAAGGGACCTCGGGTGCAGCAACATTCTCCGACAGCGCAACAGCTCCATTGGAGGATTGCGCCTCCATCGCAATTGTTCGCGATCTCGTGATGGCACCAACGGGTGAATGCAGCTCTTGTGACCGGTTCCTCGTGGATGGGAGGGTTTCTCAGGTATGGTTTTGCAGGCGCGCCGAGGTGCACGTTGATCTGGGTGAGTCCTTCTGCCGTCGGTGATGGAAGGATGAAGATTAACGAGGCTGAAGGCTGACGGTCCAGGTTGAGGTGTGAAAGGAAGAGAGTAGTACCGGCCAGTGCATGAGGTCACAGTTTCGCGTGGTGCCGCAACATCCACTGACAGGTACCTTAGCCCCCACTGTGTAGCCCCCAACTACATCTACTAATGCAGTGAACATACCGCCATTGGCTGCGTATGGTCATAAATTCAGGTATTTTAGCAAGTCACCTGTGGCATCTAATTGATGGGCAAATTCTGTTCGCGTCCTGTCAGCATGGCTGCATTGCAAATAGATGGGTTTTGAGAAAGTTCATACCAACGATCGATTTACTTTCGTTTGGCCGATCAGCCCGAGAGAGCTCGGGATGGCAAAGTTGCGTACCTACTAAGTAAGGTGTCTGACACATGATTCGACTAGCTACAATGAAACGACAACCATTTGGATTGTTGTAAGCTGAGCCCAAGTACCAAGTCAATCTGTACGTTCAAATCAAGGGAAAACAAAAAAAAAATCCATAATCATGATGGAAACATCTTTCCTCAAGCCGTGAGAAGGAGATCCGGTCGCCACAGCCGGCTACAGTGGGATTAATTGCTAACCTCCAAACAGTCGTGGGGCAGTTCACCTCACCAACGTCTGAAGCGCTTGGTGGTTTGGCACAATTTTCTTTTAAAATCTTGCACTGGTACTTTTCGACTGAACAGATCATCAGCAGTCGACAGCTGCTTGCTCAACATACCATGTCGGACGACGAGGCTGACCCCGAGCTCCTCGAACTTCTGCGCCAGCACCTCCAAGGAAAACTGCAGATCAAGGAAGAGGCTAATACTGGTGTGCTCGAAAGCGCCGAATTTGTCTACAACAATGGAATCGACGTTGCCATTGACATGCGCGCCACGAAGGCTGCAGCAGATTCTATTTACCGTCAGATGACAGAGAAGAGTTATTCCACCGCAACCTGGTCTGAGCATGAACTTCATCCAAAAGCGAAAGATGAGCGCACCGTGGATTTCATCTTCACGATGGACCTGCTGAACTTCAGCTTCTGGTCCGAACTACCTGATGATGAGAGGTTCGCAATCGAGTATAAGGGAAAGAGGTGGACAGGGTATTGGAGCCTGGTCGCTGCCTTGCAACGGGGGATTGAAGAAGGTAAGTCTTGTGGAATGAGGTGGAAGAGACGTCACTAAATCATTGTTTGCTAGGCATCCCGATTACTGATCCAGAGTACTGGCACAATGAAGAAGAATGCACTTTGGAGAGCCTCAAGAACATCTTCAGATCATGCACGGAAGAGGAAATGCCCATGCTAGCAGAACGGCTAGATTGTCTTCGGGAAGCTGGCCAGGTCCTGCATCAGGTACCATGACGCTCAACCCTTTCCAAAAAAAAAAAAAAAAAAACCATGAAATCTTCCAGGGCTGCATCTAACCCTTACATAGCATTACGATGGCTCTGTCACAAATCTTATTTCTGCCGCCCAGGGGTCCGCCGCGACCTTGGTGAATATTCTTGCTCGAGACTTCGCATGCTTCCGGGATGAGCACAAGTTTGATGGCGAAGGCCGGACCAAGACCATTCGGATCCTGAAGCGTGCCCAGATCCTCGTTGCCGATCTATGGGCAGCCTTTAATGGCGAGTCGTGGGGTGAATTCCATGACATCGACAAAATCACCATGTTTGCCGACTATCGGATACCGCAAATCCTCATCACGCTCGGGGCTCTTTACTGTAGCCCAACAGTTGCCGCCGCGATCAAGGGACGTGAAATGTTTGAGAGTGGCAGTCGTTTGGAGGTTCAGCTGAGAGGTGAGTTTTCCTATGCCAATCGATGGCAGATCATGTTCTGACACTTTGTAGCTTGTAGTATATGGTGTGTTGAGCTCATCTGTAGGGAAATTCGGAGACAACACCCCGATACTGTAGTCAACGCCATTCTGATAGACTTCTTCCTTTATGACTCGATGAAGGAAATGGAGGCGGCGGGCAAAGAGCCCATGCCTCATCACAGGACACGCAGTATTTGGTACTAGGCCATCAATGCGGTCAAAACACATTCAGATCAATTGATAGAAGTAAACCGACATCGTGTCCGCTGAACGCCAACAGTTCCATTACATCATACACATGCCCACAGCCGTTGTGACGAAGCTTAAGCTCCAACTGCAATTCCCGAGTTCAAAATTTCGTCAATATGTGCTGTTTCAACTTTCTTCGTTCCTTTCTTCTCCTCTTTCAAAAGAACTGCGAGAACCTCGATCGGGGGCTTCAGTCCGAGGCGGTCGGCACGGTACCAGCGTTTCATGCGAGTGATACCAACGCAAGGCTACGACTTTCTGTTAGTTACCGGAATCTGAAGGCCTCCTGTTTGATGATGCACTCACCCCGTACTGCGAGCTAACATCAAAGTATCGCAGTATCTTCTCGCTCTGGGAAAGGTCCTTTTGATGCACTCTCGGCGCAGTCCTCTCGTTCTCGATAGCCTTCCAATACTTATTGATTTGTGCGTCTGAAATCTTCTCCGCCTTCACCTCAGCCTCGGGCTTCTCGGGAATTGGCTCGACAACTTCAGGCTCCTCCTCTTCTACTTCAGATGCTGAGTCGGGTTCTGCGAGGGTTGCTTCTTCTTTGAGCTTCTCTGTCGCAGGAACCGCGACCTTCGCAACTGAAGGCTGGGCGATCAATGCTTTCTTAACATCTTGGGGGGCGGTCGCTTTGGTAACTTTGTGGTGGAAGCTAATGGTAGATTGGCCCTTGACTGGGCCAGCCTTGTTGGTTGAGCGCCTTGTATTTGACATGATTGATGAAACTTTGAAATAATCGTGCGTGGATTCTTGAAGGTGAATATGGACTGTACAGCGGTTGGATTCGCAATCTCACGGTCGAGAATGTGGAATTGGCGGCGGGAAGTTGGAGTGTTGCGTGAATCAAACGTTCAATGGATGCGGCTGATGACGGTGACAACGGACCTTAGTAGTTGTCTCTTACTAGCGGGGCACCGGGGCAACGCCTTGAAGGGCTGCATCTTGTGCAAACGCGAACATGAGACGTCATCACGTGATCGATAGTTACCATTACCCTACAACCACAAGACGTTCGCCAGATTTCCCTTATTCTTGGTGCTTTCTGCAATATCGCTCTTATTTTGATCTAGCCCCCGGTTGCTTCCCTGTAGAAAGAAAGGCTCCGGTTTGCACCTGCGGTGCAAAACATTTCACTCTTCCCTGCGTTCTTGGGAAGCCAACGGACAGCCCAGAGCGGCTTGTCCGTTTCACTATGTGTAGCAACAGCCATCATTCGCTCAATCGACCAGACCTTGACCTTGCCGTCCATAGCTCCGCTCAAAAGATACTCTCCCGAGTCATTCCAATCCACCGTGGTGATCCACGATGAGTGACCAGTCAGGTTGCCAACGTGCTCACCGTGCTTCATGTCGTAGAGCGCGATGATGCCTGCATCGCCTGCAGCGGCAAGCCTGCTGTTGCCAGGCGAGATGGAAATTGCTCGGACAGGTTTTGACAGCCCTAGATGAATTGTCGGTTAGCATTTCAGGTAGCACTATGGCCATAAGACCACCTACCGGAGAGAGAGAATAGTATCCGTCCCGTATCGTTGTCGAAGATGTAGACAGAGCCATTTTGATGACCACTGGCGGTATATCTGCCGTCCCTGCTCAGGTCCACACACATACCAAAGCTTCCAGATCCTGCACTGCCGGTCTCATATTCCTGGACCTTTGCTGCCTTGTCCCCTGTCACGTCCCAGACGTTGATCTTGCCATCATTGGTTGTAGCAGCGAGAAAACTACCGTCTTCACTCAGGGCCAACGCCCAGGCCTGACCAGGCTTCGTCACGGGACCGTCGCCTTTGGGACGCCACTCGCCAGTATCCGGGCTGACGGCCCAGACCTTGATCTCCCCACCGAAACCGGCGGTAGCAGCAACGCGCCCATCCTTGGAAGCGCAAGCATGATGGCAGCCAAGCTTGTGAGCGTCGGGTATTGACTGCTTCAGAGGAAATGCCGGGTCTGTGGCATCATGGATGTGGAGCGTAGATGAGCCACTTCCAGAAATGACGGCTCTCTGGGTGGTGGCTAAGGCAAAGATGTCGGTGATGTGAGCTGTGAAAGGTCAGCGCCTTATTGATACTGGACATAAGAAACGCTAACGCACCATCATCCACCGTATGAGTGGTCAGATACTGCTTAGACTAATGAAAGAATCAACATCTGCACAGGCGTCATTAACCGTGGACTTACCATCTCGCGTGCCGACGCTGACAAGTTTGGTAGGATGAGGATGAGGGATGCTGAATGGTAGCTGCGTCACTGAAAACTGTAGTGGGGTCAGGCGGCGTATTGCCATCCAGGGAGTCTCCAGCAATGTGATTCAAGCCAAAGCAGATATCGGCAGCGCCCTCTCCTAAACATGAGAAGTGCAACGCCTCAAAGACCTGATTGCGACGTATTGCATTGTCTATGTCACAGAAGTGTCATGTCCTTCGGCGCTGGAGATGCACAAACATTCATAATGTCACAACGGCTTGGAGGGGGCACAAACGACGCAGAGCAAATGCTTTTTCAGGTCCATTCGAGCCATATTATGCTCTCCATAGTACAGCAATGGTATACAAGGGTGAATAAAGTAACGCCGATAGATGCCCTCCTCCATGCCTTCACCCAGCACAATCCCTAATATACAGCAGCATTCCACATTCTGCACCTTTACTCGCCTAGAGGCTTCTCACCAGGGAAGTCCTGCTTCCAAATCGTCTTCATTTCTGTTTAGTAGTTAGCCAGCTGGTTAGTTGTGGTTCTCTACAGTTGAACATGGTCCATACCTTCGAGGCACTGCGAGCATAGTCTGTGCGATCTCTTCGGAGCTCCGCACCCCGGACATTTGACCAAGTTGTTCACGTCCTTCAATGCCTTGCCTGCCATCTGCCTATGTCGTTTTCGAGAGTGAGACACCTTATTCTTGGGCACCGCGCGGAGAATGCCCTCCCAGATATCTTCGAGTAGCGAAGGGATGTTGAGTGTCACGCCAGGAAACGCAGCTGAAAGAACTGGAAGCCATTTAGGCGCGAGGGACTGGCGACCCAGAAAATTCCATCTTGCGGGCACGAGAAGACTGGGGAGCTGCAGCCGATGCAGGAATGAGCTTGAGATGGCAGCCATTTTGTTGGGTCTGAGGACGATTCGTCGGAACTGTTGCTCGAGGAGGTAGGAGGGACACGGCCCTATAGCTTGCGATCGGCGACAACAAAGACTGTGATACTATCGAGGTTCATATGAAAGAAAAATACGACGTCAAAGTCGTGACCTCAGCCTTGCGCGGCTGTGTGGCAGTTGATAGCAGTATGGCTGGATCTGGGCTGTCGATCAGAAAATCGCAAAGCCGACTCTCACAAACTTTCGACGTTAGGCGTATCTTGCCCGACGAAACAGTCAACCAATCAGCCTGCGTTTTGAGCTTGGGCTTTGCCGGCCAATTGGCAGCTGCCACTGGTCTATAAGGTCCCCACAGAGGTGACCCCCCCTACGCTCTTCTGCTAACGCTCTTGGGCGATGCTGTTGCCATTGGCCGTGGTTCTTTCCCCCTTTCTCGGTCCCTAAGTCGTCTGGCTGGCGCCTCCCCCTAAGCCCCGAAATTTACTGGTGGGTTGTCCGTCAGTAGGTGCAACTCCACGAAAAGTTCCCCTTCTTGCGATCCTCGTCCCCCGATCACGCGAAGCTTCCCCGTCATCCCATTTCTCGCAACGTTTCGACGACACGCATCATCCGCAAAGCTCCTCGTTTCCATTGCTCGCTCGTTTCTGGTTCGCCTGAAGCCATTGCGTACGGTCGTTTCTTGGAATACAGTCGACAACCTTCTGTGGTGCTATCTTACCGACTTTCCTCCCCCGAACACGTATACTCAATCATCCGTCAAAATGGCCTCCATGCCTGCCAGTACGATCTTCCCTAAGAGCCATGTCGGTTTCGACAGCATCACTTCTCAAATTGAGAAGAAGCTCTTGAAGCGTGGCTTCCAGTTCAATGTCATCTGCGTTGGTAGGTGCCCCCTTAATAGCTTTCGTTGGGACCCACGAGGATAACTGCTGGCTTGGCGCGAACCGTTGAAGATGACAACGACTGACCTTGATGCTTCTAGGTCAAACTGGCCTCGGCAAGTCCACCCTCATCAATACCATCTTCGCATCCCACCTTATCGATTCCAAGGGTCGCATGCAGCCCGATGAACCCATTCGCCAGACGACTGAGATTCAGGGTGTCTCCCACATTATTGAGGAGAACGGTGTCAGGCTGAGGCTCAACATTGTCGACACTCCCGGCTATGGAGACCTTGTAAACAACGACCGCTGCTGGGACCCTATCGTGAAGTACATCAAGGATCAGCACTCCGCGTACTTGCGCAAGGAGCTCACCGCGCAGCGCGAGCGCTACATCCAGGACACCCGCATTCATTGTTGCCTGTTCTTCATCCAGCCCTCTGGACACTCCCTCAAACCCATTGATATTGTGGTTCTCAAGAAACTCTCTGATGTTGTCAACGTCGTTCCTGTTATTGCCAAGGCCGACACCCTTACGGTCCAGGAACGCCAGGAGTTCAAGGCTCGCATCAAGGAGGAATTTGCTTTCCACAACCTCAAAATGTTCCCCTATGACAATGAAGAGTTTGACGAGGAGGAGCGTGCTCTGAGCAACGAGATCAAAGCCCTTGTTCCTTTCGCTGTTGTTGGTTCCGAGAAGTCTATCATCGTCAATGGCAAGCAGGTCCGTGGCCGCCAGAATCGCTGGGGTGTCATCAATGTTGAGGATGAGAACCACTGCGAGTTTGTCTACCTGCGCAACTTCCTTCTCCGCACCCACCTCCAGGAACTCATTGAGACGACGAGCCAGACTCATTATGAGACATTCCGTGCCAAGCAGCTGCTTGCCCTCAAGGAGAGCAGTGCCCATGCTGGTGCCAGCAGCCGCCCCATCAGCCCTGCTGCCGACCGCGAGCTGAGCCGCAACTCACAACGGATGACTATGAACGGCTACTAATTAAAAGAGTCGCGCGATCGGCCGTGAACAAGCAGCGGAGAGCAACGGCGTCTTCTCGTAGTACGGCGAAGCAAGGGACCGACGGACCGGCCGAGCCCGACTGCGCTGTGTAGAGCAAAAGCACGACGTTTTCATTTTACGACATTGATAGGCGGGAGAAGTCTCACGATGTGGCGGTGACAGTGGCGCATGAGCTGTCTGATCACCATGGGTCGTCAAGGGGGACGTTGGGCGGCTCTGAGACGGGTTCGTCCGTAATCGTTCAGGCAGAGATATGTGAATACTGCCAGACGAACGCTTCAACCTGATCAGTATATCTGCTGGCGTCGAGTGCAGGATTTTATTTGTTGTCTTTAGTATTACCCCCGAAGAGCTTTCTCTTTTTTTCGACCATTTCCTTAGGTTTTAATCAACTTGTTCTGATAAGACATGATCATCACGCGAGAATATTTTCAGCTGAAGCTAGATGTGACCCTGATTGATGGACATCGCTTTCTGATAGGATGGTAGACCATCATACTATTGCGATGCCATGCATTTTTGAATAACTATGGGCCTTTTGTGGCGGGTTTCTAGCTGAGTTCGAGAATCTGGGGAAATAACGCCTTGGGGCGTATACAAAACGAACCTTCGCACAAAAGTTATGAGCCATTCAAAACCAGTAAAATCGTATAACTTCCATAGTCTCATCGCGACACCAACAGGGACCCATTCGATTCGAAAGTCGCTGCAGGCCATGCTACCAACAGTACAGACGCTTGTAGATGTGTAGACACAATGGAATCTGGCACAAGAACGAAAACAAACCCGGCCAGAGCAGATGCGACCAGCAAAGCAGCACTGACTTGGGTCTAATTAGGTCTATGCAGCCGTCTTTGCTGTTAGACACCTTCTTAAGAAGGGTGGTCTAGTTGACATATCATTCGACTAAACATTGTATGTATTTCGGACAAGTTGCATTTGACTACTGGTGTCTTTTGTGGTTTATACTTCCCCGTCATTGTAATCTTTTTCCTTCTCACTCTCTACGCCATGATCATCACGATGCGCTGGCCGACAGCAGAGGAGTGGTCTATATGACTAGACTTGCGGAACCTGAGAGGATGTGTTAGATCAACTTTTATCGAGATGGAAATCCTACACCACATATGCTACAGAGAATGGGAACCAATGGCCCCAGCCCCTTTTCTTCACTGCCCAATTCTAGCCCTGTCTGTACCTACCTCGAGATACACAAGACGGGTTGCTAGGTAATCGGTGCGTCTCTGCCTCACTTTAATTCATGTTCGCGCTATGATTGCCAAAAGCTCAGCAAACTAATTAAGAATTGGACTGTTAACCTCGATGGCTTCCTATTGATGGTAAACGCAAGCTCAGTTAAGATGGATTATCACTATAGGATATTAGCTACACAAGCTCTAGAGTCTGTCAGTATTTTCCCGCCAAACTTCGTTTGTCCGACACGCGCCAGGGAGTCGAGAACACCTCGGGAGCACCCAACCCAAATGAGATCCACGGAACAGGTGAATCCATCCAGTTGTTGTTGAAAGTCGAAGATGGTTTAAACCAAGCGTTGAGATATGTGGGAAAGACCCAAAAAATAAATGCTCGAAGCAAGAAGCGCGTAGACAAGAATGTGCCCATTCAAGAAGGTTGTGGCTATGTGTCTTGGAGGAATGATGTGCTCCATATGCGAAGAGGGGGCCAGTGGTCACGGGGGTGGTTTCAGACATGATGAAGGTCGAAATTACAGCGGTGGTCATTGAAGCCAAGAAGCTAGGCAGGCGGGCACAACAAGGGGGGGGGGGTGATAGAATAAGTGAGGAGCTAGACTGTGAGGTTAAGTGGGATCTAGTCCCGAGCTATTCTGTCAGGTGGGCACCAGAAGGGTGGGTGATAGAATAAGTGAGGAGCTAGACTGTGACGTTGAGTGGGATCTAGTCCCGAGCTATTCTGTCAGGCAAAGCCAACCAGGGGTACTCGGGCGACTGCCAGTCTTTTAGCAAGGCCTTTATTTCGCGTGCAGTAAATTTCGGTGGGGATGATGATGCTTATCCTGGCCAATACGAGACGTGCCTGGAGATGGACCAGAGATGATTGCTCAAGCTATCCAAAGGATTGATTGAGTGATTGCTGCCACCGGTGAAACAGGGCAGCAATCTCGCTTTGGCCCGAACCTCTTTCTCGTTTAATGGTGGCGGTACCTTTGTGCCCAGGCAGGGGATCAGAGACCTTCTACTAGTAAATGTACTATACTACCTAAGTAGTTTTAGTAGGTTTCTGATCTTCAGTGGACGGAACGCCCTGCAGCATTCGTACTAAGCTTAACCTCCTGCCTTAGTACCTGGGGTACCTGCTTTCCATATGCAGGTACAGAGGCGTGAGGTCAGGCACATGCACAGGCACAGGCACAGGCACTCGCGCGGGACACTTTGCTGTTCATGCCTATCCTGGTCAGGAAAGGTACGGTACCGGTTTGACCAGTGCTTAGACATCGCGAGTCGCTGCCCCGCAGTAATTACTTTATTTTAGCCTTGTCGCTCACCACCTGCTATCGCCCTCCCCTCTTCCTCCTCTCTTCTAACCTGTCCAACCCTTCGTGATACGGAAACATCTGCTACCTGCCGCCGCCTCGTTGCGCCTTTCTTTTTCACTTCCAGTCACTCCTTCAGACTTTTCCCCCTTGTCCTTCACTTCGCTGTGTTTCACCTCACTCTCGCTTCCAACACATTTTCTTCTCACTTCAAACCACCCATTTCCGCTAAGAAATAGTGAGCAAAAGCTTCTTTTTATGCTTCTTCGCGTCGAAGATTTTGGATCGGTAGCTGACCCTTGCGCGTACTAGACACAGTTTTGTAGTAAATTACTTGATCTTTATATCTTGCAATGCTGGTAAGTCCACCGCAGCTCGGCGCGTGCCTATCCCAGGAGCGCGTCACTTCCGCTATCTCTGGGCTGGGGACCTCAGTGCCAGGCATCCTGCGTACTCTTGGCTGACAATGCCGTCAGTTTCAATCTGCTCTCGTGGCCTTGGCCGCCACGACTGTCGCTGCTGTCAAGCCTCTTGAGATCAACGGCCAAGATTTCGTCGACCCTGATACAGGCGACAAGTTCCAGATCGTCGGCATGGCGTACCAGCCTGGAGGTAGTGCTGGCTACGACCCGGAGACTGGCAAGGACCCTCTCAGCCACCCTGAGGAGTGCAAGCGCGATGCTGCTCTGATGCAGATTCTCGGTATCAACGCTATCCGCGTCTATAACCTGGATCCCAATATCAACCACGACGCCTGTGCCAGTATTTTCAATGATGTAAGCCGATTCGCGTACGGCGCGTTCCCTGAGACAGATCTAACTGGCATTAACTAGGCTGGTATGTACATGATGATTGATGTCAACTCCCCGCTTCCTGGTGAGGCCATCGCCTCCGTGGAGCCCTGGACTACCTATCATGTCGGCTATCTCAACCGCACCTTCGCCATTATCGAGGCTTTCAGCAACTACCCAAATACTCTGCTTTTCTTCTCCGCCAACGAAGTCATTGAGCGTGATGAGTCGGTCGAGTTTGCTCCCCAGTACCTCCGTGCTGTCACTCGCGACCTGAAGAACTACATCAAGAACAACATCAAGCGCCAGATTCCCGTGGGCTACTCGGCCGCCGATGTCCGCAAGATGCTCTGGGATACCTGGAACTACCTTCAGTGTACTGATGCGAACGACAAAGGTGACATGTCCCGCTCTGATCTTTTCGCGCTCAACTCTTACAGCTGGTGCGGTCCTGACGCCACTTTCCAAACTTCCACCTACGATAAGCTCGTCGCGGGTTTCAAGGATTCTTCTATCCCTGTCTTTTTTAGTGAATATGGCTGCAACGAGGTCCAGCCCCGCAGCTGGAACGAGGTGGCGTCTATGTACGGTCCCGACATGAAGGATACCTTCTCTGGCGGCGTTGTCTACGAGTATACTATGGAGGACAACAACTATGGTCTTGTCAACATTACCGGCGATACCCTGACCATTCTGAGCGACTACAACCGCCTAAAGGACAAATTTGCCGCCATCAAGTGGAAGGATGTCCAGTCATCCAAGGCTGCAAGCAAGGGACCCACTGCTCCCAAGTGCAGCTCCAGTCTCATCAAGCAGAAAGCCTTCAACAGCAACTTCACCCTGCCTGTCCCCCCTCCAGGTGCTCAGAAGCTCATCGACAATGGCATTAGCCCCAAGCCTGTCGGCAAGATTATTGAGATTTCTGACTACAACGTTGGCATGGTGGTTCGTGATCCCGATGGAAAGGAGATCAAGGGCCTCAAGGTTGTTCCACTGAGCAGCTTCAATATGGCGGGCGAGAACAATGCTGATACTGGCACTGGCGAGCACAACTCTACGGAGAACGGCAGCGGCAACCAGGGCAATAGCACCAAATCAACCAAGGAGGAGGATGCGGCGGTTCTCACCAAGCCCATGATGTGGGCCGTTGGCCTGCCGGTCATGGCCATGCTCTTTGCTTAGGGCACGAGGCAACTTTTGCTCGCTGCGATATGGTAGTTTGGAGATAGACGGTGAGAAGGAGAGAGAGTTTGTGTACATGAGCATGCCCATGGATGCGTACATATTCATTTTGATTGAGCGCCGGATTGCAATTTGATTCCCAATTCCCAGCCTAACACGAATTTCTGTTGCCCGATGCACCTAATCCTTGTCAATCCTTCATGATCTCTTTGTATGAGCCGTGACTGAGCCGGACTTGGTATGGCTCCTCATGCGTGAAAAGGTTCCTGAGGCTCCTCATCGTTGGACAGACGGACAAGAGGGATTGTTTTTGCAAGGGAGACAGTAATCACAAGTCCCAAAGTCGGCAGACTTGCAGCAAGAAGAGCAGCAATGGTTGACAAGTGGTTTGATCTCGAGGACAGCCATTATGTACGAACGTCTGATATGTTGCTTTGAACTCAGATGGATTCGTCTTGTGGATGAGGCCTGATGCAGAAGAGAAGCTTGATCGCTGACTTGGGTCCTCGAGCTTGGTATATTTGCGAGTGATGCCTTGGAGGATGAGGTTGAGAACAAGAAGAGGAGAGAGTGAAAGAAATGGACGGGTAAGGGAAAGAGGGAAGTCTTTTGTCTTTAAAGCTCCTGGGACCTCAGGCGACGGGCCTACTCGAGTTGCTGTATCTCGAAAGTCCGTTTGACAAGGCTCTGCAGGATTGTGAGAGATGGCTGTATGGGAGGCCGCGTCAAGCTTTAGGTCTGAGGTGTTGTCTTGAAAAGCTTGAAAAGGGGAGACACGGAGGCCAAGGTCACTTCGGTGTACTTCTTGGGGAGCGCAAAGAAAGTGAGTGAAGTTGATGTTTTTTCTCGGGGATCCAAGTATCACCATGTCACAGAACAAATTGCCTTCCCTCAACACCTCTATCGTTTCGTTCTCTCACTTGCGGGGGAGATTGACCGACCAGCAAAGGACTGGGTGACCGAGAGGTGGTGTGATTGAGATGTGATAGAGATGTGCTGGTCTTTGTGGGCTCACACCGAACGATTCGGGTGACACAGAAGGGGAAAGAAGAAAAAAACATGAAGGCTGCGCAAATGAGATGCCTTACGAACGAGAAGGGTGTGTGGTTGTTTGTACCTTATGTAGTGTCTGTGAATCATGAACAGATGAAGAGGGCCTTCAGCTGGCACAGGAGGTCGGTGACATTGGTTGGGGGGGTGTTTCCAGACCCGGTTTCTTCGGTTCGTTCTGCCATACCGAGACTTCGAGAATGGGCGGGGGTGGCAGTGATAAAAAGGAAGCAAGGGAAAATTTGCACTTCATTGACCGGTGTTTGTGGTTGTGTTGGGTGAATGTGTCGGTGATGATGGATGGACGAAAAGATGGGCCAAAGAAGACTGACCCGCCTTGCTTTCTTCTTCTATGCATGCATCTGCTTCTGCGAGTTTGCTGGCACTGCTGTGTAACGAGGCATGGATCCGAGTCATTCTCTCTCTCTTTTTCTTCTCTTTTGCCCTCTCTCTTGCTATCTGTCCCTCCCCTTCCCCTTGCTACGAAGATACGTATGCATGTTTATGTGTACTACAGGCATCAATGAATCTCGGTATGTGGTCTGAACGAGCGAAGCTGTTCTTCCAACCTCACCAACGTTCTCCCCACCCCTCTGCTGACCTTTGCAAAACTTCTGTGCTGCGATGCGTGGTACCAAAGGACTTGACGAAATATGACGTGATGAGCAACAGTGATGCGAAGCTGGGCTTAAGGTTGGACAAGAAATCTCGATCAAAGAAAAGAAGGCGTAATGTCCAAGGCAGCAGCAGCAACGTAGGGCAGAAACAACGAATCGGAAAGGTACGAGTCCCTGTGGTCCCTGCGTGTGCGCGGCTGCGTGCGTTGCGTGTACGTGTGTGTGTGTGTAATTTTGTGCATGCGGTGGCCGATGCTGCCTGTCAGATGGATGAACCTCTCGCAGGACGCACTGCATAAGTCAAGTAGATCAGTAGTCCCACCAGCTGGCTAATTTTTAACCTAAGCTACGTACTTACGTATTGCAAAAAGGTAGAGAGGATCACATGGAAAGTTGGTGATGAGCATACGCCTTCCTACAAGAAAGCAGGCGGACACAGCTGGGGACGGACCCTGCGTGACTTTGTGTCGTGTGCTGTCGTGCTTTGCTGTCAACTGAGGGACAAGCCAGTGCTTCTTCTCCTTTTGGCCACTCCCTCGAGCTCGAGAAGGGGAGTGAGTGAAGTGTAGTAGGTGTGTTTTGTTGTTTCACTACTTTATGAGTTCCATTTCCTCATAGGTCGAGATATCCTCCTGGAGTGGCATGTCGTCGTGTGAGCCAGATCAGTGTTGGTGTGTAGGTAGTTGTATCCGTACCTATGAGCTAGCTCGGGGTCGTTACTAAAGGTAAGTTTAGTACCCAAGTTCAGCTTTATTACTTCTACCTGTACCTAGTGGTTGTAGGTAGAGTCAAGTATTCAGCCTAGCGGAAGCAAGTAGTGTTAGGCCGCCAAATAAGATAGCTGGGGGATCCAAAGGCTTAGTACTTAGTTCAAGTTATATTTACCTAGTAGGTAAAATACCACTTAGAACAACTAAAAGCCTAGGAAATTACGCCTTAGCCCCAAGTTTAGAAGGTTTAGTTACACAGAGAACACACAGACAATACACACACACATTCTGATCGCCAGGCTTATGGTCCAACAATAACTCCTCGAAATTCCTTCTACTCTTCCTCCAACATCTTCATGCCAACCCTTGTCACACGCGCAGTCCGTCCTCTCACGCGCCTAACCCCTCTGCGAACCCAATCTCTCCTCCTCCGACGCGCATTTTCTGCTGCCATGGCAGACCGTACGTGCTCCCTCCCCGCAAACCACACCTTTCCTTGCAGCCAAAACCTTCCAACTTTCTTCCTTTGCCTCTTGCGTCGCTGACGAAAACCCTCTTCCTTCTTAGTCCCTCCTGACCGTCGTCCTATTGTTATCTCCGGTCCCTCCGGCGTCGGCAAGGGCACTCTCTACAAGCGTCTCTTTGCCCGCCACCCCGACTGCTTCGACCTCTCCGTCTCTCACACCACGCGCGATCCGCGTCCCGGCGAGACCCGCGGCGTAGACTACCATTATGTCACCATGGAGGAGTTCGAGGACCTGATCGCAAAGGACGGCTTCGTCGAGCATGCAAAGTTCGGCGGCAACCGCTACGGAACCAGCAAGGCCACCATCGAAGAGGCGAGTGCAAAGGGCCGTGTCGTGCTCCTCGACATCGAGATGGAGGGAGTCAAGCAGATTAAGCAGTGCGGCATCGACGCACGCTACGTCTTCATCGCACCGCCGGATATGAAGAGCCTGGAGGAGAGGTTGAGGGGCAGGGGCACTGAGAAGGAGGACAGCGTGAGGAAGAGGCTGGAGCAGGCCGAGAAGGAGCTCGAGTACGCCAAGACGCCCGGTGTGCACGATCGCATCATCGTCAATGCCGATTTGGACAAGGCCTACGCCGAGTTTGAGGAGTTTGTGTACCAGAAGGCCCAATAGGTGACTGGATTCACAAGGTGTAGAGGGGGGGGGGGGGGGGGGGGGGAAAGGGGAAGACGTGTACAATGGCATCGGGTCTGTTGGACGTGTGACGATATGATGATATCCTTTTTTCTTTACTTTTGTCACCTCTCTCTACTCGGGGGGAGCGAAGCGAGCCACACCACCAAATATGAGGCGATAGATGTTGGACCGTAGAAATAGTGATCAGCATATGGGTGTGTATTATCTGTGTGTTCTGTGTAGCTAAACCTTCCAAACAAGGGATTAAGGCGCAATCTCCCGGCCTTTTGATTATTTTAAGTAGTATTTTACCTAAATACAACTTGAACTAAGCACTGAGCCCTTGGATCCCCCCTGTAACGTTAATGCTGAAGCCGTTCCACTCTTCCTCTACAAAATTTCAGCTGTTCAGGTAGTCTTGACCAATGCTCTAGTGTGACACAGCTGTTGTCCTTTTGTTTGTCTTGTATTACTTCTGCTGCCTTTTCTAGACCCGCATCTTTCCATCCAGATGGACAATATCTTACCACGCAAGAGCCATCATGGCCACGCTCAGCAGCCCTCGAGCTTGGGCACCAATCAAGCCTCGTAACACCGAAATCCTTTGGTCTTTCCTGCACGTCTAAACTTTGCAACCGCATACGTCACGCAGATGGGGCTTTGAGACGCAGAAAAAAGAAATGTCCCAGGTGAGCGCCTCATATTCTGCTTTTGCCGTTCATCAACCAAATAACACATCTTTCATTACAAATAACTTAAGCCTTGAATTCCTCAACGTTGGCCTCCTCCCACTTGCCAGGGATGAGAGCAAGCGGGACGATGCCTGAGACGTGCATCTCGGGACCGAAGATCTTGGCCTTGAGGCCAAGCTCCTGGGTCGCTGCCTTCATGTTCTTGAGACCTTCCTGGTAGTTAGGTCCGGCACGACGGACCCAGATCTGGACGTTGTGCTCGTTGAGCTGGGTCGCGTAGTCACGCAGGGCGCGGATGACACCCTTGAAGGTGCTGGCGACGTTGGTGAAGTTGGCAATTCCACCACCGATGAACAGGACCTTGCCCTTGTCGGACATGGGTGCGCGAAGCATCAGGTCGAGGACGGTGCGAGCATAGTGGTAGGTCTGAGACTCGGTGGGAGCACCAGAGTACTCACCGTAGTTGGCAAGCTCGTCAGCAAAGCCAGCAGAAGCAATAGCGTCAGCGTAGACGACCGAGGCACCACCACCAGCAACGAGCGTCCAGATACGGCCGTTGGGGTTGAGGACTGTAAGCTTGAGGGAAGCACCGGTCTTGGCATCGAGATCGGCAATGTAGGCCTCCTCCTTGGTCAACTCACGACCGAAGGGAGCAGGGAAGTCCATTGGCGGACCAGCGTCGATGTTGACCTTCTCGCCGTTGGAAGATGCAACAGCGGTCATGCCGAGAGCGGCAGGAGAACGGGCAATAGCCCACTTGTTACCGCATTCGAAGTCGGCAGTTTGATCAAGCTTGGCCGCAAGATCGAGGAAATGAACCTCAGCGGAGGTCTTGTCCTCGTTAGGAATGACAACGAGAGGGTTGATCTCGAGATATGTGAACTGGCAATCGACGTAGACAGCATACAAACGGGTGATGAAGTCAACGAGGACATTATGAACGCCCTTGGGGACGTGCTTGAGCAGAGAGGCGGCAATCTCCTCATTTGAAGGGTATTCGGCGAGGTCGACAGGGATCAGGAGCTTCTCAGCCTTCTCGTCAACATCACCAACGTCAACACCACCCTCGTGGGTGAAGAGGATCCAGTCGCCCTGGTCAAATATGTTAGCAAGTGTTCACAAGTACGCTGTTCTTCCCGCGGAACAAGCATGTCAGGTTTGGGCAAGTGTGACAGGGTTTCCTGTGTGGTTCTCCGTTCGCCCGCTGCCTAGTCCGCTAAATGACTGCCGAGATGAACCCACACCAGTGGCCCAAAGAGCCGAAGCCGACACTATAAGGAGCAAGTACGGGGAACAACACAAGGCCCTCAGAATTGTTCCCAGGTATCCAACCTTTTGAGGTTGACCATGGCGGTTGTCACGATTCTTTTCGGTGATCAAGGGCCTTGTGGACTACACACTCCGAGCAGGCCACGACACCGAGGATCACAAACCCCTCAAATGCGCCCAACGATTATGAAAACTGCAAGAACTTACATCACGGACGGAGTTGATGTTGATGTAGTACTCAGTCTCCGCAGGGTGAGGAACGAAGGGCTCCACGAGGAAGTGCCTTAAGACACCAGTGGTGTTTTCGACTTTTTGCTCCTTCAGGGCACGCTCGGCAACCCAAGCCCTGGCATCAGCCCAGGACTTATTGAGGGCCAAGAGGCCAGCTTTGCCACGGCGCTTGATGAGCTGGTCGGGCTTTGCAACAAACTTAGCGCCAGCCTGGAGCAGCCAGGGGAAGGTAACCTCAGCCTGGTCGAGAACAGCATTGACATCATCGTCATCGTTGAAGTGCAGCGAGGCCAGTCTGGAGGGAGGGTTGTGCTTGGTGGGCTTGGGGAGAGGACTGGGCTTAATGACGGGAGCGCGGGTGAGGTGGTAGTTGATGACGGCCTTGCCATCAGCCTCGTGAATTGCCTTTGCGGACATGATGTCGGTGTTGTGAGAGGCGGATTGAAGATGAGGAAGTGTCGAGAGTTTTGCGGCGTTGTCGAGTACTCAGACTACAACCTGTGAGCGGCACATCAGCATCAACTTCGACGAAATGGCACGGCAACCGTCATGACAGCTTCACCTGCGACTTTGCGAAGTAGTGGTATGAGAGCATTACTTCGTCTTCCACAGCGCAGATGAAGCTGGGTGAGCTGTGAGGGGTCAAGAGCAAGCTCCAAACTTACAAGATCCAAGCTCAAGCGGGATGGACAAGAATGAGTATGAGACAACAGGCGAAATACACAAGCGAAGAGGTATGGAAGAGAAGCCGAGTGGACTTTGAGAGAGGCGGATTCGAGGAGATCGTGAGCGTGAAGAGGATGGAGCTTCGTGGGATGTTGGCTGTGGCAGAAAGGGGACTCAACTTGGTCAGGGTTGGAGGGTACACTCACAAAAAATTGGGTGACGGCCAGAAGCTTCCCTTAGGAGAGTTCAATTCGGGATGGGAGGTGCCTGTATCGGCGCTGGATGGAGGGGCTGACGTGCTGTTCCTGACCACCCACAGCAGGTTGGTGGGGGATTGCTTTCGCCAAAGAAGACCTGATGGGCGACCTAGCGAAAGCGGTCAGAGGCGCATGGGTGGGAAGGCGGTGGGGGGAGGGGGGTCGATCTAGTGGTCGTTCCGAGTCCCAGCGGACCATCCCCAAA
Source organism: Sarocladium brachiariae (assembly GCA_008271525.1). Classification (NCBI taxonomy): domain Eukaryota; kingdom Fungi; phylum Ascomycota; class Sordariomycetes; order Hypocreales; family Sarocladiaceae; genus Sarocladium; species Sarocladium brachiariae. The sequence goes on from RQPE01000001.1 coordinate 4,402,082, forward strand.
AAACCGCAACCCGGGGTGGGGTTCAGCCGCCCAGAGACCTGGATGCCACCCGCTGGAAACGACCCGACCGGCAACCGAGCTTGAGGCTGGAGAGGCTGATGAGCACCTAAACAAAAAAAAATTGGTGGGACGAATTGTCGCTCAGAGCCACGTCGATCGGGGCCGTGCAGGGTGGTCGACTGGGTATGATGGCGTACAGCTGGTTGAAGCTGAAGTATCGGTACCTTGGCCACTTGCTTCTTCTTCAACGCGTACCTACCCTTCCCCAGCAGTTGGGAAACGGAGATTATTAGGCCAGAACGACAAGATGCCAGGGGTCTTTTACGGTACTACGAGATACTCGTTTAGCTGCCCTCATGACGCCGTACGGTATTCTTTCTTTCGGAACCAAACTGGCTGCCCAAGTCGAAGGTGGTTTATTATTGGGATGCAGAGAGCAGCTTTGCATCGACTCAGCCACGACGAGCATGGAGAATGGGCGAGATGGTCAGCAACTTGGCTAATAGTGTTGCATCTGCATGCAAGTGCAGCAGGTTGTGCTCCCTCAGCATGGCGCGAAGGCTGGTTCTCATCAAGCGGTCAATGGGACAATTATGGTGGGACCACCATATTCCAGAAAGTTGTCTGACAAGTCAACTTGACAGCGGCACTGGTTCCATTGGAGCTCAGCCGTATCGGATGACTTCAGTGCCACCATTGCCTTGCGATTGCAGATCTACAGAAGCAGCGGATCCAACAGTACTACTGACTACAGTATGGCTTTACTCGGAACGGCAGTACCCGACATCAAGAGTGCATCTTTGTCGCGTGCCTTCAAACCTGAAGACTTGTTGATTAAGCATGGTGCACTTGAATGTTGAGGTCAAAAGCTATATGTGTGCTGCAAGGTATCAAGTACCTGTACCTTATTGAGGACCCCAAGTGGGGGCTTAGCAAGGGGATAAGGGTCCCAGCGTGACAAGCGCTAAAGATGGCCCAGTTCAACAAATATGCCCCCAGACCACCACTGCCAGGTTTCCAAGGTGATGAAAAGTCCCCAATGAAATCAGACCAGGCACAGCCGGTGGTGACGGCGGACAAGAGAGTCAGACGAAGAAGCGCACGCACAGTAATACAACCAACTTGCTGGGCGGTGCATTCGAATCGGTATAGGGAGCCCCCCCTATGCGTCTGTCGGGCTTCGGGCTTCGGTCTCACTACCCCCACCCCCAAACTGTCGCTTCGACCATGTCGGCCTTCGGCGCGTGAGACTTGATTTTGCTATTGTTGGAATCAGATCCTACAAGCTCATCAACTCTTGCATCAATCTAGGAGAGTGAACTCGGGATCCCGCGAAGTTACGGCGAGAACATCATTTCTTTGTCAGGACATTTCGTTTGTACACCCACCCCTCTTTGGTCCCCTGTAAGTGCGTCGCGGCAGGCGGCAGAATCCTGCAGGGCACCAAACAGACCCCACTTAAACTTTTTTTTCTTTGGGGATCACCAACCGCTACTGGTGCTGCTGCGAAACCGGGACGAGAGACTGACTGGTGTGTTAGCCTCCTCTGTGTGTGCCTGGCTTTTGGAGGGGAGCTTCGGGAGCTGTGCTTAGTGCCAACGGGACCGACCAGGTGCTCAACGAAGGAAGCTTCGCTGCGCAACCCCCACAGCAGGGGATTCTCGCCTGGTTTGGCAGCTTTCAGCACGAAGGTTGAGTGGTTTAAGCTGTGCCAAAGGGTGCTGAGCTCTGTGGTGTCGGTCAGCCTACATTGCCCTACCCTTCCCCCCTCCCTCCCAGAGAAGGTGGGTTGGACCCATGGTCGTCACCATTGATTGACTGGCTGCTCTCTTTCCCAGGCACAGCAGCTTCAAGGCTCTCCTCCTGATTTCTTACACTCACAACCATTCCCCAATCCTCCTCCGTCCTTCATCCCCATACCAACTTCTTCTCTCTTCTTCTTCCTTCAAGCGATTTAGAGCTGTGACCTGGTCTTTAAAGCTCCTTTTCCGTCTACTTACATCTTGTAATTGTGAGCCTACCTCTCCAATCGTCACTGCTGCGACTCTCAACCAGGTGAACCCCGTGGAGGATAGCTACTAACCATTCTGTTCTGCCAGAGACGTCGTTCACCAGAGGAGCCTTTTCCCCTTAGATATACAAACTTACGATCTTCTCGACGTTGGCCATGGCTCCTACTGCCTCTAACGGCGCCAATGGCGCAAAGAGCGGCTTGTCCGCCAACGACAACATCCAGCGCTTTGCTGCCCCAAGCCGGCCCCTCAGCCCTCTTCCCGAGCACGCCCTCTTCAGCGACAAGACCCGATGCTTCGTCTACGGTCTCCAGCCCAGAGCCGTTCAAGGCATGCTGGATTTCGACTTCATCTGCAAGCGCAAACAGCCTTCCGTCGCCGGTATCATCTACACCTTCGGCGGTCAGTTCGTCAGCAAGATGTATTGGGGCACCAGCGAGACTCTCCTCCCCGTCTACCAACAGGTCGAGAAGGCCGCCAGCAAGCACCCCGACGTCGACACCGTCGTCAACTTCGCCTCTTCACGTAGCGTCTACTCTTCTACCATGGAGCTTATGGAGTACCCCCAGATCAAGACCATCGCCATTATTGCCGAGGGTGTCCCAGAGCGCGTAAGTCCAACAACTGCCTCGAAGTCCAGGGGACCGAAGTCACTGACAATCGGGTAGCGTGCTCGTGAGATTGCTCATGTTGCCAAGAAGAAGGGCGTTACCATTATTGGTCCCGCTACCGTCGGTGGCATCAAGCCTGGCAGCTTCAAGATCGGCAACACTGGCGGTATGATGGACAACATCGTCGCTTCCAAGCTTTACCGCAAGGGTTCAGTTGCCTACGTCTCCAAGTCAGGTGGTATGTCCAACGAGCTCAACAACATCATCTCCAACAACACTGATGGCGTCTACGAGGGTGTCGCCATCGGCGGTGATCGTTACCCTGGCACCACCTTCATTGACCACCTTCTCCGATTCCAACACGACCCTGAGTGCAAGATCCTTGTGCTTCTCGGTGAGGTTGGTGGCGTTGAGGAGTACAAGGTCATCGATGCCGTCAAGCAGGGCGTCATCACCAAGCCCATTGTCGCATGGGCCATTGGTACTTGCGCCAGCATGTTCAAGACTGAGGTTCAGTTCGGCCACGCTGGTTCTTTCGCCAACTCTCAGCTGGAGACCGCTGCCATGAAGAACAAGATGATGAAAGAGGCTGGCATCTACGTCCCTGATACTTTTGAGGATATGCCCGCCGTTCTTAAGAGCGTTTATGACAAGCTGGTCAAGGACGGTACTGTCGTTCCTCAGCCCGAGCCTGTTGTCCCCAAGATCCCCATTGACTACTCTTGGGCCCAGGAGCTTGGTCTCATCCGCAAGCCGGCTGCTTTCATCTCCACCATTTCTGATGATCGTGGCCAGGAGCTGCTCTACGCTGGCATGCCAATCTCCGATGTCTTCAAGGAGGAGATCGGTATTGGTGGTGTCATGTCACTCCTCTGGTTCCGTCGCCGCCTCCCCACCTATGCCTCCAAGTTCCTTGAGATGGTCCTCATGCTTACCGCTGACCATGGTCCGGCCGTATCTGGTGCCATGAACACCATCATCACCACTCGTGCTGGCAAGGATCTCATCAGCGCCCTCGTGTCCGGTCTCCTGACTATTGGCTCCCGCTTCGGTGGTGCGCTCGACGGTGCCGCTGAGGAGTTCACCAAGGCCTTCGACAAGGGGCTGAGCCCCCGTGAGTTCGTTGACGGTATGCGCAAGGCGAACAAGCTTATTCCCGGTATTGGCCACCGTATTAAGTCTCGCAACAACCCTGATCTTCGCGTCGAGCTCGTCAAGGAGTACGTCCTTGCCAACTTCCCCAGCCACAAGCTTCTCGATTACGCCCTTGCTGTGGAGACTGTCACAACCTCTAAGAAGGATAACCTGATCCTGAACGTTGACGGATGCATTGCTGTGTGCTTCGTCGACCTACTCCGCAACTGCGGTGCCTTCTCTCCCGAGGAGGCTGAGGACTACCTTGGCATGGGTGTTCTGAACGGTCTTTTCGTCCTTGGTCGCAGCATCGGTCTGATTGCTCACTTCCTTGATCAGAAGAGGCTGCGCACTGGTCTATACCGTCACCCTTGGGACGACATCACCTACCTGCTCCCCAACCTCCGTGAGTCTGGCGCGCCAGGCGCTGAAGGCAGAGTGGAGGTCCAGATGTAAAGTGGCAGTATGGAATAAAAGTGCAAGATGGAAGCGCGAGATGGCGTCAAGTTAATCTTTTATGTGAATTGCGCGGGTAACGCTCGGAATGACACACGATACGGGAAAGGTAGAAGGCGAATGCTTTGTACAAGATGAGAACTCTCGTTACTTGTAGTGTAAGGACCATGGACGAGCCAAGACACAAGTGGCTGCGTCTGTTATTTACGAAATAATATTGAAGACTGAAGACATGAAAAGTAGCTGGTCTCTCTTGTGATATGATTGATTGCTGGGATCAATAGACAGGCAGTTCGCCTACATGTTCTTGGAGCGATCATTCAGATTGTGAATTAGACATGCGACCAAGGACGCGGCGCTCAAAAATCCAGATCATAACATGGGCATACTGATGGATACAAATGAATGCCCCTAATGTAACCAGCCAGACGATGTCTATGTGTGTGGACGAAGTATTACCCTTGGCAACTGAATGGATGAGTGGAGCACGTGACTTCGCGATCAGCAACTTTCGACGTTCTCCAGAAGGTTGTCTCTCGTCGCAAAGGGTTACTTACCTCTGGGAAGGCCAACCAGGCTTCAACACCCCTCAACAACGTGCCAATCGCGCCCCGGGAACTGCCTTGGAATCATATCAAAAGGTAAGTCGCCGAGATTTCAAAGTCTTCAATTCTTTTAACACATCGTGCGCATTCTCACAAAACCCTTTGCCCCTTAGGCGTTCAAAAACTCCCCATCGACAGAACCGATTGGACTCTGCGGACGGAATCACGTTTCTCCTTGAAGCAGCCGAGCTGTCAAGCAAAACTCGTTCCCGCATCACACTCACTCCTCGCATTTCGCCGCCAAAAACAAAAGGAAAAATAAAACCCTTCTCAAGTGAAACGCTTCAAGATGTCCTTTTTCCGCATCACTCTTCTTCGTTCCGCAATCGGCCTCCCCGAACGCACGCGCGGCGTCCTCGCAGCCCTGGGCCTTCGTCGCCGCACACAGACCGTCTTCCATCCCGTCGAGCCGCAGTTCGCCGGCATGATCCTCAAGGTGAAGGAGCTGGTCCGCGTGGAGGAGGTCCCCGCTGCGCTGTCGAAAGCGGAGGTCAAGGCGGCGAGGACGCCGGATAAAGGGTTCTACTTGGAGAAGGCTGTGCCCAGGATGTGATCAATTTTTCTTTCCGTGCGGGAAAAAGGGACCAAGGGAGAAGGGGAAGACGACGACGACGACGACGACGAGTTGGAAAAGCGTTACTCGTGTACTATTATATCGCTTCCTATGATGAGACTTGAAAGTCATCATGTGTACACAAAAGAAGACAGCGAAGCGGAGGATTCGTGGGGAGAACAATTCAGGGAGGAGGGAAATGGAAGCGAGAGGAATGATTACCATGGCTTGTTGCCGAAGCATTTGGACAAAGGCATCTATAGAATTGCGACTTCGTTGACATCATGTTTGTCAAATACAATCAAAAGACACACAACCACAAATATAATCATAGGGGTGAGAATCTGCGAGTGTTTTCCTTCTCTTTTCTCTTCGTCTACCCTTTACTTGAGCTGATGTTAAGAGGAAGTTTTTGTGTCGTACCACTAAAAGCAAGGCCCTTGATTTAGCGTGCTCAGGATTGAAGCTCTTTGAACCTTCAGGCGGCCTCCCCGATGGTAAAAGGAGTTTTGATGCAATCAAGAGTCCCAGCGTCTCGCCCATATGGCGAACCCATGCATGTCCTATCCGCAGCGTCCTGCACCCAGCGCTGCTCGAAACTCTTTTCACAGCGACACCCGTATACAATTTGATGCCCGCACTTGGCTGTGCGCCATCACTCCGCACAACTTTTCGAAGCGGGTGCTTCTCCCCAAACTTTCACCTAGAAGCTGCGAGCCTTGTCCACATACTCCTGCGATGGTGTCTCATATTCGCTCACAAAGTAAGTTTCCGTGTTGCGGCCGAGCCAGGAGGTGAACTTGCTGATCTCCTCGCGGAGACGGCTGATGGATTGCTGGTCCATGTTGGTCTGAGCCAGGAGTTCTGGCAAGGAGACTGCCATATTGTTCAGCATGATGGAAACTCGAAGGGTTCGGGGAACATGACATACCAATCAGCCTGGCCAAGTGTTCTGCGCCGTAGACGTCGCATACACTCTTATATTCCAAATTCTCGTCGACATTGTCCCAAAGCTTCCGAATATCCATGTACTGGTGTCGCTCAAAGCTGAGTGGCATTAGTGCCCTGGCCTGGGATGGCAAACGATAGTCAGATTTGGCTTACCGATAGAGCAATATTCTGCTCAACGCCTTCTCAAAATATTCGCGGAATCCAGCGATCACCTCTTCGAGAATATCCATGCTAGCTGAGCCTTCTTCGCGGCGAGGTGCCTCGAATGCAAGATAATCCTGGAAAATCTTGGACACGGGCTTGGGGTGCGGCAGTGGAACAAGTTGGTTATTTTTAGTGATATTTTCCCAGTCATCGACCAGCATAGCCTGAACATGGTCGGGCACGGGTATGTTGATCATCGGCTTGCTGTGAAATGCATCTTCCTGCAATTTCGACCGGGAGTTAGATATGACATTCAATAAGGGAATCTCGACTGGTGGAAAGACGGAGCAGGTGCCACTACGAGTGTCCAGACCACGGATAAGTCTGGGCACGTTGACACCCAACTCGTTGTTGTTATCCCTCTGCGCTTTGTTCTTGTGACAGAGTGCACACGACCGTCGCTTGACTTCGCGTTGCGAAAGCTTTTCCGATGAGTTGAGCGGTCTGGACGGCCTCTTCCTTGACTGAGCCTGCGGCACGCAACGTGCTTCCCATTGCCGCTTTGAGGCAGCAGAAAGATAGGAGTGGCCTGGTTTAGGTAGACGGGTCAAGTGATCCGGAACAACTTTCAGCCTCGCGATGCAAATCGCGGGGTGGGTATGCCCTGACATCATGGTAGAGGATGTGGCAACAAACTTCAGGGATGGGGCTGCACGCAGGTGTGAATAAGAAGAAGGAAGTCCAAGCGCTGGCCAGCCAGACCGTGGGCGATAATATTGGTGAATGTCGGAGATGCCTCAAACCTTGTTGACGAGCCGATCTCAAACCCAAATCATGCCCATGAAGGAAGCGTATGAAAGGAAAGTTACCCAAGCATACGCGAAGCGCAGAGTAAGTTGTCTCCAAAGTATCGTTGTTTTCAACAACCATGTCGGAGAGAGTGTCTCCACTCAGTAAAGTATGCTTCTCATGCGGCCATGAGAGTCGAGTGAACAAGTGACACTGTGCTGTGAATAGCCACTGGACCATTCACTGCCGTCCTCGGTTGCAGCCTTCGCGGCGTTGGCAAGATATGAAAACGAGAGCCATCTCACGGCCACTAGCCGAAGCAGAGGGCGGGCAAGGAGGAACAGGTGAATGCTATCAAGGGGGGTTAGGGCTCACCTGCTCAAGCTCCCAGTCTTTGCCTCTCCGGCCACCACGTCCTCCTTGAACAGCAGCAGAACCTCGCTCCTCGCTGCCTCTCGTCGAATCGTTCCCGACCTTGCTTGTCTTGGTGGTCTGTTTTGCCGTTGCCTGCATGCTGCGCTTCGCCTGGGCGTGAAGCTGAGCGGCCAACTCCTTGTGCTCCTCATCAAAAGGCCTGATCCTATCCTTGCCGACCCAGTCGTCCCACGTCTTCTTCCAGCCTTTGTAGTGGACCTTGTATTCCCAGGCTTCACCACTGCCGCTCTTGTCGCCGGACCGGACATCCATGACCTTTGCCTCGTAGAGAAGCTCTCCGTGGAAGCACAGGACCTTCTCGTCCTTGCTGTAGAGCGCTGCCGGTTGCTGGCGTGCTGGTGCCATGATGGGCTGTGTGATGGGCTCGGCCAGGTGATGAAAGGAAGCGAAAGGGAGCGGTGCGCTGATGGAGAGTGATGAAGTGGATTATTTAGAGAGTGTGGTGGTGTGTGATGAGATGAGGCGAGGTGAGGCGAGGCTCTCACTAAGAAGTCTGTTCGTCACCCAGCTAGCAGCCACACCGTAGTAGGCCCTTTTGCAAATACAGAGTCAAAAAAACATGGAAGAAAGCTCTGCACCGCCCGGTCGATCAAAGAGCAGGGTGTATGGTTGTACAAGTGATGATACAGAGTGGCAGGAAGGGAGTGAATCAAAAGGCCAATTGGTTGTTCGTATCTCAATAGTCGAAACGGCCAGAATCATTCGCTTGCCCCAATCCCAGTAGAAGCGCGTCTTAATGGGCAAGTGTGGCTCACGCGACGCGATTCAATTTTCCTGGCTTAGATACGCCACATTCAGCCACATCAGTAGGAGGTGTGTTAGGGTTGGGGTTAAATGGACGGTTGTTCACAGCGGCGATAGCTTCCATGAACCGGCTGAACATTGTTTAGAACACCAAGTACAGCTTTATATCACCTAGTTGAAGACCTCTCACTGGCTCGTCCTGTCACAGGCTCTGGCAATCAGATACATGTTGTTATGGTTGAGTCCTTGTATACAGAGGATCCAGATTGCTTTCAGGTTGTTGTTCAATGCATGTGCACCAATAGACGCAGCAATTCGAATCATACCCCCCGTTTGAGGCTGTTTTCGGCTCTTAACAAGAGGATAACTTCACGCCTATTCTTTCAAAAGAGTGCCCTTCGTGCCATCGCGATGCCCGTGATGTCCCAATCGGTCGGCTTTGTTCGGTCTATCCACTCCACCAAATCTTCATCATGGACCTCTTAGTATTTGCGGTTTCACAATAGTCTGGATACCAGCCAGCAAGTTGCCAGTCCAGTATGCCGCTTCTGCGACCTGAGTCATCAACCATAAAGTTGCGCGGAGTGAGGTGGCTGTGTGTGAAAACACCCAAGTTCGAGGCTCCAGGGCTCCCGGAGTCTAGGCAGACTAGTTCAGAACCGGCGATATTGACCAAGAGCAGATACAAGGTCCAACAGACCTGATACCAGAAATCTCACGAACCTCACCTACATCTTTTTTTTAACAAAAAAATCTTTTCAGAGGATAGGCATCTCTTCATTGTCCAAGGCATTATGAAGTTCCTGACATTTACTGTTCTGGCCGCCACCGCGATCGTGGCGGCTCCGACTGCTTCTCCCCAGGATTTGGGAGATGCTAAGCCAGACAACAGGTTCGCCGTCACACGCACAGGTTCTTCCCCGATCCAGATCTCACAAAGCGACGATAACAAAGGCAGTCCCGTTGAAATAAGAAACGTGCCGTCAGAGCCGATGCAATCAGAAGACCCGACTGCAACCGAAACCCAGCTTCAGTGGGCCAAGCAAATCGCAGCTGCCATGTGTGCCGAGAGAAAGACGATGCAAATGCTATGGGTTCAGGAAGAGATGATTCAAGCTTTCAAAGCTGGGAGTACCTTGTTGGCACCAACCCGCAGCCTAGGGAGTATGCCTCTCAAGAGGGACGCGCAGCCTTTGCCGATCGAGGAGGACAAGATTAAGCGAGATCAGCGCTATAATTCGGCGCTGACGATACTCGCAGCAATAAGGCGGATGGAGGATCTGGCGGGGAACCGTGTGACGGCGATGCAAGAGGAGGTGCTCAAAGCCTCGGAGGCGCAGGAATTGACGATCTCAGCTTTGCGCCAAAAGTTTATGCGGCGCTCACAGCACGTCAATCTTCCTTCCAAGAGGGGCTCGCAGCCTTGGCCGACCGAGGACGACATAAAGAAGGGTTGGCCGTTTGATGAAGACATTCCTGAGACGGACATAGTCGCAGGTATGAAGCGTGCCGAGGAAGAGATGCTGAAAGAGATAAAGGAGATGGAAGAGGCGTTGCATAAAGAGGTGAAGATGTCAGAGATTGGGATCCAAAGAATAGAGATTGAAATCGAGCCACTCTCGTCAAGAAACGATAAGAAGAGTCTCGATACCGAGAGGGGCACGCAGCCTTTGCCGGCCGAGGACGTCAATACCAAGCACCAGTCGCGCCGGGAAGAATCTCCTGCCACGAAGGCAACACTCAACTATATTTTACGCGCCGAGAAGGAGATCGCGGAAGAGACCAAGGAAATGCAGGAGGCGGTGCTGAAAGCGATCAAGATGCAAGAGGGCGTGGCAAAATCATTGAGGGCTGAAATCATGAGCCTTTCATCAAGCTACCAAAAGGAGAGTCTCGCTCCGGGAGTTAACATGCAGTCACCGCCAACCAAGGACATTGATTTGAAGTATCTGCTTGCCTGCGACGATTTCGATTCCGCGAAGGAGATGCGTACTACTGATGAATTTGTCAAAAAGATGAACCAGCTTCGGGAGGAATTGCAGGAAGCAATTAAAGATCTCGACGTGAAGTCTTCACAAGGGACGTTTGGCAGATATGGCCCAAGTTCACTCGACACAAAGCCTCAGGCTTCCAGGAGAGCCAATCTCAAGCGCCGGTTGCTAGGCGATGATTTTGTCATGACGGATAAGTTCGCAGAGGGTTTGCGTGCTACTGAAGAGGCTCTTAAAAGAATGACGCAGATTCAGGATGAGGTGGCTGATTCATTAGCCAAACTCGGTAAAGCTGTCCTGGAGCCAGCTTCAAAGATCCCTTTCTCGATCTCGAGGGTCGGGTCGTTGCGAGTTTAGTCCAACATTTGCCTGATCGAAGATATCTGGACTGTCTCCTCAATAAGGAGGCAACTGGTATTTCGGCAACTCGAAGAGGACATGCTAGGATCAACTCAAGGCCGATATTGTCGTACTGGCATCGAGCTACGACGACGCAACACTGCGTACGGAGAGAGATATATGGCTTCAGTTAGACGGCAAGTCCAACTGCCACATGGTCGAGGAGGTGGGGATGTCGTCGATGAGGACGAAAGGGAGCTTAGGGAGCTCAAGAAAGCCGTAACATGGGCTGGTCGACCTGCACGATGCTGACGTGAGGACGGCTGGCTTCACCAAGCAACGACAATAGCGGGAGTAGGCATAACACCCGCCAAAAGGGATACAGTTCGGCGGCGGCGTTCCGAACGGCAGCTTCTTGAGTTTGGGTTGGTCAAAACCCTGGACGTATGCCCAATCAACATTGCAACTGTTCAGTCCAAGGGGGGCTAAAAGGGCTCGAAGAGGTATGTTGCGGGAATCCTCCTAGATCCTGTGACATAATGCACCTGTATTTTTTCCAAGCAATTATGACGATGATGACACTCACGATAAACGAAGGGGAGGCCACACTATGGGAAAAGGACGTGCAACCCCTTGCCGATCAAGAAAGAAAGATTTACCCCTGAACGCTTATCAGGCTAGAGGCATGTTATCAGACTTGGCCTTCCAGCTCACCATCGCCAAGACAAGTATGAACCCACGTACAGTGATGGATGCTCGGCTTTTTCGGCCTTCTGCACCTCCCGCACCCCTCAGAAGGCGGAGAGGTATTAAAACTAATGGTCCCAATGAACACACCTCGTGCTTCCGGGACCCGTCTTGTCGCTGACCTGGCAGAACCCAGAGCGGGGAGAAGACGCGGACAGCCCATTATCGACCAATGCGCGTCGTAGCCTCGGCTGCTCATTCACAGCCAATTCTTTTTCTCTCAGAGAGTTGGCAAGCGACACAAGGGCATGGTCAGTCTCGAGTGACGGAAGTTCTCTTCTTGTCATGCTTGAGTCCTTGGGTATACGTCTTTGCGTTTCTCAGAACGACTGACCACATTTCAGCCAACTCTGGCATAAAGGAAACCAAGTTCGTCTGCCTCTGACAACACCTAATTAGCTAGCTGCCGTATTCGAAGGAGTGCTTGACAGTGGAACCACTCACGCCACACAAACCTGTCAGAATGCGCGAGTATCTGCGCTGAGTGGCCGCCGCTTACAGGGCTGTCATGGTTTTGGCGCAGACGGACCCCTGGACCGGGCGGATAAAGCAGCTTCTCGGCGGGTGCTCATGCTCGTACTTGTGCATGTATGTAATAGCTCAGCATGTCACCTCTCGCTTGTTTGCCAACTCCCCTCGCTCCCATACATATAAACGAGGTGATGTGCCTAGACAACAGACTACCCAATACACCCTTCACTTGCAACGTTCCTCGCGCCGTCTTTGTCTTTGCTTTTGCGCCTTTCACCATTGCACTAGCTCGGCACCATGGCTGTTGATCAATCGACCCAAGGCACTGAAAATGCGCCGGCTCCAGTTCCGCGCCAGCCGGCGACAGCCCCGACGCCGATCTCTGAGGTGACAGGGCTTCCTGAGCAGACCCCGCAGGAAGCTATTGTTCAGGGTCCAGTTCAAGTTGATGTAAGCGGGACGACTTACCAGCCTGTATGGTTCATGATGCGATGGTATGGAATTGACGCCAAACTTGATAGGATGAACTCGCCACTGATGACGGCTACGGAGGATCGTAAGTTCATCGATCAACTACGTGCGAACACGCCTGACCTGACATGGCTATCATAGCGAGAGTTCTGGCAGCTATGTCACCTCCTTGGCCTCTAGTGTATTGAACTACAAGTGAGTCAGTCCAGGGACAAAACACACAAATGATCACCCAGTATCGCTAACCGTTCGGATATTCAGGTACGAGGTTTGTGACACGCACGCCATTCCCCCTCCCTTACGGCCAACTGCTGATCGTACACACAGAATGGACGTCGTTATCATGCCTACCGTGAGGGCACATACTTGATGGTAGGCTTTCAGAAACCTCATTCCGTGAGCCTGTGTCGTTGATGATCCCGAATGTAGCCCAATGACGATGATGAGCAGGAGCGCATGGACATGGGTCACCACATCTACCGCCTAATGCTGGGAGGCGAACTTGGTCTCGCTCCTATCCCCAAGGACCCGCCGCGTGTTCTTGATCTTGGTACCGGAACCGGGATCTGGGCGATGGACTTTGCCGAGTAAGTACCATGATGCTGTAAATAGAAGTGCATTCGCGATGTGACAGGAACCAACAGCTGCAGCAACCACGGACCTGATTGGGCTAACGTGCGCTGTCAACCTGTAGTGAGCATCCCGGCTCTGAGGTTCTGGGAACAGATCTGAGCCCTATTCAGCCTAAGTGGTACGCATGCCTTCCCTGTTCGCGCATTACGCAGCTTCTACTGACCACCTCCTACAGGACACCGCCGAATTGCGTTTTCGAAGTTGACGACTTCGAATCGGACTGGGCCTTCCGCCACCCGTTCGACTACATACATGCGCGAGAGCTCGGTGGCTGCATCTCCGATGCTCCCAAGCTCTTCTCCCAAGCACTCCAGGCCCTCAACCCGGGCGGCTGGTTCGAGATCAACGCCACCAGACCGGGGCGCTTCCTCTCCGACGACGGAACAGATAAGCTCGCGGAGGATGCACAGTTCTGGATGACGAATATCTGCGAGGGCGCTGGCAGATTCGGAAAGCCACTCGATAACGCACACGAATGGGCTGAACAATTGAGGCAGGCCGGGTTTGTGGACGTCAAGGAGGAGATCCGCAAAGTGAGTTCTGCCCCCCTTCCCCCCACGGCGTTCCCCAGGTGTAAACTGGGAACTGATGGATATTATCACAGGTCCCTTGTGGCCCCTGGCCAAAGGATCCTACACTCAAGGAGATCGGCAAGGTGCAGCTGTATCAGGAGCAACAGCTCATTGAATCCTACACCCCAGCCATCTTTTCTCGTGTTCTCGGCTGGAACGAGAAGGAAATCCAGGTGCTCATGGCCAAGGCGAAGAACGACCTGAAGAACTATTCATCGAGCCATCTCTATCTTCCAGTTTATTTCATTTGGGGCCGGAAACCGGAATAGATGAATGCAACGTGGAGGGGCTGAGGTGTAGCTTGGGTAGTAGAAGTGCTTTAGTTGCCCATCACCACTGCTTGCTGTAAGGCCATCAACTCATGTGCTTCGTGATTGATACCACTTCCTTGTACGGAGACTTTTCGTCCGCCACGTAGGGCTCGAACCATCACCAATGTGAGCGTGAAAATTGCTCTTGGCAGAGCGACCAAAGATGCGAAAGTGACGTCGAGGGTTGAAGCAATGATGGCGGGGCAGATGCCAAATCCCACCATCACTATTTAGTGTTGCGGACGCGTGCTAGGCCTGCCCCAAACGCGTCCCCCGGCTTCCTATATATGTCAATCAACCGCAGCACTGCAACCTTGCCACCATTTTTCTCCAGCACGATTTCTGTATTGCGATTCACACTACTCTAGACGGCGCTGCTTCGAGAAAAAGTACCAAGCCTATCCACATCACACGCAATGGCAACATCAGAAACCGACGTCCTCGCAAACTACCTCCTGCGCCCCTCCTCCCTAACCTCCATCCTCACCTTCGAACAGTTCCAAGCCTTCTACCCAGCCACGCTCCACGATAACCCCCAGCTCCGGGCCCTCTTCCATGATCTTCGCGCCCAACGCGACCTCGTCCTTGCGGTCGTGGAGGCGAACATTGAGGAGGAGGCGAAGCGTGGGGTCGTCATGCGCAAAGAGGTCCTCAAGGCGAGGCAAGGTGCTGCAGCCGCCGCGGAGGAGGAGGTTGATGGAGAAGTAGAGCTGGAGAGAGCTGTGAGTTTTTCCCAATCATTTCCCCTCTTCTCCGCCTTTTTTTCCGGGGTTGGTGCTGATGCCATGTCCAATACAGCTGTTTGGAAATGACTCCGGGGCGATCAGGTCGAAACATACGCTGCCCTCCATCGTCCCAGACCTCGACGGTGCAGCCGAAGCACTTGAGGCCGAAATACAGAAACTCACCGAAGAAGAAGCTGCGTTATCCTCGTCCATCAAGCAGACAGTTGGAGCCCTCAGCGATTTGCGTTACGGGAAATTCTCTAACAGTCAGATCCGTGACGAAATTGTCGATGGTCTCACTTCCTTGCGAGAATCATGCGACGGCAAGATGTGAATGCTGTTCCTCAAGTGCACACAACAGGCTCAGCTTCTGGGGGAATTATTATATGTATATATATATAAATATATAAGGGGCAACTTTTAACGACAAGTTGTGAGATCATTGTAGAAGGATCCTCAACATAAAACCAGGTACGTATCATCCCGCTTGCATATCAGTAAGGGAGAAACACCATCCACTGACAGTGCCACTACACATCATCAAGACTCTCCCACACACCATCAAAGATTTTTGCTCAGCCAAGTTGGCTTGACGTCACTGTCTCATACAGCCTCTGACCCTTTTCGCCTTTCCGGGATACACGAAGGCTTACTCCGACATCCTTTGCGCTACGATTAACGTTGCATGCCTTGCATACGGCGGGACCTGCGGAAAGAGATTGTTAGCCTGTCTACTGCGGAAAGTTGGTCCTCAAAGATCGTTAACGTACATCATAGAGCGGGAAACAAAGGAGACAATGAGCATGAAGAGCCAGTTCGGGAAGATGTTGAAGAACCAGAGGGTATAGGCGAATGGCATGCCGAGGCCGAGCTGGGCGACCTTGCCGTTGAAAGGGTGGAAGTAAGACTCGACCTCGGTCCAGCGCTCATCGGCAGCCTTGTCGTCAACACGGAGTGAGACCATCTCGTCCGAGGTAACCTTGGAGACGTTGAAGCGGTGCTTGTAGATCTTGACATCCTCGAGCTTGGGGATCATGTCGATGGCCCAGATGTGGCCAGCGCCGACCATCCAGCTGCTGCACAAAAGGGGCTGGTCGTCGCAGTTGAGATAGGCCATCTTCGGGCTGCCCGGGGAGAGGGCAAACTTGGCAGCGGTCTCGTTGAAGGCACTATCAAGCCTCTCGCAGCGGCCTGAAGTTTTATCACTCGTTAGCATGTGATATTTTCATCACTAGGACTCGTCAAGCTCGAATCAAAAGCCTGAAGTCTCAAAGGCGCATCGCCAAGAGATGCCCGATCAAGGAATGATAGAGAAAACGTACCACTGCAGGTGACATTGCGGCCAGTCAAGAGCACCCACCACTCAATGGGGTGGACAGTCTCAGGAGCTAGACCCTCGGTCAGGGTGTCGGCCCAGTTGTCCTTGGTGAGAATGTGCAGCCTCTTGGAGCCAAGCTTCGCCTCGAGAGCAGCGATAGGATCGTGGAGACCGGTGTGGGGGATCTTAGAGCCCAGGTTGCCGAGGAAGTTCTGGAACTGCGCGACATAGTCGCCAACGCCGGCGGCAGCATCCTGTGCAGAAACGAGGGCGGGCAGGACCGCGGCGACGGAAGCGAAGGAGAAGCGCATGATGGGCGGTGACTGCGTGGTTTATGAATTAATGGTGAGGATGAAGGATGGAGAAGAAGAGTAGGATGGGAGGGGTTTGAGAATGAAGAGGAGGAGGAGGGAGCTAAAGGACAGATAAGATGATTAAGTGTCGGTTGTTGGCGAGAGATGGAGCAAAAGAAGGTGGTGGCGAATTAGCGGCGTGGAGAGAAGATGGATGGAGTATGGGTAAGCAAAGCCAGCAAGGAACGAGCTTTCAATTTCTCAAGAGGTAAAGAAACAAGAGAATGTGTCTGCCTATTCAATGGCCAAGCATAAGCGAGATGTTGGGACCCAGACAGTGAGGTGAGAATATTAGAGAAAGAGGGAGAGGGAGGGAGGCGGTAGAAACGCAAAGATTGCGATGGATTTGGGGAACCCCCCAAAAAGAAATCATCAGGGTCTCCCTGTTCTTCCCTTGAAAGACCCTCGTGAGACTGATTGACCCGGTGATGGGGAGAGCAGGGAATGGAGTGAATGGGGTAATTAATGGTCAAGGGATCCAACAAGGTTGAAGGGGAAGCTGGTTGTGGTACCTCAGGTTTTGCAGCATTCCACTGCAGAGAGACTGGTATCTTCGCCAGGGGAGAGGGAAACCTGTGGGTGAAGGGCGATGATTCTACGGGTGTTAGTGCTGTAGACTAGCAACTGGAAGCTACAGTAGTATGTACCACCATGTTATTGATTGGAGCTTGGGGAACGGAGCGGATAGGTTGTTGGTTTGCGGGGGCAGCCGTTTTTTTTTTTGTTAGGCCAGTCAAATGGTCCGCAGCTAAGAAACGTGGGCTGTTCTGTTGCATGTATGGAGTTGATCTGTCTCGTTTCTGTTTTGTTTATGTTGATGAGTATTCTGTTTTCCTGTAGCATCAAATGCCCATCAGCATCATGATCCCCAGCACAAGAAAGCTACTAAGTACTATTTCTCACAGGGGGACGTACCTACCACTGGGGGATGTGCTGTGCTGTGCCGTGCCGTGTTATGAGCAGCTGCAAGGTCAGTAAGATAGCTCGTCAGCACAGAAGAAATTGAACTTTCTACTGCCAGTACTGTGCACCAAGTACTCCGTAAACCCCACCAAAACAACGTCTTAGCCGCTCTCTGACAGTGGACAGCATCTGCCGGAACACGGGCCGCGGTGTGTGAGAAATAGGCTACGCCAGGGTTCGTTCACCTAAAATAATCTGTAGTAATCCCCATGAACAGCCAGCAGCCTGGAGGCACTGATACGGTGATCAAAGCCATTAATCATAATGCGGAAAGACGGCAACTGTCCTGGATTCAAAATACCATTGCGTCATGCTAGATAACTCCCTCCCAATACTTTCATATCAGGCCGTGGTTGGTGCGCCGAAACTTTCAGGCAGCTGTGCCTCCAAACCTCCCGCCTGCGTAGAATGGCGAAGTAGTCTTCCTCGAACGAAGCAAACCATGTTCGGAACTCGGGAATAGGAGTGCTAGGCATGCGATGATGAGATATGCGTGTAGTTTAATCATGGGTGCATGAATAGGCAGCGACCAGCTGTCTCGTTGAGTTGCGTCATCGCGTCCCATCTGAAAGTGAATCGGTTCAATCGTAATTATACGTAGCAAACGCCTCGGTGGAGACTATCACTACTCCTACTGCCCCACCTCCGATTCGACAACAGCTCCAACTCCACCAATTTACTGCACAACGAAGTTCATATCTGCAGAAGCTACGGTACGAGATGGCTTGATCAGTATCAATATGGTGAGTCGCCTTCTGGAGATCATCTTGCTATGATTGTCACTAACAAGAGTCCTACCCTCACCTCAGCCTCCCCAACAGAAGAGAAAACGCGGGCCTCCAGCCACTGCCTCAGTCGCGTCTCCCATCGATCCAGACGCGTCGCAACCAACACAGAGACCTCGCAAAAGAGCCAGATCATCACCACAACCCGCAGAATCGAGTCGCACCGGCCGTTTCTCAAATAAGATAGGTCAGACATCAGGAGCAAGGACTGAGAATGGGGTGCCGCAGGCTAGATCCGCTGGCCGTGGACGACGGTCATCTCTGCGAGAGGTTCAACCCGAGGAAGCACAGAATCAGACGGCACGGCACACGAAAGATGCGAGGAGGAAGAGACGCGCAACGGGACCACACGAGGCAGACGGCGCACAAGAAGAGGCCGTGCCACGCAAGCGTGGTCCCAAACCTCGCGGCAGGCCATCTCTAGACAGTGGTAACAGGCGATCGAGTGCCGCGCAGGCAAGTCAGGAGCAAGAAACGCCAGCAGAACAACTTTCTACACGTCGTCGACGACGATCCAGCGCCGCTACAGTCGAATCAGAAGATGCGCCTCCTCCTTCCCCTCCAAAGCCATACCCACACATCGCCAAACGCACAAGACGAATTCGCCGCTCTCACATCTCTGCAAAGTGGTCGCCTCTAACCGGCCCCTCTCTCGCCGCCGCCAACACTCTCCTCAACCTAGCTCACAGACCCATCCTCCAGCGCCTCTCGCAAACTTCACAACGTCGACAGCACACCTCGGCCGCCCTCCGGCTCATTACGAATCGTATCAACCGCCGTCTCGCCCGTGGCATCCCCTTTCCACCCTCTGCCCTCGCCGCCGGGAAGGAGACGGAGTTGGACTTTGAGGGCGTGCTTGATGGCAAGGTTGGTCTCGAGAGACAGCTCGATCCCGTGCTTCATTCTGTGGAGCTGTTGAGGAGGGAGAAGAAGAGGGTCGAGGCTGAGCTGGAGAGGGATTACGAAACGTTGAGGAATCTGGAGGCCGGAGCTCGAGGGCAGGCGAGGCAGCAGAGGGAGCTGTTGAGGAAGGCTCATGTGCTTGCGCCGGAAGGGCTAAGGAGGGCTGACGATGGTGGTGATGTGGTCTTCAAGAGACACGAGTCAGAGACCAAGGGTCCGTTGTTCAAGGTAAGCTTCTCGTTCTCGCTTCTGTGAAGAGTCCAAGTCTGGCAAGAACCGACAAACTGACTTTTGGAACCACTCTAGGACCTACAAGACGAGGAGATGAAGGATGCCGCTTTACAACTTGGTGGACATGTGGAGAGCATGCGAACTAATCTCAGCCAGGTTGATGGCATCGTGGCCGAGATGGCCAAGAGCCAGGCGGCCTTACGAGCTGTCTTGATGAAGCATCTGGACAGGGACCAGTATGAGAAGGTGTTATTGGGCTGAGCGCAAACAGAGTGCCCGCAGGGTCTCTTGTTCATGTTTTCTACTTCTTTACGATACCACGAGACGAATGAGACCAAGACGAGCCTTCTTTCCATCTTCATCAATTGATCATACATACACATAACTACGCAACAGAATCCAAAGAAGGCAGCAAGTAGAACTCGATTTTTCGAATTCTGCAAACGAGGAGGGTAAAAGCGACGCCCAGCAGCCCTCCCATCCTTTCCAGCCCCTGGCGAGGGGAGGGTGGACTATAGAAGAAGAACAGCCAGGTAGAATCGAAATAGCTAATCTGGTTCACGACGAAGAGAATGGAAGAGGTATGGGTTTCATGCCAAGTTTGTTGTTATTTGCAGTGAAAATTCGACATAGAAACGGGGTTGGGCTCAACCCCTGAGCAGCCTCAGGATTTACCGGACAATACGGAGGAAGCCGGTAGGGTAGGCAACGCCGGGAGTAACGGCGGGCATGCTGGGGCTGGGAGTGACAGGGACAGGAACGACGGAGACGGTCAGAGTCTGCTCAGGAGCAGTGGTGGCAGTAGCCTCGGGAGTAGTCGAGGTGGAAACAGGGCACTCATCCTCTTCACCCTCACCACCCTCCTCGGGTGACTGGTCCTTGTCCTCGATGGGCTTCTCGCCCATGCCCTTGCCGCCATTGCCTTTATCCTTGCCTCCCTCAGTGCTCTGGCTGCCCTCGCTGTTGTCGGGGCATGAACCGTCGCAAGTGGCATTCTGCTCATCCTTCTTATCACCCTCAGCAGCCTCCTCGGGAATGCACTCGTCATCATCACCCTCCTCTGCATCCTCATCCTCATCTTGGTCGTCCTCAGCTACATCGGAAGGAGAGCTTTGGCTGCCTTGGGTTTGGTTGCTGCCATCCACGGTGACATATACGGTGGAAGCGGGAGCGGTGACAGTCACGGTGGTAGCAGCAGGGCAGTCGCAGGCGGGGCAGCCACCGTTGCCCCCGTTCTGACCACCGTTGCCCTTGCCAGAGCCACCGTTGGGCTTCTCAGTGGCGGTAGCAGCAGGAACTGTCATGGTGCGGGTGGAGGTCGAGGTAGCTGTGGTGGTTGTGGTCAAATCGTCCTCTGGCTTGTCCATGTTAGGGGGACTAGGGCCCTTGGGAATTTCAGGCTTCTCATCAGAATCTTCGATGGGGCCACCGGGTGTCTGGGTCTGCTCAGGAGCCTCGGGTTCAATGTGTGTAGTGATAATGGTGACAGTGCTGCCAGTGATGATACCCTTGTCAGCATCATCAATGACAGACGAAGAAACAGCAGGTGCCTCTGAGACAGGGCAAACAGTGGTCTTGAGGACGACGGTGTTAGTCACGGTGACGACGGCACGCTCGGACTCGGGGAGCTGGTCAATGTCGGTTTGCCTAGCAGGACAGTTGGTGACAGTCTCGGCACAGCTAGTGATGGTCTGAACGTTGGTCTGGATGACGGTAAGAGTAGTCAGGGCACCGCCATCGTTGGCTGTCTCGTTGCTCGCGCGGCGCATCATCTGGGGAAAAGAAGAGGCGTTGGCCAGGGAGGCGAGGATGCCAACGGTAGCAATAGCGGACTTCATTTTGACTTTTTGTTGATGTAGTGAGATATGTGACAAGTGATATGTTGAAATTGTTCAGTAACCTCGAGATGTCAAGGTTTCGTGGATATATTTGCTTCTCCAGAGAGCTGCTCGATAGGTGCGTTATTGTAAAGAAAGAGCGGAAGTCGATTCCGTCGAAATGGCTTAGCTACGCAACAAGTTGCTTCGCAAATAGACACAAAAGAATGAAAGGTCCGAAGGTTATTCACAGGCTCTTTTGCAGCACTGGGCTGTATGGAAAGTTGATGAGAGCGGCGAGTTGGTGAGTCGACGGACGGTGAGTTCGAACGATATGCCACAGGCAAATTCAAGGAGTGAAAGCAGTCGAAACGACTTGGAAAGAGAGAAAGCGGAAAGCAAAGCTTGAGAGAAGAGAAGGCACCCGAATGGAAGACGGTGAGGAGAAAGAAGAGAAAAGAGAGGGAGGATGAAGGGCTGCAGCAGGCGATGCAGCCTTTTTGTCACAGAACAGCGCACCATGGTGGTCCATGTCCCGATGCGCACACACGCACACGCCTACACACAGCATGCGGAGTCTAGGCAAGTCCCCATGAAGAGAGCCGAAACGACGACCAAAAGATCAAGGCGGAGTCAAGGAGGTGCAAGCCTGCACCAGGGTCAGAGGTCGACAAGGCCAGGATGGATCATCCCTGTGTGGTTCAAGGCTGTGAGGGGGCCACATCGGATCGCGGGTGGCTTGGGCGGCTGGATGCAGATGCAACGACTTGTACCTGAGTTCATAAGGCACAGTCACCTTATTCAACTGCGCGTATCCACGTCGTGGTACATGAAGTAATTAGAGCTTGAGCGCATTATTCATATGAGGCAGGGGTACTGCAACGGAGCCACACCATGCATCGATGGGTTCCATGGCGGATTCAAGGAGCATGGCACGGCATCTGTAGGGAGGTGGTCAGTACAAGTGACTATTAGAAGCACTGGGATTCAGATGAGAGATACCGACAATAGTCTGCCAACTCTGTTCCCTTGACCATGTCTTTGACGGCCCTGGCCTGTCAGATGACACCCTACCAGCAGCTGAAAGTGGACCAGGGCGGTTATGAAGTACTTGTAGCCACTGTCAGATGAATGTTTGAAGTCTTGTTTTGAGGACTGTGTGTGTGACAGGAGGGAGGCGGCGTCGTCAGGGGAGAGTTCGCAGTGGGAGCCCCTGAGGAAGTCCTTTTTGCAATAAAGCTGCATGTGGAGGTACAGCAGGTAGTACTTGCTCTGCCTCGATCCAGGGACCCGCTGAAGGGGCTAATGCAGGTACCGACGCTCTGAAACGGGCATCTGAGCCAATCAACGACAACGAAGGATCTGTGTGGATACACTGGTCCTAAACCAAGGGGTCGCTGGCTACCCATTAGGTAGTAGGCACATCCTGGCTGGAGATCCCTCAACAGCATCCCCAAGAGATTGAGATGAACACTGAAAACTGCCAGTGTCTGCTGCCCCTTCTCCGGGCCATCCTTCCTTGCCTGCATGTCTGCCGCTGGTAAGCCCACCAGGAATAGCATAGAGTAGCCCGATACTCTGCAGTGTGCTCGATGTAGTCAATGACGATGCTGCTTCATGTCTAACTGGTTAACCCGTCTATTTCTATGCTTCCATTTATTGCTCTCTGCCCAGCAAATCTTCCGCATCCTTGTTCAGGTTTAGCCAGTCAGCCATCGTTGACTCTCGTCGAACAGGGTCACCGTCCTTGCATCATCAGCTAGCCCACACCCAGCACAATCCCAGCGCTCTTGAAACTCCCTCGAACCAGCCTCCATCCAATCTCCATCTCTGTGCACCGTACAAATACTTCGCGACTGCTTGCCCTTGGTCCTTCTGGACGTGATAGCTGAAGAACGTCGTCACATGTCGCAGCACCTTTAGACTACCTACTCGGCGCTAGATTCAAGCTTCGATGATGCGCACTTCCGCATTCCGATCCTAGTGTCATGTTCAGCGCTCGTCACATTGTCATATATTAGATACATTGGTGGCTACCATGCACCATGAATCGTTGTTGCCTGGCTGATGTACTGCTCTGCCGTGACATGGACATGGGCTTCTTTGGTGCCCAATCATAACTTCATTGTTCTCGTTGTCACACCTTGCACCTACAGACATCACCACGGTCATCATCTCAGCTCTCCGCCTAGCATCTCCTCTCGCCTCAAACATTGACTTCTCATTGAACCTTTATCGGCATGCCTAAGTTTCTGTTCATCAGCATCTTCTAGATGCTCGGGTAACCCCCATCCTTCCTCCTGGGTCCCTCTACCATCCCGGTGTTTCAAGACCCTGGACGTGACGCCACCTCGTGTCGCACACTGATTGATCTCCACCCTCGCTCTCGTTCATCATACTGTAGCGCGCACTCAAGAAAGCTGCATCGGATTATTCTTCTTGGCTCAATTTCGTCCCATCGTTGTCATCCCTTCATCAAGCACATCTGACGCAATCTCCTTTAATTTCAAGCGCAAGGTTGAGACGGTTAAGGCCAATTTCTCCCCGCTTCCCACGTAAACGCTGAGCGAGGCCTACCCTAGGTGTCGCTAATCCAAGCTCACCAAGAACCGTTGCACATCCTGGCTTCATCTCTTCCCACTTCGCGCCGTTGTTTGACATAGACTGCAATGATATGGTCTGCAAGATTGGCTTCCGCCCAAACATTCATCTTTTTCCTCCCAGGTAGTTGAACGTGCCCTTTCTTCATACCTTACCAAGACGTAATGATCTTGCTTCATTCAATTTCCTCAATTTTGGACGAAGCTCACCACTGCTTCCACCAGCTGAGATCACAGGATTCACCGAAAGCCCAGCCAGTCGAGAGAGACCTTGTGATTCTACGTCGATGCCACTTGTTGGCAAGCTTGTGTTCATGGCCAAATACTCAAGGCTCTGTGCCACGTCGCTCGCCTGCTCACGCACCAGTCCATCATTATCGGTTGCTGCTATGTATCGTAAGCTCACACTCATGTCATTGCGACTTTCGTCTGTTAGACCAAAGCCGAGTGACCGCTTGAGTTCGCGGGCTCTGCTCAAAGCGCGCACGAAGCTCATGATAGCAACGATAGAGGCTCGGCGAAGGATGGCCTTCTCGGGTTCCGGCTCCATGGTAAGCACATGAATGCACAGATCTATACCAGCTGATGCATTCGCCGCACCAACACCGCTGATGTTTGTTTCGAGGCTGGAGCTGAAGACGGACAGGGCAGAGCTACGCATGCGTACGTCCTCGCTGCCTCTGTTGCTCTCCCATCCGGAAACAATCCGGGCTAGGATGTCATTGTTGATCTTTTCACCCTCTGTCATGTCTTCATCTTCATCTTCGACAATGTCTTCTTCCTTGACTTTGCCTTTAGCCATTTTCAAGTTGTTTAAACGTTCCTCGCGTACTTGCCTCGCGAGGGTTTTCGGCCGATGACCTCGCCTTCCGGCAATGGAGAGGAGTATTTCGCAAGTCCTCTGTGAGATTTCACCTGCAAATGTCTCCCCAAGTCTCTCAATGACTTGCAACAGTGCCTCACCAAACCGTAGCCGTACATCAGTTGAGCTGCGCTCCTGGGCATCGAGATAATGCTCGGTGATCTCTTGCACTGTAGCTTTCGGATGCCGGTCTGCAAGGATGGTGAAGATCCTGATGACTCGCAGATTAATGAAGTCCTCGTGATTCGACAGCATCTTAGACATCAAAACGAGAATCGAGGTGATATCGAGTACAGGGCTACCACTCTGGATCAAGGCTGTGAGCAAATTGAGACCCTCTGATACAACCGGTGGAGGACTATCAGCCCCTGTGATGTACTCCATCGCTAGTTCATAGCTCCTTCTGTCCTCCATAGTCTGTGTGCTCACTCGCGCTCTTGGTTCGTCGCCATTCTCTATCCTATCAATGTCGCCTCTGTATCTTAAGAGCATCTGTAGATTCCGCGCAGTCGGAGCCACCGTAGGGCGGTCTTTCCGACCGATCCTTGAAAGTGCTGTCTCGATAAGAACCATCTTATCCTGACCGATGTCGCCTTCTCGGAAGCTTGGGGCTCCGATAATGAGGTTCAGAAGACTCAAGACAACAGCGAGGATATCATCGCCAAAGTCCGAACCCTCATCCGTCTCGAGCACTTGGCAAATCAATTGCATGAGCTGGTCAAAGTGACTAACAAGCTTTTCGGGTGCCTTCTCCATGAGCCTTTGAAGAAAGGTAAACTCAATCAAGCCTGCCATCGGATCGCTTGACAACGAGTTTCCTGAGGCAGGGGTCTCCAGTTTGATTGAGCGAGTATCGCTCTGGTTGCATATCCAGCTCTCGAGAAGGTGTAGAAAGATTGATGATACTTCTTCAGGTGGGCACATCGTAGTGACATTCTCTGCCAATACAGTTACCTTCGCATCTATAACAGGCCACTCTATCCCCGACTGTGAGACAAAATCTCCGACGGGCACAATGTCAATTTCGTTTCTTGGATTCGTTCGATATATCCAAGGAGTTCCAGTTCCTGGAGAAGAACCCTGGCAAGTAATGTGCCGAAGGATTGGCAGAATTGTATCGCGTGTTCCGAATAGTTTCAAGAAAGTTTGGAGTAGAAGCAGCGCTGGCGTTCGTACACTTTCATCCAGGGCCTGCGAAGATCCAATCCATGACGCCAAGACCCATAATTGCTGAAGCACTGGTGTAAGCAATCTTCGACAGAGACCAGGAGCCGGATTCGATAGGATGAGAGTCTTCAGCCGGTGAAGTGACTGTTGAAGGGGCTGGTTCTTGACAAGCACTCGCCCCAAAGATAGATCGATAACTTGGTCTTCATGAGTTTGTTGAAAGGGGCTGTCTTGATTGGTAACCTGAGCCAGGGATGGGTTTATGTTTATAAGTATGGGAGATACGAAGGCTTTCCAACCCGGCGCACCTAGGTTTTCTTAGCTAATCTTCCAAGCAATTCGACAATACGACATACCTGGAGCACCGAACTGTCTTTTCCCAAGAATGCCAAACCCGATTATCTGGGCGGCAGTTTTGGCCACTTCTCCACCAGCTTCACCATCGAGAAGCTTGAGGAGTTGCCCAGAAATGCCGTCGAACCAGTCTGCCGCAGACATACCTGTCGGCACTGACGACAATAACTTTGTCGCGACGGCAACAGCCTCGTGAGTAATATTGGCACCCTGCTTCTGGGGTTCGTTATTGTCCAAAGCTCTGTTGACATTGCTTGGATGCACCGAAAACACAAACTCCATGGTTGCACGAACGCCATGAGGGCGCAGGGGCAGATGCGTCAGTGTTTTCAGGAACTTGTCTCGAAGCCATGGAGGGGAAGTGCTGGGCTTGATCAAAGCATTCAGAGCTGGTATCAATGCAACAATTGACGATCTATTGACTCATCAGGACAAAATCGAATCGCTGGAGCATAAAGGCTCTTTACTGTGTGATCAGGTCTTCATATTCTTGACGTTTCTGCTCTCGAATAGCTGCGTCTTGGACCGGGTCAAATGCTGCTCTCCCAACTTCATGAATACGGTCAGCAAGAGTTGGACTTGCCGCTCCTAGGTCCATCTTATCACTTAAAATGTAGCCTTTTCAAGAAAAAATCAAAAGGACATGGACGCATTAGGGTATAAATGACGGGAGATAGGGAATGAGAAGTTGATAGAACCCTCTTCACTGAGGTGAACGATTCAGGGTAAGTGGGCTGGGGGAATGGTAAGGATGATTCACTCCAGGCGCGAGACCACGTGATATCGCGTCACCCAATGGAGGGTATTTTGCCAATACGCGACTTTGGAGAGCTCTCCTTTTTCCTTTCCTCAACACCCATCCGCGGAGCCTCTTTGATCCCACGCTTGTAACCCGAGATATTGCAATTATCTGAAACGCTTTGTTACCCACGGATCTGAAGCAATGGAGCTTTGAGTCGGAAACCTTCGATGTTGTCCGCCATCCTTCGCCAAATTGCACTTCGCCTTCCCTACAGTTCTCCGAGACTCATTTTCAGCAATGAAATCTGGGTCCAGAGCCTCTCCCTCACGGTCGAGGTAATGAGTCTCGGAACTTAACCCTAAGTAATTCTCCGGTTCAAGTTTTGCGTCATGACCCGGAATGCTACCTTATAAGTTGGCCGGCTGGACTGCGAGCGCCACTGAAATACGTGGTCAGCTCAAGGAAGGCCGCGCTTTCTGACTGGTGGCTGGATGGGATAGTTCAGTCATCCATGGATGCGCAAGAAGTCTGCCCTGAGTCGATTAGATAAGATCCTCTGGCCTGAGGACGCTCACAGGCTGACCGCTGAACCGAGTCGGTCAACAGAAGGTAGTCTTGGTGCAGTGGCTAAAGTACCCGAACTCAAGCTGAGCTGGGGAGCATACGGGAAGACGGAGGAAAGCTGGCCCAGCGCCGAAGGGACAAACGTAGCTTGGGTCACAAACAGTCAGACATCAGCCTTTCAGCTATATCGGGATGCCTCCTGGCCGGAATTCGTTTGGCGAAAGCCCCACGGAGTCAGTTCATCCTCGCCACATACAGAAAGGCTGCTCTGTCTGAGAAACTCCACCTATGCTACGATTGCAGTACCTTGAAGCACTGCCGCCCCTCCTCCCGCTCCTAGTAATGAAGGCTCTTGGGAGGGTCACGCCCATGACCGTGCCGCAGGTGTCAGCTGCTGGTGCGTGGTGCAAGCTGCATCAAACCTGACCAAACGCCTTAACTTCGAGGGCATTGGCTGAGTCCATTGTCTACAGGAGGCGCCGGTACCATTGTCCTCATGGACTACTTCCTCTTCTGGCACATGCCATGTCGAGACGAAAGCGCGCCTTTTTGAGGTTGTTTTTACTCGCGCGAAAATCTACCTCGTTTTTTTTTGCCTGTAACGGCCAACGAGCACTTGTAAAAACATCCCTGTTGGCAGTGCACTACAAACAGGCGGACCCGCGATGGTTTCTCTCATACCTCCTGTTGCGGCGAACCAGTGGCTCGGCTTTTGGAGCATGCAAATCGCAGAAGCATCAAGCTATCACGAAAAATTGGCTACTCGCAAACCTGTGCCTCGGTGGGACAGGCCCGGCAGTCACTTCGGCTGAATATCGAATCGGGACCCATCTCGTGTTGGTGTCAAAGTCTCGTGCTTGTCTGGTTCGATACTTGGCCTGGTGGCTGTTGCGCCGTATGTACATCTATGGCACTCGTTCCTATAAGAAAAAGAGGCAGGCCAGATTGGTTGGTAGCCTCGGTCATTCTCCTTCTCGGCAGAGTAGGGGAATGACCCCCCAGAGTCGGGGATAAGTCCTTCCCATCACTTGTTCAAAAGAGCAGATGCTAACATGCCTAAAGGTCACGGATAGAAATTATGATAGCAGCGCGTGTAGTCTTTCCCTAGTATAGAGTTGCTTAAAACTTGAGTAGACGCCGTACTATTCCTTTCGGCCGTGGACGACTAATTGCGACACGACACTGCCAGAAGCCTTTTCCCGTCCTCAAGAGATCGTCCCGCTATTCCGGAGCTTCCTTGTTTCGAATTCTAGGCTACTCCTCGTCGTTATCATCTCGATGCTTGGGCATCGCGAGGGTAGACTCTTCGCCGAGAGGAATGGGAGCGAGGGGGGTCATTGGAGGCACAATCTCTGTGAAGGACGGCCCGACAAGACCTCCACGCGGAGCCATCGCGCCATCATAGACGTGCTGATTGCTGGATGGGGCGGGCCTCTCGTTACCACCGTCGACCGCGTCGCGGCCAGCTGCCTGATTATATTTTTAGCTAGCTGACAACATGGCCTCTACTGGCAGGATTTGGAGGACATACCACACATTGCTGACAGGAGGCTCCATTGACATATACCCAGTTCTGGCAATTATGCGTCATGAAGTACTTGCAGCGGTACTTGTAAAAGCCACCGGAACTCATGGTGATTGGAGTGAAGTATGCGTTTTGAAGTTTTCAGGAAAGTAAAAGTCAGAAGTCGTTGTGGACACAAGCTTGAGAAAGTTTTTGATGCGGATGAGGAATATAGAAGCTTCAAAGAGGCGGCAAGCGAGTCTTATATACTTTTAGGATATTACTCGAACAGCTATCAACGACAGTGATATGGTGCCTACTCATGCTGCTCTTGAAAGGACAAAGTAAAGATCATGAATCAAGGCTGCTCGTCCCCGGAGCGACCCAATCCTCGAAGTGCATCTGATTCAAGATGATGAGGTGTGTAGCATCGCCACTGCTACATGAGAATCAGACCCGCATTCGCATGAGGCTTGCATTGGATGATTCCTTTCCATGGTTTCCTATGTCAGAGTGCTTTCACCGCTGTAGTTAGACCACGAATCGATGCTCAAAACACAATCGAGGCGGCCGAAACCCTTGCTCTTGTGGCTCAGGACGCCCCGCTCATGCTCTTCGTCCATCACTACTCGTCATGAATCTTCTCCTAAGACTTCAGCTGAGGATTAGACTGGCGGTGAGCTGGTCCTTTGTGACGCAGCTACTGGTACGCACTGGAACGGATGTGCAACTCTCCGGTGAGCCACTGCACTCGAAAAGGCTCGAAGGCGTAGCACCTTGCGCCTCTTCCACTTTTCTTTTTCATTTTTGGCTCAATTAGAGACGCGCGGCCTTTGAATTGAACAAGTACTGTGTCTGTAGCCGTGAAGTGATTGGTGAACATTTCCTCATCCCCGTACAGCTGGCACTGTGATGTAGTCCCATCCCAAGGGAACACGCGTAAATGGGTGCCTCCAGGACTGCCGGACCCCCTAAACTGAAGACGAATCTTACCACCGAGGGACGCAGGCTACCTATACACAGACCAAACTGAGAAGAGGAACTTCCGAGTCCGTATTTAGCCCTGGTCCGGTTGAGAAGGCACTGAGGCTTCCGGATGCCATCCTGTGGGAATGAGGGAGAGAATCTGACTGCCAGTTGATTTGCAGCGATTTCGGTAATCTCGGTGTCAGTAGATGGGGGTACTGTATCAAGATATGGTGCCCTAGTTGCAATCGATCCGAGAGAGAAAGGTGACAATAGAACACCGCAGATTATGGCACAACTATTAGTTCCCAGAGCCATCATCATAATCAAAGCTGTTTCCATGTGTATAACGCGGTTAGTTATTAGGCTTGGCAAGCCTGATTCTGTCACAAGACTTGTAACATATATGTTGAAGCCTGACGATTATTGGCTCCGCTGTTGTACATAGTATGGACTCTTGACAATGAGAGCCAGCAGGTGCCTCTTAACGGGGAGACAGGTATCGTGCCGAGTCGAGGTCACCGCATGATCTGACCAAAGCTGAAAACGCAACAAATAGCCATATGGCGTCACGGAGTCCACAAGTATCTTAAGGATTCCTCATCATAATTGAGGAGCAGAGATCTGCAGAAAAATGACCCAAAATTGTTGAGCAGGATGAATCATATGCACGGCTAATGCAGCTGCTTGAGTTGTGATATGGTTGCAGGGCCCTGCCTGCTCCCTGGTACCCGGTTCTTGGTTCGGCCATACCGAGACCAGTCAGCGCAACTGTCATCATAGACTGGTTCTTCAATCTTTGAGTACTTGGTTTCCAAGAACTGGTCGGCAGACGCAGACCATCGTCTTTCCATTTTATCGAATGGACATGGACAAATCAAAACCGGCCAAAGGAAGACATGGATGACCATTGAAGTTTGCAGGCGGATACAAGCTTGAAGGCCAGTCAACACCACGAAGGCTGCTTGAGCTTGTGTTCTCGTCCCAGCAAGGTCCCAATAACCTAGCCCCGAACTCCCAAAATCAAACAACACTCACCTGCAGACCACCGACATTGATGAGCCTCATTGACATGGTAGTTCCGAGGGTTGGAATGCTATCGCTGATTCACGCAAGCCCAGGGGTTAGACCAAACCAAGCGTTTGAGAGACTAGCGTTGTTGTCTCTAAGTTCTTTGAATGTGGACGAGGAGGATGGAGCTCACCCCTTCACAACATGTGCACTCGAATTCTAGAGCAAATGATTAATCTGTGCGTGAGTGACCCCAGGACCACCCCGGGGTAGACCATGGACATGGAGGTGCAGCGGTGACTACAACGACACCCCGCAGCCTGATGAGCCGTGCCGTGGATAAGAAAACCGGCTTTCCAACAATCTCTCACTATGTGATTGGCCAAGACAACTCTGCTCGACTGCCATGGTACTAATGAGCGTCGTCTCTAAGCATGGCCTGCATGTGGGGGCTGTTGTTGGTGGCCCGAAGAAATCGGACCACATGCTCTAGGAGGATGTGCTGTGTGTGCACAGAGGTCGAGGGTGGCCTGGTAGAGAGGTCTCTTGGCACTTATTCTTTACTTCTGGGTTGGGCGTCACGTTTGTATGCTCCCCTGTCTCCATTACAGCCGTGCTCATGCAGGATCTGGTGCTGAGGGGCTCAAGGACCAGGGTCCCGGTTGCGAACAAGACCTGAGCTTCGGTCATGACCACCGTGGGCGTCTCAGGCGCTGAGACAGATGCATAAGAAACAAACAGGAAAAGGTCTAGATTGCGTATTCGACCACCCTCGGCCCATCAGCTACACACATTAAGTCGGGGTGTCGTGGTAGTAAGGTGTACATAATGACCCTCATCCCAGGCAATGTGGCGCATTTATCAAGAATTGTTTGGTCTATTCCTTGTAGAGCAGATGTTGCGTCTGTATACCTCGATGCGGCCGACGACGGAGCCGATCAGCCCCGTGAGCCCGGATTGATGCACTTGCGCTCTCGTCTTTTGTTTTTCCAGCACCATTGCGCCAAAACCTTAACGCCTCAAATCCAAACGGAAGGCAAGATACAATATGATGAGCAATAGTAGTTGGAAGTGGAACCGTAGAAGAACAAAAAGAAGTAACCAGGCGGATGGCGCTAGCGGGCGAATTGTAAGCGAAAACATGCCCTAAGCCGAAGGATCACGACCGATCTGCTACCGGCAGCTTCTCGTTGGCTGCGGATGCGATCCGCGGTAGCAGCATTGACCCCCCTTTTTCAAGTCGAAGACCTCGGCGAGGACCTCGTAACGCTAAGATCACCCGCGTGATGTTTCATCCAACCCGGCCGAGAGTGTGAGGATTTGCTCATCGACCAGACTTCATTGCTTCTTTCCTGCGCTTCTTCTCGGCGGCTCTGGTCAGTGACCGCTTTATGTCACCTTGCTCAAAGGTGTCCAGGTCGTAGTAGGTAGGCGCAATCTCCTGCAGAAGCAAGCGGTCAGTTCGGACCCGAACAAATGACGTTCAAGCTAAGAACAGGGATGGGGGGGGATAACTTACCAGCAACCATTCCGGCCGAATGCCCGTACAAGTCCGGATGTATTGCTTGGAGGTGAGAACGAACTCGTTGTACACGACCCAATCAAACTCAGTACGAAGAACGGTAGACGGGTGGATCAACACTGCCTGATCATCCTTGACGGTGCGGTACACCTTGCCGGAGCTTTCTTTCATGGCCACCTGCATGAAAAAGCCGGCCAAAAGTGCCCTGCGGATGTTGGTGTAGTAATTCTTATCCTCGAATGGCGTTGACATGAGCTCCAGACCATGCGTCTCCATGATGCGCTTTAGCTGGGCGCGGACATTGTCGGCGCTTGTCAAATGGCGGTAAGATAAAAAGTGCTCGTGGCACCATTGCTTAGCAGCGTTGGGATCCGTGGTGGCTTGCCCCTTGAAGGCGTGATAAGCGTTGAGCAGGGTGAGATGATCGCCGTCGGGGTGGCTGAACTGGGCTTTCATCTCGTCGGCACGCTTGCGATTGTTCGCTGGTCGGACGAAGATCTGAGGGACAGAGAGGAGTGACGTGATGGAAAGGATCTCATTGGAGCAGTAGAATTCGGGTGAGGTGATCAGCATGACAGCCAGTGAGGGATCGAGTGGAAACTCTGAGGCCATCCCACCGAGGGTGGTCAGCTCTCCGTCATCGTCCAGGCAAGCAAGGTAGTTCAACTCCTCAAGGGCGCGCATCATGGTCTCAGGAGCAGGGGGGTCCATGAGGTCAAAGTGCACAAGATCCTCCACACCAAGTTTCTTGAGCTCCAGGACAGTATTAGCCAGGTTAGACCGAAGAATTTCGGGATAGGTCTGCTCAATAAGCTCCTTCTTGAAAGCCTTCTCAGTGTACAACCGAAAGCATTTTCCAGGCTTAGTACGACCAGCACGACCCGCACGCTGCTGGGCAGATGCTTTGGAGATGGGAGACACCAACAAAGACTCAACACGAATTCGTGGGTTATAGATCTTCTGCTTGCTGAAACCAGGGTCGACGACGTAAACGATACCATCAATGGTCAAACTGGTCTCAGCAATATTTGTGGATATAATGCATTTCCTTCCTGGGCGACCTCCCTTCCTCAGCGGGCCAGGAGCCTTGTCGAAGATCCTTTGCTGCTGAGCAGGGGGCAGTGTACCATAAAGAGGATAGACAGCTAATGGACCAGCATCGACCTCACGGGTGAGTTCGTCCGCCTCAAGACTGATCTTTCTGGCAGCGTCCTCGATCTCATCCTCACCTGTCAAAAACAAAAGGATGTCACCCTCAGGCTCCGACGCATGGATCTGAAGAACGGTTCGGATCGCGGCCTCAACATAGTCTCTCTCCGGTTCAGGAGTATAGAAAATCTCGACAGGATGTGTGCGACCGGGAACGGCGAGGAGTGGAGCGTCGTTGAAGTATCGCTGGAACTTCTGCGCATCGAGAGTGGCAGACATGATGATGATCTTGAGATCCGGTCGCCTGGCAGCAATTTGTTTAAGCAAAGCCATGAGAATATCAGTTGCGAGGGTTCTCTCGTGTGCTTCGTCCAGAATAATACAGCTGTATCGGGACATCTCGTGATCGTGCATAGACTCTCGGAGGAGCATACCGTCGGTCATGTACTTTAACATAGTCTTGGGACCAGTCTTATCCTCGAAACGAATGCTGTAACCGACTTCCTCCCCGAGCTTGACGTCCATCTCGTCAGCCACACGCTGGGCAACGGACATGGCGGCGACTCGTCTTGGCTGTGTACAAGCGACAAGTTTGCCAGTGATCTTGGGGAGCTCATCGTATACGACATATTGTGGGATCTGAGTGGTCTTTCCGGAACCAGTCTCACCGACGAAGACGAGGATCTGAGTCGAGTGATACTTGTCGAGGAACTCCTGTCTAAACGAGTAATGTTAGTTGACATAATATCTCGTGGAATGTCGCTTTGTCATCGCCTACCTCTGCTTGTTGACGGGCAGATCGCGCCTGGTCTGCAAGATCTGGAAATACTTCTGAGAGTGAGGCTCCCCAGTGAAAGCGTTCGTGTCCATGTCCTCTACTTTCTCAGCCTGCTTAGCGGTCGTCTGACGGATCGTCATGCCGGCGAAGGGAGAGTGTGCGGATGGCGCGCCATTGCTGGAAACCTCCTCCTCGTACATGTGGGCGAGGTAGGGATTGTATTTTTCTTCCTCGTCAACCTTCTTCATCTTCTTTCTGTTAAGATCCTCGCTCTCCTGGCTCGAGCGCTTGCCGCTCTTGGAATCGGACATCGTGGTCGGGCGTGGCAACGAGAATGCGAGGTTTGCGACAAGAGATACTGATCACAAAGTCGAGGGTGGCCGCCGTTCCTGACTCGATCCTGAAATTTTCAGCGGGGAATGCAGAAGCTTAATCGATAAGCTGGTCCCTGGATCGCACAGTGTGTAGATAACCTGACTCCGAGATTGTCATAGCCGACATCACATCGAATTGGTGATGAAACATGTCCTCTCGTTGGAAATCAAATCCCAGATGCATTGATTGAAATCATTTCACTCATCAGAGGAGGTTGAACTCTGCAGGTGTCAACATCTTTATGTGACGCGAACATGCACAGTATGTGGGCACAGTGCGGATTCGCACCGAGACTCTTGAAGAGCAAAATGCAAACCCTCTGGCAGAGCTCGTTGCAACGACAAAACGGTCTCAACAGCTCGCAGCCGCCATTATCACCTTGGCTGCGCAGCGTTGTGGTGATCGCAAACTCATTTAAAAGACCTTAATTGGATACGGAGTTGTGTAGCAAGTTCGGAAACCTGTCATAAAACTTGGACAGACTTATCTTGCACGACCATCATGTCTTTCAGTGAACCAAGCTCAGCAATGTCGGAGAGATTCGCTCCCCAGCTGCCGATTTTCCACATTGGCCAGCATACCTCGGACCGGAATGCTCCTCTTACGGATCTTGAGTACGGGCACCTTCTGAACTTTGGCGTAAGTTTTCCTTTGTTAGAAATGCTCGTCTGTGGTCTCACAAACAATATCAGGTCAGCTTTGCTACAACCCCAATCACCAACCGTCACTTCAGAGATAGGATCTTTGAATTGGCTAGAATTCACCTTGAAACTCTTGCAGAGAGCAACGAGTCGGCCACCAGCACGGCTACCCTGGCGAGAGCCGAACCCATCATTCCTCCTTTGACGCCTGATGATACCAGTCTTTTCCCGAGCCCAGCCGTCAGCACCTACACAGCATTTACCAGCCCTTGGATTGATCTCGGCTCTACAAACCCTGTTATTGCGAGCGTCTCCCGCCAGGTTCTTAACGTTGAGATCAACTATGCCAATTTTTGCGGCGCCAAGAGCATTGTGATAACTGGGCCTTGTCGAGATGCGTCTAGAGATGGCGGAAACCAGAGTGTTGCCCAGTTTGCTCGCGCAGTTCAGGAGGCATTAACTGTTGGAAGTCGCCTTACATTCCTCGTTCATATGCCCATGTACCGTGAGCCTGGGCAGGAAGAGAAGACTGTAAAGCTGTCTTCCCTGGAGAAGCAGGAGATCCCGAGCCACGAATCGAAGGAAATCGACCTGTACACGGCTTGGGACTCGTGGCACCAGATTCGAACTGTGTGCAACTATAACCAGCGTCTCCTGGTTGGTGAGTCTCATGCTATTACCCTGATGCCGGTTCATACTGACAAGTGCCACAGCGCTCCGATTACCCAAGGTTATGCCCGAGGTGGAGTTGCAGGACAGATGGTTTGCAGAGCCTCTGCACTATTTGACACTGGACTCTTCGATCTTCCAGCTC
Organism: Sarocladium brachiariae; assembly: GCA_008271525.1. Taxonomy (NCBI): domain Eukaryota; kingdom Fungi; phylum Ascomycota; class Sordariomycetes; order Hypocreales; family Sarocladiaceae; genus Sarocladium; species Sarocladium brachiariae. The sequence goes on from RQPE01000001.1 coordinate 4,438,195, forward strand.
AACAGACGAGGCCTGCCAAGTCTTTCAAAACACCACCAGAAGCTCATATTCACATACATGCGCCTCAAGGCTGCCCCCTGGCTTCTGCTGTGTGATGCTGGACCTGATGTTGCCGGTTCCGTATCTGGAGTGCCGAGTGCGGAAATGATTGCGTCCGAAGACCAGTTCCCTTCACTTGCTGAGAGCAGCAGTCAATCTGGGCCGTCACAGGTGACTGTCTCTCACAATGCGTACCTGGCATACTTGAAGTGGCTTGAGACACAACAGCCTCCGCTGCCTGAGATCGAAAGTCCTACTCTGACGAGCTTTCAAGACTGGCTACAGTCTCCGCTGCAACCGTTGTCGGACAATCTAGAATCCGCAACATACGAAGTTTTCGAGGGCGACCCAGTCAAGTACAACCAATACGAAATGGCTACCATGGAAGCCTTGTCCGAATGGAAGGCCCTGGGAAAGCCGACGTCCAACAAAGACGGGAAGGTCGTGATTGCTGTTGCTGGCTCCGGCCGTGGACCCTTGGTTACCCGAGCCCTCAAGGCCGCTGAGCTTGCAGACGTTCCAGTCCAAGTTTGGGCCGTGGAAAAGAACCCCAATGCCTATGTTTACCTTTTGCGGCAAAACGCTACAATCTGGGGCGGCAAGGTCAACGTTATCAAGACTGACATGAGAGCCTGGAGAGGTCCGATCCTTGAGGATTCGGGCGAGACTGGCCCAACCTACGGCAAAGTCGATATCTTGATCTCAGAGCTGCTTGGATCTTTCGGCGACAACGAACTTTCGCCAGAATGTCTTGACGGAATCCAGCATGTTTTGGCAAAGCCATACGGCATATCTATACCAAGCTCATATACTGCTCACTTTACGCCCATTGCCACCCCCAAGCTGCACGCCGATATTCTGGCAAGGTCTTCTGTCGACACCACGGCATTCGACACACCATGGGTAGTTCGTCTGTTTGCGCTAGACTACAATGCCCAACGCGTGCCTGGCCACGCGAGGTTCCAGCAAGCCTGGGAATTCGAGCACCCAATTCCAGAGTCATCCTTGGCTGTCATCGAAGCTCGGCGCTCTGGTGGTGTTGTGGGAGGAGGCGGTGGCAGCATGGCCGGTGCAGCGGGAGCGAACGACCACAACTCCAGATACTGTCATCTCACCTTTGTCTGCCGTAATCGTGGAGTGACCCACGGTCTGGCTGGGTACTTCGAGTCGACGCTGTATGAGTCTCAATTGGATGAGACAAAGGGCCAGAAGGTTGAGATCAGCATCCATCCTGAGCGCATTGATGCAAAGAGCAAAGATATGATCTCGTGGTTCCCGATTTTCTTCCCGCTAAAGGTAGGCATATGCTTCCCTCTCTTTTATGACAGCTTCGTTACTGATACTTGCTAGCAACCCCTGTATTTCCCGGCAGACACAGAGCTTGAGGTCAGCATGTGGCGACAGACAGATGACACCAAGGTTTGGTATGAGTGGCTGGTAGAGGCGTGGACCTGGGTTGGTCCTTCAACCAGGATCAAGATTGGGTCGTCAGAGTTGTGCAGCAGCAGGTCAATTGCGTGTCTGATGTAGTGAGGGAATTACGAGCAGTCACATATATATGAGATTATCCATGCACCTTTATGTGACGATTTGTACCTTAAGATGTATCGAATTGTGAGGTTCATGCCTTGGTGAAAGCAGCTGTCCGCTGTTGATCTCCGAATGCCGAAGCCCAGCGCGAAAGAAAGTGGCCCCCGGTACCGGCGGGCGGATCTCAGTGTCAGCCCGGGCTCCTCTTTCTAGGGATCAGGATCCGCCACATAATTTTCACCCTCCCTACAATTTACGAAACCACCATTACAGCATCACTGGATCTTGAAACTTCACCAATCGCCGCAGCAAAGGGCCAGGCAGCGATCCTCATCTCCAACAGCCAAGCCCGCAGCTGCTGCACAATATCGCCTCCCCTTGCTCCGGCACCGCGGCCGAGGCCGAGCTTCCAGAGTCCATCAAGCCGACACAAGGCGGGATCCGCCCGACAACGCAGGACTTAGTCAAGCTGGCGCTACGTTGGAGATTACCAAAGGTGACCCTCCTCCCGAGGGCGCGCCCGGAGATGCCCCGCATGGTAGTTGATAGCCGCCCCTCTTCCAGACTCGCACTCATTACGCAGCACTTGTCTTCAGCACCATCTGTTGCCGTGTCTGCAGCCCCGTTTTCCTCTTCTACACCATCGAGAAGATTCAATCAGCCTGTATCTCGCAGCTCGTCCACCATGTCTACCCAGCCAGAGCACCCTACCCTGCTCATCCCCGGTCCTATCGAGTTCGACGATGCGGTCCTTCACTCGATGAGCCACTACAGGTACGTCACCGACATCGGTCCAAGTCTACTGTCGCCAATGCTGACTTCTTGACTCCATCAGTGAGAGCCACGTCGGTCCTGGCTTCATCTCAACTTTCGGTGAGACACTGGGGCAGCTTCGGAAGCTCTTCCAGACCACCGACCCCTCTTCTCAGCCCTTCATCATCTCTGGTTCTGGTACCCTCGGCTGGGACGTCGTCGCCGCCAATCTTGTCGAGCCGGGGGAGAAGGCTCTCGTCCTGAGCACTGGCTATTTCGGTGACCGCTTCTCTGAGTGCTTGAGCCTGTACGGCTCAAAGGTCACCAAGATCGATGGCCCCGTCGGTGGTCGCCCTCAGCTCCCCGAAATCGAGAAGGCGCTGAAGGAGGATAAGTACAAGATTCTTACAGTCACGCATGTCGACACCTCGACTGGTGTGCTCAGTGAGCTCAAGGACCTAGCCGCTCTGGTCAAGAAGGTCTCCCCCGACACCCTGGTCATTGTCGACGGTGTTTGTAGTGTCGCCTGTGAGGAGATCCGCTTTGATGAATGGGGTCTCGATGGTGTCGTCACTGCCAGCCAGAAGGCCATCGGTTGCCCGGCTGGCTTGTCCATCTCAATGTTCAGCGGCAGGGCTATGGAGGTTTTCAACAACAGAAAGTCTCAGCCCGGATCCTACTTTGCGTCCATGAAGAATTGGACACCCAGTACGCATTCCCAACCCATTCCCCCCTCCCGGTTTCAAAACATCCAAATATTGACATGGTCCCTATAGTTATGAAGAATTACGAGGCCAAGAAGCCCAGCTATTTCGCTACTCCCTCTCCTCAGCTTATCCACGCTCTCAACACGGCCCTATCCCTCATCCTGGCAAAGCCCCTCTCCGAGCGATTCCAGCGCCATATCGAAGTGTCTGACAAGGTCAAGAAGGCCGTCAAGGAGCTCGGTCTCGAAGTTGTTGCCACCAAGCCCGAGGATCAGTCGCATGCTATGACTGCCATCTACCTCCCCGAGAAGGTGCAGATCCCTGACATCTTGCCCAAGCTGTCGAACAAGGGCGTCATCTTCGCCGGTGGCATTCACCAGGCCATCGCGACCAGATATATCCGTTTTGGACACATGGGCGTCAGTGCAATGGACCCTAACAGGAACGACATCGACAAGGCTCTTGACGCACTGAGATCTGGTTTGACTGAGTGCGGCTACCAAAAGGCGTAGAGGGCAAGGTATTAGATAGAAATCAGGAAGAAATAGGCGATGATGAAAAAAAATCTTTACCATGTTCCCTCGCGATACTTTGACTAGTTGACTTGTAAAATCCGATTATACGCTTGATGACACGCTTGGCGACTGACGATAGCTTCAACCAAACCTGGGACGCCTCCACGCTGGAGGTGGGGTTGGTGAGGTGTGCTTTAGTAGTAGTAGTCGTAGTCTACCTCATCTGTGTTTAATGGTGCCTGGTGGTCAGCGTCATTAGAGCGTTGGGGCTGTTTGATCAGGTAGTTCTCTTCAAGAGCCGCATTCCCAGCTGACGGGGCTAAAAGGTACCGCTACTTTGAGGCTGTTAATGTGTGTTTCAGGCGAAATAGGACCACCTCATTGGGTGCTATGCTCTGCCATTTTGGACAATGCAGCCACTGGTACGGTTGTGGTAGTGTTGCCAGTGACGTTGACATTGACATGGCAGGCCTGGAACTTCTCACCCGCCCAGCGCGTGAAGCGCCTGTTAGGTGCTGCCCGGTGCAGGCGCCAGGGCGAAACAGCCACTATGACCTGCTGCAAGATCTCTGCTGTGGTGATCGCTTGCCCCTCTTCTTACGTCCCTCCCGCCTTCACCCACCCGGCCTTCCCAGCCTGCCTCACGCCAACCACCAGACCAGCCTCACGTTCCACCTCTTTCACATTCTCTGCTGTGCCACGACTTTCTACCTGTCCAACACCACTCTTCACACACATATCGGCTCCTCCTTCACACGCCATCCTTCACGCAGATCGCTTCGTCCTGCCCCGGAGCGAATCTCCTCATCGCCATCTCAAACCTTCCGCACCCTTGACGTACATTCTACGCCGCTGGACCCGCTAGGCAGGGCGAAAAGCCAACTCTCGGGCTTGGTGATCCCCTCTCGTCTTCCCCCTCCATTGACCTTCCCGCCTCAGAACCGCGACATTCACGACCCCGATCGTCGCACACGAATCTCGTCGCCATGGCTCCCACTCTCGAGGAGCTAGATAGCACTGTTCGTGCCTTCTACGAGGGCCGTGGTGAACAGGTGAGCTTTAGCTGGCAGCTGGTTCACACCACTGACACCAAGTGCGGGGAGCTGATCTGTGACCTTGTGATATATAGCAAAAAGCTGCCCAGACAGCGTTGAGCCAGGTACGCCCTCGACGATCCTCCACGCGCCGCGAATGACAGGCTTAGCTGATCCCTTGTTTAGTTCAAAGAAGATCCTGATGCCTGGCTCATGGTTGACAAGATCTTGTCCGACGCGCAGTATCCCCAGACCAAATGTATGTGCTCAAGAGGATCTAAACCATCCGACCTGCTTCTGCGAGTAGAGATACTGACGCGAACCCAGACCTTGGCTTGCAGGTTCTTGATAATGTCATCACAACCAGATGGAAGGTTCTTCCCCGAGAGCAGTGCCAAGGTTCGTTTTCCAACTTAGGCTTTCTGGCCACTTCTGGCTGATTAAGTTGCAGGAATTCGTAACTTCATCGTTCAATTTATTATCCAATGTTCGAGCTCCGAAGAATCGCTTCGTTCGCAGAAGACCCTCCTTAACAAGCTCAACTTGGTCCTTGTGTCCATCCTCAAGCAAGAGTGGCCTCACAACTGGCCAACCTTCATCAACGAAATCATCTCGTCCTGCCATACAAGCCTTTCGATCTGCGAAAACAACATGATCATTCTGAGACTACTCTCCGAGGAAGTGTTCGACTACTCAGCCGAAGCCATGACCTCAACAAAGACGAGGAACCTGAAGCAAACCATGTGCTCAGAGTTCTCCCAGATTTTCCAGCTTTGTCAGGAGGTCCTCAACACGGCCACGCAGCCCAGCCTTATCAACGCTACGCTCGAGACGCTCTTGCGCTTCTGCAACTGGATTCCCCTCGGGTACATTTTCGAAACACCCCTCATCGAGACTCTCCGAACGCGCTTCCTTTCAACCCAAGAATTCCGAAATGTCACACTGCAATGCTTGACGGAGATTGGTGGTCTACAGACCGGCGGGCCTGGCCAGTCCACCTCTTACGAAGAGCAGCTGGTTAAGATGTTCACGGAGGTTCTCAGCACGATTGCGGATATTATCCCGGTTTCGCTGGATCTCAAGTCTACATACCCCAGCAGCAACTCCCGAGATCAACAATTCATCCAAAACCTTGCTTTATTCCTCTGCAATTTTTTCGGAATGCACCTGAACGTAAGTTGGATTTCTCTTCTACAAGGGAGTAGTATATTGACTGTTAGCAGCTCATTGAGAACCTGCCGAATCGCGACTACCTGATGCACGGTCACTACTACCTGATCCGGATTTCACAGATCGATGACCGTGAGATATTCAAGATTTGCCTCGATTACTGGCTCAAGATGGTCCAGGAGCTCTTTGAAGAGATGCAGAGGCTTCCGATCACCGACGTCAACCCGCTCATGGCCGTGGGAAGTGGGCTCACCGGAGGTGGCGCGCCCAACCCTCAGGTTTTGATGAACTACCCGCTGAGGAAGCACAAATACAATGAGATCTTGTCGAACCTCCGTGTTGTCATGATCGAGAAGATGGTCCGGCCGGAGGAGGTCCTCATTGTCGAAAACGACGAGGGTGAAATCGTACGCGAGTTCGTCAAGGAAAGCGACACAGTCCAGCTGTATAAGACGATACGTGAATGCTTGGTATACCTGACTCACCTCGACGTCATCGATACTGAGAACATTATGACCGAAAAGCTCGCTCGCCAAGTCGACGGTACTGAGTGGTCATGGCACAATTGCAATGTGCTTTGCTGGGCTATCGGATCCATTTCCCTTGCTATGAATGAAGAGACCGAGAAGAGGTTCCTTGTCACCGTTATTAAGGACCTTCTTGGTCTCACGGAGATGAAGCGAGGTAAAGACAACAAGGCCGTCGTCGCAAGTAACATCATGTATATCGTCGGCCAATACCCGCGCTTCCTGAAGGCCCACTGGAAGTTCCTTAAAACTGTCGTAAATAAGCTCTTCGAGTTTATGCATGAGTCACATGAGGGTTTGTCCGACTTCCTTTCCTCGGCCAGGGCTATACACTGACTTTCTACCTAGGTGTACAGGATATGGCTTGCGATACTTTCATTAAGATCGCCCGGCAATGTCGTCGACATTTCGTGGCTCTCCAGCCTAGCGAACAGGAGCCTTTCATCGACGAGATTGTTCGAAACATGGGCAAGATTACCTGTGACCTGACTCCTCAACAGGTGCATACTTTCTATGAAGCTTGTGGCTTCATGGTCGCCGCCCAAGGAAACCAGCACCAACAAGAGCGTTTACTGGCTGACCTGATGGCTATTCCCAACGCTGCCTGGGATGAAATTATTAAACAGGCAACAGCCAATCCTGCTATCTTGCAGGATGCTGATACGATCAAGGTCATCGGCAATATTATGAAGACCAACGTCTCCGCATGTACCTCCATTGGCCCGTACTTCTACCCCCAGATCGGCAAGATCTTCGAGCCGATGCTGCAGATGTACCGCGCAACTAGCGAGCTCATCTCGGAAGCTGTTGTTGAAAGTGGTATGCAATCTCTCCTCCTCATTCCACTGGCTCGTCACTGACCTTCGCAATAGGTGATCTTGCGACCAAGATGCCTAAAGTGCGCGGCTTGCGTACGATCAAGAAGGAGATTCTCAAGCTGATCGAGACATACGTCGAGAAGGCTGAGGATCTTCAGTCTGTTCGCACCCAGATGGTTCCATCGTTGCTGGACGCCGTCCTTGTGGACTATAACCGGAACGTCCCCGGCGCGCGTGATGCTGAGGTCCTGAAGGCCATGTCAACCGTGATCACGAAGCTTTCTGTATGCTATGCGTCAATTTTCCACAAGGAGGAAGCACTGCTAACCTTGAGTAGTCTTTGATGGAGGACCAAGTCCCCATCATCATGCAGAATGTTTTCGAATGCACTCTGGAGATGATCAACAAAGATTTCTCTGAATTTCCAGAGCACCGCGTCGAGTTTTTCAACCTCCTTCGGGCTATTAACCTTCATTGCTTCCCAGGTATGGCCCCTAAGCAATCTCTGATTCATGTAGGCTTTGCTAACTCCCTGAAGCTCTTCTCAAGCTTGATAACAACCAATTCAAGTTTGTCATTGACTCTTGTTCGTGGGCATTCAAGCATGACAACCGCGACGTCGAGTCCGCGGGCCTGAACATGTGTTTGGAACTGATCAACAACATCGCCGACAAGACTGATGTTGCTACGGCAAACGCCTTCTTCCAGCGTTTCTTCATCACCATCCTCCAGGATGTCTTCTTTGTTGTGACTGACAGCGATCACAAAGCTGGCTTCAAAACCCAGTCGATGCTGCTCATGAAGTTGTTCTACTTCATCCACCCTGCTGATGGCTCCCCGCCTAAGATTCAGGGTCCGATCTACAGCCCGGACCAGGCCCAGCCGGGAACTGACAACAAAGAGTTCCTTGCGAACTTTGTTGCGAACCAGCTGAAGACAGCTTTCCCTAATTTGCAGCAGTAAGTACCGACTGCGTGACCGCCAGAAACATTTGCTAATATTTTGAGCAGGGCTCAAGTCAATAACTTCGTTGAGGGCGTTTTTACTCTCAACACACAATACGACAAGTTCCGCCTCAACCTTCGTGATTTCTTGATTTCCCTCAAGGAATTCGCTGGCGACAATGCCGAACTTTTCGCTGTTGAGAAGGAACAGCAAGAGCGGGATGCCAAGGCTGCAGACATGGAGAGACGACAGAAGGTCGGTGGCCTCCTCAAGCCCTCCGAACTCGACGAAGAGGAGCTGTGACTGCCTGAAGAGCTACGGACAGAGTTTCTGCCTAAACGTGACGAACAGGTCGCAGGGCTCGGGCAGGACCCCGCGACTGAAGAATCGATCGGAGACGGATGGGAATTCTATGGCCTATGAAATGGCTGCGGGACTGGGCAGCCGATTCATTTCATTTGCGACATGCGCCTGAGGGCTGTTTCCTTATTTTCTCTTGTAGCGATACCAAAAGGATAGAGGGGCGCGGCTATGCGCGTCATGACTGAACCAGGTCACATCGATACTGTCAACACTGTCGTGTTGCGACGATCCGACACGGCATCGAAGCCTGGTACAGCGGAGACGAGCCGAGGATATGAAGATGCAGAGGACTACGCAGATATGACGAGCACAAAAAGCAACGGATATAGAGGAGCAGCTTGAGAGGAGAGACGGTGGATTTTCAGACGAACGGCAGCGACATTCCATCCGCAACATGAAGCGTAGGACGAATGGCCGCCTGATATCGTTCCAAGTCGCACGTTTTAATGTTGCAGCGCCTTTCCCAACACGGTGCATATCTGATTGAAAATGCAACCATTCTAGGTAGCGCAATATTTGCAATGTTCGAAAGACGCTCTGCAGAAAGTAGATGAATGAATGAACGACATTATCGTGCAGAAGCAAGTACATTTGTTGTTGTGGCTTCTCATGTTTGGGAAGATGGAGTGATGTGATGATAAGGCTCCCTAAGCGGCGTTCCGTCCGACATGTGCGTAGGAATTAAAATTACATGTTTGATTAACTTAATGTACATGGAGGCTGGTGATGATCACCTGGTTTCAGGTGATTTCAATCTGCTCAAGCGGCCATTTCAAAGGTCCCTCCCAAGCACTTCCGAGATGCGAAGCGACGGCGCGAATAACAAAGGCTCCGCCTTCGCCAAAGATCCAGCACCTTCTTGACCTGTGGACCAGCACGCCGAAATATGCCAGCACAACGAGGGCAAGCGGATGGAGCTGTCTAAGCAGATCGACGAAGGGGCCTGGGAGGAGCACCGAGACGGCGGACGGAGCATGGGGACCTTCGGCGTCGGAGAGACGGGCTTGGAGATCGAAGCCCCACTGCAGGTGCTCGACAGCCTCGAGACACGTTTCCCGCACGCCGTCTTCGACACCGCGGACTGCCGCGCTGGGCCCACGAATGAACTCCACGAGGCGTTCGCACTCGTCGCCCTTTTGGCGGGTAGCGGTTGCGTGGCTCAGATCGGAGAAGAGCAGGCCCAGCTCGGTCTGGAGGAGGCCGATCCAGGTAGGCTTGAGGACCGTGCGAACACCGCGATGAAGGTGCATGCAGTCCGTGAAGCGGAGAAGGAAGGCCGGGAGATCCTGGTGGTGATTCAGGAGGGTGTCTGCGAAGACGTGGAGGCCGACGATTGTGGCGAAGAGGAAGCGGGGGACGCCGTGGTAGGCTTCGTCTTGCTGCTGGGATGGGGATTGGTCGGATTGGGCTTGCTGCTGCTGCTGCTCGCGCTGCTGGACGAGAGCAGTGAGATATTCAGTCTCCTTTTTGAAGTCTGCGAGGGCGCGAGTTTGGAGCTCCGTAGATTGGTGGCGGAGAGGCTCGGCGGCTGATGGCTCATGCTGGACGTGTGCGAGATGAAGAGCTGCGAAGGCAAGGAGCTGGTCGATGAGATAGGGCGACTCGACGGCATAGCGAAGGGCAATGTCTAAGATGTAAGTCGTCTGCCCACGGCCAAGGATGGCGTCAGGCATGGATGAGGAGGCATGATGAAGAAGGACGAGGTCTTTGGCCGAGAAGGTAGAGGGAGGAAAGGGTGGTTGAGTTTGGAATGGTGATGAGAGTGAAGATAGTGGTTGTTGTTGTTGCTGTTGTTGCTGCTGCTGCTGGTGGTGAGTGATTGGGGTGGTTGCTGAAGAGGAGGAACCTGGACCTGGAGAGGGGGTGGTTGTGGTATTGTTGTGATTGTTGCCGCCGCCGCCGCCGCCGCTGTTGGTCTCGCAAAAGGCGCCGAGATGGAAAGGCAGACGCGGGTAGGTAGGTCTAGGGTCCAAGGGCGATGCTGATGTTGCGGGTGTGATGGGCTCCTCGATCTTGGGTGTGATGAGCAGAGGAGGCCGTTTCCTGCCGGATGTTGTCGACGCTACCGATGCTGGTGCAGACGTCGTCTTGATCGTTGTTGTCGTCGTTGTCGTCGCTGCTGGATCGGCCTGGCCAGCACCGTTGGGGCTTGAGACAGGCGGGCTCTGAGTCGCAGTCACAGCCTTGTTAGCCGAGACAGCGGCTGCTCGTGACGGTCCGGAAGGGTAAGCGCATGCCCTCTCAGCGATGGTGCAGTTTGTGCAGGCGGGACGGCCTTTGTCGCATCGAATGTGACGGCGCTTGCACTCAGCGCAGCCGTCGCGGGACTTGCGATGGGGACGACGTGACTTGGGCGCTGGCGCTGCTGGCGCTGATGGCGCGGCTGATGGTGAGGCGGGTGTTTTAGCATTGTCTGGCGCCATGCTGAAAGGCGCCTGTTCTGTCAATCGCTTCTTCTTCTTCTTTCTTTCTTTCTTTCTTTCCTTTCTCTCTGTCCGCCTTTTGCGTTTGCTGGGATGTTGATACTAGGATGTGCTGGCGGTTGAAAAGAGCCAGCCGTCTCTTTCGCGAACAGTCACGACCTCAGAGCCTGGAAACTCAGGTGCAATGCCTGAAACAGCATGATGGAATTATGAGTAGTGGCCGATGGTGATGGTAGCAGCAACAGCATCAATTGTGTGCGTGAGAGAGAATGGCGATGATGATGATAATGATGATGGTATGATGATAAAGATTGGGCGGGTTTTTTCTTCTTTGTGTGTGTATACTCCTCTCCCTCTCCCCCCACGGCCGGGTCGGGCTGACTCTTTGCTTATGTTGATGAGAGAGGGTGAGTTTTTGCGTTGAGGAACAGACGTGATGTCTGATTGCGGGCTTCCGCGGGCGCCTTGCCGAATCCTACGCGAACGATAACGGCGGGGCGGACCACAAGGAAACCGACCGGAGCGACCACACGGGACGGACGATTCGGTTGCAAAGAAACGGAGGTGGGAGGGGATATTATATTCCGTGTGTTTTGTCTGTCCTTTTGCATATGAAATGTGGTGGGGGAGAACGAGGGTGCCTGAGTGAGTAGCTGAGTGAGTAGCTGAGTGAGAGAGTGAAGCGGCAGTAACTTAGTACTTGTACCTAGGTACCTCATATAGGTGGATAAGTATATGCATACGTATGTACCTACTTTAGGTAAGCCGGCGGAGAGGGGCGGAACTTCGGAAGTAAGGTACGGTCGGCAGGACGGCAACCGTTACAGTGGCAGGTTGCTCTGCTCGGTCGCTACTTCCTTATTACCTTTGTTACTTGGGTCCTTCCGTTTTAGTTTTACTGTTTGAGATGCCTGCCTACTTGTTACTTTGATTCATTCTGGGCATCAATAAAACCAAGACCTGTGCACCTTCAACCACTCCGCACTCTCTCTTGTCTGTCAATCCATATATATACGCATGGAGTCGTCCTCCCAGTGAAGTGAATGCCCCTGACGATCCACAAGGGGCTGCTCAGTCAGAGACACAGCGGATGTTTCGGGTTACCGCCTCAGCCCTACAACTCTGGTGAGCTTTTACTTCACAGATGAAAACGATTCGGACGATCCCAACTGTACTGCGTGATGTGTAGTTTGGTTCATTCTTGGTTGTCTATACGATACAGAACAGGCCGCGCCACGCCACGCATACATCCCATCGAAGAACCTCTGCTGGGCCCCAAGAAAGCGTGGTACATGTACATGATGTTGCAACCTTTTGCTTTTGCCAAAAGGGAGACAAGTGAGCAAGTAATTCACGTTAAAGCAAAAGCAGAGAATTGGGAAACAACAACAACAACAACAACAACAACACCCTCCTTTCAGTTTGCCATACCCCACCGAGGAGCGTTGAGAATGATGCCGCAGATGCAGCCGGAGATGATGCCAGCCACGGGCAGCGTGACGATCCAGCCCATGTAGATCCAGGCAACCATGCGCCAGTTGATGGACCGCCACGTACCCGAGCAGAGACCGACACCGACCGTGGCACCGGTGATGCACTGCGTGGTGGACACGGGCAGCTCTGCCATGCTCTGTTAGTACTTGAGTTCATCCTTCTCAGGGGCATCAGGACATGGCACGGTGACAACATACTCAGACGGGTAGCAAGAATGACGGCGCAGGCAGCTCCAAGCTCCATTGCGAAACCACGAGCTGGAGAGTGAAGGGTGAGGCGGTTACCGAGCACCTTCATGATGTTATAACCATAGGTCCAGATGCCGAGAGCAATACCAGCACCACCCATGCACCTGTCAAGGTTGTAAGCGTCTTTGTTCACTTTACAATTGGTCTCCCTTTTTCCTCATTTCCCAAGCGCCAGCGTTGGCAATGAAGAGGTGATAAGACTTACAGAATCCATGTAGGGACGGGAGCCTTGCTGCCCTCAAGGCCGCCCTCGCGCCAGATCTGGTAGATGGTGGCATATGGAGCAATGGCGTTGGCCACATCGTTGGCACCGTGAGTGAAGGAAGCGGTGCAGGCTGTCATGACTTGGACAAAGGTGTAGAGGTACTCGGTCTTGTTGTCGTAGTGCTTGACGTGGGCGTGCACAGCCGCGAGATCACCAGTCAGCCTGGTACGCTTGGTCTGCATGTTGACGATGTCCTGGTCGACACCGCGGAGGAAGATCCACTTGAAGAACCAGAAGACGACCGCAGGACTGTGCCACTTGCCTTCGGGGCAGGGACCGACGAGCTTCGGCTCCGCGGGCATGTGGAGTTCACGGTTGTTGACCTGAGAACCGCCACTGTCACTGTCGGTGCGCTTGCCGTCCTTGGCCTCCTTGCCCTCGATGTTCTCGGTGGTCTCGACGTCGGACCCGCTACTGTTGCGATTGCGCAGGGCATCAAGCTCATCCTGGGTCAAGTGGCCGGCGTAGAAGTCGCGGATACCACCGCCGGCACCTTCGGGCTGCGCTGGGGGCTCAGGGCGGCGGAGCAGGAGAGGACCCAAGGGGATATGCCACCACCGGAGCTGCCAGTCGTTCTTGGAAACAATGCGGTACAGCCAGGGGACAAGGAAAATGCCGACAAGGCAGCCCCAGGCGGCACCGACGCCAATAATGATGCCGAGGATGGTGCCGGTGCTGAACTCTTCCACGTCGATGGAGCCACCCTTCCAGACGATGAGCATAGTAAGGAGGGACGCGGTGATACCGAAGTATACTGGCACGAGCATGAGGCCTTTCATGACAGGGTTGGACCGCAGGAGAACAGCATACTTGGTGACGAGGAAGATGATTATGGCGAAAACGGCAGACACACCAGGGGCGATGACCCAGGCGAGGAAAACTGAGACGACGCCACCGCTGATATCGCCAGACTTGAAGTTGACCCAGGTGACGTTCTGAGCGCCCACAGTAGCAACGCCCATGCCGATAACACCGCCCATGATGGAGTGGGTCGTGGAGACAGTCAGACCGATCTTGGTACAGAAGGTGAGCCAGAGAGCAGAGCCGAGAATGGCACTCATCATGCCAACCATGAGGACGGGCGGGTTGTCCTCGAAGAGCGAGACGGAGACGACCTTGGTACGAATGGTATCAGCGACACGGGCGCCGACACCGACGGCGCCAGCAAACTCCAGGATGGAACCGAGGATCATGGCCTGCAGGTAGGAGATGGATCGCGAAGAGACCGAAGTGGTCCATGAGTTGGCCACATCGTTGGCACCAATGTTCCACGCATCCAGGAACGCGAAGATGGTACCAATGGCCAGAATGTAGTCGTACTGGTGAAGAGTAGCCATGGTGGACGAGAAGCCTGACTCCTTGAAAGAAACAATTGATTAGGGGAAGGACGTATCAGGCGACTGTTCTCTTGCGATACAGAAAAGCTCCCAAGTTATTGATCCCCTAAGAGACCTCCTCTTTAGTCAACAAAGACGGAGAACGGATTGGAGAGTTCCTGTGGTTCCAGGCTGCGTCGGAAGCTGCTGCGGAAGAGAAGTGAGACGACCAGATCCAAGTGAAAGGGAGAACCAGGGACACTTATAAACATTGCCTGCCTGTTTCCAGAGTACAAGAGACACCCCACGGCGCTTGGGAGTTACCAGCAGCGTCGATGGAGAAGCTCGCAAGGGTGCTTGGCTGCTGCCAGGGATAGCAGGAGAATCCCAGATCATCTCGATGGAAACCACCTCTTCATGCGACAAACAGTTAATGGTGGATGATGCCCGCCACTTGGCTGGCCAGCTAGATGACTGGCGAAAGGCGCGTACACCGGCGACATCCGGGCTGGAAGAGGAACTAGGAAGCGCAGGCTGAGGCAACCTTTCCCGTAGACCTGATGCCTCGCCTCTTGGCAGTTGGAAGATGCTCGCCGTCGACCTCATAGGCAACCCAATCATGTTCCCTATCCGCTGCATGTGCACGCAACCCTCAGATCCATCAGACCAGAGCCAGGGAAGCTTCCAAGACCCTTCGCCCCTCCAGCGGCTGATGGTAAAGGTTCAATATCAGGAAGCGACAAGGAGCGAAAGGTCCCACCGAGAGAAGATTCTGTATAACGGCGCCACCTGAAAAGAAACCACTCGTGTCCGTTAGCATCTTGGCGAAGGTTGGTCGTGGGATACCGAATGCTCAAAAGTCATTGAACTTTTTTCTTCCTCACAAAGAAAATTTGCTAACGCAGATTAAAGTATTGGATCCGCTGCAGGGGACTTGGCACGTTGTAAAAAAGAAGCTTATTTGTTAAGTTTTGACAAGTTTGCATAACAGGACACTAGCGAGCAGACGACCAACTCTGCCTGGGTTCGGTATCCTGTTTTTGCCTAGCTGCCCCTGGCAGGAGAATGAAAGGAGGGGGGCTGGGATATCATGTGCGATCCCAGGGAAAGGGAGAAAAGGGAAATGGAAGAAAACCCCCCGTGCTGGCATGTGGTGATGTGGTTGGTCGAAGCGAGGCGGGTGCACAGAAGATGATGGGAGGTTTTGCTGTGATGATCCGCAAAGAGCACACCTTCAGGGATCCAGTAACCCCTCTAGACTTGTAGATTCGACGGGGTCTCTCTGGCCATAGTGGGAAATTCTGTCGCGTGCCCTACTGTGGGAATAAGAATCTTTTGGTCCGGAGAAATTCTCCAAGGGGAAAAGAGTCAAGAGAAAGGGCTGAGGTGCAACAGTGTACATGGAAACCACAACTCGCCTCTGCAGAAACCCATACAAAGGCCAAGTCGCATCGCCATCCGGCCAGGTCTATATGAACCTTTCGATTCAGGATGGTTAGAGCGTCTGTAACTGGAGGCTCGACGACCAAGTTCAGGTCGTTCACTGGTACTTGTCACACTGCATTCTCCGGTTGCAAGTATCAGGTCAATCATGCCGGGCTGCAGCTGAAATCATCGAAAGCAGGGGACTGAAGGCGCAGGCTGTGAGATCATAACCCTTCGGCCTTGCCTGTTGCCATCCATGTCATCCACTCACTGCCTTGTTCTAGACCGGAGAATCCTGACCGTGAACGAGCAATGGGATGAGTGAACCAACATAAGTTCTCCATTGAACGACCTTAATATGTTGCGTGATCTACCTGTTTCCATTCGTATTAGTCTCATAAAGCTCATCTTTCATGCTTCCATCACAATTGTATAGATTGGACTTGTGCAAACGAGACTCCTTTGGCCATCGGTAATTTGCTCTCGCTCTCTCTCTCTCTCTTGGGATGCTCCAGAAATGTCGAATATTGGGAGAAGCCCTCCAGAAGAAAACACGTGGGAAAATAGAAGCTCATTATTGGCACGATGAGGGCAACTTCAAAACTCCATTTGCGCTGACCGAGGCGGCACGTGGTCTTGGCGCCTAGCGCTTGGCATAACCGCGAGTCTCTGATGGTACGGCCCGCAACCTTGCCCCCCAGGACCGTGTATTAAGAGGTTTAAGTCCAGGCGTGGGATGGAAAAGCCAAGAGTTTTCTCGATAGAGCAGCATGAGAGAGAAAAAAAGGTGGCCGAGTGAGATGCATGTAGATTGTTGATACATTCGGGGTTGATCGACTGACTGTGAATCGGGATCCAGTCTAGATTTCGATTTAATTGTTCGTCAGCTTCAAAAGGTGACTAGTGAGGTGACTCCCAAGAAATCAATTCTTCGGGTCACTGAATAGTCGCAGATTGATTTCTGCAGTCCACGGTCCGTCATCTTGAGCAAGTAAGATATCTATGCGATAACGAAGATGTCGCCGCAGATCGCATTTGACCCGATTCGAGAGAAGCCTGAACTCTGCTGCTATACTGAATCTCTTGGCCGTAACGTTAAGGGAGCCTGTTGCATGACGTGGTGATCCTGCAATACTTTCAAAGTGAACACTGACTGGGAAGACCTTTCAATTTTGGCATTTCACGGTCGTTCTCGACATCACTTCGTCCGATTCCCCACCGTCTTCCAAACATCCCTCCACCACTCCTTCAGCCCGTAGGCCTTATCCCTGCCCTCGTAGTGAATCCTCACCGCATCCTCCTTTCCCCCCAAATGCTCCAGGATCCCGACCCCCTGCTTCTCGTAGACCCCTCCCTTCATCACCGTCGGCTTCGTCCTCGGGCCCAAGGCCCTTTCCCGGATCTCCGCGGCGAGAAGCGGCGCGACGTCTGCGTAGCAGGCGTCCAGCTCGCGCCTCAGCGAGAAGTACGGTTTCTTGGCTAGATCTGGCGCCTGCAGGTTGTAGCTTCGGGTTGTGGCGTTCAGATTCTCGACGGAGAGGGTCAGGTATTTGAGCTCAGCAGCTTCCCACTCCGGATCGCGGAATGGTCGGAGAGGAGCTGCGGCGCTGGCTGCTGCCGCATCCTTGACAGCTTCTGCTTGCGCTCCCTCGCTTGGGGATGCTGTTCTATCATCCGCGCCTGGTCCTGAGGCTTGTTGTTGCCGCATATTGACCATGACAGGGTCCTCCGTCACGTTAGAGGGAACCGAAATCTGATCCGCACTTCGTTTTCGTGGGTTGTGAACCAGTTCCGCAGCAGCATAAGCTTCCGCTCTGGCAATCTGCTCGGTCAAAGACCCTCCGGCCGATGCAATCATCCTTGCTGCATGCCTCTTCCAGTCGTTTCGTAAACGAGCCCTGAACGCATTTGCCGCCTTCACCAGATCTTGTTGCTTTTCGATCCACGGCGGCACAATGTCCTGCCTCTGGATCATCTTGTTCATGATGTACTCCGTGGTGTTGATGAAAGGGTTGTCAGCGCGTCTGTCACGCTCGATTCCAGGGCCCCTGGGGATATCCTTGAACTGGCCGCGAGCAATAGCGTCCTCGATCCGCTCGTTCGCCAGACCTGCGAGCCCCGAGATGGAATTTGGCAAGGCCCTGGCCCCGGAAGAGAATCTTTCTCTCAGCTCATTTCGATACGCCTCTCGCTCTTCCTCGCTTCTGCCCACGACCTTGGCCTCAACGGCAGAGTACTGCATCGCTTTGTCTCTCGCAGATGCCACGCGCTGTCCTTTACTCATCTTCGTCTGCTTCTTCAGGCGCATATCCACAGGCGGCGCCTGGAACTTTCCACGCTGCCCCGGCTTCAACGGTTTCCTTGCATCATTCAGCATCCTGAGCACCGAGTCCTCAGTGCTTTCCACGCCGGTCCAAGGTTGAGCCGCAGCCACTCCTCGAGTCCCCTCGCCTGCTGACTCGGGCAAAGCCGCATGCGCAAACGCACCGGCATACTGCTTTCGAAACTTGGCCTCGGATATCTTGTCAAAGAGCTTCTCTTTGAGCTCTTCTGAGAAGCCGGCGTCCTCAATGGCTCGTTGCCCAGCCCTGCCGCCCGTGAGTAGAGCCTCTTCTGTAGCTTCCTCCAGACGACGGGTCATGGCACCTTTCGCCTCGTTCTTGTCCACCTCAGTTTCGGGTTTCTCGTCATTTTCCTTGCTGCTGATCGCTGGCCTTTGCATGGCACGCGATTCGGAACTATACCGAAGCTGCTGAGATGCGCGGCATTGGGATAACCTCACGCATCTCCTGCAAACTTGATCCCGGACGAATGTTATGGACATGATGACCGCCGACACTTTGTCGCATATTCAGGTCCTAGATCTCATTCTGTGCTCATCTCCGAAATTTTCACGGGCAGTAAAAAGGAGATCGAGCAGAGGGACAAAGCTCAGTGGCAACGGAGTTAAACAATGTCGAGGATCAACGTCAACGACTTTAGTGGGTCGGGCAGGGTTGAGTAACCCTGAATGGGGACTTGATCCTGAAGGTTGGCTGGGGGGAGGTTGAGGGTTGTGAACAAGAGAAATCATCAATGAATTCAGCTTTTGCAGGGTCCAGAGCATTGGATCCCCTTCATAACTTGCATTGCTTGGGTATCATTCCGCCGCTTGCTACAGTACCGAGGTGGACCATGAGCTAAACCGTTGGCTAGAGTCTGAATCCCACCGCGATTTAACCTATGAGCTACGCCTTCCGTACGGTTCGAATGGGAAAAGTGCCGAAATGATAGCGAGTCCAATGAACATGGCTGCGCAAATGTACAATGGCGCTGGCGTCGATGTATCCGCATATGCAGCGATGACCGCTGACAATATCCCCATGATGCGATTGCAGGCAACGGAGATCCCGTTACCTGTTCCACGATGTGCACTCGGCAACACCTCAGGTGTGTAGGCGTACAGTGTGCCGTAGTAGATGTTGAGACAAAAGTTGACGGTGCAGCTAAGGGCAACGTCCTGGTCCTTGGTTTTGATGGCCGTGTAGGCCAAGAGGAAGCCAAAGGTGAGGAGTGCACCAATGACCATGGTGTATTTGCGGCCGAGAAGTTTAGTGTTGCAGAGCAGGCCGGCGACCAGGGGGCCGGGGATGCTGCTGACGTTGGTGAGGGCGTAGTTGCGCCAGGTTTCGAATTGGCTCCGGTGGAAGCTGGCGCCCCTGTTCTGCAAGTATACCCTGAGAACCGTCAGGATCCGCGTGCGAAGAAATTACAAGTAGCTAGAAAGGTACTTACGGCAAGAACACGTTCCAAAGCGGATATGCCAACCCAATCAAGGTCCAGGAAGCCCAGATCATCGAGGTAGAGACCGCAATGGTCCGGGTCGCGAACAGACCACGCAGGTGAACCATCGTCTCAGCCATAGAGAAGCGCTTCTTCTCGTGAAGTCCGCTGATCTCTCCGCATGCTCGCAGCTGTTCCAAAGTGAGCGAACAAGATCGATTATACTTGTTAGCAAGGAAACGAAGCGTTTCAATGAGCTCTGCATCTTGACCCATGCCGAGCTGATACTTGGGTGTCTCTCGTAGACGCACTACAGTCACCCGCAAGAGAGACATCACCAGGACAAGGGAACCTCCTGTGAACATCACGTAGCGCCAACCCCAATTGTTGCTCCACGTGCAAGTTGCCACGTCCTGACAGTTCCATCGTTCAGGGACCATGAACCCCCAAGCGATGAATCCGGCCACAGCCTGACCAACTCCCCACCAGCCAGCAAGGAAAGTGAGCATCCACTGTTTCTTTCCTGGGAGGTATTCGAGGAAAACAGTTGTATCCATCACGAGATTGCCACCACCACCGAACCCAAGCAAGGCGATGAACAGGCCGAGTGAAGGCCAGTTGGGCATGGCACCCGCGAGGATGCAGCTGATGGAACAGACGAGAAGGGAGATGTTGAAAGCATATTTGCGCCCAATCACGTCGGCAGAGAAGCCGACCACGATGGCGCCTGTAAGCATGCCGACGTAAACGGCGATGGTGAGGCCATTCTCGAAGCCTTTCTCCCCGAATTCGCGATAGGCTGAGGTCGCAATAATTGATTGGAAGAGGAGTATCAGAGAGTCGACGGCGTAGCTGGATCATGTCGTTAGTCGTCACGTCACAAATCCACTGCTTCATGCACGAGAGAGACCAGGAGCCTGCTAGTCGCGGAGGGCAGAGTCACAGATGATCACCAACGTACCCAAACCCGTTGAGGAAGAATAGCTTGGTATGATAGCTGGTCTCAGAAGTAAGTCACTCATGCGATCGGTTCCCAGAGTCGGCATTACAAACGTACGGTGTCCATCCAATTTCATCGATTGCCTTTTCACAGAGTCACGTATTAGTCGTCATCATATCGCTCACACGTAGAAACGCCGAACCATCGGATACAAGGGCCAGGGCACCGCGTCACAGTGGGACGATTCGTCAAGGGCATGTTCTCACATCATTCACAAGGTGCATCTTCATGTTGAGAGCAGGGTCCAGGTCCTGTAGGCCAAGGACGTCGTCGCCACCCACGATATCTGTGGCCTGGGCCAGCTGAACATCGCTGTCGTCTGTGCGCTCGTGCTTCAGATTACCGTCTTGGACTTGGCCGCTGGATATTATCCTCTCTTCATCGCCGTGATTTCGACCCCGGGTCGATCGTGCGTCTGAAGACGCCATGGTATCTCGAGTAGCCAGCCCCGTGGTGTAAAGTCGGTTGATCGTTTGGTCGTCCTCAATTGCATGCAATCTTCGTCAAGCACGTTCAAGACCTGAATAAACGGCTCAAGTGATGACCGGCACGCCTGATCTCGGCGAGGGACAGCTGAAAACAAGTCTGAGGATGGAAGAAGAACAGGAATGCGAAATAAAAAGTCGAAAGTAGGCGGGTGTACGAGTAACAGGCCAAGCAGTGAAGTGGGGGGCCTAACCACGAGAAAGAGTCCACAGACGGTTGACCCAACTCATGCTGCATCAGTCGGTCAGTGTTGGCAACTAATTGCCATACAAGAAGATACTCTCATGTGTGCCGTCATCCTACATTGCAAATCCACTTGAGCTCTTGAACACAACACAGATTTCACCTTGGCACGCCTTGGCGCAACATCCAATCAACTTTCGGTGCTGCAGACACGCGGCGCGAATACAATCCGCCGTCTGCAACTAAAACCCGGCGCTTGAGCTGTTTGGGCAGGAGGCGTTCCGCACAGAGTGACGCTGGTTTGTTTGCTACAGAACGAGTCGTAGTAGTAATCACCACTGTTGATGCCTACAATGTTTCTCGTACTATTGTAAGGATTCAACACTGCCTGCTCGTGTGCTCTGCACTCCAAATTCCTTAGCAGAAAGATCAATTCAGTCTCTTCTAGGCTCCTCTAGACGCCTTTGAATCACGGCTACTCAGCCTTTGTACCACTGAAGTCCACCTTTTGAGTTTTGACGATCGCTAAACAACTCTCAGCTACATGTAGATACTGCAAAACGCTTGTTGCCGAGGGGGTTGTTGTTGATTTGTGGTCCAGTCCACCTGAGTCATCCTAGACCAGCTGTCAAAGATCGCTGAAGAACCTCCTAAACGCGATCCCGCGGACTCTTCTCGATGCTTTTGACGCGAAATTGCCTCCGCTTGATCTTTTCCTCAAGAGGAGGAGAGCATCCCGAGTGGTATTTCGGCATCTCTTGCAAGTGTAATATGCCGGATCGTGGGGTTTCAGTGCTTCACCTCTACTGTGCTCAAATCGGAGAAATGATGAGATGAGATCACTAAGATTAGCTTCAGGGGTTTCAAACCCCGCACTATCCGTACTCGTTAACGAATCGCAGATCTCCTGGGGAAGATCTCAAGGCACAGGCAGGATGACCAGTTCAGTGCATCTTTGCATCTTGGAAGACGTTTGGATCCGTGAGAGGTCATCGCACGTTTTCCGCCATCACACGATATAACGGCAGTGCAGTGTATATCCACATTCAAAAACACTTTTGTCATTCCACGAAGCCCTCGAGCTGCGGTCTACAGCTCTGTATATACGTATGTATGCCCCATGAAAGAAATTCCCAACGCCATACCTGGACACTGCGCGAATGTTCCGAGCAGCCTCCCAATCAAGTCAAGTCATGATCATCCCGTCCCAAAGGCAAACACCCGCTGGGGGCCCGTAAACATATATACTCCATTCTGAACCGGTCACAAAGACATTGTAGACAACAAGAACTACCCCATGGGCAATTCTGGCCATCCCAATCATCTCTTTCGACGAAGGGAAATAGTGAATCCCGAATCTAAAGGCGTGGTCTTCTAAATTCGGCCGCCTTCAACAACTTCCCTCTCAAGAAGCTCGACCTGGCCAGACTCTCCTGTTCTTCTTCTCTCCATCACCCATCGGGTCTCTCCTCCACTCTCCTCCTCTTGGATATACGAGATACTGTCGGCTGAGTTCTTGTGCTTGTGGCCCATCCCTGATCGTTGTGAGCCAAGCTGTGGCTGGGACTGCTTGCTCCATGCCGAGTCACTGCCAGAAGTACCTGATTCAGGCGTCTCCGTTGATTCCAGGGGCTGGCTGCTGCTAGTTGGAATGGCCGGGATGACGAGCGGGCTAAGAACGTCGGCACTCTCGTCATGCCAAAGCGACATGGCAGGGATGTGGGATGACGATGCCAACGGGGACGAGAAAGCTGGAAAATCCATGCCTGTCAGTGTCGGACTACCGGAATTGCTGTTGGCTCCGGATTCACGACTGGCAGTAGAGAGCACGGAGCCCTTGCGCCGGTGTCCTGGGTTCTGTGTGGTGAAGAACCCCCCAGACTGTATTGCCCAGGGAGAGGTGATGCTCTCGCCCCGATCAGATCTCGGCGACCCCTCACGACTTGACGAGAGACTGATCTGCGAACCACCCCATGCTCTGGATCGCAATCGCATGAGAGCTGATAGGCTCATCTGGTCGTCGCCGCGATCTGCCATCATAGCTAACTGCGCCAGGCCGGGGCTTTGTATGGGCGTACCAGACATAAATGGTGGGACGCCAAGACTCATGACCGAGTTACGATTTGAGTACTCTGACCTCTCCGTTATGGGTGTCAAGTTGGGTTCGCGGGAGACGATTCGCCCACTCTTGGAACGATTGACAATGTCCACCCCCTTGGGTGCAAAGAAGCCACCGGCAAAGGCATAGTCCGACTCATCTGATGAACGGGAATTGACAGAGCCATGATGAGTAATCGGGGTAGAATAGAATCCGAATTCCTGCCCATAATAATCTTCATCGTAGGCGAGCATGTCGGCATTCGCCTCGGCGATGATAGCGTCGTCATCAAGCTCGTATTCGTCAAGGCCGCTCTGGGATAAATCCACATCGTTCCCATCATCTTCATAGGCGTCGGGGTCGAAGTTCACGTCATTGTCCAAGTTATCATTGAGCACAGCTACATTCTCCTTTTTCGGGGGAGAATCGTCCCTCTCAAACTTGCCTGACGCGGCTGCTTGGCATGCAGCAGCAGCCAAAGCTGCCTGGTATGCTGCTATTGAGTCCCCGGCAATGTTGGTACGTCCTTCATTCGCGTCCATGGTGCTGGAGGAGCCGGATTGAGTCAGCTTGCCTCGTTCCTCCTCTTGTATCAAGTCCACACTCAACGAGGTATGCGCTGTGGATTGAGTGACCCTGGATTGACCAGATAAGCGCGATGTGATGTCGGACTCCCGCTTCATCAAGCCTTGCTGAGCCGCCTGTCTCATGGATTGGGCCTGGGCAAATGCGCCTGGGACAGGTCGACCGTACTGGTCTGTGTCGTTGTTGTCGAAGATTGACTCGTCGAACGGCGCAGCATCGACATCTGGGTCTGCCGCCAAATCTTCTGCAAATTCATTTTCAAATCCACTCATGACTCCATTCCCGAAATCCAGTTCATCTCGCTCCTGTATGTGCGCTTGGATAGCTAAACTTGATGTGGGGATGGCAGACGGAACTGGGGACAAACTCAAGTCTGCAGATGCCGAGGTTTGCACGCCCTGTATACCTAAACCCGAAAGACGACACCCTGCAGCCCCTGAAAAATCGGGAGAGAAGGGACTTAATGGCGACAACGTTGGGATCTGTAAATTCGGCGTATACTTGGTCATGGCCGCGCCAATGACCTCTCCAGCAGCATCTCGTGGGGTCGGTACTGCGCCTGCGCCCGCATACTGAGGACTGGTAAGTGTTGACGTTGGATTGGATCGCTGGAAGACGAACCCCTCGAAATTTTCTTGGTCGTTGTCAGGGTCGTCTTTGGCTGAGTCGAGCTCATTTGGGTTCTCTTCCAGGTCGTCTTCCGGGGTGATGAACTCGTCTTCCTCGTAATCGAAGCTAACGCCGGGGATCTCCTCCTCGAGTCCGTCGTCGTCCATCATCGCATCGTAGAGTGCATCCTCGTCGAAATCATCATCGTAATGGGATTCTCGCGGGTCAGTGGGCTCGCTCGTCTTGCGTTCTAATTCCCTCTGCCTATGTCGTTCTTCCAAGAGCTTCTCCTGCTTGGCAGCACCTATCATGTCAAAACTAAATCGAGACGATGTGCTCTTCATGTGTCGCGGTATTGACGAGATGGTGTCACGACGGGATCGATCCGCCAGGGAGGCCTTTCGAGGCTGCGAACTATGCTTCGAGGCAACAGATTTCGCATGGCTTGGGCCGTCCTGAAGTGTAATATTAGATCTTTTGGACTGGTGTCCCCTGGCTATGTCGGCGTCATCTTTGGGTGGAACGGGGGGTGCTTCTTGGCTGGTTGCAGCAACTACCTCGGTCGATGCGGATGCTTTCGCTTTTCTTGATGATGCGCTGGTGGAATGGCCAACAGGCTGCGAGATGAGACTTGCGGAAGCGGATCCCGATGCACTGCTTATGTAGCTAGCCTGTTGTACCAGAGTTGATGAGCTCCCCGTTGCTTTGCTTTGCTCTCGCTTGATATCCAAGGCATGTTCGTACTGAGTTGGTGATCGAGTTGAGTTCGCGTCACTATGAGGAGTCTGATGCTTTCTCCGAGGGGCGCTAAAATCATGAACCCTGGTGCCTCTAATACGCGGGTCATATACCGGTTCTTCTACCTTTTGGAGAGGAAGAGGCAACAAGTCCGGTACGTTGTGGCTGTTCTTTCTCCGCATGAGAAGTGTTGACATTGGGTTCTTAAGAAATGGCAAGGTCTTCTTCCCTCTTTGAGGCTCGAGTGAGGTCGTCATAGTAACAGGCTCGCTGGCCAGACGTGTTCCTGAAGGTCGCCGACTTGCGGTAGTTGAGGATGTATGAAGTTCGGTAGGAGTCGTAAATGATGATGCCGACTTGGGCTGGGTTGTTGAGACAGTCGGTTGTCTCAGTGGCGCCTCTGGATTGCTTGACAAGCTGGATTGGAGATGCGGTCGTGTTGACCTCAGGTCGAAGCTTGCGGCGGTTGATCCATCAGCAGTGTCAGGTCTTTGTTGTGGTTGATGATTCGCGCCACTTCGGTATTTCTGGTATGCTAATCCGCCAATGAACTTTGACTCGTTATGTGACTGCTTCGATGAGGGCTGAGGACGTTGGTCAGGAGGTGAAAATCCGTCAGCCTTGCGTCGGTAGTCGAGATGGGGTTCCGACTCGGTCGA
The DNA here is from genome assembly GCA_008271525.1 of Sarocladium brachiariae. NCBI lineage: Eukaryota > Fungi > Ascomycota > Sordariomycetes > Hypocreales > Sarocladiaceae > Sarocladium > Sarocladium brachiariae. The sequence goes on from RQPE01000001.1 coordinate 4,463,887, forward strand.
TGTGACCCTGGCGATGGGTGGAAGGAAGGGCGGCAGAGAGGATGAGGCGGACGAGGAGAGAGGTGCATCGTAGGGAGAGTTCGTATCGGCAGAGACGGCAGACGGTTGGTTGGTGAAGGGAGAGGGAGGCTGTTGATCAGGCACGGGCGATGATGGAGTCGAGGCTGGCCCACGCCTGTGGAATCGCAAATGCGAAAGCATGCCGGCACTTGATTCAGCAGCTGGCGATAGTGCTCAAAAGTACTTGCGAAATACGATAAAAGACGACATCACGTTTGGCGCTGTCGACGACTGGCAGTCATGTCTCTAGGTCCCGGAATCCCCCAAGTACAGATGTATGATACCGAATGAGATGTTGGTCGTAACTTTCGAAGCTGGGTGAGGGTCTCGAGCGGGACGCGCTATTAGGGGAATGTGCCTGTCAAGGATCCAGTCACTTTCGCTAGGATATCTAGGCACGGATAAGTAGCCGTGTAGATATCTGGTGGACGCAAAAAGGAAAGTAAGCTGTGCGACTTGCTAATGGATGAGCAAAGGTCTCGGCGTGTCTCGTCAGCAAGGGAGTTAATTTGTTGTCGACTATTGACGTGTTTTAATTTCCAGGAGCTTGGTATTGGTGCCGGTAATTAGGTGGAGGAGCGAGACTGTCCCGTCCACGTGCCTGCCCACTGTTTAGATGCCTGAATAGTGCCGATAAGGCCTGAGACGAGACGCCACTGTGGACATACAAGTATCTGCACACATTCCAGAAGGCGATGCAAGGGTGCACAAAGCAGCTGGATAGCTCCCTTTAGGGATTGCTGAAATTGAACTGCAGATCTATTCGATGGTACCTGCGTCTTGGGGGCTCCCTTTGCGGGCGTGGTCATTTACAAGCAAGTGTCATGGGGCCGTTGCGCCCTTCACCAAGCTTTTGCGGGTTCCAACCACGCGTCGCGCTTCACGAAAAGGGCCTTACCCTGGACTTATAAAGTGAGAATCGTCAGTTGTATTGTAATACCAGTGTATTGGCAACTTAGCAAGTGTCATTTTATGCCATATTCCAGGAAAAGGAATTGCGTGTTTCCATTCTACTTGCTGCATTGGGTGCATAGTCTCCCAATCGTGTGGGAAAGGTATCGAACGAGCGTGGGCTGAACTGTACTTTTTGTAGCCCAGGTTTCCAGCAATATTGTTTCACGATGATACAAATGACCAGCGGCTATCGACATCTGAAAATGCATGATCATGTAAAGAAAGACCGATGATCCGCAGCGTAATGCCTGACAGGGGCAACCTGAAAGAATTGCTGTTACGATATTGGAAATTCATCCACAAATCCATCTCAACCTGTCAGGTATGTAGATCGTGACGTAGATTTGTCTCACTTTTTTCAGCACCTTAAAGACCACTGACTGTCGACCTACTAACAGTCGTACAAGTAGATGGGGATGCTGTCTTGACCCTAACCCTAGAAAACCCAGAGCATTCAACCTCACGTAGGCCATCTTCGTCTAGGCTAAGGTCCAAGTTGGGGTTTTGGGTCGGGTGGCTTTTTACATAGGTCACCTGGCACCATTCATCTCACCCTTCTCCGTAATGCTTATGGCCCAATTAAAACCCTATCTCGAGCTAGTATTCATCGAGATTCTACCTATTTCATGGGTAAGATGGGTGGTGCAACATGCGACCGGTGCAAAAGCCGCCGAACTCATTACGAGCAAGAACTGCTGAGCAGACCGCCACTTCCAGCGTGAATGCAAGCCGCGCCTCCTGAGAAAAGAAGAAGAAAAAAAGCCAAAGCAAATATCTTCCCCCATGCCATATCAGAAAGTCATACTGACTATTATCTAGGAGTGAGTGCAGGTATCGGATTGCGCCTGGCACAAGCAACCTCTGATGGCCCGCGAAATGGATTCCTGACTGTCAAGCCTCAGTCCTCTGGGAATCCTTGTCTGCTTCGATCGACCTGCGATGGCTTGCCGCTGTTTTGTCCGCATCGAGGCAACGCCACGCAACATGTAACGGGTTAATGCCAGGAGGATAGGTCACCGATTGACAAGACACGAAGCCTCCACCTATTCCCGAAGTGAGTAGATTCGACACGCGCGTTGAAATTTACTTAGGTGGCCGTCTCCTCGACCGGCGATCATGCTCATAATCTAAACTCGACAAAACCAACCTGATAATGCGATGACAATAACATCGAATATTGTGTATGGAATTGATTCGTGTGGAAATGATTCGTTTTCTTTCCAAAGCAGTTAACTTTCAGCGGCGTGGAACCTCTCCACATGAATAGCCTCACCTGGGTTAGCCCCAGCTTCTACCCCATGGACAAGGTAGCTCCAGCCCCAGATTCCCCGGGGTTGCTCGGTCTCCGGCCAGACCTGTTCCCGCCCAAAGACATCCTCTGCCCCTGGATGTGCTGGTCAGCACCGGGACAGGTCGTCGTCGAGGTACGGTATCCGCCGTATCTGACAACGGTCCGCGTCCATTTTCCCACAGCACAAGCGTAGATTGCTTTTGGTTAGAAAGAGGGGGAGGTGAAAGCTTCATGGGGCATGACTCGAATATAAAAGACACGGGAGTTTCAGTCAAGGTTCTTTCGTTTGACATACAGCTTCTTTGCTAGACCTCCAAGCTTCAGCAACACATACCATCGACGTATTGCCTTGCATCTTTCTAGCCTTAGTGCCGAGTGAAGTGACCGGCGCAGAAACCACATCCAGACAAACATGGCTCTTCCGACAGTCTTCTTCATCCACGGCGCATGGCATGACGGCTCTGGCTGGGACGCAACGCGCAAGGAGTTGGCCAAACAAGGCTACCCCAGCGAGGCTATTGACATGCCCACTGTCGGATGCACAGACGCAAACGCTGGTGCAGCCGAGGACATTGCCGCCTGCCGCGCCGTTATTGAGAGGCTCGTCAACGAGGGCAAGGACGTTGTGGTAGTCTCTCACTCATACGGCGGAGTGCCCGGTAGCAATGCCGTCAAAGGCCTAGGCAAGAAAGGGCGCGAGGCCAAGGGGGAGAAGGGCGGTGTTATCCAGTTTTTGTACATGGCATCCTTTGCCATCCCCAAAGGAACATCTCTTTTGGACGGCCTTGGTGGTAACGACCTGCCCTGGTTCCAGAAAAAGGTAAGCAGGAGCTGAAACAGAACTGGAAGACACAAAAAGGGGAATTTGTACTGATGCGTGCTTGGATCCCCATAGGATGGCTTCGTCAGCTCAAGTGACGAACACAACGTCTTCTACCACGACTGCGACCGCGCCGAAGCCGACGCCATGATTGCCAGCCTCAAGCCTGAGCCTTACCGGATCCTCACGGACAATAGCGAGTTCGAGCCCTGGAACAATGATATCAATGTGGGCTACGTGTTTTGCGACGAAGACCATGCCATTCCACTCGCGGTACAGGAACAGATGGCCTCGCAATTTCCCGAGGGGTCATTCAGAGTGCACTTGAAGGCGAGTCACTCGCCCTTCATGAGCATGCCTAAGGAGCTTAGTGATGCGCTTGTGGCGGGTATTAAGCATGTTCAAGCATAAACGAGATAAAGACAAGCAGATGAATCGGAATTGTGGTGGAATAGCGTGATCGATAGAGCCCGCCGCCCTCGGAAGCCCTTTGGTCGATTTGGTAGTGTGTTCCAGATATTGCGCACTGTATAGTATGCATAATTTGATTGATTCCCTTAGCCAGGGACCGTCAAAAAGTCAAAGTATTTGCACAGAATGTCCGCCGCGCGGCTGTTTCTGCTTCTGCTCCACGATCAAAGTGCTTGCTGCGTACGGTCTCAAAGAAAGATGAGTGAGTGAGCGACAAAGGGCGAAAATCGAAATGGTGGCGTTCCTGTCGAATTCCTGTTCCTGGGCGTTTGTGGTCTATGTCGGCCTCTATGCAAGCCTCTGAACCGTGACTTGTCTCGAGACATTCCGAAGATTTGCAGAACGTGAGTCGTGTGGGAACACAAAACAACCAGCTTTGGGTTTCTCGTGCGAGGACCGCCCTGGACGCCTGTGTGACGAGACAAAAAGACAAGACGAGGTTCATGGTGTACGGTCGAAAACTGTAATGTAGCCAACGACTGATTGCCAAGCCCTGCACGGCAAGTACTGACCGTGATGAGATGGGGAGGGGGACGCAATGCGGCCGACTCTCTTCTAGTACGGCTGGGTAAGCTTGAAGGGGCCCCAATGCCACTGAGATACTACGTAGTACCTTGCGACAGTGAGTGAATGGCACGTCCCAGTAATAATAGTACTACTACAGTAGTACTAGTACTAAGTAATCAGGGGACTGCACTAAAAGAATCCCTGTTCTACAAGCACTGTGCCGTGATACCCTCCGCCCAGGCTGTACCTATAGGTACCTTAGTACCTAGTACCTAGCCCCTTTCAGGTGTCGCGTGCCCCGCTTCCACGTACGTTCCACCAAGACTTTTTGATATGGGAAGCGTTGGCTTGCGCGTGCATCCAATTCCGTCAGCCTTCAGAAGTCTCGCACCAAAAGCAATATACGTTGCACCAAAGTCTCCTGTCATCCGGACAGATACTTATCCTGCATCACAGTCGATAACATGTTGTAGTGCCACAATTCCTCCGTTCGATTCATTTCTCGCTGCTGCTGCTGCTGCTATTGCTTGCTTTCCTACGTCCACTCGCATGCTTTGCAAAACCTGGATTCTTGGAAACCTGGCTTTTCTCCTTATCGAATCGGCAACCCACCCAAGGGGCCTCGTCATCGTCGGGCCACCAAGGAACTCTCTCGCTCCTTCAATCACGCCAAGTTCTTGCGTTGGACCCTCCTGATTTCACACCGTCCAGTAACTGTGTACTCCCCTTGTCACTGCCAAGGATGAGATCCCGCTTCCCGGACGCCAGCCGCCATTGATTCAGGTTTTCGAGTACTGTTCGGCGACCCTCCTCACAACACCGCGCCTCCTTCGTGCCCACAGAACCGACACTTTGTACAGGACTGGGGTCGCGGTTTCCTCGACCTTGGCCTCCGAGACAGACTTTCGTCGACATACCCCATCTGAGCTATCACGTCCTCATGGCTTCTACCGCGGAAGCCTTCTCGTCAGGGAAGCCGGCCAAAGACCACAGCATCACAGCATGGATATTATTCATCCAGGCTCTGGCCGCAAGATTCATCCATCGCGTACGAACCGGAGGCATCCGTTTCCTTGTGCAGCTCATTTTGGCCAACCTGGCCTTCATCCTTCTTTTCCGGGTCCTCATCGCAGATCGTGGCCACCGATACGAAGCCGTGTTTCCATGGGCGAAGACTCCAGAAAAGGTTATCCCTGCAATCGAGGGAGACCTGAGAATCGTTGCATTCGGGTCACAAGACGTCTTTGGAAGTGCAGAGCGGTCGGATATGTCCAGAAGAACGTGGCTGCAGTCGCTGTGCGATGAGGTGAGCTATCGCGTCATCACGTTTGATCGTGGAAAACTGGTTGCTAATGGTTGTCAACAGCTCCAATGCTCGTCGCTACACTCCTTCGTCCCTCCACACGATGCCGAAAAAGCCATGGCATTCACAGATGCGTATAGGAAGCAAGTGGATACGTTGGAAAAGGGGACAGAAGAGGCCGATTTGCTCAAGACACCTGCTGCCGACTATTCGTGGCTTGAGCCGCAATACCCCGTGCCAAGTAGTGCGCCGGATCTTATGGCACAGGTCAAAGATTTCCTCTCACTGCCCGCACCAGACAAGGCGCCACGACAAACGCTCTGGGTGTTCAGTTTCGGAACCTGGGATATATGGAACCTGGCGGCCTTGCCCATGGATCAAGGCTTGCCGGCCGTCATCGAGACCATCGACAAGATTGTGGAGCAGATGGAGATGCTCTTGTTCAAGTCGCTTGACCCAGAGTCTGTCGCCTTCTCTGACTTTTGGTTCAATGCCACCAAGGAACAAGTGGAGGAGCTGGCGGCCGTAGACGCAGCCGACAGGGTGGACAGGCGGCGTCTTGAAAATTTTCGCGTTCTGATCCCTGAGCTCTTTGATATGTCCCTTACGCCAGGCTGGCAGAACCGGCCTGCTCCGTTGTTCCCCCATACGAAGGGAGAGCAGACGCGCAACGCTGCAGTATTGACGAAACTGTGGAACTCGACAGTCAAGGAGAAGCTCATGCAGTGGGAACTCCTGGAAGCGGCCAAGCCGAATGTGACTGAGAATGCTGACGGAAGTATTACCGTCGCGCCAATACGGGTTTCCCTGCCATTTGACAAGATGAAGAAGAGGAGTGAGATGGACGAACGGTCTCGTCATAAACGCGAAATCATCTACGCGTCGTATCCCCACCGCATGGCGTATCAGTCACCGTTTGCGAAAGATGTTGTCGAAGCCATGACAGAGGAGGGGATGCAGCGAGCCAACGTAGAGGACTCGCTCGGACGCGGAACCAGATATGCAAACGACTCGATGCGTTTCCTCGACGTTTGGAGCCCGTGCTTGACTGCAGACGAAGGCAGTAAAGGCACAATGACTGAGTGCCAGAACCCTCAGGATCACTTGTTCCTTGATGGGTTCACCCTCAACCAGCGGGCGTCGGATGAGATCGCCAAGTGGACGGCAGAGGAGGTGATCCATCGAATGTTCCGGAGCCCGACAGACGGGATAGGCCAATGATATGGAGATTTAGACCAGGTACGATTTAACGATAATTGAAGAAAACGGAAACCACACGTGTCGATTTTGAAAAGAACATGGTCTCCTTCTTGCCCGTTCTCGTGCGCCGTCGTTGGTGAGTGAGTCTGTTGGAAATACGGGATGGGTTTGATCCCCCCCTCTAGGTGACGAGGCGAAGTGGGAGGGCTGTTTTATAAAGACGATGTTCTCTCCCCCGCCCCTGGACACGAAGAGCTTGCGCTGCTCCTTAAGTTCTTGCCAAAACTCTACTGCAAGCGCAGTTTGGGCGGCGGTGTCAAATGGGAATGAGCCCGTAAAACATTGCATTGGCGTGGGTTGGCGAGGGCGGACTATGAAGTGAGAGTGGGTTTAGCTCACATTAGCCGAGCTGATCCAGCGTTGCTGTTCAGGTGTTGGATGCGGTGAGGCTTATACTTAGAGTTGGACCCGTGGCTATTTTAAAAGAGGGGTCCTGTCATACGAGTACATACACGAAAGACTGAGGAACCACCAAGAGACCAAGATGGGGGAGAGGAACCCGTCAAAGTTGTGACTGTAAGCTCCAGGGTAGGGGGGAATGCCATTGGTTCCGGCGTATAGTACAAGTAAGTAAGGCTGTCCAGGATGGGGAATTGTGGAATCTGCGTGAATGTAGCCTGATAATAGGGTTTCGACAGTGAGTTCCAAAGGAAGACTCGAATGTCTTCGCGCCAAACAACAGAAGAAAGGAGGCTTCTGAAGATGCTGGCACCGCATATCGTCTTTCTTGAAGTTGACGATCTGTCCAGCACGCGCAACATGGAGCTGGGAATCAATCGCCAAGATGCGCATACAAGTTCAGTCCTGCCGCTTCCCGACGACACACGTGGCCGGCACAAGAAGGGAGGGGGGGGGGGGGGGGGGGGGGGAAGTACTGGTAAAACGGAGTCAGTCACTCAAGAAGGACAAAAGTTTCTTTGCTAGGGCGGAATGTAGAATTCTGATATTCAGGGGTATTTGCTCCGGGACTTGGGTGGGCCGTTTTGCGTATCAGTACAGTGATCTGCGGATTTTACTGGGCATTGATTGACATCATGGGAATAATACGAGAAAAAGACAAATCGCAAACCGCGGGTTGGGATTTGGATGTTCCTCTGGTGGATTGAACAATAGCTCGTAGGGTGATGGTGACCTGAACCCTGAACCTGGGTGGCTTGCCAGCCATGGCTGCACTACCAACCTGTCAACGGCAACCCGACCGAATTAGGGTATCGTTCGAGAGACATGACAAGATATTATTGTAAGCCCACGCGCGTGGTCTTGGCGTGCCATGAGGATCCTACACCACTTGTGGCGTTGGCATGGTGGGAAACCAGACGCACGTTTGGTTTCGGCTCCCACAACTCCCAAGATGCAGCGAATGAATCTCGGAATCGAGCGCAAATGAGTTCTCTGAGTCTCTTTGCCAAAGAAAAAATATATAAAAAATATAAAAAAAAAATCAACAATAACATTAACAGTAACAATAAACAAAAAGCCTGCAGCTAGCAGTCAAGGACATCGTCAACTATTGGACTGTCCGCACTCCAGCTTCGGGGCCTTCTTCACCGAGAAAAGAGAGGAGAAGCTGTGGTCATCATCGAGCTCCTCACGCCCGACCCAGAAAACCAGAGAAAAAGAAAGCATGGATCAAAGTCCGAAAACAGTCCAGTACGTATGGTACGACTATCTATCCGTACATTACATACTAGGTAGCTAAGCTTATTAGGCAAGACCATGCTCTCCTCGGCCCCAGATCGAGAATATGTAACGCCGTCCGGGGGGGGGTGATGGATGGGAACCGCACCTATGAACATGGAGTTTGCTCGTTGTGAGTGTACCTGTACCACATGCAAGTGGGAATGGGATACACCCCATAAAGGGAAAGCGAAAGAAAAGGCATAAAAGATGCCTGGGCGTCACTGCTCTGAACTTTTGGAAAGTAAAACGGAAAAGGAGAGAGAGCTGAGTTGGCCTTCTTTGACCTTAACTGATTTTTCTTACACAAACTCCATCGCTGGCCATGGCTCTCCCAACCAAATGGTATCAGTTCCTCGTCGGGCTCTTTGCGTCGCTTGGATCCTTGACCTTTGGCTATGATCTGGGTGTCATAGCCCAGGTGATTGCTTCTCCTTCTTTCAAGAGTAACATTGGCGACAGCCCTGCGGAAGTGTGAGTTCCCCCCCCTTTTTACCTCTCATCCTTTCTTTTCTCTATATTTCAACCATTTGAGAGGTATTCGGCTAAAAAAAAAAACCATCTCGTTCTGCCTGTAGAGGCGCAGTGGTATCCGTACGTTCATGCCCTCTCCCTACGTGGTGGTTTCGATACCCCAGAAAAGTATTCTCATTTTTGAATCGGTGTTAGGTCTTCACCGGCGGAGCTTTCTTCGGGGCTCTGGCTGCTGGTTATTTTGGCGATAAGCTCGGCAGGAAATGGACGATCCTCATCGGGGCTGCGACTTTCTGTCTCGGTGGAGGTCTGCAGACGGGTGCGCAGAATGTTGGCTACATGATGGCAGGGAGAGCCTTGTCTGGAGCTGGGTGAGTTTATTTTTTGTTATAAATTCATACGATGGGGGCCATATGCTGATCTCACGCATCCCAGTGTTGGCCTGATGGTCATGATCGTTCCCGTCTACCAAGCTGAGCTCTGCCATCCGTCCATTCGTGGGCGGGTGACGGCCTTGCAGCAGTTCATGCTGGGCATAGGCGCTCTCTGTGCAGCATGGATCTCTTGGGGTGAGCTGAATGCCCTGGGCTTTTCTCCTCCTCTGTTTCTGTTTCGAGTCGTTCAGCAGAAAAACTGACCCATGCTCGAGAACAGGCACGTTCGTCGGATTCGCCGAGGACGACAATCGTCAGTGGCGCGTGAGCCTGGGCATCCAGAACATCCCCGCGGGGATCCTGGGTTTGCTCATCCTGCTCTTCCCCGAGTCCCCACGCTGGCTCATCGACCACGGCCGGTCCGACGAGGGCCTCGAGACCCTGGCCAAGCTTCACGCTCACGGCGACGTGACGGACCCCTTCGTGCAGGCCGAGTACTCCCAGATCCTGGAAACCCTGGCCATTGAGCATGAGAGCACGGCGCACCTCACCGAGCTGTTCCGCGACAGGTCTTGCTTCCGCCGTCTCTTCCTCGCCTGCGCCATCCAAGCGGCGACCCAGATGACCGGCGTCTCTGCCATCCAGTACTACAGCGTGGCCATCTACGGCAAGATCGGCATCGCCGAGGCTGATACCTTGCAGTACCAGGCTATTTCGTCCTGCATCGCCCTCTTTGCCCAGTTCCTCTGCATGATGCTCATCGACAGATTCGGCCGTCGTTGGCCGTTGATCCTGGGCAACCTGGGCAACATGGTCACCTTCGTCATCGCCACCGTCTTGCTCGCCAAGTTCCCGCCCGACGGGGAGGACAGCAACAGCAGGTCCGCCGGCTGGGGCTTCATCGCCATGACCTGGATCTACAACTTCAGCTTCTCCAGCACCTGCGGGCCCTTGTCGTGGATCATCCCGGCCGAGATCTTCGACACCAAGACGCGAGCAAAGGGCGTGGCCATCGCCACCATGACCTCCTTTGCCTTCAACACCATGATTGGCCAGTGCACGTCTGTCGCCCTGGATGATGAGTCCGGCATCGGCTGGCGCTGGTACATCCTCTTCATCGTCGGCAACTTCACAAACGCAGTCTTCTTCTGGGCCTTCCTCCCCGAGACGGCGAAGAGACCCCTTGAGGAGATGCGGTACCTCTTCAGCGAGGCACCGCTGTTTGTGCCTACCATGGACCCTTCCAAGGCGTACACGTACGACATTGAGCGTAGAGTCGAGGAGGTCGAGAACAAACAGGCCGTTGTTAGTGGCCATGATGAAGATGTCGAGCACAATGCTGGGTCTTAAGGCACAACCACCGCGCACCACATGACCCCCGCCCTTTCCCCCCTTCTCTCTGTCTATATACATATATAGTCTAAATCTCAAAGCTCAAGATTATCACCATCGACTGGATTGTCGTTGCGTTTTGATCAGGGCCGGATGCCGGGGCAGTCTTGGAAGAAGCGGGTCATATTCTCAATAACTTCCTGAAAACTCATCATCATCACGCCAATGACATCGGATCTTCATATCTGCAGATATCTCCCCCTCACTTGACTTGTTTTGCCGGAATACTGAATCCTTAGCACTCTAACCCTGGCATGTCTTTCCTCAGTAGATCACCGGCCAATCCGAGTCGTAGCGGATCAGGTTGATACCCAACCGCGACTGACCATTGTCGGCATAGTAGTGGTAGACCAAGACATCGGCATCTACGTCGGTGAACACAGCCTCGTGCCCCGGGCCGTGGATGGAGCCGTGACCAGCCATGACCTCCGTCCCGCCCCCGGACATCATCTGCCTGCCATTCCTGTCGAGATAGGGTCCGGTAACGCTGGTCGAGCGACCGACCATGATGCGATAGGTGCTGGAAGCACCATTGCAGCATTTGTCAAAAGACACCCACAGATAATAGTAGCTCCCCCGTCGCGTGATGTATGGAGCCTCGACGGCGCCGCCGGCCTCTGTACGTCGAGCCAGGGCCACGAAGTCGCTACCAGTGCGTTTGCCCGTGCTCGGGTCCAGGCGGATCATCTTGATGCCAGTCCAGAAGGAACCAAAGGAAAGCCACCAGCGGCCATTGGCATCCACTACCAGGTTGGGATCGATGGCGTTGTAGTCGTTCGCAGCAGAAGACTCAATCACCAGGCCGCGGTCGGTCCACGAGCCCGAGGCGCCTGTGGGGCTCGTGGCGAGGAAGATGGCCGACTTCTGGGAACCAAAGGTCGAGGCAGAGTAGTACATGTAGTACTGACCGTTGCGGTAGGAAATGTCGGGAGCCCAGAGGTTCGCGTCGCCGTTGGTGTAGGCCAGCGTCCAGGGGGCTCCGTTGGGGAAAGCGACCCCAGCGTCACGCCATGCAGTGCGATCTGTTGAGGTCTTGAGTCCGATGTTGGGGGCTGTATACGCGAGGATATATGTTCCTCCAGACGTCTTGACCACCGAAGGGTCATGGACATTGATACTGCCTGTGACCAACCCTGGGTTCGGATACTGGCCGGAGACACTCGAGACCAGTGTCAAAGCGGCAAGGAATCCATGAAAGATGATGCTTCGAAGCGCTGGCATTTTCTTTTTGTAGTCAAGTCCTGTTGAAGTTGACCCCACGACAAGTAGCCTGGTGCCTCTGTTGTTCACATCGTGGGCGAGCAAGACAGGCAGCGCATGGCCTGTCTATATAGAGATAGATTCCACAAGAGGTTTCCAACTCACTCATCTGCCGGCGATCGTCTAAAGACCCTCCATGATGGACGTCCATGATGGAGAAATTCACAATAGGCGCGCGTGTGAAATGGCCAGGGTAGTACGGGGTTCTTTTCGCCTTTACCTTGCAGAGAACGGAGGCTCTAAGGCCGCTTGTAGCCTGTTTGTAAGTGGCATACATTTGTCGGAATCGAACTCTTGTCCGCAACAAAAGTCGCAGCCCAAGTTATATGGGCAAATAAAGTCGATAATTCCAAGCCGCATAGAGTCTCAGTTTTCCTACCTTCCTTATTCACATTCATTGTCTGTCGTAATTATCGCAAGTTGATGGGATTGGGAGTGTCGACGTCGCAACCCAGGAGTTTCCACTGATCGTAACGCTACCCCCGCCTCTTCTAGCGTATCGTGAGCTCTTCAGCCCATTTTCCCAACATACAGAAAGACGCCCACAATGTTCTATCATGAAGAGAGACCGTGGCTGATTACTTAGGGGCTGAATTCGCTCCAGATGAGCAGATAAACGAGCGGGGGAGTGCCCAGTTCAGCTTCAAACGTTAAAAGCAGCGGGTGACCAAGTGTGAACATATGGCCAATCACCTGAGCGATCCGAAGGATAACTACAGTAGTGACCATGCGGGAAGCAACCAACGCGTGACGACTGGGCCATGGTGTGGCGATGTCCAGCTGATGCGGTTGGACTTTGTGGACTTTGTCTTTGTGCCCTCTCCATGGAGCATCAATCAGTGCAAAACCTCTGGGACTCTTCACATTGAGAAACGTGGGCGAGTGAGTCTTTCAAATGATCTTGTGTACCTGATAGCTTGCCCTCAGAACCTCACGTCTGTTGCTTTTGGTGCACTTTCCCCGTCAAGATTATCATCTGAAGCTGGGATTGTCTCACTTGTCTCACAGTGCGCAGAATGACCTCATGTACCAAAGGCAAGGCATGCAGGCAGTTCAAGACGATTGACTCTAGGCTGGGCTAGATGCTCTCGTATCTGCAGCTGATGATTGAGCTAGGGTTAGGATGCCTTGTAAATTAGTTTTTTGACTCCTTCAACAAAATCTGGCGAAATCAAGTCAGTTTGGTTGATTGATTGATTGATGCCGCGAGAATCATTTCACCTGGACCACGTTACGTTACGTTCATTATTATTATTACCACACCTCTCCTCTCAGGCAGGACCCAAACCAAGAACCAAGGCATGAACGAGCGTCGCTTGGGAAGCCCCGGTTCAAATTGCCCGGCCGGCACTTGCAGCACAATGCAGCACCACCAAAAGCCACAGTCATGCAGCTGAAGCTTGGCCTGACGTAGGCGTTCTTCTTCTTCTTCATTTTAGTCTCTATCGCAAACCCGCTCTTCTCTCAAGTCCTCCTCACTTTGCCTCGTGTTGTCTTAGCCTGCCTGCACACGACACCCTTAGACAGCGAGCAAGATGAAGGTCTGCATCACACTTACCAAACCAGGGATACGGCGCAGTCACAGCTTCGTGAAGACTTTGGAAGCTATCGTACCTTAACTGAGTGTCAGGTGCGGCCAGGCTCAGGCTCTACCTAGTAGTATCTATGTTCTTCGTCATCGCTGCCTATTCCTCCAAGCCAGTCGGTTCACGCGACCTATCATCATTTACTAGGATCTACAAGTACCCCTTACTTCGCTGGTAGGTACCTCTTGCGCCTTGGATGGTACGGTACGGCGCGTATCTGCCTCTTGAACATCGACTACAAAGCCTCGTGCCACTGCCCTCCCCTCCACCGTCTGTGTTTCCCAATTTCTCCTATGACTCTAACTTTCGTTCACCTCATGTGCCTTGTCTGAGCATTGTCGCCTGTTCACGCAATTTTGCCTCCATCATTCTCATCTCGTGACATCTCTGCCTTCGCATCGCCTAGCTCACCAGACACTTCCGCCTCATCCTACGAAACAGCATTGTCATTCAAATAGTATTATAACACACAGCACACGCCCTCCCTCATCTTCACCATGGCGGATATCAGCGATTTCATTCCATCCGCTTTTGCTGGAGACATGCAGCTCAGGACTCGCAAGGAGAAAGACTTCGACGGCTTCGAGGCCAGTTTGCCCGATCCGCGTTCACCAGGCCTGTCCCTCAACCAGTTCAATGTCGCCAATGTTCTTGACTCGATCGCGAAATATAATCCTTTTGGCCGTCCCGTGAACAAGGAAGATATCGTCTGGTTGTTTGACAACACGGCCTATCGCAGCTCCAAGCACCACCACCACACTGTCTGGGAGGCTGAGTTTGTTGCCGCCGTCTTCGAAAAGGAATGCAAGTGCAGGGTTGCCGATATCGTCAGTGGCGTAGCCGAGAAACTGGGCCTAGCTGATGATGAGGAGGGAAAGCAGACCATTGAGGAGCGGTTGAGACCCTTCCTGTGGGATGTCCGGACAGCCAAGGTGGCCAAGGTACTGCACAAGGACAAGGAGATCAAGTTGCACCCGACGAGCATAAACGGTATTTCGACCAGCACCCACAGACTGGAGAAAGACAAAGGCGGCCAACAGGTCATCTCAGAGCTTACCGCGGCTGAAGGCGCGGATTGTCCGTTGAAGATGGAGACGTACTATGCCGAGCCTGAAGGATGGGGCGTCATCAGCGACATCGACGATACCATCAAGGTCACCATGACTAGTGATCCCACCGGCATCCTGCGTTCCACCTTCGTTGACGCTCCCAAGGCTATTCCTGGTATGACTGAGCTTTACACCGACATCGTCCATTCCCTTCCCAAAGACAGTCCGTGGTTTTATCTTTCTGCATCACCTTACAACCTCTATCCCTTCCTTCGCGATTTCCGCGACCAAGCCAAGTTCCCCGCCGGAACCATGATCCTGAGAGATTCAAGCTGGAGGACTGTGTCCGGCCTGCTTACGGCTTTGACCGTGCAGACCGAGGAGTACAAGGCCGATAGAATGAAGAAGATCAACTCCTGGCTGCCCAAGAGGAAGATGATTGTGTTTGGTGATTCCACACAGTCTGACCCTGAAGCATATGGCGAAATGTAAGCCCCCCGGAGCCTGGATTTCCCGTTCTGAGATCTGATACTAGATACCAATGACGATTGCAGTTACCGAGACATTCCTGGATGGATCAAAATGATCTTCATTCGGAAAGCGACCGACGTGGCAGCTTTTGGAATCGAAGAGAAGAATCAACCCGAGCGTTTTGAGAAGGCATTCAAGGGTATACCAAGAGAGGCATGGCACGTCTTCGAGGACCCTGGAGAATGTCTGAAGATGGTCAGAGACTTGATCGCAAGAGAAGCCTGATCATATGAAAGCCTCCTGTTGATCACAGGAATAACCTTTTGGTTCGCTTTGAATACGACCATGACGCTGCAGCGCTGGTGTGTTTGCTCATCGGAACGATCTCTGGGTAGAACAGTCTGAATGCTTTGTGAAGATATGACATAGATGCCAGTTTCCATATTATCACCTATGAACGAGATGACGTTGTGCAACTAGGCGAGCTCTCCCGATGTTGTGACCCCTTTGATTATGCACCCTGAACTCCGGGCTTTGCGACATAAAACACCCTAGATGTTCTGACATGTGATGTAATCAAAAAATTCATTTCCAATGTTTTCCAATGTGGCGGCTCGTCATTATAATCCCGTATGCGCGTCTTCAGCCTCCTTAGAGGTTGCCCGCGGAGCGGACGCTCATCATGCGCAGCTTGCATCCCCAATAGAACATGGCATATGGCATGGGAACGAGGAGCGTCGTGATGGCCCCAAGGACTGCGAAAGTGTAGGTCACGCCGATATGCTTGAACATGGCTACTCCAGCAACGACCATTATCCCAGCGAAGAGGTATCGAACCAGCGTAATGAACACCAGACCACTGGCCGCATAGGCTCCGAAAGCGTGGATGATGTACATGTAACTGGTCATGAAGACGCACATCACTCCAAACCCGAGAAGGACAGAAGCGCAGATCGGGGACCAAGGAGAGATGTCCTCACGAGCGGTGAAGCCCATCCAGAAGAGAGCGATAGGGATGGCGGGTTGGCCGACGAAGGCGTAGTCAAATCGGCCTTCAGGATCCATACCAGGAAGGGCAGGACCTTGGTAGTGGCGTCGCCACCAGCGAGCAAGACCCAGAGCGAACCATAGCCCGAAGACCATTCCGACGGCAAGGCCGTAGAAAGCGACCCCCTGAACGGCGGGATTGAAGTGGTAAATGCCATCGAAGATGGATTTGTAACCAGGCAGGAGGGTGAAAAGGACGAGGTAGACCATGGAGAGGTTCAACGTGAGGAGGAGAATGATGGGCTCCTGGGTACCGACTCGAAGAGAACGCTTCAGTGCAACCCAGATAGATTTGCCACCTTGTCTCAAGCCTTGGACGCGAGATCTGCGACGGCGGCGAGGGAAGACAAGATCTCTTTCCTCGGGCTTCATGCTGTTGATAATGAGGTCGGTCTTCCAACGAAGCAGAATCGGAGCGTAGGATTCAGGCTGGAACAGCAGGATGACGACGAGCAGCACCGCAGCGATGATCAGGGTCGCCCATTCGGTCATCGCGGGGAAGCCCGTCCCGGCCCCGTAGGTCATGATGCCACCGGAGGCCGGTCCGGCAGCAAGACCCGAGAAGCCACCGGTTGCGTACAACGGAAAGGCAATCAGCTGATCGGCAGGACTCCAGAGATCGGATATGGTGCCGCCGGCGCAGACGAGAGGGGTGCTGCCGAAGAAGCCGGCCGCGAAACGAGCGGAAAAGAACATGGAAGGGCGAGGAGAGATGGCGGCGACGAAAGTGGCGAGCATGAAGCACAGGAACGAGACAACGTAGACGGGGTTGCGCCCCGTTCTCTCTGAGAGGGGACCGGCTATAGGAGCACCGATGCTAAATCCAATGAGGAACAGGGCTTCGTATAGCGAGGAAGTTAGCACTCGTTGCCGAACCAGAGCTGAGGGGGTCAAGGAAGAAGGAATAATCATTTCAAAAGAGACGGGGGGAAGGGAGGGAGGCACTCACCAGTGGCCAGAGAACTGACATATGGACCAACATTGAACTTCTGCTCAAGCGCATCGGTGATGGAAGCGTCAATGGAGCTGGCAAACTGGACGACCCATGAGATCTGAGTGACCAGGATGGTGGCGAGCGTCTTCTTCCTCAGAGACCAGTTCCGCGGGTTGAGGTCCTGATCGAAGTCATCCCAGGTGGCAGGATCAGGTACCAGGCGAGCATAGTCATCGGGGTGATGATCACCGCCGGGGGACCAGTTGTTGGGAGACATGGAGATCTCCGTGGTCGGGTGGGCAGCCAGGCGCTGACTCTGGGTTCTTCGCTGGCGCCAGGACTGGAGCGTGAAGCGGGAGAGGATGTAGGTGCTTCTGGTCTCAGGCAGCATGATGACAAGGATGAGCGCTGCGAAGACGTAGAGGATGCGTGATTTGTGATTTGTCTTGTCTTGTTGAAAGGATAAGATTGATCAGGGAAGATGAAGTTTTTAGTCGGGACAATTTTTCTGTCTCTACTTCAAACGGCCTTGGAGAAGCAGAAGAAATGCGAACGACACTACGAAGGAAAGGAAGAAAGAAGGAAAGGAGAGAAGACAAGAGCAGAAACCAGGAAGAGAGTGTGGAGGATAGTGAAGGGAAGGGGAGAAAGGAGGGAAGTTTGCAAAGTAGGTTCGTTCTGTTGCAGCTGTTGATGTCGATGAACAGCTGGTAAGGACTGGATTGGCAGCTGGAAGTTCAGATAACTCAGTGTACGGAAGACGAGGGTTGCAATGAACAGAGGCGACCAGGCGGTAGTCCGGTGGCGGGTTTTGTTTAAAACTGCATTGGATGGTCGGTATCCATGTGATCAGTATTTGTCAAGAGTGTCGGAATGAAAAAGCTGCAAAGCTGGTAGTGGTGATGTGATGGCATCCCAGCATCACGACGAGGTGAAAAGCCTTCGCAGTGCATCAGTCCGTTTCGCATCGAAGCAAAAAGAGCAAACATCACCAATTCGAACGTGGGGGGCGGGTTGGAGCTGATCTCAGTAGAATCAGTTAGCTGAGGCTTCCAGTGGTCAACGTCAGATGTTGAACTGACTCAGGCGGAATCACGGTGATGTCGTGATGCGAGTGGTTTCACAGGCAGGTCGGTTTAATCAACAAACCGCTGTAAGATGGATGCTCACAACCCCACAAGGATTGGTCAACATACATTATGGGGTGGCATCATCCTGCTATGACAGTCTCCGTGTTGAGTTGAGTCAAGCCAAACTTGCGTAGCTTAAATCAGAGGCTGTGAAGTCGTAGTGATGACCAGATGTGACTGATGGGAAGATGAGATGCAACGAGGTCACACTTAAACACTACCCAGGATGGTTGAATGTATCGCAAGAGCCTCACACCGATAAGCTGGCGGTCGTCACCATTCGCAAGTCGATTGGACGAGTTCCCAGGTCAAACCCTCAGTGCCCTCATGATTTCCAATCATCATCATCAAGTCATGCTACCAAATCAAGGAGACGAGGCTGGCCAAGCCTGCGATCGCGATAACGATGTACCGATGTTCAATCTCCCGCTCTCCATCCTTCACACGTACACAGCGGCCAGTCCTCGAAGAACGTCCGACGGCATAGGAAGGCAGAAGACTTGGCTGTCGCGTCAAGTCGAGTCAAGAGCTGCGATGAGAGTACAGTTGGTCCAATTCAACCGCCCCGGCTCATCATTGATATTGAGAGCCTGAGACGAACGACTATAAATTGCCCGAAAGAGCCAAAAAAGAAAGACGACAACCGAATAGAAAACGTGCTTCGATGCGATGTCGATGCGATGACAATATATGTTGCAACAAGAAGAAGAAGACGCCCAGGCCAAACAGGAGGGAACAAGTATTACACCTACATTATCTGAACACAAAAAGGAAGATGGAGAGGAAGCACACAAAACTGGCACAAAAAAACATACAACAGCCGGTATTCGCTGGTCGTCACCGACCCAACTACTAATCAGCCCCTTAGCAGTTTGACTAGGGGAGAGCGGACGGGATCCCGTATTTTCTACTAGGTATGGTCGTATGTGCCAGGCAAGTGTTCTAATTTGATTTATATCCGTGACGCGGAGCACATTCCATCCTAGAGATGTGACGACGTCCCACGACCCAGGCATGACTCTCACGGCCATATGGTTTTCGGCCGGTTGGACTTGGAGGTGCAATTAACCACAGCGCCTCATCCGTCCTTCCGCTCTCATTCACCAAGCAAGCTCCTTTTGTCTCTCCGGGACACACATCATGGTGCGTGCTGTTGGGCACCTGGACAAGAGAACACGCACGTATCGTTGTCAGGCATGCGCACGGCGCAGAATGAAGGTGAGTGAGTTCGGCACCATTGGATTGTTTGTAGCTATCCATGCAATCTGGTTTCTGTGGTTGACAGTGCGTTCTTTTGAAGTGCGATGGGCATACTCCATGCAGTACGTGTGCCCGCTTGAACAAAACCTGTGTACCGCAGCATCAGGGAAGCCCACAAGATGTCAAATTCGTGACACTTGTCGGTAGGCCTGGCTCGAAAATGCTGAGTCAGAGCACCGTTCCCTCACCGATGAAATCACCGCCCGAAGTGCGCTTTCAAGACCATTTTGTCGCTTTTCTCTTCGGCTCCCACTTCACAGAGAGCTTCAGCACCCTGGCTCCTGATTTTCTGCAACTGCTCCAGTCGTCAGGGCCCTTGCTCGACATCGCTCGAGCTATAGGCGCTC
This sequence comes from Sarocladium brachiariae, assembly GCA_008271525.1. NCBI lineage: Eukaryota > Fungi > Ascomycota > Sordariomycetes > Hypocreales > Sarocladiaceae > Sarocladium > Sarocladium brachiariae. The sequence goes on from RQPE01000001.1 coordinate 4,483,554, forward strand.
TTGAGGCCGGTAGGAAGGGCTCGGTACGGATGTCTTCGACGCAAGACGATCCGAACCGGGCTGCTCTCTTACTATATGGCAAGTCGATCCGGGCTTTTGGCCAGCGTATTGCCGCACCAGGATTTCAGCCTGGAGAGAAAACGCTCTGGACGACGTTCTTGCTGGGATTGTTCGAGGTAAATTCGTCCTCAACTATCACCATTTTCTTTTGAAGGAGCCTTACATCTCATCATGGTATAGCTCATGTCAAAAGCTTCATCTACTGAGGCATGGTCGATGCATATGATCCAAGGCATGGGCCAAGTTGTCCGGTATATGCCTTCAGCAGCAAAATCCACGCGCCTTACCAAGGAGCTGCTGCAGGTATTTCGTTGCCTCGAGATCAATAGGGCAATACTATACGGTGCAGATACCGATCTGAGTCTGAATGTCATCGAGAAACTAGGGAGTCATCTCGAGCGCTCAGCACTCCTCATATCTCAGGAACTCATGTTGGAAGCATCGCTCCTCAGCCACCAGTGAGTAATAGGTATCCTCGCCAAATACCATCGAAGATCGGTTCACTGATTTGTTGCATCGCCAGGATGTTTAAGAAAACCCAGTCCTTAACAACTTCTAGCCTACATCATATCGACATTGCTGCTTCTTGGGCTCTGGTAGGCGTTCAACTCCTCGATAAAATCAGAAGAGCTTTGTCGCAAATTAAGGTCTCAACTTCGTTCTCTCAGCCATTCGAAAGACTCGCAAGGGCGAACTGTTGCGCACTTTGTTTGTACATATGCCGCAACTTCACCTATTTCCCTTGCTTTGTCGGCATGAACACACCAAAACTAACGGACGACGAAACGGAAGAACTCATCAACATTATTCTAGACGAACTTGAGGAGATCCTGGAGAAGTCAGTAGTCAACGCTATATTGCTTCTTTTCCCTCTGAGAGTTGCTGGAGCGAGCTCTAGGGCGTCAATGCACAAGATCAGGATAGAGAAGGCGCTTGGGAGGGTCTACACTATAGGATTCGCAGTATCTAAATGGGTTATCACGGATCTCAAGGCGCTTTGGGAATGGCAGGAAAATCATCAAGTTGATTCTGCATAATTACACAATACCTTGCATAAAATTTCTGGAGAACCCTCCGCTTCTTTTGGGATCAAGTCGCTCGAGCCAGGTCACGGCCTCAGGTCGCTTGCCCCAAGAGGAGTTCGACCAGGTTCATGTTCTCTACCAGGAAAATCTTTCAGGCCGCCACATTATAGAAGCGGGTGGTAGCACGTGTCCTCAAGTCTGGCGCAAAGTAATCATAGCCGACCAGCTTGTTGCAATTGTCGATGTATGCGGTGACAGGGATGGCTCCCTGATACATGATGCTCCACTACAAGGCGCCTCGTCAATTATTTATACTCCTTCGCGATTTGCGAGATTCCTTTCTCAAATCGGGATACTCACTGAAGCCACACGACCAACAAGGGTCCTGTCGACCAAGCCGGTGAAAACCGCACCGGATTTGATAAGGATGTCCTGTTGGAAGATGGGAAAGTTGGAGTTCACATAACCTCTCCAGACCTGAGTTTCGCCCTTTCCAGACGCGTAGGTTGTCAGAGTGTTGTCGACGAGGCCATCCTTGGTCACATTCTTATAGTCGAAGTAGGAGGTAGAGGGCCCTTCATCATTGGCTTGGTCGACTTTGACGAAGCTATTCGATCCAGAGTTGATGATATAACCTTGTGTAATGTGGGACACGTTGACATTCCTGGCCAAAGTTAGCTGAGACTCGGTCAGGAGATAAGAGCTCTTCCCTGGGTTCAAACTCACCACTTGTGTTGAATGAAGCTAGCGTTGAAGTCCTGCTTGATCATGGGGGGTCCAGGCTGCTTGAAACCGGAAGAGAACTCGACTTCGGAAGACAAGAAGGGAGCGCAGTCGGACTGCTTGGCAGCCGAGGCCGCAATAGCGAGAACGCTGCTGAGGAAGACGGAAAGATGCATAGTGGACTCGGAAGTTGATTTTGTGTAGTAGCTGAAGGTTGTATGTACAGTGTAGCACGGTTTTAGCTTGCTGTTCTGTGATGTTGTTCTGCCAGGAAGGGGATTCGTAGACGTTCTTATACAGCCAGCCCTTGTATATACTAGAAAGACCTGTACATCTCGCGGCCTACAATCGAGACTGGAGCATCTCTGACGCGTGGAATTCTTGTAGCCTCGTCAGCCTCAGCTGCTCCTGATCGTGGGAACGAGCATCATTCTCTGACCATTCCTCGTCAGGGCTTCTATAGACACGCTCGAATTTTTCCCAAATAGGCAATTTTCAGTTCATGATGCGAATCACCCAACGGTGCCCTGCTACCGTATGGAGCCGGGTTTTTTTTTAAGGGTCAGCCGGATGCGTATGACTCAGCGGAAGAAGGGGCGGGTCCGTAAAGATTTTCATTATATTAATAGGTCTGGATTTTATTTCAGAGTTGTTGCACTCGTTGATGAGGCTGGGTGTGTCAATGGGCTAAGATACCGAGTTGGTATGGGAGCTGACGAACCACGCGGAATGTTAGTCGTACTCTCTGGTGGCGCAGGGCCATGTACCTTGGAAAAGTCTAACCGCCTTGAGAAGTATTCGAGCCGCAATATAATCTCCATGTTTTCCATGGGTCTCGAAGACGGTCATTCCTTGCCGCTTGAACCTTCTGGCAGAGGGCACTTGGTGCGCGTCTTCGTGTATAGGCTCATCTTCTCTGGTCTCGCCGTCCAGAAACTTGGACACCTCAGACAATAGCCACAGACGCAGTGCTAAGACACATTCCCAGTTGATGACGCCCGTGACCTGATTTTCATCGCCTAATAGTATGTGCTTGAGATTGAGGTCGGTGTTGCAATGCTGTTACTTCGGGAGCGGCCGTATGAGGTGGGAATACCCCAGGAAGAAGTGCCAGCAGCTTTTCGGCCACTGGAAGAACGCTTTCGGCCTCTTCTAGATCGTGTTCATCATCTGAGTGCTCGAGGACTGCCTGTTGATGCTTGATAATAATACGCAAAAGGGTACTGAGCCAGTCATGGGTCGAACGAGAATCGCTCTTGAATGAAGAAAGACCTGTGTGCAACCCAATACAGCTGGCGCTATTGCATTTGACTTGGTGCGAGGTGCAGGATGGGGTGGCCACTGTTGGGCGGCCACCCACCATTGTGAATAAGCCCAGTACAGCAACCAGTGTCCCATCTCATTGAAGACGAGTCTGGCCAAGATTGAGAAGAGGAAGCAAAAAGAGAGATCAAAAAGAAACACATACAACAGCCGGTATTCGCTGGTCGTCACCGACCCAACTACTAATCAGCCCCTTGGCAGTTTAACTAGGGGAGAGCGGACGGGATCCCGTGTTCTCTACCAGGTATGGTCGTATGTGGTAGACTCTGGTCTAAATTGGGGTTATATACTATACAGACACACCTTGGAAGCTCTTCTACTATTGTCGCTCCTTTCACAGCCCTCCACTCTTGTTGCTACTGTTCAGAGATGAAATGTCAAACTTGATACGAATTGTTGGATGGCGGAGGATTCTCTGGCAAGTGCATCCGGTAACCAACAGGTAGCATGGCACATGCTCTGCTGCCCCCCCCCCCCCCCCCCCCCCCCCTTCATCGACATACATGACTCGACCTCAATCTCTTCGTGAACTAGATCATCGGCACTTGCGCTTGTACCATTCTGTTATCAGTAAATCCCCAACTCTTGACCCTTGACCTGTCGAGCTGGAACTTTGCCAGGAATAAGGGAGGGTACATCGACCATGGCTTCGAACGCATTGGTAGTGAAGTGGTAGTATCGCCGACCAGCCCGGTTGTAGACATTTGTCGCGTCCACACGGATGCAGAAGGCCGTCTCGATCTGAGTCCGCGGACGGCAAATAGTCTCTCAGGTCTTGGAAATGCCCCCCCCCCCCCCCCCCCCCCCCCCTGAACAAAAGAGGCAGTCCGGCGCGCTACAGATGGCCTCGAGCGATCTTGAGAGCTCAAGCCACGCCATCCCCCTCGGGTCGGCCTTGCCAATGATTCCCCTGGCTGAACATGTTCATGTGATAACCATCTGCTGGCTTAGAGCCACCACCAACTATGGGAACTAATTCACTGCAACGGCATAAGGAAAAAAAGATCAATATATACTCGGTACCCTCGACACCCCTATCTCAACCTGCCATGTCAGTCTCACTCTCGGCCAAGCTCAGCTGGAGGCAGAGCAGCTGGCAAGCAAGCAAGTTGTGCCTTCGCCCCCTTTTCCTTGTTCTTCACCGAGCAGATATACATGAACTGCCCCCCTTCCGTTTGTTTTTGTTAGACCACATAAGAGAGAGAGAGAAAGAACGAGAATGAATGTGATTCAGAGACTAGGTAGTTGTGATACTCTATCCTGTCCCTTAGCATATTGATGTTATTGCTATCCCTTCCCTTCGTCTATCTAACTCCCCTTCCCTGACCGCCTGGCTGGGGGGCGAGTAGAACTAAAGATGACAGCGGTTTACCCTTAGATCGCAGCAGCAAGGAGGCATCTCGCGCCATTCATGGTAGGCCAGTTCGGCAGGGCGGCTGAGAAAGACCCGTATGCCGGGATGACCGCATTTACCGTCATCCTTGTGATATAGCCACTGGAAGCGCTGCCGCAAATGATTGAATTTCCGTTGGGGAAGGCGGCCTGCCAGTCATGGATCCACATTCCGTTGAGTGTTTTGGTATACTGGACGCCAGTCGGAGCGGTCAGGTCCATGTAAAAAATACCCAAGGATGCCGTAAGAGAACCCCATGATACTCCGTACATTCTAGGGACGCCATTCGAATCCGGAGAATAAGCCCAGTCCACTAAGGGAGGGTTTGGCCCCGAAGTCAAGGCGGTATTGACGATCTGACCGTAGTTTGCTGAGCTGGGGTCGAGGTTTATTTGCGCATATCTATCGTTTGTGACGGAAAGGATCCAAAGGTTACCAGCCGCGTCGAAGTCTCCCGCGCTCCAGGCGACGTTCGTGATACTCAGGGGGGACTGGAGCTCATAGGCTCCGTTGCTATCGATTTTGATTACTTGGGAGTTCACGCCGCCTGGATTGTTATAGATGCCGTAGAGGAAGTTGTCGATGGGGTTGTACCCGAGACTGCTGATGTCGCCACCAGAGATAATGGTCGCACCGTTTTTTAGTCTTCTGACAATCGCGCCGGTACTTAGGTAATACTCTGTGATGACGTTGGAGTAGATCACGTAGCCATTGCCATTGCAGGGGAACGGGACCATCGCCGCGGGAGTAGGAGTAGGAGTAGGAGTTGGTGTTGGTGTTGGTGTTGGTGTTGGAGTAGTAGAGGGGGGTGTAGGAGTGGTGGTAGTAGTAGTAAGGGGAGAGGTAATAGGAGTAGTAGAGGTAACAGGAGTAGTAGTAGTAGTAGTAGTAGTAGTAGTAGTAGTAGTAGTAGTCGGGAGAGTCGGTGATGGCGTCGTTGTAGACGCGGACGAGGTGGATGAGGTAGCAGAAGTAGACGAAGTGGATGAGCTGGACGAACTGATGGATGTAGTAGAGATGATCGAGGTAGTAGAAATGCCCCCAGTCCTCAAAGTCGTGGTGGAACTATTGCGCCCCTGAGAGGCGCTGGAGGTACTGGGAACACTGGAGGTACTGGAGAGGATGAGGCCGGTCAAGGAACCTGCCAGGCTTGTGGAAGCCGTGTCCGTCGTCGAGATGGAGCTTGAGCCACCGCCACCAGATAAGGCATAGACGGTCAGGAACGTGTTGCTGGCAGGGGACTGACGGCGGCCGAGGAGCAGGTCGCCGCCGCACCATGGGGTCCCATCACCAGGACAGATGCCTCTGCACATCTTCATGTCGACACGAGCAGTTGTAGTCGAGTCGATAGTGTCACCGCAGTAGCAGTTTGCTTTATAGGCACCAAAGAATGAGCGGCCGGCGCAGGCTCTGGCGCACATGCTAAGCGTCATCATGGGCGAGGACTGAACCAGGTTGAAACCAGGGAAGCTGGCTGAGGAGCCAACGCAGCCGTAGATGTTAAAGGGACCAACAACCGGTGGCATGGGTGCGGCAGTAGCAGTAGCAGTAGCGGTAGCAGTACCAGTACCACTGGCAGCGGTCAAGCCGGTGTTTGTGGTCGTCGCTACCACGACCGAGCTGGTCGGTGTTTGAATAACGACGGTCGTAACTGTCCCTACCACGATGGTTGTGGTCACACAGCTGGCGATGGGCGTAGGGCAAGGACCAACAACTGTGATGCAGGAGCTGCAGTCATCAGGGTGGCGGCCAGTGCAGACATCGCACTGCGAGTTCTTGTTGACCCCCGGGCCACCGACGACGATCTCAATGATAGAGACGTGCTCCCGGCAGACAAGCGTGTTGTCGGCAAGTCCAAAGACCTGGTTATCACAAACCGGGGCTCGGAAGATGTCCTTGATGGTAGTGGCGGCGGCGGCAACAACAACGGCGCTGGAGCCGATGATGATGCCTCCTAACCATGCTGAGGTACGCATGATGATATTCAGATGGGAGAGCCAACTCTACCTGGAGCTGAACCCTTTCTTTCCTGCAAAAGTTACCTTGGTTAGTAGTATATGTATATGTATTGTAAAGCGGCGGCTTACTCGCTGGAGAGGGGACCTTGGGCACGCGCGGAACCAGAAAGGAGCCCTTGCTGGCCCATCTTATACTCGCAGCCGGACGCACGCACGCACTCAAGGTTGTTTTGCCTCGACCTGTTGGGTTCTGTTTCGTATACACAAGTTGCATACATTCTGCATTCTGCCTAACCCGATATACTTTCCAGATCAGGACATGCAGGCCTTGCAAGGCGGATGGTGGCGTCCTTCAGATTACGCCGGGTTGCCTAATGCTGTCAGTGTCTCTCCAAGCTATTGACAGAATGTGGAACCCCCCGGCGGTACACTTGCGTGAGTACAAGTAAGTACATATATGGAGAAACTTGGTGGCGATGGCATGTATTAACTAGTAGCTTGAACTTTAGACGTTGCATAAGAACCAATCCGTTTGTCACATTTCGGGAGACGTACTCGTTGTAAAGAGCCTAGTTGTGGATTAGCGATATAAGCATTCTCTATTTAGCGTAAATCCTAATTTACAAGTACTTGTAGAATGTCCCATTTATTCCACATCAGGAGATCGCGCTACAACTATTAACTACTAGGTGGTTAAAGCTGATTAGTCTGTAGATGCCTAGGACGCGGAAAACTTCAGACGCTTGATGTGAACAGGAACGGAGACCAGCATAAGATATGGAGTAGATACTCCGTACTGCTCTTCGACTTATACAAGCTATATACATATGTATCTGTACGTTGCGTTTTGACTAGTGCGATCTCCTCTAGTCTAGAATCTCCAGGCTCCAGCTCACCAGCCAACACGTGGAGACCGCGCGATCAATCTGCTTTGGGACTATAGCAGGAGCATTCTTTCCCCCTCGGCTGATGTTTGGAGCAAGCTTGTTTCTGGCTCTATGGTTAACCAGCCTGGCCGTGACCATCGGGGTGGTGGCACGGGATTTCAAGTGTCCTCGCGTATCCCAATGCGGACAGGGATAACAACAACAACAACACCACCACCAACAGAAATGATTACACCAGTTGAAATCATCACTTATCAGCGCGCAGTCAAAACATTCCAAGGCATATGTCCCCTCTTCGAATGTCAATATTTGTCGGAGAGGTTTGGGGGTCCCAAGCACAGGGGGTTGGACCGTGTAGGCTGAATGTCAGCCATACAACAACTACCCATCACCAAGGGAGCCGGCTGGTTGCCACGAGGCTAGACGTATGAGCTATAAAGACTGTGTGCTGAAGACAGGTGTGCTTTTAATTCACTGCGCATCTTTCCACCTGAGCAATGGAAGCATACATGTAGAAATAGGCCTGGTGGTACGAACAGATCGTGTACGCCTAGTCTGGGGTTTGTTGGGTGCTTCGAGCAGTTGGCCTATTTCGTGGGCACCTCGAAGAAAACTGCCTTCGCTCCCTGTCCACCGCCGACAGCATCAAGTCTGAAAAGAATGCTCTTCCAGCTCAAACTGAATGATGGTACCTCGGGGCAGGTCTGCCACATTGCAATCGGCATGTGCAGCCACACGGAACTCTGTAACAGGAGTCAGGAACTGATCGGCGTCGTCCGTCTTGTCCAGTTTATCATTAGTGATAAGATGGTCGAATGATACGAGGTCAACTGGGGATTGTCTGGTTGATGAGCTAGCAGGTGATTTTCTTCTCGATTCTCTGGACATCACCAGAAGGGTGTAGCTCTAGATCCAGAGCAATCACCCTCCCTGTGTCATGGTCTCGGGAGATCCTCCGCCTGGAAAATCCGGTATGATTTCAATGCTCCTCAGATCGTCTAGGATAGAATCCCGGAACTCGCTGCTCTTATTCGAAGGGTTCGTGTCGTCGAATCGACAGACATCAAGCAACCTTCCTCGCGAAGCCGCGAAATATTGATTCAGAAGGGCGACTTTTGCATGTTCAATGTGCCAGCCAGCCGATAGTCCGGAAGACGGGGTGAGCCAGCCCACGGAGCAGACACAACCATTCATAGAAGCCGACCCGGACCCTGGGCAGGACGAGGAGACTGATTCTGCGCTCTGCGCTCAGCGAGGACGCTGCGTCATCTACAGCGTCCCTGGCCGAAAGCATTCTGCAGTACTGGACCCTGCATGGGCGGACATACTAGAGTTTCAAGAATGCCAATTACTGGACTCCTAACGACGAGCAGCAGAACGAAGGCCTCGACATCTTTCACAACGCCGTGACTATATTGCTAGGAGATAAGCTATTTCATGCCCCGATTTGCGAGTGGCCTAACAGAGCCCTGGATGCTGGGACGGGAACAGGGATATGGGCCATCGACTTCGCAGATGACTCTCTCGAGACTGAAGTCACAGCTATTAACATCAGCCCCATCCAGCTATTATGGGATCCGCCGAACCTGAAGTTCGAGGTCGACGATATGAACCTCACGTGGTTATGGCCTGAGAATCACTTCGATTTCATCCACTTCCGTGTGCTGTACAGCTGCGTTCCGGACTGGATAGAACTATATGGTAAGGCATTCCGTAAACTGAAGCCTGGCGGTTAGATGCAGGATTTCGAAATGGACACCAGGCTCGAGTCTCACTTTGTCATACCAGAAGAGAAGCTGACGCTTGACGCGTGGGGGAAGTTGTTTATAGAAGCTGGGAAGAAGACTGGTCGCAGTTTTGACATAGCCCGCGGAGACAAGATCAAGGAGAGAATAAAGCTGCTGGGTTCATCGATATCGAGGTGAAGAAGATTGTAATGCTAAGCGGCGCTTGGCCCAGAGACCCTAGCTTGAAATATGCGGGTGTCCTGATCCAAACCTCCATTTAGGAGAGCCTTGATGGCTTGGCTATGTATCTCGCCACACAGGTGCTGGGATGGAAGGCCGATGAAGGTACTGTATTAATGGCTAAGCTGCGGAATGTGGTAAAGCGGACGGCGAATTATTCCTAGGCCATATATAGACGTGAATCGCTCTGATGGGGTAGAGTGAAGCTGTCAGGGGAACTCGCTATGCTCACTTTTAGGCTACATGCGAAATGAAATCCCGTGTTATATTCAGGTCTGGCGGATGGCGATGCTTTGTCTCTCGTGCGATTCTAGTGTTTATTATAGAGAATCTTGTCTATTATGACCCAAGGAATAACGGCCACCTCGCCTCGGGGGGAGGCGTAAAAGTCCACCCTGTCGGCCGGGCTTATGAGGGAAGTTCACATCGCCGTCCAAGAATGATCCGTCATTATTATGAATCGTTCATTAGGGATACCCCAGAAGGGGGTGAGCGATCATTACATGTAAACTATGAGGAAAGGACACAATGCATTTCGCGCTTCAATTAGCCCAGTATGTGAAAACAGTGACTCACGGGGACATTTGCTTCACAAGTTAAGATTAGATTAGACAGGAAATTGAAATCCTAGTCCTGAAATCGGAGAAAAGTTGGCGCGACTGGGCATCCAGAAACACGTGGCGAAACGTGACGGTGCAAGAGATGCAGTTCGACGAAGTCGGCGATGCTGTGCGCAGCGAGGATTGCGACGAGGGATTTGTGTAGGAAAAGAGAGAACGTTGCTTCGCGGACACGTCAGTCCATGACCGGGCGTCGTCCCCTCAACACTATTGGCTAAGATTCGAGGATATTTCGCATCCTTGATCCCACAACCAATTATGTCTGCCGTGGCGATAGTCTCGGGCCAGATCTCATGCGACCAGACGTGCGTGTGACACGGAGCAGGGTGGTCGGGGCAGTGACAGGTCATTCATTGCTGCCTGAATGATACTGTAACCCCCGTATACTCACCGAACGCAGGCCGTGAATCATGACACCTACTCGACCAGGAGCAATCAATCCTCTCAATGTAGTAACCCTCAGTGCTTAAGGTATAGTAATATTGATGCGCTGTCAAGTCGTGTGAGGATAAACATCGAGCCTTTGGCCAATAGATAGAGAGGATGGTCGTGGGACGGTGAGAGACAAGTCTTTGCCTGGTGTAGACCCACGGAGGGATCGGCGCCAATTCTTTCGTTCTGCTGCAGGTGGCTTGAATAGTCTGGCGCAGGCAGCTATCAAAGGCCTTTCATCCGCTCATAGCGTCAAGCAACGAAGTATATCACGTTGGTTGCGTACGCAAGGGAGCAGCCGAGGTGTTCCGTTACACTAACGTAGGTGCCTCTCTGCGGTTCAGATCGTGGTAATATAGTGAGCAAATATTCACCATGGCCCATCCTGCCGCCCTCTGCCAGGTCGTACTCTTCCGGTGCCTCTATATTGTAAGATCACCAGGTGTTGTTTCGACTCGTTTGATAGGAGAGTATAATGTGGACATTCTCGTGTGGTGTTCCAAATCTCTATGGCCAATCATTTTTAACCGCTTCCGCTTTTTGATGCCTTAGGCGCCCGGCATTGAATTGACCACGCTTGGCCAACAACCCAAGTGCCATTTGGTCCAACCAGCCCTTTACATGGGCCGGCCTGAATATTGATGTAAGACTCGTTCCTCTTTCATACACCATACATTTCTCATCATGAGGGGAAGAGTTTCCAAATTCCTCAAGACACCTCAAGAGAAGCGGCTGGACGCTATTGCCAGCAGGACTCCAGGTATGCATATCGAAGGCCACCTGTTCTCGGAAGTTGGAACACATACTAACCCGTGGTGCAGAGCTTCCACCTGGCCGTGGAGGTCGTTCTTTAACGGGTGGGCGTCTCGCGCAAGACACGGCGCCTTTGCAGTCCGGCGAACAGTCACTGGACCTAGCATCTACGAACGATTCCTCGCCTACGAAGGGAGTCCGGTTGACACGGACGGACACACAAAGGCGTAAGCGTTCTATCATGTCTCCAAGGCGGGTTAAACATGCTAAGGTATCAGATACAGGGCCCTCGAGGCGTAGTGCAAGACTTCAAGGACAGCAGACCGCCAGCAGTAGCGATTCTATCCCCCCTTCGAGAGCTTCTTTCGGAAGGCAGATCGAAGCAGGTGCTGGGACGTCACCACCGCAGAGACGCAGATTAACGAGGGGAAATATACAACCCGAAGCGGAGAACGAACATACGGAGCAGACCGTCGAGGTAGGAATACGTTTGCTGGCATATGTCAACTACTAACAGCTCGTGTAGACTGTGCAGCACAAACGGCGGATCGACAGCGACGGCGGCGAAAACGGACAACATCTTAAGCGGGCGCGACTGACAAAGGAAAACTTGGCCGAGTTGGACAATATGGCAAAGAAGGGAGCCAATAAGGCCTTGCTATCTGCTACTTCAGCATCCACGACCGACTCATCCTCAACGAAGACCACCTCAACAATATTATCAGGTTTTGCCGACCAAGCCTTTAAAAATAGCATCCTTCATCCACGCCACTCTAAGCCGCCCAAAAATCTGGAAGATATTCGGGAACGACTCGCTAGATCTCGTGTAACAGCCTCGCCCCCCGAATTAGAATATAAACGCTATGTCAATAACGTTAACGTAGCTCCTAACGAAGCGACCATGGTTTTCAAAGTAGGCGGCAAGCTCTTGAAGGAAGACGATGACGACGGTTATCACCAAGTTTTTAACCAGGCATTCACGGGCTTTCCAAAAGACGTAGGCTTTAATAATCGTCTATCTGCTCCGCAACCCGACTTTATCGAGGGGCTAGAGAAGCAAGAATACAGCCCATTCCCTATCGACGACCACGTGAATGGAGCCGTTCTCTATAAGGATGATCTATTTCCTCTGGCGTTGCCGCATTTAGCTGGAGAGTGGAAGGGACGTGGAAAAGATATGGATGAAGCAAGGCTGCAGAGCGCGTACGATGGGGCCGCTCTTGTCTATGCAAGAAACCAGGCCCTTTCTTACCTTGGTAAACCCGATCCTCCTGGTTATGCTGAGGTCACAACGTTCACAACAGACGGCACTAATCTCAACTTGTTCGCCCACTATGCTGCTCCATCGGCAGACGGCACGCTTGAATACCACCAGTATCCTATCAAATCGGCAAATCTTATAGACACTCACCAGGGGCTTAAAGACGGCCGAAGAGGGCTTAGGAATGAACAAGACCACGCGAAGAAAGAGTCGTATGCTATCAGGGATCAGCTTAAGGAGCGCTGGAAGCAACAGAGCAGCGCCCTCCACCCAATTTCGGAAGGAGGTCTGTTGCCCGTTGCTGACGGCACTTTTGGGGAGACGAATGAAGACGAAACTGGGTACGTAGTAGTTGAGCAACCTTGCCAGCCCACCCCAGCGGCGTCAAGCTCTGTCTCGTCATCTAAGCTGGTCCCGCCTATAGATAACTACGCCTCCTGTAGCAGTGGCCACAAACGGAAGGCCTTGTCATCGCAAAAACCTTCTCGCGGATCATCCAAAGCAAAGAGCAAGGCTCAAGAGTATTGGAAATGGGACGCAAAAAGGAGGCAATACTTTCATAGGCATTCCGATGGGAAAGTGACGTGGCATGAGGATTCTGACGATGAGAATTGAGGGCACCTGTTCAGAGTTTCTCTTCACATTGTAGCGTTGTCACAGTTTGCTTATTCCAAAATATAGCAAAAACTAGTCAAGTGGCACATGCATATAGCTCGAGATCTTAGAAGGTGAGCGGTAACTAAGACAGCGAGGTCGGGGAGGGGAAGGGTATAGTGCAGAGTATACCCAGGCTGATCCGTCTTGCTGGGCAGGCACCTAAAGATGAGGAGGACAGCCCCCCCCCCCCCTCTCTACGTGGGTAATGCGTTTGAGAAGTCGCCTTGAGCTCAATGCACTTATACCAGTCAGAGGGTACTGCAGACATATCGAGGACAGCAGGAATACAAGGTTCCGCATTTATAGGCATACTTTCTCCTTGGTCAAATCCTTTCCGGGTCCTTCGCTCAGAACATGTTCTGTGCGGCTATCCTGCTCCTGCCGCCCTCTGGGGCCAAAGCGTATCTACAAACCGTTCACTCCAATTCAACAGGCTGTCGTTGTTCTCCTGTTCTATACGGCTCTCCTGGCGGCCCCAAGTGCGGTCAACACACCATACGAAATGCTCATGTTACTTGGCACGCGCGCACTCCTCTTCGCTCCGCGTCTTTCTCTCAGGAATGGCCGTCTTAGTAAGAGGCAGGCTGACTTGAGCAATGCGCACACTTCCCTTCGTGCTTCAGCCTAATCGCTGCTTGTCGGGTTCATATGCTCCCTTCCGTTCCAAACCTGGAAAGCCGGCTCTATCGTTTCCGCAATAGGATCAATCAACGAGTCCCCGGCAGTCTATGCCCTCGGATATAGTTATGTGTCAGGAGCTGGAAGCTTGATGCTGTTTTTGCAGTTATAAAGTAAGGATAAACAAAGTCAGATTAAGCACCGATACAAACATGGTGTCGCAGCCAAAGGTGAATCTACTGGTGACTGTACCAGCTATAGCTCCCTATATTCTACCGCGACACATGGGCTATATAGGGCTTACAAGAGATATCGAACTCTTAGCATTGTGCCACTACGCTCTACATCAGACCACCTTCGACTCCGGTAGCTATTCAAGCTCGTACAGGAATCCACATACTGAGCCTTTCAATGAACGGCAACAGCGATGAAGTAACAATCATCATGTATAGAACTCAAAAGGTTGAAAGAAAGTAACGATGTAATCAATAGCTGTGGACTGGATCAATAGGCGAAGTTGGAAAGGCTGCTGGAGCGGATAATCTGGTAGGCCTCCAGTTCGTGAAGCGTATAAGCCCAGGTAGAGGTGTTTTGTTCTGAAAGAAAAGACATCCTGGCTTTCTAACTTAAGGACCAACGTGAGGCTATATCGGCGCTTAGCTGTCTCGGACTGCGCAAGGTTTCGGATGGAGCAAACTTTAGGTCGCTGACTCTCCTTGGGGTTATATAAGTAACCTGGTCTGCCCGTCTAGCCTCACGTTCCTACCATGATTACCCGAGCGTCTGCATTCAATTCCATGATTCGTACACCTTTTAAGCAACCAGCAAGATGATTAACCGCCTTTATAGGACAAATTCGACAAGTCCTGTTCTAAAAGAGGCTCAACCACGGTTATCGAAACCATCAACTGGTGATAGTATCGTGTTCTTCTTCAAGGCAAACGAGGCATACGGGGAGTTCTGCCAGTGGTACCCAGCTACGTTTACCGTTAGCAAGGCGGAAATGTCCGATCTTGTCGGATACACTATCGACGAGGACGATCCAGAAGGCTGGCAGCCCATTTACTTCAACTGTGCTGAGCAGTTCATGATGTACTGCAAGGCCGGACGTTTCCACGACACCAATACCCAGAGGCTCGTCCTAGCCACCCACGATCCAAAGGAGCAGAAGCGGCTGGCAAGACTCACGAGAGGTTTCGATGCTGCTAGCTGGGACAAGATCAAGAGCGATGTTGCTATTGCGGGCAATCTTGCAAAGTTTGGACAGAACAAAGCCCTGAAGGAAGTGCTCTTGAGTACTGGTGGACGCATTTTGGCCGAGGCAGCCAGCGAGGATTCGGGTTGGGGTATTGGGTTCACAGCGGAAGAGGCTCGCAGGATGAACAATGAAGAACGTTGGGGGGAGAACAGACTCGGAAAAGCACTCATGGAGGTGAGATCTCGACTGAGAGGTTGAAGGAGCTGAAGGCCTACGTACCCTAGCGACCATGGGTGAATCGACACTTGACAGCTTAATAAGTTCAAGATCGGGCTATCTAAAATGATCTGAGTTCTCTATCCAGCTCGACGACCTCTGCTTGTAACCCCACTGAAAGACCCTTGACAATGGTGGTCGTTGCCCAACCGAGGCTTCCTTCCTCGCCAAGTAGGTTTCGAAAGGAGGAACGACCGCCTCCCGAGGCTGAGTCGCGTCTCCCAAGATGCAGATTGAAGGTAACGGCCGCCAAGATCTGCCACGTCTGGTCGGCAGAATTTGGTCGCAAATGCGGCTCCAGATCACTACCAGAACTTTGGATATGTCGTCTCGACAATCAGAGCTTTCAAGAGAGCCAAATGGGGATCAAATTGTGCCGTTGACTCAGAGCAAATGTCCAAAAGTCATCTTAGGAGATTTGGCTAATCTCTTTTAAAAAGATTTCTTAAAGATTCACGCCTCATCTGGAGCTACGCCTCATTTCGTCTATAGCTGTGGAAGCGTACGTTTGAATGAACGCATCAAGAAGAAGAAGAAGAAGAAGAAGAAGAAGAAGAAGAAGAAGAAGGGCTTCTGGCCGGCCCCATTCTTGGCAGAAAAGGGCATCTTACAGAGAAGGGGCCATCCATCATCAGGGCTGTTAAGCCGTTCCACAGTCCCACCACACAATCCGCTAACTCCCACAAACCCTACAGGCTACGGAGAACGGTTCCCCCCTTTCCGGTTCCCACACACACCCCTGATTTGCCTGGAATGGAGGCCATGGGGGGCACGGCTCCAGGGCCTCCTCCACCAACTAAGCTGCTGCTAGCACCCGTAAGTAGTGCGGTGTAGTTAAGATCCATAGCATAATTTAGCAGGCCTGTGCAACGCCATTCTCGTTTGTACGGGGCCCACGATCTGTACTCGCCCTACCTACAACTCTTGTCTGCTACTAAGCAGGTAATTGTTATCTTATGCAATGGCCAGGGGGCGGCTCAAGTCTCGCCCATACGTAACTGACTAGTAACCGCGTGTGCTCACGCGTGCCACCGCTGATCCTCTCAAAGATCTTGGACCATTCTATCTCCTGTCCTTCCATTGCCCACTGACCATCTCCTTCGTTCAAGTTTGCCGGGCCATTCCTTGCTGCATCGCTGAGCTGGCCTACTTTTTCTTTTTGCTTTTCCTTCTCTTGTCTGCTGCTTCGTTTCAACTGTCTTCTCTATCAAATACATACACCCTTGGCCTTGCCTGTTCCTTTTGGACAAGCAGGATGTGATTGCCCGAATCCCGGCCTTCGCTCCTCTGTCTTCCTTCTCCCTCCTCTCCTTCCATCCGCCCTTCAGACAAACAACGTCGACACTCCCTTCGACCTGTGGGACGCTGTTCTCGACTCGAGCTTCCACGCTATCTCTCCGCTCTTTAAACTTTACGATTCGATCCCGACGGTCCGCCTTAAAACATCTGTAGCTGCTTGATTGTTTGGGTCATTGGGCATCATGTTTCGCTGGCGCAATCAAGTCTCTCGTATGCGGCGAGATCGACTCAGGCGCGATATTGTACTGGCAGCCGTTGTCATCATCACTTTATGGTTCTACGTTTCGTCACCGACATCCCGACCGACGACCGAATGGGGCCGCCTCGAAAGCTTCATGAATAAGGGTGCCTCGCTCTCTACAAACTATGGTCACAAGAGCAGCTTCGATTGGAGCAAGGTCCCATCGCGGCTCAACAGCGTCCCTCAAGATCCTCTGCCGGAACCGAGATTTGGTGGTCTCCCCAAGGTGCAGTTTAAGTTTCCTCCAGAGCTGCGTACCGTCGCGAAGCCCCGGATCGAGAAGCTCGGCGTGGTGCGGGAGGTCTTCCGGAAGAACTGGGCCAGCTATCGCAAGTATGCGTGGAAGAAGGATGCGCTGTTGCCCATCACGGGAGGCTCCAAGGATCAGTTCTCTGGCTGGGCCGCTACGTTGGTCGACTCACTTGACACCCTCTGGATCATGGGTTTGCGGGCCGAATTCGATGAAGCCGTGGAAGCCGTATCCGAGATTGATTTCGGCCAGGCTTCGTCGCCAAAGGTCAACATCTTCGAGACCAATATTCGTTACCTTGGAGGCCTGCTCGCCGCCTACGACCTGAGCAAACGGGAAGTTCTCCTCACAAAGGCGATCGAGCTCGGTAACCTGATTTACGCTGGCTTCAACACTGCCAGTGGTATGCCAGTTGACTTCATCGACTTTGCCGCTGCCAAAGCGGGAGAGCAACTGAACATCGAAGAGGACGTCGTCGCTGCCTCCCCTGGAACATTGTCCCTCGAGATGACCCATCTGTCACAGTTGACAGGAGATCCTAAATACTATACGGCTACTAACCGAGTCATGGAACTGTTTTTCCGCGATCAGACCAAAACGGAGCTCCCTGGGGTATGGCCCATGAAGGTCTCCATGAAGAAGCAAGATGTTGTGACGGGCTCATCATTTACCCTCGGCGGGTACGAGGATTCATTATTCGAGTACTTGCCCAAGATGTTCCAGCTGTTGGGTGGCGGCGACGAGAAGTACGCAACCATGACCAAGGCTTTCCTCCGCACGGCGGACGAACACTTCCTTTACCGACCTATGCTCCCAGATAGGGACGATATCCTCATGCCAGGCAACGTCAACATGGAGAATGGCAAGCCTGTGCTGGATGCCGAAACCGAGCACTTGGCTTGTTACATTGGCGGCACCTTTGCGCTTGGAGGCAAACTCCTTTCCAAGAAAGTCGAGGTTGCCATAGGCGAGAAACTCGCCCGAGGATGTGCTTTCGCCTACAAGTCCTTCCCTACTGGCCTCATGCCCGAACGCCTCAACATGGTCCCCTGTCCAGATAGGCAACTGTGCGCATGGGCTGAGGAAGAGTGGCAGGAGGAGAGCGCCAAGCGTCCCGAGTACAAGGAGCACCTCCCGAAGGGCTTCACCACAGCCAAGGACCCGCGATATATCCTGCGACCCGAGGCCATTGAGAGCCTCTTCTACATGTACCGAATCACGGGTCGCAAGGAATACCAGGACACTGCGTGGCAGATGTTCACATCGATTGTTCAAGCAACTGAGACGGAAATTGCCAATGCGGCCGTTCGGGACGTCACTGTTGCGAAATACCCCCTTCCCAAGGAGGACTACATGGAGGTATGCCGTGACCCGCTCAGTCAACTCAGGAATGATGCACCAACTGACTATCTTTCAAGAGCTTCTGGCTTGCCGAGACTCTGAAGTACTTCTACCTTATGTTTTCACCTCCAGACGTCGTCAGCCTCGACGAATTTGTGCTCAACACCGAAGCTCATCCTTTCCGGATTCCCAAACCAAAGTCAGCAAATTCCATTTGATACCCATTTCCTTCGCCATAACAGCCACAAGACATGCGTTCGAGACTGCGATCAGGCTACAACAATAACAACATGTGAAAAAGACACCGTAGGGCCTTACAAACAGGTCCTTGAATAAGAATTGTGTCCACACTGATGGACACATAATAGAACGTTTTTCTTTATTTTTGTGGGATAATATCAGGCCAAAGGCCTGAGAAGGCGCGAACTCGGCTTTCATTCATATCTGATGAGCCCGGCTCGCGAGGTCCGCAGAAGAAAGCATCATCATCGGAAGGCATCTTGACCTCGGAGGTGTCGCGCAAAAACAGACAAGGATTGCGAGATTATGAATTGGTCTGCATTCTGTTGTTCAAAAGATGGGTGATCACACAAAGAATTCAGCAATCATTACGGCCATAGACAGGACACGGCGGACTGAGCGTGCTCAGCCTGGGGGAATAACATGCATAGGAGCACGTCATACACTTCATAGCGGGTGGAATTCATTGCATCAAATCTACTTCAAGACTTTCCTATTCTGCTCCACATATGCTTTGTCTGCATATTAAGGCATGGTACTCGAGAATATTGGCCTACACGTGAGCCGGAGAAATCTGATATGCTCTGCCACGTCGAGGGCTACCCTCAATTGGATGCTAAACAAGCCATATTAGTGGCTGGACCTGAAAAGAGAACCTTGGCTAGAGGTCAAAGACTTTCATCGAGTTCCCATGAAGACCCAACCCGACATCCATGATTCAGATACAAGGCGCCTTGGTCGAAGGTTACAGAAGCCCAATGAGGAACAGGCCCCGATCCCTCACACAGTTGTGGTAAAGGAACAAGATATATGAACGGTGAGTAAGAGTCCCCTGGCGTGAGGACATTACTGAAACATAAATATATATAGTCAAGAAGGAGATATGTACAGCGTCATGCTAAAGAGAATTGTCTAATATTCGAGTCCGTACAGACTCACTGGAGGAGGCACTTGGTGAGTGGCTTATCCGTCCATCCGTTTCCGTTCCATGTGGGGGTCAGAACCAGCTCGTAAGTGCTATCAAAGGAGCCAGCGGACCAGCCGGTGTATCCAAGGTACACGTCCGCGTTCTGGTTGAGGTACTGGATCTGCTCGCAGAAGTACTTGAGGCAGGAATCGGTGTTGCCACCACCGCTCTCGGTCAGAACAGCCTTCCTGTTGTTCTGGCGGAGCCAAGCAGCCACGGGCGCGAAAGCATCGTTGATGTTGTTGGTCACGCATGTGGTGGAGGTGCCTTTTCCGTGAGAGAGAGAGAGAGGAGAGACATGTTAGTCCAGAGCCAAAAAGAAGGGGAGGGGGAGCAATGATGATCCTTCTCCGTCTGAGGGCTTTGGGGAAAACCTTTCTTCACTTACCAGAGTTATCGCTGTCAAGATACTTGTGGAGATCGAAGATGAGCTTGTCAGTGCTGCCGTTGGAGTCCTTGACCTGGACAAGCGCTGCAGCACTGCCCGAGGAGATGAAGGCACCAGCGGACTGCCAGTTGTTGCCGGGCAGGGTGATGTAATTCTGGGTGGCACCGGCGGCGCGAATGGCGGTGACGACCTTCTGGACGGTCTGGGCCCAGGTGTTGATGTTCACGTCGTGCGGCTCGTTCATGATGCCGAACCAGACGTTGGACTGGCCGGCGTACTTTGCGGCGAGCTGCCTCCAGAGGCTCACGAACTGGTCGTCGCTGGGCCCGCCCTGGCCGACGATGCCGCCGTTCCAGCGGGCGTAGTTGTGGATGTCGATGATGCAGGCGGACGCGACCTGCCGGCAGCCCTGGACGAGCTTGTCGTACTGCGCGAGGTTGTTGCTGTCCAGGGTCCCGCCGAGGTTGTTGTTGACGAGGTACTGCCAGCCGACGGGGAGGCGGAACATGTTCATGCCCAGGTCGTTCTTGAAGTGCTGCATCTGGCCCACGCCGTCGGGGTAGTTGTTCTGGCCGTTGAAGTTCTTCACGGGCGGGTAGATCTTGCTGGTCGTGCAGGTACCATCCGTCGTGCATCCGAAGTCCTGTTCCCCCGAAATCAAAGTCAACATTCCGGGCACGGCAGCAAGGCAAAGAACATTGTGAGATCTGGGGGAGCATGAAGAAGAAACTTACGAAGCCGGCAATGTTCACACCGAAGTACTGCGTCTTCCCACCATTACCGCCGCCACCGTTGCCTCCCGTGGGCTGGGAAGCCTGGGAAGTCGTCGTGGTCGTCGGTTGACTTCCACCGCCGCCACCGCCGTTGTTACTGCCTGGGATGCACTGGAAGTAGTAGTCGTTCTGCTTCACGCAAGTATTGCCCGAGGTGCAGGTCGTTGGACCACTCCAGCCGACTCCTCCACACTGGCCCCAGACCGACTGCTGGGCCGTGGCTCCAGTGAGCAGCAGAGCGGCTACAAGAAGAGTAGACGCCATGTTTGTTCGTGTGGAAGAGAGAGTCCTTTGTATACGGAGGTGTGAGGCAGTGGCTTGTTTTTTCTCTTCCGAGGCTGGCGGGCTGGCTGGTATCGATGAGAAACCCCCTTGGCCCAAGAAAGTGCCTTTCTACAGGAGGTTCAAGGCTCCTTTTCAACTACAGCCCAAGGCTCGGCATGCTTTGAGGGGGAAGAGTATTGTGGATGACATCGCCAAGCAGTCCTCGGAGGGACATATTCCAAGCTTGCCGACGGCTCCATAAGTCTGGTTTCTGAATCGTTGGACTATTATCCCAGGGGAAGAAGAGGGGGGGGAATAGGTCCTTGATCATTAAGGGATATAGTGTCGAACTGGGTCCTCCGGGCCGTACGACTCTCAAGGTAGCTCATCTCGCTTCTCCCAAAATCCTCTCTGACTGACCCTAGGCCAATCGTCAGTGGCTTGTGAGTCTCCATTCTCAAGTGTTCAGCTGATGAGGACAAGCACCTCCGCATAGCACCTCCAATCCTGCCTCGCAGCACGAAACGGCCTTACGCGCCGACGGAGAATCCCTGTGGCCGGTCAATGCCGAGGACGGGCATGAACAACAGAACTCCCCCTTATGGAAAACATCCCTTTCTTCTTTTCGTGGTTGCACTGATTCCAATACCGGACTTTGGACTGGGACCTTGTCATTTCAAGCTTCCAGTCCACTTCCCGCCTCTTCCAGCATCGTTGACCACTTTTTGAGGTCTGGACCGTATCAACAACCTTGCCGAACCGAGCCGCTATCTGCAACCACTCCCCCCTCCCCCTCCCCTCCTTTCTTGGGCGTTTCGAAACATCTACATGTACCTATGAAGAGGAACCTTGAGATTACGGCCCGAAAGGGGATCATGATCGGCCCACGCCTCTCCGTGATGACCTCTTTAGGGGAGGGGAGGCACGGCATGGGTTTGACTGGCGGGAACACCGATACATGGTTTTCTCGGAGCTTCAACCGCCGCGGGCCACTTACACCCCGATCTGGCACACGCCCGTGGGTTGAACACCAGAGCTATTTCTCCAACAAAACCAAAACAAGAAAAGGAAACAATGTGGGGGGGAAATGAGTTTAAAACAAAAACAGCAATGCATTTTTTTTTTTTGGAGAAGCCTATCTGATCACATGCGCGGTCGTTGAATTGTAGCAGGTATATTATATTATATTTACCATCTGTCAGTTGGGAACGTGTGGCTTGGCGCCATAAGATGAGGAACCTCGTCTATCTATCTGGGCAAACCCCCGTTCTGGTGGGATACGATCGGGACTTGCCAGCTTGGCTGATCTTGGCCACCGTTTCGAAAACGGAAAAGGAAAGGAGAATGGCGATCAACGGTGTTTTTCCAAGCCTTTTTTTGTTCATCTAATTGTGAAGGGGGAGAGAGAGGGGGAGACGCACACACACACATGCCGAATTGTCAAACGTTGCGGGAGAGTTTGTATGGCAGAGTCGTCGGTCTCTTGGGAACATGGAATCGAGGAGCAAAATATGTACTGGTTAACTGCAAAAGCGATATCCTTGCCATCTTTTGATCCGACATGGAACTCTATGCAAATGGCTAGCGATGGGCAAGTGAATCTATGAGCCACACAAACGAAGGTAGAAAGACGGAACAGCATCTCAAGTACAAAAGAAGACAAAAGAGCTCGGGCCCATCCACTTCACACGCATGCTTAGCAATAGAATACAAATCTCTCTCAAAGTTGGGATAAGATGATGATGATTCTCAATATGTACCCTGCCTCTAAAGACCAGACAGAAATAGATATAGCGAAAAGTTTAACCTGATGCATACACTCCTCCCAAGGCGACCACAAGCACCGTCAAAAAGCTCGCCATTTGCCCCAGAGTGCAAGACCAGAAGGGAAGAAGACGTTCGCTGAGCGGTTTTTCTCTCTCTTTCTCTGCTCAGCTGGAGCTCTCCCTGGCTTCCCTTAGATGCACTGGGAGTACCAGTCGTTGAGCTTCTGGCAGTTGGAGCCGCTGACGCAGGCGGTAGGACCCGTGTATCCGTTACCACCACACTGGCCCCATTTGGTCTGTGTAGGACCGTTGCCGCCCTGGGTAGTGGTAGCAGTCGACATGGTGGTCCTGACGGTGGTGCTGCTGGTGGCGGCGCGGGTCGTCGAGGACTGACCACCGGCGGCGGAGGAAGAGCTGCCGCCACCGTTGCCGGGGGTGTTCATGTTGGTGGTGCTAGAAGAAAAGGCCATCAGGGTCAGTGCATATGATTCCACATTGTGTCTTGCGTTGCGTGGCTGGTTAGGTTCCCTTACCTTCCGATGGGGCCAAAGCGGATGTTGGAGTAGATGACCTTTGAGTTGGGAGCGTTGGCCTCGATATCCTGGGGCTTGCCGGAGTCGGTAGGGCAAGAACCGCGCAGAGCACCGAGCTTGGTCGGGTCGTCAGTGGGATAGGTGCTGTCGAGCCAGAGCATGTTGACGCCGTAGTCATCCCAGATGGACATGACGAGGACCATGCCCTTGGTGAGAGCATCGGACATCTGGGTGAGACCGCCGTGCTTGGTGAAGGAGCTACCACCGAACGCCGCCTCCTCCTTGGTGCAGTAGTCGGCGGTGATCTCGTTGCTGGTGGTGCCGGGGATGTTCTGGGCGTTGGGCTGCTCGTAGCGGACGCCGTTCTGGATGTAGAAACGGCGAATGGCGCTGACGGTGCCGCCGGTGGTGGGGAACTGGGTGACGACCGTCATCTTCTTGGTCGTGTCGAGCTTGAAGCCGGAGCCGGGGCCGTAGAAGTTGGTGGCTCCGATGCGGTAGGGGTTGATGTCGCATCCTGCAGTCAGAGTCAGTACACAGTACATTTGCAGACAGCGCCTAGTGGGAGAATGAGCTCTTTACCATCGGGATCTGTGTTCTCTCATTAGCAATAGCTCAATAGGATCTCGCGGGAGAAGAAGGAGGTATCAACTTACCGCAAGTTCCGGCGTAGCGGTCGCTGGAGTAGGTTCCACCGCAGGCGTCACCCTGGCAGATGTTCAGGTCGGACTTGACGGAGCAAGGGTGAGGAGTCAAGGCCTGGGAGATGCTGTTGGACTCCCAGATGTCCATCTCAGCGCAGCACGCGCCGTTGTTGCCAACGCCGGAGTTGGCGCTGACAGAGGAGGAGATCCAGCCCTCGACGTTGGCGGTGCCGCCGATGAACTTGAGATCACGCGGGCACTGGCTGTCGCAGTAGCCGGTACCGTACTTGGCACCGGCCTTGTTGTTGGGGTAATTGGCCATGCCACCATCCTCATCCATGGAGACGAAGTAAAGAGCGCCGTTGAGACCGCAACTGAAACGAATGGAGGGTCAGCCGCGAAAGAAGAAGAAGAAGAAGCGGTGAGAGAGGCATTGAAAGTCGTTGGATCAACTTACGGAAGCTGGGAAACATCGACATCGAAGGTGAACTCGTTACCAGCAAGAGTGAACATCTGGTACTTGCTGTCTGATATCGTCTCAGTCGGTGGCTGCGGAGGGCACCAAGGGGACGCTGTTGAGCTTACCGCCGTTCATGAGGTAGAGACGAGAACCGACGTTGGTGCCAGAGCTGGCCTTGGTGACGAAGCCGAGAGAAAGAGCATCGCCGCTGGTGCTAGCACCGTAGGTGGAAGCGTACTGAGCACCATCGAGACAGCAGTTCTTGGCGCAAGAAGCGTTGTCCGGGCACAGGGTGGTGTCCCACTTGTTTCCTACAGTCATTGTTCCCGTGTAAGTCACTCCGTTCTCAGTTTCCAAACCTCTGCACACACACACAACTCCAGCAGGGATCGACGGATCCAGGAGGGCACCATGACGAACCTGTGTAGCAGTTGGTGGAACCGCTGGTAGAGTGCAGCCAGCGCCAGTTGGCGTCGATGACGACCTGGCCGTTCTGAGTCGCGCAGCTTCCGGCCGTGGTGCACTTCTGCCATGTCATGGAAGGGTGCTGCTCGGGGGTAAGCGTGCAGAAGTTTTGGGCACGAGCTGTAGCCAGCAAGGCCGTGATGGCGGCGAGCTTCTGATACATCTTGTCTTTCAGAAAGAAAAGGGACTGTTGCTGCTGAGAGAGCTTCGTTTCTGTTCTCAAGTCTTCCTTCTAGATCGATCTAGGAAAAGGGAGTGTAAGAGTGCTGGGTACTTCTTCTTCCTCGTCGAGCAAGAGATGGCGGGCATCAGGTTGAAGATATATATTCGACATTGACTCGCATCTTTGAGCTATGGCTCATCAGGCACAATGATCGCCACTCCCACGTTCCGTTCTCAACATGGAAGCAATTGGAGCTCTTGTCCGGGATCCAGAGAGGCGGCACCCCGAGGGACCGAGCTCCATGGTAGGGAGTACAGACTTTGGACACGGCTTGCGTCCCGTAATTTCCAGATCAGAGAGAACCATCTTTTCTTCCATACGTTGGAGAGCCTCGTGGTGCATACCTACGTAACAGACGCTGCCCCCAAAAAGCCTTTCCAATTCAAGGGTTGTGCTCCCCCCCACAGAGAGGCGTCTCGTTATTGCAACCGAAGGGGTGGTGTGGTGGTGGGCTCGTGCGTCAGGAGCTATACAAGACCGACCTCTATGTATGTATGTATGTGTGTGTATCTGTGTATGTGAATGAGAGAGAGAGAGAGAAAAGAGAGGGGAATGGAGTTTCTTCTCGAGGGGTGTGACGATGCTTCACCTAGTGCACCTCCTAGGCTGCTTGGAATAAGCTGCCTGGTCGTTGCGGAAATACTGCCTCCGTTTGCATGCAATGGAACGCTTTAGGAAAGACGAGGAAAGAAATGGGGGTCGTTCTTCCTTTGCCCGCAAATGACAGGACAAGTGTGGCTTTCCTTGAAGAAAAAAAAAAGAAAAGAAGGAAGAGGCAGGAAAGAAACCTGTCTTCTCTGAGGGCCCCCTTCTCTCTGTCTCTCTGTCTCTCTGTCTCCCTCTCTCTGGCTGTTTATTTTACTTTCTTACTATTTTGGCTAGTCATGGCTCCCAGACTTTGCAAACTTTTGTTTCGAGTAGACTGCTTGTTCTCAATTGCGACGCGTCCTTCGGTTCACTCCTCTCTATTGCTCGCCTTTCTGTGTTTTCAGGATAAGAGTCTGTCACGCTTCTTCATTTTCCCATGTCTTGGCTCAGGTTCTAGAGTCTTGGCTGAAATGCCTGTCTAGGTGGCCAAGGAGGCCAAGCCGGTCCATGATATACAGGAAAGGGTCACAGAGAACCGATTATCGGCAATCTCGGCTGCCCACACACAAACGCAAACACACTCAGATGCCCATACACACAAGAGCCAAAGTAGGTACTCCAGCAACGCCAGGAAAGTCCTGCTTGCGCAGATATTGCGCAGTTTGCAATATGCTCCCGGCCTCCAATATTCCTACCGTCCAATCGATGCTTCTCCGCCGCCCTGTTTCGGGCCTGCGTCCTCCCCACCACCTCCACCTACCCCAACTTCCCCCTTCAGCAGCGCACGCCCCCAGTTCATAAATGAATCGGGTGTCTTTTGGTCCCTTGCGGTAACCGAGATCTCTGCTGGTTTGCTGTGGCCGAGAGGACTGGTGAGTATTGTCACTAGGCGCCTGTTGTATACGGCCGGGAGCAGGGCCGTACCACATTTGCCCTCCAATGGTTTTCATCTATCTTACTGCATGTGCACGCGCCGGACCTACGACTATGGTGCCCCCTCGTCAGGCGACCAGCTGGACGGGAGAGCACTTGTTCACTTCCCGAAATGGGAACCTCGCTACCGCAAAACATGTATCTATGAGCAGCCGTGACCTCTTCTGCCTCGGTGGCCCGTGGTGGAGTGTCTGATTCAACAGCCACTGAAGCTGACGAGGAGGCAATCACTCCGTGTATATTTCGAGCACCTCGGCGGGCGCGCCAAATGCAAATCAACTTTGTGTTTAATGATGCGCGAGACTGATCATGTCCCCTTTCTTTCATCATTACTCAGCAATCCCTGCGGGTCAGGTTTCCGTATTGCCGATGAACGGAAAGCCGCGACGACTTTGGGAGAGGTGATGACAAGACAAGAGATCAATCATCAGGGTGGAGAGAACTTGGGTTGGTCACTGCAAGATAATGCCTTTATTCCTGGGCGCTTGCGCGAAACAAGGGTCTTGCTGGGCTCCTAGCCACTTCAGTTCAAACAGTTCATAAATTCCGCCTATAGAAGCGCTGTTAAGTGGCTGAACTCCTGGTCATGGCATTTCGGGTTGTGCCCAGTGTTCGTTGTTATCTCACACATACACACACTCTCTCTACTTCCATACTCTCTTAAATGCAGGTGGTGTGTCCTCGGACCGTTCGTTTTCACATTCACAAATGAGCCAATATGCTGTCCTCGCCCTGTGACAGCTTCTTTCCCCTCGTCGCTGGTTCAGATGCAAGTGCAACGTTGGGTTCCTGGTCGCCCTTAGGAACGGTTGAATAATAGTGCCCCAAGAATGGCTTTGTACAAGTCAATGTACATCCTCACTCAAACTTGGTCGCGGATCTCGGTGAGTCTCTTGGCGCACATCTTGGCTGCCTTTTGGTGTCCTAA
Source organism: Sarocladium brachiariae (assembly GCA_008271525.1). Lineage (NCBI taxonomy): Eukaryota > Fungi > Ascomycota > Sordariomycetes > Hypocreales > Sarocladiaceae > Sarocladium > Sarocladium brachiariae. The sequence continues at coordinate 4,511,008 of RQPE01000001.1, forward strand.
TCCGTGTCCTGCTAATAACGAGACCTCAAGGCACCAAGTTTACCTCTCATCAGATGCAGAGTGGCGCATCATGATACCACCGCGGACCACACAGTCAGATCGGACAAGACGCTCAGTAGAAACCGGACTGCCTCGATGCTTCATAAGCGAGATGACGATAGTATACCTTCACGGAGGCCCAAACGAGCCACTTACAAGTTGACGGGTTCTGATATTTGTGTGATCTGAGGCTCATTACCAGTATCACAGTGACACGACCTCGGACGTGCTCTGTGGCGTGTCTTTCCTGAAGGAGCTCAGCCTATACGAAAGCACGTAAGGGCATCAGGGCACAGGCTTGAACCAGAGGTGCACGACACGACTTGTCGGTTTCGAACTTTTTGGTTCTTCTTTGTGTTGAAGCTAGCAACACAGCAAATGTCTCATGCGGGCAGTGGACGAGCATGATACGCTGTTTGACAGCCAAGGCGCAACCCACCCAAGACCACGTCTGTGCAGCCCAAAGCCATGGTTCAGCCTACAGCCTCATCAATTTCGATCTACAGCGCCGATCCGGGCGAACCTAGAGGCATTCATATTGCATCTAGCTTGGCTGCGTGCGCCAAGTCCCATGGAACGAAGACATTGAGGTGTGGTGTCAATTTCCCCAAGAAGCCGCCGATCGCTGCACGAAAAGGCCGGTTGCAAAAAGTTGGGACAGATCTCACCATCCAAAACTTTTGGTGTGAGCATCGTTCGGCACTGGAAATTATGCGTGTGCTAGGGCAAGAAAAAAAGAAAACAGAAGAATAAAACAAGACAAAGGTTGTAGACAAAGCCAGGAGAGAGTTGAGCATTGGCGCGCATGTGTAAGTATTGATCTTTTTCCCCCTCTCTTTTCCCCGCTTCCTCCAGCAAGCACGTTTCAGGAGCTCGCACTCACTCACCACCAATGAAAGACGCGACCATGGTCGAGTTGAGTAACTAGAACATGATACTGACTTGGAGGAATTAGTCCTGGGAAAGACTGAGGAAGATCCACTACCAAAAAGGGACGCGAGTCGCGGTCCCTGAGATATGATATGGGAAGGGGGGATCAGATTGTCAATTGCCATTAGCCATCACTACTGTGGTGCTCAAGTGCGCACCAATCCCGTGGTACGATTCAATCCCCACACGGCCGACGGAGCTTGGGATGTCGCCGCCTCTTCCCTTGTTAAGCGGTAGCGAAGATGCGACCCAAAAGAAGGTTGCAGATTTGTCGCATATGCAACTGGAGAACAAGGCCGAACCGCCGAGGTTGCGAACAAACAAATGATGAGAGCGTGTGAGACACAAGCAAAAATCACACCCACAAACACATCCGCATGTATCTGCATTCATCTTCTGTTTATAACTGTTTTCCTCTTCTTCGCAGAGATCCATTCTAGATGCACTCCTTTCTACGGAAAATCAGAGTACTCCATAATCAACTCTGTAGGGAACGAACAACCAAGATCACCGCTCCATGCGTGGCAGGATTCACCCTCCGGGAGCGTGAACGTTACTTCCTCACCGACATCTTCTCAACAATTTTTGTGAGACAGGCATCTGCATGCAGACCGAACAATGCCTGCCGCGGCCGAAAAAGGTCAAGCAGTCATCAGTCCCATCAATTAAACATGAAATCTATCATCGTCATTGGTTTTGATTTTATTTGAACCTTTTGTTTTGTTCGAGTCTTAGATCATACGCATACGGTAATAAAGCTGATATTCAGTGGTGTGGTGTTCCTTCAAGGCGGCACCTACCTAAATTAGCGATCGTCGCGGGAGAAAGACGCCGTCATCGGAAGGGACATTTATTCTCGTTCAGCCAAAGAAGAAAAAAGCACGTGTGAGGGTAACGCGTTAATGTCTGGCAGTATGGTTTGAGGTGAAATCCTGTTAAGGAGCTACCTACGAGCTCACCTCTAGCGCCACGGCACACAAAGGCGCGACGTCTCGGCGCGGGCGGAGGATCCCGTACGAACAGAGAACATGCACTGCAGCTTGTGAAGCAAGCCTGCAGCCGGCATCGGGTTCCCCCTGAGACGACACGCTGTACGCGGTGCACCCCACGCTGCGGAGTGCTGTGCTTAGTTGGACTACTAGCATATGGGTGGCCTGAGGGTGGACCTGGAATCGCATCATCCTCCACCACTAAGTGAACTTTACAGTACTCCTAGGTGTCGCGGGCCTCAGGAGCTAGACTTGAAGAAGCAATTTTTTATCACAGCACGAGCACCTGGTACCTACCTACTCAGTAGTACCTGCAGGGGCAACAACTCGAACAGTCGCTTTTTAGACTGTAAGATAATACTAGTGAACGTAAGTAGGTATGTAGTAGTGTACGCTTAAGGGTCTGCCTGCCGTCGTGCGCAACCTGGTTGCATTGCATTGCACCACACCACGCCCACGCCACGCCATCTTTGTTCCCCCCTCTCCTCCTCCTCCATCCGACTCCGGACGAACGCCAAAGACTCCCTGGAATTCACGGCGTTAAGGCGTTAAGCTGAACAGAACACCACCACCAACAATCACACTATCCTCCTCGCCTTTTAGCTTTGATTTCTCCCGCCAAAATTTTATTTCTCAAATTCTCGCTCTCGCCCTCCTCCAACCTTTTTTCTTCTCACTTCTACCCCTTCCTCTCGTCTCTCTTAATACTTCTCTTTTTCCTCCTTCAAGCAAGCCTCTCCTCGCACCTGAAAGCCACCCACCGCAGAAGATACCCGCAACAGACCGCACGCCAATCCCGAAACCCCCGATTATCCCTACCTTGGCTGCCTTGCCTTGCCTAGCTCTCCTGCGTTTGCCCGTCGCGAAACAGCGAGAGAAAAAAACCAGGCGAACCAACCTCCAAATCGTACCTGTCTCCTCCTTTTCACAACATTAGCAACAACGCCAAACACACTTCATCCTAGCAGACATGTTCTCTACTCGGGTTCTTCGCCAGGCGGCTGCTCACGCTGAGCGCACCCCTCTGATCAGATTCATTGGTCCCCGTTCGATTCCTGGTAAGCTTCAAAATTCCCGCTCAGCCGAATCCCGTCCGCCACAGGAGACTGGCCCAACGAGCCATTCTGTCCTCCCCATTGAGCCAGGCACGGCTAACGATGTCTTTAGCCTCCGTCGATCATACTCCTAAGCCTCACCCTGCCTCTGGCCTCGGCGAGCTTCCGGCCAACTTCTCCTCCTACGGTGCCGGCGACAGCGCTTCCCGCCACGCCTCCTTCAGCACCTACCGCGATCACGCCCAGCAGCACGGTCCCCTCCAGAAGTCCATCCGCTCAGCAGTTGGTGGCATTGGCGGTTCCGCCGGCGCTCAGCTCGGCGACATCAACCCTCCCAAGGGCGTCTACTTCGACTCCTCTGAGCTTCCCGCTCGTTTCCGTCGCGCCCCGATCGACCTCGCTGAGATTGAGGCTGTCGAGTCTGGCGGTGCTGCTGTCTGGGGTTGAGGTGCTGGTTCTGCAACGAACCTGCATCGTTTCGTGCCCCCAGCACAGGGCCAGGACACGAAGCAAACATTACGACCTTGATATGAACAGCGATAGGTGGCAAGCCTGAGTCTCCCCTCTCCCGGGAGGGTGGCTGGGCCCTTGTGTATATGTGTGCATTCAACTTAGGGGGAAACGTGAGCGGGGAAGCCCCAGTTGTACGGTGTATGGAGAAACGATTCATCTCGATCAGCAGAGCCGACGAGGCAGTTCCTTGACAATAAGGACAATTGGTGCTTGATGCGTGCACTTGAGCGAGAGCTCATAGCACGAATCCACCAAACATTCAAGCTGAAGCCATTGAAACATGGACCGGCTTTGTTTGTGAACATGGCCTCCGGACTTGGCTCAACGCCTCTTCGAAAACCCAAAAGCGACCTTTCCTTTTCTTGTTCAAACAACGCCAGCAAGGCGTCCATACTACCTTACCCCCCCTCTTTTGGGGGGCTTTGCGGGAAACTTGACCTAGGCTTTGATGGAGGGATGCCCTATGGGAAAATCCAGAAATGTATATAGCATACCCCTACGAGTATAGTGTCCAGACAAGAAAGAAGCAAATTCCCCTCAGAACGAACCGGACATCCGGACTTGCCCGTCCTTGCAAGACGACCTGTATCCCATGTCGTGAAAGTAGAGCCTACCGACTGACGTGACGTCAATGTGCTTTGTTAGTAGTACTCTACCTCGCCCGGGGGAGAGGGGGGGAAGAGTACCGAGGTATCATGCCACCCCGAGGCACCCTAAGGAAGACAAATCATGGTTCTGAGTGTGTATCCGTGTGCGCTCTGGGTAGGTCTCATCGTTAATCCCAGCTTTGCAGACTCGCTCCAATGTCCATGTTACGATCTGGTCACCAGGATCCTCGGGACTAGTCGGGACGAGGGGAACATTGCAGCGATGGGATTCGCCTGTTTGTTTGTTTTGTTTTCGTGTACTCAAGGCGAGATGGCTCTTAGAACATATGATACCCATGCTGCCACCACCAAACACCGCAACGTCGAGGAGATCGGCGGGGTCCGTACGCATGAACAGGTGTCCCTTGGAAAGACATAGTTCTCAGCATTGGCAAAGCTCTCTCTTTCGGCGATGGGATTAAAATCGGCTGAGAGAATGGACTTTCTTTCTCCTTTATTTTGCCTTTTTCCTGGGGTTGAGGGCAGCGCCTTTGGTCCTGGTCAAGAAACTGACTGGGAGTTGCTCTGAGCTCGATCATCAATCACATGTGTTTGCTTTCCCATTTGGCGAAACACTCGGCACAGCTCCCGCGGTACTAGGCCCTCCAAGGAAACAAGGGCTGAAGGGTCATAGAAGGGGCAGGTTGGATTAAGTGAGACTTCGGTTTTGGGAGCTTTTGAAGTTTTCTCGTCCCTATATTTCTTTTGTTGTCCCTCTGTGGTATTGTTTTGGGGCAAGAAGCATCTCTTAACGTGATGAGAGTCGAAGCTGAAGATTTTGCTTGCCGAGGAAGCACCAACGATATTGTAGAACTACCTTCCTACCTCCGAACGAACCATTATGGATCAGAGTCTCAATCCATGCGAATTCTGTCACGGTATATAGGGGGCTATAGCTGCTGCTGTTAGCAGTGGATTCACTTGACAAATCCTGTTTGCTTGCTCGCTTACCCTGCACATGGGCATCCTTCTCCTCAGCCAAAAACGAGGTGGACTCCCGAGAATGCCCGTGGTTTGTGGTATCAAAATAAAGCGCAGGACATTTAAAAACGAACCGTTTCCAAGCCTTCTCTCTCCAATAGTAGGCCTTTTCCTTTTTACCGCTGAGGCACAGGTTCATGTGGTGCGAACACGGCTTCCACCTCCTCACGTCATTATGTTGCTGCAGCTGTCGTGAATAGGTGGCGGCTCGTCCTCCGACTCACTTCCCCGGAGAACTACATATTCAGGTCACTGCACAACAATCCTCCCCTATCGCTGAAGAGTATTCCGTTCCTGTCGCTGCAACAGTAGCCCTCCCTATCACTGCACATGAACCCTCCTCTGGACGAGCACAAAATGCCACCCGACTCGGAGCAAAGACACCCTGGCTCCTGGCTATACTTATCCCAGTCTCCGCGCTGCTCTTTCAGCTCCCAGTGCATGGGGTCGTTCTTCCGGTAGCCCTGGGGGAACGGTGTTCCTTGCAGCACTTCTTCTTCTGGACGACAGCGACTGTGATGATGCGTTGCGAGAGGTGTCGCATCTTGAACGTCCTCGCCAGTGCTTGACGTTGAGACGGTTTCGAGAGCGACGACTGCTGCTGCTGATGATGATGTGGTGTTGTTGCGTTGGTGAGAGTAGTAGCCTTCTTCGTACGCTGGTGGAAGATCTGCTGCTTGGTCTGGAATGGTCTGTCTCTGACATCCCCGGCTTGGGAGGTCAGGCACCTTGCTATCCACCTCGGACGTCAACCCGTACTTCCCCGAAGCCATCCTAGTATGTTTCAGGGGGTTCCCTTATAGGCTCCTCTCGTGAGGGTCTGGATAAGGGTATGTATCGTCTGGTGTCTTGCTGCTTGCGTCCTATTAGGTTGGGAATCTGCAAGGCGGGGTGGCCAGGCAAGTACAAGCTTGTACCGGGTACCGCCTCCGAGGCGGGAGCCAAGCCTACGCCTGATGAGATGTTGAATATGTAGGGTCGTGACAAGAAAAGGGCCGGATCTTGGATTCGGTGATGGCCTCAGGGACTCAATGGTCTGGTGGACACAGCATCTGCTGGCTGCTTCTTATTCCAATCTCGACAGAGGCATGCTTACGCCATTGGTACCAGTGTCGTCGTAAGCTGTCAAAGCGACAGTCCACCATGGTGACGTACGCTGTCGCCGTGGCACTAAGCCCTCGCGGGTTGTCTCTGCCAGCGAAATTGTAATTACGAATGGCCGGCCTTCGTAATCCCGGACCAACTTTCTCCGCATCGTGATGGCAGACGTGCATCAGCACGTGATGGGTCTATATTCGCTTGGGGGAAGACCATTGACGTGCTACCCTAGATGATGATCTAATGTTGGTATAGTCCTTCCTCACAAGGGTGTGTGCCTGCATACGATGTGGTGATGGTGTCAATAGCGGCTCGCGAATGCTTGGCGCCTACGAAGCTCGATTCCAGAGATTTGTACAACTTTGAGAAGCTCCTTTCGGTTACACACATAGGCGAGCGATGCATATTCTCGGAAAATATCTTTTTGCTGTCTATTTCAGTTTCTCGCTTCATTCTTACGAGAAGGACAGTCTGAGTGAGAGTGAACCCAAGCCTGAGTTACCAGAACTGCACTGAGAGAAACCTCCCCTTAACCCCCCCTCAACCCTTCAACCCGTCACACATTTCTAATTGTCCATTCATATTCGACCAAAAGCACATTGATTGGTCTCAGGTCGCGTTGCCATAGGCCATACCAAGTACGTAAGAACAAAGCGGGAGAAGCAATGACCCCTTCGACAGCTGAGGCCACTTTTTCCCCAACATTCCTCGCGATCTGGCGACACGAGGCGGTGTCTCTGCCCCTGTTCTCATTACGTTTCTTTTCAAAGCATGGCGAGATTCCTCCGCATTTTTTATTTTCTGGGGGGATATGGCCTTCTCTCCAAGACAGAGGCTTGTGGTGTAGTCACTAAGGTAGACAGAAGAAACGTTCTCGTACATTGCAAGAGGTGGCTGGCACAGAACAACATATGCACCACATGTTCAATCAGATGATGTGTGCGGTGTGATAGTCACGCTTCGGCAGCAAGCATTGAGGAAAAAAACAGATATTTTGTTTTATCTTCCCTCCTCTTTTTTCCCCTCTACTCGCTAGACCATGTGGAAGTGTCCACTGATAAGGAAGAAAACCTCGACCACAATGCATCAATTCTTCGGCGTCACCGAGTAGCTGATAATGCGATTCATTCAATGTACCAGGAATCACCACGCCCTTCAGTAGCTGAAACGCCACGACCAGTCACAAGGGTATGGAAGGTCCTCGGGCAGCAAGCCGCCTAACCCTACTTAATCCGCTACCCCTCTACCAGCTGTCGGAGGCGTGACATGGTACAGCATCTTAAAGACTGTGGCTCAAAGAACTTTCCCACCCTAAGGGTGACGACTGAGACAAGCAAAAAGGTGGAACCAGCGAATGGCTTGAAATGAACTCGCAATAGCTGCATGAAGCCCTGCAGCGCACGGTCCGGTGAGCGGGAAGCCAATAGTGCCAAAGTCTGCGTGCGGTCCCATCATCATGTGAGAGTGACAAGGTGAAGCTTGCTCATGGTTCCTTTTTCCCCTTCTTTGCGAAGAAGCCTCGGGGTGGGCATTCTAGAACATGCATGGAACATCGTGATGCCAATGACTCGCCGCGCCACCAATATGCCTCAAATGCTTATGTACTACTAGCCAAAATGGCCGAAACATCCGAACGGGGATGACCTGGCCGTGTTTTGCAACTTGCAGCACTCTCGGACCCACGGGATGAACAGAGGGCGGAGAGGCAGTAAGAGTCTCCTCCTATTGGAAGGAGTTACGAGGGGAGCAGAGGCTGATGGGGTTGTCTAGGTAGGTAATGAAGAGCTTCACGGAAGGCTCAGTTGCAAAGGGTTCTCGGTCGAGGGACAAGGAGAGGGAAAAAAATGCCAGAGGACCATCCGAAATTCCGCTTTACCGTCCTTCCGCTCGCCGAGGATGGTTGGAATTACCCGCTAAAAATGACATAAAGTTAACTCTTCCACAATCTCTGCGAAACTGAGCCTTTCCCGACACCAAACCAGGAACGGGCTTGTTTAGTGCTCTGATTCTTTTCCTTTAAAATCAGGAACAGGGATGATGGGCTTTTCCTGGGCTGCTCGGTGAGGAACAGATAGCGCAGCCTCACATTCCTCCGCCCTCTTGACGGGAGGGGAAATAGCCAAAAACTCCCCTGTAACTTTGTTCCTTTTAGCAATGCCTGACCATACCGTATGCTGTCTAGTTGGGTGAGAACACTAGATGTAAGTACATGGAACCACCATCAGAGGACCCTCACTTCTTCCATTTCAAACATCTAGAAGGCTTCTCCCGCTCTTCGCTGCTTCTCAAACACAAACCATCAAATGGGATGGCCAAAGCACAAGGGCTCCGCCCTGCCGCAGGACCTGGAAAAGGACCGAGACCAGACCTGGAATGGCCGACACCTCCGGTAGAAAGGTGGGTTGAGACAAGGGTAGATACAGACAGTACTGACTGTACATGATGAGAGGAGGGGCAGGGAGGAGTCCAGCAGAGCTTGGACACAGATAAGCTACAATTGGAGACTTGTCATTTGCTTTTCCCCAGAAACTCTGTATGTAGCTATTACCTCATGAAAACTCTGGAAGACTGGTGGACGATGTGCGGGGAAAAGAAGAAGAGGAAGCATGATGGGGTGAGGGGCTGCCATACATGCAGCATAGCAACATACGTTAGACAGAAGGAAGAAAAATAAGAAAGGTTCTGGGCACTGATCCCGGGGTTCCGGACAGGTGCTTAAACACCGAGGTCTGGCGGCCAGAGGCGGGAATCATGGGAATGACCAGATTCATTCCAAAAGGGAATAAGCCTAACAGACTTTAGAAGCCTGGATGGAACGGCTGCAAAGGCTATGCAAATCACCTAAAATCTTAAAGAGGTGGGCATATTGGGAGGGGTCAGAAGACGATGAGGATGAGGCCAGGAGAACAGGTGCTTGCTTCTCCTTGATTGGGTGCCTCCAACCCTCCTCCTCAACCTCCTCTTCGGAGAACGCCGCCGCTGTCGCTCAAACCTGGTCTAGGCGATTCTGGTAGTGGTGTTACCGGCGGCTGACTGACAGCCCCTAAAAAGTTCCGGCGATAAGCGTCAAGCAATCCTCTGTCGTGCAGTGTGCACACAGGAAAGGCAAGGCTCGAGTGACCCTTACGAGTGGTAGTATTTGTACTAATACTTCTACTATGTAAAGGCGCATGCCTGATGCTTCACCTATCTGACCACACATTATGGATACAGTACGTACTTGTATATGCTGGCGATGGGATGGAATGAACGCCTGGCGCTAACAGGGACAGGGGCTAGGCAAACCGGTTAGCAGCTATCCACCAGAACGTCAGCACACCGCACGCAGTATGGGGTAGAAGCGACGGTAGAAGGATCACTAGAAGGCGAAAATGCTGTGGGAGGCTTATCTTGTGCCGTGAGTTATTGAAAGTATAATACCGCACACACACGGGTAGATAGACTTAACTGTAAGTCAGATTCATAATGCGCCACAACGTACGGCTGACGACTGCCTGGCGCTTGATTCTCGTGACCAGTGTGAAAAATACACCCACAAGAGAGAGAGGCAGATAGACACGCATGTATGTATATGGAGGATATGACGCCGGGCCCTGGTCTTACGGACGCCAAGATGCCCAGAAATCGGACAGCCGATTGCCCAGGCATTAGCGGATCAACTGCCGTCCCGCCCAGTCGGTCTTTGTGTAGTATTGAGGCGTTTCTCAGCCGTCGCTTTCACCTTGTGTGCCACCATATCTTGATCAAGTCTCGTCAAGGCAATAAGAAAAGCCCGTTTAATGGGAAGGCGGGCGGGGTAGAGCGAGAGCGAGGGAGGCAGAAGAAAAATTGAGGCTTGAGCTTGAAAAAAAGAGGGAAAAGAAGGGCGACGCCACACGAGGTAAACACATGACAGAGAGTACACCCTCCTTCTTTGACATCAAACTAGCACCTGCAGCCTCCCTACACAAATGAATCACTCAGTCGGAATCGCAGAGTCTCAGAAGAGTTGAACGATGGTGCTAAGAAAAAGGCCACCTCTGCTGAACGTCACTAGCCCTGCTGGCGGGGCCACACACAAATCAAAATACCCACCTCGTAGAACCCGGTGGCGGCGCGCTATGTACGTTGACCCATGAAGCTTGTTCCCCTTGTCATTTCATTTGTCATGACGCACACTAGGAGCCCACAGAAACCTGGGGTCATGCGGTGCGGCGGTGGGAAGTGCACCACCTGTTTAACAACTAAAGAAGTAGCCGCTGAAGTACTTTACAGTCGATGGGCAAGAAAAGAGTGTGGCGGGCATTGGATCAAAAGTCAATCACGGCTAGACTCGCAAAGGCAACGGTCGGCCGCTGGGGCTAAGCACGGGCGATCGCGAGAGAGAGAGAGAGAGAGAGAGGGAGAGACAACAGGCCAGAGACAGCGAGAGGCTGTTGTTGCAGCCTCATGCGAATTTCTCTCTGCAAGACGCGGAATTGTCCGCTTCTGAGTACGGGAGCATGTGTCTGTGTTGCCGCAGTAAGTGTCGAAGTGACACACTCAGTGAGTGAGGTTCGACGAACACGGTCTTGCCGTCTTCATCCAGTTTTTGTGCGTGGGCACGGAAGGCATGCACATGCGTCAGCAGACAGACCGACGAAGACCAGCGATAGTGACACCGATGCCGACACTGACACTAGACAGATAGATATTCGAAAGAATGGCAGGCAGACACGCAGGGCGATAAATGATACAAACAAGTAGCAAAAGATGATGGTCCCTCCTACTAGCACTTAATGGTGGTGGAAAAAGATACACAGACCTTTGGATAGAGACCCTTGGCGCTGCCTGCCCTTGCCCCTCCTAGACCCATGCTGATCTGCAAGTTCATCCCCCGATGCGATACCACGCCACACTCCAGTAAACCGGCATCCACAAGCCGAGCTATCGTGGCTTGGGCTTGGCCCGTTGATGGGCTGCGCCAGTGACGTGAGTTTGCCTTTAGCTCAACTCGCCTTGCACCTACCTACCACTCAACACAACCTCGTCTCCGCAACCCTTGTCGACGAAGCGCCATGTCTCTCTTGTCAGATCGCCTGGAGTTTACTGTAATGCTGCAGTGAAGCAGTCTCCTCTCCAATCCCAAATTGTCTCACCGTGTTCACAATCTCGTACAGTATGTTACAGTACAGTCAGGACGGACAGAGTACAGTAGCCTTCGGAGACGTACCCCCCCTTCCCCAATCACAGTCCCTCGCATCTTTTGTCCCTGTTTCCGGCAATGTCTCAATCCCATGATCTTCCCATCTCACAGATACCGAGCTCTGAGCAGCAGGAATCGCCGTTACGGATTCGCATCTTTTCTTTTGGGTCTTTTGCTTCTTTGTCGTGACCCCTCCCTCCATCTTCCGATTTCTCCCCGCTGTAGAGCCTTCAAAAATTTCAGTGGAAAGAAAGCCTTTCATTGTCCAGATCTCTCTTCATCTGCTCCTTTCTTTTCCTCGGTCACTTTTCCCACCTCGGAGCAGAAAAGGGTACTGTTGTCTACAGGGCCACCCTACGAGTAATCTCTTGGGCGGAACCCCCCCCTCCCCTTTCCCAAAAAGCTTCTTCACACCCTCTTCTTCGTCGATTTCTTACCAGCGAACTCCACTGCCTGCTTGCTTTCGTTGCGGATCCTCACTTTATTCGCCTTTCTTGCTATCCAGGTGGGTTTTAGCTGCTGCTATCGCATATACACACACCCACACCGTCATACGCCGGTCTGAACGCCAGCGCCATCGCGACCATACCTATCCGTAGCAGCAAAGCGCAGATACATCCCAGATCCAGACGGCCGCCATTCGAGCGAGGGTGAGGTCTGTGGCGTGCTGCTCTTTGCACCATAACCGCTTTTCCCAAGCTCCCCCGTCTGTTCTCCATCATTCGAGGGGTCTTCACCTTGAGGTCACGCGTTCATCGCGTCCCCCAGTATCTCTGTCCTGCAACCAGCTTATATTTGTCGCCCTCCCCCAGCTTTGCTTTCAGCTTCACCCTTTTGTTCCCTCATCGCCAACCTGCTTTCCCTCGTGAGCGGTACACGAGCCTTCACACACATTATCATCGCCCTCCTTCTCTCCCTCTCTCACACAAACACATACACACTCTCTCCTCTCTTGCTTCCTTCCATCTGTCATTGCTTGGAGCCAAGACACACACCCACACACCCGTGTCCATCATGTCTTCCAACGACTCAGTTGGGCATGATGCTCGGCTTCAGTCCCACGACAAGGAGAAAGATGCCACCCTAAGCGCCTCTGGTCCCAAGACTACCGAGGCTCACGGAACCGTTGGAGGCGATTATGTCAACCCCTACGACAACGAGTCCTGGATGACTCGCAATGGTCTCAACCTCGAGTCTTTCAAGATGCGCCACTATGGCCAAGGCGTCGTCGAGCTGGACCGCTCAATGAAGTCTCGTCACCTTAACATGATTGCCATTGGTGGCTCTATCGGTGCCGGCTTCTTCGTCGGTGCCGGCGGTGCTTTGTATAAGGGTGGACCGGCCAGTATTCTGATCTGCTTCAGCATCATCGGTGTGATGATGTTCAACACTGGTAAGTGATGCTCTTCTTGGATACGCGCCTTATTCGGCATCTGTCTTGGTTCATTGGCGGCTGCTGACTTGACGGGAATAGTCTTTGCTCTCGGAGAACTTGCTGTTATGTACCCTGTCAGTGGTGGTGAGTACTCGCCCTTTCGCACGATTTGGTCTGCGGCCAAACTGAACTCATCCTTTAGGTTTCTACACGTACTCAACACGCTTCATTGACCCCTCGTGGGGTTTCGCTATGGGTTGGAACTATGTCTTCCAAGTTAGTTTTCTCCCCTGACCCGTCAAGCGCAACCGCGCAGAGCTAATAACTCTATTCCTTACAGTGGTGCGCTGTGCTGCCTCTCGAACTCACAGTCTGCGGTATCACGATAGCATACTGGGATTCTGATACATCCATAGCTGTTTGGATCACAATCTTCCTCGTCTTGATCATAGTCGTCAACATCTTCGGTACTATCGGATACGCTGAAGAGGAGTTCTGGGCTTCTCTCTTCAAGCTCATCGCCATTTGCATCTTCCTTGTCGTTGCACTCGTGCTCGTTCTCGGCGGTGGCCCCAAGGGTGGTCGTTACGATACATACCAGGGTGCTCAGACTTGGTACAACCCCGGCGCATTCCGCAACGGCTTCAAGGGCTTCTGCTCTGTCTTTGTTACCGCGGCCTTCTCATTCTCTGGAACCGAGCTGGTTGGTCTCGCTGCCGCCGAGTCCAAGAACCCCGTCAAGTCCCTCCCATCCGCCATCAGGCAGGTGTTCTGGCGTATTACCCTGTTCTACATTGTTGGTAAGTTGGCAACGACTGCAAGCATTTTTGAGAAGCAGGGAAGACTCACACACCTCTTCTGCAGGTCTCTTCATGGTTGGCCTCCTCGTTCCTTCCGACGACCCCAGACTTCTGTCCGAGAGCGCCTACGCCGACGCCAAGGCTTCCCCGTTCGTCCTTGCCGGCCTTTACGCCGGCCTCAACGGATATGACGACTTCATGAACGTTGTTATTCTCGTCAGCGTTCTGAGCAGTAAGTCTTCCAAACGAAGCCCGTCCAGGTTCTTGGGAAATCAGTCTGACCACCTTGCAGTTGGTGTTTCGGGTGTTTACGGCGGCTCTCGTACCCTGACGGCCCTCGCTCAACAAGGCTATGCCCCTAAGATCTTCTCCTACATCGACCGATCTGGCCGTCCTCTCCCTTCCGTCCTCTTCGTCATTCTCTTCGGCCCTATCGCCTACGTCAGCCTGGCTTCCAGCGGCAGCACCGTCTTCGACTGGCTTCTCGCCATTTCTGGCCTCGCTGCGCTGTTCACTTGGGGATCCATCTGCGTTGCTCACATCCGCTTCCGCAAGGCTTGGGCCTACCACGGCCACACTCTCGATGAGATCCCGTTCCAGGCCGTCGGTGGTGTTTATGGCTCTTACCTCGGTCTCTTCCTCAACTTCATCGCCCTCATTGCTCAGGTATGTCCCACTTTCTGTGTGCTGAATCCTCAAAAGTCAAAGAATCTCAGTTTGCTGACCATCGTACAGTTCTACACTGCCGTTGCCGCCCCCGTTGGCGAGTCTGGCCTCAACACGGCCGAGGGTTTCTTCAAGGTCTATCTCGCCCTGCCCATCGTCATCTTCTTCTGGGTCATTGGCTACTTCTGGAAGAGGAGCGGCTGGCTTCGCACCGCCCAGATGGATGTCGACACTGGCCGCCGTGAGCTCGACTGGGATGCCATCAACGAGTACAGGGCTACCGTCGCCAGCTGGCCCGCGTGGAGGCGTTTCATGCACAAGCTCATGTAAGAGCTTTGAGCGCAGGATCCATGGGTCAGATCGATACCCGATCCGTTTTCACGCCATAACAGAGAAATTGTTTGCCTTGTAATGCGGGATGCTGGGTTTCAGGGCTTGCCCAAGGTCAGGTGTTATATATGTCCACCGGAGTACCATCCTCTCAGCAAAAGATACCATGAATGAATTTCATTGCTCGTTGATAATCCATGTCGAGTTGCCTTTCCCGGTTCAGTGTTACCCAATGTCTGCCGCTTGATGTGACATTTGATTTGGGAAGTAAGGGAGGAAGGCAAATTGAGAGAGCCACTCATCCTTCCAAATCACTTAACTTAACGTGCAAGATAAAGAAAGGTGACGGATCTAGCAAAGCCGATCTCCTCGGGCCAAGAAACCCGAGCCACGCGCCCTATCATCTACATTTTGCTCATTTTCAGCAAATATCTAACCCATTATGCGCCGATTTCGCTCAGCTTCGGGCGGCTTGGTCAGTAAACACTACGTAGGATGTGGTTTAAACGTCACTTAGTGCCGCGCGTGCGCCCTTCACCATGACATGGGTAAGTGAAAGATGGAAAAGTGGGCAGCTTGTTCTGGGTTGTATATATACACTGCAAACTAACCTACCTTGGAATTCACGTTCAACTCGTAACTATATTACAGTACTACGGATACTGCTACTACAGTATCGTTTGACTTTCTCTCTTCCTTTCTTTTCTTCTTGGGCTCAAACTCCCACGCTTGGCAATGAACCAACCTCAGGAAACTTTTTGTGCGTCAGGTTACCAACAAAGTCAATCAAACAAATTAGACTGACCGGATTGGATTGGATGTAATCCGCCCTACTCCTGCTAATCACTACGGCGCAGAAAAACGGGGCACCTGGTGATGTAGAGAGCAAAACCTGCTTTAACTCTCTTTTTCATATGCGAAAGCCGAGTGGCTTCAAA
Source organism: Sarocladium brachiariae (assembly GCA_008271525.1). Lineage (NCBI taxonomy): Eukaryota > Fungi > Ascomycota > Sordariomycetes > Hypocreales > Sarocladiaceae > Sarocladium > Sarocladium brachiariae. Next base: position 4,526,533 of record RQPE01000001.1, read on the forward strand.
GCCAAAGGCCCCCCCCCCCCCCCATCGTAGCCTTGTTAGATGTGTTTTATGCTTAAGAACTTACTTGTGTGGCCTTTTCGCCTCCAGCGGTCTCAGTGCGGTCTAAGTGGCCACTATGCGTAGGCTTCTTTGCTCTACTTGGTGAAGACGTCCTTGATATCATCGGTAGAAAGAACCCTCAAATCGACAACGACGCGGGCTATGATGACTTAACATTTTCGCCTGTTGTCCACCTCTCGTCACGTTCGTGAATGTATTGCGAAGCAATCACACAATTGGGAGCGAATTCAGATAAGCGTGGAACATATTGGTTCTTTTCGAGTTGCTAAGGACCGTTGTCGGTCCGTCGTTCTCTTTCAATAAAGCCTTACATATCATGGTACAGAAGTTCCACATACAACTTTCCCCTTGGGCTTTCCACAAAAAACTCTTTAAACTGAGCAATAAACAAAATCGAGGGCTTTCTAATCCCTCGTGACACTAGCGAGTGCCTGTTCCCAATCCCGAGGCCCATGACTCCAGAGCCTTTTCCGAAGTGTGCGCCCGCATTTAATCTCGGACATTGCAGTACCGTCGAATCAGCAGACTTTTGTTTCATGCCCCCGTTCCCAGATCCAAAATAGAAGAGGCACACGAACACTAAGCCACGTACAAAAGAGTGAAAAATAAGTTAAAGACAAGTCGCTTGCTGTGTCCGGTTGCAAGGTAGTTCCCGTGCTGGTTATTCGTCCCACGAGGCAGGCTTCAGGCACGTTATGGACGAGTAGCCTTGAGATCCTTTGTTACCAAGGCCGCCGGGCGTCAGCCCGGCTTTCTGACTATATTTCGATGGTCGCTTGCGCGCCTGACTTCTTTCCGTTTGTTGATGATACAAGGTTGCCCTGGGTGGTTTAGCAAGGAAAGCCGACGGAGATGAAGATAAGCATCATTGCGCCGTTGTGATGCGATGTCGGAAATGGTCGTAACACGAAAGACCAAGTGAATGAGAAATGACTGGGTATCAAGTTGAAAGGTGAAGGTATTGATGAGAAAACAGACGCGAGGTAGGACGTGATTGTCCACGAGGTGAAGGTAAGGTGAAGGCTAGACCTGGGTACTGGGAGTGTGGCTACGATCCCTGATCATCCAGCCAAAGAGGTCGGTCTTAGAGCCCGCAGCAGGAGTAATGGTTGGTGTAGGTGGTGGCTCAGGAATATTGGAACGGTTCGCGGTCTCCCTAGGCTCAAGAAGCAGGCTTTTGCGGTAATAGCTGACCTGAACGTTGCCCTGGTCGCCCTCACGAACGCGGCGGATCTGCGCTGCGATCCACTCTTGCATGTCAGGCAACTCCTGGAGCCTGTATGGGATTTGAAAGCGCTGCAGTTCCCCAATGATCTTCGCAGTCCTTGCATGCTTGTCAAAATTGACGACGGTGAGGCCTGAGTGACCATCTTCTTCAGCATCGCTGAGAGACATCTGCTTCGTTGCAGGGTTGCCGATGTCAACAAAAGTCAAATCAGTCAGGTACATGCCGAGAAATGGCAGACAAGGCGGGACATGATCGTGGAGGCGGGTACGGAGAACCTTGTTGTTTTGTGAAGGCTCGACCAAATCTTGCAATTGACGGAGAACTTCCTTACGCTTGGGTGAAACGGCGTCCCATGTCTTTCGCAGGCGACAAATGGTACTGCTGTTCAGACTGCAGATGATCGCCATCAATCCGTCATAATTATGGAGCTCAAGGCACTGGTGAGCAATCTTGATCCATTGCTTGATGACCGCAGCGCGCTTTTTGATCTCTTCGTAATGCAGAATCGTCTCAGCCACAAGATTGGAAATATCTGTAGTCAACGAGGACATCGCCTTGACATTGGGGGCATCGACACCGCCCTTCTTCATCCACTGTGAGCCCAAAAGTTCTTCTGGTAGAATGGAGCAAAATATGCTCATCTGCCTGAGGGTGAGCTGACGAGCAATCTCGAGCGGCTCAAAGTCTAGGATGGTTGGGGAGCTGGTGCCGGATTTGAACATCGAAAGCAGGTGGATTTGTCCCTTAGTAATAACGGGTTGAGGAATAGGCGCATCAGCAGGTACATACTGTGCGATCGAGGTGTTGGTTTTGCCCATTGATGAAACCAGCCGAGGTACCAAATTCCCTATGCCGGCGACGCGTTGTGCAAGGTCGAGAAGTCGTCGCGAAGCAGACGGCAAGACAGGAGCAAGTCGGGTCTCAGCAAAAGAGATGATGATGTTCAAGGCCTCACGATCGGTTTGGTCCCTCCAATGTGACTCCATCCAGCCCTTGAAGGCATTATAAACCCGCAGGCGGACAGGCCCAGACATGTGAGGTGCTTCACCAACGTAATCAAAACGGTCAATAAGGCATTCTGCAAGCTTTGTTGGAGTGCAGAATAGGCGGAAGGTCAGGTAGAAGGTGGACACAAACAAGGCATCCGGTGTCGATTCGTGAGTAGTTAAGCGCTCAACCAGAGCAGGTAGTGATCCACCGGTGACTTGGCCCTCCTTATTGAACATGAGCTCGTGGACATATGTCTTCTCCATTAGCCTGGATTCGACATCGTCTACTTCCTCGGTATGAGTTGACACAGCGCTCAACTCAGACATGGAAGGCTGGCTTCGGGGGGCCAACGAGTGATCTGGTGTAGTGGCACGAGTTGAGGTTTGCGAAACCATGCTTGCTTCTGAGTCACGGTTCGGGTAGGTGGCGCTACTTCCAGCGCTTGACACAGCGATGCTGTCGAAACGGGACGGTGAGAACTCCTGTTCCTGAACAGCCAAGCTCTCAGTCGGGTTGACCTGGTCGGCTGGTGGAAGAGTCGTGGTAAGCTTGGGAAGGGGAGGAAGTGCGGAGCGAATGGAAGAGGCGGCATCAGATAGGGTTGTAGTGTCTTCAGCAGGTGACCTTGGGCGGGAGCCAGTCGGTGACTCGGTCCTCACAGGCTTCTCATCGGCAGTTGAATCTCCGTCCTGCTGGGGTACCTCGGGCAGTGGTTTATCAACAGCGACGACTGTGAGTCGGCGATGGGACGCGGTAGTTGAGTCGGAGCGCCGGTTGGAGCCAGCCATGCTGCTGGTCTCTGACTGCTCGGCAGCAGCTGCCGGTGTGACTGCTCGTTGGTGAGGTGTCACGTCCAAAATCGAGAGATCAATGCCCAGGGTGTCGCCGTCAGCCTCGAATTCGAAGTCGCCGGTACGCTCGATGGCAGTCTTCGTCTTTGCAACACATTCGCCGGCGGCTCTGACGCAAGCGGTAGCCGACGCGAGAAGTTTTGAGTTGTCATGAGGCATGATGAGGTCACCGTCATCGGCAAGGGTCCTTGCGATTGTCTCTCTTGCTGCGTAAACAAGATCGGATATGCGTTCAAAGACCGTGCCACGCGAGAGTGAGAGATAATCCCAGTTGGCAGCATTGTGTGATCGCACAGCGTCAACGACAGCCAGAAGATCACCACCGGATGTTGCAGATTGCTTGGTGGCAAGGGATAGCTCCGGCAGTGATTGAGATTGGAGGTGGAGGCGGCCGATGAATGAGCCGAGGTGTGACAGGAATGCGTCGTGATTTCTATTCAAGCGCTCAGAGACCAGATGATGTGCCTGGGACAGGGGTGAGGGTCCAGCAAGTGACACCCTGTGCGAAATACCAGTCGACATGCGATTGCTGTTTTGAGATAAACGATGGCCGTGAGTGTGGTGGGCTGAGTTCAGGGAGGATACTCGCTTGCTGAAGGGAGCCGGAAGGGCATTGTTGGCGTCGCTTGCATCCGAGGTTGCAACGTTGACAGCAACATCAGTGGCAGCACGGGACTCTGCATCGCTAGGGTGGTCGCGAGCCTGCTCATCGAACACAGTGCGGTCGGCTGGTGGTGTCGGTGGAATGGATGACTCCTCCATCACGGTCGCCATCACGGTCACTGAAGCGGGTGCCCGTGAGCAACGATCCTCATCCAGAATGTCCATGAAACGGACACCCTTCGTCACAATCCTGAATGCTTTCAAGATCATCTCGTCCACAACATCGTTGACATCTTCTGCAGGGTTCAGAGATTCGCGCTGGCACTCTTGCAATCGTTTGGCCGTTTTAACCAGCGAGGAAAGTTCTGACAGTAACGACTTGCGAGATCTCCTTAGTGCCTCGCTACGCTGCACGACTGGCGAGTCTCTGTTAAGACAGTTGCTTCGTTCCTATACCATGATTAACAACGTTCAATTTAGGAGGACAGATCCACCGTCTGAGCTTACCAGTAAGAAGCGGACGCCGGCAATGATGCCCTTCATGAATTCCTGATTGCCAAATATTTCCTTGTCATTGACCGACGTGCTACGAAGCAGATCCCAGAATAGCAGGAGTGCGTTCAGGAGATTTCGCATGTCGTCAGGCTCATAGGCCTCGCAGTAGTTGGTCGGCAACCATCCTCTGGCGCCGGATGATAACAAAGTACCGTCTGCCCATCCATTCGTGTGTATTGAGTGGACCAGAACGACGTCTCCCTCGTTCAGGGGAAGGGTCACGCTGGTATCCGTCATGGCATAACTGGGTTGAAAGGGGTAAAAGGCTCGCAGGAAGTTGTGGAAGATGGGAGGGGCCGGCATGGCCTCCTGCTCCGGTGATAAGTCCTCCTGCGAGCCATTTGGTGTTGCTGGAGGTGTCATGTGGCTGTGAAGATAGAGATTCGAGTTGTCGTAATAGTAGTTGGACTCATCGGGAAGTGATTGTGGTTGTTGTTTCCCCAGTGTCAATGGTGCCACTTGGAGACTCGCTCGGATAGGTTGCTCGCTGAGCATCTCGATCAATGCGTTACAAAGGACCTGCCAACGTCTCGGCGGTTTTCGAACTTCCCGCAGCTATCCGCCACCATGCACGTTGCCGGCTGTGTTGTGGAGATGTACGCTTCGATGTTTTCAATGTCGCCTTGGAGACCTAGCAAATGCGTCCAATAACCCTGAGTTCGCAGAACCAAGCTATGGCGTTGTATCAGAGGCGTCGAGCCTACGAAGCAATAGATCGGGGACCGCGAGAGGAAACCGGTCCTCGGTCAATGGACAGCGTCGTGCCTGTGATCTACTCTGTGGATGAGGGAGATGCAAAAGTCAGCATTGTTGAACGCGCCGCGATTTGTTGTGAGAGACGAGGCGTTGTGGGAAAGCAGAACTGGAATGTGGAAAGACAAGAAAAGTGGTGGATGAACTGAGCGATAGGAATGTCAGAACGGCACCCGGCCCCATGGCACCAGAGCACAAGCCACAGTGGCCCAAGGAGTAAGTAGCGTACGTAGCGACCGTAGCGTACCCGTAGCTCTAGGATCAGCGTGGATGGAGCAAAGCTCTCTCTCTCTCTCTCGCTTTCTCTCTCTCTTCTCTTCGAGGCAGGGCACAGGGCAGGGGCCAAAGGTGATGTGATGGGTCCCTCCCCGTCCGTCGCAGAAAAGATGCTTGCTTGTATCCATCCGTACCTGGAGCTGGTTTGGTGATGGTGGGAGGGGCCAAAGCAGGGGAGGGCATGGAGAGGGGCCGGGTTCTCGAACTGGGTCCCAGACTCTAGGCACACACACGCGCACCAACGCACACGCGACGCACAGAGCGACGCACAGACAACAGAGCCCTCCAATGCACATACATACTATGTATGTAGTAGGGCGAAGCCCAAGGGAAGGCGAGCATCAAAAGACGTGACCTGAAAGGGTTTCTCCAGGGGAGGGGGCATTGCGGTAGGTTCATGCTGTGTAGTGCGTACCGACACCTAGTACGCACCCATCGGGTAAGAGAAGAAGAGGAGCCGGGCTTACGTAGTAGTGCCTGCTAATGCAATGCAGTTGGTTAGATGCACCCTGGCGGCTGAGCCGTTGGAAAATGCTGGCTTCTGTTCCCGTCGGTTGCCAAAGATAGCTGACGATGAGTTTGGATGGGATTTGGTGAAGAAGAAGAAGAAGAAGAAGAATATGAGCCGATGACTCGCTAGCTGACGCGTGGTCTCAATCAAGGACTCGCGTAGTAATTGCAAGTAAAGTGATTCTGTCTACGCCAGACTATTCAATCGACCGGTCTTCGATGACAGACAATTGACTTTGCGTGGCGGGAAGCCTTTCAGCTGGCTGGTTCTGTGGGATCTGTGGGATCCGATGTGCACAATGGATCGGGTGCTGCAAGGGCCAGTGCCAATGGATCTCAGTTCGTATCGACGCCGTTAGTCCCGCGTCCAAGAAAGCTCTCGGTAGCAAACGGGCTGCGTCTTGTCCCAAGAACGCCGTGAGGGATCGGAATTTCGTGGTTCTTTTTTCGAGTTCGTCAACCGATGGATGGAGCTGGGTAAATGTGAGGAGCGAGATGGAGACAGATGACAGGAAAGAGGGTTGGGATCAAGGTGTCCCGGGGATGTCGAAGACTATGATATGATTGCAGGCTTGATCTGCTATCCTACAAGCTCCCTTGTTGTCTGGTGCCAGAGACTTGGGTTTCTTTCCTCATTCGATATGGACACGCCAACCAGACATCGCGTTGTTCATGAGGGCACACACAAATACTAGTTTGATGAGCGGGTATGGGAGTGTTTACAAAAAAGGCACACCCTCGCTACTGTATGTACTGCACAAGGACAAGTCTTTGATGTTGTCTTCTTTCTTCGGACTTGGACTCTTGACGGATCGGATGAGGTCAGAGTTCATCCTTTGTGGTTCTGGTTATCGTGTTGCCCATGGTGCTAAGGGGGAGGGGGCCAGTGGGAGAGACAAGGAACAGCCCACCCTCGCCTCGATCCCTGACACCACACACACTCACGCTCGCTCGCTGACTTTCGCACTAACGCTCACACCACTTCTGAGCTTCAGAGGGACGGAGGCAGGGGGGCCCGAGGTGGGCTCGTACCCGCTCCGTGCCAGGGGCAGGGTTGCAGCCATTGCAGTTGGTGTGTGCCTGGTCGCTCCATTGACAGAGTCGACATTTTCCTTCTTGCACATCAATCCCCAGTATCAAGGATACATCCCATCGGCCGGGAGTGGGCCTCAATGGACATGGTTCTTCCAGTGGTCGCCGATGAAGTCTGCAGTAAGTATCTCTGCCTGACACCAGACAGCAGAAGCGTCCCAGACTTTCCCATTCAAGGTACATATATTACGTCGCTGCCTAACCGAATCTAAAGAGCAAGGGCGGTCTCCTGTTGCTGGCCCCCGGGAACATGGTGAACAGGGATGGGCAGGGATACTCTCTGCCCTTTGCAGGGAGTAGGGCCACCCAAAGGATTCTCCCACGAGTTCCTCCCAAAGGTTGCCGATATTGCTCCCTGTTGCCACCAAGCTTCGTTAGTCGGAAGACAACTCAAAGAAGCCCTTCTCGGTGTAAAGGGCAAACTGCCAACTGCTACTATGTGTAGTACTGACAGGTCATGACAGAAGAGTCTCTTTAGCACTACCACACGGAGCTAAGGAGCGAACGAAAGGTAACATTACCCTTTGTGATATGGCGTACAGTAAAGCATCGTAGGTATCATTGGGCAACTCTTAATATCTCCTGCGCCGCTTTATTTACCGTATTTGACTTGAAGATCTGACTTTGTTATGGTCAAATTCGGGATAGTTTTGATCTACATAAGTATAGTTGATACATGCACCCACACGGAGTACGGGAGTACAGTAAGTACATTTGTCTTGAGAATCAGTTTACGAAGCAAGCTAAAAACTTGGCGCTCCATTGTCTCGCTACAGGTTCAGTGAGCTCCGGATCTGTTGCCGTGATGGGTGATAATTCAGTCTTGATCCGAGAGGCAATATGCCGGCTTGCTTGCTCTTTTCCACAGTCCTGCAAGAGGATGGCCGTTCCATTCGCTGAAGTTTTCTAGGTTGCTTGGCCGGAAGTCAAACCCGCCTCTCCTTCCGCGCTCGTTCTTGCGCTTGGGCCACCTAAAGGTCCAAAGCTCGACGAAACCATCGAAAAGTGCGTGCAACCGCTACATACTCTAATCAGATTTGAGTTTTGGCGGAGATTCTGAGTTCCGTCACAGCACATGTGCACTCAAATGCAGCCATCACGCAGGTCCTGTTCGAGACAACAGGTACTCAGAGTAGAGACCCTTTGCGCAGCAAGCTTGGCTCCTTGCCATCCCGACGCAATCGCCTCCTGGGTCTTGCGTCCACTCAGCAACAGGTGAGGCGTTAAGTAGCGATTGTTGTTGGATGTTTCGGACGTAGCTCTGTTGCCCTCGAGAATAAGACATACATCCCGTGATGTGCAGCTTCTACCTCCCTCGCATCATGTACCACAAGAAAAGAAAAGGATAAGCCACGCGGGGCCGTTTGATCGGAAACTTGCCCTGAACGGCGTTCCGAGAAGATCTGCCAGGCTCGTGTCCTTGCCCGTTCAAGGCAGCGAGACATGGAACATGCAGGACGTGTCCTTTGAAAGGTGATCCGTCATAAGACTTGGGCCTAACATTGGGATCGCGTTGTTTAAGAGCCATTACGAAACCTTAGTACAACAGAGAACAAGCAAGACTAGCCTCAAAGTCGAATCAGCAACCACAGCCACTTTCTGGAAATTCGGCTTGGTGGCAATCCAAACGAATCTTAATGCATGTAAGGAAACCCGATGCTCGGCCAGGGCGCATGTTTGGCGGGGACTTTGGGCAGTTGCGATCGATGCAGCAAATTCGTTTCTGAGACAGGATTCGCACACCCAAGGGTTCCTTCGCAGCGTCACAACGCGTGAGGATGACTGATGGCAAGCTCACATATGCCAAGCATCCCACGTCGGAGCATTCTGAGCAGGTTACACCTCACAGTAAAGCTTACAGCCTTCCGCTCAGACCACCATGGCGTATGGTGATGCAGGTGATAAGAGGTTCCAAGGCTGGTCTTCAGTCTTCAGTGCCGTTGCACCATATGCCCCTAAGGGGCACGTGGAGAGGAGGACAGCTCATCCTATTAGTTCAGTAGCCTTGGTCAAGACACACATACATCATCTCTTGAGTGAGTCGGGCTTGGATCGAAGGACCGAACAATTGAAGTCATTGTCTCTGCTGGTTCTAAAACACAGGCGGCCATTGTTCATTCCCTTGCATTGAAGGTGCCGTCGCCCTGGACACGGGGCCTAAGAGCGGTGATCGTCGTTTGGACCGACTTCTCCGGCATCGCCAGTTAAGAAGCAAGAATGACAATGAGAGCTGCGACTAGACAATCTGCTGCGACCAATATTGTCAAGTGCCGAGAATCGTCGGATGGAGCACATGCCTGAAGCCATATCCGATTTGCCTCCAGTTATCACCTCAGCCGCGCTTCGTGTGTGCTTCAATTGCATCTTTCTCCACGCCAGCGGGTAAGTCGACGTCTAGGAATCCTCCGGATGGTGGTTCCACGAAATGAATGCCCAAGAAGCAAGCCACATGCCGCCCACCACTAATACATGTACATGTGTATTGCTTGTATATCACAACGGTGACAAGGCTTGAAGGATGGTGACAGTCCGTGAGGCGAAAAAGCCACTACGCGGCACCGGATGCTACCAAAACCGTGCACGCTAATCAAGGACAAGGATTACGCACTAACAGCCATATGCCGCGACAGCAACCACCTGCCGTTAGTGGGCTGTTTACTGTGGAAGTGACGCGCCGTAGAAAACGGAAGCACCAAACGTTAGCTTTCTTTCCTCATCGCCAACCGCCCAATCCTACCGTGCGTCACGCGCCTTATCACACTGCATCGACAACGTTCCTGCATAGATATCGACCCCCCGTTCTCGTCGCAAGCACATGTGATGTTCACCGCTGCCAGGTTGCCGAGTCAGCCAGGAAGAAAGGATTGATCATCCATCGCGAGCATGGCTTGTCCCTCATCCGTGCTGAAGCCACATGGGCCAGCTGTCTGAGGTCCCTGCTGGCTCAGCTTGAGCGTGCAAAGTCACTAGGGCAGTGGAATACATACCTCCATCAAGTGACGACAGCTTCTGTAGGTACGCCTATTGAGATCCTTGTCCGCCATTCACGGATCCGGTCTTCATCTCAATTCAATGGCGAGACGAGCGGTTGGTCCGAGCCCAAGCAACTTACAAAGTGATTCCCCTGACCCAGCCCTACATTCTTGGAGAACTCGAGGCCAAACCCGAGACCCAGAATCACAAGTCCTCAGCAGACCCGGCAACATGGAGAGAGAACAGTGAGTGGCCCCCTGGTATGTACTGGCGTAAGACGGAAGAGCTCTCCGTTCCGACACTACCGCTGTTAGTCTTCAAGGCCGCCCAGTCGCTACGGGGCATGCTGAGTTGAGTTTAGATGGTCATCCAGCTAAGCTATACGGCGCAATTGGACTGAGTTGATCCTGGCAACATCCGCTTTCTGCCTTTCAATCACCGCCTTTGCTAGGGTTAGTCTGTGGGGCGCTGAAGCTATGGCTGAATGGTACTTCCGGGGTTTGTGAACTTTTACACGGACGGACGGACAGAGTGCCCCGTGCTATGCCCAAATCCTGGGGACAAGGGACAGTCATGTCATGCCATCGCAAACCCTGAAGGCGGCGACATCAGCAGGCGTAGGCAAGTAAATTCCTCTGCTGTCCGCGAAAAGGGTCAAGGATACAAGGAGCGAGGAGGTTGGCCGTGGACACTGAAAAAGAACAGTGGACCATACAATACAGAGTCTGCTCAGTACTGATCGGAACTATCTTGTTCATTTGCATGTTTGACGCTACAGTAAAGGGAATCTATGCACTTGAAGCCTACGAAGAGACCACGGCCAACTGATCGAGCATAACATTTGCGAGTTTTATCACAACAACCTCTTGTCAACTTTACTGGATAATGCTTTGGTACAGGCTAGTCCTTGGAGAGTGGCTTGTTCCAGGCCAAAGGACTCGTCTGCTAGAGACTGGCAATCCACTTGGAAGACACAATCATCATCGGCCGACCCACCCCGACATCGGCTTCCCGTGAGGCTGTTCGATAGTTGACAAAGTGAGCCAACACAAGGGCTTCTCGCTGTACAACATGCAAGCCAAGGGCTTCCGGTCCACTGTTGGCGCGGACGTTCCAGGCTGGACCATAGAATTCCCTTTCACAACTCCGTCTACAAGTAACAAATCACCTCGATGCGTTTCTTCAGAGACATGGGCGATTGCCTTCCCTGACATGGGTCAATTGTGCAATTCTATGCGAGCGTCAATGCCTTCGTCCAGTGTTGTTAGTCGCATGCTCATACTCACATGGTCTCCAGGTCACGTTATCTTCCAGGTTGGCCATCTGGTCTCACCGACAATATCCGAAACCTTCAACGGTACAAAGCTGCGGGCATGGCATCTCAAATTTCGTTAAGATCATCCTGAAGCAGTGGGGTAGTCTGCCAGACGCCATCAGAGTGACGGATGGTCAATGGGCCGGCACAACAGCTTGCCCATACTCTGTAGTTCCTCCGGCGCTACAAGACAAACTCTGATCCAACAGACGGATTACAACGCTGCAATCCCAAAAACCAAGTACAGCTAGATGTTAGCCCGCTCCAGACCAGACGGAAGATTGGGACTTTTCAACACTCTTTTCTGTGGCGCTGTCAAACTTCAGCGCTCTAGCAAGCCTCTTGGCGTTCCGCCCCATGTCTTCCATTGTGTTCATTGAATCCATTTGCAATTGACTTTGCATCGGCTGGCCAGGTCTTTCAAACCCCAAAAAAATCCCTGAGCCAACACATGTCCATCGAAGGGAATCGGCCAAGTTAACGTACGATGGCGTGGAGCATCGCTCAATAGTCAGTCGCCTGATTGGCTTCGTCTACCTAGTCAACAGCGACCTCCACAGCGACGGGATCGACCCGTTCACCAGGAACGCGACTCCACGACGCCGGTTTCCTTAGAGCCTGGCAGTGATGAATGATCGGGAGCGCTGTCCACGATTGAGGACCTGGATATCATAGCACCGGCCGCCTATTGTGCCATGACGGGTCCGATCACCTTAGCAATTGCTTATTGTCCTCCAGAGGAGGCGCGGTGCACTGGGTCGCTACGCCACAAGCGTCATAGCACAACCTACGGGCCGCCATCCTAGTGAGTTGCAGGTCGAGCTTCAACTTGTCAGAGTCCTTTGCTCCATGGCAACTCGGTGCCTGCTGAACATGCCCTCCGTTCTGGCAGCAGCGTTCCAAACTTTCGGGGGGCTTAGAAGCCATGATGCCGCAAGCCACCTTTCAGAAGTCATGTACGGAGTACAGAGTACAAATTAGGGTTTTGTCATTGTGTGTTGAAGGTACGGAAATCAGCTAATGCGCGCTACGGCAGCCTCTCGTCCCGAGACCTGCACCTCCCCTGACTAGGCCTAAACCTGTCTGCATTAGCTTCGGTTTTGCATTTGGGTTTCTCCTGTTGCGTGGTCTTCACAGTCTTTTTTTCGGTTGTGGTTCGGGTGAACCTACGGTACTGGAGGTCGGCCGGATCGAGGCCTTGCAAATGGGACGAGATGGTCTGGGAGATCCTTTTGTCGATGTTCTATTTGCTGCCTGGGCTCACAACATGCTCATAGCCGACTTCAATGGCTCGGCGCAAAGTCAATGCGATGCTATCAAGGTCTAAGTCTCGGAGGCAGCCATGCAAAACCGATCAAGGAATCCCTTCCGCCAGCATGAGTGGGAGACACGCATTCTTCGCTCAGAAGCGCGCCTTCATCATGCTTTTCGGACGTTGCCGCAGGCGGGGGACCCTGACCCAAGATTTCGTGTCTCCAGTGTCTCGACAAAGAGATGGCTTCGACGCCCCCCACGTCGCTCTTGTTCCGGGAATAAATAGCTCAGCACCTGGAGAGGATTCGTCATTGTTCTGCACGTCCAGTCTTAGCTTCGAGGCGGTTCGCCGAGCTACCACTAAAGAACCGGCGGTAACCTCGCTACGTCCCGGAGGCTAGGAAAACGAGCTGATACTTCATTCGCCAGGACGTGGGCTGTGGTTCCCCATCAGTACTCCGTAATGCTCAGCGCCGTCTTTGAGCATCCGTAGAGCTGAACAATTCTTATCAGTAGTCAGCCAGGCTGCAACCACGGAGGTGTACTCCAGTTTCCGGGGATTTCTCCTTGTGGCTTGTGACAACAGAACCAAGATGATGCTTCGTGGGCTTGCTTACAGTTCTCACTGTTTCCGGTTTACTTTTGCCAATCCAGTCCCGAATCACACGTCGAATAAGTGCCTAGCTTGCGAGCTTCACGCTTCAAATCCACGATCACGTTGCATTCAAACTCCGGCACTGGCGCTAAGTTACGCTATCCCAAGTTGTCAGGCATCAATCGAACATGGGTGCTCTAATTTACCTATTACTACTAGTAAATCAACCAACATCGTCGCCCAGGACTTCGGAATGAATGCGACTCTATGCCAGCGGGGGATCTACAGTACATACAACGATGCCTCCACCTGCAAGCTCAAGTCTGGGAGGGGGGCTATCTCGAAGGTGCTGTTGCTTTTGCTCACTCATCCACATGAGTAACATATTTGTGAGCGGAATAAAGCGAGATGAGAAAGTCAGTACCCAGCACAGCACAGCACTTGGGGGCCAGCCCCCTCACAAGGGCTTTAGTTCCCAAACAAGTATAACTGGTGTTGCGGTGCGGTAGCGCTTGGGCAGATTACCACAGGGGTCTTTTCTCTAGTATGTCTCACTTGTGTGTACTTCTCGTCCCGCGGAAGCTGGCCCGTGCAGAATTGGCTCGGCCGAGATACTTGATTTTGCAGGCCTTGCCACGCCAGGCGCGACATTGCTTTTGATGTCTTCCTGAGCATGTCGTGCGTGGTGTTTTCACTGTTTTGCCTCATTTTCGTCAGAAATTACCTGCTTAGAGTTTTCAGCTCTCCTTCAGGGATGCTCGCAAACACTACTTCGCCGCGAGAATCAATTGAAAGTACTTGCAACTAGCACGCCTGATCACGCATTGAGCAGGATTGCCTGCCAATCCGCTTCTTCCTTCGCCCTCAGCCTTCATCTCACGCTTTAGGTGGCCCCCTATTCTCGGTATTCTCTCCTTCGTCGTACTGGATTCAGCTGGACACAGTCCTCTCCCCGCTGGCTGACTGTCCGCTTTTCATCATGTTTACTCAGATTACATATACATTTTCGAGTAGAGAGAGGCTTTCTGGCCCGGGGCCGTTTAGTTTCAGGTTTCCACTGAAAGCGGTCCCTTCACCGAGCATGATTGTGATCCACACTGCCGTCCAGCAAGAGCTGTAATCTCACTTCGATTACTCTCCCGGAGCTATTGGCTTCACCCTAAACGGCATGCCTCCAGTAGCAGGTAACAGAGATTTTCAGGTGTTTCGATCAAGGGTAGTTCAAGTGGCTCCTATACTCTCTCTTCAGACTCCTTCTCTCTCATGAACATCAATCGCACTGAAGACGTGGCGCAGGTATGATCAGGCATCCAGGACACCAAGCTGAGTTAGCCTCAACGGCTCAGGTATGGCCGTGGAACGTGCAGTTCACGTTGTTGGATTCGACTGGCAGCCTTGGCCATGAACAGTCAAGACATGTACTTGTCATCAACGTGTGCGCGCAGCTGTCTCAGCTGTCGCAAAGTGAAGCACTGGACTTTTCCACTCGCTGCGTGTTTCTTATGTTGTTGAACGTGGGGCAAAGACAAGTGTCTCAGTTTTCCACCACCCACCGGCACATACGTACGTCAACCACCATGAGCACAGGCCCCCATCGCGGTGACACTTGTGGGTTGCCGGATCCTTGTGTGATAAGACTTCTGATATTGATCAAATGACTTTATCAGCCCAGGAAAGAGCTCGGTCAGCAATGCCTACCTGACAGCTAACTCGCAAAGATTCGATCTTCTGTCATGACGCCCGAAGATACTAGCCAGGTCAGCGCTGTCAACGGAGCAGCTCAACAAACGCCTCCTTGAATCGCCCCCCTCGTTTGTCGTGTGGGGATGACTTCTATTCCAGGTAGCTATATCGCTTCAGCTCAGCAATAAGATCGCCGTGGTTTACAACAAGGAGGTCGCGGGCTCGTGTCCTTCGTGCAAACGTCAAGGCCAGGGGAGGACATGGTCGGCCAGAAACAGCTTTCGCGGCCACGTCTGAATCTTGACGATTCTATCTGGGGTAGGTCATGGCACTTGGATCCGAAATGTGACCTGCGTCAATCTTCAAATGCGCGGCCGATGGGTAAGGATGTCCAAAGCCAATCTCAAGCAGTGCCAGCTAAACAATTCGACAGCATTTTTGAGGTTTACGATTACCAATGCCTCCAGTTAGGCCGAGTCGAGATGTTCATGCGCGCTCAGACATTCGTCCACAAATTCCTCCAGTCGACTTACCTACCGGTCGCCGATAGTGTCGTCCACCTGATGCTTGGCGATTCGTCTCGCTGGGAACGTGCGTCGTTAAAGCCGAGGCAGGTTCTGACGTTTACAGAAGCACGGTTGACACAATATCTGACGCTACTCATGCAAGTTGGCCACCTGCAACGGTTTTGCATAAACCGCAATAAAACTTCTTCGGGGTACATGCCCACGGAAACAGCACGAGAGAGTGGCAACTACACGACCTCAACTGGACGCAATCGTATCGATAGCCAAAAAGTACACCCCTCGGCATTATGCAGCAGTTCCCAGCAAGGAGCACTACTACGTCGGCACCTCTCTCGGCACAGCACATGGGTTGCCTGTGTTGTGTTTCACTGGTACCTTGCAGCATGGGCTACTGCATGCTGCCCTGCCACTGGGACTATTACGCCATGTAGCCTTTGGTGCTGATATGGTGGGTGAGGGAGCCGTCACCGGGCGCGAATCCGTGGCCATGGAGCACTCCTCTCTCAATCTTTAGAGAGCAACCGGCCCAAATCTCCCCCAAAAGATATCCCTCACGATGGCGGTGAGTCTTTTGTATATGCCCCCTCCTCCTCCCCCCTCCGATGAATATTTTCGTCTCGGTTGCGACTTTGGTCAGTTGCTGCTACGAGTCGCGTGGAACTCCGCTCAAGAGGCAATAGTGAGTGGTGCGCCATGAATAGTATCTGGGGTACCCCTGCTAATCCGCCTCGCCGGGAGAGCCTGGCATTTGCCCACATGTTATTTACCTCATGGATCTCCAAATGCTCAGCCATAGAAGAAGGGCAGCCCAGTCTACCAAGTATCTACGTGTGCGGTCCTCTGATTCGCAACACGACCGCCACAATCTGGTCAGTTGCACCTGAAGACAGGGGAGAGGCAAAGCTTTGGCCTCCTTCGCTTCGGTAAATCGCAGCCGCTTTGACAGCCGTTGAAGCCCTATAGTGATTAAGCAGGGACAGGGCTGCCTGACAAACATGGCAGCAACAGGGTGTATCCTCGCTCCTTGTCTCATGCAGCGTGGCATCACTGTGGCAGACCGGGGGCCCGCTGGCTTGTCAGAGAAGGGGTATGGTTGCATCTGATGCCATGAGGGTCATCGCTACTCAGGGCACACTCTGTCATGGACTCTTTTAAGAATAAGGGTTTCTGCCCCCCTCCAATCGCTCGCGGAAGGGTGGGGGAAACCGTGGAGAAACCACGAGGGCGGATCATCAGACGACAAGAAATTGAAATGGCACTTGGCTAGCGAGTCGCCATCTGTTACAGGTAGTTTGACAAGTCTCTCGGCGATGTCGTCTCCCGAAAGAGATGGTGTCCCCGCAAATAGAGTCATCATTCTTCCTGGTGATGAGTGTTTCGTGATGCCAGTGAGATTATGATGGCTGGATTGCTTAGATCTTTCGCCACGCTTCTTCGGTGCCAGTTGCCGTGACATGGAGTAATACCGGTATTGCTAGAATTGTGCAAAGGGAAGCTTCATACTACTTTGTTTGAATTATCACGGCGAGGCCCATGTTTGCCTGAATTAGCAGCAATCTGCCATTCACAAAGCGACCAGGCGAACCTACCTCACCTTATCGAACCCAAGCTACCCAGGAGGATTCGAAAAACCTTCACCTCCCTTCCTATCCATCCATCCCAAAGGCGTCTTTCCTTGTCGTGTGGTACCTCCAGATGGCAAACAGCCCATGAGAGAGAAAAGGCACCGCCCTTTAGTCAACCAGTCAGTCAGATTCTCAAATGAAAGTCGCAGTCAACAGGGACGAGCGTTTACCTTTGGTCTGGTCTTTGCTGCGGTTTGCGGCGGCGGCGCCCTGAAACAGCGGGTTTCACTGCATCCGGCCGCAGGTGTTTTGAAACAGTTCCAACTGCACGACGCTGGAGACAAAAGAGAGTGGCGAACTGCGATGAACCTGTCCCTGAAACTAATCATTTTGTGGCTACTATTTTCAAAAGCCAGTTGCTGGCCACTGGGAAGTTTCTCGTCGGTGGTTGTAATGGATGAGAGACGCTTAGAAGGTGTTCGGTTCCCATGTTGAAACAGTGGCCATAGGTTAGGTAGCTAGCTGTTTAGGTATATGTGAGTGAGGTAGCATTGACACCAGCAATTCACCAGTGTCCCAGTATAATGTGTAAGGTAGACAAGTTTGATCTTGCATGACGGGGTACTGTTGATTTTGTGTTATTCCATTCTACTGAGCTCGGTCATCTGTTCGACAAAGATAACCCCTTAACCAAGGCAATCGGCTCAGGGAAGAGAAATGTCTACGACGCCAGAATCCAAATTCCAGCTTTCTAGGGTTCACATTTGCACATAATTATATATCAGAAATAAGGTAAAAGAACAATGCAAAGAGAAATAATGAGCATTATCTTCATATAGACAACGAACATCAATGTAGCTCAAATAATAGGTACCTAGTGAGTTTGCATGGGTCAAGAAGCTAGAATTGTAAGTGTAGGGTAATACGCCTACAGTGCAGTCTAGGCACTTACTTGTTTGTCTTATCTACAGGAACCACAAAACAGGTCAAATTCATTATGTTAAGTATCTTGAAGTACGAAGAAAGTGAAAAGTCAAAGACACACCGCACTTTGACTCTGTTGCAGCAGTAAAACAGTTTGTCCAGCTTCAGTTCCAGCTATGGGTGTTGAAGTGAACGGTGCGAAGACCATCCACAACTGTGCAATACCTTAGACAGTTACGAGCACACCTACACAGTGCCAGAAATTGCCATACTGTCCCCGCCAATTTCCTGAATGCATGCCGCAGCATCGCGAGCTTGGTGCCACGTCCTCCCTGTCGTCGTCATTCGCGGTCATATATGCCTGCCATGGAGGCTTCTCCTCTAACTCGCCAGCTCCCACCGGAGGTTTTCACCCCCAAGATCGTTCAGCTGTACGATTCTCTCTTCAAGGTTCGACTCTCCAAGCGCTCCTCGCCTGGCCAACCCCAACCGCTAACTTATTCATGTTGAAGGTAACCCATCTTCCTCGCCGTCGCTTTACGCGTACCGAATCGCTGATCGAACCGAGCCACACAGGGTGACGAGGATGCTGAGCAGACAGAGGGTTTCTGGAGGGAGTTCTTCCTCCTTCGGCCGGACGGGGCGAAGTTGAAGGAGATCTTGGACGGCATCCGACCGTCAGACGTGCTTGTAAGGGAGAACCAGACCCGGGAGCTCTTCGCGCGAGCGATTGTCACTCTCAAGGAAAACCACGGCCTTGCACATGTTCATGCACTGGAGGTAAGCTGCATCAGTGCCTGATCACAGACATCACGTTGCTAACAAGGCTAGACGTTGAGTGTGTTTCTGTCCTGCGTCTTATCGAAACGATATCCCCACCCAAGCTCCGACGTCATATCGGTCCTCGTCGGACTTGATCACATCGATGCTGTTTTCACTGACTTCGTCGGAGCCCTCGATGGTATTATAAGGAATGGAGAGACACGTTAGTCATATTGGAGGCAAAGTGTATACATTGGCTGATTTGGGCAGTGGACCTACGGTTTAAGGCGATACACGTGCTCCTGGCTTTAACAGCTGGCGCATACCAAACCACACTTCTCACATATCTGATTCAGAGGGACCTCTTCCCAGCAGTCATGAGAGTATGGTGATAAGAAAAAACTCCGATGGGAAGAGATGGCTAATCATCATCCGCTAGTTTATCCAAGACTCGGACGCTCCGATCGCTGTTCTCGAGCCCTTCACGCTCCTTGGTCTCCTGGCCAACTACAACAAATTTGAATTCCAGAACCCTTACCAGATGCGACTGAATGACTTTGTGAATGAAGCTACGATACAGAAGATCATACGGTGTGTTGGATACACCTGCCAGGGCCTCCGCTTGGAGTATGTGATGATCCAGGATGACCTGCCCGAAGGCTGGACCTTGAGCAGCACGTTAGCCATGTTCGGGCTTGGAGCCATATTTTCGAGAGCGAGGACCGAGAAGAAAGCCGTGTACGACGAGGACACAGCGAAACAGATGTTTACCGAACTGTAAGTAGCGTGCTTTTGCGAGCGCTGCAGCACTCAAACTGACAGACCCAATCAAAAGCCCCGGCGAAAATGCTGCAGTTCTGCTTGCCACATACGATTTTGCGCATGCAAACAAGCTATTCTGTTTCAATCTCGTCACCATGACTGCCGAGAAACCGGAAGAGCCACCGTTCGCCAGCTACCTCTCACTCACCTCTTACCTTCTTCAACATGCATACCTCTCTCAACGCGCCACTCACTACGCCCACCTGAATCTCATGGTGTTGAGGCTCCTCATCGAAGATCCTGTAATCTGCAAGAGGATATGTAGTGACGAGTCACAAACAGCGGTGCGCCTGTGCCGACATCGTCAGCCTTTCCTGCCGTTGGTGAAAACGGACAGGACACTCGCTGCAGCTTTACTCGACCTAATGGTGGACGGCGTCAACCACAATTTAAGAAGGCGACTTGACGTGAACCTATACACCGTGTGCGTGGGGATCATGCTGCGCATGATCTCGTATATGTCAAGAACGCGGACTCGTCTTAAGTACCACTGGTCTGAGCTCTTCCGCTCCCTTCTCTCACTCATTCGCTTCTTTACAACCTATTCCGCCGACCTCAAAGACATCCCTCATATCGGCACACTTCTCGACCACGTTGTCAACCTTGTCGCGCTCTCGCTCTCCACTGGCGAAGCCTTCCTCCCCACTCCTGCCGCCTACGATGACCTGTTCTACAAGGTGGTCGAGTCTGGCGACGTGCTCGTCAAGTTCAAGAACCAATACGGGCTCGGGAACAGAGCAAGTAACTCCATTGACACGTTGATCAACGTCAACAAACATTACAAGCAGATGCTGGAAGAGAGCGGCGGCAAGAAGAGCTCGAAGCTGCTGACGGCCGAGACGGTGACAGACGTCATCAAGCAGGGTTACGAGACGCTGAGCATCCAGGCCAAGGAGGGTTTGGATGGATGGGAGAGGTTCAGGGAGGCGGATGAGAGGACCCTGTTGAAAATGATGGCCAGGGCAACAGTTGGCGATGCAAGAACAATGGTTGAGAGATAGCCTCCCAGACACTTCGGCTAGAAGGCAAAATACTATCTCTTCAACCTGATGCGTCAGACATATCTACTACTACTTAACTGCCTGGTCGTCCACAGATGATCCCTACAGTTTCCGGAGATCAAGATGACCACCGTGATTTCTCCCTCCCTCTGACACTCATGTCTGGAACCCCAGGGGCTTCTAGAAGCGAGAGGGAGATCCTGTTGAACATCGTCCTAGGTTGCATGCGAATGATTTCAAACCAAAGTAGGTATGTAGTCACGACCAAGTGGTCCTCTCCCTTGAGACACCAGTACCTCTGATGTTGCCAAAGTATTGACTTTCGTGGACCACCATCCCCCCCCTGTCTTGGATCCTTAAGAACCTCAAGGTGAGGTCATGCTTACATTCTGCTCGACGACGCATTTTTGCATCCTTGGAGCGAGGGGGTGGCAAGAAGTCGAACCAGTCCATGCCCATGAGTGTGAATTTTCTTGCTTTGGACAGCGCCGGCAAGGTTTCTGAGGATCGTTGTTCCCCATGGATGGCCTCAGTCAAGTTGAACAGAGCAGCATTGGGCTGCATGAGCCTGGCAACTGAGACCACTGACCATGGCCTGCTGCAGGTGGGCAACATCACTAGCATCGAGTTTTGTAAAGGGCAAAGTCATTCGAAACAGTCATGTATTGTGTAGAAGCAGGATACTCGTTCCCATGTCCATGTCCAGCCCAGAAACCTCTCTGATGCTACAATGACCGGTGTATCAGAGTCCCCGATTCCATTGCCCACCGTATCTTCTCAGTTTGCACCGGGGATATTACACGCCTTTTGCTAGCCTCTGTGTAGAGACTCTCTCCATGTCTTTCGGGAACTTGTTTAAATACCGAGAGTGAACTCGACGCCGACATCGATATCGCGAGCTGGGAAGGGACCAAGAGTCAGTATGCTGAGAGATCAAAGTCATATCAAGGTAGGCAGTAAAGGAGGACTTACCGAGCTTGACCATCTTGGAGAGCTGCACGGCCTTCTCGGCGGCGCTTTGCAAGTCATCGATGGAGAAGATCTTCATGCCAGACTCGTTGATGAGCTTGTGGGCCTCATCGACCTTGGTGCCCTGAAGACGGGCAATGATGGGGATCTTGAGGTTGAGTGACTCAGCGGTGTTGATGAGACCCTGAGCGATGTGGTCGCAGCGGACGATACCACCGAAGATGTTGACGAAGATGGCAGTGACCTTGGAGTCGCTGGTGATGAGCTCGAAAGCCTCCTTGATGGCAGCAGGGGTGGCACCACCACCAACATCGAGGAAGTTGGCGGGCTGGCCGCCGTTGATCTTGATGATGTCCATAGTGGCCATGGCGAGACCGGCACCGTTGACCAGGCAGCCGATATCACCGTCGAGCTTGATGAAATTGAGGTTGGACTGGGCGGCGCGGACCTCATCAGGGTCCTCCTGGGTGGTGTCGCGCCACTCGAAGACTTCCTTCTGACGGAACTCGGCGTTGTCATCGAAGCCGAATTTGGCGTCCATGCAGAGGACCTGGTGGTCGGAGGTCTCGGAGAGAGGGTTGATCTCGATCTGGGTAGAGTCCTTCTCGCGGAAGATCTTGTAGAGCTTCTGGATGGTGTCCTTGGCGTCCTCGACGCACTGCTCGCTGAAGCCAAGCTTGACGGCGATGTCGCGGGCCATCTCATCGGTCACACCGGCATTGATGTCGACGTAGGTGGTGTTGATGGCCTCGGGGTTCTCCTTGGCCACGGTCTCGATGTCCATGCCACCCTGGGAAGAAGAGACGATGACGGGAGTCTGCGAGGCACGGTCCATGAGGATGGCGAGGTAGAACTCGCGACGGGCAAACTTGCGCTCGCAGATGTAGACAGCATTGCAGAGACGGCCGGCGGCACCAGTCTGCTTGGTGACGAGCTTGTGGCCGATCATCTGCTCGGCGAACATCTCAGCCTCGTGGGGAGAGTAGATAACACGGACACCGCCCTTGAGGCCGTTGTCGAAGGTACCCTTGCCACGACCACCAGCGAGGACCTGGGCCTTGATGACCATATCATCAGTGCCGATCTCCTTTGCGACAGCCTTGGCCTCCTGGGCAGTCTTTGCGACGGAACCCTTGGGAACACCAACGCCATACTGTTAGGGACCAACGTCAGTACTCGATCGAGGTTCGAATCATTTTTGCGCATGTCGTAGAGATTTGGTTTTTTCTTTACCTTTCGGAGGAGGTCGGCGGACAGGTATTCGTGGATGCTCAGAGCTCTCCTTTGCTGGGCCATGCCCGGGAGTCTGACGGAGGGAGAGATCTGCAGCTTTCATCGTCAGCGACTGAAGGCGGCCACGGGGATCCACGGGATGTCCGGATCGTGCGTCGCGGAAACTCATCAGTGTGACACTCACCTTGGAGGCATTGAAGGCAGAAGCCACAGCGCGACTGCGACCGAGCTTGAACATGATGGGTGGTGTTTCTTTTTGATAAGACGAGGAGAAAAAGGGATGGAGATGGTCACAAAAAAAATAGTAGGGAAGCTTCGACCTGTCAAACGACAAGATCAGCTGGACCGATAAGGAGGAGGAAGGGTGGGAAAGGAGCGGAGAGGTTCAATGGAGGATTGGTTGAAAGGACTCAAGAAGAGGATGAGTGGAAAGGAGAATATGAGGCAGAAAAGGGTTTGCGATGACGATGCTTTGGGACGGATAAGCAGCAATTGCAAATACCAGGCAAGCTGGAGGCCAGCAAAAGCTCAAACAGGTAACGAGAGCCCCCCTTGGGCGTGTCACGGGCTTCTGTTGTGGCCGCTATATCGCTGGGGCTCTGCTGGGGGGCCACAGGTCCTAGTAGCACCACCATAACGTAGTGCTAAAGCACTATGGCAAGCTCTGCTCCGGGATTTGCCGTTGGGCAAAGCTGTTGATCCGACCGCAAGCCGACGGAGGACGAACAGCGGAAGAAAACGACGGCATCTTCCCGCGGGACGTAGGCACCTAGGGTTAGGGGTTTGAGATGCCTTTGCTTTGCTGCACAAGAAACAAGCATGAACTGGGCGAGACTCAACGAGGGCGTCATGCTGCGGCACTCTGTATAATAATTTATTTTTATCATGGAAACTGGATTTTCCTTTGTATGTTACTCGATATATGGTGTCGAAGATACTGCATCAATCAGCTGTGCGAAAATATGATATGCTAATCCGACAAGACTCCTCGCAATCTCAATTTAGCATCTTCATCACGAAGATGTTCCTGGTCTCCTACAAGTAAACTGCTGCAACGGCACAAACGACCCCGAACCCCCCCTCACACCACGGCTGAGCTCAATAACGCTCCCTGCATCGCCTGACTCTGTTGGGACAGGACCCTGCGTGGCTGTTGTTGACGGCTCCTGTGCTTGGGAAAGCGTTTTTAGTCTCGTACGAAAGTTCAACCTCTTCCTCCTTGCCGAGCCTGTGAGACAGATCATTCGTCGTCAAGAGTGGACTCAACGCTACAATTGGAGACGGTACTGGCAGAAAAGCTGTTGCCCACGTAGTCTATCACGGTGTAGTTGAGCTTCTCCTTCTTGATGTCGATGTTCGCAAGATGTCTACAGAAGGGTTGCCTTCATCAGCTCATGATCATTGGGTGAGCTGATTATCCTAACTCACTTCCCAGTCCCCAGACCCCTGAGTGGCATTATCATGAGGTTGGGCTCTGAGCTGCGTCCGTCGAACCCATAGTTCGACCCCTCTGCCAGTCATTGTCAGTGAATTCCTACTCCTCTGTCATGTGGACTGGTTCCTGGTCTCAGGTTCCATTTCCGGATAACCCACCGCCATAACGCTGTACCGGGCCGTTGAAGAAATTCCGTATTCCAGGAATTTCCATGGTCAGAGCCCCAGCTGCATCTTCGATGATTGAAGCCTGAGCTGCTGTGCCGTACCCATGGAGGGCAAGCCACCTCAACAAGTACGATACCAGCTTCCCAGCCTCATGCTAAGTAAGACACCAAGCAAAGGACAATTAAAATAAAGCCAAAATTAGTTTCAGAGAGACGTATGTCAGGAGGACTAGGTCCGCTTCCAGATGCAGCTGTCCATATTAGGGCCCCCATATGAGCTTCCACCTCGTTCTCGCTATACAACCCAGTGCCCACATTCAAGTCAGAGCGACGGAGAAAAGATGCAAATCTGTTCGATATCATCATTCGATTGAGGGCCATCACATAACCGTATTGAACATCATAACTTAAACTCCCACGGCGAACCCAACACTTTGCCCTTCTCATCAAACCTGATACCCTCCCCTCTTAACAACCTCCTCTTCTCATCCAACGTGATGCCCTCCCCGTTCCTCGGCCACTTCCCCTTGAACCCCCCCAAAGTCCCTCCCGTAGCCACGACCCTATGGCACGGCACAGCAGGGGCAAAGGGATTCCTGCGCAGGGCGTTGCCCACGGCGCGAGGCGACGAGCCCAGGTGCGCAGAGAGCAGGCCGTAGGTCGTGAAGTGGCCCTCGGGGATGTGGCACAACGCCGTCCACACACGCTTTTCAAACGGCGTGCGGTTGGACGCCGCGATCAGAGCCAGTTCCTTTTCCATCATTATTGATGATCGTGACGGTTTGTCTGCCTTGACGACTCTTACGACTTGAGGTGGTGGAGTGCCGTTGGCCACTGAACTGCTGCTGTCTGACTGCTTGCGCTTGGTTGACATTGTTAAAGGCTCTGCGCAAATGGTCTTGATGCAGCGGAACTCCTTGGATGATCTGGTTTTGAAATTTAAATTCTTAAGACAGTAATGGTTTAGGGAGAATAAGGACAATTCAGTCCCTTGGTAGATGCGGAAACAAATTCACGGTCCGGGCTTGAACGCAGGCGCGTCAGGGAAACGTTGTCAAGCGAAGGGCGCGTCAGTGCACTACCACCAACTTATCGCGCAGTCATGTGACCTCCATTGAAGCTCTTCAACGCAGGTAGGCTCAGCCTTTTCGGTTCCTGGGCCGAAAATGCCTCCATCTGCAATCATCTTCCTATAGTTCGATGCTCAAGAATAGAAAAATGTTTGCCGCAGTTGATGCTGAGTCAGTCACACGACTCACCAACAAAAGACACATCCAAAACTCTCCGTCATACCTGGACCCGGGGCGCTTTTTGAGTCAGAGAGGGTTTCCTTGTATCATATAAACCATTCTAATAAACAAAAAAAGACCCAAAACCACCCGAAACGCCGTGACGATGCCGTCTGATGCTGCGCTATGTTGCGGCCTTTTGCAACTTCTTGTATGTCCAAGGCATTATCGCACCGGAAGCGGGAATTCATTACAATACAAGCATCCTCCCAAAGGCTCGGATTGTCGGAGCGCTTTGCTGCTCGTTTCCTTGGTATTAATACAAGCCGCAATGAAGCTTTGCTATGTTATGCAGTTTACTCATACCATGAACGACTCTCCACAGCCGCACTCCTCCTCTGCAATCAAAGTCAGTTTATGGTGTCCGTTATGTTCATCGATCTGATTCTGTAGCACTTACTGATGTTCGGGTTCTTGAACACGAACCTCTGGTTCAGCTTGTCCTCCGCAAAGTCCATTTCACTTCCAATGATGCTGAACAGCGCCTTGCTGTCGATCAGAACTTTTACACCGTCCTGCTCGACAGACTCATCAAAGGGCCCCGGCTTGTCGACATATTCGAGGTGGTACGCCAACCCGCTGCATCCCCTGTTCTTCACGCCGACCTTGATCATCTTTGGCTCTGGCTGGTCCAGGAGCAAGCGCAACTGCTCCACCGCCGCAGGCGTCAGCTTCATCGCCGCCTTTCGCGCTCGAAGCTTCGACCTCGGACGAACAGGCTTCGGCTTCTGTGCTTCTGCTTCGGTGGCCTGTGGAGTCGGTGCTGATGTTTGTGATGGAGTGGCCGCCTCGGTCGGTTCTTTCTGCTCCCCCTTCTTCTTCTCAGCTTGCTGCCGGGTGTCGTATGCCTTCGGCACGGGTTCGGGCTGCGCTATCGATGTGACGGGGATATCATCACCGCGCGGTGGTGCCTGCACAGGTTTCCAGGGTAATGCGTAGGAGTGGTAGTAGGCGAAAGGGTTGGCAGAGTTGCCGAATCGCGGCCCGGCTGCTGCTAGCCTTCGGCTGGTCGCGGTACAGGAACAGCGGCGAAAAGCTCGCGCAGCGTAACAAGAGACGTTCATCTTGAGATCATGAGGAGAGGGTCGGGTTTCGAAATGCGTGTGTTATGGCCATTCAAAAGTTCCGATGCGAGTTTGTTTGATGTCGGAACAAGATGGCGGGATGAATAAGGGTGGGCGGCGAAGACTCGGTAAAAACGGTTCGGTGGAGGGAAAGTGGTGTCAGACGTTGGTGCTGGGTTCCGTTTGCCTAGGCCGAGTCGAGCCGGCCAATTAGGAGCTCGGAGTTGGTCAGTAATTCCGCCACGGCGTCGCCTTGCTCCGAAGTAGACTACATATATCGAAGGCGTGCTATAAATAATTCCAATTCTGCCATCTTCAAAAAGTCGATAAATTCTTACTCCTGATCCTGCCAAGACCTGTTGACCAAGGTTCTGGGGATGTTTGTGTTGTAAGGACCAGCTAACAGAGTTCTGACACATGCCACTTCCGTGTAAGTCACCACTTCTTAGCAATTTGGTGGCAATCACCTTGATGGCTTTTAGCAGAAGAGCCAGAGGGAGTCAATATAGCATTGGCAATAAGACAGATAATGACAGATCATCAAATTTTCTTGATAATCAGCAGAGTTCACCTCCGCTGAAGTGAATCCGCACCTTTACTCTGGTATCATGATTCAGGCGTACAATGTCCACTACGTGTTTGCACTCCAAGCATTCTGGGCTTGCTCATTCTTGGTTTCCAGCAGCCAGTCTGCCATTAAGCAGCTTCTTCCCCCTTCTTGATGTCGCGACCAACAATAACGTCCTCAACAGTCTCGTCGGAGAACTTCAGATCCTCCTCGAGGGAAACATGATCCTTGATCTTGAGCCAGATGATAGGGGCACCGATGACGAGAGAGCACCCGAGCAGACCCCAGGTACTACCGAACATGATGTCAAACTCGGTGTGCCAACTGTCAAGTCGCCAGTAGATGGCAGCTCCTAGATTTTCATGTCAGTAATTATGCCAGCCGGATCGCAAAGGAAAGAAGGTCGAACCGGCAGATTGACTGTAATAGGTTTGTTAGCCATGGCATGCAAAAGGTCATCCAGAGTGAAGTAGACATACAGTCCTTTGTAGAATCCAACATAGAAAGTGGAACGACGGCTGCTGTTCGACAGAGCACCCATGTACCAATACATGCAAGTCTGGAAGACGGCATCGAAAACTGTAGTTGCATCAGTATCAGCTCTCTTGTTTGTGAAGGGTTAGTCACCCACATCCGTACTAAACAGTGTCAGCGAATCTCTCTTTTCGAAAATTGACAATGGTTACCTACGAAGAAGTATAGGAACAGTGGGCCGACGTAACCGTCGTCAGTCCAGTCTACTTTCAGCTCTTCGAAAGAAGGTTCCTCGGTCGTGGCGCGATCGACCTGCTTCTTCTGCCAGGCCCAACCGCCGCCCCAAATGACGAAAGTGAGAACGATGAGGCAGCCGTATGAGATCTTGGCTTTCATGCTACGGCGAGCCTTCATGTGGTCGAGGCCGAAGCCCGCGATGATCGCACCAATAATCTGGGCTAGCCAATAGAGGACGTTATTGAGAGCGCGGGTGCGGGTGTTGAAGTGAGAGCCATTGAAGCCATCTGATCGAATGGTGAGCTCGTGGTCTCCTCGGGTCTTGAGTACATGACACTTACTTCCCTGATAGGTGTAGAAGATATTGGATGAGAAGAAGGCGGGGAACAGGAAGATGATCCACCACTCGTTCTTGAGGGTCTCATAAAGGCCCTTGAATTCCGTCATCCAAGTAGGGTTCTTCATCACAATAGGCTGGTATGTATCATCAGCATCACATGCCCACGTGTACACCTCCTAGCGCCACCCACCTTAGTGCCATCTTCGCGGATAACCTTGTCGGCATCACAGATGAACAGGCCAAGAATCAGACCGACGGTCATCAGGGCAATAAAAGCAGCATATGTGCTGGGCTAGGTCAGTACTGAGCATGTTCAACAGAGTTGAGGGAGACCATACCCATCCGTGACCGGACCGGCGAGCTTGTGAATATTTTGACCGAGGGGGATCTAGAATACGGTTAATTCCCATTCTCGTGAATGTTTTTGGATCAATGTTCATACCAATGACCCAATGACCTGTGGAGCGAGTTAGCCTACGAATCTTGTCAGGGTCGCAAGGGTTGCAACGTACCGCTCCCATGTTGAAGATGATCCAGAAAGTCCTGTGACCCGTGATTAGGACTGTTTTGCCTACGGGCAAGCTGGCAACTTACGAGATGTATCGGCCTTTGGACTTCTCAGGTGGGTAGGAGACCATGATTGCGCCCTGAGCAGTCCAGAGAAGACCAGCACAGACTAGGAAACATTAGCTCTATTCTGGACAGGGCAAAGTAAAACTCACATCCGAGGAAAGCTCCCGCAAAGATGATGAATCTGTAGTATGGTAAGCCTCTCCGTAACTCGATGAAACTCATAGATCTCATACCCCATGTTCTGATTGTGGTTGTAGCTCAAGAAGGATGCAGCGTAAACAGCATAACCCAGGCCGCCAATAGACAGAGTGAAACGCAGACCGAGCACATTCGCAACAGTTCCAGAGAAGAAAGCCGTTGCGGCAAAGATGCTGTACAGAGATCTACCTCACACAATGGTCGTCAGCTTTGGCTTCCCAAAGTGCGAGCCCTCAGTTCTCGCGGTCGTCGCAGGTTGTCTTCCAAAACTTACGTGTTCGCCACATTCACCGCAAAGAAGTCAACCTGGCCACCGCCACCAAGACCGCCGAGAGCATTGAACATGCCAGGACACATGAAGCACACGAACGAGACCATCAGAAGCTGGATCTTCGGAGAAGCATACCAGTACTCGCGACCGAAAATATGGAAACCCTTGTACATCCAACCAGAGGGACGAGCAATGACCATTGGGTCGGCAGGGCCATCAAGAGAGGCGTCAGGGCGAGGCTCCGGCGCAGATGCTGTGGCCGGTGTCGGAGCCGTCTTCTCATGGGCGGTCGACATGATGGCAGCTTAGGACGTGCTTATCCGTAATTCTCAGAGGTAGATGAACCTCAGTGAAAAGTATCGAGGAGGGAGGTGGCAAACCTTTAAGACTTGCTGTGAGAAAGGGTGAGTGAGCTGGGGTCAAGGAAGAAGATTCTTAGATCAAGGCGGGTGTGAAGAGGAGGAGGGCGACCCAGACACCTTATTAAGGAATTGCAAGGAGGCTGCAAGGTAAACTTCGTCGGGGTTACGAAGAAGAAGAAGAAGAAGAAGAAGGGATCGTTTCGTTCTGGGGTTGGAGTGATACATGTGCACGCGCCAACCCGCCGATCCTCGAAGGAAACGAACGAGAAGCAGCAAAGGCCGTGGGACGGGTGCAGCGTTGTGGAGTCGAAATCCCCGGAGCTTCCCATCTGCCAGGCTGCAGCCGTTTGCCATTTGCTGGCAGTTGGAGAACAAGGGTTCTCTCGATGGAGGGTTGGATCGGCCAAAGAGCCAGGCCAAGCAGAGAACGAGAAGAGGAGGCAAAAGGGCTGCAGTGGGGTGGCATTTGGGGGGTGGTGCGAGGGAACAAGTTGGTTGCCATGCATGAGGACGCACAGGCACCACCACAACGAATTCATTGCCATGACACAACACGCGATAGACACGAGGTACCTAGAGACCAGACTCCAGAAGGACAGGGAGTTGGAGATGAGACCCAACGATACATCTCAAGGTGTGTGTGGTGAGATCTCGGTGACATGGTAGCAATGAGTAACGTGTAGCAATGGTTACAGTTGGCACGGGGAGACTGTTCCGTCCGAGGCAGACAGGGAAGCAGAATTTACCAGGGAGGCGAGACGACGCCTATTGCCAAACCCAGGAAGATGAACCTCAGACGCACGCTACGTGACAGCGAGTTGAAATGGGGCTGGTGCCGAAATACAAAGTGCCATCAAGCCTACGTCCCAATTGTCACGATATCTTGCTGCAGGGTCGGGCTCGACTGATGTTGGAGATTTCTTGTTTCCGAAATGTGTGTCGCGATGTAACGGCATTTCCAGGTAATGTCTTGATAAGCCTAGTGAAATACGAGTAGTATACGACCACCTTTAGATAGCAAGCTGAAATATGTGCTTGATATGCAACGATTTTACATCAACATGTCGAAAAAAGTGAATCCTAACTTGAAGCTGCCGCTCAGTGGTTGCTACGACTGATCTAGCAGCAGGTAGTAGGCAAGTTTGTTCAGCCCATTCTTGAGCTGACGTCTGCTGTCTGTCAGTGCCCCTTGAATTCTGGGCGATCTAGTAGATTCACACGCTGCTTCTCATGGCACGCTGGACCCCCCCCCCCCCCCCCCCCCCCCCCCCCTTGCGGCCGCCTAAGAAGTTCTTCCCCAGATCCACTGAGCCTAGTCGGGCTTTAGTGGCTGACACCCGCCAAAACCGCTTGCTGGTCGGCGAAGGGAGTCTCCACATGATAAGAATAAAGGACCGAAGCCAGCCGCAGGCCCTTATTCCTGATTCGCTCTTTCTGCGGGGCCAGCCACCTATCCTGTCCCCTTGGCCTGTGGTTGTATACTGTGAATGGGCACATGTCTCGGTGGGTGTCAGAAAGGTCATGCACGAGCCGGGGAGGGGTGACCGGCGGCGGCCCTTCGAGAACCGCGAGCGCTGCTTATGAGCGAGGCTCTGTATGCTCTGGAAAAACAAAGAGTTGAGCTATCGAGACTGTCGAATAAAGTCCAGTAATGCTCGACTCCTCGATCTTGCCTATGTTGCTCTCCACCAGCAACAAACCTTTACACTGGAGCTACTCGCTGGTCAGTTTTCAGTCTTGAAGTCTGGGTATCCATCTCTCGTCAATATAGAGTGTCATCCTGGACCTTTGTTGATACCGAACCCGTAAGGCGTGAGTGTGAGCGTGCGCGTGCAACGTTGCACAGTCCCATCTCCTCCCATAAGTCACCATCCACCAAGCTGATTCCTTCCACTTGCTGGCCTGCCCTCCTCCATGAACCAGCCACACACTACAGTTGCTTCTATCTGACCTCTCACATGCAATCATTGCCCGCGTACCCTGTCCGCACAACACTTTCTATTTGTCTAGCTCCCAAACTAAGGTAGTTGGCGATTCGTTACCCTCATCCCGTCCGCGTTTGCTGTCTCGTAGCACCAGGTCCCAGTGCGTCGCTGGTTCTAACGGAACTTGAAGTGTAAGTGTTCGGTGCATCCTTGACGCAGGAAGACCGTCAATCATTAACCATATGCATCTCCATGTTGACTAAACCCAACTAACCCGGGTTGTCCTCTTCTATTCCACACCTCTCCGTATCGTGGTCAAATCACTCGCTTCTCGGTGAGTCGCGTTTGGCCCCTGTATCTCCCCTCGGTTCATCGACCCTTCAGCTGGTCTTAGCGTTGCTACCCTCCATAACGACGCAACGCAACAAGAGCGCCACGGTGAGTCCAACTGATGGTATTTCAATAACAATCTAGCTCGAATATCATCTTATGACTATTTCGTTAGTCGTAAGGTCCACAAAGGATCGGAGGCAGACAGTGTTACGTTTGCCTAACTCCGGCGATCTTGTACGATGATGAAGTAATTCGGGTCAGAGGCTACCAGACATGTGACTTGTCTGCAAGGGCTATCTCTTGTGGAATATTGAATATAATCTGATTCAAACCTGTAACGAAGTAGGGGGCTCTCTTTGACGATATCCTTCAGTCTAATAAGCAACATCTCCTTCTCATGGCTGGTTCCAAATGCCGGTCTTTCTCAATCATGCGCCAAGCACCGAAACTCCAAAATCCAGGGCTTCGGGACTTGCTGGAGTCAATGTCATCGACTTATTTGTTTTGCAACGCATAGCCATCATCTTTACTGGCAGTACCATACAAACCCAGTCAAAGCAGCAACAGCAATTAGAGAGTCGAATCACACACCAAGGATCACTACGGCGTAACAATCAGCAAATGAGTGAGCAAAGCAATCAAGCAAACTGAGATATACTTGCTTCTCAATTATTTGATGCGTCCTGCTTAGCCCCAAGGTTTTTCTTAATAGTTTGACACAGAAGTACAAGCCTGATTGTACCCCAAAGGTGGGGCAGACCATAGCCATACTGCGCTGTCTTGGGGGCATCGTCGTTAGAACAAGTGGGAATTTCGAATGTCACGAAAGACACCAGTCAGATATTCCGCGTCTCTCAGAAACCTCTCTCAACGACCGCAAGGCAAACCCTCGAACGTGGCAGACGCGAATGTGATTTAACCATTGCATCTTGCTAAACAATGACCCCTCATACGTGACCTGACGTCACAATTCGACCAGCATCACGTAGCCCAGGTTTTGTTCAATTTGTAGGCTCGTCGCCCCTTCCAAACAACTTCAAACTTCTATTATGGCCCCGAAAGTCGACCCGGCTATCGTAAAAGCTCTCGGAATCGATGCGTCATCATCTTCCATTACCAGTTTGTCCGGAGGCTCGGGGTTCGCGTCGACCTTCAAACTCACCTCGACGGTCGACGGGAAGCCCAAAAGCTTCTTTATAAAGACCAGCTCTGGGAGAGACGCTGAGCTGATGTTTCAAGGTAAGGAGCTTGTTCGCAGAAACTGCAGTTGGGTTGACTGGTTCACAGGAGAACATGCATCCTTGAACGCTATACACGATGCAGTCCCGAACTTCTGTCCCAAGTCCTATGCCCACGGGCAGCTCTCCTCTCCATCAAGAACCTTCTTTCTAGCAACCGATTTTCTTGAACTCGGCAATAGCGGCGACCCCGGATCAGGGATGTCCTTTGCCGCCAAACTAGCCAAGCTGCATACCACGCCTGCTCCCATTCCAGAAGACCATGCACGGCCCATGTTCGGCTTTCCTGTCACTACCTGCTGTGGTGATACGCCGCAGGACAATTCGTGGAAGGAGTCCTGGGCGGAGTTCTACGCGGAGAACCGTCTCAGAGGCGCGCTTAGATCGGCAATAGAGAATAATGGCCCCGATAAAGAGTTGGAGAATGCCGTAGAGAAGGTGGCTTCCAGAGTCGTGCCGCGTCTACTAGGCGACGATCACATCAAGGGTATCAAGCCAGTGATCATTCACGGTGATCTTTGGAGTGGAAACCACAGTCGGGGTAAGATTGGAGGTGAGGGTGGCCTTGAAGAGGTTGTCTTTGATCCGTCAACTGTCTATGGGCACTCGGAATATGAGCTCGGCATCATGAACATGTTTGGCGGACTTGGAACAAGTGGCTTGGAAGAGTATCATCGTATTGTACCAAAAACTGAACCTCAAGAAGAGTATGAGGACAGGGTTAAGCTGTACGAACTGTGAGTGCTTGCGCAGCATCTTACCGAAAAGTCTGGCTAACGCAACGATCAGATATCACCATCTCAACCATTTATCGATATTTGGCGGTAGCTATCGCGGAGGCGCCATGTCAATCATGAAGAAGTTGATCACAAAGTACGGCAGCTGATAAGGTCAAGTATGCGGGATAACGTTAGTCGTAATTATATGATCAATGTCTGTCAAGCTTGCTCTCGTTCGCTCTATACCTGGATATGTGAAAGTAAACCCATAATCAACGCCCCGTCTGTGCATCTTAAGCCGGGACGGCCTGCCTTTCTTCCTGAGCCGGTGCAGTCTCTGGCTCCTTCTTTGCAACCTCCGGAAGATTTGCATTTGGCACACTGGGGAGGGTCTCGGCCTGTGCCTTGCCGCCCATCTCGGCCTCGAGAGCGGCCAGTTCGTCTTCGACCTCCGCCTCGTCCTCGGTCGACATTTTGCTGCCGAGAAGCTCGCTGACCTCCTGTGCCAACCACACATGTCAGCTTCCCCGTCATAAGGAACATCACCAACCTTGTCGAGAGGCGTACGAACCTTCTGATATGCAATCTGATCCGCCGATTCGTTCATCAACTTCTCCACCTTCTCAATACCCCCAATCTCGGTGTGAATATCCATGAGGACTTTCGTGCCTTGTTGCAACCCAACCAAGACATCCTTCTGAATCTGTGCCATCTCCACATTCGAAGCCAGTTGTTCGACCTGCTGAAGCTGTCCATCCGTCTTGGCCCGCAGAGACTGTTGGTACTTGCGCTTTCGTAGGGCAAGTCGCGCGCGACTCTCGTCACCGGCGGCAAGCGCCAGGCGCGCTGTTTCTGTCTCTGCGGTCACGAGAACATCTATGCGCTTCTGATATTGGAGAAGTCGATCGCGTTGGATTTTGAGATCAAGGATCGCCCTGCACGTGCCTCGACCGTTAGCTCATTGCTGCAATAGCGAATGAAAGGGAGGGAGGGGTTGGAGTGTACTTGTCCTGCTCAGTTACTGCTTTGCTAGGTTTGCCACCCATGATGAGAGTCCCGCGATCTGCTCCAAGAAAATAAAATCCTGATTTGCCGCGTTTCGACCAAAGTGAGGGGATGTTATCAGGTCGAGGAGGCTGGACTAGGCTGGTAGCTATGGCTGGTCATACCAATGGTCGTCATCGGCCAAAACAGGAACCAGCCGGCAACGTTATCGATAAGCCCCCACGCCAAAATAATTGCTACAAGCTTCAAGAGCGACATGCAGGCTGAGACAATATCTCTTTGCGATTCTGCGCTGAAGACCAACTCTCACCCTGCATAGGGCCCTTCGCCCAAGTGTGGCTTAGATTTCGATAAAGATACACGACCCAAGAAGGGGTCTGTTCACCATGGGCCGCGCCGCCATCCACAGTCCCCTGGCTCGAGAGATCGAGGTTGCAATGCGAAAGCTGGAAGAGCGCGACGGCACCACCTTCAAGACTATCGGCTCTGCCTACGATGCAATCAGGAAATCAAACTCGAGTCTTGCACGAAGAAAGAAGCGCCAACTCGAGGATGCTATCGAGGAAGTTTTGCGGTTCCGCAAGAAGTTCGACGAGGATTCGGAGGATTCGGAGGCAGCGATCGACGACACACCCCCACCAAAAGACGAGAGGTTCCTACTGAATAGACAAATGACGAAGTTATGGAGGGGTGACCCCGAAGAATCCAAAACGATTTCTAAGACTGATACCCCGAGCGGCCCAGAAGCGCCTCCACCAGCCAAGAAGAGGAGGATACAGGAGGAGGACTCGAAACGAAAAGAAGGGAAGGACAGCGGCACTGAGGGTGCAGCAGCCACTGAGAAGACTGAAAAGTCTCAACAGAAGAAGATGCTGAAGCCCAGCCGCTTTCACGTTCAGTCTTTCACCGAGGGACCGCAACTAGGAGGCGTGGAGGATGTTCTCGAGCAGCTGATTGAACTCGTCCCGCGCATGGACCAAAGCAAATGCAAAGGGCTACAATATCGCCGCCAGACTCCAGGACTGGTGCTTTCTGGTCCACGGGGTGTTGGCAAGCGGTCATTGGTACAGAAACTAGCTGCAAGGCTTGACGTGCCTTTGATATCGATAGATGCCTGCTTCGACGACCTGGATCGTATGGAGAAGAGCCTTAACGAGGCCGTCGAAGAGGCTATGCGTCTGGCGCCGAGCTTCCTCTTCATCGAAGATCTGGATTGGCGAATGCCAAAACCGGGAGGGTCTGGCCACTCAGGGGAGGGCTCACGAAAAGCCATCAGCTTGTTCCGAAAGCAGATGAGGCGCATCGAGGAGCAGCAAGACCCAGACAGGCCGGTGAAAGCTATAGCAACCACCTCCACTATCATGGAGGTTGACCCTGCACTTCTGAGTCTAGGTCTCTTCGAAAAGACAGTGCAGATTCGAGTTCCAGATATGAAGGCGCGAGAGGACATATTGAGGGTCTTGTCTGCGAATGGCTGCTTGGACGAGAGTGTCAGCCTGTCGGAGCTGGCAAAGAAGACGCACGGTTTCGTTGCCGCCGATCTGGTAAAGCTGCTCACGGATACACACGAAATGGTGGAAGCACGACTATTCCGTTCGCTCGATTTTGCCACGTCAATACCCGAAGACGCGGTCATGGAATCGACACTCCCAGATGCAGCACCAACCTATACCATTACGCACGACGACTTCGACCACGTTCTAAAGAGCTTTGTCCCCTCGCTTCGCCAGGAAGGGTTCACGGCCATTCCCAACGTGATGTGGGACCAGGTTGGAGCTCTCAGTAACGTGCGCCAGAAACTTCACACGTCTATCATCGGGCCGATCAAGAACCCTGATCTTTACAGCGGCTTCGGTCTCTCACCTTCAGCGGGAGTGCTACTCTGGGGTCCTCCCGGTTGCGGTAAAACCTTGGTAGCGCAAGCCGTGGCCAATGAAGCCCAAGCCAGCTTCATTCTCATCAACGGACCTGAACTGCTGAACAAATACGTCGGCGAATCAGAACGTGGCGTGCGGGATCTCTTCCAGCGCGCCCGGTCATCCACACCTTGCATCCTTTTCTTCGACGAGATTGACTCCATCGTGCCTCGTCGTGACGGCGCCGGCACAGAAGCCTCCACCCGCGTAGTCAACACCCTCCTCACTGAACTCGACGGCGTAGGCGATCGCTCCGGGATCTTCGTCATCGGCACGACCAACCGTCCCGACATGATCGATGAGGCCATGCTCCGCCCTGGTCGCCTCAACGAGCGCCTCCTGGTCGACCTCCCCACCGAGGACGAGCGCGTGGACATTCTCCGAGCCATCTACCGCACCAAGCATGCCGGGGCTTCTGCAGAAGAGATGGCACCGTTGGAGAAGTTCGCGAGAGACACGAGATGCACCAACTTCAGCGGTGCGGACCTTAGCGGACTGCACATTTCCGCTGCAAAACATGCCGTCGAGAGGTATGCGGCTGGAGGGGAGGGGGCCGTGAAGAGGATCATCGCGGAGGACTGGGAGTATGCTTTGGCGAACACTGTAGCCAGCGTGCCACGTCCAGAGCTTTACAGGACCATGTAGGAGGGACAGATGTTCTTCTTGGATACATAGATGCAGCGTGCAGACAGTCTTTTCGAAATTCAGGGGGGATTGTTGACCTCTTTTTTTTTCAAGTGCCTTCGAATGAACCCCCTACCCCATATTTGTGCAAATCAGACAGTCCAAATCTGAGCTCTCAAAGTTCAAACATATTTCCTTGCCAAACTGAAGCTTCGATAGGTCCTCTACGATAACATCTTTTTCCTTTTTTTTTGTAGACAATGTCCCTGGTGGTGGTCCATGTTCACATGCTTAGGAATCGAGTACTACTTGGACAAACTAACCTACCTTCGTTGATAAGATAAGGACAATTTCGAAGCTTCACCTTCGGCCCTCCTACCAACTCAACCCCAATCGCACGCAACGCATTTACTGAGGGGAAACGCTCACCCAACCAAGTCACGACATCCATTGCAAACAAACAGTCGAAAGGTTCAAAATCTACACCGCCATGGCCCCCGAGGCTCTGCCCCCCAACCCAGTGGCTCCCCGCGCCGTCTCCAACGACATTTCGCTCCTCCTCGCCTCCAAAGCCAACCGCCTCCGCAACAGCGCCCTCTTCCGCAAGATTTCCTCCACCTCCCCGTCGAAGCCCTCTGCATCTTCTTCTTCTTCCTCGCACATTGATCCCGCACGAGAAGAGTCGTCGTTCACGCCCGGCGGCCAGAACAACGGCATCGGATACACCCCCTCAAGCTCAGACAAGACCAATGTGAACGATGCCGCGAGTTCTTTGCTGAGGAACAAACTCCTTGGGAAACGAAAAGGTAGAAGCGGTGAGCTTGGCGCTGGAAAGGGGAGGGGAGGACAGGAGAGTGAGGAGGATGAGGATGAAGGAAGAAGTGGGCTGGGGAAGAGGAAGAAGGCGAAGAAGCCACGGATAGTCGAGGAGGAAGAGGAGGAGGTAAAGGACGAGGCGCCCACGGTCAACGAGGCGCTCACGGTCAACGAGGCGCCTCATACCGATGGAGGAGATGAGGATAGCAGGTGTTTCGAGAAGGAAGAGGTGGCGTTGAGTTCATTAGAAACCGGGACCGGTGGGCAAACGCAGACGACCAAAGCGAAGAAGAAAAGGAAGAAGGCCAAGAATAAAAACAACAGATAATAGACCACATGTGTTCTTAGTCGCCGGTCCTTACCTACGAGATGATAACAACAGTGGTATTCAAAGGAGATAATTGTAGAGGTTTAGATAGAAGCACATGCGAACCGCGCCAAAGCCATCACCACATTATCGTGGGGACCCAAGGACAGATCAAGACTCTTCTTGCTTTTATGCTCTCAGAGCAGCCGATAAGAATCGGCGCCAGACACACACACAACAGTGATTGCGTCAGAGGCGAAGCAAAATGCGAGAACCAAGAATAATATCACAGAAAACGCCAGTCTAGGAACCACTCTTTGTTGTCAGAATGCCCCTTGTCAACGGTCACCAATCCGACCGTGATTACCATTCCAGATCATTCACAGCAGAAGACCTCGCGGTTCATCTGTGCTTGCAACATTCGGTGCGAAATTACCCACATGATCATCCGTTTGAGCACGGCACTTTTGGAGAAATCCAAACTTGTCCGTGTTTCCATCCCTCAGCTCCATGTACAATCCAACCCGTGCCCTGGCTCCTGCGCCATCATCAGCCCATCTCCACATCCCCAAATATACAAGTACTTGACTGCCAGCCATCATTCGTTAGAGTTTCGTGCAAGTAAGAAAGCCTCTGAGGAGTGTTCGTTGGGTACCGATCCAAACTGAGTCCGGATTATTGCATCATTGCATCCTCTTCCTCTTTCTATCATCGTCACCTCGCAGGTCATCGTCTTCATCGGACCGCTCCGCAGTGTCACTCGGGTTCAAAATATGCGCCATGCTGCCCCTTCTCGTCGGTGGCGCCGACGAATCCTTCATACCCAGCTTGTCACGGGTGGCAGAGCCCCATGACCAATTCCCAAATGTGTCGACTCCTCCGCCACCGTTGCTGCCGGGTTGCGCGAAGGGAGGGCCTGGCGGTGTCGTAGGCCGCGAGCTCGGATGTGGCAATGGCGCAGCTGGCTGAAGACTGTATGTCGAGAGCGACTCACGCAAGCGCTGGTCTTCAGGTCCGCCTCGATTTGGTGATGCTGGCCATTGCGCAGGGGGAGCGTTGCTGGGAGGGAATTGCCCGGGACCTGGTGGCCAGCCATGCTCCCTGATATCCGCAGATGTATGTCTCCTGGCTAGGCTACCCGGTAACTCGACATTGGAAAGCGGGTGGCGTTCAGGGGGTGGTGCGTGAGCAGCGTTGCGCAGAGGAGATGAGTGTGTTGCAGTTGTTGTCGGACCACCTCCACCGCCAATCGACCCAAATGG
The DNA here is from genome assembly GCA_008271525.1 of Sarocladium brachiariae. Lineage (NCBI taxonomy): Eukaryota > Fungi > Ascomycota > Sordariomycetes > Hypocreales > Sarocladiaceae > Sarocladium > Sarocladium brachiariae. Next base: position 4,566,196 of record RQPE01000001.1, read on the forward strand.
GCGCCGGGCTCCTGATGACAGTGTTGAAGACACAGGCGGTCGGTAAAGGTTGTGCGCCCTGGATTGTGGTACCGTGAGGCCTGCCCGTCTCGGATCGTCTTGCGCAAGCTGTCTTGGTGATACAGGAGGATTCTCCATATTGCCAAAGTACTGTTGACGGCCACCGCCATAGGGAACGTCGTGGTGTTCGTCAAGAGCGCGTACGGCGTCAACCTGCTTTTGAATCTCTCCTTGAAGTGCCATAACTGCTCTTGTTAGGTCTGGTTCGATATCTACCGATACTTGGTTCATTGGGTACGTACCGTCTCTGTAATGAGGGCTTTCTGATGGAAACAGTGAAAGAACAGTTCGCGAGAGCTCTTGGTTAAACTGGAGAAGACGTCCCATCGTTTCCATGACGACTTGACTTCTCACATGCATGTACTGGGCTGCTTCCTCGCTCCGCTGTAACCGTGCACTGAGATCGTAGAGTGTATGTTCAATTCCGGCCACTCGGGGATCCGAGCTCTCGGGAGGCATAGGCATGGCCTCCGTTGGGGTTCCAGGGTGTGAAGATGTTGTCTTGGCGTAGTTGTTTTCGCGGTGGACAAGGGCATGTCGGCTGGCGCGTCGTTTGATCTCGCGAAGACCCAGAAGATCGCCACGTTTGAAGTTTCCATTGCCGTGCTTGAACTCCCACAGCGTCGACTCCGGATGGCCGGTATGAAAGACGTCTCTTTCTGCAAAATTGGCTTGTTAGGCGAGGTCAAGTATCGTATCTTTAGAAGGCTGCCGGACGAACCTTTGTGAAACCCATACATATTCAGCTGCCGGACGAATGACGAGATATTGGTATGCTTGAAATACTGACTGCGATGGGCGTTAGACAACCCGAGGTGGCATAGCGAAGACACCTGCCCAAAACTTACGACAACACCTTCGAAAAATCTGCCGATGGTGACATGACGAAGCTTTCGCCATTCTCAGACCATGAAATTAGGTGCGAGATACTGCTATCCTCGAGCATGCTGTTGCCTCCTTGTCAGTTTTCGATCCAAAGGGACCCCCAAGCTTGACGAGTCCTACCTATAGAGCTTGTGGATGAAGGCCGTCTGGACCACTTTAGTTTGGACGGATCCTGAAGAGGCTGTTGGAGGAGCGGGCATGCTGTTGCTTGCTGCAGAGCCTCCGCTGTGGTCCGCGGCAACCTCGTCTTTGGGACGCTCCTCGGATCGGCCATTGCTGGTATCGCGTTGAGTTTGTTCGGTATTGGAATCGCTCGTCGGCGACGTGCCCTCCATGGGGTCATCTGGGGAAGGGGCCGACATGCTGATCGTTGGAGTTGGGATGGGCACGACACGTGCACCCATTGAGTCGACGGGTGCGTCGGGCATATGCGTCTTGATGCGTGGACTTTCAATCCTGGTAGCCATTTAGACTAGTCATGGCGATTAGCTGTGAAACAAGGACGGAGGCTGCGAAATCCTCAATTTCTGTGCCGCTCGACAATGTGTAGAGGTTTGAAAATGGAGTGCGACAACAGAACGTGAGTGTTATCGGCGTACGTCGGCGCCACTGGCAAGTGTCGCGAGGTAATAGTACTGAATGCGGAGCTTGGGAACAGGGACGACGGGCAATGGTGGGAGGGCTGGGCGCAATGGACGCACAACCCCCCAATGTGCGCAAGAGTCTGATTGGGCTTGTAAGACGGGGTTGGAAAGACTAACCTCATGTCTGTCATTTCAAGCTTCTCTGAGGAGCAGGTGATGAGGGTTTCTGAGACAAGTTTGCCACAGATCGCGCGTGCGTTCGTGCGTGCCTGGTGTGAGTAGGCAGGCTCAAGAGGAAGTGAAATAGGTGTGTATATTCTGGATTAGCTGGAGAAGAATGTGTCAAACCAGTGCGGAGCGGCCAAACGGCAAGGCAGAGGCTAATGAAGGGACAGAGGATCAGGCGCAGCGTTGCGCCTTTGGAGGGGAATGACAGGGCACTTCGAGGTTATGAGAGAAGTGGGCGTCGCGGACGGAACTGCGGGAGCACGGTGGAGTACGGTGATATGGCTCTCGCCGGCGCCGGAAGAGCCCTGGTCTTGATAGATTGAGCCAAGGACATATACTTGTACAATAAGCTAATCCGAGGCGTCTGGCATGCAGCTTTGCGGATGTTGTAAACAGGGAAGTGCCTAGTGGTAAGGTTGAGTCCGAAGGATACAATCGATAGTATTCCTGGAAAATCTGAAAACGGGAGCTGAGGTACGAGAGGGCTGGTCTCGAGGACTGTCGGCGCGCAATAGCTCGCTCAAATCACCAACACCAATGCGTCGGAACTCGCACCCCCTGCGACTTTGTTTGCACGGTAGTTTGTACAGACTCAGCTGTTGCAGGTCAGTCTGCAGGATGCAGGCTGGTTGAACGGCCACACGGTGCAAAAGTGTTGGCTCGGTTTGCAGGCTTGAAGCTTCTAGAATTCCCCTCAGAGCTGCTGACGACGAGTCCAGTGGCGTCCAATAGACACACGCCAGTCCAGCGGTATCAGGAGCTGGAACGCATAGAAGCAGTGGAAATCATCAGACGATTCGTGTGGCAGAAGCAAGCGAGACAGCCGTGGGTAATTCGAGTGAGAGGAGAAACACACACTGGGTTCCGAGACAGACCGAAGCCAAGTATCGAGCAGAGAGGGGACAGGTTTGCTTCAGAGACGTTGGACTAGATGCCTACGACGGTGTCCAGCAGCTTCTGACACCCTTCCTAATCCTGGACAAGAGCTTGTCTTGCGCTGCCAGGTGAAATCCGTGCTAGGGGCTTCCTTGTCTAGCACCTAGTCAGAGCGGGCGAGCTCGAGCCTCGTCTCTTCCCCCATCCACTGTGCTGCCGGGGGGGGGGGGGGGGTTCCCTAAGCAAGGTTGGGTCCGTGCGAGGGTGGTTGTGTCAAGAGCCGGCCGCTTGATGATTGAATTGCTGCACAATTGGAGCGCGATCGCAGCTCACGCGTCTAGATCCTGGGGGCCAGCAGATGATTCTCCTGTAATACATTAGCGACATAAGCGAAATGCCCTCCAGCAGTTCAGTTTTCCTAAGTCAATCATGTGTTTTGAGCTGCCTTAGGCAGCAGGCAGAAGAGCTAGCTGCTCTGATGGATGGTGTTCGCTTCGCCCCTGCGTTTTGAAGACCACGGGAGATGGCAGCCTAGCACGTACTAAGGCTAAGGTGATCCACTCAAGCTACAGTGGCCTGGTCGTTTAACTCCCAGGCCTAGAACTCTATGATGCCCGCTAATCGCCCGCTGTAGCCACGCCATTGGTGACTGACGAGCTCCCTTGCTTTGTTGGGACCAAACCCAGAGCTCGGTCCCGGACAGTGGGTGCACATCCGCGAGAACTTACCTACTTCAGTTGTATATGTATGTACCTTGGAACATCCACGGGGCGCCGGTACTTGGAGGGCCCCGCAAATCCAATGTCTGACCGAGGTACCTCTCCTCCTCTGCTCCTCGTCCCCGTCCACTGCCTGTTGCCCGTTCCAATCCACCATTTCTCAGAATTGATCCAGGTCAACGAGCTTGCTTGCCATTTCAAAGGTCTACTGTATTATCCCTCTACCCACGGCATGATGTGATCTGTCAGATTGTTACCGGGACCGCTTAGACTAAATGACAAGTCTCTCGATTTCCTCCACTTCAGGATTCCACCACCTACTTCATCGTTCCAATCTTGCCAGCCACCAATATAGCTGGGACAAACTCTAACATCCCGCCAGATCGCAACACCATCAGCCCTAGGAATGCTTTTGGGTCTTCATGACGTCTGCTAAATAGGCGGCCCCCAGGTCACTGTCCGGCGCGCGACTATCTTATCTTTGCTAATCGTAGTGATAGGATCCGTCTTCACATGCCATGTATCGCTGGTGCCTTCTACGTCCAGGACCCCTTCATCCACAGATCAGCATCATCGGAGGCCCTGTCTCAGTTGCACCCGAGAGGGCTACCAACCACCGTTCAAGGCGAAGAAAGCGACTAGTCCCCGTCACTCATCTTCCGGGTTTTCGGTCAAGGTGTTATTCGTCCCATATCTCTCGAGGGGCCTTACAACATGGTCAATGTCTCATCACAGGCACATTCACGTTTTCAGGCAACCCCGCGAAGAGTCACACCCGCACCATGAACTTAACCAAGCATGACTGCAGCAATATTAAATGTAATATCGATACAGAAGCATCGGGAGGCGTGATTCTCGGTGTGCCCACCGCTCGGGTCCAGCTCTTCACTTGAAGTCATGCTGATATCTGCCTGCAAGCCCAATCTCGCCTCTCTGGCCAATGACGCCTCTGGGACAACGATGCTGCCTCCTGGTGCTGCCTGGATGTTGTGTATTTGATGGTGCTTCCAATGAAATGGAAAAAGAAAAGAGAGACGACGTTCGCCTCAGTCGCGTGGTTGATGGAACAAGTCAGCAATAGTTTGGCTTCTTCCCCAACGGCCACCAAGTTTACTGGAGCCATTGAAACTTTGATCTCTGCCGACTACCCCAAGATGTGCTGACAGGGGTATAGGAGCGGGCAAAGGTATATACGTACGGAGTACATATGTAGTAAATTGGCGCGAGAATCATGTCATCGGAGCCTGCAAGTGGCGCCTCTTAACCTGGCTCAATCACGCCTGATTCGGTAGCCGGCCTCTTCCGAATGGTCTGGGAGACTATTGAAGCACTGGCCTTTTCCAGAAGAAGTGCAGCTGACAAACGGACTCATTGCTAAAACACGTGAAAGCTTACCAAGATATCGACCTCAAAGTACCTCTAAGGGGCTACTACAAGACGATCGCCTTCATGCAAGCCAGTGAGGTACGACCACGGCCATCGCTATTGACCAGGTACACCAAGTCAGTATTCGGGAAAAGGGAGCACAACACAAAGCCAATCCCAGTGAGATCCGCCCAGGTGGTATTTCCTGCAGGTCGACCTATATCACCTGCAGTTATTGACCGGGCCATGCCGTCGATCAAACTGAGCATTCAGCCCCGGACAAGGGTCGTTTCGTCACGCGATATTGGAAAGGCTGAAAGTGGGGGAATGCAAGCAGAATGGCAACTAAAAACAGGATACCGAGTATGCGCGTTGAGCCAACAAGATGTCAGAGATGCGAAGAGCTGATAAGTGGCATGGATCCAATGCTAATACTGCCATCTCGTACCCAGCTAGAACTCAGCTCTCTGCATGTAAGTTGTGACTCTGCTTCGCCCTGGCCGGAAAGACAAGGCCTTCTAAAGCAAGTCAACCCAGGTTCAATTAATATCCAATATTCTGACTTCGGGCTTCTAAACTTCCGCAAGCTCCATCCCCACGCTGGTGACATGCCGTCGGCTTCCTTTGGCTCTGACATGTAGGTGATTCAGGACAAAAGGTGTGATAACATGCAGGGAGTTTTCACTCAGTGGGAGTGTAAATGTAACGCTTACTAGATGCTATTAGTGTAGAACGTTGACCAGCCGCAGGTCCTTCGCAGAACTTACAGCTTGTGTTTCATGCCTGTAGGATGAGTCGCATGTCCTTCATTGCCTTCCCACCAGGGGGTCCGAACATTGACACGGACTTAAAATAAACTATGTTGCGCAGCCTGTCGCATCCATTTCTCATGACCTAGGTACGCGGCCGCAAGTCCGACAGTAGTACTGCCGCCTGGTTACATACTGAACAGTTTAGATGGATGCTGTCTCGAGGACTCTCGTGAGGAAGAAGCCACCTCAATAAGCTTTCCGCGTGGGCAGCGGAAACGACCAGAATGTGATTATCAACATAATTATTCTATAATGGCTTTTTTATATGGGACGTAACGGGCTGCCTCGCCGCATATGTACGCAGTGGCGTCCATATGCTTCAGCTGCAGACACATCTCCACGACACTGCGTATGTAGTTGCAATTGTTATGATAGTGCAGGGCTTGTACGGCAAAGGAAACTCAGCCACATTCCTTGAGCTCATATTGCGTCCTTCTTTCTCCGGTCTGACCTCTTAGAGATGACTCAGCGCGTCCATGCATAGAACTGGTTACAAAGCCGCCAACATGGAAGAATTCCCTTAACGCAAGATACCATGGCTCATGATTCACCTGTCGAACATTCAGACGTCCCACATCTCTGCAAGTCTAATTTCCCAAGTCATCCGGTTCCCTCTGCGGAAGCCACTGGCATGACTTTGTGTCTGCACGACACCGTCAAGGCATTCGACTCGCCTCACTGAGCTCGAGAGGTCAGCGGATTGACAAAGTCTTGTTATATCTCCAATGATCACCTGACACCATCAGGATTTCTCGTGACCTTCAGAGAAAGGAACCAAATCTCATGAACTCGCGCGCGTCCGTGTCTTCTTGAAGTTTGCTCTGAGCCCCTGGAACGGCAAAGTTGCCAAACAAACGTGGATCGCTGTGGGAAAGAGAAGTTATCTCCCAAGTGTCTGTTTCTCCCCTTCTTTGCTCGCGCCTTGTGAAGTTCCAACGCCACTCAGATGGTCTGCATCCCCAGTTATCTTCGCCGAACTGGATGCTGGATTCATTCAAGACCGGCAGTGCGCTTTGCTGGAGGCATTCGTGTCTTCTAGGCGAAGCTGGGTCGTCAGTTTGATTCGGCCATGGGTGGTCAGACTTCCTGCTTCCTCGTCTCTGCAATCTGTGTTGCACTCGTGACAGTGTCCAAGCTGCAGAGGGACGCAGCATCATGGGAATATGTTCTGAGAGTTGATTTCGTGGGTTCGCCCTTGAAGAATGACAGGAGTCTCTTCCTGCTCGACGGCTTTATCGTCTGTGTGATGACTGCGTAACAGCTGCTGGGAGATGGTGTGGTCGGCTTGCCGAAGCACCGGCTGCAAGGACACATGGACTCGTCAAGCGGTGCCATGGACGTGAAGTGGTTGCCAAACCATCCTTTGCACTTGGAAGAAGACATGGTCATCAAGAAGTCAATCGAACTGAACAAGGTGTGTGTGTGTGTGTTGCTGCTGAATTGATCAGGCGTACAGCCGAAACGAATGTTCAATGAGATGTGAAAGGAATTTTCCTTAAAGGATGCAGGATTCGGAATCATATCGTAACCTTGTTGTCTTTATACAGACTTACCTTGAAGGGACATCGAGCTATTCACCCGGCCGAGACCTAAGCTCTTGACCACCTCGTGGCAGATCATCAGTTACCGAGAGACGTGAAAAGTACGATGTCTGCGTGGAAAAGAAATACGGCTCAACTAGGTATCTTCCCTAGCCTGGACTGCACATCATCATCAATCCGGCGTCTCGGCATCCTGCTCCGAGGTATCAGGTACAAATCCGGTCCAATGGTGGCATGATCACATCTAGTATCTAGTGGCGAGGACACGACGCCATGTAATAGAAATTGTGTAGTCGTTTAGGGACAGCTTGTCTATTCATGAGTCACCGGTTCTGTCCGATAGGCTGATGCATACGGTTCTGAGGCCGACCTACGAGAATCAGTACTTTCCAAGCTAACACGAAGTCTGTGAACGCTCGTTATACAGAACTGTGGTGTGCATGTGGTTGGACTGTTTCGGTTAATTCACAGGACCGTGCGGTTGGGCCTCTGGTTCGGGCTTGCGTCGGCATCTTTAACCCTAGGATACGACCGTTCACTTAAGAGCATGGCGTAAGATCTCCGAACCAGCTCCAATGTCAGAGGCTTTTTTCAAATAAATGGCAACTTCGTGAGCTCGTGTTGACAGCTTTGCCATGATTAAACCAGATCACTGGGGTGGATGTAGTCCAAGCTCCCCTCTTCTCCGTTCTTGCGGATGTGTCAAGGCGGTGATTGAGCCGGGAATATCATGAGCACAGTTGTTGATGAGCAGGCTTGTGTGTATCAATCAATCAATCAATTCGAGTAAAACGCAACGCCATGGTATCTCGTATTGCCGCATCACCATTCTAACCTGTTATCGCATACAAGCTGCACGTTGGCTGACCCTTCACCTTTCCAGACCCGGGCGCCGCTGTTCGCGGCCGAAACAAAACGCCTTAGGTCAGAGACCATGCCTCCAGGGCCACTGGCAAAGACGATTGTTCTCCCCCTGATGTTGCCGGACACGAATCCCGGAACGACCGCTGAAAGATCGGGATGCTCCCTGCAGGCGACGTCGAGAACGCTGTCGATGCCGCTGCTCGATGATGATGCTGATGAAGGCGCAACCTCGGCACTCTTCTCGGCTGCGGCTGACGAGGTCGCGCCTGGGAGTTCGCGTGTGACATGGATCGTGATATGGATGCCATGCTTTTGAGCCAGCGCCAGGCTGTCTAGCTCCTTTCGTACCCATTCCACATCCTGACGGCGCCTGACTGACCAAACAAGAGAAATCCTGCGGTCCGGGCTCACCGGCTGATTGACCAGCCACAGCAGCACGGGCAGCACGTACGTGATGCCGCTACCGCCCGCAACACAGAGGACGTTGGCGTCGGAGCTAAGGTAGGCCGTGTGATCCTCACCATAAGGGCCCTGAAGGACGACAGGAGTAGTCAAGGGGACGTTAGCCTGAGTAACTCCGCCTGCCATCTTGGCAATCTTCGCGGTCTCGCCCTTCTTCGCCCTGAAAATATAGGAATGTCGCATCAGACCATCCTTCTCGACTGGGAGGCTCAACGGCGTGAAGGGGTGTGACTGCCAGATACTTGACTTGGTGAAGCAAAGATAGAAGTGTTGACCGGGAGCCCAGGCGTCATGGGGGTGAGTAAAGTCAAGACGGACGATATCACCATGCTCTTCGTCGCGGAAGAGAGACAGCTCTGCATCGGCGGACTGGAAGCCCATGGAACCATCAGGCAGGTAGGAGTAGTGGATGAGAAAGGAGCGGATCAGTCGAGCGCCGCGGTCGACGAACCAGATGCAAAGACCAGGAATCATGAAGGACTTGAGAGGCTGCCAGTGGCCCCAGCACGCGCCGATGTACACCATCGCAAGAACGTAGTGCAGCTTCCGGAAAGCCTCGTAGCCGGTCAGGCGGATGCCCCATGGAGTCGCGAGGGCCGCCATGATGCAGATCAAGATGATGGCAACGCAGCCCCAAATCATGTACAGCTGCTTTATCCACTTGTCCGCGACTGCAGGCTGAGGTTGATAGAACTTGGCTAGCAATGATGTCAGCTGATTTCCTTTCTTCTTCTTCTTCTTCTTCTTCTTTTTTCATGTCTCACGCGGGATGCGGACTCGGGGTGATCGAACCTTCAATGACGGTCCAGCCAATGGTGTGAGCAATGGACTGTACGACGATGATCCAGCCAAGCCATCGATGCAAGAAGTTGAAGCTCTGGTACGGGATACCAGTCAGCAGAGAGAGGATGGACTCCCGGCTGGACAGGAGGACGGAAAAGGGCGTCAAGGCATAGGCAAAGGTGCCCAGCCTGTCAGACCACGAGCCCAGCCAGCTCCTCGTCTGCGTGAGACCGGGATAGTCTTTCCTGTACGCCGCCGAAATGGGTGTCGTCCATGTCTTCCACATGATGCCGACGAACGAGAAGACGCAGATGTACGCAAACAAGATGCCCAAGACGAGGACCTGCAGGCGGGAGACTCTGCCGAAGACGAACCGCAAGCAATCCGGAAGCAGATAGTGCCTGCCTGTCGATGCGACGGCACTGCCCAGCCTCCGGATGCCGCCCCTTGAAGCCTTCTTGGTCATCACCTCAGATGCGCCGCGCGGTGCCCAGATCTGCCGGCCAATGGCCCAGAGAAGAATCACGCCTCCAACAGCTGCCCACATGATGCCGACATAGAGAATGCCTCTCTGGTGGCCACCGTAGACCGACTCGAAGTATTCTGCCGTTGCAAAATCATCAGTTTTCTTGCATTCCAAGTCAATCGACAATACACAGTCTGGATGAAATAGAAAATCTCATACCACAGGTGCCCTCATCATTAGCGCATGGCAGCACGCGGACTGCATACCCCCAGTAGTCGACGATTGTGCCTTCAGAAAGGTTCTGTGACTGGTAGCCTTGACGTCGTTGAATGTTGGCGAACTGCGAGGGATCAGACGCCATCGTCAAGGCGTATGTATTGAAGAAGACGAAGAAGAATAAGAAGATGAGGAGGAGCAAAAGGACAAGAACTCAACAAGCAGTGACGGCCATGTGGAAAGAGAAGCAGTTGTAGAACAGGCTCAGAGAAATAAGGTTATACTAATAACAACAACACCACCTTTTTGTTGCTGCACACGCGACGACGATACGATGGCTGGTTGCATGCATCTCGTCGGCAAAAGTGGCAATAATAAGTAAGGTAGCCGCAGAATGCAAAACCAATTCTCTCTCCCGCGGTTGAGCAAGTTTGAGCAAGATACAATTACCTGCAGGCAATTCTGGGCACCAACTTGGCCAACCTCAAACAACCGCAAGTGGACACATGTTACCCATCTTTTTTTTCCTTCTCTCCAATCCCACCCCACGTATAATGTATTTGCTTGGAGGAAATTCCATCTTCTAGGCGCCATCAAGGTGGATTTTAAGCTTAGCATCCTCCCCCCAAACCCCTACCGTACACCCCCACCATCACCGCCCCGTGGCCTACGGTACAGGAGGACCTCAGATCGGTCCCGTTCTATTCCCGCCCCTCAACAATCGAGCATCCTTCGTTCTGGACTCTGTTTCTCTCACACACGCACTCTCTCTCTCGCTCTCACCTTCTTTCTTCCTGGCGGTTTCTCTAAAGCTCTCTTTGTCGTACTCTCGTCGTTGTCTCCTTTCAAACGAATCCTCGTGAGAAATCACATCGCGTGTGTCTTCAGGGAGGTCATCGACAACACCGCGACAATGGATCACGGCTCGGCCCCTACCAACGCCTGCAAGGTGGATGTGAGAGACTCTCTGCCCTTTTTTTCTTTTTTCTTTGGTACTACAACCAATTCTGTAATATGCAGAAGCTGATTGATAAAAAAAATATTCGAAACTTTAGATGCTATGGAACTGGAACAGCAAAGACGCCTGTTTTCTCTCTTCTGGGTGGCAAATCGTCAATGGCGGCATGATGGCCGCCTCGTGTATCGGAGTTGCTCTCCTGGTCGTCCTCCTCGAGCTTCTGCGCCTGATGGGTAAACGCTTCGACGCCACACTTCTGTCTCAGATGAAGCGACGCGGCAAGACCGTTCTCGAGATCTCCGCGCAATCATCTGGCGAGGCCGTCGCCGTCGACGCATCATCTAAACAGCGATGCCAACCAGCGACCCTCGCCGCTGCACCGAGGAGGAAGATCGTCATGAGGGTGTCGCCTGTCTACCAGTTCCTTCGCGCCGTTCTCTACGCCGTCACCTTTGCCGTCGCCTACATTGTCATGTTACTGGCCATGTCCTATAATGGTAAAGAGCTCTCTCTCTCTCTCTCTGTGCCCGCCAAATCTAGAACCAACCCCCTTTCCCCGGCCTCTTTCGCTAACGCTGATCAGGTTACATCATATTCTCAATCATCATTGGTGCCGGTCTTGGCAAGTTCCTGACCGATTGGTTGACTTGCACGGTTGTTCTGGATGGCGAAGATCAGGAGCCGAGACCTGAGGGCATCGAGGAGTTGACAGTGTGTTGTCAGTAACGAGCATGATATATCAGCTAGGGTTTGGGATTTTGGATTTTTTTGATTGATTTTTTTTTTGGTTGAGCGAGCGATACAGCGACTGTAACATGGCTTCATTCTCCCTTATATAGGTTTGACAATCAAGGCTTGCCTCAAAAGCAGCGGCAGCATTGTCAGCTAAAAGTCCATGGTAAATAACATCAACCGCTCGGCAAAATACTGAGTGGAAGATCGATTGGTAAGATGGTAATCGTGACTATTCCATTGCACCCTCTGAACAGCACATCACTGTCATAGTTTCGTGGCTCCCGCATGAGATAATAGGTATTTCGTGATTCGTAACTTTGTCCAATAGTCTTCCAGATGCCAGCTCTTCCATCATACCATGAATCAGAAATCCTCCTCGTCCAGCCCGCCAACCCTCTTCTCTCCAATCTCCCGAATCTTCTCCCCCAATATCGTTCTCCCATATCTCTCCGCAACTTTTCCTGCAGCCTCCATCATCCTGCCGCTGCGATCTCTCATCAACTCTACCATCTCGAGGGCACGCATGCCCCTCTCTTCCCCTTCACCACACTCGACCGCGAGCAGCTGCAGCAGGGCCTTGTCCATCTCCAGTTCCAGCCGTGCTAATAGCGAGCGTTGGCTATGGCTTCCTGATGTTGCCTCGACCAGGTCCCGCAGTTGGGATGCTTGGACGCCCTTGAGCATGAAGGTCTGTTCCAAATTACGAGTCTCAGACGCGACGTCCTCTTCGTCCTCCTCATCGTCCATGGCGTCCTCGTCCGATTTCTGAGCTGGTTTCTCTTTTGGTCCCGACGTCAACGGGACCGAGAACTCAAACTCGGAAAGAAGGGGCCTAGGGAAGTAGGGATATTGATCTCCGCCTTTGAGAATGATACAGTGGAACTTGTGGTCAGCCACAGCGATCGGAAAGTAGTTCTCGTTCTTGCGGCCAGATGCAAGTCGAGGAAGCAATTTTGTGTCGAGAAGAGGTACCCAACTGGCGCGTGAAGGTTGCCTCCAGTGCAAGAGTGTGAGCAAAGTTCCTGTCGAGTCGTATATACACGGGTCCTAGGGTCTTGTCAGTTCCACCGTAGGAATCTCGGAAGTTGTCAACTTACGCCCAGGTCTGAGAAGAAGACGCTCTTGAGCGTGACACCCTCGGGTAGCGCCACGGTATCTTCGTTTTGACAAATCTCATCGCGTTTCACATTCTCGATGGTGTACAGCAGCCGGGCCCGGCCATCGGGACCGACTGGGCCGTTGCCCATTGTGAGCACATAATCTCTCCAGCTAGCACATGTCACCGTTGGCGAGCTCTTGGGTCTGTACACACGGTATGGCATGCCGAAGAGAGTAAACACACGAACGTAGTTGGCACTCGTCGTTACCGTGATGAATGATTCGCTCAGAGACATGGCGACAATTGATTCACCTTTCGGCAGTTCTGTTCGCCAATCTGTCCGCTGAGTCCAGGTCTCATGAGGCCTGTAGAAGATGGTGGCTGGTCGTTCATCTGTGGGGGGGCATGAGAAGAGCGTGCCTTTCTCATTCAGACATGCCTTGTCGTAAAGGAAAGTATCGGTGAAGTGAAAGTCTCTTTGAAACTCGTGGTCGTAGAATTCGACAGTAACCGTGTGGTGCGAGTCTTGGTCGACTGTCCACACGAATCCAATCAGGTTTAAGCACAGATATTTTCTGTTTCCGCGCCATGGGGTGCTTCCTGGTTGGAATGGTTCATGGTAGGTTGCTTCGATATGCCTTCGTTTGTTGGCATAGGGAACTGGCTGTTCTGCCCCTTCCCATCCTCTCTTTAACGGAGGGGCAGCAGTGTAGCCGGCTCCGTCATCATCCACAACGAAATCATCTTCCTCGGCATATCCGTTTTCGCCGCCGTCGAGGAATGAGTCCAGGCTGCCGAGAGACTCACGTCGCGGTCTGGAAGGGATATCATGGGGCTTTTGCCCATTAGGCTGAGGCAAATTGCGGCGATTTCCAGAGATCTCGGCCAGTGGATCGTGGATGAAAGGGGCCGGCTGCACAGGCAGCTTGAGGAGAGGGAAGTATTGTTCTGACAAGAAGTCAGTGTGGATGTAGACCTCACCACCGGATGTTGTGAACGAGATGATGTTTTGGGTCGGATGCCATGCGATGTCGTTCACGTTGGCAAAGTCGTAGCGGGCGACAACACTCTGGGTCTTAGTCTCCCATACCAGCATCTTGCCGTCCTTGTCTGCAGTCACCATCAGAGCACCGTTTGGCGACCATGCGAAAGCAGTAATGTCTCTTCCGTGCGCATCTTCAAACGCACGCTGCTTCTCCCAGTCATTCTTAGAGATCGTTTGCAGGTTGTGAATCGGCGTTACAGCAGCGAACATCCTGCCATCCGGATGCCACCTGACCTCTGTGGACTTCATGTCTGCATCGCTGTCCACCGTGCCTATGATTCCATCCACTTTTCGAATCAACTCGGGTTCGTCCGCAGTCATCGAGTATATATACACAATGCCGTCCGTGCAAGATACTGCCGCCAGCCGCCCGTTGGGATCGAAGCTGACGTTTCGCGCAGCGCGGTTATGCTCTCGCAGATGCTTGATCTGGGAGATGTCATGGGTGTTGACCACCTTGACGCTCAGCTCGTCACTTGCAACAGCACACCACTTCGAGTCTGGACTAAGGGCAACGTCACGGATTGGCAAAGAGGTCCTGAGAAGGAACCGTTCGAACATGGCATTGTCGATGGAATAGAGGCTGACGGTGCCATCCTCGGAACCCACGACAAAGAAATTAGTGCTCGCAGCAACGGCCACGTTCTGCTCCTGGCAATCGTCAATATTCGTTGGTTCGCCGTCTGAGCCTGTTTTGTAGAGCCGGATCGTGTTGTTGGAGCCAACGGTGACAAGGCGAGAACCATCTGGGGTGTAGGCACATCGTGTGATTCCTTGGGTATGCGCTGGACGAGGCCGTGGCCGAGTGGAAGCTGACGTCCCGTTCATCCTGACCTGTACTCGATGGTGAATGAGCTTCTCAGATCTCTGGTATTGGGAAGCAACTTGCACGCACAAAGTCGATGGAGAACGCTGTGTCTGGATAAGGTGACCTTCAGTGGAGCGAGGGAGACGCGTTGAGCGCGTCGCAATTAAAGCGAGGCGCGAGGTCGTCGACGAAGAGACCCCGCGATTGGTGAACAATGCCCCCACTATGTCCTCAGCCCAGAACACCTACCCTATTCTCAGAACCCAGGTCATCGAGTCTTCAGGCGACAGAATAAGCTACTTCGACTTGGGCAGCTCTCGTCATCTCTGTGTTTCTCTGTGATCAAAGGGCGACAAAGGTTGAGATTCAATGGAGACAATATGGAGTCATCAAACCCCGATCATTTCTTTGAGACTGAGTATGGCCCCTTTTCCCACAGAGGCTACTGAAACACAATGCTGATATGTCCGCAGCGCTACTCAAGCTCAGAGGGAGCGCAAGGCCCTGAAGTCCTCGAACAAGCACGGAAACCCCATATCTATGAACTCCAAGATCCTGGCGGCTGTTCAAGATCCATCCGCACCAGATTCCAGTATCTTTATTGCCGAGTCAGCCGGACCTGTCCGCCGTCTCGCACTCAATGTACGTCTTGTTGGCATTATATAATGGTTGTCCAGAATCTAAATCATCCTGTAGTCTTCTGCGCCAAAACAGACGTACCGTGGTCCTTCGGCACCGACAACTTGTGTTGCTGTTGGTGGAGGTAAAGTCTACGCTGGATCATGGGACAAGGACATCTGGTCGTGGGACATTGAAACTGGTGTCGCCGGACGCAAATTCAGTGGGCACTCTGATTTTGTCAAGACGCTTCTCTGGGCCAGTCTCGGCGGAAAGGAGATTCTCGTCAGCGGCGGCGCCGACAAGAAGATTCTCGTGTGGGATATCGCCACGGGCAAGAGGCTACACACCCTTCAGGACCCCTCAACCACGATGAAGTCCCTGCAGCATCTCGCCATCGATCCAGCACTGAGTTCAAAGGACGAGATCATTCTCGTCAGTGCCAGCAGCGACCCCCATATCCGTCGCTGGAAGATCACTCTGGGCGGCTGGGAGCAACTAACAGAGACCTTCCACGACCGCCCAGATGCTGAACGCTTAACCATCAAAGAGCATGAAACAAGCGTCTACAGACTTCATTTCGACACGACGGATGATTCGGCAGATCTATGGACTGCGAGCGCGGATGGTACGGCCAAGTGTCTCTCACGCGCTCGTAATTTTGCTACCGAGGACACCTTCGAACATAAAGACTACGTTCGTGCAGTCGTCGCAACTGACGAGTGGATCATCACTGCAGGCCGTGACGAGAACGTAAAGGTCTGGGATAGGGCATCCGGAAAATTGAGATATACACTTGATGGACATTTCGAGGAGGTCACCGATCTGGTTTTGTTGCCAGCGGGGAACGGCCTTCCCGAGAGGGTATGTAGTGTCAGTATCGACAGGACGGTGCGGGTTTGGCCCCTGGCTCAGAAGGAGCTTGAGGGCCTAGTAGAGCTGATGAAAGCACCACCAAAAAAGGACGAGGAGAAGGGTAGTGGCAATGGTGGCATGACCGCCGAAGACGAGGCAGAACTGGCAGAGCTCATGGACTCCGATTAAGGACTCTCAGCCTGACCAACCTAGGGTATCACAAAACCCACCCTGAGACGTGGCCCATTTGCAGTTTTCGGATGCTATGGGCCTCGGTGAAAAGACAATTTCGAGAAGCTTCGGCTTCTATTACTTCCTGTGCCCCGTGCATGGAGGAAACCCTAATAAGCCACAGGCGACCCTTGCTGAAGTGAAGTCAATCTCCCCACCCCTGTCCCGGAGTGAACTCCTTTCAGCTGGCCAACATGCCGACCAGGAAAAAAAGGGGGTTGAGACCGGGGCGGGCCAGATTGGGAAAGATAAAGAAGCCACAATATAGTTGTACGTGTACGTAGCAAAATTAGCGAACCCTGGCTGTCAATCCTTCTTCAGCCCCCGGATCCTGGTTATAGTTGTACATGATGGAGACGATGGCTGCCGAGAATCCCGGCATGGAAGCGTTTGAAGGGAAAACAACACCCCTGAAGTAGATCTTGCCAGCTCTCTCTGTTTCGCAGTCCTAACTTGCAGCGACAAGAGTCACGTCAACACCGCACAGCAAACAGAAGTAAAGAAGCGTCATGGCAGAAAGTGTTTAGCCATGGAGGGAGAGAAGGATCACCTAAGCTCTGTTGCAATCAGAAGTTCATTATTACTCCATACTCAACCCAATCAAGCTCGACCATCATTCAACATTTTCTAAATGCCTTCATCCCAGTCGTCGCTCCTATCTCCAGTTAGACGGCTCTTGCGAAACTATGGCTTGCGATATACACAGCTTTGCCAGATATCTCAGAGTCAGAGATGGGCTTTCTTGACTCTTCGTTCTTTCAATCGTCCCATAACCCTTCGCCACAGCTTTCGACATCAACCGCTATTATTCGCCAGTCCAGAGATGGCGGAAAGCGTATCATTATTGTTTCTGAACTCTCTATAGCTATAAATATTAGATCTCTAAAGGAACTTAGACTCGAAGAAGTGTAAATAATATGTGCTATCTATCGGGCCTTCCTGAAAGGAGAGATTCAAGTCCCTAAGGTTTTTAGATAAAGGCGGCACCATAGGCACTATGGTGAGCAACTGTTCATATATATGAGTCTAGTAGACGGTAAAACACTTCTAGCTGCGTGGCCCTCTCTTACCGATCACGAGAAGATGGTAATGCAACAGGATCTACGTTATATTATACCAATACATCGTCAACTTACCCAGGATAACCCCCATACTATAAATATTTTATATTCACTCTTATCATTATAAATTTCATATTAATAGAGAATTCGCAGCATTAGCAAATAGTAGGCCATTCTGGATAGGTTCTTTAGCCCATATTATAAGAAAGCCCCGTTCCCGAATACTAAAGCATCACATAACTAGACCTTCGCCGTGGCTGCTTGCCAAATGCCAGCGGATGATGGGACTCTTAATGGCCTAGAATATCCTAATATGTATTATACCTTGCTCTCTAATAATAAGAAGGTGTACTTCACATACGGAGACCTAACGCTTCGAAAAATTATAGTCTCGGGACCTCTGGGCCTATATAGAGTTATAGACTGGGAGCAGGCGGGGTGGTATCCAGAGTTATTGGGAGCTCGCTCTATAAGATGCACTTCGGGGCAGTAGGGAATCATGAATGGGATGTGGATGACTGGCCGAGCAAGGTCTTCTTGGATGCTGACGAGGATGCATATTGAGCTTTCTCTGCATACTACCAGTGGCGAACTGGTGGTACCTGACCATAGGATCCCGTTTGTGCACTTGTGTAAATGAATGTCGTTCGCATAAATGTCACAGAGGGGGGTTGAGAAATTACGGGAGAGCCTCTGCAAGCTTCCCTTGGCTAGAGCGGCCTGTGGCTGGCATCTACGGTAATGTACTAATGGCTAAGTCGCCACAATTTGTCCAGAATAGTGCCTCCAACAAGAAAGGCAAAGAAGCAGCAGCTGTTAGACAGAATTGAAGTAATGTGCATGTTAATTATGTCTTGTCTTTCTTGATCTATGTCTTAAACTTCTCAGATGATGGGGCTAATGCGTAGTTTCCCGGCCATTTAGTTGTTCTGAGCGGTATTTTGCCCACATACGTAACTGGGTGCTGTGGCCTCGGAACAGCCTAACCCTTTGTCCGACGGTCTAACAGCAGCAGCAGCAGCCTCAAGCCTGTATATTTGTTCATATACCTGGTAGTCTACGTTTCAATATAATTGACACCATGTTTGAGAAACATCCCGTGTCTGCGCGCAGCCGGGCAATGTCGCACGACGCCTCCCTTGTGTCAACCCGTCTTACGGCGCACAAGCTTGTACTCAACCATGTTTACTTTCCAGGATACCTGAGGTTGAGCATTCATGACGAGGGTTCTGGCAGACGAACCCGATCGCCTGCGTATGCGTAGCCCTTGGCACTGGCGGATATCCAAAAATATCGACATGAATTGGATGTTGAGAAGGATGATTACATGCATGCATGCACGACGAACGTGCCCCAATGTTTCAGGCCAGAAGGTAGAGAGGACAGTCCTAAGTTCACTCGACCAGTTTGCTAAAGTCGTTCCTCAACTTCGCAAAAAAAAAAAAAAAAAAAGCAAAGATCGTGGGCCAGTTCGGGGTTGTCAAACTTAGTATGACCTTTGGTAAATAATATCGTTGGTGCCATTGCCCGTTGTGAGAGGAACTTCGCTCTTTGTTGAGCTTGACTATGACAAGGATCTTGGTGTGGGGAACGCTGCGTTTGGGAAGAGTATAGTCTACCTCAACAAGAGCCATGTTTTCGGATCTTCGATTTCACCAGAGTTATGAAGACCCGCCCTCAAGGCGTAAGTTCCCCTTGACTGCGGCATCCTAGCCATCTACGAGTATCATGGTTCGGGGTTACATGTACTAGATGCAAGTGTTGCTCGAAAAGCACAGACACTTGATTGAGACCTTGGAGCAACCAACGACAGGACTGTCTCCCATGGGACGAGTATCAGCCACAGTTTAACAGACTTCACAACGTCATACGATACCCCGACACTGTCATTACACTATCATCCGTGGCTTCTACCAAGCTCTACTGTAGGTTTCGACTAAGGCCGTTATGGATGGGTTGAGCCAACAACGTACCGAAACGTTTCCTGGATGCCCCAGAGAGAAAACCGCACTGACCATGTGGCCCGGCCACAACTGCGACCCAAAATTCGTGCGCGTCAAACGCGCGCGGAAGACTCCTTCAAACGTAGGTCACCATGATCCAGGATGCATCTGTGATAATCTGAGAAGCGGACGCTGTTTCATAAGAGGCAGCAAGCTCTGGAGACCTCCGTTGAGCCCGAGGAAGGGGCGCAATGCTGAGCCGGGGAAGCTGTAGCACATCGACAAGCTGTCGTTCGCGATGGCTTCAGCGGCAGATCGGCGCGGGGCCGCAATTCTTCAAGAGTCACAGGCCGGGCCAGACATGCGTGGTATATTGCAGCAGTCTGCGTTATTTCTGGCGTGTAGGTTCACCATCTGACTCTTGCCCACAGTCGACTAATGCAGGTGCAACAGGGGACTACCTTGTTCCACCTCGGGTCGGAGCTTTTTCGAAAGGATTCATTATTGGTGCTGCCTTGCTTGGGCAGGCGTAAGCGAATACATACGACCCGAGTCTGGGCGTTGAGAGCTCGGACATTTCTTCTGCGATTGTGAATAAGTCATGATCAGAATCCGTCCCTATTGTTGGTTGACATGCATGTCGAGAGCAAGGCGGCCTCGAGTACGTACAAAACAACATCGTCCTTGGTTCTAGACGAGGATACCTTGTTACTATACGTCGCGTGAGGATGGCACAACCATGAACCCACCTGGCATTGTCTGGTGAGTGTCTCCCTATGACCTGCGGGGGGGCCAACAGCTTCTCTCTGTGTGTGAGATATACAAAGAACAGGCCTTCTTCGGACCGACAGAATTGGGTTGCACACTCTGCTGGAATACAGGCTATTCCGCATCCAATGTTTCAAGGACGACCACAAGAAGACATGCTTTTGTCGCATGGCAAGAGGACACATGCATGCTCTTGCAGTGTCCCATGTGGTTCAATTGTGAGACGAGCGCTTGGCGATCGTACCAATCACTTTGCTTCTGAACAGATAGCGCAGCACCTGTGTATCCTTGAATGGTGCCACACGAGGCTACAGAGGAAGAAGGATAAGGAGCACCGGAGGGTTGTGATGTGTGTCATAGTTAAGCGAACGGAGGCACAGTTCTTTGATAACGTATCATCATGTAGAAGGATACGAGTCCATCTAGATCTATAGCTCGTCGATAACCGAAGAAAGATGTACATCACAGCCATGACATGCACCGTTGATGTAATAACGATTGCCGCAAAGAGTGATATAGAGAAGGTTGGTAATGGGCAGGCAGCTGCATGATCGTGGAGCCTACTGGCATGTGAGCGTGGTGCATAGGAGAAGCCTCGAGCCAGGATTGCACTCCAGAAGTATATCCACTGGCCAGCAGTCGAACAATGTCCAAGTCAAGTAAAAGCTTATGGACCAGCGCGTCCCGTATCAGGTGGAGTGGTCGCGTGGCTCATGATTCTACTCCGCCAACATGATACGCCATAGCAGAAAATGGTTTCCCGCGATGACAATACGCCACGAAGTATGGAAGAACTGCTGACAAGTCCGACTGCTACTCCCTTACTGATCGAAAACTTCAGGGAGGGAGAAAAGAAAAAAGGTGAGGCAATGCGAGTCGAGGGCGAGCAGCAGTCATCTGGATGGATTCGACCTTTACCAGGCCTTTGGAGAAAGGGTGGTGGTTGCCTACGGGGATTCAGAGAGAACACTTGCACGTGAGGGCCGATCCTCTTGAATGCAGGGGCACAGGGTTAGGGATGCCCTGCCCTGCCCTTGAAACCCCAGCACAACCCGATGAGATCAGAGCTGAGGTGTAGTACATGCATGTGCAACATGTACAACGCACAATTTCTCTGACTTCTTTGTCACGACGATCGACAAAATACTACCCCGTCAACCCTCCTACATATTAGAGTGCAAATCCCCTTCGTCACAGACCCACCATCATCCCTGGTCGGATACACACAGCACAGGAAGCTTTGAGCACCGCTGCCACCCCTTGTCACCACATGCAAGGACCCTGCCTGTATCTTTGCTTTTGGCTTTGATTACTAGTACAGTACTCTTGCTCTGGGGCTGGTTCCTCAGTCGCTTGTTTTTCAATGCCGAGTGGCTTGCTCTCGCGATTATCAGCTCCCCTTGCAGCTCGCCTGCCCAGTTGAACTTGAGCATATGGCGCGATTCATGTTGTGCAAGCTCAGCACACACTTTCATTGGATCCTCCCGAGAGCGTGCCTGTGGGTTTTCTTTCAGTTACACTAGTCGCTGGCATTCAAACTGATTTGGCGTGGCCTTCTTGAGCAAGGTAGAGAGAGAGAGCGAGACGGTGGGAAGCCAGGGGATGTGGTAGTAGATGCACGCCATTGGCATCCCACCGGCATCGGCTGTCGATTATCTCCAAAGTTGGAGGGAGCATGACACTGGCAGAGGTAGAGGGTTACTTGGAGCTTTGCGTTTCTTCGTGTCAAGCTCCTAACCGTAGCCAGCATATGTTGCTGGCCCGGCCAAGTGCAGATTTGCTTTGGATAATAACACATCCTTGAGCCACGCTCTACTATTCACACAGACGGAGACTTGGGGTGAGCAAGGTCACATCTTGATGCGCACCGATGGAGTCCCAGGGCGTCGATCATCGTTCGCCCATTGCATCCATTATCTATTATCCTTGCATGTTCTTCGTTCCCCGAGCGCGCACCCCCCGGACGCCCCGGGACTCAAAGCCCCCCCTGTTCACTTACCTCCAGCTGCCCGTCGCCATGTTCGTGGCTACTCAAGGAGGCCCAAGGAATGACAGAATGACGGCTCTGGTCTGCATGCAAATCGGTACTTTTATCGGCTGTATTCCGACTATTTCTTGGTTCCTTAGCAACCCTTTCACTTATTTCGAGCTACTATAGGTAGACTCTTGAGGTTCTCTCCCGAGCTTGTCCCTTCGCTTCTCATGCATCCACACTGGGTATAAGCCTGGACCAGGAACTCTCTCACCCCGTCGACAGGCGCAGCCATACCCATGCGCCCAGGTTGTGATCCCTTTTGCTTCATATCGTCGACGATTATGAATTGGTGAATTCTGCCGTCAATGTCTTCGCAAGCCGCCCTTCATTTAACAGTCCCGACTTGGCCAATGCACTTAACCGTCGTGCATTGATTGCTCACCTACAGCGTCTTGTCATTCGCCCAACATACTCCTTAACGTCCTAGATTCATTTTGTTTCCCTCACCCTTTCATACCATACTCTCAACAGACTCGAGACTTGCAACAGGTATCTCATTTGCAGAGTACACATTGTCGACTATGCCGACTCCATCGGAATGTCCAGGTGGCATCGTGGCCTTTGAAGGTCATCCTGAGATCGTTACAACGCAACTTAGGCTGCTACCAACATCTCCAAATATATTGATTTTGCCAGGAGTTCAGTGTTATGTCGCCAACGAACTGGAAGACAAGAACTCTGCCATAACGACCTACATTCGCGATGTGCATTTCGCACTGGCGGAGCGTCGGAGGGTGGCCTGCGCGTTTTTGCAACAGTCCACTATGGACAACAAGCGCCTCGTCTTTTTGAATGGAGGAACTTGCAGTGCACAAGCGTTGTGCGTTAGAGCCATCATGAGACATCACACGGATGGAGATAACATCGAGGCTCAGAAGATCTTTCACCATCTCGTTCGGGATGGCCTGCACGGCCTCGAAAGGCAATGGGAGACCTGGAAAGATCAGTCTTGCTGTGAGCTAAACAATTCACTAGCTCCAGCTGCTGATACAGTCAACAACTCTTCAACCGAAGGAGGCACACAAGGCGATGGAGGATTGGAAGATCCCATCACAAAGGCGATGAGGGCAGCGGAGGCGCTTGATCGTGAGACTGAGAGCCTCCAGCAGTCTAACGAACTAGATCTCACTCTTACTTCTAGACCACGGTGCAACAGCCTCCCTATCTATGGCTACGCGGACAGTTTCAGCGACACTGCTCCTTTCTTCGTGTTTGGGGCTCAAACGCAGAGTCCACGAAGTCCCAACCCTGGAGGCCTGGTTGCCAAAGACGGGCTCCTATCGCCGACTACGCCCTGGTTATCTGGCATCCATCATAATGACCACTCGAAGGGAGCAGCACACCATGCTTATGGAGGTCCAGCATCCCCGGGCTGTGAAGGACAATCTTTCTCCTGTCATCAGAATAATTTCATGTGGTCTCCCGTGAGCGCGGAGTATGCCACGCCCCAGACCACACTATTTGACCCGCGATCCCCTGGCACTTCAGGTTATCAGGAACCATCACTCGCAGACCTGGCATGCCCTGGTGGACTTCGACCGCCGCCTGCACACCGTCGAGTAAGATCGCTGGACAGATTGTTCGCCACGACAACCAAGTCCGGGGATGTTTTTGCCGACGACCTAGCGTCGACTCCTACTGTTGTCGCAACTCCCACGCCGCGTGTTCAAACGTTTGGATACGAGTCGATTAAACGTGGCCGGCCGACCACCCCTAGGCATGTTACAGACCGACCTGTCCAAGGGCCCAGGCTTGTGAGTATGGAGACAGAAATCGCCGCGAATCCGACCCGTGGTGGAATCGTCTTGGACCCTGTTCCTGAAGGAAAGAAACGACGAGCTCCGCAACTGCTATACGTTGACAAAGGAACTGACGCTGAGCTCGTCTGTATCCATGAGCCGGCTTTTGAGCCGCTCTTCATCATGGGGGAGGACCTCGTGGTTCATATAAAGGACGAAGTCTCCGATCTTCTCCTCGATCACTCTATCCGGTTGTTCAGTGATGGAGTATATCCAGCTATACTCAATCAAGACCGTGCCAAGAATGGTCAAGCATCTCTTGTCGAGTGTCTGTCAAAGCAGGAGCAGGGAAGCACCGTCTCGCCAAATCATGCGAGGCCTGCAACTACTTCATCATCATCACCAGCCAGGGGTGCTGATGAGTACGATCCTTTCACGTATATCCAACCGCGGGGACTCGTATCTGAGCTGGCATCTGGGTCGTCGTATGTGTCAGCTGAGCGGCCGCCGACTCCCGACAAAACACCGCCTCCTTCAATTGCCGAGAAGAAGCATATGTTTCGAGAGTTTAGAATCGCCGCGGGCCAAAGTCCCTTAACTGTCCAGAACGCATTGAGATCTTTACTCAGTGAATATTTCCCGCCGGAGGCAGAAGGATATCGACAATTCCGATTTCCTCTTCTTCCAGCAATGGAGGGCATGTGGGAGCCCATTTTTCGACAAGCGGAGCCGGGAAGCCCGCGCAGAAACCGTCGACGAATAGATCAAATCCTTGCCATTGGCTCACAGAGGGATGTCAAGCGAGAGTATCACATGTTTGTCACGGGTCAACTGGAGAGCCTGGGAAAGAAGAGATCCGGCCTTAGCCGCAACGGCCGTCTTGACTTCAGGTAAGCACTCTGTATCAGCAACTGCTGTGCCAGCGTTTTCTGGACTGACCATGTCTGCAAAGATATATTCTTGCTGCCGCAATTCAGACTTTCACAGCACAGCCCTTGGCAGCCCAGAGTACGAACAATCCATTCGACAGCCCGTACATCCTGGCAACACTTCTGGTTCCGCAGCTTGAGACTTACCTGGCTCTCCACTCTGAAGTTAGATACCTCATATTGGAGTACCCTACTGAGCATCTCGGGACCGTTCTTGCTATGCAGAAGCTCGTCGGAGTTGACATCATGAAGGTTGCTCAGATCATCAACACGCGGTCTTCGGAGACCTTGCCTTTCGCACACATCCGAGGATGCTCTATCACTAGTAGTCAGGCAGGCAGCGGAAAGGATGATGGGATGTCCCAGCAGCCAAAACATGCGCATGCAGCATCCATAGCGGAAGCGAACATCTCAAAGGCAAACTTCCTCCTCACATCGACTGCCTCAGACGCTGAGATCTCAACGTTTGTGTCGACGGTGTCTACTATACTGTCTGATGTTTCGGACTTCTACATCCCCGAACCACCACCGCTGTCGCCGCCGCCAGCGGCTAAGAAGGAACTCACTCGGAAGACAAAACCTCCTCCGCTGCAGAGTACTTTCTCAACATTCCCCAGGAAGTCCATCGGCATACCCTCTACTCCCACGAGCCCTGACTTCCGCGACACGCAGCGGTCATCTTCGCCAGCCAGATCCACTATCGCTCCCTCGGTATCAGACACGCTCCGAACGGCCAGGTCATCTGGGAGAAAACATCAAGTTCACCGACGGAGCAGATCCAAGGCATCGCGACGAGGTAAACAAGCAGCAACTGACGCGGCTTCGATGTATACTTTCGACCCCGCGGAGGACAGCGATTATGACTACGAAGAGAGAAGGCTCATGCCGCTCTTCCTCCAAAAACCGAAGCGGAAGAAGGGCGACAGTCGCAAAGCTCTCAAGTTCCTTGGACTGGCATAAACCGAAAAGAAGAAGAAGAAGAAGAAGAATAAGAAGGGGGGGCGGGGGGCTTCAAACTTGTCTTATGCTGCCCCAAGATGGAGTCTCTCTCTCTCTCTCTCACACACAAACACACACACATTTTCTCTCCCATCCTCTTCCTGTATCGACATCCTCTCCAATACTGAGCAGGAATTCACGACGTGACGACCCGGCGCAGCAAAAGCAAAGATTCCATTTCCTACGTCATTCTTTCGCGCTGAGTTTGAACTTTTGCGAAGTCTTCCCCTTTAGTCATTGTGCTTCTGGTTGCCCTTGCGTTGCGGTTGGCAGAGCCGAGTGGAAATGTAGTTACTTTGACTTCAGACCAGTTTCGACTGCGCATAGCCACATAATTCTTGCTTATTTTCATAACAAGGCTTTGATTGTCCGTCACTTCTCACAAGCTGTTCAAAAATTTGGCCATGGGTATCAAAGAAGCGCAGTGAAGTAGCCTAAGGAAAACAACGTCCCGCAAAATTGCCGTCCCGCCGGCCTTGCCTGGAAATTCGTTACCAATTGGAAGGTCTCAAGCCTACCAGCAGTGAATAATTGATGATAAAGGTGGCCAGCACGCGTGAAAACAGTACACATTGAGTTGCATATGGATAGGCACCCTGTCACCTCACCTCCGTCACTTCAGCAGCATCTCACCTTGAACAAAGGGATCCAACACTGCCTCGAAGTTAGAATCTGAAGCGATTTGAACCAAAGCTTGCATCTCTTTGCGAGGTCCCTTCTTGTGCCATTTTCGAAGCTGTCCTCACGTACTTCCCGAATCGCTCGGCGAAGACTGTGTGGCTGATACCTTTAGCCTTCACCACATGTGTGCAAGTCCACTCAAGCGATCACCAGATAAATTGAAAACCTTGGCTCAAGAATGGTCATGGCCGCTCTTCCTAAAGGAGAGCATGGCACTGCATCGGCAACCACGGTGGTGCGAGACACGCTTCACAGGTTTCCCCAACATCCTCACTGAGCTCCCAGTGGACACCGGCGGTGGAATGCCGAGTGCGAATCACGATGTACGGTTCAAAAACGTTGTGGTCAACAGTCGGGGTGGAAATGATCGTGGCTGGCTGGTTCCGGTGTGACTTTGGCGAAGACATGAACGCACAGAGTGGCGAGTACGGCAATGCTCTCAGACCGCAAGTATCAGGAGGTCATATAGATATCATGGAGCTGCTGCGAAAGGGCAATAAGACAACACAGCTCATTCACGACTCTCGATCAACAAGAGTCGGTTAAGCTGCTTCTCAAATGCAGGGTCTAGCCTGAGAATCGCCTACGATATACCGTCCGGCCCGTGGCATGCCATTTTGTGAACTATCAGACGCGTATTACAGCATGGCAATGATGCCACCCGCGGGCTGTAACTCTACAACGATAGCACCACGGCCTAGGCCGTTGCATATCTTCAGTGCGTGATTGTTCAGGATCTGAGCATTCGTTCGTCTAAAGTGGCTCGTCCTGCACGCAGCTTCAGATTCGGCATGTGGCAGTAGAAGGCGAACGCGAATCGATGGGGAAAGCCTCTGGCACATAATCAAAAAGTCGGAGGCTACGCAGACTTCTCAGAGCCAGGTAGCCTGTCTTGGATTACCTAGCAATATCAAATAATCGAGTATGCGCGTTCAGCAGAAGAAGCTGCAAAGAACCCAAACATATGTCTGCATTAATAGAAGCCATGATTAATCCATACAGCTAACCCATGACCACTCTCTACCCTCAAAATGTCATCCATCAGTCGGAGAGGAAGGCCGGAAGAAAGCGGGGAAAATAAGAAACAAATGAATTGACAACAAAACAGTGGGAAGCGACGGTAACAAGCAGGCAGACCTTCCAAGAGGAAAGGCAAGGGAGGAGACAGCCAACTGGAGTCAAGGCCCGACTCAAGATCCTTCTAACGCCGAGATCTCCACAAGGTTGAATACTTGTGTCTGTTATGCAGTAAGCTCTGCAGCTTAGAGAGCTCAGAGCCGCCAGTGCTTATCCTGTTCGGGCGTACGACTCATTGCTGCCTTCTATCAGCATCCTCCTCAAACCTGCAGATGAACCAGCCGTGACGCGAAAACTAGAATCCAAACCCTTTCTATGCGCGGAGAAGGGACACAAGCATGCAAGGTTGAACGTTGAAGAAAGAGGAAAAGAGAGCCAGAAAAGAAAAGGGCCGAATCTTGAAAAGAGGTTGCAAACGTAAAAACAGTCCAGTCATGATAAAGCTCTCTCCTTTCGTCCCTCACGGGTCTCCCCCCTTCACGTGGATGGCCATGGCTAATCTTCGCGCTTTCTCCCCTCTATGCAAACACCACATGCTTGCTTGGGACATGCTCCATCTGCCCGATCCTGGGGGTGCGCTCATGCATATTGCGACTACCAACGCTTAACAGCAACCGTTGTTTGAAGAGTTGCCGACACCCTGCCCTTGGCCAACCTGGACGCTGGGCTTCGTGTTGTTGGTTGCTGTTGTGCCCATGCGCTCCTTGATCTGACGGGCCATCGTAAGGAAAGCTTGCTCGACATTGCTGGCGTTCTTGGCGGAGGTCTCGAGGAAGGGGATACCCAGGCTGTCGGCAAACTCCTACAAGGGGTGTCAGCTATCCAAAAATGGACGAACTGCAGACTTCACGGCTGCCCGCATTAGGAGTAGGCAGCAGGATCAAGTGCGTTGCTTACCTTTGCGACAGTGTACTCAACGACCTTCTTGTCGGACATATCGCTCTTGTTGCCAACCAGCAACTTGTTCACACCCTCGGTGGCATAACGGTCGATCTCCTGGAGCCACTGCTTGACGTTGTTGAAAGAGTCCATATCGGTAACATCGTAGACTACACAGATGCCATGCGCGCCACGGTAGTAGGAGGAAGTGATGGTGCGGAAACGCTCTTGTCCGGCAGTATCCCACTACATTCCGTCAGCACTCTGACCAGTCTCACCAGGGAATGCCGTAATGAAATTCGGCGCTGAGGGGTCACATACGATCTGCAGCTTGACGGTCTTGCCGTCGAGCTCGATGGTTCGGATTTTCTAAGACTTCGTTTAGCGATTTGCCTAGGTCGTAAGTTGGGGGGACGATGAACATACGAAGTCGACGCCGATAGTAGAAATGTATGATTCCGTGTAGGTATCATCGGCGAAACGGAGAAGCAGACAAGATTTTCCGACACCGGAATCTCCGATGAGAAGGAGCTTGAAGAGGTAGTCGTACCTAGACGCGCGTCAGTGTCGAGATCGAACGGGAGGAGCATCGCAAACGGCGCAAGTCAAGTCTCGAAGGCGCAACGTTGAGTATCGAGAAGGGCGAAGCGGTAGGGCGAACTCTAGAATCAAGAGTCAGCAGATGCGCGGGTCGGTCGTCCAGGGGCATCAAACGACGCTATCGCGGGACGGGGGTCGAAAGAGCACGTACTACTCAGGGTTCATTGTGTCGGATGGTGAGGAAGCAAGGGAGAAAAACGTGGATGAGCGAGTGAAGCGAAGAAAAGGCGCAGAGTCGTAGGCAGATGAGTCGGGGGTTGATAAGGGCGGTGGGCGGGATGTAGTGTCGTGATGATGGCAGGAGGTCAAGTGATGGAATGGGCCAGGCCGCTTGGGAGTGAGATGGTGGAAGCACAGTGTGGTAGTACGTCAGGAACCCAACACTGAGGCGCGCATCGCCTGACACGTGACTTGGCTGTACACCTGACTCCGCGGTTTGGTGGTGACTTTGGTGAGGCTGCCTTGCTTTGTCTTTGTACCTTTTTAGTGGAGGCAGGGGTGTGCGCTACTCGCATTCCAGTCCCACCAAACATTGCCTCTGATGCGATGTCTTGAATGACAATAACGACGTTTGGAGATCGCACTCCCAGTTGTGCATAGACTTGTTGTTTGAGAAGAGTGCCAGCCTGTAAGATACATTTCACACCTTGTTTGTAGCCACCGACCCCGTTCCGTCATGCCTGGGAAGAAAACTCCAGCAAGTCGATCGACACTGATCACAAGCCTCATAGCACTATTCAAACTAGTGGGCGAACTATGTACAGTACCACCACGACAAACTGGTATTTACATGTGAAGTCAGAGCGAGTGCGAATGCTATACCTGGTTTCTGACTGACTATGAGCCGTGCGTTGGACCGTTGGCACTGTCATGGTGCCTGGTGTCCACCAGTTAATGGCAGAGGTGGTTGTTTGACTGTTCAGTGTATGCCATGCTAAGCTAGAAACCAAATACCGGCAATGCGTTCTTGGAGAACCAGTTCATGCCCTCGGCTCGATAGTCGTCCCATTCAGCATGAGCACCATCAAGGTCGAACACGACGTTTTGGCCCACGCCACCGCCTGCCTGCGCGTTGTACTCTTGCCAAGAATCCAACTTAGGATCCTGGCTAACAAAGAAATTGATCCAAGCCTTGTTCATGATGTTTGAGAGTGCCTTGGCTTTGGTAATGTATTCCGGGTCCTCGCCGCCGAAAGGGTTTTCGGCATAGCCATTCCCATTCAAGTTGTTGAAGACAAAGGCAACCTGATAAACAGTCAACTTCTGAGCAGGATCAAAACCAGTGGAGAGAACATACTTCCTGGAAATGCGTTGATCCGATCATTGTATTGCCGTTCACCTGGACGTCGAAGCGGAATGAGTATGACTTGAGTCCGTGATTAGACCAGGCCAGGTTGGACCGTCTGCGGTTATAGTGCATCCACAAATCACCAAAGAAAGCGGCACCACGACGGAACTGCAGTCCAAGGGATTCGGCGTAGCCGTCACCAGGTTGAATGATGTGTGGCCACATCTTCAGGTTGGGGATGCCGACACGTTGAATATCCGGGTAGAGGTACATCACCTCATCGACCAGCTGATCGATCGACTTGCCTGTGTTCTCAGCAGCTTGGGGAGGGAAGATATTCTTCAGCGCGTATCGCATATCCGCATCAGAGTTGATGCCGGTGCCGTTGGGCCCTATTCTCTGTCCAAAGAGGCCTGCACCCTCGTCGGTGTTGCTGCCGATGAGGATGGGAACTAGGGCAAACTCGCCGCGTTCAAGCTGGTTGGAGTAATAGTCGGTGATGAAGTCGCCATCCAGAACAGGTAACCAGGTGCCAGGGCCGGCCCCAGTGTAGTTGAGAGCCCTATTGATCTCCTCGAACGGAAGAGCCCGGAGGCAGTCGAGTGACGCAGATGAACCAACTAGGTTGGCGCAGGAAGGGACTCGTCTGACCAGAGTATCATAGGTCTCCTGCTGGGCTGCAGTAGCATTGAATCCACCAGGCTGGCGCCATATTCTGTTGGATTTGTTTAGCAATCATCTACGGTGGTTTTTGATCCTCATGGAGATTGCGCTCACATCGAACCAAATCCGGATTGCGCAGCTGCACTTCGGAACAGGCCATCATGCTGGCCATTGTACGCAAAGACTTGAGCAGTGACAGACTCGGCTCCCGAGGACTCGCCAAAGATGGTGACGGCATCTTTGTCTCCTCCAAAAGCGCCAATGTTCTCATTGATCCAGCGCAAAGCAAGGCGCTGATCACGGAAGCCGATGTTGGTCAAGCCGGCATCAAGCGCCTCCCTTCCATTTAGGAAGCCAAAGACAGACAGGCGGTAGTTGAAGCTCGCTCCAATGATGGGTGTTCCTTGTTCGACCGAGTTCTCCACCAAAAAGCTCATGTTATACCTCTTGTCGCCTGAGCCACCATTCGTCAGTCCGCCACCGTGGATCCATGCCGCGACGGGAAGCTTTGCGTCTTTGGGCACGCCGGCTGGGCGGATAACATTGATGTACAGGCAGTCTTCAGATTCCTCGTAACCGATCTGGTCAGCGCCGTAACCATAGCAGTGTTTTGGATATTGCGTCGCCGGTCGCTTGCCGGGCCATGTCGAATCCAGGCCCTCGGCGACGGCGAATCGCTCTGGTGTCTGGGTACGTGTCAGCAAGTCGTCGCAGCCTTTAGTGCTATCCCATTATTGAGCCAACTCATGAGTGTCTTTTTTGCATACCTTGGCATAGGGCATTCCCAAGAAGAAGTCCTGATGGAACCCAGGGCTGTGAATACCATAGTAGGTGCCGTTCTTGAGTGTGACAGTTGGCTGGCCCGTTGAATTGCAAGCTCGGCTTTCAACCAGGCTCAAGAGTCCGAGGCCTAAGCCAGCGAGGATTCGAGTTGCCGACATCATAGTTGCCTCCAGGGAACTGTCCGTCTTTCCCTCGTAAACTGTCGGTACAAGGCTAGGACCTACGATGACCGTCAACACCACGGCACCCCAGCTCTATATATACCATCATGGGGAATGACAGTCGCACCGACTACTATCCATTTTATTGCACGTCACAGTTCCATTTACCCCAGTCTCGGGATGCAACCAATGCGGGGAGGATCCGAGAGTCCATTGGGTTCCGGTCGGAGGTACACAATACCGTTTGCTCTCTCTCTGGAACTAGGTGATCCAATCTAGCGGGATCTTGCTATGCCTGCTTCCCCCACGAGGCCAGAGCTTCAAGGACCTTCTTGATCTAGCTTAGTGGAGCCGGCAAATTGCAACGACAGCTCTTCAGACAGGGATGCAGAAGAAATCGGCTCGGGGGGAATAACTTCAGAAGTCGTGACGAAAGAAGTCTGGGCAGTTAAGAGCATCTTGGCAGTCCGGGTATGCTTATGAGTCTAAGTCAGGGGCATCCATGATTGTATTAGCCTGATACGGCAATCCAGGTGTTCACTTTCATTCATCAAGGCCTGGTGCAACGATGGATCTTCTGACCAGTTAGAATGCGCAAGCTTTTGGAGGAAGATCCCCGAACGAGCGCTATTGGTTTGTGTCATTATACTGTAGAGTACATATACATTCTACCATGCTGAGTTACCTTCCCTCCTACAACTAACTATGAGATTCATGCCATTCGCAGTAGTCCATGCACCAGTAGGGGCGAAAGTTATTCTTCCATCCTACTGAATGTGCAACTATGATCACCTCTTTCATCTCTCTCAGCTTTTCAGCTCTTCTTAGCCATGCGAGCACCAGCAACCCTCATGACTCAAGTTCGGTATATTCCTACTGTCCCACTCCACACCAGCCAGCCCAAGTATCAGGAACCCCCCCCCCCCCATTTTGGCCCTTTTTGGGGTGGCACCACCATAGCGGCCCCAACTTTTTTTCCTTCTGAGGGACGCCTGACCGTCTCCATACCTTAGGTACTATATGTACTTACTACGTCAATCCCGGCTCCGACGATGCCATCTTCACGGATCCCAACCCAGCCCGCTAAACTGGTTCTTAATTTCAATATCCTGGGATTCCCTCGCCTTCCGAACTAAACAAAACAGCATATCCACCCTCTTCTTCGGCATTGACAGGCGGCTACGACACCCTGTTG
Source organism: Sarocladium brachiariae (assembly GCA_008271525.1). Taxonomy (NCBI): domain Eukaryota; kingdom Fungi; phylum Ascomycota; class Sordariomycetes; order Hypocreales; family Sarocladiaceae; genus Sarocladium; species Sarocladium brachiariae. The sequence goes on from RQPE01000001.1 coordinate 4,599,207, forward strand.
TTCTTGCCTCGCACATGGTGGACAAATCACCGTTCTCGTTATGCGCCACGCATTGAGAGAAGCTGTCGGTCGGTCCTCGGCCTCGACCCGGAGCATCACCACTTATGGTCCTACGAGAGCCCAGGTGCAGCCTCTGACTGATGCCACCCGGCTGCAGCAGCAGCCGCCTCCTCCGCCGCCGCCGTCTCATTCATCATCACCACCACGGCGATCACAGCAGACGAAGCTGCTCGAACTGGCTGGGAGGAGACACCACAACGCGAGGCTGCCCGGGCCACTCTCCAGCACGTATTTCGAGTCTACGGATGTGCGATGGGCTGGCACCCCGGGACAGGAACCCCCGGATCCGAATAAAGCGAAGCTAGGCAAGAGTAGGTCCCTCTCTCGCTCTCTCTCTCTGATTCTATTTCTGCATTGCATCGACCGTTAAAGACAAGAGAAGAAAACACTGACATCTCTGACTTTCTATAAAGCTCTGCGCATCCTCCAAGAACGTCTTCCAACGCTCCTCCAAGCTCCGCTCCCCCAGTCCATCCTCGCTCCGAACATCTCCCTCCACCTGTTCCCCTCGACTCATCCTCACCTGCCCACCGTCTCCGGCCGCGTCGCCTACACGGCCGCCCTCTGGTCCTCGCCCATCGCCTGGAACCGCGTGCCCATCATAGGCAACGTGCAGCTCGAGATCCTCGCCGAGCGCATGACCGCCGAGCCCCTGACCTTCCTGCCTCGTCGACCGGGCGCCATACCGGAACAGCTCGTCGTCCGATGGCGCGAGAAGCGGAAGCCCAAGGAGACCAACGGCGGGTTCGCGAGCGCCCTGAAGCTGGGAGGCGGTGACGGCGACGACGACGGCGGCTCGAGTAAAGCCTTCTCCGGGTTGTTCATCTTCGACTTCGACAAGGAGGGCAGGATCCTCTCCCACACCATCGAGACGGCCCAGCAAGGCGGGAACTGGGAGAATGGCTATGGCGCCAAGTTTGTCGGCCTGACGGACTGGTTGCTTGGTGGCATGCGAGATCCCGGAGACGCGGCACCGGTATTTGAGCGCCTTCTGAGGACCAAAAGAAAGATCGGCTGAAATATTCTTGGGCTCATGATTGTGTTTGGTAGAGTGCCCTACGACGGAAGGCGTTTTTTTAAGCTCTTGTTTTTTTTTCATGTTTCGATTAAGAGGCGGGTCATGAGCGGCGTTTCTCAACTGGTTCTTTTGTGTTGTAGTTGCCCCTGGGCATCACGACGGTGGTCGGCCAATGAATGTACCTCACAGACCGGGGTACATGTATGTACAGTATGTAAAGACAATCGGGGACAAAGGCAAGGTGCAGGGGGCGTCATTTGTACAAGCGATCTTTCTCCAGCCTAGACAGAATCCTCACTTATTTCCAGACTCCCGCCATGGTCCTCCTGATTACATGAATTTCTCGCGAAAATGGCTCGACGCAGCCTCGTCTTCGAGGATCAGCTGAGACTTTGCTGTGACTCGACTTGCATATCGTAGGCTAGCGCTGATGATAAATGTCTGGCACATTGCCCCTGTCTCTCCAGCCAAGGGGGGCATTTCACAATATTCTGCCCTCCTTGGCCCGCACCCGTTTACTCCCTGATCTGCTCATCAAGCCTCTGTCATGCTTGGAAAGGGGGGTGTGAGAAATCTAGTCTCAGTCGGGTCTCGAGGTAGTTCGTCAGAAAGTCCGTCGTCCCGTGTCTTCCCTTCCTCACAGCACCAAATCACCCAAGTTTTCCCCCTCGAACCCAATCTTCGCCAACCTCTTCCCCCTCACCTTGTCCCTCGCCTTCTCGACCGCCTTCCTCTCCTCCGCGATGCGCTTCACTTCCTTCACGTCTCCGAGCTCGTATCCCGGTGGCGGGTCGTCATCTTTGTCGAGGTCGATCTCTCCGAGGAGAAGGACGTTTTCTCCGCGAACAAGAAAAATGCCGTGAGGCACATCTGCGTACAAGCCGCTGGCCGGGGTGGTGGCAGTGGCTTCTGTCGTCGTCGCAAAGATGCGCTCGACGGTGGACTGAAGCACGAGGTTGGCTTTGTTTTGAGTGATCGTGTTAGCCTTTCAGACCTGCAGCCTGGAGCGAGCAGCTCTGGCGCTAACATACCGAACTGGTCCCAACTTCTCAACACGCCGGTGAGTTTTCGTCCATCACGTAATGCAACCATTAGCTTCTCTGTAAGGAGTTTACAATGTCAGCCAGGGTGTCAATCCAGCCGCAAAAAGAGAGAGAGTCGGCTCATACTATCTGTCAGATCCAAGAGTTGAGCAGCTGTCGTGAACATCTGCGGCGGAAGCTGTGCAGGCGGTGGAGGCTGCGGCGGACCGCCACGATGCGCCTGGGGCGGGGGTTGATCTGAAATCGCAAGGTTCTCCATTATCTATGATTTTATGGCGGCGGCCTTTTTTTTCTCCAGTGCGGATTCGAGTGTCTTGTATCGTTTCTAAATGCCGTCTATATACTGGACGCGGCACGGTGTATCTCGACTTGACGCCTTCTCCCCTAGTCCATGGGATATTTTTACAATTCGAGGTATTATCGTTGTTCGTGGATCCGAGCTTGCTTGTCACAAGAACAGCCTCCTTTGTTCCAAGTCTCTGGGGAGGCGTATGTAGCGAAAGAAGCGAGGAAGGGCAAACTGATTTGGCGTTGTAATGTCGTTCACGAAAGTCAAGGGCAGCTCTGTCTCCTCCATTATAACCCGAGAACGGGCAGACGTCGTCTAAGCTAATCGATTAACAACAGTCACGTGTCTCCAAACCCACTGGCAAAACCTCGCCCAGTATCAGCACCAACCCTGCAAGCGTCGATGGCCCCCCCACCGCGAAAAGGAAGGGGGAAAGAGACTGGCGGGGCATCCAGTATAACCCAAAGGATGCCTTTTCCAAGGCACCAGAACCTCTCATCCCGTCCCAAGTGGATATGTGAAATCAACAAAATATGATCAAGGCTTCCTTCACGTTATCTCTCATGGCCTGTGGCTCGACGTTCTATTAAATTGTTTCTTTCACTAGGTACGTAGGTAACGTGCCTACTGTACTATTTAGAACAGGTTCACTAGGCTCTGCACCACTGCGCGCCTCGAGGTTTTTGTCTTCGAGATTTGGTTAAAGCGTAAATAATTCTCATACAACCTACCCAGCTCAACAGGAGATTCCTTTCAAGTCTACCTACCTGTTTCGATGGATCACGGACGAAGCGAAACGACGGGTTGCTCCTATATCGTGGTTTAGGGGATTATCACTCTCACAACGCATGTACTGTGACACCAGGCTGACTCTCTACAGAGCACACTGCTTTGGCTTTGTGTTGTACATATAAATTCTGTAACACTTTTGTTGTCGTTTGTCTCCCAAGTGTCTCTATATACAAACCGGGGAGGCATTGAATCTAGATGGACTCTAGTGACTTCACCAAAGAACTGCACCACTTCATGCCAGTTCTATTCAATGCACATCTGCAAGCCATGCTTTTGCGTTCGAGCCCGTGTCTCGCCGACCGCCACTATGAATCGACCTTCTCTATAGTCTGCGTTATGTGACTGGCTTTCGCAGCCTCCTGTCCATAACCTCCTCTCTTTTTGTTTGTAAGCCTGTCTTTCCGCCTTGTCGCTAGCCACCTAGGCCGCAGTGAAAGTTCTATATCCCTTCTCAAAAAAAAAAAAAAAAAAAAAAAAAAAAAAACTAATTCCAACAACGCCGGGCAGTGCATGCAATTAGATGAGCTCCGAGGGTTCCATAATGACGCCCCAAGTTCAATAAACGAAGCTTGGGTTGCCAGACTATAAGGCCAGAGAGGGTTAAGGTAATGCCTCGCCCTGGAGCATAGGATGTGTGAGCGTTGGGAAGAGCCATATCGGAGAGTGTCATGAGTGCTCATAGTAGACAGACATCTCTTTGCGCCAGTTTTGGCGGCTTTCGGAGACTGCTCTTTACCCCCTCCTGTTCCTATGTCCGATTCATTGTCGATCTGTTCAACGCCTCCTGCAGCTCCGGCCTGCCGTCTAACGCCTCCCATGCACCACTGAAGGTGAACCACTGCCTGTTCCTCTTGTCTTTCTCTGGCCACTCATCGTACTCGGTCGTTACTGTTGCCTGATAGAAGTTGTAACTGGCGCGCTCTTTAGATGCCGATTTCTTTTGTCTCTTCTCCTCAATATGACCTAAGTCATAGTCAATCTGCACGGCAATGCCAGCCTCTTCCCAGGCCTCACGTGCAGCTGCTTCTGGACAAGTTTCGTCGGTCTCCCAGCCCCCCTTTGGAAGAACCCAACCTTTGCGACGGGTAGACTGCGTGAGAAGAACGTAATTGAGATCGGCAGTGAGAGGCACGACGCCAGCGACAAGGCGTTCTCCCTTCGAATCGTATCCTATGTTCACGAGCAGGGATTAGTTTGAGCTCCTCCGAGTATATTGCATGACACAGCCAAGGCCTATGTGTAAATTATGACAACTACATTGCCGCAAGAGAACCAGCACATGGAATGATGTAAATAGGACAAGGGTCTCACTCTGCTTATTTCTGCCAGTACGCGACTGCATAGACCGACTACTCGAAGAGCCACTCGCGGTGGAAGACATGTCCACGACTTTTATGTCAGGATGTCGGAACGGCGCTGGTAGTGGCAGCCTTTGACAGCTGCCCGCGAAGGGATGTCTGGCCGCAAGAAGCTGAATCTATGTCGAATCGAATGCCCTTACACCTCAGAGCTTTCGCGAGGGCTCTGCTAATCAGAGGTGCAGCAGCAGCAGCTGGGACCTCCTTTTAGAGAGTCGAAGCTGCTGCTAAACAACCTTTTGTTGTGGGTGGTGTTTGTTGGCCCTGTAAAGTCCACAGTGACGGTGGGCTTCAGCGGGGGGAGGGGTTTGAGGAGGGGCACTGCAAGAAGGATCCAGGCTTTTGTCGTAGGCGTGCAAGAAAAAAAAGAGCGCGTCGGCCGGTTGCCGGAGGTTCAACCGATGAAAATTTGACGGGATCAGAGACAGACAAGTGATGGATGTTGATGTACTGATAGAGACTCCCAGGGTAAAGACAACGGCCCTCCGCTTGCTTTCAAAGAAGCGCGTTGGGATGCATCTTTGCCACGGTTCAGAAGGGTCAGAGATTGTTTGCGCTTTCGTCGTTCCCCGCAGGCTGATGCTTAAAGAAATGCCGTGGCAAAGGAGCGAGTCGCAGCAAGTGTAAATTGACGAACCAGATGGGACTGTGCCAGAGAAGAGCCAGTAACTGGTTGTGCAATAGGTCCTTCTGAATACCGTGAAGGTCAAGGTTGAAAGATCCTATGCTTGATTTTGGCCAGTACTAAGCACCTGAGAAATGACTCTGGGTCCGTTGCTTTCGGTGCTTCGTGAAGGGTGGGTGGCCAGAACAAGCCGTTAGCCTGGTCCAGATGCGGATCCTCCTTCGCCGAAGCTGGTCTTTAAACCCTCAGGCTGCAGCAGGGCGTCAGGAATACAGTTTCTTTGGATATTCAGATGGCAGCAATAACAAGACAATTCAGGGTGGAAAGGGCTGAGGAAGTGGCAGGCACCGGTCGTGGCTCTGCAGGTTGAGGCAAAGGTCTCGTGCCATGTCCCCTTCTGAGAGGAGAAGAGATGGAGGGGACCAGACTAGGGGGCCAAAGGATTTCCTCCAGCTTTTAAGCGCCTAGGATGATGGGGATGAGGCGAGGCTAGACTAGGCATACATCAAATATCGAGATGGGTTAAACGTAGGATGCTGGGATCAGACACCAAGAGGTCGAGCCAGGGGAAGAGGCATCGACGGATGGGCAAAACGGGTGGTCTAGGCTGCATGCTATCCATCCCACCTCATGCAGGCATGCGCATCTCGGTGGGATGAACACTGCAAGCAAGCACAACAGGTGGTGAGAGAAGTGGATAAAGGGAATTCTCACTCATCTGACCGAGGTATTGGATAGCTCACGGCAGAGTGAGGCAGTCTTCAAACCATAAACTGATGAAATTCCAAAGCAAGTTAGTTTGTGGCATCCCACGCATCACAGTTAGAGCCTTTTTTTCGGGTACTCACAAAAGAATTACAGGATCCCAATGTGCTTCTGTGTTGTCAATTGAAGGTGGGGGCAGCAATTGCTGGATTGATGCATGACAATAGAACGCCTGTCATTTGATCATGCTCTCTAGGGAAGGTAGGCTAGGTAGGTAGATTACCTTAAGAAGACGAAAGGCGTCTCTGCCTGAGGCGTTATGGAGCAAAGGTCCCGAATGCCTTAGGTAGACTCTGGAAAGTGCTCCTGAGGCATCTCCCTCCATCCATCCGTACTAGGCTTTACTTACTAGAGGAAGGTAAGAAGCATTGGTTAGTACTATATGTACAAGTATACTTAGGTACTAAATACGGACCCTTCTATCCATTACTGGTTGATACTACACTGTACGGAGTACCTAAGTAAACCTCACTATGCTAAGAACTTAAACACAACAAGTAGGCAGGCAGCCACACGGTACACGTGCCCGCTTACCGCTTACCTGCTTGCCTCCTCAGACCTGCACCAGAACCATCCGCCATCAGCGCCACCAGGATTTTCTGAAAGCGAACAACTGGCATCAATATTGTCCAGTCTCGCCCCCTTCTGATTCATCCCATGGCTCTAGCCCTAAACTCATCACCCTTCCACAACCACGTATAGCTGTTAGACGGCTATTGAATCAGCTCGACATACCACGCGTCCACTTGCCGGTTCGGGCCAAGCTTGTACTTTCGCGCCGTCAAGTTGAACCATCTCGCTGTGACGTCTTTACAAATTGCCCCTCCACACTCACATCTGGCGAGCTTTGTCAAGACGAAGCATCCGATTTCGTTTAACGGAGATCGCTGCACGACTCGGAGAAGCGCTGCACAGCTTTTGAACCATGCCACCGCTGACTTCCACCAAGACCCCGGATGGCGGTGAATACGAATATGTCACACCTCACGGTACGTTGTGCATTCTTACCTCATCCAGCCCTGTCTACCTCTCAACTCCCCGCCCTCTTGCGACCCCCTAGCCCCATACAATCAGTTTGGTTGTTGGTGGACTGTACAGTCGTGCAGACAACCCACTTACACACACGTGCTTAATTCAACGACTGTCGTTGGTTCTTCTCCTGGCCCGTCTACCTTGCAAACTGTCTCGGTCCTTTTTCTGGGTTTCGCACAGGATGCAGTCACTTCATGTGTCATTATTATCCAGACCTTGCAGATGACCACTGGCAATAGCTCGGAACCCCCACGTTGTTAAAACAACACGAATCAGCCATCTGCTTCTGGTCAGAGGAGTCCTATCATTGGCCGATGTATCTTTAGGAGACTATGCATCTTACCTTGTGCTCAGGTGTGGGCCTTGACGGGTTATATGCATTATTCGGCGCCAGTTCGATTCACCTGATCATTTCGCCATTTCACGTTCACTCACCTGCCCTCTGACGGAGTTACCTCACTCACCCAACCGGCCATACATCGAAGGCGCATCAACTAATCAACGACTTTACTAGGCTACGGTCAGTCGTCGCAATGCGGCTACTGCGGCAAGAAGGGAAAAGGCCAGTCAAAAAGTAGGTTTCCTCTGGTCTTGTTTTCCTCGGACCATTATCCGTTGCCTTGCCGCGTATTAGGTGTCTTAGCTAGGAACTGAGCGAAAGAGAGGACGCAGTGGCCATCGCATCGTGCGCTGAGGACGTTTTGCTGACCCGTTTGTGTTATAAGGCTACTCGTACTACGCCAATGCCAGCTCTATTAGCCCCGAGTTCTACCAAGATCTTCTCAATCGAAGCTGGAGACGGTCAGGAGAACTGATGTATAGACCAAATCAGCGGAAATCATGCTGTCCACACTACACGATTCGACTTGACTCCCACGAGTTCAAGCCTACACGAAGCCAGCGACAAGTTATCAATCGATTTAACAATTTCATTCTTGGGGAGGACTACATCAAGGATGTAGCAAGGCTATATCCGCGGTCGCGTGACCAGGCCAAGAAGCGCGAGACTAATTTTGTACTCACAGAGCGCATTCATGAAGCTGAATATGTTAGGCTCAAGACCCCCCCTGAGCCAGCACATAGACTCGAGGTGACGCTAGAGTCCAATGAGTTTACCGAGGAGAAATATCTGGTCTATGACAATTACCAAAAGGTAGTGCACAAAGACGCCCCGTCCGAAAGAACTCGTCGAGGCTTCAAGAGATTTCTTTGCACGTCTCCTTTGAGATCGAGGACAGAAGTCGACGAAGATGGCCGTAAGAAACTACTGGGTTCATTTCATCAATGCTACCGGCTCGATGGCAAGCTTGTTGCTGTTGGAATCCTCGACCTATTACCTGATTGCGTCAGCTCCGTATACTTTATGTACCACGAAACCATCGCACACTTTGGCCCTGGAAAGTTGAGTGCTCTCGGTGAGATAGCATTGGCTAGGGAAGGTGGCTACCGTTGGTGGTATCCTGGATTCTACATCCACAGCTGTCCCAAGATGAGGTACAAGATGGATTACGCGCCGCAGATGATTCTTGATCCAGAGACACTTACATGGGATCCTCTTGACCAGACTGTGCTAAGTCTCCTGGATAGGAAATCATACGTCAGCATGTCTCGCGAGCGGGAGGGCAATGTGGAAGGTCACGCAGAGGCAGAGGCTGAGGGACGCGCAGACAAGGATGATAGTTCTTTGTTCAGTTCCGGCCTCCCTGGCATTCCTTCTCTAACCGAAATGGAAGGACTGAACCTTGACACGATTCCTGTTAAGTTTTGGAAAGATGTCGACGTGCTTCTTCAGACTCCAGATCTAGGAGGATGGAAATCGAGCAGCCTTACGGGATCGCGGGGTGTCAAGCTCATGGTGGCAGAAATGGTAGCAGCCCTGGGACTTGACTGCGTATCGAAAGTGTGTTTGGATCTTTCTGAGATGACGGCGGACTAATCTTGGCGACCAAATGTGGGAGGTATATAATAGGTAGTCTTGGACGCCATATATTTAGAGCCGCACGACATGTCTCGGTGACAGCTTCGGAAAGCTAGCCACACCTGTGACCTCTGAAGCGCTTGCGAGAAGGAAGCGACTATTATACTTGGGTGTGTTCCTAAGGTAACAATTGTGCCCTGGTAAACATATTGTGGGCTGAGTGTGAATACTTATAACCTGGCCTCTGGTTAGTGCCTATACCTCTTGATTGGCAAGCTGCTACATGAAGAGTACCCCTTTGACTTCTGTAAAGATACTATAGGTTTTACGATAGGTTTTAGATGCGTTCATGCTCGAACTGTCTCGTAAGTTGTTTGTAAAGTCATTTATCGAAGGTATGAATCGAGTTCTCTCAATTATCAATTCATAATATAATTTGATCTTCATTCCACGTTCAGAAATCCAGGTAGGGATATCGCCAAGAAAAATACCTCTAAGTAAAAAGATCCAGGTTCCAAGGGGCACTGTCTATTGAATGGACTTTTGGTCGAACGCTCATTAAGAGGTAGCTGGAGGGGTGATGAGGTCGCGACCCCACTCTGGTTCTGTGGGACACTCAAGTCTCTATCTTATCACTCACCGACGGTGAGAATTCAAGCTTCATCAACTGAGAACTTCATCCCACCCCATAACCCACAATAATCTCACAAGCGACAACCTTTTTCGCCGCATACTGCCTTTAAACCCGTCATTGCAAAGTTCTGTGTCTCTCCGGCTTGAGATTCATCGCAGCCGGGCGTGTTCTGGACCTTAGCCCGGGCCGCAATGGCAACTCATCAAGTCCTCCTCTCCCCTGCCGAACTCGCCTACCTTCACAGCTCCCTCTCTCTTCAACCCCCCATACGCCCAGATGGACGATCCCCAACGCAGTTCAGACCTCTCACTGCCGAGACAGGCATCCTTCCTGGCACCAACGGCAGCGCGCGGGTGTGTTTCTCGGACGGTACAGAGGCTATCGTTGGTGTGAAGGCAGAAATTGAGAAGACCAACAACAGCAACGCCTTGAGGCTCGAGGGAAGTGATGCAGACCAGACTGAGCTTAGAGATAAGGGCTCTAGAGGCGATTGGATCGAGCTGGCGGTGGAGATACCCGGAACAAGGGATGATGATGCGGCGACGGTGTTTCTTGGGGAGATGTTGAGGGAGGCTTTGTTGGCGGATGGGGAGTTTGCGAAGAAGCTTTATATTAACAGCCGTTTTCACTGGCGTTTATACCTCGATGTAAGTGCGGCCAGAGACTGTCTCCTGAACAACCACCCTACTTTGGTATGGAAAGAAACTAACTGCATTTTGCAGGTCCTGTTGATATCACCGGCGCTATCGTATCCTCTACCACTGCTTTCCCTGACCACCCATCTCGCCCTCCTTGCCACACGGCTTCCTCGCCTGAAATCAGAAGGCGACGAAGACCCTATGTTCGATGACGACTGGGAGGCTTCTCAGTTTCTCTACCCTCGCCAGCAATCCTCATCTTCCGCCTTGACGACCACATCTTCCCGTCCTCCCATCACTCTCCTCGTCGTTACTATCGGCGAGAACATCATCTTCGACCCTTCCAAGGAGGAGCTTGCCGTTGCGGAGACGGCTCTTGCGGTGTCAGTCGCGGAAGCGGCTACGTCACAGGAAGGCAGGGATCTGAAGCTCTTGGCTGTGAGAACAGTCGATCCCCCGTCGAGGCTGACTCCACCTGGCGTACCGAACACGATGAACGTGGCGACGAGCGGGAATGTGGTCTCAGGTGCTCAAGCCCCCGAGACGCAGAAGTTGAATCAGGAACAGGCCAGGGAGACAGAAGGTGTCTGGAGAGCGCCTGTCGGAGGAACCAAGTTTGCGGCTGTGGGGGAGATCATCGAGGCGGTCCTGAGGAAAGGTGGCATTGCTGAAGAAGTTCTGGACGGCCTCGATGGTGTTGAGGTTTCATAAGCAGAAATGGCGGAATACAAGAAAAAGAAAAAGTACGATAGACCATGGACAAAGTCGAGAGAAGAAATTTCTCAGATTCATGTACACGCTATATGCTAGGCTGCTGTGCACACTTGGGTAGAATGCTCGTTTCCCACATCTCTCGCTAGAATATCCCGAATCTCTTCTTCTTTGGCGCAGGGTCCTCTGGAGCAACAGACGCCGCATCGTTTTTGAGAACCTTGGCCTCGAGCTCCTCCACGGTCTCCTCCTTGCCCTTGCCGAAAACCATGGTGACAGGGTCCTTTGGCTCGATACCATGCATCTTCATAAAGTACATCCTCTTGGCATGGTCGTCGAGGCTTGCGTTTCGGTGGTCGATTGCTTTCTGAGCCTTATCCTTCTCGTGCAGTGTGATAACTTCTTTCCATGCCACGAAAAAGTACGTTGGCCGTTCCCACAAGTCAGAGATGGGAGGTACGAGCGCCTTGTAGGGGGAGTTGAAGGCGTAGTTCATGAAGAAGGTGAAGATGCCGAGGCAAAGCAGGGTGCCCTGAAAGGGGGAAAAGTTCAAGTTAGTCCCGGATATCCTGACCAAGCCATTACCGTGTGGCAGGCGTTAGAAAGGCCTGGTGATCGACGACATACCAAGGTGATGCACGTGTGGAATACCCTGCTGTGCCAGAACCAATGCGACCATGTTCCCTTGGGGGCCATCATCCCGGGATAGTGCTTCGTGTCCTGCACCGCCCTCTCTGCCGAAGTAAGAACAGGGCCATAATGTTTGGGCGTGTGATTTCTCTTCAGCCTCGAGCCGTGCGAGGGCGGGTTGAACTTCAAGGGCTTCTCCAAAACAATCGGCTTGTCCTTCCCACTGCTGCTGGCGAAGCGAACACAAACCGTGCTCTGCGACGCTGGAATGTGCACTCCACGCCACAGAGGACCTCTCAGCGGGAGGAGAAAGCGTGGGATCAAGGCTTTGGAAGCCATTGGTGCCGAAAGAAAGTCGAGGGTGTTTGGCGCCCCAGACTTTCTCTCTTTTTTGGTCTTGGGGGGCTGAAGGTGTCGTGAGACTCGAGTTCGTTAGACCAACTTTTTGGAGGTCCAGTCCCGTTGTCGGTTCTCATAGACGCGAGTCGGGGGCGTGTAGCCGAGGTTTGACCGGCCCGTCCTTCAGGCTCTGTTCACTATCGCCTTAGGCTAATACTGTAGTCCTCACTCACAAGACTTCTCCCCGGATTCACGTAATTCTCCAGCTTAAACATATCAAAGCAATTGTCCCTTGGCAGGAGCTATAGAAAATGATGATACTTGAGCTTTGCTGGCATCCCAAGGTATTAGGCTTGTATATATATATGGTTCTCGGCAATGGGGGTGTTTATTCGCCATAGAGCCTCGAGTGCTTTGTCCTCACCTCAAACGGGAGGCAGCCCCAAGGCCGGGAAGGGCAACGGGCCCCATTGAATAGGTGGATTCAACCTCTGAAGTGGAAAACACAAGCTGCGACCATCGGCTACAGGATCTTCGACGAACATTGTTCCCCAAATAACACACCATGGGCCTGCCGTCTTTGTTCCCAGCTGAAGGAGAATGCTTGTCCTGTTATATGTAAATATCGGGTCGAAGTAGCATCGACAAGGCAGTTCCGATCTTATAGTCAAAATCACGTACAAACTTGCAAGAAAGTGATCGAGCCAGTTGATCAATCAAAGTGGATATAAATGTTACTGAGGGCGCTGGGAATTTCCATAATCGGATTTGTAAACCTCAGGACGAAACGCTCCTTTTTCTTGCCAGTTTCTCGATCCCAATCCTAATCGTCTCAGTCAAATCTGAAAACGACCCGAGAAGTCCCGACGCCACAACTGGTCTCCAGTCAGCCACGGCCAGTCCGTAATTGAATCACTCTGATTGGCTCACACCCTGTGGCTGGTGTCATGCGCAGTCCATCATGTTGTCATGATTCGCTTTTTCTTGGTCCGGCGTTCTCCTTGGTGTGTGTGTGCCCATCCATGTCGTAAATTTCTCGCGACCAACATTAGCTTCCTTTCCTTCTTCTCCCCTTCCCTTTTCTCTTCCCTCTTCCAGTTCCAAACTTCTTAACTTCAATTCCTACAACACAAACTCCCTCCTGATCCCAGGACTCTTCGCAGTTCTTTGGATCTTTCTAGTCTCGACACTCACTCTCTTCCCGTTCAAACAACCCCCGAACAAACTTCACAATGGCTGGTGGTAAGTTTCTTGCCTTAGGTTTCCCGCCAGGAGCCGATGGCCCGGATCGAAAGCTTTGAAGGACAATCGAGGTCGCAAATGAGAGTCAATGACATTGCAGACTTCTTTCAGCGGTGTCGGCTCATCTCATCGCCCGAGAGTAAACGGCGCGTCGTCGTACGACATTTGCTTGACCTTGCGTCATTTGCACTGCATGATCACGAAGCAGCGTACAGACTCTCGGATGGATGAATGGATGAGTTCGGCTCGCTGAGGGCTTGAATCTTTGTCGTTCCCTCGCTCTAATGTTGACTTGCCTCGCGCTCTGCTTTCGAAGCTTCCGCATCGGCTCAAGCCTACAATCAATACTTGAAGAAACAAGCCCAGCTGACCTTCCATGCAGGTGATATCAAGAAGGGTGCCAACCTCTTCAAGACCCGTTGTGCCCAGTGCCACACCGTCGAGAAGGACGGCGGCAACAAGATTGGCCCTGCTCTCCACGGTCTCTTCGGCCGCAAGACCGGCTCCGTCGACGGCTACGCCTACACCGACGCCAACAAGCAGAAGGGCATTACCTGGGACGACAAGACCCTGTTCGAGTACCTCGAGAACCCCAAGAAGTACATTCCCGGTACCAAGATGGCCTTCGGTGGTCTCAAGAAGGAGAAGGACAGGAACGACCTCATTGCGTAAGTTTTCCCCCCTTCCACAGCCCATGAGCGCAGGACTCGCTCGACCATTCCAGGTTCATTGCATGCGGCGAAGGGAAGACCATTCACTAACGAGTCCACCATCAGCTACCTCAAGGATGCCACCAAATAAAGCAAATGGGCTTTATACTCTTGTAACGACTAGGATTCTCGGATAGACGGCGGGCGGAGAACCCACAAAACCCTTTTCATGGCGACTGTACTATAGACCACAACAATTTCTAGAATAGTCGGGCGCAACAGCACGCGTTGTTTGACCGTGCTTGTAATTACTTGAACTCCTCTTCTGACGCTCGCGTCGACGCTCTACCTATTCTTCTCTCCACGACGTGATCATAAATGAATTGCGCCTCGGCGCTGGTCCTCGCCGAACGGTTACCAGTCGGTCGCCAGTTAGTTTTATTCGCTGAGCACAACGGCTATGTGGAACCACGTCCGCCGGGATATCCGGCCTTATCGAGGCTGGCTGCGCGATATGTTCAGTAAGAATAATTATCATTATACAATAGAAGATCTGTATGTATCCTTAGACGGTCATGTACATCATGAAAGCAGAGCACCTGAATCCCCCTCTCTTGCCTTGTCTGTTAGTCCTGTTTAATCTTGTCCAATGAGACTTAGTTCATGGTGACTGTCCGCTCCATCGTCCCCCGTCGCCAATCTGATCACCGAGCTCCCCGAAGCTGCAGATCCGAGACTCGAGCTCGAAGCCTGACTGCTGATCGTGTACTGACGTCTTGTTTGCGCGAAGCTGTTGTTACTGCTGCTCGATTTCCGCGCCAGAGGCGTGCCCGTGACGGCGATCCCTCCCGTTCGTTGCGGCGTGTTTGGCGCAGAGTACCAAGGATTGACACTGCCGCCACGATGGACGGAGCTGGTCGACACGCTGGCGCGGGACGGCGTGCGTTGCGGCGTGGACGGATCTGTGCCGAGGGGACCGTTGTTGTCGATGTCGCTCTCGGAAGGGGGCAGCAAGCTGATATCGTCAAGGGCACTGAGGTTGAGCGGATGCATGCCGCGCAATAGCTTGGCGAAGAGATGCATGAGTTCGCGAAACTGCGCAATGTACATCGGGCGATTGGAGTAGCGGCCTTGCTCGTAGTGCTGGAGGAAGTCGGCAGCTGTCGTGTCCAGATTCAAGACCCCAAGCTCGGCAAGGTGTGTGATGTAGTCGCGCAGAGTAAGATGAGGTGCTCGCTGGAGAAGGCCAACGGCTTCAGGGTCAAGGGTCGGTGCGCCATCAGCTGATTCCGGATCGGCGGGAGCAAGCGTTAAAGCCCTTGCTTCGATCAAATTCGGGAGCTCGGAGAGGACGGTGCTGAACTGAAGGTTGGGCAGATCGGGAGAATTTGGAGATGCCCAGCCTGGATGCTCGATCTCTCCCCATGGAGCGCGCCGCGGCGGCAGCTCAACCTCCTTCTCCTCCGGCCCGAGCTTCAGCTTTCTCACAGGCCTTTCCTTGTTCCCCTGATGAACCCTCGGCCTCGCCTCGTACGCCACCACGGCGCTGCGGCCCAAGCCCCCAGCAATGAGCTTGTAGACGCGCTGCTTGACATCCCCCTTGTCGATGGGAACCCAATCCTTGGGAATCGAAGCTAACACAGTCTTGTTCACGTACATCCTCACCGCGTACGCGAACAGGACCATTACGGCCGTGAAGGCGTATCCAGCGATCACGATGATGACATTGTATCGTTGGTTGTTCCTAATAGAGCGTTCAATGGCATCGGTCGGAGTGATGAGAAGTAGGCCGACGAGTATGAGGTACGCTATGGTATATGCAGAGCCGTATATGATAGAGAATATCGTGTGCATGTACTTCGTAGCCATGATGGGCTGTGCTGGAGACTGCTCGGGCTCTTCGGTCTGGATATCGCCTGGTCGTGTTCACCGAGCCGCGAACATCATAATCTTGGCGTCATTTTCTGCTACAGATACGAGCTAGACATGAAGCTTGATAGTATCTGGATACGGAGCAACTGATGCTGAGGTTGAAGATGCGGGCTGGTGTAGTGGTAAAGGAAAAGTAGTCTCGGGCGGAGGTTACGGGCGGAGTAGCAACCTTACTTCAGCCATGACGCAGGGGCGGTAGTCGAGCTGATCCAGGATGCGCTAAAATTCACTCCACATAGAAGAATAGCAGCTGACGCACGCCTGCATCACGAAGAAGGAGAAAGAAAAGAAAAGCATCAAGGTTTTCATATGATTTTCATTTCTATCTGTTTTGGTATCATTACAATATATGGCGTCTAAGGATGGGTGTGCTGCTCTCTCATCGAGCACGGACTCTTCCTGTAGACACAACTTCTTCCATCTCAGGCATATTCTGCTCCTCTTGGAGTCTCCGTCTCTGTGATCTTCTCTCGTTCTGGGAGGGTTCAATCCTTCGCCTCTCTTCAGGCCGTCTGGGTTCAGGCTTGGGCGCTTCGGCCTTCTTCTCCTCGGTCTTCACCGGCTCAGGTTTGATTGCGGCCTCTTTCGCGTGCCTCAAGTCGCCGGGAGTAAGCCGCAAGTCCGTGCTATACGGCTCGAAAGCAGACACGACTTCCAAAAGTCCATCTCTTAGCGTATTCAAGACAATGTCCACATCTGGAGAGCTTCGAACACCCGTGGCATCGGTCCAGTGCAGGGGGAAACGATCCCTCAAAGCTTCGACCTTGCGAATGATGGATGTCAGGGTCCGGATAATGCTGGGCACATCCCGATGTACATTCCCATACTGATCCTCCCCGAGACTCTTCACCGCTAACCGGCAAAGCGCTCGTGTAGCATTGCAGTAGAGCGTGGGCTCAGCATAAGGAGTCCCCAGTACTACCCCGGCGAACCTGGTGGCGAAATCCTCGCGAACCAAGTCTCCAACCTTTGGAACGCTGACCAGGTAGCGAGCGAGAGACTCGAATTGGCTCTTGACGTTGGTAGGTGAGAGAAGCTGCTGCTGCTCCTTTGTGAGTAGATGATCCTTCGCGTCCTTCCAGGTCTTTTTAGCCAACGGGCTAAGCCTCTTGGCAGGTGATGAGCCAGGTGACTGAGAGACTTGTCCGATTGCTTTCCTCATTCCACTGCCCAGGGTCTTCGGACCCTCCTGTTTCATGAGGAAGGCATCATCTCGCAGCGAAGGGTTGGCACGATGCGCTGGCTGGTTCTCAGCAAGGGCAACGGAAACCTGTGCGTTTGGCTTGATAAACTCCTCGACGCGGTTGTCGATGCCTTTGAGGAGCTCCATGCAGATACCATATACCTGAGCCCACATGGGACCGTCCTTGCGATCAATATCTTCGTACATAGCCTGACGGCGAACTTGATCTTCTTCTGCAATATGAGCGAGCTCCCACATTGCGAATGCCTGTTGCGGATCAGTCCCATGCTCATAAACGGTGTTGACACCAACTCACCTTGACCGTGTTCTTCTTGCTCTTCAACCCACTTAGAAGGCTGCCATTGGGGTCTTTTGACTCCGAAGTCAAGGCCTTTCCGTTCTTCAGGGGTTCTCTAGCCATTGAGGCGGTGAATGCCGCGTTCCCAACTGCCCAAAGTAACGACACCAAGATGCCGCCATACATACATCGGCCAAACAGCCACATGTCGGAAGGCCAGCTCGGGGGCGCCATGTTTGTTTTTGGTAGGTTATAGAACGGACGGAAAAACATCAATATCCAACTCCATGCGAGAGACCTCAGCACGGCGTGGTAAACAATGAATGTTGCAGGGAGGGCGTAGACAGCGCGGACCACGGTGTCAGAGAAGATTGCAGGAAGGAGCTCCAGTACATGCTTCATCTTCGATGCGCGGTCTTCGTTGGGCTGGTCCTTGTTCCCAGCTTTCTTCTTCGTCGCCTCCAAGTCGAGGCGATCCATGTCCATCTCGTAGTGTGCCCAAGTTTGCAGAACGGCAAGAACCCCCATATAACACATGAAGAATATTGGTCGCTCGTTCAGGCGCGCGCGGTTGCCACCGAAGTAGACGATCCATCGCAGATTGGCACCATTTGGTGAGGCCCAGATCATGACCAAGGCATGTCCCAAGCTAGAGAATGCGTACCAGAAGGCCGTCTCATACGTCGAAAGAGTGGAAAGGGAGGTCCAAAGGACCTGAGCACCAGGCGTTAACGTTCGGCGGCCGACATGGTAATGGGCGATCCTGAGGACGAGAATGGCCAGGCCACAAGCGAAGATGAACAGTGTGCGGAAGCCGGCAGGGCCGATTGGAAATGCTGCCCAGAAGTCTACGAATGCTTAAGTTAGTAATGAAATCCATCCCAAAGTCCGGGTTGAGATCCAAATCTCACAAGACCGCCAATCTGCCACAAGCAGAGCTTCAAGGTAGGACACGACGAGGAGGACGGCCGCCGTGAGGGAGAAGCGCCGCTGCAGTGCAGGCTGCAAAAAGTCCTTATAAGGAGCCTTGCGCACAGTGATTCCTGCCATGATCAGGACACATCACCCGACGTCGGGCTGAAGTCAGGAGGTGTTGAGGGTGCTGTGTGGACAGCGTGGTTGGAGGAAGACTTGGAGACACAAACAAAAAAGAGAAGCTACAGCAACGACCCGCGACGCCCAAGTGAAGCTGCCTCCAAAAGTGGGACCTTCAGGCTAGAGCTTGATCGCTGTATTGCTCACGTGAAGGTACCTGAAAGGAGCGCTGTACGGCGAACCGTCCCCCACCCAATCAGCACGGACGGGGCAACTAACTAGTTGTAGTACCAGTACTGACTGCAATGGTGCATTGGTTACGTATGGCTCTGGCGGGCAACGTCGCCCTCGATCGTAGGCAACGGCGCATTCCATGTTACACTCCCATCATCACCAGTCGCTCCCTTTACCTACCGCCAGGTCTTCTCGCTACTGATTTCTTTGTCGCGACTGTCAGTGGGGTCTGTACAAACCCAGTTGATTATCTCAAACGGTGTCTGAAGTCCACCAGCGACCATGTCCTACGATCAGCTCTCCAATCTTGAGTCAGGTGGCTACAGCGATGACCCTGGCTTTCAACAACTTCAGTATGATCTCAAGAGTAAGCTACAGGCTCTACTCAGTAGCAACCGAAAGCTTGCGAACGATGTCAACGTCTTGGGAACCAAGAAAGACACAGCGCGCCTGCGGGAGAGGGTACACAACTCAATGGAGAAGACGAGGGAGATCTGCCGTGAGATCGGAGAAGGCGTCAAACGTTTGCAGACTTGGGAGGACTTGACAGTAAGAAATCGCGCTCGTAATATCGATACGAACTGCTGACGCGCCTTTTGCAGAAGCAACAGAAGTACGAGCAAACGAAGATCTCGAGCGACTTTCAGACTGCCCTGCAGGACTTCCAGAGCCTCCAGCGACGAGCGCTCGAGAAGGAGAAAGCATCCGTGAGTGCCGCTAGAGCAGCCCAAGAGGGCGAACTAGGTGGTTCCGATGGCTCCGGAGCGCCTCTTGAGCAGCTACAGCAGCAGCAACAAGTCCAACAGTCACAACTGGCCGACCAGAATGAAGTAGATTTTCAGGAGGCGCTCATCATTGAGCGTGAAGAGGAAATCCGCAACATCGAGCAGGGTGTTGGTGATCTCAACGTCCTCTTCCGACAAGTGGCTCAGATCGTCGGAGAGCAAGGCGAGACTTTGAACACCATCCAGGACAACGTGGAGAATACGAGGGCAGATACCAGAGCTGCAGATGTCGAGACCCGGCAAGCGGCGAGATATCAAAAAGCGGCCCGCAACAAGGGCTGCTGCCTGATGCTCATCATGGCAGTGATCTTGACAATCGTACTGTTGGCCATCTTCCTGGACTAAGGGCTAATGCGCAACGAGGGGAGATCGGGGTGGTTTTCGTCTCAGCAAGCAGAACTGCATTTCCTTTGTAATTGTTCTGCATCTTGTTCCGGCATATCTTTGTAGTCAGGCGTTGAACCAGGCGTACACTCTATCTTCCACCTATTATATACAATATAAATACATGATTATCTACACGTCTTCTCATTTGGGTGCCGTGGCCCTCCGAGGTGGACTGGGACTCGTTGTCTTCTGCGGAATATCGTATCCTTCTATACCAACAAAACGAGGTGGCTGCGACTTGATGACTCTCATCGAGTAACGCGGTTCCGGTTCCGGTAGCCACTTTTTGAGCAGGACGTCGTTGACGCGGTTGAAGAGGAACGTAGGTGCCCAGTAAAGGAAGACGGCGCTGGGAAGGTTCCAAAATAGGAGAGGAAATAATGGAACCACAAGAATCACGCGGCCAAATGCCATCTGCAGTCGTTGCATTGCGGGCATACCCCTTTCATCCACGCTGAGTAGCTGCTTCAGACGCTCTGCACCAATCTGGCTCCATGATCCCCATCCGAGCGTGAAAGCACATATCAATGGTAGGCCGCCGTATGGATCCGCCGCCATCAGATCTGTGAACCAAAGAATTCCGCCGCCAGCGAGAGTCGAATCCGTGAGCGTAGATGCGCCGGGTTCGAGGATATCCAGAAACCGATCCAGCCCCAGCTTGGTGCCGAGCCAGGTCATTGGTGAACCTGCCAGTCGTCGAACAGACTCGGAGACGAGTACGAATGGGATGACGGGGCCAAGGAACGTAGTCAAAGATTTCCACATCGGGGCACCAAAGTCCTTGTTGATCCGTTTCGAATGTGCCCGAGGCTTGAGGAGATCTCTAGCGGCCGAGAGCGCACCTTGATCGAGCCGCATGTTCTTCCGCAAGTCCCGCACCGCCCATGCGAGCTTGAGAGGTCGAGTTTCATTCCTCTTCAGCCTGTAGTACCGGCCGAGCCATTGTGCTGGAAGTCGGACTGTGAAATTCAAGGCTGTGGCGACGAGAGGGAGGACCATATACCACGGTAGGCCTGCTGAGTGGAGGGAGCTGAGGGACTCTGCGGTGAGAGCAACACATGAGCCAAGACCATCCAAAATCGTACTGCTGTGACGTACGGATTGGCGATTTCGGACGATAGGATGGATTCCTAGTACGAGGCCTGACCTGGCAAGTCGCCGGCCTAAGAGAACAGACATGGTACTGGTGCTGGCACAAGGCTCAACCTGCAGCCACCATTCGCCCACCAGGGTGAGCAAATGCAGAATACCTTGTGACCTGGTATACCGTGGGAGGTCAATCAGGTGAGCAAGTCACGCCAAGCTGGACTGTTCCCATGAGCAGACGTTGAGTTCAGTGAGATTGTGTGAGGTCGGTGGAGGTGGGTCTCGGTAGCAGCCGCTCATTGCTATACCACCAGCTACATAGTAAGATCCAGTTAGCAGTTGTACTTGTACCTTACAGCACCTGTCATACACGTACTGTACCTGAGAACTGAGGAACGCTACTCGCTTTCAAGCTGTCACAAGCTTCTGCTTCTACACTCCCCCCCACTGGCGCCAGCTTGGATAACCAGAACATCAAGCAAGTGTATAATTTTTGGATCTTTTTACACATTGTGCTGCTCGTCTCAGGTTTGCTTTCTGCCCTTAAACCTTGCCCAGCCGTACGTCGAATTCAAAGCCATCATACGTTGGAGCCAAGGCCAGCCAGCCCCAGGGTACTGAGCTTCCTCTTTAGGCGTCACGTCAGCCTGAAGCCCCCCCGCGTCATCCACCACCCGCACCCGAGCTACATTTCCCAGGCTTCTCCTCCCGACCTTGCCACGACTTTCTCTTCCGCTTCCTCTTCATAGGAGTCTGCAGAGAGCCGGCACCGGCCCTGTCTCTCTATTCGGTCGGACGAGCGAAGAAGAACGGCGCACAAATATCGAGCAGGATACTACTATTTCTCAGCCACTGTTTGCCGAGAACCTCGAAGTCGTCCATCATGGAGACTCCTACGGCACGAGTGCTGGCGCCGGCGCCTGCTCGAACCAACACTCTTCTATACGTCGTTGGTGGACTCCTTGGAGCACAAATTCTCTTTATGTTTCTCGGTCCTCCGTTACTACGCATCTGTATTACCTTGGTCGCCTGGGGTGTCCGCAAGAAGACCGAAGGCCGTAAACAGCAACTCATGCAGTTGATGACCGAGGAGGAGGACAAGACAAGCGATGAACTTAAAAGCACCTCTAGTGAGGAGTGGGAGAAGGTCAAGAATCCCGAGGACGAAAAACCGGGGAAGAATCAGAAGATCACCAAGGAGTGGAACAGGAGCTGGGATGGCATTGTTGGATTCTTTCACCCCTTCTGGTATGATCCATCCTACGCTATCCCGAGGCACATGACTTCGTTACTGATCTCGCTTATAGCAACGCGGGCGGCGGTGGTGAGCGTGTTCTTTGGGCCGCAATCCGGACGACGCAGCAGAAGTGGCCCAAGGCCAAGTGCGTTGTGTACACTGGAGATCACGATGCGACCAAGGATGCGATCCTGGAAAGAGTCAAGGTTCGTGGGCTGATTCATACCGAGCTTCAAACTGGCCGAGGCTAACGTTGTTGTCGCTAGAACCGATTCAATATCGAGCTGAATCCGAAGCGACTGACGTTCCTTTACCTCTCGAAGCGGAAATGGGTTTTGGCCTCGACTTGGCATCGTTTTACTCTAGCTGGCCAGTCATTGGGCTCCATGTTGCTGCTCTGGGATGCTTATAAACTAGTCGTTCCTGATATATTCGTCGACACTATGGGCTATGCTTTCGCTCTTGGCCTCTCGAAGCTTCTCTTTACCGAAATTCCCACCGGTGCCTATGTGCACTACCCGACGATCTCTAAGGATATGTTGTCCTCTTTAGATTCAAGGTCGCAGAATGAGGGCATCAATGCGGGCCAGGGTGCTGGCGCCCGAGGATTCTTGAAAAAGCTGTACTGGAATCTTTTTGGGTACGGTTACTCCTGGGTTGGAGGCACCGTCAACGTTGTTATGACGAACTCGAGTTGGACCTACGGCCATATACGTCGTATCTGGGGCCCTTTCCGTGGAGCAAGAAAGAATGCCCTCAGCCCGATTACGGTCGTGTATCCCCCGGTTGCCGTGGAAGAGCTGGAACAGGCAATTGAGGTCAGCGAAGCCAGTGAAGAATCACGGGAGCCGGTCCTTGTCTACATCGCCCAATTCCGACCCGAGAAGAACCACGAACTCATCGTCAAGTCTTTTGCCAAGTTTGTCAAGACTGGCACCGCGGCCGCCAAGAAAGCCCGTCTCGTTTTGATCGGCAGCGTCCGGGACGACCATGACTCCAAATTGGTGTACCAGCTTCGTCTGTTGGTGAACGAGCTTCACGTCAAGGATCAGGTCCAGTTCGAGCTCAACGCTCCATGGCCCAATGTGTTGCAATGGTTGAAGAAGGCCTCGGTAGGTGTCAACGGCATGTGGAACGAGCATTTCGGCATCGGTGTTGTCGAGTATCAAGCGGCTGGTCTCATTTCTGTTGTTCACAAGAGCGGAGGTCCCATGCTTGACATTGTCACCGAAGTCGAGGGTGAGCCTACAGGTGAGTAAACCCAAGCAAATGAACTCCACTACGGTCGGTCGGATGCTAACAAAGTGCAGGATATCTCGCCACCACCGAGGAGGAATTTGCAGACAGCTTTGAAAAGGCGCTCACCAGCCCCAAGGCATATGCTATGCGCCAACGCGCTCGCGTATCTGCCCGCCGGTTTTCGGAGGAGGTGTTTGATGCCAAGTGGGAGACGCAGTTTGAGCGTCTCGTCTACATGACCAAGACGGGTTTTTAGTAGATGCCCGATTCATATGTGTTGGTGTCGGATAGAGTTGAGGATACCCCCATTCATCGCAGTACGAGCGAACAGATTCAAAAGTTATTCACGCGGCCATATTCTGTGAGGAAATGGCTCATCAAACTACTCCCGGGATGTATACCGTGACTGTATTGCTACTGCCATCTTCGATTCTATATATGCTCTGTATCCAACATGTTCATGTCTTACATATTCAAATCGCCCCCCGGACCCCTCTCTCTTCCCACTCACAATGATAAGCCTCCGCTGTTCTTCTGTCTATACTCGCCAGCCGCCTCGAACACGCCATCCGGGCCCTTCAGGATCCCCTGCACAGCACTCTTCGTCGGCGGCACCCACAAGATGTCATGGCCCCTCTCCACCAATCCATCCACCACAGGTCCACTCTCCCTCATCGCATTCTCCAGCACCGTGACATTCGGCATGAGCTGGTCGTGAAGGCGTGGTCTCGCGATGGCCTCGGCCATGGTGAGCTGGTGTTCAACCACGTGCCAGAGGACCTGGGCGGTGGCGGAGATGATGCGCGAGCCACCGCCGGCACCGAGTGTGGCGAGAAACGAAGGCGGGTTCGCGGGTTCGTTGGAGGTGACGATCATGGGCGTGCAGGAGGAGAGCGGCCGTTTGAAGGGGCGGATGAAGTTTGCGACTGAAGGGGGGAACCCGAACTCGTTGGGCTCCCCGGGAATAGAGAAGTCGTTCATTTCGTTGTTCCTTTTCGTGGGGGTTAAGGGAGAGGCGCAAAGCGTTAGTGAGAAGGATTCTGCGGATTGTTGGTGTGTAAGGTTGGTTGACTTACAGGATGATGCCGGTCTTGGGCTCCACGATCAAGTTGCCGAAAAGGAGGTTAATGGTTGTGGTCAACGAGGTGGCCATGCCGGAATCGTCGGCAGTGGCGATGTGAGACGTCCCATGGCTATCCTTCAGGAACACCTTCTTTGGCAGGTAGTTCTCGACGGGCTGCGTGGCATTATCCAGGATCCTCTTGAACGTGTCTTTTGCTCTCTCGTCCCTGAGCATCTTCCTCTCCATCTCGCCAACGTTATCGACAAAGTCCGGATCGCCCAGCTGCAGTCTCTCACCGTACGCGAAGCGCATGGCCTCGACTAGGCGGTGGTTCGTGAGCGGCTCGTCGCTGGAGAAGGTCTCGGGGGGGAACTGCTCCATGGTCTTGAGCAGGTGGAAGGCGACGGCGCCGCCGGCGGGAGAGCCGATGCCGTGAAGGGTGAGGTTTCGGTAGGTTGTTGTGGTGACGTTGCGGGAAACAATGTCGTAGTTTGCGAGGTCTTCGAGGGTCATGATGCCATTGCTACGGTCGAGGGTGTGTATGATGGCCTCGGCTGCGTGAAGTCAGGAGTTAATCTCAGCTCACAAAGTGCTGGGACATGCATGTCTTAAGTTACGCACCGATCTCGCCCCGGTAGAAAGAGTCGGGGCCTTCATTGGCGATCTTCTCAAGAGTGCTGGGTCGAGCGTCAGAGGGGGAGCGGGGATAGTTCGTGCTTTTGCGACTTACTCTGCATAACGCTTCCGGGTCATGAAATCACCGGTCTTGACAAGTGTCCCTGCCAATGAATTAGCACGGATCATTGAACTCAGCTCGGAGAACACCCACCGTTTGGCGCGTAGTCCTGAGCCCAATCGGGAACCTCTAATAGGAATTTGTACTTGTAGCCATTCATGGCATCGTGCATTATGCGCTCCATATCAGCCGATACTGTTCATGAAAGAAATCAGCAAACCTGCTCTGCTGAACACTCTAGCAAGGCAAACGAATGTACCTCTGAAACCATGTCTTGCGACGTAGATGGCGCCGGCCATGACGTCCTTCCAGGGAAGCACCTATGAGATGCAGTCAGTAAATCGTCTCAATGCAGATGGAGCTGCGTAGGACCGTACACCGTATTTCTGGTGAATGTAGCCCAAGCCACGAACTTCACCAGGCACACCGGCGGCTTTGCCCCCAACCATGCTCGACAGAACATCATCCTTATACATGTCCTCATGGGCGGCAGCAGGCGCAGACTCTCTGAAGTCCACGGCCTCGTAATTGCCGTGCTTGTCGCGGACGAGGACGAAGCCGCCGCCACCGATGCCGGAGTGGTAGCTGCCGACGACACCAACGCAGAAGACGGTTCCAACGAGGGCGTCAACCGCATTTCCCTGAGGTGAGTTAGTGTTTTTTTCCTGAGCAGACAGTGTGAAAAGGACGAGAAGAAGAAGAAGAAGAGAAGATGATAACTCAACGTCGACGTACACCCTTGGCTAGCAGATCACGACCAATGGTGCTGCACTCAATCGCCTCGCTAGCAACAGCGCCTCGAGACCCTTTTGGCGTGTCGAGTACATACTCATTCGCACTCGATAAGCTCAATGACGAGGCATAAAGAAGCAGCGAGCTCAAGGCTCTCGCTCTGAGAACTACAGATCAAGGTCAGCTCATTTGTTCCCCTGATAAGCATCGATGGCTTGATCAACCAACTCACTCATGCTTGGAACTCCGACTTCAGGCGCTGCGTCGTTACAACTGCCTACTACGATGATGGTTTCCTGGTCACTGCAGGGTTGTTCTATGCCGACAAGATAAACCAGAGGAACTCGCAACAAGGGAGACGAAAAGCCTCCGGCCAACCTCTGATCCAAGGATTCTTCCACTCTGAGGAAAGCCAAAAAAAAGAAAGTGTCAAGTGATGTTCATCGTCGCGTGGACAAACAACGTCCAGTCTCGGTTTAGTAATCCGGGTTGCCGCTTCTAGTGAGAGACCCGCCCCGGCACCGCATACCACTCATAGTTGTAGTATCACTGCGTAGCACTGTCCAGCACTGTCCAGCACCGCCAACACTTCCAGGCGATCGGGGCTTCGGTGCAAGACAACGCCGATAAAATGTCAGGCCCCCAACCAATCACAGCGCAGGCAATCCATCAGCAACTTTTCAGATCAGGCTTTTCCTAATTGAGACTTTTTACAAACTTCGAGAAAGTGAACCGACGCTCCAAACTGATTTACGAGTTTCTCACTGAGCGTGTGTGTATTATGTGTGTGTCTCTCTCTCTCTTTCTCATCCTTAGATTTGGGCAGTCATTTCATTTTTCCCCCGCAAAGATTGTTTGGGGGATTTGACTGAAGCGGGCAAAGCATCAGATGAGAGCTCTGCGAACAACCGCGAGACTCATTTCATTTGTTGCCAAACCACAGCCGAGACCTGCTTCATTCATCTGTCGCGCCTCCTATTCTGCAGCCACAGCCGCAGCCGCCATGGCCTCGTCGCAGAGTGGCACATCGACGCCTCTCGCGCAAGAGCAGGCTCAGACGCAGAGGCCCGCAAAGCGTGCGAATGGGGGAAGCCCGGCACCGGCAAAGAAGTTCAAGAAGAAGAAGAGCAAACGGGAGAAAAACATCAAGGAAGGGTCGTCAGAGGAGGTTCTGCGTCTCGACATTCTCGATCTCATCGAGTCGCAAAGAGCCAAGAATGGCACTGTCTCAGACGACGAGACCGCAAAAGAACACGTATTGCCCGAGGAAGGATCCTTTATCGATGTTGAGATTCTCGCGCTGTCCTCGACCGGCGATGGCCTCGGCATGAAGCCAGGCTCTGAGCAGGTCTACGTCGTCCCCTTCACTGTGCCGGGAGACGTCGCCCGCATAAAAGTCTTCCGCCACATCCCGCAGCTCAACCAGACCATCTCGGACTTCCAGTCCATCACCAAACCATCAGCCATGCGGGACGACTCGCGCATACAGTGCAAGTACTTCAACTCCTGCGGCGGCTGCCAGTTCCAGATGCTATCGTACGACGACCAGCTGGTCCTCAAGAGGAGGGTTCTCGAGAAGGCCTTCAAGAACTTCTCGAACCTCGACCCGGCGCTTGTGCCCGAGATCCAACCCACCTTCGGCAGCCCGCTGCAGTACGGCTACCGCACCAAGTTGACGCCGCACTTTGACGGACCGCCCGGCCCCAGGCGCGGCAAGAACCAGAGACTGCCGTTCGAAAAGTGCCCGGACGTCGGCTTCATGGTCAAGGGCCAGCGGAAGGTCATCGACATCGAGGACTGCCCCATCGGCACGCGAGCCGTGCGCAACGGCATGCAACGCGAGAGGAAGCGCATGCAGCAGGAATACCTCCAGTACAAGCGCGGCGCAACCATCCTCCTGCGCGAGACCACGCAGCGCTTCCCCAAGGACGACGACGCAGAGACGCCTCAGCCCCCCGCGGAAGCGGAAACCCCTGAATACGCAGTCAGGACGGAGACGGACTCGTACGTCGAGCTCAAGACGTGCGAAACCGATCAACGAGCCACCATCACAGAATACATCGGCCCGTACACCTTCACCAACCCGGCCGGCACCTTCTTCCAGAACAACAACTCCATCCTCGGGCCCTTCACCGACTTCATCCGCGACCACATTCTTCCCCCCTCTGGTGGTGGCTCCGGCACCCCGTCGGTCAAGTATCTGATCGACGCCTACTCCGGGTCCGGTCTCTTCACCATCACTCTGTCCTCCGCCTTCACCCACTCCACCGGTATTGACATCGCCCCGGACTCCATCACCTCCGCGCGGCACAACGCCTCCCTCAACAACCTCACCTCCGAACGCTGCACCTTCATCGCCGCCGATGCCGGGGAACTGTTCAAATCCGTCGAGTACCCGCCAGACGAGACCGTCGTCGTGCTGGATCCTCCCAGGAAAGGCTGTGACGAGGACTTCCTGTCGCAGTTGAGGAAGTTCGGGCCAAGGAGAGTGGTCTACGTCAGCTGCAATGTGCACACGCAGGCCAGGGATGTGGGTGTCCTGGTCAGGGGCGAGGGGCAGGGCAGGCGGTATGAGATTGAGAGTCTGAGGGGGTTTGATTTCTTCCCGCAGACGGGACATGTAGAAGGTGTGGCCATTTTGAATCGTGTTGAAGAGGACGCCAATGGATCAGCTCCAGGAGCGTCGACTACATAATTGAATCCTCCTAGGGCCGATGCAATCACAGAATAATGGAACTCAGTAGACGTCAAACGATTGCATGCGCTCATTATCATTCAATTTTCATCCTGGAGTGCAGAGTCATGTGAAGACGCGCTACCTAACAGCAACAGCCGGCCGGCCGGCCAGCCAGCCCATGTCCGCCTATTGTTCGTCCAGCAGTGGTTTCAGAGCCTGCACTGTAACTTGCAGCACCTCTGGTCTCCGGCTTTTCTTCAAACAGTCCTTGAGCACGTCAACAGCACCCTCCCTCTTAAGCTTGTCCTTTGCCATCGCCCCTGTCTCGCCTTCTGCAGACACCATGTTCAGGATCGTCACGACCCCTCTGTGCCGCAAGTCCTCGCTGTCGTCACGGCACAGGCCCAGGACCATGTTCACACCCCTTTCCCTTTCTACAATTGCACGAACAACACCGTCGAATCCTGTGAGTGAGGCGAGAGCACCCCCCGCCGCGCTTCTGGTGCCTTCGTTCTCGGCGTCGGCGAGGGCCAGAAGGATGTGCAGGCGGTTCTTCGCCTTGAATGAACCATCGGCGTAAAGAGCAATGCCCTCAGCACACTGCATCAGATTGCAAACAAGCTCGACTGCAGCTTTGGAAACAAGCGCGTTTGACGAGAGAAGCTGCTCTTCGATCTGTGGCCAAGCGGCGTGGATGATGTGAGGTCGAGTTGTCTCGTCCTCGAGAGAGGCTAGATTCGTGAGTGCCATCAATGTTTCAAAGGTAGGAAGGAGATCCCGCGTATCTGATGCTGGATCTGGGGGGATAATGGACACAAGGGGCCGGATCGCGACGTCGAGCAGGTTGGATCTATTGCCCCCGAAGACCAGTGCTGGGTTGATGCTGATGAGAATACGGGACAGAGCGTGTGCTGCTGTGCGACGGGCTACCTGATCTGTCTCAGGGAGCGCCAGCCATGCTGTGAGGAGCAGCTTGACAGCACCCTGCTGTGCCAGAGGGCCCCTCAGGGTCTTTGTGGCCGTAATGGCGTGGATGATCGACGCCATCAGTCCCAGAGCTGCCGGTGAACCACGCTTGCTCTGCGTTACTAACACTGGTGTGATGCCTGCATCGAAGACGGCCTTGCATCGCTTCGCCACCACTTCGTCGCTGTTTAGGGGATCTGGTCCTTGCAACTTGCCGCCTGCATTGGCGTACGCCTTGAGCTGTGTCATCTTCTTCTGTTCTTCTGTCATTACCGGCAGGTATTGCGTGAGGTTAAGGAAAATACTGAGTGCGCCGTACGCTGTCGGTGATCGAGGCTGGGCTTCGTTTAGCGTGCTGAGAAGCTTCTTCAGCAACTTCTCGTTTTTGACGATACTCTCCTTCACTTTCGGCTGGAGAGAAGCGTAAGCGAGGCCCTCAATAGAGTACTGTCGGCCTTCGTTCTCCTCCCGCAGTATCATTTTTGTGAAGATGTTGGAAAGATCCTCGATGCTTGTTACCGCAGGCTCGATCCGCGGGTGGGCACCGTCATCATTCGTCCTCGCTGTCTTCGAAGGGATGGCCTTCGCTCTATGTCAGTCAGTGTCTTGGCCCGAATGCAGAGAGAGGGTGTCAGATTGTGCAACGCACTCTAAGCTTTGCCAAAATGACCGCTGCCAGATGCTGGACTTGTTCCGAGTGTCTCCTCATAGAGATGGAGCCTCCTTCCATATGTAGATTCGGGTCCGCGTTCATGCTCCGGACAACTTCTGTCAGATCCTGGTCGACCACGCCCTCCAACCACTCAGTGCAGTATTTTTGAATGGCCTCTCTGCATGCTCCGTTCATGCAGGCCGCGTTGAGCATTTCCAAACATGCCGTCTCGACCTTGCGGCTCTTCCACTTGCGTCTCATGAGCGAGCCGAGGCTTGGGAGGAAGCCTTCGTTGAGGAATAGCTGTGCGGTAATGTCGGGAACGATTGGGAAGGTTGCTGCCGCCACACAGAACGCGACGATGTAGTCGTCATATGTACCTCGCCCGACGCGGCCGAAGAAGAAGGTCGACAAGGCTGCTGCGCCATCCTCTCCAGCAGCTCTGAGATACGCCGAAGTGCTGAGGGTGGCATGTCCGCGAACAGTATCTGGCTGGCGCATGTCAAGGTAGCAAAGCATTGTGTCGACACAGTCAGCATCGATGACCGAGCAGATGCTGCTGTGAGTCTTGTCCTTTTCTCTCATATCGGCATCGTGATTCAGAAGCTTCGTAAGCTCGTCGAGGTCTTTGCATGTCTCCTGATCCTCTTGGCCACCTTCCATGAGGCGCGCGAAGACGATGAGTGTCTGGTCCTCCAAACTGACTGGCGGGCCGTTGTGCTGCAGGGGCTCTGCTACGGCCGCCATTGTGGAAGCTGCTCCTGGTTTCTATTGTCGTGTCTTTTTCGTCGAGCAAAGCCACTCCTGCGCGGTTTAATTGCAGTCGAAGGGACAAGAACAGGCTCAGTAAGAGAGAGGGGATGTAGCAGCAGTAGCACGAGTAGGAGGAGTAATAGTAGTAGGAGGAAGAATGGACGCGGTGCGCGGGATGGTGGGGGTTTCGTCTTTTTTTCTGAGCAACGTTTGGAGGGGCGAGGATGTCAGTTAGTGCTGGTGGTGGTTGGTCAGCTGTGTGAGGACACTTTTGTAGCGGATCATACGGAGGAGGGTGTGAAGCAGTTAATGCAAGAAAGGTCTGGACTCTGGCTCGGTTCTGAGGAGCGTGAATATGCATTAATGATAAGCGTGAATCCCAAGGAAGGGTGAAGCGCCCTCGTTAGATATGAAGAAGAGATAAGGTCAACACCATCCGCTGTATGAGCTTAGAGTTTGGACCCAGACAGCTCCAGCTCCAGCGACACGACGACGTCCAGAATCCGCTATGATGTCGTCGTGGAGCTCCCCGAAAGCGGTACTGATTCCATTGGGAAAACCCGCTGGTGTGCGTCACTTTACAGGGGATTGTTTAGCCCCCTGCCTCTCTGCGATTGGCTTGGTACACTGCTGATCGACAGCGACCAGACAGCACAGCGCCTTGACACCTCATACATGTGACGATCCTTCCTGGCAAGTGTGGAAACGATCTGGGGCGTAAGTTAATTGTTCCAAGTCAATGTTGAGTTGGCATGCTTAGATAGAGTGCTGTTAAAATGTTGAGCCATGCTTGCTTGCATGCCTCTTATAGGCCCTGCTATCGACTGTTGATGCGTCGGTGATACGGAGGGGCCTTCGATGAACCCGCGTCACACACTCAGAGAGCCCATCAAGAAAGAGGCTGGCGACTCTTAATTGAGACCAGTATGGCACCTCGAGGTGATGTACATCATCTTCGATTTACTTGATGCCAAGGTTTATGCCTCTTGGAAAGGAACGAGGGTTAGGGTTGAGCTAGTCTCAGCCTCGCTCCACTCCAAGCTGCATAAACATCTTCACGATTCCTCAAACCACCCGAACAGCGACGAGCAAACCACTTCATACCAATCTTCCCTCAATCCTGACTTCTCTTGTAAAGTTGAGATTGACATAATCAACATTCGCTTCAATGCGCTAATCCACTTTCCCGCCCAGAAGCCTGATGAAGCTTCCTGAAGCCCGCCACTACCACCCAAGCCATCCAGCATCAGCCTCGTAGCCCACCTCACCCACCATGGACGCCGTTGACCAGTCCGAGCACTACGAGGTCACTACCGCCGAGGAGACGCCCTCCCTCCTCTCCATAATCATCGACACCAACCCTCGCGCCTGGGCCGCCCTCTCCTCCTCCCTGACTCTCTCCGCGGCCCTTGCGAATCTCCTCGTCTTCGCAAACGCACATCTCGCCTTCGCCAACACCAATCAGATCGCCGTCATCGCTGCACACGTCGACCGCGCGGTCTGGTTGTATCCTTCACCCGATGCGGCTTCCCAGAGGCAGAGAGCCGCACAGCCTGATGCCTCCGAGCCAGCGGTTGGTGGCGACACGCCTTCGTCCGGGTCCGCGAACAAATATCCTCAGTTCGCACACATCGAGACCACGGTTCTGGCATCCATGCGCAGACTCATAGATAGCACCACCGCCGCCGATCTTGAAACAACGACCACGAAGCTCTCCGGAGCACTCACCCTCGCCCTTTGCCACATTAACAAAGCAAGCCAATCCTTCTCAACAGCCTCCGCCTCCAGCTCCGTGCCAGCGGCATCCTCGAAAACATCGACCCGACCCCCTCTGAAAGGCCGTATCCTCGTCCTGTCGGTATCTGACTCCGAACCGACACAGTACATCCCCACCATGAATGCCGTCTTTGCTGCCGCCCACGCCCAAGTCGCAATCGACACCCTCTCTCTATCAGGGGAGCAGACCTTCCTCCAACAAGCTTGTTATAATACAAACGGCACATTTCTCTCCGCCGCCGCCCATCCACAGGGTTTCTTGACATATCTCATGTTCGGTCTCATCGCCGACACAGAGGCGCGCGAATCACTCGTCTCGCCTACGACCGACACAGTCGACTTCCGAGCTGCCTGTTTCTGCCACGGCAGGGTTGTGGATCAAGGTTTTGTATGCTCTATCTGCCTGAGCATATTCTGCGAGTTACCAGACAACGCCGAGTGTTTAACGTGTGGAACAACGCTTGCGCTGGGCAGCTACGGAGCAAAACCGGCTGTCGTACTAAGGAAGAAGAAAAAGAAGAAGAGGATTATAAACGGGATCGGGCGCGAGGACACGGGAAGTGCTACAGGAACACCACGGCCAGCATAGGTGCATTGCTTCACCAGCAGTGAATCCTCTATTCATATGTAAATCAGGATCCGGCGAACCAAGCCATATGCCTAGGCTTTTGCCAGGGAATGTTCTTCATACTTGCCGCCCTGCGGAAATGTTTGTATACAGGGTAAAGGCGTTCTATAGGTATAGAGGGTATCACTGCTATCACAAAAATATCTTTGACAAAGCCCCTGATCGCCATCCTCATCACTATGCTCAGTTTGTGAACTTGCCATAGACAACAATAATCTTCCATGCTCACGCCGGAGGATCCTTGATTAGCTTAACCAAGACGGATCTTACGCCCACCTTTGGCAATCTTACACCCTTTAGGCATGCGAGACATGACGCAAGAGGCCTGGATCTCCCCTCCTCCCATGGAGGCTAATGCAAACGAGTCGGTATTGTGGGCGAAGTGGAAGTAGTATCCCCTGCGAGTCTTCTTGACCACCATGACACCAATCGCGCCAGCGGAGTGACAATTCTTGACCCCTGGATGACCCATGAAATCGTTGAGTACAAATGACTCCAAGACGGCGTCTTCGTCCTCCTCTTTCAAATCCACACCATCAGGACCTTTCCGTGTGCCATTGTATATACGTTCCGCACAACGCTGTGACGCCATCGTCGTCGCCATGTGTTCCCCTGTACCACTGGTAACCGCCGCAACTGTCACATCATCCTCGTCTTCAGGAGCGCACGGTACAACAGCGGTGCCAATGCCCACCAAGGCCGCAGGTCCCAGCCGGCCTCGGTGTTTCATTCCGATGCCACCGGATGAAGAGGCAGCAGCGATATGACCCTTACTGTCTATCGCAATGGCACCGACAGTGTCGGTGATACGGTCATCATCAGGGCCAGCTAGCACTACATTTGCATCCATGGATGATGACGCTTCACTCGTCCAATCCGACGCGATTCGTAATCGTTTGGCTTTCGGCAAAGCAGAAGTCTGATCAGAGTCATGGCTGGGCTCTGAAACTCGATTCCTTCTTTGAGGAGAGCTAGAGCCATCTCGATTGCCCTCGTGGGTCCTCGAAGGGCTGGTGCGCGGTTCGCGCGGGCTAGAATCGTTGCGCCTGCCAGGACTGAGGCTTGCCAGCCCGGTATGCCCGGCATGCGCTCGGAGCCTGGCTGACGATGACTCTTTGTAGGAAGATGTGGACATCGTTCCTGGGGCAAAATTGTCGGCTGTCGCTCGCGTTGGAGCCCGGCTCGTGAGTTTTGTTGAGGCAGAATTCATCGGCCGGAAATATCCTGGCATACCGGCGTGCTCTGAAGATGGCGAAGCTTCGGATACCGGTGTGTCAATGTAAGGAGAGTCGGGCTGGCCTTCGTTCCAAGTGCCAGCCATAAGCGCAGCAGCCTTGTCACGAGGAAATGACCGTGTTGGATCAGGGGTTGGTACCGAATCGAAGCAGCGAGGATCGTTGCTTGCACTGGCTCGCAGGACTTGGTCATCCTCCTTCGCCCCTTGAGCCTTTGAGTCAGCCCGCTTCAAGTCATCCTGCCAACGTAAGAAGCGATCCCGGGCGTTCTTCGATATTAAATACTCGTTCGGAAACGTTGGCATGCCATTCTCTTCTGCAAATGTTCTGGCCCCTTCTCCCACGAGAGCATTGGGCGGTACGCGACGCAAGCTCAAAGGCTGGTTGCTTTTGTCAAGTATGAGCTTAGCAAGTGATATTGGATTTCGAACATCTGGCGCAAGAGCTGTCAGATGATAGAATTCCGAACAAGTGGATGGGACGTACTGGGAGTTGCTCCACACGCACCACTCCGGCCAAGGTGGTCAACAATAGTGGCATCACATTCTACAGTACCATCAATAGACAGGTTTGAACCGTAACCAGCGTTCGTGATTTCTTTGTCTTCGAGGATCCGGAGAGATGCTTCTACAGCTTCGGTGGCAGTCGCGCCGGCCTTGAGAAACCGCATGCCCATTTCAGCAGCCCTAAGGTGGTTAGTTAGCAGTATCATATTGCTGAACGTCTGGGAACTTACGCAACACACGCCTTAAGGTGCACGTGCTCGTTCTGGTGGCTGTGGAACCCGGCACCAGCGTGGATGAATATGGCTGGGATCTGCTTTGGCTTATGGCTGAGCCGCAGTATGCGTTCTAAGGCACCATCTGTGCCGTATGTAACATCGGCCATGGTTGTATGGGCGGTCTTATCATGGTGACTGTCGCTCATTCTTATGTCGGGATCATTGGCACGTGAATCGGTCTATAAAGATACCAATTACAGATATTTGATGATTGAGGGCGGGAGTAGGTGCTGGATCGCAAGGTGGAAAAGGCAGGGCAGTTGATGACACCCGCTGACGGAATATGGTTCCAAACGAATGAGAGAAATTTCTCTAGGTTCAGGGGAAGATGGGAGAGAGGTTGGAGGCTTGTACAAGCGGTACAATATTTAAGCGGGTTGCCCGTGAAGTAGACGAGGCAAGCGAGGAACAGGTGGCCGCCGTCGGTGCTGGGCCGGAAGAAGTCGCAGTAGCTGCAGTGAAGGTATCCCAGTGGCAGGCCGGGTGTCCTTTCAGGTAGTACAAATGCGTTATGTAAGAGTTGTTGCGAAAGAGCCAGAGGGAGGCATCGCCAGGACCAAGCACTTGCCAGGTGAAGTCCGAATCACGTGCTCTGTACCGAGGAGAATCTCTGATGTGGAAAAGGATCAATCAAGTTTTGGAGAGGCAGAGGCAGATGGCATCTCAACATTGTATCTATGCCCATCACGAGTGTCGGGTCATTTCCGCCGTGGAAATTCGAGGTGCTCAAGCAGTGTTTCAACGTCTCCGTCTGATGTTTGGGAGACATTGTCGTTAGGTGGAAGTACACCTGTTCGCTGCAAGATACCATACGACCTGAGGTACCCCCATGACGTCGCGTACTGCTGACTAACGAAAGCTTCACCCCACCAACCATCAGCTGCAGCACCTCTGCGGCGGGGCTTCAGGCCTCTGCGCTTCCATTCAATTGGCCTCGTCACCGTTGTCCTCGTTGATGCCGCACCTTTGCTGGGGAGCTTCGCAACCACGCCTCCACCAGCCTCTCGATTACGACCACCGATCGCAGCACCGTGCTGCTTGTCTTCTTCTGCCGACGTTGAAATACACACCATACTCATAGATTGCGTGTCGACCAAATTTAACCAACCATGGCTAACCAAACCCCGGCCGTTGTCATGGACAAGTCAGCCTCATCTCATTATGCCCCCCCGCATTGCGCGAGCATCAGCTAACTATCAGCCTGCAACAGCGGCACGGGTTTCTCCAAGCTAGGTACGGTATCCCTGACTGGATGGTCTTCCATCTTGACTAACATCATTGCAGGTTTTGCCGGAAACGACTCTCCGTCCTTCGTCTTCCCAACCGCCATTGCGACAAAAGGTCCAACAGGAGGCAGCGGTGGTTCCGGATCAGGCCGTCCTGCTGTTGCGAACAAGCCTTCTTTCCTGACTGGAGGAGCTGGATCTGGTGGTCACCTCGGGGCGAAGCGTGGAACAGAAGACTTGGACTACTTCATTGGTGATGAGGCACTGGCCGCTGCCGCTGGTCCTGGTAAGATCACCCGAGGGTGTGTCGTAGGATACACCAGGCTGACAGGCATAGGATACGGAATCCACTACCCCATTCGTCACGGACAAGTCGAGAACTGGGTATGTTTTGGCAATTGTAGCCTTTGAGTAAACTACGGCTGACCTTGGATAGGATCACATGGAAAGATTCTGGTCCAACTCCATTTTCAAGTACCTCCGTGTCGAGCCTGAAGACCACTTCTTCCTTTTGACCGAGCCTGTGAGCCCACGACCCTTGGGTCCCTTAATTCACAAGTGGCATCAGCTAATTTTCCTAGCCATTGAATCCTCCGGAGAACCGTGAGGCAACGGCTGAAATCTTCTTCGAGTCTTTCAACTGCGCCGGCATGTACATTGCCGTCCAAGCTGTTCTTGCCCTTGCAGCGTCATGGACGTCTTCCAAGGTCTCGGACCGATCGTTGACTGGTACTGTCATTGACTCTGGCGATGGTGTCACTCATGTCATCCCTGTTGCCGAAGGTTATGTTATTGGATCCTCCATCAAGTCGATCCCCATCGCCGGTCGTGACATCACCTACTTCGTTCAGTCTCTACTCCGTGACCGTGGCGAGCCCGATTCGTCCCTCAAGACTGCCCAGGAAATCAAGGAGTCGTACTGCTACGTCTGCCCCGACATCGTCAAGGAGTTCGCCAAGTACGACCGTGATCGAAGCCGCTTCGCTCAGCATGTCGTTACCCACCCCGGTGGACGTCAGGTGTCTGTCGACATCGGTTACGAGCGTTTCCTCGCGCCTGAGATCTTCTTTAATCCCGAAATATACAGCTCGGACTTCCTGACACCTATCCCAGTTGTCGTTGACAACGTGATCCAGCAGTCCCCGATTGATGTTCGCCGTGGACTCTACAAAAACATTGTGCTCTCAGGAGGCAGCACCTTGTACAAGGATTTCGGCAGGAGGCTGCAAAGGGATATCAAGCAGCTCGTCGATGCTCGCATCCGCGCTAGCGAGATTCGCAGTGGTGGTGCCCGCAGTGGCGGCCTGGACGTTCAGGTCATCACCCATAAGAGGCAAAGGCATGGTCCATGGTTCGGTGGCAGTCTCCTGGGCCAGACCCCTGAGTTCAGATCGTATTGCCACACAAAGCAAGAGGTAAGCGGGTCGTATCTGATGAAATTCGCACGGATGAGCTAACAGCAAACTAGTATCAAGAATACGGACCAAGCATCGTCCGCAGATTCTCTCTCCTCGGTGGACCCGGTGGTTCATAGATCAATCCGTCGCAGCAAGCATTTTCCCAAGGTAGTTCAAAAAGATGTTCCCTCGCATGGAAGGACCGGTGCATGTGGTGACTTCTTCGTGGTGTTTCGCTTTTTGAGGTAGATGAAAGGCCCATGTAATTCTATCTGACAACTGATATCTCCTCGTGCCGAAGGTTAGATACTCGCTTCCACACTCTAGAGACGCCCCGCGACTATCCGGGCTGTCATGTCAGTCTTGGCACGATCGCTGGCGCAAAAGAAATCAACTTCTACGTTGGAACATATGGGCAGGCACGGAAGAAACTACCAAGGCAACGGGCTTACTTGAAGTACAAAAAGTCAAAATTCATTCTAGATATTGATCATAAGCAACAGTCCAATCCTTTCAACCTTCATCATTCAACGCCTTTCAGATCATCAACGCTTTACCCACCGACAAGCTATTTACACACACAAAAGCAAGACTCGCTGGTTTTTATTTTGCTCTTTCTCGAAAACTGCTCATTTGCTGGTGTCGACGACATAGCGGCCAGCAATCTTGCCCTCCTCCATAAGATCGAAGACCTTCTGGAGCTCGCTCAGGCCAACGGTCTTGAAGGGAACATGGATCAGGCCGCGGCGGAAGAAGTCGAGGGCCTCGGCGGTATCGGCACGGTTACCGACGTAGCTTCCCTTGAAGCTGACCATACGAATAACGGTGTCAAAGACCGGGTTGGAGAGCTTGGCGTCAGCGGGGAGACCAATGCAGACGACAACACCCTTGGAGCGGACGTAAGCGGCGGCCTGCTGGAAGGGCTTCTCTTGGACGGCGACGAGGAGGGCGGCGGCAGGACCCTGGCCGTCAATGGTGGCAGCCTTGACGTCGGCGACGATGTCCTGGGTCTTGGTGAAGTCGACATAAGCGACAGCGCCGAGCTTGGCGGTAAGTGCGCGCTTCTCCTCGCCACCATCAATGGCAATGGCATGGAGACCCATGGCCTTGGCGTACTGAAGAGCTAGGGAACCGAGACCACCACCAGCACCGACAATGGCGATGGTGTCGCCAGGCTTGCAGCCAGACTCCTTGAGGCCGCGGTAGACGGTAATGCCTGCGCAGAGGATGGGGCTCACGCTCTCGAGGTCACACTCCTTGGGAATCCTGGCGACGATGGCGGCCTTTGCAATGGCGTACTGCTGGAAGGAACCGTCGACGGTGTACCCGCTCATGGTGGCCTTCTGGCAGAGCTGCTCGTCTCCGCGCATGCAGTAACCGCAGGAGAGACAGGCGCCGTTGATCCACTTGATGCCGACGTGGTCACCGATCTCGACGTCCTTGACGAGTTCGCCGCGGGCGACAACAACACCGGCTCCCTCGTGACCACCAACGAGGGGTAGCTTGGTGGGCAGAGGCCAGTCGCCCTTGATGGCGTGGAGATCGGTATGGCAGACGCCCGAGTACTTGACGTTGACGAGGACCTCGTCGGGGCCGGGCTGCTGGACAGGGATCTTCTTGTAGCTGAGGGCTGTATTCGTTCAATTGGAAAGCAGAGTCAGCCTTTCTTCTTTCTTTATTGGTTGCTTGATAGCCACAAGCATGTCTGTGATCAGGTTGTGGTACTCACGCTTGCCGGTGGCCTCAAGGACCTGCGCCCATTGCTCAGACGGAATGGAGGGAGACATGTTGTGCCTGAGGGAAGTTGAGGAGACGAAAGAACGGGTGGTTGCTTGCCAACAAGGAAGTCTGTGCAGCAGAGCTGAAGAGGGAGAAGATGAAGCTTTGCAGAGCTGTTGTCCTGCAGAGGTGGCTATGCGAGGTGCGACGGAGATGATTCCACGATGGAGAAGCTTGGTCGATGAGAGCATAATGAAGAAGAAAAAGAAGAAGAAGGGAACGGAGGGGTAAGAGGAGAAGAGGGTGTTATATATATTTGTGAATGCTTTGAGAAGCTAAAGGAGGAGTAGCAGCAACAGCAGCAGTGGTGGTAGTGGTGGTGGTGTGTACTTTGAGAATGAGGGGAAGACAAGCAGCCGGGGGAAAAGAGGAGGAGGAGAATGAGGAGGAGGAATACATCATAGAAGAAGAGAGTTGAGCAGTATAGAAGTGACGGGGAGAACTTCAAGCCGTACCAGAGCTCGTGAGAGTCTCACCACCACAAAGAAAGCAGACCACTGCTGTGCACACACCACTTTCTCCAACACTAAGCTCCCTAAGCTAAGGTGAAGGTATCCATCCGTCCTTTGCTCTAATACCCTCCCCGTCCATTCCAGAGCTTCCGTAGCTCCGAGCAAAGCATCCCACGCAACGAAAGCGGCGGGAACAGGAGAGCTAGGGATTACGGAAGAGTAGTAGCTGTAGGTACAAGTACGTTTGAATTCGTGTTTGTGGTCATGCCATTGGCGGGGTGGATGGGATGGATGGTGGGGGGGGAAGGGGGGAGGAAGCGCATCGTTCGATGTTTCGTTTAATATTGAG
The DNA here is from genome assembly GCA_008271525.1 of Sarocladium brachiariae. Taxonomy (NCBI): domain Eukaryota; kingdom Fungi; phylum Ascomycota; class Sordariomycetes; order Hypocreales; family Sarocladiaceae; genus Sarocladium; species Sarocladium brachiariae. The sequence continues at coordinate 4,639,569 of RQPE01000001.1, forward strand.
GGCGCTGATGGGGTTCGCCTGTGAGTAGGGAGAAACAGTCTATGATTCGATGGTCCTTCTTCTACCTCTTCCTTTTTGTTTGTTGTTGTTCTTATATATCTTTTCTCTGTGAAACCTGATTTTCTCTCTTTCTAGGTCACAGCCTTGCGTTTGCGTCGTGTGGAACAAACCCCAACCCCAACCCTCGTCGTTTTGGTTCGATGACGACTTACACGGATGAGGGCCGTATATTTAGCTCTCTGACTGACTCTCTGTCTCTCCCCACAATCCATTTGGCCCAGGTTTAGGCAGTGTCAATGACGGCTGACCGTTCGCAGCTTTGCAGGCCAGAAAAGCCAGCCAATACGGACCACGGGCCAGTGTTTCCATCCATCCATCCATCCGTCTCCATGTCTCTTGGTCGAACCCCGCACTGTCTTTAGTGAGATTGCAGTCGCTGAGGGCGGGGGAGAATACAGTAAGTCGTGTAACGGAAGCCAGGGGTCTAGAGTACGAAAAAAAAAAAAAAGACATATCAGTAGTCATACAGCGCTTGCTTGATCTCTTCCAAAGTGACAAGCTCGTTCTTGGTGGGTTAGTGGGTTGAGTCTCTGCATCGAACGATGCGGATGCGGGACCGCACTACTACCCTTAGTTGCCGCTGCCGCGTGTGGCATCCCACCCCTCTCTGTCTCTCTGTCTTTCTGTCTCTCTCGCCTTTGCCACTCTGCTGTTGCACGCCGGCTTTTGCTTCTGTTACTTCGTCCTCTTTGCTGTATAGTGACGCTCTCATTACATGTCTACATGCTGGTTTGTGGTTGTGGATGGGTTCGTTCGTTGGCTGATAACGAGCTGCAACAGAACAATCTTGTGACGCTTGATACCAGAAAATGCTATGCTTGTTCAGGGTTCTTGAAGTCAAGACCAGCGGGGCAATTTCTCCCATAATTTTGTCAGGATGCCTACTTGATCCCATCCGAGTCAGTCAGATCAGAGGAAGCCTGGCTACACATTCTACATTCACGGTGTGAGTGTGCAAGCGACAGCGTATGCTCTTAGTTGTGACTCGTCAATGCATACACATAAGAACTTGCTTTGATGTTCAGTGAGATGTGTGGTGTTGTCCCAGCCAGTCTTGAGGACTCGAACAAATAAAGCAAATCATCGTTTCTTCCTTTCCTCCTCCTCTCTCTCTCTCTCTCTCTCTCTCTCGCTCCATAATCACTTCTCCATATCCTGTAGTAACCCAAGTTCAGATTCAGATTTAGTCTCTCGGCACAAGATGATGGGAGCACAAATCCCCCACGATCTCGGGGTGTTTATCTCTTCTCCCCTGATCGTCACCCTCCTCTTAACACAGCACCAAGCACCAGACTACAGAACTCAAACGCACGCACATGTACGTACGCCTCTTCGCTCCAACGGAGAATATCTATCCGGGGCAAGTCATCCGTGCCTCGAAGCCCCCCTCCCACCCTGTATGTTGTCTCTGCCGCAATCTGAATTCTGGTTCTAGGCTAGTTGCAAGCATCTCCAACTGGACAGTGACAAAGTTGTACATACCACGACGCCTCTTCCACTCCTTTCTTCCCCCTTTCCCCCGCATCGCACCCTTCCTCTCCCCCGCATCCCAAACAGATTTTGGTTTAGACTGCGGCCAGCATTGGGTGGGTTCACATTGCCGAGGGCTGGGATCTTACTCGTAAATGTACATCCACGCCTTTCTGAGGTGGTATTCTGACACCGCGCAGTGGAGAGTGTGGAAGAAAGGAACAGATGGTGGAACCGCATCGTTGTGCCTGGATCATTCATCGCAACCAACCTGTCTTCTCATCGGCTGTGCGGAAGCGCATTCGTGGGGAAGGGCTGTAGAAGGGCTGTGGATTTACCCCCCCTTACCCCCCTCATTCCTCCATGTAAAAAGCTGACTGGCTGAATGGAGAACCTTTCTGTGGCTGGTACTGTACCTGTGCTGGTACCTGTGCTGCTTGCTCTCGTGACTGTAAACTGGGGTTGCTGGGCTATTGTATCTCATCAAGCTCCCGCTAACTGGTGATGGATAGCTACCTACACCTACACCTACCTTAGGTAGCACCTTTGAAGACAAGGGGGGGGAGGAGGGGATCCGTCGATTGGGAGACTTTGCATTCGCACGAACGGCGTTTTCAAGGGGCTGTCATACCGGCATAGCCGAGGATGGGAGTGGCAGCTTGATGTTTTGCCTACACTGATCTGGTTTGGGGGAACATGCTACATGTACGAGCAGCAGTCATCGCTCTGCTCTACCATGATTTCCACTGCTTCTGTATGGGTATTTGGACAATGGCTCGCCGCCTCGTCTTCATCCTAGAGAGACAGGCAGCCTTGGGTACACCACGTTGAAGCATCTGACCTCCTTCAAAGCCAGGAGACACAGTTGAGCCATGTCACGAAGAATCTCAGATGCCACCGCTGCAGCTTGTCCGTTTGGAAAGGCTCAGGACAGACGACGAGATGCGACAGAAAACACGCTCGGATCTGTCATGACACAGAGCATGTGTAAAGAACGCAAGGACTCTCCCAGGTACGCGTGATCCCTGAATATACCCTTCGAAGACAACACTCGTCACGAAAGATAAAATCCAAGTAGTTTCGACAAAATGTTGGACAAAATCATATTAAAAGATAAAACTCCAGGCTCATTATTGTCTCGTCGCACAATCAAGACCCCTCGCCCGAATTCCTCAAGAAGAGTTGCTGGAAACATGGGCGGTCAGAATAGCAGGCAGATGATGCAGCACTCCGTGCAAGTGACACTTTTTGGATCCTTCTTTCTCCCTTCCCCATTCCCTCGAACCGGAAGATCCCATCCTCTACGCGGCGGCCGGAACCTCGACAGACTTCTCAACCCCATCGGCGGTCGCGGAGTTGATCTTCTTTCCCGTCTTGGCGATCTTCTCCAGGACGGTCTCGTAGGGGAGCGCGGTGACAACCTTTGCCTTTTGGTTCTCGAGGGACACTTCGTAGCTCTCGACACCTGTTGCCAAGTTTTGGGGCCAATAAGCCCGCTCTGGTCAGCTGCTTGGTTTTCAAGGTTTTTCTTGCGACCAGGCACGCGCGACAAAATGCGGGGATGAAAGGGAGAGTGTGTGTGTTCGTTCATTCAAAGGACAACGTACCCTCAAGCTTCTTGAGCACGCGGTCGATGGCGCCAGAGCAGCCGCCGCAGCTCATGGTGACGTGGAACTCGTAGGTGTGTGTGTCGGCCATTGCGATTCGAGGTATATGTGATTTACAAGCGATGCGATGTGATATATGCTGGATGTGAAAATGCCCGCGATGACGGATGTAGGAAGTAAGGGGAGGAAAGTCGCGGATGGAGGAGAAGGTGAGGTTGTTTCGCGGGGTGTGATGGCGCAAATGGCGGGGTGGATTAGAAATCGAGGGGGATTTCCCTGTGCTTTTTATTGTCTGTGCCTGACTGATGTAGAAAAAGGTCACCAAACCAGGAGAGCACACTGCGGCTGTGTGTTACCTTTTTAAGCTAAATAAATAAAAACTTGGGAACTATAAAAAGAGATTCAATATACAAGTTGGGGGAAAGTTTGAAGAGCGAGGACGGGAATGAGTGAGATGCAATGTAGGGAAAGTTTGCAACCTAGGATCAACGCCACCCGCCTTACCCTTATATATTCCTCCAAATCAGTTGAGTTCTTCCCTTGTCAGGTATCGATATGGACAGGTTGCCAGCTTCGGAAGGACGGGATAACACAAGTGATGCGCGGTATCTCTCTCCACAGGTATCTTGCCAATACTACTCCTATACTCAAGATACCTCGCTCTCGGGTGACAGCCTGCTCCACTAGGTAGACCCTGGCGCTTCGGGTTGCGAAACGCTGTGAAACTTGCTCATGACGACGTGGCCACCTCGCCATTCCATGCTGCTAAAGCTGAAACCAGGTGTCAATTGTTTGACCGTGTTCATGGGGGACCTTGTACTATGAGCATGCCGGTCGTATCACCAGCTACGGACCTGTCGGAGGGAGCGAACTTCCTAGCATGCCTGATCCAAAACCAGATCGAAAATCGGAATACTTCTGGGGGAGCTTCTGAAACGTGCTCAGGCTAATAAATAATCTTTCTTTTCAATTCCCCCGAGCATAGAGTGCAGTTGAGACCACAACGATCGAACGTAATGCTCCTCTTGCAATTGAGAGGCGCATGTAATCCCAAGCTAAGTGGGCAAGCCTGTATATCAGGTGTTGAACATCAACGTGGTCTGTGTCTTGGCGAGGAGGACAACCATTCGCACACCATGCAGGCAAAGGGAAAAAGAAATACTTCTATCCTCGGACTTCCTTAGTTACCTTGGGATATCCTTTTAAACCAGAGGTCATTTGGTATTCAATCCCCTCTCCCCGAACATGAGTTGCCGATTCGCGCGGCTGCGTCGAGATCTCAAGAATGTAGGGAATGGTATAGGGTAGCCAACACTGGCTAGTAATCACAACCAGGGAATTCGAAGGGAATCAATTTCATCAGGTGCGGTCTGAAATAAGGTGAGGATACAGATACGAAAGGGGGATGAGAACGTTCTTGAAAAGTTCTCACTTAGTAATACAATCCACGAGGAAATACTCTTCCAGACAAAGTGGTGTTGAGCTCGGATTGAGAAAGGAGCAGGCTTCCTGTGGTCTGTGAACCATGTTGGCTAATGAATGGATAATATGATCCAGCGTATCCTCATTACCCGGGAGCAACTTATGTTTCTCGAGTCTGTAGTGATCCTATGTACTGCCGAAGTCGCGACAAGCCTTTCTCAGCCGAAGGAACAGGTCCCTTGGACGAACGTCGCCCGCGTATACCTTGATGAAGATGGACGCTGTCCAACTGGACCGCTCAACGGCAAAAGATCTGACCACTGATTCACTGACGTGTAGCCCTAACACCGAACCAAGAGTAATGCCTGCGAGTGTCTACAATTTCCACAGTCAGAAAATACAAAAACCTATACTCCATACCCGAAAATGGGGTGAGAAAGAAAAAAGTGAAAGACCGAGGGAGAGAGAGGGGGATTGTTATCCAAAACTCGGCCCTGGAAACAAGACTAGGCAAATGAGTGTCCCACGCCGTCTTCCCGAGTCTTGCCCAGCCCTCAATCGCCTTGGCTCACACATGCCCTGCCCAGCCTTCGGATTCAGGCGCCGATGGCCAATCCTTCAAAGGCGCTTAGACGGGGAGTTTTGACAGCCCTGCCAGCTTCTTGAAGGCGTAAAGATTTCCCTCTCTTCCACCTCTTGTTGTTCTTGTGCAGCCTCTTGGCAAAGTTACACACTGACATTTACAACCACGTGTATGCCCGTGGTTTGTGCTGGGTGGTCAGGTCCGCACGAACCGTTCCCAGCTGTCGGTCACTAACCGAGAAGGTGTCAGGCAGTCTATCAGGGCCTGGAGCATCTATTGACTGGTCGAAACAAGTAGCTCAGGTAATATAATGATCATGCCTTTATTCCGCCACTTGTTCGTGCACTCGGATCTTCCTTTAAGATAAATGGGAATCAAAATCATGGCAATAGAAGACGCTCGTTTGTCAGGATGTGTGATGAACCACGCAATAGGTACGACACAAGATAGTGGGAGGGAGAGGCCTCCAGCTGCTGCAGCACACTCACGCTGCCCACTGGCAGTCAAGCTGCCGCCTGTATTTCTACTGCCCCTGCTCACTTGACTACCAGTGGTGTTCCCCTCAGGCTTCTACATAAGTACTAGTAGTAGGTAATATGCACACAATACGGGGAGGCACATACGCAGCCAGGGTCCCCTATCGTGGCGGGCGGCGTTTTACTGTCGCCATCATTGGCCACCGTGTAAGTGCAGTTCCTCAGTGGCCTGGTTCTGGCGCTGGCCCTGATCAGACAGACCCTGGCGGATGTGTCGTGTGCCAGCGTCAGCACAAGATGGTGTACCCCGGATCTGGTAGAAGGTAAGGTTGTGGCTGCAGGTAGCATCTGTTAAGCGCCATGTTCGTAGATACATGCGTTCATTCATTCGTGATAATTGTACCACGTACCATGCGAAAGAGAGTACACGTTGATATCTGCAAACACACTCCATTCCCACCCACCGAATCAGAGCTGCCCACCGTTCAGGTTGTCACCTGTGTCTAGACTGCTTACATCTAGTAGGGCACCTTTTAGTCCTACCAGTACTTCTTACTACTCAGGCACGTCTGACTCTGTCCCTCTGGTGTGTCACCTCATTCTTCCTACTAATTAGTCTAGGTCGCCCATTTTCGCGGTTTTACCGACGAATGAACCTCATTAATAACCATAACTTGCGCCTCCATCACCTCTGGAATCTGACTTCTGCTTCTTCCTTTCCTCCCTTTTCGAGACGTACTCCCCCCCAGCTGTCCTTGCTGATCGTTTCCCTCGTCTACGAATCCACGTATAGAGCAACCCTCTTCCTGATTTTTTTTTTTAATATCACGCAAACCCACTACTTTCTTCGGGGAAGGAATCTAGAACCAGGTAGGTCAAGCTGCACGCCCCGTTTTCGGTGTCTCGCAACTCACTGCCGCCACTTTCACAAGCCGTCTCATTCACTGTGTCTTTCTCTCTAGTTTCGCTTCCAGCCTGTTCTGCGTCTGAAGAAGAAAAAAAGGTGAACAAAGCAACACCGCCCCTTGCCCCGGTCCCTTCCATCCCCGCGCAGCCGCATCAGACCCTGGGCTGTTTTCCTCCATCACCCCACCCGCGTTCGAGCTGCTTGCATCTTTCATTCTTTTTCTTCAGCTTGCTTTCCTTTGCCACCACTGATTATTCGACTCTTCGGCATTTGCACTACGACTTACATCTCGAGCAGCTAGCTACCTTGCCACTGTCCATACCTCTTGTCGCCCTTCCTCAGCAGAATAATATCACTATCGTGCGCACCGTCGCTGCAACCTGACTACTGCGCATTCGTCTCCTCATCGTCGCGATTGTCTGTAAAGCTCGATCATATCCTCCAAACCTTCTTTGAAACTTTGGAAAGGACATCTTCCCCTAAATGGTCATACTTGCAGTCCGTGCCAGCTCCAATAGCAACGATGTCGGCAAGAATGTGGGAATCGTGCTTGGCTGCCTAGCCGTTGTCATCATCATGCTGCCCATCCTGTGAGTTCCGCTTCTCCATTTCTCAGATCCAAGTTCCCGCAGCCTTTGAACATGAACGAGGACTTTACTGACGAGATTCGTGCAGTTCAAGATCATGTAACTTCTTTGGTCGCTCGAGCGACGAGGAGCCGGAGCTGGCTCCAGTTGCTTCAACCTCGCGCAGGCGCCATCTCAACGCCGCTGAGATCATGCGCCTCTGTGCGTTGCGCGACAGCACCAGACCACCTCGGGAGAAGTCTGCCAAGAAGAGCCTCCTCAGCCCTGCAGAAGTCGAGCTTGCGGCTCCGAAAGTCTCCTGGGCCAGACTCGTCGCCCGTGACGACCGCAAGGAATCGTCATGCACAGCCTCAACTATCGCTGTTCCTCATCCGGTGCTGATACGCGATCATGTCAGTAGTAGCCCTCGCTCCTCTGAAGAAGCAGCAGCAGCAGCAGCAGCACCACACCAGGCAAAGGATCTACCGATGAGTACCGAGACGGAGCAGATTGGCGATGATCCCACTTGTAGTATCTGTCTCGAAGGCTACGAGGATGACGATGTCGTCAGGGAGACAGTTTGCCACCATGTTTTCCACAGCTGCTGCCTGGAACAGTGGCTCATGAAGCGCAGGAGTCACTGTCCACTGTGCCAGGGCGATTTGAAGTTGAAGCGAGAGCAAGTGTAATTCAGTCGTTACCTACGCATCGAGAGCAGGCGTCCTCGGGGCTTGGTGTTTTGCAATGGGCTTCCTTCTGTTTTCTATTCTTTAAGCCTGTTCGTATTCTCTAGGCTGGTCAAGAATGCCTCATTCGCATTGAGCTTGCGAAGTCAGCTTTCCACCCATTTGAGAAGTTATAGTCCAGTCCTGATGACCAAATGTGAGAACGAGATATTCAACAATCGACCATGTTATCCTTGCAGACCCCAGTTTCCTCATTACGGCACAGCATATACGCTGTAGCAGCTTCAAACAGACCTTCTCCAGCCAGCGCATTCAACACGCTTGCCTCACTTCCAGCAAAGAATCTGTAACCCAAAAGTGCTCTTCTACTAGCCCTTGGAGATGAGCGTTGGGACAATGTGCCGGCTACACTGAACGATACAAGGTTACAAACGAATCCGCGCCGAAAATATACTTGTGGAAAGTGGTTATACATATGCCAAGGTCTCATATGGGCCAACAAAGTCATCCGTCACAGCATGTGAATAAAACAGGATTATCTTCTGTGGTTTTGCGAATTCAATGCTTCGGTGCTCTAATATTCATACTTCATCATACAAAATAAACCCGCACACATGCACACACTCTCTCGCTCAGAACCTGGCCTCAACCTTTTCCTCGGTGTCCTGCAACGCCCACTCGCTGGAGCTGCTCTTACTCCTGACGCTCGTCGCCTGGGCCTTGGTGAAGCCCTTGGCCTCGGTGGCCGGGTTGTAGCCCAGCTTGTTCCTCCTGCCGACCTCGGCGTCGTCGAGGACAGGGGCAACCTTGCCATCGGCACGCTTGTACACAGACACGACGACAGCGCCGCCGAGGCCGAGGTTGTGCTGCAGGCAGACAGAGGTGTTGGGGGCGTTGCGGTTGTTGGCCCAGCCACGGAGGTGCCAGACGAGCTCGGCGCACTGGGCGATGCCGGTGGCGCCGAGGGGGTGGCCCTTGGAGATGAGACCGCCGGACGGGTTGATGATGTACTTTCCTCCGTAGGTGATGTCGCCGTTGCGGACGAGCTCGTGGGCCTTGCCCTTGGGGCTGAGGCCCAGGGCGTCGATGACAACCATCTCGTTGGCGCTGAAGCAATCGTGGAGCTCCACGATCTTGGCGTCGGTGGCCTTGACGCCAGCCTCCTTGGTGGCCACGGCCACGGCGTGCTGCGTCATCTCGTAGCCCATGAGGTCGATGGCGCTCTTGGAGAACAGGCTCGGCGCGTCGGTGGCCAGGCACTGGCCGGCGATCAGCACGGCCTGCTCCTTGAGGTGGGGGCGGGCGTCGAGGAAGGCCTGCGAGACGATGATGGCGGCGGCACCGCCGTCGGAGGTAGGGCAGCACTGGAGCTTGGTCAGGGGCTCGTGGATCATAGGTGCCTTGAGGACCTGGTCGAGCGTGTAGACCTGCTGGAACTGCGAGTAGGGGTTCTTGGGGGAGTGTGCGTGGTTGACGCGGGCGATCTCAGCAAAGTCCTCGGGCTTGGCGCCGTACCTGTCGGGAAGAGAGAAGTGAGTCAGCATATACACACTAAGAAAATGAGAAATCTCCCCTGGAGGAGGGGGAGGGGGGGTTTTCCTGGAAAAGGCTGGCTTACTTCTCGATGTATTCACGGCCGGCGTTACCGAACATCTGGGCGGCACCGGGCGAGTTGGTGATGCCGCGGGTCTCGGCCATCATCTTGACGGTGGTGCCGGTGGGGTTCTCGCGGTCGTTGAAGAAGGTCTGCAGCGAGCCGGGCATCATCTTCTCGAAGCCGACGACCATGACGCAGTCGGCGGCGCCGCTGCTGACGAGGGTCCTGGCCATGGCGAGACCGGTGCTGCCGGTGGAGCAGTTGTTGTTGACGTTGTAGATGGGGATCTTGGTCATGCCGAACTGGTAGAAGACGCGCTGGCCGCAGGTGCTGTCGCCGTAGCAGTAGCAGGCGACGCCCTGGTCGACGTCGTCGTAGTTGATCTGGGCGTCGAGCAGGGCCTTGACGCCGGCCTCGAAGCCGAGCTCGGTGTAGTCGACCTTGCCGCGGGGCTTGATGAACTTGGTCATGCCCACGCCGAGGACGTAGGCGGGGCTTTTGTTCTTGGAAGGCATGGTGGGCGCGAAGAGATGTGTGTGTGTGTGTGTTGGTGTTTGGTGTGTTTTTATACGAGTTTTCGAGGTTGGCGAGGCTCTTCTACAACAGTAGCAGAAGATGGCTCTCAAAGATGCAGCAGCAGCAGTAGGAGTAGCTGACACAAGATAATTAACGTCTAGTGGATGAAGAATATCAAAAGTAAAAACCAGGAACCTGGAAGAAACAAAAAAAAGAATCTGGTCAGATGGGAATGAGGCAGTGGGTTTTGTTGGAAATGGGGAGGAGGGGGGACAGTTTACCTTATACACATGCAGGAGAGGGAAGAATTACCCCGGCTGCGGCTAGGAGACGAAAACCGGGGGAGGGGGGGAGGGTTGTCCCAGGCGTGGTTGATCGATCACAAGCCGGAAGGGCCAAGAGCGCGAGTGAGCTGTCCTCCGTATCTAGGTCCGAGCTTCAGCAGGATAGGGCAATCTTTCCTCCATAATTAGTTGCCGTCTTCCAGCCAGAAAGGAACTGAACATAATTACGGGACGGCCTCTCTCGTCATCTCCGTGAAAGCCGTGTGCCGTGGACGGGTTCGTGCCAAAGCAGAAATGCGGGGGAGATGGGGTTCACAGCCCGAGCAGCCGAGGCGAGGGTTGTGGAGAAGAGGCAGTCAGAACTTCGCAGTGGTCACTCACAAAGTGCTCTGTCTCTCTTTTTTTGGGAGTGGAAGTGAGATGAAGGCAGCATGCGGGGTGACGAAGCCAAGCCCCCCTGAAAGATACCAGTCATTCATGGTGTAAGGTGGGTTGGGGTTGGGGTTTGGCATGTTCTGCCGAGGTAAGGAATAATTAGTAGTGGGCCGGTAAGGTCACAACGCACAGAGGAGACACACACGAAATGCTAACCACATTCAATCAACGAACTCGTGCAACAATGTGATGCACGGTGTAGAAGCTCGGAAATTTATCAACGCCCGGTCCCGGTTCCGAGTGTCTTGCCTTTTTTGGGATTCTCCTGATGCTGACGACGAAGAAGAAGAAGATGATGATAATGATGGATGATAAGGACGATCCTGGATGATGGTGAGGCTGGATGGATGGTACCATGTTCATCACCCAGCCTTGCTACTTCTATATTCCTCTCTGACAATCAGTGATATACTAGGCCATCAAAACTCCCGGTCGACGAAGCATTGTCACAGAGTCATCGCCCTCCCTCTCTTTGACAACGGACATGCAACGATAGCATGGCAAAGGGCTATGGAATCATCACTTCGCCTTTCATCTACCAGTCCCAGGATCCCAGATGCTGAATAGGTATTCTTGTCAGGAGAAAGCAGAGACAGGCCTTAAAGGGCTGCAACCGCTATGTTCAACATTGCCATTCCCCTCTTTTCTTTTGCATACAGGTACTCATCTACTCAGTCATGTCGTACGTCGAAGCACTGCCCGGACCTGATGACCATACTACGTGGATGCTTGCAAGAGCGATGATTCCCCCTCTCTCCGGCCGATTTCCCGACGATTTTGTTCGTGATACCCTGGACTCCAGTTGACGCTGTAACCGGTCAGACGGGCTTCTGCCAGGAAGCATCAATCTGAACTTTGGGGGGGAGAAGCTGGCCTGTTCGACTTCTCGGATCGAAGCCATTATTGTTGTTGGTGCCGTTTATCTAACGCATCGTCCATCTTCACGGCCACTTTCGAAGTGAAGACTCCTTTTACTGCTGTAAGCTTGTGTTCACTCCAGTCTCCGTCGGATGATGCTGCAGCATGTTCTGCCGCCTGGTGACTACCAGAGACGGGCGTGTGCCACCATGATGTTGTGTGTGTCATGGCCCGACTCGAACGGGACCATATTCGGGTTCGATATTCGTATACGTTGTGGATCGCGTTGGTGGCAGTGTTGCCCGAGGAGACTCATCAAGTTGTTGAATACCCGCCTCCAAGCTTGATGCACATTATAGACGGCCATCTACATCCCGGAAATGGCGAGCGCCCGGGAATGGCGAGCGGGAACGCGTATCGGAGGTCAAGGGTGGCTATTCGCGATTCAGCCTCACACCGGCCCTCACATAGCTGTGCAATCCGAGAGAGCCCAGACCGAACGGGCCATTCCCTGGACCTCTTGTGAGCAGCCGTAGATGACTGATTCCTCGCGCAAGTGCCTCTCTGGGGCGCGCTTCACCGGCGATGAATCCTGTGATCACGCCTGCAAGTTTATCTTGAGACCACGTAACCCTTAACCGACCTCTTTCTTCACGGCCCACAGCGGCGCAACGAGCGATGCTGTAAGCATAATGAAGTCAACCGCCTTCACAGTCAGTTCACTGAAAGATCAGTTCCTGGCTCGGCGCCGAATGAGCTTACGGCTTGGGGAACCAAAAAGGTAAAACCTGCGTCGGGCTTTCCTCTGTTTTGACTACGAACAACAACTTTGTGATAGGAAATCACAGATTGGATGTAGGTTGGGACAGCGATGTCCTAGTCCGTGGGCTCAAGTCAGGCCATGATTGCAAGCGGTTCTTCTGCTCCCGACGGCGGATGTAGGTTCGATCGTACTCCGGTACCTAGAAACGCTTTCTCTCTCTCTCTCTCTCTCTCTCTCTCTCTCTCTCTCTGTGTGTGTGACTGAGTGACTGAGTGGTGAGTGGATGGGAGAAGGAGAGAGGAAATTCATAAATAATGCAAGAAGAGGATGAACCCACCACCCCTTGTTGATCAAATAAAAAAAGCTGTGCCCTGGGTCACGTCAACTATGACAGCCTTTCTACATACTGCCGTCCATCTTCTCACTACTCACACACAAAGAACCGTCTCTTGGTTTTTCAACACCATTCATGGGGCGCGGTTTCTGGTCTGCGTAACAAATCTGGGTGTACGTTCTCGCAGAGCTGCTCGACCACCTCCTCGAAAAGGACACGACAAGAAAAGAGAGAGAGAGAGAGAGTCTCCAGTTCTGCTGAACGTTCAAGGCCACAAAGAGGAGGCAGCTGGCATGGCTTGCGGCACTGTCACTGAGGTCGTATGAACAAATAAACAAACTAAGAAGCAAACAAGTTTCCCAAGGACTCGCGTTGAAGTGGTGTCAGGATAACGGTGTCCAAAGGACCTACATGCGAAAAGAAAAGTGATGTTTAGAAAATCCGGGATATCGCCATAACCGAATGGAAGTACATATCTCACACCTCTTGCGCAAGACCTCTTGCGCGTTCAATCGAACTGACAGCCAACGTGGCTGGTGCGTTCGCCTCTGAGGGAACATGCCATATCGTCTTCTGGACGAAGAACATCATGTTTGTTGAAGAGCGCTAATCCAGACTATATCTACTGCTTCCACCTTGTCCCCTGTCCCCTAACATCGACCACCCTTTGCAGCTCCTTCGTCTTCACCATGGAAATGAAACTTCGCTCGCCCCTTTGTTCAAATGCGAGAGCCAGGCCTGTGACGTGGACCACACGACATAGACCACAGGGAGAGGAAGAAACACATCGGCGCAGTGCATCTCGACGAGGGTTTTCGTGCCAAACGGACTCGTCGGCGGCCTGTCTCCACGAGCTGGCTTGGAACGGGGTCAATGCCAGGTATACTTTTTTGAGTGTGCATTCGTCTCTCTCTCTCCGTGTATGTAGATATAGATGTATGTATGTATGAGTTTGTGTGGGAACCAGCAACGTAGAGACTGTCACCAGCACTACACATCAAGCTTCATGGTCCCGTCGGTATCAAAGGAACCATCCGAACTGTAGAACGAAGATGCGCGAGGACGTCCAGTTTTTGGGTTCAGCTCCGCAAAGGACAGCCCCACGAGAGCGTGCAGGAGCGGAGAGATGTTGAAGCGCATCACGATGCTTCCCTTTCCCTCGCCCCAATTCCTTTGATGTTCTGTTGGGGTCTCGACTAATTCACCCCCCCAACCCAACCCGACCCGACCCAACACAACCTAAAGGAAAATTAAAATCAAATTAAAAGAAAATAAAGGCCAATAACCATAAAAAAGTAAAAAGTAAACAAGAATCACCAGCGAGGTCGTTTCTCTTCGAAAAGGAGGGGGGGGGGGGGGGGGGGGGGGCTCTTTACGGAACAGCTCGTAAACTCTAATTGCTGATTCGTGGAGGTGAGAGAGTTTCGATAAATCAAGATCTAGAGGGTTCTGGAGAAGCAAAAGATAACCTTGTTGCATTGTCTAAGTCGTACCGACAGGTTAATGCATGCGAGGAAAGAAAATCCACGCAGTCTGCCCTGTATGTACAAGTACGTCAGATGAACAAAGAGAGAAGAGAGAGAGAGAGAGATTCGGCGTGGCCTTGATTGGTCCCCAAAGAACGGTGATCACTGAACAAGCAACAAGGATCAGGATCAACGAGGCCATTCCTGGGGACCCCCCCTCTCTCTCCAAAAGCTTGCGCCTTCGCCATTCGGGGCCCCTTTGAGTCCTTCGGGAGCTACGGACTGGTGAACACCCGTTGACAGTCCCACATCAGCTTATCGCTCGAGATGGCTTGTTGTTGTCATCGTCGTCGTTGTCACTCTAGTACTAGTAGGAGTAGTAGGAGGAGACTAGTGTCTCGTGAGCTAACCGACATGAATGTGGGACAAAAGGCTTGGCTGGGTTTTCTAGAAGCGGTAAGGTGAGTGGACAAAAGAAAAGAAGAGCTTGGCTTTCGCTGTTGACCTGCATACAACACTATACAAAAGCCATGTGGCTTGGCCCCGTCCCCTACTTCTTCCAAACAAACCTTGCTGTCTTTGCGTGTTTTGTTTGACCAGGGGGGGAGGGGGGCCGCGTTGGACGACCACCTATGTACTACAACATACTACATATACTAGCTGCTACTACTGCTACTACTGTATGCACGTATGCATGCATATGCTGGGTTGCATGAAAGGCGCAAGTATGACGACGGTGGACTTCAAATAGTTTCTCATCTGTTTTTTTTATTGCTTCTTTTTTAAACATCCCCTGCTCTCTTCCCTGCCCGGAGCTTACCAGGGTTATCTGCATCCACATGCTGGTGTGTGTGTATGCATGTGTATGTCCGTATATGTATGGGTACTGAGTCAGTTGGCGCGTGTGTTCACACCTTTTTTGCAGTCAGCCTGGGGCAGTCTTGGGCCGAGCCGAGGGAATCCCCAAGAAAAGTAGTACAAGTAGATTGCTCGTTTGTTGTTTGACCCGCCGAGACGGTGTGTATTTTGAGTTTTGCACGGAGGCGAAGGAGAGGAAAGAATCCTGGAGTGAATGTCCGGACAGACTTTGCTTTTGTGAGAAGAAAACAGAGAAGGCTGGTCAGCCTCCTCCACAGATAGAGACCGAACTATTACCGATGGGGTCGGGTGTGTGTATGTGTGTGTGAGAGAATATGTGTCTGCGTGTATTCTTTTGCTTTTTTCGTCCACGTGCATCGCTTGTCTTGTCTTATAGTTTGGCAGACCCATCCATGCAGTGCTGCATAGTACGCTTACCTACTTTGTGGTTTCGGCAAAGTCAATTTGGAAGACATTAGTTGATAAAATGAGAGAGAAGAGAGAGAGAGAGACACACACACAAAGGAATGCGTTGGCACGCGCGACGAGCATCCATGTACCCCCGGCAATTAGAAACACCGTGCTGTAATGCAAGATTTGAGACAAGAGACCCCCCCCCCCCCCGGGCCAATGCGCGCGTGCGCCAACAGGTCCAGAGCTTGATTGGCAAACTAGGTTCTCGGATGCATCTAACAAGAAAAAAGAAAAAAAGAAAAAGAAAAAAGATGAAAAGGGTCTCCCACTCCCTTCTGGAATCGTGTCTGGAGCTGTGAGATTTGGTCCTGTTCTTTTTGTGGGGGTTTAGCCCTTTTTTGTCCTGTTTTCCTTCGCTTACTTGCTCTCACCATCTCTCTCTCTCTGTTCTCTGCTTCTTCCTTCCGTATCTCTTTTTTTTACTCTTTTCGGGGGAAGGAGGGGGGGTGGAACAACATTCATATCAGCATACAGGAGAGGAGAGAAAGGGGAAAGAGCGAGTCTATTGTCTATAGCGCGGACCCGGACTGCCGCTCCGACAAACGGGGGAAGGGGCAGGGGCGTGTATCGTGGCAGTTCGTCTTTCCTCCTCCTAATAGCAGCACTACTGCTGTTTATCGAGGCCCAACGCTGCCAGCTTTACTCCAGCACGAGCAGTCAGGAATACTGCAAACTTACCCCATAACAAACTAAAGCACCTAACCTAGTAGTGCTACTAGTTGCTCTGTCCAAGTACCTTGGCAAGGGACGGTGCCGCCATCGGTTCCGACTTCACCTGAACCTTTCTAGGAGCCATGTGCGGCTCCGAGGAGAAAAGTAAGCAAGAATACCCACCAGAAGCTTGATTCCCTTCTACAACCAAGACGAAGGAGGTTCCTAAGGGAGCACACACCACACACCACCAGCGAGGCCGCCGCCACCAACACCAGCATCAGCATCAGCGACCGACAGCACTAACTTACTACTAGCACCATCACCCAGCGCGGGTGAATGGCGTCTTTTGGTTTCGGGTGAGAGAGTTGGTACGGAGCATGAAGTAGTCCATCACCCGCCCACCCAATCACGAATGTGGCTTTTGCGTCTATCCACCATATCGTTCCCCTTCGCTAGCTTTGCGTTTTCATTTCTTCTCTTTTTACACACCCCCTTCGCCGAGTCAGCGTGTACTTGTACGTTCCCCCGTCAAAGGAGAACCCGGCAGTCCGGTTCGCTTACTCGCGATTCTTTCGGCTACCTGGTTTAGTCGAGGTTTTGACTTGACTTTTGCCACCACCAGACTACTCCTACTCCTACTCCTACAGTAGTACTGCTACTACTTCACCTCGTCAACTCTGCTCTGCTCTTCCACCCCACACGTTCCTCATCCTCAGATCCGAACCTCACGCCTCCTCCTACCCGCGAGACTACGCCTCAGCGACTAGTATAGTGCACACATACCGAGTACTGCGAACACTTTCTTCCTTTGAGGGTGTTTTCGTTTCACACACACAGACTCTCCCCCCCCCCTCCCTTCCTCTTCTTGTTCTCCCGGCACGGTCGCAGAAAAACAGACTATTGACAAGATGTGAACCCTGCTACTGCATTATGACGCAACATCCAAATCGACGGCATTATAAACTGACCTTTCCGAGATCCAAGCCTCTCACGCGCCACACAATGACGATGCCAACCTTCCAAGTCAATGAAGATAGCCAGGCGGGGTTTTCCCCAATGCATGTGGCGTGACACTGAGCCTGCCCAATCCCGTCGGCGGATTCTCTTGTGTAAAGTTACTCGCTTTGAAAAAAAAGGGGACCATACATAACACACACACTGTCGGAACGACGAGCCTCCTCGCCGAGTCAGTCATCTTTCTCCCTGCGTGAGCAGCAAATACCTGAGACGGAGGCCCATGACATCGTAAGATCATCAGTCGAGAAATGTATTGTTCTGGATTTGTTCTGGGGGTATAATAAGAACCAAGGGGTTGCAAAGCAAATCACACATGCGCGCGAGGCTCGCGCAGTCGCAATGCAGCCAACAAATGCCACCCCTATTTGCACGCTTCCGATCAAAGACACAATATATCAAGTCTATAGAAAGAAAGCCCAATCCCATACGTGCTCATCAGCTCACAACCATGCATCGCAGTCTTCGTCGGGGAGCTCCGCAGGCAAGCTCGGAAGGAACATCAGGGTCAGTCCCAGCCTCCCCAGAGCGTCCAACCTTCGTCTGGAGTAGTGGCAAGAGGGTTCCGCCCATATCCGAAAACGCTGGAGGCGCCGCCGTGGTAAGGATCCGTCGCAAACCCAGGCCCGTTATTCTGCCCTTGCCCTGGCTTCACCATGGCGATCTTCTCCCGACTCGAATTCGACGCCTTCAAACACGCCTCCAGTGTGTGATGCAGCACCCGTGAAATGTTCTCAGACTTGGGTTCTGGAGTTCGCACCATCTCCAGAACCACCGCCAGGGAGAAGATCTCCTTCGTTCCGGTATTCTGGACGATGCTCTGGATCAAGTATCCCAGCGTGCGTTCGACCGCTTGTATCAGTCGCTCGGGTGACCACATGAGCCGTCCCTGTGTAAGCAAAGCCGGACTCCTGTTCGGTGAGTCTAGATGATGATGATGATGATTATGCTGGTTCCGCTGTCCCTCGTAGCCGTTTACGTGGTGCGGGTGCGGTGACGGACCCTGAATGAAGTGGCACACGCTCAGGGCTGCAGCGACGAGGTCGTGCCTCAGCATTTGGTGGAGGACTCCCATGATTTCTTGGTGGTACGGCTGCATCGGATCAAGTTCCTCGGAATAGCCTAGAACAATCATGCAGGACCGCAGGAATGATTTCGTCATCTGGGGCGGGCACACCTGAGCGTTCATAACAAAAGGACGGTAGAGAGCAAGCAGAGCGCCACGTACGACCGAGTCGCACAAGACCCTCTCGCGCCAGATTCTGGACGTGTGAGAGTGGTCGGTGATGCCATGTCTCGGAATGATCTGGTTCGCGTCCTCGAGAGTATCTTCAAGTCTCCCCCCCAGTTCGAGAACCTCATGATAGTCGCGCAATGTATCAATGCGACAGAGCAACTGAGATATTCTTGAACGAACCGGCAGGGAGAACGTTGCCAGCACCTGGGCTTGCGTCTTCGTGTATTCCTCCACAGGTTTCCCGGGCGGGAGTTCCTTCATGTCAGGATGCAGCTCCTCGTCATCTAGATTTCGCGGTGCTTGGCAGCTATAGTCCCCATCGCGGATTGAACATGGCATGTCGCCGTCAAACGAGCTCTGTAGGTCCATTTCGCACACAGTAAACCACAAGCGCCTCCTCATCTCTCCTATGAAAGGTGAGATGCGCGGACCGAACTCGGAGGGGTCACGGTGCAGGCCCATGGTCATAGCCATACGAACCACCCTGCCAAGTTCCGTCCAGAGCTCATGTGATCGAAACATGAGAGACCTCCGACAAACCATCAGGAGAAGCTCCACTTGGAGGACTGAAATGTCCGTGAGCTGTTTTCCTTTGAGCCCATCGAGCCAAGTGCGAACCAAGGCGAAAGCCGTAGGTGTATGGACCCCCTCCGCCCGCTCGTGGCTGAACCCCTGAGACTTTGTAGTGTACCGTGACACAACGGCGAGCACGGCGAGCAGTTGCGGTAAGAAGTACTCCGACTGTAACTTGCGCTCCCAAAACAGATTGTACTGTTCTATGAAGGAAGGAATGTGCAGGATTCTGTGTAGGCCTTCAGAGATGTCAACGTATTTCGCAATCAGTCGATCGCAGACCGGCTTCTGCGGTAGGATGTCCGTCATTCGCTTCCAAATCGGCATGACCGAGTCAACAAATACCGTCATGGGTACTAATGAGTTTTGAAAATCTTTGTGGAGACTGTGATGAAGCTTTCGAAACAGCAGTAAAGTCTCGTCGATATCAGGTGAATGCTGCCAAGCACTCAAGAAGTCTTTCGCGTCATCAAACTAATCACAATTTTCAGAAACCACGGTCAAGCTTGAGAATAGTTCGCGGGTTAGACTTACCAGGTTGACAAGAACGCGGGTACTACTTTGCCCAAAGATTCTGGTCCTCTGGCCTCCCCTTTTGACAGACAGGCCTCTGAGGGACGGTGCAGGGTGTGAAAGCAGAGGAACGCTGCCAGGCTTCGCATCCGAAGGTTGTCGAGACAGGAAATGCTTCTCCAGGCGCTCCATCCGCACAGCGAGCTCCTCTACAAAGCCCATTTCTAGAGAAGACGGACGATCGGCGCTGCGACGGTTTGCGAATTGCCCTGGGTCACCGCCCATCACGAGTGCTGGCCCGGAGGAGCTTCCATATGTTTTCTTAGAAGGCCGTCCAGGCTCCGCCTCTGCATCTGACCCTTCGGACAAATTTGCCGAATCATAGTCTGCGGCATATTTACACGCCCGGTTTGATTTTTGGCATTGAGAACAGGGGCAAAGCCTATCACAGCGAAGCTTCCTCTTCCGACACTCTGTGCAAGACTTGACAGGGCGAGGTCGTTTGACACTGCGTTGCTGCTGCTGGTTATGCGGTTGATGAATTCCGGAGGCTGACGTTGGGCTTTGCGGGAGAGGATGCGTGCGTTGTGCCGGGCTAGGCTGAGTTGCTACTGTCTCAAAGGAACCCGAGGTATGCCCAGCCATGGCAGCAACGGCTGTGTTGTTGAGTTCGGGTGCAGACATCTTAACGAAAGACGATTTGGGCGCAGGACGTGTGATGTGCGCTCTTTAAGCCTGTGGCCGAAGCGTAGTGAAATTTGGGTTTGTCGCAAAACCCATGGCGAACTGGCCGTTCCCAAGGGTTTGGAAGGAGACGGCTATATGCGCAAGTTCAGGAAGAAGAACGCAAAGCCGATGATGACGTTGGCAGGATAGACAGACGCGGGCGATGGGGGCTGTGCGCCGTACCAGACACAATAAGCTTGAAGGATCAGGTCAGCGGCCTTTTGGGGGGGGACTCCTTTCGCATCCGAACCCTTGGGGACTGTTGGCGGAAGCTCTCTCTCTCAGCCTTGCGAGTTGAACCCTTTTCCTTGTCTGATAGAACGCTGAGGAATATCGCGAGGCAAGAGGTAAATGAAGGGATCAACGGGCCGAATCAAAGGACCTTGGGCAGGGGAAGAGGGCCGGAACACGTTTCAAGCAGCCGGTGTTCGTCTCCTCGGTAGGCTTCGAGAAAGCACGAGAGTCGATGGTTCGGTATGCGGAGATCACGGTGAAAACGACAGCAACCGTCGGTGGTTTAAGGAAAATGTATTCAGTCCTGAGAAAGGCAAGAGAGCGGGAGGATGCGGTTGGTGGAGGGGCGTGGCGCGTTAGACAGGGGGCGTGGATCCTTGGCTCTCGCTGAAGGTTTGGGGGAGTTGCAATAACATGGTGGTTGAAGACTGGGCACATGGATCCAACGGGGTGGATGAGGCTTTCGTTAGGTCCGTGGCTAGCTCAGCGCCAACATCAACGCCGCCAGCAATAAATCTTCCGATAGCTTCGAGTCGTCAATGCTTCTTTGGGCGCTGATCCTCGCGCTGAAGTGCCGTTGACCGCTCCAGCAGGCTAACGAATGCTTCGACCATCCCTAGCCGCTTCGATAGCCACAGCTGAGCTCTCCCGAGACCACCCGCGCACGCTTTGTGATCTTCAGGAAACGCCGCAACTCGTGGAGGCAGGCGTAGCACCATCTCCAGCGTTTAAACAAGGATAGAGCGATTCCTAGGGCCTAGACCGACCGCCTGGGTCTTGAAGGTGGGGGAGTCGCCTGAGCACACCACTCTCTGTCTTTCTGTCTCTCCGTCTCTCTCAACGACGACGTCGACGACGACGTCCTCTGATGACGAGTAGAGACATTAGTGTTGAGCTATGCCACCTTTCCTGCATCAACGCATGGACGACCATGGTACTCAGGCAATGACATCTGCATAGCGCTATTAGCAGCCAGTCTCATCTCTCTTTGATTTGCTCGCATGTACCCCTAGACTAGACGATGGCATCAGCAAGGCGAAGTTGAACTAACTGCCACTTGCTTTCTTTGTTGATTACCGTCAAATCGGTGGATCGTGCCGTCGCAAAGTAAATGGTTCAGGGAGCCAGGACAAAGTTTATACGGGCCAACATACCTGCCTGTTGACTTTCCAAAAGCTAAGGCCAAAAGGTCTGCCCAAGACACTGGGTCAGGTCCAAAATTTCCCCAGTTCAACCCATCACTCTGGCACCAGCCAAGGGGGAAGGGAGGGAGGGTGCGGCACAGAGAGAGGGGGTGGTGGTGGGTAGGCTTGGGTGTGAGCATGATCGTAGGTGTAAACTTGAAGTGTTTGCCGGGTGGGCGCTGGCTTGGGCGTGAACGTTGGCGTGGGCGTGGCGTGAGAATGGACTGGTGGATATTGCCTGAGAGTGTGTGGTTCAGATGATACGAAGCGAGGATTGAAGAAAAGGGCTCGTCATAATATTTGCTTCTGCCTTCTGGCATGCTGCACAACGTTTTTTTAAAGGCCCGGGAGCTGTTGACCATAGGGCAGAACAAGGGTCGGATAGTGGTTGATTGGCCCCTGCTTCACGTTGTATTTGCGTCGCGAAAGATGCACGCGAAGGTACTCAAGTGCATCGCACCATCGGTTAGGTGTGGGTTTGAGGCTGGGACTATGTGTCTAGGATGCGCTGCTTTAGAGTTCTCGTTTGCGTCCACTCAGAGCTCATTTCGGCACAACCTGGACCGCGGGTCATAGTTCCAACGTTCGGACGGGCTTGGCACCTTGGGGCGGCGGATTAGACTGGAACAAATGGGTTCAACCACCGTGGCGGGACGGTTTTCGCGGTGGCATCATCAATTAATTACATGTATCACGTCCAAGCTTCAGGGCAACTGCGGCACGTGACTCGCTTGCCCTACCTACCTACTGTAGGTAGGCACGGATTATTGCATCGTGAACCTGGAAAGATCACCTCCAATACCCGAAGAACAACCTCTGCTTGAAGCAAGCCATGACATGATGAATAGCACGCCAATTGTGCCTCTCACGAATCCACGGCTTTATCACATTGAACGGACCGAAAATCCGCACCCTTTGACTTTTCTTTGTATCCATCCGGAGCCACTCTGTTCCTGGGCTAACTCACTCACGCGTGCGTAATCTTCGATATCCCTCCGTACTCTCTTCTCCACTTCAGCGTGATCAATGTCCTCGTGGCAGAAGCAGAGTTCAGCACGAGCCATGCGTCGTACTGACCGCACACACTTTGGAACTGTAATGCCAGGTACTCGGCCGTGAGATCGTCATTTGACTCAGAGCCTGACGACCAGTGTGCGGCGATGGCCGAGACCACCAAAACGGGGGGGGCGCAGCAGTAGAGGAATGAAAGCTCCGTCGAATGCGTCGACTGAAGTAATAATACTTTGGCTGTAGGACAAGATCTTTGATGGGAGTCCGGCAAACGGGGCTTCATCTGGCCCACCATCACTGCCATGTGCTCTCTGCTCGAGTCTCCTTGAGCAAGGCATGGAAGCAAGCCGCGAGGAGAAGAAATCAGCCGAGCAACATGAACATGGTTTCATTCCATCGATTGATATAACCTCACGCATGTCGGAACTGGGCGATATTGTGGGCAGATTTTCCTCTTGCTAAAGGGAAAAACACTAGTCGACAGAGACGGTGGCACTGTGGCTTTTGCCATGTGCATTACGATCAGGCCAAACGAACCATATTTCAAGAACTCTCTGGAATGAAAGAGCCAGTGGCACTATTCCGTCAACAGCTATCCTTAAGAATGTGCCAGGTAGTTTTCGGAAATGGTTTAAGCATGAAGAATTGGCAGTTTCAGACACCACAGCATTGGGTGTAGAACGTAAAGCTAACGACGGACACGAAGAACTTCGGCGCCACCACTCGAAAGACTCTAGCGGAATCCTTCTCCAGCTCTACTGTACCAACAACGCAGCAGACAGGCTTCTCTCCTATGATTCATGAGACCCTCGGATCCGGTACCGTGGCGCTCGTCCTAGCCTGACTTTCAAACCTTGTTGTCGATTTTGTGCCAGGATACGGAGTAGTTGACTACAAAAGCATGGTACATGTACATATGTACACACACCCACGCAAGCCCTGCATCCGCACCCCAGCCCCCAATGTCACCCAATATGCAAGGTGTCAATACAGTAGCGTTGCCTGTCCACCGGCTCCGAACAAATGAGATCTCCTGGTCCGCAGCAGACAACTCAGGGATTCCATTCATTAACTCACCAAGCCATTTCCTCCCCCCCCCCCCCCCCCCGTCGGATCCAACGTCAGCATCAGCAACCTCCCTCGCCTGTTGCGTGTAGCCAAGGCGCTTGTTGTTCCATCTGTACGCACATCCATGCTGCATGCGCGTCTAAACCATGCCTCGCCTTCTTGAAGCCTACAATTCGCTCTTACCCGCGGGTTGGGTCAGCGGCTTTTGGTTGTCTCTTGACTGACCCAGAAGGCGATATATTGTTCATTCCAAGTCCAAACAGAGTAGGGTGGGAGGGGGGAAGCTAATATGTAACTAGCCAGGGCTGAGTCTAACGCTCACTCTCCCTTTTCCAGACCTTCCTCGAAACGTAAATATATGTGACAAGTCGGATAACAAGTCGCACGACAGAGTGCTTGGCCGGAGGCTGGCTCTCTTTCTTTTTCCCTGATCGACAGACCGCTCCCGGCGATCGTGCCAGTTGGATTCTTCGTCTGGAAACATCCTTGACTGGACAGTTAGGAGTAACTGCCTTGGGGCATTCGTGTTTGAAGAGGCTGGGTGGTGCCCCCTGTAAACGCACGCATTGAACCTTCGACTGGAGCCAAATGAAAAGCTAAGTCCAGCTTGCGATTAGGGCTGCAAATCCCTCCAAAACTACTCCCGTACTCCGTCCATCCGTCCTCACCTTCAGGAAGCCGGATTTTTTTTAGCACATGATTGCGCGCGCGTTTTGCTGTCGAGCACACTTCTTGCTCTTCCACACATCACCCTTTACCTTTACATCCTTTGCGTCCCAGGAAGACAAGGGGAGAGCCGCCCCCCTCCCCGTTCGACACTCGTATGCCTGTGAAATGATACGCATCCTAATTTAGCAATCCTGCTGCCTGTAATACGGCCGGGATCGGGTCCGGCTTCCATAAGCAGTTCGGCCGGTACGTGCGCCACCTCCTCGTCCTTGTTGATATGTACTTTGGTACGCGATCCCACCTCATCACAAGCACACCCACGAAAGTAGTATGTCCAGGGCCACGTCAGACGAGAAGTCGTTTTTTAGGCACGATAAAGTCTTGTCTAGGTGTGGTGGAAGCTTGGAGTAGGAAACTGAATGCTCTGATTGTGTGTTACACTCTCAACGGTTGTCTTCATCCTCAGGCCATGCGCCGGGTACACCGCCGCCGTCCTCGCTCAGATGCTCCTCCGCCTCGTAATCATTTGCAGTTGCCGCAACGCGGCCATCAGGCGCCTGCTCGCCAGCGGCTCCCCCTAGGAATTGTCTGAGGAGGGCGAGCATCCCTGGCCGGCCTGCATGTGCCTCTATGTCCCTGGCCAACTCCGCATCATCCTCCATTATGGCAGCCAGTTCCTCCTCCGTGAATCCATTCTCATCCGCTCCCTCCGGGCCATTTGCCCCGACTGCGGCCGCCCGGGCTGCCTGGCGAGCGAACATGTTGTGCAATCTTGCTTCGACGTCGCTTGTAGGCTGCGACTGCGCACGTTCCTCCTGGCCGAGGAATGGCAGCCGTGTGCCTGAGCCTGTAAAGATGTTCTCCTCGCGCGGCGGGGGTAAAGGATCAAATTCGTAGTTGGGTTGCATGTCGAGATATTTTCTAGGCGCCGCCGCAATGAGCGACGTTTGACCCTCGAGGAACACCAACCGCGTGGCCCCCAAATCTGGAGGAGGGTCGTCAGCAGGCAGGGAGGCTGTGTCCACGCGATCGAGTTTCTGCGCCACGGCCCGAAGGAGAGCTGTCACCTGCGGAGTGTTCCACAGATCCTTCATCTGGTATATATATAGCTTCACCCAGAAAGAGCGTGATGGTGCGTCTGAGCTGATGCCCCATACAGAAGGTGGTGCATCCATGTTGAGCTCGGAGAAAAGTGTGCAGTAGAGCCATGGAACGCGCTTGATGCCAGCCTCGAGCGCCTCTTGGGCACCCGTCAGATCCTCCAGCTGCAGCTTGGCGAGGACAGTACTCTGACGCAAATACACGGTGTCCCGATTCTCACTCATCTTCTCCAGTTCATCCACGAAAGCAATCAGCCACTCTGGCTGGTAAGCACGAACTGCCAGGAAGTGAAGGTAGTGTCTCATGCCGTAGGGGTCGCTTCTGTCCAGGGCGAAGAGTAATTTAGCCCACTCCAGAGCCGTCCTGTAGGTTCCTTTACGAACAAGGCTTCGTAGGTAGTGGTACCCAGCCAACCAGAACTGGCGGTTCTCTGGACGGCGGAAGTTGAGTCGCGCGTGCCCTTGTTCGAGGTCCTGTCGAAACGCATTGGTTGCTACGCGGCCGAATGAAAAGAGCGCTCTTTCACAAAGCTCAGCAGCAAGTGCCATGTTTTGATCCTGTTTAGCGACATTACTGACTTGTAGTAGTGTCGAGACATGGTAAGCTGCATAAGCTCCGTCAGCGACTCCATCGTCACGATACTAGCCAGCACCGAGGGGGTGGCGTGACTTACGAGCTTCCCTTAGGAGATACACCATCCTCATGGGATCTCCGACCTGAACGAGGGAGAAGAAGAGTGCTTGAACCGCATCGTAGTCTCTCTCGTGCGTGAAAGCATACTCAGTGGCGCCCTCCTCTCCCTCTGCCCTTCCGATGACCTTCAGAGTCAGTCCTCCCGTCGTCGCCAAGGGCCAGTGATCCTTGCCCTGTACGAAAGGATTCCTACGTAGGGACACCTCGGGCAATTTCTTTCCATGCGCAGAGAAGCTACGAATGAACCCTTCCAAGTCGAGATTCTGCGTGCCGCGGGCTCGGCGTGCATTGGCTGCTTCTTCTTCCTCCTCTGCGGTGGCAGACTCGATAATCTCACGGCCGAATAGGTTGCGCATTTCGTTCATGGCTTTGAGGTGGTGCGTGTTAATCCCCAGGAGTTGATCGAGACGACGGCTGTGGATATTGGAGGACTTTTCGTTTTCGTTGTGAGAGCCAGAACCGGGCTGAAGGTTGAGTTCCTTAAGCGCCTTGTCAATCTCATCCTGACCGTCATCTTCAGCAAGCTCTGGCATCTCAGTTTTGGCTGGCTTCGCTTTCTTCTTCTTTTTCTTCTTGCTCTTCTTGGATGACGATACCGGGGTGTTTTCTTTTGTGTGTTCCTCCTTCTCCGGGCTTTCTGGTGTTAACTCTGCGCCCTGATCATCCTCGTCCTCGTCTTGGACTTCGTCATCGTTGTTTGCTCCCAGAGCAGCGAAAAGGCTAGCCTTTGGTTTTGGTCGTACTTCTGGCTCTGACACCTCTTCTTCGTCGGTTCCCCCAGGTGTCTGCGCTGCCTCCAGCTCTCGCTGCTTCTGTAGTTTGCGAAGCTGGCGGGAAGACATGTTTGATTGATCGATTGGCTGCTCGTCTGTCGATTCCTCCAGGCTGAGAACGGAGCGCACTAGGTTATTATTGTTCCCATTTCACGAAAGACTCCGTGATCTGGTTATCTTCGTTCGAGGGCAGGGTGTAGATTCCTCGCGGACTTGCTGCTCCAAAAAAAAAAAAAAACCAAGTCTCCGAGAGACTTGGGGTAAGTCGCATTGTGTCACGCCGATGGACTATGACGTTTGCGGGGCAGCGGGACAGTCTCTTGAAAATTCTCATCCACCACACACGGGCAAGCTCTTCATTCCCATGGAAAATCATGACCTTTATTGCTCGCGACGAAGCATTCCCGAAGTACAAACAGGATCTACACTGAGTCGTATCTCTGGAACTCTCGTCATATAGCTTCACTCCTGACGAGCTACATATATACCACCCCTTCTCCGAGCTTGTTCAGGGTAGGCTTCTCAAAGAATGGGGAGACAAGGGAGACGGATGTTGGCGATGAGTGCTCAGCTTTGAACACAGCTAAGATGAAATGTATTGTATGCAAAGCTTATGAAGCTCTTCTCTTCTGTAATGTTTACCTGCAACAATTTTTGCTTCCGAAGTGGCTTGCGCATCGCCAAGAGGAAAAAAAGGAGAATCCTGTGGGAAGGTCTTCCGGCAAGCAACCTCATCATCGTCATGAAGCCCCCATTTCTGTTGTCGTAGAAATCCATGATCATTCATTGGACCATCCCTTGACGCCATGTTACCGCTCTCCTGTGTACAACCAAAACATAAAAGACAACGCTACAGCTCGGCGCCAGAAGCATAGTGCAGAATTACTCCTCTCCTTTGACACAATCAGTCAATGCATGGTCAACACACTTATGGCATTCGTCATCCCTTGACGTTAAAGTAGTCGAAGCTCAGGCTGCAGTCTCTGATTCAAGAGAGCCTGCCAATCCAGGCGGCAGACCTATTGTTCGCCTCCTTGGGGTTGATACGACGACCTAGGTGCGCCACGGCCACGGCTGAACCCTCGACCGCGGCCGCCACGGCCCCTGCCACGACCACGGTAATTACGATAACCGCCGTCGACGCTGCCTTGGCCAAATGTCTCCATGTTCTTGCGCTGCTCTTCGCCACGCCACTCACGGCCGCCAGGCTTCTGACCACCATTTTCTGCGCGCTCTCTGGCCTCGCTCGAAATGTTGTCGAAGAATGAGCTTGACTTATTGTAAGCAACCTGAGTTCCCGAGCTAGTGGTTGGCTCCTCAGGTTCTGGCGCATCGTCGCCGTTTGGCGCGTCAACAGGGGGCGAACCAGCAATGGCTTCCTTCACAATATCTTCCTTGTTGAACTTGGCATTTGATTGCATGAAGTCGAAGTCCGAGTCAGGAACCTCGACCTTGATCGATCCGCTTGGTCCGGTACGGTTGCCACGACCATGTCCGCGACTGGATGCACCACCCCGCTCAGCATTCATCTTCATTTCGTTCACCTTGTTAGTCAAATTATCCATCGCGTTGCCCCCGCTGTTACCCAACTGTGCCATTGCAACTGCAACGGCAGCTCGAGCAGCGTTAGTCGCATCATGAATACTAGTTGGTGGCTGAGCAGACACCGTTGTTTGGATCGTGGTTTGTCCGTTCTTGTCTCCAAGATTGAAGGGTTTCTGTGTAGGGCCGCCGAGGGGAATCACTGGATTCGGACGGTTGTTTCTTGGGCCAGAAGGAGGGCCACGCGTAGCTTTCCCAGGTTGAGGTGCGGCCTCGGCAAGTTGCTCTGCAGTCTGCTTGACTTCTTCTGCAGAAGGCTTCGAACCGACTGGAGGGCTGGGGGCTTTGCCATGATGGCGGTTAGGCTGAGCGAGAGATTTGGGCTCTGTCGGAGGAGCTTGTGCCGAAGGGCCAGCTTTCTGCTGCTCTTGTGGGTTGGCTCCGGGTTCCATAGGACCACCGGGTCCGGGAGGGAAGTTGGGGTTGCCCCAAGGACCTGGACCACCTGGACCACCAGGACCACCAGGGCCACCAGGGCCACCAGGGCCACCAGGGCCACCCTGTGGAAAGCCTGGACCCGGAGGGTACCAGCCTGGTGGAGGAGGGTATGGCATGTTGCCAAAGGCTGGAGGTGCACCTCCTCGACCCCATTGTCCAGGTGGAGGCGGGCCACCGTAGAAGTTGTTTGGGGGGGGATATTGGGGTTGGCCGTACATGTTTGGAGCGCTTTGGTTCGAGGGCTGGTCACGCGGCCTCGCCTGAGCCTATGTTTACAGCATCAGCAAATTGGAGCTTGGACAACAATGAGCGCTAGCATGACTTAGATGATCCAATAATCAGAAGGAAGGCAACGGAAATCTCGACATCGTTTTTGCGCTTTCCGCCAGTGACATGATTTTACATCCGCAATAATTCATCATAGAAGGGTTTTGAAGAGAGAAGGACAGGGGAGTGGGGGTTCTTACTCCGACAATCGCAGGATCGTTCGGCATGGCTGGTTGATTTTCCTTGCCAGTGGGTTGCTCCTCAATGCGGAGATCCTTCACATCGCTTCCACGGAAAACGATGTACTCGTAGACCTGGTCTGATGGAGCAATCTCCTCGTCGGGATTGCCCTTACGACCTTCTGAACCATATGACCGCACATTTTCGAGGGACACGGTAGACTCGTCTGAGTTAATTTCGTGGAGGGTGCCGACATAGCTATTGTAAAAATCAGCAACAAGCTCAAGCTTGCCAGAAGCTATCTGGACTCACCGAATGTCACTCTTGGAGATGAGAGATATCCGAGATCTATGGCTTCAGTTAACATCGGCCCCTTGATTTGCTGATCGCCAGCAGCCTGCTTGCGGAGCTGGGGGCGTACCCTAAGAAACCAGACATTGTGTGCGGAGAGCCACGTTGACCACGCAGCAAGGTTTGGAAACGGCAAAGCTACCAATTGAAGGGAAAGAAACGATGGAGAACAAAACCAAGATACAGACAACAGGAGCCCTAGTGCAGGGACGGTGGCGTGAGAGAGAAATGCGCAAGCGCGCGACGTAGAGTTTTCAAGGATGAGGGAAACGAAGAGGCTGAACGGAGGGAGACGTGGTGGGTGAAGTGGTGGGTAGTGCTGTCGGGTTTACTACGGCTATTCATTCTGTCGGGGTTATGCACCAACGCGGGTTCAAATGAACAAGCTTGTAGTTTAGCAGAGAGGTCACAATTGGTATGCTGCACTTGATATGTCACGGCTACCATCCTCGCCCCTCGATTAAATGGTTCAATATGATGTCTAAGAGGTACTATGATGCATAGCGGGAGATACAACCATGTATCAAGGTCGGCAAACGTCGAGTTGGCGTCAGGAATGTTGAGAACTCTTGGCCGGACTTCAGCTCGATACAAGTGCTGAACAGAGATGGCTGAGTGTCCTGTAGACGACGTAGCCGGACATATTTCTCAAGTGATACTAGTGCTACTGTCGCGATATGTAAGGCAACTATCGTTGGAAGAAGTGAAAAGGCAGGAGGATGGTGGCCATGTGCCCATTGCAGACAAGAACGTCATAGTACTACAGAATTAGGCTGAGCAAAATCCTGATCTGAAAACCTTCATCTCGTGAAAACACAGCGAGTGTCTGATATGAGCTCCAATCGAGCCAAAACACGGACAAAAGCACAAGTATCCCCTGGCAAAAGCCCCCAAAACGCCGATACTGAATGCCCTGCCTACCTGAACTTGCTGACAATGACTGCGATGATGAGAAGAACAAGAATCGTGATGATTGCGATTGTGATCATCCGGTTCGTAGCCATTCTTGACAAGAAGAAGAAAAGGTTAGCACAATCCCCTTATCAGACAAGAAAACAAAGGAAAAATCAAGGTCTCCAGTACCTCCTCGCCATGCCCCGCAAAGTCTTGACACTCCTGTCTACATAACCTTCACTCTCCAAAAGGGTATCGTGAGTGTGCTGGATCGTCTCACGCTGACGGTGAAGGTCTGCAAGGGTCGAGGCGCCGATACCCTCGGTCTCATTACCCAGCGCCTGGCTGTTCTTCAGACGCTGTGTACTGCGGTCCAGCCGTTCGGTGCCTGAGAGCAGCTGCTGGCGCTGCTCGAGATGGATGTCAGTTGCTCCTGAAGGCTCGTCTGTATACCGGGAGCCGAAGAGGGCAGAGCGATCCGAGGATAGGTTCTGCAGTTTGCGACGAGCACCGTCGATATCTGATTCGCTGTTGCGAAATCGCTGATTGACCTTGGCGCGCGCATTGGTCGGTATATTCTGCTTCTCCAGTCGCATTTGTCCAAGCTATGCCCGTCATTAGTTTCAGAACTGAAGCCATTGTGACCACTGCCTACCAGCTCATCTGCCTCCTCAAGCGCCCTCTCGGCCTGGCTGATCGCAGACTTGCGCGGCTCACCGGAGAGCTCTGGAATTTGTTCAAGCTTTTGTGAAAGATCTGCTTGAACAAGCTTCAGCTCAGCCTCGTATGAACTGAACAGCTCGGAGCCGGCATCGGTATCAAGGGGGTTCGACATGGTGATCAAAGACGCTGGAGATGCAGAAAGGACCACCCGGAAGGACGACTGAGGGTTCAATGAAGAAAGGTAACAGATGAAGAGTCAGGTAAGTCGATGAAGTTTACGAAGAGAGACCGGCTTCGGGGCTTGCGACGGTCTACGGGGCAGGAATGCGGTATCGTGGTGCCTGGAAAGCTGGGATGGGATGCCCACGATACGGCGGTGCGACAATCGGGATGAGTAGCCGTCTCATCGGAGTTGCTTACCAGCCACACATGGATCCACGTGACTCGTCACCAGCCACCTTGAACCATGAGATGGATCCATGTATGCAAAAATTGTCTAATCTTTCCTTTTCCCTTTTTCTCTTCAAGAAATTTTGATACCCCCGGCAGAAGAAATTTAGGCGCGACGTCTTATAGGCAGTATTCCATATTGTCGATGGCGTCGCGTTGAACAAACCGGGTAGAGGAATTGCAGATTTAGCATTTCGGTGTTCTTTTTTGCACGGCGCTTCTAAGAATTGGTGACTCGTACTGACGTTTCCCGATCCCGTTGAGTGCTCGACATGCCAGCCTGAGCGATATGCTTGAAACTAGTCAGACCTCAAGCTTCAGAGCATGGCGCAGCTCTTCGTCATTCCTGTTGCAGTTCTGGTGTTTCGTGTAATAGTCGCGTGTTTCTCGGCCCCCGAAGTCACGGCGTCCGCGGGGCACCGCTTCTTATCCAGTCTGCGATACATACATGGCGTGTCCAGAACATGTGAAGCGACACTGGCAAGCTTGAACAGAACAGTGGATGAGAAAGACCAGGGGACGCGGACTGAGTCGTTGACATCCGGCTTATCCTCTAAACCAGTATCGTAGATGATGATAATGGGCTTAGAGGTTTCCAGAGCGCTATGTCCCATACTTCGCTCCTGGAGTGTGCGAAAGAGGCCTTGAAGGGAATGCCATACGAGAAACTGGCACGCCCCGTCTTCATTTGGAACTGTTTATAATCAGCTACCCCCTTTCGGGGCTGTGACGGGCCTTTTGTCACCAACAGCTTCTGCAATGCAACTTCGTAGAGTTCAGGCAACTGCGAAATGAAACAGAGTGCGTATTGACCAAAGCGTGCATTGGGAAACACAAGTGACGCAAGGATTTGCGCAAAGTATATGTAATGATTCAGATATTTGTATTAATTTGCCCATGTTATTATGCCGTACGAGAACGCTATGAGTGAAGTAAGGTGGTATCAGGTGCAAAGGCAGTACTAAACCTTC
The DNA here is from genome assembly GCA_008271525.1 of Sarocladium brachiariae. Taxonomy (NCBI): domain Eukaryota; kingdom Fungi; phylum Ascomycota; class Sordariomycetes; order Hypocreales; family Sarocladiaceae; genus Sarocladium; species Sarocladium brachiariae. The sequence goes on from RQPE01000001.1 coordinate 4,672,197, forward strand.
CTCAACGTATTGAACCAGACATACCTACTCAGGATCATATATACGTTCCGGTCCCAGGTGTATTGACTGGCATGGCTTGCAAAGGCTCGTCGTGTAGCCATGTACTGGCCCCAAGTGTTCACAACAAGTCCTTCGGCCCCAGGCGCAGCTTTCAATCCAGGAGCAGTGTCCGCTGATGCGCCGTTCCTGATGACCCAGAGAAGTGTGGTGAGAGGCAGGTCCCACAGAAAGGTGTATTTTCTTAAGAGTGATGTTGTAACCAGTTCGTAAACGGGCGGAGCAGAGCTATCGGACTTGGCGAGATGCCTGAGCAACTGTGAGCAAGGGCTCACCCCGAGGCTGGGAAAGGGGGGGTTGGGGGGTTAAACAAAGGGTCCTCACCTCAAGGCATCGCTGACAGCACGGTGATTCACGTGTCCTGAAACGCCACCAGCATCGAAAGTCACAATCTAAATCATAGTCAGCCAAGGCCTTAGGGCAAAGGATGATCATCCCGAGGAAGATTACAGCCTTACCGCATCAATTTCCCATTTTTTCATGTGTTCCTTGACGACCTCAATAATTGTTTCTTTCTTCCACCATTTGGTCGGGTTGTCCTGGAGATCGGGGTGGTCCTTGGTAAGGCACCTAGTTGGATCAATTCGGAGCGCGTCACACGAGCCTTTCAGCTCCTTATTGCGGATCTCCCCTAGTCCATAATTGTTGCCTTTCCCCCCGCGTCAGCTGATGCCTGCAAAATGAATGCGAATGCTGCGAATATTGGCAGGAAAGAATTTCCGAAGCAGACTTACCGGTTGAAAGAACAAGCAGCGAGCCTTTCGCAGAGGGGTGACTGTCGAGGATGCCCAATAAACTTGGTGCGAAAAAGAGACACTCATCATCTGGGTGCGCTGTAACTAGCAGGATGTTCTTCGCGTCAGTCAGCCCTAGGGGCGCCAGGCCGTTCCTGCTTCCAACTCCATACGCCAGAAACAGCTGCAACAGGATTGGCCAGGCGACAACAACGACGGCAATCCTGGTCAAAACTGTCCTTCGCCTGCGATTTGCGAAGCAGACTTGTCGCAGCTTTGAGGCGACGCGCTGCATCTGGGTCTTCATCGTGAATGTCTTGGGGGAGTCTAGTCACGTCACTTTTCGTCCAGTCAAGAAAATAAGCCGCCCATTTGATGGTGGCAACCGATCATACAAGTAGTGAACGAGATGGGTAGCTCCCAGGAGAGGAACAGGAGCAGCGTAAACCTTGAGCTGAGGAATTGGGCGTGGGGCATGAACCTTAAGCCGGAGGCGCTGGAAGGCGTCCTGCTGGCTGAGACTTATTACGCGGCGTGTTCAATGTACGCCCCATTGCCTGGACCGGTCGGGGGACCCTCCTTAGAAGGGGTGAGATACTCAGGTAATTACCTGTTAGTTAGCTTTACGAGGAAGTCGTCTGTCACAACTCGATTCTAGGCTTTGGACAGTGTGGAGCCTCGAGCGCCCTAAGAGTGCCGTGGTGCCGTTTTGGAAGCCAATACTAGTATGATAAAGGCAGGGAAGCAGCGAGAGGGCAAACGGAAGGCGTCGCCATTACTGGCAAGATCTGAGTCTACTGAACCCAATCTGTCTGGCCTAGGACTGCTGGGCTTTGTTCTCCTGTCAATTTAAAAAGGGCGGGACAGAGCCGCTTTGTCTCGCGTGAGCTTTTTTGTTTTTCTGTGGATGTTTTCCCATCTTCCTCCGCCTCTCGCCCCTCTCCTCATCCGCGCTCACCATGAAGACCTGTGCACAACTCACATATCGTCTGCGGACCTCACCAAGCATCGTTTACGCGGCGTTTGCTTGCACACTCCTTGCGATATGGGCCTTTCGTGAGCCGCTCAGGCGGTCGTGGTCGCTGGCAGCATTTGAGGTGATTTGGGCTCACAACGCCGATGAGTTTGTCCTGTCGACGGACCACGACGATTTCGACGTTACCATGGAAAAGTATGATCGCACGCAAATAAGTGCAGCCCCTCACAAGGATCTCGTGCCTCCGATTCTGCACCACATTCTTCTCGGCAACCAGAACAGCAGCAGTCTGAAGACGGAGTGGACAGAAGCCCGGCAGAGCTGCCTCGACCTGCATCCTGGCTGGGAGGGCATGCTTTGGACTGACGACAACGCCGAGGCGTTTGTTGTAGAATACTTTCCAGATCAATACCACCTCTGGAAGGGCTACAAATACCCCGTGGAAAGGGTGGACGCGTTGAGATACATGGTCTTGTACCACTACGGAGGAGTGATCCTGGACATGGACCTCCGTTGCAGGAGAGCCCTTGGACCACTACGACGATTTGAATTCGTCGCGCCCGAAGCATTTCCCCGCGGCATGTCAATCGGCTTCATGATGGCGGCCAAACAGACGAATTTCTTGCGTGACCTGGTGGCCAACCTGGCCGTCTATAACAAGCAGTGGCTTCTGTTGCCGTACGCAACGGTCATGTTCAGTACCGGCTGCCACTACGCATCAACTATTCATGCCTACCAGGCTAATCGCACCGGTCTCAAGGTGCTTCCTGGCCCTCTGCACAGTCTGAGCGGTCGCGTCACCACACCTCTGTTCGAACATCTCGGTAGCTCATCGTGGCATTCCTACGACGCCAAACTACTCCCTAGGGCTTCTTGCTACATTCGTGGGGCGTTTGCATTCGTCGTGCTTGCCGCCATAATTGCGGTGGTCAAGAGACGGCGCGGATCTGGTCTTTCATTAATCAGGAAGCATTAATCGCCTTCATTTCGTGGTTGGATCAAGCGTTTCGTTATTGGGCTCTACTCTTACTTTAATTTCAAACAACGCCTCCCGATGGCTTTCATTTTTCGACTATTTGAAAATCGCGCCCTACACTAACTACCGTATTCGAACCCCTTTTGCCAAGCTTTCTGTGTGTGGGTTGGATTTACATCGGCTCGCCGCCGGTGGATCCATGCAGCATACCAGTGGGATGGAGTGCGGCACAGCGGGTTAAAATGAGCGAATAGGTACCTATAGTACTACTCTAGTAGTGGGAGTCAGTGGTGCTCCTCTGCACCTGGTCCTGTGTTACAGCGGCCGATTCATGTGTGTCAGAGCGCGCTAGATGTCCTGCCAGAGGGCAGAATCTAGATCGCGTCCTCGCAGGCAAGGGAGCCCTGCTACCCAGCTTAGTACTTACTGTGCCTACACATTGTAGTACCTAAGTACCATACCTTAGTAACCACCTACGACTGTACCTTAATAGTAGCACTACCTCTCCATTGTTTCTAAGTACCTACCTACCCAAGTACTACCAATGTTTTCATGTGGGCGACCCAGTACAGGTCCCTGCAGTCATAAGTAAGTGGGTCATTCAAACTCTCGGCTAGGGCTGCTGCGCTGTTGTTGACCTCTTACAGGCCTTTGGAAGCGAAGCGTAGCTTGCGTCACGAAACTCCGGCGTACGCCTAATGCCACCTTACTGGCCACTGTTATTAGATTTTCGCATCATCGGCATCTCAACACCCCCTAAGCCTGTCGATCTAGTCTCTTTTCATCATCGTGGGATTTGCCTCTATTGTGATCGGGCGAGAGACACCAAGTCCTGCACCGCCGCCCTCTGAAGCACTCAGCCACGGGGGTGACACTACCGGTAACCATCCTGACGTATGGTGCTGGCCGCCCTGTGCCTGCTTAGCACTGGTTCTTTCTGTTCTAGTACGACGTAATCTCTCAGGTCCGTCTGCTTTTTACCTTTTGACCCTATTCGCTCAGCGAATTCCTGTTCGCGTAAAGTCGAAAAGGAGAGAAGCCTTCCCCACGTACTTTGGCTTCAGGGCTCCGTGTTCTTAGGCTCCAAAGGTGGCTGTCTCTCTTCCACACTCGAAAAAACGATGCAGAAGCCAGCTATGGTCCCCTGGCGTCGTGCCTTGCGCATCCGACCCAGGACAATTGCTGTCGCTGCCGTCTTTGCTCTGGCGTTTTGGTACCTCGCCAGCGGGGTTCTGTTGACGCCGACGAGGCTCTCAACTCAGGAGATTGCCCGACAGTACCCTTTGGTGTGGGAACACATCGGCACCTCAAACAAGACAGGAGGAGGTGAGAACTCGAGCCATACACCCCCCTTTCCCTCTCGCGATCTATCCTTTGCTAAATTTGTCTTCGTCTTTCTCTGTTCTAGCTTGGTATATTCCACCCCATTGGATTCCCGCTGGTGAAGAGCCCAAAACCATTGTCGAGGCTGCAGAGCTTGCCAGCCGTGCTTCCCTTGCCAAAACTGAGAGGCAGCTGCCGTACTCCAAAATCCCTTTGATTGTTCATCAAACCTACAAATCAACAGATGTTCAATCATGGAATCCCCAAGTCATCCCCTTCGTCGAGAAGTGGCTGAGATCTGCCGTCTCTCCTCAGGGGGATCAACCCATGGCTTATTTCATGTGGGACGACGCTGGTATTGATGAGCTCCTTCACGTGCTTGAGAAGGACTTCGAACATAATATGAAGCTCTTCTCTCGGATTGAACAGACAGACATTTTCCGCATTATCGCCTGCAAATGGTTCGGCGGCATCGTTCGTTCACCTCGCCATTTGGTTCTCTTTGATCACGTGCTAACTTGACAACAGTATGCCGATATGGACACTGAGCCTCTCAGAGTTCCTCAGCAGTGGATCACTTTGCAAGATCTGTCTTTCTGGACTGATAACGTCACCTCTCAAAGGCACGGCATGGATACCAAAGACAAGACACTTACGGCTTCGCCTCCAGCACAGCCTGTCAGCTTGATAGGAGGACTTGAGGCTGATCTGCCTGCTGACACTGACAAGTACTGGCGGATGGGCTATTCGTTTCCAGTTCAGTTGACACAGTGGGCTCTGGCTTCAAGTCCTAAGCACCCTGCTCTGGAAGTCTTCATGGCGACACTCCGGCAGCTCGCCGACAACGCAAGGGAGGACGCTCGTCAAGCCGGTGTGAATCTCACTGCTCTCGAGAAAGCATATGCCGTGGAGAGGACTGGACCAGTGGCTTTCACAAAGGCGGTCATGTCATATCTTGATTCTAAGATTGGTTTCCGGTGGAACTCTTTGAGCGGACGCGAGGATGATGGCAAGGTCAAGCTTGTGACCGATGTACTCATTCTCCCGATCACCGGCTTCAGGTATGTTTCTTGCCAACCTTCAGATGCGAAACTGGAAGTCTGAACTGACAACTCCCTCAGCCCAGGGAGACAAAGAATTATGGGCTCAAAGCCCATTACAGACGTTGAGGCAAGACTAAACCATCATTTCTTTGGGTCATGGCGTCACTTCAACGTTGCTACTGAATCAGGTAAACTCTGCCGCACGCTGTTTGGTTTGTGTCGGGATTGGTCCATGGCGGATGCATAAGATGTAGTCAGGCGCGCGCACCTTGTTTTTTAATGTTGCTTTTGGGATTTGGGAACCATAGCAGTCAGGCCCACGACTGTGGCGTAAAGCGTGATTCATAATATACAACGGAATTAGCCCTTCATCAACTATACACGCTTTTGATTTACTTTTCGGACTCATTGAAGGCCAATTCGCCCTACCCTTCACTGCGCCAGTCGATAGGCGTCCTTCTGAAACATCAGTTATGGCTGGCTGTCCTCGATTTCTGGATGGGCAAGTTGGAAACGTGCCTTTCATCACCATCTAGTCAACTTCCGAGGCGACCTGACAATAGGAATTCAGCTTCTAAGCATAACATGAAGCAAAATGCTAGTAGCATAATCTATAGATATACAGTAACTCAAGTAGCTCGAGGCTACGGAGCCTTGCTCAGTCGCAGCCGCAGCCAGACACCTTACGTTAAGTTGTGCAGGGTATACCTCGTAGCCGTTTGCAAAGGTGACGATGCGAAAGTGGAACCTTGACCCCCCAATTCAGAGTGGTCACCTGGGACAATCCTCAACACTTTCGCTCTCCTTCGTCATTACCCCGATTTGCCGACGTTTCCCGTTAGGCGCCAGAAGCGTCAGAATCGTTGAGCTTGTTCTTCCACGATTCATCCATCCATCTTGGGGTTTTTGTGCCAGACTTAGCCTCACATTGTTTCCTGGGGTTCTATTGTGCTCCTTGATTTAATTTCGGGGCACTTGCTGCCTTGACGGCTGCAATGTCCGCACCATCGCATGTGTAAGTGTCCATCACACTCTGAAGCTGCAGCAACTTGTCATCGGATCCGGTTTAGTTGGGCCAGCTCACCACCACTGTTGTGACATGCGTGCGCGTTGCGTGCTGAGAGCGCCACGGATGAGAGTGCTGATATCATTTCCCCCTCATTGATCCGAATTTGAGACCTGTGTCACATGCTTCTGGATGTTTGGTGGTTTCTTCTTTTGGCCGCGCGGGTTCCGTCTATCAGAACACTCTTGCCGTGCCTCAGCCATCGCCGAAAGAAGCCTGCCTCATAGCTAAGACGTGTCGTCATTTGGCATCATTTCTACGCTCAGTCACTTACCGAGCCTGTATTGGCGCGCTGCAACTATGAGGCCATCAACTGACCGGTTCTTTAGGAAGAAAGTCGCGGTTATTGGTAGTGGTAGCGCCGGTATCGCCGCCCTATGGGCACTGAACAGAACATACCACGATGTTTATCTTTATGAAGGCAGCAGCCGCTTGGGAGGCCATACTCACACCGTGCAGTGGAAGAGCGGCAAGTTCACCACAGCGGTAGATACAGGTTTCACCGTCTTCAATGAAGCAACCTCACGTGAGATATATTTTCGCCCAAGCAGTGACACGGGATGCTGAACTTTTTCCAAAAGCCAACTTCATCAGCTTCCTTGAGAGACTCAAGGTGCCGACGGAGCCAACAGATCTGAGCTTCAGCCTCTCAAGAGACGACGGCTGCTTTGAGTGGGCAGACTCCAGCATTCTGTCAATATTTGCTCGACGGAGAACGATATTCTCACTCAGAACTTGGAGAACACTTTTTGATATCGTTCGTTTCAAAGCGTTTGCGCTAGATGTTTTGACTCAAGGAAGTGGTGTCTTCCAAGGCAAAAACTACAACCGAAGCGAAGAAACAATTGGGGAGTATCTTTACCGCGAGGGTTACTCTGATGGTTTCAAAGACGACTATCTCATACCCCTTACGGCGATGATATGGAGTACCAGCCCCGACAAGTGCAATCTTGAGTTTCCAGTGGGCGTTCTAGTGAAGTTCATGTGAGTCTTGTGGCCGTGGCCTTCAGAACTTCAAGCTTACGAGGTATTATATAGGTGGAACCACAGCATGCTATCAATAGTCTCGAAGAGGTCACGATGGCTGACACTTGCCGATGGTTCTGGTTCTTATATCGACGCGGTAATGAAGGGTTTCCCGCCGAATCATTTATTCCTTAACACCCCAGTGCGCAATATCTCTAACGATCCCGATGGCCGAGTCCGAGTGCACTTAGAAAGCGGCAAGTCCGAACTTTATGATCATGTCATCATTGCTACCCACGGCGACCAAGCATTGTCCATTCTTAATTCGTCAGCCACAGAACTTGAGCGAGCATTATTAGACTGTTTTAAGACGGCCCAAAACGAAGCTGTCCTCCATTCCGACACCAACCTCATGCCAAAAAACAAGAAAGCTTGGTCCAGCTGGAATTATCTCACACAGTCAGCCCCTTCCACCCGAAGAGCAAACATCGACCGCGTATCAGTGACATACAACATGAATATTTTGCAGCATATTCCTAGTAATCCTTTTGGAAACGTTCTGGTGACTCTCAACCCGCTTCAGAAACCACGTGTCGAACTCGTTCAAGGGTGGTATTATTACAGCCATCCACTGGTCACACCCTCGGCTATTGCCGCCCAGAAACAGCTACGGAATATCCAGAACAGAAGAGCCATTAGTTTTGCTGGAGCCTGGACTGGTTTCGGTCATCACGAAGACGGATTCAGGAGCGGACTTCTCGTGGCTCAAGACCACCTGGGGGCGAAGCTACCGTTCGAGGTGAAGGACTCCGCAAACATCCGCGGTCCAAAACCAAGCCTGAGTCTTGCTGACCACTTCTTACGACTCATCATACTTCTCATTCAGGTGTTCATCGTTCAACTCGCCGAGAAGGCATTTGGCAGTGGACTTGTTAAAATGAAGGTTGGTTCACCACACTTGAACGGCCAAAACACGAAGCAGGCCAATGGGAAAGCATTATAGGTTGGATGCATTGTAACAAGGGATATGGAGTAATTGGATCGGTGCATGCCAGAAATTTGTGTGCTTTCCATTACTTGCTGGCATTTTTTGAACATACATGATACCAATTCTGAAGGATTTCTCATGGGCGATGCTATACGGAGAGCAGCACATGGACATTGCACTGTAAGGCAACTGGGCTTCTGATAAGCTGTGAGAATTCGCACCGCAATGTTACCAGCTAAGATTCATGATTCTAATCTCGGTGCACATTCTCGAAAGTGACATCCGTGACGGGCGGTTAAGCTCGTGCAACGTGCCCCACACCCCACGTCCCTGTCTCCAACGTCACGCCAGGAAAATCAGTCTACTGTCCCCGAAGCTTTCCGCCAACACTGCAAAATCACAATTGCACCCTCCTCTTCCCAGAATACAAGCATGAACGGCGTGCAGCGCGTCCCGCGCGTCACCTCAAGGCACGCGCTCTCGCATTGGGCATGTTACTTTTGCCAACATGCTCGGCCACAGCAGCCTTCCAGCTTCGCGAGCTTCGGTCGTACGATCTCAACCTCAGCCGTCCGACGAACGCAGCAACTGCGGCCACAGCATCAGCAAGCACAGCCACAGAGGAAAGGGGAGACCGCACCCTCCATGGCGCAGATTCGAGACCATTACAATAAGAAGAACAAGACGGTTGGGTGAGCAAGCATGCAAGCTCAGGATACGAAAGACAGTGGAACTGATAGGATGACCAGGTACTACGGACTGAGTGTCATCATTGGCTTCCTGGCCCTTGCATATGGCTCAGTACCCCTTTATAAGATGGTATGAGAGATGATTACTTCTAGAAGACAAGACTCTTTTTGTCGAGAACCGGGATGTTAACTGTTGCTAGATCTGCGCAACCACCGGTTGGGGCGGACAACCCATTCGCGCTCACGGCGCCGATTCCGACACAGATCCCGACATTGCCCGTCGCCTCGTCCCAGTCACATCTGCGAACCGCATCAAAGTCCAATTCAACGCATCCGTCTCCGATGTACTTCCCTGGAAGTTCGTGCCCCAGCAGCGCGAAGTCAGCGTCTACCCTGGCGAGACGGCCCTGGCCTTCTACAAGGCGACGAACATGGGCGACCAGGACATCATCGGTGTGGCGACGTACAGCGTGACACCTGCGCAGTGCGCGCCGTACTTCAGCAAAATCCAGTGCTTCTGCTTCGAAGAGCAGAGACTGAATGCTGGCGAGACAGTCGACATGCCTGTGTTCTTCTACCTGGATCCGGATCTGCTCACGGACTTGAACATGAAGAACGTGGAGACGGTGACGCTAAACTACACTTTCTTCAGTATGTCCCTTCCCTTCTCTTGGATCCTCATTCCCCTTGTTTGGACCTCACGTGCTGACTCCCTTCTGTAGAAGCAAGATATGACAACAATGGCAGGTTCAAGCCCCCGAACAGCGTATAGAGTAGACCGAGGACATGGAAGTCGTGTAACATATATTTTCCACTCTTTTTCTTTTCTCTTATTTGGTCATAAAGCTGCCATAATCTTGGGACAGCGTGTTCAACAGGCATGAAAAGGCGTTTGCAAGAGCCTGTGTTAGATAGAAATAGAAACACAGGATATTATCCACCCACTCATGCTCGGGGTGGATTCAAATACCACAAACTATACTATTGACAAAGCGACTCAGAATTAAATTTTATTGGATCTACCTTTCAGCAATTACAATGGTTTGCATTCACCGCGCCTTGTGATGATGACTTGATTCAGCCCCGTCACGTCTCATTGTTGGCTAGAAGGTGGATCTCCAAATCAATCACGTGATACCACCACCCACCATTTTCCCACAATTGCTCAATACTCTAAATCCCACGAACATTTTATTTTCCTCTTTTCCTCTCCATCGCCCAACGCCCAACGTCCGATTCAATCCTTTCCCCAGGTCGACTCACCCCCCCAAAACCCGTCACAATGGCCCGCCAGATCAACAAGCGTATGTTTCACACTTTTCCCCAATGCGATTTCTGGGAGTCCTTTGCATCGGAAGCGCAAAAGCCGTCTAACAGAGAACACTTTGCAGTCGTCCACTCCTCTCGCAGGAAGAGCCGTGCCGCTCACTACAAGGCCCCCTCTTCCGAGCGCCGCAACATCATGAGCGCCCCTCTCAGCAAGGAGCTCCGTGAGAAGTACAACGTAAGGACTTTTCTGCCCAACCAGCTTCGGAGACGCATTTCCCGAGGTGTCATGCTGACTTTGGAATTGTGCAGGTCCGCAGCATTCCCATCCGCAAGGACGACGAGGTCACCATCGTCCGTGGCTCCAACAAGGGCCGCGAGGGCAAGGTCACCTCCGTCTACCGTCTCAAATACGTCATTCACGTTGAGCGCGTCACTCGCGACAAGGCCTCTGGCCAGTCCGTGCCCCTTGGCATCCACCCCTCCAACGTCGTCATCTCCAAGCTCAAGCTTGACAAGGACCGTGAGGATATTCTTGCTCGTTCCAAGGTCGGCCGTGAGCTCAAGGCCAAGACCAAGGTCACCGCTTAAGAAGAGTTTATCATCTTCTTACAATGGTTGAAACTTGGGCACCAACGACAAGCACACGAGAAAAGAGGAAAAACAAGGGATACGGTGAATATGGGCATATACTCCGGCGTTCGGGTTGAAAACACCACCCGCCCCCAACCACGGCGAAGGGTAGGATGATTTTTGCGTTTCTATTTACCAACTTGAAAAACAGAAACATCTGAGAATACATGATTTCATGGTTCTCAATGGCCATTTCACCCCGACATCAACTATCTTCATGTTGTGTTGTGTGCTGAAATGTTCCATGGGAGGCGCTTCCCGAAGTCCTGCTTTGCTATCACCCTCACCGGCTCTTCTCTCGTCAGATAGAAGGCAGACTATGTTCTGCTTCTTGTGGACGAAGTCTCGTGAGAGCTGGAGCTCAGCTTCTTGACTTGCCCATAGGGTCGCTGCCGTTCCCATCCCATGCGTCCACCAGTCTTCCGCATACCGTAGAGCCACTTTAGAAACCACGTAGATGAAGCGAAAACCCACTCCCCTGGACCATGGGAAACGGCGCGTAGGCACCGCTAGTATATCACCCCGTTGACCACTAGATCCATGGTTTTCGAGGTAAAGACTAGCGAAGAGCGACCCCAGTAGAGAGGAACTCCAAGTTATCTCCCCTTTACTCTCACCCGAAGACTTCCATTGAGAAATCGATGACCTGGAAATTTGATGGTGAGGGACAAGTCAACTTGTGAAAGGTCGATAACATCACTCAAGATATTGATGTGGCTCAGTCGAATCAGTATAGAACCAGTTGACAATGTTACAATACATATCACTATCTAAGCATTTTCCTCCAATTCTGTGCCAGCGCCTGAACCATTAGTGATTTGCAAATGCCAATCACCACTGGCTGGGCACAGAGCGACCATAATTTCATCAAGTGCATATTCTTCCCTGTGCATACACATTACAACGCACAGTCGTACAGCCACCGATCTCTTCGAACGGTTCTTCGAGACGATGAATCCAGCTGTTGAGGTGCCTCTGAGAGGGGGTTCCTTCAACCGCCAATCTTGTTCCTAATGATATCAAAGTATTGCGAGCCTTCTCTCGTGTATGTTGGACTAATCGGCCGTGGCTAGTACAACGATGCGGAAGATAAGAAATGAAAACTGATAATACTTGGTCGAGCCCAAAGCCTCGATGGATGCTGTTGCAACCACATACGCTTAGGAAGAGACGAGGGACGAGGCACCATGGGCCACGGATGTGGAAGGGTCATCGCCACCCGTTGGAGGGAGGTTCTCGCGTTTGCGTTCACCAAGAGTGCCTGTCATATTGCTGCCGACAGCGTCAAAACCTTTCCCGAAGGTGCCCCTCGGCGGAGGTGTCGTAGCATTGGCAATAGCTGGTGTCAATGAGGCTGTAGCGTAGCCAGAGTATTGCGGAAGAACACCCTGGACGGTTGTGGAGGAAACTGCGCCAGGAACAACATTGCTACTTGTCTTGCCCTTTCGCAGCATACTGCGCCAGATCTCATTGCTGTGGGACTTGACACTGCATGCTATTAGTTCAGTATCTCGTATTCATAAAGAGTCACTTACGCTAATTCCCTTCCTATTTTACGGCCTTTGAAAAGAAGATTCTTGTCATCTTCCGCCTCGTCTGACGAAGACTTGTCCGGGACGGATGGACTGGAAGGTACATCATTAACTTGAATGCCTTCATCTGAAGAGCTATGGCGTCCGACACGAGTAGCGCAAGATCCAGGACGCTGAGACACAGTTGCAGAAGCTGAGGTATCATTAGTTCCTCGACTTGAACGTGAAATTGTCTCGGATTGTGTGGCAATTCCCAATGGGCCCCGAGTAGCTCTGGGAGCCCTGTGCTCCAACGAGCGGAATAGGTCAGATTCAACATTGGCTGCGGGAATCCCGAACTCAAGACCGCCCTGGTGAACAGACAGCCCGTTGCTGGAGTAGCTAGAGTTGGTTGCACGCTCCGTCGAGGCCCTCTTCTCTGGGGAAGGGGGGTAAAAGTCCTTCCCGTCAAACTTTGGCAACCCTTTCTGAAGGTGCGTTGGAGCCTTTCCCCAGTACATATGGCGAGCTCGCAGTTCAGCGTCAGACAAAGGCCGCGTGTATGAATAATCTGTATCCCGGGCGGTGCTAGGATTTACACCGGCAGGGAGGTATCCGACGAGATATGGCAAAACCCTGTCTGATTTGATCGAAGTCTTTTCCGTAGCCACAGTCCGTAAGTCGTGGCCATCATTCTGACTTTGGCTGATCTCAGACACATCCTCACGATGGTGGTTCCACGAAGAAGAATCGCTTCGTCTGACTGTAGGGGCAACGGTGCTTTGTTCTTGCTTTTGTGGCTGGAAAGGAGGTGCCAATGCAGCTGTAAATGGCAAACCAGAAGAAGCACCACGCTGACTCATTTGAGGATAGCTTGTTGTCATCAATTTTGCACTGGCCCTCACAGGTGCGAAGGCGGAGACGGATTTCGTAGAATTGATGCCGGCCGAGAAGGAGGTTTTCTTTTCGTTCCCTCCTCTGCTCCTCACAGACTGGGCGAGCGATGTATTTGAAGCATTGCTTTGTTTGTATGGCTCCCGTTCCACACTTCCTTCGCTCGCGACGGAAGCCTTGGAGCCGAGATGACCGCGAGATGCTGCCGAGGATGCTCCTTGTATCTTACTACCGGCATATTTGGGGTAGTGGTTGTCCTCAAAAGTGAGCTGGTTCTCTAGGTTGGTTTCGAAATGGCGAATTTGTTGCTTGACCATGTCGACTTGATGTTCTAGAGCTTTCTCATCCACCTGATGCCTGTTATATAATAGCTGATCCTCCAGATACTTCAACGAATTGCGGAGGACACCAATCTGGTTCCTGGTGATTTCACTAGGGCGAATCGAGGACATAGGACTTTGAGCAATGGCGACACTAGGGGGGCCGTAAGTGATAGGAGCGCTTCTTGTTGATGTATGCAAACTCTTTACCGCTTCGAGACGGGATTGGGAGTTTCCATCAGATGTTGGAGGTGCCATCATTTGCGGTGGACCTTGGAGACCATATGCTGGTGGAGGCTGATAGGCCAAGGGATAGAAAGATGGGTTTGGGGGTATCATCCAAGGCATCGCAGCTCGGAACGAGAGGTTATCTGGTGCTGGGCCCTGGACTGACGCAGCTTTGACAGATCCTGTTTCACTCCTTTTCTCCAATCCAGCTTGGCCATTGAGTTCCTGGTACCCCTGTTGCGGCTGCGAAGTGGTACTCGGACCTGACATCAGAGCAAAGCCTGAGCTAAAAGCCATGCCTGGATGCCAAGGGATCATGGGAAAAGAAGGCGGCATTGAGGCTATACCTGGCATCACCGTTGGTCCATATCCAGGAAACATGGGAGCCATTGGAGAAAAGCCATTCTGGGGTACTGGGAAGCCATAAGCTGCAGAGGGTTCATTGCTGCTGGCGGAGCTGTTCAAGAGGGTGCTGTCAGAAGTGGTCCTGTCGGCAGACCACTTGGGGCCGGGAGAAACCGAGGCTCGAGTATTCGGGACAATTCTCCCACCTGCCGTTACTCGAACGTGTGTTGGGGAAACAACTGCTTTGTAGAACCTCTGAAAACCCTCATCCTTTTGAGCGATGATGCCAGAAGGGGCAGGAATCGGCTGGAGATCAGCCTGTTCTGAACTGATGCGGCCCCGATACCGCCACTCGCCATCTGTACCATCTAGCTGACGTGATATGCCATCTTGATGAGCTTCAGCCTCACGAACCGTAGAGTGGCTAACGCTGATACGGTTATTCCTGTTGGTATGGCGCGGAACAAAAATCATGTCACCTTGGATCGTGTTAGCCCAACCAGCTGAGGTGTATGACACATGCCTTACCTAGTTCTGCATCTTTCTTCAAGCGTCCATATAGGTTCTGATGCATGTCTTCTTTGCAAGGCTTTTCTCTTATGAAGAGAAGTTCCTCCGCTGAATAGACGTACTGAGACATCGAGCTCGTCGGACTTGCTGTAGACTTGCGTGGCGACTGACTGAAGACGATGAACAGTTCTTTGGTTGAGCGAAATGTGACACTGTGGCCTGTATAAATGAACGTCAGAAGATAATCCACATCATCAAGTTATGGAAGCCTCTTATCCCTTCATGCCGAGTTGATGATCATGCGTGGAGGGCAACGAGCGCACTGGAAGAACATACGTGGACAGTGAACGTGAGCGAGAGTAGTCAGACACCGGTAGACATACAAGAGGCACGCTGATCGGCAATCCAGAAGTGCAAGAACAAAGGACCAACTGAGTTTCAAGACTCTCCACAGAGGAAATGTCAAGGTGCCAAGCGAACGCTCAAACCAGAAGTCAGGGAGCTTGGGGTGGTTCGACGATGATTCCGTGATGCTTGATGTTGCAGTCGAGTAGAGCCAATGGTAACTTGAAGGAAGTGAGAGGAAGTGAGTTCGTCTTAGGAAGATGATTTGCAGGATCCTGCAATCCGTTGCTCTTTCTTTGGCAACCCTTTGTAAACAAAGGAAGCTGCTTCTGATCCGTAGAGGAGGCGATTCTTCCTCCCCACAGCAACCAACTTAGGGCCTGTGGAAGGAGGGGTTGTGTCGACTGAAAAATGCCGAAACACTTCTTGATTAAACTCCTACAGGATGGTGTTTAGGGGAGAAGACATCAAAAGCGACAAGTGTAACGATGCAGAAGCTCAATTTGACGAGCAATGGGCCGCCATTTGAGGGTTTGTACGAGGAAAAGGCGATCAATCCGCCAGGACGTGGCTCGCAATAAATTTCTCCTAAAATTTTATCTGCAGCATTCATGTTTATATTTGCTGACGGATATGCCACTTGCTAACAGATGTTGCTCGCAGAGACATGGTTGGCGGTCCATGTGGCCAGCACCTGTCTCTAACAGGTGCAGAAACTGGAGGCGTGGCCGAGATATTGCTTGATGAAAGGGGCAGTGCATGATTCTGCTAATGGAAACATCTTGCGCGTCCTCCCCCTGTGTGAAAGAAGGCAAACTTCAGAGCCTCATGTCCTTGATCTTGATCTTGAACTCCTCTACTCGAAGCCCTTCAATTTGTCAAGGTAGCAAATGAGCCGAGAAATGCTTGAAATACACCTAACACACTGACCTCTGCTATACCAGCCCAGAACATTTGACGCTACGTCTGAAGCTGTAGCGCTGGGACAAGCCTTCACAAAATATGTCGTGTAGACCTGTATCACTCCGACTTCCATGAAGACTACCAGAAGGGGCGAGCTGTGCCGGAGTCGTCCCTCTCCTCTTTTCAGCTCGAGGGGAAAATAACGGTACACACAAAAGGACTTCCGAGGACTCTTTATGACCTCGGTGATCAAATCGACGTCATGGAGCTCTGAGACGCTCAGTTGAGAAAGAGGTATGACGAATTGAGACCAACCTAGCTAGCCATGGTCTTTTGGGTCATCTTCAATGGCCGGATATCGGTTTGGTCATGTTTCGATCACTCGAAATACCATCTCCAACGAGCCGCTGGCGATGGCGCCAGTAGAGCCGAGAGAGCAACGCCATGCCCGAAACAGGGGGCAGAGGAAGATGAGGGAAAGAGCCAAGACGAGAGCAATAAAGATCTCATACAAATGAGGCATGGTATTCCAACATCTGACACAGCCTTGTCAGAGGCCGAACAAGAGCTGGTAGGATGGAGGCTTGATTGGATGCATGACCCTCTTGATTTCTTGAGAGAGCATCTAATGTTGTTGTAGGTGAACCAGCAGATGTCAATGACACCCATTCCCAAAGAAAGCTACGTACAGAAATGAGCAGCGGCGGTAACTATGTCTCCCTGCCTTTCGAGGCTCAAATCAAAATCCTCTCTCGGCTCCACGGCGTCGTTCAGAACATGTCTAAAGAGTTCGCGAGCAACCACTTCATCCTAACGAATCCAGATGTCATGTGGGAAACTAATCAAGTCCATGATTTGCATCACTGGTAGGGCTTCATCGCTTACAGATTAATTGGCAGAATAAGAGCGGCACTCCGGAAGTCAGACAATTGATCAGCTCAACATTTTGTTGTGCGGCATACATCTCAGAGAATTGTGCAAATTAATCATTCCTGTGGGAACCCTCAATCACTTCATAGCATAGCTCGGATGATTGACGCCAAACAGTATGAGGAACGCCTCGTGGGTATTGGAGATGCAAAAAGGTCCGAAACTAATCAGCTTGAGGCTTGTTGGCGTGATTCTCACGCGAGAATGAGGGGGATTTTGTCCAATCTGTCAAAAGGCGAGGGTGAAGCGGCACATGTTTCTACAAAGCGAAGTCAAGTGATCGAGGACGACAAGAGTAAGGTGTCCCCGTCTGTGCACTTGCTCAGCTGAAGATGGTGACTGCAGGCTATTCTTGCATGTTTGATCCGGTCTGACGCATGTCGTTTGCTGAGACTGAGACCGTTTTCATGAGTATTGGCGATTCCCATGCGCTCCAAGTGCCAAAGGTTGTCTTACGGAGTAGTAAATGAGTGCAAGTTGAGCGCGGCGAGGAGAGCGTAAAAATGGTAACTAGAGTACTCCGTACAATCAAGTGCTTGCCAATAAGCGCCTCATGCTAATTGGTCGCCGAAGGGGCCATTGGGGAGAGACTTGACTTGAGCATGCACGCATGGAACTTTGTACGAGCTTATAGGTCCTGGACCGTCGGTTCCGGTCATGCAAAGAGAGTGGGATTCTAATGACGAATGGCCAACTACAATGAGAAACCATGTGAGACTCGTTGCTCTGGCTTCTGTAGTCGAGACTTTGCTCCATCAACCTGGGGATCCCTGCACAAGCCATTGAGATCATGAGAGACTTTGAAATTGAACTGTCACAGGCGACCGACCCCAAGTCCGGCTTCATGTTGGGAGCTATAGGACTGGTTGTAACACAAGAGGGTATGTACCAGTGTTTTCATTCTTCGTTCATCGCTTGGAACCTCTGAGGTGCTGTCAGCGAGCACTCAGGCATGCAGGCAAAATACATGGGCGTCATACTTGGCTTACAATTCGCTCGTAGGCAAGGTACTATATCATCACGCGAGCGGTCGTCAAAGGCTAGGAGATGATGCTCCTGCGCTCGACCCCGACAGCACCATTTCCTGGGCCTCGGCGGCCAAGTTTACGACGCACATGGCTGCATTGCAGCTTGTCGAACGTGGCCTCGTCGATCTTGACGAGCCGCTTGCAAACCACATACCAAGGCTTGACCGACTGCCGGTGGTGAAGAAAGGCGTGGACGGTTCGTTTGTCGTCGGCCGACCTACGAAGAAGATTACACTGCGGCACTGCCTGACGCACACCAGTGGCATCACCAATGAGTATGAAGAATTCGTGGCATCGTTCATGGCTTCTGATCACGCATCAGCGCTCGTCGAGAGTGATGATTCTTCCTTGTTGAGGGCGTTCTCCCTGCCCTTGCTCTTCGAACCGGGCGAGGCATTCAGATATGGCCGCAGCATCTATGTGGTACAGTATCTGGTACAGAAGCTGAGCAACCAGAAGTTCGTCGACTACATCAGGGACAACATCTTCGATCCGCTCGGCATGGACACTGCTACTTACCTGCCCGATCAAGTGCCTGCGACCTGGAACCGGCGACTACAGATGGTGAATGTCGAATCGGGCAGGCTGGTCCCTAGTGACGGGACCTCTCGTGGCTTCACATGCTCCATGACAGACATGGCGAAGCTGCTCAGGGACCTACTCTCACCCTCTTCCAAGCTTCTGCGTCCAAAATCTATGAAACTTCTGGTCGAGCCCCAGCTCTCTGCTGCACAACGCGAAAGCCTTCGGAGCGACCCGGAGAATTACTCCTTGTGGCTGGTCCGGGTCAAGCCAGCCACAAGCCGCCGCTGCCGGCAGTGAACTGGACTGGCGCCGGCATACTGTTCACCGAGGAGGAGTTGGACAGGTCGGGGCTGCCGCCCTGGCTCGCTGACCTGGGAAGGGCTGGGGAACGTTCTTTTCAGTGTGAACAGAGAGAGAGGCTTGGCAATGTTATTCGGCACACAGCATGTGCCTTTTGACGGTCCGGTGAACGATGTGGCATGTACATTCATGAAGAACGCCTGGAGGACGTTCTGAACAAGGTTCCCAATTCTTCTTTGAAAAGAAGGAGGGGAAAAGGAGAAGAAGAATAAAAAGCTCGCTTGTGAACTCCTGATCGCCTCCCATCCATCATGTTTTCTGGCAGATGTAGTGCAACACCTTGCACAATGGCCAATCATCGATATCCTCCTCGCAGGCGAAACTCTCAGCGTGCTGCAACAGGGCACTCATCTTCGAGAAGTTGTCACAGCAGGTCGGACAGCGGTACTTGTGACGCTCGTCCGCGTTGTTCGTGTACTGACGATGCTGGTAGCATTGAGCAGCGAGCTTGTCGACCTGGACCAGGTCCATGTTCGACGGGCATCTGCCTCCCTCAAGGTGGAGCATCATAGCAGACACGCAGTCGAACATTCTGTGGCAGCCAGAATCTTCTCCATAACAGGCTACGTTTCTCTCGGCATGGGTACGTTGATGCTTTTTAGGGGGTGATTACGAGTATTAGTTCTTGGTTTGTTAAACTGGCCCCCGGTAATGGGGGGTGTAGAAAAGTTGAGAATCATCTCCACTTACGTTTCTCAGATTCGATTCCGACGAGAAAATCCTGTCGCACATGCCGCACATGTAGTGAGATTCAAGTTCGTGGTCCCTGACAGTTTCATAATAGCTTATCTCGCCTTCGAGGTCGCGGCCGCATAGGTTGCAATACTTATGATCGTGCCGGCGGTGATCCATCAGTTCCTCGAATGAAGCCTCATCCTCACCGCAAGTAGGGCATATGTAGTGTTCTCTCGAGTCCCGAATGTGCTGGTCGATGGCATCCCGTGACCGAAAGCCGCGATCGCACCTGTAGCAGTACCATGACATGTTGGAGGACTTCGGACACTTCGGTACAGCGGGGGTGTGAGGATAACCTCCGAGGCTGCCAGTGCTATCTGTGACTCGCTCCTGGTCAACACCGACGTGTTTGATGAAAGAAGGGCCTCTTAATCACAAACTCCACTTGCTCGTTCATAGAAGCGGTGATGATGATGATGAGGAGGAGGAGGAGGAGGAGGAGGAGGAGGAGGAGGAGGGAAGTTGGAAACACGCACGACAAACGCCCAGCTAACAGCGCCCCTGAACCTGGACCCCTGGGACTCGGGCCAGTGCAGCAACACCTCATCAAAGGTTTCAACCTCCCGGCGTGCATCCGGTTATCCTCAATCCTTACTGAACTCGGAAGAGAGGGAGAACATCACCCGACCTGATAGAATCGATTACATAACCTCCGATACAAGCACGCATACAGCAGCATGAAGCTATACACATGAGATGTCTTCTCAGCTTAGTGTAGCCCCACTTTAGTCAGGTCAACTCTGGAGATGAGGTCGGATGATGAAAGCAACACCTCAACTCTGAGTGAGCGCTAGACCCCAATTCACGTTTATTGCATCAACTCAGGTGGCTGATTTTCATTCTATGGCTGTTGAAGCAGAAGTAACGTTGACAACAATGCGTCCAATTCTCTCGGTCCCTGTCCTTTACGGAGTTTGAAGCCGCTAAATCTGACAACCTCCCAGCTGCCAGTATTATGATATTGAAGGAAGAGCTCACTGCTGCAAGACCCAGGGAATTGCGTGAACGTCTCCATTGCCATACTTCTTGGTTGGACTAACCCTGATTTCTTCATGTGCCGTATCTTGGGATGGTTTACGCTCATGTACACCTGGTAGCCTCGAGTGCGCAAAGTCGTGATGATCAAGCCCGACCAACCACGGTACAACCCTATAGTGGCGTATGAACTATTAGATCCAAGTTCATTTGGATCTCTGAGCAGTGATGAACCCAGTTCTCGATTTGAGAACGAGGGAAGTCCCTCTCACACGTGTCTGCTATACTTTTATACTTAAAAATGTCACTATTCCAAGTAACTAGCGGAACTCTATATGCATGCGGTCAACCACGCAGCAAAATTTACATTCTCACTCACTCTTCTACCGCCGTTCCTATCCGTCGTGAAAAAAAAAAATAAAGGATGAAAAAAAACTGCTCTATACGGTGCTGAAAGCATACTTCTGCATGTTGAGGAAGGGCACTGTCTTGGTGTCATACAGCTGGTAGTCATCACGACCCCACTGGGGCTGGTTGATACCGTCGATCCACTAGCAAGAGAGATAGACACCTTGTCAGCCATGGATGTCTCATCAAAAGGTTTTTGACTTGGGAGGAAAAGGAGGGGGGCACTTACGTCCTGGGTCTCGATGACCATGCAGCCGAACTGATCGTAGGTGGTGTTGCCGTTGGTGTGCTGCTGGTCCAGCTTGGCCTTGATGGAGCCATCCTGGGTGTCGCAGGTGTAGAGCTGGAGGGATTGCTGGTTTGTGTAGAGGGACATCTTGATGCCGGTGACGGGGCTGGACCAAACGAGGGCCTCGCTGGAGGGGTCGCCTGGGCTGGCGGAACGGGGCAGGTCGAGGATGAAAGCGTTGTCGTAGCCGAGGCAGCCGGTGCCGCAGCCGTTGGTGGTCTCGTTGATGTCCTTGCCGATCTTCTTGGCCTTGGTGAAGTCGAGGGGCGTGTCCTTGGTCAGGCTGATGTTGCCCGTGGGAACCTCCCAGCCGTCGATGTTGATGTAGCGCTTGGCGGCGGGCATGTGCAGCGTGTCGTTGAGGATGGTGAGGGCATCGTCGGAGACGAAGGCGCCGAGGTTCCAGTAGACGTGGTTGGCGATCATGATGGGCGTCCTCTCACCGGTGGGGATGGAGGTGATGCGGCTGTAGAAGGCAGGCTCATCGGTGACGACGTAGGTGGCAACATTGACCACATCTCCGGGGAAGCCCTCGTAGGCCTCGTCGTAGAACATGAAGGTGATGGAGTCTTGCGTGTGCTTGATGATGGTCCAATTGCGCATGTCGTAGCCGACGTCGCCGCCGTGCAGCGTGTCGTGGCCTTTCTCGTTGAGCGGCGTGTGGTACGTGTGCCCGTCGATCTCAAAGGTGCCGTTCTTGATGCGGTTTGCGTACCGACCAACGACGGCGCCGAAGAAGTTGCGCTGCGTTGTGTAGTCTTTGGCATCGTCGTAGCCCACGACAATGTCCTGCAGCTTGCCGTTGCGATCCGGAACCCACATGTTGGTCAGGCGGGCGCCGTACGGCACAAACGAGGCGTTGATGCCCTTTGCGCTGATGTTGTACTTGACGAAAGGATTGCCACTGAATTCAGGGAAAGGCGAGCTTGCGCTGCTGCTGTCGGCTGCCGAGGCGAGCGCCGCCGCAGCGAAGAAGGCAAACCACTTCATGGTCCAGGTGGTGATGTCTGTGGAAGTTGGGTTGGGTGAGGTCTGTCAAGAACACAGCCTTAAAGACGATGGGACTTGTTGTTTCCTTGTCTAACCAAGATATCAACTCCAATGATTAAAGAAAATGAACCGCCTTCATCAGCGGGAACTGAGGAAAAGCAGCTTCCTTATATAACTCCCCCCTCCCCAGAGAAGCTCGTCACGACAGCTGGGGCGGTTCTACCGCAGAGGACTAGGTAGCAAACGGCGAAAGATGCGTACAGTCAAAATCATCCCTGGCCAAACTCGGCACGAGATGCCGAGTGAGTTCAGGTCAACGGGGATCTGGCAGCAAACGAACCCCAACTTCGCGAGGGGGGACGATCAAGCCAGCCCAGTGGAATCCTCGAAAAACTATGCAAGACCATTGGTGCGCCAACAAAGCGGGCCGAGCAAAGGTGAACTAAACATCATCACCGGATCTAAGACAGGTTTGCTTACCCTCTTAGCATAACCAAACAAAAAAAAAAAAACAGGGAGAGAAAACGACGAGAAGAGCTAGAAACTCGCTTTTCAGCCACCAAACTCTTTCTCCAGCTTCTTCCCCGCATGGAGCTAGGGCAGCATCATGCTCCACTGACGCTTTCGTTAGGTCGTTTGCCATTTCTCCAACATGGAGGAACCCATGAGAAGCGCGCGAGGAATAACAGAGCCCTAAGTCAAGTGCGCATGGCATCTGGGGAAACTAATCGAAGCGTTCCAATCGCAGCAACGACGTTATCCGTTTGGTCGTAAGGTTGTCGTGTTTTCAGAGCCTCGATCACGCTCTCGAATCCTCGCTTGGATGCAGCAGAATATCACTCGTCTGGGCCGTGAAATTGACAATGTCAAAAACACCATTCGTGTTTGCCTGGGATGAGACTTCTGGAAATCTTCAAATGTAGCTGCTGGACGTGGCCTGTAGATGACAATTACTACACAGCCAAAGGAAACTCAGCACTGTGGCACACCTCTCATCGCCTAGACATCGCCTCAATTCGCTCGCGTACTTCCTTGATATCCATCCACTCGATCATTCGGTTGTCATTGGGCCGAAGACAATAGCGGTTACGACTTTTATTGAGGCTGAATTGATGCTCGGCTCAAACGTGCCGAGCCACAGTCCTTCGCTTGGCCTTCGTGGGGGAAGCGATTGTGCTGACTAAGTGAAACATACACTTACCCTGCACCTTGTGATGTGGCGATCGACCCTCTACAGGTCACCTGCAGGCCGTGATACATACATCTCACTCCATCCTCATTTCAAGGAAAAGAAAGAAGATGGCCGTCCCTGAAGACCAGCCGTGGACATACCTGGCATTTCATCATGATGGAGACCTTCAGGAGCTTTCAACGACGGTGATATCTGTTCGCTCATTTGACGAACTGGACGAGGCAAGCCGGCAACTTTTCAAAGCCACCGAGTCAGCAGAGAAGCCCCTCCATGTGGTCTGCACAAGAGCCACCGTTTTCCACCCGCAAGGCGGCGGCCAGCCATCGGACGAAGGCGTAATGACGTCTGAAGACGGCTCAAGCGAATTCACCGTCATCGCCGTGCGCACCGATGCGGTCACCGCCGGCCAAGTCCTTCACCTCGGCCACTTCAACAGCTCCTCGCACTTCACGGCCTCCTCGACGGTGAAGCAAAAGCTCGACGTGGAGAAGCGCCTGCTCTACTCCCGTCTCCACACTGCAGGCCACGTCCTCGGCTCCGCAGTGAGACACCTGCTCGAGTCCGAGGTGGCGGATTTTGACGAGCTCAAAGCCTCTCACTTCCCTTCGAGCGCATCGTGCGAGTTCAAGGGCCTCATCGATGGGAAGTGGAAGGAACCGATCCAGACCCGCGTGGATGAGTATGTTGACAAGGACATGCCCGTGGAGATCGAGTGGTGGACGGAGCAGGACTTCAAGGACAACGGGCTGGAGAGGTTGACACCTGACAGGGCATTCTTGGGCCCCGGAGAGGATAAGTTCAGGGTGGTGAGGATCCGCGGCGCGGAGGTGTATCCCTGCGGAGGAACGCACGTGCACGGCACCAAGGGCTGTGGGAAGACGACGGTGAAGAAAATATCGAGGAGCAAGGGCATCAGCAGGGTTTCATACACGGTGGATGGAGCGGCGTAAGAGGAAAAGATAAGACACGGTACTGTACAGAGGCGCGATGCAAACATGGGAGAGCAATGGATAGACGAAACGATGGTGGATAGACAAAAAGTCGACAAGTAGACTAGCCAGTCACACGAACAAGCAAAGAAGCATGGTCTTCAGCCACCATAGAGAACGCTGCCCAATGAGATATTCAGAATTCAACATAGAAATAAAACCCTATAAAAAAACAGAAACAAGCTTCGGGGCTTTCCCATATCAAAAGTATCATGAATTGAGAGGCTTGAGGGGCGGAATTTAATCCCTAGGCACCTTTAGGTAGCGGAAGACCTCCTCCTCCAAGCTCCAATTGCCAAAGCTCCAAAAGCCACCTCCCCCTCCCAGGCTCCCCAATCCCGCTCCGAATGTCCGAACCGAACCCACTGTGCTGTGCTGTGCATGCACATGCGTGCGTCCCTCGGCAAACGGCCGGACGGTAATTGGTGAGCGGTAACCCTCCCTCACCCCCCCCCCCCCACGTGTGGTGCCGCCTGTTTCGGCGAGATCTCGCGCTTCCTCTGGATGGATGCGGCCTTATGGAAATCTCACACACAGTGCAAAACACCACTCAAGTACTCCGTAGAATAGCGCACAACAGCAGCACATGCCACCCACAAAGCATCATCATGGCTCCACTCCACCAACACCTAACCCTCAGCCCCGGGTCCCTCCCCCAGCGCGCATCATACCGAATTCGCACATGATGGTGTCTATTAACTTCTCCCTCTCACACCACACTCGAATCTTTAAGCTCCCTTTCTTAATTCTCTTGTTCAGAGACAACCTCCAAAAACCCATAGTATAAACCAGCACCGGAAACACGCACACGCAGCAACGCCCTTTTCGAGGTCCCTCAATCGAACTTCACAACCCGGAAACCACCAGAACACTACCAATTAAACAGGCCTCACGAGTCTTTCCATTCTTTCCTCCCAGCTTTTCACCTACCAGACCAGAACGAAATGGCTCCTCTTACTCCAACCTGGGTCCAGCCCTCCCACCCTTCCATCCAGGAGGTCCAGCACGCAACAGACGGCTCCTTCACCACCCGCTCGCTCTCCAAGGTCTCGTTGCCTCCCTTCGCCGTCTTCGCGAAGCTCTCTTTTCCTCCTTGCACCGAGGCCCCCGAACCGACCTACGCCACCGTCCAGATGGGCAAGGACAAGCATCTGAACCTCAACAGTGACCTGCTGTACATCAACCACTCGTGCGAGCCGTCTCTTGTAAGGCCTTGACCAGAAAGATAGAAAAAAAAAGAACGGGGGGGCGGAGAAAGAGAAAACCAGGGAGCTGCTTCTAAAGGGGACGTAAAGGGGAGGTGGTCTTGAACAGTTTTTCTTCTTTTCCTTTTCTCTTCTTTCTTTCCCAATCCCCCCGGGCGGCTTGCCGTCTTGTCTTGCTTGCTCTGGTTATGATGAATCTCTTGGCTGACACACGTCTTTGGGTAGATCTTTGACATGAGCAGCTTCAACGTCCTCGTCGGGCCCAAGGGTCTCCAACCCGGCGATGAACTCACCGTATGCCAACTCCATCCATTGAAACTCTGCACTTCACGAGAGAAACCCCCCCACCCTCCTCTTTTTCCAAGATCCTCTAGTTCAATAAATGACAAGGGAATACCCTCCTGAAAAAAAAAGATTGCTCACATTTTCCCTTTTTCGGCAGTTCTTCTACCCTTCTACCGAGTGGTCCATGGCCCAGCCTTTCGACTGCAACTGCGCCACCCCTTCGTGCCGCGGCACCATCTCCGGCGCAAAGGACATGTCCCCCAAGGCCCTCGAGGGAGTCTGGCTGAGCGCCCACATCCGCCACCTCCTCGAGGAGCGCGACGCCCAAGCCTCCTCTGCTTCGTCTTCTTCTTCGACTGCCCACCCCTTGAAGGTCAATGGACTGGCCCCCAAGCAAGCCGTCACATCCCGTGAGCTGAGCGGCGAGATGGGCGGTGATACCACGCGGGCTTAGATTGTTTGGAGGATCGGGGGAGGGGGGGGGGGTGTCAGGTTGAGGAATGATCCTTCAACTGGATCTTTTCGGGGGTTGGAGGCAGAGGATTTGTTTTTCTTTTTCTTTCATGGAAAGTAGAATAGGTTAGAACAGTGTGTACATGCGCAAAAAGCAAAAGGCAAAAAAAGAAAAGGTAGAGGAAGATTGGGATTCAACATCCCCTGGTTTAAAGCAATATCATTTACAGAGCCTTTCCCTACCCGAGCTCCATGTTGCACCTCAACGCCCGAAGGACATGCATTAAAAAAAAAAAAAAAAAAAAAAAAAGGAACGACCACTGAAGTAAAGTAAAGGCACGTCCTGACAACATCACCTCGCCTCTGTCTCTTCCTTCGGCTCTTGTTCCTCCTTCAGATCTTTCCATCGGTTCCACGCACTCCTCCCATATTCACTGCCAGCACCCCCTGCGTACTTCTTCTCCTGCTTCTCCCAGTCCTCCCGCTCCACCAACCTCCTCGCCAGGAATGCCTTTGCAAACCTCCAAGCCTCGGCATCAGCCATGCTCCAGGCTTCCATAGCAGCCCTTGTCCTGGCCTCCTTGCTGGACCTCTTCAGAGCCACGACCCTGCGGGCGGACTCGAGGAGAGCGCGCTCGCGCTCGTGTTCTTCCCTTTCTTTGGGGTCGCTCTCGTGGTCGGGTTCGTTGTTGTCTCTGCCAGATACTTCTGGGAGAGCGAAGCCGAATCGCCAGGCAAGGTCTGTCGGTGTGTCGATCTCGGCTTGGAGCCAGAGGGCATGGAAAGCCGCGAAATCTCCAGCAACTGCCTCCTTGAAGCTGAGAACACGAGCAGCAGCAGATACCTTGTCGCCCAGTGTGGCCTGAGTAATGGCAGTGAGCCATGGATCACGAGGCGCCTGCCGACGGATGAAAGCAACGTCAATATCCTCCTTCATGTTGTCCAATACCGCCAGTGTCCAAGGGTGAGGCACGGTGCCTATGGTGAAGACAGTGGACTTGTTGGTGTACGCCTCAGCGGTGCTGATTTTAAGATCCGACTTGTCGTTCTTGCATAGTTTGCACTCCTTGAGATTCGGCGGACATTTGTTCGGAAGCGGGCTTTTAGGACATGCTACAAGCGCATTTGCGTAGCCGTATGCTTCCTGAACCATTGGCCAAGTGTGATTGGGGTAGGGCCTCAGAACCTCGACCCCATGCTGGAAGATGCCCTGCCATGTTGTGTGCAGGTGTGCGTTGATGATGAGGTTCAAGTCTTGCAGGTTCTTGACCTTGTCTCCTCTCTTCTCAATGGATGTTGCATCCGTTGTCATCGTGTGACCATAGGACGTCCTGACCGTGGGGCTATAGTATGCGATCGAGGACGCATCTTTGTCTGTGAGCAGATATTTCGGATCAATGGCATCAAGAACAGTCTTGACTGATTCGCGGCCGAGGACTTTGGGATCCATAATGGATTCGAGAGCCTCCCGAACATCGTGCTCCATGCCAGAGATGAGACCATTTCCAAGATCCGCCCACTTCGTGACGGATGGGAAGCCACCCCTTCGTAGGAAGACCAACGTGTCATCCTCCATCCGTCCCATTGGAAAAGTCAAGCACTGGGCCAGCAGACCACCTCCCAGCGTTTCCCAGGCCAGCCACCTCATCAAGTCAGCCTCGACTGTTTTGCCCAGATCCATCATTTTAGCTTGGCGGTAGAAAGAGCTACCCATGGCTTCATTAGGCCCGATGATGACGGGCATGAAACCCTGCGCCCACCATGCCCTTCTCCAAGTCAAAAGCAACTGGCTTTCCGCATCCTTCTCGCTCGTGCTCTTCTGAACGTTCGCATCATAGTAACAATAGATGGGGGGTCGCTTAGGTAGCGGGGGCAGGAGACTTCGATCGTCGTCGGCCGACAAAGAGCTTGAAAACGGCACGCTCAACCATGACCAATGCGCCCACCACGATGAGTCATTGTATTCGTCATGCTGTTGGCGTTGCGGAGGCGGGTGTGGTACAACTCTCCAAGGGTTGTACTTGCTCTGAGTGACCTTGCCAGGGAGCTTGAGATTTGGCACAGACGTAGTAAGCTTCTGTTCGAGTCGAGCAAGAGATGACGACGCGGGAACCGTGCCCGAGGAACTGGAGAGAGAGATGAGGGCGATGAGGGAAAATGCGAACAGAGCGAGTGTGAGTCGTCGAGCAGAGATCCTGGGCATTAATCGCCCGAAGATAACATGTTGTCTCGGCATGTTATACTTCAAATGAATGGAAAACTTGCTGCGCGAATCTGAGAATGAGAGTTTTGATTCCTTGGACGGCAGATGATCCTGCAACGGCTGTCGCAAATGTCCGCTTGAAGATAGCGCAAGTGCAAGCGCATGAGATCGTCAGTGGTGGACGCGCGCATTGTGCAGAGCATGCCTCGTGACAAGAAGGAGCACGGAAATCGGATCAAGCTGTCATTTTGAAGTCAAGAAAACCAGCCTGACGTCAATTGACTCGACCTGACTGAGAGGATACGAAAGAAAAGCGCGAGGAAAACAAAAAACCGAGACGTTTGTGAAGGTCGCCAAAGTGAAGATGACGAAGCTCCGTGACCCCTCCAGGGACCAGAACCCTTGCCTTACAGTGTGACAGCGGCCACTACATTGCGCCACCACGCGACAAGAGGGGGCCGCTAAGGAGCCCTTCGTATATCCCTAGCACCAGCCATGAAATGCCTCCTCCTTTCGATACAGCATGTGTACCAGCTTCGGCCCAGAGACTCGCCCAAGCTCGACGAGGGGCTGACATGGCTCCGTGTCTACTATCTATCGCTACTTTGATGGATTGACTACAATGAAAACACCCAAGAACTTTAATTCCAAGCTACCGTCAAGACGCAAGGTCGTATGGAAGAAGCTCAATTGGGCTTGAAAGGGTCACCGTGTCGAGTCGAGAGCAGCACAAGAAAACCGCCATTCGCGTGGAAATACATTTTCTAAGAGCTTGACAACGCATTATGTAAGGAAAAGAAATTTCATATCGCTCGTCCCAACTCCGCAATCGCGAAAGCAGCTTAAACAACGAGAACGCCACGGTACCTCATCTTGCCATCACGAAGCTTCTGCATGGCTTCGGTGACACCCTCAACTGACATGGGGAACTTCTCGATCTGAGGCCTGACGTTGTGCTTAGCAGCAAACTCCAGCATGGCCCGAATGCTCGCCACAGGTGCCACACCGCTTCCGATGACGTGCGCGCCGCTCATGATGAGGTCGACGGGTGAAAGGCCGAGCTCCTCCGTGCTGACGGTCAGGGGGAAGACCTTTGCGCCAGGGGCAAGCAGAGGAACATAGCTAAATATGTCATAAGTCAGTCTTCAAGTTCGCTTCGGTGGAGAAAACAGCTGCTCATTTTGGAGAAGAAAGAGGGGGGGAAAGGGGAACTCACGTTGAGAGCTTGACCCCGGCGTTGGCGGTGATCAACAGAACATCAACCTTCTCCACCTGAGCGAGCTTGTCCGCATCTCCAGTGACATGGAACTCGGCAGCACCGAACTCGAGAGCCTGCTGCTTCTTCGACTCGGAGCCGGAGAAGACGACTGGCTCGAAGCCCATCTTGGCGGCGAACTGGATGGCCAAATGACCGAGACCGCCGACACCGAGAATGCCCACGCGATCACCGGGCTTGGCGCCATAGCTGTACAGAGGATCCCAAACGGTGGCACCACCGCACATGAGAGGGCCGGCGTATTCTGAAGGCAGAGCATCGGGGAGCTTGTGGAGGTTGGAGATGTCCCAGGCGACGCCGGTAGAGTAGCAACCCTGGTCGGTGTTGGCAAAGCCGAAGGCCTCCGCATTGGAGCACCTGTTCTGCTGGCCTGAAAGAAGAAAGAAGCGTGATCGTCAGCAACTCACATTCTCCTTCCTCCCACGGGCTGGTGTGGGATCAACGAACTCCATCGACAGCCAAGAACAATAAGAGCTTCGCCTCAAGTGCTGCCGAAAGAAGAGAAAGGGAAACATACCAATGGCGCAGCACTTGCAGTGACCGCAGAACTTCTGGTGGTAGCTCATGCCGACACGATCGCCAACCTTGAAGTCCGAGATCTTGGAGACCATGGAGCCCAGATCGACAATGGTACCGACACCCTCGTGGCCGAGACCGGTGTCGCTGTGACGGTAGTGCTCATCCGTGCCGCAGACGCCGCAATGGGAGATCTTGACGCTGACTTCTGTGGGCTTCAGGTCACGGTGACCCTTGGTCGCGACGATGTCGCCGGACTGGGAGCCCTTGTAGACGGTGAAATCAACGCTCATGGTTATTCACTGGTGTCGGGGCCGTTGGGTTTGTTGTTATGGTTTGTTTGTGCAAGCAAGGCTGGATGGAAAGGCTTGATATGAGGGAGGTCAAGGCGAGAAGATGGGGACTGGCAGGAATTGGTGTACGTTGTATGTATGAATGATGAATGTGTGAAGAAGTTGGGTGAATGAGGATCAAGGGATTAAGGAAAAAGAGGAGTGGAAAAGCTGGGAGAAGCCATCTCTTTAAAACATGACGAAATTCTACATCATGGAGCTTGACCCAGGCTACGGAGCACCCAGCATATAGTTGACGACACAGATAGCTCAAACTGATGACTGGGGAACCATGAATCATGGGCTCCATACTCATGGCCTGCCTCGCAGTTAGTAATCCACAATCGGCTTTTGCGAGATTCATAATCTGCTTGCACACGCATGGCAATCTTCATCATCCCTCAGTATCCATCATCGAACTACCTAAGATAGCTAGTTACCTTACTTAGCTTGGAACATTGGTGTCATGTTTGGAAGGGGGTGTTGGGTATCCGCAATAGGCCGCAATCCTTTTTTCGCCAGGAACATGCAGTAGGAGTAGTATGTGCTGTGTTTCTTTTCCAAAAGTGTGTACTGGTTGGTGTGTAGAGAGGTGTTGGCTGTGTGCCTGTCACCGAGGCATGTGTCTCCACTTCTGATCATGGTGGAGACCCACTTCTGCCCGATCTCTGTCGTCATGCAGGTGCGAATCCGCAAAGTGGGTCGCCGAACTCCCGAGGTTCGGTGGGGCCACGCACGTTTTTTATGTGTCTTTTGCCATTATAGAAAGCCAAGGGCACTGCGGGATTCTAGAAAAGCCAACTATAGTCGTATGTTTCTGGATTATTAAGATGATTTCCTCTCTTTATGTCTGTCTATTTTTTTTTCGGAGATACGCACCGTTTCAGCTTGAGAACTCTGGGCGTCTAGTCTCATTACCTCCGAAACCTGACTTTCCATCCTTTGTCTTCTGAAGTACGTAAATTGCTTTCCAAAACTAGTCCTGAATTCATCGCGATGCTATGTTCGTGCAGTATTGGACCTTCCGCGCCTTAGATCATATCAATGTTTTGGCTGACTCCGAGGCGCTGGAAACGTTCTTTTACTTTTTTTTACTTCCCTGTGCCTTGTTATTGTCCTCATCATCGATGCGATGGGAGAAATCCGTGACTGAGTGCGGAATGGCGAGCGCGGAATCGAGTAGGGGGCCCCGCCCCCCATTTTTTACTCTTTGGTTCTGGAAGAAACAGCAGTATTCTTCAATACCTACATCATCCAGGTGGCCAACCATAGGAAGTGCAACTGACGTCAACGATCCTGAATGACTCGATAGAAGAGTGCCTTTCCTTGATGGGTTGAGCTTGTTTGTTATGGTGAAAGTCGGCCGTTGAGACAAGGAGGGAGGTTTCGTGAAGAATGCGTCTATGCTTGGCCTGATTTCGACGACATCCCTCTGCAGGACGAGACATGGTTCTCTTGTGAACTTTTCTATAGCGTCGAGGACTTTTGGAAGACTCTACTGAAGAGCGGAACTTCAGTTATTATTATTCTAGCTCTTTTTCTTTTCATTATTCATGATCGATTACGTCCATGACTTGACCTTCCCATCAAATACATACCCTAGTTTTGCAAACTAGGACTTTAAGAAGATGCAGATGAAATTTCTCTCATCCAGGATTTCTGATCATTCCACCTTTCCCCCCATGTCGGCCAGGATACAGTGTGCCTAAAAGTTGAATACCCAAGAGGCGGCAAGGTCGCTGGACGCTGCACCGTGTTCTGACCCTGCTCCTCTACGCACATTCTCTCCATCCCTCCAGCGTCTCCCCCTGCTGCCTCTTACACCCCAGCAGCAGCAGATCATGAAAGCTGTCTACGCCAGGCACGTCCTTTCCATTCCACATCTTGACAAAGTCCTCATGCGTCAAGACCACGTTCGGATCGGGATGTTCCGCAAACCTTTCGCGAGCCTGCACCCTCCACAGCTCCGGACTCATCGATACGGGCAACACGTGTAACCCCCCAATCTCGAAGCACCTGCCCTTCATGTGCGCCCAGTACATGGTGTACAGTTTGAAGACGACGACGACGGTGCGGCGGATGCTCTCCGCCAGGATCCACATCTCCCAGGTCCGGGCTGCTTGCGCGAGCTCGATGTCTGCGCGGCGGAGCACGGCGAGTGCGTAAGACCGCAGGGTGAACTCTTGTTGCTCGGCGGTCATGCGCTCGGCCATTGAGCCCTGGTACAGCCTGATTGTCTGATACAGCACGGCTGCCTGCAGCGTGACGAGATCGTCCACCAGAGTCCTCTGCTTGGTCCTCGTCGCGAGTAGTTCCTTGATCTCTGCGTCGATGGCCTTGAACATGACGGGCCGACTCCTCTCGGTCGCCGTCAGACTGGCAGAACAGATGCCAAACGCCGCGCGCAGAGGCCTCGGAAAGTCGTAGTCCTTCAGGACGCTGCTGTGAATGAACATGGTCTCGGCTTGTTTCGCGAACTGCATGGGATAGTCCTTCATCTCTTCGTGGACTCTCATCCATCTGCCAAACCCTATCACGGGAGCTAAATCACCCAGGACGCCACTTGGGGAGAACGGAGGGCCGAGCCGCGCTTCCACTTGCTCTCGCCGTATGAGCCAACCAGTCCCGTACGTAGCCTCCGCTGCCGGAGACGCAGCATCGAGGGGAAACATGTGGTTTCTTGCTACTGCGGTCTGGAGTGGATCATTCCCGGGTGCCATGGAGGTGGCTGGGGGATAAGCATACTCGCAGGTCTTGCTCGTCTTCTCGCAGTAGGCGCAAATGGGGTATGCAAGGTTGCATTTACGACGCGAGCGGAAGCAGGCGTTGCACGATCTCCGACGCAGGGACATGTGTGTGAGTATGAGTCTGAACTCTGTATGAACAGAAGCGGGCTCCAAATGATCGGTTCTCACCCCCTTTCGCGGCTTTGAATGGAGTTCAGAGTTCAGAGTTCAGATTTGGGGGAGAAACTGTGGGAGGCGTAAGTCAAAGAGTCAGGTTGGCAGTCCTGTCAGAACAGTACCAAGTCTACGGGTGCTTACAAATTGCTGCACATGCACCGAAGCAACAAGGCGAGTGCTTCACAGGCCGATAACGCCAGAGCAGCCACATGAGTTGGTCTGTTGCATCTTGAAAAGCATTTCATTCGACAATTGGCTGCATTCCAAATACACGCACGCATATGCATTTTCCCCCTCGCCCAGCGACCTCGTGCTCACGTCATCGGCAATATAGGGCTGTACTTGGTGTGCATCATCTGCGAACATTCGGGGGTTCGGAGAAAAGCCCCCTCAGAGATTTACGGTACTCTCTGGTGCAAGCTTTCCCCTGTAATATATCTTATCTTGTTGCATGGTTGCCATTCCCGGATCGTATCCATTCTCCAAGTCATTTCTGGCCACCGTCGTCAGCCGAGACCGAGCTTCACAACACAATTCGAACACCTTCGCCACGAACGATATTCATCGGCAAATCGAAGTTTCATTTTCATCTATTGGCAGTAGGCACACGCCAACTGGAGCTACGCTTCTTTTCGTCTATAAGCGTACGTTTGGATGAACGCATCGGCTGACCGTCCGAACCTCTGCAGCCCAACACGCAAACGCCATCGGAAAGCATAAAGAAGTCTACAATCGCTGCATCATCCCTGGAAGAAACCATGGGCTCATCCTACTTCAGGGAAATAGCATGCCAAATAAGCTGCCGTCATCAGGTGTATGGGACGTCCGAAAAAGGGTGGAAGAGGACGCCCGACTCTCTTTTGCTGCTAGAAGAGGAACAGGAAACGATGCATATGTTTTGACCAGGTTTTGGTTCAAAGAAGGAAAATCAGAAAAACGCCACCGAGATACTAATGGGAAAAACAGCAAGCGTTGCCAAGGTCAGGGGGCGGGCGCCAATGGCAGAGCGTAGCCTCAACACCTGTCCAATCTCTTCGGTCACCCGATATCTACATCGCAGCCTCCTCTTTCTTGCGCAACATCAATCCCTCCCCGCCCCGCCGACGAGCTGCGGGCTATGAGTACTGGAAAAGCACACTAATACTCTCTCCATGGTGCACCCTCCTGATCGCCTCACCAAAGACGGGCGAGATGTCCAGAACCTCCAGCTTGGGGCAAGCCTTCTTGTGCTCGTGCTGGGGGACAGAGTTCGTCACGACGATCTTGTCAATGCCGCAGGCGTTGATCCTGGGAATTGCGTCGCCGCTGAAGACACCGTGAGTGACGAGGACGACGACCTTGAGGGCACCCTCACGCTTGAGGAGCTTGGCGGCGCGGGTGATGGTGTTGGCGGTGTCGACGATGTCGTCGACGAGGATGCAGACACGATTGGCAACGTCACCAACGAGCATCATGCTGGCATTACGTTGCTCGCTGAACTTGATGGGACGGCGTTCCTATATAATTGGGTGAGTCTCACCACCCGAAGCGTAGGGACGGAAACGGAACACAAGAAGGGATGTTGCATATGGGATCAAGTGCATATTACCTTGTGAATCAAAGCAAACTCCATGTTCAAGCTGTCGGCGATCAAGGTAGCTCGCTTCGCACCACCAGCATCAGGAGATACAACAACGGCATCCCTATAGTCGGGGATGTTCTGCTGGATGTAGTTCTGGAGCAGCGGCTTGCCGTATAGGTTGTCGACGGGAATATCGAAGTAGCCTTGGTACTGAGGATCATGCAGATCCATGGTGATGATGTGGTCTGCACCTGCGCAAGTGAGGAGATCGGCAACGAGGTTCCCAGCTTGGGCCACCCAATGCTTGTACCCAGGTTTCGCCTTGAAGTTGCTGATCCCGTTCGGGTTCTCGTAGTCATGAGTCGTGAAGCTCTTGGTCGACGACACAGAGGGCTCGGCTACGTGGCCCCGACCGTTGCCACTGCCATTCGAACCCATGGTATCGGAACGTTTGGGAAAGTATTCGCCGTTTGCGCCGGGAGCTTGGTCTTCCTCGGTGATGCTGCTCCTAGCGAGCTTCTCGGCCAGGGTACCGACGCCGTTCAAGAGACCATTGCTCTTAGGACCTCCAGGCCTCGGCGTAGCAGGAACGCTCTCAAAAGTGTAGTCTTTCCTAGATGAAGTATTCTCGGCTGCATATCTAGAGAGCGGTGCCCCAGTCTTGTTGTACGGTAGATCAGGTTGGCGGGAATACGGAAAGAGAGGGACGACGGCGGTGACACGCTTTGCTGAACCAGTCTTGCAAGCAGAGATCATGATGCAGAGGTCAATGAGGTGGTCATTGACTTGGCCAGCGCCGGACTGGATAATGTAGACGTCCTTGCCGCGGACGGAGTCCTTAATCTCACATCGAGACTCACCACCAGAGAACTTTGTGAGAATGCGGTTGCCCGGCGGAACGCAGAGGATGTTCGCGATCCTCTCAACAAGTTCAGGATGAGAGTTGCCTCCGAGGAGAACGATGTTGCGAACCATGATGAATGGCTATTTTTGGGGGTATAGATGAAGAGGAAGAAGTAAAAAAAAAGCCCGGGTCCGGACTAGGGACGTGAGAAGTTCACCAACAGAGGGGAGGCAAACGCAGTCTGAGGAGACTCCAAGAAAGAGAATCGAAAAGCCGGTGATCACCAGGCTGGGCCAGCCGATGCTAGCAGAAGACCATTGAGGTTGGGTTTCGGGAGGTGAAGGATGGACGCTCGTGCGGTTGAAGACTGGCTGAAGCTGCTCGGCAGAGGGAAAAAGACAGAGCCGACTTTTTTTTGGGCGGTTGCTGATGGTCCGAGTGCTTCAGGTGGGGTTGAACTTTGAACTCTCTGCCCGGCAGCCGACGTCAGCGGACAGGAACCGTGAGTGAGTGCGGGCGCCCCGATTCCGGCGACGTGGGGAGGGGGACGACTTACTGCGACGTGGAACCATGCGGGCTGATGAAAGAGACAGAGGGGGGGAAAAGAGAGAACAAAAGGGTTGAGGACGATGACACGAGAGAAGGAGAACCTTGGAAGATGGAAGATGTCGTGATTGACTGATCTAAGCTGAATCCGAGAGTTAGTAATGCTGGAATGAATAGTCTGATGTGCGCCAAAGGGCGAGGAGAGAGCCGTAACGACCACAGCCAATGTCGCCGTGGGTTCGACTGCTACAGACGTGGTCCGCTGCTGTCGCTATCCAATCATCGTTACGGAAACGGTGCTAATGCGTGCTAAAAGTCGATGTAAATTTCTTAAAATAATGTCTCACTGTCAGGGGTCGGGAGCTGTTTATCTACAATTAAGCCAGTGTGGTCAATGGGTTTACGCTACAGGGAGTTTAACTTCCCGGCTGACTCAGTGTGCTGCTTGCTACCTTACTACCGTGATGACCTGTGGCCTGTGACCTTGGCCCGCTCGTCACGGCGACGAGACGCCAATTGAATATGCTGCTCTAGTCTATTCATAAATAATGACGCAAGATTCTGGATTGTCCATGGTGGCCTGCTCTCTTTCCCTCCACCTCGGTTAATGCGCTGTCCAGCATCATCCCCTTTTATTCAACAGTGGTAAAACGCAGGCGGGCCAGCGCTTAGGTACTTAGTACTACGTTGTAATAGTAGTACTGCACTGATCTTGAGCACTGAGTCCACTGATCAAGGAGAACAAACAGTCCACGTGAATTGGAAATCTGCGCGCCCACGGACTCGCAAGTCAATGGTGGACGATTTGTGTACCTTCAAGTTATTAATTCATACGTGCAATGCAGGTTCAATTTACCATGCGCTGATGTTCTTTCCTTTTCTGTTGACCCTCACTACAGCGGACTCGTATGTAATGTCATCCTGTAAAGATGATCACAATTGTACATAGTACTAGATTCTATACCAATACCCAGTCTAGTCTATGTGTTAAGGAGGAGAAGGAGTACTCGTCTCCAGCTTCTATACTACTAAATACAGAGATCATGCCTCCTCAAACCCTCTGCTTCGACAGTCAGTACTCTTATAAAGAGCCATCCGTACCAGCCTCTGGAATCACACAACGTCTTGCTATGTACGTATTATCAAGAGCACACGCGCTGGCAGGTCTGCTGGGCTTGAAGATAGCATCCATGAAGACAAGAAGGAAGTCC
Organism: Sarocladium brachiariae; assembly: GCA_008271525.1. Classification (NCBI taxonomy): domain Eukaryota; kingdom Fungi; phylum Ascomycota; class Sordariomycetes; order Hypocreales; family Sarocladiaceae; genus Sarocladium; species Sarocladium brachiariae. Next base: position 4,709,726 of record RQPE01000001.1, read on the forward strand.
CATGTTGCCAGTATTCCAGCATTGAAGGGTGCAAAGGTTTTGCTGCGCCTTGACACAATCGTTATAACCCCCGCTCGGGCAGGTCTGGCGTGCTTCAAGGACGGCGGTGTCGATGGAGGCCGTATCCGCAGGAGTGGGCAAGGCAGTGACAGCAGCCATAGAGGCGTATAGAGCACTCAGCTAGTTTGCCTGGGTATCAGTCTCCGGCGCTAGAGAACTACTGTAGTTCATCATAAGAGAAAGGCTACAAGAGAAATGGGACGCTATTTTCTTTTATAGCAGCGTTCGAGAGGTAAGAGAGGATGTGTGAGAACAAAGACTGATGCGAAGCAGATGTTTTTCAAGAGGCAGAGTTACCAAGAGACGAATGCCTTATATACATGGTACCAGCTGCTCGAAGCGCTGAAGAGAGGAAGATGCAGATGCAGATCACAGAAAGACCATTCAATTATGCATATGATAGGTCCTCCAACTGGATACATTGACAGAATCACGTAACTTGAACTCGCCGAGACCTTGGCGATACTACACACAACGGACTGGATCCCTTTGGTAGTTAGTAGCACAGGTACTAGGTACTACTACTAGTAGAAGTGCACACAACGCTACCAAAAAACCACCGCCGCCAGTGTCCACAGCACACTCTAGGGGATTACTTACAGACATGCCCCTCCACTGCCGCGCTCTGCCTGCGAAACGAAATTCCGATGATACCCTCAAGCTGTCGAATTGCCCGTTTTTTTCCCTTCTTCCCTTTCTCTGCAACCACCCAGTTCATCAATCACGCCTCGCCAGGCACCAAGGCACAACACAAGCGGCAAAAAGATTACTCATTTCTTCTTTCACGATGAAGATTCTCGAGGCCCAGAATGCGGTCCTCTCCAACTTCGAGGTCTACCACCATGTGGCAGAGCAGAGCGCCCGCTACAAGCAGAAGAAGCGTCGCCCTCCGCCGAACTCTGCAACCATTATGCGCGAGGTTCGTCCAGTCCCGCCCTCTGTCCCTCTCTCTACCCTGACGCATAATCACCCTTCCCCCACGGTGACGGTTCCTGACGCCACATCTATCTCTCCTTAGGTTCTCCAGTACATGAACGACAAGGCGAACCCACTCTCCCAGAAGCCAACCACGTATACCCCGGCCTCCATCCCTCTCCTCATGGAACGGCTTCGTCCATACGACCTCTCCAAGGGTGAGCTGGTCATGCTGCTCAATCTCCGACCTGCTTCTGTTCCGGCTCTCAACACCGTCATCGAAGACATGACCGATCGATTCGAGTACGGGCAGCAGGAGGAGATTGTCAACATCGTGGCCGAGGTGCTCGGCGCGTTCCCGGAGCAAGCTGCTCCAGAGCAGTCAGCCGAAGGTGGCGAGGATGTTTCCATGGAGGATGCCGCCAAGTGAGCGTGTCGCCTAGAGACGATGAAAACATGAGAGTTCAGAAAAACAAGGGCAGAGAGCTTCGGGCGCGCCGTACTCGGATTACCACTGAACACAGCTTCCTCAGAGGATTGTGCATCCGCCGTCGCTTGGGCCCCCGGTTCCCGCCGCATGATCAAGAGCCGTCTTGCATATATCCTCAAACGCCGCACGCAGGAGCTCGCCCGTCACGGCTGAGCATTCCACGTACCGGTCAGCGCGCATCTCCTGGGCCTTCGCGTACGCCTCTTGGGGGTAAATGATGCCGTTTGGATCATCCTCGGAGCGTAGGTCGCGTTTCAGGCCGAGGATGATGATGGGGAGAGCATCGGCATGTTGGAAAGCCATTTTCACCTCGTTCAGCCACTACGGCTCATGTCAGTCTGCTGGCCACGACGCTGGACTATGCAAAGACCCCGGGAAGGCCATGTGACAAGCACCTGGAAACTCGAAAGACCAGATAGGACATCATTCCAGGGTACGAGAGATGAATACATACAAATCTCTGCATGTTAATCAAGCTCAGTCTTTGACTGATATCGTAGCAAATCACCACTGCATCCGGATGCAATGTCTTCCAGTTGTCAGGACTCGATGTGTCAGATAGCTCAAACCGCACCTGTTTCTCGCGAAGCTTGATCTCGAAGACGAAGGGCTGATCAATGTCGCGCAGGACAGGAATTGGGTTGACGTGTTCGCCTGCACTCAGACGTCTACGTTGACGTTTTAGTCAGCTCAACGGCACTCGTCCTTGAGAGCCTGAAGCGGTGATGTGATGGACAGGGGGGCTTGGAGGGAGGAGAGAGACCCACGAGATGAACGTCGTCTTGCCGCATTTTTCGTCTCCTACCAAAAGGATCTTGACTACTTGGGTATCCATGGTTTGAAGTTGCTCGTGGTCAGGCAAAGAGCAGATCTTGTACCGGAGGGAAAAAGGCGTTGCGGTCGTCAAGCCCCAGGTTCCCTTTTGTTGAAATGACACTGCCCCGCGCTATCGGAGACACTACTATGTAAGGTACTTACTTACTTCCTGATAACCCCCACGATCAGTCACCATGGTGAGTCTTCGCGATGAGAAAGGAATAATAGTGGCCGGTTTGGATTTTCATACTGCAGAGCCTTGAAACTGATAAACACTTGCTTCCAAACAACATTGACCTACATCTCATGTGCTGATAGCCCTCAATCCCATCGATTACAACAACCCTAGCTAGACCCTGAACCCATTGCACGTCGTTTTTACGCCAAAAGTCTACGGACCCACTGAAAATCCTCAAAATGCACCCACGGCGAAGCCTCATCGCCGCAAGGCCCTTAGCTTCATGAAGTGACATTTCTCCCATATACATGAGGCCTGCTTATGAGATACTGGGCCGGCGCGCCTTCTTCTCCATTACACCAGGGATCTCCTCTCGCTCTTGTCTCCGACAGATAACCGCCAGGGTTTCAGCAGCGAACTTCTTCTTCTTCTTCTTCATAACCGCCGCGCCTCAGGGTCGCAGGCTCATCTCACGCTTCGCCATGGGAGGCGAACCCAACTACGCATCGTGGACAAAGTCCGGTCTGATTGAGCGAATTCAGGCCCTTGAGGCGCAGATCAAGTCCGGCACCGGGGTTTCACAAGATTCTCATTCTACAGTGGCGGCACCCATCACCGAGGAACCGGCAGAACCCGCAGCATCTGCATCAGCAGCCACATCAAGACAAGCCTCGCCGACGCCTGGGAACAAACCGAAGCCAAAACGCACAATCGACCCCTCCAGATACGCCACCCGTCCCATCGCCCTCAAACTCGCCTACCTCGGCAAGAACTACGGTGGCTTCGAGTTCCAAGCAGCCGGAAACGTGGAGACGATTGAGGAGCACCTCTGGAAGGCTCTCGTCAAGGCGCACCTCATCTTCCCCAAGGATCCGAATGTCGTCGACTGGTCATGCTGTGACTACTCCAAGTGCGGGAGGACGGACAGGGGCGTCAGTGCGTTTGGGCAGGTCATCGGGCTGAGGGTCAAGAGTAACAGGCCCGTGGGACGGAAGAGGGTCAAGGTGGAGGGCGAGGAGGCTGCCGTGGCGAGGGAGGAGGGCGAGGAGGAGGCTGTCGACGATGATGGTGCAATGGATGTTGACTCCGGCTGGGATCATATCAAGGATGAGCTTCAGTACGCGCGCATGCTCAACCGTCTTCTCCCACCGGACATCCGGATCCTGGCCTGGTGTCCCACCCCTCCGCCGGATTTCTCTGCGCGCTTCTCCTGTCGCGAGCGTCAATACCGCTACTTTTTCACACAACCCGCCTTTGCGCCAGAAACATCTTCCTCCTCCTCCTCCTCTTATTCATCTACATGTGGACCATCACAACCATCATCGTCATCACCACCATCACCACCCATCGGATGGCTCAACATCGACGCCATGCGCAACGCAGCGAGACGCTTCGAAGGAGAGCATGATTTCAGAAACTTCTGCAAGGTCGACCCGGGAAAGATGCTCACAAACTTCAAGCGCGAGATGTTCGAAGTCAGCATCGAAGAGGTTCCTGACGTGACCTCCGCGCTACCATATCTCCAATGCCAGCCCTCATTCCCGCCGCAAGCCTCGCCGTCGCAGCATCCAAAGATCTATTCCTTCAACGTCAAGGGCTCCGCGTTCCTCTGGCACCAGATCCGCCACATGATCGGCGTCCTCTTCCTCGTCGGCCAGGGTCTCGAATCCCCCGAGATCATCACGAGCATGCTCGACGTCACGGCCAACCCGCGGAAGCCAAACTTCGCCATGGCCGATGAGGTGCCTCTCGTGCTGTGGGACTGCATATTCCCGCTCAACGGCGACCGCTCGAGCTCCGTCGAGGCCCTCGCCTGGGTCGGTGCCGAGGAGACGTGCTCCCTACGCTTCAGCGAGCTGGTCGACTCCGTGTGGGCGAACTGGCGGGAGAAGAAGATGGATGAGCTGCTCGCCAACCGCCTGCTCCAGGAGGTCGCGACGCAGCACATGAGCAGGCAGGGAAGCGAGATTGCGAAAGCGTCAGCGGAGGCGCCGAACAAGAAGAAGGAGAAGAACAAACCCAGCCATAGGGCGTATACGGGAGGTAATGTCGCGAAACCGGGCGGACCGTATGTGCCGTTGTTGTGGAGGAACACACTGGAGGAGCCCGAGGTGCAGGTGGACAAGTACGCGAGGAAGAAGGGTTACAAGAATGCCGATGACATGCGTAGACAAAAGGGATATAGAGGTGCTGCTGATGGTGACGAGTAGGTTCGCCACCACCTTGCACCGCGCGCACGCGCATCGATACAATAATACCCAACCCACACTTTTTAACTACGCGTAGTATCGTCTGATGTGAATACGATGCTTCAAATGTTTGCAAGACTGAATGGGTGTGCTGGGAGGATCATCTCAGGCTCAACCACCCTTCTCCTCCCCCGTTCTCTCATACAAACACTCCCTCACGCCCCTCCAGACCGTCTCAACAATCTTCCTCCCCGGCAGCAAGCCTGGAAAGACGACGACGACATCATCCTCCCCATCGACGACGACGACCAGATAATACCTGACCTCGAACCCTCTGAAGGCCTCGTTCACAAAGACATCCCTGATCTTCTCCGTGGGGATGAACCTCGTCGCCGAGGCTCTGAGGTACGACTCGGGCGTTTCCGTGGTCTGCACGCCGAGACCTCTCATGACGAGCAGAGACTCGCTCTTGCCGGGCCGCAGGCTGAGGAGGAACAGCAGGAGAAGGGATATCGGCACGGTGACGGTCGAAGGCGGGAGGGCGGTCGAGAGGTCGAACAGAGACGTCCCCAGCGGGGAGGCATCGAACGGCCCAAAGACCTCCGGTAGCAGTATGTGGGCGTGCAGCTGGGGACGGAGAGTCGCTATGCACACGGCGCGGAGGAGCAGGATCGTGAATATCGCGAGCAGGATCCGGCTGAGGCCGAGGAGGCTGTAGAGAAGCCGCAGGGGCAGCGTCGGTCGTGGCGAAGTGGTGACGGTGAATTCCACGGTCGTCGGTGAGGGCCGCCGGATGCGTAGATGCGGTGATACGCTGAGCATGACTCTCCGTGTTGCCCTGCCTGCTCTCACCGGAGCAGACAGGAATTTGATGTATTGTTGGAGATGGGGACTGCGATAGGTCCGCCTCAAAGAGCCAGGTTCTCCTCTGTAGCTCGAAGCTCGTCTATTCGAACAAGGGTCTCCACCTGTTATAAACAAGTCATTCTTGTTGTCAACAGTGCTGCAAGAGCTCCTCAGCGAAATCACTGCGGCGTTCCAAGGCAGTGCGAAACTTGAATCAGGATCATTGATGTGGAATGTGGTCGTACGAAGAGAAGTTGTAACAAAGGCGAGGTCCAAGCTGGAGACAGCTTCAAGGCGCGTCTCCTACATAAGCTAGCTAAGCTTGGAAGGGGAGGTTGAGGGTTCGAATCCAGCTCAACGCAACCACATAGAAAGGCTCACAGCATCTTTCAACACCTAATTCCACGACATGTCTGAAACGATAAAAAAAAACTATTCGAGACTTCTGATAAAGCTGAACTTAAGAAAAAAAAGAAACAAAAAAAAAAGAAAGAAGTTGAACTCCTCCATACCGCGCAACCAAACCCACATGACCCCTTTCCGGTCGTAATCCAGCCCGCCACGCGACGGGGGAGAGATCTCTGCAGAGTGAAACCTCCCTCAAGTGTGCTCTCCAACTGCTTAGGGCCGCCGCAAGCATCGCTGGTTACCCGAGCGAGTGGGCAGACCACCGCAGCGTTCGGGCTGGGCGCCAGAAGGGGGGATCTGAATGGGGGTGGGTTTTTGGTGAACGCGGGAATACTGAGGGTCTTCCCCGTTGGGCCGTTACAGCCAAGATCCAAAATTTCATAATCTGCTTTATATACTGTACTGCACTACTAGCTCCCTTAGCCTCTACAGACTCCCCACTTTCATACTGGACAACCAGCAACGCTTCTTTCGATTCAACTTCACTCTTCACTCAGTTCATCATCATCACAACAACAGACGAGCATCACCTCGAAAGCATTCTTGAGGCCAATCCTGTATTCATCTGCTCATCACTACCAATACGAGTTGCCGCGAGGCAGCATTGTAAAGCTTTGCGCGGTTTTTCCCCATTCACAACCATCCTCCAATCTCAACCCAATCATAATTCATTAAATGAAGAATCGCAAATAAGAAAGAACACCAAATTGACAGAATTTGGCTCGAAAAAAATAGCAGCACAGGTATATGTTCGCTGTATGTTCGACAATGAGCGTACAGAATATCAACTCGTTCAAAGCAGGCTACCATGTCGCACGCACACAGTCGGCGTCTGCCATGCCCAGCCAAGGGTTGTTCGTAAGATGGATTCGACAACTCCAAAGACCGCTGTCAAATGTATTGTAAATAACATCGCCGTTTCAGGCACAATGAGAGTCATGAATTGGTCCAAATCTCTGTTCGTGATCCGCAACGCGGTACATATCCTTCAAATCATCTCGCTCTGGTGCAATCCCGTCGACATGTGTTTGCTCAGCTTCGAGTCTATCCCCATTGGCGTGCGCAGCGCATCCTGGTCATACATCACTGGAGGTGGCGATCGAATCGTAGGCTGAAGCTGCGCTGGGACGCTCTCGTACGGCGACTCCTTGCCCTGGTTCCGGGCTGATTCCTTCCGCCCTCGGCTTCCTGAGCGGAGGCGGTCCTTGGCTTTGGCGAAGGAGTTTGTGAAGCTGCTCCCGTCTCCAATGCTACGGCCTCGGCTGTGTGGTGGTGCCGGGGGTGGGAGGACTGGCACCATGTTGTCATTTGGGGCGGCAATTCCTGCAGGTACAGGATTCTCTTCCTCGTCCATTACGATCTCTATCATTCCCGAGCTCAGAGCAAGATTCGGTTGAGCTCGTTGCGAGCTGGGCAATGGAGCTGGCGGCGGGGGTGGTGGGATGGCCAGATGCTGCAGTTCCTTCAGCATCGGTGGCGCCGGAGGAGGCGGCGGTGGCATCATCTCGTTGTCCGAAGTCTTCTCGACGACGGGCCTGATCTCGCCAGTGCTGGACTTGCGCCCACCTCGTCCTTTTCTAGGATCGTCTGGAATGGGCGCGGACATGCTGCGTGGTGGGGGCCGAACAGGAGGCTGATACACTGTCGACGGGAGCAAAGTCAGCAGCTCAGGCTCCGCGGGCACCTGCTCTACCTTGGATTCGACATCTGGCTGTTGAGTCTGCGCAGTCTGTTGCACATACTCTGCCGGAATCGTGGGGACCTCGGGCATAGCCTGACTGACCCTGACATTGGGATCGCCTTCGATTATCAACCTCATGGCTTTCGGGGTAGCGGGCAACCCCAGGTGAGGCCCCCCTCGTGCGTACATGCTCCTTGGCGGCGACGTTGTGGCACTTCTTGGCGGCACATCGGCGTTCTTGTCGGGGTTTGAAGTCTCGATGCCTAGACGTGGGAAACCATGGGGTACGTGGTTAGGAGGCGGGATAGGGGTTGCAAGACCGCGCTGCGCCAGGGATTGCCTTCTCTCCTCTAGCTCACGCGCAGCTTGCTCTTTCTTACGAAGCCTCTCTTCCTTCATGCGGCGTAGATCACCAGCTTGATCTGTTGAAGCAGTACGACCCTGAGCAGGTAAGGAGGGAAGTCGCTCTACGGCTTCCGCTGCATCCTTTTGACGGGCCTGAGACTGGTCCATCTTGGATACCATCGGGGAATTGAGCCCCCGGGTAGCACTGCGGCTGTGCTTGGCCCTGAAATCCTCCTGAGCCTGCATCGCTTTCTTGAAGTCTTCATCATCCTCTGAACCAGCATAATGCATGGCAGTGGCAGACATTGGCAGGGGTGATGATGGAGAACGCTGCCGAGCATTGCCATCCCGCTCCTGACTGCGGCCTCGAAGATCAAGGGGTGCCGGGCGTGCATCAGGACTTTGTCGCCGGCTTCCACGACTTGATGTGCGACTACCAGTCTTCCTCTTCACGACACTCGACTTTCGGACAGTCCGTGGTTCATTTGTTTCCGTGAACATAGGGTTGCTCAAGTTGGCGATATCCTCCGGGGACATGGGAACAGGTGAGGTCGGTGACCTCTTGGGCTTGTTCCACATTCGAGCTGAGCTTCTTCCTCGATCCTCTGAAGTCTCGCGCGACTTGCCCCCACGACGCTCTCGGCTAGCTTGTCTCCCCGTAGTTGTCGCCCTTTCTCGGCTGCTCTGCGCTTTGCGTGACGGCTTGAGGCTAGCTGCGGCATCAAGGCTGTGAATGTAGTCATCGGGATGCCGAATGCGGCCCTTGAGGCTACGACCGGCGCTCGATGATGTAACGGAACTTGATACTGAGCCAGGCCCGCGACGCCTCGTCGGCCAATGGAACCTTGTCGAGGATGACACGGACTGCTCGGGAGAGATAATCTCAGTTTCCTCGTCTTGTCCGAGATCTAAATGGAGAGCTCGCGGCATGCGGTCACGCGACCCATTTCGACGAGCAAAGTCACCCTTCTCCATCATAGCCATAACGCTCTTGTCCGGCGAAGGTGCTCGCTCGCCATGAGTTGCGGCTCGAGCGCGCATCGGCTGATCTCGCATCATCATGGGGCTCGCGGTGGCGGCCCGCTGTAAGCTGAGGCCTTGAGTCAAGTTGTCTTGGCCTGATGAAGTTCGACGGCTGTGGCCACGGCGGTTTTCTGTTCCGCGCCGGGACGCTTCCGACTTCAAGACATCACGATTCAGATCAGATGGGATCTCTCCGATGGAAGGCAGCCGGCCCCTAGGGCCCATTGCAGAAGCAGACGTGGGGGTATTGAAGCGGCTGTTGTTCGAGGGTCTCAAGAACGCTGTGGCAGCTTCGAAGCCCCCGGGCGACACTGCGGACTCTGCAATAGGGGTTACACCTGCAGCCAATGGGGTCTGTCCACCATCGCCTTGGGAGTAGAATTTGGACTTCTTGTTCTGGTCGCCGAACGAAGTGATTAGCTTTAGGGCAGAAGATTTCGCGATACTGCGCTGAGGTCCTCGTTGCACACCAGGGGGGATAGAGGAGGACTGAGAATTTCAGGTATGCTAGCAGTGATGTTCTTGAAGTTGAGCTGTTGGGCAGATGGTGAAGTCCAGGGCTCTGTTGACTCCTGGTCCGTACAGGCAAAACATCGAATAGCCAGCTGCTGCCGATTGTGCTGGACAGCCCACTCTCCCCATTTGCGGACAATGGCCGCTTGACGTTCCCAGACGCTGGGGAATTCTAGGCAAGTCAGGATCAGGGCTTCCATGTACCGCTTATGGGCCATGTATGCCTCTATGGCGTCATTGAAGTCGCCCATGCCAAGCATGATCGTCACAGCAGCGTGGATATCGCCGGATTCTAGCAGTCGAGAAACATAGGTACGTCCTAGTTTGTGCTGAGAAGCCTGGGCACCAATACCGCTCAGTGCCAATAACATCCAGTCCGAAGAGGACATGTTTTTGGAGTGAGCAACCATGCTATCCGCGTCGATGTCTCCAAGCCACTTGGCAAGCAGAATCCGAGTTGTTGAACCCGCAGGATGTCGACTCATCTCGTCCCTAATCAAGTCATCGACTTCCTTATGCCACCCAAATATGGTGCTCAACATCTGGCGACGAAGGTCGTCGTTGGTCAGACGTGAGAAGTCACTGCTGGCAGGATGTTTGTACGGAATGTCAGTCAGGCGGGCCCTGGTGTACATGAAAAGATCATGAACCTTGTTGTCGTCCGGGCTACGCGGAATCTCGTTTCTCAGCCGTGAAGGCCTCTGCCTCGACCGAGCGGATGATTGAGACGCAAAGCTGCTTGAAGGCATTGTGTAGCCCATGGAGAGGGTATCCAAGTCCTTGCGCCCAACTGTGGAGGTTCGGATAGAGGAGCCGGCTGAGATGTAGGTATGATCTGACATTCCTCTCGAGACGGCCGAACTGGGGTGACGACGTGGTGTGCCGGAGCCAGCGGACGATCTAGAGTAAGACGATAGACCGCTACGGCTCGATGCAGGGCTTTCAATCATCTCATTGGATAGATACGTCGCTGCACTTGCATCCTGGTGGCGAGTGATGCGCTGGAAGGGGGACAAGTGGTCTTCGTCGCTCTCAGAGACTGTCTCCCCGACAGGGATTGAGCTGAGTTCGGACTCAGACGCGGATGTGTGGATTGTTGTGGCAGAGTGGGCTGACTTAACACCTGGTTCTTCAATTGAGTTTGGTGGTGACGGAGGCAGAGGATTAACGGGGTGCTGAACATTTGCCACCATGATTGCTGGCGAATTCAGATCGAACTGCTGCACGGTTCCGTTGGGTCCAAGTGTGAACAAGGTTGCACCCGGGCCATACACGGCCAAACCCCTGACGTGCTCCAAGGTTGGAATGGAATCGCAAGTGACGTGTTTGGTCCTAACATCCCACGAATGTGTTTGTCTTTACAAGTGTTAGTATGGAAGGTGCATGTTTTTAGGCACGCGCCTATAGGTGGCGATCAGGTACTTACGAGTCGGTGAACTGGATGATTCGACCGTTCTTGGACCAGCCCATCCAGTTTGGGCCCATTGCCAAGTCGTCAGCTCGCTTAAGAAGTCTAACGACCTTGGCCCCGTCATCCGAAGAGGAGGACTTTGGCACGCTCCAGACTCTCAGGTCACCATCATGAGCTTGCACGGCCAGCATATCGGATCTCTGTCTCGAGGATGATGCATGCCACGACAACGTGACAATTGGAGAGGGAGGCCGCGAAGGAGTCTGGAGTTGATGAAGGATAGTGAATCGTGGCTGAAGTGTTGCAATCAGAAGTGAACCATTTTGATACCTGAGGAACCATTAGCATCGTGTGGCTGTCTAAAAGAGCAAGGGAACAACTCTTCTTACCCAATCGCGAAAGTTCTACAGTCTGCCGAAGGTGCAAGTGCAGTGACAGCAATATGATCTATCGTTCTCGTGGAGATGTGTTCTGAAGTTGTAGGCTCGAACATGATAATATTGCCCTGAGTGTTACCTTGTCGATTGTCAGCCCCCAAATACATGTGAACGCCGATTGATCGGGGACTCACCAAATGCAACGTTTCCACTGCGCATCCATGAGGCGACTGTCAGATCTTCGAACGATGCAAATCGAGATATCTCATCGCCGGTCATGAGATCCTAGACAATGGCCGTCTGGCCTGCATCGTAGCTTACAACTAAACGGCCACCGCCACTCTCGCTTTGATTATCGACCGCAAGAAGCTGGATTTCATCAGAGTGCTTCGAAAATCTCCTCTCAATAGTCAAAGTATCGTGATGACAACACACAACAGATGCTCCTTGCGCATACAGGAGCATAGATGCTGTGGCAGCTGTGGGTTCGAAGTACCTCAGCTGCTTCGGAGTCGGCATCGTTCCATACTCGGCCGGTAGTGACCGCCCCACGACGACCGCATCGTCAGCAGGTCGGGCGTGGTTTCGTGTCCTCAGTTGTGCAGACATTGCGTCGCGACGACTATGATGGACCCGGGGGGGGGGGGGGGGCTTCGATGTCGACTGGCGAGCCAGCGACCGAACGGGAGTTCAAACTATTGGTCGTATGGCTGACAACTATTCTCTGTAATTTGGGTAGAAGGGCGAGAGCAGATGTCGCGGTGCTGCAAAATCGGCAAAAGTCGACGCAGCTTGAGTTTTGTTCCCAAAGCCCAAGATCCCCGTCTCGCGGCAGAGATCTGGGTGTTGAAGGGGGGTATGTATGACTTCAGCCGGCAATCATCGCCAGCAAACCAGCAAGTGAGCCTGCACGGGAGCTTGCGCGACTCGAATATATGCGAACCCGGTTTGTGCGAGCTCTGCTTCCCGTGTGCGTTTATTCCGTTGTGTACACTGGTGCTACTTGCGATGAAGGTCGTGTGGATGTAAGTGGTTCTCGAGTGCAAGTGAGTGTTGAGTTCGTGAACTTGAGTGCTGGTGCAGGAAAGTCTTCCAAAGAGGCAGCAAAATGTGCGTGACAACAGTCTATCTTCTGGGATATAGGAGAGATGATTGCGCTCGAAAGGAAAAGGAGGTTTAAGCGAGCGGGCGAAGACAAGGTGAGGCGGCGAGACGAAAGTGATGGAGGACAGGCGCTGGTTGTATGTGATTGCCGGGACCTGGTGGATGAGGGTGGGTGGGTCGGCGCTTGTTGGTGCGGTGCACCACCTCGAGTCCCTTGGACCAGGGCAGTCAAGTCAGGGTAGTTGGACAGACCAGATGCACACGATGGAATATCGATATGATTGTATTTGTAGGCCAGAAATACAATGCGTTGCTGGCATGCAATGTTGGTTGACAAAGATGGGGGAGATCACAGGATTTAGGAGCAAGGTTGGGAGGAAGGTGCGTAGAGGGAAGATCAATATAGGTTCCGAGGAAGGACAGACTGGTAGTGAAAAAGGTAAGGTACCTGCCGGACGACTTGCCCTCGACCACTCGTACTTCTCAGCATCGATCCAGACAGAACGAACTGTGCGTGCGTAGAGCGATACAGGCACAGCGATTAGCACGTACTGCCACCATATCATCAACGGACTCGATATTATGTCGGGTCGAATGGACAAGAAGGGGAATAGTGACTGGGTAAAAGCGGCAGGTTGGGGGTCCCTCCCGGATACAGGTGTGATGCCAGGTGGACGAGCGACAGTAAAGTGACTCCAGTCACGACGTGGCGCCTACGCAGCGATGGGCTGGCCTGTCACTGGACAGTCCGGTGCAAGCATATAAAATTAGAGCTGGACCTGCGAACGGTGACTTGTCGCTGCATTAAAGAGAGCGGAGCCCTGGCCAAGAGCGATGCCTCGTTTTGCTGCTAGTAGGGGCGCACGTTTGGTGGCCCCCCTCCATCTCAGTCCTTACCGTGCATTACATGGTCAAGACTCGAGAACATGGCTGGATCGCGCATTGGAGGGCTGCCGGGTCCCTGCCAGTCACTTGCTGCAGCTCTTGGTTAGGTACACTTGTCGTGCATCCATTCCAAGAGTGCATCTTGTATGGCGGAGAGCAGGGATCAACACTGTAAAGGTGGTAAAGACGGCTGTTGTCGTGGGCACCTTGTCCCATTCGCAAGGCCCATCATGTCAACGGAATCCGCCACCTGGCGAACTGCTGAGAGCCTGCAGCTCACTGGTGACTCGTCCTCTAACCACAGTTCATTCATTATGCGCGAATCCAGTTTGCCAGCAAAGTCGATGGGGGCTATACTCGCAGGATACGGATGAAACCTGGAGATACTGGCATCATGCGCCGTCGAAAGAGTGTGCGTTGTTCATTCCAACTACACGGCACATTGGAGAAGCTAGAGGCCCGCGTGCCTCAGCATGGAGCACAGCAATGTCAACCACCAGCCTATCATCCATCGTGGTACTTATACGTTGATATACGTATGTCAGCGCAGTTGGCCCGCATCGGAAGCGTTGACTTGACATCACTTGTTTTGGTCTTCGGACAATCCGATTTCCCACCTCACTGTAGGATCTGAGATGTGATGGACCCTAGGGGTGTCTGGCACGTCGCGACACATCAACGATAGCTACCCGTTCTGTGACTGTAGCCGAACGAGGTCCTTTTTTACTTCCCCTCATGTGGCGTCCATCACACAGGTTCGAGGTGGCACTGCATATGTAGACGGCGTGGCCAGGGGCCGATCTGAGTGAGCCAGGTCTGAAGGAAACTACAGACAGACGCTGGCAGACGGTACCTGACAGACAGAGAACCATGGACACGGCGCCGAAGAGGGAGGGCAGAACCACGTTACAGAGGGCTGGGTAAAGGGACCTGGAGTCCACTTAACCCTCGTGTCTGTGGCAGTCACCCAGTCCAAAGGGTTTATGTTCAAGCCAAGATTGCAGCCCAACAACGGCCACTCGCTGCCGTTTTCTTAATCCTGGCTTTCCATCGTGAGTGGGGCAGGAACCCGTGAACGATCAATGGCAGCAGGCGACGTAGCGCCGACCTGCTGAGGATGCTGCGATTGGTCGACATGGCTGAGCTGCCACTCCACCTTGCAGCCAATCAAAAAAGATATCACGCTTGGTGACAGGGATATAATCGCCCTTCTCCAGAGTGTGCCGGACACTAACAGGCCGCCACATGACCGGGGGGACGACAAAAGCAAGACTCGACATGATTTCTCTCGCCCATCCTTTTGGTCGGGTACCATAAACCTTCATCCCTGACTTCAGCTTTAGTTCCTATACAGACTCGAGGGGGTAACAAACCATTGTCCTAAGGGAGCTCCCAACACTCGAGCCTGTTCTCTGGCCATAACCACGCTGTGGCGCACCCATCCCTTCAGTGGTAACTCGTCACGGCTGCGAATCTCAAGCTCTGGTACTCAGCTACTTGTCTCCTGCCTCCCACAATTGCCAATATGTCCATTATGGGAAGTCGTGGTGGGTCCCCGTAACGCTCCTTCCCGTCCAGCCGCCGCAAGCTTTGCCCGCTACCGGCCCCTCTTTTTCCCTTATGGCTCCACCGCTGCCGCTCCTCCTCTTCCTTCTCCTCTTCCTCTTCCTCGTCACATCGAAACCTTCAACCTATCGACCTGTGTCTGGATTTTGCAATTGCTGGATGCTGACTCAACCTGGATGAGGGTGACGCGCTCGAGCTCACTTACGCGCGCATCCACCGTGTGCGATAAGACGAGGCCTTTGCGATAATGACCAATCTCTACCACGTCCCAGCTGTTCTCGTCGTTGGGACCGGCCCTTCCATTGTTCTCTCGCAAAGCCCCCCTGTGCTTACCATGCACGCGTGCATAGATTTCATCCAGAGGCAGAGTATTCGCCGCCTGGCACACAACAGACGCAACTGAACCTACAAGAGGCATCTCAAGCGCTACAGCCGGAAATCTTAGACGCTGTGTAACCGCCTTCCTGGTACGCGCCTAGATTGCCCTTCTTGCACCCTCCCTGCTGCACCTGTTGTACACGTTTCCTGCACTTTGGTCCCCTTTATTCTGTTCAGCCGAACGATAGAATTGCTCCCTTTTCCAAGGCTAGCCGCGAACAATAAATCTTGATCCCTGACATCAGGTTGACCCCTGGCTGTGCCTTTTCGGCTGTGCTTGCATGCAGAGCCGGTGATGGAGAACCCTGCTCCTAGAACGGGCTGGCATCCCCTCACGTCTGAGATTAGACATCAATGCTACTGAAATCCTCTGGGAGTGCCTTCACCGCACTCAACTCAGCAGTTGGCACTGTCCGTTGGCCCCCAATATCACATCCTCGGGGCTTAACTAGCCTGACAAGCCTCTTTCGCCTGACCCCAACGCATGCAACCTTGGTGCAAATTTCCTTCGTTGTTGGCCAATTCCATGTACTCGATTCATTGTTTCGGCCCTCGATGCTGCCGGCCAAGCCACCCACCTCCACCGATGATGCAAGTGACGGTATATGGTAATGAAGATCACGAAAAGTGACTATTCATATCTGCTGAACACCCCAGCCTCGGTCAAAAAGCCCAGCTACACCGGAGGAGTTTCTCTTTTGACGTCGTTCTCCGCCTGCGCCGTTGACTTGATCCTTCACGGTTTGCCTATCAACGTCTCAACCTGCTTCAGTGTTCTGCGTTGTCATTCACATGACCTCAATTCTAGGGCCATGACCTCAATTCTAGGGCGGCGGCTCCTCGTGACCGATTACGGTCACTGATCAGCATCCCTGTTGGCCCATTTGATTGATCGATGTCCAGACGGTTTATCCCGACAACTTTGGCGACAGGACAAGCCTGCCGGCTTTTCATCTCGTCAAGAATTCAGATTCTTCTCAAGTCTAGTGAAATGAATGGCCCGCATCTATTCTCTGCGCGAATGAAGGAAAAGGACGAGTTGCAGCCTGGTTCACACACCCATCTGCTATCTTGCAAGAGCGTGGTGCCACAGAAGACTACATTTGTCCGATGGAACCCGTTCCGTGGTCAAGAGATGTCTCGGGCCTACGGTTCGCACAAATTAATGCGTATGTTGTACTCCACGCTCACGACGTACAGGTACCTAGGATTCACGAGCACGCGCACATAAAGCCGTCAAATATTGCTGACCCAGGAGGATAGCGGTCTGTAGTTTCTCTCACCGCCTTTAGCGAAGTTGTTTCTCCCGTCACTTTCAGCATTTTGCAGCTCATCATTCGCTTCTGTCCTGCTGATAGCATCCAGGCAGGAGTTTGTCATCTTCGCAATGGGCCGCAGTGTAGCAATGTTTCGGCGCTAATCCTTGAATCCCACAATCCGATGCAGGATATTTTCCCCCCTTCTTCCGGTGTGCAACCCTGTGCAGCGTCATCCTGGGTAGCTGTGGCATTTACAGGGCGATAAGTTACATTGCGAGCAGCATTTTTGTTCCTTTGTCCGTAAGTACTGTGATGATCGACATGCAGCTCGGTGCTGACGTCGGCCTGTTTGGTTGGCGTACTCGACAAAATTGTGACCAGGCCAGAAAAGAGGCGAACCATGGTCAAGCAGCCGTTCATGCGTGCAGAATCCCGGTCCGGCCCTGATTATTATACGCGCATTCAGCAATTCGCGTGAGCAACCTAAAAAGTCTTGCCGCTCGACAGGCATGCTCTACAGTATGCAAATTACAACCATGCGACAGCAACGTGTTGAAGGGTCCTCTTCTATGTATGTATCATTGAAGTTTCTCCATGTCGTCACCGTTTCTGTTCAGCCACTGTCACGTTCTCGCCTGTTCGCGTCACATTTCTTTCGGGGGCATCCCGACAACGGCAACATATACTTGTCAACCCCTGTATACTGTATATACACCTCTCAGACACGAATACAACCAATGGCCCATGAACTACAGCCTTACATAAGATGGAAGGCAAAAGACGGACGGAGAGAGAAGAGGGATCAAGATGGCATGTGACTGAGCTCTCCTTACAAAGGAAGAGGCATGACGAGAGCTGCTGCTGTTTTCCTTTCTAGACATAATCTCAGTAGAAATGAAGCCAGGATTCGAGCCGTGACGTCCAGATGCACGTTTACCACCTGTTTCTCTCCGTATAGCTGTCCTAGTTGATACCAATGCCTTGGTCAAGGAAAGAAGGGTGAACCGCGCCTAATTTTACTCATCTGCTACGCATCGTAAACTTAACTCCTAGAATTGCTCAATGGGTATATACTACGTCGCAGGCATGTCGTAGTGGGACGAATGACGTGATGAAGCGGAAATTGACAGACGATTCGTCGCTCGGACATGTTCAATGGCGCATCTCTCTGTCTCAGAAGGTCCAAGTCTTTCTGTGTGTTCTTTCTGTGTGTTCAGCGTTCCTGGCCGGGCATCCATGTGTATTGAGCTCATATTTCGAAAATGTAGACATTTCTCATGACATTGGGGGAGGTGCTGAAGACAACTTATACTTGGTCCAACAGGGTCACTTATATGTTCCTGCAAAAAGTTCCAAAATCCGATTCAGTTTGCTAGACTGCGTTCTGTCGAGGCGAGGAAACATATCAGGCAGGCTGATTCTTACCGAAGGTAAAATCTATCACACAAAATCCTCGCATCTGCGTGTCAGGGGATTGTCAGATAGGCTGAGGGTGGGTAGACAGGTCGGTGGTTTGACCCTCGCCTTTTCAAAGAAGCAGTCCGGAGTCCGGGCATGCCCGACGATACTGACTTTCTCACCCTCAACACAAACACGCCTTCTCACTAAACCACAGCACCCTTCACGTGGACTCCTAAGAAGCACCTACGCTCCCCTCAACAGAGTGGGCGGATTAACTGCAGCGTTGCCCCGAGCGAGATGCTGGCTCTGGTTGCCGCGGTTGACCTCTGTCTATACGACGCAGACTACACAAGCAAGAAATCGTTGCACTGATGGAAAAGGACATATATTGTCGAATAAAACAGCTGGTCCGGCCCCGCGGGCAGGACCTTCAGCGAGCACAGAAGAAACACGAAACGCGACGGGCAGAGCAACTGCATAAAGCCATCGTGTCATCGCGCAGGCTGCCCTTGCACGCCTCCCGGCGCAAGTCACATCATCACCATTCCTGCTCTAGCTAGAGGTAGACGCCTCAGGTGATGAAGTCTGGGTGAGCGCGACTGAGTGCAGGCTGGGCATAGTGAGTCTACGCATGGGCTATGACCGGAGCAGGCCTGAACTAGCCCGGATGAAAGCAGCCTTGTCTGGCGAACGGCGAGGAGAAGGAGACTTGCGTCAGGCTCTTTTGTCTTTTTCTTATCATCCTCGCGCGCGACTTCTTTGAGGTACACGGCAAAGTCGGCCCTCCACGAGATCGTCAACCAGGTGCAGGAGGTCTGGTGCCTGGTCGCCTAGCTCAAGCGAGGAGCCTGGGACCCGGTGTACAACGAAGGAGACTAAGAAAGGAGCGTAGATTCGGGTCAGTGGGAGGCCCTCTCCGCTCGACAGAACTTACAACGACCGCTGCATCGAACGAGGGGGCGTGTCCCCCGCCTACGGTCTGAACGACTGCGTCCAGAAGCCGGAGTGGCCAGCCTCAAGAGCGTCGTCCTGTCGGGGTTTGGCTCCGGCGCGGCGGACAAGCTCCACGAGACCGACCGGAGCCTCGTTACCGGGGGAAGGAAAGTTCGCACGGGGTCGCCTACTCGGAACCCCTTTGAACAACGCGTATGAGAAATCCGTAGAGAGAGAGAGAAGACATCACTGACAAAGGTTGGGAATTCAACTCAAAAACATTCGTAGCTGCAACTGTGTTTGGCGACCCTTACGCACGCTGATGATTTGTTATATGATAGAGGTTTCGCTCGCAGGCAATGGCTGAGTTTCATTCGACCTTTCCAGTCCCGTCCGTTTTGTTTGACAAAAAGAATGAAGTGATATAAAACCTGGGGGATGAAAAGGGTTTGAAAACTAATTTCGAGGTGGACGGCTGAAGTAAACGGGGCGTATTGGCTTTGCCTGCTTCACTTCACGTTCACGTTTACACATGTATATAATGGTAGGAACTCAGAAGGATGCACGTTGGGAAAGCGTTCCAATTATGGCCTCTCGCAAAACATAAAAAGCTATAACTAATCACTGTTTCTCAGCTGGGTAGATCAACTACGCCCCGAGAAGACAGGGGGGAAACAGAACAAGAAGAAGAAGAAGGGGGTATCCAAATTCCAAAAGTGGCTATGCTGCTATGATGATGATGATGATGAAAATGATGAAATCGATGTGAAGCAAAGGGATATAAACACACAAACAAACAAGACAGACAATGACTCCTGTGTCCATATGCAACCGACCAGAATATTGTGAATGTATGCAAGAAGTATTAAAACTCGTGGACAGAGTCAGACCCAAAATACCGAGGAAGTAGAAGAATGAAATGATGAATCCAACTGTGCTTGGGAAGGGGGGGGGTGGCGTGGGTTGAGTGGAAGCGTGCAGGGTAGCCCAGCAGGACTGAGGGTGTGGGAGTGTGTGTGTGCCAAGCGCCAGAGAAAGCCGAGGTCGGCTCAGGCAGATGTCCCAAGGAAAAACCGGGCCGCCGGTGTCTGTTCGGACCGGGTTCTTTTGCCAGCACACCTCGAAAAGGTAGGTCGCTGTATGAAGAGCCGGGCTTCTCTGAAAGATTCCAGAAGGTCGTGCACAAGCCAGCTTCTGGTCCATCCATTACCGAGGGCCCCCTCCCTGAAATCATCCTTTCCTCCCTTTGGAGTGGTGTTCCGACCGACCGGTTGGAAGGGGGGCCAAGGACGACACCATTGTCGGGAGATGGGCATGGCAGATTGATTGACTACCTAGTACTCCGTAGTAATAGCAGCAAAGCGGCCATGACTACTGACTCGAATGTGGGACGAGCGTTAAGTTAAAACGTGTCGCTTCAAGCACAGAGTTCTCCACCGCCGCTAACCACCACCGAAAGGGGTAAGAAAAAGGACGTCCTTGTCGGAAACCCTGTCCGTTTTCTGCCACTCCAATGATTTTTTTGCGGGCCAACTTCCGCCGTCGCTTGGGGAAAGTTTATAGTGTCCCCTTTTGGCGCGGGCTTTCACATGTGTGAAGGATGATTTGTTTGGCTGGGTTAGGAGGGTGGTTTGTGCTTCGGATGGTAGTGGTGTCGGGAATGGCTTCCGAGCTCTGGAGGAAAGGTTTCCCACGTGTTGAAAGGATGCAAAGGGTGTGTGAGAGAGCATGTGAAGATGCTGATGATGCCGATGATGAGGAGCGCCTGAGCAGCTGCTGTACTGTAGATGATGCAAAGAAAAGGGTATCGAGCAGAGGTCGTAAGAGTTGAAAAAAAAAGGAAGAGTCGCTGGAAATGTCGCTAAAGTCGCAGGTCAAGGAAGAGAGCAACGGTACGGTACAAGGCTCTTCACTCCTTCGTCTCGACGATGGAGGTAAGCTTGCTGCTCTTGGAACTGCTCTTCTTGGACGGACTCGCTCTCCTCTGTGACTGCTGACCCATCTGCGCCCTCTTCATCATGGCCTGCTGCTGTTTCCTCCTCTCCCTCTCCTTCTCCATGATGGCCTGCCTGACGAAGGCTTCCCTCTGGAGCCTCTGCCTCTCCCTCTGCAGGTTGTCAACCTCGCGCTCCATCTCGAGGCTGGACCTCGCGGACGAAGCAGACGAGGAAGTAGAAGACTCGTCGAAGGGATCGGCGTTGGATGTCGAGGTACAGAAGAAGAGGTCATCGTCGGAGAGGAAGGCGGTTGGACGGCTGTAGGAGGAGGAGTCGTTGGAGTCGGACTCGCCCAGGGATGAGCGCCTCGGCCACGAGGGAAATGCGCAAGTGGAATCTGGGGTGCGAAGGTTGGAAGGGGTGATGTCCAAAGGCATAGGCATGCTGCTCGACATGGAGCTGTATGACCCGTATGAGCCGTACATGATCGCTGTGGTTGTAGTTGTATACGTTGTGTGTTGTTGTTGTTATCTCGTGCTAGGATGAGGCTTCTCACGATGCAGTGGCAGTTTATATGCAGGGTCCTTTAATGTTCCAGGAAACGTGGGGAACAGGAAGCGTCTCTTCTGGCGTGAGAAAGAAGTGGAAATCTTTCAGTTTAATACCGAGCCCGAGTATGGACAGTTAGGAGAGGCGAACTCTCTTTTGCATTCGGCTTCACTGTCGGGAACGGGGGAACGAGAAGTGGATTCACCGTCCCCAAGGTACTTGGACCTCCACACACGTAAGAGACGGGTAAATGGTGTTCCTCGTGAGGTTTTTCCTTCTCTTGTGACAGATCGGGTGGAGAACCAGAAGCAAGATCCGCCGGCTTTTCGGTCGGATAGGAGGAAGCACTCTGGACTCTGGGGCGGTTTGTTCGCTCTTCCTTAGCTGAAGGTTTGTTAAAATGCCGAAGAGTAGGCGACTGGAGGCAGACACCTCGGGGGTTTGGCCGGGCGACTGGTTGCGGATTGCGGACGAAGCTAGTTTGTTGGTAGTGTCAAGCCTCAGCAAGGTAGAAGTTGGCGGGTCGGTTGTGGGAAGCCAAGAACAACGTGAGTCGTGCAGTATGACTAGCCGTTGCGTGTGTGCGAGAGAGAGAGAAAAAAGCCATTGACTAAGAAAAAGCCCTTCTCGTCGTCGGTCGGGATGCTTGCACGGAGAGAAATGAAGAGGAGTCAGATCTCGAGAATTTGGAGGTGGGCGGTGATCCCAAGAAATATAATCCCCCAAGATGATGGAGGAACTGAGCAAGCAGGGGGGGGGCCAACACAAGCACAAGGCAAGGCAGCACCAAGGATCAGGATAATAATACGGTGCATATTCACACACCCGCGGCTTGGTAGACTGGCAGACGGGGTACGGGAGAGAGAGTCAGGAGTCAAGAGACGCACAAGCACAAGCAGACACGCCCCCCTCCTTTTTCAGGCGGGATGAATCATGCTCTTGTTCCGTTTGACTCGGATCCCTGTGTGTGTGTGAGTGCGTGTTGCTTGTGCCCCCAATCTCGGGGCGATGCGGTGCGGGAAGAAGGCATAAGCAAAGTGAAAGTGACAATAGGATGCAGGGTGTGCAAGGGGGTGTGCATTTAGACACCGCCTTTTTCGGGTCCTTGATCCCTCTGCCCCCCTTCCACACTCTTTTCCCTCTTCCCCCACGCATGCACGGCAGCGTTTGACAAGCCAGCAATCAAGCCAGCATCCAAGCATCCCTGGCCTGAGTCGAAAAAGCGGTGATGATGACACACTCGGGATTTCCATTCAACTAATACATGTACCATCATCGCCTAGGTACCCCATACAAACAAGATGCACTCGGAAAGCTGTGCAGATGGCGGTGACCGAAAGAAGACAAGAAATAGGGAGTCATGCTCGATACGACAACGCACATGCTGTCCATACATACAAACATACGTACCCGCATGCCTTTGCTACGTAGTTTGTAGTTCGTTGTCAGTTGCACAGTAACAAGGTGGTAAGTGTAGGTGTAGGTGCCTATTCAGAGCCCCCCAAACTGCGGCACCGCTACTTCTCCTACTTTTACTTTTTTTTCCAGGCCAGCTCGGTTTCTCTTTTTTTTCACTTTCTCTCCTGTTTCCTTTTTCTCGGGCCCCCGTATCGGTACAGTGGCATTGAATCACATTTTGTTCGCTGCCCAAGAGGCCGGAGGCGCGTTCGTTGATGGGCCAGCCAGCCATATAACTCTTGAGATTGCCGATTGCCAATTGCACCGAGCACGACTTTGTTGGGAGGATGGGGCGGGACGGGATAAAAGTCAGTTAGCCATTTCACACTGTGGCGAGGTTCTTCTCTTGTTTACCCTTTTTATTTTCGAGTTCAAGAGCAGACTCACACAACAATCGCTGGATAGATGCAGCCTGCGCTGATTACGGTTTGGGGCTGTCCCTGAGCCAAAAGTACAGTACCTAAGGCACCTACCTACCTATACAGCACCATTCAAATGTACTTCGAATTCTTTGCAAATGATTGGTGTGATGATTGGTGTGAATGATTGTCATCCTCTGAGGGTGAGTACTGATTTGCGACTAGCCCAGGGCTGGCTGGTTGGTAGGGCTGGACAGTCATACAGATATGATCTTTTGCTCTCATTCGGTTCCTGGAGTTGTTGTCTTCCGTCATCTCTCTTGTAGATACCTGCTATACGTATAGCCCTGTTACAGGAGCTTTTACTCCTATAGTCGTACTGATAAAGCTACTGACACTCACTCTCACTCTCTTCCTCTTCCTCCTTTCACTTCCCATCTCAAATCCTGATCACATTCCCCACCCCCGCATTTGGGCTAGACAAACACAATGTTCGTGGATATACGGAGTAGTACCTCGCTAAAGTGTAAGTAGTGGATAGGAGGCACGGTCTCGATGCGTCTCTTCCACTCTGTGAAGGTCATCATTTGATGCTCAGGTTTGTAGAATAAGGAGGAGTACACTGTGGCTTGGTTGAATTGACTTTGGCTTGAGTTGAGTGCTTGCTGTTCACTACGCGGAATCTTGGCTTAGCCTCTTCGTACACAGCTCTCTAAACTTGGCTTATAACCAGGACAATCCTCGTCCCCCTTTGCTCTTTATGTAGTACCACCACCACCAAATCCAGTTCTAAAAAAATGAAGTGCCCTTTCATCGCCCTAACCCTCGCCGCTGTCGTAGGCGTCCAGTCTATCCCATCCATTCCTGCTTGCGCTCAGAAATGCTTTCGATATGCCGTTCAGACGCTTACTACCTGCGAAACGACTAATTACGCGTGTATTTGCCGGTCCATTGATTGGATCCATACTGAGTACAACCCCTGCGTTGTTAAGAAATGCGGTCTCGAAGTTGCCATCCGTACGTTCCCTATCTTGAATCCCCCCCCCCTCCTTCGCCAGTATTGGTCGAATACCATCACTAACACGTTTGTTCCAGACCAGGCCGTCACTGCAATCGTGAACCTCTGTAAAAACCCGACCTGGGCAACCATCAAGCCCACTGATACTGATACCACTGAGCCATCTACCACTGGCACATCTACCACCAAGCCCAGAAATACCCGGATTGATACCACTGAGCCCAGAAAGACCCGAGTTTATACCACTGAGCCCAAGCCTACTGCCGCCACCACTTCTGTTGTAACCAAACCCACTGCACCCGTTATCGACCCCGGCAACGCCAACTTCACGTTCTACTCTTGCGCCGCTAACGCCGATTCAGGTCGGCTTCTTGCGAGCGAGCTTTACGTTGACGGTAGCATGACGATCCAGAGCTGCCTTGGGCACTGCTGGAATCATACGTGGGCTGGCGTTGAGTATGGCCAGGAGTGCCGATGTGGCAATGAAGTCCACTGGGGAAAGAACGTAACTAATAACGAGTGTAACATCCGCTGTCCGGGCGATAAGATGGTGTTCTGCGGTGCCCACGGAATGATAAGCTTATACACCAGAAAAGGGTGAGGGATGATAAGATGACGGAAATAAGCATGACATGTACTTGTAGTTAGTTAGACTGTTGTCAGGCGAAGTGGCAGCGGGATCCGAGAGTTGCATTTGGGCAAAGGTTTAATTAGCAGTTACCTAGCTACAGAAGAACAATACCTACACACACACATGCATATCAATTAATCTTACGGTCCTACACAACAACTATGGGGGATACATGAGAGAGGTCCTGTTCTGGGAACCCCTGAAAATTAGTCCTAACACCGTTTCAAGCGCGGCGGCCCGGTGGCCTAGGTCCGGGGAGCAACGGGTTGTGGGTTCCCCATGCTCACCTCACCCCCATGTTCTGTTCATGTTCAGGCATGTCCATCCTCACTTCTTTAGTTTTTGCTAACCCCCTTTCCCCTGGTTCACCGCCTGGACGTATTTCTGCGCGCTTGGTTGCACAGATTGAGTCGGAAGCCCTCAAACAAGTGTCCGTGCTTATGCTGCCCCCCTGGCCTCCCTGTTCCCCGGGAACGAGAAAGAACCTCGTGTTCTAATTATTGTTCTAGTGTCTTTGTGGTTGATGTGTGATAGCTGCCCGACGGAGTAAAGACGAGTCAAGAAAAGGAAAACTGTAATTTGTTACGGTGATTGTGACCGTCAGTGGACGGAGAATACTAGCTGGCTCGCGCCCCTACGCTCAGGGACCCAAACTCACAGTTCAGCTCCCTCCCTTGGGTGCCCAAGAAACACACACACACATATACTACTATGTATGTACACAACCTGGCGACATCTAGTTTCGGGTCGCCGTCGGCCAGATTGAGCAAGAGAGGGGAGTGTGATTAACGAGCCTCGTCTCTGCTCCCCGTGGTCCTTAACCAGGATGAACGGCCAGCATCGCCGGCCACCACAGGGAATGGCCACGTTCTGCCGTCTCCTGTCTTTGGCCCTGTATTTAAGTTACTCCGTACATGTGTAGCAGTATATGTAGTATGTTCACCCCCACGAGGCGGTCAGAGCCATCCGAGTTTCCCCCGTTTGATCTCCGACAGCGAACTTCCGGGCTGCGTGCTTTTCACGATAATGCCCAAAAGGTATGCGGCTTCTTTAAAAGTCCTCGTGTCGGTGACGATAGAGGATGCCGGTCTCATTTGGTTCGTTGTCCACGGTACCGGTGAATGTGCTGTTCGGCTTCGGACATGACTTGGACGTGGCAATGTACAACACAATACACAGACACACACACAGGCATGACATTGACTGCAGAGGGAGATAGAGAGAGAGAGAGAGAGCATCGATGACTGTAATTTGTATTATCTGTCATGCTCGGAGTTTGTAGGAATGAATACGAGCTGGAAACGACCCCCCACCCCTCGTTCTGACTCACTCTCACGCGTGTGCACACACACAAGCATGCAAACGCACAGTCAGTCATGGCGGAACAATTTCGATGATACGCTTCTGTTTCTTTTTTTCCTTTCTTTTTTTAATACCTACAGGTGTCCAGTCACGTCTTGCCCAAAGCATGCCGGTACATGGTATCGACAAGTACTAGAGCATCTATGAAAGTACGTACATACATGTATCCTTATTACTTGGTGCAAACGAGGCCTGTTCTTACTTACTACAAGTATGTCATGGCGCACCACCATTTCGGTTCCGGTTGCTTGCTTTGGGTTTGCCAATGATTACTACGTTTCATGTTTTTTTTCCTCTTCCCTTCTTCTTCTCCTTCTTCTTTGTCTCCTCCTTTGTGCTAACGCGCGATACCGGTCAGTGGTGGATTGATTACGAAGCTGATCGTCCATCGCTGCAGCTGCGTGTAAGAAGAAGCGATGGATGGCTGATGATGACTGTTACATTCGTGTTCTGTTTTATTTCGTTTTATCTGTCTTCTGACTCTTTCGCTACCGGACTCTTGAGTGACTCCCACTCCCCTCTGATGGTACGGCACGGTACATCTCAGCTTACTCACTGCCCTTTGTTCTTTGCAGACAGTACTACCTCTGTTATCGGTGTCTTGTTTCTCATATTCCCGCTCGCCTACGGACATGAAATCCGTCCGTCCTGCGACAAGCCTCACGAGGGCAAGGCTTCCGTTTCCGTCCCCGTCTTTTCAATGGAATCTCTCCCGCAACCTGTGGACATTGTGGTCGCCAGCCGGTGTCGTTTGTTCCCAGTGCTGGATTTAATGCACCCTTACAATAGTACCAGGACCTCGTGGATCAGGCCGTGTGGGCATTGATCCCTAGTAGGAACAATAGTACCTGCTTTGATACGTGTTTCTTCATCATCCTCCTTCTACTTCTTCTTCTATCAGAAGCTCTAGACTGTGACAGGAGGTGTCTCTGTATACTTGCACGCCTATCCTCGGACCCAAGGGGGCAGGTCTTCCTCTCTCCCGTTCTCGGTCCGTGGTGCGGTTGTTTGCTCTCACATGGATCCGCAGTTCATCATGTTCGGTACCGCAAACTGGCTACAGTAGAAACGACAGCGCTATGATGATCTCCAAGGATGCCTTGTTCGGCTTTGGTTCGTTCTCAGTTTTAGTCAAGCGGATGGCGCTCCGCACAAACTTGAGCACAACCAGAGGCGTACTACTAATAAGCACTGTAGACGCCACAAACGAAAAAGAACAATTTACCGCTCAACGCTGCCCCAGAAAATCGTCACCGCCGGTCCGAGGATCTTCTTCCTCTTTTCTTTTTTTTAATACTTGCTCTTCTGATGGTGGCTGGCTCAAGCTAGAAATGACAAGCCACAAACGCAGAAAAAGGCACCGAAGACCGCCTTCACTGACTCTCTTGCATTGACGCATCGGAAAGCCACCGCTTAATCCTGCTGCAGTTACCCGATTTGCTGACCGACTATTATCCTTTTCGTTCATCTACAGTAGACAGAACAAGGAGGGATTGTGGTTCGGAGAGGGAGTCAATGTCGTGGTGTGCATTTTCTTTTTGGCGGTGTCGATGTTGATGCTTTGCTCTTTGTCCCCTCACACCACCCACCATCAGCTCTTCGTTTTCTCTTCCCGCCTTTTTTTTCTGGCCGAGTCGGTGAAGAAGACTTTTCGGCTTCGGGAGTCTATGGTCGCTTGTGGCGGTACTAAAAAAAAGCTTCACGATACTATAGTCTATAGCGACTTATAGATGAGGCCTTTTCTCTCTGTCACCGTCTCTCTCCCCCTCGCTTCGCCAGCTTTCGTCTCCCCGGACCAAGGGTGAATGGGGGTGTGTGTCTCTCCTTCTCTCACTCTATACATGTTCCCCGAATTTGCCGTCTTTCCCCGGATCACCGTGTGTGCTATCGACTATTATAGCGTATAACTAGTAGACACTCGCTTCCCGAACAAGATCTGCGGTGTATGTGTCCCCGAGCCGCCGCCCCCGAGCCGTCGCAATAGAGTGAGAGAGAACAAGAGGTACAGATAGTATTCGTAGTACAAGGGGGGTTGCGATCAAGAAAACGGGCAAGCTTAAAGCTTCCGCATACATTCTCAAACAAGCCACGGCAAAGCGGGCGGATCAAGGACTTTGCATCAGATCGACCACACGCACAGCTTCGCTTAAGAAGCCAAGCTTCCCGTTTGTCCGTTGACGGCCGTGGCTCTTCCCCGTGTGGGTTCACAAGCAAAGCAGGTTGAAGCAACGAAGACATGCGTCAATGTGTGAGATGCACTAGTAGGTGTCTCTCCCCGTCGATCGTTGATCTCTCCTTGAGGGAGTCCGTGTCTCCTCAGCCGGTGCCTGTCCCGCCTCTTGAATCTCTGACTGGCTCCCATTCGCACACCCTCATCCACGCTTGTCCACAAACCTGGGGAAGGGGAGGTAAGTTAGGGGGTAAGGTCAGCTTACAGAGTATCTCACACAGGCCACAGTCAGCAATTACTACTGTACATACTGCAGAGTAGCTTGCAGCGGGTGAATGTACGATTCTAGCGTCCGGGTTTCCACTGTTTTCCGCCTCTGTTGGCCCGTGCAAACCAGTTGCGTGCGTTGCGGGAACGGGCCACTGTAAGATTGATGGAGGATCAGCAACGCATCCAGGGTCCTCTGCCTTATTGAGCCCTGATGGATGGTTTTGTAGGTATTATCTCTGACCCGTCTTGCGTCCCCTCACCGCCAACTATCGGGACATAGCATGTCCACGAGACAATGTTCGTACCCGTTCCGTGCTACGCAGCGGCTTCTCTCTCTCTCTGCTGAAACGAGTCAAGATTGTCGACCTGTCAGCTCACTTTGCCCTTTCCTTCCTTTTTTTTTCTTTCTCTCTCTCTCTCAGCGGGGTTGACTGGTGCAAGTGCCACGAAAAAGTAACTTAGTTGTAAGTTGGGAGAGAGGGGAGGCATTAAGACCGACTGGTTGGCGAGCTGGGCTTCTCAGCTCTTGCATCAAAAGATGAGAGAGAGAGAGCTGACTTGTCTCCCCCGCAGTGGCGAATAGTTGACGCCCCCTCCTGACGCGGGAAAGCTGAAGAGGAGAAGCTTAGAAACATATACCCAGACCACACGATTCTCAAAGAAGTAAGTAGCTCAAACCTCTCATACATTCACTCCCCAGCACGGTGGACCGTTGTATCCGTGCAGGCGGGAAAATCAATGAAGCATTTGCCGCGCCTGTCGCAAGAAGAACAACTATGAGGCCCCTGAAAAATTGGGAGGGGAACAAACCTGTATTATGTCTCTCTTCTGTCCGTCCACTTTGATCCTCGGCCAGCCATCCCTCCCCCGTGCACTCGTCCTGCCCATCTCATGTGTGCTTGGGGGGATGGGGCTTGCAGTTGGTGGCTAACTCTATCCTCACTGGCCGACCGACACTCCCTGGCCTTTGGTCTTCCCGGTCCAACCACCGTTGTCCCTACCGAGTTGCTGGATTTGACTGGCTCTTGGTTGTACATGGTTGTTCTCGTACTTCGGGACTGCGTCTATCCGTTGTGCCTTCTTTTCCTTTTCACGTTCTTTTGTACGCGAGGGGGCTGAGTCTTGAGGGGAGTGAAAACGCAAACGCAAACGTGTCAGTTACGTGTGAAGCAACTGTGAGCTCCCAATTTTGACCACTCTCCTGCTCTCCTGTGCTGTGTAGGTGATGTGATCGCCTGGCCCAGGTTCTTGGCCTCCATGTGACGCAAATGTATTATTCGTCTACCTGGACTCGGCTCTACGCCCAAGTGACCATTCATCTTGATATCTTTCTTCCCATAGCTTGCTCCTGCGCACCTTCGTCACTTTGTCTACCAGGTATCCTCAATCCCACATAGCATCGGTAGAAAGGACAAACTTGTTTCTCCCTGGAGACTGGATAGGTCAAAAGACGCGTCCTTCTGACGCGTCGCTACCCCAGCGTCATCTGCCCAGCATGTGTAGGGTGGTAGTCATAGACAAGGTACTACTACCCAAGGTAGGTAACTTCGGCGCTGACGAGCCTTGTATGTGGTGTACATATACATGGTATTAGTTTGTTGTCGCAAAAGAAGAGTCATCCGCGGCCCGGAGCCTCAGATGAGACACGCAGGGTGCCCGACCTCCAAAGTGAGCGCGTCATCTGGAGGCCCTCGCCTTGTCGCCTCACACATTCACCTCTGTTCTCATATCGCCTCAAACAAGACAGCACATATTGTCGTAGCGGCGCGCAGCAGCAGTGGATCACCCCCCCTCTCTCTCCCAATATCGAGGTTTTGCCAGGATTCCCATCTCTTCCTCACACGAAATTCACGAAAATCTTGATTTCTGAAAATGCTCCCTACTGACGTTGGAGAGCAGGTGATCGCCTCCTCCTTCTCCTCCCCCCATGTCTCACCAAGTTTCTTTTTCTAGGCACGTCTCCTGACAACACGGAGCTGAGTTGCACAGTATTTAGAATATTACCGAGTTTCGTTTAGGTCATGAGGGTGGGAGTTGAGCAGTTGGCGATAAGAGAAAAGATGCTGGATGTGTACTATCTCGAAGAAACACCACACGCCCCCTCCATCTCTCACAGCGCGAGTCTAAGACCTCATGAGGCGGTCATGCCCGGCCGGTCCAAAACATGCCTCATCCAAACGTTACTGGTATTCGCGACCAACGGGGAGGGGGTTCAGCGTAAGGTGTTTAGGCAGGTGCCGGCCGTCATCGGACTGAAGCGTGGGGGTCGACGACGAGGGAGGGTGTTAGCGATATCTGAAGGTGCTTTGAATTCCAACCGGAGGTGTAAGTACCTGCAGGGTAGGCATGTTTCTCTGCGCATTTCAAGTCGTACCTTGCCCCCATGAGGAGAGGCATGAGATGGCTAACGGTGAAATACAGTAAATGGTCATGATTCGAGACGTCATGATGCACTGTGTAAGTCAGTGAAGGGCAGGCCATTAAGGTCTGCGTGGTGCAAGAGACCAGTTGTCGTTCTTTGCCTCATTCTGTAGCGACCTCCTTTGAACTGCAACATCTCATACATGTTTAGGGGAAAGGATGGGTGTACCACCGAGCACAATGAATGTTCAGCCATATGCACATGCTTTCCTCACATCGCAGACCAAATGCCCTTTTCTTTGAGATAATATCTCCGTCTATACCATTCTCCAACAGAACCTTCACAGCCCACATGCTCGATGTTCTCCCTAAATCCCCGAGGCGAGCATCCTCAACGACTCACTCCTCTGGGTACCTCCTGATACATGCTCACTTCATTAACAAGAAATAAATAAATAAATCGCCATGTATGCCATGCAGTAATCCATAAGAGCTCTTAGAACTCCCAAACGCCAATCGAATCCTGCCACTCTTAGACCCTTGACCCTTCAGCTCCTGAGTGCCTCCAGCCGGTTCCTCATCTGGTCCATCATCTCCTCCGCATTCTCCTCTTCCTCCTCCTCCGGCTCGTTCTTCTTCGGATCCGGCACAGGCGCTGCGGGTAACTTTGGCTCCGCTTCCTTCTCTTCAGGCCTCTTCAAGATCTCACCAAGCACCTTGTTAACCTCGCCCTCGGCCTCCTCACCCTCGAGATCCATATCACCATCCTCTGGCAATACATCGTCCACCATCTCCTCAATGATGCCCGCCTTCATCAACTCCACACTGACCTCCCTCATCGTCGACGTCAACTCAGGCAGCCGGATCAGCGAGTTCACCTCCTTCATGATCCCCACGCTCGCACGGATTGAACCTTCGATCCGGCGCACCGCAAACGCCTCGTTGACCTGCATCTGCACAGACGCAAGCTGCGCCTTCGATGTTACGAGACGGGCGGAGGCGCGGCGGGCGCGAACGAGTTCCATGGCGAAATTGCGAACCTCCTTGTTGGCTTGGGCGCGGCGGGACGGGTCACGTTGCGCCCGCTTGTCGGCCTGCTGGATGAGATTCTTGGCCTTCACCTCAACTTGTTTGACGGACGCGATGTCACGATCGAGTTTGCGCATGTTTTGCCGCAGGAGCGCATTGCATTTCCTGGCCTGATAGGAAGAACACACCAAGGTCAACAACACCTGTCAGAATCGATGCGAGGGGGGTTGGCCATGTCTGTACCTGTGCCTGAGGGTCTGGAGGCGCGAAGAAACCTCGAATAGCCTCCATACCGGTCTAGGGAGAGGATCGTCCAGTCCTGGTAGGTGGTTGAGATACCGCGCTGCGAATACCGGTGTGGTCAAGGAACCCCTTAGGTTGGACGAGGGAGGGGAAAAGGTCTAGGTGCCGCTGCGCCGTGGACCTGGAGAGTCACGCGAACCAGTCGCTGTAAGCGAGCCTCCTTATGGTCCTGGAAAACAATTGCAGGTAGATGGGACGCCCTCACTGCCGTTGAGAGGTCGTCACGGGTAGGTGGCTATCGTGGGAATGGTTGAACGTGGACGTTGAACTGCGGGACTGGTGTGTCTGACGTAGCTTCATGGCTTTCAGGGTACTGTAGCAAACTGAGGGACAGGCATAGCACGCACGGTGGCACGCATCTTCAGAGGCTACATACAACCACTCACTTGACGCTGAGTACTAGAGCTACAGGTACTGAATCACCAAACCTAGACGCCCCGCAGGCAGCACTCCCCGTTGGGCAGGGTTGGATTATAAGCCCAGCAGCCCAGCATCAGGTAGGTATTGGCTTACCAAAGCCATTGATTGTATTTTAACTAGGAGCTATTCAGGATAGTTCAATGAAGATATGGGGGTTTCACACGAGACTCCCATGTTTAGGTATGAGCCAACTCAATCAGCAAAACATACTAGGTGGAGGAGCATCGCATAACGCGGTCTGTGAGCATCCTTTTGCCTGGTTGGAGCTGTGTTCGCCCGTCTATTCTGACTGACAGGCGAAATTGAGCATGTACGCACACCTTTTCGGTGAGCCCTCTCCGTCGAGCAATACGAGGCATGCACCACGAGCAGTTTGGAGGACAAATCAGCTCACGAATAGAGCAGCCTCAACCAACATGCACAATCCGTAGCGAGGCGGACTACAGGGTATCTTCCGCATCCATCACAAGATAGTGAGGGGCTATGGACCCCAACAGGCAGCCAGCAGCTAACTTTACGTCAGGAACAGGCAGGTGATGTTAGTGAGCTACATTTCTTTGCAGCATATTAACGTGTGATTTAAAGTCCTTGTTTAGCATACTCAGCCCTGCCACCACCTAGTAGCATCTTTCAGTTTCTTGCACCTTCTAAAGCTCCACTGCTCAGAGCCGCTCAAGCTTCCACTCTGCAGAAAGCCCTGGTCCCCTAGAGCATGCCGCCTCTGGCCCCCTGGTTCACTGCGCTGCACTCCATTGCTGAACCACTGCTTACACAGCTCTAGTGGAGTCTATCCAGTGCCTTCTTCAGCCAGGTGAAGCCTATCGAACCGTGTCCACGCACTCCCGGCTCTCGCATTTAGTTGTACAACACCCGTGCTTGCAGCACAGCTGTTTTCTTTCTGCCCATCTCTTTCTCCTTCGCTCACACTCAACATTACTTACTACGTACTACTCTACTACCTTGCCTCTTCTCTCTTCCTCACATCGCACCCTTTTTTCTTTCTTCACTTCAGTTTGTTGAAAGAAGATCCTGTCTTTTGTGACAATCGCAAGAGCTTGACTGCCTATACCGTATTCTCGTCTTTGCTAGACCTATCTTCTTCCCCGCACATCAAAGATGGCCGAGACCGCAACTCCTGAGGGTAAGTCCATATTCTTCCAGTCCATTCATGAGGCTGCCGGGCTGCAGCATGTTCTTGCCCATTGTCTTCAACGTCAATGCAGCAATGGTTTGCTGACTTTGCTCAGTCCTGTGGGCGCAGCGCTCCTCCGCCACCGACCCCTCCAAGAACTTCATCTACCTCACCATCTCCGTCCCCGACGTCCCCGCCTCGGACCTCCAGCTCGACCTGAAGCCCACCTCCCTTTCCTTCACCGGCACTTCTGCTACCCTTAAGCGAAAGTACCACGTTGAGCTCGAGTTCTACGCCGAGATCGACCCCGCAGAGTCCAAGACCAACCACACCGCCAAGAACGTCGAGTTCAAGCTCCAGAAGAAGGAGCTCGGTGAGGAGTATTGGCCTCGCCTGCTCAAGGAGGCCAAGAGGCTGCACTTCCTTAAGACCGACTTCGACAAGTGGGTCGACGAGGATGAGCAGAACGAGGCTCCCGAGGAAGATTTCTCCCAGTTCGGCGGCATGGGTAAGTGAAGCTTCACAGCAGACACCTGCCATTCGGGATTTGATAGCTGACATAACACCATTACAGGTGGCGCAGGAGGAGCCGGTATGGGTGGCGACTTCGGTGGCATCGACTTCTCCAAGCTCGGTGGCGGCGAAGGCGGTATGCCCGACCTGAGCGCACTCGCCGGCGCGGGCGGCATGGGCGGCATGGGCGGTGACGACAGCGACGACGACCTCCCTGATGATGACGAGGACATGCCTGCACTCGAAGGCGATGACAAGGACGGCAAGGAGCCTGCCGCCGCCGCCAAGAAGGATTAAATCAACCGGAGCCTAATTCCTTCACTTCCCCCCCCCTCCTGTCGTAGTTCTTACCTGAGAGTTGACGGACAGAGGATGAAATGAATTTTACGAATACTCGGCCGTGGGGTTGCCCAGATGGGAAAATCAAAACCATGTGAAAAGAACCATCATTTTTGTGTGTTTTTTTTCGGTAGGACGGCGGGTGGGATATGAACGGGGACAATGAGAGCGTGATCAATTCAGAAACGTCTTTGCTTGTGGCGAACCGGCGGCGCAAAACAAAGATCAAATTAATTGATGTTTTATCTAAAGCTGGATTTTGTGCAATACTTATTACAGACGTTCTGCATCCGTGATTACGTAGATGTCTCCGGATTAGATGACGTTGTTGCAGTTGTATCGCATATCATCTCAGGGTTCCGGGTTTTGTTTTTCACATGTGCCCTCCAAGCAGGACTGCGTATTCTTGAGGTGGCGTCACATGTGGTCACATTGATTGATGCTATACATAATATTTGAAGTAGTAGTGTGGCCTCTTGATGATCAATTTATGAGACTCGCGTAGGTCCTCCCTTAAACCCCTGATAGTAAAACGAGAAGAGCCGGAACAAAAAACAGCAGATAAGATCGCACTCCTCCGTTCAACAACCATGAACTCTACCACTCCTCAAAGGTAGCCACTCAAAGGTAGCCCGCGAGTGAAAGCTGCCCTCACTTGCATTTGGACTGTTCCCGACCTTGATTTACTGTACCAGTGTCAGTCCGGGCCACCAGCCGATTGCGATCCAGAGTTTTCACATACCATTATCTCGTCCTGCATGGCAGCATCGCCGCTTCCAGCAGCGGGAGCGGAGGCTGCAGGAGCCGGGGCGGCTTCGGCGGCGTTGGCATTGTTCGCGTTGAAGTAGTCACCCATCTCCGCATCAAGCTCTTCAGCAGTCTTCTTGGCTGGGCGAGCATTCTTGCCGCGCTTCTTGCCCTTGGCTGGGCCAGGCTTGTTTGCGGCAGCACCCTTACCAGCTGGTGCTTTGCGGTTGGCAACCGCAGACTTGGGTTGAACCTTGGGTTGACTTTGAAAGTGTCAGTGACCGGCTCACTCCGAAAGGATAATGGAAACTTACGTAGCACGATCAGCAAGCGACTTGACGGTTGGCATGACTTTGTCAGCTTGAGCGGCGCCAACGACGATTTCGATCTGTAATGAATGAATGAGTTGAAGATCCATGTCGCAGTACAAGCCTCAAATACCTTGATCGGCCTGTTGTCGACGAGAAGACCGTTCAGCTTCTGGAAGGCCTTACTAGCGCCATCCGGTTTGCTGAAGGTGATGTTGGCGATACCGCGGCTCTGTGAGTTGGGTCCGTAAACGAGGTCAACTCGCTTGATGTGGCCGACAGATTGGACAAAATATTCCTGCAGGACGGTCAGTGAGTCGTTGGATGGGAGTGGCGCAAAAGCGCCCAACAATGTCGCTCGTTCGAATCGAATCTGTTCGCGTCCGTTTTGGAAAGAAGCAGGCCAGCGGCGAGCATGAGCAGTGAGCAGAGCAGTACATCCTGGAGTGATACCAAATCACAGCCAGAGTGATTCCAAAAGGTTCTGTAGACAATCCCAACCACCATTCGATGAAGTACCGCAATGGGGTTGACCAGCCCCGACCGACTCTGATCAGGATTATGCAACGTCTCGCTCTCTCATTTGGATCAGATGACTTCGACGCTGTCACCACGTCAAAGACAGTCCTTCATCACCCGGATCTCCCCGCTCTCTGCATATTGCTAATCTTGCCCACTCGCTGTGCTCGCTCGCTCGCTGGCCGTCCTGCTGCTAAGCTTTGATGTCGCATTCTCATTGCAAGACATCCGGCATGATGCATATCACCTGTTCATTTGTCTGCAAATCTCTAGCGCAAAGCTGCTGACCAGGCAACATTGCTGAGCTCGTGCGACAGAACTTGTCTCGACTTCGACCCGACCATGCCATATTCCAGATCATGGTTTCGGGGAAGGAGTAGGTGCGTTGCGGCAGCCTGGACCTTTCGGTCTAGCAGGGGGGATCTCTATGCCCAAGGGGCCGAAAAAGAAGTACCGCGGCGAAAGAGAAGGTCGAATGAAGACCGAGGGCAGCGACTGCCTCAACGGCAACGTACCTTGATCTGCGACTCCGTCACGTCTTTGGGCTATTGAGAATTAGCTTGATGCGCAGAAACCCTGGATATGTACGAGTGATGCTTACCAGACCGCTGACGATAATCTTGCTGTCACCAGAAATGGGAGCAGCCTTGGTGGCAGGAGCAGCCTTTCCCGCACCACGAGCTGGCTTGGTTGACTTAGTGACACCACCGACGGGGGCAGCAGCGGGACGCGAAGCACGCGGGGCGTTGCGGCGACGACCGGCAGACTTGCGCGAAGCGCTCTGGATCTCCTCGAGGCTCTGGTCAAGCTTGCTGGACATCTTGAAGATTGTTGAGTTGTGTTTAAGGAGTTGTATGATTGGAGTAGAAGAGGAGCGGAAGCACTCGTCGGAAGGTCAGGAAAGGTCGGGGCTCGAAGATGTCACAGGAAAACTTCGTTCTCTTGTGGACAAGCGAAAGATGGAAGATGAAAGAGAGGATGTGAGATGAACTAGGCTCACGGTCGGGTTGTGAACGATTGAGCGAGACTTGGGTCGGAGAGAGACGAAGCACACAAAGTCGTTCAAGTGTTAAGGCCGTTATCTCGAATGAATGTTTAAAGAACAAGATGGAAAAGCCGTCGTTGGACAGGAAGAGCGAGGCGAGAAGGGGTGATTGACAATGTGGGGATGAAGACAAACAGAGAGCAGGAGAAGAGAGAAGAGAAGAGGTTTGCGCGCCCAAGGTGGTGAAGGGGGGGCGGCAGCCAACGTTGCGCTAGAGCGAAGGGCGAGATCAAACACGGGGCGCGCTTGGAAAGGGAGTCATGCTTTGGGTGTAGCGCCACATCAGCCACACTTGGATGCACTGCACTGTACACGCCATTCAACCCGTAGCACCTTTGTGAAGGTTTAATGCTCACCCAAAGTCGTCACCATGAAGTCCTCGGTCCTGATAGGGAATCTTCGTCGGTGGCCATAACATCTTTCAGATGAAGTTTGTAGGTGCTTCAGGTCTCAAAGACGACATGGATTGTATGGGCATGCGCGGCCAGTGTACTACCAGATGTAGACATCGGCTACGTTGATTCATCAATGGCAGTCGCGCCGCATAAAGATAACCACTTGAGCCATGATCGTGAATTTTGTCAGTCAATGCGGATACGGCTACTCAAGAGTTAAATTTGAGGTCCCTCATCTCGATAATCCAATTCCAAAGCTTTATAGCGAAGGAATTTGAGAGTGAATAAAACCGCTGGGACGTTCTGTGGTGAAGGTGGTATTTTGATAGTACAAGCACGGCTAGACCTGCTTAAATCGACGCTTCCATCATGTGTTACACTTCCTCCTCATAGGGATCTGCCGACATCGCGGCCACCTGAAATCTCTGTCAACTCGAACAGAAGCCAACGCAACTCTCTACCGAGCTGCCCCCGAGGTAATCTGATAGAAGGCAGTTTCTGTGAGTCTATGAGACGGCATGACATGTCGTAATGAAGGTTCAGGTGCCATAGCCAGTGGCACTCAACCTGCTGAATCGTTCTTTCAGACTCTTTCCCTCTCGGACTTGACGCATTAGGTCTGCGCCAGCTGTTTGCTCCCTTTACTCAAACAACGATCCCTCAACTCGTGCGTCATTTCCCTGCCGTCGTCCGCGAGACCTGCGCTTTCTCTTCAAGATTTGGGACCGCGACCGTCTTGTCTGCATTGACCTCAAGGTAATGATAGACGACAATGAGGATCATCGCAGCCACTCCGAGGAAGATGGCGAGGCGGTAGAGATCATCGTCCGAGATCATATTGGCGTCGGTGGTTGTACAGCCTGTCAACTTACGCGACTGTTAACTCAAGACGTTCTTCATGCGCGCTGACACTAGACTTACCTTGCGAAGCTTGTGGTCGTTGAAGGCGAGTGCTCCTGAATACAGCCAGCCAACGTGGAGGATCTGAACAGCTGGAGCTTTGGGAATGGCTCCACAAGCCTTTAGAGGTCCACCCATGATCGTAGGTGTCTATGTGCTGGTGGCACGTGATTAGTGACTTCATCCGTCCTTCAGACTTTGCCCCACCAAGTTTGACTGTTGCCAGGACTGACACAAGCGCTTGTCGAATAATTTCACCAACTCAGGCCCTGTTGCCGCCCTGCGAACGACCGCAACAGCGAAAGATTTCGAGTTCGATTTTTTTTTTACAACGGGGGATAAAATCAACCCTCGTACACGAAAGAGAAGTTTTACTTACGAAGCGATTCGAACCACGCGCCGCCCGCCATGGCTCCCAAGAAACAGGCTCAGGGCCCAGGCAAGAAGCCCTCAGCCGCCAAGGTGGTTGAGGACAAGACCTTCGGCATGAAGAACAAGAAGGGAGCATCAGCACAGAAACAAATCCAGCAGATGACCAACAATTTGAAAAACAGCGGGAGTCAGGAAGAAAAGCGCAAGGCGGCAGAGAAGGCTCAGCGAGAAAAGGAGAAGAGGGCTGCCGAGGAGGCGAAGAGAGAGACTGATGCTCTTCTGAACAAGCCGGCTCAGATTCAAAAGGTGCCTTTTGGCGTCGATCCCAAGACGGTAGTGTGCATATTCTACAAGAAGGGTGATTGCGAAAAGGGACGGAAGTGCAAATTCTCGCATGACCTCTCCGTTGAGCGCAAGACCGAAAAGAAGGATCTATATACGGATGGCAGAAAGGAGGAAGAGGAGAAGAAGAAGGCAGAAACCTCTGCCGACTGGGACGAGGAGAAGCTGAGGTCAGTCGTCTTGTCTAAGAAGGGCAACCAAAGAACAACCACCGACAAAGTTTGCAAATTCTTTGTGTCAGCCATTGAGGATGGAAAGTATGGATGGTTCTGGACCTGTCCAAATGGTGGTGATAAGTGCATGTACAAGCACGCACTTCCTCCTGGGTAAGTTGGCTTAAAGTGATTGAAATATTCGGTATACTAATGGTTCCCAGTTTCATCCTCAAGACCAAGGAGCAAAGGGCGGCAGAGAAGGCACTTATGGACAAGTCTCCCCTCAAAACACTTACACTAGAAGACTTCCTCGAGTCAGAGCGCCACAAGCTGACCGGTACACTCACGCCTGTCACTCCCGAGACCTTTGCCAAGTGGAAAAAGGAGCGTATGGATAAGAAGGCGGCTGAGGAGCAGGCCCGCAAGGCCAAGGACAACACTGGTCGTGCGCTGTTTGAAAGTGGCAAGTGGAGAGATGAGGACGAGTCTGGATCTGACGATGATGATGATGACACCTGGAACTTGGAGAAGCTGCGCAGAGAGACTGAAGCTCTAAGATCTCAGAAGGAAGAGGAGAGACTGCTGGCTTCGCTTGGAACTGTGCCGAATGGTGACTCGACTCCTGCTGATGAGGGACTAGGGACGCCACAACCAGCTGCTTGATTTGATGAAGTAGAGGGGTTAGAATGTACAGGCCTCGCTCTTCCATACAGGATGATGAGCGACAGAGGCAATTCCGAGCACCGTCGGGGTCAAAGACGCTCAAGAAAGCTGTCTCGCTCCATCGGTCTACGGCGAGGTGGCATTTGTCTATCAAACAGTCAAACAGTATGATGGGCACACGCAACAACGTGGTAGCTTAGGAACCTCACTTCTCTTAAAAAAGAATGATATGGGCTTCCTAGCACTTTATGAAGATTATGAGGTGGCATGCGCTTCCTCTGGTCAAGACAAGAGTTTCGCCGAACTGATGCATTCGGCAGAGT
Source organism: Sarocladium brachiariae (assembly GCA_008271525.1). Lineage (NCBI taxonomy): Eukaryota > Fungi > Ascomycota > Sordariomycetes > Hypocreales > Sarocladiaceae > Sarocladium > Sarocladium brachiariae. The sequence continues at coordinate 4,750,124 of RQPE01000001.1, forward strand.
CGCGCATCTCACGGCGGACCATTTTCACTGAACAATCGTAGGCATCAGGTCCAACGAGGAGCTGTGGCTGGAGGGCGAAAAGCTTTCTTCCTACGCTGCAAGCAGAATCGACGTGCTTATCGGCGGCGTATGGAATGTAGACACTGGCGCACCCCAGAGGTTTTGATGTGCAGTGGATGGGGCGCCGTTCCGCCAGCGACAGATGAATGATGGTCACGCTCTTGCTCTGTAAGCAATAACATCGCCATCGTAATGAGATGCATATCACGAGGGATTATCGTCGTGCCGACGGCTCAGTAGAGATGTGATCGTCGACATCGATGTGACCCCGCACTGACACCTCGACTCTAACATGCAGTGGGAAGCTTTGGTGATGTGATGCATTCCCTTTTCCCTACCTGCCTCAACTGTGGCTTGACTGTGGCTCACTTCTCCTTCTTAGCTTCATATCCCCTCCTCCTCGGCCTGAGACAACCTTATTCTCTTGTTTCTTTCTCACTGCTCAATGATACAGCTCTTGCTAGTGTCCATCTCATTTTACCCGAATCATCAAGTCTCGTGATCCGATCTCACCAAAAAGCCACCATACAAGCCCATCTCCATCGGACCCCGCCAACCCTTGGGCTTCTTTTTGTCTGCCGTACGATTGCCGCTATTGCGGAGCCTCCACCCCGCTGGCCGCTCTTCACGTCGTCGTCAGAAGAACCACTTTGTCGTCTGGAATCCCTTCCTTCGCTCCGATTGAGCGAGGGGATTCTCGATTGACTGGCGGCTTCTGACGACTGGCCGTGTTGCAGCGCTATAACCTCCATCAGAGCCTACCGCTCGAGGCAATCGTTCAAGACATCCCATAGCCGAAATTCCTAGCCTTACCCGACAGCATTCAACATTCAACTCTGGGAGGCCATCGTTGTCTCCCAACAAACAGCCCTGACGGCTTGACTGCCACCGAAGCATGACAGCAGCGGCCAAGGAACTTGGTCAACAAAATGTACCCGGTCGATCCTCGCCGCCGTCGCCAGTCATCATGCCTCCCGCCACGCGAGGCAGACGGGACGAAACCCCCAGCACGATTCGCGATCGACCGAATGCTTTCGTCAAGCGCTACCGTACCGAGATCGCAGCCAGCACATCAAGCGTCTTCTCAACGCTTACCGCATTCCCGCTCGATAGCGTCAAAACTCGCATGCAAACGTACCATTATCGAGGTTTCCTCGATTGCGTGAAGCACACATACCAGACAGAGAAACTGGGGGGCTTTTTTCGGGGTATGCTCAGCTTATCAAACGGCGTTCCGCGCCTTCCAGAGTCAACGCTGACCTTAGCTTCACAGGTGTAACGGCCCCGATGGCTAGTATTACCCTCGTACGAACCGTCTCCTTCTCCATTTATCAGCGAGCGAAATACAACTACGCGGCCTGGGTCAAACGAAACACTGGCTTCGATATTATTGCCCACGTCAATAGACCCGGCACCTACCCCAATCTATATTCTGTCGCCTGCTTCGGGGCTGCGGGTGCAACTGCAGGCTCAATAATCACATTCCTTGCCTGTCCTTTTGAGCTCACCAAGCTCAGCGCTCAGGTATCCGTCCTTCTAGCTGAGAGGGCAGATTGCAAGAAGGCCCACGATGTCGCCCGAAGCTATCAAGGTAAGGGAACATTGAGGACAATGGCAACCATCATCAAGCACCGTGGACTGCTTGGGCTGTATACAGGCCTGAGATTACATCTCTGTAAGTTTGCAGAGCCAATGGCAGCGATGGAGCTTGGCTGACTAGGCAATGAGTACGCGATACTTTGGGAACTGGCATCTACTTCATGGTATACGAGAGTGCTAAGCAATTGGGCACAACATTTGCAGGTGACCAACCCAATAGCAACAGATTTGCTGTTGTTGCCTCAGGAGGTCTATGCGGCCTAGTGTCGTGGGCCATGATTTGTGAGTTTGATGATGCATAGCCTGATCACATGCTATCCCCCGATCTCGGAGGCACCACGCTGACATCGACTCGCCAAGACCCAATTGATTCAGCAAAGAGCATATACCAGCGAAATGCTCTCCTGCACTCCAAAGGCGAGAAGGTTGAGTCGCCACGTATTCAGTTCTTCCGAAAGCAAATGTACAGAGGCCTTGGAGTATCCATGAGTCGGTCATGTGTCGTCAACGCCATCTTTTTTTCATCGTTTGAGTTCATCAAGAAGCGGATCAAAACCCTCGACGATGAAGCCGCCGATGGAGAGCGAAAGATGTGATGCATGCTATTGATGTATTATTTTGATTCACGCGACTACCTTCCAGTCCGGGAATATACGAGCTGTGGTGGGGACGTCCTCCATGGCCCGCTTCAGCAACTTCGGCGTTGGTGTTGTTTTATTGCTCTGATTTACCTGGACGAGCTGTTGATCTGGGAACTATGGTCAGGCACACAAGTGGATCTGATGTAGGGTTGATTAAGGATTGAGCAAGAATGGACAGTGACGCTTGGAGCCAGGCGGCCAGCATCCACGACCAGGCAAGGGTTAACTGCATTTTAGGGAGAAATATTACGATAGGAACGATAAGGTAAATATGAATAAGATATATGATCATGCCTTCAGCCTTGTTACGTGGGCTGTGAATGTTCCCGATGGGTAGACAGTAGAATTGCATGATAAGGCTTTCTGTACGTCCGTCTACCACACGGCGGCTTGACCCCGTAAGCACGACTTCTAGCAAAGGAGGTCTGACAACTACGGCTGCCTGCAAACGTACACAACTGGCCGTTTCCCTTGTTGGTTAGCCGTCGATGAATACCTTCATGTCTGCGGGAGGGCCGGAATTCTCATGCGACCAGTCGTATCACACCGGCAATCTCTTCTTAGATGTGAGGCGGTGCTAGGCCAATTCATGTTGGGTCTTTGTTGAGCGAGCTTGGCACGCGAATCTACCGGTTACCTACCGTCTGCATCCAGCGTTCGAATTCGGGTCTTTGCTCGTTGGATACAATGGCTCGGAACGTGTTCTGTGTGCACACTACCTAAGGAGACCCTCGGTTAAGCCGCCATGAAAAGGAAAAGGAAAAGGAAAAAAGGGGCTAGTGGGCTGGGATTGAGCCGGTATGTAGTCGCGAGCAGTACATGATATACATACTCCTGAAAGTCTTTCATGTTAAGGCACGGCTACATAGGTCCTTGAACATGATCAGGACCGGTCAAGCATCCGCAAACCGCCGGATTGAACACCGAAAGACGCGTGTTTGGGAACAAAAAAGTCCAACTATTCTTTTTCAGTCGCCCCTCCACCGCCTCAGTAATGCAGCCGCCCCATCGAAACGTGCGTCGTAACTATCATATTATGCAATTCCCTCCTCTAGTAGCCCAGAGCCTTGAGCTCCTCATCGACCTGCTTCTTCACCAGCTCACGCACGTGCTTGAAGTCATTCGGCGCGGTGGTGACCCTCTTCTCCTTCTGCTCGAGGCCCACAAACTCAGCAGGGAGGACTTGCTTGGTGAAGTCGAACTCCTTGTCCTCCTTGAGAGCCATCTCAACAGCACCCGAGAACTTGGCGGGGTGTGCTGTGGAGAGGGAGATGTGCTGCAGGGACTTGTCGTTGCGCTCAGTGGAGCGTTGCGTGGCGGCAATGCCAACAGCCGTGTGCGGATCGAGCACATACTGTAGCTTCTGATATGTATCCTTGATGGTCTCAAGGGTCTCCTCGTCGGTCACACGCTCACTCTCGAAATCGCGCTTGGCGCTCTTGAGCACGTCCTGGTACACGGGCCCGAACGAGCCAGTGGTCTTGAGGTCCTTGAGCCACTTGCTGACCTCCTGACCAGCCTGCTTCTTGTTCCACTCCGAATCCATCTTGGCGCTCTCGGCGAACTCATAGGCAAGGAACCATAAAAGACGCTCGAAGTTGCTAGAGACAAGGATATCCATAGCCGGACTCAAGGTCTCCTTGACACCATCGGGATGAGCCTTGGCACCGTCCTCTGCAATACCACCAACCGTGGCAGGCTCAGTCGCGACCTTCTTCTCGTACTTGCCCGTCTTCCAGAAACGGTCGAGGATGTCGTTCTCGTTGGTGGCGATGACAAGACGCTCGATGGGGAGACCCATGCGCTTGGCGAAGTAACCAGCAAGAATGTCACCAAAGTTGCCTGTGGGCACAACGAAGCGGACCTGGTCACCGATCTTGAAGTCGGAGTGTGACTTGGCGAGAGCGAAGTAGGAGTGGAAGTAGTAGACAATCTGGGCAAGGATACGCGCCCAATTGATGCTGTTGACGGCACCAAGCTTGAGGTTCTTGTTGGCGTCCTCGTCACCAAACATAGCCTTGACGATGTCCTGAAGAGAGGTTAGCTTTTGTCCCAGAAGAATTTCATCTTCGATTAACCCACCTGGCAGTCATCAAAAGTACCGTCAACAGACAGGCAGTGGACGTTGTTGTCCAGGACGGTGGTCATTTGTGCTTCCTGGATGGGGGAGACGCGGCCGGTCGGGAACATGATGAAGACTGAGACGTCCTTCTTGCCCCTCAGGCCGTAGATAGCAGCAGATCCAGTATCTCCACTTGTTGCGCCAACAACAGTGAGGTGGTGTCGATCTGTCAAAGCCAAGCAGGTCAATTTACGGTCATCGCATTCGAACGCACTGGGATCACCTTACCCCTACCAGTCTTGCCTTCGTTCTTCCTCACAAGGAAGTACTCGAAAAGATTACCAAGGAACTGCAAAGCAACATCCTTGAAGGCGAAAGTAGGTCCGTGGAAGAGCTCGAGGAGGTGGATATTGTCCGTAAGGTGCACTAAGGGAGTGGTTTCGGGAGCGCGGAAAGTAGCGTAGCTGGTGTCGATGATCTTCTTGAGATCGGAGCGAGGAATCTCGGCCGGCGAGATGTAGAGCGACATGATCTCGAGAGCCAGGTCGGGGAAACTCAGGTCCTTCCAGGCTGCCCAGGATTGAGCGTTGGGGATATGTTCAGGGATGTAAAGGCCGCCATCGGAGGCGAGACCCTTGAGGACAACTTCCTCGAAGGAGCACTGTATCAGGTTAGCCATCAACTGCACTGATTACTTAGAAAGACTGGCGGCTGTCTCGCACGTCGTAGTCATCACCTCGAGTACTGAGGTACCGTTGGGATGTGGTATGAGTCTCCTCCTTTGCACTGTGGACACCGTTGGTCGCCATCGTGAATAGCCGACAGCCAATTGGCCTCGAAGTCGTGAACTTTGTTTTTTCGAACTTGGCGAGTCCAACGACTAGTATGATTCAGTCGACTCAATGTCGTACTCCAGCGAGAGAAGCAACGTGAAGCCGAGCAGGAAGAGGGAGAAAAATATCGCGATGATCAAGGAGGGAGTCACTTTTTTGGATTTTTGGCGTCGCCGAGATTCGGTCAAGAACGACAGCCAGCGGCAGAAATGCCCCTCTTCCATATTGGGCTTAGTGCGGGGTGTCCTCCGGTTGTTGGTTTTGCGTCTGCTGAGAATGCCACCTGCTTGGCGGGGGATGTTCCCGCTTCTGCTCCGCGATACATCAAGTTGGACCCATGAATATGTAGAGGATGACTCGCTGAGAATACATGATTATGGAATTGGTTTTTATTGCAGTTTGGGTATATATGTGAAGCATCATTAATCATCAGTATGTGTGGCAGTTTGGCCATTTTACTTCCGGATAATCTTGAGCAGTGGCGCAATCCGTGTGCGCTTGCTCAATCCGACCCTGTACACTGGTTTTGGCTCGTCTCTCGCTCCAATGGGCGTTGAACTGCCTTTACCAGCGTGCTGCACCTTTCCTTCGGCGCTTTTCGAAGCTCCCTGTTCTCCCTTAACTGTGTTTGACTCCCTGGTGTGCGAACCCTCTCTTGCTGCTTCAGTCGCCACCTCCTGGGCAGCTTCTGAATGGATATTTGGGCTATTGTTGGGTTCAGTGGTGCCCTTTTTTGTGACATCAGAAGGCTTTGAGGGCTGGCCATCCGGTTCTATTAGTGCTCGAGTTTCGACGATATCTTGTTGAGCGGATTTCTCTGGCATCGATTGGCTCTTCCGCGGCCTTCCGCGTTTCTTCTTTGCTGTCTGTTCTGGCAACGTCGGTGTAACTGGCTCCTCTACCACAGGGCAGTTGTCGTTCTTGGACTTGGCCTTCTTGGGACGTCCTCGTTTCTTCTTCTTCTTGACTGGTTCTTCGTCAAAAGGCGAGTCATCGTCTTCAATGATGACAGGCTCCTGGAAGTCTTCGGGCTCTTGCTCTTCCTCTTCAGGTACCGAGAACGCTGCTGCCCTGATATCCTCGTCATCACCGGTGGGTTCGCGATACTGATGCTGAAGATCGGCTGTTCCAGCCACTGCGATCACATCAGGTGATGAGTACCTTCTTGGACGTGCTTTCTGCGCTTGAGGGTAAACAATCGGTAGTGGTTCTTGTAGCGTATCGCATGGAGCAGTTGGTGGAAGTTCTTGGGTGTCTGCAAGCTGTGTGAGAGCACCAGTTGTTCTCGGGCTGTTCAGATTTGTTCCTGAGCTGCTAGATGCAAGGTCCAACAACTTTTGTCCGTGAGCTTGGAGAGTAGAAACCGGGCCGCGATCCAAGCTCGACCCATAGTTGATGTCTTGATACACCTCGCGTTGGCTGTTGGTCAGTGGATTGGGGGTGATGACAAAGGCTGCTTCATTGTCGATTTGTAATGTCCGAGGCAGCGTGCGCTCCGACTCTTGCCCCTCGACCGCCTTCAAACTTGGACTGGTAGCTCGATCATTACTCAGTCTCCTTCGCTTCCTTCGACCTGATGCAGTTTGAACAGCCGGACTGCTTGGAACATCCCACATTCCATCCCCATCGGAAACGCGCTTTGTCGACGAGTGGTGGCTTATTCCTCCCTCGTCCTTGGTGTGCTTCTGTATGGCCTCCGCATGTTCATGATACACGCTCTTGAAGAAAGCTGTATCAGTCGAGTCTGTCCCTCGGCTTAAAGGATCAGATGATTGGCCATTGGCGAGTGGAGGGAGCCTGGCTGGCGGCGGACTCTGAGGCGAGACATCATCTTCCTCATCCTCGGAATCTGCAATGAACATGTGTGGCATAGTGCATCGTCTGGGGAAGCTTGAATCAATCCTGCTTCTGTTGATTTGTTGCTGTATTTCCGCGCAAGTCCAACACTTCGTATCTTACTACGCGACGCGGTACAGTGCATCACAGGATAGACGCGCCATCACGTGGTAGCCCATTTAGACAGGGTTAGGGTTGACACTCACCACCACGTTATGGGGGGTGTGAACCTGTCGCCTCTTGTGACACATTTACAAGAGGGCGCAACTTTACGCCTGGTTTCTGAAATACCACCAGGCTTCCTGCATCATGTAGTCGCCACAGGTGCATCACGATCCCTCCTCAGCTGGATGGCATGCAACTTTGCTATCCTCATCTCCAACAATGTGGAGACCGTTTTGCTAATTTGGGAGGTGTAAGAACATTGCTTAACGCATCCCTTGAAGGCGAGCTGTTTCATGAGTCCATCGACTGCGTCGGCCACATTGGGGGAGAGACTGGTCGTGGTTACAAGATGAATATGGCGGATGGTCTGAGCTGCCAGAACACCCTCGCCCTCATGGGCTTCGATGTCATCGAACATCCTCTCCTCCACCTACAACCCGAGTACATGTACGGCATTACTGGTGAAATCTCATCCGTAGTCGCCCACCTTGATCTCGCAGCGAATATGAGGACTGTCTTGACTGTTTTTGCGGACAAGACCGAATTGGGAAGACTGGCTCAAGGACCCTTCGCCCGTTGCCGGGAAGCTACCGACTTTGGATTCACTTCTGGTTTATGGATGTGTCCGAGCGGAAACATAGCCTCTTCGCTATCACCGGCAACCAGCCTGAGCAGCTGGCCAATGATATCTGGGCAATTGGTGCGGAGCAGAACATCAGTGGGTAGTTGTGAGGCTCTGCTGACTTGAACGTGAGAGTCCGAACTCAGGCTACTTCTGTATTCATACTGGTGGCTTCCTTTCATTGTTCGCCTCATGGTTCGAATATGTAGATCAACGAGAGCAGGCTGTGCGGGAAGCTTGGACAGGGACACGTATACACTCTCTCAGGTGGCTGGTTATCAGCTTCTCCAGGAACAGACTCAGGGAGAAGCTCAAGGGTTGAGAGACAAGACAGTTTCAAGCAAGCTTCTAGATGTCCATGTATGTTCCCTGCCGCCAATCCTCGCCTGGCGTCAGCTACTCACAAGGACAGGGATGTCTGCACTTTACTTCCCCCCCCAAAGACTATGCTGCCGGTTGCGTTGCAGCTTTTGTGGATCTCGCACCATGCTTATCATATAGCTCAAGAGATTGACCTTTCGCTCAAGATCAGAAAGCACCTATACTTGATGCCATTGATTTCTCTTCTAACACGAGCTACCAAATCGGGCTTCTGGGAACGACTGTTGTTGAGATTTCCATGTGCAATACAAAAGTTCGACCTGAACCCCGGATTCCTGAGTAACTAGCCATGCCAGTTGCGTGACGTCTGTGAGCATACCCGAATTCGTGAAGGTAGGATGGCTCAGACCAAATGGTTGCTTTGTGGAATTTCTGGAAGCTCCAGGCCACGTGTTTCGCACCCGCCCGCTAGCACCAGGGACGGGACAAAAAAGAAAAAAGACATTGGACAATGCATGCATCAGAAGGCCTGGCGGACGCGTTGCCGGCCGGAGCCAGACATGGGAGGTTTTGGACAGTGCGTTGTGGTGTGCAGGCTGACAAGGTTGTTTGGGCACCCCCGGTCTCCACGACCACGTGGATTTGCACATCCGAGCTGAAACAACCGGGCAGATGAGATCGGCCCGGGCACAAGACTTTTGGGCCCGCCGACTCATGGCTGACGGGGATGCCGGTGTTGGCCTGCAGATCAGACGTGGGACATCGAGGCCGGGAGGCGCCCTTGAAGCTACGCCTAAAGTATGATTGACTGTACAAGGATTCTTGACAGCCTGCCTCATGGCGAACAAGGTTACCTGGCACACTGCGCGATCATTGATGGAGATTCCTGGACATCAGCACATGGACCAGGAGGCAGGGCAGAAGGCTTTCTCTCAATCTTGTTGCCCGAGACCGTATTTAAAGGGCCTGGGTTCCTCGTTGTGTATGGTTTAATTCGTCTCCATCAGAGAAAACGCATCAAGTACTTGTGGCCTTTATCAATTTACCAGACTTCGCGAGGGCACTCCAGGCTCAAACGTCAAAATGTAAGGTGTGACGGCAGTCCTTCTTTGTTCCCCGTTAACATGTCATCCAGGACCTCCCTGACCAGCAACAAGAAAAGCAAGAAAAGCAGCCGCAGCCATGCAAGCTCCTCTAGCCGCACATCCGAACCGACAACATTCACGACTTCTCCAACGGCTTCAACCGCCACGACGAGTGCAAGCTTCTCCCATACCAGCGCATCGAGTCATTATGGAAACACATTTCCTGAACATTGTGGTCGTCCTAGTCACCCCGTGGGTGTCTGTGGACGTGCTGAGCAAGATGCCGCGCTTGTTGGGGTCGGCTCTCAGTTCTCGCAGTAAGTCTCTCTCTCGCCCTATAGTCAAATGAGAGGTCTTGTTGATGGCCATTGGCTCATTCGCTGAGAAAGGTTCAGGTATGCGGACAAAGCTGGTGAATACCCTGCCAACTTGGATCTCTCCAAGGAACTGTCCAAGTAAAGAGCGGAGTTTGGGACGTGAATGTGTCTGATCTTTTCCCAAGTCGGTATGGGAACCATCTCCAAGTACTGCACGGTGGTTGGTTTGGAAGGGGATTAGCAGCCAAGGCAGCTAGCTATTGGAATATGATTGCTTAATACAAAACTTGTCTGTCTCTTGGTGCATAAAGGGGCGGGGACATCCAGCCATACTGAACATACCCCTTTGCATAACAACACTGAAATGAGGGCTATAGGTAACGAAGAAGCAGAACTGCAGGTTATCCTTTGATTAAATGGTATGGAAGACCACAGGCGGTGGATTGCGTACAGCATGAACCCTTCTTTCGATGGTTTTTACCCAGGGAAAACAACACCCTTACAGTTATGAAATTCCTCAACGCACTCTCAGATGCAGACGCCTGCCATCAGTCAACGGAGACAGCTATACAAACGAGCACTGGAGATATCCCGAATTTCTGGACCAGATTCATTAAGAAGCTTCATGAAGAGGTGCCTTGGAATTAATTCAGGAGAGGGCTTCTTGGTAGGTGCTTGTCATCGCTGCATCCTCTTCAAAGCGTTGGCGCAAGAGACGATAAGAAAAAGTCTGGGCTGCGAAAAGTGGCCCATTTCTCCAAGATTATTCATCCGAACTCACCAAAGTATCTGTTTCGTGCTGGAGACACATACTTCTGATGTTGAGGGAGGGCGAGGTGTGGAGCGATTCGAAGCCTTGGGTCAGGTGATCTATGTGCCGACTTCCTCCAGGGCTAACGGGCACGCTGCCATTGGTTGATATTTTTCGTTCTATGTTCCGGTCTCATTTGTCTTTCGTACTTGTGCTTGTAGATGAGTGGAGGACCGGGTACTTTACATACAGCGTGTAGACTTGAAACGAGTATAACCTCAAGTCTGGAGGCATGTGGCCAGGAAAGGATGTCCATGGCCATAGGAAAAGAAGTCCTTGATGAGAGGTTTAGGATGAGAGGCATATTGCCTGCTCAGTTACATGCTGCTAGAAGACAATTCTGCCAAAGTCTTGGTAGTTGCCGGTCATTTTCACATGCTGCGGTAGTTTATGGTCTGAGCTTACGTAGAAGTGTTGCCGCATCACTCTCTCTGCCTGACGTCTCAGCTTGCATAGGATTTGTTCGGCAATGCAGCTAGTGAAATGCAGTGTTACACATTCGTTTGGAAAAAAAAGAAAGGGGAAAAAAACATCCGTGTTATCATCTGAAGGGACTAAACAAATTCCCAAATATGGGGGGGTTGTTTGCTCGAAGAGGCAATGTGGATGGGATCTAGTCCAACTACGAATCGGGAGGTAACAACTAGGTAGGTACAAGTATTAAGAGAGAAGATAAAAGAGAGCAGAAAGACTAGACGCAACTTAATTAGCGGATTTGTCAAAAAGCTGGGGATGCAGAAGAGGGGCGGCGGGGGGGATAAGGTCACGACGACGATCCATGCAAATACGGCTGCTTTTCGCCTCGCTAGTGAGAGCGGGAGAGAGAGAGAAGGACCCTCTTTTCAGTCTTTTGACTCGCGTCTCCAGGAAACCATCCGAATGTTGCATGTCCTATCCCGTATTATCGTCGTCCCTTTGATACCGGCAGCAATGCATCAATCAATCAATCTATCTATCCTTCTCCCTCGTAACACACTTTCGCTCTCTCTCGCTCGAGCCTCTGGAGTCAAAGCTACTTGTCTACACGCCACTTTTCGCCAATTGTGTTATATAGGTGCTACCCACTCACGACTCCAATACACCTGGGTATTGAGATTTGACCTGTGCTCTTTTTCTCCGTCATTTCCGTTCCTCCTGTTTTTTTATTTCTATCCGTCGTTGAACTTTGACCGAAAAGTGTACTGCTTCTGGTAAAAGAAAAGACAAGAGGGAAAAGAAAAACAAGAAAAGCGATTGCTTTCCCCAGCCATGCCTCTCAGACTCAGGCCAAACGATCCCAAGATCTCGCACCTGTGGCTCTTCAAACCGCGGTCTAGGCTTCTCAACAACAATGGAGAGGCTGTCTTTGGTGGTGATGCTGGTGGTGATGATCCGGCCTCCAACAAGACTGGCTTCGATCCCGCTACGTCGGATGGTCAGCTCAACCCCTTGACCACGGTTGATACTGCTGGCGAGGCGGTGCTTGCGCCGTCAGAATCGTTTGGCAATTATCGCACCTACAAGAGGAGATGGCTTGGCGTGATTCAATTGTGCTTGATGAACGCTGTCGTGTCGTGGGGGGTACGTCTGCCTGTTTTCTTTTCTTTTCTTCTCATTTCTCTTCTCCTTTCTTCCATCAGCTGGTGTTGTTATAACCTCCACCCTCCAACATCACACGTGACTGAGCCAGGATCATGGCAGAGATTCAAGTGTGGCATCTCTCTCTCTCTCTCTCTCTCTCTCTCTGCCTGCTTTGCTTCCTGAACGGGCAGAGATTGTTTGACGTACACAGCCTCTCGCTTCTCTGCCAACCTCTTTTGACCTGGAATGCTTGCCTCACTTTGTGCACATCACATATGCCTTCCACTGAAACCGCACGAATATCCCCTTCTTTCATGCAATGTGCCTCGAACATGCAACAGTTTCCCACTTTCGCTAACCAACGAAACATCCAGTGGCTCACCTACGCCCCCGTCGCCCCTTACGCTGCCATCTACTACTCCGTCACCGAGACCTTCATCAACTGGGTCGCCATCGCCTTCTTCATCGCCTTCGTCGCCATCTCCCCCGTCTCGCTCGCCGCCCTGCAGCACCACCACGGCCTGCGCATCTCCCTCTCCGTCGCTGCCACCTTTCTGCTCCTCGGCAACTGGATCCGCTACGCCGGCGCCACCAGCAAGAGCGATCTCGGCGGCTCCGGGAACAACGGCCGCGTCTACGCCATGGCCGGCGAGATCATGATTGGGTTCGCTCAGCCCTTCGTCCTCGCCGCCCCGACGAGGTACTCGGACATGTGGTTCTCGAGCAGTGGCAGGGTCGGCGCCACGGCGTTGATGAGTCTCGCGAACCCGCTCGGTGGTGCGCTGGGCCAGCTGGTGAACCCGGCTTGGGTCAGCAAGCCTGGGGATATCTCCAACATGCTCCTCTACATGTCCTTGATCGTGAGTTGGATGTTTATCTCTTCTTCTTCTTCTCCTCTTGTCTCACCCATCAACTGACTGGATTCAAAAAAAAGTCGACCGTTGCTGCTGTCCCGTCCTTCTTCATTCCATCCCGGCCCCCGACGCCCGTTGGCCCGGCCTCCGAGATTCCCAAGCTCCGGCTTCGAGCATCCATCAGCGCTCTCGCCACCGTCGAGATCTGGCTGGTCCTCATTCCTTTCTGGGTGTATGTCGGAGCATTCAACGCAATCTCCTCGCTCTTGGGTCAGATGATGGTTCCGTACGGCTTTACCATTCCCGAAGCTGGAATTGGTGGCGCGGTTCTGATCGTCGTCGGTCTCGTCGTCGCCGGCGTGGCTTCGCCCATCATCGACCGGACCAAGGCTTTCCTGGTCGCCGTCAAGATCTTCATCCCCCTGGTTGCCCTGAGCTTCCTAGCCTGGCTGTGGATGCCCCAGACGAGATCCCTTGCCGGCTGCTACGTTGTTCTCGCGGTCATGGGTGGCGCTGCCTTCTCTCTTCTGCCTGTGGCTCTCGAGATCCTGATTGAGCTCTCTCACCCGCTCAACCCGGCCGTGACGTCCACGTTCGCATGGGCTGGTGGTCAGCTGTTCGGTGCCGTGTTCATCCTGGTCATGGATGCCCTCATTGCGCCCGTCAGCGCCGACCCACCTTTGAACTGCAGGAACTCGCAGATCTTCCTGGCTGCGGTGTGCATGGCTGCAGCGCCATTGTCGTTGTCGCTTGGCCTGTTTGGACGCGGAGACAAGGTCGTGCTGAAGAGGATGATGTCCGATACGACCGGACGCTGAGGATCCAGGCTATGCGCAGTTACGGATCGAACAGGACGGGGTCACCACGTAGCTGGCTCATGGCACACAATTGTACCGCGATGTCGTGCTCAGGCATGCATTCTGGAAATGCAATCTTGTGATTTTCTGCTCTTTGAATATTGTCGCAGTCAAACGTGAATCGACTTCTAGCTGTAGCCCCTGCACGAGTTCGACTTCAATACCTATGATCAGAGACATCATTTCTTCCTGGAAAGGAATATGTTACCATCCAAAAGAAATTACAGGCGTTGTAATGTGCATCGGGTCTGTCATTGATCTGCGATAGCACTGACTAAAGCCCATGTCCCAATAGAATTTCTAGAAGGGTGCGGCTCTTTCGTACATGTCGTCGTCTACTAACGGAAGTTCCATCTGCTGTTCTCGATGAACTCTGGGTGCAGCACGTCCATCCTAGCGATGGCCGGATACACGATAAATCCCGGACGGTTCTATCTGTACAGTACCGATAAGCAACCACTTTGATATCATCATGTTCTGGCGGGGAAGAAGTCCTCATACCTTTGAGTACCTGTAGTACACCTGGTATCCTGGTATCTCGCCAAGCTGAAAGCCCCCGATCACTAAGTCAGCCCCATTTCCCACCCCCACACACAGAGCATACCAATCATATAGGTATCACTATCACTAGTTGAATCCGAGCATCGTATCCCCAGGTCTTCCCCGCACGCTCCGGGAGGTTGTCTATAATCCGTACGGCATCCGGAGCTGCGATCAAATTCCGGATCTCCACTCAACGGACCCCACAGTCCACCACATTCCCAAGTCGCAGAGGATTCACAGTGAGTGCCCGTGCTCTTTTCTTTGCTGAATGTACGTACATATTGAGGATGAAGAACAAGCCAGCCTGACTTGAAGTAATAGGATAGATTGGACATGATGACCAGAGGCTTCCTTCAGGGGTTATATCGGTAACTGTGCTGCCCTTGCAAGGTCAGGGAATTGTGTGGCTCAGATCGATGGCCCGTAACTTTCACCTTGTTCTCCGTAATGGTCGAGTCTGAAGGTCTAGATTCCGATCCGGAGGTCCAAACGATCATAACACGCATCTCCAACAAAGTAAGACAACACGAGAGAGGCATCGAGTCTTCCCTCAGTCTACTGAATACTCCATAGGGCGTTTTCCACTACTCCCTGATCCGTCGAGTGAGACTTCGTTCAGCCCCCAATGAACAACAAAATCACAGTCTCCCCAAAGGTCTAAGGTCTAAAGGGCGGCGCTTTTTACGGACCATCCGGCGGGCCAAGGGGTTGTGGAATGCCCCCATCCTCCCCCCGGTTCCCCCGCAAAACCAGCAGAACTGAATTCATAGTAACGGCATTGGTTGCGAATCCAATTAAGATGGGGCACCACCAACGCTCTCCACCCTACGAGATTACAAAAGATAACAGCTATTCCGTTTTCTTGGAGGTTGTGTTTTGCGGGTGCTTTTTTGGTCTGTAAAATAGCATCCGATCCTGCTGTGAAGCCTCCGTCTGGCCCCGTCTTCCTCCACACTGTTCTTCCCCCCGTTGTCGTCGTTCATTCACCTCGAGATGATGCCCATCAAACGTATAAGTAGAATGGGATCAACGCACACAGCGGCTACAGTGTGAAATATGTTGCCGCTCAAAAGTGTGTCTCCTTTTTCTTCTTCTTCTTGTTATTGAAAAAGAGCCAAAAACATAAACCAGTCCTCTCCTTTTCTTGCAACTCCAGCTCTCCGGGGCCAACACATAATACACACACACACACACAAAGTCCCGTTTCTGTATACACACAGTTCCCAGCAACAATGTCTCTCAAGTACGACAAGGGCTTCCAGGCCGTCTTCGACGTCGTTGCTCCACACCTCCCCCAGCACATCCCCCTCGACATCAAGGACATTCCTGGCGCTCGCCTCAAGCGCAACCCCGAGATCAGAGGGGCTCTCGAGGGCACGCTGCCCGAGTGTCCCGACGTCGAGATGACCTGGTACGAGACCAAGGCCAAGGACGGCGCCACCATCCGCATCCAAGGCTTCGCCAAGAAGAAGGAGCCCGGAAGCAGCCCCAAGGAGCTCACCGCCGCCCTGATCCACTACCACGGCGGCGGCATGGTCGTCGGCGAGACCGACCTCTTCGCGAGGGCCCTCGCCAACCAGTGCAGCCGCATCAACGTCCCCATCTTCAGCGTCGACTACCGTCTGGCCCCCGAGAACAAGGGCTCCGTCCTCGTCGAGGACTGCTACGCCGGCGTGCTCTGGCTCTACGAGCGCGCCGAGGAGCTCGGCGTCGACAAGGCGAGGGTCGGTGTCTTTGGAGAGAGTGCCGGAGGTGGCCTCTCCGCCGGCGTCTCCCTCATCGCCAGGGACAGGAACCTGCAGCCGCCGCTGGCCAAGCAGATCCTCATCTACCCCATGCTCGACGACCGCACCGTCGACGAGAACCCGGAGCTTGAGCACCTCACCTTCTGGAAGACCGAGGACAACGTCGTCGGCTGGCAGGCCGTCCTCGAGGGCTGCACCGACCTCGACGACCAGACCCTGGGCTACATCGCCCCCGCCCGCGCAAAGGATCTCAAGGGCCTGCCCTCTGCCTACATCGACGTCGGCAGCCTCGACATCTTCCGCGAGGAGAACGCCGAGTACGCCCGGAGGCTGCTCGATGCCAACGTCGAGGTCGAGTTCCACATGTACGCTGGCCTACCCCATGCCTTTGAGCTCCTCGGTCAGGAGGTTCCCGCTACCGCCAGGGCCATCGAGAACAGGCTTGCGGCTATGACGAGTTTCTAGTAGTTTCTAGGTTGTAGACAGGCGAGAGATCCATACATAGATACAGATACAAAGAAAGGTGTTGTGTTCGGCACCGGGAAGGTGGTTTGTGAAGCATCAGCAGGTTACATGTGATAGTTTACTGAACAACTTTTTTCAACGTCTACTCATCATTTCTGTTACAAAGACTTTCTTCTCCCTCATTTCGCTTTTTTTTTTTCTGAATTTTCTTCTTACACGCGCCGCTCTTCTATTATCCTTCCATTGCTCATGAGAATATCCTCGCTGCTCTCTCTCTAGAACAAAGGCCCCTCTGGACAATGTGAATGGGGGACATGGGCACTCATGAACATCACTCGACAAGAAGAAGTGGCATAGGAACGGTCCATGGGAAATGCAGTATAACGTGAATCACAATCATACATACCACCAATTCCACCACTCAGTCACGGGATAACAACGACAGCAGTCGCACAGGGAACAATCAGTAAATAGGCGGAATCATCTTGTATTCCCCTACCTAAAATCCCAGGTTGAATAGGGTATATCGGCAATATGGCCAGTGCAGTCAAAAACGCTACCACATACAATTTCATGAAAATCATCCGCCGTTCCCTTGACGGAACACACCCCATGCTGACCGCGGGGCTCATGGTCTGGCTCCCGGGTCGAGCTTCAAAACGCCGTAATGTTGAACGACAACCTTTTCTTTGCACCTGAGTCTCCTTACTCTCGGTCACAAACTATGACTAAGTCACGGGTCGATATGCCCATGCTTTTATGTGTTGAATGCACGCCCGCCAATTCTGCAAAATCAATCCCGGTACCTGACCCTTTTGTTAAACTTTTGGGATGCAGTGAATTTCATCTCCGCCTCCCTGGCCCTGAACGCCGATGTTGAAATCGTAGCTGATCCTGCTCGAGGACAGCTGTCATAAGTTAAAACAAGAATTAAGAAATAGAAGTCGGAAGCATCAAGCCACCGCAAGCGCGTACAGCTATGCTAAGCTTATTTGGCATACTTGGCACGGAAAGCCTTGGCAGCGTTGACCATGTTGACGAGGGCCTCCTTGGTCTCCTTCCACTGACGGGTCTTGAGACCGCAGTCAGGGTCGATCCAAAGCTGCTCGGGCTTGAGGAACTGAAGCATCTCCTCGATGCGGTCCTTGATCTCCTGCTCGCTGGGGACACGAGGAGAGTGGATGTCGTAGACACCAGGACCGATGTGACGGGGGTAGGCAGAGTCAATGAACACACGGAGGAGCTTGGCATCGGACTTGCTGTTCTCGATAGAGAGCACATCGGCATCAAGAGCGGCGATGGCGTAGAAGAAGTCCTGGAACTCGGAGTAGCAGAAGTGAGAGTGGATCTGGGTAGAGTCCTCAACACCCGCAGTGGAGAGCTTGAAGGCCTTGACGGCCCAGTCGAGGTAGGCAGTGCGCTCCTTGCCAGAGCGGAGGGGCAGGCCCTCGCGGAGTGCAGGCTCATCGACCTGGATGACATCGACGCCAGCCTTCTCGAGGTCAACGACCTCATCGCGGAGGGCGAGAGCGAGCTGCTCGGCCTGGACGGACTGGTGAACGTCGTCACGGGGGAAAGACCACCTGAGGCAAGTGACGGGACCGGTGAGCATGCCCTTCATGGGCTTCTTGGAGATGGAAGCAGCGAACTTAGACTCCTTCACGGTCATCGGAGCAGGGCGAGAGATGTCACCAACGATGATCGGGGGGCGGACGCAACGGGAACCGTAGCTCTGGACCCAGGCGTGGGTGGTGAAGGCATAACCATCCATGCGCTCACCGAAGAATTGAACCATGTCGTTACGCTCAGGCTCACCGTGGACGTAGACATCGAGGTCAAGCTCATCCTGGATCTTGACGTTCTCCTCGATCTCCTTCTCAATGAACTTGTCATACTCGGCCTCAGTGATCTCACCCTTGGTGAACTTGTTGCGCTGGACACGGATCTCCTTGGTCTGGGGGAAGGAGCCAATAGTGGTGGTGGGGAATAGAGGGAGGTTGAGCTTCTTCTGCTGCTGCTCGATACGGACAGAGAACTCAGACTTGCGGGAGTAGTCCTTCTCAACGATCTTGGACTGCCTCTCCTTGACCTTGGGGTCGTTGGTGCGGCTAGAGGTGGCACGAGCCTGCATGGACTTGGCGTTGGCCTCAAGCTGCTCACGGACCGAGGCAGGGCCCTCGGTGACAGCCTTGGCAATGATGGCAATCTCAACGGCCTTCTCGCAGGCAAAAGAGAACCAGTCAGCAATCTCGGCGTCGAGCTTCTTCTCGCTGGCCAGAGTGTGAGGGGTGTGGAGGAGAGAGCTGGAGGTAGCGACAATGACACGCTCCTTGCCGAGCTTCTGGATGGCAGATTCGACGGTCTCAATAGCGCGCTTCATGTTGGTCTTCCAGATGTTACGGCCATCGACGACACCGGCAGAGAGAATAGTCTTGGGGCCAAGAGCACCGATGACGGTCTCGAGCTGCTCAGGGTTACGGACAAGGTCAATGTGGACAGCGTAGATGTCCTTGGGGATAGCCTCGAGGTTGTGAACGATGTCTCCGAAGTAGGTGGTGAAGACAAGCTGGGGGATCTTGGAGCCGAGGGCGGCGAACCTCTCATAAGTGGGCTTGAAGGCAGCCTTGGACTTCTCGGGAAGGTCGAAGACGAGAACGGGCTCATCAATCTGAACAGTCTCAGCACCAGCCTCCTTGAGCTGAGTGAGAAGCTGCTCGTAAACAGGGAGCAGCTTCTCGAGAAGGTCGATGGGGTCGACGGACTGGCCACGGTCGGCCTTGCCAAGGGTCAGGAAAGTGACGGGGCCGACGAGGACAGGGCGGGTCTGGATGCCAGCATCCTTGGCCTCCTTGAACTCACGGACAGCCTTAGGGCTGTCGACCAGGGTGAACGTCTGGTTGTCCTGGAGGGTAGGCTTCACGTAGTGGTAGTTGGAGTCGAACCACTTGACCATCTCCAGACTGGGAACATCGATGCCATCCTTCTGGTGGCCACGGCCCATGGCAAAGTATTGGTCGATAGTGTCGAGACCATCCTTGGTGTAGCGCTCGGGAACAGCCTAAGGAGCGAGATATTTAGTCCGTGCTACGTAGAAAAAGAGCTCTGGATCAAACTTACGCCAAAGTCTTGGATGTGAGTGAGGACCTGGTCGTAGAGAGCAAAGTCATTGCTGGGGATGATGTCGACACCGGCATCCTTCTGGATTTGCCAGTGGGCGAGACGGAGGCGCTTGGCCTCAGCGAGGAGGTCTGACTGCGAGATCTTTCCACCCCAGTCTGTAGCAGGTCAGTAAAAAAAGCTCATCGGCAAGAGATTACAGCGTAAACTAACAAGCTTCGGTGGCCTTCTTGAGGTCACGGTTCACACCCATGCGGGGGAACCCGAGAATGGCAGACTGAACCATGGTGGCGGGTGGTTCGGTTGTGACTGAGGAGATGAGAGGAGGAGAGAAATAAGGTGAGATCTGTCTGAGCGGTCAGCTGTGAGAGCCAAGTAAGAAAGTGGAGGGAAGCTGACGCACTGGAATCTAGAGGAGTATATCTAAGAAACCAAAGAGAATGGCTTAAGATCAAGAAGCGACCTCAAGATGAAGAATTGATGGATTTGGAGAGGTATGAAGAAAGGAGAGAAGGAGGAGAGGAGATGGATGAGAGTCGAGAAAAAAAAAGCGAGAGAGATATACTGCTAGAGGCACCAGCAGCAAACAGAGGCGGGGCACATTGGGTCTTGGTGGAGGGTTGCGAGGTGGTGAAGAAAATTGCACAAGCACAGCAGCGCCGAAAGCGGGGGAGGGGCATTAACCGCCGGTCAGCAGAGGGTACAACTGATTATAGTAAAACTCATGAAGAAGTAGAAGTACCTCTCGAAAAAATGAGGCTCCACTTTTGCTAAGGCAGATCAGCCTCTTGGGAGCTTGCGCCATATCTCGCAGGAACAAGGGCCTACCGCGGACCCTTCATGTCTACGTTCTGGTCCCTTGGCTCAGTAATGGGATGGTTGAGAAGCCACTTGTTCTATCCTCAGCGCTTCATTGGCCCTGAGTTTACATGTTTGGCTCCATCAGTGGCCCAGTATCGGCGATCAAGAAGGCCCCCAATAGAAATTGCGGTGTCGGCTCGTGGGTGAAGCTTCTGCCAAAGTTGAAGCCCAGGGCCCGCTGCGCGGTGCCACCCTAGGTGCTTAACTTTCCAGTTGGCGTGCATCTGGTCCGATGCCATGTCAAGCTGTTTAGTTATTACAGTATTGCTCCGTAGTAGTGCCCGAATTACGCCATGGTCGGCTGCCGGGCCGTTTGCTGAGGAAATGAGCCCTTTCGCTGGTACGAATACGATCGGTGAATATCGGGACTCGGTCCAACGCGTGCTGGCCAAGGCAACCGACATACACGTAGTTGACTTGGGCTTAAGTATCTGTCCCTGTAACATTTACGACGATTTGAAGATCGGCCGTTCCAGGTGCGATTTTCGTCTCTAAGTGTCAGCGTCAACGCACAGCTACCGATTTCTATACAAACTAACACAATACACCTCTCGTGTATCCAAGCAATTGTTTCTTCCCTGGTCCTGGCGCTTCTCTTCTCAGTACAACCTGACAATGATCCCGAATTCGCCAGATGAACATCCAAGTAC
The DNA here is from genome assembly GCA_008271525.1 of Sarocladium brachiariae. Lineage (NCBI taxonomy): Eukaryota > Fungi > Ascomycota > Sordariomycetes > Hypocreales > Sarocladiaceae > Sarocladium > Sarocladium brachiariae. Next base: position 4,771,128 of record RQPE01000001.1, read on the forward strand.
CGGTCATTGAGCTAAGGCGGCATTACTGCATATATGTTCTCCTGGCTTTCGCTTTCCGTTTTGTTTGTGGTTTGAGCGATAGTTACTCGACAGCATCCAACCTTCGAGCTTCCAAAGATGTCTCCCACGCAATGGTAATCAAATCAGCAACGATCGTGTGAACCTGATCTGCGAAGGGCCAGTGTTCGATTTGACTTTCGCCGCCTACAGACACGCTTAGCGAGTACACGGCAAATGCCATACACAGTCCCTTGGTAGAGCAGAAACCACTCTCACCCGCATGGACCGCCAGGCGCAACCCGTGGGTACTGACCAATGCATGAAGGCCCAGAGCAGGGTGACACACCGCTCCTCCGATCTCCGACGGCGACGATTTGACACCAATGCAGGAAGTCCAAACTCAAGGGGCTTGCTGACCAAGAACGTGATGTGAAGGGCGGAGCATGGATGATCGCGATGATGCAGAAACGTTGCATCCATTCGTTCACGAGCAACCCCTCATGAGACAGAAGTTCCGGGGTTTCGCTGGGGTTCCGGTCATGACACTCATTTGTCCTTGCCGTATACCATGGATCGTGACAAGCACGGCAGGAGAAGATGGTGTTTAGACCAAATTGCAATAATCAAGGCACCTGCCTTCACGCCCGCCATGCCATTGTTGACATCGAGGCTGCTTCATGGCCTCCCTCTGAATTTCATCTCGTAACTTGGATGTGTACTGTGGTTGGCAGCCTTGGGGTTGACTGCTTTTTGGTAATTTTGCGATTCCGTTACCGCAGCTGCTGAAAGCTCCGTGTTGAATTTGACGTCTGCCATTTCCTATCTGAGCATTTCAGCCCTGGACTCGTTACCACAGGCATTCAGAGATCTTTCCCCCTTACGGGCATCATGGCCTCCCTTTGCTGTTGCAAGTCACCTACTCGTCAGCGAGGAGTAAGAGATGATGAAAGACAGCGACCAGCCTGCTTGCAGAAGATGTCGGCGCGGACCACTAGCGAACACCTCTACTCAACTCCATCGATTCGATTGCTTGAACCTCTTCCAGTCACCACCTCAGCTCAGAAGCCAGACGCCATTTTCAGCGCCACTCCCATCGCCTCCATGTGTAAGGGTTCCTCGGATCTTGCGGACTTGGTCCTAGAAGAATCGGAGAGCGAGCCGGAGCAAGGCCTCCCTGGCAAAAGAGCCAGTGCTACTTGGGGTGCTGTTCGAAATCGTCTGACTCGTCACATATCTCTCGAGAGGACTCTCAAGAAGCAACCGCCTTCCCCGGCAGGCCGAAGCCAAGAAGAGATTGAACGGCGCGCCGAACTCAAGCGCTTGATGCATAAGCGCATTCAGGACGAGCTTCTCTGCGAAGACAGCATTGTTGAACCATGCACTGAGTCCAAACAGGCGGGTCAAAAGGCATCTCTTGGCAACATCAAGCAGCCTCACGGAGGACCTCGTGACACGATCGAGTTCAAGGTCGACAATAAAGAGCACCTGCCTCCAGTCATTTCGAGATTCGAATCAGCCCGTGACAGCACCAAGGCGGCTGCTGACAGGACCACATCGAAAGTCATTGAACTACCTCGTGGCGAAATCGGTTCGCGTCTCACTAAGCAGGCACAAGCACCTTTGATCCATGACCAATCAAGTCTAGAGAACAAGTTCATTCGTGGTCTTGAAAGCTCACCACTAAGTGTCAAGATTCCCATACATTCATCCGACCCATCAGAACAAGAGATTCGCAAGCTGCAAGCTAAACATTGGGCTCAAAACGAAAGAGCACATGGTGACTCGCGAGAGTCCCAGCTGTCGGAGACACAATCGGTCCTCGCGATGTGGCTTCAAACACAGATTGCAGGATCTCGAGAACCGTCTTTCATCAGGACCGAGGTACCTGAAGGTGGTGTCTCGGCAGCAGATCTCCTGGGGAATCAGTCCTTGGCTGATGATCGTCCATTCGAAACAAATGTTGACAACTCTCCCGTTCTTGTACATGAAGATGGATGCGAACCCTTAGGATCCCCGATTCTGCCTTGCGTGCCACCTTCCACGTACACTTTGACTCGTTCCACTGACGCAGGTACTATTGAGCCATTACAAAAGGATATAGCAGCAATAGGGCTTCCAAAAGGACTCACGTTATCACCGTCCCAGGATCTGGCTCAGAGCTACGCCGTAGCTATGGCTTTCGATAACGTAGAGGATGTATCCTCATCCGCATATCCTTCTGAAATGCCAAGTATTGAGGCCAGTCCAAGGACGTCTCAAATTAATATCTTTTACAATCTCAATAGCCAAGATTTGCAGAGTACTCTGCTCCCTCGTGAGTTCACCAAGGAGCCTTGATCTTGTAGCCAGCATCACTTACTATCATGAAGGCGCGGAGAACCATTCTGGAACAGGTATTGATCTTGCAACAAGCCATACCATGGCGGGTCAAACTGCAAGTGTGGCGAGCTGCGAACAGGTTCACCATTTGAACACAGACCTGGAGCGGTACAAAGGCCAGCTAATCATAGACACTGTTTCAATCGCCCCAACAGAGTCAGCGAGCTTCCAGAAAAGGGAGGCAGAACTAAGAACTATTGAGAAGAGATTTGCCGAGGCCATGTTGCGCAAGAAAGCTCCCACACCCGTGCTCAGTCGCTTCAGGGAGGAGTTCGGTCAGCCTCCCCGTCATGCTAGCAGACGCGGCACCCTAATGGCCAAAGTCCATCGATCTTTTGAAAGACGATCCAAAACTCTATCTGGGAACGCCGATCTGTCAATACCTAAACCTTTGCCGAGTTTAACAGTTGGGTCCTATTCCGTCACTGCCTCCCGTGTTGCGCCAAGGGTAGGGAGCAGGGCACAAGATCGGATTACTCCTTGGAAGACTCGACTCCCAGTAGCGCGTCATCGTCTCAAACATACGGACAAAGACAAGGATATTCATCGGCCAAAATCGAGCTCATTATCCGCTCACCCCTTGCGGACCCGAGTTTCGTCGCTCGCAGCGAAGCCTAGCATATCAGCTTCGCCGCCTATGACGAAATCTACATTAGTCAGGCTGACTCCGGGTCCGAGCCGTGTACCAGGGTCGAAGCAGTTGCGCTCGAGTGGCAATCCGAGTCCAGATAAGCATGAACGTCCAAGTCGACGAGTCAGCAATCTGTCGCGCAAGATGAGCAAGAAACCGGCCGAGGCCCCATCGACCTGGTACCGCTTGCCATCCGCGACTCGTTATGAAGAGAATATTATGGCCACATCATCGAGAGGCTCTGTCCATATTCATGACTTAGAATTTGATGCCATAGAATCCTCAGCAACTACATTAAATCGTAGTGGATGCCCCATTCCTTCTCATGGCAGACTCGCTGGGTCACGTTCGGTCACAGTAGGTCATCGAGTCAAATCGGGACTCTCCAAGATTTTACCGTTTATGGGATCGAACAGCTACAGCAGAGATGAAAGCAGTACTCTGCAGGAGTGTCGCACTGATCCAAAGCACCGCGCAAGAAGCACCATCCCAGCAGATATGGGCGGGAGTGCAACCAGTTCACATGATATCCCAGATAACATCTCAGTCATTCGACATTCAACAAGCTTTCCAAGTAGTCTAGCTTCTGGCATATCTAACGATTATGACCTTGGCGACCCTGGTTTCGAGGTTGTAGAGGGCGGTGCAGTTATGACCATGCAGCGCTTCCCGGCTCTGACGTCTTCACAGGGACAAAAGCGTCCAACTAAAAGCAGCAGTTTGGCACCGACCGATGTTTTCCTTACTCCTTTGAGTCAAAGTATCGAGTTGAAGAAATCCGAGGAAGTTAAGCTATTTGGTCTAAGAACCCTGACCTCACCAAACTTTCAGCACCATGGAGCCAAGATCCTTTTCCCTGGTCGACTCCCGACTTCACAAAGTTGTCCCAACCTCATGAATCGAGAAATGGATACACATTACTGCCGTAATCTCACTTCAAGCGTGAACAGCGTGGACAGCTGAAGTTGGTCAGCAATACTTGAGCCACAGTCATCATTGAATCATACTCAAACGAATGGCGACGACAAAGGACCTCTCATTATATCATCGAGCAGTTGAATCTGGCAGTCTCTACTGGTGCTGAGCAATCAAAGTAACATGGGTATGCTAACAATTCTATCTTACAATCACGGAGTTCCAGGCCATTACATATAGCATTCTTCAAATGGTCCCCTCTGGCTACTGTCTGATCATTATTTGCATAGCAGGATGGATAGGATTTCTAAAATCAAGTTTGACTTTACCGATTAAATTCTGTACCGTGAGAAATCTAGCTTTCTCATGCTGCATCGTGTCGGTGTTGCTGAGCGTCAGCAAGACTTTCCTTGCCCAACTGTGTTATGCGTTCCAATCTGCGATTTTCTTCTTCATCCCGACGTCGGGTCTCAGCTTGCTTCTCCTTAAGCGCAATACAGAAGCGCGACTTGGACCTAATCACAGGTCCTTTCCAGATGAAGAGCCAGGGCAAAATGCACATCACCGCAGAGAGACCACCCAGGAGTGAACACGCACCGGCGATGCCAAGGTCGGCGAACATGCGAGTTGTTGCAAGAGGCAGCACAACCGCAAGAAGGGAGCGACAAGTTGATGCGGCAGCGTTAGCAGAAGCGGCAAAGACTTCGTAGGCGTCAGTGAGGTAATTAAGCAGTGCCATGAAGATCAACAGGAAGCCCATGCCGAAAGGGATACCAGCCATCATAGGCGCCACAAACGAGACGCTAGTTCGGGCGCTGAATCCGAGCCAGAAGAGAGAAATGACAAAGCAGGGGCCGCCTATGCAGGCCAGAGGGAGGCGGCGATATTCTTCGCGTTGCACCCAGGGTGCACCTCGAGCTTTGGCATTTTCGACGATATGGTCCCAGTACCAGAAGACGGGCATGGAGACGAGAGCACCACCAACGATAGGGAGATATGCGACGCCGGTGATTCCAGGACTTAACCCGTAGAGGTCTTGAAATATGATGGGGAATGCTTGGAAGGACATGTAGAACACGCTATAGACCAGCGAGAGATACGCGCAGGTAGTTGAGACGATCAGCTCACTGGCCAACATGCGCAGAGGCCTTGTCAGGACGACGGTGAGGAGCTGGGAGAGATCGGTCGATTCGAGCTCTCGAGGCGCGATGACATGGGCGTTTGCTACGGGGTCGGCTTTTCGAAGATGCTTGGCCCGGCGCTCGAGGAGGATGGGGCCGTAGGTCTCCGGGAGAAAGAGGGTGAGGATCAGAGTTGCGCAGGCGTAGATGAAGGCAATCCAGAAGGCCCAGCGCCAACCGATTGTCGGGGCGGAGAAGCCGCTCACGATCGGAGCGAGAAGAGGGCCCCAAACCGTGGTCTAGGCAAGTCGAATTAGTTATCTTTTGTACGGGGGTCTCTTGCGATGGACGTTTGGGGAGGAAGTGGGAGAGATGATGACAAGCATACCACCATGAAGACCGCGTAGGCTCGGCCCCGTGTAAGAGGATCACCATACACATCAGCGAGGATACCAGCGACGATGGCAATCGGCGAACTCGCAAAGACGCCGCAAAACGTCCTCATGACCAGCAGCGCAGCCCAGCTCGGCGTCAAGGCGCAGCCCATGGTGAAGAGGACAAAGGCGATGAAGGTCAAGATGGTGAGGAGTCTCCGACCGAGGTGCTCACTCAGAGGACCCCAGATGATGGGCCCGAAGACATAGCCAATCAGGTAGACGGAGATGGGGAGGACGAACTGTTGCTCGGAGGTGACGCCGAAGGTATCTGCGATGAAGGGGATGGCCATGGAAGGCAGGGCGGAACCCATTGTCGAGTTAACAACGAGGAAGGCTGTGATTACGAGGACGAAAGTCTTTCGACGCTGAGACATTGGAGAGATTGTATGTCAGGTTCGGAAAGAGAACAGAGGGTAGGCTATGGGGGAGATCAGGTAAAGGAGACACTTACATTCGACCAATTATAGGGGTTCTCTGGATCATTGGGAGCCCAACGAAGCACTACTTCATTCGTGCGAGACCGTGTTCTTGACCGAATGTGATGAAGGGCACCTATGCCCCGATCTGTGGTGCCTTGCTCCTCGTCGCAGTGAGAGCCAGTGTCGATCTCTTCGAGAGCGTGGATGAGATCATGACCATAGCTGCTTCTTCTCCGGCCACCTGATTCATGTGATTTCCTCGCGTCAGTCCTGAGAAATTCTTCCAGAATGAAAGCTGAGAGAAGAAGGTAGTTGGTTGGAACTTACGCCCTTCTTCTTCGTTGGGTCGGGGTTGCTCGTTCGGAGCATTGTCTGCCATGGTAGTGGAGTTGACATGAGACACTCGGATGAAATGTCTAGATATCCGTCAGGGCCCTTGCTCGATCTTCCACAAACAGAAGAGACCCTTGATCTCGAGTAAAGTAGGTAAGAAATCGTCCAATGGTGGAGGCGAGGCTCTGCTACCAACTAGCAGTCCTCCCTCCTGAGGTACTAGTACCTACCTAGCCTCGGTAACGGCAAGGTCAGTGTTTCCCGAGAAGAAAGCACACAAAGATATAGAGTGAGAAAAGGATGACTACAGAAACGACTATTTGCTCCTCAGACGAAAGGCTACAAAGAGTCGCTCGAAGCCGGGGGGAGGTGGTTTTCGTTGGTATCAAGAACACTTATTAACAAAAGGTAGATACGAAGCGAGAGAGAGAGAGAGAGAGAGAGTCGGTCTCTCAGATCTCGCAGTCAATAAAGTCAATTACAAAAAGTCCAAGGGTGCTGAGATGGATTGAAAAACAGGCGGTAAAGATCTGCAGGAAGAAAGATGGAGGGGGTTTGACCCCCGTTCAGAAGAGTTACAACAATTGAAAGCAAGCAATCTGGGCTTAGCCAAGAGGGTGTCTTCTTCCCCGGTTCTCCATTCTCCGACGAGCCAGCTTGGAGGGGTGGATGATGCAATTGGGAGGGAGGGGGGTAACTAGTTGGGTCCCTGGGAATAACGCCCGGAGAAAGATTTGACAAGAAGAGTAAGAAAAATGAAGTGACCCGTGTTTTGGTGTTTGTTGGTTGGCTGGGTTGTGGTCATCCAGCAAACGAAGGATATCTTGACCAGGCGAAGCCATGAAACGAATGCTCAAGGTTCTCATCCCCCAGCAAAGGAACCGCTCTCTTTCAGAAGGATTGGTTCGGTATGCGCGTCACTGCATGTTTTCTTTTCTTTTCTTTTCTTTTTCTTTCCCTCTCCTTACTTTCCGCTTTCCTTCGTGGCACAGTGCATACGTTCTTTAGAATTGTTGTGAACAGCAAGAGACGGAGAGAAAGGGAGAGCTCACTTTCGGGGATGAAGTTACCCGCTTTTCCACTTAGTCGAAGCGAGCGTCGGACCCGTTCGCCCACCCGCCTTCGCCCTTCTTCTCCCAACGATGATCGTGCATAAGTAATTCTAGGTAATTAAAGGCTACCTCGAATGTGCAGAGGATTAGAAGAATAGAAAGGGGAGGGGTCCGAGGACGAGCTGAGGTGTTTTTGGAAACCTGTGCTTTCGTAGCATTTGTCAATCTTTTGGGAAGGAAGAGTCTATCTTATTGCAAGGATTGCGGTTTGCATTATCGCTTTGTGATTCCCAGGTTGAGTTGAGGAAGCTTTGCTGTTGTTGCCTTGGGTGCCCAGCGAAGCTCTCTCTCACATCTCCCGGAGAATTGGGCAAATGTCACGGAGTATTCCCTACACATTTTGACGTAACAAATCTGGCGAAAGCCATCAGCTAGCAATCCTCGCAGCCGCCTGATAGTGGCTTGTTCCAACCAGCGCGTTCCTTGACGTGGCCAATATTCCCATCTTCAATCATTGCACACGCCCATCAGCTGTCTTCTTCTTTTTCTGGGGGATATCATTGTTGTAGTTTTGCATGGTCTCCATCATCGTCATTTTTTTCTTCCTCTGCACTGCCACCTGCGGGCTTCATGTCTCCAAATTGATCTGCTTCCCGAACCTAGCATACAGGTCGACCTTCAATTTCGTCATCTCGTCACGAATATTCCCCAGCTTCTCCTCGATATCGTTCGTGTCCTCCTCGACTCTTGCAGTTGCCGTGCTGAGCATCTCCTGGGCCTGTTCGAGGGAGAGGTGGAAGAATGAATCGCCGATCTTGTATCTGTAAAACCAACACCTTGTCAGAATGATGTCTTTGTTTCTCTCTGAATGCGACTCTTCTTCTCTCTGTTTCTCTAGACAACGGCTGATGAAGGGGGCCAAGTCGGACGTACTGGATCTTGTCATCTTCGTCCGCGAGCTCGAGCTCTGTTGTGAGGTCATCCAACTCCTCCTTCTCCTTCTGCGCGCAGAACGTCAGCTTGTTTGCGCCGAAGTCAAGTCCTGGGATTCTATATCCCCCACGTACGTTCTTCCCTTGTAGTTCCTCCTCCAGCGCGAGTTCCCTCTGGTGCAGGCGGCTGAACTTGTTGATCTTGTCCTGGTCCTCTCTCCTGACTTCGACTTCGCTTCCGGCCGCCTCGTCCTCCTTCGAGATCTGCAAAGGTGCAAAGTTTCAGCGACATTCCTCGCGGGATGTTTGAGTCACTGTATGACTTACCATGCGGCGCTGAAGTATTGACGACATGTTGGGCGGTGTGATGGGCCTTCTTGCTGGACACGATCTTGGAAAAGAGCTGCCACAAGAAGATTGAGTAGGTACTATACTAGTAGTGGTGGTGCTGGATGGACCACCGACTGCCCCGCCACCGTATTGCGGCCCTACAGTGTCTCTTGTCCTTCCACCACGCACAGTGTGTAAGAATGGACCATGGAAGACGCCGATTTACTTCAATCAATCATTTTAAGAAAGATATTTTGAATTTTATGGTCTGACATGAATTATTGAACCTGGATTTCATTGCATTGAGGTGGTAAAAGCGCGTCAAATGCACGAAAGATACTCAATTGAGCTATATGCCTGAGCTGTCCGTGTTTCTGTACCCTATTGAGGGTCGACGAACGGACGAAACGAAGGTTTTGTTTGATCATATTACTCAGGCTTCCGACCCCAGACAACTTTCTGGAGGTAGTAAGAGTGGAACTTTCCAGACTTAATCTCACCGCGAAAGTGGGCGATGTATGCCTGGATCTCCGCCTTTGTCCAACCGACTGTGTCCGCCATGAACAAGACATATCCCTCAATATCAGCCAGCAAAGCGGCTTGATTGTAGATTCCCATCTTCTTCAGCTCAGGATCTTTTGGCCAGGTTCCGTGCGGGGTCTTGCGTCGTGAACTCGTCAGTTGTCACCCTGGTGCGTGCCGTCATACGAGTCGCCAGTATGGTTTACTCACCTTGAAGTTGTACTCCTGGATGTCCACGAATCCAGCAGCCTCCATGGCCTTTCTCGGGAGCTGCTTTTCTACAACCATGAAAGTACGGCCTGACTTTTCTCCGCCTTTGATGAAGAACTTGCCCCACTGCCCAAGGGCAGAGCTCTCGGTCACAGTGCCGTCGTCGCTTTGTACAATGGGCGAAGGCTCGTAGCTCTGTACCCAGCCACCTGGCTTGCAGCAACGGTAGGCTTGGGCCATTAGAGCATCCCAGTCGGGAATGCTGCCCAGAAGCCATCGTAGGTGAATGAAATCGGCCGAGTTTGGAGGGAACGTCCAGTCGAGAGTGCAATCTTCTATTTCACTTGTTGATTCCATGGTTGTCAGCTGGCCCGTCCAGTGAGCATAGGCAAAGGTTTGATCTTAACTCACAACTTGAGATTCGGCGGCACCCAGTCCGGTTGAATGGGCGAGATGTCAGTTCCAATGACTTCCGCTCCAGGGTGCGCATCAGCAAAGTCGCTACACTAAGAGATCAGCGTTTTCTCCGTTTTTCAAGGGCGATCTCCTGTCCTCACATAGCCCAAATGCCTATCCATTGCCGGTCAGCCTTCAACAAATTGTAGTCTTGGGCTTGAAAGGAGCAAATTACCAGTACCGGTGCCTATGTCGAGGACTTTCTGGAGCTTTCTCTCGTCCAACGGTGCTAAGTAGAGCTTGCCACCGAGGCCGAGGGTAAGAACATGGTGACTACAATCACAGGTGAGCTGAGAGGGACTTTCTGATGTTATCACAAGACATGTCTCGCGTTCTCACTTGATATCCATAGACTTCATTTGCTGTTCATCGTTGGCCGCCCTGAAAATTTAAACAATCAGCATATCTAAAGTTTGAAGTTGGTCGTCGCTCGATTCAAGGTGTTTACAAACCAGTAGTCAGCGTTTCCCATCTCTCTATGGTAAGTCCGTCCGTGGAGATTCCTGTACTCAAAGATACTAGATGATAGCGATGCTGTTGAGGACAAAAGGCTCTCTTCCGCCAACGATTGAGCGTCCGGTTCTGATGCCTACATCACAATCAGATGCGCAGAACCCTACAAGAGGGGGCAGCTCTTCACACACTGGTGCATTATGTTGCCAATGCTCTGCCGGCAATATGCCGGAGGACATGTCTGGGTTCGGTGAGGTTGACGAGGCCATGATCTGTTCTACTCAGTTGATGATACTGGCTCGGCCGTTGGCTTGGGACGTTCCGAAGAGCTTTGGATCAACAGAAGATATTGGACAAGTGCGATTTGCATCTTCAAGCATCAATGCGCGGGGTTCTGCTACTCTCGGTAAAACGGCTGCGTTGGATAGGTTGATGGAGAATGCATGGGGCCAACCGTCAAATCCTGTGCTTTGCTGCCATGCATCTTGCGGACTGTTGGCTTGGTTACACCCGAGAGGGGCGGTTGTGACATTGGCTGGAGGTATCAAGGGTGCTCATGAACAGTTGGTGGCTGGAAAGCATATTCAGTGGTGGGTGTCTGCCTGCAAATGTGCCAAATTTAACGGACTGTCCTCGGCCGATGGCAAAATTGACGTTCGCTGCAACTTAAATTGCTGTGAAGAAACAGAGGGCGACGATTTGGAGGTAATTGATCAGTGCTGAGAGAAAGCATGTAGTTGCGAGACGATAGGCTTTGTGGAACTATCAGTGAAGTGATGTGCCCTCGCACTGTGCCCTCCCTCCTGAGACTGCATGTGGGGGCGCCACACGTCAAACCACCATTGCCAACATCAACAGTAACAACATCATCTCGCAAGCGCATCTGTCACTGCTGGAGTCGGTGATAGGCAGCTAAAAATGGCTTTGGCAAAGAAACCCTATCCAAAGGCTACGTTGAAAAAGATCATCAAGGCGCATTCAAACCGCAACATCAAGAAGAATGCAGACGTCACGGTATGTAATTATCCAGGGGCTTGACGCGTCTCGTAGCCTTCTAATTGGGTATTAGCTAACTGTCCTCCGCAGATATTTCTCAACTATGTCCTCTTCATGGAGAAGTAAGTATTTTGCCAATATGGAGAATCTTCTATGTCCGAAGAAGAACATGTCTAACATCACCCTTTACGATATAGCCTCGTCAAAGAGGCTGCCATCAAGTCGAAGCAGGCAGGGGACAGAGGATTGACCGCCAGGAGCGTCAGAAAGGTCACGCGGGTATGTTACCTTCCCGTCGCATCCGTATAGTGTATCGTAATAGGTTTGCTGATGCTGAATACGTGTAGGACACGCTGGCCAGGTTCAAGGGATAAGGCAGGCTACAGAAGCTAGAGGGAATCCAATAACACATCGTGACGCCGTTCCATCAGTGAGCCAGGCGATATCAAACATAGCTTCATTCGCGGCCATCCTCAGCATCATCATTAGAGACTTGTCTTCCAGCTGCATCATCCGCAGTGCACCACGGTCCGCCATATGGACCCCATTCTATGGGGCTTCCAAGCTGGTGTGGGGAGGCAGGCAAGAGGCAACATTGTACTCTAAAGACATTTGAAGATCACCGCGCTTGAGGTCATGCACATAGTATGGGAAACATCCTTCATCTCACCCTGTAGCTATCCAGAATCCGAGCAGGATTGAAAGAATAATCGCATCGTCGAAATCAACGTCGAGCATGTGAGATGTTCCCAGTGAATGACAGCATCCCCAGTTCTGCCTATGAACCCAATCTAATCAAGTGCATGGACCCTCTCTATGAGTTTCGGCCAGATTCTAGAAACCCGCGCCAGCTGATTGCTCTGTCAATTGGCGTACTAGAGCAGGGTTCCGCTCAGGCAGCTACAGTCCCTGCAAGGTAGCCCCTTCAGGTACCGACGGCCGAAAATCGCACCAGGCGAGGTTGGTCCCCCGTTAATGTGCTCTACTGTATTGCTACCTCGACCTCCAACTTCGCCAAACAAACTGTTACGATACCTACCATCACCACCTCCTCTATAACGAGATCCTACTCTCAAATCCTCAATTCCATCCTTCGAATTGTATTTTTGATTCCACAATCCTAAGCTCATCTCCCTTGTCCTGTTCTGACTCGACAACAGCCTCCAGCGCAAGCTCTAAAACCGGTCTCGTGCCCTAAAACCTTATCCGAACCTGCCATCCTCTTGTCGACGTTCTCAAGCTCGAACAAGATGGCCGCATCAACTACCCAGCCTGCAACCAAGTCTGCCAAGAAGAAGGCTCCCAAGACCGTTCAGCGCACCGAGTCTCCTGCTCCAAGCGCCACCTCCGCTGTTGAAAAGACCGATGCCACAAGCGACTCTTTCGAAAGCCCTTACATCAAGGAGCTCCAGAAGTGAGTGGTACCATAATTGGTGTATCCTAGGTTTCAATGGCTGATATTTGAGCACAGAAACATCCGCAACATCAACAAGAAGATCGTGAGCTTACTTACCAACTTCAATGGCCCGTTGCCACGTGCCTACTAACTTTTACCTCACAGTCAAACGCCTCCAAGGTCGAAGAAATTGTAGCTCAGCATCCTGGCAAGACTCTCGAGGACCTTGTCGCGAGCAAGGTTATCAATGCGGATCAGAAAGCCCAGGTCCAGAAGAAGCCTGGCCTTCACGCCCAGCTTGCTCAAACTGAGGAACAGCTTACACAGTACATGAAGGTCAACGAGCAGTACAAATCCCGAGCGAATGCAGACAAGGCGGAGTGGGAGAAGGCAGTGGAGAAAGCCAAGGCGGATGCGCTCGCCGAAGCCGCTGGCAATAGCAAGAGGATTCTCCAGGACAGCCTTCTGATCTTGTCTCAGTTCCTCAGACTGGCTGCCTACCGCCGTGAGGAAGCACAGGATCCCGAATCGGATGAAAGCCAGGCCATTGAGGGCGTTCTTCTTGCGATCTACTCAGGCGACGAGAGTGCCGTTAGCTCGATGCTGAAGCTGGTCGAAGGTTCAGATGAGCAGATCTACAGTGTGCCTGGAGAGCAGTTGCAGACCTCATGTACGTTCACATTTATTCCCTGACTTCTCGGCCGATTGTTAACAAACTCAAAAAGACTTGAAGGTCAAAACATTGGCGCAAGAGTACAAATCGCCCGTCTATGCTGAAGCTACGCCTGCCACAGAGCCTGAACCTCAGCCAGAACCTGCGACCGATGCGACCATTACCCACGCCACTCCGAACGAACTTGAGAGTGAGGATGTCTCTATTGTAAACGGCCAGCAGGTCGAGGCCATTACCAACGGAATCGCCAACGCCAACGTCAGCGACGACGCCGCAAACCCCGCGGCTGAAAGCCAATGGGATCTTAATGGTATGAGTGCGTCACAGGAGTGGGTGGACGTCAAGGTCCCTCGTGATCCGACCGAGACAGAATCAGGTCTGAACGCGACTCCCGCCGCGTCGACCAACAAGCAGTCGTGGGCAGATGACCACCCTGAGGCTGCTCAAGAGGTATGTCTTGACCGCCTGAAAGCCTCATGTTCCAGCGAAGACTAATACCGGAAAGGCCCCTGCCGCTCAGGCTGACCCTAATGACGGCTTCCAGTCTGTGCAGCGCAACCGTGGCCGCCACGAGCGTGATGGCAGCAGCAACTTCCGCGGTCGAGGCCGTGGTGAAGGGCGCGGCCGCGGTCGCGGGGATGGTCGGGGACGTGGTGGCAGAGGGAACCGCAACTCAGGCGCGCCTCAGCAGCGTGGTCCCCGCCGCAACGAGGAGTCGTAGAACATCCAACGTCAATCGGCGGTCCGGCTCACCTTCCCCGCCTCACAGCGTGTTGCCCGAAGACGATTGTACACCACGGCATGGCGGCGCATGTACGCGCAGATACCGGCCTTCCGCGCTCAATGAGAGAGCAGATGCGATCAGGCCACCCTTCGCCTATTCTCTAGCTTTGCATGATTGAATTTGTTTGCGAGTCGCCCTCCCCATCGAAGTCTTGTTCTTCACGACATATGGGACGGCCGGGAAAATAAAAGGGAGGAGAAAACAACATCATTTCGAGCGGGAGTTTGTTACCTTGTTTCAATGTGTGACAATTATTCTTGCTGTACAAAAATATTAGGGGGGGCTGAACAAGAGAAAGACACAGAAGATGGCATTTGGCGTTGCATGTCCTTTTCTTCATTTTTCGGTCTGGTCATCAAACGGCATGCAGGTAGGAGATGTTCATGGACGGCACATAGGACGACCTCCAAAAACTCGAGTATGTACAATGCAAGACTAGGGCTTCCTGTCGACTGTGCGCTTGAGGTGCGTGTTCGTAAAAGAGCTTCATATGACGAGCAAGCTACCATGAAGGATTGACCGACACTCAAGTCCTCGGCTACAGTGGCCGTCTTTCTTGTTATGCAGATGGCTGGCTGTGTACTCTGACATCGACGGCAATGTCAAGGCATAATCTCGGCCCTGTCGGCATGATTATCTACCCGCCTTACATGTTAAGCTAGATACGTGCATCGCCCGAGAAGTGATGATCTCACAGGATGATGGGCTATGCGCTTGAGTGTTTGATCTCTTGTGTAGAAATACTTCACGTTAAAGCTTGATCGCGCCTGGGTTTCTCTTGGCCCTTCGTAACTTTATTAGTCTACGGATACAGTTCATGGGTGTTAGGCAAACGCTGCACCAGATTCACGGCTTGGCGAGCGTGGCGTGAAGAACGTTAGCCGTGACGGACAAAAGCTGAGTGACACTAGGGCTGTCTAAGAGATAGTCACAATACATTGTCCAATGATTGAAGACCCGGGGATATGAAAAGCGAGTGTCAGCTTGTCGAGTTTATAAGCTGGGCTAGAGCCTCCATCCATATGGTTCTTCACTCGCTTGTCACTGCTTCTGCCTCTCACTCTCGGGGCTTCGCATTGTCACCTCTTCTCTTCACTTAATTAGATTTCGTCTAGTAGCCACTGCGATGCCACTTCCTCAGCTTCCAAAAGAAGCGGCAGCCCTCACTGGGGGCTGCGCATGCGGTGCAATAAGGTACCGCATCGCCGTGCCAGTTGCTGCTCAGCGAACGACTTCTCCCTTTGCGCCCCCAGAGCTGGGTCACGTTCTGCCAACCTCGATCTTATGCCACTGCAACGATTGCCGCCACCACACGGGCTCTATCCTCCCCCCGGCGAATTTCCAGACTCCAGGACATTATGTTACCGTGTCGGTTCTCGCGGCTCCTGCTTCGGGCTCCAATGTGAACACCGGCCGCTTCCTCGACGTCACGTCCGAGGACTACGACCAAGCTACGGCCGATTCCTCTCGCCCGCCGTACAAGCCCGCCTCGGAAGTCATCTGTGCTTTGAAGGCGAGGACTTCCTCACCGACGTACCTGCGGTTCTACCACAGCACCGACTCCGGCGCGGATCTTTCCCGTCTCTTCTGTGGGAACTGCGGTGCTCAGATCTCCTTCCACATCAAGCTGCAGAAGGACTGGATGCCCGATGGGAAGCTGCCGGAGGACTATGAGGACCTGTTCGATATATACGCTGGAACGCTGGACAGGAAGTGGATTGAGCAAGGGTGGGTGCAGATCGAGGACGAGGTGAACTGGAAACATGGGTGGATCTTGCAAAGAGAGTAACGGCGACAGCGAACGGCCTGGCAGAACTGACAAAGTGGAAGGCTTTGGGGCCTATGGAGGGATCGGCTGAGGAAGACGAACTGAACGCCTACAGGAAGTGAGAGGAGGTAGGTTTTGCGGGTTGAGGGTTCAGGCTGAACCGTTGCATGTGCAAGTACCGATCGACTTTGGGTGCCTTAGCTCAGGGGTTGAGAAGGCTGGCTGGGCACACTACACGAGGGAAGATTGATTGCCATGGCAGTCAACTCCGGGTATGCCAAACGGGTGCCAGTAGCATATGATATTTCATCAATGTCCTCCATACTCACCGAATGGGATCGGCCTTGAACTTGTACAGGGTAGACTGACTCGAAGAAACAAAGAGAGGACAGCTGGCAATTCGCAAGCACTAACTGGTTTGGTTGTGCTATGTGTCTTACTGGTCTTGGCCAGAGCGGAAGAGAATGTTCGAGGGCTTTCGTGTTAGCTAATACCTAACAACAAATGTATCCGTGCTGTGTCGACTGAAGTGAGAACCGGCAGTCGTATGTCATGACGCACAGACCATGGTGATGCAGGCACCTGGATCCAGCCACGGTGGCATTGTCTCTTTTTACGGTCAAGGTATGCTCTGGAGTCAAGGGCAGCACTAGGTACATAGGGGCCATAGCCCAGCTGCTGTAGTATGCCTACTAGTACCTGCCTACTAGTAGTTGGTAGTATAGCAGTACCTTTAGCACACATTCCTTATTTACACAGTAGTACCTTGTATTAACCTACTGTACGCGAGGACCTCCAGGGTCCGCTCTTGCCTCATCCATCAATCACCACCCTTCCGAGAGGCCACATCACTCTCTCCCCCGAAAGACCAACTTGCACCGGCAATCCCTATAATAATTCGGCCCACGAATTTAACCGCACGACAGCACATACTCATCCTTTCCTCACCCGTATACCGACAGCTGCTCTTATGGCTGCTTTGATGGCTTTTGAATCATAACATTCGCTCTCGTGTTCTTTACTGTCCTTGCTCCCCGGCGCATCGACTTGCACATCCCACCATGGCGTCCTTCAAGCTGTCGCCATTGACCATGCTCTTAGGAGCGGCCCTATTCCTCTCAGCACAGGTCTATGCAGCTTCGGCTGTTCTTGGTGTTGACTTGGGAACTGAGTACATCAAGGCTGCTCTCGTCAAGCCTGGAATCCCCCTCGAGATCGTCCTCACCAAGGACACCCGTCGCAAAGAAACCTCGGCCGTCGCCTTCAAGCCCACAAAGGGCACCCCTCAAGATGCACGTTTCCCCGAGCGACTCTACGGCGCCGACGCCATGGCTATCGCGCCTCGCTTTCCCGCCGATGTTTACCCCAATCTCAAGGCTGTCCTCGGACTCCCTGTCGAGGACTCTGTTGTCCAAGAATACGCCGCAAGGCACCCCGCCATGCAGATCTTCCCTCATCCTTCACGAAACACTGTGACTTTCAAGTCAAAGACTTTCAATGCAGATGAGGAGGCGTGGATGGTTGAGGAACTGCTGGCCATGGAACTGCAGAGCATCCAGAAGAACGCTGAAGTCACCGCTGGTGATGGTTCCACCGTGCGCTCAATCGTCATGACTGTTCCTCCTTTCTACACAATCGAGGAGAAGCGAGCTATTCAGATGGCTGTTGACCTTGCTGGCCTCAAAGTGCTCAGTCTCATCAGCGATGGACTCGCCGTTGGTTTACATTACGCTACCAGTCGTCAATTCCCCAACTTCAGTGAGGGCGAGAAGCCCGAGTACCATATGGTTTTCGACATGGGTGCTGGGTCTACCAAGGCGACTGTCATGAAGTTCCAGAGCCGAAACGTCAAGGATATCGGCAAGTTCAACAAGACAGTACAGGAGGTTCAGGTCCTGGGAAGTGGCTGGGATAGGACCCTTGGAGGTGATGCCCTGAGTAACCTCATTGTGGACGATATGGTGTCCAAATTTGTTGAGTCAAAGGCCGCCAAGAAGATCTCTGCCACCTCGGAGGGTGTGAAAGCCCACGGTCGTGCCCTGGCGAAGCTCTCCAAGGAGGCAGCTCGCTTGAGGCACGTTCTTAGTGCCAACCAGAACACGCAGGCCAGCTTCGAGGGCCTGTACGAAGACGTTGATTTTAAATACAAGATCACTCGAGCCGAGTTCGAGGCCATGGCCGAGGCTCACGCTGAGCGTGTAGGGAAAGCTGTCAACGATGCTTTGAAGATGGCCAACCTCGATATTGGCGATCTCACCTCGGTCATCCTTCACGGAGGCGCCTCAAGAACACCATTCGTCCAGAAGGAACTCGAGAAGATCGTGGGCGACGGCGATAAGATCAGATCCAACGTGAACTCCGATGAGGCTGCTGTATTTGGAGCTGGTTTCCGCGCTGCTGAGCTGAGCCCTAGCTTCCGTGTCAAGGAGATTCGGATCTCGGAGGGTGCTATGTACGCCGGTGGTATTGAATGGCAGGGTAGCAAAGACAAAACGCAAAAGCAACGTCTGTGGAGCCCAATATCTCCTCTTGGCGGCGCTCCCAAGGAGGTCACTTTTTCTGAGCGTAAGGACTTCAGCACTACATTCTACCAGCATGTCGGAACAGACGACAAGGCTGTCACGGTTATGAACACCAAGAACTTGACTGCCACCGTGGCGGCTTTCAAGGAGAAATACCCCTCTTGTGACGATTCAGAGATTTACTTCCGTGTTGGCCTTCAGCTAAACGGCGACAATGGCGAGGTAGAGGTTACCAAGGCTGCTGTCGAATGCGAAGCCGAGGTCAAGGAGGGTTTCGTCGACGGCGTGAAGAACCTCTTTGGCTTTGGGAAGAAGGATCAGGAACCCTTGGCTGATGATGAGGCCGAGGCTGACACCGCCAAGCCAGAGGGCTCTGAAGAGAAGGTTAAGGATGATGCCAAGATTTCCGACTCACCCGCATCTGAAGCCACTGCATCAGACAGCTCTGCTGCCGATGCCAAGGCGTCTGATTCTGCTGAGGCGAAGAAGGTGGAGGTCAAGAAGAAGCTCGTCGGCATTCCCGTTGATGTCGAACTTGTGAAGGCTGGCACCCCACCCCTTACGAAGGAGGAAATTACCAAGTCCAAGGACAGACTCAAGGCCTTCACTACTGCAGACAAGGCGCGCCTGGCTCGAGAGGAGGCTCTGAATCAGCTTGAGGCTTTCACTTATAAGATTCGCGACCTTCTCGAGGATGACAAGTTCATCGCTCATTCGACTGAGGCTGAGCGGACAAAGCTATCTGAGAAGGGCAACGCAGTCAGCGATTGGCTCTATGATGAGGGTTCCGACGCCTCCAAGGATGATTTCAAAGCGAAGCTGAAAGAGCTGCAGGCCATCTCCTCACCTGTCCAGAAGAGGGTAGAGGAAGCTGCACAGCGTCCAGGTCTAATTTCGGCCCTCAAGGAGGCGCTCGACCAGACAAAGGAATTCACGGGCAAGATGTTTAAGCAGGTAGACGAATACGAAGCATGGCATGCGTCTCACGCCGCTTCAAAGTCCGCTTCATCGACCATTGCTGCTTCGGCAAGCTCTGAGACGCCTGCCGAGAGTTCTACCGGGGAATTTGATGGCCTCGAAGACGAAGCCAGCGATGCTCCTAAGAGCCGCACCATGGAAGATGTGACTGACGAGCTTGGGCCTGTCCCCCCGCTTTATAAAAGGGAAGACTTGCAAGAGGTTGTCGCAGTGGAGGTGACCATCCGCGAGTGGCTTGCTGAGCAAGAAGCTAAGCAGGAGGGCGTGGCAGCTACTGCTGACCCTGTACTGCTTGTGAAGGACCTCAAATCAAAGCGCGAGAAGCTTGATAAGGCTGGAGTGGAGCTCGCGATGAAGGGAGTTCGCAATTTCGACAAGAAGTCTAAAAAGGCGAGCAAGAGTGCTTCAGAGCGCAAGAAGACCAAGACAGCCAGCGCTGACAAGGCGGAGAAGACGCTCAAGTTTGAGGACTTTGCAGACTCCGAGGATGGCCCCAAGGTGTATTCTGGCGATGACATTGAAGAACTTATGAAGAAGGTGCAGCGTGAGAAGGAAGCTTGGGCGAAGGCTGAGGCCAAGAAGGAGGCTGCCGACAGTGACAAGGGTGATAAGGCTGAGAAGGAACATGACGAGCTTTGAAACAAAGCAACTTAAGACGAATGCTGCACAAGGAGATCATGAATATTGTACAAGGAGTTTTGATACTGCATCGGCATTAGAGATGGGACGGTGCGCTCGTATATAGTATGAGGGGCTGAGTGGGATGGATGAGGCAGCTTAGGGGAACAAAATATCATGGTCCGAGGCCAATCACATCGTGTCCCTGCGTGTTACTAAGACTTCTTGATTACCGGAGCCTAGACTATTCTATTGATCCTCAATATTCTGAAGACTGGCCGTGCATGGATCCTATCGATGGAGAAGCCAACTCCGCTCACAACAGCAAGCAAGCATCTTCGGGTTGTGCAGAACAATATGTCCACGGCAGGATGAAGGGCACAACATATCGAATAGTACAAACTCTGCAAGTCGTCTCAAGCAGTGTTTTGGAGAGTTGAAACATTAACAAAGGCGGTATGGTGACGAGAATGTCTTTCGTGGCTTTCGGGATTGTTGTAGATAAGAAGTGAACGTTGAAGACGAAAAGGATGGATCATGGGGGAAGCAAGGTCGCTAGAAATATTTCATAGTTCACCAAATATTACGCACATTGTATCTGCTAGTGATAGCTCAAACCGTGCACGTTCATTAATAAATCGAAAAGCATTCTGGCACTTTCGAAAGGCATCCAGGCCCCTTTTCTCTCTTCTTGTGTGACGGACCAGACACGAGGGCCTCCAGAATCTGCAGCTGTCCGGATCCCCTCCCCGTCCGTTTGAGCAGCTGGCCACAGGGGTGACCTAAGCAGTCGTGCTTCTGTAACAAATGAAGGAGACTGCTCTGCCGGGTCTTATCGCGTATGAGCGAGCATGATTCACGCAGACGCACGCCTGCTGGTCTCGTCTGATATTCAGGGCACGTGGTGATCATTATTCTTCGGCAGGTGCATTTTGACCGGGTACTTCTCCAGGGAGTGCCATTACCTGACCTGGCACACAATATTTTCTTTTTGCTCACTCAATAAAGGTTCGAAAATCTCTTCGCTTTGAAAGACAAGAAAAGACAGAAATTGTGCCTCGGTCTTGAGCTTTGCCAAAAGTGTCTATGGTTTGCTAACAAGCAAGCATCCTCGGTCGACTTGGCTTAGACTTGAGGCCCCTCGAACTCCTCGCTTGCCCATCCATACTATCTTCTCCTGCCATCAGCTCTTTTTCATTCAGAATATACCTGTCGGCCTTTTCACCTTCATATCCTTCAGAATTTGTCCCCGGTCTGCCAATAAAATGCGAGCCCCCTTGAGCATCTTGCTGTTGCTGGACCCAGCATTGGCCTTGGTCGTTCCGTTCCTCCAGAACATTGACAGCAATGTGCTCTCTGGAGGATTCTCGTTAGAAGTTCCCAGTCGCTCGTCGGCTAAGAGAAACTTCGTGAAGGAGTTTACTGCCACGAGGATGAAATGGGGCGGCCAGATGCCAGCGGGTCTCGATTCCACATTCAAGCTTGGTGACGCTTGTAAGTTTTCCTTGTGCCATAAACATCGAGTACTCGGAGATCACATCTGAGCTGTATTATTAGCGGGTCGAGTCAACGTAGAGCCACTGGGCACTGACGACATCTATATCGCTGAGGTGAAGGTTGGAAACCCACCACAGAGTCTCAAGCTGGCCCTGGACACAGGTTCCTCAGATCTGTCAGTCAAGAACGATTCCATTCTAGATGAAAGCCACCAACTAACACTCCCAAGATGGGTACAATCTTCTGATACAATTTACCGAACAAACGAGGCAGGGCCATGGGCTCCTCAGTACATGCCCAACAAGTCACACACTTCACACCTCGTCAAGGGTTCAGAATGGGATGTCCAGTATGGTAAGTCGTGCTTCACATCTAACTACGTATTTTTAAAGCTAAAAATAGCAAGTTGACGGCACTCAAGCCAATGGCATCGTATACCTTGACACAGTCCGCCTGGGACCGTTCAAAGTTGAGAACGCCACTATTCAGTCTGCACAAGTCATCGCCTCTCGATTCGAAAGTGAACCTGGTCTCACTGGTGTCTTGGGTCTCGCAAAGTCACTTCCAAGTAGTATTTACCCTCCGCGACCTAATTTTGTTGAACTTCTCCGCAAACAACTTGACCGCCCCGTCTTCACGGTAGACGTTCGATCCAACGCCACTGGACGCTTCGACTTCGGTCACATCAATGCGGATCTTGCCTCTGACAACATCACATGGCTTGACACTGATCCCAATAGCGTCCACTGGGATGTCGAGTTCGACCTCACCACTTGGACAAGCGGCGAGAAAGTCTGGTGGTTCCACAAATTCATGGCAACCATTGACACCGGCACGACCCTGATGTTCATCCCCGACGTTCTGGCCTCAATGTACTGGTTCTCAGTCCCCGGCATGAAGACTGACCCTCGCCTCTCCGACGCATACACCTTTCTCTGCTCCATGGCCGATGACCTTCCGGATTTGCGTTTCAAGCTTCAAGGTACAGAACATGTCATCAATATTCCCGGCAGGTACATGAACTACGGCCCCATCGAGGATACTCCAGGATATTGTTGGGGAGGGTTGCAAAGTGCTGTAGGGCTAGAGGTTTCGATCCTTGGCGACACAATGCTCAAAGCACTCTTCCTGGCTTTTGACCTGGAGAAGGGGCGTGTGGGCTTCGCGAACAAGCATCTAGATGACTGATCAATGAGGTGCCAAGATCTAGCGATCTCTCTCTCTCACACTCTTCTTCTTCTTCCTTTCCCCTTTTTCGCGGCCTTGACCCAGCTGCCACATATTTCTCCTTCTTTGCTGTCTCTTTTTGAGGGATGCCTGATCTCAGACAATGCAGTTACCGTCAAATACTCGCGCATCGCTTGCTCCGGCAAAGTGACACACTTTCTTTCCAGAAAACGCAGAGAGAGAAGGGGTGAAAGACGAAGGTGTGCAGCAAATGCCAAACTGTTCATCTGTCGGTAATAGTTTTCTATTTTCCTTTCTTACTTTCCATCAAAGTCAGGCAAAGTTTGGGGGTTTAAGATGTTTTCGGCCCAGCACGACACCGGAGAGTTGAGGGACAGTGAACCAGGAGACAAGGTCATTCGAACCGCAAGCCTACTTCGTGTGGCAATGTATTTTGATTCATTCTGTCGAAAACATAAATCACAGATTGTGTGTCATTGCAGTCAGCATTCAGAGGATATGTGAACACACAGTAGCTGATGCCATCCATGAACAATGAAAGACAGGAGTATAGTAGCATGTAGAGTGCCAAGGTCTTGGAATTAAGTCTTGCGCCTTGATGATGGAATCTGTGGTATATACAACCTCCTACTCCCTTCCTCTCCCTCCCCACGCTTTCAATTCCCCTCCATGGCTCTTCTCTCTCTCGGGATCCAAGAAACACCAACCATCCACGAAGTCATGAAGGATAACAAATAAGTCAACAAAAGCAGCCCAGATAAGATCAAGAAACAAAAGCAACCAACAAAAGCCGACAATGGGTTGGACAGCGAGAAAAAAATGATTCGTCCTGACGCTCTTCTCGAAACACAGGCAGAGGGGTGGATATAAAGGGCTATAGGCTGGACGTGACTAAACGGGACAATGATGAAGTGGCTTGGGTGTTGGGGACCGTTAGGAATGTGGTGCATGCGCTGGTGAAGTCGACACTCCTGCATCGTGCAAGACGCTAACAATGAGATTCAGCGGTAGGACCATTGCTCTGCAAAGCGCCATGAAGCCCCTTGGCTGCGACTCTTCAACATCATTCATTCGTTGTCGAAGTTCCACATGGGAATATCTCGAGTCACCTCGCACCTCACAAAGAAAGGCAACACTGCTCTTCACCTCCTGGTGTGAAGGATTTCTGAGGCAGGCAACTTGGCTTAGCGTTGGTCAGATGGGATGGTCGTGTTCACTGCTCGGCGGCCTTTCCTGGCCATTACTCTCGGTCACCATCTATAGCAAAGGGGAAGGTAGACCTTGTGTCAGCCATGGACACTTGACGAAAGCACATCCAGCGCAATTTCGCTCCGTCCCTCACCCGGGTGCCTGGGCAAGGTCCAAAAGCCCTTGGTGTTCGAACGATGGATAGGATCGCTGGGTAGTCTCACTTACCCTCGCTGCCACCTGGAGTCGGAGGCATGTTGCCCGAGCTGGGAGCGTGCTGGGCCTGACGAGCGGTGCCAGGGCGTGAGCGGTCCTTGGATAGAACAACAGGAGCGGCATCGGCAGTATGGTCTTTCGTCTCTGAGGCAGTGTTGGTATTGATTGCAGGGCGTGATGGGGCAGAGCGGCGAAGACGCTCCTCCATCTCCTTTAGGCGTGCTTCGAGAGAAGCAAGCTCCTGGGTCTCACGGTTGACTTTTTGTTTCCTATAGCAGGCGGGTCAGCCATGAGGTGCTCGATCGATCAGAAGAGCATTTTCATGTCAAATGGCAGAAAAGGTTAGGGATAAGTACCGTGTGTCAACTTCGCGGTCGAGATCTGAGATGGAATTTTCGATACGGAAGATGTCACCGAGTTCGGCGGAGAATGACCTGGCAATGGTGCTGAGAGGCGGTCAGTCGAGGATCCTCGAGGAGAGGGAGATATCTAGGTAAATTGAAAGGGGTTCGGGGTTGAGAACACACGATTGAGGACGACGCCCATTCGGCTTCCAGTCACGATCGAGCTCCTCGTCGGTATATTGCAGCATGTTAGAGCTGTTGCCTGCAGTGGTCATTGTGTTTGTGCGTGCTGCTTCTTTCTTCGGACTGTTTGTTGATCGAGGACTGGGGACAAGGAGGGGTTCGTTATGTGTGTGATATCAGTAGGGGGAAGCTGAGTAAGTCGGTGTGTGGTTGGTATTATAAGTTGAGGTTCGATTCGGTGTTTTCGCGCCTCGACAGAAAGATAAAGACGCGATCAGAGAGGAGCAAGCAATGCTGAGCGATACTTTTGAGTGTGAGTGCAGTTTTGGGGCCAGAAAGAAGCGAGGAGGAGGGAGAGGAGCAGCAGAGAGGACGGGATTGAAAGGAGAGAGAGCCGGAGCTGAAGCCAGGGACGGTTGTTGGTGGTGGAGACGGTGCCTGAACGTCGCCGGGCGTTAGTGGGATTGTCGACGTCTACGGTAGTTAGTGGCGCGTGGTAGTGGATGGTAGCGGGCGGTAGTGGGTGCTGTAGTGGATGGTGGCGCCTCCCTTTAGCGGAGTCTGGTTGATTGACTGTGGGGAGGAACGGAGGGAAAGGTTCAGGGTAAGGTAGCAATGGTCAGGGGTGGGTGTTTGGATTGGATGGAATGCAATTGAAGGACCAGGTGGAATGGATGAGATAAAGCCGAACAATGCGTGTCTCTGCGTGTGCCTGTCTCGAGATGATCGACAGATCGATGTGGTGAATTTAGAGACTGCTCCAGGGTTAACTCTGTAGCCGAAAGGGGGTTGTGTATGCAAGGTTTACAGTATTGATTAGGTACCGTCCGTACCTATACGTAGAGGGGAGGCAGTTGAAGGAGGGAGGGTCCGCTTCCCGAAGCCACTAAAGAGCTAGGTCGAGATACCCGGCGCTGGGCTGTCCTTTGGCGTTTTAGGGGGATTCCAGGAAGTCAATCCAATGGCTTGCACTGCTCGTTGATGAGGATCCGCAAAGGGGCGCTTTATGAGGGGAGGGATATTACTTTGTTTTGTAGGAGTACATGTGGTATAATCTGGCGGGCATGCACTCTGTGCGTAAGGACAGGAAATGAGGAGGTGCTGGTCAAGTCAATGCTCGGGATAATGCATACAGGTAGGTAGGTGGTGTAGTCTTTCTTATATGGACACGGACTAGCTGGTCAAATGGACGTTCATGCTGCTAGCAGTCTTTTTTCCCACTTGACATTATACTTTGACTTCACAGCCAGCACGTGCACAGTCAACCTGTCCTCGTGATACTCCGTCATGGGCAAGCTGAGCCAACATTCATTAAATTACTGCACTTCCCAAAGTCGACTAAAACACAGCCATCAACAGGGCGTTTTTCACTGCCTCTTCTTTCGAAGTCTGTTGGCTCTTCTCTCTGCACCGCACCTATAGCCCTCCCGCTTTTATGATCGACCATTACCATCCTGCGTCAAACCCCCCTGGCTTCAACCTCGTACCCCCCCTGCTTCGCCCAAATGACCATGTCTCGGTCTGTTTGACTCTCCCACGCTGGTACGCCAAGGCCCAGCATGACATCAAATTCCCACAACAAAATGAAGGAAACCTGGAGTGCAATTCGAACCTTGTCTGTGTTCGTATTGGAAATGCAAAAGGGTATGTGAAAGTCAGTGAATCCCGACCTAACCTTCTCTTCTCTCTCTCTCCCCTCCCTCTCTTCACGTGCTCTGTGTCTGTCTGATCAGGCTCTCTCCTTCTTTCCTTCTTGGTGAACAAATCCCCCACGCTTTGAGCAACGCGCACGTCCTAAATGTGCATCATGAGTCGGCACGTGCCGAGACCGAGTCAAGGGGGTTTGGCTATAGGCCCGGTGTTCGCATTTTCGATACATGCCGACCGACATATCATCCTGTCAGCCACGCACGCGTCAGCAGCATTAGACACATTACTCACGTTGATTTCCAATGCGCCATCATAAACATAATCCATGTTCCATATTGCTATCTATTTTTGGGCATATGCCGATTGTCAACTTCTTACGACTGCCTACGTGCCTACTCCAGTCTCATTCGTAGGAGCTTTGGCTACCCTATACCCCGCTATGCTGGCCATGCAAAGCATTCGGGATGAGTGGAAGGTGTCGGTTGGATCGGACAGACGAACGGATCCAAGTTTTGGCCGTATGCATTCTATCTCCATGGATTTTGAAGGAGGCTATCATTGTTACAGGCTACCTACTAAACTCATCGCACATGCCGCGACCGCTTTGGGACAAGTGAGAGAAAGTTAGCAGGTTTCATGCCACCAGCCCAGATTATCTACATGCGTGATCTAAAGTTTGTTCACAAATACTAAAGCGAGAATTAAAGATCAGCAGACAACTGATCATGTCACCCTTACAAAGATGATTAGTTCAAGTGGAGCTGGTTCAATCAAGTTGAATAGTCGATGGTATTGTACAACAATGCGACCCGAAGCTGTGATCTTTGCTCAAGGATTGAAACAAGTAAAAGAGGAAGAAGAAGAAAGAAACGCCTCTAGGGGACACGCCATGCCCCTTTGCCTTTCAAAACACCAGCATCTATAACCCTAATGCTTCCGAACGCCAAGAAACCATCCCGATACCAGATAAGCTCGATCCTCTGGGAGACTCCCTTTTTATAGTTTCGGCCACTTCACCCTGCCGCCACACTCCTCCCTATCCGCCCAGTCCTTGATCCTGTCTGCTATCCAGCCGCTCGTCATCTGCTTCATCTTGTCCTTCTCCACCTTGGGCCTACCCAAACTTGCCCTCTTGTCCAGAATGCAGAGCCCAGGTTGGTACTTCCACTCCATGCAGTCGTTCATGGTCAAGCAGGCCCTTTCGCAGCTATCGACGCTGACAAATGCAACCTCCTCATCGATGGACAAGTGCCAGTGCTTGCTCTTCGACTTGTTGACCTGCCCCTCGTCGAATCGAGGAACATCATCCTCGATTTTCTCATTGTTCTTTTCCTTGGCCAGGACCTCCTCGCCAAGGGTCGCATTGAGGTAGTACAGGTCCGAGGCGAGATTGTCCCAGTCGGAGCGTCGATCTCGGAGCCGAGGCTGCATGAACTCGTGGAACAGGCTCTTGATCCGCACGGGCTCCGTGTTGAAGCCGCGCCTGAGCTCATAGCTCCAGACGGAGGAGACTTCCTCAGCTGTGAGGTGGTGCATCGTTGCGATGGGCTGGCACCATTGGTTCTTGTCGTACTGCAACGTGTAAGGTTTCTCGCCGTTAATAGTAGGCCACTACCAGCAACGATTTCCAATTAGCTTGCTTTCCGTCTCGTGCAACACGGGCCGGTTGGAAGAGTCACGAGACAATGGGCACCAAACTCACCATGTGATGGGCCTTCTGAGACGTGCCGTTCTCGACTGCTCTCGCCAAGAGGTAATCGCCACAGCAGGTCTTGGGCGCCTCTTGATCCCATTCGTTCGCAACGCCCTCCTTTCCTTCGAACATATCCTTCATAAGCGCGCCGGAAAGCAGATAGCCGCTTCCACCATGAGCAAACGGATACCCCCCGAGGTACGCGACACTACCGAGGTACAGCGGTTTGTTGGGATTGAGTGTCTTCAACCACGCCATCATTGTCGTCCAGAAGACGTACGTGTCGGCGTCGATAAAAAGATACCACTTATATCCTGGTTTTGCAGCCCAAGCCTTCTCTGCCATGTGAATGTTCTTGTACTTGTCAAGCGCCCATCCTGCGCTCGCCGCGTCCTGGTTCTTGTTGCAGGTTTCCTGATCGACAGGGCAGTCCTTCTGTCGTCGGTAGAGATCGAAGTCGTGATTATCTACCTTGGCTTCGGGTAGGACCGTGTTAAGCGCATCGTTAATGTGTTGTCCGGCCACGACCTGCTCCATGTCACTGAAGATCATGTAGTCGTTGATACAACGCAGCGAGGTGACCGCTTGCGTCGGGATCTTCGAATACGACTCGGATGCACCGGTCTTCATGACCAGAAGGACGTCGCTTGTGTCGGGGAACCCAGCGCATGCTTCTTTAGGGCCTTGCCCCTGGGAGTGTCCCTGCTGCCCACTTGTCGGGACTGGCTGACTCGATTCCTGCTTATCTTTCTCCGAGGCTTCGTTCTTCGGGGCCGACGACGGCCTGGTGAACTTGTCACGGATGGTTGACAGCTTCAAGCACTCCTCCTCGTTGTCGCAAATGCTCATGAGTTTGGCATCGAGTCGCGTGTAAGTCAGGACCAGTGTCCCGACGAAAATCGTCAGGGCTAATAAGAATACTATCTGCCTGTTGAACATCGTGAAGTCGCTATCATTGCCCACGAAAAGAAGGGGCAAGAGATAAAGGATGAGAGATGGAGGAGGGGAAAAACTCGCACAATGGAAAAGACAACCCGTTCAAAAGATTACAGGGACCACCGCAGCCAGCCCAGGCGCTCCTGGTAGGATGCGGATTGGGCGATGCATTCCATTTCGACAAGCGTATTCATGGCTGCTCCATAGACTGGCCGGCTACACCTTGCCCTGCCTTTCCCAGGTTGGGTCGATAAGCTTTACATTACGAATGAGCCCACCAGAGACAAGCATGTACTGGAACATACTGTATAGAGAGGTCTCACATTCCTCTGCAGGAAGACCCCCCCCTAGAGTCATCGCTATCCCGAAAACAGAAAGCGTTTGGATGGGCAGCGATCCCATCTACAAGGGTCCAGACAACTCAGCAGCAGTTTTGCTGTCTGCTCCGAGTTATTGCGGCTGGGGCAAATCGTGTACCAGCGAGAGTCTATTCCCATTAGTCCCTGGTCTGGACTGGGTTCAGTGACAGCCGCATTCCCTCCTTACGTCTGTCCTTGTGCAATTTTTTAAAATCATCTGTCGTGGCGACATGAAATCTCCTGTTTTCTTCGAACCTCTCTGCTCGTATTTTCCATGCCGTTTGCAGCGGTGTAATGATAATAGGGGCACGACGAAGTTGCGTATCTCCCGCACGTGTGATGATCGTCAAAGTTTGACTGGACCATTGGATGGTGGCTTGTGCGTTTGTGGGCCGAAGACGATGCTGCGCGCCGAGTGATCGGCTAAACGGCCGACGTTGGCAATGTACATCTACTAGTAGTTGTACTACATATGGTACATGTAGGTAGGTGGTGGTCATTATTATTAACACGGCGCGCTCCAGTCAGGGGGCGAGGATATTAAAATGCTGGGCTCGCCGTCCTATTTTCAGTTGGATGTCCATCAGTACTCCTTCGCGTTGCCTTCAGCATTTTCGTCGATATTCGTTGAAAGTTCCTTGGCCGACATGAATTTCCAAGTCAAGTCTTTTGGTCGCTATGCTTCCGGAATGTTGCAGAAGCTGATGTCACCTTCCAGCCTGAGACCTGAGACATAACTGAGGATTGATTGCTGCTTTGCAGACATCTTCTCAGGTCGGTCTTTCAAGCCACTTCTCCTTAAACTGAATCACCACCGTCGTCTCCGTGACTCCCTTCGGGAAGGTGTGGTAATTACTTGAGTCGCTCAAATTCCACTTGCGAGAGTCAACCGTCATGGTTAGCAATGGGGTCCTCCATTCAGCCTCAGTGGTATTTATCCTTGTCACTCCGGCGAGTGTCTGGATTCGACACGAACCTCGCTTAGTTGCTGATTCGCGCGCACTCAAGGCGACGTGTGATTGAGCGCCTCTGTAGTAATATCTGTGATTAGCTGAGCCCAGTTGAGCACCCGCTCACTGTAAATCCTGAGCAGGCTCCTTTCGTGAAAGGTCTTATTTCCATGTCTGCGCATATGTTCTGGTATTTTAATAGCTTCTTATTGTATCCTCCCTTGCCATCGCGAAGCATTCAGCGCCTGATACAATTCGATGACGGCCGATATCATGCTGGTTGGCGAATTTCTTAAGATATCACATGGGAAACCGTAAGACCACGCGACCACCACTTTCATCAAGATTGCTTAGGCGAGTGGTCAGCCCGTCAGCCGAAGTAGTCCTGGAGGCGATACGTCCGTAGTAGGTGTCGGCCCGTAATGAAAGTTCCCCAAACGACTTCTGACTCTGCACGGCATATCGACAATGACAACGGTCGTGTCGCAATTCTTGGGTTCGTCATTGGCGGAGTGCTTGCAATCATGACATTCGTCTTCCTGTTGGGTATCAGATACGGCATAGCATTTTGTTGGCAGCGGCGGAGACGAGGCCGTCCGTGGGACGCACGCCTGCCAGACAATAGGTGGCACTGCCCAAGTATTAGTTGGCCAGATCGGGAGCGTGCGTTCCAAATTCTGTTGATCGCGCTGTCGTCTTTGTGGGGTTTTGGAACGATGATGGAAGAGAGATGGCGGACTGCGTCCCCTGCTCATAACCCTGATCCACGGTAGGCGGCCATTACACACCATGTGATTGAGGCTCAGCCTTGTACATATGAACCTATTCAATGCAGGTAACATCGTGGACTGATGAGCCGCTAAGCACGAAAATCATACTTTATTTTGGTATAGGTGACGTGCATGTTAATCTATTACACTTCTCTCACCATGGCAAGGAGCCCCACGTGACTTGGCGACAACATCACCACTCGCACCCCACGTACAATCTCCTCCACGTCTCTAGACGCGTCAAAATCTCCACGGTCATCACGTTGTCGCTAGAGCAGGCATCCATTGCCTCCAATATGGACAATGGCCATGCTCCTAGAAGACCTCGCAATGGGGCCCCTCCACCTCAGCGGGCAAATCATCCACATCAAACACCAGACATGCCTGCTGGTGCTGAAGAGGATGATGGTATCGGACGGCGGGGACCTCCACTGAACTTCAACAGCAGATTATTAAGACGTGAGTTCTATTTCATATTCTTCACGTGAGATCTTGCGAGACAATCATCATGAACGACCTGATTCTCTGATTCGTTTTGTTTATGTTACCATGACCGCATCCAGAGAGACTCTGAAGAGTCCAAGTGTACACTCGAGTCTCTTATAACATATGACTCTACGTTAGAGGCACAGGCGTTTTGTCCTACCGTTCCCTTTCGCCTCCAGAAAATCACTTCAAACAACACCCCAGACGTGAACCCGAGGCTGAATGAACCCCAAGCATAGAGGGTTGACTTCGAATCCTCCTGATCAACTAGGCACGCCGCATGAAATCACCCCTGCCGCCTTGATAGCCCCGAGCGGGTCTTTCCAAAGCAAGCACAGAGAGAAGGGCTTGGAGGTCAAAATCACCGTTGCAACTGCTCAGAAGCGCCGGGCGTCTCGAGTGAGGCCGCGGGCATCACGAGAGAAGCCTGCCTGAATCAGGTAATGCATGACAATGAGAAGTCTTAGCGTCAGGCTCCCGATACTGTGCTAGTTATTGATCAGCTGCTGGATGTAATACAGAAACGGCGTGAGGAAAGCCGCATGAAATCTTGTTAATATGAAGATCTCCGATGGGGGAGAAGACCTGTTAGAAGCGAAGACACGGGATGCGCTTCGTAGTGAGCAACAGTGCGCTGATGATGTATAGCGCTACGGACAGGACACACACCAAGACTTAGTATGCCAGAGGTATCTTCCGACTCCGACTCCGAACCAGACCTGAGCATCCTTGCCATGGCCCGTGGCAGCGGCATGCCCACCACCACAGTGCAACTAACACCCTCATTCGACCATCATCAAACCCTACATCATCAGCAGCAACAAGAAGAAGAAGAAGAGGAGGAGGAAGAAGCGGAACAACACCTGCGTGCCTCTGAAGCAGAGGAGCCAATGTCTCAGGAACAGTATGAAGCAGAAGATACCAGTGTCGATGAGCAGGTAGAAGAGGAAGTTGAGACTGAAGAGGAAGAAGATCGTGAGGACGAGGATGAGGAAGATCATGAAGATGGCGTACCTTTGGCGGATCCCGCCGCGGCCGGACTCAAGGAGATCTCCAACCTGGGCAAGTTCACCGTTAGCAGCCACAAGCAGGGTAACGGTGTTGACGAACTCCGAAATGACGACACCAAACAGTACTGGCAGTAGGTGCCGTCCTTCCTGAATCTCCTCTCACAGTAACGGACGACTGATTGACGCTGTGCCACTATTACAGATCAGACGGGCCACAACCACACAAACTCACAGTCTACTTCGTCAAGCGAGTAGGCATCCGAGATATTCGCTTCTACGTCAACTACAACGAGGACGAATCCTATACACCCACTAAGATCGTCTTCAAGTCTGGTACCAGCGAGAACAACCTAATAGAGTTCGCCTCTATGAGCCTCGAGAGCCCTGTTGGGTGGCAGCAGGTCCCCATCGCAGGCGCAGGAGGTGAGCCGGACGGTAATACACTAGTCTCGTATGTTCTGCAGATGCAAATCCTGGAAAACCACCAAAACGGAAAAGACACTCATCTGCGAGGGATCAAAATCTATGCCTTCGATAACGATTCACCGCAGGGTGCAGCCGCCGCCGCCGCAGCTGCGGCAGCGGTAGATCGAGAACTTGTGGAACCACCGAGGAAAGCAGCGGAGGAAGACGACATCATCGACAGAGCCCTTGCAGACGCGGGTGCGAAGCAGAGGCTGAGCCTGAGTGAAGTCGCTAGAACCTTGGCGATCACGCGACTGGATCAAGGTGCGGAGGGACTGACGATACCTGATTACATGCGCGAGCCAGAGCTGCGCTGAGGCTAGATGAATGCTGGCCTCTGATGTGTCGATGATTGCACGTGGCGTTCTCGGCTGTGAGTTCGTTTATGGGATGAAAGGGGAATGGTCTAGGGGGTCGGGCGAACTCCAGTCAGGTTGGAACTGGAAGCCCAAGCTCAAGAAAACCAGAACATGCCTTGCTGTGGTCAGATGGATGTTCAACTGAGTAAGTAGATAATCGTCACATGATCACCAGGTGTATTTCTGCAAAACATAGGTTCTTGTGATCAACTCTGCCGATATTAGGCAACCAGATTGCAAGACTAGGTATGTATTAGCTGCACCGCCACGTGCAGATCCCCGTACATTTCGACTAGGCCAAAAAGAAGAAGAAGAAGAGGAAAGGGAGGCAGAATGCCTCAGTTCGAGGATGGTGCTGTAAGATTACCTGTCGTCACTTTTGATCGGCTTCTGGAAGGCTTCTGCGCCACCGCCCTGGACCCGAAACTTGTGAAAGCTTGTGGGACCGCCACACAATCTGTGGTCAGCACTTGGAAGAGATGAAATAGATCATACATTGGCATTAGGAATTCTCGCGCCCTTTTCCCCCTTTCGGCGGAGGCGATCATCACGGTTTGGGCAACTAATCATTTTTTTGATGCACAATACCTCTGCCAATTTTGACGGATGGGATGGATGCCTGTTGTTGAAGTGGGGCAGAAGGTGATGCAGGGTTCACGGGGCAGCAAGTCCAAACACCCCCCCCTCCCGCCAACAATCGCCACGCTATCTATTATGTACAAGTAGCTAAGACAGCCACCACCACCATCAGAGTTTCTATTCTATTTCAGCCGTATACGTGGACAGAGCGGTTGAGGCGGCATCGAGAGCCCCATGTGACAATTTGTTCGTCTGCGGATGCGCTCGGGATTTCGTCATGGTTTTCCATCCTGCAGGTAGTAAGAAGTAAAACAGTGGCTGCTGCCGAGAAATCAATGACATGCTGACAACGTCGGCGCCCCGGTAATAAGGGAACTGCAACCCCCGCCCTTGTTGCCAAGGCTCCTATTGTCCAGTCAAGCGTTCATAGCCAAGGCTGAGAGAAAGCTGCTTTGAGAAGCACCAATGCCAAGTCAGGCGACCGAGATCAGCCAAGGCAGCTCATGCCCGGGTCAACCATCGTTCCTCGAGCGAGTCGGCTATCACTGCACATGATCTGCGACAACGCCTTGCCCAGACTTTCTAGGAGCGAGTCTCGAAGAGGATGCAACCACTTCATGTGCCTCACGTCACTGTTGGGACTATGACACTTCGTTACGGGATACGTTCGATCCCCCCCTTTGAACACCCAAGAAACCCTACCAGTACGCCTAACCACCCGATTGCAGTCATCATCTTGCTGTACCCGATGCTAGGAGGGTAATTGTGGCATGGGGTGTTCAATTCGAACTTACTGCGGAGTACGGAGACACCAATGCTTACATATAGATTCCAAACTCATTTTCCGAACTAGCAGGAATTTGACATTTCAACGGGAGATATTTTTGGGTTGTCACGACGTTGAGAACATCTCTCCTAGATGAGCAACAACGTTGCATGGGACAAGAGTCAGTGCCTGCTCAAATGCAAGTGTGTTTGTCGATTGGACCAAAAAAAGTAGACGGTATTCTGTTTTTCTTAAGGCGCTTTATCATAGAGAATGTCGGGGATGGCATGAACACCAACCGGGGGAACCTAGGTCCACCCACCCCAGACCTTTTACTGTGCAGCAGTAGTCCCTTGTGCTGCAGTGTGGGTAAAGTCGTACAGCTAATAAGGCTTGGCTCGTTCTGTTTCCATGACACCCAAAGCGTTTCGCACTCCAACGGATCATAGCTTGTCCGCCCAGCATGAGTTGAGTTGGGATGTTTCGAAGTCAGGCAAAAGTCGCCAAAGGGGGTCACATCACCATGTGGTGGGTTGGTCCATCACGGCCTGGAACCCAACAATTAGTGCAAAAAGCAAACGGGCAACGGAAAAAAAGGCCAATGTCGGGGGGGGGGGGTTGATGGGCAAGGCACTGGCGAAGAGTGGTGGCCAGCAACGGATTGATCGTATTGCGAGTGAAAGCGCGGGCGACGAGGGTCTCGGTGAGGAATCGGTATCGGGTACATTTCAAGCCGGAGGCGGGCTTGCTGTTGTTCCAAGCCCCGATCCCCACGGGTCCGTCAGCAATAAGCAAGCACAAGCATTCAGACAACGAGTGAACGTAAGTACAAACACATGTACATACTGTTATAAGAGGAATACACGGAAAGAAGAAAGGAATGGACAAGGCTAACTAAAGCGGACTGAACCCTTGGCCTGTACAGTGGAAGCCAGAGATCAGTGGTGCCCGCCCCGCACGGCACACCAGAAGCCGGAGGGTGGTAGCAGTGCAAACAGTGGGTACAGCGGGATGCATGCGGTGGTGAAGATGAGTGCCCAGTATCGGTACCTCGTTTGGCGTACCGTGACGTGATAGAGAACGAGGAACGACATGCCAAAAAGATGATTGCATAGCAGAGGGGGACTTTGCCTCGAATTTTATCTGGGCTTAGGTACATTAGGTCTATAGGACCAACTTGAAGTAAGTGAACACCCAAGATACGATGTAGGTAATTAAGTAATTACGTACCTTATAACTTTTCAAGTCAGTCATTGACAGCGACAAGAAAGTACACTAACCCACCGCCATGCAGCACCCGGAAGGCCAAGATCACAGTGGCCACTCAGCGAGGACGGTACGCTGCTACACACACCAGAAAACGTGCCGTTCCAGTGCTGCCACTGGCTGGTGACAACCCAAGACGCCCGCCAAGCAGCTACTGAAGTGTCGTGGACGTCAGCCCATTCTCCCAAGCTCGGAGCTTAACCCCATCAGCTTCGACCAGAAGGCACACCAGGCACAGAAGCTCCTCCCTACGCCCCATGTGCGAGATGCTGCCACCCCCCTCCCGTCGTCGTCGTCGTCTTCGAGGTTCGAACTTGTGACCGAACCGACGACACATTTAATAAGAATCGGCTTACCCCCCCTCTCCGGCTCGAGCTTTTGTTTTGTTTGTTTCTCGTTCCGTATCCCTGCATCACCTCTTGAGATCGAGCAAGCGCATCTTGATCTTCTTTGGTGTCAGTCAATCGATCAATCAAACATCTACTTCGTCCTCGTATCATTTTCTCGTCCCTCACCTAAACACATATACATCTTCGCAAAGTCAAGCCGCAATGGACACCAAGACCCCCGCTGGCACTGGACCCTCTCCGGCATACAATGCTGGCAGCTCTTCCGTTCCCATCAACGGCCACAGCCCCAAGGCTCCCGAAGAGGGCACTGGAGGCTTCGTCGCCCAGACGAAGATGGACGTCATCCCCCCGAAGAAGGAGGATCTGCAGAAGAGCTATGCTACAACCGTGGAGGGTGAGGCCAACCCCAAGGGCTGGTATGGCTCCATGATCAACAATCTCGGTGCCTTCATTGGTACCATCGGGGCCATTCCATGCTGCATCATCTGCCCTAACCCTTACAAGAACGTCAACCAGGGCAACGTTGGTCTCGTAACCAAGTTTGGTCGATTCTACAAGGCCGTGGATCCTGGTCTTGTCAAGATCAACCCTCTCAGCGAGCGTCTTATTTCCATCGACGTCAAGATTCAGACTGCCGAGGTCCCCGAGCAGATCTGCATGACCAAGGACAACGTCACCTTGCGCCTCACCTCTGTCATCTACTACCACATCGTATCTCCTCACAAGGCCGCCTTCGGCATCTCCAATGTTCGTCAGGCTCTCATGGAGCGCACCCAGACTACCTTGCGCCACGTCGTTGGTGCTCGTATCCTCCAGGATGTCATCGAGCGTCGCGAGGAGATTGCCCAGTCCATTGGTGAAATTATCGAAGACGTCGCCGCAGGCTGGGGAGTCGCCGTGGAGAGCATGCTTATCAAGGACATTATTTTCAGCCAAGAGCTTCAGGAGTCTCTGTCCATGGCTGCCCAGAGCAAGCGTATTGGTGAATCCAAGATTATTGCCGCTAAGGCTGAGGTAAGAGGACTTTCACTCCTGCGTCAGAAACCACATCCTCGTCACGTTGCTAATGATGTCTTCACACTTAGGTTGAGTCTGCCAAGCTGATGCGTCAAGCCGCCGACATCCTTAGCTCCGCTCCCGCCATGCAGATTCGCTACCTCGAGGCTATGCAGGCTATGGCCAAGTCTGCTAACAGCAAGGTCATCTTTCTGCCCGCCGCCAACCAGACCATGGGCCCAGCCTCCCTGAGTGCCGCCCTCCAGAAG
Organism: Sarocladium brachiariae; assembly: GCA_008271525.1. NCBI lineage: Eukaryota > Fungi > Ascomycota > Sordariomycetes > Hypocreales > Sarocladiaceae > Sarocladium > Sarocladium brachiariae. The sequence goes on from RQPE01000001.1 coordinate 4,808,573, forward strand.
CCCGGCGAGGGTACAGCTTTCGATGCGGACAATGGAAACTTTGAATTTGGAGGTCAGCAGGATTCGGGCTTTCAGCAGGCCATGAACGCTCGCATGATGGAGAGCATCTAAGCCTTTTTTGAAATGCTCTCTTTTCTTTTCCTTCTTGGATCGATAGTCATGAGCTGCGACAAGTTATGCTGACTCCTTTGTGTTTCCCTTCGCGGGTAGCGTGGTACAAATGATTTCGACGCACAAAATAGCCACCTTTGGCATCTTGTCTCGCCTTCTTCTGCGCTGCGCTGCCCCCGTTGGACGGTCCACGGGAGTTCGGTTAGTTTGCAAAGCGGTTCCATACTGCGATGATCCTTTTCGCGACATCATGTTTTTCGATATGAAATCCTGGCGTTTCCACCCAGGATAACCGAGGTTTGCGCTGTTCTGAAGATTCTCCCTGCTGCCCCCCTTCAAGGCATATTGCCACAAGCTATTGTTTTGTCAAGATCATGGGCTGGGCGGGATGAGTTATTACGATTCGTTATTTCGGGGTACGCTGGGAGATGATACCCTATGATACCAATTCTGTGGATTTCAGGCTCCTTTGGATGCTGTTTCTTGCTGTGGCGGATACCCCCCGGGAAGTCGTTCGTTTCGACCGTGTTGATTCTGAATGTGCTGCTGGATGCTGAGGCTTGATGGTCACACTCTCAACGCAATGTCTGCTCTACGGATTCATGCAATTATAAACTCTAATCACCTATTACTCTCCGAACGCTCTCGTGAACAGTAAAGAAGGAATAGAATGCCGCCTGTCAGCCGGGCTCTCGCATTCACCGGTATCGATAGATTCATTGACCAAAGTTATCATTTGAATTTGTGTGCCAAGTACAGCTACAAATCCAAACCAGAACCCATGTAATGTAAAACAACTTTATTCAAAGCAAATCAGAAAGAAATGCAAAAAGGAATATCCCCATGCGCCTATGCCTCACGCATAACCACCCAAACGCCGAATTTGTGCCTTGAGAGGGTTCACAGGCAGAGACCCAAAGCAGCAAGTGTCAGAGAAAAAGAAGAAGCCTGGCATGGTACCCGACGAAGCGGCTCAGCAGTGCCTCTTAATTTCTGAGACATGCCAGAACACACCAGATGTAATAGATACAGAGAGTGAAGCAAGTTAACACCCCGTGTTTAGGCCTCAGAGTGGCGCTTCTTCTTCTGCTTCTTCTCTTTCCTTGCTGACTCGACCTCGGCCTCCTCATCATGCTTTCTCTTCTTCTTCTTCTCAGGAGTAGCAACGACGGCGGCCTTCTCCTCGGCCTTGCGAGCCTTCTTCAGGTCCTTCTTGCTGTGGACAACAGGGGTACCGTCGGGGTTCAGCTCGATGTCACCGCGCTCGTACTTGCGTTTGAATTTCTTGACGGAAATACCGGCAGCCTCCGCAAGGCGCTCGAAGTCCTTCTCGGACAGCTTCTTCGGTGCCTCATCGGAGTCGGAGTCGTCCGAGTCCATCTCTTCATCGGAGTTTTCCTCAACAACTTCAATCTTCGGCTTCTTTCCCTTCTTCTCCTTCTTGTCCTTGCCATTGGTCTTGACATCGCCGTTGGTCTCGGCAACGCCATCCATGTCGTTGTCATATTGTTGGGATTCCTTAAGAGCGAACTGACCTGCACCCACGAGCTCACCAGAGGGGGTCACGTTGGTGCCCTTGGGTAGGAGGGGCTTGCCCTCAAGCTTGCGCAGGTGGTTCTCGAGCTTGATGCGGCTGCTGACACCAAGCATGGCACGTTCCTCATCATCCTCCTCTTCGTCATCTTCAGGCTGACCAAGCGCATCGACACGGAGGCCCAGAGCAGCCTTGGCAGACAGCATACGGGCGATCTTGCCCTTATTACGGCCGGTGGCCTGGCCAATGAGGGAAGAGTGGTAAATGAGACCGTACTTTGGTGTATCGTGTTTGGTCTTGAGGGCACGGAAGAGAGCCTTCTCAGCACCGAGAATCTGGATGGTAGAACCGGGAGACTTGGCAAGGTTCATGAGAGAGCCGGCGTGGGCAATAAGGCGGGCACCGACGAGGTAGCCAACAAGAGCAGTGAGATTAGGGGCGATGGCACGCATACGGCTCTCGAGGTAAGAAGAAAGCTGTGTGCGGTACTCAGAGTAGACAATGACCTGGTCGGCCAGAAGTTTGATGTTGTCAAGATCCTCATCGGTGATTTCGGTACCCATGCTGATTTCAGCAGCCTCCTTAATGGCGGCCTCAAGCTCTTCAGGGAGAATCTCTGAAAGGTCGCTATCAGTAACGTTCTGTCGCATACCGACGTGGAGAATAACACGGGCGTAAGCAAGGTTATCGTTGAGGATCTTGGCCATTTCAGGGAAGTGCCATCCGTACCACTCCTTCGTTCGCATAGCGTAGACATTGAGCTCCTTGTCAAGATCGTCAAGGAGCTTGACGGCCTGGATGATCATAGAATCGACCTTCTCGGCAGAGAACTTCAGCTTGTGGCGAGACATGGAGTGTGAAAGACCCAGAGACATCCTGTCAATATTCTCCTGGACGAGACCAGGGATAAGGGAGGAGAGGTGCTCGCGAATGCCACGGAAGACATCCATGGTGTTGTTGCCGGCAACGGGGGTGATGTTGAACTGAGGGAGATTCGAGATGGCAGTGCCAAGCTTGACATCGGCGACAGCAAGGGAAGCCTTCTTCTCTGACTTGAGGTCCTCCAGCAGGGAAGTGAGAAGGCTAGGGACCTTGCCCTCCTTGAGAGAGGCAGCCTCTTCAAGAGCCATGGCGGCGCTGTCGAACTTGACAAACTTCTTGAGCTTGAGCCTGGAGAAGAAAACATCAGTGACCTACAAAGATCCTCGTGGCAATTGGCGACACTCACATCTCGACCAGCTTCTCAGGGCGGCCAAGCTCAGCGGCGAGGTCATCGTTCTTGAAAAGCTTCTTGTCCGAAGACTTGAACAGGCCATAGCTGTAGTGAATAAGTTAGCAAAATCATTGATTCCCATCGTCAAGTGCTTTCTCTTCAGCCCGTATTCTCTGTCGTTGTACAAAGATCGAAACTTGTGGAGAGGAGGACGAAGGAGGGAACGCACCCTGCCGGCGTCTCGGCAAGAATGAAAAGGGACATTGCTGCGGTAAGCCTCGAGGAGTCTCCTTCCTTTCGAAGAATCAATTGAGGTCGTGGCGGCCCTTGCCCGAATGTCGTCGTTCGAATGTGCGCGAGGGAAGGTAGGGCGGTGGTGGGCTGTACCTGCTTTCTGTGGTGGTGGAAATTTTTTAGACAAAAACTCGAGCCTTGGGAAGCTTTTTTGCAGAGGCTCCACTTTAGCCTTCTCTTTCTGGAGCTTCTCGCCAGAACTCAGCGCGAGTCCAGGAGCCCCACTCATTTTGAAGCACAGTTGCTCCAGGGTAACTTGAACCGTAGTGTGCTGGCCTGTGGCTCCGGTGGTTCGGCATTACAGTACATCCGATCCAGCTCGACAAGGCCTGTAGCCTAGCCACCTGCAATTGCCCCAGTGGCTGGCTGACTGACTGTCTTCGACGATGTTGTCGTACATCCGTCTAACTTCAAGCGCCGTTTAAGCTGCTTTCGCCTCGCATCGCCATACCCCTCAACCTCCAACGCTTAGTTTTGCGCCCAATAACCCGCCATACCGAGGACGAGGATCAATCGAACAAGATGGAGGGACTTCTGTTCAACGTCAATAATGGGTGGGTCACTTTCACTGAGATCTAGATTGAGCTCGTTGGGCTAATGATGGGAGCAGCTATGTTGAGGGCATCGTTCGTGGCTATCGCAACAGCCTTCTCTCGGGTGCCGCATACAACAACCTGACACAATGCGAAACCATTGACGGTATGCCTTATTCCAAGATTGTGGCTAATCCATCATTGTTCTAACGCGCCTCAGACCTGAAGCTCCAGCTTGGCCCTGCCTATGGCGACTTCCTCTCATCCCTCCCTCCGAACCCTTCGACATCCAGTCTCGCTGCAAAGACTACCGATAAGCTCATCTCCGAATTCCGCTATGTGCGTGCCAACGCTGTTGGCTCCCTTGCGACTTTCATGGACTACGTTACGTATGGCTATATGATCGACAATGTTGCACTTCTCATCACAGGCACCCTTCACGAGCGTGACACACGGGAGCTTCTCGAGCGATGCCATCCCCTTGGTTGGTTCGACACTATGCCAGTGCTCTGCGTTGCAACAAATATCGAGGAGCTTTACAACAGTGTACTGATCGAGACACCATTGGCACCCTACTTCAAAGGCAGCTTGAGCCACCAAGATCTTGACGAGCTCAACATCGAGATTGTCCGTAACACATTGTACAAGAACTACCTCGAGGACTTCCACAACTTTGTCAACACTCATCCAGACATGGCGGGCACGCCCACCGCTGAGGTCATGTCGGAGATCCTTGAATTCGAGGCCGACCGCCGTGCCATCAACATCACACTGAACTCTTTCGGTACCGAGTTGTCAAAAGCAGACCGCAAGAAGCTGTATCCTAGCTTCGGCAAGCTTTACCCTGAGGGTACGCTTATGCTCTCCCGAGCCGACGATGCCGAGGGTGTCCGTCTTGCCGTCGATGGTGTTCACGACTACAAGAGCTTCTTTGATGCCGTCTCGATCGGCGGAGGAGCCACTGGGGCTGGCAACATGGGAGGTGGCTCCTCCGAAGGCAAAACTCTTGAGGACATGTTCTATCAGAAGGAGATGGAGATTTCCAAAAATGCCTTCACGAGGCAATTCACTTACGGCATTATCTACGCATGGGTGAAGCTCAGAGAACAGGTGAGCCATGCCATACCACTGTCTGCGTTTTCGCTTCCAGCGGGACAGAGCTGACTCTTTTCAGGAAATTCGTAACATTACTTGGATCGCTGAGTGCATCGCGCAGAACCAGAAGGACAGAATCGGCAACTTCATTAGCGTCTTCTAAACGTGGCGATGCATTGCTCACTTATCCCTTTTTCGTTTTCTCATCTAATTTGGCTCAACCAGGAATGTTCAGCATTTTTTTTTTCATTTCCTTGTAGTATAGCTTAGTCGCCTAGTTTTAGACCAACGGCCGTAAGACCTCGCGACTGTGGTTTTCTGATGGAAGGAAGAAGGGTTTGCCGTGTTTGTTTTGCGTTCGAGCACGTCTAGAAACGAGGGACGGAGAGGTCCTTGGTACATCGTGATGACCCACATGATGGCCGTCTGTGTTGTATTGTACATAATATGGAAACAAACAGTTTATCCTACACCGTTTAATGCAACGAGCCTCTCGCTTGACCGCATGCATTAGGTTTCCCATCTTTTCCTTCTTTCACTAGTTACACAGTGATCTCACCCTTCCACGTTGCCGGCGTCAAGCCCAACTTCTCAAGCATATGCGTCCACCTCTCACTGCCCCTCTCCTTCTTCTCCATATACTTGAGCAGCTTCTGTCTCCTGTGCACCAACAGTCTCAAATTCCTCTGGTTGTGCTTGTCCTTGTATCCACGGTTCTCCTTGAGCGCCAGGCCCAGGGCTCGGATCTTGGCTGTGAGGAGGGCGATCTGAACCTCGGAGCTTCCGGTATCAGGGCCAGCACGGGGGGGCTTCTTTTCGGACATCTGCTCAGGACCCAGGGGCTTGGGCTTGAGGACCTCATCAGTCTTGTGGCGTCCGAACTCCTCAACGATGCGGGCGACATTGGCGTGGCGACGCTCCTTGGCGCCGCCGTTTTGGAGGGAGGTGATGCGCTTCATGGCTAGCACGGCGGTGGCATGACGCCTGTCGTGTTCCTGCTTCAGGGTATCCTCCGTAGCGGTGAATTGTGAAGTGATGACACCGACGACGGGTTTGGTCAGCTGATAAGCCTGCTTGGTGACCTCCTCGAGTTCGGCATCGGTGACGGAATGGCCGCGAAGCCCAGGTGTCGTGGGGAGCTCGATTGGGGTGGCTAGGGGGTTTCCCTCCGCGTCACGAGGGACCTCACTCAGGGGAGACTGGCCCGCGGAATCGAGAGATTGAAGGAAGGGTGTGCTCTTCCCCCAAATTGGATCGCCCCAGGCAGCATTGCGCTCACGCTCGATCTGGTTGCGACGCTGGAGGTGGGCGTTCTTGCGCTGTTGAGCCTGGGCCCATCGGTAGGGGTCCTGCTTTGCGATTCGCTTCTTCTCACGGGTCGAGAGTGAGGCGGTCTGGGTGATAGGTAGGAGATCGGAGGAGGATTGGGCAGCCTGGCGAAGGCATACTATGCTCACGAGAGCGCTGTCAGTCATGATTCGAGGGTACTCGCACCTCGATGGATGTATGATGGGCATTGAAAAGCCGTCCTATCTAAGGAATAAAACTCACAGTTAACAGTGCCGAGGCGCTGCAGAGCCGGTAGTCTCGGCGGCATGATTGTCACATACACGGGCTCTGTGAGGCGGATGAGCTCGTGGCTTAATGGGGGTTGAAGCCAGCTCTGAATGGCATGTAGTCGGAAATTTCCCCCGTCAAAGGCGCCAGTCCCCAGTTCTCTCTCACCCAAACTCGACCAGTGTCTCGAAACAGACTAGCGTTTCTATCACGTGCAGCAAAACCGCGCTAGGCTGTAAAAGGCCTTAGCGTCATTCAGGGCTGTTAACCGCACACTTTTTTCCCAAATTCATCCCACTTTACATCGAGTTCGGTGCTGTGTACTGGAAACCCACTGATTGAATCCACTGAGTGTGTGTGTGTGTGTCGCTACAGTGTGTGGTGTAGCCTCGTGAACTTTTTCCCTCCTCCTCCTCCCTCTCTTTTCTCTTCTTCTTGTTCTCACCACCATCCCCGCCAACTTCACGGTCCAAGGAAGAAAAATCCCTATACCGCCCACAATGGCTCCCTCCAACCTCCCCTCCATCTTCAATGCCACCACCCAGGACATCGAGATGCTCCTGGCGGCTCAGTGCCACCTTGGCAGCAAGAACTTGCAGACTCACATGGAGCCTTACCTGTGGAAGACCCGCCAGGACGGTGTCAACGTGATCAACATTGGCAAGACCTGGTGAGTCTCAAAACACCTTCTCCTTGCTTGTGGTTCGGAGGGAAGACCTCTTTACGGTGTGCGCAAAGCAGTATAGAGCAGCCTCAAGTGGACTCAAGCATGGTGATATCGAAGTCCGTACATTTCACTAACCACAAGAAATCACAGGGAGAAGATCGTCCTCGCTGCCCGCATCATCGTCGCCATTGACAACCCGGCTGACATCTGCGTCATCTCTGCCCGTCCCTACGGACAGCGTGCCGTCCTCAAGTTCGCCGCCCACACTGGTGCCTCCCCCATCGCTGGTCGTTTCACCCCCGGTTCTTTCACCAACTACATCACCCGTTCCTTCAAGGAGCCTCGTCTGATCATCGTCACCGACCCCCGCACCGACGCCCAGGCTATCAAGGAGGCTTCTTACGTCAACATCCCCGTCATCGCCCTCTGCGACACTGACTCCCCTACCGAGTACGTCGATGTTGCCATCCCCACCAACAACAAGGGTCGTCACGCCATTGGCACCATCTGGTGGCTCCTGGCCCGTGAGGTCCTCCGCCTCCGTGGTACTCTCCTCGATCGCGAGACCGCTTGGGACGTCATGGTCGATCTCTACTTCTGTAAGCCTTCTTTTCCCTTTCTTGGTGCCACTCCACGTTATGTGCGCAGCAAAGGTACTGACAAACACTTTCACAGACCGCGACCCCGAGGCCGAGGCCGAGGAGAAGGTCGAGGAGGAGAAGCTCCCTGGTGTCGAGGAGGAGGGCCCCGCTGCTATCGAGTCCGGCTTCCAGCAGTCCGGCGGTGGCGACTGGGAGGCTCCCGCCGCTGGCTTCGCTGGTGCCACTGGTGCCAACTGGGATGCCGCCGCTCCCGCTGGCGACAGCGCCGACTGGGCTGCCTCCGCCGGCCAGCCTGCCGGCGAGTGGGCCAACGAGTCCGCCAAGGAGACCCAGTGGTAAATCAAGAACGAGCCTCCTGTCTTTTGAGTCGTCTTCCACGCTCTCGTTCCTCCACGGTACATCTTGTGCTGCCGTTCTTGCAGCGGTATTTGAGAAAAGGAACAAACACTATGGTTCAATCTTTCTGGGGCATGGGGACGTTCAGGGCGGTTTCTACCCCGTTTCTGACCTCATACTAGAGAAAGGTTGAGTCTTGGAACGTCTTCACTTTATCAGCATGAAAGAGAAAGAGGAAAAGAGAATGAGAAACTTCCCCGCAAAAGAAAAAAAACATTTCAAAAGACACAGGACCATCGTTACTTCCTCTCACCCATGGATATCCCTCACCACCCTAACCGCCATCAACCCCAATCCACCTTGATCTTTTCTGCTCTTTTCACACTATCTCAAAAATCCCCTTTCTCTACAAAAGAAAATAATCCAGGTAACAAAATCCATTCGGACACTGATGAGGGAAAGATACTCGCCTTTTCTTTCGACTTTCCTTTTTTTGGAAAGGAAGAAAAGGAGAGGGAAAGCCCTGTGCACTGTTTGGAGAAATTGGGGATGTACTTGATCGTTATCTCCGCCTGTGGTTTCCGTTTACACTGTGTTCTCTCCTTGAGGAAAAGAGCCCAAGAATTGATTCATTGAAGAACATACATTGTGTGCTGTGCTTTGTGTCTAAATGTGACTTGGTCGTCCGTCACGCCCAGCTGGCGTTTGGATCTGTAAACGATCACGGCATTGCGGTCATTTTTGGTCATTTTGATGTATGAGCCTCGAAAACGTGCTCGACTTCATTGTTCTTCAACTGCCAAGTAGTGATTCTATAGACACCTTGCGGGATAGGGCCAAGCCGCCTCGTACCCTCACTTCTCCTCTCGCTCCTCTCAATGGAAGAGTCGCTAGACAGAAGGACGAAAACAAAAACGAAAAAAAAAAACGAAAAACAAGCATGGGGTATTCGTGAATGCGTCGCGGGTGTTCTCACCGTCTCTTCCATCGCCTCCTGAGAGAATCTCCGCGTGATGCCGGATGTCATGCCAGTCAAACCATATTTTCCTGTTCGCCAAAGCCAGGCTTTGAAAGCAAACTAAGCTCACGAGTCCAAGGCAAGCGCCAGATTTGTTCTCCAAATGCGTGTGTTTGCGTGTATCGCCTCCAACAAAATTGTAAAAGAAGCTGCTCAAGAAGAGTGTAACAAGACAACGGCAGCATGTGCTCATATCGGACAGACAGAAGAAAGGGCCAACAGAAAGATAGGATATGAAGATGCGCTGGCCAATGCGGGAGCCGTACATGACGAAAACGAAGGGCTAAATCAAGGTACATGAGCCTGGTCATAGACCAACCTGAGCTGTAGATAGAGTGTATCGCGCAAAAGAGAGTCCGCTTTAATATGCTGGTGACACTTGATGCCATTTGATGAAGTATAGATGATGAAGTGGGGTCATCACCTCTGAGAGCCATGGCGCCGATTTTGGCGCGGACGAAAAAGCTCAAGGTAGTAATAAGGCTGCTCCTAAGATATAATGGCGGAACGTCATAGAGAGCTCATTCCAGGCTATCCGAGTGACGACGAATATCATCGTCGCTGAGAGCTCCCATCCACAAGCAACGTTCTGTGATGCCTTCAACAGGCTGGAATTCGTATCGAGTGCTCGCTTCCAGTAGACGAAGCAACGTTTTTACCACAGCTGCCCCTATGCGGCACCGCTCGAAGTTGACTAGTGGAGGGGTGGTCGGTGAGCTCGCAATCTCGGAAGGTCGCTGCGCGTTGAAGAGAAGGTCGTGAGTGTAGATGCCCACGAAAGGGATACAGCCCATGTCAGACCCCGCTTCCATCTCAGCGCGAAGGTTGTAGAAGTTACGCGTAGGGGTGACTAGTGTCTCGAGGTTACGGAGGGTGTTCAAGTCGCTGGCTGGGACCAAGGCCCAAGTACGAGGTAGTCGGGAAACTTCGTTGCTGCACAGGGCAATCGTGAGCTGCGCCAAAGTAGCGAAGTTGCGGTACCGGCGGCAGTGCGCGGCGATATGGATAAACTTGATGATGCACCGCGCTCTCTCCTCGATGTCTTGAGTCAGCACGATCTCCGAAATGGCCCACTTGACCATAATGTTGAAGCGAGCGACAACGACCTCGACGCCCCGAGCATCGGTATTTCGGAGAAAGTCAACCCAGGAGCGGTAGTCACCACAACTGCCATTCTTCCAATTCATGTCAATAAGATCCTTCCAATCAATCTCATTCAGAGCGTCCTTCTCAATCAGGGTGAATTGCTGTGCCAGTATCTCAGATTCGAAGGCCAGGATGAAGGGCAGATGAACTGAGTACTTGCGGGCCATGTCACCGCATGGCAATGCTGGGGCTCCACGTAGTGCTTCTGTGGTGCCCAGTGGATCAGATAAGGAAGGGTTAGCTCGGTAGTATGGTGAAGTAGAATCTGCCTCAAGCGAGTCTTTGCCGGGGGTTTTCTGCCAAAGTTGCTCAACATGAAGCTCAGGGATGTTCCGGGCCTCCGAAGGTGATGTGCAAGCGAATGCAGCACTCCCTGACGGCGGTGTGGGCGCTTTGGGCTTTGGTGGATCGATGCCCTCGCCAAGTGGGTGCACAGGAAGTCTCAGTCGAGGAGTATAAGGGTCATCCTCCAAGTCTTTGTCCAGCTCATCCGCAGAAAGCTCTGACGACAGGTCTGTATCATCGGCGCTGTCATCCTCCAGGAAAGACCGTCCCCCGTCCGTTTGGCTAGGAGCCGTCTCACCAGGCTTGATTTTCTCTATGCTTCCGGTCTTCTGGATGAAGTCAAAAGACATGTGTTGACTTTCCCTGAGCTCAACCGTATTCAAGGCCTTCTCTGTCTCGGCGACGGAAACTTCATCGTCCGACCCCTGGAGAATCGACCTATCTGTCCACGCCTTGTTAGACCTCCGAAGGTGCGCGTCATCATTAAGGCCGCGCTCCAAGAGAGGTATCGAGGAGTAGGACTCTTGAGATCCTTCGGACAAGAAAGATTGTTGACCAGTTCGGGGACGCTTTGGAACCTGAAGGAAAGACGCATCATCGGCAGTAGACTCTGAAGACTCTTCGAGGTTGTGCTCCGGCACCTCTGGCATCTCTGGAATAAGAACGCCCTCGTCGATATGACGATGGCGATGGTCCCTCTTCTCTTGCTCCACTACCTCTGGATCGCCAATCGCAACCCCAATTGCATCGGGTTTGACGACGGGTTGGCGGCACAGTCCAGCAGCAGACGAGTCCAAGGAAAGTCTTGGAGGCTTTCTCTCAAACGTGCCTTCTAGTTTAGCGAGTGCCGACTCAATGCCACCGTCGTCATCATCATCGGGGATTTGAGCAAGCCTCTGGGCCTCGGCCTCGAAAGAAGGACGCATGATGGGTTTTGACGAGTGTGTGCTGAACAAGGACAGGTTCCTCTTGGGTTTGTCTGCTAGTTGGCCAACAGAGAAGACGTCTGAGCGGGCATGTGTAAAGTCGCTCGATAGCGGACCCCGCGTGCGTTCCGAATCAGCCTGTGGGCTGCGCATGAAGCTTCTCATAGAATCAGTGTACGTGGTTAAGGAGCCAACTGAGTGCGAACGTCGCAGAACCATATGATCAAGTTCGCCGACGTTCGTAGCTTTCTTCAAATCACCGCCAGGTCGACGGCGCAGAACACGCAACGGTTCTGGCATGGCAGCCTCGTACTCCTTGTCCCCAATTGAGACTTCAGAGCAGGTTGTCCCATCCCTGCTCTGGAACATAGATGGTGGGACGACGCCGCTGCTCAAGGAAGCACGGCGTTCGTGCAGCATGGAATTGAGAGATTGCTGAGTCCTTGTAGACCTGTTGCGATTGTGTTTGAAATGAACACCGCTTAGTGGCGGACGCCTGTGCGCACGGGGAGACGAGAGAGAAGGTCGCGGTTCATCCTCAGAGGCCTGTGCTGCTGAATCACGTCCCAGAGTGGCCAGATCGGGTACGAAGGGCGGAAGGCAGGCATCATCATCGAGGGAAGGCCGAACTGCATGGCGGTTCAGGAACGATGATGACCGTCGAGGAGTCCCTCCGTCGTCCTCGTTGTTGGGAGGCGTATTGGGAGGGGTTGGATCGGCTGCAGTCGGCAGCACGTCTTCGCCAAACTCCTCCACCGATGAGTTCACTGTAGGCAGCATGCTGCGAACAAAAGAGCTCTTAAAGGGCATGGTGTCGTCGACAATCACGATCGACTTGCTGCCGACCGTCATGCCCATATCGCTGATGGGCCGAGCCTTTTGCTTTGGCAGCGTGTCAAACTCGCTTTCGTCCATGAAAGCCGCGGAGTAGTCCCTCTCAGGAAGCGGAGCTGAATTGGGAGCTGGTGCAATGCCTAGACCGTACTGTTCGGCCTCGGCTGCTGCGTCCTCACGGACAGCCTTCTTAAAGTCCTCCGCGACTTCGGCTCCCAACAAGTCGATGCGAACAGGCGGTCTGGCGCCGGTTCGTCCGGCTCGGTCCGTGGGCACCACGGCGGTCCCTGGTAGGCGGTTGGTCGTCGCACCTTTGGGCCCAATTGCTTCAATAGCAAGCAAATTGCTTGCGGAGGCGCCAATCGCTTGGCCACGAGTGCTCAGAGCTCGACGTACACTTCCGATCAATTTCCTCATTCCAGTGCTTGACATGGCATGTGGCTGCTTCACGTGAAGTCTATCGGCTTCCTGGGAGGAAAATACCGTCGTCTGGCGTTGAGTCTCACCTCTAGGCCCAGGAACTGGCGGGAATTCGACAAAGCCTTTCGCAGGTGGGAAAACATTCCCTCGCACGAGGCTACCGGCGTTTGGGGATGCCATCATGAATTCTCTGTCCCGAATTGAGATCTTGTCTGGGTCATGGTCTCGCAGCGAGTCCGTGAGGCTGTTGTTCCGCTGGTGGTGGTGCTTTGGTCGAACGCGCTTACCGACCAGAGCCTTGGGAGTAGTGGCGACGGGGCCACTCTGGTTGTAGACCGAACTTGATGGAGCAGGGTGGGCAGCCAGAGGATGACCGCCGAGTGGGTTGAGGGATCGGATGGCTTTACCGGGGAACGAACATGATACCACGTCCATGCTGGTCATGCTGTATGGTGATCCAGGTGCGAAGTCCGGATCAACCACCGAGACTTGATTTTCAGGTGTGCGAGGACGGTTTTCGTAAACGATTGAGTCACCCACATGTCCAGCTCTAGAAACGTCCGCGTAGAAGCTGTTTGGCCCGCCAGCCATGATCTTTTGAGGAAAAATAGTGTCCAGTTGAGGGACCCCATCCGCGTCGTCCTCGTCCCAAAATGTGGGATCCAAAGTTGGATCCCGATGCCCAGCGATACCTCCTGGAGTAATCGGGACAGTCGCGTCAAGGCTGTCGTCGAAATCCGGGCCGTCCCAGTAGTGAGCGCAAACCCTTCGCCAACACTTCTTGAGTTCAGTGAGGATCTTAAGCTGTACCTTGCGTGCCCGAATATCCTGAGAGAGCTCGTCTACGAACTCGTTCAGAAGGTCGCAGAAAGTCACACGGAGACCGTAGTCAATCACAAAATCGTCCATGAAGTAGTTGAGAATCCAATGCCGAAGCGCGACGAAGGTTCGAACGCGGACAACCATGCCTGTCTCGTCATTGCGGGCCACGGCCCACCGAAGCCGCGCAACAAGCATGCGCAAAAGATCCTGCGGTTCGAGGAAGGATCTGAACGTGAGGAAGAAGTCGGAGATGAGCTCATAATCCAGAAAACTGGGAGATGTGATCTCGGCAACGAGCCTTGGTGGTGTGGCAGCAGTGACAGCCCCCGTGATCGAGGCGTAGCGAACGATAGATCGGTCATCACAATGAGGTTTGAATGTCAGCGCGTCGAACATGGCGGGTTCGATGGTGAGATGGGTTGAGACATAGGTCGCGTGGAAAGAGCGAGCAGTCAACGGCGATGCCAGGCCAGGGGATTTGGAACTCGGAGATGTCAAGCCATTGTCTGGGTTGGAACGAGAAGCCGGAGCCTGCAACGCACTGGGTCGGAGTGAAGCCAAGCCACGAACAGGAGTGCTGAGTTCCTGATGTGATCTGTGGACCAGCGACAGGCCACTGTTCCTATACTCCTCTGTGGGCGCATAAGACGAACCGCGAAGTATCGCCCCTCTAGAGGTAAAATGTGGTGTCCCAAGGCGCCACGACGGGATCCTTATGTCGAGTACAGGTGTTGCTGCTGGGTCCACATCCTCCATGGTCTTCGGTCTCTGGTCCTCACCGGGTTTCGAAATGACGATTTTGAAGGCACCTTTGTCGCTTTCGCTGGCAGGAGTTGGTTCTTGGATAGTGCTGTCCGACACAGCTCTACGATGCCGTGAAGGCCCCTCTGCACTCTTCTGTTCAGGAAAGTACTGACGCTGCCCAACAAGTGGTGAAGGTTCTGGTGTTGGCGTCCACGTGCTCGCATGTAGTTCACTGCCTTCGTAAACCTTTGTGGGCGCTGCGGCTTCAGCGACCATGGCATCAAGGCCGCCAGGCCCTGGTGGTGTAATAGGAAAAACGAAGTTTGGCTGAGGGTATCTTTGATGGGCAGGGCGAACCGTAGGCCTATGGGAATCGAGTCAGTGACCATCATTCGCATGGTGTTGCAATAGGAGGGGTTGCTGGAATGCGGGCTGAGGCGCGCGACAAGGGCGTGTGTCCCCCACATGACGAGCTCCCGAGGATTTCGAGGATCGAGTACGGGTAGCGTGGAGGGGGGGAATGCTTGGGCGCTGGAACATGGAACATACTTGAGGTAGATTCTGCCATTATTGCCAACGTTGGCGACAGCAAATTGGCGGCCTTCGCGACCAGCCGAGCCACCATCCGGTGTAATATCCCACTTATCGGACTCTGAGCATTTCCTGGGGCGCAAGGCGAACCGTTCGCCTTGCGATCTTCCCTCTGTCATTGCGACGGGTGTCTTGCCTCCTGCTGTCATACCAGGGGAGCATCTTTTCGCCCTCATTGAGGAGGGTGCAGTTGTGACGGACGGCTTTTGGGTTATCGAAGACGCATCTCTGGGGGTTGGCGCGGTAGCAATTTTCGGAGACGCCCCCCTGAATCTCTGATCTCTGGCGGCAGCTGGGAGGGAGGGAGAAGACGGATTCCTCCTAGAGGGTGATGCAACGGGTGAGTGCTGCCGTTTCTGCTGCGGTGCGAGGTCGTCGGACAGATCGGGGGGCAGCATGGAGGAGAGGGGTTCGAAGACGGCCATGTTGACCGTCTCAGGGGGTCATGCGGCAACCGTGATGCTCTCGGACACACTTAGTGCTACATTGAGAGACAGCAAAGTCAGAATGTCAGCATGGCGAATCGAGCGAGGGTCTCCAAATCGTGATGGTACAGTGGCGAAGGGGGATTTGAGGATGAGGCAAGCCGCAGAAGAAAAGAACCAGGTTCCACAGAGGGCTTCCTCAGATAGAGAGAGGTGTGGTTGGCGCGTGTCGTCGAAGAGGCTAGAAAGGGGGACGTGGACCAAAAGTAAAGCTCGAAAACAAGAGAGGTTTGTGTCTCATAACGTCATGGGGATCATAGCGTTGAGGCCGGTATGGAGAGAGAACAGCGGGAGGAGGGGGGGATTCGCAAGAGGCTGGGCCGCAGGGGTGGAGATGGATATGGGCACGGATATGGAGGTCGACGAGGCAGCAAGCAGCAGCAGACGGGGTTAGGATGGCTGGTGGCAGTGCGAAGAAAAGAAAGAAGTGGAAGCGAAATGTACGTAGTACGGATAATCAGGTAGGTAGGTAAGTAGGCAGAAAGATTCTTACCGATCATATCGTGGTGGACATGTGCACGCTCAGGGTGAGAGTGAGTGTCTGTAAGAGACGAGGGTGAGTAGCAGCGGCCAGTACCAAAAGTAAGAGAATCGCGCCACGAGACCTTGACTCGAATACAGCCGCGTAGAGTCGAGAAGAGGCGAAAGGAGATACGGAAGGCAGCGGTGATGCTGTCAGGTGTAGGTCAGGTGAGGAGCAAGCCGTAGGCAAAACCGAATCAAGCAAAAGCCAGCACAGCAGACAAGACGAGGTATTACAGAAAAGTAAGTGAAAGATGAGGCGAGGCAAGGCAAGGCAAGGCAAGGCTCCCGAGGAATTGAACTGGTCCCCAAGAATACAAAAGAGGAGCAGGAGGGTGTTTGTTCGTTTCTGTTGATCATTGACAAGGGAACCACCCACCATAAGCGATGGACAATTGACGGTACCTGGGCCTGGGACTTAATCCTAATACTAGTAGTAGTTGGTGGTAGGGCCTACGGAGTAGACCTGACCCTGGAACTGGGAAGAACTGGCACCTGTTCACTCACACGCTACCACCACATGCTCGGTCGCATTGAACCTTGGCCAAAATGGCTGGGGAGGGGGCTTGGGGGCTGGACCCGGACCTGTCTAGCCTGGACCACTGGCAGAGGCCACAAGCACACCAAGCACACCCAACAGTGCAACAGTGCAGCAGTGGAGCGAGCCGTCCCCCTGTTCGCTCCTCTCAGGAAGCATCACTGGCATCTGCCATTGGGCACTACAGGGGGGCAATGAGGGGGGGGGGGCGCTGGAGTAAGTAGTGGGCTCGTCCGGCGCCGGTTCCCAGTGGACGAGCCGCTCAGTCGGGCCAGAGCAACCTGGTCGTCGGTGACCCACAGCCATCGTCCAGGCTGCCATCCCCTGTGCCCTGGCAACAGACTAATTCATCACGGCTTGTGCTAGTGAGGTTACAGTAGCAGTGATGGGCAGACAGACCCCGGTGGTTGATGTTGGTCAGGGTTATATAACCCTCTCAATGGCCTGCTTGCCGCCCATCATGTTGTGATACTGCGGGTGCCTTGCATCCCATCACGTGGCAACCTACGCCACTGGCTGCCACCCTCCATAATCACAGTGGGCGAAATAAGGCGGGAGGGGAGCCTGTTAACCTGGATAATCCTGGCAAATAGTGGTGACATGTCTCAACGTGGAATTGATCTCAAATAACTACATATACGTACAGAGTCATCTTTTATTTGGATAATTGCTGTCTCGAGTTTCCAGCCCATCTTTAAAAAAAAGGTACCGGCACCAGTAGAACGAGCACACTCACGCACCAGCCCCGCTGCCGTCCTTCTTTCCCTCCTGCCGCGTGATTGCGCCCTGACATCATCCGCTCGAAACGTTTTCTTGCTATACTTTACGTCAAGAGCACTGCCAGTTCACCAATAAACCACAGCAGCACCGACCACTCAGCACGGAAACCTGCCTTGCATATGCATGCACTTGTCCGTCCACTCTGTCCCTCTTTCGCGCATCGATCTCATCTGGGTTGCGCACAGATCTCAATCATACAAGAAGGAAATCAGGCGTCATTGCGGAGTTTGCCACTCCACCTCCACTTTCCAATCCACGGAGCTTTCTCTCTCTCCTCGTAAGATGATGCCTAACGAACCGGTTTGCTCAACCCCCGTGTGAGTGAGCTCATGGACCGTTTCAAGCACGGCAACAGGTTTTTGTCGTTCGTCTGCCACCATGCCGAGTTAAACCATCCACACCTATTCTCTCCTCAGGTTTTCCCCCCGTTTGGTGCCTTACACATTGTCTTGTGCATGTGCTCCGTCCGTACCTTGCAGGAAGAATGCGGGTTTCGGGCAGCCAGTGACTTGCTTCCCAAATGAGCAAATGGCAATCTCCATCTCAAATCGCCACCGAGGCTCATCCAATGCGTGTGCCTGCGCATGTACTACGAGGTGTATGAGCTCTTTCTTCCAGGGACTCTTGCCTCTTCTCACATACGCTCAATATACGATGACCTTTGTTCAATTGATCGTGGTGAGTGAATCTTGACCACGCTTTGACTGTCATTCTCCCCCCCACCCCTCCAATTTTTGGCTGCTCAACTTCGCTACTACATGTTGGGCTTCGCATCAGTCCATCCGGCAAGTCACCATGCCAACATCACTCGATCCTTGGACGTCGCGCATGTCCGACAAAATAGTACTACTCCCTGTAGACCACAGGTACCGTAGCATAAACCCTCATCGTGTCTAGGCAGCTTGCGCATGAATCACACCCAAGGGCGGCCCCGCTATCGCCTGCCAATCTTCTTCTGCCTATTTGGGCGTCCATGCAATTACGGAATCCAAGCAAAGAGAGAAGAGAGTCGCCGACCACCTTTTTCACTCACTCACACTTCGTAGCTACAACTACTACATATGTACAATTGATCTCTGGCTTCCCAACTCGCACTAGACTCACAGCGATCTAGCCAGCCAGCCAGCCAGCATCGACCCAAAGAACCACCCCTTAAACTATCCCATCGGGTCACCCTCCGTTGCGCGTTGGGTTGGGCATCGGGTGGAAATTGTCACCGTTTCAGTCTGGTGGCTTCAGCCCCAGCCCAGGGCTTTCTTTCCCTCCTCCTCACTACTTTTTCGGCTTTGATCCACGTCCTCATACAGGAGCAGTTCTTTATGTAGAGGAAGAACGAAGACGCCAGACTGTGGCTTGAAAGCTTGAAGCGGTCGAGTATGAACTACAATTCCTAACTAACCCCTTGCTCAATACCTTATTTCCAACACACACACACCCCTGATGCATTGGATTGGTCTGCTCGTGCAAATTCACCTTCCGCCAACACGGGGAGTACAAGGGAAAAACAGCATTGTTCCAGACCCAAGAAGTATTAGAGGTAGGCACCCATTCATGGTCTGAGGGGCGACTATCAATCCGAGGTAAATTCATCTGTGCAAATATCAATCACACGTCGCAAAAGCAAAAAAAAAAAAAAAAAAAAAAGTCAATTATAGCACCACCTCGCTTCTTGCCGTGTGTGTGCATGAATCATCCCATCCCGATCATGCCCGATCATGTTGGCCTGTTTGTAGTCCGTCGGATACATAATACCCGGATTATTCGATTCATGTGAAGATTTTCATTGCTTCTTGCATGAACCGGGTCCCCCGGGCTATGTGTCAAAACCAGAAGATAGCCGACACAATTGCACCAATTGCTGATACTCATACGCTATGGTAAGCATTGACATCCCGGTGACACTCCCCGGCGGTTCGGGATTTCGTGGTGTTGAATTGGAACTGGATACGTGGGAGAACGTCTGGCCATTTGGTGAGGTCTTCGGTGCCGTTGAACGCAACGCGCAGTGCTGACTCGAGCTATTGTATTATGCGTTCGGACTGTCCATCCGTTTGGGGATGGTATGCTGTGGTGTACAACCATGAGACGCCCAGGGATTTCCAGATCGTCGACCACATTGCCTTCAGGAATCTGAGATCTCGATCCGAGATGATCACCTTCGGTATGCCCCACGTATATTCCATCCATGCCTTATACAGTGCTCTGCCGACGTCTATTCCCTTCCAATTCTTCTGACTGCTCGAGCTGGGTGGTCTGTTCGAGCTGGGTGGTCTGTTCGAGCTGGGTGGTCTGTTTGAACTCGATGGTCTGTTTGCGCTTGCTGGTCTGGATATTGTCTGGTTTCGTGTCAAGGCGAATTCAAGCGCGCTTTCGATCCTCTCCAGTGTTTTTGTCATGCCATCTACTTTCGCAGCTGATACCGGGCCCCATTTGCAGTTAAATGCACAGCTTAGGTCACGGGCGGTTGGTTCGACACGTCAACCTACCCTGAATGTGACCTCTTAATCATTAAGAGATAGATTGCAACAGACCGCGGCCGTATCACTGCTCCTGGGGTGTTCCTGGATCTGAAGACTTGTCGTTTTGGTACACGAGGCCTCATCTACACGCCTGTTTTCTGCAGGACCGCGTAGGCTCTGACCTAAAAGCAAACTGAGAGCTTGCAATTCATGTCACATCGTGTCTATGCTCAACCCTTGCTTTTGATACCGAGGAAAGGTATGCCTCTTCCTCCAATTCTATTCCTTGACACATTCAACCATTCATTTCCTGTACGCTCTCCACCATCAAATCCGTAAAAGTCTCCAGGACTCCGTCTCTGCCACCAGCCTTCGCCTCAAACACGTTATCCAAGACCGTCTTAATACCGACACCAACCTGCTCTGAGCCGGTCCGTTGCTGGATTTGCTGCAGTGACCTGCCAATGTCCGAATCGTCCTGGAAGACGCGCGCTTGTTGAAGAATCATGCCCAGCTCGCGCAGGTTAGCAACTGCCGGCACCGCGACCTTCTTCGCGAAGTCCATGTCGATCTCAAGCATCTTCAGGACAGACGCCTTGGATGTGGTGACGAACACAAGTAGGCGGTGACCCTGTCATTGCACCTCGTTAGTCTACGAAATAGAACTCTGGCTTTTCATTCTTGAGCTTACCTTCGGGGGCTTAGAGACGATAAGTGTCGTCAACGCCTCCAGCATTGTGTTCGAAAACCGTGGTCCAATCGGGTTCCACCCAATCAGCCTCTCAAAGTCATCCAAGATGAGAATGCTTGCTGGTGACTTGTATGCATCCGCAAACGCCTTGTGCACGTAGTCCTTCTTGGCGAAGTCGTCCCTGTATCCAACCAGATCTGCCGGAGTCACCATCTTCACAAATGGGAATCCAGACTCCATGGCGATGTGCGCTGCCAAAGCAGTCTTGCCCGCCGACTTGGGGCCGTGAAACAAGACTGAAGTTGAGAACTTGTTGGGATCCTCTCGGATCATACCAACAACGCGTGACATCTCCTGGATTGTAGCATCGATATGAGGCCCGTAGTGGATGATACCTAGGCGAACCGCTTCCTCCAGCTCTGCCTCCGATACACCATAGGCAGGGCGGACTTCCGTCAGTGCATTCATGAAGTCAGCACGGTTGACTTTCATGCTCGCCACATCCTGCTTGACAGCGGCGAGCTGGCCGACCTCGGTATGACGAGAGAAGGCGAACGAGGCAGCAGCCTTGACGAGACCATTAAGTTCAGCGCCCGAGTAGTTCTTGGTTAGGCTAGCGAGTTCCTCTAGATTAACATCAGGGTCGAGCAGACCGTTCTCGCGCATCTTCGCCGTATGGATGTTGAGAATCTCCAGACGACCTGGCTCATCTGGGAGGGAGATCTCGAGGTGAACCTCAAGACGACCAGGTCGAAGAAGGGCATCATCGATCATGTCCTTCCTGTTGGTCATACCGATGAGCAAGATGTTATTGAGCTGATCAACACCGTCGAGCTTGGAGAGCAGCTGGTTGACAACGCTGTCACCTACACCAGTACCGCCACCTGCTCCGGAGCCACGCTGCTTGCACACGGCGTCCAGCTCATCAAAGATGATGATGTGCAGACTACTCTCATCACCCTTCTCCTTGTACTCCTTCTCTGCATCGGCGAATAGCTTCCGAATATTCTCCTCGGACTGACCGACGTACTTGTTTAGCACTTCCGGACCATTGATGACCTTTGGCGGCCTGGCATTGAGCATCTTTCCGATCTGCCTGGCAATCAGGGTCTTTCCGGTACCAGGCGGACCATACAAGAGCATACCCTTGACGTGAGGGATGCCAATCTTGGCTACAAGTCCGGGTGGGAAAACACGTGAAGCGAATGCTCGGCGGAAGATTGTCGAGAACTCGTTTCCGAGACCACCAATGCCCATATCTTCGAACTTGAAGTCCGGAGCAAGGATGGCATTCGAGTTGGGCTTGTTCATGGAAGGTTTGAGGTTGAAATCTCCCTTTCCATCACGGTGGAACAGGACTCTCGTCTGGTTCGTGAGGATACCACGGGCATGGGGTTCCCTGAACGTTTGCTTGCTTCCGTCGCCGCTTGACATGGCCAGATCCGTCAGGCCGACAGTTTTAACGACGATGAGTAGTGGGATGTTCCGGACATCCATTAGGATACGCTGCCCTGGCGCGAGGACCTGGTTCTGGCATGTGTCGACAAAGATCTTGGCCAGCTCGTCCTCGTCATACGGAGTTTGCGTCTTCTTGCTGGGAGAAGCGAACCCAATCTCAAGGTCGATTTGGCCGAGGTATGCCTTGCCACCGGTAGCGAAGGGGTCGTAGACCTCACCGGTGAAACTGTCACGCATGGTGATGCCGCACCATGATCGTTGGGGGTCGGACAAGCTGATGCCGCCCTGAGGGAACCCAGGGACAGGTTTTGCGGTGACAACGTACTCCCCAACCGGATCGCCGCCACGGAGAAGAATATAAAGATCGGAGCCATCGCGGTTCGGAGGAAAATCGTCGGTGGAAACGGCGCACCTGAAGTTCACATCGTCAGCGTAACACCACCAAACGGTCGACGCAGTACTCGGGCACCTACATATTGCCATATATCAGACGAGACTGTAAAGACTTGTCGGAAACCTTCTCTACACGCAGAGGGACCTGCCTCCCGCCACCAGATGGACCCTTCTCACTGTATCCGGGTCGCCCGCCGCCGCCTCCTTGGGCCGCGCGAGGGTCACCATATCCTTGAGGTGCCCCGCCGCCATATTGCGATTGCGGCTGCGCGTAACCCTGATTTGGGTCTCCGTATTGGCGAGGGTCAGGCCGTTGGCCCTGACCGGGGGAACCTCTTGGGTTGGCCCCCGGAAGGCCTAAACCGCCGAAAGGCATCCGTCCTGAGCCTCCTGGAGGAGCTCTAGACATGTTGTGAGGTGCAGAAAGGAATCAACAAGGCTTCGGGTTGAATTTTAATGGAAACGATCGAGCTGCCGACGCTGGATAAACGCTGAAACGGAATGTTGTGGTCGTGACTTTTGGGTTTTGGTTGGAGTTGGGTCGATGAAGGATGGAAGTGTGAGTACAGCAAGCTGTCTTCGGGGAGCTGGTGACGACGAGGGGCAACAGTGACACATGTCCTGCGACAGTGGCGGTGCTCGATGTAGTTTAGCGGGTGGAAGTAGCCTTTAGTGAGCACATCCAGCAAGTTACAGTGGGTTTTGATCTCCCAGGCCCTTCCCCACGCTGTGGCTAAGCTGATCGGCCATAGGTAATATCATACTACC
This sequence comes from Sarocladium brachiariae, assembly GCA_008271525.1. Taxonomy (NCBI): domain Eukaryota; kingdom Fungi; phylum Ascomycota; class Sordariomycetes; order Hypocreales; family Sarocladiaceae; genus Sarocladium; species Sarocladium brachiariae. Next base: position 4,831,395 of record RQPE01000001.1, read on the forward strand.
GTACTATTAGTAGTACTCAACATTAGTCCATCTTGACTCAACGATAACAAAAGCATATCAAAGTCTATAAGCGCGGAGGAGAAAGATATCTTCTGGCAGGATACACCCGAGTATAGATTTAGACGACCCACCATGCCTTTGTGAGTCGAACCGCAATTTCACACATTGCAGCCTGTTGACTCGTCTCCAGGCACCTGCTCGGCAAGAAGTCATGGAACGTCTACAATGCAGACAACATCGCCCGCGTGCGTCGGGATGAGGCAGCAGCCAAGGCAGCCGAGGAGGCAGAGGAGCAGCGCATGCAAGAGATTGATGCGCAGCGTCGGTTAGCTATTCTTCGGGGAGAGGAACCTCCACCACTTCCAGAGTCTGAGGCAGAAGCAAACAAGGACCACAAATCAGAGCGACGTTCGAGGGAGAATTTCGCGGGCAGTGGTAGACGGAGCAGAAAGCGCCACGGGGAGGATGATACCGATTACGAGTTGCGCTTGGCGAGAGAGAGGCAAGGGGATGCAGAATTTGCCGTGGAGCGTCGAAAGAGTAACGCCGCGCCTATTGTAGATCATGCCGGCCATATTGATCTTTTCGGCGATGAGAAGCAGCGGATGCATGCTGAGAAGAACGAGGAGGTGGAGCGGCAAAAAAGGAAGAAGGAACGCGAGTTCGAAGACCAATATACCATGCGTTTCTCCAACGCGGCTGGCAGAAACGCACCCGAAAACCCCTGGTACTCTTCCTCCTCGGCGGAAATCACAGCGGCAACGGTAGCTCAGCCGTCGAAAGACGTGTGGGGGAACGACGACCCACGGAGGAGAGACAGACAATCACAGCGAACGGCGGCAAGTGATCCGTTGGCGATGATGAGGAGCGGAGCAGCCAAAGTCAGGGAGCTGAAGATGGAGAGGAAGAGACTGAAGGAGGAGAGGGAACGGGAGTTGAAAGAGTTACGCAAGGACGAGAAGAGGAGAGAGAGGCACAGAGAGAGGAAGCACAGATCGAGATCGAGGTCACGATCTAAAGAGAGGAGGCGTCGGTCACGGTCTCGCGAGGGACGGGAGCATCGCGAGAGAAGACACACTAGAGAGGACCGTGATAGGGAACGGCAGGATGCACGACGCGGAGAAGTTGAAGGGCGACGGTCTCGCAACAGATCACGATCTCGAAGTCCAAGACGACAAAGATGAAATAGAAGCTCAGGAGGAGCAAGTCAGCGCTCGCCTACTTGCAATAGACAATTATGATATCCAAACATCGCATCCCATTCAGGATCACCCCAGCTGGCAAGCCATAAATGGGCCAGCACTACTTCTTAAGCCACGGTAACTTGATCTCAACTGGCACCAGCCCATCTCTCCACATCTTAACCACGTCCTCCCCTGATCCCAGGGCTAATGACCTCTTCCCATCCTCCTCATTCTCTCCCTTCACCATTCCCTCCAAGCCCTCATAAACCTTCTTATACGTCTCCTCGCTGACGCCTCCTTCCCTATCACTATAAACATCCAGCCCCTCCTTCGTGAACACTGTAGGTGCAAACCAAGTCACGACCCACCTCTCGATAACCTCAGTCCCATCATCAGACAAGACCTCTCCCCAGCCTAGGATCTCCCAGTGAGAAGTCACAAAGAACAGCCATGATTTGCCGCGCCACTCCCAGCCTGAAGCGGAACGGGTGTCGATGCCCTTGACGGTCTTGAGCTTCGACGTGCTGGAGGTGGGCTCATACTCGACCAGGTCATCGATCCGCGAGGGTTTCCCCTCCGTGCTGGGCAGTGCCTTGTACGTTATTCTCACGTTGCGTGCCGAGCGCCACATGTCGAGCGTCGAGTGCGTGACAGTCCAGGTTCGGGTTAGCCATTCCAGGGGAGGATGGTTGAGGACGCGTTTGGTGTCGATGCTCTTGTTGGTGTATTTTGAAGGAGGCTCGCAGTAGAAACTGGAGAGGTTGAGGCCCGAGTCTGTGCTCTTGACGGGCGGTGACGCTTGTGATCTGGGTTGCGTTGCCTCTGCGGAAGGTTCAACACCTGTTGGCTGCGGTGTGACATTGGGTTCGCTCATCTTTGATAGAACCTATGGCGTATCTGCGATATTCGCGATATTCCTTGAAATATCCTTTGCAACGCTACGTATGCAAAATTGTACTGAATCACGTGCCCCAGCAGCTTAAGTTCATACATAAGTGACGATTTCAGGAGTCGCGGGATTGTCTCAAGATGAAGCTGGAGGTCACCCCTTGCAGCAAGCTCCCTGATTGGCTGGCGATCAGTGATGTCACCGTCTTGATCGAAACAACCTTGACATAACATATCTTCTTTCATTTCAAGTTGGAAATGTTGCCAAAGCACCAGTTACTGGAACATTGAGTACGGTACTCAATTCTACCCCCGCCTAATGTTATTCTGCGATCCCATTCAGCTTATGGAACATTGTCGCGCTGCTCATTTGTTACAGCCCCTTCTACTGTGATTCTCAGGGTCCCATGTACAGTACCTTCAAAGTGGGGACCCCTCCATCTCTTCCCCAAGTTTCCCGAAATTCCAACCTCCATGCACTCGCTCATCGCCAACTGCCTCAACAATACCACACCCTCCTTTGCACCCTCAGAATCACGATGGACCCTGACGACCCCGACGCCATGGCAATGGCCCAAGCCATGGGCTTCTCATCCTTTGGCTCCCAAGACCCTCCTGCCAAGAAACGTCGCTACAACCCTCATTCCGATGCTTCCATTCCTTCGGTCTCCTCGTCCAACAGCCGCAGCAACAACCGTCCTTCCGCTTCAGGCGCAAACTCCGCACCCCTCGGTCCTCCCCGGGAGTCTGCCGCTAATGCTCATGAAATATCCCTCGACGACGACGACGACGAGGAAGCAGAGGAGCACGACTCGACAACAGCGCCGCCGGCAGTGGGCCTAGGTAGTCTTCCTCAGCGCCCAGCTGTGCCTACCGGAGAGAGCAGTCTGGAAGGCGAACGGAGTATGCAACCAAAAGTTGGTCAGGGAAATGGCGGACGCGCTGGTCGGGGATATATGAATCCTCTTTGGTACGAAAACTACTACGACTCAGCCTCTAACGCGAATCCCTGGGACCGTCTCGAGAAGAAGTTCAACCTCCAGCCACGCGATGTTTGGCCACTACGTAAGCCCGCCCGCTTTGTTATTCAACGCCCTCCTTCCCATCCTCAGGTCATCGGAGGCGCAGACACTAACGCATGTATCTGCAGAGTCGCAAATCTCGCAGCAATCTCATGCGACATCTCCCACCTGATAATCAACGCTCTCCCGGGTGGTGAGCCTCATTCTTTCTCTCACCCCTGCCAGAATCTATCAGTATGTAATGAACACGTCTTGCAAATCATTGCATCGTGCCGCTCACAATCGGTCAATCTGCGTTCGTGCCCAATTACATCCCCGATACGGAAAGAGAACGCGTCACGTGACTATCTCCGTGACATGCCTTACCAGCAGGCAAACCTCCCCACGCCCCTACGATACCTTGCAGCCAAGCTTTCGACTCGGAGGGGCCTATGGGAAGTCAGGAAGGGCGGAGGCCATTACGTTCACGGCTCGGCGTAAAACATCACGAATGAATGCGGAGTGAACCAGCCATCCTTCTGGAAGCATTTCAGCAGATGATCCAGGGTTTACGAGCCGCAATACAAGGCCCTGACGAGTCACCTCAGCGTCCAGACAGGCCAAAATACGGCCAATGAGATTGTTCAAACCCCAATTATCCATTATACCTCGCAATCTCTCAGGAAAGGACAAAATAATGCCGCCGAATCAGGAATGGTGCCTCCTCAGTATCTGCCTAGTATCCTTCCCCTCACCAGATTTCCTTCTCGTCCTGGTCCTCCCAATCGCTCAAGACTGTGCTCTTCTAGCAATTTCCTCCCGAAGCAGACATGGGGGAACAACGCAGGCTCGTTCCTGCAAGGCGGGACGGGGAAGGGGGTTCTTTTAGTGACTCTCATCACCCCCCGTCCCTCTCAGATCACACATTTCCGTCCAATCATAAGTCATCAAGGTCATGAAAGAGGAACAGGCCGCAGTCGTAGGCGCCTTTTGAACTTGTTTCCCCACCACCACTTCACTCCCTCGTCAGCTCGCGGGGTGGCCCTGCCAACCTGGTGCAGCTCACCCCTTGCAGCCAGCAGCTGCCATTGCCGTAAAGCAGCGACAGATCCCACATCCTCTCCACTCGAACTAGCCCACGGCTGCGAGATTGCCGCCCACAGGGCGTTTCTGACCCCTGGTTCCTCGGCTGCTGCCGAAGTGGTGGGGATGGGGTCTGTCAATTCAACGACCATCCTCCATCGTACCACAGAAAAGGCGACGAACGCACAAATTGCTAGTTGAACTCCCGTGAAAACAAGAACGCAATATGAAAACGACCCTGTCTCGTTTGTGCCTCTCTGTGCCGTGAAATAATAAAACAAATAGGGGAAGAAAGTTCGCTTTTCACCGCTCGTGAAAGTCACCAACCACGCACTCCATGCTTCCGGCTTCCGGCGCGTCTAGTACTCAGGCGATGGGTAGCGAGCGCGAGCCTTGGCGTACTCATTGGGATGCTTGCGGGAAGCCTTGCCCTGAAGAGATCTGTTGAATTCCACGTCAGAAATAGCGTTCGTGCTGCCTAATGGTGATTGGAGGTTCTTGAAGCGCTGAAAGATCTTCAGACATCACGATCGCAAAATCACAGGGCACTAGTACTCACGAAACCTTCTTCTGCGTCCATTCAAGATCACTGCGAACTTCGCGGGCATCTCGCATCCCTTCAGCAAAGCGCTCGCGAGTGCGCGCGAGCCGAGCCTGAGCCTGCTTCTGCAGATCCATCAGCTCGCGCTGCTTTGCGTTGAGCTTGCCAGAACTGCGTTGTACCATCAGTGTCATTGTTCAACTCCTTGTTGTAAGACTGGTTTGATCCCGAAAAACAGCTCAAACATGAGAGATAGAATGAGTCACGCTCTCCCCGCGTTTCAACATTCCAAGACCTGTGTCTGCAGCCTTACGGGAAATGACAGAAATTGCGAACTCACGTTTGCGCCTGAACAGCCATGCTGCGGTCAAGAGGAATGGGATTGAAAGAGCTGGCGAAACGATCCTGCATGTACTCCTGGAAATCGACGCCACTGGCAGAACCGGTGGTACTATCGTAGTCACCAAGCCCACTTGAGGAGCCGCCAAGATAGCTGCTACCTGAAGTAGCAGAGAAGCCGCTGTTGCCGTACGAGGGTACACCGGATGCAGAACTGAGCGAGTCATCGCATTCCGGGGGCGACATGGAGTATTGGCTGTAGGTAGGGTATTGGCCGCCCTTAGAGGGCATAGCCATGGGCATGGCATAAGAAGGGCTAGTGTACTGGCTGGACATGTTGAGGGGGAGACTGTTCAATAGAAGACAGAATACTTGTGATTCAGCGAAGAGTGTTGAGAAAAAGTTGCGCAGATCTTGGGAGGTATTTTATGTCTTGGTGAGATGTAATACCAAAGGCAAAGTTGGGTATCAGAAAAATGTTTGACGAGAGCTTGAACAGAAGCAAGAGAATAAAAGAAGAGGAGAAAGGAAGAAGAGCAAAACTCAAGGTCCTCGAACAAGTTGAGCCTTTTTATACTTTTCCAGCGCCTCCAAGATGAGCAATCCGGGTCAACTGACGGCCCATGATACTCTTCGCATGCAGCCGGGTCACCCTAATGGCCCCATCCCAAGGGTGGACAGACAAGAGGCAAGCATGTGTGTGACCAAGTGAGGGAGTGAATGAGGAGAGGATGGGGTCAGGCTACGCATGAGCAGCTAGGACAAGAAGACGCCATTATGGCGGTCTGCATGGTGTGCCGATATGTATTAGTGATGGTGTACACGGCAGTCCCAGAATCACTGGCTTCCTATCACATTGAAGCAGATCGACAAGGATCAGGAAAGGAACATGTGAATTGCTTGTCGAGATAGCCAGACAGAAGAAGATTCATTGGCCCAACAAAGAAAGTAAAGTGGTGCCCGGCAGGATAGCTTCGGCTTGCCCAGAAGCCCGTTGGGAACCAGACCATTGTGGAAGAGGCATGGCACGTCTAAAGGGGAGGGGAAAGACAAGCCTCGGAAAGAGCGTGCATTAGACAGAGTGACAAAGAGGACCAAAGTCTGCATAGGACCGAAGTAGAAGAACAACGGCAGATGCCTGGGGGTGAGAAAGGAAAAGAGAAGTAGTCCTTCTTGGGTCTGGAGCTCGGCCACGCCACGGAACCACTCGGAAAGAATACTAGTGAGGCCTCGGGCAGGGCATGTAACCCTCATATGTTGGAGAGGAATCGGCAAAAACATATCAGTAGTGAGGAACAGACGGAACCGTGGTCCCGTCGATAGTATGACATATCCCACCCAGTCAAAGTGCAGCATGAACGAGGGTGGCGGAGACTTGTTGAGGACGGCTCTGGAGCCAAGGCAGCATCACGGTGACCTTAGTACTACTACTAGTAGCAAGCGTGGTGTCCACCATGAAGATGAGCAGGAGGGGGTAGTGCGAGATAGAGAGGGGTGTGCATGTCGTGTTCTTGTCGGTCTTGCTGAGGCGTGCGAGACGCACCGTAGCCGGCTCCGGACGACGCTAACGGAAGGGCAGGGCAGACGAAGTATAATGGTTAAAGCGGCGCTGGACTCAGTGGTGCCCGTATGCTTCCCGGAGTGAGACGACCGCTTGGTACGGCATGGCGGCGTCGATTGGGTTGCGTGAAGGGTGGAACGGGGGTGTGAAGAAGATCTGCTGCGCCAGATGTGGAGGCAGCGGTGGACAAGAGCACGAGAAGGGGTGACTTTTGCCGTCGTTCGTAATGGGTGAGTGAGCCTTCAAGTCAGAGACTGGCAGCCTGGGTAATCAGTACGTTAGACAGGAGAAGTGTGTGTGGAGATGAGGTAAGGTGAAGCAGCAATAGCTGCATCGAGGGATTGGATCATGGAGGATTGCAGAGGAAACAGACAGAGGAGCAGGGAAGAGGCAGATGAAAGGGGGTGAGCAGGTTGAAACTGGATACCGTCGGGCACGATTGCAGGAAACGAGGCGGGTGGTGTGTCGCGGTACGGAATGAGCGGGTTGGGTGAATTGGGCAAGGACGGTGACGATGCGCTGTCAATGGTTTGAAAGCGCACTTGATCATAGACGCAGAGCAAGTTGAGACGACGAAGGCATCTAGCTAGCATTAAAAATATTTGGTGGGCGGAGAGAAGCGAGGCGGGTGTTGTGTGGACCGATATCAAAGTAGGTCCCTCAGTAGGTAGGTAGATAGTAGTAAGTAAGGTAGGCAGGCAGATGAACTCAGAACGTTGAGCATGTTCAGGCCAGGAATGGCCAGAAAGTGGCAGTAGTAATAATGGCTGATGGTGGTGACGGCAAGGCAGAAGGTGCTGTGTTGCAAAAGGCTGCCTCTCCTGCAGGAAGATGCGTTGTCATGCTGGGCTGGCTGGAGGAGGAAGTGTGTGGGAGAGACAGAGAGGAGAGAGATGGTGGCAGTGGTGGTGGGGGAGGGGCCAGACAGAAATGTTATTCATTGTCAAAAGACTAAGGAGCATCAACACTCCTTGATCGCCGTGGTCGTAATTGCAGCCAGTCCATACTACCACAAAGGCATGGAAAAGGATAGTGTGAGGAGTAGCGCGTTGCGTCTTTTTGAGCAGCTGACCATGGACCTGAGTCGGTAAAGGCTCTCAGCCAACATAATTTCCTACTTTTACTAGGCCGTCAGTCAGACAAACGTGGAGATGGAAAGATGCGACATGACATACACAAGCTTGTAAGGGATCCATCCGTACATCGACATGGATTGGTACAGAGAATAACCCCTCCCCCCACTTTGATTTCTCGTCGCATTGATTGGAAATATAGAGTGATCTCCCTCTGTTCCATCGGGGTCTCCAAGCGAGAAACTGAGTGTCGTGAATGGGTGGCGAGGGGGGATTCGTGTGAGGTTTTCGCTCTTGCCATTGGCTGGAAATTGGATTTGACAACCCCTCTAATCGTCACCAACCGATGAACAGAAGGAGCAGGTTGGACGAAGAGTAAGGCAGTCAGGCAGGGACATACCAAGAAGTGATAGGCGTCTTTTCTTCCTTTGATGGACCTTGATGGACCTTAGCTTGTGACAGGCCAGGAATATCCTCACATTGCCTTCGCAACTGCCTGATACCATCCTTCTGCTAGCTAACAGCCTCATCTATCAAAACACATGCCGTCTAAAGGGCCAGGAAAGTTAGACAAAACCTATATTAGGTGCTGGAACACAATTGGCATGGGAGGTTTGACAACTCATCAACTCCTTTCATACGGGAAGAGAAGGCGAAGGCGATAGCAGATAGTAAACAGCAGAGCAGTGTGCTCGATGATGGGGTCACACTCTCCCCTAAGATGAGTAGCATACAGAGGGTGAACGATGTGCAAGCGAACAGCTGTGGGTGGTTGGCCACCATGCATGGTCGCGCATCTGCGCCTACCACGTTTCTCCATCGGAGATGTTTGCCCAGAAGAAGCTACGTGAGATATTAAAGCACATGCACTCTTGTCACCACTCGAGACAACTGTCGTCACAAAAGAGTCAAGATCACCAAACTCTGCTGAACGACGAACGAAGCGGCATCGCCTCGTATGTAGAGTACATCATGGGTCACTTCCAAAGGGCAGCTCCGTTGGCAAGATTTCACGGAGGAGTTTAAGGGACGTCGCGTGCATGCAATGTCGCATAATCGGTGAAGACAATGGCTCGGATTCATTCCTTAAACCTCAAACTGTGAGCCTTGATCTCCAAAGCTGACATGCATATTGCTGCCTCCCGTGCCACTGGAATGTCTCGGGGAGTACGATGGGCCAGGTATCTTGCTGTGCGCTTTCGCAACAACGATGCTTCATGATCAGGCTGTAGGGGGCAGTTGCAAGAAGGCAATCATAAGGAATACTTGATAAATCTATATACCTAGCTACCAAAGCAGTGGTCTCTTTACAAACAGATGTCGAAAACCGTCTCCGTCCCGCATAACAAGAATCTATCTACGATACGGGATAGATGAAGAAGAATTGTGGGCGAAGAAAGAAAGAAAAGGCCAATGTGCACTCTGCAAGAATGACAACGCCGCTCAATGCACAGGTGGTTCGAATCGTCCCTCCTCTGCTGCCCCTACCCGGCCCAAGCCCTACTACCCCTCTGTCCATGTCATATCGTTTCCTCAATATCGGCTTTCACTTCGTTATCCTCCCTTCCATGACTAGCCCTTAGTTGTCTATCCGACAGAAAAGAAATGAGTTACGAGAAGAAGTCCAAGAATGAGGAAGAGTATGCGTAATCTGACCAAAAATGTTCAAGGATGTATTCTGTTTCAGCCGAATAGCTTTAAGAAGCCCCAAAGCCCAATGCCGCTGAGGACAGGGATAGTGAGGTTATCGTCCCAGCCAAAGAGGTCGACGACTTCACTGGCAGACGCGACGAAACCGGACCATACGCTCATGACACCAAGAGCAAGGGGGCCGCCGATGGTGGCCTTTGCGGCCGTAAGACCAAGCGCCTGTGAAATGCTGGCGGGCAGCGAAAGAGTACCTTTGAACAAAAAGTCCTCGTCGCCGGGGAAAGGTCCAAACGAAGGAGCGAGCCATCCCCAGAAGAAGACAGATGTAGCCACACCAACAGCAAATGCCGCGAGGGAGCCGGCAAGGGACTTGCCCCGGCGGAGACGTGGGGTGTAGCGGCCCCATAGTCGGCCGAAAGTGCTGGCGGCAGTGTCGCACCAGCTGAGAAGAAGAACGCCCATGACGCCGACATCCTTGGGGAAGAAGAAGAGGGTGATCCAGGCGCCGAGGAGGTAGAAGATGACACCATTCCAGCCGGCGTACTCGCTCTCGCGCATGAGAGCGCCCAGGAGTTTAACATAAGTCCGGTTGAGGCTCTCGTACCGGTGACGAAGCCAGTCGCTCGCTGCGATGGGGATTAGGCCTGCCATGAGGTATGGCGGCACAGTGCTGGTCTGCGTGCCGGTGAGGTACAGCCAAACGACAAAGAAGCCGATCGAGACGTGAAGGACTTTCCGGGGCACTTCGTGCTTGTGGACAAAGGTCCGCCAGTGGCGGTGAATGGGAATCAGACCAAGAGGACTAGGACTACGGCTGAAGTCTCGCCAGGTCCAGCCTGAAGGGGTTGTACGTTGCGGAGGCGCGAGATGGCCGTTGGTAATGCTAGCTTTCCCGTTCGTCGATGTCGTCAAGCCAGAGCTATTGGATTCCGACTTCTTTGATGATTGCCGACTGAGTGATTCCCTGGGCGTCAGCCTTTGCGGCATTCTCGTGTCGATGGGTGATCTGCTTCTTGTTCTTGCCCTCCTCAACTCCGGCGCATCCGAGTCCTCAGCGGAATCTTCAGCGACGGGCTGCGGCGTGGACATCCTGCTGCTCCTGGCAGCAGATCTTGTGACCGGGGCATTGTAGTCCAAGTCCTCTCGCTCGGAGGGGGTTGGGCTCGGAGAGATGACGCGCGGGGTCCCGGGAACGGCGGATCGGCGACGGGAGGCCATGGCGTAGAAGGGATAGGGTGGAAGGGCGGGACAGGGTCGAGCGCCGGCGGTGAGACGATGTAGGAGAGTGCAAGACGACGGATAGAAAAATAGAGTTGAGCCTGTGTCTGAGGTTGAGTGGAGATATTTATCACGGCGGGAAGCGCGTAAAGTAATGGTGGGTAGATCGGACGCGGAGGAAGAAGCGGAGGGGAAAGCGGTGTCGGAGATGGTGGTGTTGGCTGGGCGAGGAGAGTAGGGTATAGGATCGCAGGTAGAGAGATCCAAGATGCTGCTTGAACCTTCACGTTGCGAAGCAGAGTCTTGGCTGTCGGCGTCTGCTGGTTGCTGAATGATGTCGGTTTCTCTCGATGCAACGGAGGTCAAGACCTCCGCCGCATGTTGTCGTGATGAAGGCAAGCCGTGATTCGGTACCGGATGAGGAGAGCCACATGCGGATGTATTTGACGGCGTGTATTCGTCTTTTTCAAGCCACCTGGATTTCTAGTTGTATAAGGGAGTAGAGAAAGCAAAGGTCAACGTTAGGGATTTGTGAGGAGACGTGGCAGGGAAATTGGGGTGGATGGTGATGATGATGGCAGCGGTGGACTTTTTTCTCGACAGGGCTAATACTATGGTTGGCTTGGGAGGGGGGACGGGGGTGGACATGTGACCCGCTCTACTGATCGCCCGCGGGTGTCGTGTGCCCAGCTGTTCAAGACTGTAGCACTGTCGGGTGGCCAGCCTGACGAGGGCAACTTTAGCGTTGGCATGCACGTCACTCGTGTTGAGAGGAATAGAGTGAAACATCCAGCTTGGGGAGGGGGAAGGGGGGCAGTGCTAATAATGAAGGCGCAATTGCACAGCACACATGGCAAAATCTACGCGTTGAATGGTTAAGCTGAGCTGGGCTGGGCGGAATTTCTTCCATGATTTTGGCCTGATTATGGTGGTTCGATTTGATTGGCAGCCTGTGCCTGTGTGCTGATTCTTTGCCTGAAAACCATGCAAGTGGTACGTGAACTCTACATTGGTCTGTTCAGCTTCTCGCATCACATGCCTCAAGGTGGAAAAGCGGAGAGGAAAAAAAAATACATATAGAACGGACGGTCTGGCACAGTTCCCCTGGTGTCCGTCTATTACGTTGGCAGGTCCTCAAAGCGGGCTAGACCAGCCACGGCTACCGTCCTGGCTCTATCGATAAGGATCATCCAAGATTATTTTCTGGAAGGGCTTCCTCACTTTTCGCGACCATGGAATGGGACCCCTCCAACATCGGAGATCTATTTGTTGGGTCACAAGGCCGGGGTTTTCTTTGATTGTGAGATGAATATGGCGTCTTCCAAAGTCGCGCCGATCAAGAAGAACCCTCGCTCCTGGGATTCATTGACGCCTGCGTTACCAGAATGGATTCTTGACGCCGTGTCGACCATGGGCTTCGCCCAGATGACACCCGTCCAGACTGCGACGATGCCGCATTTCATGGGCAATAAGGATGTCGTGGTCGAGGTGAGATATCAAAATCAGTGATTTATTATGTATATGAGGGCTAATTGGATTCTAAGGCAGTCACTGGTAGTGGAAAGACATTGTCCTTCCTGATCCCTCTTGTCCATCGATTACTTCGCATTGACGAGCCTACTAAGCGACATCATGTCAGCGCCATCGTCATCTCTCCGACAAGAGAGCTAGCAGCCCAGATCCACGCTGTTCTGCTCTCCCTGCTCGATTTCCACGCCCCTTCCGCCGAGATCCTGCCATACCTCAAGGGCGACGAGAAGCGGCCCTCCACAACTGTGCCGGTCATTGTGCCACAGCTTCTAGTCGGAGGCACAACGACCACGGCGCAAGACCTCAGCTTTTTTATGCGTCACAGCCCCAACGTCTTGATCTCCTCTCCCGGCCGATTGGTGGAGTTGCTGGGATCACCGCACGTTCATTGCCCGCAGTCGTCGTTCGAGATGCTGGTTCTTGACGAGGCGGATCGTCTGCTCGATCTCGGTTTCAAGCAAGACCTGCAGAAGATTCTCTCGAGCCTTCCAAAGCAACGTCGGACGGGTCTCTTCAGTGCAAGTGTCAGCGAAGCCGTCAGCGAAATCATTAGGGTTGGATTGAGAAACCCAGTCAAGATCGAGGTCAAGGTGAAGATGAAAGGTGGCGGCGTTCTCGAGGATAGAAGAACGCCGGCTAGTCTGCAGATGAGCTATCTCGTCAAGCCAGCGAGCCAGAAGCTCCCTGCTCTGGCGAAACTCCTGGAGAACCTCTCTGTTCGGCCTCAAAGGAGCATCGTCTTCTTATCCGCATGTGCTTCGGTCGATTACTTCCAGCACGTTCTCCCGCTTCTACTGCCTCCTGGGTTCTCGCTCGTGCCTTTGCACGGAAAGCATCCTGCGAAGGTGCGCGAAAAGAACTTCAACAAGTTCTTGACCTCTGTGTCTCCAACGATCTTACTTACAACAGATCTGGCCGCGCGTGGTCTGGACATCCCACAAGTTGATCTCGTAGTCCAGATTGATGCGCCGTCAGACCCGAAGGTCTTTATTCACAGGAATGGGCGAGCGGGAAGAGCAGGCAGGAAGGGTTTGGCGGTGGTTATGTTGCATCCCGGCCGCGAGGAAGATTATGCTCGCTTCCTCGAAGTACGGAAAACTCCCATCAAGCCCCTGGAAAGACCCGAGGTAATTACTACGGAAGAGGACGCCGACGAAGCTGCGCGGAAGATCCGAGAGCTCGTCAAGACCGACCGGGCGCTGTACGACAAGGCGCAGAAGGGATTTGTCAGCTGGGCGAGAAGTTACGGCGCGCATCAGGCGACGTCAATATTCCGCGTAGCAGACCTTGACTGGGCCTCCCTTGGCAAAGGCTGGGGTCTGCTACGCATGCCTCGCATGCCCGAGCTCAAGAAATGGGATGGAGACAAGACGCTCGGCCAGAACATCGACTGGGATACCTTCGCATACACGGACAAGGCCCGCGAGGACGCCAGACAGGAAGCCCTCAAGGCCGATCAGAGCGGGCTCGCAGAAAAGAAGGCAGCGGAGCTGAAGCGCAAGAAGAGAAACAACGAGGCATGGAGCGGAAAGCATGAGGCCGAGGATGTCAGAGTGGAAAGGAGGGAGAAGAGGAGAAAGAAGAGGGATGCAGAGAGGACGGCGAAGATGACAGAGGAGGAGAAGGGTGAGGAGATGGAGTTGCAGGATATGATTCGGCAGATCAGGGAAAAGAACCAGGCGAAGAGTAGGAAGGGCGATGATGAGTTCCAAGGCTTTGATGATTAGACTTGGATCGATCACCAACACAGCATCAGCGTTGATTTACATCTGAAGGTAATGAACCAACCATGTTTAGTAGTTTATGAAGTGGAAAAGCTGGATCACCACGCGGGCACAGAGCTGCAAATAGGAGCTGGGTCTTCACGTAATGACGCAAAATTTCCACATGACAGTATTCATATAGCTTGCTGTTGAGGTAATATTTCAGCGCAGAAATGATATCTCGTGAAATACCTCCCTCACGATCCATTGGACCGGACCATGTTAGTCATTGGACTCTCCCTATGGTTTGTTTGTCCTTGTCTGCGAAGGTGTGCAACGTGGCTCGGGGATCGTTTCCCGGACCCTGGGGCAGAGTCGCACTAGTGTGACACCATCGTTGTACATATGTAAGTACTTGTAGTTGTAGTAGTATGGCAAAGTACCATCCACCTTAATTCTTAGTTCTTGGTACATGTGTGGATTTTATTTTATTCGATTTGGTACAATCACTTCAAAGTTTACCATTAAGGTCTTGGATATTGCATTGGTGGTTTGACTGGCATATTGGCGTGGGGACTGCCGTATAAGGTCGATAAGCTTTCTACTGTGGTAGTCTCACCCGACAGACCATGTCTTCCTAATGTACTGCACCAAGTAGCAAGTTGGGAGGTAAGTCAGTCAGATCGGCCGGGCCGTGAAGTTGGTGGCGATCAAGGGCGTTACGTGGGCTCCGCTTGGAGCGGCATGCATGGTGGTGTTTGAAGAAGCGGTTATGTAACTTGTCTAACGAAAGAAAGGCTCGATACTAGCGATTGCGAAAGGCAACGTATATCTGAATTAGAGGTAGGGACGTTTCATTTGAGGTCTGCATGCGCAAACGCTGTTGCTGTTGCCGTCATACATCGTATTGCCTGGTCAATACTTGCCGCTACGTCCTTCACAGTGACTACAAGCCGAAGTTCCTCAAACCTCCGTTTCCAGAATCCCCAGCGTTCGAGATTCAGCGCTCCATGTCCAGGAAACAAAGGACCAGGTCCATGCGACCTCTTGTCCCCTTCAGTGACATCTCGTCTTTCCACTAGGCACTTCCGTAGGAGGACTGGCCCAGCGCGGATGACCCATTCGCTGGCGACGGAAAGTCGCAGGTCAGTGGCGGCGTCAGGGCTCAGATCCTCCTCGAGAGCTTGCCTCATCTGCCAGATGACGAAGCTCTCCCACTCAACCAGGCCTGCTCCAAAGAGTCGGGCATTGAACGAATTCAAATTCAGCCACTCGCTATAGGTATAGTCATCATCATCTGGTTCCTGTCCTTCCACAGTCTCGAACGTCGGGTCTGCCATCTAAGTTAGAAGGTCTGTTGCCATGAGTGAACAGAGTCGTGCACGAACCTGACCAGTTCGTTCTCATGACCTGTGCTAGCCCAGGAAGATCACACCACGGCGGTGCAGCGACCAGTACGCGAACGACCTTGATCATGAAGTCTTGTCCCTCGTGGTCTTGATGAGGAATGTTTCTTGCGACGCTGAGAAACGCTTCCCAGATGCTCCCGAACTGTGATATCGGTTTCTCGGGGGACACGAGCTCTTGCAATTGCGAAGCGACGCCCTGAGCTTGTTCGTCGGCTGTTGCCCCAGAAAGAGATTGGAAGGCAGATTGGAAGATGATGATGACTTTCTCGTTGTCTTCGGATGATAGGCCGTAGTCTAAGAGATGCTGCAAATTGAACTTGTCGGTAGCCATGTTGTGTATTGAATGTATAGAATCCACGACGTGGGCGAAAATGGGCGTTTAGAAACCTAGCAGGGGGGGGGGGGGGTTCATTGAGCCCTTACTTAGAACCTGCTGGTCTCGATTTGAGGTTCGCCTTACAGTGAACGATGTCGGCCCTTTGCCTCAGACTTCCCTGGGCCAGCAAAGCAAAGAGGAAAAAAAAGAGAGAAAGACAGAAAGGGAGATGCTTCTCCATGGTGAGCTCAATCTTGAGAGCCCATTCACTTCACTCAAGTCAGGACCCCTTACTCAGGCCGTCGGGATTATCGACATGGTCGTATGGCATTCCAAGCGTCAATGTCCAACCATATTCACGCGATACAACTGGCCATCGTTTCCATTGACAACAATTCATGCACGGGGATCGGCCAAATGAATGAGAGCGATTATAGGAATTAACATTTATGCCCCTCGCCTGCATATAGTCTTCGTCGTTCTTTTACTTTTTGCGAGTACAGCTGCATATCCCTTCGGATTCCCAGTCTAGTCGCTCGAAATTCGCCAGCTGTCTGTTTTCTTCATCATCCTTCTTTTCTTGATATTCGACGAGGGCCACAGAAGTAATTGTACATCCATGGTTTGGAAGACCTCCTACCAACCGGTAGATACCGGGTACTGTAGATAGAGTACAACCGGTCTTGCCTTCGATTTGGGCCAACTCTGCATCCTTGTATTCACCCAGAAGGAGGCTTTTTGAACTCTTTCATCTCAAACGGCTGCTTGGAGAGTACATAATACCAATTATATATGTTCGACTTCACATCTTGACGGGATTTACTACTGTCACCAGCGTTCCAGAGCCAGATTTCTGTGGAGTCACTTAGTGGTGCGTCTGGGAATGCACAGTCACACTAGCACCACGAGTATGCCTCCACATTCTCCAGACTCCTCAGTTCCCCCGCGTGGGGTATTAGTGCGAGTTCGATAAACCACATTCATCTCTTCGGTGTCGTAAGTTTTTGTTTGACCTCGCATCCCTTGGTCCCGAAGAACTGACTCAGGAACGACAATCTCTGAAGCCACTGTGCGTACTCGAAGACCTAGCTTGCCTGGGAGCTTCATCATGGCGAAACTGTATCCCTACCAACCTGTGTCCACGTACTCGGAGGAACGACTCGCACATAAGCGGCACTGGGACCGGATACGACAGAGAGAATGCCGGTAAGACTGAGACTTTTCCTCATATTCCTCATAAAAGCGGACGAAGGAAGCATAAAGACCATTGTTGGCACAGGTGCACTGACTCGACAGCCCAGATCCAAGAAGAGAAAGCTTACCGGCGAACTAGAAGAGGAAATTCGCAGCCTCAAGGCACGGTTCGAGGCTCTGGAGGAGGAGAGAGATGAACTTGCCGCAACAGTCAAGAGGCAATCGGAGGCAATGGAGAGGTCGGAGAGGGAATCGCAACGTCTGAGATCAGCTGTAGAGGCGGTCTGCTTGTCCATGAGGGATTCGCAATCGACACTGCAAGCAGTCCTGGGTCACCACGGGGCACCAAGCGCCACGGCAGCGTCACCGACGGGAAGTGTGCAGCACCCCAGACGAGCCTTGAGAACACCGGCCGAGCTGCGAGTCAACGATGGCCCAGGAGACTACAACTTGCCCTTGGGCTCACGGACTGCGTCTGAGATCAGCTCTCTACCAGATCTGTCTCTCAGCCTCCAGTCCTTGGCGCAAATCCCAGCAGCCGATGCTCCTTTCACACCGAGCCAAGTCCTGGATGACGAGTTGGGCGACATTTCGATAGCACTGACTACCGCCCCATCCCCAGACGCAGCCGTCATCGCCGGCTGGGACCGCATCCCCGTCAACACCGCTCCTATGGGCTACATCGATTACGGGATCCTCGAGCTGGAACGTCTGTGCCGTCACGTGCCTGGACAGGATGTCCCCATGGCGGAGCTCAACGCGCAGGCCTTCCCGCACATCTCCAATCTCCTCAACCCCGAGGTCCCGTCCCACAGCCTGCAGCACCCGCTCTCGTCGCTCGTCATCGACCGCATGATGAAGAACATGCCGCTGCGCACCACCATCAACCGCCTGGCGGCCATGTGGGTGATTTGCACGATCCTGCGGTGGCGCATCTGCCGCACCCCGGAGACGTACACAGCCATGCCCGAGTTCATGCGTCCTAATGAGCAGCAGCTCACGGTGCCGCACCCCATATGGATGGACACCATCGTCTGGCCCGAGGCGAGGAGGAGGGTCATGGAGGACTTTGACCTGGAGAAGTTTGAGGAGTTCAGGGAGGATCTGAACCGGAGCGTCAGCGTTGGCTGGACGAGGCCTGCGGCCGAGGCCATCTGTCAGGGGCAGAAGGAAGGGGAGCACTACCTCAGTGTGGACTACGTCAAGCATCTGAGCGACCTGAAGAACTGGACTTTGTCGAGGAGCATGGTGCTGAAATGGCCGTTCCTGGATGGCGCTGTGAATGTGCGAGACTGAAGGATGTTGCTGGCTTGGGTCTATCTAGCTTTGGGAACTCAATGATCATGTGCATAGGCTTGAGTCGGTGTGAGCTGAACTTCGGGAGTGACTGCTGGGGAGGTTTCCCTTACAGGATCCCATTGGCCTTTCAGAGTCCAGCACAGACGTGGGAATGCCGATTCTTGTGATGATTGACTTCAGCTAAAGACTAGCCGTCGGAGGGGATTACTGTGAGCGTCCTCGGGGTGTTCTACCTATGCGCTTAGCTGTAGCAAAACAACCAACCCTTAGTCATAGATATGTGCATACTAGAAACTCACATCTATACCCAGCCTGTGAGAGTGTCTTTCAGCCTTCTCCTTGGTCTTGCACTCGCATGCACTTGTAGAGGTTTTCGCATTGGGATAGTCGTCGTCCTGATATCACCGTCTGTAGCCGATGTCGTGCATCCTAAACGGTTTCGAACGCCTTGATTCTCGATTCTTCTAAACATGGCACCTCCATTATTAGCCAAAGTCAAGCTGGGGCCTGGTTCCAGCTCCTCCTCCTAGCGGGGTATTGGGCGGTTAGCTTGGTGTCGTGTGGCTACCGGCTGGGGAAAGCCGATGTTCTCACCCTACGTGCCGAATGAGGCATCGGTAGCAAGGTGCCAAGGGGGGGGAAATAACGAGTTAAATGTTGGCAGGGATTAGGTGGACGAATGACCGTGTGTTGACCAAGACTGACCAAGAAGTGATGCAAAGCGGGTTTAATCTTAATTGACGGGGAATATGTTTCTTCTGCTTTCCATTTTGGTTCTTTTCTTCGGGTGGCGCCGGCAGCTCTCGTTTCTTTTCATCTCGGCATCGTAGCAGCGTGTGTTTGTTTGTTGAGAGTGCCAGGAATGTAGACCATGCATGGATGGATTCGGTGTGAGATGTAGATACCGTGCAGGAGAAAGTTAGCAGCAGGATGATGACAAGCGTAGAGACGAGTTTTGCTACCACACAAACTCACACTTATGCACACATGACGAAAACATCGTCAAACTAATGAGAGGAGTGCGGCCATAGGCACAGCAAACTCGTCTCGCCCACACCATCGCCGCATGAGGACTAAGCCATGCATGCAGCACGTATGTAACATCATCACGCAGTGTCCCAACCCATGACCGTTGGAAATCCACCTGGATCTTGAGTCGTGCTTCTCCAACAAGTCGATTCCAGTTCCCCCCCACAGATCCCCTCGTACGGAGTGGGAGCAAGTGAGGGGTGACAACAAGAGGCATTGGCTTTGTTTGTGGGTGGTTCGAAAAAGAAGGGGAAAAAACATAAAAGATGGGGCCCCTCGGTCATTGGGTGGTGCTCTTTAACTACATATGTAGTAGCTTCGCTCAACTTCGCTCAGAGCCTGTTCTGACCCGCATTTCGAATTTCTTGAAAGAGTTCGTTTGTTCGCTGCTTCTTGACTCTCTCCCCTTGAGCCCAGAACCATCTTGTCGAGGTGCTTCGTTGGTTGGTTGAGACTCGAAAGAAAGCCTCTCATGTGCTGCTGTGTGGTTGCTTGAGCCAGTGCTGCCCGAAGAAAAGACGACAAGAAAACCTACAACAACATCAACAACAACAACAACAACAACAACAACGAAAGACTTGGATAGACTGAACTATCTCGTCATGTCTGCTGTCAACAACAGCAGTGCCCAGGATCCTGCAGTGGCGGCAACCAATGGTGATGATGTCGGTGTCGCGCAAAGCAACCACCCGACGGCTAACGTCAACGCCACCACCAACGCTGAAGGTGTCGCCGCTGCTGAGGAGCCTGAATTGAACAAGGCGCATCACAATGTTGTCGAGCACGCGAGAGTAGCGTCTGGAAAGGAGCAGACCATGACTCTGATGCAAGGCATCAAGCTGTATCCCAAGGCCATCCTTTTCAGCTTCATCATTTCCACTTGCATTGTCATGGAGGGTTATGACATTTCACTTGTCACCAACTTCTGTAAGTTTGAAGGTCCTCCAGGTGTGCTTGAATAATTTGAAGGCCCAACCATAGAGACTGATAAAAATCGAACGCACCAGTCGCATTTGATGTGTTCAACAGAAAGTACGGCGTCGAACTTGCTGATGGGACTTGGGAGATCCCTGCTCCATGGCAAGCCGGTCTGACCAATGTGAGTTTCATACCTACTTACATATGTACCTACTGTATCCTCGCTTCCACAGTCCGGCTGATATCCGTCATCTAGGGCGCAATGGTTGGTGAGATCATCGGTCTCTTCATCAATGGCTACGTCTCTGAACGTTGGGGCTACCGCAAGACCCTGCTGACCTGTCTCGTCTTCCTGACTGGCTTTGTCACCATCTTCTTCACTGCTCAAAACGTCCAGACCCTGGTCGTTGCCGAGGTTCTCTGTGGTATCCCTTGGGGCATGTTCCAGACCATCTGCATCACGTACGCCTCCGAGGTTTGCCCAGTTGCTCTGCGTGGCTACCTGACGACATATGTCAACTTCTGCTGGGGTCTCGGCCAGATCATTGGAATCGGCGTCATCTACTCCATGCTGGACCGCAAGGATGAGTGGGCATACCGCATCCCATACGCGCTGCAGTGGATCTGGCCCTTGCCGCTGTTCATCGGTATCTGGTGCTGCCCCGAGTCCCCCTGGTGGCTTGTCCGTCATGGCCGCCTCGCGGAGGCGAAGAAGTCCTTGCTGCGTCTCACGAGCCTGGACCGCGAGACCGACTTCGATGCGGACGAGACCATCGCCATGATGGTCCACACAACCGCGCTGGAGGAGAAGTCGACTGCCGGCGCCACTTACTGGGACTGCTTCAAGGGAACCGACTTCCGCCGTACCCAAATTGTTTGCATGGTCTGGGCGATGCAGAACCTCAGTGGCAACTCCTTCTCTAACTACTCGACCTATTTCCTCAAGCAGGCGGGCTTGTCGGAGCGCAATTCGTACTCGTTCGCCCTGGGCCAGTATGCCATCAACATGGTCGGCGTGTTTGGTGCCTGGGGCTTGATGACGCTTGGTATTGGCCGCAGGGCGCTGTACTTCTATGGGCTGTGTGGTCTGTGCAGCATGCTGTTCATCATGGGATTCCTGGGTCTCGTCCCTGCGGAGAACAGGGACAAGGCCGCGTTGGCGACCGGAAGTATGATGATCATCTGGGCTCTGTTTTACCAGTGCACTGTCGGAACGATCGCCTACTCGCTTGTCGCTGAGCTGTCTTCCCGCCGGCTGCAGATCAAGACCGTCGTATTGGGCCGCAACCTATAGTGAGTTCCCCTTGTCAGGCCTAAGGACGGGATCGAAGTTACTGTGGCTAACTCGCGGAACAGCAACGTTGTGGGTATCATCACCGGTGTCCTGACGCCATACATGCTGAACCCCGACTACTGGAACTGGCGCAATTTTGCTGGTTTCTTCTGGGTATGCCTATTCCCGAGCGAGGCCGCGTGGTTTCTCTCACCGTTTTGTTGCAGTCTCTGATTCTAACGTGTTCCCTTCTCCAGGCTGGTATCTGCTTCTGCTGCGTCATCTACACGTACTTCAACCTGCCCGAACCAGCAGGACGCACTTTCGCGCAGATGGATGTGTTGTTCGAGAAAAAGATCAGCGCGAGGAAGTTCCACAAAACCGAAGTGGATGAGTTCGAGGAGGTCGTTGATGAGAAGATTATCAACCAGTTCGGGACGCAAGATGCCGCCGCAGCTGCGACTGGCGAGGCTGTGTCGAAGGCGTAATGGTTAGGGACTATCGTGAGAAGTATTATCTCATGGAGAAAGCAGGCGGGGCTGACTGAGTAACATGTGAAGTACAGGAGCCAACAAGTAGGATATGGAAATGAACTAACCCTCAATTAACGAACGAACTTATGTTACCATGGGAGTTTCAGATACATTGTACCATGAAAAGCCTATCGAGATGTCGTCCAATGCTTGGTGCAGGTGCGAAGAGCGCGCACAGTGATGCTGAGCCGATGTTGCGAGAAACCAGCTGATTACGGAACGGACCGCATCAGGCTGGAATGACACGAGCCACACACACACTCAAGTGACTATTGTCAAGTGAGTACAAGAATGAATCAACTTGCGACTATGGATAGATTATTGCTTTGCGTCACCGAAAGATTCATCTTTCAAAGGAGAGAGAAAAACATGTCATCGAGGAACTCCCTTCATCCGGCCAGTGCGCCACGTATGAGCCGCTCCGATGTCGGGTGAGTGTGACACCGTATCGTGGTGACGATGGCCTCATTCTGAACAGTTGACGACCTCCATAGACCCCCGCCGCGGCCTCCCCTTTTAGCTAGAGCTAGAGACAAGAGAGGATAAAAAACAGTCCAGGTACGGAATCTACAGGGATCTCGCAATTCTGGATCCCCACTCGGCCGGCTTCTTGTCGTTTTGGCTGTCTTCGATTTTTCCCGCACCAATGACATGTGAAAGACATTCATTCACCGAGAGAGAGAGAATCTGTGAGATCCTTGCAGCTGGTTAACTTGGGGGGAGTTATACGTATACTGAAGGCGCTCTCTCTGAACATTGTCTCCTTTGAGGTGTTGAGGTGTAAACAGAGAGACATCTTAATGGGAGACAAAGTAATAAACGAAACGATCATTGCGGTACCGAAGATTGGGGGCCATCAAATGTGCCAGTGCGTCTGGGTCTGGGGGAGATCCACTGCCTGAGAACTCTTCCACAGGGGGCGCTTCAAAGTGCTTGAGGTGTGCCTGTAGCTCCTCTGATTACAGTGGCTTGACCGCTAGAAAACGAGAGACATCAGCTGTTTTCCCAGTACCAGTATCGCTTCCCGGTAGTGGGGGAAGTCGTTTGCACTAGCTCTAGTAGTGACACATCAGGAGGAGGAAACCCGCCGGAAGAGTCACTAGATCCAGGCACCTGGAGTCACCGACTGCTACACCAACGCCCACACCCACGCCCCCAAACCGCTCCAACTGCTGCGGGCGATACGCGCGGTGTTGCTCACTGGCCAAACTCCTCTGAACGACTCGCAACCAGGCGCCAGACCAGACCACTTCTCCAAAGCAGAAAAAAAGAAAGGAAAGCTACCTTCAGCCAGGTCGGATTCCTGCCTCACCACCACACTGGCCGTGTCATCCCGTCCACTTTTCTTCACTCCTCCTCATCCTCCTTGAACATCCTTGGGTCCGATCTTGCCTTATAATAGTCCTCAACCCAACCTCAATCCGCCTGTCTTCTCCAGCAGATTGTCCTCCTTTTTACATCACAATGCTGTCCACTCTTCGTGTCTCTGGCAGGCAGACTGCCTTGCGCCAGGTTGCTTCCCGTGTTGCCGCCGTTCGCGCAGCTTCCACCTGGGCCAACGTGCCCCAGGGTCCTCCTGTGAGTTGATGATACCTACCTGTCCATCTTTATCGACTTAAAGCTCCGGCGACTGATTTGTTAACCTGGTTTAGGATGTGAGTTGCTTCAATTGATGAAATACAAGCACGCGAGGCTTTCACTCGTTACTGACATTGCCTTCTTTTTGCCCCGATATATAGGCCATTCTTGGTACGTGGCACCCACGGCTCCGAAGCTCCGTGATCACCGTCAACAGTTGCTGACTCTCTACCTCAGGTATCACCGAGGCTTTCAAGGCCGATAAGTTCGACAAGAAGATCAACCTCGGTGTGTTTCCCACCATTGTTTCCGCCAAACCCCCGATCCTGATTGAACCCTCACTCTCCTCGAACCATCGCTCGACCGAACTGAGGCTAACTCTCCACGTCTTCCAGGTGTCGGTGCTTACCGTGACGATGCCGGCAAGCCTTACGTCCTGCCCTCTGTTCGCGAGGCTGAGCGCAAGGTCGTCGACGCCAAGCTCAACAAGGAGTACGCCGGCATCACTGGTGTCCCAGAATTTCCCGCCCTCGCCGCGAAGCTCGCCTACGGTGCCGATTCCCCTGCCCTGAACCGTCTCGCCGTCACCCAGACCATCTCCGGCACCGGTGCCCTGCGCATTGGCGCGACTTTCCTCGCTCGCCACTACCCTGGTGACAAGAAGATCTACATCCCTTCTCCCTCATGGGCCAACCACAAGGCTGTCTTCCTCGACAGCGGGCTCCAGGTCGAGCAGTACCGTTACTACGACAAGAAGACCATTGGACTGGACTTCGAGGGCATGATTGCTGATGTCAAGGCTGCCCCCAAGGGAAGCATCTTCCTGTTCCACGCTTGCGCTCACAACCCCACCGGTGTCGATCCTACTCAGGAGCAGTGGAAGGAGATCTCCGAGGCTTGCAAGGCGCAAGGCCACTTCGCCTTCTTCGATATGGCTTACCAGGGCTTCGCCAGCGGCGACACCGACAAGGATGCCTTCGCTCTTCGCCACTTCGTCAAGGAGGGTCAGCCCGTGGCCCTCTGCCAGTCTTTCGCCAAGAACATGGTGCGTCCAGCTATGTCGCTGTGAAGCCAACGTGAAACGCATTATCCTATACTAACCAGTGTGTTGATAGGGTCTCTACGGTGAGCGTGTTGGAGCCTTCTCCCTCGTCTGCGCCGACGCCGAGGAGGTCAAGCGCGTCGACTCCCAGCTCAAGATCATCATCCGTCCCATGATCTCCAACCCTCCTATTCACGGCGCCCGTATCGCTTCCGAGATCCTCAGCAACCCCACCCTCTACAAGCAGTGGCTCGGCGAGGTCAAGGGCATGGCCGACCGCATCATCACCATGCGCGCCCTGCTCAAGGAGAACCTGGAGAAGCTCGGCTCCAAGCACGACTGGAGCCACATCACCTCTCAGATCGGCATGTTCGCCTACACTGGCATGACCCCTGAGGAGATGGACAAGCTTGCCAAGGAGTACTCCGTCTACGCTACCAGGGATGGCCGCATCTCCGTTGCCGGCATCACCAGTGACAACGTTGGCCGCCTCGCTGAGGCCATCTACAAGGTCAAGGGTTGATAATCGACTCGCTTTTCTTTAAGCGAGGTGAGACGATAATGAAGGAACTCGTTCACACGAAAATCGACAAAAGTTATCAGAGAGAAAGGAAGGAAAGCTTGATGAGGATGGCAGTCTTTTTTTCTTTTCCATCTATTGAAAAGTTGAGAGAGCAAAAGCGAGCAACCCATGAAGAAAGATTCTGTTAACATACAAAATGGTGGAAAAGAAAGGGGAAGACTAGATGAAGAGCGCCTGCTTATAGATCCCTCCTTGGATCATGTACTAGTATCTAGAAGGAAATAGACGCTTTACGTCTCTCTTTCTCCTTTTAGGACCATGACTGGGGTCGACTAGCCGGCCGTGATCATAACTCATGACATGCTGATTTGGTGTATATAATAGGCATGTACAGTCTATGGACATTATCCCCTTTGCAAACGATCCAGATCACCTCTGGTATCCTGCATCTGCTTCCCCATCTGCTGATACACCCTCGCCATCTCCCTCATCGTCCTCTCCTTTGCCTCTCCCCCTTGGACGCCGACTCCGTAGTCACTCAACTCCATCTTCAGGACCCTGATTTTCTCCTCGGTGCGCAGTTTCGCGTCCCTCAGATGCGCACCGTAATTTTTAAGCGCCTGAACGGCTTCCGGAGAGTACACATCTTTTCGGATCGTCCACAGAGCCTGCTCCGCGTCGATCTCTGTGCGTTGAGCGAGTATGGACGTTGTGGCTGCTCGGAGCTCCAGGTTGCGGGAGACGATGCCGTGCTTGAGCTCGAGGAGACGGATGAGTTGCGTGATGGTCTGGGAGTGCGCGCTCAGCAGGCTGAGCAGGGAGGAGAGGGTCTGAAGGCGGGCCTGGGAGAGGCGCGCGAGGCGGGATGCGTGCGCTGCACTCAGGTTCGTGGAGATGTGGTTGGGCAGGGAAGGAATCCGGCGGTGAAGGTAGGACGGGTTCGTTGAAGGATGAGCGAGGCGCGTGAGCGTCAGAGCAGAGGTGTGTAAGGAGGTGGTGATGAGTTGCGATAATTGGGGGAGGAGAGAGTCGAGGTCGGAAAAGGGGGGTGTGGAGAGGAGTAGGAGGAGGGAGGAGGAGGATGGGATGGTGTTGGTTGGCGAGAGGGTTGGCGGGAGGAGGAGGAGGAGATCGATCAGAGGATCGGGGAGGGATGCTTCTTGTTGCTGAGGTTCTTCTTCTTCTTCTGGTTTTTGCTGGTGGCTGGGGTGTTTCTGTCTTGGAATAGGCTTGATGGACCGAGACGAGGGCTTGGGCTCGGGAGGAGTGGCGGTGGCAATGGCTTCTGTGAGGAGGTGGTGCTTTGCAGCTTTCAAGCGATGCTTGTCCAGTTCCTGTCAAAACCAGGGGGTTAGTTATCAGCTTCAGAATCTTTAAAGGAAACTCTCGGAAGAGACGCTGTTTATATTCGGGGATGAGGGTTTTAGAGAAGAAAAAGAAGTACCTTGCGAACGGCCCCGCGTTGCTTGGCTGCCGGAGTGTCATCGTCTCTCGTGGACGCGTCTGGGTTGAGGATGGTGGTTGTGAGTTTGGAGTAGAGGAGGGCGAAGGAGGGGTTCGATTGCAGAATTGCGTCATCTATCAGGGGTAGCATATTTCGTTGTTCAAATCTGATTAGAAAGTCTATGAAAGAAGTGGTAACAGAGGGGGAATGAGTGAGTGGGTGAGTGAGTGAGGTTCTGGTTGTGAAAAGGTACCTTGAGGTTGAGGCGCTATACGGTGAGGGATCAGGGGCAGCTCGGTGAGGGATGGGGGTTAGGGTTGGTGTAGATGAGATCTTGACGAAGAAATCAAGCCATGGTGTCTGGCTCAAAGAGCTGAGATTCGGTAGGGATTCATTTTCTGCTTCTACTTTAATCTCCCATGTGTACAAATCAATGCTTGACTTGTTGATTGTCATATGTGCAGGCAGAAGTGCCATTCTCATTTGCATTCACCACAGTAGCCGCACTCATCATCACAAACAGCATAGTTCCGTGTTTGACCGCCTGCTTGCTGCATCTTGACGTTTTCCTGCTTGGCATTTTCCTCGTTATTGTTCGTGTCGTGGTCGCTCTCTTCATCTCGAAGTTGATTATCACTGGTCAGCCATTTCTCCCACCTGGAAGCCGTGGCTGAAGGGAAAAGTTGAGGCGCATCACTGAGCTGCCGTCTCAGCCGAAGACTTGTGCTGTTCTCTTGGAGAATGATTTCTAGTTTTGCTGACGATTCAGCAACCACAGCATCCTTTATTGCTTTGAGAAGGCTCGAAAGGCGACTCAATATTTCTTGGTTCTCTTCTTCCCATCGCTGCAGCTCTGGTCGGACGTCCTTCACGTTCGTGAGAGTAAACTGTCCATAGTTGTGATAAGCCAATACCAGCGTCGGAATTCGTCGAACCCAGAGCCGGGGGACCAACCCGGCAATCATGTCTGCTTCTTCACCCAACCGTTTGAGCATGCGTGTCTTGAGGTCGAAGATGGCGCTTTGAGGGACCTCAGCTCCTGCGCGTTTCATCTTCAGATCGCCCTGTGCATGGGTTGCGGCACCTAGATCATCTGATGCGCTATTGCTGCTGTATGAGCTTCCGAAATCTTGAGTGGTTTTGGTGTCTGCCAGCTGCAGCGGTCCGGCCGTGTCAGGCATATAGCCATCTGCTTCAGAGCGCACAGCGATATCGAGTCCTGCAATGCTGAACTTGACAACACGTTGATGTGAAATCGAACCTTTTACGCTCTCGTCCCACATAGTGTTCGCCTCTGGGAAGGTATGCCCGTATCCGCGCACATCCGGGATGATAGCTTTGGGGGAAGTCTCTCGTCTGGTCAAGTGAACAACGCCGCCGATGTAGTTCACAAGCATGCGACAGTCCTTGGACTTTCCTTGCACGAACCCGATAAGGTTTCCGAGAGTACTGCCACAGGCAAAAATGTCGAAGCCATCTTCACGCGGCTTCTCCATCAGGGTTTCAACAGCAGCATGCCAGGGCCCTTGTGGATTGTGGGCTGCATTGATATCGCGGTAATAGATGCCACGGTCTTCGACGAGAGTTCGATGTTCTTTCATAGGGGTCCACCTGGGAGGGATGCCTGACAAATGTTAGAAACCTCGGAGGACCACTGTCAAGTCTGGATTGCGAACCTGGGACGGCAATGTTCACATCGCCCCCTTCCATCAGATTGAAGGAAGCGATGTGATCCCAGCCGTGACTGCGAATTTTTGAACCAACCAATAGCCCTTTGTCCAGATCAGACAGACTGACAGAAGCCACCAGGTCGCCCAAGAGAGCTGTCAGGCCCTGGTTGTCACCTTGGCCGAGACTGGCTGTAACGGATTCCATGACGTGGCAGTCGTGGAACGGTATGTTTCAAAGTGTAAAAGGCCGTAGGCAAGGGAAGATAAAAGGTTGGAATCAACTTTTTTGAGATGCAACGAAGACGGGTGAGTGGTCCTTTTTCGTGGCAGGCACCGTTCGGCCATCGTCCTATATAAAGAGCAAAGGAGCAGGCATCATGTGCAAAAGTAGGCGCCCGCTGCCGGACGGAAGCCCAATCTTTCAACAAACTTTCTCTGCTGAGCCTCACGTCTTGACTTCTCATCTGCGTTGGCCAACTCCGTTATGTTTGTTGCAACGTAGTCATTGGCCGTTTGTTGGGCTAGCATGCGGGAGGCCGACTACATTGACCCAACAGCACCTTCGATTGGCTTCCCGAGGCGGACTGCATATTTCGATGCCAGCATTCATTCACCTCTTAGCTTCCTTCATGTGATTTCATTCTGCCAGGTTCTGAATGCTGATAAGATCCCTTTTGAGATGGATTCCGCTTCCTCTTCCTTCTTCCCTCTTTCGTAACTCCATCACCTCGCCAACACTCCGAAGCTTTCATTCTGAAGCAATCAAGCTTGTATCCTAGCTGCAAGACTGAGCCTTACAGGTCCTGAGTGATCTCGTATCAATCACTTCCCTCAAGCATGGATGCTACCAGAGCATTGAGCCTCAAGAAGGCGTTCACGGCATACTTGGACGGGAAACGGAGTGTTTCAACGCAACACGAAGCTCGGATCTTCTTCGACGCAGTTCAACTCCAGTCCGACCCAAGTGAATGCCTGGAGTACATCATCGGAAGCAAGTCAGGACTCAAGGCTGTCCGTCAAGCCGTGAGGGTGAGCTTGGACAAAGATTTCGTCACTAAGTACATCTTCCCCTTCCTCTTCCATTTCTCGGATGATGAGGTAAAAGCTCTGTACGATGGTACTTTCCTTCAGCAGCTTGTCTCTGTCATTGTCCATCCTCCGATGGCCTGGAATAACATCATGAAGATGTACCGAGAGGACGCCATCTTCCATGGAGAGAAAGAGTCTGAGGTCTTTGCATGGATTTGCCATCAAGTTGTCCTCCATCCCGATCCCGGACTCTCAGAAATTGCAAAAGACGTGGCAGCTGTATTGAAGGAGAAGCCGCTGTTTGATCTGCCCTGGCCCACAACTCGCTCGACTGCCTATTTGATCCAGAAAGCCCTGAACGCCGATAACGGCGTTGGTTCATCTTTTGATAGTGTTACGGGGCAAGAGGGAGCTGGGGGAAGGCACGACAACGACTTCAGAAACATTCGCGACATCGCCATTTTCCCCACCGCAGATGAACTTTCTTCGAAACTCAAGCCTTTCTTGAGGACAGCGTATGAAGTATCTCAGATTTCTCCTGCGCTTCGACCCGCCTGTCACCTTGATAACCAGTTTCGACTCTATCGAGAGGACTTCCTTGCCGAGCTGAAGGAGAGCCTGGCTGCTGTCCTGGATGTTAGGAAGCACAAAACCTACCGTGGCGAGATCTTGGATGGCCTCGTCCCTCATCTGGAGCATCTTGGTGACCCGAAAGGCTCCCACGCGTACTTGCTAGATGTTGCCTTCACCTCTGGGTTCTCCTTGCCCACCAGTCTTGACGAAGATGGACGACGAAAATACCTTAATGACAACCGACGCGTCCTCGCACACGACAGTCTTGGTATTCTGTACCGTGATAACCATGTGATTGCGTTCGCCTTCGTAGTGCGAAATCTCGACCGTCTTTGCACTACCCCGCCTGTTATTTCACTTCGCTTTGCGTCCGCTGAAGAGTTCACCAATTCATTCAAAGCCCTCACGAGTCTCCAAGGCTTGCGGTTCGCTACCCTTGATAGCTCCTGGTTCGCTTACGAACCGGTTCTCAAACGCCTAAAGCGGATCAATAAGATCCCCCTTCAGCGTGAGCTGTTTATGCTTGATCGAGAGGAAAGCGCGGAAGATGAACGATTCCACCCGGCAGAGTCAATACAAAATTTTGTCAAACATTACCGCGAGAAGAACAAAGAGGAAACGGGTGTCATGATTGGGGGCAAGAAGTATCAGTTGGATGAAGCCCAATCAAGAGCACTCTTGTACGCATTGGAGAGTCCACTTTCTATTATACAAGGACCGCCAGGTGTGTATACTTATCTTTGCAACGGCCCCCTCTGCCTCCACTGATTACTCATATTTCTCGATCTTAGGTACTGGTAAATCGTTCATCGGGGCGCTAATCATCAAGCTTCTGCTGAAGGACCCTACCTCAAGGATTCTTGTTCTGACTTACACCAACCATTCCACCAACCAGGTGCTCGAGGACCTCCTCAAGCATGGTGTAGACCAGAATTCTATGTCACGGCTAGGTTCTCGACAGAAAGCGTCTCCTCAGACTGTACCTCTTTGCTTTGATGTGAGAAACAGTGAGCATAGGTTGAATGCGCTCTCGTGGGCTTGCATCAATAGCCTGAGAGATGAGATCCAAGAATATCGCTTTGACCTTTGGGGTGCTCTTCGAAGACTAGCGTCTAAGATTTCTTCTACAGACATCTTGGACTTTCTTGAACTACACGAAGATCAGGAAATGCATGAGTTCTGGGCCGCCTTCCAGCCTCCCGCAACAGGAGACGGCTTCAGCGTGGTTGGAAGGGCTGGGAAAGCACTTCGTCCCGAGGCGATGCTAAAGAAATGGACGCACGGAAAAAGTCCTGGCGATGCATCCGCTTACCTCTCACCCCGCGACCGGGCCATATGGGCTACTCCTGCTGCCGAACGATCAAAGCTCTGGGCAAAGTGGCACACCTCCCTGAGGAGGGAGCATGTTGATGCAGTAATACATCTTGCATCCCAGGTTGAGAGAATACAAAGAGATATAGACAAGGTTTTTGAGGAAAGGCAAAACTTGCATGCTGCCAGTCGTCGTTTGATAGGCTGCACAACAACCGCGGCTGCAAAGAACATGACACTCCTGAAGGCTTTTAGCCCAACTTGCATCCTCGTGGAAGAAGCTGGAGAGATATTGGAGCCACATATCTTAGCTTCTTTGTGTCATAGCACGCAGCAACTGGTCCTGATAGGAGACCACAAGCAGCTACGGCCCAAGTGCCATGACTATGCGCTTTCCGTGGAGAAAGGTGACGGCTTTGATCTGAACCGATCCCTATTTGAGAGGCTCATCATGGAAGGTCTCCGACATGAGACATTGCGCAGACAACACCGCATGACGCCCGAGATTTCGGCCTTAGTACGATCAATGACCTATCCAGAGTTACTAGACGGGGAGAAAACCTTGAATCGGCCAATCATTCGAGGCCTCTGCAGCCGTGTGATGTTTGTGAATCACAGCGTGCCCGAGGAGTCTGCCAATCGGATTAGGGACAGACAAGACTCAGGAAACAAAGGCAGTAAAGAGAATAAGTTCGAAGCGGAAATGGTCTTGAGGATCGTCAAGTATCTCGGTCAACAAGGATATGAAAGCAAAGACATTGTTGTTTTGACACCGTACCTTGGCCAGCTTCGCCTCCTTCGAGATATGCTAAGCAAAGAAAATGATCCCGTTCTGAGTGATCTTGACTCGGCTGAGCTGATCCGCGCAAACCTTCTGACCCGTGCAGCTGCCAAGCTGCATGGAAACCAGATCAAGCTATCATCGATTGGTATGTCTGACCTACCCTACCTCCTTTCCTTTTCCATGTGCCGCTTCAGACCTGATTCTCGCGTCTGACTTCATGTTTCAAAATTCCAACATATGCCCCCTGCATTTATCTGATGTTCATTGACTGATCGAGTCGGCAGATAACTATCAAGGCGAGGAAAGCGATATCGTGGTAGCGTCCCTCACAAGAAGTAACAACAACGGAGACATCGGCTTCATGAAGTCACCAGAGAGGCTGAACGTTCTCATCTCTCGAGCCCGCAATTGCCTCATTATGGTTGGCAACATGGAGACATTTCTTAAAGGAACGAGCAACCAGGAAACATGGCGGCCTTTCTTTACTCAGCTGAAGGAAAAGGAGTATTTGCACGATGGTCTCCGTGTTCACTGCGAACGCCATCCTGATCGAGTTGAACTTCTGACTCAACCTCGAGAATTTTCCACCAAGTGTCCTGACGGAGGATGCAACGAGCCATGCAAAGAAGTGCTGTCATGTGGCAAGCATGTATGCGATAGAAAGTGTCATCGACTCATGGACCATAGCCGGGTAATCTGCCGCGAAGTTGAAGAGAAGAAATGTGAGAAGGGACACATCTTCAAGTTCGAGTGCAGCCAGAAATTGAAGAGCTGTCATACATGCATACGGGAGGAGGAAGACCTGAGACGACGCATCAAACAAGATCTCGAACTTGAGAAAGCCCGCATTGCACGGCAAGAGAAGCATCGACGGGATCTTCAGGATATCAAGGACAAAATCGCTCGCCATAAGCGACAAGCTGAGGTAGAGGCTGAGGAGAAAGCAGATTTGAGTGACATTGCTCGACATGAAGACGAACTTGAAGCCTTAGATCGAGCTAAAGAACAAAAAGAAGCTTTGCGGAAAGGATCAAAGGCTTCAAATAAACAGGAGGCGTGCAACAACGCAGATGATCCCCTTGTGGCTGGAGGCACCAGCAAGTCAGCCGCAAAGATTGAATGGGAGCTCATGAAGAGAGACGAGTTTGCAAAGAGCAAGGAACTTGACAATCTGATGGATATGATCGGACTGGAAGGCGTCAAATGCACGTTTCTCGATATAAAGAGTCAAGTCGATGTAGCGATCCAGCAAGGTGTATCTCTGGCCAAAGACAGGTTCGGCTGTACGCTGCTCGGGAATCCAGGCACAGGTAAGTCACAGCCATACTCATCAACTGCTCAAGTTGTCGAGTTCATAGTCATTGAATGCCGCTAATCAAGGTTCCAGGCAAGACCACTGTGGCAAGGTTGTATGGGAGCTTCCTGACGTCTATGGGCGTCTTGCCAGGTAATATGTTCCAGGAGACAACAGGCTCAAAGCTCGCCAACATGGGAGTTACGGGCTGTCAAAAGCTCATCGATAAAGTTCTCAGCGGCGGGGGTGGCATCATTTTCATCGATGAGGCTTATCAGCTTTCATCAGGGAACAGCCGTGAAGGTGCTGCTGTTTTGGACTTCCTCCTCGCAGAGGTTGAGAACCTTCGATCCAAGATTGTATTCATCCTGGCTGGCTATGCCAAACAGATGGAGTCTTTCTTCTCGCATAACCCTGGCTTTCCCAGCCGCTTTCCCCTAGAAATGAAATTTGAGGACTACAGCGATGACGAGCTACTTGACATCCTTGCACTTCAGGTCAACACCAGGTTCCAAGGTCGAATGAAGATGGAAGAAGGTGTGCGTGGCCTTTTCTGCCGCATAGTGTCGAGGCGACTTGGGAGAGGGCGTGGCAAAGAAGGCTTTGGCAATGCACGTGCAGTCGAAAATGCCCTTGCCAGGATCTACCGCAATCAAGCCAGACGCATCAAGAACGAGAAACAACGGAGGCAGAAACAGGGACTAACTTCAAGCCCGGCCCCAGATCCCTTGTTTCTTGATAAGGAAGACATCATCGGTCCGAAGCCGTCGCAGGCTCTACTTCATTCCAAGGCCTGGACAGAGCTTCAAGAGCTCATTGGTCTAAAGTCGGTCAAAGAATCGGTCAAGGTTCTTGTCGATACGCTTGAAAATAACTACGAGAGAGAGCTTGACGAGAAGCCGATTATCGAGTACAACCTCAACCGGGTGTTCCTGGGTAACCCTGGGACTGGCAAGACGACTGTGGCGAAGCTGTACGGCCAGATACTGGCACAGATAGGTGTCCTCACGATTGGAGAAGTTGTTATCAAGTGTCCAGCTGATTTCGTCGGCGACGTCATTGGTTCTGCCGAGAAACTGACCAAAGGCATCCTCGACTCAACGGTCGGCAAGGTGTTGGTCATTGATGAGGCATACAGTTTCTACGGGCGAGGCCACGCTGATCTCTTCAAAACAGCGGCAATCGACACTATTGTGGCCAACATTCACAGTACGCCTGGTGATGATCGATGTGTGCTGATGCTGGGCTACCGGGAACCTATGGAGGAGATGTTCAAGAACATGAACCCTGGGCTCAGCAGGCGGTTCCCTTTGGCGTCTGCCTTTGTTTTCGAGGACTTTGATCCAGCGCAGCTCGAAACCATTTTCCGCTTGAAGCTGAAGAAGCAAGGGTTCGGTGCGACACCCAAGGCTCAGGAAGTGGCTCTGGCCATGCTAGAGAGGTCCCGCAATCTGGTTCATTTTGGAAATGCTGGAGAAATCGATATCCTCCTCGACAGAGCCAAAGTTTGTCATCAGAAGCGATTGGGCGCTGGACTGACTAAGAGGAGAGAGACTTTGGAGGCTGTGGATTTCGATGAACAATACGATCGGGGCAGCAAAGCCAACGTAGCAAATCTGTTTGAGGGCACCATCGGGTGCGAGCGGGTCATTTCTCTTCTTCAGAGTTATCAGGATACCGTCCGTCAGATGTCAGCCTTGGGGATGAATCCTAAAGAGAATGTTCCCTTCAACTTTCTCTTCCGTGGTCCACCTGGTACAGGAAAAACGAGCACAGCCAGAAAGATGGGCAAGGTGTTCTACGACGCAGGAATCCTAGCAAGCAATGAAGTTGTGGAGGTTTCAACCTCGGAGGTCATTGGACAATACGTTGGCCACACTGGACCCAAGGTGCGAGATGCCCTCGACAAAGCTCTGGGCAAGGTTCTCTTCATCGATGAAGCTTACCGCCTGGCACCCCAGGGCAGCGGAGGTGGGTTCGCCCGAGAGGCCTTGGATGAGCTCGTTGACGCGTGCACGAAGGAGAAGTACAATAAGAAGCTGATAATAATCCTCGCTGGATACGAGCACGACATAAATCACCTCCTGACTGCCAACCCGGGCCTATCAAGCCGTTTCCCAGAAGTGATTGACTTCGAGGCACTGAAGGCTCCGGCATGCTTTGATCTGCTGGTGAATGATCTCGCTGAGAGGAAGAAGGAAGTTGAGTCTTCTGGGAGTGGTAATAGCATGTCGATCGCCTGCTTCTCGGATCCGGAATTTCGAGGCGCAATCGAGAACTACTTCTCGCGTGCCTGCCGTCTCGAGAGTTGGGCGAGCGCTCGTGACATTCTCACATTGAGCAAAGCCATCTTAAGCTCCGCGATTCGTGCCAGTAGCTGCGGTTCTGTGGATGTAGATGAAGCTATGGTACGAGGCGAGATCAAGAGCTTCGTCGAGGAGAAGGAAAGTCGATGCAAGGCGAAGAAGGTGATGGAGCATCGAGTCAAACTTACAAACCTGCCAGCACAGTCCGTCGATGACTCACCACCCGATGTGACTTTGTCGGTATCATCAGCACATGCCGCGATAGGATCCAAGAGCAATTCAGATGCATCCGGAACCGGGGATGATAAGGTTGAGGCGGATCATGAAAATCAGCAAGATCCTCGTTCGATCTCACCATCAAACTGCACGGATACGAAGCCAGCAGTTCGCGATGCAGGAGTATCCGATGAAATCTGGATTCAACTTCAAGAAGATATGAAGAACGAGGCAAAGCGCGAAGAACAATACCAAGCGATGCTGCAGGCGCAGAAGACGGCGATGGGTGATATGCGGCGTAAGATTGTCAGTGAGCTGGTAGAAGAAGAAGAAAGACGTCGCAAAGAGGCTGAAATGAAGTCGAAGCTGCATCAGCGGGGTTTGTGCCCGATGGGATACCAGTGGATTCGCCAATCAGGTGGATGGCGATGCGCTGGGGGATCTCACTTTGTATGCGATGGCGATGCTTCTCTGGAAACCAGCTGAGTACAGGGATCTCCAGGAGACGACATGGGAGTAGGAGATCAACTCAGTCAGTATTGGAACGTGCATGTCACAGTGTTAATAGTCATCTAGATTTTTGTGATACTCGTACAGGTCCTGCGCCAACGCCTTTCAATGCAATCAATAGAGTCCATCTCTCCACTCGCCAACGATTTGAGAGGAGGTAAACTTGAAGAAACCACAACAAGCAATTCTTTGTGTGTCTCAGACACTTTCAGCATACTCCTCCTTTGGCGGCGTCTTCTGCTTCTTGCTAAACAGCTTGTTCCCAACCTTGGCCGTCGTCTCCTCCAGCTTGCCGCCCAGGAACGTCTTCACGGCGCCGTAGGCTCCAGACACGAGCCACAGGATGGCATTGATGAGGTCGATCCACACGGCGACCTTCATAGGTCCCGTCTTGCTGCCCTTGTACTCGTCGTCTTTGTCGCCGTCGCGGTGGAGGAAGATGCCCGCGAAGATGCCAAAGACGACGATCCAGGCGACGAAGAGGGTGAGATCCCAGGGGAACGCGCGGTAGACCTTGAGCATCTTGAGCTTGCTGCCGACGTACGGCAAGGCTCCGAGGGTGGCGGCGGCAACGAAGAGCACGGCCGTGACGGCGGAGGCACCGCCCACGATCATGGCGTACATCCACTCCACGGAGAAGCCGTCGCCCTCCTTGCGGTCCGCGTCGACTCGGTTGCCGTAGAAGCCGACGGCGATGATGGCGAAGAGGAACTGCAGGCAGCGAAAGACCAGGCGTGGGATCACCTCGAAGGTCTTGAGCCAGGACTTGCCCATGGTGGTCCCCGTCGCGGCACCCTCGTTGAAGGCGTGGCGCCCGGCCTGACGACCGAGGTCGCCTCTGTCGGCGTGGCGGATCTCGTGGGTGGCTGCGGCGAAGCCTTGGGCGTTGCGGCCGAGCTCGATGGCCGTCTGGCCAGCGGAGATGGCAGTCTGGAGTTTGCCCATTTTTTCTTTTCCCTGTGTGACTGATCTTTGATGTGTATGTTTCTTGGTTGATTGAGAAGTTTTATATTCCGAAGAGAGAGAGAGAGAAAAAAAAAGGATTAAAAATGGTAGATTGGTGTCCAAGAATATGGTTGTTCTTCCGTTGACGAATGCTTGCTGTTTATTCAACTTGGTGTGTGTGTGTGTGTGAAACTGGCCAGCAGCAAGCAAGAAAACAAGCAGCAGTGGACAAAGGAAATGACAAAAAGGAAAGTGAAGAAAAAAAGAAAGAAAACGACACAAATAGAGAAGAGGGCGAGAATTCCTGGGCAGCTTTGACGTTGGAGAGAGTGCTGTGGGTGATTCAAGCGAAAAGAACAAAGAAATTGACAAGGCATGACCAGGAAAGCACACACGTCTTTATACAATCGTGCATCGACAATAGCTCATCATTAACAGTGACTTGTGAGCCAGTCATGTCGTGACCAGGCGACGAGAGAGGAGAGTGACCATGGCCATGACCATGACCTAGACCGTGGCCATGATCGTCGGTGTCGCGGATGTCGAGCGCTTGTCGCCAATCGTTTGGTGGTCAGTCGCTTGGGTGAGAGTGTGAGTAAATGTGTACAGTATACTCCATACATTGTGTGTATATACTTTTGCCTGTGCACGGCGTGGTGTATAAGTGAGCCACAGCGGCGCGTAGTGAAACTGCCAGGATCCGTAGACAGGCCCCTTCTATGCCCACTCGTTTACAGTAACCATCTGTGGGAAGACATGGGCTATTTAGGGTGTCATTTTTTGGGATGCCAATTTGCGTCCCTGAATTTGCCGCCGAGCCAGGTTCGTGTAATTCATGGTCGAATGGTGGTTTCGCATTGTCCTCGTCAAGAAGCGTAGAAAGAAACTAAGCGCCATTCCGTTTGTTGCATCTGCACGGGCATGGCCCCGACCTGGTGATTCCAGAGTGGTTCC
The DNA here is from genome assembly GCA_008271525.1 of Sarocladium brachiariae. Classification (NCBI taxonomy): domain Eukaryota; kingdom Fungi; phylum Ascomycota; class Sordariomycetes; order Hypocreales; family Sarocladiaceae; genus Sarocladium; species Sarocladium brachiariae. Next base: position 4,869,316 of record RQPE01000001.1, read on the forward strand.
GGCCCAATCATACATCATCAGACAGCACCAAGATACAGGCTGATCCAATCCATCGTTTCAATAACCCTTTGATGGTGTGAAAACTGGACAGTGTTCATTGGGAATACGATCCCGTGAAGCCGCCATTTTCGCTGCTATTGAAAAGCTCCATGGCAGGGCCGGTCATTCGGCCAGCTGCAGTGGTGTTGAGGGGAAGACAGAGGGACGTAGGCAGAATTATGTGCGATAGAGATGACGAAGCCAGCCTTGGTTCAGCAACTCAGCAGAACAACTCTTTGACCTTGCAAGGACTAGGTATGTTTATTATTGTTCCTGAATGTCTGACAAGTTTATTCTGACTTCTTCCAAATCGATGAAAATTGAGTGTTTCGATGCGGTACTCCTATACTCGAATGAACATGACCACGTCGGACCCGGAAAATTAGCCCCTCCGGCTACTGGGAATCCTCGTGCCAAAATATCACCAAGACGCCAGACTCATTTCTCTAGACAGACAGAGAGAGAGCACTTCGATTCCAAAGGCCACAAGCTCGCCACGGGTCGTCCAATGCCTCGCTGACGACCTTCCCCTTTACAACTACCTCAGAAAAAAATCATGCCGCCGACCTCATTACGGCCTTCTGCCCTGAGCAGGGTCTCCTGCTCCCTCTCCAACCTCTCTCTTCGCCCACGATGCTTCACCACGACCTCACCCCTCGCCCACAAGACCGTCACCCCTGCCCGCCTCCCCTCGAAGCTCATCCCGCCGTACCCGTACGGTGAGCGTCGTCTCTACAAGCAGTCCAACAAGGGCCTCTACGGGTCGGCGCGCATCCGGTTCGGCAACATCGTCTCCGGCCGGGGCAACAAGACCCGTCGGACCTGGAAGCCCAACGTCCACGTCAAGACCTTCTACCTGCCCGACGTTGGCGCCCGCGTCAAGACCCGCCTCACCCTGCGCGTGCTCAAGACGATCAAGAAGGAGGGCGGCCTGGAGAACTACCTGCTCAAGAGCAAGCCGCAGCGCGTCAAGGATCTGGGTCCCGGTGGCTGGAACCTGAGGTGGCTGCTGATGCAGACCGTCGGTGTCCAGGAGCGCATGAACGTCGAGCGTCGCGCCCTCGGTCTCGACGAGAAGCCCGTTCGTGATCGCTCCGAGATGATCCACTATGCCCTCGACTACGCGACCCCGGGACCCTTGAGTGTGCGCGCCAAGGAGACGCTGGCCATGCTCAAGATCGAGGACGCACTGGCTGGCGCTTTCGCACTGGGGCCTGAGGCGAACATGAAGGATGCCGTCGTCATCGAGGAGGAACTGACAGACGAGATGGAGGAAAGACTGCTGAGCGAATTGGACAAGGCGGAGGAGGAGGAGGGAAAAGTTGAGACCGGAAAGGGACGTGTCGAGAATTCATGAACTATGGACATGCACCGCTTCGGCAAAAAGGACAAATGTACTTGTATGTATGGGGAAAAAAAGGAAATGGGTGTCTTTTTGTATTGTATTCTCACCCGGTCTAGAGTAGACAAAACGCCCGAGGGAGCTCACTCCCATGTATATCATCACCCTTAAAGAGTCACACCATTGTTTGTTTTTTGATTGCCCTCTCTCCATTTCTTGCGTTGCAGGTATCATTGTGAGACTACGCGTTCTCAAAATCTCAAATCCCAGCCAATAACAGGTCCGAGCCTAGGCAGCTCATCTGCCACGCTCTGCACGTCCTTGTCGCCACGGCCGCTCAGGCAAATGACCAGATCCTCGTCCTTCTTCATTGTCTTCGCGAGCTCGATTGCGCCCCAAATGCCGTGAGCCGACTCCAGTGCGGGGATGATACCTTCGAGCTGGCTCATGAGCCTGAAGGCAGCGAATGCATTCGCATCAGTGGCAGCGATGAACTTTGCCCGCTCAGCATCTTTCCAAGATGAAAGCTCTGGGCCGACACCCGGGTAGTCGAGACCGGCAGATACAGAGTGCGTCTCAGAAATCTGGCCGTTCTTATCTTGCAGCACGTAGGTGCGAACACCATGCAAAACACCTTTGGATCCTCCAGAGAGAGTGGCGCTGTGTCTCTCGGTCTCGACTCCGTCGCCTCCAGCTTCAACACCGAGCAGCTTGACCGTAGGGTCGTTGGAGAAGGGGTAGAACATGCCGACGGCGTTACTGCCGCCGCCTACGCAGGCAACGACGGCATCGGGGAGCTTGCCACGCTTCTCGCGGAGTTGACGCTTGGTCTCCTCTCCAATGACGGACTGGAACGTACGGACGATGGTGGGGAAGGGGTGAGGACCGATGGCAGATCCAATGATGTAGTGTGTCGTATCAAGCTCGACGACCCAGGCACGGAGTGCTTCATTCACAGCGTCGCGGAGGGTCTTGCTTCCTGCCTCGACAGCAACAACCTTAGCACCGAGAAGCTTCATGCGGAAAACGTTGAGAGCCTGACGACGGACGTCCTCCTGAAAAGATCTTGTTAGCCTCGGCACTATCAACATGCATGGAGAATCGGTACTCACGGCTCCCATGTACACAGTGCACTCCATGCCGAACTTCGCGCAGACGGTCGCAGTCGCAACGCCGTGCTGGCCGGCACCTGTCTCAGCGATGATTTTGGTCTTGCCAAGTCTCCTTGCAAGCAAAAGCTGACCCAGAGCGTTGTTAATCTTGTGGCTACCGGTGTGGTTGAGATCCTCACGCTTGAGCCAGATGTTCGCGCCACCAGCGTGCTCGGTCAGTCTCTCGGCGAGGTGAAGACTTGACTCGCGGCCCATGTACGGGTAATACGAGCGATATTCCTCCCAGAAGGCAGGATCATCCTTGATCTTGTTGAAACCATCCTCAAGCTCGGAAAGACAGTCCATCAGAGACTCAGGAACGTACTGGCCACCAAATTCACCAAAGCGATCAGGGATCTTGCCGTGAAGAGCAGCGAGCTGGGCGACGAGATCGCTATCTTGCTCGGCAGTGAGACTATCCGCGTCGGTGATGACTACATCCACAGTTGCTCCAGTAGGCTCTTTGGCCTCAGCCATAGCCTCAACCATACCGACCTCTCGGGTGTTATCGGCCCCCATGGAGCTGTCACGACCGCAGAGATACGCGCAGTACTTCTCAACCTCCGCAGCCTCCTGGCCGGCAGGTGCCTTGTGAAGGGTGGAAACGAGCTGACTACCGACAACAACGCCATCAGCGATGGACGCGAGACTCAAGAAGTGCTCGCGTGTGCTGACACCGAAACCAACAGCTGCAGGCTTGTTGCCGCTGTACTTCTTCACGCGTTCGAGGAGGGCGGGGAGGTTGGCGTTCAGGCTACCAGACGCACCGGTGACGCCCTGGCGAGAAACGACATAGATGAAAGAGTCGGCGAGCTGGCAGAGGATCTTCATGCGGCTGTCGGAGGTAGCGGGAGCAATGAGAGGAACGTATGAAAGTCTGGTACATGAACATATCAGCTGGATGCCACATTTGCTGGTTATTAAGGTGGATAGGCCTTACCCTCCCTTTGAGCAAAGCTTGCGGAAAGAAACAGCTTCCTCAGGTGGCAGGTCGACAACGATGAAGCCGTTGACACCACACTGGTGGCAGTCCTTCAGCAAGCGCTCCTCGCCGTAGCTGAGAAGGGGGTTGTAGTATCCCATCAGCATGACGGGAGCCTTGAGACCCCGCGACCTGGCCTCCTTGACCATACCAAGGGTGCTCTCGATTGTAACGCCATTATCGAGAGCAATCTGTTCTATAGTCAATCTTCTGAGAATCCCCCACATGTCATCCAGGACCAGGATCGTGTCCCACGTACAGTGTTTGCAGTCTGAATAGTCGGTCCGTCCGCGATCGGGTCGGTGAAGGGTGCTCCAAGCTCGATGATATCTTCCTTCGGCGTCAGGATCCCATTTTTTCTCCCAATATTTCTTTCTCGTTTCACGACTCACCAGCACCGCCCTTCTCCATGGCCAAGAGAACATCCGGTGTATTCTCCGGCTTGGGGAAGCCAGCTGTGACATAGGTAACCAGGGCAGGCTGCGTCCACGGTCAGAACTGCGCAATTCCTCTGAGCAATGAATGCTGCCTCAAGGGAGCCCTCTCGAGGAGGGGCAAAGAGACCGCGGGGCACGACTTACCCGATTCTCGGCCTTGCAGCGTTGGAAAGTCTTCTTGATGCCCTCCATTTTCGAAAGATGGCTTCGATCTGTAACGAAAATGGCACTCTGGTTCTAAGTGGTGTGTCTTGTCAGAGAGGAGAATCACTCGAGGACGAAATTGGTGGTCCACGGGAAGGTTTATGTGCGTCCTCTGTCGCTGCCGCAATGGGGTTTTCCACAGCTCCAAGCCGCCACCGATCGCGGAGAAGGCTACTATGGCGACCAAAATCGACGAGTCCGCCTACCCTGCAGAGGCGGAAGGGTCCATCATCATTGATGCCCCCACTTTCATGCATAAGGGCGGTAAGTGAGGCGAAACGGAGTTCCGTCTTTGCCAATGCACCGTAAATTATGGGGAAACACGCACTGCAGCTCTGTGGGAGGCCATGCGGGGCGGAGGTTCAGCAGCATGCAGCTCAGTTCGCAGCAGCCTGCATAATTCGGAGACGGACTTGCCTTTTTGGGAGGCTTACATGGACCTCATCCCGATAGTGTGGAGAAACGGATGCCTGACTTGAATAACACGATCATTCGACGATGCACATGGTCACTTTTGCATTACGGAGATATCGAATTTTGGTAGCCGTAGCATTTGATCTGTTATTCAGGGAAAGAACCAACTTTGACGTGTGTTCTCAATCTGGAGCTTAGGACAATCTGGCTCATGATGTCTTCTGGAATCTCGTAGACAGAAAAGCAGAATGCGAGTGAACCAATGGCAATCTTTCTGCATCGTATGACCAGGTTCCATCCTCAGATTTATCGAAGCTGCCATCCTCTTCCAGATGATAAAGCAATGACTTGAAAATAAAAAGGGGAAAAAAGTGCTGACCTCCCGTGGTATCCAACAAAAACAGGCTCCCAAATCTTCTTGACCTAATTGCAGCGCTCCCCGGTTCCAAGATGAATAGAAGCGACAACGCCATCTATGTCGAAAGTAATATGCATCCGGCGCGAGAACCAGTCTGGTGCCGGCGTACGTATGATACCGTAAACAAGCACCAAAAAGATCTTGATGAATCGCTCAGCGACCATCAGAATCGATTGTGCCCATCGCCCCGCCATGAACTGCCGTTCGTGTGCTCGTTTGGCTGCGCTCCCGACATGGCTGCCTTCTCCTGATCGAACTGGCGCGAATCGTCGTTCCACTCGTTCTGTGAACCCCTTGGACTCAGCGCCGGTCGGTCATCTCCCGTGTACCTCATACCGCGGTCACCGTGCCCCTTATTCGGCATAGCTATGCCGACAAGCATGCGGATCACGCCCATAAGGACAACGATGACATAGACGAGGAGTAACCCAGTTGAGATGAGTGCCTCCTGGATCAGCCCTTTCTCAAGCCAGTTTACGACGCGATCGACCGCGCCAGTAACCTCGTCTGTTGTCACAGAAGACGGAGACGCCAGGAACGTATTAAGGTCCGAGTCGCCTTCGATTGACTTCTGCGCGCCTTCGCTGAATGTGTCATTGTCGAAAAGTGGGAAAGAGACCTTTGCATGGTCGTGCACCCATGTCAGGCCGGACTGCACGCTTTCGATCTTGATACCGATCACGCAGCGTAGGACCGTCTTGATAGGGTCGAGCAGGATTGTGCCCTTGAAGACAGTATTGAGACCATCGTCCATGGTATCGAGGAATGTTGTCAGGGTATCGTTAACCGCGTCGGTGGCGTTCCTCACGTACCCGAGGAGGTCATCGTTGATGTCGTTGTTGAGCCCAATGATTACACCGTTAGCATCGGCTGCCCATTTGTCTGAGACAGACTTGAGAGATCCAACAACGTCATCCGCGAATTCACCGACTTCGTTAGCAATCTTGGGAACCTCGTTCCTGACAGCTTGCATCAGGATGTACTGGCACAAGCACGAAACTAGGCCAGCGATAGCGAGAGAAAGGACAAAGATGGCCGGGAGAGAGGTGCCGTAAGCGATACACCATCGCACCATAATCTGCCGTTTACCACTGAACCTCGAGGCAAACTTAATGCCAGTGGTAGAGGTCATCGGTCGGGAGGAAATGTAAATCACATCCAAGGGATCGTAGGCGTTGGCTGTTATCAGGCGTGCGTGCTGTTGCTGACGGCGCCAGCGCTTGATCTCAAACCAAGCCATAGGGATGATGACTGCGACCGCAAGCACAGTGAGCAGCACAATGAAGATAATCCGGGCCTTGTGAATGAGATCGTACAGTCCCTGAAAGAAGTTGTTGATGGTGTCGTTATTGGAGCAGAAAGTCATCTGTTCCTTCTGCGCCAGCGGGAAAACACTGCGGTCAAATGTGTAGCCACCGTAGGTTTCGTTGAGCTTGTCGCGAACCAGGTTGAAAGGAATTGCGATGGCTTGCTTGGTCATGTTCTGCACCTCATCGAAGTTGGGCAAGTCGTCATTAAGCTTTCGCACATCTTTGACGAAATCATTGGAGTTAAGATCGAAGCTCTTCAGCTCATTCACAGGCTTAGAGAAATCGACCTTGGGAATGTCGGGGACGAAGTCACCAAAGACGGAGTCCTTGATGCCCTTTGTGATGTCATTGATGCCCTTCTCGAGATCACCAGCTATATCTGAGATCTCTCCTGACGCCTTGTCGATAATGCTGTTGAATGCCTTGGTCGCATCCTCGGTGGCAGAGGCGACCGTGTCAAGACTGCCGTGGACCAGGGCAGTTATGAGACAGACATACGTAGCGGTCAGGAAGTTGATGAAGAAGATAATGATGCCTTGGACACCTTGCAGGATCAGGTCGAGCGTGAAGACCATGGCGTGAACGGCAGCCTCGATTCCGTGAGCGGCCATACTATTGACTCCCACAGAAAGATAATGCGGCATTGAGGCCATGGCGCTGCCAATATCCTCGACCTTAGTACAGGCTGAAAGTGCCTTGACCTTGGCATCACCAACATTGTCGCTTAGCTGGGCGATCAAGAGCACGATGCGAACCAAGACGAGGAGCAGGAGGATCGTCCAGCGGTTGAGCCAGATTTGGGAAAGTCGGGCGCGAAGACCAAGATAAGGTGTCAGTGACGGAGAAGTGTCCGCCCTGGCCTCCCTGACCTTGCGCATCTCATTGTCTTCGAAGGAAGAGTGTCCCCGTAGGGAATCGGGAACCTCTGGGTAGGTCGGGCTGTCATCTTTTTTCCGCGAAGAAGAGAAAAACATCTTGGAAGTCTATGTTGGCACTTGTTGGTAAGTAAATCGCTTCCGGAGCATATGAGGTAGGTGAGTGTGTAAGTGAAGAGGCAGCGGCGAGAAGGAGTAAGAATTAGCGAAGTGGTGAACGACGGCCGTTACCGAATCGTGCAAAGAAGATGTAGCAAATTCCAGCAACAAAGGAAATCACAAAGGAAAATGGCGCAGCTGGAAAGAGGAGAGAACTGGGCGAAATGCTATGAATCCATGGTGTTGATACAGAAAGAGCAGATCGTGGGAACAATGGGAAAAGGGATTTTGGTGGGTGAGGGCCACAAAGGCGCGTATAATAAGAGCAGTGCCAACAATAGAACGTGAATAGAGGATTGCAACACACATACCTGAGTCACCTGTTCAAGGGGTACATACAATCAATAGCTCTCCACAATTCGCTCTCTTCACCCCCAAATTAACGTGACACTCTCAATTGCCTGTTCTTTTAACTGCTTTGGCCCGCGGCCAGGTTTCAACTGGCTGTGGTTGCAAGTTGACGCGGGGCGGCTCACGGTTTAAGCGCCGCCCAGTGTGTCACGGACCAGTGAAAGAGCAGTATGCGGTTGCAAAGGGAACAACCTCAGACGAAGGGCAGCGGTAAGCTGGGGCTGAGCGTGTGGCCAAGGGTATTTGAAAAGATGATCAGTGTGAACAAAAGTTGAAGAGAGTAAAGACGAGGTTGAGGAGTGGTGTGACTTTGTCGGTAGAGGACAGAAAGCAGAGGGAGTGCTTTGCTGTAAGTCGCTCCTAATATTGTCGGCTTGCACAATGGCTTAACAGAGTGTGTGGTAGCGATAATCAGGAACCCCAGATGGTCGCGGCCTCCAAGCAAATGGGGCGCGATCACTGGAGGTGCAAGATATATCAACGGGGATCGCCTCTTGGTCTGCTTCACGCACCAGTGGGCGTTTGCATGCAGGCAAAGAGGGTCTCTTGGTTTGTCGTTTCCCTGTTGACTCACACTCAAAGAGCAATAGAGCAAGGGGTGCACCTCGGGGTTGGAGCGAGACGATCACTAGGTGCCCGTCTTCTCACAGGAGCAAAAGGCGAGCGCTCGCCTTGAAAGGCTGGCATGCGCTTTATGGCTGGGAACAAACATTCTCGCCCATTTAGACGACGCAGAGTGACGCCATCGTTCCCAAAAGGGTCGACTGAGTGGGCTGTGCAGAGACTTGTTCGGGACTGCACCTACAGTCTCTCACTGGGAAACTAGGGCCTATCTACAACAGTTCAGCCAGGTTGGTGAAGATTTGTTCAAGGGTTCCATCCTGGTCCAGCGGTGAAGTCCCTACCATTTGAGGCATAGGTGCGCTTCTCGTCGACATTGTAGCGCCAGATGGACGCATGACCAGTCAGTCCCCCGGCTAGTTTGTAGTAGTACTTGTAAGTGTAGACTTGTGCTGCAGGGACGAAGTCTATTCCTGGACAAGTTGCTGGGCTGGCAAAAAGAAGCTTGAGGCAAAAGGAGAGACCTTGACTTGGAGATGGAGCCCCTAGAGCCACTAGAGTTGGGGCCGCTCAGGGCGATGCCGTCAATGGCGCGGTCCCATCCAATCAAGCCAGGGACGGTCCTTGCCGTAGATAACTTGGCATGTAACCCACCCCTGCCTGGTTTTTTGGACTTCAGGTGGGCAGCGATGGGCATTTGGTATCTGGTCTTTGGGCGTGCGCATGGTTGGTCATGTGTTAAAAGGTTGGAGCCAGTCATGTTTGCCACTGGCGTTGATGGCAGCTGTCGTGGAAACCGGTTTCGAAGGTAGTTTTATCTTGCGCAGGTGAGCGACAGCTCCTTTTGCCTGAAACGGTTCGTCAAGGATGGGCCGTCAGTGAGGATCGCCAATCGATTTACCGGAACGAGTATTAGGTATGAAGGTGCCAGAAGCGAAGCGAGGGTCACAGAGGTGAGTGAATACGGTCCTGGAGACTTCGAATTTGGCAGACGCAATGCTGGTTCAGGATAAGATGCGAGTCGTGAAATAGAGGCATCCTCGTTTCTCCGGGGATTGGACACGCGAATTTTGAGCTGCCTAAAGGAACGACAGGCGCCACACCACTAGCACAGCCACTACGCTATCGACGCCACGCTCACTACTCTTGATCGTGAATGGCTTCTATCAAGATTCTCCACGATGAAAACATCACATCGGTTGATGGTTGATACGAGAAATGCTATCTTGCTATCCTCACACTCTGCTAACCTGATTGTACCGGCTGCCTCCGGTCTATGCTACTATCCTTTGTCCAAGCCGCCCATTTTGATCAGCTTAGCCTGAACCCTTCTGAGGGAAAAGGTTCCCCTTAGCTTTCCGCAGGCTAAACCACAAGGGAGGTTGGCCATCGGGGTCCAATGCTCACAAAGGCAAACGTACGCCTGTGCACAGCTGTCCATCATATTCGGTGTGGAAATATCTGAGACTCTTTACAGTTTCCAAGAAGCCAGTCAATTGCCGAATTCGGAAACGCTTTCTGCGCAACAGAACATGAATGCAAAATGCCAGGTTGTTAGGTTCTCTGTTTCAAAGATCTTCAAATATAGCGTAAACTTGCTTCCCAGTATTGTGCCTTTGGATATCGACTCTACCATGGCCCAAGTTCTGGCCGGCCCTGCTTCCTGAAATATTCATTGATCTCACCCTCTGTCGCATCCCACAGGATCTTCCGGGCCTCTTCATCCTTAAGAAGTGGGTGTGCATCTGTAACAACTGCCACAGGCTCATGATACTTCCCCTTATGCTTCCTATTCCTTGCCTCCTTCGCAGTGGCAAAGAACAGCGCATTCCATGACCCCTCCTCTGGAGTGACAGTTATCCACTTGAACAGGGGCCTCAACGCCGGCTTCAACATCGATGGCGCCCTTCCATGTGAATTCGCCGTTCCAGGGTTCACGGCCACTGACAAGATGGGCAGTTTCTCCTCATCAAATCGCCTCTGCAATTCGGCAGTGAACATCATGAACGCGAGCTTAGAAACAGCATACCGGACGCCATCACCTGCAAATGCAACGTGATACATTGCCCTCATGAGCAGAGGCTTTGGCGGGATAATGCCGCGATATACCTGCGGGTCGGAGAAGTCGATTTCGTACGCTCGCCCGAGGATTGCGGCAACAGCATTGGAAGCGACATTGATGACACGAACATCGGAGCCTGACGATACCGCTGCACGCAGGAGTGGCATGAGGCCGTTGACGAAGATGTAATGACCCAGATAGCTACCAAAATGTCAGCTCGCACATTTCGATGATCAGCTGCTGCTTCGAAGACCGACTTGATTGTCATCTGCTTCTCCCAACCGGTTTCACTTAGTTGGAATCCAGCTGCCAATATTCCCGCATTGTTGACTGCTCTATATCAGCTCACGTCCAAGAAACTTTTAGCTTCTCATCTATAAACGAGGATCTGAAAAGTCTTACCTAGGACATCCAGCTTGGTTTCTTTGCGTTTAAGCTCCGCCACTGCGTCTTGGACACTCTCAGGGGATTCGAACTCAACGATCAAGGGCAGAAGCAAACCGTCTTTGATGGTGGGCTGCTCCTTCAAGATCCCATTGACGGTAGCTTCTGATTTAGCTTCTGAACGGGCCGTACAATAGACCTTTCCACCGCCGAGAGCGAGGTGCTTGGCGATCTCACGACCTATCCCGCCAGGACTAAAGACCCATCAGTACAGATCGACATGTTAGGGTGAGAAGGGTCCAATTTTACCTGGTTCCCGTCACTACGAAAACTTTTCCTGTGAGATCTGGTATATTGCCCTGTGGTTCCCAGTGGATAGACATGTTTGGGCCCTTCTCTTCGGTACAGCCAGTTCATGGAGGACGGGTGTTTCTGTAGACCGCGAAGTGCGACTGTACAGCGAAGGAGCACAGAGCATTCTAATGATCTGAATTTCAGTATTTAAATTGGGTTCTTCGTATCTCGCGAAACCAATGTGTCGCAAGTGATAACACGTGGTTTATGTTGTAATCCCGTTGGGGTTCGTCCTGGATCAGCCTTGGCGCAGGGCCTGGATGACTTCCCGCCGCATTGGCGGACCATGGAGTTGCCGCAAACCCGCTGCAAAACTTCAACTGGAGTTGCGGAGTATGATGAATGAAATCTACATTTGGACGTAAGTTGGTTCGTAAAGCCGCCGAACGGAAAACAATGCGGATCATCTAGAGAGCAGTGACATGAAAAGTGCGAATGAAGTTTCAAACTCGGGCTCGCACGCGTTAATGGTATATCTGACTAGTCGCCTAATCAGCATCACCCAGTCTGTATCGTTCATGATCATTGGAAAAAAGTCCGGTATAATCTCGTGACGTAGAAACATCTTACGATCTGTCCTACTAGCCGAGCTGTCACGTCTTCTTGTTCGACAGATTATCAAAGTGCTTTGCCCGACCAAAGCGAAGTCAGCCCAATAAACTCTACAGTATTCTTCATGCACACGCATCGCACTACAACTATGCTGGTAGTTATCCGTAGATGCGACTCAGGACTGCAGTGTAAACACGAGGCTTCTCCAGCGCTGGACGGGTTTCGGGATGTAAGTCTCACCGACCTCAACACACAAGGGTCCTTCAAGCTGTTTTCTTGGATTACCAATCACTTGTATTTATCAGAAATGACTACAAGATCACGTCATCCCCGAAAATACAAATCCAGGCATAATACTGATTGCGCCGCAGATTTTATCTAGAAAATAGTGAAGACCCGACTGGGGCTGCGGCATGGGAGCAAACCTGCCCACTTAATGTAGCCTCTAAAGCACCAGCTTTTGCTGTGTCTTGTGGCTTCTGGAAGATCATTGTTGCATATCGAAAGCTTCCGTCTGCGTGTCATCTCCTCATCGCACGAAATGATTGAAGGAAAGCAGTTCCATCTCGGCCCTGTGATAGAACGAACGCTAATCTTCTTACTATGTAACACTTGCCTGTTGGCTGATGTCCTTTGGCCCTGCGAAGACCACCAGACCAGCACCCTAGAAGAGCTGAGCATAATCCTTCACTGTGCAAAACGGCGGTAGAAGCATTTCGTCTGTATCATGTGGGACATATTCCAAAGTTTCTCCATACCAGTCTCATGCACGTGCCTCAATCGGCTCGATCTCAGCATCAAGACCAACTTCCCTCCCTCTCTCAGCTCTCTCTTCGCATTATCGAAGAACAGCATCTTGCTGTGAAAGCGGCTCAGTGCCTCACTGATCCAGACAGCTGCAAAATGCTCTCCCAACTTCTCGGCATCGAGCGACAGGAACCGCAACTTTGCCAGCCTTGAGGACTCAAAATAGCTCTCTGTCCGTTGAGGCGGTGAATAAGTCACTTTCTGAGGCATTTGCGTTCAGGCGATTTGTAACCTTCAGTTGTTTGGGGGTGGTGATTCCCGTGACGGTGCAAGCATGAGTAGAACCGAGAAAGTGTGACGTGCCACCAAAACCACATCCAACGTCAAGGACCCTGGATGCGACATTAAAAGAGCACATTGAGAGAAGAAGATCAATGAGAGTTAGCTGCGAAATCTCCTTCGATTCTATTGCTTGAGATTGAGCCGTAGGCCAGTGCTCATGGCGTATATGCCCTCCCCTGCCTGAGTACCCCATTCAGCTCTGGGCAAAGGCAGTGTAGAAGGCTTCAAAGTTTTATCACTAGAGGCTCTGATAGTAATCCCTGGCGAGGCCATAATGCATTTAGATCCGGCCCTTCAGTGCCTTCCTCGTAGAATGGGCTAAACCCATCGGCGTGTCATACTGCTGGCTCAGGGAGGTGTCGTCATTCCACGCATTCTTTGTCGCCGTTGTTCCAGAGTGCTGTCTTGAAGGAAGATGAAGGAGATTGATTATATGTTACCTTTTACGATACTGACCAGTGCCACATATGATGATGGGACGCTTGATAACCAAGTCATTACATAAGACATTCGACTGAGGATGCGTACAATCGATCGGGTCGTGTTAATGATTGCTGTACTCCTTGAAAGAGACCCGGAGTCTATTAGGTCATTGATCAGGGCGTTGAAGACAAACATGCATGGTGAATGTGGATCGACTTCCAACAATGCCAAAGCTGGACTCATTCCTACGGGGATGACTTCAGCAGTATGTACATTACTTCAACGATGACAAAGTGGCAGTGTTCTGAAGATCCGTATATACCTCTTACCTCAAGCCCCATCACAACCCCAAGTCTAACATATACACCATCACACTGAGGAGGCTCGGGAGCGAATGGTAGGATACCTTGGACGTTCGGACGCGCTAATGCCTGTCATTGTTTACATATGCAGTCTGTTCTCATCCCTTGCTGAACTCGGCTTAAGAGGAAGCATATGAGTCTATTCATCGAAAGCTATGTGTGCTTCAGACAAGCCAAAAGGAAATTCCCAAATTCAGGGCCGCATCCTTCATCAATAAGCTGCTTGGAATAACCAGGAGAATACCAACGCCAGTCAAAGTCGTAACAAGTCATGGAAATTGGAGCAAGTCATGACTCAAGCACTCTCAAAGCCAAAGGTGTTCTCGCCGGAGTAGGTGATGTAGAGGAAGCTAGAATCCAGCATTAGCATCCTGCTCTATCTTCGAAAGGCAGAAAGATACGTACCCGTCCTCATCCTTGTGCTCCTCGTAGATGCTGCTCATGAGGGCAGCAGTTGGCGGGAGAACCTCCTCGACGAAGATGAAGATGGCCTTCTCGGGTGAGAGCTTGATGCGCTTGCGGATGACGTAGACGAACTGTCCAACGGTGAGGTCTGAAGGAACGAGATATTTCTTCTTATCGATCGTCGCAATGTCGCTTTTCTCGACCTTCTCGCAAATGACCTGAATCATGAATCAGTATGGTCATCCAGTCTCGCAGGATCCGAACGAAACCAGGGAGGCGACGTCAGCTTCTTAGGTGAAGCCGCGCGCATGATCAACGTCACCGCCAGAGTCCACAATGTGAAATGAGCACAAGGGTATCAAAAACAAAATACGTACGGGAATACGGTCGGCGTATTTCTGGCGAATGCGTTCAGCCTCAGCCTTGCGCTTCTCGAAGGGATGCTCGTCCTTGAACTTGCTGCGCATGATGTCGGCGGTGACGATAAGAGCGAGGGGTGACGAGGGTTCCAGGCGTGGGGGAATCTGATGATTTGTCGATCGATGATCGCGAGAGGTGTTTGTCGAAACTGAAGATTTCCGCGCTCTACGGGAGAATGCAGAGAGGGAGAGTTTGTAGGAGAGACAGTGAGTAAGTAGGTAGGTAGGTTTAGGCAGAGAGAAGTAACGCGGATGGCCAGGCTCCCAAGAGGCGGTCACTGGATTGGTAGTGTAAGTCAGTGTCGGTGATGAGGGAGGGGACACTGTGGCGGGGCACTGTGCCATTTGATCAAAGGGCGACGCAAACAGTCCCTAAGGGACCAACCAACCCCCCATTGGAGCCACAGTGAGTAAACAGTGGTAGCCCTCCTTACTACTTAGAGGCAGAACCGCCTAAAAGTTGCCAAAGGCATTAGGCAGAGAGGTGACACAGGGCGCGGGGGCGGCCGCGCTTGACTGCATAGAGCTTAGCCAGTGCCACGCGATAGGTCAAAACGCAAGAAACTGAGGAACAGAGACCCGTCTCTTGATACTGGACATCGAGCTGGTCGGGTCCCAGCCGCCAGAGGTGGGTGGAGAAAGGGCGCCTGACACCGCCATCGATCCCAGCTGCGTGAATCGGCACTGTACGTCATAGTAGTCATACCGGGCTTTGTCAGCCAGCAACGCATCACGGGACCTAGCCAGGCGACTCATCCGCATGCCGACGTAGGCCTCTGGTGACGAAATCCAGACTCTTCAAAGCGGCCTGAGAGAGCCTTTGTAGAATGCCATGATGCCCATCCACCAATACAGCAAGGGCGGGCGGCTCTTGGCCTGCCTGCATTAATCAGTATCAGAGCTCGAAGGTCCCACAACAGCTCTTCCTACTCGGAAAAATGGAATATCCGAAACTACCCCCTTTCCACCAATAACACGTCATCCCGTTCACAAAGAGCCCACTCTGTTCAGCCTGGTAATCGACAGCCAACCAGCTCACTATTGTCATCAGCCCACCATCGCGAGACCAGTGAGTGCCGTCAAACTTACGTTTCGAAACATACAATATTTCCTGACCCTATTTGAATCCAATTCTTCCATCTTCTCATTCTGTTCCTTCTCACCTCCCTACTCATTTTACCCTTTCCACTTGCAATCCTCCGTATGCTTTCGTTATAGCCTTCGAAGAAATCCGAGATCATGGCTGCAAGACACAGAAGCCAACGGTTGCTCCTCCAGCTTCGGCCACGCGCAAGCACTGGGTACATTCGCACGGCACCAATCCGCCGCGCATGGTACAGCTCTGCCACTGAGCCCGAAAAGCCCTCTGCTGTTGGTGTCAGCTTCGCTGTGGCCCTCACAGCCGGTGCTCTTGCCGTAGCAGCAACTTTTGCCTACAACTCCGTAAGTCCGATGCTGCTAGCAAGTTCTCAACTTGCAAAGGATCAAGTGCTAACCAATTGGCATGTCAGGCCCTTCCGAAACGCCAAACCCGTCTCGACCAACCCACTCTAGCAGACAAGGATGCTCTCCAGAAACGAGAGGCTGGAATTAGTGAAGACTCTCCCATGCGCTTGCGCATGGAGAAGTTCATTAAGGAGCAGCAAAAGATCATCGTGAAGGAACTCGAAAGGGTTGACGGGAAGAAGTTTCGTGTAGATGAGTGGGAGAGACCCAATGGCGGCGGCGGCATCACCTGCGTCCTGCAGGAGGGCAACACTTTTGAGAAGGCCGGTGTCGGTGTCAGTGTTGTCTACGGGTCCTTGCCCAAAGCTGGTATCGCTGCCATGCGGGCGAATCACAAGAGCCTTGACCCAGATCTTGAGTCTATCGACTTTTTTGCAGCTGGCCTGAGTATGGTTCTGCACCCTTGGAATCCAATGGCACCAACAGTTCACTTGAACTATCGCTACTTCGAGACCGCATTACCGGACGGCACTAGTCAGGCGTGGTGGTTTGGTGGTGGCAGCGATCTGACTCCGTCATACCTCTTTGACGAGGATGCCATTCACTTCCACAAGACCCTAAAGGAGGCATGCGACGCCCATGATAAAGAGTACTATCCCCGTTTCAAGAAATGGTGTGACGAATACTTCGTCAACACTCACCGTAACGAAACCCGCGGTGTTGGCGGCATCTTCTTCGATGATCTTGATGAAACCGAGCGCGATCAGGAGAACACGTTTGCCTACATCCAATCCTGCCTCAAGTCCTTCCTTCCTAGCTACATTCCGATCATCGAGAAACGCAAGGATATGCCATATACCGAGGCGGAGAAGGCATGGCAACAGCTTCGCAGAGGAAGATACGTGGAGTTCAACCTGCTTCACGATAGAGGAACGGCGTTCGGCCTGAGCAAACCCGGCGCCAGGGTAGAGAGTATCCTTATGAGTCTTCCGCTTACAGCAAGCTGGAAGTACATGCACGAACCCAAGGCCGGCAGCAGGGAAGCTAGGCTGGTTGAGGTTCTGCAGAAGCCCAAGGAATGGTCTGATTAATTCCATATGGTGTTGTCACCCAGAAAGTGTAAAACATATCTGAATAGAATCGTATGTAACAGATTCAGAAGCCGCGACGCATAGGCGTTCAGGAATATTCATAAATATAAATATTAGAAGATACGAATACAACATCCTACGTGCGAACTGATGTAAGTTTGTGCCTGTTGTGCCGCCCTAAACGGCCGTGTTTCCTTGCATATGACGAAGAGCCGTATGGCTCCCTTATCCTCCCCGCCATAACTTGCACTTGCTTGACACCCAATCCTTGTACTCTATCTCTCACTCCAACTATATGAGCCATAACCATGAACGCAGCGCTTCCTACCCATCGCCAAATATTATCTTCTCTCATCACCTCCGTCTGCCAGCCTCCGCCGCAGTCAATCCCTCCACTGGCCCAAAATCCGTCGCTCAAAGCGTCGATCCCACCTTCACGCCGCCAATTCCTCCTCACTCTGCACGTGCTCTTCCCGACGCTGCTTCTCCCGGCTCTCGACCTTCTCGACCGCGAATTGATCACCTGCCTCAGCCTGGAAGGAAGAGACCAGAACGAGTCGTCAGCCGCTGGAGGCGACTATAAGCTCTACGTAGTCAAGTCACTGGCATCTACTCTGAAGGGCGCACAGAGGAGAAGAGCATCTACGAAGCAGGATCCTGAAAAGAGGTATCTTGTCCGGCTCAAGGCTTGGAACTGCACGTGTGCCGGGTTCGCGCTGGAGGCATATGGCGGGGTCCAGAAGCCACTTTCAGAGAGGGAAGTTGCAGGGAGGAGCTCGCTGTTTGGAGGCTTGAGTCTGTTGCCAGACGCGCCTTGCTGCAAACACATTCTCGCGTGTCTCCTAGCTGAGAACTGGGAAGCTGTACTGAGTGGGAGGATAGAGCATAGGAGTGTTACGAAAGAGGAACTGGCAGGTATTGTAGCCAGTACTTGAGGTTCAGCTTGCTTTAGAGCGGCTTCGGGATACTGTCAATTGTACAATGAGCATTTTACTCAGAGGCACAAGGCCTCATCTGTCGCATCACTCAAAGAGTTGGTTGCGTCTATTTCTTCTTCTCCTTGCTCTCCTTATCCTTGTCTGCACCTTCCTTGGCCTCTCCATTCACGCCATTCACGCCGTCTTTCTCCTTCTTCTCATCCTTGCCATTGGCCTCGTCCTTCTTCGCCTCCTTGTCCTCCTGTTGCTGCCTATTCTGGATCTTGTTTTCTATGAGATCGTGGAAAGCTGTGATGGCGCGTATCAGGCTGCTGAGATAGATGGACATGAGTTGGTCGTTGGTCTTGACGCTCATGGCGTGGGCAAGCTCGCCAGCACCAGTGGCCTTGCCACCTGGGCCATCAGTGCCGGTTTCGGGGGCGGAGAGGTTGGGTAGTAGATTGAAAACATCTTGAAGGCTTCCGAGAATGGCATGATTGACAGGTAGTTCGCCGTCGAGGACCTTTTGCAGGTAGGCACCGATATCCCTAAGACGATGATGAAGGCCCTGAAGGGACTGAAGCTGGTTGGTCACTCTAGTCGAGAGAGTGCCAACGGCCACATCACGGATATCTCTTAACAAGTGCTCGACGCCAATCTCTTCTGCCTCTTCCGCCTCGATGATGGATGGTGTGTGGACGAACGTTCGCGAGGTAGTGGTTCCGTCCTATACGGACTCGGATCAGCAAAAATATAGTCATGGGGCGCAGGCTTGGTTAGCACGTACATCCTTGATCTCCTCAACGGCAAAGTAAGCATCCGTTGGCACACCGGACTCCTTTGGCTGGACATCGATAATGACCAGCAGAGGGTTAGGCGTATAGCGCTTGAATAGCTCGTTGATCTGAAGATCAGAAGCCCTCAGCTTAGGGCCAGTGTGATACCATCCTATTAACTTCTCGCGTGCGTTGACCTTTTTGAACATGTCGTTCATCGACTCGACGTAGTTGTGGTCGAGGAACCACACAGACGGGTCCTTTTCGTCTTCCTCAAATGGCACTGTAGCTTCTGGTCAGCGATTTGCGCCTGGCGGTTGGGGGTTGCAGCGGTGTCAGCGCGTACCAGCAAAGCTGTTCGAGACCCTCACGTTCTTGCCATCGTTCTGGCCGAGAAGCACACCAACAACACGACGCTTTGACTTTGTGGATGTGCGGTTGTAGTGATCGACGGCGGAGAGGAGGACGAGAGGAGCGACGGAGACGTTTCGAGTGACGAGGGAGATGGTCTCCGCTGTGGTGGTAGGCATCGTGAAGAGCCCCGCGAAGGTCAGGATGACAGGAGACCAAACTTTGTGCGGATGGATGAGAATTCAGGGGGGGAGTAGGAATCCAGCCGCCTCGTGGAAATTGAAGGATGTGTGCGGTCGTGGGGAGTCGGTGATGATTGGCGTGGTACGTGTTGATGAGGCTGCCTTCCAGAGCCAACGCAGTGCCTGTCCCACCAACATACCTTAGTACTACTTAGTACCTTAGTCAAGGCCAGCTTCAGCAGCTTCGCTGCATGGTCAAAGCTCTAGCCTTGTCAGCGCCACATCACGTGCTCCGCCACATGAAGAGACCTTTAACCTGTGGCTCTGATCAAGAAATCAAGAGTTCACTATTACGGCATCATTCAATGATGGTTTGAGTGAATCCAAACTCATCAGACACTCTTAGTGAGAACTACTGTCAAAGCATATTATCCATCTAAATTTTTCTTTCTTCGGTGGAAAGCCAACTGGCC
The DNA here is from genome assembly GCA_008271525.1 of Sarocladium brachiariae. Taxonomy (NCBI): domain Eukaryota; kingdom Fungi; phylum Ascomycota; class Sordariomycetes; order Hypocreales; family Sarocladiaceae; genus Sarocladium; species Sarocladium brachiariae. The sequence goes on from RQPE01000001.1 coordinate 4,888,845, forward strand.
GTGTCATCCGCCAACTTGAATGTGATGCGTTGGAGCGGCACGTATTCGTTGGGGGCAGGCAGAGGAAAGAAGTGAACCATGCCTCATTCATGAGAGACATAGGAAATGCGATCGTCTAGAAGAGGAATGAAAATAGTTCAAATTGCGTCATACAGTCTTCCAACTCCAAAGCACCCTTCTTCACAAGCTTTAGCATCTCATTGTGCACTGTTTGGAGGGGAGCGGCTCCGTTGCCGGGCCGGGCCCTTGAACCTCGGGATCGGTAAGATGGCACGGCCGCGAGAGCCATTAAGCCCTTTCACAAACTAGCAGGGTATCGCCTGCTGGGACGAAGCAGCATGCAACGAGAAGAGCCGCAGCCATGTTATTTGCATAACAAGAGTACCTTGTTCCGTACACTCTCGCAGCCCGCAGCCCGACTCGGCCATAGGGAGGCGTTCAATGGAATCTTGCACCCTCTGGAAGTGAAGGGGTCCAACGTATTTCCTGCCAAAGACAAGCTCAATCTCGATATAGACAGGATTCCTTTCGTCACCCACCTGTAATCGCAGGAGCCATCATGCCAACGTGACAAGCCATTTGCCCGAGGCCGGATACAGAAAACCCACCGTCAGCGCGTCTTTGTGGTAGGATCTCCAGTTCCTGTGACCCTTGTCTTATAGTGGAAGCAAGCTTCATCCGGCCAATCAATTCCACTCCTCTTTCACGGCTTCCTGGATGAAAGCACTAGACACAGCTGTACCAATCCCTTTCCGCCCCACCCTTCAGCGACCTTACAACCCCCTGTAGACTGGCCAGATTTGCTTGCTACCGTCGTTATTGTCGCCTGGCTCAAGCTCCCCCAGCGCGACATTTCCGATCCTCGCTCCCGTTGCCAACTTTCTTCTTCAACCTCTCCCCGGTAGAGACCACAACCCGCAATCCTCAATTCTTCCTCTTTAGCACGCCCGACTCCCTCCTCGTCTTCTCAATCTTGCCATCTGCTCCTCTCGGGCTTGTGACTTCTTCACTGCAGTTGCAACCGACCAATTGCTCTTCCTCTCCAACCTAGGCTTCTGATTCCTTTGCCACACTTTAAAAAGCCGAGAACCGTGCGACGCTACGAAGCACGCACTACCAAGAGATCGCAACCATGGGTTTCATCGACGACGAGCTTAAAAAGTTGAGGGATGTCATCGACCACCTCGAGTCCCGCGTCAAGCGTCTTGAGGGTCGCGAGAGCGGTGCTGCCACTCCCGAGGAGATCCGCATGATCCTCATCGGACCTCCCGGTGCTGGCAAGGGAACCCAGGCACCCAAGATCAAGGAGCGCTTCAACTGCTGCCACCTCGTACGGCTACCTTTCGGTGCGCATTACTTTTGAGTCAATTGATGTGCTAACTGCTCTGATCAGGCAACCGGTGACATGCTGCGCTCTCAGGTCGCAAAGAAGACCCCCCTGGGTCGTGAGGCCAAGAAGATCATGGACCAAGGCGGTCTTGTCCGTGACGACATCATGATTGGCATGATTAAGGAGGAACTCAGCACCAACAAGGAGTGCCAGGGCGGGTGAGTTTCTTGAGGAAGCATATGATCTTAAACCTCACATTTCATCGGCTGACAACCCTCACTATAGTTTCATCCTCGATGGCTTCCCGCGCACAGTTCCCCAGGCCGAGGGTCTCGACGCGATGCTGGCGTCCCGCGACCAGAAGCTCCAGCATGCTGTCGAGCTCCAGATTGACGACTCTCTCCTCGTCGCTCGCATTACTGGCCGCCTCGTCCACCCCGCCTCAGGCCGTTCATACCACTCGACCTTCAACCCGCCTAAGGAGTACATGAAGGACGACGTCACCGGCGAGCCTCTGATCCAGCGCTCCGATGACAACGCTGAGGCTCTCAAGAAGCGTCTTAGTACCTACCATGCCCAGACTGCTCCCGTCGTCGACTACTACCGCAAGACTGGTATCTGGCACGGTGTTGATGCTAGTCAAGAGCCTGGCCATGTCTGGAAGAATGTTCTCAGCATCCTCGAGGGCAAGGAGAGGAGCCACGGCTCTGCCATCCTGAGCAGAATTACCGGCAAGAACTAAGAAAGGAGGTTTATCTGAACCTCATGTCTGCTCTTGTTATTAATCATGCGTGCAAAAGTAAGGGTCATGGTGGAAGGGGCAAAATCACGAGGCACAAACACTCCTGAGTCTTGTGTTATCCTTGGCAGTACGATCTGAGGGAAAGAAAAGTCGGAGTTTGGGCGACAGCGTTTTGAACGACGCGTTCGGCGCTGCTTTTGCTTCGTCCTTTTTTTTCTTGTGTAGAACAGCAAAACGATTTTTCTGTGAGGCTTGTATGTATCTTGGTCTCATGACGAATCTCTTTAGCAAACATCAATGGAGAATTGTGTAACACGATGGCATGCCAGAGTGGGTATCCTACCGAAAGAAATGCTTCAATGGATCATGTGCATGGAAAACCTCCTATGTGATGACTATCACTCGACATAAGAGCTAGGCCTGAGAGTATGTACTTTATTGAGGGTATCCTGGGTCGACAAGGAATGAAAGGCTGTAGGTGATCACGAAAGGGAAAGGCAGACCACTACCATCACCGCTACCAACAATCCTAGGGAGTTCCGTCCGTTTCTGCGACGATTACGCTATACTTTCCATTCTATGTAATGTATGAGGTGTGCAATTTGAACAGGGGCCGAGACATAGGGAAATAGTTACCAGACCAAGCTCCTTCGCCATGCTTTCAAGTGGGGACAAGATGAGATGTGAATGGGTACACACAGAGGGTTAAGAAAATGGTGAGGGCAGTTTGAAGAAAAAGAAAGGGGGTGACGGAATACGCAGCCATAAGACATGTTCGATCTCCTCGGTCCTCGAGACCCTCGAGATCATAGATCGAACGCCGAAGAAGGGGTGGATATCGCGGGGAATATCAAAGCCCGAAAGCGTTCATCTCCTCGGGGTCGTCGTAGCTGAGGCTTCGGAAAGGGGCCCGTCAGTAGAGGTAGAGCGAGTCGCGAGTGCGCAACTGACCATTGACCATCTGCCTCGACTTGTTCAACCAGCTCTTCGGCGTGGCGGGCCGTCGCTGGAGGACAACGTGATTGCTCTGCAGTCGGCTGGTGAGGTCATGCCAGGCCGTTGCCATGAGAGCGTTCTCGCGTCGGAGGTTCTTGATGACCAGGTCGGATGCGGCCTGTTGCATACAGCATTGGTTAGGACTAAACAGGACAACAAGAGGAGAGGGTACTAAGGCAATTCACGAACCTTTTGTGCCGCCGCGGCTTCGCCACCGAGGGCTGCTTTAAGCTTGCGGTGAGTCTCCACGAGGTCTTGTTGGCACTTTTCGAATTGCTGTGTTGTCAATCTGTTAGCACGAAGACTGTGATCTGATGTGAAAGCGTCCCAGTGATATGTGATCGAGATGATGGAGAGTTTAGCTCCCAGTATGTTACTTCTCCCTGCTGAAGAACTTGGCAAGAAGGCTGCGTTTGCTCTTCTGCGTGTTCATACCAGGGGCCCAAGGCTCACCACGGTAAAGACCACGATTCATATTCGCCACAGATCTAGGGGCCGGCACTGCGCGAAAAAGGGTATTGGGGAGGAGATCCACTGGGATTGGAGGATTCACACGAGGCTGCTCGCGATTTTCAGGGGGTATTAGGCCAGGAAGAGGAGTATCCTGTGGACAGGAGGTGATCGCCGGGGCGTAGGGCCAGTGCTCCTCAAGAGACGAATCAGGGCTACCCGACCGCTTCAATTCCTTCCTCCGCACTTCCTCCAGCGTGGCTGAAGCCGTGTTCATGATTTCCAACAGAATGGCTTCACCTACCTGTGTGCGTTCAATGAGACGCTCCTTGAGCTTGTCCATCTTGTTGACCTGCTTCTTCACAAGTTCTGACATCTCTTCGTCGATGACCGTCTCAGTGCCGCCGCCGTCGTCGTTCTTTCGGATGCTCTCCATGTTAATGTACGCTTTGACGAGCTGTTCCTGGAGGTTGTTGCGCTCGCTGGTAAGGAAGCTCACTTCTTTACGGACTTGTTCGATCTCCCTTCTGAGCGACGCAGAAATGATCTGGTCGGTATTGCGAAGCTCGCTGATGGCATCCATACCCTCTTTTTGGGACGCTGACAGCTGCGCCTTGGTTTCGGTGAGCTCACGCTCCATATCGGCAAGATTCTCTTCCAGTGACTTCTTAGCCTTGCGGAGTTCTCCATTGTCGGCAGCGAGTTGACGCCATGCCTTCTGAAGACTAACAAAGCCTTGGCCATCTTCGCCAACAAGACCGGCAGACAGGGACTCGGCCTGGTCTTGCGCGAGGGCGTGCTTGTGGAAGAGTGAATTGAATTCCGACTGAAGCCTGCTGCGCTGGCTCTTCTCCTCTTGTAGTTCTTGCCGGAGTTGAGCTGCTTCAGCTTGCGCCCCACGGAGAAGCTTGTTTTCTGCTTTCAGACGCGAGAGCTCAAGGGAGCGCACTTGAACACCCTCACCAGCGGTGGCAGCACTGGTCAGCTCGTCAGCAAGGTTACCACCCAGGCCCTCGTCTCCGCTGCCAGATTCGCGACCAGCTGCTTCAGCGCCACCGTGTTGCAACTGTTCTTGCAACTCCTGAATGAAGCGCTCATCATGGGCACGCTGGTCATTAAGTCGGGCGACTTCGTCACCCAGCAATGTGAGTTCCCGAATAAGCTGATCTTTATGGTTGCGCTCGTCCCAAAGATGTTGTTCAGACTGGTCGATCATTTTTTGGAGCTCGGACTCGCTTTGTCGGTTGCGATCAGCTCGGTCTTTCTCGTCAGTGAGATTGCGGAGCTGCGCTTGAAGCTCCGCACGCTCATACTGAACATTTTGAAGCTCGCGGACCATTTCTTGCTGTGCCTCAAGCTTTTGCTTGTATCGATCGGCGGCGTTTGCTCGTCTCTCAAATTCTTCAGCTGTGTGCTTCCACTCGGCAACTTGATCGCGAAGAGCTTCGGCTTCCCTGCCACGCAATTCCCATTTGGCAACCTCCGACTCCAAGTACTTGATACGAGCTTGGTAATCTCGAATCTGGTGCTCGCCAGTTGCAATGACATCCATTTGTTCGTTGACTTGACGCTGCAGCGCCTTCATAGTCAGGTCTTTGTCGGCATCCTCACCAAGTTCAGCGCGCAGCTGCTCCAATTCTCGGTCATTCTTCTCCTTTTCGTATTTCAAGGTATCATGACTCATTTGTAGATGCTCAAGGCGAGTGATGTAGTCCGACAAATTTTTCCTGGCGAGGTCCAATTCATGCCTTAGAGCAGCATTCTGCTCCTCCACGAGAAGGTCAATGTTTCGCTCCCCAATGAGGTTGTCGATGTCCTCCTCGCTTAGGTCGTCATCTTTGGAGTTGCGGTTGTCCTCGTCCATCTGACAGATGATCTGCATGATTTCAGCTTGCGTATCAGTGCTGAAGCTCTGGTCCGACATGCGAGGGACATATTTCTCCCTGTCTGGACCGAGAGCCGCAGCAGTGACCATGACGGCGAGCATGTGAAAGCATGACGGAATAAGGCTGGGGTTGCGCTGAGTTGCTGGGCTCGGCTGATCAGAGCTGGGGGAGATCGCATCGAGGTCGACATTCTTGGCCTGGCATGATAGCTCAGGGACCTGCCGTCTGACGAAGCGGAAGAGGCCCTTGTATACAGACTGAATATTGTGTTTGTTGGAAAGATACTTAGGACGATCCGATTGAGTCTCGAGAGCCGCGACGTCAAAGTCGGGATCAAGCTGGTGTAGGATCCTTCCAAGAATCAGGCCGTTTGTGAGCTCCTCCACACTTTCAGCGGTCCTTTCGATCGGCCGTAAGCTTGGCTCGCTGGTGTTCGAGAAGATGTTCACTGCCTTCAGCAGCGCGACCTGCGCGCTGTGGTTATAGGATGGCATTGGGGGCGGAGGAGGTCTTCACAGAGGCGTCACAAAGACGATGCCTCAGCCTTTTCCGCAGTCTTTCCCGCTATGGTCGAGCAGGCGTGCCGTGCTGTGAAGATCAAGTCGATAGGATTCGCAGAATGTCGAGAAAGAACGCTCGGCGGAGGCGACGGCATACCGAAGGGAAGATGGTTATTTAAGGGAGCGAGGGAGGGCGGGAAGGTATGTGTGCATTCTTTGAGGCCCGTTCTTTAGGTGAGCTTAACAAAGATTTCATGCTCCAGTGACAGTCGCAGGTCGGGCAGAAAAAGGTAGCTTTCAGAGCGAAGTTGAGTTAAAAACTTCCTTTGAGAATCGCGGCTTGGGGTTGAGCACAAGGGAGCTCCGTTGATAGAGGGGCCTCTGGCGTGGTGTCGCGGTGGTGGTAATTGGCAATACCAGGGGTGGGGAGCTTCGGGGCGGCCTGTGCAACGTCCGCTGCTACATGAATATCTCGTTCATGCATGCCACCGCTTTGTCTTGCCCTTACGTCCCACGCTTTCATCCTTTCATTGTTCTTTCGTTTTGAGCGTTTTTCTTTATTGGGGCTACGTCTTTGTTGCAACAAATTATGACTGGGTTGAATCTTTGAGTCAAATGTTGGACTTCGGCATTTGGAGCCATCTCGCTTTGACCACTTCAGCTTCATGTGATGGGGGAGGTTTGCATAGAACGCCTACGTTTCAAATCGTGACGGAAAATAACGAAGCGTCGCACGCTGGCATGGTGATTCAATGCTTCAATGGCATGCACATTACTACATCTGGATGTTGGTTCAAGACTCCTCATCGAGATACCTGAGTGCGTCGAATCCTTTATCCCGGGTGGCCAGCTACCCTGTATTATACAGACTCGGGAGCCTCGACCCAGCCTGCTATGGCGTGTACTCGCTATCCATAAGACAAATCAAAAGTACTGTAAGGTTTGGTATGCTTTCTTTCACGGTACCCTCATCTCGGATTTGGGACGAACCATTCCCTGCTCGCATTGTTCATACAATGCTGAGCGATACTTAGTCGACCTTTTATCTTCAAGGGGCTACATTACTCGCGCCTTATTGCACTCGAAGTATTAGATATGCAGATTTCCATGGAGCAGTATATATATATATGCATATGTATATATAATCTGGCCCATAAATAGACCCATTTCTGGTTAATCACCATCAATTTAGGAGAGTGCGTTGTGCCCGCACAAGAAGGTACGTGTCGTAAAATTCATATCCCGTGCAAGGTTTATCAAGACGCAAGTGCTTCATACAGTCATCTAAAAAGAAATCGTGCCAAATGCCATAATTGATCGAGCATTCCCGGATAAGGAATTTTCAATTATTGCCGAAGGCGCCGACCTCCTGATCATCATCAATGTGCATAAGTGGATGTTCGCCGTTATCGAACTGGACGCGAACGTTTGTGAAGGCTGTCTCTGGTGCTAGCGCGCTGAAACCCCTGGAAAAGACTGTCAGTGACTACTTGCGTAGTTGATTGCCAAGTAGTGGCTTACTTGATGATCTCGTATGAGTGTGTGATCAGACCACCAGCCTCCTCTATCGCATGCTTGGCCTTCTGGACCACGTCATCTGAGACGGTGTCCTCAAACCAGACGATGGCAGACTTTCTTCGCTCCGCAAGGGCGCTGGGAAGAACGGCGAGGGTGGTAACGAGAAGCGCAACGGGACGCATGATGCTAGTCGGTAGTGGGTTTGTGGTTGAATATGGCGGTTGAGGGTAAGTTCGAGGGCCGGTTTGGTGGGGGTGACGCTCGATGATAACAGTGTTCAGGGCGCGGTGACAATCGTCAGATTTAGCGATGGTGTGGGTTGGAGAGTTGAAATGATAGATGTAGACGGAGACGGGGGGGGTCAGTCATTAAGGATGTGTTGAGAAGAACAGGACCACAGGATGAGCGGGCTGCCTTATGCGGGTTGAAGTCTGGCCAGCGGTGAAACGCATGACGACGCTGCGTGGCGTTGGTCCCTTCAGACTTTGGGTGGATGCCGCTAACCTTGAATGCGTAGGAAGAAGGTTACTTCAAGAGGACCGTGGTTGGCTGCCTGCGGTGAGCCGGAGATCAACCGGTTTCGCGGCTGCCACTCTAGGCAGGTCAAATTGGGGTGGGGGGGGGGGGTGGCCTGACCACAGGCATTGAGGAAGTTGTCTACGCAGTCACATACTACTTGAAACGTGCTATCATAAGGGGTTTGAAAGCACGTCAGAAGCACGATGCTAGTTGTTGGCCAATAATGTCCAACGACTGTAAATTTGCTATAGAGACTATTACCGTAAATCCTAATTTACTCAGCTGATCCGTCTGAAATGGTCATGGTCATGTCTCTCTCAACTATGTTCATGAGGAGATACTTAAATTTTTCCACATCGAAAGAGGACCGCCTACATATGTTTGACGCCAAGGGCCTAATCAATGCTGCGAGCACGCTTCATAACACCACAAAAGGCTTCTACTCATGCTCTACTCGTCTGTCGCGAGATCGTCTCGGAATCATCATCTCCATCCCAGACCTCCTTGCTCTCACGTTCCACTGCTCTCATTGCAACAGCCACATCCTCCAACTTGAGCACAACATCCACTACCCCGTTATTGACTCTTTGGAAGTACTGATCGTTGGCCTCTCTACGCTTGCGAGCAAGAAGGATATCCGACTCAGTCTCTTCCTCTAGCTTTGCCCCAAGTCGTTCGACGTCTGCGCTGGCGCTTCCTTGTCGTGCGCTGTTGCTTGCTGCCGTGCTCTTCGGAGCATCTGTTCCATCACCGTGGCCTGATTTAGATGCATCACCTAGAGCTCCCTTAAGATTCCGTATTTCTTCCCCAACGGAGGATGAGCCAATGCCACCGTGCGAGGCAGCAATGGTGTCATCGGCTTCGCTTCTGGTCCATGCCTGAGCCAAGGCAATTTGAGCCTTCCGTAGCTCCTCGAGTTTCTCATCGTGCCCTGCACCGAAAACGTGTGTGCCACCCGAGGCTGACAACTCAACTTCCTCAAGGGTTGCCTGCATCTCAGCCCATCTTGCGTCAGTTCTATCTGCACTGCGTGCACTTTCCGTTGTCAGAAGCCTTCCAGGAGTTCGTGACTTTACTGGAGCCACAGAGCTGCCACGGCGTGAGACTGCTGCAGGATCAAGAGTGTTGCGGTCTCGTTGGGAGGTACCCAAGCTCCCTGCGCCAGGGGCGAGGATGCCTGGAAGAGAGACGTGGGAGGCGGCAGGAGAAGGGTGAAGAAACAGCGCAGGCGGAGGATCGCGCTGCTGGCTGCTGGGCTTCAGTGGGGATGGCATGGCCGCATTGTGATCAATTTTCCATGTTCGGGCACGAGATATACGGAGCCGGGCTGAAATTGTAGTGGTTCTGTCATGGCTCTCACCAGCTTTCCTGTCTGTCTCACTACGTAGCACTAAGACAGGTACCTGGTGGGGGCGTCGGTGGTTGGTTTCCAGATCCTGGGCTGAAAAACTGACCGGAGCGGATAATCGAGATTCTCCGAGACTCAAAGAACCCACGCCACAACTTACCTAAAGGTCCTCGCCGATTGAGTACTCCACGTGACCACCCACAATTTTGTGAGCAGGGCCAAAAAACCCTCTAGGTAAGTTCTGCACGACAATTCTTCCTCCGATTCGAGATTCAACTATCAGTCGCCAAACCGTCGTCGCGATACCACCTAATAAATCGGTACGTTGCGCCTTCTCGCCCTCGAATAAACACATATACACCATCTCTGCCGCCCTCGAATTTTATTTTCGATCTTCCCACGACCTTTCTTCCTCTGTTCCCGACCGACATAGACTAACATTGATCGCTTTATAGCAAACATGGCTGGAGGTCAACCCCGTGGTCTGAACGCCGCCCGCAAGCTGCGGACCAACCGCAAGGATCAGAAATGGGCTGATCTGCACTACAAGAAGCGTGCCTTGGGTACCGCCTTCAAGTCCTCCCCCTTCGGTGGTTCCTCACACGCCAAGGGCATCGTCCTCGAGAAGGTCGGTGTTGAGGCCAAGCAGCCCAACTCTGCCATTCGCAAGTGTGTCCGTGTTCAGCTTATCAAGAACGGCAAGAAGGTCACCGCTTTCGGTACGTTACTCTCTGGATACCGGCAGGAAGGAAACTCGGGGGTGGGATGAAGCACATTGGAACAGGAATACTGACAGCGTACTCTTAGTCCCCAATGACGGTTGCCTGAACTTCGTTGATGAGAACGATGAGGTTCTCCTCGCCGGTTTCGGTCGCAAGGGCAAGGCCAAGGGTGATATTCCCGGTGTTCGTTTCAAGGTCGTCAAGGTCTCTGGTGTCGGTCTGCTCGCCCTCTGGAAGGAGAAGAAGGAGAAGCCTCGCTCTTAAGCGACAAAACCCGGAAGTTACGGAGGACGGGACGGGAGAGGCGCGCCGCCGCGGAGAATAAGGGCGGTTTGTCATGTTTCGGGGCACGAGGAGTCTTATTGGCTTGCTTGCATCGGCATTAAAGGTTTAACGGATTTCGATCACGAGAGACCAGGTCTCAAAGATAGATCAACAAGTCTCTTCAAAAGTATAAGACTGGCAATGTTCGCCACAGGCACACACAAACGGTGATGAAATGCTGTGATTACATTTCCTGTTGGTACACACTTGACACAGTTTAGACTACCTTGCCGAAACCAGCTTTTCTTGTTTGGCCTCTTCCGGGGCAGAACCAACCTTTTCCTCCTCGCCAAGATAGCGAACTAGGTAATCAGCACCCAAACCCAAACTGACGACCCCTCCAGTGATCCAGCACCCATTGACAAACCACCACCAGCAATCCTTGACACTCTTGAGGTCGACCTTACGGATCATGTACCCAAGAGAAAGGAGGCCACCGCCGCAGCTACCAATGAAGAAAGCAGGGCCCGCTCCTGCAGCAAAGCCAGCAGCCCCCAGAAGGCTCAGTTGAACGACCGCAAGTCCAGTGAGGACCTGTTTAGTCTGTGCGTCGTGCTTGAGAGCAATGCTTTTGATTCCTGCCTTGGCATCATCTTTGATGTCCATATGCGCGTAGATCATATCATACAGGACTGTCCAGGCGATATTTGAAGTGTACAGACAAGCAGCAGCAGTCAAAGCCGCTGTGTTAGAGAGCAGATCAATACCGAGAGCTGGAAATCCCATGAATGCTCCCCAGGAAAAGGTCAACCCCAGAACAAACTGAGGGTAGTACGTTACTCTCTTAGCCAGAGGATAGGTGGCGACAAACAGTAAGCTAGGTGTAGCGTACCAAAAGCATTCCCAGGGAAATTGCAGCAGGACAGCGAGACCGGCAAAGAGCTGTGCGCCGGTGAAAACAACTGCGTTAAACGGGGTAATGGCCCCTCGAGCGATGGGGCGGAGTCTTGTCCGTGCCACATGAGGGTCGAGGTTTCGGTCCCAGAGATCATTGATTGTACACCCAGCACCTCGCATGATGATGGCTCCTGAGAAGAATAGCAGAGTCGTACCAACAACTGTCAATGGGCTCGCCATTGGTGTAGCCATGGGAGCAGCCATCAATGTCGAAAACATGCAGGGGAAGAATAAGTAGTATGTCCCTGCAGGCTTGTCAATTCTGATGAGCTCAGCATAAGGAACCCATGAGGACGGAATTTTTGACAAAATGCCCGTCTGTGGTGGTTTGTACGGTGCCAGTTCAGGTTGAGAGACAGTCTGAGAAGACAGTAATCTCGGTGACGCTTGCCTACTATCGGTCTTGTGAAAGGCATTGCCGTGATGGCGAAGGAGTTGAGTAAGACTGGGATACGCTTGGCCTGCCCAAAATGAGTACTGCTGTAGTGACGGGCGAGTTAAAATGGTATCAGAAACCCGGCCTACTCTTGAAGCAACGCGCACTGCGCGAGGAGCAGCCGTTATGAGCCGCATCGCCGCTGATGGACGTGTCAGTACGTCGCCAATGTTGGGAGCATTTGGGGTTTCTCACCGTCCTGGCTATCGCGTAGAGTAATGCAGCAACACGTTCCCCACTCTCTACCCCTGCTCCGCCCGTTCAATAAATGATTACACTTATTCGAACAAGCTCAAAGCGCATTTGGATGCCGTCTTGGCAGGTCGTGTCTGGCGTGTCCGTTCAGTCGAAGGGCAAAATCTCAGGAGCTGTTGACAATAAAGCTTGTGATTGGTTTGAGGGCCCACTTCCCTGCCTGGGCTGCCTCGATAATTATGGCAGTTGGGAATATGATCACATCATGGCAGAGGAATGTATGATAGCCTTTTGCAATTTGACGCAGAACAGGGCCTCCATTCAATAAATAGCATAGGATCTGAAAAGAAGGTTCAGTTCATTACTCTGCCAAGTCCAACCCAGACATGATGCCGTCATCAAGCACCAGAGACTCTCCAGTCACAATCGACCTTTGGGAGCCAATTTCTTCAAGGGGCAGAGAATGGCTTTCCTTTCAAGATTGAGCTGCATTGTATCGCTTGGAGGACAATCATTTGCCGAGCGTGTTGTATGCACTGTTACCTCCGGCACTTGGACTGCGCAAATGCGAAACACAGGCCCTTAGGGCAGGAGGATCAGTGAATGTGTGCAGTTTGGGTAACAATCAACATTGAATATGCACTGCCATCACGCGACACGTAGCTTAGGTTGACAAGTCGATGGGAACGAATGCCCTATCTATCTCTTCTATCCCTGCTCTCCTCCAGATGTAGCCTCCTGTGAACAGTGATGTGTGACAATTGGAGGTGGTCAATTGTGGAGCCCAGTATATGTGATTCCATGACAACTGTTGGCATTTTGGCTGGGGTATCAGCTCTCGTTCCAACGCAACTACAGCCTTTTCTGGCCCTTTGCACCACAATCGTCATCTGCATTCGTTCAACACACCCGACCTGCAGGCTGTAGCCGTATCTCTCTTTACATAAAATCAGACAAAGGTTTTTCTGAAGCCTTCTAGATAATCGATACGCCTCTTTCTCTCAATAGTTTCTCAAGAGTTGTCCTACTAGCGCGCCACTCCCTCGAAGAGGCCTCGCAATTGCGGGCGCCTCGAACGACGAGGCGACAATGGTCGCCACGATGCACCCCCAGGCCAAATTCGACCCGATACCACCTGATCTCGATCTTCATAATCTGGTTGAACAGACACCGAATTTCAAATGGGTCCAGCGCGTCTCCCGCGACCAGATTCGGTCGTATGGGCTCGAACAGTTCGAGAAGCTGGTGCAAATCTACGTGATCGAGCGTGGACAGCCCTTGGTGGTCGAGGGTTGGGATACTGTGCTTCCGAAGCCCATGTTCACAGTCGACTGGCTGGAGAAAACATATGACAAAAAGCGTAGGATGCTAATGTTCGAGATCTAACGTGGAATCCGTCGCTGACCCATTACTTTCTCTAGAGGAGAATGTTCGCGACATTGTCGCGGGCAGCGATATTCCGATGACGACAGGCCACTATCTTCGCTCAATGAAGCAGCTCACGAATCAGTGGACCCCTACCAACTTTCGCGACGAGAGGCGACAGCGTCTTTATCTCAAGGATATCGATTGCCCTCCCGAGTGGCACGCAGCCCTCAAGAAGCTGATCAACCCTAGTCTATTCTATCTCAACGATAATGTCAGTGTCAGGAATGGTGGTCGACGGGACGACGAAGACGGGGACGATGAAGGCGTGAAGCCAGCGATTGCCGGTGACTTGATGTCCAGCCTTCCAGAAGAGATGCGAGCGCAAAACCTCATGTGTTACATCGGCCACGAGGGCACCTATACGCCTGCCCATCGAGAAATGTGTGCTTCACTGGGCCAGAACATTATGGTTGAGGCTTCTGGGAGTGAAGATGGAGAGAAGCCAGGCAGCTCCATTTGGTTCATGACCGAAAGCAACGACAGGGCTGTCGTTCGTGAATACTTCTTGTCGATGCTTGGCCACGACATTGAGATTGAGAAGCATTTCGCCCAGGTGAATGCTTGGAAGAGGGCACCTTTTGACGTCTACATTGTTGAACAGAAGCCTGGTGACTTTATCTTGATTCCGCCCTTGGCTGCTCATCAGGTCTGGAACAGGGGCACACGTACCATGAAGGTCGCATGGAACCGCACAACAGTCGACACACTATCTCTTGCTTTGCATGAAGCCCTTCGGAAGGCCCGCCTTGTATGCCGTGATGAACAGTACAAGAACAAAGCCATAATCTACTTCACTGCCGAGAAGTACAGCCGGCTTCTCCAGAACATGGATAAGCAGGCCGAGATGACCCAAATGAGGTTTCTGGGTATCGGCCAGGACCTTGTCAATGCTGACCCGCATGCGAAACAGCTTCTTGAAGATTTCAAAAAGGTTGTGGCTCTTTTCGTCGAAGTCCTGATTGACGAGATGTTTGCAGTGAGGGAGAAAGAGCCCGAATTCATTGAGTTTGACTCTTGTATCACCTGCTCCTACTGCCGATCAAACATTTTTAACAGGTTCCTGACCTGCAAGCATTGTGTTCGACCTCTACTCAATGGCGATGAGGACACTTACGACGTCTGTATGGAATGCTACGCCATGGGCCGGTCATGTGCGTGCTTGTCTGGTTTGCAATGGTGCGAACAGTGGAAATGGTCTGATCTGGTCGACAAGTACGAAGCATGGCGCTTGCTCATCATGAAAATGGATGGCTACATCGACATTGAGCAGTCACTGCAGCCATTTGAGATCGTAAGGCTGCGTTCAGGACGACGCTCTGTGGCTGAGATATGCCAGGAGGCCCTGAAGCGCCGGCCTTGGAAAGATATTACCAAGCCGGAGCGCGAGAAGACCCCGAGTGACTCCGAGCCCGAGGTGCCTGATGGGAAGCTGAAGAAGAAGAAGAGTCGAAAGACGAAGCGTGGTGAGGTGCGGAGATGCCATGTCTGCTGTCACCGTGACTATGCCTACCGCGTTCATATGTGTACGAATCCCGGCTGCAACGAAGGGTATTGTTACGGTGTGCTATACAGAGCTTTCGATATGATGCCGCAGACGGTGCTGGCTGATGAGAATTGGCAATGCCCCAAATGCCTAGGGATCTGTAACTGTGGAGCATGTCGGCGATCTGGTAACACCAACCCCTACACTCCGAAGAATACATCTTTGGGACATGACACTCGCCCAATTGCCGATGACCGCAGCGTTGAAGCGCTGGTTGACTTCCGTGTCCACAATCTGACATGGCTGAAGGCTGCAGGAGAGGAAAGCCGCAGTAAAGACAGCAAACGGATGCAGCGTCTCCGCGAGCAGGCAGAAAAAACAAAAGCCACAACGGGATCTCAGGAACAGGCCGTTGATACAGACGATATCGATGCCTCTGCAAAGGTGGACGCAAGCGCAGTAATGGACGAAGATGGCGATCGCAACTCTGAACCTGTCGCAAGTGGCTATGGTGACCAGAGTCACATTTTGGGCGAGGCAGACGCAGCGGCTATGGAATATGCACAAGCAGCATCTGCACAGCTTGAAAACGAGGCAAATGCGGGACGTCTTATTTCAATGGCGGATCCGAATGATTCAATGGATGCCTCCATGTATCCGGACCCGACCAGCCTCGCTACGCAGCGCATAGGAATGGGCTACTACGAACAGGAAAATACTCCCGATGCCATTCTCTTTGACCCTTACCAAGTACCCTCTCCTCAGACGATGGTTTTCGACAAAGCTGACGTATCTGAGTGGGTTAAGAAATCTATTCGGCAACTCAAGAGAAAACAGAAGAAGGCCAACGAGGACCCTGAGTTTATGGGCCCTAAGAACCACCACAAGAAGACCCGCATCAGCAGGTCTCTGGACATCCTTGATGCTATGGATCCCGCATTGTTCAGTCAGCCGGAGGCGGCTGAAGATCTTGGAGACGACACAACAGCTGCCACCAACCGAGAGCAGGCGGCTGGCCCAGATAATGGCGAAGCTTCTAACCCGGTACTTGCACCAGAAGCGAGTCCGGCATACGGCTTTCCGGCAAATGAGCCATCACTGCGCCATGCAAAACCAATGGCATCGTACCTTGAACCTGAGGATATGGACGTGGATGCCATCGAGGAGATGATGCGAAGTCGCTCTCCTCCAGTGCGGCAACTGGTTAGCCCTCGGGGAAGTCCAGACCCTCATCAAGGAAGCAAAACTGCAGCCGAACTGGCCAGTGATGCTGTACGAGCACTCATTATCGGGAGCACAGACACTACTCCCAGAGGACCTGGTCGCCCTCCTGGGCAAGCATCAACTGGTCGAAGACGAGGACGGCCGCCAAAACGCGCTAATCTTTCCGTTGAAGTTGCTACATCAAGTCCGAGTTCCTCGCCAGCGCCGAACACAATTCCTAGAAGGCGGGGACGCCCTCCGAAAGCTCGGATAGTTACAGTGGAGAGTCCACCCGACGCTGTAGAAGACCACAAATCACAGAACGACACTGATGATGACATTGAAGAGCTCCATGAGGAGCTGGGTAGGAGCCTAGCTGCTGATGAAGCTGTTGAGGGCACGGGAAGCAGTCGGCAGCGGAGAGGCCAGCTTCATGAAGATCTTGGCCCTAGTCTAGCTGCCACGAAACCGGATTCTTCGGGGCAAAGAGGTCGCCCACGACGAGCTAGGATATCAACAGGTACTATCAGCTATGCCGAGCAGGCGGAGGTGGAGGATGGAGAGGAAGTTGGGGATGAGGTGAACAACTATCAAGAGACACTGCCCAAAAAACGTGGCCGACCACGACAATCTGGAACAGCCGGCAATGCTGCTGCTGCTCAGCGTAAGGTTGAGACGAGCGTTGGCGACACATCCTTCATGTCTATGAAGGAACGATTGGCGCTTCGCGGTAAATCCTTCAAAGTGCGTGGTAGCAAAAGTAGGCGCGGTGGCCGCAGCAGCGCGACCATGAAGCGGTCTGAACCGACAGTTTCTGTGAACAAAACTACCAGATCGTCCAGTGCCGGGTCTGAGGAGGCCAGTGACGACGACAGATCGCCTCCTCCACCTCGGCCATTGGCAGCGTCAAGAGCGGCGGCACGGGACAATGCAAGCGACGGTTATCAGTCATCAAGCTCAGCCAGTTCTATCGAGGCTATCCCTCGACGAGGTCCAACGGTGGTGAAGCTGGCAGAGGAACCCTCTGATCCCGAAGACGGGAGAGGCACTTCGATGAGGGGTAGGGGAATGAGGGGCCGCGGACGAGGACGTGGTCGGCCCAGGATCCGTGCCTAACAACCCGTTATCATTCGATGTACCATGATGGCCTAACTGGCACTGAGGGGAAGAGAATTCATTCGACCACGGCGTTATGTGCTTTTTGCTCACCGAGATACCCATGAAACAGGAAATCAGAGATGCAGACCTGGGGAATGGCTGCTTGTTGCAACGCTTGCTTGTTATGACTTCATTTGCAGCGAGCTCTAGACACTGAGTACTTACAACTAGTAGCTAAAAGCTCATGAGATACCTTTTTCACACTTGCTGTGATAACTTTATTCTATCCTACGGGAAGCTGGCTCAGCTCTGTGTTCAAGTCCCTTTTTTGAGATGTTCTAAGTCCCTTCTCTCTTATTTTTTTTTTCTTTGAGAAGAAAGTAATTTTTCAACCTTCACTTACCCCTTGACGTGTCCCTGTGTCCCATCAACGTGTAAACGTTGCTTCCCTAACCCACGTGCTCACCCAACGAAGATGGTGACAATAACCCCCCCACCACTGTGCCTCATTTCCAGCCCGTCTAGTGTGCCTCCACATCAAGAGTTGAGTTGAGGCTATCAACTTAAGTGACCACGATCTGGGTTTCTCGGTCGAGAAGAATCTGGATTCTTGCATGTAGGCAAAACCGGCAAAGAACCGGTTCCACGGGTCCGGTACTTGACCGGGCGTGAAAGTAAGTGAACATTCCGGCACCACGTGGGATCCTGATCCCACGAATCTCCTCAACTTGCCTGGAGCGATGCAACGCAGAAAATGCGGAACCCACCGTTGTGCTGTTGCAAGTATAAAAAGGGCATGTGGTATCAGTGTATGCCTTGATGATGTCTCAGCCATTCTTCCCTCATCGCGCCTCTTTTTTTGGCCCTTCTTCCTCTTGTTCCTCTGCTTCCTCTTCTTCATCATCATGTCACCCCTTTCTCACTCGTTGACAGCCGGCCTTGTCCTTGGCGTCTTTCAACTTGCTCAGCCTGTGGCTGGGACGATCGACGTCAATTGGTATGCTCCTGTGAGTCGCAATGTCAATAATTTGACGGAAGCGGTTGGTGGTCAGGGCGTGTACGGGTTCATCTACGGTTCCTCCAAGACCCCTGATGCCATGTACGGCACGTACAATTGGTGCAATATGCCACATGTACGGAAGAGGGAGTACAAGCCTGCTGACAAAGGCTATGAGCTGCGATATGTTGAACTGGTGAGTTCCTTTTTTTTGTTTCTTGATACATTCACCCTGTATCTTGTCGTCAAAGCAGTTTCGCACCCTGGTTATTTCCGTACAACCAAGACATGGTATGGAATGGTGGCGCTCTATTGTTCTATACACTAACTTCTGTCGCAGATACACAGACACCACAAGCGCACTCCTTACTCCTCCAACGCCTTTCCCGTTGAGTCCTACACCTGGGATTGTGACGACGCTCACCTTCACTACTATGGTGAGCCTGTGAAGGGCCACCACGCCGGCCGTGCGTATCGGCAGGGCACTACCTCCTCCATCAACCCATTTGTGCCGAGTGGATGGATTGGATCCTGCCAGTTCCCCCAAATCACGAGCGAGGGCCTAGACGACTCGTGGACTCATGGACGGGACCTGTACGAGGTGTACGGAGAGCTTTTGAACTTCTTGCCCAAGAAGGGCGATGCCAAGACGATTGGCGAGAAGATCAAATACCGGGCCACAAACAACTTGATCACTCATCAGGTTGCTGGAATGGTCATTAATGGTATGTGGGATACCACGGATCCTTATCCATTGCTTGTACAGGTACGTTGGTCCCTATATAGCACACCTCTGGTTACCATCAAGAAAAGTTCACTGCTGATTTTGGGAACAGGCCAACAATGTGGACAGTCTTGAGCCGCAGTACTCTTGCTCAAGCGGGTCGTCTCTCTTCAACAAGATCAAATCTGGAAGTAACCCGGCCTGGACGAAACATCTGAGTGCGTCTGCCGGTTTATTCTCGACTCTTGACAACATCTCAGGTGTCTCGCCCTCTGATAGCGGCTTCCACGCCTCCTTTGACCATTACTATGATAACTTGTCTGCGAGACAATGCCATGCCGGCAAACCTCTGCCATGCAAGCTCGGTTCAGGCACACCATGTGTGACGCAAGATCTCGCTGATGCTGTGTATCGCATGGGTCAGTGGGAGTACAGCCAGATCTACCGTGACAGCCCTGATTCCCTTGCTGCTAGCGTGAGCACATACGGTGTCTGGGTGGCTGAACTGGCGGCTCATTTGAGAGACGTCGTTGCTGGGAAGTCACAGACATTATGGTTCCACAATGTTGCTCACGATGGCTCGGTGTCGCGCCTGTTGTCCATCCTGCAAGTCGACGAAATGGTCTGGCCAGGCATGGGTTCCGAGGTTGTATTCGAGTTGTACCAGAAGACTGGAGTGACGCCAGGGCCACCGGGGCCACCGGGGCCATCCGGACCACCCGGACCACCCGGACCTCCTGGTCCCCCGGGACCTCCTGCGCCTGCCCATCCCCGGCGACG
This sequence comes from Sarocladium brachiariae, assembly GCA_008271525.1. Classification (NCBI taxonomy): domain Eukaryota; kingdom Fungi; phylum Ascomycota; class Sordariomycetes; order Hypocreales; family Sarocladiaceae; genus Sarocladium; species Sarocladium brachiariae. The sequence continues at coordinate 4,908,421 of RQPE01000001.1, forward strand.
TGGAGACAAAGGTGGATTCTATGTGCGTGTTCTATGGGGCGGTCGGGTGTTGACATCCTCGAGCCCGACTCTTGGGAAGATGGACATGATTCCGGTTGAGACCCTCCTGGGGTACTTTGATGCCCTTGTGGGCCAGGACGCGAGCAAGGTCAAGGCTCTTTGTGGATAGGTGATTCTGCCACTAGCAGATATGGTCTCTGAGCAGGGTTTCACTCAATTTTGTGAATCTTTCCCCAGTTCTTTTAGTCTGCAACTGATTGTTCATCAATTGTATCTTTATGCAGACTCAATATCAACTTGGGAGTAATGCTGCTGTTTTCACAAGGCAAGGTCCTTCTCAAGGTCTGCCCAGCGTCCTTCTCTCTTAGGATCCAACTTTCGCAAGATTTGGAGCCACTGCAACATTGCTTGTTGTTCCTCAGTGGTTGTGTTTCGCTCCTCAACTTGCGATAGAGCGATGGTGTATTCAATCAGAGACTCGTAGATCCACTTGATATCCGTATAATCCTCGAGGAGATCGAGAATATTCGCAAGTGTGTCTGAGATGAGTGTTGCTCGCGCCTCCACTGAGAGGTTGGGTGTGAAGCAACGGCAAGAGTCTTTGTCAATGACATTGAGCATGAGATACTGGAGATAGTACCACAAGGACTGGTCTTCCGGTCCAACATTCAGCCCTTCGTAAACAAGAGCAAGCTCTGCATTGGTCAGAAAGATTCGATACGTGTGTATCAGAGAAACGTACCTTTGTCGAGAAGTTCCCGCCGAGCTGTGTCGTTGGCTTTGCGCTCATCCAAGAGCCTCGGGATGAGTTGGCCACGATTATGCCATGCCGAGAAGTTGGAAAGGTCGATACGAATCATCTTAGTGGTGTAGTCAAACTCAGCTTCGACCATGCTACGGCCATCAAGGGTGCTGCTCTCGAGCTGGGCAATGACACCACGTCGATAGCCCCAAGCATGGAAGTTTCTGCGGTCTCGGTGAAGCATTTTGCCAACAAGGCCAAGTTCCTCCTCCCATATAGCTCGAGCAGTGGGGGCACGCAGCCTCTCGACTGCTTGCTGCAATATCCAAAGTCTGTAATTCCATAGCCAATAGCACTTGGGATATTCCATCAGCAACGGAACGGTAAACATGAGCTCCGACGTAATGACATCTTTGTCTTGTGTCTCTATCCCCTCCTGAGTTTTATGTACCCCGTCCTCAGGAGTTGTACCACTCTTCCCAGTTTGCTGGCCTCCGAGGGTAGAATGGATCGCGGTTGAAGGCGAGGTGGATGATTCGGCGGAAGAAGGAGTGAGTGTGGCTGACGCTCCAGAAGTCTGCGATTCCTTCGAGGGAGACGACCCAGAGGACGATGTGCAGAAAAAAGACAATCTTAGACACCATCTGCGCACGTTCCATATTGTGTAATATTCGGGGTTGATACGGAGAAGCTTCGAAGTCAGATCGAACGTATGTCGCGAGTAATCTCTTTGGTTGATCTAGTTTGAGAAGGCCCACGTCAGCGCCAGCTCCTGGCTAGTAGGGGAGCTCTGCTAAGCATGTGATTCAGGTGAACTGGGCGGACCTTTTGACGTATTGTTTCCTCCAGATCACGATAGCGACGGATCTTCTCGAGCTGTTGCTGACGTTGCTCTTCTGTTCGCGGCCGGTTCGACCGAGCTATGCCGTGCTACACAGCTCGTCAGGTTAGTCTCAGAGGTCGGCTTTCGAGGAGGCAGATGCGTGTGCGCGCATGCCGGAAGGCTTGAAAGAAGGAAGAGCAAAGAGGGTTGCACGCACACTATCCATACCACAGCAAAGTCTACGGTGAGCAGATGACCGACTTCGAGAGACAAGTGGAAAAGCCAAGCTGAAGTGGTGGAAGTGCCAAGGTTGCTGCTTTGTGGCGTGAGAAGCTACATGTGGATAACGGATTACCCAAGATCCTGGTCAGCAGCTCTAGAGATGACGCTGCCTTGTAACGCTAAAGTACATGGAGCTTACCCTACAGCTCGTGCAGAGTGCAGAGTGGGCATATTTCGTTTCGAAAAGATAACTATCAGTACTTGGCCTGAAATTTGCTAACCTTTTGCATTTTCGATAGACTCACTCGAATGTCTGAAACAAAATTTCGAACGATCTGAATCTGCCTGGACGCTCCTGGCCATGAACCACGCATCGTAATACTCACTTTCGCGGTGTACCGACGACCTGCTTGGTATCATGCACGACACCTCTCCGGTGACCTCCCTCCTGGACGTGTCAGGCACCATACTTTACGCTACATGAACGTCCCCCACGCAGTCACGGGATAGTACCACCTGAGCAGCGCGTTGCTACCCCAGGTCACCAACGCCATCGTCACGTCTCTCCGTCCTGAGAACTGTCGTAAGGTAGCATCCAGATGAGCCGCTCAATGTTTCAGGAGTCCTCACCACCCCGCGACGCGCTTGTTCCCACTACTGCACCTCTTCGACGCGTATAGTGCACACAGTAACGTTGCAGGCCGAAACATAGGTATCTACTTCCGAGCGACACGCGTGATAAGAGAGTCTGGGCTGCATTTCGATGACCGCGCGAAGTAGGTCGACCTCTATGATAGCCATTTGAGCCCTGGTAACGTCTATCAAGCGGGAGCTACTTTGCCGTAGCCGTGGACGTGCTCAAGTTCACTGGCACAGGACGTAGCTCGCACAGCACTCGTCGTAACAGTAAGGGAACGAACGATGCCATTTCAACAACTGCAGAGGCTGTCCTGGGGAAGGGAAAATTATGTGGTGGTCTGTGCCATTCGAGTTGACTTCTCTAAGTCATGGTCACATCCATCATTGGTTGAATCCAAGATGAACAGTCAGGGGGTCGCTCATCTCCCGTACAGGACCATCACGGCGCTAAAAGAGGCGCACATTTCCGGCTCGTAGTTCTCCCCTCCCAACATACTTATGCTGGGCAAGCTGCATATACATATATGTTTAAGCTGGATGCGGACCTACAAACCTACGTCCTGACATTTAGCTTCTGAAGATATTCTAAGGGGTTGGTCTCTCGTACGATCCCAAACACGAGCAGAGACAAGGCTGCAGCCATGAACAACGCACAGCAAACCTTGAGCCCAAAATCGCCTGTAGTGGGACATAATCATAGCTTGACTGTGTTCATCTTATCTCCTTCCCTTATTGGCAACTAGTTGCCGCCCACCAGTGATGATTATTCAGAGTCAGAAGAGCCGAATGGGTGCCGGCGACTCCTGAGCTCCGTCAACGATATCACCTTACAAGCCGCACCCACCACTGAGACTTGGTATGGTTGCAATCGAGAAGAATCAGGCTGCTAAATCTCTAGATCCTTGTAGCACATCTTGCCAAGGGCACGCAGATGACCTTGACACCACGAGCAACGTTGCTGGCCGTTTGAGTGGTCGCGATCCTGGCTGTAGCTTGGGAATAGAAGGCCCGTCGCTGAAAGTAGGAGGCGTATTGGAGGGCCCAATGTCTTGTCGAGAACCCAGATTCTTCAATGGGACAATCAGGGATCCCTGTTCAGCCAAGAGCTGCCTCCCCTTGGACCTATTCGGGACAGGAGAGAAGGCTACGTTGTGTTTGCCAGGCGTTACTGGAAGTGAAGTTGCAATAGCTAATTCACACAAGCCAAGTGGCATGTGCTTTACCGAGCTCAACGTGATCTGAAAAGACAAGACCAAAAGTATAAGTATCATGGCGCCTCCGCTGCTTGAGAGTTTGTTCTTTCTCCAAAGCCTCATCGCCTCAAGTCTCTCCTTCCTTTTCACTCCTTGACCAGCCAGTTTGCTCTAACAAACATCCAGATCCCATATTCACTTCTACTTCAAAATGTTCTCCATCCTCTTGAATACAGTCGCGTTTTTGGCTTCGCTCGGTATAGCCTCGCCTATCGCGGTTCCAGCCGACCTCTCTGCAAGGCAGTCCTCAGGCTACGCCAATGCCGTCTACTTCACCAACTGGTTCGTGACTCTTGTACTTCAGAGTCATAGTGTGAGAAGCTGACACTGATTGCGTGAAGGGGAATCTACGGTCGCAACTATCAACCCGCTGATCTCCCAGCTTCGCAAATCACTCATGTTCTGTACTCTTTTCTGAACCTTCGCGCCGACGGGACAGTCTATTCCGGCGACACATATGCTGATTTGGAGAAGCATTACCCCAACGACTGTAAGCGCCTATCGTATGCGAACAAAGGAGAATAGCATACTGACAATGATGTCGTAAATAAGCGTGGAATGATGTTGGCAACAATGCCTACGGCTGCGTCAAGCAGCTTTATCTTCTCAAGAAGGCAAACAGACAGCTCAAGACAATGCTGTCTATTGGAGGCTGGACCTGGTCAACCAACTTTCCCGCTGCTGCTGCCTCTGCGTCCACCAGACAAAATTTCGCCAAGTCGGCCGTTACTTTCATGAAGGATTGGGGATTCGATGGCATTGATGTGGACTGGGAGTACCCTGCCAACGATGCTGATGCAGAGAACATGGTCCTTCTTCTCCAAGCCGTCCGCGACGAGCTTGATGCCTACTCAGCTCAGCATGCGAATGGCTACCACTTCCAGCTATCAATTGCGGCGCCTGCCGGTCCCTCCAACTACAATCTTCTCAAGCTCGACAAGCTCGGCGCCCTTCTAGACCACATCAACCTCATGGCCTACGACTATGCGGGTTCATTCAGCTCTTACACCGGCCACCAGGCGAACTTGTTCCCTAACCCCAACAATCCGAACTCCACTCCCTTCAGCACTGATGCTGCTGTCAAGGCTTATCTTCTTGGCGGTGTCCCACCCCACAAACTCGTCCTCGGCATGCCGATCTACGGGCGCGGATATACTGGCACAGACGGTCTCGGAAAGCCCTTCAGTGGCGTTGGCCAGGGAGACTGGGAAGCTGGCATTTGGGATTACAAGTCGCTACCGAAGTCTGGTGCCACAGTTGAGTACGACAGCGTTGCTCACGCCACATACAGCTGGGACCCTAGCACCAAGGAGCTCATCACTTTTGATACCCCCGACATGGTGAAGGAGAAGGTCAGCTACCTCAAGGACCATGGCCTCGGTGGCAGCATGTTCTGGGAGGCGTCTGGTGATCGTGTAGGCGCACAATCCCTTGTTGGCACCAGCAAAACCGCTCTTGGGTCGATTGATGGCACCGAGAACTGTCTCACCTATCCTGACTCACAATATAAGAACATCGCGAACAACCTAGAATGAAATCCGAAAAGAGCGTCGGCCAACGAAGGATTTCTCTCCTTGAGGCGCACATATTCGATTCCTGTCTCTACTTTACTGAATTATTTACGTCTAAGTCACCGTGTGGGACTTCATATCTTATAACGAGCCTGCTTTCGGGACAGGCGACATTCTCTGGACATATATTCTACTCGTTTCATAGCTTCAAATGAGCTTATACGCACATATTTGCATGTAGTCAATTGCTTGCCGAATTGAGAATCATCTTCTTCAGCCTTCAGGCATCCATCCACATAAAAGTCCCTGCTGGTGCGTCGGCTGGGGGAGACTCGAGACGAGGAGTCTGGGCAGGGTGGCTACGATCACTCACCGAAGACCGTCACGCATTGCTGATGAACAAGCAGTGAACCAAACACATAAAAGCAGCGATATAAAGTCTAGCAAGAGGTCTGGGCATAAAACTCAATGGTAAGATCCTTGTTCACGCCGCCCAGAGAAGGTGGCCAGTTCCTTCCCAGCTTGTAGAATCGCTCTTATCCTCCCTCGTCGTCGTCACCTTCATTGCTTTTGATCCTCACCTCCGCACCTGAGAGCTTTCCTCCCTATACACCATCAAATTACTTTTCTTCCATGTCTCTTCTATTGCTGCATTCTTTTTAGCCTCTCGTTACAAGTATGCCCAGGTCGGGTGTAAAGCGATGGACAGTCCGTCGCGTTCTGGCACAGCCCATCCATCATGCTGAGCTCTTGCTGAGTCCCTCAGACTCAGGATATGGCTCCGCAGACAGTTCGCCGCCGTCTTCACCGTGTCCAAGACGACTACGGGTGCCATTGTGGGATCGATCAGGTTTTACTGGTCCATCGGTAGCTTCCGATGACAGCGACCAGGTCTGTAGTCCGATCGAACAGGATAAAACTCGAGCTAGATCATCTTCTGCCCCCAGTGCTCCTCTCACTGGTTAGAACACAGATGGCACGTATGATGACGTTCGACATCGTCCAGGCCTCGATCGTGCAAGCAGTCGCCACACAGACCGCTTTGTCCCATTGAGAGACCACGACTCACCTGTCGTCGAGCGTTTCCAGACTGCGAAGCCAGTCGAGGTTTTGTCTCCAGGAGAGAGAATTGTCCGCAATCTTACTGCCTCTTGCGACCCTTTTTCTCCAAGACGTCAAACAGTACCTCAGCCATCTTCAACCTCGACGGTTCGCGGAGTGACCCCAAGGCAGCTAAGTCAAGGAGGTGAGGCCAAATTCTAGGTGTCAATGACCACTAATTAACTTTGGTAGCTGGGAGTGTGATTGGAAGCCTGGTGGTAAGTATTGGTGACAGCAGACAAGTCAGCCAAGGGACGGTATGGGCAGTCGGTGGCGTTGCACCCGGAACAGGCACCACAGATGACGGTCAGGGGCATGCAGTTCGAAGTGGTACGACTGCAAGGGTGTTCTCGACTTCGTTTTCTTCGTCAAAGCCCAGCGTGGAAGAAGATTTGGACAAGTATCAAGGGCGTATGGCGTCTGCTTTGGAGATAGATAGGGCCAGAAAGGTTCTGGATTTCGACGGTCATGGGACGTTTCCTCGCTGCTCCTCGAAGAAGCTTTCCTCTCCCGCCTCGATCAAGACAGTTTGGACAGGATCGGAGTGGGCTAACCCCGCCTTCTCTCAGAGTCTGTGATGCTGCACAAGTAGTCTATGGATCTGTCAAGCTGACACGACACAGGAGATTTGAAAGCTGAGAAAAAACGCATACTGCCAGCAGCTCCGTTCAGGTTCGTTGACGCTATGACTCTTGGACACCACACTGGCATATGACATAAAGATTGATCAACTTTTAGGGTTTTGGATGCTCCAAACCTTCGAGACGATTTTTATTGTTCTGTCCTTGCTTTCTCTCCTGCCTGCCAGACCCTTGCAGTAGGACTAGGAAATGTCCTGTATTCCTGGTCAGAGGGTTCAGGGGTTCGCGTGATGAATGGCCTCCAATTAGAGGGTGTCTGGCTTACGTCGTTGGCCTTTTCATCGACAGAAGGGGGGAAAAGTATCTTGGCTATTGGTCGTTCCGATGGATCGCTCGTTCTCAAGTCTACGACCGACTCTTTGCTCCGTTTTGAAGTTGGCCAACCCACAGGCATTGCATGTCTAAGCTGGCGACCAGTTTCAACTCCAAGGCCCTCCAAGAACCCCTTCAATCCAGGGGTTTCGGTGCGCACGGAAGACTTGCTGGTGGGCGACGAGTCGGGAATGATCTACTACTACCTTCTTGAGTGGCCGCAAGCTTAGGAAGTAGCCAGAGACACATGGCCCGGGTCGATGACCTTGGTGGCCAAGATCACTCACCATAGTCAGCAGATATGCGGCCTGGCCTGGTCATTGGATGGCAAGTTCTTCGCTTCGGGGGGAAACGACAACCTATGTTGCCTCACTGAGGTTGACAAGATTTTCGCTCCGCAATATACAGACACGTCCCCACGGCGAGCGAACATAGAGGTTTCAGAGACTCAGATTCCAGGTTCGACGACGGCGACGCTGAGGCGGCCAGGTCATCAGGCGATCCTACGTGCACATGCGGATCTTCAAGAAACTCAGCCAGTGATTCCGGCGCATGCCGTAGGGGCAACTACAACGGCTATCCGCCATCTTGACGTCGGGTCGGAGACACATCGATGGACTCACGGAGCCGCAGTCAAGGCCATTGCCTTCTGTCCCTAGCGTGGCGGACTTTTAGCAACTGGAGGCGGCTCGAATGACAAGTGCATCCACTTCTATCATACGATGTCGGGGGCAGCTCTGGCTACCATTGCTGTCTCAGCGCAAGTAACATCTCTCATTTGGTCAACGACCAGGCGGGAGATTGCTGCGACATTTGGGTATGCACAACCAGATCACCCATTCCGAATTGCAGTGTTCAGCTGGCCGGACTGCAAGCAGGTCGCCGCAATCCCATGGGAAGGCGATCTTCGAGCTTTATACGCCATCCCTTACCCGTGTGTCCCTAAGGGCGCTGCGCAAGGGCATTTGAATCGCGCTGCCCAGGAAGGTTGCATTATCGTTGCATCGAGCGATAAAAGCGTCAAGTTCCACGAGGTCTGGCCGAGTGAGAGGACGGCCACCGTTGGAGGCTCTGGGACACTGGGCGGAAGCGACATTTTGGAGGCGCTGGAGGGAATTGATAAAGAGGCAGAGATCATACGCTGACCAAAGGAGGAGCTCCTAAGGAATTGTTACAGTGAGGACTGCACCTAACGTATCATGGCAAGACAGAGAGTTCACAGTTGAGAAACACGAAGTGTGATTAGATTGTTCTGTAGGGAAACTGTAAGCTGTCAAGCCAGATAGTGCCTAAAATATTGACACGGAGTCCAAATCAAGCGCATGCTGTCTGTAGAAGGGGAAAAAAGTCAAAGCCCCGAGACTCCAAGAACACCACACCATGCAAATAAAACGCCTTGATGAGCTCGCCCGCCGCCTCCTTCTCTCTCGAAGTGCTGGCCTCTATTCCTTTGCAACTACTTCAGAATAGCTATGAGAAGTACGAGAATGATGATGAGAACAACGATGGCTGTCATCTGCTTGTTCTCGCCCGCGCTACGTGCGACCTTGCCGAGCGTCTTGCGTGCACGGTCGAGGCGGGAAATATGTCTGTCGGTAAGGCCCTCAACCTCGTCGAGCATAGCGACATGGCTGTCGAGCTCATCCCCAATCTGCATGCTCAGCTCACGCTGGCGACCAATAGACTCTCCAAGGCGATCCAGCTGCTCGTCCTGCTGTTCGAGTATCTGTGAATGGTAGGCATGTAGCTGCTGGTTGTCAAGCTTCGCAGCATGGTCACAATAGCCGGCAGAGTCGGAAGGGTCATCGCGGTAGCGACCGGGCCCGAAGAGTTCGTCGGTATGATGGACGCCATCCTCGGCAGAGGGTGATCCAGGCGTGTCGCTGAAGCGGACGGTCTTGGAGGCCTTGCGGGATGATGAGGGGAGGGATGTTGCGTGGGCAAAGTCGGTTGCGAGAGAGGAATCATTTGGGGAGCTGAGCGTGTTGGCGGTCGATGCGGAGGAGAAACCGTGGAATTGAGATGTGAGATCGTCCAGTTGCTTCTGGAGAGGGCCGAGGGAGTCTGCAATGGATGAGGCGCCGCTGGGAGGTGCACCGTGTTAGCTTTCGCACTTCCGATGGATTGAGAGGGGAAGGGATTCAGCGTCAACCAGCCGGACAGTAAGTCATTCCGGGTCTTGCTGACGTGGAACAACAAACTAACCTGACATCGCCCTCCTGTTCTAGTCTCGCCTTCTCCTCGCTCAGAGCAGTGAGGCCGTCGCGGAATTGCTCGAGGGAACGCGCAATGTGGCCATCTTGCGAGTCGCTGCCGCCGCTGTCGAGATTGAGAGATTGGGCGCGCTGCCTCTCCAGGAGGGAGAGCTTGATGTGGTCGGCTAGGAGAAAGAGCTGGTTCGGGTTTGACATGATTGGTATGGCGCGATGATTCGATATGGGTTCGGAGTGCGTGAGGGTGACGTGGATGGATTGTTAGGTGCGCGAGTTGGGAGGTACCTACTACGTACCGTAGCGCCGGGGGGGGGGGGGGGGGGGGGATTCCGTAGGAAAGATGCGTAATAGAGTATGAGGAGGGGAGATCTGACCAGGGAAATTTCATTGGTGGTTCAGATGGGAGCAAGTACAGAGGCTTTCGACGATGAGGGATCGGGCTGGTGGTGTCTGCATGGCAGATGACACAGGGAAGCTGAATTGAAGACGGTGATTATAACAAGAGCAGATACATACGTGCATAGGTGGAAGCTAGGCAACGATTGGGAAGGGTGTGTGCCAGAGGCCGGCGCCTACGTACTTTCAACGCCTTTGACTCGCGGCCTACCCTGCAAGACATAGTTGTCGGTCATCCTCAGGTTTTCAGGGTTCTTTACCTTTTCCCATTATGTATCTTATCAATTCCTCCTCGACATGACTGTCTATTGCTCACCCGCCGCGTTGTGATCACTGCGTGGTTGATGAGCTGGGCGGCTTTGCAGTAACCCAACTGAGGCAGCGTGCTCCGCTACGAACCGCGATATTTCACTTGGCTACAACACTTGACAATAAGTGTCTTTAAAATGTATCAATCCGATTTTGCATTGTACATGACGGATATATCGCCTAATACCTGAACTGAGTTAAAACGCCGATTCCCTTACCGTCTGGCCTGCCGACCATTCCCAACCAGCCACGACTTTTTCCTGCGTGGCGGCAATCCCGCAAAATCCAGATGCAACAAAAGCAAGTCGCGTAATCACTACCCTTTTACTTCCAAATTTGCTTCGCATATGAGTTGCTTAACCCATGGTCATCTCCGCATCCACGGCCGGAGCGCTCTGGTGAGACATATGCTCCATCATCCTGGGCGGCTCTGTAGGGTACAATGTATCCATACCCTCAAAAGTGGGTGGGTTGCTCTGCAGGTTCTGCATTGCGCCGACGATATTGTTGCTGACGAGGCGGCCCTGGCGAAGATTATCGGCAAATAGGAAAAAGCCCTCATTGCTCTCGACGAGATACGACTGCAAAGCATGGCTTTCAAGACGCACGTGGGCATTAGTGATGGGGTAATGGTTCTCGATGAAACGAGCCCAGCCTCGAGCGGCAGCCTGGATGTGCTCGTCTTCACTGATGCGTTTCCAGCCGATGCCAAGCTGGATGGCGAAGTTGTCAATGGCTGGAAGCTTGTTCGAGGTGTCAATGGACACCGAATCAGAGGTGAGAGGCACCTTCCTGGGGCCAAACGAGAGAGGAGAGCGGCTGCAGCTGCGATCGATACGTTGCGACTTGTGACTTCGAATGATGGGGCGACGGGCCTCTTCTAGCTTGCGGCGAACAGTCTCATCATTTTCTCTCTTCTCCTCAACCCATGTGCCAGATTGGGTGCCTGCATCGGGAGTGTAGCCCTGATTAGGCTTAATCAAGGTCATGCCAGGACCATAGACCCAACCCTCCTCCGGATTTCTTGGCGGAGGTGAAGGAACATCAGGCTCCAGGTTGACGGATGCCTCGTCGCGAGAACGCTTCCGACTCATGGTAGGGGCGTTTCGCTGAGCATTGGGGAAGGAAGAAGGCATTGGTGCAGCACCAAAGGATGCAGTGGAATTGGATTGCTGGTGCGGGAAGCCAGCCACGCCAAAAGGTGACTGGTGGGACGGCTGAGGCGACATGGTGAGAACGGGTGATGAGGACCACTGTGAGGGCATGGTGAAGAATATGTGGTAGGTTTCTGGAGCTGGCGGTAATGGTACGAAGCCAGAGAGATGGTTGTCTGACTTTGGGAGAAAGCTGCACAGGTTAGATGTCAAAAAATAGCCACAAACCCAGAATGACCACAAAAGGGCCAAATTGACGCGATTTGTAAAGTATAGTAAAACTGTATGTTGAGAAGTATTGGCACGTTGGAGTTGGTTGTAAGCCAGGTTGGATGAGCTGTGAACTGGAGCCTCGCTGGTGTAAGTGGTGGTGGATGGCTCGCGTGTAAGATGGTAGCGAGAACGAGGCACGCGTGGAGAGGGTAACAGAGGGATGATGTAAGCGATCCAAGGAAATGTAGACAGGACGCTTTGGATGGATCAATTCATGAGATAAGGCAATGCCCAAGAGGGTGGATGAGATAATAGAGAAGGGAGTAAAGCAGTTGAAGAGAGTGAGAAAGGAAAAGGGAAGTGGAGGGAAGGAAAAGAGAAGAGGAAAAAAGGGAACAAGCAGGTGGGCGTGCGTGAGAGTACAAGGAGGACGAAACGAGAAGTCAATCGCACCAATTGAGGAGTGGACGAATGGGGTGTTGGAAGGTAAGTACATATGTAGGTAGGTGCTTGCTTAGTAGTAGACATGGAGTGCTGTGCATTTCGGTGGATAGTAACGCTGGTGAGGCTGTTTGCTGAGCTGCCACGGCAGGGCAGACAACCAAGAAGCTGACCTGGTTGGCTGGTCAGTCACGAAGCCGGATGGAGATGGCAACGGAAGGCAAAGAAAGGCGACGCCCAGCAGTCACCAAATCCGTGCGTGAGGTGAGGACACTTGATGAGAACTTCTGATCTATTAGTGCAAACATAGCCTATACACGTTGAATCTTAACGAGGAGCTAGTCTCGTTCAGGTACCGACAAGAAAATCCTCACTCGCCCACCCAGTCTAACCTCAGGTCAATCACCCGCTGGCTGTGGTGACCCTTGCGTCTGACAGTCTTGACCAATCGCGATGGGACGGCGAACTGCGAGGTTCAAGTGGGGCAACCTTGCCTGAGTCTGGGGGGATCCAGAAGGAACCACAAATGGCCTTAGCATGGAGTAGTAGTCGTACGAAGGCGGCCCACCGTTGGCTGGGTTGCCATTCCCCTCGCGTGCGTCTGTCTTCTCCGGATGGGACTTCGGCTCTCATTTCTGCCTCAGGCTAAACGTCACTCACAGCCAAAAGGCCTACTTGCTCTTCAGCAGGAGTCAGTCTTTGACGCTAACCTGATCCGTCACCATGTCCCTCAACCGGCTCGGCTTATCACAGCCTCCGAGATTGCTCCTTCGGTCCTGGTCAGGAATCCCAGGCTGAAATACTCTCGAAGAAGGCACGTGACCTGATCTCATCCTTTCTTTCCTCCTTCCAACAACCGATGGGAAGATGGGATGCCGCGATGGTAAAAGCAGGATGACAGCTCGGCGCGACCATATAGCAAGCTACGTTTACCCAGAAAAGGGGAGATGAGGATAATAAACACCATTTCCTATTGCAGCACTTCAAGTGATTCCACTGCCTTCTCAAAAGGAACACTGGCTCTGGAAGCAGCTCAGCTAGATGGAATTTGACATTTCTTGTAGGTGTCAAAATGCCGGCGCAGCTCTTTTAGTCCGTCTTGGAGATTGTTCAAGAGTTGAGAGCGTCCTGAGAACCCGTCTTGGTACCGAATTGCTCTGCGGTATTATCCTCCACCGGCATAATGCCTACCGAGCTGGTGGGCATCAAATCTCTCGCTAGTAACTTCATCCGTGAGATAAGGGGATTTCCCATTTGCAAATCTCATCTGCTGAAGCCATGAATTGAGAGAGTATCTAATATGTGCGACTTAAACTCATTCATAGAAAGAACCCATGTCGTGCGGTCTATCAGGCACCCATTAGCTCGCCAATGGAGTACGCTGATAATTGCCTGTGGACGTGCTCGGCTCAGCCACCTGCAATGAGCGTCAGTTGAGAGTGGACGACAGTTTGGATATCGCACATGATGCGTTCATTTCGGTCATTTCAGTTCATTTTGAGTGGTGTAGGAGGCGATCTTTATAGATTCAGACAACCCATTGCTCTGACATTGGTTCATGGGTTGGTAGGCTATGGATAAGGTGAGACACCAATTCTTCCTGATTCTCCGAGATAGCAGACGACGACTCAGGAGCCCTTCGTCGACACATGGCGACTTCAACCTCACCTCGATCTGTGCCGAGAACGTTGCCCACTCATAATTCGGGAATCAGTGCTAGCGCTTGCGTATGAGATGCTAGTATCAATGCAGCTCGATGGCGCTTTTTGGGAGTCAAGGACTTGGCTGCGGGAAGTCCCTTCCGAAAGCTCTTTCAACGTCTGGGGCACACGCGAGACGTCATCGTAGATGTTTATAACGCTGTCGCCATCTTCGCCCGTAGCATGATATCTTGAATGCTGCAAAATGCGGGAGGGATCTAATTTGATCGTTTGGTCAAGTGCGAGCCGATCACCAAGTTGATCGCTAAGCTGAAATGGCGGTCAATTCGGAGATACCACCTGAAAGAAATCAATCAAATTTACTTACACTTTCGACACTGCAATGTGATTTATTGTCAAGATCCGTTGGAGTGCCGGAACAACCATCCACATTAGGAATTGTCTCGCTGGCAACCAGGGATGGAGAGGTGATAATCTGTGACTGGTTTAGTACGTCCGTCATAGACTGGCAAGAAATGATTGAGGGCGAACATTCAGGGCTCTAGGCCTGGAAGAAAATGGAGGCGGTAGCATGATTGCAGTGCCATGCCCGATGCTCGATCGCGGCCTCTGATCTCTGGGCTCAGGTACGAAGCCTTGGTACTGTGTGAATGGATCCTGGAGAGGTACTTGGTTTGATAGGCTTGAGACTTCATCAAGACCTGGCCAAGCACTCTGGCACAGCTCTGGGCTCTGATCTGCCTCAGCTTCGGATGGTCCTGGCACACTACTGCCAAAGAAGATGAAGCCTCTGTCTGCCTCGAGGCTACTGCTGTCGGCAGATAAGCAGTCCTCATCATAACCCTCTGGAGGCAGAAGTGAGTGATAATTAAGGGAAGCCTTAGACAGCTTGATCATGGTCTTCTGGTCTGACTTCCCTTCACATGTTCTCCGGAGATACTTTCGGTAGCGAGAGCGCAGCTCGAAATCCTTGAGCTCAGAGGCCGTAATGATCAATGTCGTAGGGCGAGGCCGTAGCATATTGGCTTCATTCCAGCCAGTCTTAAATCCCGAGTATCACCCTGACCCGATGGACGATAGCATAGGACGAGCGAAAGTTTGTTTGAGACAGCACATCATTTTAAGCGGTTACTAAAGGTCGATATCTTACAACATCTCGGGAGGTGCACCTGGAGCCTGCTCCTACCAAAACTGCAACTGTTCAAAGATTCTTCTGCAGGTCTTGTGCACAAATGCTCCCAACACCAAATTTAAGAATCTGGGCCAGGAACAATTTGCATCGTGCACGAAATAATAAAAGGAGCGTTTGCTGAGCCTATGTTGTAGGGGAGGATAGACTTCTCCTCCGGGTGCCGGTGCTGCTGTGTATTTAGGACTTTATCTCATATAGGCCCACACCAAATGTCACAGGCTGTCTAGACTTTCGAAAAAATCAGGACGCGTGACCTCAAGTTATCGCACAACAGCCCAAAAGCCGAGACTGTTGCTGAGTAATTAATGGGGATTCAAATACAACCTTTTAGCAAAGTCTGGTGGGCGTAATCAACTCGTCGTTTTGGTTTTGCCAACACAGTTGTTGTCCGAGCCGTCCGTGACGTGGTCTGTGCACTAAGCACACTCAATTTGGGCCTGGAAACTGTCAGTGTTTTAGTGGCCTAGTTGTGGCTTGGTAGTGAATCTTGGCTCCTCCTCCACCACCACCTGATCTCTATCCGAGCCACTGTGGCTTTGCGCTCCTCCACGGGAAACGCCGCAACAAGGACATGGTAATATGGTAATTACAGAACCAGCCTTCACCTTTTGCCGTCAACCAAGCGTTCCGGAACCACCAGACGTGCTTCTCTCTTTCTAACTCTCCATCGATGCCGCCCTGCCCGTGTCCTGGTCGTTCTGCGTCGCGGCCATCTCTGCAGTTCCTGGTTTCCCATCATTGTCCAACACCAACCACTGGCCCCTCTCTTGCCCAACGACTCGACAGTGTGCCACTTGCAGAGGAGCTTGGCCCCGAGCTCCGGTGACTGCACCATGAATGGGGATCTGAGTCTTTCGCAGGCTCTTGGAGGCTTGCGCATTGCAAACCCTGATGATGCTGCCGATACCTCCACTGGTGCTACGACTCATCCGCACCACCCCTCTACGACCAACCACCAGAGCGTGTCTGGTTCAGACCTCCACCCCTACGACGCGAGCGTACATGATCCGACTAATACTCCCGGCCACACTGAAATGACGAGATTCTCTATCTATGGTTCGCAGAACGACACTTCGCTTCCTATTCTAGGAACTTCGGCCATGTCAACGGCCATGTCGAACCCATCTCCACGTCCATCACGTCAGTCGAGCCAGAGCAGCGACCAACAACCCTACAACCAGGCTAGGTTACCACTACCACCAACCAGCGGCCCTCCCCCCCGAGGAGAAGCTCGAAGGGCATGGGAGGCGGCTACGCCTCATTACCCGCTGGACCTGCACGGTCATATGTTAATGAGGTTAGCGTCTCGTCAAGCAGTGAGGATTGGAAAGATCGAGGGGCCGCAGTGGGAGTTCACAGAGAGATCGACGCGAATGGCCGTACAGTCGTGCGACAGGTTAAAAAGGGTGTTCGAGACTTTTCCTTCGGCCGTGTACTCGGCGAAGGATCGTACAGCAGCGTTTATCTCGCCACGGATCGACAGACGTTGAAGGAGTTCGCGATCAAGGTCTTAGACAAACGACACATCATCAAGGAGAAGAAAGTGAAGTACGTCAACATTGAGAAGAACACACTCAACAGATTGACGGAGCATCCCGGTATCGTTCGACTCTACTATACCTTCCAGGATGAGTCCTCCCTATACTATGTGCTGGACCTCTGCAGCGGAGGTGAACTCCTCGGAGTTCTGAAGAAGACCGGTTCTTTCGACGTGGAGTGCACCCGATTCTACGGCGCCCAGATACTTGATGCCATTGACTATATGCACTCTCGAGGCATCATCCATCGGGACTTAAAGCCAGAAAACGTCCTTCTAGACGACCAAATGCACATCAAAATCACAGACTTTGGCACAGCCAAACTGCTTCCTGATCCCCGACAGATGCAGGACCCCTCTCATAGAGGTGTCCCAGAACCTGGCGGTGCCGATTCAGACGGAGATGGACGTGCAGCCTCGTTCGTGGGGACAGCCGAGTATGTTAGCCCTGAACTCCTCACGCACAAGACTGCAGGCAAGGCCAGCGACATCTGGGCGTTTGGCTGCATTATTTATCAGCTCCTGGCTGGAAGGCCTCCTTTCAAGGCTGGGAGCGAGTACCTCACTTTCCAGAAGATCGTCAACCTCGAGTACGAGTTCCCTGCCGGATTCCCCATGGCAGCACGTGACTTGGTGGAAAGGTGTTTGGTTCTTGATCCTGCGAGACGCTTGACTATTGAACATATCAAGAACCACGAGTTCTTCGACGGCCAGCCAATTGGAAAGCAATTATGGAAGATGCGAGCTCCGAAGCTGAAGCCATACGTCCCGCCTGCCCAAGAGCCAAACATTATTCAATTGAATGGTTTCGCTAGTCCGCCAAAGCCTATTCCTGCTTCAAGACCGCAGCCTTCGATGAGACCCGGAAATTCATCGAACGGAGGGAACCGGCCAGCTAGAATCATCACTGAACTGCCACCACCGACACAGCTCGATATTGAGTGGTCGCCAGTGTTGACGAGAAGCAATGAGCGTATCCTGAAGTTGGGTGATTTGATGGTTCTTTCTACACCACTACCAAATGGTTCAAACGGGAAACACGGCGATGATGGGCATAAGAAGCTTTCCCGTTTCTTTGGGGGCAGCACAACTAAGAAGCGACAACGTCTAGTCATGGTCACCTCTAGTGGCCGAATCATTTTGGCGCCGTCTGGGGGAGAAGAGAAGCGTGCGAAGCAGGAATTGTTCCTCCTCGCACCTGGCGCGTCTTGGAGAACCCAACAAGATGTTAAAGGACAGTTTGTTTGGTGTGTTGACACAGTATGTGTAGGAAACTCTGGAGAATATTTTGACATGGAAACTAACGAAATTGATCAGGGTGGTAATCACTACACATTCGAAGAAACCAAGGGCTCAAGCAGCGCAGATGGGGGACAATCTGCAGCTGAGGAATGGATCGAGAGCTTGGAGCGAGCCAGGGACCTTGCCATGTCCCACCACAACTCGGACTCATATGCGAGTGATAATGAATTCTCAGAAATGAGCCAACAAGTTTCGAGTCCTTCCAGCGCAAATACAGGCATGGGCAGCTATGGTGAGGGCTTTGGCGCCAACGAACGATCAAGTCGCACCCACCTCAGCAAGAGCCAGGGGAGCATGGACGATGCATCAACACACAGGCGAAATCACCGCTTCAGCAAGAGGGCATCTCGAAATGGCCTCGATTCCGCCTTCTGAAACATTTAAAGCGAGAGAATCGACCGAGATACGTCCTTATCGTGTGATCGCGGAGGATGGGCGGTACGGCATGTTTGGCATTTACCCGACTACAAATTATGGCGTTGATAGCGTGGCGTGTCTGAAAGCCTCTTCTATTTGTTGTTCACTTCTTCCAAATCCGAGGTCCCTACAGCATTTTGCATTGGGCGAGCGGGATCAGAGCTGTAGGCGGTCAAGCGCTGACCGCCGCACCATTTGGAGGTTGATCTCCTGGTGTTAGGATTTTCCCCCGTATTCTTCCCGATTCCTTGCCGTTCTGTTTTGTCATACATACCAGGGCACGCATAATTATCAGTGGGTTTGCAGTGTTCTCTTTCTTGAAGCCTATGGTTCAGAGTTTAATCTGAGTCCATTGTGTCCCATATAGACCGTGACCCACGATTTTGGACACCTTTAGGGGTCATTATACTTTCAAAAGCGCACGGCGTACTTTCCTACCCAACATGCATTATAGCATTTAAATCTGATTCCCTCAAGGCCGAATAATTTCAAGGTCGTTCTCTATCATCTCGCCCCGAAAACAGTGTTAAGATGTAATCACGTGATATGCCGAGACTTTTTACGACGCGACTGACACGCTACCAACTTCCCTGCGCTAGAACAAGGACTCCCAAGGCAGACCGGCCTCACGACTCGGACGAGATTCTAATCCACGACGATCCACTCTACTCGCCAAAATGCAGCAGCAATATCGCGCTTACCAGCAGCAAATGCCGCCACAGGTCCCGCACCGCTCCCCCCATGCGACCACTCAGCGCCGAGGGGGCTATGGTACGAAGCTACACCCTTCGCGATCCTCCGCGCCTTGACTTTGAGATCTGACTTACCAACCACACTTCTTGCTACACAACAGGGCCCGTTATGACTGGTGGACAGCCGGTGATGCAGCCGGCGCATGTGCAAAATCAGAACAACATGCAGCAACAGCAAGCTTTTCAAGCTGCTGAGGTATCGAAGCGCCTGAGGAGTCGAAAACCTACAGACAAGAACCTTCCTGATGGCGTCGAGGATTGCATCGTCGATTCGGAAGTCGCTCGCCGATACAAAGAATTGCGCGACGTTGAAAGACGAATTGATACAACCATGACGCGCAAACGCTTGGATGTTGTTGACAGTGCTAACCGTAATGCAAAGGTTGGTACAGATGAATGGTTCTTGATGCGCCACGACGTCCGCCTTGCTGACCCTTTGACTAGCTGTACAAAACTCTGCGTGTTTGGATCTCCAACACAGTTGAAGATCAGGTGTGGCAAGGCAGCGGCGACCTCAACGTCGATGCCTTCGACTTTAGCCCCAACATGGAGGCATCCTACAGAGTCAAGATTGAAGGTCGCCTTCTGGATGATGACGATGACGACACTGACAAGAACGAAGATAACAAGGCAGAGAGTGGTGATAAGATGGAAGAAGATGGCCCCGAGGCAGAGAAGGGTAAGGCAGCCTTATCGGCGCCGAAACCTCGGTTCTCGCACTTCTTCAAAGAGATCAATGTCGAGTTCGACAAGCAACGGTACCGCAACGGCGCAGACCAAGTTGTCGAGTGGAAAAGACCAGAGCCGAACGCGCGGGGACAATCTGGCTCAAATCAAGCAGCTGCGACAGATTTCGATGAATTCACGTTTAAGCGCAACGGCGACGAGAACATCAACATAACCGTGAACCTTCATCGTTTTGAGGTTCCTGAGCGGTATTCATTCAGCCCAGAGTTGGCTGAGGTTGTTGACATGAAGGAAGGAACTCAGCACGAGGCAGTGATGGGCTTGTGGGAATATATCCGTCTAAATGGATTGCAAGAGGATGAGGAAAAGCGTAACTTCCGGTGCGACGAGCTCTTGAAGAAGGTGAGTTCCGAAAATCTTCCCTTGGGATTCTCCTTAAGACATGGCTAAATCGAGGACAGATCATCGGACAAGTTGAAGTGGCACACATCCCCATGCTCAACGAGTACGTTAAACGTCACCTAAGTCCACAGGCCCCGATCAGCCTACCATACACCATCCGTGTTGATGAAGACTTCCACAAAAGCCCGCAGCCTACCATCTACGATGTTCAGGTTCTAGTCGATGACCCAATGCGCGCAACGCTCCAGTCTCTTGTTGTGAATCCGCAATACGCTACTATGCTGAAAGAAGTCAATGGCTTGGACGAGCAGCTTGGCCGCTTGGTACAGGCCATTGCTGTGTCCCACGCCAAGCACTCCTTCTTTAATTCCCTCAGTCAAGATCCTGCCAACTTTGTCAGGAACTGGTTGAGCTCTCAGAAGCGAGATCTCGACATTATCTTTGGGGAGACTGCCCGAAGTGGTGCACCGGTCACTGGCGATGAATGGCGCAAGGGAGGCAGGGATAGTATTTGGGCGACATCAAACGCCCGCGAGAGTGTCAACGTGCTGTTGTCGAAGCAAAGGTGATGCATTCTTTGTTGTGCGGCAGAAGGCAGGCATCGAAGACGGAACGCCTGTGAGGGTAATAGAGGCTTCGGCGTAGTACTAGGAATATGGGAGTCCTTTACAGGGCGTTTATCTGGATGCGTTCGCTTTGATGGAAATTGCATCAGAGACGAGTTGGGCATCGCCCTGCTCACTGCTTTTAACAATCGAGTTTAGAAACACGGATATTGTTGAGATGACTAAATTACGTCGTGTGAATAATACCGTCTGTGAGGCAATAATGAATGATGTGCTCAAGCAACATGGTCGCTGTTACTGTGGCCAAGACCACATTCAAGCTGCTGTGATAAAGTGTAAGAACTGCTAAGAAGGAAGGAAGCACGTGTGCTCTGGTTCCACGTAAAGGTCTCTTCAGATAATAGGATATGCTGCTCTTCTACCTGGCCCCCCTCCTGAAGCCTGAATACAGTGGAGGGCTTTCATACATAAAACGCCTCAGCCATGCGACGAAACCTTGAGGGTCGAATACGCTTTCATAAGGTCATTGCTGCACTGGTACTAACACGAAGCACCGAGGTACAAGCGTCACGTCTCATCAACCCCCAGCATCGAAAATGCCGTGCTACCTCTGGGGGGCCACAGGGGTCGGTGGCATATTTCTGATCTGCTTGATCAAAAATTCCCTCTCATCTATAAATTGCTCATCCTCTGTTCGATCCTCTAGGAAGTGTGAAAGGAAAGTCAGGAGCTTCTCGCGATTCATCAGGAGGATCTTTTGAACAGCGATGGACTTGTGTGGGTTTGCGACGAAGACCTTGAAAACATGGAAGCCCTCGTACTGGACCATCTTGCGATCGTCTCGTAGAAGATTCATGCATATCTTGAGGTGCTCACCACGGTCGACGTATGCAGTCATGACGCTGTAGTTTGAGCGATCGAGAAGAATTTCGCCCAGGAGCTTAATGGACTGTCGTTTAGTCACGTAACTGTTCGACTGAACAAGGATAGTGTTATACTTTTGGAAAAAGAGGTCGAAGTTAACGGTCAAGTAGCGCGGCACCAGATCCTTGTGACGGGTCAAGAGTTCCTGAAGTCGTTAAACGATGAATGTCTCAGTTTGGTGAGGAACATACCCTGAATGTTGTGAAGGCATCGGCTGAAACCTCGAAGGAGCTCTTATCAATCCAGTCGAAGAACCTCCAGAACACTCCACGTCCGCTTTGAGGCCGTTCGCGATCAATCGCATTCAAGCCTTTTGAACTGGAACCTTCGACGTCGCCATCGTCATAGAGAATCACCGCCGCCGCTGCCTCATTCTTCAGTAGCTCACGCAGCACCGACCCAGCTGGAGGGGCACTCTCCTTATGATCATATGCACGGCATAATTCCACGAGCACTTGCGGTCTGTTGCAAACAACGTAGGAGAGAGCGATCGGGTCGGACTTCGATGCAGCGGCAGCGGGGCGGAACCGGAAGACATAAGAAAAGATGACTTGGGTATCCTTGCGGGCTTCGAAGGGTAGACGATGGAGGTTTGTAGCCAGGAGGAGGAGTAGGTCTTCATCAATGAGTGAGGTAACAAGTTGGTAGATCTGCTCGGGGGAGGATTCGGCTTCTTGTGTTCCTTGCAGAACAAACTTCATCTGATTAAGGACGCGAGCGAGTTCGTCGGCCTGGGGTAGAAATATGGGCTCTGTCAGTAACGGGCTGAGAGAAAGTATTATGACGCCATAAGCGCGCATGTAGACATTGTACTGACCTTGGCTGGGCCACCTGGACCATCGAGCCGTGTGATGTGTTCCCTTGCCTGCTTAGGGAGGTCGGCAGCGGTTCTTGCGCGCCCACGGTTGAAGAAGAAGGACATTATGGGAGGTTACAATCGTGTTCTAATATACCGTTCCTTTTAATAGAAGAAGGCGAGAAAGGTATGGTCGAATATTGTAGGATGAAAGAATATCGTGGTATTCCTAGCTGCAGCTTGAAACAGACAACCGCAATAGCATGCTCTAGGTCAGGGAGTATAACGAATCACAAGAAGGGTATATTGGCGTCTCATTGCCCTGCCCAGCATGGAGGTATCGGTTTCTGTGCAGGGAGTACCATGCGTTTTCTGGTGGTAATAGTGCTATCAGTGGTGGTCGATGTTGTTCGGTGTTTGACGTTTGATGTTGGTGCGTCGTCGCCGTTGCCAGGGCGCAGGCGGGCGCGTGTTCATAGGCTATGGTTGGGCTTGTGGAAGGATGGTCCCTGAAACCACTATACTCGACGAGACAGCGGGTACCTCTTGTATATGATTCTAACCGAGCAGGTACTTCCTCTCCGTTCGCCGGCGTGCGACCCCACCTTTTGACTCACTGCCCCTCCATCGAGACCAGCCAACAGCTTTTTCTCCAGGTTGCCCCTCGATTCGCGAAGTTCGGCCTCGAAAAGTCATTGGAGAATTTGTATCCTCCTTGACCTTTTGCAGGAGTGACGTGTTTCAGCCACTGCGAAGGGCGTGTCTTGCAATAACGCTGACTCACGTTGACTTTCTGGCTCAAAAGGCGCTTCGGTTCTCCTCCAGGCTAGATCTAACTTGCCTTTCCGAAACAACTGGCCAACATGTCCATCGATTTCCCCAAGACCGAGGAGGAAGTCCTCCAGCGCTGGAGGGAGATTGACGCCTTCAGACGCCAGGTAAAAAGCCTTTCGAGATTCTCAACAAGCATCCGGGATCATCCCGACTAACTCATGTCCTTTCTGTAGGTCGAACTCTCCGAAGGCCGTCCTCGTTATACATTCTACGATGGCCCTCCTTTCGCGACTGGCCTGCCGCATTACGGCCATCTTCTTGCAGGTACCATCAAAGACATTATCCCAAGGTATTGGTCCATGAAAGGTTACCATGTGGAGCGCCGCTTTGGTTGGGATACCCATGGGCTCCCCATTGAGCACGAGATCGACAAGAAGCTCGGCATTTCTGGAAAGCAGGCTGTCATGGAGATCGGCCTGAGCAAGTACAATGCCGAGTGTCGTTCCATTGTCATGAGGTACGCTTCTGAATGGCGCCACACCGTCGAGAGACTCGGCCGATGGATCGACTTCGACAATGATTACAAGGTAGGAGACAACTTAGAGCTGTGTGATGGAGTAATTTGAGTACTGATTGTCAAAGACTATGGACCCAACCTTTATGGAGTCATGTTGGTGGGTTTTTAAGCAGCTCTTCGATAAGCAGCAGGTCTATCAGGGGTTCAAGGTCATGCCGTACAGCACTGTACTCACCACCGCCCTGAGCAACTTCGAGGCGAATCAGAACTATCAGGACGTCACTGATCCCGCTGTGGTGGTCTCCTTCCCCCTGCTCGACGACCCGAACACATGCCTGCTCGCTTGGACGACCACTCCCTGGACACTTCCTTCGCACATTGGCCTCGCCGTTCATCCTGACTTCGAATATGTCAAGGTCGCCGACGACAAGTCTGGAAAAACTTACATCCTTCTCGAGAAGCTGTTGGGAACTCTGTACAAGGATCCCAAGAAAGCCAAGTTCACCATCACTGGAAGAGTCAAGGGTAGCGACATGCTGGGCTGGAGATACGAGCCTTTATTCGACTACTTCTATGATCAATTCAAAGACGTTGCCTTCAAGGTTCTGAACGGCACATATGTCACTGCTGATAGCGGTACCGGTATCGTTCATCAGGCTCCCGCTTTTGGTGAGGAGGATTACGTCGTTGCTATGGCTTCTGGCACTATCAGCGAGAAGCGCCCGCCTCCCGACCCTGTTGATGATACCGGCCACTTCACAGACATTGTGAGGGATTTCAAGGGTCTTCACGTCAAGGAAGCCGACAAGCACATCATCAAGCACTTGAAGGGAACTGGTAGGCTCATTGTTGACTCACAGATCAAGCACTCGTACCCAATGTGCCCTCGCTCTGACACCCCCCTCATCTACCGTGCCGTTCCTTCATGGTTCATCCGCATTCCAGATATTATCCCCGACATGCTCAAGGGCATCGAGGAACAACACTGGACCCCATCTTTCGTCAAGGAGAAGCGCTTCGCTAGCTGGATCACCAACGCGCGTGATTGGAATGTCGGCCGCAACCGCTACTGGGGCACTCCCATCCCTCTTTGGGTCAGCGATGACCTCGAAGAGAGGGTATGCGTCGGTAGTGTTGAGGAGTTACGCAAGCTCAGTGGTTACGAAGGTGACCTCTCGGATATTCACAGGGATAAGATTGATCACATCACTATTCCCAGTAAGCAAGGCAAGGGTGATCTCAAACGCGTTGAACAGGTCTTCGATTGTTGGTTTGAGTCTGGAAGTATGCCGTACGCCAGTCAGCATTATCCGTTCGAGAATGTCGAGAAGTTCGAAAAGAGCTTCCCAGGTGATTTCATTGCCGAGGGCCTTGACCAGACCCGTGGTTGGTTCTACACCCTGGTCGTTCTTGGAACACACTTGTTTGGCAAGTCGCCTTTCCAGAATTGTGTTGTCAACGGCATCGTGCTTGCTGAGGACGGCAAGAAGATGTCCAAACGTCTCAAGAACTACCCAGACCCTATGACCGTTATGCAAAAGTACGGTTCTGATGCTCTCCGACTCTACTTGATCAATTCTCCAGTTGTCCGTGCTGAGCCGCTACGCTTCAAGGAGGCTGGTGTGAAGGAGGTTGTGCAGAAGGTTCTCCTTCCCCTCTGGAACAGCTACAAGTTTTTCGAAGGACAGGTCGTCCTTCTGAAGAAGACTGAGAATGTCGATTTCATGTGGGACACTCAGCTTGAGAAGACCAACACCAACGTCATGGATCGATGGATCCTTGCCAGCTGTCAAAGTCTCCTGGAGTTTGTCAACCAGGAAATGAAAGGTATGTAGAAGCTGCTTTCCTCCTTCTCAATGCAGATATAACTGACCTCTTGCCAGGATATCGCCTCTACACTGTGGTCCCACGCCTGCTTCAGCTCATTGACAACACCACAAACTGGTATATTCGCTTCAACCGTCGCCGCCTGAAGGGTGAGAACGGTGTTGATGACACCCTCCATGCACTGAATGCCCTTTTCGAGGTCATCTTCACACTTTGCCGTGGTCTTGCTCCTTTCACCCCTTTCCTGACCGATCACATTTACCAGAAGCTGCGCCCTCACATCCCTGAAGAGAAATTCGAGAAGGACTTGCAGTGCGAAGACTCGCGCAGCGTTCACTTCCTGTCCTTCCCCGAGGTCCGCTCTGAGCTTTACGATGTTGTAGTTGAACGCAGAGTTGGTCGCATGCAGAAGGTCATCGAGTTGGCCCGTATTTCTCGCGAGCGCCGGACTATCGGTCTCAAGACTCCGCTGAAGGAACTGGTCGTCATTCATCGTGACCAAGAGTATCTCGATGATCTTAAGTCGCTTGAAGGCTACATCACTGAGGAGCTCAACGTTCGTGATCTTGTGCTCTCAAAAGATGAGGATAAGTACAATGTTCAGTACAGCGTCGTTGCGGACTGGCCAGTCCTTGGCAAGAAACTCAAGAAGGATATGGCGCGTGTGAAGAAGGCACTCCCGGGCTTGACCAGTGAGGATGTCAAGAAGTACCAGCAGGACAAGCAGATGATCGTTGATGGCATCAAGCTCGAGGAAGGTGACCTGGTTGTTCGTCGAGGTGTCAAGGTTGATGAGGCCTCGAAGCACCTCGAGACCAATACAGACAGTGATGTTCTCACCATCCTTGACTGCGAGATTCACCCTGAGCTGGCGGAGGAGGGTCTTGTTCGTGAGATCATCAACCGTGTCCAGAGGCTACGCAAGGCAGCTGGTCTTCAGCCGACCGACGACATCAAGATGGAGTACCATGTGTTATCTGACCCAGAGAACATTGGTCTCGAGCGTGTATTCGAGAATCAGCGCGGTGCTTTCGAGAAGGTGCTCAGGAGACCCTTGGAGAAGCAGGCTGATGGGGGTGACCTTATCAAGGAGGGAGAGATGGAGTTGCAGCAGGCGACTTTTATGCTTCGCTTGTTGAAGTTGTAAAGAAATCACGAATGGATGTATCTAAAAGAGAAAATAACAAATTTAAAAGTGAATCAGCCAGTCTTCAAATCATGAGGTCGCTCCCGAACGCCAGTTTCTGTGTCTATGACGCTTCCTCCCCATTACATCTTCTTCGAAGCGGCCTTTTCGAATAAGCATCAGTCAGTATCAGGGTGCTCGTGAAAACAATCCCCAAAAAAAAGGTGAAAACATACAATATAGCAATCTTTCAACCTCATGAATTCCTTGGCACACTTATTCTTGTGCACTGAATTGTAGTCCGCGACAACGCATTTGCCGTACGCAGATGCCTATGTAAATACTCTCAAGATTAGCTTGAACGGGTTCTCGAACAGGCAGATTTCCCCTCCCTCCCCCGGGCGGCGCCGGTAGTCTGGACGGTATAAGAGCGAGAAAGTTGGAAAGGGTAGGGTATTGGGCAACGCTTGTCGAATGGCAAGGGCGGCACACGGTATCTATTGGACACCAGGAAGGAAAAGAAGGCGTAGCTTACCTCTGCGCTACACTTTGCTGCTGCGGCAGCAAATTTCTTGATAGGCCTGGTCCGTGGTTGCATAATTCTTTCGGGTTGCAATCCTGCGCGAAGCGAGCGCACTGCATAAATGGTAAACCGAGATAGAATGACTGAGGTCTGGGCTAAGTTTGAGGTCAGTCTAGGCATGGGGGACTGGGTACGGACTATGAAATTCTCCCAGGCCGCCTCATTTCTTAGTCATCCAGAACCACTGCCTTGAAACTGGCCATCGAGCAAGGCTTTAGGCAGCTTTCTGGAAATCACCCAAGTAATATTATCCTGAGAATATATCAGAAGTTTTCTTGAAGCCTTTTGTTCTTTCAGACGTTCAATGGAGAAGAATGTTCTTGTCAGCCATCGCCAAAGTGCAATCAGGCAAATGACACACGGCCGCTGCACGGGTTCTCGATCGAGATATGGTCAACACAAAGGCGCGAGTTCCCAATGCTATCAAAAGAATATCAACACGTATTGTCCTTTGGTGGGAAATAGACCATCGGGTATAGAGAGAAAGGGTTATAGGTTCCATCATACAATCAAGGTCTTCAGCAATCATAGTGCGGGCCACAAGCAAACCCAGGAAACCATGGCACGGGCGGTTACTGATAGCAGACAAATGCGTCCGTCTACCAAGGCATAAAGACTCCCAATCCTACGAGGAGTCCAAGTCCAACCACTGTAAAAGGCAGCAACGTCAATGCTCTACTTGAGGGAGCACCGTCTCCGCTGTCATCGTTGTCGCCTCCACCGCTCTTGTCGTCTTGACTGTTGCTGTTACCGTTGCTGTTGTTATCGCCGTCTTTTTCGTTGCCTCCGTTCCCATTGATCAGAGCAATTGCCACCATGGAGTGAACAACTACATATTCACCCTCGGTCATCGTGGGTGCCAGTGTCTCTTTGAACGTGGTGTACTCTTCAGTTGTTCCGCCGTCTTCCACGGAGAGAAGAGGAGGATCCCAGGTTGTGCCGTCAAATGAAGTGACTGTCACAAATTCAGGGTTCCGCAGACCGTAGTTGCAGATCGTGGTGAACTGGTCATACTCCCCCAGGTCCAAGGGCCCAACTGTTGAAAGGCAGACGCCGTTCACATCCACGGTATGGTTTCTAAACTGGGTCAGGCACTTGGTGAATCCGCTATGCAATATGGATACCGGTCAGGGGCTTGGACTTACTTGGGACAACACCAAATGACTTCCTCTCCATTTTCTAGTGCGCCGAGAAAGTAGCCCATAGGTGGAATTGGGTACGCATGCAGGCCTTCGACTTCGCCAGGAGTAGGCCTGAGGGATTCGGTGAAGACTCCATTTGCACTTATTGAATCAGAGCTCATGGAGGCCATGCCCATCGTCTCCCATCCGGCAGGACATATTGAGGCAGGAGAGTGGTACGGAACCCAGCCCTGGTATCTGAGGTCGCCGTCCCTGAAGGAAGTGACAAGGGCATTGTACTCTGAGGCAGACGGCATGCATCCACTATCTATAGCCGGAAAGTCACATTCGGCGCGCCACAGGGCATTGTACAGGGTATCGGCAACGGCAAGGTTCTGGGTTTCGCATGATGCAGCGGCGGTGAAGGTGGTGGTCAAAGGGCCAAGATTCGTGACGAGAGCACCGAAGTACTCTGTGGAGGGCATCGTTTCGACGGGATCCGCTTTGCAGGGTTGATCGAGGCGAAATCTCAAATGAGAAGATGCAGTGCGTCTTTACCACGAATCCGAGGAGAGAACATCACGTCTCAGAGATCGATCGACTACTGGTCTTCGAGGCCACGCCGTCGATTTATATAAGTTGCCCAAGCGAACTGCAACTACATGAGAAGGCACAAGGATCCCAGCGCTCATTCCTTGACTAGTCTGCCAAGCAGAGGAGACATGACCCTTGTCCAAATTGGAAAAAAACAACAGACTGCGCCGCAAAGACTAGGTCTATTCTGCAATAACCTCTTGATCTGACTGGGGATCTGGGGTTACGAGCTGAGTTACCAGTACTCACTGCTCACCCACCGTGGCTCATAACCAGACGCCCATTAATATTCGCGCCCCGCTCCACAAAGAGGTAGCAAGACAAAACGAGTAGCTCTTTCTGGAACGTGCCTGAGCTGAGTTCTTTCCATCATATCGACAACGGCTTTCGAGCAAATTAGGATGCAGTGCGACTGGGTCTGGGAGATCTTTCACGGGAGGAGAAGACAAGAAAAGTGAATACGAACGAGGCGCCATGGAGATGATTGAGTTCTATCCCTTACCACTTCAACAGCCTCCTTCAGCAATTTCATCGAGCCACTTGTAACGATAGACGACGAATCATCCTCGAGATCGAAGATGTTGTATTTTTGTCAACATGTCTCGCAAGATGCGGGGATTTGCGGAACATCCAGGCAGTCACACATCATAGTCCTAGCCTGCCCGCCTTACGAGTACGGGGGTGTTTATACAAGTTGATGGATGCCGACACTATCCTTCGGTGGCACTGTTGTGAGATTTTCCCCGGCCTTCTTCAACTGAACCATCTCTCCTTGGCCATTTTCAGGTGGTTGCGATAACCCATGAGCTCAGTCATTGTATGCACGACCTTCTGTCGAAGACTAAGCACCCGGTATTCCACCACCCTGATGGTGTCCCAGTAGACTGGGGCGATCTTCCGAGCCAAAGGCTTGAGGAGTGGTGCTGGGAATCTTTCCAGCTTATCTGATGGCATCTGATCATGATACCGGATACTATTCTATATTTTGTAAGAGTTTCAGAGATCTTTCCGCCTTGGCCGCACTTATGAAAGTGAATATGGACAAACTATAGCTCGCGTGTGTTTGCGATAGATATTTTTGGAATAATGAACGCTCACCAATTCGTCGAAAGATTCTTTCCAATTAAGGCTGCCAAAGCATGTGCAAGCTCTTGCAGATCGTTTGGGACGTCAGCCGTCGCCAGAAGCCCTCCAATCGCTACACAGCCAAGTACAGGCTTAATTCACTTTCAACATTGTCGAAGGAGGTGTGTTCAAAGATGTAATGCGCGATCGATGGTGTGTGGGTAGGATTGCGAATAGGCGAGACTGAACATTGTAAGATTCTTGGAACGACTGCAAGATGAGGTAGGTATGAGGATCTAGTTGCACACCCTGTCATGATACATGGAATTATGTGGCTTGCAAAGTTCAAGGAGAAGCGGGAGGGGTGGGAGGAGGTGCCGGGTACTTCGAATCACGACGTGGTGGGCGCGTCAAACCAGGCGCCACTTTAACGCGCTTGTCTTTCACTATCAACGCCCACGCGCCTCATATCGTGGAGTGTTAAGCACCGCCTAAGATTCTTCATCTTTAAGGACCCGAAAGAACCACGGCCAAGCTCGTCCCCAAAGCAAAGCGTACTGACGTAGCATGTTCGACAACCCTTTTCGATCGTATCCCTCATAGATAACCCGACCACATAGCTATTCAGTTTGCGACTTTGCAGCAACCCCATCCATCTCGGCTTTACGACTATGGATCGATAATGATCAACGATCTCCCGCCTCCAGTATGTCACCACCTCTATGAGCAATTCGTTGTCTGGATCGCAATTGACGCGACTGATAGTGGCATACATGCAGTCTCCAGCGCCGGAATCAGTCCATGCCGACTCCTCGCCCGACACGAGCCCTGGCGTGGGCGCTCAGCACACAGACACCGTCCCAGACTTAGTTTATTCAGATGAGGGTCAGAATCATATCCCATATTGTTTCAATCGCGAGCGTCGAGAACCCGTTATACTGACACTCGGTAGATGTGATTATATTACACGACATCGTCGCTCTTGCGCAACACGATCTCGACACTGCCCCGTCTCCAAAACCCTTGCCTGCCGCCGCTCTCTTCAAAGCTTACGATGAGGTCCTACCTTCGTACGGAATCGACCCGGATAGAGACCACCACCTCTCAGCATTCGTATTTCGTGTCGGGGGTGAGGAGGGCGACACACCGCTGCTGCACAAGTTTCAAACTATCCTTGGCCAGCTTGGAATTGCCGTGGAGCTCGGCGAAGAGCAGGACCGAGATGACGAGGACGGGGTGCAGGTCTCTCCTGCTCCCTCTACAACGCGTTCTGTTCGCTCAGCATTCAATCGCGCTCTCAAGCTCCACTCGCGACTGACTCCGGAGAGACACTCGTCTAACAGACGTGGACTGGCCCGTGTACCTGAACTCGAGCGCGCGTCGCACGAACACACTGAGGAGTCCTCTCTGGCTTCGCCGGTCCACATAGCTCCGGGAAGGAGTGTTTCGCGCAGAAGTGCGGACGGTTTCGCCGACACATTTCCTGTCGACCATGGCTTTGACGAATCGGATCATGGACGGCCAAAGGCGAAGTCAGGGACACGTTCCCGTGCTCAACGCCAGGAAAGCAGTCTCCCTCCCCAGCTTGAGTCCGATCTGAATCGCTGGATCAGCGCTGCTCAGGCTCAGCGGGCCAACATCTTCACATCCCCTGCGCGAACTGCGGCGTCCAGTGCCCCCTCAACAAGGGAAGTCGCCACTCCCGAAAGGCCAATTGAGTCTCGTCAGAGTCAAGTATCGCAGCTTATGCGCGATCAGTTAGCTCGTCCAGCTAACCCAAGTCCTCCATCCTTAATGTCACTCATTGATGGCTGGCGAAGCTTAGCGTTGGAGCAACCCCGGAAAGTAGCCAGTTCGTCTAGACATGAAAGAGACCTCTTGAACGCAGAGGAGTCAGCTCACAACCCTGATGCCAGTCGACAGCATGCCGCTCCTCTTGAAGTTGAAGCCCGAGCCCCGATTATCGAAGACTTGGTCTCACACCAAGGTCAGCTACAGGTCGAGGATCGGTTAGACTTTCAAGATCCTGCTTCTGCAATTCATCAAGCAGCAGCCACAGCTGTTCTCTCCCAGGCCAAGCACGAACACACACAGAGAGAAGCGACGAAACTGCCGCTCACTAAGGAGGAAATAGGCCAGGTGCAAGTACAGCAGCAGAAGCTGATGTACCGCGCAGCCCGAGCCCGTGAGCTATACCTTGCTAGCAAGTACTTCAATCATTGGGCTGATCGCACAGCTCGTCGCCTGGAAAGAGAAGGCGTTGCAAGGCGCCACATGATCCGGTTTCGTTGTTTCAGGGGCTGGAGCCAGATGCCAAGTTCAAGGGATCCAGCAATCGACCATCTGCGAGCATCCGCAACTGCGCAGAAGTTGCTGCGCGCGACGTCAGCGAAGAAGCTACAACTTGACGACTTGGCCGCATATGCTGTACAGATGCATCAACGATCTGGCGTGCTACGAGTTCTGGCGCTCTGGAGGCGATGTGTCGCGATCTCCGAGGCCCAGGTTAGGACAGTAGAACGTTTGAAGGCGCGTATAGCTCTGCGCTGGCAGATGCAGTCAGCCACAGATGCTGCTGCATTTGAGGCCGCCCGGCTCAGAGGCCAACAGATTCGCAGAGGCAACATTGTAACGAAATGGCAAATCCAAGCCGAAAATCACCACGTTCAGGTCTTGGCAGCTCGTGATATCGGAGACGCACGGCTGGGCTTCTCATGTTTGAGGAAATGGTGGGATAGGTCTGAAACCAATCGACGAGCGAAAATCTACCGTAAGTATTTATACACAGCCAAGGTCGCACATACGAACTCTGTATGGAATCTGGCAGCGCGCTCCCAGGCTTTCAAATGGAACAGCGACTACAGGACAGTCTCGCGCATTTTTGACAAGTGGGAGGTGCTGGCACGGTACGATCAAGAGTCAAAGTTCGCTGCCCAAGCCTTGTATGAAAAGCAAACGAAAGCCAGAATCTGCCGTGGCCTGGACAAGGCCCGTCGCGATCATTGCCGGGTCGAGCGAGTTCAAAAACGAGTGCGGCTATACATCACAGCAACAAGGACTCTTCATGTGTTTAACGAAACTGTAACGCGTCGCAAGGCTGACGAGAAGGAGCGAGTCAAGAAACGGCTCATGATGAAATACAAGCAAGCTTCCTCAGCGAGGAAGAAACGTCAATTCTTCGCAGCCCTATCTTTGTGGCAGGCATCTGCTCAACATAATGGGGCACGCACACAGCTTGCTTCGGACGCTCGATCTGCTCTCAATGACAGAAAGCAGGCCCATGCGCTAGATTCCTGGGCAAAACAAACCACAGCAGACGATGAAAACATGGATCTCGCCGTCCAGCGGTACGTTATTTCCCGAGTGGATCGATGGTCCAGCTTTGCAGAAGAAGAAGCACAGCGCGAGGCTCGAGCTTGGGAGGCTTGGGGTGCAGGCCGCCAACGAATCGCCTTGAAGGATTGGTCGATCCTATCCCTACAAAGGCGCGGACAAGCGCATACCGCTGAGGTAGCTTGTCAAAAGCACAGCTGGGATCGACGTCGCCGTATTCTGCAACATTGGAAGCAGCAGTCTGACAAAACGAAAGACGCGAATGCAGACTTAGGGGATTTCACGCCTGCCCCTGTGTCTTTGCGCAGCTATCGGCAGAGTTGGAGGCTGTTTTCCGACCGGAGTCGCGGCGTGAGCAATCGTAGCTCGTTGATGAGCACAGCAGAGACTCCGACTCGATGGACGGGGCAGATGTCCCTGATGAGCAGCACGATGGGCCAGAATCCCATGCCTGCAGTAGAAGAGGCTGATGAAAAAGGACTCACAAAGTCGCCCGCCGACGGTACCGGGGGATTCCGCTCACCAGTTCGAGTGCGCCCAGACGATAATGTGTTTGGCAACCTGGCTTCAACAACACCCCTTGCACCTGTGCCCTCTCACATCCACCGGGGTTACGGCATAGCGGATGGGACGCAGCCCCCGGTTTGGCCCAGACCAGCGATGCAACAACGATCGCAGCATGTTCCTTCGAGACTAGGTCCTGCCATGCCACGGCGCATTTTCCCGAGGTCTTTACAAGATCATTCAAGCGATGAATCCAGTAGCCTCAAGAAGGCTCCTGTTATAGGATCATCCATCTTCTTGCCCGGGGAACCTCAAGTTCAAACGTCTGAAGGGTCTCTGGCTGGACCTTTTCCAGCTTCAGCTGCCATGACTACTACTCCGCGACCATCAAGAACGCCGCAGGGGTTCATTCGAAACTCGCCTCAAGTTCAAGCCGGCGATCAGGATGGACCTTGACTTCTCCGGAGACCATGATGCCGTCATCCGGCGCACTAGAGCGATCAGCACGATTTAATCAGGAGAGTAAGTTGACGAACCTGTTCAGAAAGAAACCTGGAACATGGGAGCGGGAGCATTTGGATTTCGGCGTCACGGGAATTAGGGGTTGATGCGAGGTTTACAGGTTTGGCTATGATCTGAATGATACCCTGGGCGTTTTGATGAATGGGTCAAGCCTTTTATCAAACAGCATTTATTAAATTCTCACCACAATCTCCAAAGTCGGCGTCTAGAGTTATTGATATATCGTAGGTTACGGATTCTTTGCTGCCATCGTGTCATGTTTCTGGTTCTCACACCCCGCCTAAGGAGGGTGCCCCGTTAGTGGAATGCGATCGGACGTCACTTGTACTGCCCCCCGGTTGCGTCACGTCGCGTGTCAACCTAAACTTCTGACGGCTTTCCCATAAGACCCTTCCTAAATCTCCGAATCCCAAAGTAGGCGATATTATGCTGCGCGAATTGCTTGACACCGCCACGGAAGGGTCATGATTGCGCCTTGTGCACCGCGATAGTATGAGCACCGTCTTGCCCGGCAAGCCACGGTCGAGGCTCCAAGGGCTGACCACGGGCTGCTGGGATACCAGGCACATCAGCGTGAGGATATACTCTACGATGGACAGTGGTGCTTACTGAAAATAGAGAAGCTGACACCGTCTTGATTTGTTGCATCTTCAGGCATACATCACAGGCAGTGCCTTCACGATCCTAAGCGGTTCGCAGACGATCCTACAAACAATCTACGATGACGACGATTCACCTCTCGAAGCGATCACGCTTGACGAGGCTACAGGCAAGATTGCGACTTGCACAGCTAATCAGGCTCGAATATACAAGCCTTTTGGCCTCGAGCATGATGCATTAAAGGTGGGTGCGATACCATCTACACGACGCCAAAGTTCCTCGGGTTGATTCTCTTCAAGTGGGCACAAGAGTGCGCGTTCCAGATACCCCATCCTACCACCGAGACGCAGTGCGCTCTGTCCTGGGGCAGTAACGAAGAACTCCTCATCGGGACTGACCATCTCACTCTGTATTCGACGAGAAGCCAACTCCAGCGATTGTGGGACAGACAACTACCGAATTCCGTGAAGTCCGCTGCCATATCGTACGATTCTGCCTACATTGCCTCCATAGGACAACACGACAAGCTTACGAAGGTCTGGCGCCGCTTAACGTATGGCCAAGATGACGTACGCTTTGATCTCACATATCTGCGTCATGCGGACGTGATTACGAGCATTCGATGGAGGAATCCGATCCATGTGGAGGCGGCGACAGATAACGTGCTGTATACGTTCTGTTTGGACAATTACCTTCGAATTTGGACGCCAACAGATACCAGCAGTGGGCAGCGCTGGCAGCTCTGGGGACGCGTGAACCTTTGCGCCTCTGTCGGGGATCCGAAGGGCTTGTGGCTGGGCTTTATTATTGATGGACGAGACTTCACATCATCTGTTGAGCGTGCCGTGAGGGACCGCATGGCGGATGATTCAAGCACAGACGATGTTGCCCTTGACTTCCTTGTTGCGGTGGCCAATCGCAACCCAGAAATCTGCATAGCCATCGACAAGGCTGGCGTCCTCAGCGCCTGGGCGCTCGAGAACGTGTGCAGCGAGACCGCCAGCCAGCCCAGAATATTTGATGTTGCGCAAATCAGGTCGCAACACTTCGAGTCTTTCGGTTTCCTGCCACCTAGTGATCCTCCTCATATCGAGATTCGGACATTTTGCGACAAGTCAGCCGGGATCCTGAACATATTGATGCACTCTTTCGACGGCCGGATCGGTGTGTTCGCGACAAACGTCGCAGATCTGTTTGATCCAACGACGAATGATCGCCGTCTTTCCCTACAAACTATGTGGGCTGGCCACTCTGCTGCAGTGCGCAAGGTTGTTCGAAATTATAGTGGCAGAGCTGTGGTTTCGAGAACAGCAAAAGGGGAAAGCATTGTGTGGAAGCATCCTCCAAAGATGAATACCCCAGGAATGACCCTGAAGCGGCAGAGTGTCATCCCTGAGAAGGATCACATCAAACGCATCTGCGTTATTCGAAAGGGTCGATTCGTTGTGTTTCTAAAAGAAAATGCAATCTCGTTATGGGACTGCAGGACTGAGCGCGCACAACCTCTTGCTCAGGCCGATTATAATGCTTCCGGCGATCCGCTGTGTTTAATTATTCTGCCGAGACCTCATCCTCATGACTATAAGACTGCCCATATCGCCACAATCACGTCTTCATGCCAAGGTATAGTTTGGGAAGTGGGCCTGCCCTCCTACTTTGACAATCCAGATACTCAAGATGGTGCCGGAATCAGGGAATTTTGCCGATTCACATTGCAGGAAACAGAAGACCTCGCGTACGTACTACCGGTTGACCCTGCAGGGTCATCTCCCATCATATCAGGATTCCTCGATATTTTCGCGAGGGACGTTGCCATATCTTACACTCACGCTGGTCGCGTCAACTTCTGGACAGCCCGTGTTGATATCGAGCAGCGAAATGTGGAATGGTTGTCGACGTGCAACACAGAGACTGCCTTATCAAATCCAGCGCTTGTGAGTGGAAGTACACTTCGTAAAGCGGCTCTGGTGAACTCAGCAAGATCACAAGTCACGATTTGGGATATTGGCGGAGGTCGACTCGAATTCGACCAAGACTACGACACCAACAACATCATCCAGGATCTTGACTGGACATCTACACCGGATTCACAATCTATCCTTGCTGTTGGCTTCCAGTACAGGGTGCTCCTCCTTTCGCAGATGAGATTTGACTATCTCAATAAGGGACCTGCTTGGGCACCTATCCGCGAGATCAGCATCCGTGAGCTCACGCCGCACCCTATCGGGGATTCAGCTTGGCTTGGTGACGGCTACTTGGTGATTGGTGCTGGCAACCAGATGTTCGTCCATGGCCGGCGGTTTAGCGACTCAGAGTCCCTCATGCCCACACGACGGCTTCCACATAGTAGTGAAGGTTCATGGGACCTTTTCGAAGCTGTTCAAAGATTCAACGGCCCATTGCCGATATTCCATCCCCAATTTCTTAGCCAGTGTATTTTGGCTGGCAAACCTGTTTTGGTTCGGCGGATCCTTGTGGCGCTTCACAAGACCTTGAAGTTCTTCATTGCGGGAGAGACTATGGACAATTACCTAGGAATCGATATGGAGGAGTTTTACACAAGAAATGTGAGTCCTCGACTTTATGCGTGCTATTCCACAAGCTGATGAATTGCCAGGAGATGGCCAATGGTACCGTAGGGAGAAGCAAGCACTCATACATGAACGGCGACCATGACAACGAAGAGGATGAAGACAAGTTCACTGAGGAATCCGCTGCGGCGATTAATGAGAAACTGACCAAGATCGGAATCCCTCAGCTCTCGGGTCATGAGCAGATGCAGCTGGCTGACATTGTAGAATGCTCAGCCCTTGTCGAGAGGCACCGTCGCTCCATGGACGAAAACGGCGCTCGATTTATGCTGTTCTTCCGGCAGCATGCCCTGCGACAGCATCGGCGAGGTGACATGGCTCTTTCCTGGAGGGAGATCAACTGGGCATACCATTCCACCAGTCAGGACATCTTAGTAGATTTTGTAACAAAGCAGCACAACGGCGGTCTGTTGTGGGACCACGCCCGGGACTGTGGTCTCTTTATGTGGTTGACGGATACTAACGCTGTGGTACGTGCCCGTGACCTTTTTCTTTTCGGGGAGCGCGGAGCGCTCATACTAAGGGACTGCAGAGGATCCAGTTTGAGGCTATTGCAAGGAACGAGTATGCCAGGGGTGATACGAAGAACCCTGTGGACTGCAGCTTGTTCTACCTTGCGTTGAAGAAGAAAACAGTACTCCAGGGTCTTTGGCGAATGGCAACATGGAACAAGGAACAAGGTGCAACGTTGAAATTCCTATCGAACAACTTTGATGACGCAAAGTGGAAGACAGCTGCGTTAAAGAACGCCTATGCACTGCTTAGCAAGCGCCGCTTTGGTATGACAGAATTCATCTCTTGCGCCTTGGAACATGGAGAACTTCGCTGACTTCAATACAGCATATGCTGCTGCATTCTTCTTGTTGGCAGACAATCTCGCCGCTGCCGTCGAAGTATGCTTGAACCAACTCAAAGACGTTCAGCTTGCCGTTACCATCGCTCGGGTCTATGAGGGCGACGGCGGTCCAGTTCTTCGCAAGGTACTTCACGATGAAATCCTGCCATTGGCAGCCCAAGGCGGGAACCGCTGGCTCGCCTCTTGGGCATTCTGGATGCTTGGGCGCAAGGACATGGCAGTTCGATCTCTAATCGTCAGTTTCCTGAATTTTCAACCAGGCGTTGCAGTTACTGACATAAGGTTCTCAGACACCAGTATATACACTTCTAGAGACGCCATGTTCGCCAGACTTCAAGTCACGACTGTTCCTCACGGATGACCCAGCTTTGGTGGTTTTATACTCCCAGCTTAGGCACAAAACCCTGCAAACCCTTCGCGGTGCATCAAAGGTGACTCCTAAGGTGGAATGGGAATTTGTTTTATATAGCGCGAAGCTCTACGACCGAATGGGCTGCGATTTGCTTGGCCTAGATCTCGGTACGTTGGCTATTCTTCCTGTGCAGAGGACCTCCTTGCTGATCCGAATCTAATGCAGTGCGTAACTGGGAGTTCCAGCAACCTACCACCACGGGCTTGGGGGGCGAGAGCAATCCTTTGAAGCTCCTGAGGCGCAGGAGCTCATTGGTAGTAGATGACCTACCAGCCACAGCTCTTCGAAGAAGCATGCCACGAGATGGGTCGAATAAAGCGATGGCACCACCCACGACATTTGAGGAGCCTGATGCTGCGTCGCTGTTGGATAGTTTCGGTTTCTAATTGGCTAGGTCTGAAAGCCAGGCCAGTCACGTATTGTTGTTGGAGTAGTGGAAGCTAGAAATTTCCAATTCACCAATAATTTCAGGGGACTTTCTTGATACCTGTCCTAAAATAGGAGCTTTGAAGATCCTCATCATGCGAAACAAACCTCATATCACGTATACTCATGATTTTGATTAGATTAGTATCATGCCTATTGGTCTGTCTGGAAGGTGATCAACTGCTCCTTCGTCTCCTATCATTGATGAGGGGAATGGCTGCTTTCTTAAAAATTTCCTGTGCAAAATTGCTGGCGGGTCGAAATGGGCACCCCGGTGTGTACGTAGAGGCGCCGCGCTACCCTACTGCATGGGTTCTCACTTTTGGACATTGGCGACACAGAATCACAAACTCATACATTGAATGCATATAATCCCCAAGGTGCAATAATCTCAGAATGTCCGTGTCTAGCGAATCTGAGGTGTCCGGCGAAGGTGACTGGCAGGATGTCGAGTCCGACAGTGAGACCATTACCATCGTTTCACTTTTCGACTCGAAAACCTTCACCTCAGCAAGCGATATGCTCGCACACTGCAAGGAGCATAATGATTTCGACCTCGTTGCCGTCATCAAACGCCTCAAGCTTGATTTCCACGGATCTATCAGGCTTGTCAACTTCATTCGAAGCAGTGTCCAGGCTGGCAAGCCAGTAGTGGCCAATGACATTTCAGCCGATGATTTTGGTGATGAGAAGTATCTCAAGCCCGTTCTGGACAATGATGCGCTCCTCTTTTCCCTCGATGAAATCATCGAGGAGGAAGAGCCAAAGGATGGTGAGGATACACAGGCCTCTGGAGATGCGTTGGTAGCGAAGAACAAGCTGCTGGAGGAGGAACTCGAGGCACTTCGCAGCCAGTTCGCCAACTACCGCCAGGCAGTCGAGCAGACCCTTGACAAAAGATGGGGTGACGAGTCCGAGCCAGGGCTGTCGAAGGCAACAGAGAAGAAGGATAACTCCAACTACTACTTCGAGTCATATGCCGAGCACGGTAAGTGCATCTGAAGCTGGCTGTAGGTGTTGGATGAGACTGATGGACGCACTAGAAATCCACGAGACCATGCTAAAGGATGCTGTTCGAACGAATGCATACCGAGACTTTATCTACGACAACAAGAACATTTTCAAGGATAAGGTCGTTCTGGACATTGGATGCGGTACCGGTAAGAACTTGTGGCCTCGAAAATAAAATTATGGCCTGACCTGACACATGTCTATAGGCATCCTGAGTATGTTTGCAGCCAAGGCCGGTGCGAAGCAGGTCATCGCTGTCGACAAATCCGACATTATTGCCAAAGCAATCGAGAACGTGTTCAACAACGGCCTCTCCTCAATCGTCAACTGCCTCAAGGGTGCCATCGAGGAGGTTGTCCTTCCCGTCCAGGAAGTGGACATAATCGTCAGTGAATGGATGGGATACTGTCTATTGTACGAAGCTATGCTTCCGAGCGTACTCTATGCAAGGGACAAATACCTCAAGGCTGATGGCATCCTTGCCCCGAGCTCTGCAACGATTTGGATGGCGCCTGTTGCGGACCCTGAATACATAGCGGACCATATCTCCTACTGGCGCGATGTGTACGGCTTCGATATGAAGGCCATGCAGGCCGGCATCTACGATGAGTGCCGTATTCAGACCATGCCTGAGAAGTGCATTTGCGGCGAGGCCTACCCTTTCAAGGTTCTTGATCTGCACACGGTCAAGGTTGAGGAGCTTCAATTCACCGCGAATTGGGAGTCAAAAACGACCCGCGATATAGATGAGTTAGATGGCTTCCTCATTTGGTTCGACAACTTCTTCGCTACCTCGCGGAATGAGCCCATGCCAGAGCCAACATGCACCCCTGAGCAGTGGAACAAGCGCAAGGAGGGCAACGTAGCGTTTACGACAGGCCCCCAGGGTACCGAGACACATTGGAGACAGGGTCTCCTCATTGCGCCGCCAAGCGAAGAGTACTCTAAAATCACCGCCGGAACCAAGATCACCGGTGACATTCGCTTCGAAGCTGCCGAGGATAATGTTCGTGCATTGCTCCTGGACGTCAACTGGACCGTCGGGGATCGCAAGAAGACCAGCAGATCCTGGAAGCTCAAGTAGAGGGCCACTGAGCTCTCATGAAGAGATGTGCTTTGGAGACGTAAAATGGAGGTAGCCTAGACGTAGCTTTTCAAAAGTGCGGGACGCCAGAGCCCTCAAGAATGAGATTCAAGATGCTCAAGAAACCCTCTCCAAGGATGAAGCCCTTTTGTCTTATCAGCCAATGAATCAAAGAACAATGTCCGGAGAAGAAGAACTTACTGATGCAAGGATGATAAGCGGCGTACTCGACCTCCCCTTAACTGTCACCCAGTACCATGTACCGATTCCACCAATTGTCCTTGCTAGAGTGAAGGAAGGGACATTATACATGCCTGCAAGACAACTCAGCCACAATCCTGGGCTTCATTTAACTTCTTCTGGAGAGACTTACCGATTGCAACGGCAACCCCTCCTGGAATAAATCGTCGCCACGGTTTGCCCACAGACAAGGAGCGGACCACAGTCGTGATGGCGAACAACATACCAGCCCCAATAGACCACTGCTTCGCCAT
Source organism: Sarocladium brachiariae (assembly GCA_008271525.1). Lineage (NCBI taxonomy): Eukaryota > Fungi > Ascomycota > Sordariomycetes > Hypocreales > Sarocladiaceae > Sarocladium > Sarocladium brachiariae. Next base: position 4,950,067 of record RQPE01000001.1, read on the forward strand.
GTATGGAAGACCTCTGCCCGTCACAAGGCGGGCGGTGAAGATCCAGACATACGCCGTAGGAACTTGGAACAAGTCACCAGGGATCTCGTAAACACTGGCTATTTCATCAGCATTTTCCCCTACTTCACACAAGAGGAGCCACTGCGATCCAGACTCACACTGTATAAAGCCGATAGATGAAAACACTCATCACGGCTCCGGCTGTGGCACCGATAACTTGGCCCCAGAATTGAGCATTTGGTGCAGCACCGAGCAGATGACCGGTTTTGAGGTCTTGCATCAGATCCCCAGCCTGCAAAGCACCGGCTTCAGACTAAATCAAAGTTAGCCGTTCCTTTCCTCCCAACGTAACAGCAAGAGGGGATCTCCTACGACCGCACCGGCGACCAGGTTGATAAGAACGCTGTTCTTATTCGACTGGGGGATAATGACAGCGAAAAAGAGCTGCGCTAGCTTGCTGATACCTGATACAGGGTTTAAATCCGTCTCGCCTAAGGCTCTCACCCCCATAATACTCAGTAGTAAGGCCATGAAGACCGCGATGACGGTGGCATAGAGAGGCACAAGGTCCCCAAAGACGATGTGAATAGTACCGATGCACAATAGGATCGAGAGCGTCAGGCCAACTATTACAGTCTGCTTTCCAACTCGCTGAGATTTTGGGGCATCCGCATCTTCCTGCTCCACGGATTCACTCTCGCTTCGGTTATGGTCATCGGATGCTCTTCGTAGAGGTTCTGTCTCCTGTTCGTTTTCCGGAACTAAAGAGTAGCTCTCAGGCGAGCCAAAGAAGCGCCTTCCTAGTTGAGTTTGGGAGATCCTCGAATGAGACCTGGCGATAAGCTTGGAAGCGTACGGTCCTAAGAGCGGATGGAGCGCGATATAGGCTAGGCTGACGATAGCATCGATGAGCATGATTGAGAGGGAAACCCATACAATCCACCCCTTACTTCCATTTTCCCAATCACCTACTGGCCCAGGAGCCCAGCCTTTCGCCTTTGCGAGGGGACTGAGAATGCCCCAGCCCACGGCGGCACCCAGCAACATGTGCATCGTCGTCTCCGGGCCCATGATAATGCCCTGACCAATGTAAGCAAAGCTGGGGTTCAGCGTCCAGAGCCATGTCTGGGCTGCGACGGTGCCGAATATGGGGAGGTTTCTCAAGATGGGGACAAAATAAGTCGAGACAGTGAAGATTCCAGAAATGAAGAAACAGATGAGCAAGAGGCGCATGTTGTATGCCCAGTCCACCTTACCCTCATCACTGTCCTGTCTCTCCTCATCCTCAGTATGTACAGGCGCATCAATTTCGATTTGTGCCTCTTCACGAGGCACCAGGCTCGCAAAACCGCCCTTGGCAGCCTCATCCAGCTCCTGCTTAGTTGACTGCCGCCCCTTGCCATGCAATACTGAGATGAGGACGGCAGTACTAAACCCGCTAGGAAACCTCAAACGCTCTCTGATTATGACTTGTTTTCGACTGTGATGAAGTGTCAGCATTCAACGTCTACGCAGCCAGTTCTCTTTAGGCGCCTTGACATACAGAGGCACTGCGAAAACTACACCAAAGTAGCACAACCCAACAGACCATACAATGAGCTGGCTCATGCTCAAGTGCAGAGGGCCTTGCTCGTCAGGCGATAGCAAATAAGTCATGGCGGGAATCTAGATAAACAATCAGTCAGATGCACACACTCCCGGACAGCTTGACCCGCGGGATGAACCACTAACCACGCCAACAAAGCCGCATCCAAGTGGCATGATGGCCATTCCACATGCAACACTTTGTACAAGCACATTCTCAACAGGCTCGAACGGAAATCTCAAGTGCGGCCGTAACAACCTGAAGATGCCGAATCCCATGAGACTTGCTGGCATCGACATGATGGACACCCATCCCGTCTGAAGGCCGAAGTAGACATTCGCTGCGCAAATGATGGTACCCACGGCTAAGCCTACGAGTACAGCGCGAGCTGTGAAGCTCCGGCCAGGAATAACCGGTGGCAGGGTCGCCATTTTGGGCCCGTATGGGAAACAGGAGAAGAAAATTAGAAACGGCAAAGGAAACGCCTGCAAAAGTCAGCCCTTAAGACTGGAGGTATGGATGAACATCGGTGTTCCTCCTAATTTTCCCTCCCTCACTCCTCCCAACACTCCCCCCCTTCTGTTATCGTTAATGCACTCCCTACACCACCCTATACCCCACACCCCGACTTCTAACATCCGCGTGACGAAAATTCCGCTCGACATCTCCCTGGCTCGGCTTCCACCCCAACACGACGAAAAGCCGCCAAGTGTGGTAAAGTAACCTGTCGGAACCCCTGAGGAGCCGGTGTCTATTCGATCATCAATCACGTGATGCTTGCGTGGAAAGGGGGGGGGGGGTTCGAGCTGGAGTTCGTTATTGCTGCATAGTGTCGTTCCACGTAGCTCTATATGACATGATAAACACAACCCGGCGTCTTCATTTCTGCCTTCTTTATATCTCTCAAGTAATCCACGACGTCTCTGTAACTTATGTTCAGCGGCTTGGGTTAACTCCATGTTATTCTGTCTTCTTCATTCCACCGCTTCCTTCGCCAACTATCGCGGGCTTCCTCGCAAAACCTCGTCGTCAGTCTTTGGTCCAGCATGTCAACGCATTATGATCACAGCAACGGATGGCCTCTTCTCGAGCGAAGGCCAAGCTCGCCTTGTCCTGGAGTAAAGCTTTGTTCCGTGTATTCCGAGTTAGATGGAAAGGAACATTAACTATTCATTAGATCCTACAGCCCACACCCTTAAAGGAGCTAGATTCTACTTCGTTTAACCTTCATGGAATGGACTACAGACTGCGTGTACAAGCAGTTCTTCATCACAGCACCAACGCCATTATTGCACGACTAGAACGAGGAGTCATTCTTAAACATGCTCGTTATGCATGGTGGGAACACCCGGGCTCTGAAAAGGCACAGGAAGCTAAGCTTGCCTTTGACGTTGAGTTTCAGATCCTGAAAGTGCTTGGGGATCATCCACGTATTATTCCGTAAGGTTCACGTCGTCCATAATCCAACTTCGTAACTAACAGATTTAGATTCCTTGGGACATTCAAGCCCCAGGGTTTGCGTTTCGCCGAGGCTGAATTTGGAAGCCTACAGACATTCATCGACCACCACTTCGAAAGCATTCCGCTAGAGGAAAAGATGCGATGGCGTTTGCAGGCTGCAGAGGCCATTGCATACATCCATGAGAAAGGCGTCATCCATTCGGATCTCCGTCCTGACAACTTCCTTTTATACCCAGCCACTGCAGGACTTAAGTCACTTCGACTCTGTGATTTTGGCGGATCTGTCTATAAGAATCTAAATGGTGGGCATCTGCCAGATCCCGGCTTCTTTGATCCCCGAAAGGATTGGGTTGCCACAGAACAGACCGATATTTTCAGCTTAGGCTCTGTATTTTACACTATTATGGGACATTGGCCACACAGAGCGAGAGGCGAGCTTACTGCGGACGAACAGGATCAGTATAATGTGGAAGTTGATTACTTGTTCAGCAAAAATCAGTTCCCTGTCGTGGATCATATCGAGAGTGGCGATATCATTAAGGCCTGTTGGAATGATGGCTACAAGAGAGCAGCAGACATTATGAGTCATCACCAACTTCTGCTATAAGCCAGCATCATACAGTAATCCAGGGGAGCGTCATTCATAATAGAATGGAATACAGTATAGTCGCCCTACTGTACTTAATAGTCTGTGGTGCTGAGCTTGTTAAGTTACAGTTTACAACAAGATCTAGCCGGATCAACGAATCGAATGATGCCCCTTCAAAGGTCAGTGAGAATTGGATCTGGAACCAATGCTTGGCTAAATAAAGTGCGGGCCTCCCACTTGCAGCGAGAGATAGAAGTAAAGCCTCGAAAGTCAAGCCAAATACCCAGAAATGGCTCTTGTGCAAGCGCTGACATCGCTGCACGATTTGGCGTAGTTGTGTCGAGATCTGGGGGCACACACATGTATGTGACGGGTTGCTTTGGGGCGCTGCTCCACATATTAAGACTGACGATTCCCACCCTCCCGAAATCGCGTCGCGGCCGTCGTTTTGGTAGATCAGCACCCGACGACCGCGAATTTGCAGGCCTAGCGTCGTCGCGACAATAGCTCACTGGTTCACAATAGTACACTGGGAAACGCCTCACTGCGATGCGTGGAGAGTTGACGTCGCACTCCGGTTTGGCTGTGATCCTTTTCGTTACGGATTTCCGTTCCACCCATCCTCCGGGACTACACTTCACGTGTTGCTGATCCTTTAAGCGTTATTCTGTTCCCAGTAGCCTATCCTGCAGGTTTAAGTTAGTTAGTTTCTAACAATAGATGTAAGCATGCGATCTCACTTAGTAAGACCTGATGTAGGTTTTCTGTTATTGGATAAGATAAGCTTACAATCAAGTGGGATGAAGAATTTCGGGCGGTTTCCAGAGACACAAGGTTCTTGATTGAAAGCCCTTCGACTTAGGCATATCTGCGGTGATCTTCTTCTTCTCGCCTTAGATATCTATCGTGATCCTGACACAAAACGCCACCCCAAATGCGTCCGTTAGAGAAAATATTTACACCATGACTAATCTACATCATCGTCGCTGCCGCTTTCTTCATCCTCGTCATCGTCATCTTCCCCGTCAGATACCGTGCCACCCAACTCAGTGATGCGTGCCTATAGCAGAGGTGAATATCATGTTGTGCAAGACGTATTGGGACTCAGCTCACCTTGTATCTGTTAACCTTGCCTTCGACCTCCTCGAAGACTAACAGCAGATCCTCAAGTTCAGACTGTGTAGACTCTTTGGCCTTCTTCGCTTCAGCAAGAGCGGAAGCCGTCTGGTCGAAGTCAGTTGATGAAACGGAGAAGGGGTCATGTTGCCATTGGGACATACCTCAGCCACCTTGGTCGCCATCTCATCAGCCTTCGCCTGGGCTTTCTCGCGCTCTGCCGTGTGTTCCTTCGATTTATTTTCAGTCTCTTTGATCTTGATTTCGGCCTCCTTGAGTTTATCCTGTGCCGCTTTGGCAGCTTCTACTGCTTTGTTGGCCATCGTCTCTGCTAGATCAGCTCTCTTCGTTTCCTTGGCCAAAGCTTCAGCATGTTCATCTCCGACTGCTTTGAGCTCCTGGGCTTTTGCTTTGTTTGCCTGCATTCTATCAGTGAGCTGGACTTATGTAAGGAACACATAGTCGAGACTACCTTCATTAGATCAACCTCTAGACGGCTGATCGTTGCTTTGAGATCCGCCATCTCAGCCTGAGAGCGTCTTTGTGCTCTTTCAGCTTCTTGCTCAAGGGTCTTCTGGACTTGGGCAATGTGCTTCTCGTGCTCTCCTTCTTTGGTCGAGAACTGAGACTTGAGTCGTGCAATTTCCTTCTGGAGATCTTTTTCCTTCATTGAGAATTGTGACTTGAGCTTCGCAACCTCCTTCTGGTGATCATTCTCCTTTGTTGAAAGCTGTGCCTGGGTACGGGCGATTGCTTTTTGGTGTTCGACGTCTTTCGCGCTTAGCTGACTTTGCAGTTTTCTGTTCATGTCAGCGCGTTCAAAGTAGAGCTAAATAATGCAACACTTACCGGATCTCAGCTTCGTGAGCTCTTTGCAAGTTCTCAGCCGTGCTTTGCGCTTTGGCCACTTCGGCTGCTACGTTCTCCCTGGTGAGACGGTGGTCTGCTTCCTCCTGGCTGAGCTTACCCTCGAGAGCGGCGAGGGCGGCCTGAGCCTGTTGTAGAGCCTGCTCCTTCTCACTGACCTGATGTCGAAGCGAGTCTACCAGCTCCCGAGAGATGCCCTTCTGAACGCCATTTGTCATAACAGAGATTTCCAGCCCAGGCTCTCTGTCCAGAGCACGGCTTATGCGGCTGTAATTGTCCTTCAGAAACTCCACAAAAGTGGCGTCAAGAAACACATCTGGTAGCTCTCCTGGCGGTGAATTGTTCAGTCGCTGCGGTGTCACCTCGAAGTCCCGAATTAAAGGATGTGACCGGAGCTTGGCCAACAAGTCTGCGTATTTCTCCCTCTCAATGCGAGAGGTCAAGATGGAGTGCAGTGTAGCCCGCGGAATCGGCGAATCCTTTGTCGAGAATTCGTAAGTTATACCCACAAGCATAGCAGCGAGGCCTTGGATGAGTTCTCCACCAGCTACATTTGATTGAATGACCGTTTGCACTAAACTTTGAATGTTGCTACCCTCGCTCAGAAAGTCGTTGACGGAGTCAAGATCCTCGAACAGCCAACCGCAGAGAAGCATGAGATTCGCGATCAAAATTCGCACATCATCATCACGGCGCAATCCAGAGATTAAATGGGCTGCAATCGTCTGCACAACCGTCACAACTTCCTCACCATTCTCAGTATCGCCCTCCGTCAAACCCAGGGCTTTGGCCTTTGCCGTCGGGTTGTTATGGAGAAGATGAAAGGTGATGACTGATGCAAACCAAGTCCGGTAAGGATCAGTGGCGTTGATGGTCGAATCAGACCTAAGAATCACGCTCAAGACATTTGCAGAATCATCCTGATGAGACTGGTACCCTTCAATAGCCCTGCTCAGGAAATGCAGGCGCACGTCTTCATGGTTTGCGAAATATGCTTGGAGGCATTCACAAGCAGCAAAACGTACATCGAAGGCAGCAAGCTCTGGATGATTCAGTGTAAGATCCAGTAAACCATCTATGACATAAACTTGCGAGAGGCCGTTTGCTTGGTCCTTTGCTCTGTCCGCGACATGCAAGGGCGACGTGACCATCATCTGAGCAAAATTCTCCTGGATACTCGCATTGCCACGGATCATATCCGCACAAGTCATCAGAGCCTGATACTATCATCAGCATTCGACAGTCTCTGAGGTAGTGACATGCACGCTTAAGACCTACCTCGGCTCGAATCTGGACTTGCGCATCGCGATTGAAAGCAAGCTGGAGAACATTGAAGGACAAGCCGTGTTTCCAGAACGCTGCCTGGTTCTGCGGTGTGCCTTTGAAGCGCCGCCCTAGGAACAGCCTGACAACAGCGAGGAAGGCGTAGATATTGCGGTTCTTCTGGGTCTCGGCCCATCCTGCCACTTCAGCGAGAACCTCATTCTGTCCTCGCAACAAGTCGCTTAACAGATTGGCGAGCTTGCTGACGCAGCCGGATTCCCGAAATAGGGCTTGGTTGGACGCATTGCGTCGCAAAAGGTTGGCGACAAGAATTAGACAGTCCTCCACCGTTCGCCCGCCTTCGCCCAAAGATCCATCTGCCACAATTATGGCGAATAGCTTCTCGAAAGCATTCTCGAATGCCACTAGCTTTTGGATATCCAACGATGAAGGTGTTAGGTATGTGAGCAATGTGATGCCCTCGTTTCGAACCGCTTCTCTTGGATCGTCGAGTACAGCAACCAGTCGTGAAATTCCCAAGGGTGCTGTGAAGATGCACTCCTCGGTACGCTCCGTGCGTGCCGACAGAATCGCACCCAGGAGCTGTAACGAGTACAGTCGTGAATAGAAGTCGTTGGTCTCGACGAAGTCGAGAAGGAGGGTAATGTTCTCCTGTCGTTGAGTGAACTCATCAGCGAGCCAGAGGGCGATCTCATCAGAGGCTTCCGGGCTCTGCTCGTTCGGGCTGAACAGGGTGAGAAGGGTTTCCAGAACGACCTTGACAGTGTCCACATCTTCACCATCCTTTGACAAGCTTCCGATGAGGGACCTCAGAGCGCCAGATGCAACAGATGCGGGAAAATCTTTGGCAAAGCTTCTCAGGCCCAGTATTGCTGCACGCCTATCCTCAAGGAGTGTCGCTGAACTTAGGCGGCTGCTCAATGTTGTGATTGTCTCGCCCACGGACTGCTTGGCTGGTGCGGTCGAGATGGAGAACATGATGTCGAATTAGACGCAGCCATTGAGAAAGGGAATTGGCCAAATATGATCTTCAACTATGAGCGCACGACGCTCTGGGCTGTCTTTGCGCATGCATACAGAGTTCGGCGGCCTGTGACAAAAAGTTTCGAGCTGGTCGACCTGGCCAGGCGAGGGTGATCTGTACTTTTCGTGGGACCTGGACCCCTAACAGGACCTTCGTCATTGGGGAGCTCTGATCACGGTGAAGCAGAAGTACACAGTAATGAGCTAGTCCCTTTCACAGGCATACACCGCTTAACTACATAAGTACTTCCTGGTGTGGTGTTGGTGAGAGGTACCTACTAGTACGGTAGACATGGCGCGCTAACGCGCGACTCCGAGATTTCATCAGCAACCTTGGATCTCGCCCTGGATGCCGCCACTAGCCTTTGACATTCTTGACATCGGTTAACAAAGCGAGGCGCAACTTTTCGCCGACCCTTTTGCCTTGCTGTCTCACCTTCAACACGCGATCGTATCGCCTGTTCAGTATCTCGAATACTTATTCGGTTCTATATACCAGACAGGTCGAAGTATTGAAGCCGGTCCATCCCCTCGAGCTTTTCCTAGCGCATACTCGTCACTACCGATGCAACGGCATCGAGAGGCAACAGCACCATCGCTCTTTCCAGTCGTGTCAAAAGGCACACCCAGCCTGCCTCGAGGCTCCTCCGCGCGCACACGCATACCACTGACTTAGAACACCACCGCGAGGATGGGCATCCCCGCTGCTTTTCGATGGCTGTCCACAAGGTATCCTAAGATCATCTCCCCGGTGATTGAGGATCAACCTATCAAGATGGATGATGGGACCACCATACCTGTCGACACCACCCAGAAAAACCCGAATGGGGAAGAGTTTGATAATCTGTACCTCGATATGAACGGAATCGTGCATCCTTGCTCTCATCCTGAGGACAGGCCCGCACCGAAAGATGAGGAAGAGATGATGCACGAGATTTTCAGGTATACGGACCGAGTTGTGAACATGGTTCGCCCTCGCAAGATTCTAATGATTGCTGTCGGTATGTGTCGCACGAGATCCCCCCGTAGCAACCAGCACTAACATGTGTAGATGGCGTTGCTCCCCGTGCCAAAATGAATCAACAGCGATCCCGCCGATTTCGGTCGGCGCAAGAAGCCAAAGAGAAGGAGAATGACAAGCAAGAGCTTATCAAGCTCCTGAAACAGCAAAATGGAGGAAAGACTCCCGAGCGTAACGACGAGGAGGCCGCCAAAAAGGCTTTTGACAGCAACTCCATCACTCCCGGCACACCATTCATGGACATTCTCGCCATGAGTTTGCGGTACTGGTGTCAGTATAAACTCAATACGGATCCCGGCTGGGCGAAGCTGAAAGTGATCATCTCGGACGCCACGGTACCGGGAGAAGGCGAACATAAGATCATGGACTTTGTCCGCTCTCAACGCGCATCGCCTGACCATGATCCCAACACCCGCCATGTTATCTATGGCCTTGATGCTGATTTGATTATGCTTGGCCTTGCAACTCACGAACCGCACTTCCGTGTCTTACGTGAGGACGTCTTCTTCCAACAAGGTCAAGCGCGTCTGTGTAAGATTTGTGGCCAGAAGGGACACGATGCGCGCAATTGCAGAGGTGAGGCGAAAGAGAAGGATGGAGAATTTGACGAGAAGGACAGCGGTGTCGTTCAGAAACCTTTCATATGGCTGCATGTGGCAGTACTGAGAGAGTATCTGGCAGTGGAGTTGTCAGTTCAGGGACTGCCATTTCGATTCGACCTCGAGAGAGCTATCGACGACTGGATATTCATGTGTTGCTTTGTTGGCAATGACTTCTTGCCCCATCTTCCTGCCCTCGAGATTCGTGAGCACGGTATTGACACGCTGATGACCATTTGGAGAGACAATCTGCCAACAATGGGTGGCTATGTGACCAAAGACGGACATATTGACCTGGCACGAGCACAGCTGATCTTGGACGGCCTGGCAAAGCAAGAAGACGCCATCTTCCGGAGACGTAAGGAACAAGAAGATCGCCGAGAAGCAAATAATAAGAGACGAAAGCTCCAGAACGAAGGTCCAGAGGGCGGTCGCCGCGGGCCAAAGATCAATGGCCATTTGAATCCTGCAAATGGCGGGCCCATCTTTCCCATCACAGCCCCGCCGCCGCCACCAAAAGCATTAACTCATGACATGATTGTTAATCGTGGCAACACAGACGGGGCAAATGTCGCCAACAAGAGTGCCGCAAGTGTTCTCAAAGAGAGATTGCGAGCTGGCAAGTCCGAAGCGACACCATCCACTCAGGATGGTGAAACTTCCCCCTCGTCACATGGCAAGCGCAAGGCATCAGAAATCGAAGATTCCCCAGCATCGGGGACCCTGGCTACGCAGACCCCCCCAACTGGCACTCAAACCCCAGTTGAGGATGAGACCCCAGTAGATGATGTCCGGCTGTGGGAAAGCGGGTATCAAGATCGATACTATCAACAAAAGTTTGGTAGAGATCCTGACGACATTGAATTCCGCCATGGCGTGGCGAGAGCCTACGTGGAGGGCTTGGCCTGGGTATTGCACTACTACTTCCAAGGCTGTCCTTCATGGGAGTGGTATTATCCTTATCACTATGCCCCCTTTGCCGCCGATTTCAAGGATCTGGACAAAATGGAGATTAACTTCAACAAAGGGCGCACGTCGCTTCCCTTTGAACAACTGATGAGCGTCCTCCCTGCTGCCTCACGTCATGCGATCCCCGACATCTTCCACGATTTAATGCTCAACGAGGACAGCGAAATTATTGACTTCTATCCCGAGGACTTTGAAATCGACTTGAATGGCAAGAAGTTTGCATGGCAAGGCGTTGCCCTCTTACCCTTTATCGACATGCCACGTCTGCTATCTGCTGTTCAAGGCCGTTACCATCTTCTCAGTCCCGAAGACAAGGTCCGAAATTCCGTCGGCCGTGACGTATTGATCTTCTCAGACGCCCTCGAGAGTTTGTATGATGAGGTTCTCACGAATTTCTATTCCAAGAAACAGGGTGCACCTAGGTTCAAGCTCAATCCCAAGACAAGCGGTGGTTTGGCAGGCCGAGTTGAGAAGCAAGATGACTATATACCTCATGGAGAACTCAAGTATCCCATGGAACGCGGAGGCCTCCCAGACTTAGACAATGACCGGTCCATCAAGTGAGTTTGTGGTACATGCCACAACGACTTGGCAGCTGCTGACAAATACAGGGTCTACTTCGACATGCCAGCCGTCTCTCATTCTCACAAATCGATGCTCCTTCGCGGTGCCAAATTACCGCCGCCAGCTTTAACAAGAAGCGACATCGAAATCATCCGTGGCAAGTCCAATCGAGGCGGCAGGGGCTATGGAGGAGGTCATTCTGGACGATTCGATGGCAATCGTAATCAGCCGACAAGTTATGGCCCGGATTCTCGGAGTGGCCGTGGCGGGTATGGAGGTGGTTACGGATCCTACAGCCGGGGCGGGGGACGAAATTCTTATAATGGTTTCAATCAAGGTCCTCCTCCAATTCAACATGGCCCCCCTGTGGGATGGGTGCCTCCTCCGCCTGGTGCACCAGGCTTTGGTTACGGTGCTCCTCCACCTCCTGGCGCCCCAGGCTTCGGTATGGGTGTGCCACCTCCACCGCCATCATATCACGGAGGATGGCGTTCTCACGATCCGTATGGAGGCGGACATCAGGGACGTCAGGAACAAGCGGGCGGCAGCTGGAATGGCCACCATCGCCCGCCTCAAGGTCGAAGAGATGGCCATGGCCACGACAGGCGGGACTACCGATGATATATGATTCTACACCTGTGGGCTGTTTACATCTCAGTGCAGATCACTTAGTCCAAGAGATTCTGCACCACAAGATGCGTCAATTAGACACATAGCTACCTGGGGGAGGTTATGGGCTTCGATCATATCTAACCGGCTATGCTGGTTTGGGACAGCACTATTGAACTAGGGTGTGGTGGAGGATGTGGCTGCAATGAGATCTCGCCATACTAGCAGCTACATATAACGTATATACCGATCTGTGGCCCTATCGTAACGAGGGGTCTTGCAGCTTTTGGTCCTTATGTCTGGTAGCAAGTGAGCATATCTATGGCTCCCGAATGATCCATTATTTCCTCACGGTGGTTGCCGCATTATATCCAGGGGTGTTAAGACCTTCGTGTGTTTTTTCTGCTGTGTGGTGAGATGGCTGAGTCTACGCGGCCCGATTCTCCTATTATTACCCCATCATACGGATATGAAACAGAAATAATTATCCTACTTATCTACTATTGGTTGCCGCCAAAAAGCCATATTGTAGCGGTCCACCGCAAGCTAGACTCATATTATCTATAGTTTCCATTCTCATGTATATAGAAGATAATTAATTATGTCACAAGCACACATCCTTCGGTTTGTGGGGACAAGCATCAGAGTGCAGGGTGGGTTGTCCTGTTCCTGACCCTGCATCTCGCGCGGGGCTTCCCCAGTCTGGTATCACCACAATCTCGCGATGCGACACAGTCCATTCTCCTCCTCTCTTTCTTCCCATAAACTCAAGTTCATGCCGTGACCATGGCAGGAGACGCTGGTCTAGTCGGCTCGCTCGTCGACAGACTAACCACTCGGGTAAGTGCATTCTCCCATAGCTAATGCTCTCTAACGGCGCATGGCATGATCACTGATATTTGCAACATTCACAGCTCCCACATCGAACTGGGACTGGTGGACCAGCGTTGGCGCAAGATGACGTGCTCCACGCAACACGCGCGACACTGGTACAGCTCAGTAAATCCTCTATCGAGCCCGTTCTCGAGGCACTCGTCTCCCTTCTCGAAGGTCTCGCCCGACCCTTCAGCGATGTAACGAACCATCCCTCGCATGTTCTCCTCTCCGAGCTATACGTCCTCACTTTAGCTGCCGATTGCTGTTCGGCAAGCTGGAATGGAAACTCCGGCGACGAGGAAGACAGATCGCTGCTTCAGTCTCTCGACGCGCCTCTCGCTAGTCGAATGCTTGATGCCTTGAGGAACCTCACTGATCCACTTCCCGATACCTTTTACATCCCGAGTAACACCCTTCTCGACGAGCAACATGACTATCAAACCACCTCACCTAGCCCTACGGGAGATTGGCAATCACAGCATACAGCAGAGTCACCGACTGCTGATGACAACGCTGTAATCCGCAGCACGGAGATTGATCATCACATCAAAACCGTGGTTGAATATGTGACTGCATCGAGCTGGACAGCCTCTTTCGATTACATTCGCAGCATCTTCCATGGCATCCGCACAAGTACTGCCCCCCCGATAGGCTCAGAAGCGACTCGAGCTCTGCAGGAAGCTGACCGGAATGCTCTTTCAACCCTTCGATTACTGGGCTATTTCTGGGTTGATGGCACGAAATTGAGCCTTGTGATTCAAGAGATCTGCTCGAGTTATCTCCACTTCAGAAGATCATATCAGAATGTCATCTCCATTGTCACACCCCTTCTGATCCACAGATGGATTGACCGCAACCCCCGCGAATTCGTTCAACTGCATCAGTTTCAGAGGAGGCTTGATGGTGGCGCCGACACTCTCTTCGACATGACGCAAACAGTAACAGACAACACAAAGAGAAGATCGCTACTCTTTCCATTACAATCCTCTTTGCTTTTCCTGCTACCTGATGTCTTCGAAGTTGCGAGCAATCTCAAAGAGGCTAAGAGTAGTAGTATGATGAAGAAGATCGCCCTTCTGGATGCACTACGAAAGGCCCTGAGGAACGGAAATGAACAGGCTGCCTGGTCTCTCGTGTCATTATTACGGGCTGCCCGTCACTTTGACATAGAAAGCGACTCAGCTCTGGTGAGCTATGCCATGGACGTCCAGGACGAGGTCCGCGATGCAATGTTCCGTCGATCATCCACAGCCCTGGATACCTCACCTTTCGAAGGAGATATGATGACAGCAGCTTTTGTAAGCTTAGCTCATTTGCATCTGGATGCAACTGTGAGCAATCTCGTAGAGGGATGCATCGCTCCCACAGCACCTAATAGTTTCAAAGTCGCTGCCATCCGTGGATGTGCCTACTTCGCGCGCCAACGATATGCATGGAAGTGTAAAGAGCTGTTTGAAATCATTCTGCCATTTATGCGCAAACAGCTCAAGGTATGTTCGAGTGGCCCTCCCCTGGTGGTAGCCACTAACGGGTATCAGGCGGCCTGCGCTGAGCCATTCGACGTGCAAGAAGCACCTGGTGGGAAGTCAGAGAAACTCGTCTGCAGCGTATTACAGTTTCTCGAAGCGTCTCCTGAAAGGCTGCGTCAAGGTCCACCAGAAGATTCCATGGTTGGACCATTCCTTCTCTGTGTCTTGTCCCCAAACACAACAGTCAGGCAACTGGCGACGACAGTTGCCGAACGTTCATTCAAGAACAGCACAAGTCATGACACTGAGACCCATCAGAACTTTGTGCTAGACTCACCTTCTCTGCGAAAAGATATCTGGGCTCGTAGTTCCAAGGTTCTGCTTGGACTTTGTGAACGGATTGCAGCCCATCGTCAGGAAGTTGAGCTTGCAGACCTTCATGATTACCTCAAAGCCCGCCTGCTCCTCTTGAAACATGTCCCCGAGCTGTCGGAAATTTCAAGCGATGTCACAGAAGTCGTCACAGCCTCATCTCGCCTGGAGACGATGCTTCTTGTTTCCCTATGCTCTGCAAATGTGGACACTTGCCGCCTCGTCACTTCTTGCATAGGCATCTTCTTGCAAGAGTGCTCCATTGTCAATAAACACGTCGAATCTGCAAAGTCATCAGCATCTGTCTTGCGCAATGGCGATACTTTTAGGGAGATAGCCTCTCCCGGTTTCCGATTCACAGGCCTTGTGGCTTTCCAGAAGAGGATTCGTACCCTGCTACGCCGGATGCAATACCCTACTACGGCAATCCTGAATGCCTGGGAGTCAGCATTTGAGCGCTGGATGCACTTGTCGAAGGATGTGTCCTCGACAGCCAAAGACTCCGTCGATGACAAGATGCTGTCTGAGTGGAGAAACTATTCTGGCTTCCTTGCCTCCCTAGGAGGAATTTGCGTGGCAGACCAAGCTATCATCCTCGAGGAACCAGCCCTAGGAGGCCTGAGGTGGATCGACCGGCTTCCTTCAGATCAATATGAGGAGCCGCCACTCACCAGATATCTCCGCCTCAGCACACAGCTTCTTGGCTGTGCTAACATCCGGGTACGCGAAGCCATGAGGGATGTTCTTTCCAGCGATGTTGCTTCGCCGCTTTATCAGCCACTCTTTCGCGCTTTGGAGTCGGCGCTCGAGGTGCTCTTCGCAGGTGCTCTAGCTCCTGTCGACAACGGCCAAGATAGTGAAGTGATCTTTGCAGAACAGTCTGCTTCGCTTCTCAGGTCCCTTGTCGAGAAGCTGCAGAGCCCCGCTGAGCTTGGTGCTGCCTCATCTGTCCACCTCGGCGCGGTGACGCTTAATTTTGCCAAGTTCCTGGATGGGCTTTCAGACGCAGCAGACACATTGCGTGTCAAAATTAGAGTCTGTCACTTGTGCGAGATTGTTACGAAGCGCAAGGAGCATTTGAACTTACGAGATGACGTCTACATCCGCAACCAACTTCTGGAATATATATTTGGGTGGATCACGAGACCACGGTCCCCTTACCCCGATCAAGTGCACCTGAATAACCGCCAGGATGACTTAAGTCGATACCGCAAAGACCTTGACCGCGCGTGCCTGAAGGCATTGGCTGACGTTACATTCCGTTTGCCTCTCCAACCTTCAGAAACTCAAACTGATGCAGGCATGAGTGAGATGAAATCTCAAATGTTTCACACATACTTCAATCGCTTCCTGTCGTTGCTGAATCACGAGACAGCCGACAATGGTCGCACCGAGGCATCTCATAGTACCGGCAACCGTGAAGACGCGATATCGAACTCGGAATTGGCCATTACCATCCTGTCAAATCTTTTGAGCGCCAACATTGATGTTGGACTGAAGCATTCCTTGAACATCGGCTACCACGAAAACGTTGAAATTAGGACGGCATTTGTCAAGGTCCTCTACAATATCCTTGTGCAAGGTACTGAATTCAGCAATCTTACAGACTCTGCTGTCAGCGAGAAATATGAAGAGCTTCTAGATCTCTTGACAAGGGATCTTTCGCTCTCTGGTGCCATGGCTGCGATATGCCCAAGCAACGAGGTTGAAGAACTCACTGTTTGCTTACTCACTGTATTCGAGCAGAGAGGGATGACATTCGACCTTCTTGAGATGTTGATCAAGCAGGAGATCAATCAAACAGAAAATGAAGCCGAGATTCTACGCCGAACATGTGTCGCAACCAAGATGCTTTCCGTATATGCAAAGTGGAAGGGCTCTGCATATCTCAAGGGCACTCTGCAAAAAGTTCTCGAGAGACTGATGCTTACATCACAAGATCTGGACCTGGAACTGGATCCTGCCCGCGTTAGCACCACTGAAGAGCTCCAAAAGAACGCACTTCAGCTCCGTATTGTTGCCAAGGTTTTCATTGACGACATCTGCGCATCCTCATCAAGCATACCTCCAGCGTTTCGCAGAATCTGCAACATCATTTCCGAAGCTGTCCAACCTCGATTCCCTGATGCGAAATACACGGCTGTCGGGGCTTTCGTGTTTCTAAGATTCTTTTGTCCTGCCATCGTGGCTCCAGAAGTCGAGGGCTTGGTCACTTCTACACCATCTAAGGAGATGAGAAGAGGACTTCTTCTCATTGCCAAGGTGATCCAGAACCTAGCGAACAATGTCCTATTCGGGGCCAAAGAGCCATACATGTTTCCCCTGAATCATTTCTTAACCCAAAATATCTATCGCGTTACAACATTCCTGCGCGAGATCTGCGTCCCCCCCGACACCATGGAAGCTCGTGTGACTGGCGACGTTTTCGATTTTGGCTCGTGTGTTGCACTTCACCGATTTCTTTACGACCATTGGGACCACGTACGTCAAACTCTCGTGTCAAGAGAACGGAGGGATTTCGTTCGATCACCAGTCGAACTCGCTCGTGGCAGGTCTCCCACTTTGGAACCACTGCGCAACCTTATTGCAAATCTTGGCCCGCCGCCACTTGCAGTATCTTGGAACCGCCCACAAATCTCAGCTAACAGTCCTCCACTCTACGCTCGTTTCCAGAACTTTATGTTGACAAACGCATTCCGGAGCTCAGAGTCTGTGTTAACATCGCGTGCTGTGTATGATGGCGGAGAGAGTAAGGACGGCTACTCAATCATCTGCATTATTCTCCGACATATTGAATCCGAGAGTATTGATTATGAGACTCTCTTGTTCTGTTATCTCAAGATTGCGAGTAGGCTTTGGCAAAAGCCTTTTGGCCTTTTCATTGATGCGACGTGTTACAACGGGCGAAATGAACCTCAAGACGAACTTTTCAAAATGCTGGAGCTCCTCGCTCCCGCTGAACTCGCCCGGAATCTCTCAAGAATTTACGTCTACAACATGAACAACGCGTTCAAACGGTGCTTCCGTCGCCTGTTGAGAGTATGTACCAGGAATGATGACAGCGTCTTCCACCCTAACAATGTGGAATACCACCTCATTGGTAGCCTTCAGGATTTGCAAACACATTTCCATCTAAGCCAGCTTCACTTGCCAAAGGAGACTATTAGCGTCGTCACTGAGACACGTTACGTCTTCCAACCGATAACTCGACTCTCGAAATCCAAGGGCAAAATCGACGTTGTCATTAAGGTTGGCAGCCAATTCGTGCAAGTCACGACCACCAAGAAACAGGAGGTTTTCGCAGGCTTCCGTCTGAACACGACTATTAATGACATCTTCCGCTTGGGTGATGTTGACGAAGCCGCCACTTCGATTCAGACAGAAGATGACTCAGCTTTCGGACTTCGAGCAGACAGCGGCAAAATGATCATGTATTTTACGAGTCCAAAGAAGTCAGATGTCCTCCAAAGTATCCGGGGGGCCAAAGCGAAATACGGAAAAGACATGAGAGCTCAAAAACCTCTAGAGAGGCTGATACGCCCTCAGGATGTGCCCGGGACCCTGCTGAACCTCGCGCTTACGAACCTATCAAGTAGTGATCACGAACTCAGGTTATCATCGTACAATCTCCTCGGAGCCCTTTGCCGGGCGTTCAAATTTGACTCAGCCTCTAGGTTGGCTTGTACGAGAGATCTCTTCGTTCCTGCGGATGCCTCTCGATTCGTTGTCGATATCAGCCGAGAATTGGCACGAACAGAGCCACAGCTGACAGCTGACTTTCTGACTGAATTTTTTGTTGGCTGGGAAAGCTTCCCCGAGGAGCACAAGCCATTGAGCTTAGCATATATGGCGCCTTGGCTTCCAGGATTGCGAACGCATGTGCTTGCCAGCGAAGTGGATGGCGAGAAAGCCCGGGAAAGGGTCGCCTCTCTGTTCAGAAAGCTCATTGATCTTGCAGTGGTTGACCATGGGCTGTCCTATACCTTGGAGGAAGTGGTCTGGCCTGCGCTTGGCCAGGATGAGGTTCTGCTGGAGATTTTTGTGGACGAACTCATGAAGACGGCGATGAGTTATGGACCACAGGATGAGTCGATCGAGAGTATATCCTCGATTATGGTGGGAGTTGGAACCATAACCCTCCGCGGTAAAGTCCTTTCAAGACTGAGGAAAGCTCTGAATCGCTCTTCATTACGTGCGACGAAAAGCCTACCGGACAATGCTGTATGGTCTGAGATTTGCGTTCTCTTACAGTTCTGTCTCGCTTTATCATTCGACAATGGCGTCCAGGCACAGCTATTCTTGCCCGAAGTTTTCCATATTGTCACCATGTTAGCTAATACCGGTGGCCTTTCGGTGCGACAGACTATTTACCGCCTACTTATCAACACAATCCATGCCATGTGTACTTCCTTTGTATTGGATGAACCCAAGGCGAACAAACTCCGAACCATACTCGAAATTCTCAGCGAGCCTAAGAGTGACATCTTCTCTGCTCCAGCAGGTTTCTCCCGCGATGGTGCGTCAATATCTACTGCGCAGGATTCAGGCCCACAACTTGCGGCAGTTGAGACGTTAGCTGCTACATTGTTCGAGGTTTGCACCACTGCTGCGCCCTCAGTGGACATGGCAAACGCTTGGAGATCGCGATGGATGAGCCTGGTTGCGAGTACGGCGTTTCAGAACAACCCGGCTATCCAGCCCCGTGCCTTCACAGTGATGGGCTATCTCGCTCGGGAAGAGGTCGATGATGATCTTCTGTACCAGGTGCTCGTTGCGCTTCGAAACAGTGTGAACCGATTCGGTGAGGATGCAAGCACGGAAATGCTCCTGGCTATTATTACGTCCCTTTCCAAAATGATGGCAAAACTTCCCTCAGCATCTCGCTACGGACTTCAATTGTTCTGGCTTGCCATGTCTTTAGTACGCCTCGTTCCAGCTGGCCTGTTCAACTGCACGGCCCAGTTTCTGGATGCTGTCCTCACAAATATTGGGACAGTTGGGGAGATCAAAGGCAAGAAAATGGTGCCGCTATTGCTTCAGGGGCGAGTACCTCTGGAGGAGGCTGCTCTGCCTCTTGATGAAGCGTATGGGGTACACTTCACCGAAGCCACATTTCATTATGCGGTTTGTGCATGTCTCGCTAGAGGTCTCACCGATACGATGACTAGGTCGACCACTTTAGGTGTACTATCCTCGTTTCTGGATATGACCGCCTGGAGTCCTGACCCTGAAGCAGAGGGGACAACTTCATCACTCCTGGCCTCCCCCTATTTAAGTCTCATTCGCGCAAGAGCTGTTGGGTCTGAGGAAGTGAAAGACAGCACATGGTTATCAGGGGCTGCCGGCGAATCCAGCAACGGCATATTCAGTAACCGCCAAGACATAGACGTGGAGCTCACCAAGGACGATGACCTGATGCTGATCTCGGCTATAGAGTTGGTTGACTTCCAGTACCTGGAGGATAGTGTTCAGGCCCATACTCTAGCGTGGCTAAACAAGCTTGCCACCAGCCGACCTGGTGTCATTCTGCATTTGTAAGGCTTCCCATTGCGCAAAGCTTCTCCTTTAACTAACCCTGCATTAGGAGTTCTGGCCTGAGACCCATACTCGATGATGTTCTCCTCCATGGTCAAAGTGCGGCAGTCCTAGAGGCTGCACACACGCTCCTCAGCACTTTAACTTCTCAGAAACAATTTGTCAAGGCTATGTCCTCGTCATCGACAGTGACTGAAGCTCTGGACGAAATGGGCTTTGGAGGTTTGTGGCGGTCCTGTTCGGTAGGGTCGATGGAGGGTATTCAACGGGAGTGTTTCGAACTGACGGAAAAGTTGATTGAGGTAAGTCTGCGCGAGTCTCCCTCCTACAGCCTCGGTATGCTGACATCCTTCTAGCTGATCATTATTTGATCTTATATACGCTGACGAGATGACGACTCTGGGTACGAGGAGAGAGGAATGCAAAGCGAAAAGTGACTTATGACTATGAACGACCAAGCATACACATGGAGGAAATCTGATAAAGCAAGCGTTTCTAGACTGATCACGGCATTGATAGGTCTCGTTGGTCAACGAATAAACGAAGTCGTAATGTAGAAGCGGGATTGGTGCCTTCTCGCGACCGTGAACCTCATGAGCACACCGCTTGGTGAACCCTTGAGGACCGAGCCCACAAAGGTTCAAAGATGCTTATGAATGAAGGGCAACACCTGCTGGGTAACTTTGATCAGTAACCGTACGCCGAGCAGCGGTGCAACACTGCTCTGGTGGTGCACAGTCAAGGTGCTACATGAAAAGATGCGTGGCGACGATGCATGGCGAAGAACGCCGACGATTTGTTGGCCTTGAGTGACACAGAGTCCATCTCAAAAGCCGATGCAGCAGGGTTCAAGTTGTATCTGATCCAGCGAAGGAGTACAACACGATGCACCTCGCCGAGGAGTGTAGGCATAGCGACAGGTTCCTTCGTTCAGACGAGAGAATTCGAGTCAATATGAGAAATTGTCAAGTAGTGGTTCACGGCTGTCATATTAAGCTGTAGGTAGCACTGATATCGAGACGATCTAGAACGGCAATTGCATGAGCAGTTCCGGTTTGTTGGCCTTGGTCAGCTCCCCTCGAGGGTTGAACCTATCGCCAAGATTGATCTTCGGTAGTTCCATCTCTAAGCCAGCAGCAGGCCCTCGAAGTCGAGATTGAAGTTACCGTAGTTGCCAAGACAGTCACGACAGTCACGGTTATTAGCATCCCGATCTGAGGGAGATGTCCAACTCTACCAAAGTCTTTGGGATCAAAGGGTGCCAATTGTTTTTGTTTCAAAGCGAGACCGCTACCAATGATAAGGGACTCTGCACAACGGTGCGGGGCTGCTGAGAATATATATAATTGCATTTTCTTCCAGGCAAATGCCTAGAATCAGTGCCACAGTCGACCATACTAATGTAGGTGCTCAAGGCTGATATCAAAAAGAATCAAGAGGAGAATGAGCTTCATCAGATATTCTGATCCAAATCAGACCAGAAGGGCAGCTTATCGATCAAATCACGGGCCACCGCGTGGAGAACGTATTACGGAGCTCTGAGATGTCTTTGAAAGGGTGGTCCTGCTTGCCCTATCATTTAGTATGGTGTATGCACCATTTTAAGTCTTTATAATATCGGATTATGAAAAGTGAAGCAAGCGATTACGTCGACAAGCGGAAGACGATTCGTCCCGCGAGCTGTACTCGTACGTTTAATGTAGAACTGGCTTCCGTATGTTCAGGTGCCTGTGTCGAGAATGGTGCCTGCTACAGTGCTGACTGACGTTGTGGCACGTTGACATACGCATAAGCTGGCTGACATCCAGTTGCTTGTGATAGGTACTCAGTAGCCTTACTGCTAACTAACTGGCTGCCTGGCTGCCACGCACGGGTTTAAGCAGCGCGTCGGGTCCATGTTAAAGCCCGGCGTCCGATGCTTTCACAGCTGCTGTACAGTAGGGGCGTAAGAGACCAACCCGAGATGAAAGGTAGGTGTGGGCGTTGAACGAGACTTGTGTCGATTCCGAGTTTAGCGTGATTACGCCGCGAACCGAAATACCACACCAAGAAGGGGATTTCGATTCGAGATTTGGAGGCGGGGCAGGACGGAGTAGAGTGGGTATGGTAAGACGGGAGAAGAAGGAGACGGAATGCATGGGGACAATCTCTGAAGTCGCGTAGTGAGACTTGCACTGGAAGAGTCATCCGGCATCTCCCTGGTGACCCAATGAATGACTGCCACATCCCGTGCAACAGTCCGTTCGATGGACAGATATGACTATGAAACATATTGTGGCCAACATCCAGCATCATTTTTGCAAACTCTAGGTGCTTGCCTACCTCACGTAGGAGAAGCAACTCCAAAAACAGGCAGGCAGGGGTGGTGGGAAATAACCATGAAAACAGGAAATTCAGGCTTCTGTTTAGCTGGGTCTATTCGTGATTCCAGTTGCCCTGAATAATTCAGCCATATGAGGGGTTGAGCAAATTCACTCATGTTGAACGATACTGCCGTTACAAAGTCCTGTCGTTACATACCTACCTAGTCAAGCTCTCTCGTGTGTTTTTTTCCCTTGTTCGCACGCCTAGCGTACTGCCTGTCATCACTATTCCCAGATTGCTGACATGGCTGCATGCAACACGCAAGCCCCCGAAAAATCATTCTTCCCGTTTTAATGGTGACTCAGTTCACCGGCCACAAGTGAAGCCCCCTGTGAGTGGCGGGCGTTAGCGACACCCGCCGTCGCTGACACCCGCCGTCGGTCTTTTGATGTCTCCGGCAGCTCAAGGACTCTGTAACACCAAAAACGTATTATTCGTACGCATGCGGTGCTTGAGCCCACCGCCCCTACTTAGTACATACCTACTAAGGTATAGTAAGGCAGGTAGGTACCTAGGTACTACCTCAAGGACCAGCTCACCTCAGTGGAGTCCCGCGCATTTCGAATCTCGGATTCAAGTCCGCGTAAAATACTGTATCACAATCACAATTTACCAGACAACGTACAGTAGGCCTGGAATCGCCTGTGGCTTGAACCTCCCGGTGGCTAACCAAAACATCCGTCACCATTTTTACCACCGGCAACGCGGCACCCACCAAATCCCCGGCCCGCTAGTAGTAGCAGGTCATACATATCCTTGGATGAAGCTTTACTTTATTAATAGTCATCCTGTCGTCGCGTTTCTTCATGTTTGTGCAACCTGCAGCCATAAATCGTTGGACTGACTTCCAACGTTCGTTCTCGCTTCACATTCCTTCCTGCCTTTGCTGGCATCACATTGAAGCCTACACGACAAAGATCGGCGCACCCATCTGAAGCGTTCCATTATTGTTGCGAAATTCGTCGTCTTGCTTGCCTGTTTGAGCTCTGCTCAACTTACGCCAAAACCTTTTGGTCAAGCAGCTCAAGCAGCTCAAGCATCGTCGCCATTGGGCTCTGCGCCTGCTGCTGCCGTGGCAAGCTTGCTTTGTAGATCCAGTTCCGGCTGATTGCTTCGCGGCATTACTCAGGTCGCGCTGCACTCCCGCAGGGACATCGTTGCGACTTCTGACCCTGCCACGAGCCTCGTCGCACCTCATCGCACCTCGTCGCAGGTGATTTCGAAAATTGACTGGCTTCGGCTAGGCCGCCGTCGTCATGGCTACCCAGTCTCAGCCGCCTGAGCCCATCTCAGAACAAGGCGGCTCCTCAAGTGGTCGCAAATCTACAGGCGACACTACTCCTCGCAAGAGTCAATCCATCGATAACGCCCAAGACCTAACCAAGGCTGACACAAGATTGGAACGCCCACGCCAGGCCGACAACCCTGATGATGTATTTTCTCACCTTCCCTCCAACGAGGCCGACGTGCTCAAACGCCAGACCATCATTCCCCAAGCCAAGACGGGCTTTCTCCTTCTCTACCGTTATGCTGACCACAAGGACTTGTGGATAATATTTGTATCTGCCATTTGTGCCATTGTGGGCGGTGCCGCCTTTCCCCTCATGACCATCGTTTTTGGTAATCTACAAGGCGTCTTCCAGAGTTACTTCCTTGGCGAGATGAGCTATGATGAGTTCACGGATGAGATGGCCCATTATGTCCTCTACTTTGTCTATCTTGCCATAGGAGAGTTCATCGTCATCTATGTATCAACAGTTGGGTTCATTTGTAGGTTCAATCGCAGTCCAACCCCTCTCTCAATGATTCTGGGTAGCCCCTTTTCCGTGGCTTGTGCTGATGACCTCCGTAGATACTGGCGAACACATTAGTGCCAAGATCAGAGAACACTTTCTCCAGAGCTGTATGAAGCAGAATATTGGATTCTTCGACAACATCGGCGCCGGCGAAGTCACCACCCGCATTACTGCTGATACCAATCTAATCCAGGAAGGCCTTTCAGAAAAGATTGGTCTCACTTTGACAGGGATTTCTACATTCGTCTCTGCCTTTGTCATTGGTGAGTTTTCTCCTACTCTCGGCTTCGTTTCCCGTAGTCTCCGGCCAGACTATTAAGACTGTATCCAATAGGTTTCGCGAGATACGCAAAGCTCACCGCCATATTGCTGTCCACCCTCTTCGCGCTTTTGTTTGTCATGGGTGGCAGCAGCCGACCCATGATGAAGTTCAACAGGGATGCCATTGCATGCTATGCAGAAGGTGGCAGTCTCGCAGACGAGGTTATCAGCTCTATCCGCAATGCTGTAGCATTCGGCACTCAATCGCGTCTGGCGGGGCTTTACGACGCTAACCTGGCAAAGGCCGAAAAGTCTGGCCTCAAGGCAAAGTTCACTACCTCTGCCATGATTGCGTTGATGATGATGATCCTCTTTCTGAACTATGCCCTGGCATTCTGGCAAGGAAGCAAGTTCATTATAAGCGGAGAAGTGGAGCTGTCCAAGGTCATCACTGTTATGATGGCGGTCATGATTGGAGCGTTCAATCTTGGTCAGATCGCACCGCACATCCAAGCGTTCGTCACAGCTGTGGCTGCCTCCGCCAAGATCTACAATACTATCGACCGGCAGTCGCCTCTCGATCCCACCGACGATCAAGGCGAAATCCCAGAATCCGCAGTCGGCGCCATTCGCCTTGAGCACGTGAAACACATCTATCCATCCCGTCCTGAAGTTGTGGTTATGAAAGATGTATCTCTCGAGATTCCTGCGGGCAAGACTACTGCGCTTGTCGGCGCTTCAGGCTCGGGTAAAAGCACAATCATCGGCCTCGTTGAACGATTCTACGAGCCTGTGGGTGGAACGATCTATCTCGATGGCCGTGACATAAGGACAATAAACCTGCGCTGGCTGAGGCGCCAGATAGCCCTGGTCAGCCAGGAGCCCACTCTTTTTGCAACTACTATCTTCAACAACATTGCCCATGGTCTGATAGGTACGGAGTTCGAGAATGCATCAGATGAGAAGCGCCGTGAACTTGTCATCGAGGCTGCCAAGACGGCTAACGCTCACGACTTCGTGTCTGGCCTTCCCGACGGCTATGATACGCATGTTGGTGAGCGAGGATTTCTGCTTTCTGGAGGTCAGAAGCAACGCATTGCCATTGCCCGTGCTGTTGTCTCAAACCCCAAGAGTAAGTCCCTTTGTAAATCTTTCCGAGATCCTCTTGCTAAAATCCGCCTAGTTCTGCTGCTTGATGAAGCCACTTCAGCTCTAGATACGAAGTCAGAAGGCGTTGTTCAAGCTGCTTTAGAGAAAGCTTCTCAGGGCCGAACGACCATTGCCATTGCTCACCGACTGTCCACAATCAAGGACGCACACAATATCATTGTTATGGCTGACGGTCAAATTGTCGAACAAGGAACTCACGACGAACTGCTGGCCAAACAAGGTACCTATGCGGATCTTGTGAACACTCAAACGATTGCCGCAGCCAATGAGCTTACAGCTGAGGAGCAAGAGGCACTGGACAAGGACGAAGAAAAGCTCCTGGCCCAGGGACTCACTCGACAATCCACCCGTGAAAAGGGTTATAAACCTGCCCCAGAGGATGCTGCCGGCCAGGCCAAGCTCGAGAAAAGCACCACGCAAGCCTCCCTCTCCAGTGTAGCACTTCGCAACCGTCAAATGTCGGATGATTCAGAGTATGGTCTTTGGACTCTGATAAAGCTCGTTCTTTCCTTCAACAAGCCAGAACTGGGATACATGATCATTGGTCTGGTTTTCTCCATTATCTGCGGTGGTGCCAATCCCACATCAGCCGTATTCTTCGCCAAAGAGATCACGACCCTCTCGGTTCGTATCACACCAGAAAACTCAGACCAGGTCAAGAAAGATTCCGATTTCTGGAGTGCCATGTTCGTCATGCTAGCTTTAGCGCAATTGCTGGGCTACGGTCTCCAGGGTTGGGCTTTCGCCAAATGTTCTGAACGACTGATACGTCGAGTCCGAGATCGCTCTTTGAGAACTATTCTTCGTCAGGATGTAGAGTTCTTCGACCGTGATGAAAACACGACTGGTGCCTTGACCTCTTTCTTGTCGACGCAGACGACCCATGTTGCAGGTCTGAGTGGCGTTACTGCCGGTGCGTTGCTGAGCGTTAGCACAACTCTTATTGCCGCCATTGCCTTGTCCGTCTCTATCGGTTGGAAGCTTGCTCTCGTGTGCACTGCAACTATCCCTGTTCTTCTTGGTTGTGGTTTCCTGCGTTTTCACATGTTAGCGCGTTTCCAACAGCGCTCAAAGACGGCATACGCGTCCTCGGCAACCTTCGCATCTGAAGCTATATCTGCCATTCGTACCGTCGCCTCCCTTACAAGAGAGGAAGACGTTCTACAGCAGTACAGGAATGCCCTGTCCAAGCAACAACGCGACAGTTTGAGGTCCGTTTTGAAGTCCAGCCTTCTCTACGCTGCATCTCAGTCGTTGATGTTCCTCTGCTTCGCGCTTGGATTCTGGTACGGTGGTACACTAATCGCTCAAGGTGAATACACGATGTTCCAATTCTTCGTGTGCTTCATGGCCATCGTCTTTGGTGCCCAGTCTGCTGGCACGATCTTCTCATTTGCCCCTGACATGGGCAAGGCTCATCATGCTGCGGCGTCGCTGAAGACTCTATTCGACAGGAAGCCGTTGATTGATACATGGTCTGATGAAGGAGAGTCGGTTGGTGAAGTTCAGGGTGCCATTGAGTTCCAGAATGTCCACTTCAGATATCCCACCCGCCCGGAGCAACCTGTCCTTCGTGGCTTGAATCTCTCTGTTCAGCCTGGGCAGTATATTGCTTTGGTCGGTCCATCTGGCTGTGGCAAGAGCACCACTATCTCTCTGCTGGAGCGATTCTACGATCCTCTTGCCGGCGGCGTCTTTGTCGATGGACGAGAGATCAGTATGCTCAACGTGAACGAATATCGCTCTCACATTGCCCTTGTGAGCCAGGAGCCAACGCTCTATCAGGGTACCATCAGGGAAAATATTTTGCTCGGATCAACTCTTGCGAATATCTCTGATGACTTCCTTGAGTCTGTCTGCCGAGAGGCTAACATTTACGACTTCATTCTGTCACTTCCCGAGGGCTTTAATACTATCGTCGGAAGCAAGGGGGCTCTCCTCTCTGGTGGGCAAAAGCAACGTATCGCAATTGCCCGCGCCCTCGTGCGACAGCCGAAGATTCTTCTCCTCGATGAAGCTACTTCTGCTTTGGACTCGGAGTCGGAGCATGTCGTTCAAGCCGCTCTTGATAAGGCTGCAAAAGGCAGGACGACAGTCGCTGTGGCTCACCGGTTAAGCTCTATCCAGAAGGCGGACGTGATCTATGTATTTGACCAAGGGCGTATCGTGGAGCAGGGTAACCATTCGGAGTTGATGAAGGCCAATGGTCGCTATGCTGAACTTGTCCATCTGCAAAGCTTGAATAAGCATTCATAGGGGGTGGCCTTGTGTAGATTCCAGCGTTATCCATAATCGGCGTTAGGTACTGGGATTGAGATTGGCATGGCGTTGGGCTGCTTACATCCCCCATCTCGGATAGAATATGTAATTGTAGTAACTTCTCCTAATTCATTGCACCACTCATATAGCATTAGCAGGAGATGCGTGAAGGCACGGTGAAGTTCGTGACCTGGTACCGGAGAGCAGCACTTGACGATGGAGTCATTCCAAGGGATCAACCTTTACTTGTTGCACCAAACTGGGGCTGGCCAATAAACGGCATAAAAGGGCAGGCTAGTTCGCGGAGACGGACCGCTCGCTGTCGGTAAGTATGCTATGGACATCCGGTTGATTGTACAGGCGACAGTGGACGAGATAGTCAATATGACCTTCAGGTATTATGTATAATCACCTGTTGTCTAATACTATTGTTTGGTGATTCGACCAGCTGGTGAACGTCGCTCATTAAGACGTCCAATACCATTGTAACACACGTCCTCTGCAATGCCTAGAACCACATGCACAACTTCCTGATAGAAACGCCTGAGCTTGGATGGACATGCAAAACACAGCCAGTCAGCACTGAGCGAAGTCGACAACATGCCGCACGAAAGCAGGTGCAGGGTAGCGTAATATTAGTACTACTGAACAGGCCTGGTCCTCACATCGACAGCGAGGACATTGTCTCCTCAACTCGATGGGCCAAAAGACCGGGATGTACTTAATGTCCAGTGACATACCCTTGCTGGAGCGCACGTACCCGGATTTTGTATAATGACGCCCACGCCCAGCCAAACGTCCACTTCACCAGATGCGTTTCTGCCTTCATCCCAGCAACAGCCGCCTCACCGCAGACGATCAAGGTCATCACCAAGGTCTGAGCATAGCCAGATCCCAGATCGGCCTTCAAAACGATTCCAGGTCCCACGCGCGTGTGATCGTTGCAAGAGCTTGAGGCGAGGATGCAGCGAGTATCGCCCCTGTAAGCGCTGCGTCGATTCTGGCGTGGCTGATCAGTGTCGCGGACCAGCCGCTTTCACAAACATTTCGACGCCGGTGCAACTGAGGTCAAATGAAGCCTTGATTTCGAGATTACTGGCATTGGCACCTCCCATGATCATCGATTACTGCACTGCACGATTCTTTGAGCGCCTACATCCAACCATCCCAATATTGACACCGGAGTACGTTGCAGGTTTGCGAGTAACCGATGGAACTTCGCAGAGCGCCCTGGAGGCAGCATGCGTGCTGTGTGCAATGTGCGCACAAGTACTCCTACAAGCAGACGAGCCAGAGAACCTTCACAGACAGGGCATAATACAGGACACCAATAGCGACTTCGCCCAACGACTGCTCACGGCCGTCATGGAAATTCACCAGACCCTGCCCAGGACCGTCAGCCCGAGTCTTGAGCTTTGCTTGTTAGCGTTCTTCGTATACGCATGCCAGGCAAGACTGTTCCATCATGGACAGGCATTCCTATTTCTTAGAGAGGCCACAACTCTATTGCTGCTGTTCAGGAGAGAAACACAGCGCGACCAGCAAGTCACGGGGTTAGCTGATAGGCTGTTCTGGGTCTTGCTCATATCAGAACGATCACACGCGATTCGCTACAGGAGGCCAATCACTCTCCATATCACATCCGAGACGCCGCAGATCGACACCAGCGACCCTTCACTAGCCGGTTTCTGGAGTTTGGCATCCCTCTTTCGCCCAATCGACACCTCCTTCGTCTCGCTCCTCAACCGTGAAACGTTCGCCATTGCCCCGGCGCGAGAATCACTGGCCTACGTAGAACTAGCAGTGAATTCTGCCTTGAGACCGACAATGGAGCTTCATGATACTCAAAAGGCCAACCTGCGAGTAACTCAGTTATGGTTGCGCATCATCATATGGCAGCTTCGCCTGCATTTGGGATATTTGACAGAAGATTCACACCACTCCAGTCTCACATATCAGTACCCAGTCGAAGTGGCTAAGGACCTGATGCTATCCACGCGAGATTTGCCCATTGATAGCATCAAGGTCCATGGCGTCGGTATTACAGAGAAGATATACGATGTTGCGTCAGCAGTGGTTGATGTGCTGGCGAGGATCCCTCTAGCGGTCTCAAGTCCCAATGAACCCTCTATAGGAAGTTTGCCAGAGGATGCTTTAGTATACCTGAAAGACCTCATATGTCGGCTTCCAGGGGGAGAGTCAGTGTACATCGATCTGTTGGAGAAACATGCAAGTCAGGCTATCCCAAACATATCATTGAATCAATCACCAGGGCCCTAACACCTTTCAATCAAATATGAGCACAACACAGCTCAAGCTATACGCTGTTCAATGAGCCCTTTAATATTACCTTTAAGACTACTGTACGATATCCCCCAGGTATATTTCCCTAGCCCTGTTGCCAGCCTACAGGTCAGCAGTGGCTTTAGTCTGTGAAGGCTTCTCATCAAGTCCCTGGTACGGATCCACGGTAGTCTTTGCAAACTTTCTTGCCGGCACGCGCTGCTCGAAGAGCATGTCTAGCTCGGCGTAAGTTCGATCTTTGGGCTCGGGCAGCCGGAAGAAGACCCAGACACATGATAAGAGACAGGTACCGGCCCAAAAGAAAGCAGTTCGCGCTCCCCAGTTCCAGTCCGTAGAGGACAGTTGATAATTTGTCATGACGTTGACGAAGATGTTGCTCGCATTGTACGCCGCTCGAGCGAGCACGATTGTCTTCGCCTTGAGCCTTGTTGATGACAGCTCGGATATGAGAGAGTATGTGACGGGTCCCACGGTGAAGTCATAGACGAACGTGAAGACGATCAACATGGCCCCAATCGCCCAGATAGCTCCCCGTTCGCCGGAGAAAGAAAGGCAGCCGACGATGATCAGAAGAAGGAACTGGCAACAAAGACCACTGAAATGAATCTTTCGACGTCCGACAATGGTCATCAGCCACCACGATGAAGCTGTCCCGACCATACCCAGAGCGTACTGGCCCATCGACAGGGAGAACGAATTGCTTGCATCCATGCCTGCCTGCTTGAGGAAGTAAGCAAAGTAGCCCATCAGATTCTGGCCACCCAGTGTTTGCACGAGCCAGATGCCAACAACAATCTCTGTGCGACGAAGATCTATGCCTTTGAAACAGTCTCGATATGTGGTTCCCTCCTTGATATGTTTTTCCATCTCGTTGGTATGTTCAATCATTGCGATGGTCTCGTCGACGTCAAATCCAGCCTGATTACGGGATGTCAGGCGCAAAAGAGATTTCCGAGCTTCGTCTCTTCGACCCTTCCGCACATACCACCAAGGCGACCTTCATACCATTAGCCACAACTCGCTTTGTATGTCTAAGGCAAAAACTTACTCAGGTGCAAAAACAAGGCCGGCG
The DNA here is from genome assembly GCA_008271525.1 of Sarocladium brachiariae. Taxonomy (NCBI): domain Eukaryota; kingdom Fungi; phylum Ascomycota; class Sordariomycetes; order Hypocreales; family Sarocladiaceae; genus Sarocladium; species Sarocladium brachiariae. The sequence goes on from RQPE01000001.1 coordinate 4,981,232, forward strand.
AGGATTGGCAAGGGCCAAACCCATTGGACGCCAAAAGGAATGCGATATGCCCACTGATCGTTACGGCCACTGGATCCTTTATTGACGGCGGCAGCAAAGAATTGACCAATGACCCAGCACATGTTGATGAAAGTTGTCAATACTGGTCTAAGAGACACGGGAGCAACCTCAGATGCATATGCAGGAGTCACGCTCTGGAACGCTCCCCAGGGGATACCTGTCAATCCAAGAGTCAGATATGTGCAGACAGTTCCCTAAATGAACTTCGACTTACCGCAAAGCACCTCCCCAAGGACGAGGATCTTGACATTAGAAGCAAAAAAGAGGACAAAGATGAAAGCAATCATCATGAGCAAGGAGGCGATAGTGGTCATCTTATAACCGTATCGATCAGCCATCCATCCAGCCCATATGAGGCCGATAATCTCTCCAGCTCGAGCACCATTGGATAGCGCTGACTGCCATGAGGCAGGCACACGATAAGAGCCTTGTGATTCAACGTAGACCCCGTACTTTTCGTTGAACTTGTCTGAGGCGTAGAGATTGCCAAGGAGAGCGAGATCGTAGCCCTCCATGATAAGAGTTGAAGACAGCAGAACCGACCAACCAATTGCTTGAGGATACGTCCTGACTGCTTTCCAAAAACCCATTTGATGCTCGGCTTGGGCAGCTTGCTTGGCTTCGCTGGCAAGCATGCGATTTGGGATAGCCTCATCATGCTGGGCACCAATGCCCTTGTCGCTGTCCATGTTGCAAGAAGTTTGATCAACACTACAGGAAGAACAATGACGAGGAGGCAGTCGAGGAGGTCAGAAAAGGGAACGAAGCCAACCAAAGAAGTAGTGGAAATAGGGTGAATAAAGGGACCTGAGTGAGTCTGTGAGGTGGAAGCGGTCCTCTCAGGTCAACGAACCCGGAACAGACGCCTTATTTATGCTGTTCCGGAATGCCATCACGCGGTCAACTCCATCATTCAGAGCAGAGCAAGTTTCTGCCAATATTGAGCTACTCCATGATGGATGGACCCAAGAGGTTGGATCTGGGGAAAAACGTGGGGAAAACGGACGGAGTCTGCGTCCTGAAGGGCTACAACAAGGGCGGAGAGTTAAACGAAAGATTGGTGGAAGAGAAGCATTGACGAGGTGGCTGACAGGAGGCTCCGCAGACGAAGCTTAGGGGCCCCATCTTCCAGCTCTCGCAGAGTGGAATCGTTTGTTGGGCGGAGTGTGTGTAATAGGAAGACGACGATGTTCTTTAGAAGCGGAGTCTCCGCACAGTCTACTCTCCAAGCTCCACACATTTCCTCGCTTCTTCTTCTCGCTTTCGATCCCAAGCTAGCCAAGCCAGCCTAGGTTGATCAGGTCAGATCAGCCATGCATGTTGTTTTCACCTTTCGGCAGGAACCCCCACATCAAGCTTAATAGCATGAATAACCAAAGTTTGAATCATTTGTGCTCCAAGTAAATCCCCGAAGGTCATGTGGCAGGCGGACATTCCGCTTCTCAGAACCTCAGGACCAGCTGAGCTTCCGAACGGCCAGCCATATTCTCTACATCCTCGTGGCTGGAAGCTTTCAATATTTATGAGGCACGACCAGCCCGACCAGTATAAATAATGCATACCTGATACTTTCCACTTGATTTCCTGAAAATCGAGCCGCAGAAAACACATCGTTTGTCTCAGACTCTCTAGGCTTTGGACTTGGCACTCACTTGTCAGTTTCCTCCCTGTTGTCAAACCGCTCCCCCCGGTCAGACCCGGTCCAACACGACCATGGGCTCGCTTGCGTGGAGTCGAGAGACGGGTTGGTGCGACCACAAGGTATGGTGGAAAGAGGCCACCATCTATCAGGTCTATCCAGCCAGCTTCAAGGATTCCAACAATGATGGCTGGGGAGATCTGCCAGGGCTCATCTCGAAGCTCGACTATCTCAAAGATCTCGGCGTCGACGTCGTCTGGGTCTCACCCATTTTTGACAGTCCCCAGAAGGACATGGGTTATGATGTGTCAGATTACCAGTCTATATACGCTCCTTACGGAAACGTTGATGACGTGGACCAACTGCTGCAGGAGTGTCATTCCAGGGGCATGAAAGTGATCCTGGATCTTGTCGTTAATCATACGTCGTCAGAGCATCCATGGTTCAAAGCCTCGAGGTCCTCTAAAGACAATAGCAAGCGAGATTGGTACATTTGGAAGCCTGCGCGTTACGACAGCAATGGGGTTCGACACCCTCCCACCAACTGGAGAGGATACTTCGCTGGCTCGACCTGGACTTGGGATGATACCACTCAGGAATATTACCTGCATCTCTACGCTCCAGACCAGCCTGACCTCAACTGGGACAACGCTGAGTGTCGCGAGGCTATTTATGAAAACACTATGCGCTTTTGGCTTGATCGCGGTGTCGATGGATTTCGAATCGACACAGTCAACAAGTACTCCAAACGAAGAGACTTTATCGATGCCCCCGTCACTGACCCAGGCTCACCGCACCAGCCGGCACCCGAGATGTGGTGCAATGGCCCCAGAATTCACGAATTCATTCACGAGATGAATCGCAAAGTGCTCGCCCCGTACAATGCTGTTTCAGTCGGCGAGCTATCGTTGACTCCACTCCCTTCGCAAGTGGTGCCCTACGTGTCCGCTTCAGCGGAGGAACTGAACATGGTCTTTGAATTCTCTCTCATTCGACTCGGCAACGGAGATGGTTTCGGATCCAAATATATTTATAAACCATTTTCTTTGCCTACTCTGAAGAAGATGACCGAGACGTGGCAGACATTCCTCGAGGGAACCGATGCATGGGCTACTGTCTTCTGCGAGAACCATGATAATGGTAGAGCTGTAAGCAGGTTTGGGGATACCTCGTCCCCCGAATTGTGGCTGCGTTCGGCCAAGGCCATTGCGCTCTGGCAAGCCACCTTGACGGGTACATTGTTTTTATATCAGGGGCAGGAAATCGGCATGACAAACATACCCAAAAGTTGGGATATTTCAGAGTATAAAGATGTCGAGAGCCGCAATTTCTACGCCGAAGCTCTGCAATCCGGCGACGAAAACAAAGTCAAGGCCACAATGCATGGCCTTCAAGTCTTAGCACGAGATCATGCGCGCATCCCCTTTCAATGGGATTCTTCTGATCATGCGGGCTTCACTGGCAAGAGAGCAAAACCCTGGATGCGGGTTCATGACGATTATACTTCAATTAATGTTGCCTCACAGACGGACGACCCTGATTCTGTTCTTTCTTTCTTTAGAACAGTCCTGAGGTTGAGAAAGGACCACAAAGATCTGTTCATTTATGGGAAATTCGAGCTCCTGGATCCCTGCAACAAACATGTCTTTGCGTTCGTTAAACACAGTAGCCGTCAAGACGGAGGGAAGGCATTAGTTCTATTGAACATGTCTTCGGAGCCCAGACCTATCCCTGATGTGGGAAAGACGGCCTGGGATCTGGGTGACTCATGCTTGCATACAAGGAACATGAGGGACCAGGACGCATCTCAAAGAACACTGGAGGCATGGGAAGCTCGCATGTACCTTAATCAAACTGCCCAAGTTGCTAGCAAGAAGCAGTAGCAATGTACGCCATATTTGACAGTCATTGGGTCTTCAGGAATGGATTTTAGTCAATCAGTAAATCGAACTTGGACTATTACAGCAAGCTGAACCGTGATATAATAATCAGAGTTGCTAGAAAAACACACAAGGTGAGTTGTGGTGAATCCGTTAGTGACACTTGATTGTGACAATGAATTAGTTACTATATCACAACCCAGGCAAGTAATTAATCGCCTATCATATTAGTACTAATAAGCGACTTCATCCATCAACTTCCTTACTCAGTGCCTAGAAAGTTATAAGTTAGTAGAATGAATATATCACATTTAGTTAGCGAGCTATAAGTTCTAAACAAGACAAGCGACTCCACTGTACTTATACGTTAGGCTTGTGACCTGAGTTACTCATGAATTACAAAGTACTAATTAGCTCAGTGCAACACTTACATTCCGCTGTGCTGTAGCTACTATCAGGCGAAAAAAGTGTGGTATTTATAGCGTAACCCTTCGCCTTTCGGTGTGAGTTAGTTAATTAGCTGCTAGGCTATCTCATCACTAGCTAATGAGACTCAAACTCTAGTCACAACAAACTGCTGATAAATGTTATTATTAGCCTGCTGGTAGCTAGTTATTAGGACTAACTCACACAGTTCCAGCTATTGTTACCTAGAGCTCATAAATAAAAATTAAAAAGTTGTAGTTCAAGAAACATCACAGTTAGTTAATAATTATCTCTAGGCTGACTCACTGAATTATATGCTAACTAAGGTACAATTTATTCAAACTCAGAAACGCTGTTCTCACGCTGACTTCCTTGAAAATAATACATAATGGAAGGAACTGTTCAATCGTAAAGCCATACATTCCCGCATTATCATAGTGCCTTGGTTTAGAAGTTCAACAACATCTATCTGTCTGGCTCTGAATGTTCAAGTTTGTTTGAATGGTAAAGTGGGAATGATTTGAAAAGTGATTTCGCGAAATGGTAAAAGTTTAAGAACCAAGTCCTTCTGCGTTTATTGCCTAGTTCAAGCTCTGAATATGGGCTATCACTATAATAATAATTAATTTACCCTGCCTATAGCAGAGCAGAACAGTTCTTTTAGTATTGATTATTAGAGTACATATTCTAATGTAATACGATGACATGGCCTTGATTTCCTGCTCTTAGTGGTCCTTGTTACTGCTCTTAGATAGTCAGTAGTTGTTCAAATTAGGGCAATGTGATTGATGTACGAATAATGTTATATTATCTATATTTCCAAACATACTTTGTCGAACTGTTTCATAGATATGCAATAGGTAGCTTTCTCAGTCACTTATATTATCTATCCTAAATCACCGTTTTATGAGACAAATTATACATGGTACAGGGATCTATTAATACAGGGTGATCTTGGGTGCCCGGATTGCTGCGTCGTCGAGCGATGATGCATTCATTACGGCACTGGAACGTTGAGACGTGGCCACCTCTGCAAGGCCAGCTTTTGTCTGGATGTGGTAGACGAGATGCGTCAGTTGGACTCGTGCGCATGTTCCACCCTACCAGGCCAGACTATACGACAGGCAATAACGCGATAGATCGGATACTCAATATAATTGTAATACAGACCCTGGCGAACTCTACTCCGAGTCAAAGGGTCAAAGGGGAGGAAGACCTTTGAGGTTCAATTGACTTTTCAGGTTCAACTGTTCAAGTATTAGTCTTTGAATACAACATGACCTACCTTTCTACCTAACTTCTTTCACCCACCTTGTCACAATAATCCCCTACCACCTTTTCTAGATACTGCTTAGCGAGATTAGAGGTAAGGCATCCACTCAAGTAGTAATAATATATGAACCAGCGAACTAGCCAGAGCCGGCCATAGCAAAGCCAGGCTTCCTACCCAAGACTATAATATATATTCCACGCAGGATAAGAGGATGATAATTATAATTACTAACAGGTAATGATTAAGTTCCCGAGATCTTATTATTCCATACCTCTCTACAAGACCACATTACTAGTAACCCTATTTATATAGAACTATAAAGTCACGGCTATAAGAAGGATATTCCTGAGCAGGCAACGGCATACACAATGGACGCTTACTATATAGCATATATGCTGACATAACCACTATAATGCCTATAGTGCGAGGCAGATTTCCCTTCGCGAAACGCGCCACCTCGAGGCATACATAACACGGCCATACTCGACAAATCGCAAGACAGAAACCACGCAGACGTATGGGTTGTTGTCAATCAAAACCAGGGACATCCGTCAATGGGCGATGCACGTGGCTCGTCTTGCCCTAGCCGCTGGAACGATCAGTCAGACTTACAACCAACTAAATGTTTGATGAGATCATTCATAAGGAACCTGTTGGTTCTGTTTAAAGAATGATAATTTATTGAGCATGTTTACGATAGACAACAGATCAAGAAAAGCTCGCTTTAGCGTACACTGCCGGAATTAGACATGAGAATCAGGTTGTAGTTACAAGGACCACTCAGTTACTGGAGCCGTAGTTCCAGATATACTCTCATAGGCTTCAAAGACTACCGGTCTCTTATAGTTTAGCGTCAAAGAAATCTAAGTCTTAAAACTCATCAAGGATTACTAAAATAATTATATATCTATATACCTCATAGACGTAATTCCTATCTGAGCTCTGCTACACCTTCTTATGTAGAGCAAGCCACTAATAACATGTTTTAATTTAAAGCTTTAATCTACCAAGTAGTTTAATGATTTCTTCCAAAGAGGTAGTATCGAAGTCACAAAGCTTATATCCTCATTAGGCAAAAGCTAGCTAATTAATAACTAAAGACATGCCAACTTAGATGACCTAGAAATACACAATATAGGTATAAGCTCGCTATTTAAGATATGAACTTCGTTGTAAATTAAAAGGTCGAATGAATTAACCATGAAGGTACTAATTTATGGACTGAGTGAAATAACCAACCTGGTCAGGTTGATGATTCAAATATCACTCCCTTCTAACAGTAAGTACAAGCTTGGTGAAGATCTAGTTTAAGAGAAGGGGAAAGACTAAAGTAAAGTGTACTCAAATTTGCCCATTGATTCATATATAACTAGTTATACGAGGCCCGCTTATGTACTACTATAGTCAATCTATATAATACTCTCTGAGTGACACCTTGGTAGATATGAGCTAGCTTATCACTTGAATGTTATATAACTACATACATAATATCAGCAGTGGCGGCTCACGTAGGACATTGGAAGAAATGTTATCTGCCTATATATACTGTTATGCTGTAACAAGGTAGCAGCAGTTAGGAAGAAAGTTTAGGGATTGTTCCATTTAAGGACCATTAATAAGGTATAGCAACCTTGTGATTCACTAAGACTAAGTTAGTATACTGTTCCTTGTAACTTAAATCACAGACCTGGTTTTAAGGAATAGGTCCGTTGTGATAGATATAAGGAATGGATTGTTTGACTTTGGAGAATGGTAATAGGATCAACTAATAATCGTTAGTTAGTAGCTTGCTTGCTGTCCTAAATAACTGATGGGACCGGTGATGGATTAAGCTCGTGATCTTCGGTCAAGTATTACGTTAATAATAACTGGGTACGCTCAAATACTGACTCCGTTATAAGGGCACATTCAGGTTTAATTGCATTGTAAACTTGAACTATGAGTTGACTAACTTATGGCTGGTCATTGAATTGGTTATCATTTAGTAATAAAGGATAACTTACGCATACACTAACTCCTATGCTGCTTGCTCACTCACTATATTTAGAAGTTCGTACCTGGGGTTATTCTTTTTAACAAGAGCATTGTGTTCGAAGTAGCAAGTGACTAGACTCATTCTTTTGAACCCATGAACAAACACGGAGTCTTTTAACACAGTATAGGTACATTTAGTGAATATCTGTGACGTAGAGGCTAATTAACTCAAGCCCGAGTTGGGTAATTTTACAACTTTACAACAGTCAAGTTACAAGCCTGCTTATAGGAGCAGTACTGATGAGCTGCTGATATGATTGTATTACACTAAAATCTATGAGCCGTTATTAGTGGATTTACTTTACACGTACGTATTAAATTAAATGGAGTATAAATATCGTCCGAGTAGAGAGCATGAGTGAATCCGAGCGAAGTACATATGTAATAGCAGAACTATAAACCTGTATCCCATCAGGGTAGATGATAGGCTTACTCCCCAGAATAAAACTTTATGGTGGATATCCGTACGACTGGCTGAGAAACACGAAAAGTAGAATATTATCGGCATATACACGTGTTAATATTTCGGGGCTTGCTTCTGCGAAGCTGGATGGATATTATTGACCATGCCTAGTTGTACCTTAGCAGCGTGGTAACCCATCCACCTAAGTAATATAAGCTTTAGGTCTTATTAAGCTCCCTTGGTGCTCTATAGGCACTTTTAATATTAGTTAATCAGTTCTTTCACTGAACAATCTTCATATTTAAGGTTTCAGTAACTAATTTATTAAGTGGTGATATCTGAAGTCTTCTTTCTACTCTGAGTCTGTACTGGGTCAAAATACCACATTCAGTGTGAGGCAGGTGGTCAGATTTGGCAGTCACTATTAGACATGTCCGCCTGGGACAAGTCATTACAGAGCCAGACCTAGGTTGAGCTATGAAATACGTACTAGACATAGAGGCACTATATACCCTCTTGAGGGAAGCAGTGTTAATATATTATTATTATTATTATTATTATTATTATTATTATTATTATTATTATTATTATTATTATTATTATTATTATTATTATTATTATTATTATTATTATTATTATTATTATTATTATTATCAAATTGCAGCCAGCAATATAAGAATTTCTATATTAGTAAGTCTAGATCAAATTAGAATAACTCTTTATCGTAATGTGTGTATGGCCCAAGATGGTCGTGTCTAATTGGGACCAGTCGGGGAATACTAAAAGTTTCAGGACTTAACAACGGTGTTCTTTTCTCAGCAGAGAAGAAGAGGGAGCAATCTCATCTTCCATATACTGCGACTCAGACTTACTTACCAAGTCCAAGTCAGCCTATAAACTAACCAAGTTAGAACTAAGTCAGACTAGTTACATAGCTTAGCTACTATATAGCTATTAATCAGTGCTTAACTAGTATAGGGTTTAAAGCACTCAAATTGAGAACTCCAACTGAGAACTCCAATAGGAATGGATCCTGAATAAGGGTCTATTGTTATTTACTTATAAGTTGTAATGAGTCTATAGTATAGGCTTTATAGGTTGAGGTGTGTTTGAAGATCTAGACTCCTCCTCTTCTTAGAAGCCTTCTTATATAGCGTTTATCAGTTCTCGCACTAGATCTTCGCAATTACAAAACGGCGGTATGGCTGACTATACTTCTGTTTGTACTACTAGCTACGAGACGTCATTTCGCCAATCGACGTAGTGCACACTTCAAATGAACTGACAGAAAAACTATAATAATCTAGGTATGATTGTTATGGTCATTTAAATCGTTGACTTATAACCTACACACTAGTTATCAACTGAGTTCATTCTCTATTTTGTCTTATGCCAGAGCTTATATAGCCCAAGTAATTGATACATTGCATCCGAAAACGTTTGAAGCGCGGAAATCATTACCTACGTAGGTGCAGTACCTCTCTCTAAAGTTCACATGTAGGGGCCGGACTTAGTTGTGTAACAATCAGTCTTTGGTGGGTTGGCTAGCTGCGTTTCAACTCAGTCAATTAATTCACTTATGCAGCTAGCTATCTACTAGCTACAGATTAACGAGGGTTTATGTTGTGTGCAGCCGATACATTTAAACAACACTGTAGCCTGTAAATTGTACAGTCTAGCCTGCTTACTTTTCGCTGAAAGTCGTAGTGTGTCTGGCCAAATGATCCGCGTTCAAGAGGCTATTCATTTCTCCTTAATTGTCTTTCTGTATGCTATTAACAAGTTCTTAATTACAAATTCTCTACGAGAACTCGAAATCGTTTCAGGCTATATGTAGGAAAGTGAACTTGTTCCAGTGCATTTGTGATACTGCAGCCAGGTGATTATCCATACTTAAATGACACAATATATGGGTGCGATGGCTATAACAGGCCTATTGGGATCATAACTTGAAGCAATACAGAGGAGAAGTAGGCACCACAGCCCTGGAACATCAGTGCTATCGTCTAGGTCATCCTATGCTTGCATCTCGTTCATTGGCTCCAATTCGTCCTGCATGTCACTACATGATACCGGTAACCTGAGCCGCCATTCAGGTGAATGAGGGTTACCAACGTCAGTATTGATCGACAGATCAGAACTCTGGGCTCAATCTCTAATGCCCCTTCGTTGTAGATCGAAGTATCTGCCGCTATAATTCAAGCGATCACGACCATGTTGACAGGGCCCTTTCGCGTAATATTTTGGAGGGCATCTATCAATCTAATTAGGCGACCGAGGATTTGAGCAAGATGTGGCTTTGAACGTTTTGCCTTCGTATTTTCAGGATGACCACACGCCCTATCATATGTGGGGAGAGAGTTGGTCGTCAGACCTGGAGGCTGCGAGCAATCCAATTGCCAAGTGGTCCTTACCCTAAAGGATGATTCTTCTCTTCCCTGTGCCGATCTCGGTCGACCACCCCGTTTGATGCATAGACCCGCTAAAAATTATCCATGCGAGGTAAGCCTGAATCTGACTCTGAGCTATAATGCATCCGAGTGTCGAGTCACAGGCAGAGGGCATTCAGTCAAGATCGTGGTGCCTCAAATAACATCTTCCTGGTGCCAATTGCGCCAATACCTCTCCGTTTGGTATGGCAGAATTCACAATGTCGCAGCCAGAAAGAATCAGGATTCTCGGGGAGCCGAACATCATCGTGAAACATGGCCTTTGGCTCGATTTCGTGCCGGAGGACCTACTCAAGAACACACCTTCCTCGACTTATGTCCTGATCACCGACACAAACCTCTTCGATCGATACGCACCACAGTTCCAGGAGAAGTTCAACTCTCTGAATACAAGTGGTTCGGCTCGCCTGTTGACCTATGCTATCCCACCTGGCGAGGCATCAAAGAGTCGCGAGACAAAGGCGGAGATCGAGGATTGGCTTCTGTCGCAACAATGCACACGAGACACTGTGATCATTGCCCTTGGTGGCGGCGTCATGGGTGACATGATCGGCTATGTCGCAGCCACTTTCATGCGAGGGGTTCGCTTTGTTCAAGTTCCCACGACACTACTGGCGATGGTCGATTCGTCCATTGGTGGCAAGACCGCAATCGATACGCCCATGGGGAAGAACCTCATTGGTGCATTCTGGCAGCCCCAGCGCATCTACATTGACTTGACTTTTCTCGAAACTTTGCCTACGCGAGAGTTCATAAATGGCATGGCGGAAGTGATCAAGACAGCTGCGATCTGGAATGCTGAGGAATTTGCGGTGCTTGAGAAAGCCGCTCCCCAGACCTTAGCTTCTGTACGTTCAAAGGGAACTGGGCGACTAGATCCCATCAAAGATACCCTGCACCGTATTGTCGTGGGGTCCGCGAAGGTCAAAGCTGAGGTGGTGTCCAGCGATGAGCGTGAGGGCGGCTTGCGGAATCTGCTGAACTTTGGACACTCCATCGGCCACGCTATTGAGGCCATTTTGACCCCTCAACTTCTTCATGGAGAGGCTGTGGCTATTGGTATGGTCAAAGAGGCGGAGCTCGCTCGATTCCTTGGTGTGCTCAGTCCTGACGCAGTTGCGAGACTAACGAAGTGCATTGCAAGCTATGATCTTCCCACGTCCCTGCACGACAAGCGTGTGATTCGATTGACAGCGGGGAAGCCATGTCCAGTAGATGTCATGCTCCAGAAGATGGGCGTCGACAAGAAGAACGACGGCAAACAGAAGAAGGTGGTTCTCTTGTCGGCAATTGGAAAGACGCACGAGCCCAAGGCAAGCTCTGTCGAGGATCGCTGCCTTCGCGTTGTTCTGTCCTCTGCAGTTGTGGTTACACCAGGTGTGCCAAAGAACAACTCGGTTTCCGTTACCCCCCCGGGCTCGAAGAGCATCTCGAACCGCGCTCTCATTCTTGCTGCCTTAGGATCTGGCCCTTGTCGGCTTCGTAACTTACTGCACTCGGACGATACCGAATACATGCTCTCTGCCATCGCTCAGCTCAAGGGAGCAACGTACTCGTGGCAAGAAGCTGGAGAAGTTCTTGTGGTTGAAGGCAAAGGAGGTGCCCTCAGCGCCAGTAACAAGCCCCTTTACATTGGAAACGCAGGGACTGCGTCTCGCTTTCTCACAACTGTGGTCGCCTTGTGCTCGTCCACTGCTGAGACGTCGACAACCGTCCTCACGGGTAATGCGAGGATGCAAACAAGACCAATTGGCCCCCTCGTGGACGCTCTTCGTGCTAATGGCGTGGGGATTGAATATCTGAACCAAGAGAAAAGTCTGCCCCTTCGTGTTGATGCGGCTGGTGGTTTCTCTGGTGGTACAATCGAGCTCGCTGCGACTGTGTCGTCTCAGTACGTGTCTTCGATCCTTATGGCAGCCCCGTACGCCAAGCAACCTGTAACTCTGAAGTTGGTGGGAGGAAAGCCTATTTCTCAACTGTACATTGACATGACTATCACAATGATGAAGTCTTTTGGGATCACCGTTACAAAGTCTGCTTCAGAGGAGAACACTTACCACATCCCCCAGGGCGTGTACCAGAACCCTGCTGAGTACACTGTGGAAAGCGATGCCAGTTCTGCGACCTACCCCTTGGCGATCGCTGCCATTACTGGCACAACTTGCACCATTCCGAACATTGGTTCAGAGTCCCTGCAGGGAGATGCACGGTTCGCTGTCGACGTCCTGCGCCCCATGGGATGCACGGTGGAACAGACCGCAACCAGCACAACAGTGACTGGTCCGGCTCCCGGAGGTTTGCAGCCTATTGTCCGCGTTGACATGGAGCCCATGACCGACGCCTTCCTCACAGCATCTGTGCTAGCTGCTGTGGCACCTGGGAAGACACAGATTGTGGGCATTGCCAACCAGCGTGTCAAGGAGTGTAACCGGATCGTTGCTATGAAGGACCAGATGGCCAAATTTGGTGTTGAGAGCAGTGAGCTGGAGGACGGCATCGAGATCGTGGGTAAGCCTCTGGCTGAACTTCAAAAACCTTCTGCAGAAATATACTGCTACGACGACCATCGTGTCGCCATGAGCCTGAGTGTTCTTTCTACGGTGTCCCCATCTCCGGTGGTCATCACGGAGAGAGAATGCACAGGGAAGACTTGGCCAGGTTGGTGGGATACTCTCTCAGGGTTTTTCAAGGTTTCACTCGATGGCACTGAGCCTAAAGAAGTACATGAGGCTTCTGTCTGTAAGGATAAGAATGCGGATCGGTCTATCTTCGTCATTGGCATGAGGGGCGCTGGCAAGACTACTTCCAGCAAGTGGCTTGCCAGACTACTCGGTTGGACGATCATTGACCTCGATCAAGAGCTTGAACGCCGAGCGGGCATGACAATCCCTGAGATGATCCGAGGCTCTCGAGGCTGGGAGGGGTTCCGTAAGGATGAGCTCGCGCTGCTTCAAGACGTTATCGCGAAGCAGCCTAATCGTCATATCTTCTCCTGCGGTGGCGGCGTCGTCGAATCAGAGGTTGCGAGGAACCTCTTCAAAGATTATCTCAAAGACGGTGGCCGCGTTATAACGGTGCACCGCAATACAGATGACGTGGTAGAGTACCTCATGAGGGATGAGACCAGACCTGCGTACACGACGGAGATTCGTTCCGTCTATCTCCGACGTAAGGCCTGGTACGATGAGTGCAGCAACTACACTTACTACAGTCCCCATTCGGAGCATTCAGGCTCTGCGAACGCGATTCCGGATGACTTCCGCCAGTTTGTGATGCAAATGACGGGTCAAAGCAAGCATCATGAACGAATTTCCCAGAAGCAGCAGAGCTTCTTTGTGTCATTGACATTACCTGATCTGAAGGAAGCTATCGATCTGCTCCCGCGTGTTGTTGTCGGATCCGATGCTGTTGAACTCCGAGTTGACTTATTACAAGATTGGTCTTCCGAGGGTGTGACAGAACAGGTTGCGATCCTTCGACATGCAGCTGCAAAGCCAATAATCTACACTGTTCGCACCGTTGCTCAGGGTGGCAGATTTCCGGATAACAAACCCGAAGATTTGCTCAGACTTTACCTTTTGGGCTTGCGCCTAGGCGTCGAGTATATTGACGTTGAAGCCACTGCAACAGACGCAGTTATCGAGGTTGTATCAGCTAACAAAGGCTCTTCACGCTTGATCGCCTCGCATCATGATCCAGAGGGCACACTTTCCTGGCGCAACGCTGGTTGGATTGCCTTTTACAACCGCGCACTTCAATATGGTGACATCATCAAGTTGGTGGGAAAGGCTAGAAGCATTGAGGACAACTTCGACCTCGCTACTTTCAAGAACAAGATGCAGGCAGCCCACCCAATCCCCATGATTACCCTTAATATGGGACAGGCTGGCAAACTCAGCCGAATCCTCAACGGCTATTTAACCCCTGTCTCGCATCCTGATCTTCCATTCAAGGCGGCACCAGGTCAACTCTCTGCCGCTGAGATTCTTCAAGGCCTCTCCCTGGTGGGTACAATCGAGCCGAAAGAATTTTATCTATTCGGAAAACCCATCTCGGCGTCGCGATCCCCTGCGCTTCACAATGATCTCTTTTCCAGGACTGGTCTTCCTCATCACTACAGCCTCTTTGAGACTAACGAGGTAGATGACCTGAAGGACATCCTGCGCAGTGCAGATTTTGGGGGGGCCTCTGTCACCATCCCTCTAAAGCGGGATATCATGAGGCATGTTGACGAGCTGACCGAGGCTGCTTCAGTCATCGGAGCTGTTAACACCCTCATCCCAACAGAACTTGTCGGTACGAACCTCCGTCGCCTCATTGGAGATAACACCGACTGGAGGGGCATGACATTCGCCCTCAAGAGCGCTGGTGTGACTGTTCCCGAGACTGGTGGCAGCGCCATGGTAGTAGGTTCTGGAGGTACAACTCGCGCAGCCATTTTCGCTCTGCACAAATTTGGCTTCTCGCCCATCTATGTGGCTGCTCGTAACGCCCAAAATGCAGAGACCTTGGTGTCTGATTTCCCGAAGGAGTATGGATTGAAGGTCCTGGCCAACGCCTCCAGTATCGACGACACCTTTACGAAGCCACGCGTTATCATTAGCACAATCCCTGCTGACCGGCCTATCGATGGCGGCGTCAAGAATATTCTCACCGCTGCTTTAGAACGAGAGGTTCCTTCTAATGGCAACGTGCTTTTGGAAATGGCGTACAAGCCCCGTGTGACGGAAGCCATGCGCCTTGCAGAAAGCGCTGGTGGCTGGACAACTATCCCTGGTCTGGAAGTGCTCGCTTCCCAGGGTTGGTATCAGGTAAAGATCTCTAACATGAGGAGTCATAATAATTGATCACCTTGCTAATGTGGATTGCTTAGTTCGAGCTATGGACTGGTATTACGCCCCTTTATAGAGACGCTCGTTCCGCCGTGTTGGGCAACGAGGCTACATGATGCCAAGTCGTCTTAGGGATTTCCTCCTCTGGACGCTCTATGCTCAAATGGATGGGAAAGGTTACTTGGTCACATAGGTCAACGAGAAAGAAAAGTACTGAATGATCGATTACTGCGTTGATATTCCCCTTGACTCCTTGACCGTGAACCGATGATTTCAGCAGTAATCAGCCGCGCTTTAGTCCTATCAGCTGATCGGGCATCTACAATAAGATGTCACATTAATTGGGCTTGCTAAACGGATAGTAGACGATTATTTACAGTCTCAGTTTGTATGGCGACAAAGGCGTTCTACTGCATGTGGTTATGTTGCGCAGTAGGATGTACCTTTCCTGTAAGCATATTGGGTCTCAATGGTATGCGAAGCCAATTGGCACGTATCACGCTCAGCCTTGGGCAAAGAGGAAAGAGGGGGTTTCAACTAGAATGGAGCACTGTATTCGCCTGTTTTGTTGTGGCAGCTAGGGCAGTAACAGGGTGCAAGGCCGGCACTGTGGGCTGAAATACTCTGTTTAATGCCATTGGACCCTGGCCACTAGATGCGGTGTGCCATATACTGCATGGCAATCTAAGAGCAGGTCGTACTTGAAGACATGACTGTGTAGAACTTGCGGCGCCATTTTAACCTCTCTGAGAGGTCGCATAACCACATGTAAGCGTAGCAATCGTTAGTGTCCTAAGACTGCGCGTTGGCGCATCATGACAAGCATGTATGGCCGGGGTGGCGCGGATATCTTCGTATGGATGGAGCAGCAAGATGACCAGTCTCTCTTTAGACATCACTATTCGTCTATGATATCTTGGCTTCCCTCTTAGCGAATCTACTGCGGTCCAGGCGGGTGATGAGCATGCAGCACCATGACGGCACCTCAATGCAAGCGTGCCATAGACCGCAAGATTTAGCTGCAAGGTAGGGTACCATTACATCTTTATTTCCTTACGTATTGTGCGACTTGCATCCTGCTGTCAACCTGCTGTTGATACAGACATCATTCGAAGGGAGTAAAATCAGGCTGCGTGATATTACAGTGTATTGATCTTGTGCAATTTTGTCTAATTCCCGCGTAAGGAGCCCCCGTGTCAAACCCTCAGGTGGTCGCTTGCTAATTATAATTGCGATACAGTGAGCGCAGCTCATTTATGGTGGTACAAATATACATGATAAGTGAATCAAGGACGTTGCGCTCGTAGAGCCCATCTCATCAGGTCGTTCAACGTTTGAAGAATATAGTGACAGAGAATTCTGAGCTGTCAGAAGTCGAGCCGCCGCCATAGCCCATGTTCGTCGCCGTGAACAAAACTGGCTTGCGTGAGGTTACTTTACGTTGAATGGGGGGCAGCGTGGGCCACGCTATCCTTGTATCCGTCAACGTATCGCGTCAACAATTATAGCCCGCCCCGCACCAATTAGAGTCATGATGTGGTTCAGCCGGTGGTAATGTGAACAAGTCGTGTAATATTGGCCAAACAGGTGCGGTTCGCGGATAGGATCACCGTCAAGTGCAACTGCAACTGGGTTGGGCCACGAGTGTGACCATGCCCAATAATAGCATGCAGTCAACATCCACAGGATTCCATACGAATCTGCTAGTGAGCAGGGAGCCGGAAAGAATCTGCCCCGGGTCGAACGAAGTTTGGTGATGGAGAGAGCGTGATGTCAGTGGTGGATGAGCTCAGGTATGTGACGTCATGTTGTCCCAGGACCCTGCAGGACCCTTGACCCACCATCGGCCCCGCTCCTCATGTCATTGGTCAGAAAAGGGTTTCCTTCGTGAAGCCCCACGTCATGAAGCATCATGCTCCATCATTGACTTCCCACCGTCCGCTCAACTTCTGCTGTCCAAGACACACCATGAAAAGGTTGCTTGACTCTAGCATCCATCCTATTGGAGCTTATCGGCGTAGTGTCTGTCTCAGTGTATGTCCATGGCCAGGCGCGAAATGGGGGGGGTGTCGCTATTGCTTGATTGCTTCCAGCATTGACATGGTGTCGAACTTTTGGGTCGTGCAGAGCAAAAAGAAAATCCAGAGGCATTTGTGCTTGGAGTCTTCCTTCTTGATACGCTCAGCCTCGACGCCGCTTCCCAGGCACCTCAACTTCAGGATGGCAGACACGATAGTGACGCGTCAGGGCGTCGGCACGGCTGAACGTCTTTTCCTCAGTGCACAAATCGCAGTTGACCTTCTGCTTGCGGGCGTTATGGATGGTATCCTCATGTCTAGTCAGATCGTATGGTCGCGAAAAGACAGTGTTGCAAGGTTTCCCGGTGCTGGGGTTGATGCGATTACATCGATGAGGACCAGCCTGGCTGCCGATGAGCGTTGAAGTCATGCCTCCCATATCATGAGGGCGTGTAACCCCAAGACCTTGTGCCTGACGGTGACCCTCGCGCTTGTGCTTCTGCAGGAGAGCTGGGGTCTCGAAGCGTAGTGTGCAGCCGTGATAAGTGCACGTGTATGTACCTCCGTCAGCCAAAGTAGACATGGGTCTACTATGATTGATCGGAGTGTTGCCGCCTGAACCAATACTCGAAGGCCCCGAACTCATTCTCGGAGGGGTTTCGTTGTGAGATTGTGGGACGAAAGGATACTGCTGTGGTACTTGAAAAGTTGAAGTCATGTTTGCTCCCATGTAATTGATCTGGGATGCGTTGGAACCAGGAAGATTATGATCTGGCTGGGGCATCATAGCTTTCGTGAACTGGTCGACAAAGTCATGACTCTCGGATGAGAAGAGAGGAAAGTTCCGATTGTCATCGTTGTCAGGAAACTCCAGAATAGCATCCTTTGGTGATATGGTCTTCGGTGTCTCAGGCTCTCGGCCAACAGTCATGTGCTGCTGCAGTTGCGTCTCGTGCTGAAGCTTATTATTCTCACGGATGCGTTGAGCTGAGTTGAAGTGCATGCCTCTAACCGGGCCGGAAGAAGGGGTAGCGAAATCCTGCGCAGCCCCGGCCAGCGGTGAACTTGTGCGGAAAGGCGAACGTTCTCGGGAGGTACTAGACATGACAGGGGACTGACGCGCACTCAGATGTTGACTGTTTGCGGCGTTGAGTCTTTGGTTGAACACGTCATTGGCTGGTGAGATGGCGAGCTGACTTTGCGATGGCGATGTGGTCGACGTGATGGCAAAGTTTGGGTTGTACAGCTCGTCACTGTAGACGTCTGTCATAGTACGGTCCAGCTTTGGAGCGCTGCTGAAGGCACTCGCCGCTTCAAATAATGGGTCAGCATTGCTTCCAAGATGTCGTGGATGGTTCCAGAGCGTACCTTTCCTGCGCTTGTCCGCGGCTTCTGGTTCGTTTATGGTCGGAGTAGAAGGTGAGTCACCTCCGACTGAACTCGCCACTGAAGTAGGCTGTGATCGCGACGAGCCGTTGCCGAAGTCAGGTGCTGGTAGAGGTAGAAGGCTGCGTTCGTGCTTCTGATTCCCCTGGCCGATGGGCCCAGGAATCGTGACTGGATATGCCATCTCTGGTATCGCCGCGTCGACGTTGTGGTAGCCAGAGTATGCCCCTAGAGATTTGACAATGTAGTTGGCATTGGCCGAATTTGCGTCGGCCGATTGCATGTCAAGGGCTTCGTTGCCAAAGTCGGTGGTGACAGCGATGTGTGGATTTGAAATATTTGGATTGAATGGTGAAGCAGGCCCTGCTGAACCTAGTGAAGAGAGGGAAGACTCGCGCTGGTGATGGTGGACTCGGCCCATCTTGGGTTGATATTGTGGGAGCGTGGCGCCCCAAGCGTCAGACTGCATAGTAACGTCCGAAGGCAGGAAGTCGGCGGCGATATTTGCCGGATCGTCGAACTGGCTTTGCAGAAGATCGATGGCGGAAGACGAAGTAAGATGAAGACCCCAGCCTCGAGGCACGTCGAGATGGTAGGTGTCGGCGATGCTTGGAGTGGCTTGCTGGAGGTGATTGTTTCGTCGAGCGTAAGTGTTCCTTTTGTTATTTGATTGTGAAATCGATATCATGTTGGTACTGAGTGAGCCTCAGATGGAGACAAAGATAAAGTATATTCGGTGGAGGAGAGATCTGGGTGGCAAGGTTGGGATAGTCGTTTGCTCTTATAACAAAGCCCATACGAGTAGATCTGAGCCCGAGCCAGATGCTTCTGGCGTGCGTCAATGGGGGTGGGTATAGTACCATAAAGGGGGGGTGTACCATGACACACGCATATGCATCCACCCACCCACACAGTTTCCTTCGGCAGCCCTCGCTTTCCATTTACTACTACATACCAACCTAACCATCCATAATCCTGCAAGACCCTTCCTTACCAAGCATTCAAGTCGCCGTTCGGAGCCCGGTCGTATGTACGTACTACTTGTTACTGCACGGTACTAGTTCGAATTAATAAACCAAGTGCGGTGACTCTTCCTGTCATATGTTCCGCAATTGTAAAGTAAGCCACAGGGAGCATGGCTTTCGGCGATAACGCGGTTTAAGAGGCAGATGGCACCAGAAGGCTGCAATCACCGTGTTTTACCGTATTTGCAACCCTTCAGAATTCGGCAATAAGTGATGTAGTCATGAATTACCAAGCTTGTTCAATGGAAAGTGGTCGTTGTCGGACCGAAACTGCTCTCGTTGGCCATTGAATCAAGGGTTCAAGCCGATGAGCGCATAGTGGGCTGCTCCACGAAACAGAAGGCTCGCCCGCACACCCTCTGACGTACCCTCACTACTGGCGATCGCGGAGACGTGGACCCTTCATGCCAATCCCAGACAACTGGGCGGGAAAAAAAGAGTGTCCTAAAAAATACATTACCTTGAGAAGTCATTCTGGCAAAACTGCGGACGATTCCACTGCCCAAAGGTTACGCATACGATGTCTTTACTTTGACCCTTTTGCCGGGTTGGTAATCCGGAGCAAGGCTGCGCCACAGTCCCTCACCTGTTGACGCATGTTAGCCACACTAATCTGTGGCTTCCACACCGTCTAGCTCCGGCTCCCTCTGTAAACTAATCACATGACCAGAGTTTGTTGGGCAGTTATGAGTAACTAAGTCAAGCCACAGTCGTCGAGTACTAACAAGTACATTCCTTCAATAAGATGCCAGCCAACAAATGACCGTGTGAACAAGTGTACTCAGCAAGCAACCTCGGTAGGACGGCTCACAGCACAAGGCGTGAGCAATGCATACTGCAACCAGTTAGAGTCGCTCTTCTTGACCAGGTGCTTTTTCTGATACCACAGGTCAGCTTGCGTGGTCCATGCAAGTCCGAATCAGTCAGCTCTTGGAAAGAAACAGTGCGGACGCCCGTATAAGGACCTACATAGGCGGCTTCGTCCGCTTCGGCCCTGTCTGGTTTACCTCTCTGGTTGAGATGTACGCCAAGCACCTCTCTACCGCCAGCAACTTAGGCCTGTGTTGGTGGGAAGCAGTGTGAAAATATTTTCGCCACCCTCCCTCAGTAAATTGAGCGATACTCGTCTTGGATGATGTGTTAAACCATGTGTCGCTGAGTCGTTCTCGAACAGCAATTTTTCTCCCAAGACCAACTGATACTAAAAGCGACAGTCTGCGTGTGTGGCCCGGAAAACAGGCAGGGGTGAGCATGCTTCGGGGTGCCCGTCAGCTAAATTTTTAAAGGTGCCGTCGGACAAGATCGGGTTTCAGCACCGGGTTAATGCTCAGCCACGGCACATGGCAGCCCTTTCAGGTCTTTGGTGAATGTGAATCAGTCTCTCTCCCCTAACCCAACCGCTTGGCTCCACTGCCTTCTATGTCGGAAAGATCAGAGAATTTTTGCACACCCTCGCACGCACTGAGATCTGGGTTGCTAAAGATGCAGGTCGGTGCTGACCTGTCAGGCACACGTGTCTGTGCTATTGCCGCAGCCTTGTGGGTGCATGTCAGAGACTATCATACAGCCGTCGATTTCCTGGAGTCAACATGTCGTATATTCTGAAAGCAATCCCTCACTCCAGGGGGGTGTTCAAAAGTTGGCATTTGTAGTCAGAGGTCATGTGCCTCAACTTTTCCAGTGGCAGCTGACCTCTGCCTTTCGTGTCGTCTCCAGATGTATGCGGCGAGACTGGAGCAGTCGATTGCGTGTTCGCTGAACCACGCGTTGAACCACATGGTGCGGACTACTACCATGTACTTCGTAGACAGTCAGTCCAGTTAGCTCAGTAAGACAAGACTCTGGCGAGCATAATCAAGCCACCAGCATCAGCACTATGCCTTCCCAATGGACCGGGAAAGGCTTTACACCCAGAGTGACAGGCACCTAATTCTCTCATGGCTTATGAATGTGTCTTCCCGGAGCGGACCTGTTTCCGCACATGCTATTATTGCATCGGATGAGATGCCTGCATAGCTGAAAGCGACAAACCGCTGTAGGATGCTGACGCGGGGCGAGACAGTACACGGTGGGCATAAGCCGGCAGCTTCCGTGTACTTGCAGCATTGTGAAAGCAGATGGGTGTACATGGAGGTTACATCGGTTTTATTTTATTTATTTATTCTTTATATTATTATTATTATTATTAAGAAATAAAAGGGGGGGGGGGGGGGGAGTGAGAAAATCTTCCTTTGTACGGGCGACTGCCCTGCACTTCCACACCCATCAGCTTCGGAAGAGCCCCGAGTGAGTTATGGATAGCTCCGCGGATAATGATCTCCCACGCATCGACGAATTCGATTATCCGTCGCTACTGCACAATGTCTCGCTTCTATTGACTTTATATGTACAGACAATCGATGTCTGTGTCCTAGTCCGAATTTGCTTGGGATTCTAACTGATTCCTCGGCTCGGGGTGCCCGGTACCTGCCGGTAGACCTCTACAATGTGTGGCCCAGCAGCCGTGCATGGATGTCCACGGCTTAGCCCGGGATTTTTGAGATTTCAATCCCGATACAAGGTCTACTCTTCAATGGCCAATATCATTCATTACCTGATGTGAGGGAGTACTCACATCATTTGGGTGTGGCGACAACGTCTAAGGTACCGGTACAGACCTGCTGTGACGAAATTGTGAGGTATTGCATTCCATTAAAGAACTTTATAAAATAAAAAATTTTGGATAAAAAAAAAGCGGTGGGTACTGCTTAGGGTGACATCTCTTGTGCTAAATACGATGAGCAACCTTATTGCGATGTATGATGTGAAAGTCGAAAGGCAGGGGAGTGAATAGTATTCTACCTCATACGCTATGAAAAGATTTTCGCCTCCCCCGGATTTCCCGTCCAAACTGCCGGAGCCCCAGCAGACAACTACTTCTCTGAAGCTTGGTGCCACAGCGGTCATCTTTGACCCTACGGGGCTTTGAGTGCGCTGGACAGGCTGCTTAAAGCATCAGTGGCTGTAAACCGTGCGCTAGGAACGCCCAAAGACGGGCCGCTAATTATAGAAAGTTTGACTAGCGCCGCCTCGCGGGTTTCGCCACACCCAGTGCGAACAGCATATGCCTCGGCGGATATCTAGGCTATCTCGGACAAGTGACTCGCTTCTACCAGATTGGCTCAGTTCTGGGTCTCCCTTTTCGAGTCATGGATAATCGTTTCCTGGTTCGGTATGGTGATTTCTGCGTTTCCAGGTTTCATCGCTTCCCTCACTATTCGATCTTGGAAAGTGGAGAGATGATAGGATTCTTTGTAATACGCAAGCAGGCTCAAGACATGGAAATCTCAGAGGAGGAATGCATACGAGCAAAAGGATCCCACTGAGCCGGGAGGCAGTGCAGTAGACGGACGAATCACTCACGCGGCCTCAATGCTTTGACGAGTGACTGAATTCGGCAAACCTGCTGGATTTTGTTGGGGAGGGAATGTGTCTACATCAACACGGACTGGTGGGCACGGAAATCCATCACGAGGTGCGCGATCGCACACCTTTGGATATAGGGTAGGCTGCCTCACTAAATGAGTTCCAAGAGTCCAACCTTGGGGTCTAACCTGTTCCATGGGAGGAGTCATCCTCGGGTAACAACCCAAGGTCAGATGAATTTAGATCCAAGTCGTACACACACGCATACACGCACGCAAAGACTTGCATGTGCATGTCGGAAGAGCGAGACCTTCGAGTTCCCTACCCACTATCGATTAAAGATGTATGCTCAGCCCAGCTTCTACTTCTTCCGTCTGTCGGCCCCGACCGGTCTCGACCCCGGCCAGCGGCGTGCCTGTGGGTACCAGCCTGCCGACGTGCGTTCTCGATTTCGATCCCGCTACCAGGCCACATGGTGCCTGGCCTGGGCCATGAATCCATGTAATCAACCACGTAAAAATACGATGTCTTGAGGTGCATGCAGCGACAGCGATGTGAAAATAGGTCAATGTTCGTGGATAAACACACCGGAGGGTGTGCGTGTTCAGGAGACGAATTCAAGGTGTAAAGGCTGAGCGTGTCGGATGGTATGGGGTCCGTCCCGTACTCGGCCTCTTGTCGGAGTCCGCTGCTCACGCCGCATCATGCGGTGCTGGAAACATGAGATGCAAGAGGCAGAAACAGAACGGTCACGCGGGCAACTCTCCAGAGTCATAGACCGACAGTTTGCGAATCTGCTTGCGTGGCCACTTCTTAGTCTTCGACAACCTCGGCACAGCCTGGAGTGGCCAGGAAAGACATTTGCCACCCTGTGTGTGGACGCAGTTGATCAAGATTGCAGAGGACGCTCTAGGGTAGTCACTGACAAGGCGGAGACGAAGCATCGATAAGCGAGTGAGTCAAATGCTACCACAGCCTTGTCCAGGAACCCTAAACCAGACGCTCTCAGCAATACAGGATGACGAGGCAAGCATGAGTCATGTCCGAGGCATCAGTCCTTCTATAAGTTGTCCATTTATCATCACAGTACGCGGACTGGCCTTGCACATGTTAATACGCGCGTAGGAAAGGCAACTACACGGTGCAGCGACCGCAGGCAACAGCATTACATTATGCGATGAGACGGAATCCACCGAGAAGGGCCATCATTCCAAGTGCACTGGGGGTGGAAAACATCGCCGCACGCGCGACAAAGATGACGCGACGCGCACGATCGAGTCAACTACAACAATAACCACATCGAAAGGGCGGGAGCAACATATATGGTCAAGTGTGGCTTCGTGAGCCGAATCAATTATACCCCATGCAAGCCACCGGTTCCCTTATGGTACAGCAGAACACCCAAAAGCAAAGACCAGATATCCGTAGTCATCATGAAGAACACCCATGCAGCGCCGCCTGTGTTTGGCATGGTCGCCGCGATTCGTAACAGGCATCCCTTCCACCCACTCCCGCTCGTATCCTCCACGTAGGATGGACAGTAACACACGTCCGAATACGCGTGTCTGTTTAACCACCGAAACCGTAGAGGGTGCGGCCCTGCCTCTTCAGAGCGTAGACAACGTCGAGAGAGGTGACGGTCTTGCGCTTGGCGTGCTCGGTGTATGTGACGGCATCACGGATGACACCCTCAAGGAAGGTCTTGAGGACACCACGGGTCTCCTCGTAGATCATGGCGGAAATACGCTTGACACCACCACGGCGTGCGAGACGGCGGATAGCGGGCTTGGTGATACCCTGAATGTTGTCACGAAGAATCTTGCGGTGACGCTTGGCACCGCCCTTGCCGAGGCCCTTGCCGCCCTTGCCGCCTGTAGCATGCTGTCAGTTTCTGATCATGTAGGCATTGCGGTGCTTCCTCGCGAGCGGATCTCGGGTGTGTTCAGAGGGTGTGTTGCTACTTACGTCCAGTCATGTTGATGAGTGTGGGGTGTTTGTGTGGAAGATGTTCAAATACTCGTCGCGATGATGCAACGAGGCTGAGGCTGATGGATGATGAATGTGGATGAGTAGATGAGTGGGTGTTGACAGATACTAGAAGTGGGAGGGGGGAAGGATAGGCAGATGGGCGGCGGTCGGTTGAGCTTAAGTAGCGGGTGGGCCAAAGCAGAGGCGCCAGATCAGTGATTTGAAGTGGGGACGTATTCGCGTGACTGGGCTGGGGAGTAGGAGCGACCAAAACACTACAGTACACAGGCAGCCGGGTCAGCTGGGCGATTGAAAAATAAAATCAGCCAAGGGACCGAAAAATAGTGGCGCGTTGGGGGGGTCGTAGGTGGGTGCTGCTGCTGCGCGTGCTCATTACTGTTCGTGTGGGGGGGGCCACTCCACGTTTCTGCTCAAAGACACACAAACCAGGCGTGTTAGATGGACCAATTAAAAAATAGGACACGGGGGCTAATTGTTCTTCGCCGCTGGAGTGAGATCGTATGCTGTACTAGGTAGCATGATGTTCGTATGTGGTAGCCATGCGGTTACATAGGGGCTAGGAGGACATGCACCATGGCTTCGGGATATGGAGAGATACTATGGGCATGGCTATTAAGGTGTAATGTGAATAATAGATGACACCCTGGCGAGGCTATTTGGAATTATGGCAAGGCCATGTGATGAAAGCTTTACAAACGGTGATGTTGCGATTTCGTGGCAAACTTGAATTCCGTCAATGTCCCTATTATGTCGCTTTTTGGAAGTAGGAACATCAGTGAGTTCAACTGATACATTAAACCTCCTGGACCAAGTATCAACCATCAATATCACGCGAATAACACAAAATTGTATTCACATTCAACGTATACGTACGAAAATACACAACCATGTTGAATAGCGACCAAGTGAAGATATCAAACCATGAAATTGTATTGTATTGGTCGGTGATGCCACTGCAGGGTAGGCGCAGTTCACCTGCAAAGACAAAGGCGAATAGGTAGCTTGAGTGGGTACAGATTGGATGCTGTTGACAACCAGCCAATCAAAAAATTAGAACACCAAGGCAGCTTTACCATGCAGCACCCCATTTTTGGGATCACCCACTGAGTGATTTGTGGATGACACAGACACGACAGACAAAGCGAGTGAGACCCACGGGATCGAGACAACGAGACAAGGGACCCAGGGGAGGCACGACCAATCCAGGTTGAGGCGGGGTTGAGACGCGCCTTGTGACGCGACGAAGTAGACCATTGTGGTAACAATTACGATGATGCTTCTATTCCCCCAGGCTCTGTAATTCATGATGCAGAAAGTGACAAGGAGACATCATACTGCGCCAAACGTTGCATTGCTGAGAGGAACCCACATCTGACCAGCTCCCCTTCTCTCGGGATACATACATAGGAGTCATAGGTTTAGCGGCCTGAGGCAGCTTTCCTTCCTGTCACCTTATCTCCTACTGTTGCTGCATCGGCCGCGGTTGCTCCGTAAATTTTACTTATCAGGCGCGCAGTTGAGAAGATACACCGAATGACATGACTTTACGCAGCAGAACCGCACCATGTATTAGCAGAATAGCAAGAGTGAATAAGATAGCTCTCATATCAAATGACACATTACCAACACAGACCACCCGAGTGACCCCAGCTCGCTTTGAAAACCGATCGCCTCTTGCCTGCCCACGAAGTACACATGGTAGTTAATTTAGTTAGTGCCTGAGCTTGGCCTGTCAGCCCTTGCCGGCACCACCACAGCAATCTTCAGGTGTGGTAGTGGTTTTCCCAGATCCTGCACCAGTCCCATTCCAGCCAGTGGCCACCTTTCGTTGTGGCACGTATCCCAAAACACAAAAACCAAACCCACCGATTTTCCACCCTGTCGCAGTGGGTCCTCCTTTGGCTCCCTGTTTCTCTTTTTCCGTGACTGACTGATTAACCTGCCGCACGCCCACGCGCCAGATCAGCCGCTCCCTTTCGCCTTTCCCTCGCACAGCTATTAAAGCATCCCCCCCGCCTTCCGACACTACGACTTTTCCCTCCTGCATCACACACCCACATCTCATCCACACCCCACAACCACACAACAACCATCATCACTTTTCCATCACCCTCAACCATATCAATCATCAACAATGGCTCGCACTAAGCAGACCGCCCGCAAGTCCACTGGTGGCAAGGCTCCTCGCAAGCAGCTCGCCTCCAAGGCCGCTCGCAAGTCCGCCCCATCCACCGGTGGTGTCAAGAAGCCTCACCGTTATAAGCCCGGTACCGTCGCTCTCCGTGAGATTCGTCGCTACCAGAAGAGCACTGAGCTTCTCATCCGCAAGCTCCCCTTCCAGCGTCTCGTGAGTCACACTGTCGCATTCGAATCAATGCCGCATCTTGCTAACAGTCGATCAAACAGGTCCGTGAGATCGCCCAGGACTTCAAGAGCGACCTCCGCTTCCAGTCCTCCGCCATCGGTGCTCTCCAGGAGTCCGTCGAGTCCTACCTCGTCTCTCTCTTCGAGGATACCAACCTTTGCGCCATCCACGCCAAGCGTGTCACTATCCAGTCCAAGGACATCCAGCTTGCCCGCCGTCTCCGCGGTGAGCGCAACTAAGCGGCTTTTCTCAATATGCCTGCTTCTGCGATGCTTCTTCCGGTCTCCCTCACTACACTACAGCAGCGCGCTCTGACCTGACGCGGGCGCACGCCGAGGTGACCGGCTTATGACTCTTTTGACTTGCGATACGATGGAAATCATGGTTTGGGGGTAATCATGGCGTTAAACGTTGAGAACAACAACTGGCTTTGCTCTACACTGAGATGGGTTGTATATTACATCTTTTCGGCAGACGATGAATGCTGCACTGCGACCACACTTCGCTGGTCTATGATCAAAAATACCTGACTGTTCCCAATCGTGACTGTAATGTGAACATATTCCACAAAGCGCACCCATGGTCGATAACGCGACCGCGTCACAACAAAAACATGAGGAACCTCGACGGGTCTAGACACCACTTGCTCGCCCAGTGTGACAATTTCGGTGCACTAAACACCGTTATGGTGCGGTCCAGTTATACTGCATCACCCGCAAGATGCTCACTGTGATGCGGATAACTTAGCAACCACAGGCTTGTTTCAGTGGCGCAGGGATACCAGAGACTCATGTGAATGGCGTTTTTCTCTCATCGAGTCGCTATCCTGTCGTCTCGCAAGCTGGCACCTGTTGTCGTGCGTAGATATTTACTGTGCCGTACATAACGTCCAATGTCAATATGCTGCTCTCGTATGTATTCTCTCGGAGCATACTGCTTAGCTACTGCATGCCGGACGCTCAACTTCAAGTATCAACGAATGGCGCAGGATCATCACAACCCTCAATAGGCATATAGTAGTAATAATAATAATCTACAAGATCATAGGAGGGACTTCCATCCCTTGCCTTGGGGCTTATCCAGCCCCAAGAAATCAGCGACCTGCCCCAACGAGTCTACACCAAAGAAGCTATCCTCCTTCCCCTCTGCGTTCACACAGACAAACCAGGGTACGCCGAAAGCCCCTTTATCATAAGCCTCCTGAGTGTAGCGCTTCAGAAGCTCCTTCGCTTCCTGACCCTGACCCTGCTCCTCTACCTGTCTCGCCTTCTCCTCCGAGCCAAGCGCTTTGGTGAGGATGTCGAGACGATCCTCGGCCTTGTGGGGCTCACGATGCTCGACAAAGAACGCGTGATAGACGGCGTCGACGATGGAAGTCAGACGGTCTTGGGAAGACGGGCCGTCTTGGTGGTAAACCAATGCGAGGGGACGCATAATAGGCAGGGTGAGAGGTGGGAAGTTAGGGGGGTTGGCTGGGTTCATGGGGATAGAAAAGAGTTCGGCCCAACGATTGCGTTGACGGAAGATGTAGGGCCCCTTGTCTGGACGAATTCATCAGTGATGTTAGTTTATTCCAAGAGGCTCTGGATAACCCGAAAGAGCGACTGGGTGCGCGCGACTAACTCTTGATGTTCACGGGCGGTGAGTTGTTGCACATTGTCATGACACCACCCAGGAAGATGGGGATGAAGGTGACATCACAGTTTGCAAAGGCCGAATTGTGCTACAAAACCAGAACAATCACTCAGTTAAAAACTCAATCGCTCTCAAAGTAAAGGGCAGAGAGGAACAGAGACGGGACTCCTGAAAAAAAAACGTACTCGCAATAGGTGGTAGGCGATGTAGCCAAATGGACTGACGGTATCAAAGTACAGCGTGATACGTGGACGGGCCATGGTCGCAACACTCTCGAAGGTCAAAGGGGCGGTTCAACGTTATCCTACAATTCAGAGCTTCGATTCTTCTGACTTGCGAACGGGCGAAGGAATCGGGTGTTTCGAATACGGCGGGCCCAACAGTATATATCGATTATTTGTCTCTACTATTCAGATTCCGCGGGGGGTTGTGAGGAGTAACTTACCCCGTCCGGCCGGCCCATTCGTTACCTCGGACCAAATCGTCACCTCGAAGGGCGTCGCCACACTTCAGCTACTTCTGCAACCAAACATGTGCGGGGGCGTCCACCGGCTACAACTAACTAGGAGATTGGTCGCGATGAGCCTTCACCAGCCGCGCTTGGGACTCGATCGGACGCAGGTACATATTTTATTTTGTCACCAACTTCTTCTCTCAAGGCTCACCAATTGTATGTGTCATCCCGGCCCTGCGAATATCGATCAGCAAAGGCCATCTACGAGATCAATGGACGACAGTGACAGTATTGGGATTCATGCTGCTTTCTGCATTTCATGTATTCATATACATCCTGTATGCCAGATCCAAAGCCACAGGTGGAAGGAAGAATAGCCGCAAGAAAAGGGAGAAAAACAAGAACAAAACACAAGCCGGGACTCCTTGTGAACACAGTTTCAAATGCAATGCAAGCTTCTTCAAGCCATAACATCCACGTGATGCGTTGGAAGCTGCGTCAACACATCAAAGCCTCCAGTACCGACCTTGCCCAGTTTGCCCATAACAATTCTGCCACTGGGGGTAGTCAGATCGTCCCAATCACCGTCCAGCACCGCGTCCTTGAGGAATCCTAGGGTGGTCTCGAAACTCATCTTGGTGAACGGGCTGATGTTGCCGCGAAGACCCATGCGGCTGAAGGCTGTGAAATCTCCTCCTCGGGTCATGTGGTCGGCAATGAGATTCAAATGACGAGGGTCGACCTTGATGCCGTGACCGTCGAAAACACCCATCAGTTCGCGGACGATGGTCGCGCGACCGGCTTCCACGCCGTAGCAGTCGAGCATGGCTCCAATGTCGTTCGTCAGGATCCTGTGAGGGTTGATGTAGTCACCATAGCGCCGCATGGCTTTCAGGTTGACGCCTTCAGTGTCGATGAAACGGACTGCCTGTCCGTTCTCCTTCTTCTCAGTCAGAGTGCAGGTGCCAATGCCGAAAACCTGCTGAACGACTGTCTTCTTCAGCGCGTCCTGGACGATGTTCAGCATCAGGAGCTTGGGAATACCAGCATCGTATTCGAATGTGACGCGACACCAGGCACCCTTTTTCTCATCAGACTCAAAGGCAGTGATGTCAGAGTAGTCCTGGATGATTCTTTGAGCACGAGCACCGCCAATTGCTGCACCATGGCTCCTGTCATTCTCGTCTTCGCTTTCGCTGGTCTCGGCGTCGCTCTGCTTGCCCAGTCTCCGGCTCTTGGGCTTCGGGCTGCCGCCGATACCCTCATCCTCGGAGTCAGAAGATGAGTCTGCCTCATTTGCCCTTTGAACGGCATCGTCATCATCGTCATTCGGACCGTAGGAGACAGCCTCAGCCCGGTTTGCGCGGGCTTTATCGTTGGTAGCATCATCGTCCGCGTCCTCATCCTCATCCTCACCTAGCTCCCGGCTTGAAGGCGCGGCAGTCTCCACGACACCAGAGGAGACGCCAACCTCGGGTGTTGCGGTTGTGGCGTTGGCTTGACGCTTCTTAATCTCCTTTCTTGCTATCCTGGAGATATGTCCAAGTAATTTCTTCTCGATCGAGTCCATCACATCACTGATCGTGATAGCGTATGTCTTTGTGTACTCCTCGGACGGGAAAAAGTCGAAGCGAATCTTGAACATCTTGGCTAGTCCATAGCCCACGCCCTTGCCCACAGTTTCCTCAACCTTGACCTTGTCCAGGAGATCAGCGAGGGGAAGCTTGCTGATAGACTTGGCGAAAACGGTTGCTGCATCGTCATCAAGCTCTTCGTTGGGATATAATGACATGGAAGGTGTTGAGATCTTACGACTAGCCGTCATCAAAATTTCCCGCAGACGGGGGATACCCAGTGTGACGTTCTTCGCCGAGTGGCCAGCCAAATGGAAGGTATTCAGTGTCATCTGAGTTGAGGGCTCACCAACAGACTGACCAGCAACGATGCCGACAGCCTCACCAGGTTCAATCAATGACCTCAAATACTTCATGGCAAAGAGAAGCTCGGCATTCTTCTTGTTGAGGGCTTGCTTGGCAACCAATTGCTTGCCCTTGTCGCCCTTCTCTCGGATCAGCCCGTCCTTGTTCTCCTTGATGTAAGTTGCCATCTTTTCGTAGAAAGTCTCAGAGGTTGCAAGAGCATTTGTAGCAGGATTGAAAAGACCAGTGATTGGATCCTTTGCCCTGCGGTCTCCAGCCTTGGCGTGCTTGATAGCGCTCTTCATGTACTTGGTAATCGCATCGCGATGAGTGCTAAGCCGCTCACCAAGTTGGGCGTCGTACCTGAGCTGTGCAGCTTCAGAAGTGACATTCTGAAGAATGAAGCGGAAATCGGTGAGATATCTCTGCTTGCAAACGTCGAGACCGT
Organism: Sarocladium brachiariae; assembly: GCA_008271525.1. Lineage (NCBI taxonomy): Eukaryota > Fungi > Ascomycota > Sordariomycetes > Hypocreales > Sarocladiaceae > Sarocladium > Sarocladium brachiariae. The sequence continues at coordinate 5,012,873 of RQPE01000001.1, forward strand.
CCTCACCGTAGAGGAACTGAATCATGGATCCGTCGGCATCACGCACAGTCGAGTCGTAAGCAACCTGAAGGCCTTCCATACCTTTGATGATACAACGCTGCAGATAGCCAGAGCGGGATGTCTTCACAGCTGTATCAATCAAACCCTCACGGCCGGCCATGTGATGGAAGTAATACTCTTGAGGTCGGATGCCCGTCAAGAAACGATTGACAATGAAACCACCAGCACGAACGTGGGTCTCGAAGGGTTGGAAACAGGGCAATGACTTGCCGCTGACCATGACTGGGACACGCCGACCTTCCAAAACTTGCTGACCCAGATTGCAGGAAATCAGGTTGGCATTGACTCTTGATCCCTTGGCACCAGATGTCGTCATGGTCTGCATTTGATTCTTTGGGAATGGCTTTCGAAGACCGTGAGGCATGCATGCCTTTTGAACCGCGTCGGTGATCTTGGCGCTGCTTGCATTCATGAGCAGATCAAGCCCTTCCTGTTTCTTGTCGTCCCGCAGGGCCTCCTCGAGACGCTCCTCCAGAAGCGGGTCCTTAGGATTGGTGCAGTTCTCGATCGACACGTAGCTCGAGGCAACCTTCAACCCTACAGCATTGGCGCCACTAAGAGCCTCAAGACGAGCCGCTTCCCCGGCTGGTGTGAGACGAATGTCCTCCATACCACAAGAGAAGGCGCGCATGCTCAGGTATCTCGTCAACAACCTTCCCAGACTACTCAGGAGCTTTCCGGCGATGGTAGGGCCATAGACCTCATGGATCGCGTGAATCAGGCCACCTGAGCTATGTCCAATCTGTGACTTGTCCAAGATACCCGTGATGAGCACACCATCTTGGATCAGGACACGGCCCTCTTCCGAGTTCTCTCCCCACTGATCTGCCTTGAGCTGAGTGTCACGCTCCATATACAGACCGCCGCAGTTAGGTGGCTGGATGTTCTTGAGAATAGTAGTAATGACCTGCTTTCCTGTCCAACGAGGAACGGGCTTGATGATGGCTGGGTCAACGAGCTTAATCCGGTCGCCCAGAATGTGGCCGCTCTCAGGTCGCAAGGCGCTGTATACCAGAGAGTGGTAGTCACCCTTACTGAATAAGGTATCACGATTGCAGAGAGCAACGCTAACAGAGATGTGGTCTTGAATGAGACCACGAAGCGGGCTACCCGCTGTTCCGGACAGGTACTGGTGATCTGTGTCTGCGACTTGGAGGGCCTCCGCTCTGGCCACCTCATTCTGTGGAAAGTGCATATTCATCTCGTCACCATCAAAATCGGCATTGTAAGTGTTGCAGTTGGCGTAATGCATGCGAATTGTCTTCTCACCAGGGAGGACTCTCACCCGATGACCCATGATAGAGGGCTTATGGAGAGTTGGTTGTCGATTCATCAGGACGACATCGCCATTCGTCAGATGCCGCAAAACCTTTTTATTCCTTGATGTCGGAGCGTTGCTGTCCGTTGGGGCAAGGAGTTGGTTAGCGAGCGAGATTCGATCTTCGACAGACTTGCTGCGCAAATTGATGACCTGGCCGTTCTCGTTCTCGATAGCGAATGCGCCAGGCCACTTTTCCGGTCCATTGATGACAGCCTGTTGCAAGTCGCGGAAGTTATGTGACGTGACCGGCTCCGGGTATGTTAACTTCCTTGCGAAGACGGGAGGCACACCAATCTCGTTCGTTTCGATGTTCGGATCTGGGGAGATGACACTGCGGGCGGCATAGTTGACCCGCTTACCCATCATGTTCTTTCGGAACAGACCCTCCTTCTTTTCAAGCTTTTGCTTGATACCATCCTCATTACGAGCGGCGGCTGCACCTTGAATAGGGTTTTTGTCCTTATCGATGAGAGAGTTTACAGCCTCTTGAAGCTCGGCACAAGCCTGGTGCAGCTGCATCATATCCGCGCGGTTCTCCCTGAGAGCATTGTGGACCAAAGCGATCTTACCGCAGGTCTTGAGAATGCCCTTGTATAGGGAGTTCTGTTGCGCCTCGGCGATTTCAGAGGCACCTGTGCGGGCCTCAGGACGAAATCGGTTGGGGGGGACGAGAAGTGTCTCCATGAAGAACATATCTGGAGTAACTTTAGGCGAGCTGCGGGTAGGTGGCTTCGCGTTGTATACCAATGCCAGCACCTCCTGTTCCTTGTTGAACAATTCCACAAGGCGAGCTCGAACTTCCATAGCGCTGATGTATCTCTCCATAGGCTCCAACTTTGTATCAATTGGGGCCGCTTCATGATCCTGGTCGGAAGCATCGATGTCCATTGGATCGGCATCGACGTCAGCAATAGCCTCGTCGACTTGCGACTTGCGTTTCGCTTGCTGCTGATAAACCCTGGTCAGAGCATCACCCCATTTCTTGAAACCCCTTTGTGCCATTTTGACCTTCTCTTTTCCAGACAAGGCTCTCTCGAAGACCTTGACGAAACCATTCTTACGATAGGCGGGAGAAATGCCGCCGCAGCTATTGCAAATACGCTTGCTTGTGATCTCTGCAAGGAACTCTCTGATGATCTCACGACGCAACTCTGTGGCACCTTCATGTTTACCTCCTGAAAAGTCGCCTCTCTTAGTTGCGCCACTGGCCTTCAGACATTGCTGAACGTATTTGTCACGAGCCCGGGTGATGTTGTCGATCGATTGTTGAGTTCCTTCCTCCTCAGCTTCGCTCTCGATCCCGAAGTCCTTTTCCAGATTAGATCCGAGATCGGATTCCCCAATCGACCCGACAATATGGGCTTCGTTGAGGAGACCGTATTGCAAGAGTCGCAATTTGCAGATGTACTTGTGGAGATCTTTGGGTGGGAGACGGAAGCCCTTGCAGTAAACGCAAGTCGCTCGCAGGAGACGATAAGTCATGTCCATAAACACAGGGTGGTATACGGGGACGGGCAGCTGGATATGACCCGGGTGACCAGGACATGTCGCCTGATTCAGGTTGCATGTTGTACACCTGGTTCACGTTAGCAGTTTAGTTTCTTTCGCGAGTCCAATGGCAGAATACGAACGGAGAGTCGCCCCATGATCCCAGAGCTGGGTCATAGAGACCACCTGGTACGGGATTGAGTAGATTGTCAAATGTGCTCTCATTCTCGATGCGCTTGACAGAAATCGCCTTAATCTCTTTGGGAGAGAGGAAGGTAAATTCGACGCTCTCCACCTCGGAGGCGACTGGCGATGCAATATTCATGATGGCGCCGAGGTTCGAAATGTCGGACTCAGAAGCTGAAGACGTCTGCCACTGAGTCTGGCATCGGGGGCTGTAAGCTGGCGCAAGGCGAAGTGTTGGCACGCAATCGAAAAGCTTGACAGGCTCGCACGCTTGTGCAAATAGATGCGGTAGTTGGTGGTGGGGAGCTTGATGCTGCACAAAATTTTTGGCGGTGAAGGCGGCAGAAAGCAGAGTGCATGCAGCCTGCAGCCCAGGTGCTGCCCAGAGGTGGTGGGTCCTTACTGGAGCAGACCAGCCAGAAACACCATCAACTATCACCGTCACCATCACCATCACCATCAGCTATCGATCGTGTCGTGTACGCGTCTAGCCCAGGCCAAAAGCACTGTCTGATCAGCTTGATCTTTTACTGTTGCTAGCTTGGTGCCATCATCACCGGCCGTCTTCAACAACACGACCAAGAGCATAGCTGAGACAGCCGGTGCACTCGATACAACCTATCCGAGCCTTTCGCAACGATGGATCGACAGTCACCCAAATCTCCAGCACTGGCGCCTCGCCACGATGGTTCCTCGAGGATCCAGAAAACAGAGTCTGCAGCAGACCGGATGGCGGCTCTGAAAGCACGTGTGGCTGCTGCCGTGGGAACAAGCAAGGCGAAAGGAGGATTGAATGTTGGTCTACATCCTGCACTCGAAGATCTAGGATCATGGAAGCCATCAAGTAGCGCCGGTGTGTCCAGTCCTGCACAAAATCATACAAAACAGCAATCCTGGCAGAAGAGCGATGGTACCAGGCTCAGTCCTTCTGCGTCATTAGGAGGCGCTTCCACTCAAAGCAACCCCTACTTCGACGAAAGCCTCGCAGGACAGCCTGCAGGTGGCAAGCAGCGCCACTCGCGTCAGTTGGTGTTCAACCAGAAAGGCAAGTATATTCAACAAGCCAATGCTTTACGAAGACAGGCAGCACTCGAGGCTATGAAGAAGCGCATTGCAGCGCAGACTCGGAAGGCTGGCATCGATGAGGATATAGATGTGGAGAAGAACTTCGCTGTGGAAACACCCCCCGATATCGAATGGTGGGACGAAGGACTCGTCCAGGGCAACAGCTACGACGTTATTGAGGACCCCAGCAAGTTGAAGATCAATACCCCCGATAGCATCATCACCGAGTACGTTCAACATCCAGTGGCGCTGGAACCTCCGCAGGATCGGCAAGCTCCGCCTCCGAAGGCCATGTACCTCACAGCGAAGGAGAAGGCAAAGATGCGCCGCCAGAGAAGAATGGAGGATCTGAAGGAGATGCAGGCCAAGATCAGATTGGGTTTAGTACCTGCACCACCACCAAAGGTGAAGAAGGGCAACTTGATGCGTGTCCTGGGTGATTGTGAGTTTTTCTCTACCTCGCTGATCAATTTGCGCAGCAACACTGACTCTAATGATGTCCAGCTGCCGTCAAGGACCCAACAGCCGTAGAGGCTCGTGTTAACCGCGAAATCGCCGAACGGCATCAAAAGCACGTCGATACGAACGAGGAGCGAAAGCTGACCAAGGAGCAAAGGCATGATAAGCTGCTGTCCAACCAGCAAAAGGATGCAGACAAAGGCATCCACGTTCTTGTTTTCAAGATCAATAGCTTGGCGAATGGTCAGCATCGATACAAGATCGCCGTCAATGCCGAACAGCTTGCACTGACTGGCACTTGCATCATGCATCCCAAATTCAACCTCGTGATCGTGGAAGGAGGCGAATGGAGTACCACGAAGTTTCGCAAGCTCATGCTCCAACGCATTGACTGGACCGAGAATGCTCCCTCTCGTGACAAGGACAGCAACAAAGGCGCAGAACGAGAATGGCTCTTGGCCGAGAATGAGAGGGGCGAACTCAAGGATATGTCTCTGAACGAGTGTAAACTTGTTTTTGAGGGCGAGGAGAAAGCACGAGCATTCCGCAAATGGGGCAGCCGGGTCTGTGAGACTGACGCAGAGGCTCGAACGTTTCTGGCGAGAGCGAAGATGGAGAACTTCTGGTCTCTAGCCAAGGGTTTTATATGAGAACATGCCAGTAGCATATACCTGAGATTCACGGTCGTGCCAGCTGGCAGACGTGAGCAGACATCTATCAACCCATCAGCGAAGCCTCTTCGGCTGTATTTGCATCACTCGATCGAGACTGAGTCAACGACAGACGTTGCACATCCTGCCTTTTCGTGCTGTCATCGTTACCCGAGCTGGTGCTCACGAAGTAGATCTCGTTCGCGACTCAGAGTACAACTACCCTGCACGCCAGGAGACTCCCGTTACCCTCAGCGGGAGGAACGAACAGGAACGACTGTGGTGCAGGGGAATGGAGACAAGAGTCGGTCGGCCTCACGACAGCTCATCAATATTATTACTCTCACACCAGAATCGCCCATTATCTTCTCGCAGAACCATGATCATATCGTGCTATACAAATCCATGGTCTTGGACCGCAGACCAGAGAGAAAGTCTGCCGGCCAGCTGACAAGAGCTTTCTCGCATGGCCAAACTCTTGAAGATAGGCTCGGAGGCGTTGCACAGCACAAGACTTCAGGCACGGTTGATCATTGGGCCTGTACTTCATGTTTGAAATGTCGTGCCTGGTTATTGTGATGGATCATCCGAATCATGACACTGAAGTATGAGTGCTAACAACATATGTACCGCGCATGAGATGTACCCTCATTGGGCCACACCCTCCAAGTTAGCTCACTGGATTGCGAATACCACTCCCTACTCTGGGTGAATATCCATGTAGCTTACGTGTTGCAGTCAGGGCTAAGCTCGCTATTGTGTGCCGAAGACAGCAAGGCCCGAAACTCTCAGGCAGATGCAGGATTCAAAATGACCAATGGAAATACCTAGACTCTGATGGACAAAGGGGCTTCGCTGATGGGCCAGTTTGGCGGCATCGCAGAATGCATGCGTAGCAACCGTGGTTGGTCTGAGCCTCTTGGATCGACTACTGTATGTATGCTACGTTGGACACTCGGTGAGCGAACTGAAAGCAGAGGAGACTCTGTCCTGGCCTGAACCGACGGATGCGTCTGCGACTGGCCTTTACAGGAAGCTCCCTGTCGAATCCACGTCTTGAACTGTATCGGCCAATGGGTATCACCTCGCACCGGCTCGAGACAGAAATAGGCCCGAAGAGCTGGCTCTGCTGTCTGCAGCTCTACGTCACAACGCAAAGGGTGGCCAAGCTTGCGAACACCATGAGCTGAACTCGCTTCCGCTTGGACACAGAGTTGGGAGCCGAATATGATCGGAAATAGGTCATTCCATTCGTGCCTTCTGGTAACCCCCTACCTAGAGAAACTTCGAAGGGGGTGAGGGTACTTGAACCGTCGAAGACTGAGAATCGGCATATCGCTCTCCTACAGTGCCAAGGAAGAGCAGCCTTTACGGCAAACACCGCGGTGATGCCCATGCGATGCCCTCCTTTTGTCATACATACACGGGGCGAAGTCCACTCGTGGGCTGGGACCAACTCAAGCCGAATGGCTATTCCAGACGTGACGGGTTACTCCAATTCTCCTTGGCATGCCGCATATCATCTCAGGGCTCTTGGATATTGTAACCACCACACCAACTGGCCCATGCATGTATGCAACCACAGGGTTGGCAATTGGCCAGAAGTTTCAAGCCCCCAAATCCGTTGGAGTTGAGCTTCCCACACTATCTTGCGACCAAAGCCTGTACCTCCGATTCGTGCGGTAGATGAGCGAGCAATCAAAAGATGGTACGGCTATTGGCCAGATTGCCGCGGCCCATGCTGGCACCTGCAGCCTGAATGACGCTGAGAGAAACGAGACAAAGCAATCCAATGGCTCATAGGCTCTTACTCGACTCGCGGTATTCTGTGTTGCAGCCACAGAACACTTAGCCGCTGTATATCGACCGCTGTGACTGGCTTGTTTCATATGCGCTCTTCATTATCGAGATGATCTTCTTCGCTCAAGCTTCAGTGGTATCGCCTGGTCATTGATGAAATATGGATCCCCCGGGGCAATGATTGTGTAGGATTCGTGTTTGTCGGTAATGAGAACGCAGGCAGGTGAACCTGGAGGCATCTTGAATTGGCGAACCAGTCTGCCTTGCCCATCGCTTCTACATGGCCTGATCAGGCACTCTCTGTCTCACATATATGTCCAGGCTCAGGACAATGATGCGAACCTAGCTTCACGAGGACCCTCAAGAGTTACAGACTTGTGGAGTATCAGTACGCCCTTGCGGAACACAATGTTGGAGGAATGATACTAAACCCAGGGAAAATTTGGGCAGACGACCTTCCTGAAGTATGCATACATCTGGGCGGATGAGTCGGTAGCCTTTCACACACCTCAGCCCTTTACATCTTATTCATAGAGAATGAGGTTTCCCCTGGACAGAGCCCTTGGAATTGACACACCGCTCGCTAAAGGTCCATTTCCAATGCTTGAATTTCTGAACCAGAGGCCGCCATGGCCCTCCAAGGGCCGTTTAGCACCTGCTTTTAACAGCATGAGCTTACTGAGGACCCTAACGAGCTGGGATGTGTAGAGCATGTCAGCCTTCGGATGTTTATGCGCAGTGGCATTGAATCCACTTGCAACACCGAAGGGGTTTTCAATCGCACGTAGTGAGAAGGTCTGAGGCTGGAAATCATGAGACTGGGCCTTGGACAAGCACGAATATGCCTTCTCACCACGAGTCCTGAGGGGTGGCAAATTTCGAGGGGGTTGGTGGAAGGCATTGGGCATCATACATGAGCAACACTGTTTATCGCAGTCGGCCATTGCCTGTTAGGGACAAGGTTTTGCGCAATTTGATGACCATGTCTCACTGCAGGCGGCAAATCTGATCAACGAAGCGTAGGTCGCTTTACGCATTTCGGGGGCGGCTGGAGGTCTACTGAGTAGCGGTCTGAAAGAGCTTGGTCTGGCGTGCAGCGAAGTACAGGTCGTGGACTCGAGCGAGGTTCGGGGCAGTCTAACATCCTACGACTGGCCGAAGCCAAGACAAAGATGATGGTTTTGCCAGCCGAAGATTGTCGGACTCTGCCACGGTCTGGCTGGCTGCCTTATCAACGCTCCCCATCGACCCATGGCCGTCAGAACACACGGGGTATATCCGCGCGATATCCACCTGACGGACGTGTCGACTGTTCCAAGCGAGCAGGTGTTGTAACGAAAATAGAAGCAAGGCGCGGGGCCAAGCGAGGGGAATCGACAGCCGGGGGCAGCTCGACAGGGAGCACAAAAGGCACGATGTTACGGTGGTCTGAATGACAGCCAAATAGGGGTGTGATTGGGAGATGAGCATCATCAAACCCGTCCTCCCTGCCCAGTCTACGTATAGTACAACCTAGAAGTACGGTTCGACCACACAGCGCGTTGCTCGTCTTGTCATGCATGCCACACCAACGGGTGCATCGAGATGCCAGAAGAAGCGCCGAGTGACAGCAGCGACAAGCGCGAAGGTTTGCGCTGGGGCCCTCGTTCCCGTTCCACGGGCGCCTTTATTAAACGAGAACACACAGGCGACGGATATGTCATCCTTGGCTGAAGGATCAGGATCAGAAAGAAGGTCGACACGCCCCCCTCCCTTGGCCCTATGCTGCCAGCCACCACCGAGTCAACCGACGCCCGTCGGCTCCTTGTCATTCTCTGGCTCTTCCGGAAGAGCTCTGAATAACACCCGCCTTGCTTCTAGGGCTGGCCCCCCCTCTAACCATTCCCCTACTTGCGGACCTTATGTATGATTTCCAAATGTCCTCATGTACAGAGTCTGGCTAGCGCCTAACGGAACTTTTGGCAGACATGTACATAAAGATGTGCATACATTCAGAAAGATCAGCAAGCGCGCAAGCAGGCAAACCCTGCTATTCCATCAGTGAAAGTAGATGGAGCGTGGCCATGCACCTGGACCGTGCGCTGCGAATCAGAGGTTCAACTCCTCCGTATCTGACCAGGGTGTCACGCGTATTACCACCTGCATAAGCCGACAGACAGTGTCTCTGTTCGGTGTATTGCGCCTCCATCCACATGGGCTCGGGCGAGATACGCGAGATGCATCGATACTGTCTCTCAGCCTGTATTGTCCTGTCTCCTTTTATCCATCTCTCCCTGAATGCTCACTAGCCTGCCAAGTTCTACGTACATCTCCTGAGCAACAACGGCGCAACTCGGCGTAGACTGATCCTGCGATTTGAGAGTTCATACCTGACCCATTCGCAGCGATGTTGCTTCAGTAGGCGCAGCTTTGAGGTCTGAGAGTTCAGGATATTTGTTTTTCACTTCCTGTGGCATCGGCCCAGGGGTAGAACCTGTCTACTTGCTACTACCTCGACGAATCCTCCCATGATGATGATTTTGGAACAGAAAGACACCTTTATAACATGTCATTAGTCTTAACCGCATCATCGCGTCAAGAATTTCTTGCTAGGCGACAGACGCCAGTGCCGCATCTTTTCTGAAGCGCAAACCATTAGTTACACCCACCAGTTGTCATGCCGCCGGCTCTGACGTGGCATAGACGCAAGTTTGTCCAGCTCCCTCAGGAGCCTAAGGCGAATACGCGCCAGCCGATAAATGCTCCTGGAGCAGGCAATGGAGCTTGGACTTGCGTCATCCCATCATACGACTCCTACCGCGAAGTTCCAAGTGCTTGAGCCACTCACACAGGCTGCTGAGGTACCAGGAACTGCTAGGTGGGCGTCAAACGGGTCGCGTGTGGATGACTTTGCGTCCGCTAACTATTCCAGTGGCCTACGACTCAGAGGATCGATTGGTTAGGATGTTGCAACGTTGCAGGGGATGAGCATCCCTCCCGCGCTTTGCCGCAACTCTATGACTTTATCCTTGGCCGCCAGCGGTCCATTGTATACCGAGCTTTGGCGAAGATACTGCCGCGAGTTAGTCCGTCAGAAACAGCACAGGCTGGTCTGTGGTTATCACTCAATAGGTATTGCTTGGCCACTTGCCATCCAAATCTCTCTCTTTTGCCTGTGAAGAAGCCCCAGAGCCGAGATCCAGAGAGTATGCATACACACACACAACCTGGAGGGAAGGGAACTGGCGCTTTTACGCGCGAATGGTGTGTAAGAAAGTACCACTGATCTACAAGTACTCAGCCCATTCCCGCGATGCCACTTCGCATCCTGCAGCCACAGAATCAGACCAATCGTGCTGCACATCCTGCACCACACAGGGAAAGCCAACAGCCAAACGAACTTTTGGGCAAAGGGGTCGCAGAGGCACGAAGGCAGGGGAGTGCGGTAGCCGGACCGCAACCCAGGAACCGCACCTTGATAAACGCCCGGTCTGCCCTACGCGTGCTGCGTACACGCCATTTGGACGGGAATATCCTTGCCACGGATTCCTCCATGACCGAGTTTCTCACGCCCCTGGTCCACCTGCCCCCCCCCCCCCCTCCCCTTGACCCCTGTCTCGTTACCCATTTAGCGCGCTGGTCTGTTTCCTCCAAGCAAGAGGAGCTTGCACGGTTCGCTCCACCCAGGATGGTGGTTTTAACCTGAAAAGGGCAATGGTATGGCTCAAAGAGACAAACACTGGAAGTCCTACTCGGTACGACAGACAGTACGGACTTGGGTTCGCCGAGGCTCGGGCGAGGATGCTCTTCACGTCTAGAAGAGAAAGAAGAAGAACGTGATGTCTGACAGCTGGGGCTGTGAGAGTCTCGCCAGCAGGGTGAGACATTCGCTTGCCTCGGCCACATATATTCCCAATACTTGCGCAAACCATTGTCGGGCGCCATCATCTTTCCCATAAAATCTGATCAAACTCGGAATGTGGCAACGCACTGATTGCGTTGGCGATAGATACCATTACTCCGGACTCGGTACCCTGCGGGCGTCTGTCTGGTCACGCCTAGCCTGCCGGTGGGTAAGTCTGGCTCACAGCGTGAGATCCTGTTGGATAGATTTATAGAGTTGTATAATATTCCCTGCATCTTTCTCCCTTGTAAGTGGTCTCTGTCAGATGGGCCATCCACCACCCTCCATTCTTCAGGATCTGGTTCTGATGATGAAACAAGCACCTAGAACATATTGGTTTCCCTGTGGCCGCAAATTGGAACATCTGCAATTACCTACCACAAGGCAGACTCGGGGAAGCCCGGTCTGATGAGCACGGACGGTCCCCGATGCCACTCTGCAGCCTACACTGATGTCTTTCCCCTTCCCCTAGCACTGTTTGCTGATATACACGAAATTGTGAATCAGGAGAGGAAGGCTTGGTCATGAACGGCATCTTTCTTGAGGAACTTGACGATTGACTCAATCTTCGAAGCAGAAGCGGTTTGCCTTACGCCCATCCAACAGAAGTACATATAAAGCGAGATGACTTACGCAGCCATTTTTTGCCAGGCCTGATTTAAATATAGCAACAGAACAAGGAATAAACAGCAGGGTCAGGCCAAGGAACCCTTGCTGGGTCAATCCAGAGACTGATGGCTCCGGGGTATGGGGGAGGGAGGCTGGGCGGAGGATCATTCTGGAAACCATTTCACCAGTTGGCGGCTCGATGAGAAAAGGAAAAGGAAGGCAGGACAAGGATAGAGTCTTCTCTCTCTCATGTTCATCTCAAATGTTTCAAGCAGCTTTGTCAGTGCGCCAGGCTGGGGATGTGGACTTACCGGGTTGTCGATTCTCCAGAAGACAAGGGAAGGGGGCTTAGTGGGTGGTATTGGCATATTAACTACAGTAGTTGTATTACTTACTACAAGTACATGACCATGGCCAGCCTACAATTCTCTGACCCCTGTTGACTGGGTGAGTCTTGGGACCTTTTCCAGGAAGTTCTTGGCCTTTGCCCAGAGACCTGTCTCCAGTATGGCTCGTACGGAACCGTCAGCGATACGTCAACAACACGCATGGGAGGCTTGCAATCATTTCGGCCGGATGGTATTCCGTGGTGACGAGGTGGGACCCCTGAGCGGTGGACTGGTAGAGAGCATATCACTTGATCAAGGGAAGACATCGGCAGCGGGCAACACAGGCTCATCATCACCGCGGACATGGACGCTTTGAAGTGTGAAAGGGAACGGTGTCTTCCGTCTGCTTTTACTTGCAGAGACGCGGCTTTCTATCGTATGCGTGCCGCCTGTCCTCGTCATATAGGAACAGGCCTTCTTATCCTGTCTCCATCTGTTTTATCCTTCTCGATGGGTATCCTAACGGCTGATCAAACCAGATTTTCCAGCGCCCAAGTTTATCCAATCCATATTGAAAGGAGTGTGGAATCGTAGAAATGTAGACCCAGAATCCCGAAACGCCGTAAACACCGAATTGTGTTGCTGAACTTGCACGGCAGCCTGCGATAGCCGCGCCACGCCAAGTGTCCCCAACTTGCTGTTGAGTCCCCCAAACCAGTTATGAATCTTCGTTCTTCCGTGGAAATTTTATACAAATCAGTAACGCTCAGTCCGTTGGGCGGCATTAAGATCCCGCCGAGGCCATGCGTTCTCCTTCTATACTCTTGGGAGTTAGCCTCATCACGTTTCAAGACTTTCCCGAGTCAGCCCTTCCAGCTCCACCGAGGTTGCGCCTTTCCCGTTGCTCTGGAGAAACGGCTTCCCGATTATTGCTTCCTGAGTTGCCCGGCCCTGACATAGCGGTAGTGAGGGCAGCTCAGGCTGATTGACAAGAAGTTGCCTTGCCCTTGGCGCTATTGCTGGTCTTCCCTGAGTAGTGCCGTTTCCCAGATCCAACGCCATTGGCCTCGGCTCTGACATCCATCGTCTCAAGATCAAAACGCTTTGAGCATCCGTCTTCCATGTGCCTGCGCAAGTGGTCAGCTTCTTCGTCTCTCCATTCCATGCAGCGGGATTACCCACCTTCGCAAGGTATCCTTTCTAGCGAACAGCCTGCCGCAAAAGCCACACTTGTGATTTCTCTCTTTCATGTGCACACTCTGATGGTGCCTCGCCAGATCAGTCTTGCGCACAAACTTCTTCGAACAACCTTCCAGGGGGCAAGGGAACGGATATTCTCTCTTTTCGTCATGAGTCTCCAAATGCGATTTGAAGTTGTAGCTGCGGCTGAAGAATTTCCCACAGCCTTTCACTGTGCATTCGAAATTCGCCTCCTCCTTGGTCGTTCGCCTTCGCTGACTACGCTCCTTACGCGATTTGATAGAACGTTCCCTGTCCTGAGTTTCAAGGCTGGACGGAGCAGAGGCCGGCAAACCGGGGCTGGACCCAAGCGGCTGCTGCTGGAAAGCTTCTCTAGGCCATTGCGAAAATCCGCCGCCTGAAAAAGGGTGCTGTGCACTGTCCGGAAAAGCAGCCTCGTCCGACGTAAATGTAATGGACGGATCAACAGTGGACGAGAACTGAGGAGGATCGAGGGATTGCGCGAATGCTGGAAGAGCGTTTAATTTCGAGGGAGAGACAAGATCGCTGTGAACGTAGCCGAAGGTAGATGGCGGTTCCATTATTGATGATGATGTAGCTGCAGAAGCCGGCCTGGAGACTGGCGGTGTTGTTCGCAGGATATTACCAGCTGAGGATAGTGCTGGCAAAGCTGGGTAGCTCTCAGCAAGGGAGAATGGAGCTGTGAGGTTTGGATCATAGTTGCTGAAGTTATCGAAGTCGGAGGTCTGCAGTACGCTGTGCATTGAGGGCGCCAAAGAAACATTCGAATTAGATGCCATGCTTTCCGGACTGTTCCAGATGCTCTGAGGAATGGGGAGAGTATTGCTGTTCAGGTAGGGCGAGACGGCCTTGAAAGAATAGTCCAGAAGATCTGGAGATGGGTAGCTTGCGGCAGAAGAATCGACCGGGGGCCCAATCAAAGCACCGGACAATGTAGGCGAGTCGAATCGTCCGACCTGAGAAGAGGCTGGTGATGTGGTCAGAGAAGGGGGCGTGAGGTCCATCTCGAAGGTAGAGCTGCATGTGGCTCAGGTACCTGGCCAACAAGACGGGTCTGGCCTGTGAGCCTCAAGAGCTTTAGGTTTTGCAGAGACCGTCTGTGACTGGCACCGATAGAGAATCACGAAGGCGCCCTTGCAAGTTGTCTCTTGTATTCGAGGTGAGCCAGAGGTGATTCGAATTCAATGATAGTTGTATGAATATGAAGGCAGTGGCAGGTTCCAGTTCAGTGACGGGCTAGGTAGGAGCGGGGAAGAAGAGAATAAGAGAAGAGCAAGGTAGGTTCTCAATGATAAGGCGGGTAGCTAGAACTTGCTATGGAGAACAAGTGTAGCTGGTCTGGAACGAAACGGATCAGTCCTACATGTATATGTATAGTCGAGGAGAATACAAGAAGACAAATGAACAAGGAGGGAAGTGTCAAGCTGGACGAGAGATGGGCTGGAGAACAGGCAGTAGTTACTTGACCGGGCTGGGCCGTGACAGATGTGTATGTATAATTGCGAGCCCAGATGAGTGATCTGCAGCAGTGCACCTTATAACCCATGGCAAGCGTGCGTCTGCCTGGTGGATAATGAGCATGGCTATGCCGTTGGGGGCGAAGGGAACCAGGAGGACAGACAGCCATGAACAAGTCATGATAGAAAGGTAAGACGATGAACTTGACTGGGGCAGTCAGTGGAAGAGAGGTACCAACAAGCATGGACTTGCACACGCCCTAATCCACCCGGTCTATTCAGTAGGTAAGTAGTAGTACCATTCCACGCCCCCGGGCCATGTAGCGCATTCCCGCTGACAGACGCAGGCCGCTGGGTGCATCCAACGCAACATAACCTCAGTGTGGTAGGCATCTTAGGAGAAAGAGATGTCCTGGGTTCGTCCAGTGGGTCCATCCCTCCCTCATCTATGTGGCTGTTCGTGATGGTCCGGGGGGCGCGGTCGAAGCGTTACACACGCGAAGGATTGGCCCGCAGCTGATGGGAAGGCTCATTGATGGAGGGTGTGTACATATCGTGGGTTTTGGGCTCATCTGCCTTGTCATGGCTACAAGTCGAAGGGTGTGGACGGCTGCCTACCCGTCGTCGTTGGCCCCAGGCAAGAAGCAAGACCAGGGGTGAGATCTTGGGGCCGGCCACTGGAACAGGCATTCGTTGACGGGATAATCTGACCGAGTGCATGGACGTGAATAGAACCCGCGCCCTGCACGGAATAGGAAGATACTGGAGGCACAGGCCTAGGTTTGACTCGACATACAACTAGTTTGCCAAGTCGCAACCCGTCATTACATATGATGCAGTTGGTTCCAGTGTTCGGCCACATAAGGCGGCGCAGGCTCTGAGCCTTGTGTACAGCATGCGCGGAATGAGGGGCGGTTCCTGGGGATTGGAAGCGCGCTGATCACAGGGATGACATAACAAACCAGTGTTCTAATGCTCTTGGGGATATCACGTATAGCGCGTCTGGCTTCTGTGTGCGTATAGGCCGGCAGCCGCGAGACCATATGACTTCCCAAGTAAAGTGGCTTGGCTTGCTTGTGCTGGTAATAATAGATCCTTGCGCACCCGCACATGTTATGCTGCGGGTGGCGCTTAAAGGTTGGTAAGTATATCGGGAAGACAACATGCATGCCTCTTAGATACTGGCAGCCATACCGAGGAAACGTCTGAGAAGCGCAGTGAACAAAGCCCTCAATGATGCTGAGTGTCGGTCAAGCAGGGTTGAATTTCCTCAGCGTAAGACTCGCACGGCCATTGTGAAGCCTTAAGCTCACCTGATAACAAGCGCGTGTATGATGCTCCCGTGCATGGCTCGCACACAATGCGCTCATGAAAGCGGGCACTCGTGGCTCCACTTGTTGAACACCCTATGGATGAAAGGAGTCACAGGTCCCAAAACAAATTGCCGAGGGAATGAACCCGCGACGCACAGTAGGAAGTGTTGGAAAGAGGTTAGTTAGGTGCAGAATCGCCCGTTGAAATGGAGGCTATCAGGGATATGATTCTTCGCTTCGATGCATCGGTTTCCGTACCCTTATTAGATCAAGGGTTAGCAAAAACTGTCCCACACAAACCCGTTGTTATCCAATTAGATGTTGTTGTAGCGTGAATTAAGAGCTCTAGGTCTGTGAACAGTCGGACCGTTCAATCAACCCGTAGCCTCGTACATGTCAACAGTCGGTCGGCAATTCAAGCTTCACGCATCCGAAACAACACCGCCCAGTCATGCCAACGTGTAGCTCTCGGCTGAGCTGTCCAACCAAGCCTTGCAAAATCTCTCTTCATTTCTGAGGTGGGCGATATCACAGGACTGGCTGTACACACGAGATGTGACTCTGATGTATTTTTGCGTGCAAAGTTCATCTGCGCGTGAGACAACAAGGCCATCCATGGATGTGGGCCAGGTGGTGGAGATTCAGGTCCAGTGATCCGCTGTCAGGGTGCTACATGTACTTCTACATACAGAAAGTTAGTAGTAGGGTGAGATGAGGGATGTAAGACCAGGGTATCAGTGGCGGTGGATGAATCGTCTGCGATGGGCCGGCCCTCTAGGCTGATCAGAGGTGGTCTTCAGACCGTCAGCCTTGGGTGCCCTGGATCAGTGTCTATTTGCCAGGACCAACAGGCTACTCACTCTACTCTGTCCAGCCTCGTTATGCATGGAACTTGATAGTGCTGTTCCTGCTGCGGTTGGTTCGGAATTTCATTTCGATGTTTGAAATACACCAAGGTTGATAAAATGATGGCTCTGTTGATCGCTTGGCTGATGCTTCGGGCTTCACCTCAGTTTGGATCGACAGGATTGCGGAAAATTGGGGGAGGGGATTGTTGCACTCCCCGTAGCCATAGGGCCAGAAGTTTCGGCCCCCAATTGCCTTGTATCCGCCACAGGACGCCTACAACGGCGCGCACGGCGGCTGCCCCCTGGACCAGGCAGGCCTCTGGCAGGAGGATTTACAAGCACACTCGTTAAGTAGTGGCACCAATCGACAGGTGGGAGAAAAGCTTGGCAGGAACTGGTAGTTGAATTCGGCTGATGAACGCAATTGTGGCCTATAGGATATGAATCCGTACTTGTATGTTGGACTTCGGACTCCCAAATGGACGCATCCGCTCAAACCAATCTTGGCCGCGTCCACTGCTGTGCAAGTTGGAAGTGGTCGTAGAGGAATTGTTTGCGAGGGAGCAGAGAGAATCGGTGTGGAGGGCCTGAAAAGGCCAGGGTATCGGGGCTGGGCGTTCTGTGTTACACAAAGGCAACCAGAGAACCATAGCCATCATGGGCGATTGCATCAGGGCCTGAGCCTCAGCATTCCTATTTTGGCTTCGATCACTTGCTGCCACAACATATTCTTCCAGATGGCCAGGAACGGCAGCTCTTTGAAGCTGCGAAAATGCTAGGAGTGCGTGGTAGATGTATTGAGAGTGTCGTGGTGCCCATCGTGTAGCATATTAGTGGGAAGCGACTGCTTTAGTACCATGGCTTCGGTTTGTACCAGGCGTCGTAGAGACGAGGAACTTTGCTGCCTCCTTGGTTGTGTCACCCGAGATTGCACTGGGCCTTCCCTGGAGAATTCTGACAGGAGCAGGAGATTTGGTTGCCTAACACCACTGCCATCGCTACTGCCGTCACGACGTGAAGCCTGAGGCATCCCTATGTAGTGCAGGCAATTTAGATGCTCCTCCTGGCAGGCAAGGGGCAGCAGGAACCACCCCTACCTGTCTTCCAGCGGCCAGGTTACAGTAAAACAGTACGGAGTAAGTAGGAACTACCCAGACGCTGCAGCTGGATGGGTCCTGCCAGGTACAGGTACAGCAGATAGATCCTCACGGTCATGCGTTGACATGGACAATCACAAGCAGGAGACATGTGCATCCATATTCCCAGCCGCTTGTTGAATCCTGCCTTCCGACGGCGAGGTAAGGCGCCCTCGCCTTGTGTATCTGTCTGTAGGCGCCGCCATCGCACATGCTCCAGGGCGGGCGTTTCTTCCAGATTCCGAACCTTCGATGCAACATCATATTAGCCGCGACAGAAATCAGAGCTAAGCTACAGACAGCCATCTACAACCTGACTAGTACTTACGACACTACGAACCTACTTGCCTACTTGCCTACTTGCCTACTTGCCTACTAGGTACCCAAGACCTAGGTGGCTGGACACGATATGAGCCTCACCCGTCAACCGTCAGTCATGTCTCGCTTGAGCTTAATGCTTTAAAAATCGGGGGGGTTTCGAGCCCTCCAAGCTTGGCGTCTTCCGTACCTCTTCACCACAACCACTGCGAAGTACCACAACGATTACGAAATATAGTACGTGTATACATACTGCTTCTGCAAATTCGCCAAACTCCAATCTTACCTATTTCCCGGTTTGACCTCTGGTAACGCGAACGGAATTCGATCTCCCAACTGTACCTTGTTATGATCTTACGGTCTCGGTCTTGCGAGAGCGACGACAGTACACCCTGTAAAAATTGAGATCACCTAAGCTTGAGACCATGCCCAGATTAGAAATCGCCGACACCTTCATTCAAGTTTTGGACCAAAAGTCCCGATGCCCCTATTGGCTGGGCATCTTCGTGCCGTGTGTCTCTGGGAGCCAGACCGCTGTAGGGCGTTGCTGCATGAGCCCTACAGGGCTAAGTGCTCTTTTCCAGGGGCACACTCATTCACTGCCGTTGATTAGTTGATTGGTACAAGGATATTACAGGGGTGAACGCAGCAAGAACCCAGTCTTATGAGTCGCTGGCACTCGCAGAGTTCGAATCGTCAACCCTATTGAGGAGCCAGGTCATCTTGTCCTCGATGGCACTGATCTCTTGCAAATCCAAGGGGATAGCGAGCTAAACAAGGAGCAGCTAACTTGGGTATCACTACTGTTGTGACTGAACTAAAGCGGCTGTTGATCGCTGATCCAAACTCATTGGCAAGAGAACGAACCCAGATCGGCAAGGCGTAATGTGATTGGAACCCTGATCTCCACGAGGGCCCATCACTCGCGTCCAACCTGGTCTATGGCCTATGTGTGCGCTATCTGGAATCTCCACCTCACAAGACAGATCTTTCTGGGGTCTGCTCTCAAACCTATAATTCGAGAATCTGGAGGGAGAAGAGAAACTTCAAAGTTCAAACTAAATCTACCACCTAGAGAGAACGGTCAATGGCATACGCATGGGGTCCTTGCTGGCCAGCCTACACAAGTTGCGCACCGCACCATCTCAAGCATAAGTCCTTGACATGTGGAGAAAGAATCTTCGGTGGTGGTTCTTTCCCCACATAAGCTGAAAAGGCTCAACTCTACTTTCATTTCAAGGATTGTGTTGAAGACATGGTCTTATTCCGGTGACGCCGTGGAGCTCTGAACCCCACAAGGCGCCAATGGCACGGGGCCTTTCGGCCGAAGACAGCAGGAATGAGTGCCAAGAGCCAGAGCAATTCAGCAGGCATCTTGGTCTCGGAATTCCGTTTATTCGTGATCTGTGCGAGAAACGCGCTACAATCGTTCATTTTGCGCATGTTTTGGATGAATTCCAGTGCCGACAAGGGGTGAGCGCCCCAAACAAGATTGACAAACTAGTCCTATTGATCTCCAATCAGAGATGCAGCGAAAGAGAAGTCTGGAACGACCCGCACGCAGGTGTTAGGGGTTTCTCGACTGAAGCAGTTCTTTTGGGCAGGTCAATCCCAAACCTTATGTTGGTCAGCAATACACTGAAATTGGTCTCATTAAGACGACCACCTGTATTGTTTGTTTGTGGACAAGATGAGCGGTGCCATCACGGCCAATTCCGAGATTTCAGGGAGATTGTGAGGTCCTCGATGAGGCTCTCACGAGGACGTGAAAATGTATATCGGACTATGAATAGGCTCTATTCACACGCCCTCGGACGCTGCCACCGGATACCTGACGTAGTGAGATTCGGGGCTTAGCATGTGATACGACCCGACGTCACTTTCCAACCCCTGCCATTTGCGCATGATTTACCAAGTTCATGATCTTTTGGCTCGTCCACCACAAGACACCTCTGGTGGCTCCTCGTTAAAAGCAAGGTTCATCGATATGTTAACATCTCAACGTCGCTGGGTATTTGTTTCCATGCATCAATTTAGCTCTTTCATCATGTAAAGAGTCACAAGGTTCAATTGTTACTTGGCCAAATAATCCTTGCAACGACACGGGATCATGGACAAACCCTTGAAGGGCCTTTCCTCTGAACGTGTCGAAACACAACTTCGGTGTTGATAGCCGATGCATACATGGCAGGACAATTAGTCAGCTGCTTCTCTTCGACATTTGAGGATATTATCGGCGTACTGATCGCATGGCCCAGGGCGGACCATATTCGGGCAAACCCGAGGCTCGAGATGACCCTTGGTGGGGAGTCCTTCGAATGGTCCTCATGGCAGAGCCCAAAGTCTTGCCACCCACCAGCCTTGCTAATCCGGGCAGCAAAGTCGCAACCTATCACGAGCATTGAGCTCGACCTCAGAGAAGCAACAGCATGTCTTCATGCAAAGTGTTGGCGAACGTCAAGGTAAACCAGGTATTTTTGGACATATGGCTGTGCAATCTCAGCCTCCCAGCCGTGTGTGGGCGTTGCAGATATAGTAGTAAGTGGGTTTTGTCCGATCGACACTTCATTAGGTAACATCCGTATACTTGAGAACCTTGTTTGGGTGATCTACAAGACGATCGGCACCGAGGCACCCTCAGATGTCCGTCAGTCGGACAACCAATGACATAGATTATACCCGACTGAAACTGACCGCGACGATGGAGGCCCTCCCGTAGAGAGCCTCGCCAAGCCTACTAATCACAGGACCGGAAACTCACCAAGCCCCCAATACCTTCTTTGCCTTCCTCGAGATGACGAAGCAGTAAAGAGTAGATGAAATTGCGCAATGACGAGCCGCAGAAGCACCCGAATTTGGTATGCCCGTGAAATCACTGCTGTAGGGTAGGAGAATCCTGACCCTAAACGACTTGGACGTTTGACCCCCCCGAAGATGCTGCAACCTAAGGGCAAGTCCTCTGGCTGTTAGATGGCCATTGATTCTGGTTAGATGTAGCTTACTAGATTGGAGTACAGATATTGTATCGGTGCCTGTCTTGTGTGTTGTGAGAGAGCTAGCTGTGCTAGCTGTGTTCATCACACAACGCACAAACAACTTTGGAGAGTAAAAATGACCACGATGATGATCAGGTGTTGGACCCAGTCCTGACGTTGAGCGTAAGCTAATATCAATGCCTCCCTTGGTCGCGCGCACTCTGAGCTTTTGGATGTCACCGCTTGAGAGGTACGTGGCCAGGCATCGTGTCGACCTACTCAGAGCCAGCCAAGAGCAGCACTGTTGGGAGATCCACGATTCTTCTCAAAGCCTTCAAACGAGCGGCCTCAGGCTTTGCTTTTCGGGACTCCCGTCGCCGTACAACTGCGTAGAATATCCAGAATTCTCTTTGCTTTGATTGAACTAGAGCGGACGGCGATTCCTGTTGCGCTTACTGAACGTGTCCCGAAGTCGCCTGGGGTTTGAACCGCTTTCCAGCCAGCAGCCTTGGAAAACCCCCACCGACAACCACTGTGAGTTCGAAAAGATATCCTTCTTGCTATGATACGCAGTGCTTATTGGGTTCTATTGTCGCTCGAAGAAAGGCATCAGCAGCTTTCGCAGACCCCCAAAGCCAGGATGTCCAGACCAGCGTGTGTGGAACTCCCATGGTATCCTCAAGTCGGCAACTAAGTAGTTTCCCAGGTCCGATCTAGCGAGACTGCTAATTATCATACAGTTAGACGTAATGCTTGTCTCGTCGCTCGCAGCGGGCACCTATCACGATCAGGTGACGGCATTTCCCAATCGTTGGCTGTTGAACCATGACTACGTTTCAACCGCCACTATCGATGTTTATATCAGCACGTAGCCTCAACTATACAGACAGGTCAGTTTGTGGTTTAGGGCTTTCAGCCTGAGACGATAAGGTTTCCGAGGGGTTAAGATCATTAAGCTCTCTTCTACATTATTCGGAAAGGGCCGCTCCGTTCGGAAGCCTGTTGCTCCAGGGGGGACCAAAGCTTCTTCATCATCACTGATTGTAATACATCTGACCCGTGGTTTGGCTTGAGAAGCGATGAAAGCGCTCTGAGTCTCCCAAACGATGGGATTCTGCGTGTTGGGTGTTTAGGCCTCTTGGGATTGGAGTTGCTCAGGTCCTTACTCCCAACCCATAGTATCTTCTGACCTGCATCTAATCTGTAAATGCGGTATAAGCAATCCAGCCAGAAGAATCAGGTTAGTTGCACGTGGTCGGATAAACCCTAGTCTCACTTCCCATAAAGCTGAACCTTCCTGCATGATGCAAGGTTTATGGTCATCGATTAACACAATTGCGACCAGGGTGTCATGGTTCGGTATATCAACTAGTGTGGTTTTGCGCCTCGGATGTAGCATCTCCCGCCTTTCCAAAACTCTACTATCGCATTAAGCAGAGGGCCAGAACGAACACACGCGAAGACCAGGGATGCGAAAACCTTCCCTTTAATTAAGCGAGGCTCGGGATCAGCTGCTCTTGACTGGGGTATGGATCTAGCCGCGTGGCGCCGCACGGCCCGACGAACTCATTTTTGGAACACTTTTCCTGAAGAAGAACACCCATCGTTGCCGAATCTCCTCTTATGGCAAACGTGAGCGATAGTGTCGTGATAGTTCCGTGCGGCTGGCTCATCTGATCAACGATAAAGCCATCACGCTGAATCTGTTTTTTTTCGACCTGAAGGGTTACTTCGCGTAGACGCGAGCTACCGAATCAAGACAAACATATGCAGATGAGTATCTAGAATGCCATTCTGGGCCTGTCTCGCCCCAGTCCAGCGAACCAGCGGTCATTTGTTGCTATGCCAAAGTGGACCAGTACCTATTCTGGAATCAGCCAACTTCTCAGGTACAGCCGCGGAGGGGGGTCATGATTTGTCCATGTCTGGTGGCTAGTTGATCCCACGAATTGGCTAGCCATCTCCCAAGTCCGTGATGCTGTTGCTGAACATGGATTAGTCTCAATGGCTCTTGGAGCCAGGACCACGGTCTGGAGGCCAGGTTATGCCTTTACTGGCAAGCTGCTTCCAAGGATCGTTAGGAAAAGAGGCTCTCAGGTTGGCTATTCGTAATGGACAGCTCCAGCCCATGACCCAGCTGCTCAAATTCATCAAGCATTGGCAATGGGTTTGTCTTGTATGGTCTAGAATCGTTGACCCATGAGGCATTGGCTCGTTGAGAAGGGCAGCAGCAAGATAAATAGCCATCATCTCCCTCACTCAGCAGGAAGTGGGATCTTTCAAGAGCTCCCATACTCACCAGTAGTCAGATCTTCAAGTCAACCCAATCATACCTCTTTCGCAACCATGGGCAACGCCATCAGCAACTTGATCGCCCCTAACGAGGCAGCTGACGAGAATGAAAGAAAGAAGAAGGAGCAGCTGGAGCTGATGATGAAGCTCGCGGACGCACGACTGGATACGTTCCAAGGAGAGCTGGAGAAGATGTTCCTGGACCGTGAGTCGGCGATGAAGACAAGTGTTCCCGGAAAAAGAGCTCTAAGATTCGAGCGTCACGTTGCTGTCGATGCTGAAAGCACTGTACGTATTTCGCACCCCTTCCGTCTCTAAGTTGAGTCCTTCCTCTGTTCAGCGCGTGACAGCTGGCTGATGCTCCAATGTGTTCTAGCCCGGGAAAGGCGTAGAGGACGCCGTTGATGCCTTCTTTGGAGCATCCGAAACCGGAACCAAGGGAGTCCTAGATGGTTTCAAGTCCGTGGTCAAGACAGGCCTTTCTGCAATTCTGGGAGACTCTTCTGCTGGTGAGAGCTACGATAAGAAGTTCTTTGTTTGCATGAAGCAGTATGTTTGGCCTCTCGTTTGACTTGGTATGAGGTTCTAGCATGACTAACAAGAACGCCACTAGCAATGCCATCATCCGTGTCGACATGTACACATACAAATACACCTTTGGCAGCAAGGGTGTAGTGGACGTGCACAAGAACATCCTGGCGTATATCCTGTGCATCTCTGTCGTCGACCACAGGGATGTGACGCTCGACGAGCTCATCTATCTTGCCTCGGAGTTTGCTGGTGATGGCGACGTTGGCCCGGGTTCTGGATTTGCTCAGTATTTGGAGATGATCATGAAGACATGGAACGCTTTGAGAGCCATCGATCCTCTGCCAGTCAGTGGAAGACCGGCTCTGGAGTATCCTGTGAACCTACAGCTGCCTGTCAGGACTGCTCCTCAAGCCTAGGACCTGTACCTTGGCTTCTTTTCTCTCTTTTTCCCCTCTCAATTTAACCATCTGTCAATCCGATCCATTTTGAGAATATTACAATCGAACCATTTTGAGTATTGCAGATTGCAGCATAGTTTATCAGAGCCGAGAGTTGACGTGGCCGTAAAACCTGACTCTTATCGGTTGGGTTTGACGTTGAATATTCTGAATTCTCTTAGACCATGACCATTCGCATTCTGGGGACTCGTACTTCATGCCGTGGGCCAGCCACGTGGCCTTTGATACCAGATAAATTATGATCTCGCGGCCTGCCTTCAAACAACCAACCATTCATTTGCCTTTTTCTTGACCTTTTAACCCACTGACTGCCTCGTGGAAGAAGACGGGGTCTGGTCTGGCTTGGTCTGAAGACGAAGGTGGCGGCAGCAGTTTTTTAGTGAGAGGATGGAATGCCCCGCCGCCCACGCCCACGCCCACGCCCACGTTACTCTACTAGTATAATCCGTATGCGTGCCTGACTGTAATAAATACGTCATCATAGCGGTTTGTACTCTGTGTGTGGTTTTTGGCGAGTGGCGCGTCACCTCACACCGACCGCGTCGGCTTTCCCACTATCAAGACCATCCAACATCTGTCCATGCAACCATTAATTACATATACACTGACGCACCTGTCCACCGTTCACGATATTCGTGATTCTGCTGATTGCGAGGCCACGTGGCCCGGTGTTCGTTTTTGACACTTCATCCCTCTCGCTTTAGACATTCCCTATACGACACAGCTCACGCTCATATGGCTGCCTCTTCTTGACCCTTGCGAGGCTCGGAGCCACCGCCCTTCATTGCATGCATCCTCAAGGTTGCCTAACCTACTAGGCACCATACCCAGCCTTATTCATCCAAGCCATTATTTCTCTTCCCTTCCACACCCTGGGATCGCTCGGAGAGGCAGATGAAGGAATATCTCTCAACATGGCTGCCAGTAAAGATCATACATACGGCCCTAAATGTCGCCTGGCACCGGTCCATCGAAGCCCGAGAGACGACGGCATGCCTCCGATTGAGGCTCAGTTCTTCTACGCCTCAGTCATCCCCATTGATGACCCTCTTTCAGCTTCGGCTGCCCTGGCTTCGGCCGACGCAAGATCCAACAAGAGTCAGCTTCGACCGTTCGGCCGTGGAGACAACAATGCCCTCGAGAAGGCGTGGCTGAGCCTGGCCTCAGAACAAGATCGAGCCGATCACGAGGATGCCAGACATTGCCGAGAGCCGAGCGATACCGCATTGCAGAGGTCCCGGGAGAAGAGGGCCAAAATTGTCCAAGCCATTGCGAGAAAACATGTCGAGAAGCACAGAGGTCATGTTCAGCCTCGCGACATGTCCCTGCCAATGGATGACGGTCTTCCGACAACACCAATGCCTGCATGCTGCTCCGACCTGTTGCTCGATGTCTCAGATGCGCTAACAAGAGTCTTCTGTGCAGTCATTAGACGCACAGCAAACGACCTTGGCCCTCAAGCTGTTCTTCAAGATGTGATAAACGCCATGTCGAGGCTGAAGCAGAATGCTGCTTCTTACCAGTCCGAGCAGGTACCCAAGGATCAAGAACCTCTTACTGAGGGCGTTGACATGCCTTTGAAACATCCCTTTGACAAACTTCGTTCAACTGCCGATGAAGAGCACGTGGGCCGGGCACGGTCAGCGTCCCAGCCGACACGTCGGCCATCGAAGCTGCACACACCCTTCGGAAGCCCAAGTTTGGCACGCCCCCCTCTCGCAGATGATGGAATCTCCGGGAGACCTTTTGTCAGGGTTGAAACGGAGGATGTGTCTTTGAGCTCTTCACCCGGGCAAAGGTCCAAAGCCGGCACATCAGTACCGCCCTCTCCGGCTCAGAATTCCTTTCCGAACAATCACCCCGCATCACAGAAGCCCGAGACTACTAGCGCAATGAAAGAGCTGGAGATTGAGCATGCCGGAGAGTCTCCGGCTCGGAGTGACAAAGAGATTTCTGATACTACTCTAGAGGTGGCTGTTGGTGTATCCAGGCTTCACATGGTGTCTCTACCCATGCTTCAGATGAAGCCCATTTACTGGTCACCTATCAATGATATGGCGGTGGTGACAAGAGCCACATGGTTCTACAGGTATGTTTGGAGAAACGATGCGTCTTTGCTTCGTTGACTGACGTTGATCAAGGGACACCATGCTTCCCATCCCTCCGACGGTTGCGAACCAGCTGGAAGCAGGCTATCATGAGTTGAAACCATGGACAGAGACATGGCGTGACGAGCTTCGTTGCGCCATCGAGGTTGGTCCAGCCGGGGAGGAGAAAGTTTCTCATAGGCTGTGGCCAGACAACCCCAAAGCCTCAAAGAAGCGGGTTCCTGGACACGCGCTTCCTGACGAGCCCGTCGTTTCTGCAGAGAGATTCTGCGCTGCACGATGCTTTCAAGGTGAAGCTGCTACTGAAGGCTCAATTGAACCAATTGATATCAAGGAAGAGGACGAACGTGAACCCCTGAACAAGCCATTCTCAAACTATCATGTCATTTACAAGAATGCGTCGGAGGCCTACCTCCTCAAGCCAAGTCTCAAGCCGTCTGCATACTATGGTCGACGATCTGTGCAGAAGATCATGAGGGGCACTAGCATTGGTATCCATGTTGTCAGAGGGTTCGATCACAAGCGCTGGGCGCGCTTACACAGCAAGAAGGAAGCGCCTGCTCAACCTGGTGCATCCGCTGCTGAAGAATCCCACGAGAGTACCGGCGATGAGGTTTGTGCTGCCTGCAAAGCCTACAAAGACCGCGGCCAGGTTTCAGACCTGGTGCTTGTAGCCCATGGTATTGGTCAAAAGTTCGCCGAGAGGGTAGAAAGTTTCCACTTCACGCACGCTATCAACGATTTCCGACGATCTGTCAACATTGAGTTTGGCAAGCCTACCGTGCAGCAAGTCGTGAGGGAGGGCCATAATGGCATGATGATCTTGCCTCTGAACTGGCGAATGGGCTTATCCTTTGAAGACGGAGGTCCGTTGAGAGAGGAAGACCAGGATGAACATGCTCCAGAGGCTTTTGGGCTGAAAGATATCGAACCGAAGACTATTCCTGCCGTGAGGAGCATGATCTCCGATGTCATGTTTGATATTCCATTCTACATGTCTCACCACAAAGGTAAGATGATCTCTGCCCTGGTCTCTGAGGCAAATCGAGTTTACCGACTATGGTGCCGCAACAATCCGGGATTTCTAGAGAATGGCCGCGTCCATTTGATCGGCCACTCCCTTGGCAGCGCCATGGCTTGTGAGATTCTATCTCGTCAGCCCACACGCGTGCCCCGCCTGGATCTCTCGTCTCCAGAGCCCGAGACACAATTCTTCGAGTTCGACACCACCAACCTCTTCCTCGCTGGTAGTCCGGCAGCTTTCTTCCTCCTGCTAGAACGCGGTGCTCTTCTTCCCCGACGAGGACGAACCAAACCAGGCGCAGACCCTACAGACGTGAACTCACCCGCTATCACTGGCGAAGAAGGCTCCTACGGCTGTATTGCTGTAGACAATATCTATAATATCCTTGCCAAGGAAGATCCAATCGCCTACCTCCTGAACGGCGCCATTGATCCTCATTATGCCTCCAGCCTCAAACCAGCCCACATCCCCAGCGCCTCCACCACTCTCCTCCAGTCCCTGAACGACTCCCTTCGTGGCATCATCCCCGGCATGGCACCCAAGATCGACCCTTTCCTCCCGCCCTTCGATAACCCAAACAGCGAAGACATCTCCACACGCCCCAACCACGTCCGCCTTCCATCCCAGCTCGAACTCGAAGTCCATGACTTCACTCGTGAGGAAATGGCTGAGCGTAAAGCGTTCCTTCTCAATGATAATGGCCAGATTGACTGGTATCTCCGATCTGGCGGTGGGCCCTTAGAGATTCAGTATCTGAACATGTTGAGTGCGCATACAAGTTATTGGACGAACGGGGATTTCGTGAGGATGCTTTGTATTGAGATTGGAAGGCGGCCTGGGAAGAAAGCGACGCTGCCGGCTATGAGGGCTGTAAAGGCGGCAAAAAGATTGTTGCCAGTCGGCGAGTAACGATTGTGTTAGATCGTACATGACCGAGCCAATGCCATAGGCGCAAAAAGGTGGCGGGAACCCGAGCTCACAGCGGGAGATCACGGAGTTTGAGGGGTTCTTGTTCAGACAACTCCTGGCCGGCGTTATGTTTTGGGCTCCTCTTTTTCCCTATCTTCTGCTTGCAAATTTGATACCCTTTGAGGTTGGGACTTCCGTGTGTGCAGCATGATGTGCTATGTAGACACAAAAGATTATGACAACATACAGTTTTGAGGAGTAATAGACAGTTCTGAAATACTTCATCACTGAATGAAAATTGATGAGGATGAGGGTGAAGCTCTGCATAGGTTTGCCGCTGTTATTTGTACAGTCTTCTCGCTTGAGCGATCCACAACGACTGAACACCGGAACCAGAGCCCTGATCAAGAACATATCATGTGTTCGCCACTCGGATCAAAATCCCATGTCCATCATATCCTGATCGATATCTCCATCCTCAAAATCATCCTCTTCATATCCAGCTCTCCTGGCCTTCGCCATATTCTCTCCCTCCTCTTCGAGCTCCCTTATCCTCTCCATATCCACCTTCTCTTTGTGCTGCATCAGGTCCTCATATCCCCAGGTACTGATACCTTCCTGATCCTTAGCTCTGAAAGGCTGAGCCATGGTGCGCAAGAACCGACGGGCGCTGCTGACAGCCATGTCAGTGCTGAGATTAGTGTCTGCATCGAGCATGGCCTGGTTGATCCATTTGGGGAGTTGGTTGCGCTTCTTCTGGAAGCGTCGATCGGCGAGGACCATGATTCCGTAGTCATCTTTGCCTCGGAGGACGCGGCCCAGACACTGTGCTGCGTGGCGCATGGCGTCGAAGGAGAGGAAGTCATTTTCTTTGATTCGATACGTTTCGCGCAGAAATTCCAGGCGGGCTTTAAGGATGCGGGATTCGGTGTATTGGAAAGGTACACCGATGCAGAGCACAGTGCGGCCGTACTGATGATCAAAATCGATACCCTCGGAGACTTTACCTCTGGCGACACATAGCAGGATAGCGCCGCGGCCGTTGCAACATGCTGTACGGTAGGTTTCGAGGGCGAGAGACGTCTCTTGGGCATCGGGGGTCTCAACAAGGATGAGCTTGTATTTCCAGACCTCGTCAAGGATGCCCATGCCTTGCCACATGCTGATGATGGACTCCATGTAAAGGTAGGAGGGAAAGAACACGACGAGGCCGTCTGGTGTTATTTTCGCGAACTCCGTAAGCAAATTCCCGTAGTTTCGAACAACGCTGGGCTCGTTCCGAACTTGGAAGCCAGTGGACACGGAGGCTTGATCAGAGCCGCGGGTGACGATCATAGGAAGGAAAGACTTTCGGGCGAGGGTCATGCTGTAAGATTCTTGAATGACGGTGGAGAAGTCGAGCATCTTGGGGTAGATTTCGAGAGGAGAGATAGTTCCAGATGTGATGATGACTGAGTAAAATCTCTCGAATACGGGCCGGATGGCGATGGCTGCGTCGAGACATGTGAAATGGAGGACCGGATTAGGAACCTCTGCTGCGTCAGACTCGTAAGGCTCCAAAATAAGGAGGAAGCCTTTTTCGTATGTCGCGACGAGTGTAGCAAAAGTTGCAACCTCTTGTAGTGGTTGATAGTCTTCGATATTGGTGAGTTCGAGAGTACGGACGAGGGAGGTGAGGCGCTCGGCACAGAATCGTAGAGGTTTCTTTTCGATGAAAGTGTGCTCTTTCAGGTGGGAGAGGAAGGAGGGAGGTGTTTCTGAGATGACTTGACGGACCTTCATCCGAGTCTGGACAGTTAAGTTAGCACTAAGTCCCAATAAGGGATGAGTGAGATCATGTGTTGATTGACTTGCCTTGAGATATTCGATGAAGCGTTTCAGGAAGGATACGAAGTGCTCTGCTCTCCGGATATTACCGGGTATTGCTTCCTTGAGCAGATCCTCAGGGAGAGCTAATGAAACATGTTAATCCATGTCCACATGGGGAGGAAAGGCGGACGCACCGGGATTTGACATGAAGGCATCCTCTTGTCTGGCCTCATCTGCATCTCGCAATCCCTGAACGAGTTTTTGGTACTCATTCTGTAGCTGCTCCTGGTCCGTATCCCTCATTTCTGCAATCTTCCGTTCCAAGTTCTGTGCTCCACGAGTGGCCTTTCGTAATGACTCTTCCGTAATGTCTGTGCTAAGAGACTCGATGCAGACGTTGTCGATGTTGTGAGCTTCATCAAAAACAATGATGCAGTCTTTTGAGAAGTCCCGGGTGACGCGTTCGGCGATCTTGGGGTCTAAGAGGTAGTGGTAAGAGAAGATCACAACATTGCAGTATTGCATCTGCTCCTGAATCAGCTGCCATATGAGAAAACGTCATGGAAGATTGCGCATACCATCCTCCGGGCTGTGAAGTACGGGCATTGCTTGTGCTCCTCCCCGTACCGAAGAAGGCTTTCAAAAGACCAGACGCCATTCGGAATGAGGTTGTGAGGTTCGAGAAGATCGAGATTCTGCCAAGAGAGTCAGCTGTCATTATCGCTTCTCACAACGGACAAGACTTACGTCATGATACACGCAGAGATCAACGTTTTCACCCCTCTCTTTCTTCTCTTTCACGAAACCAGCTGTCAAACTCCTACAACGAGCATCGACGATTGAGCCACTCTTCTCCCTTTTGACTGAGGGATGAAGGCACAGGTTCTTCCGACTCGTCAGGCCCAGCCCGCGGAAGTCTTCTTCATAGCCTAATTCCTGAGCGCGATACTTCATGAGGGCTTGCAACTCGACCAGAGCCTTCTCGATTTCAGACATGGTACCTGGACAGTTCTTAGTAGACAGTATAAAAATCTGAAATGGGCGTTACGACATACGAGAGCAATAGATCAGCTTTCTCTTCACGGGCATGTACTGCTGATATGCAACGATCAAGGACAAGAGCGATACAGTTTTGCCGGTTCCTGAGGGCATTTCCAGAACGCAATGCCCACCGGCATCCAGCGTTTCTAAAAAGAATGTGGTCAGAGATCACCACGGACTCGCGCTTACGCATTGACATACTTTTGAGATCGCACATGTAGCTATGTCATCATCACCAGTCATCAGCCTTGGTGCATTCGACAACGTGGAAAGCAGACTTACGCATATTGTTCTACAACAGAAAAGCTATCAGCAGACAGAAAAGACCATTTAGAGATGGGATTCACCACTTACCTGGATATATCCTTGGGTATGGGAAAAGCACCGGCAGTTCACTAAAGTGGGTGAGCTTGGGCTTGGCCCGAGAAAAGAGGCCTGTGTGGAACAATGTTTGCAGAACTTACTCAATGTTGAACTTCATGATTGGACTGCTGATCGAGCCGTCAGGCCCTGTGCTAGAAGCCGGAAAAGTTCCCCTGTTTTTGATGCCGGCTGGCGTTCACACTATTTGTCGAGCCTGGCTGAAGCTACGAAACCCCATCGTGAAGTTGCAGGCTTAAGCTTAGCTCCGAATGAAGGAAGCGAATCGTTCGCGAAGTCACGTGACCAATGTCTAGCCCTTTTTGGGCGACATTCGAGATGCCAGAGTGAGGAACGAGCAATTAACAATGGAACTTTGCACGAGGTATGGTCGGATATAAATAGCAGCTATATCTCTGACATAAACGAAATTTCATTCGATGAAACGTCCTCAAGGCCTTGGATGGACGAGGAGTTGAAATCCAACTGTGCTTTTTACCACACTCCAGTGGCTGTCATGGATTACTCTTTAGATTTAACTTCCAATACATGACTCTCAGGCGACCCGTCCTTCACCATTGCCTTCAAGCCCTTTCCTTTTGACTCCAGGGCGCTACCAGGTTCTACTGCTAAACAGCAACGTCAAACCCTGGAGCTCGCAAGTGTATGGCGGGGATGATTGGACGACCGACCAACGAAAAGAAAAGTTCAATTCCACCCTGCACTCTGCACGCCTTACATCATTGGATAGCATGCTGACTCTTTCAGCGTGAATTACATTCGTTAACATTGTGTGTCTGCCAGCTTGGCATGGTCAAGAACATGAGATTCTGAAATGGCTGAATAGAAGCTCTCAGGATGCGGCAAGTCACGCACTATCTGAGTACAACGCTGGGCGTGGGCTCTCTCGATGCATTCGCTGCTTCTATGAATGGGATACTTGAATTTCGTCATTATGATAAGTCTCGAAGGAGATTGCAGAAGAACAGGCGTCCGACGGAACGACTACGCTATCAGGGAAGTTGATCATCGAGATGACCCTTACCCAAAGATCAATAGCGTAGGGTGGGGTGCGACTGGACTTCATCCACGTCGAGAGAGTTCAACGTACCAAGGCTCTCCACTTTCAGGCTCATTCACGGTCGCTGTCACGTTGAGTATCTAATGCTCTATCGCGATTGACCTACTTTGCACAAACTACCATACTCAAGTCCCGATCATGCAGTGATAGAGAGCGAAAGGCCAGTGCTGTAGAGCTTGACATAGAACAAAGATAAATAAGGGCGCAAGTAAAAAAGAATTGGGCCTTCGAGATACGTGGCGGGGAAGTTGATGACTGCACAAGGTGGTTGGCTAGCTGTTGCCAATTTCGATGACTGGGTGGATGGAGTTGATTGGGTTCTTTGGACGCTAATGCAGGCAGTTGGCTAGTGGCTGATTAGCTGCAACGCTGTGTGTAAGGTGAGAGCTTGAGGATCTTAGAGTGCGCCATGGTGATGTTGAGCGTACATACTTACGAGCCAAATCATGAGCGCATTGCGCCAGCCCGAATGCGACTGTTTAGCCTTGTGAGCTCTCCGATCTGACACAGTTCCTTGAGCATAGTGTGAAAGGAAATTAGGGAGTAGCTTGGGTGCAAAGTGAGATTGACTGCGAAGTTATGTTCTCGATGGCAGTATGATGTCCGGCTTATCTGTCAGGTCTCAGTTAAGGAGGAAAAAGACCCCGGGTAAGGATGGTCCAGACTTCGGGTGCATCAGACTTGAGTATAATGGTGCATTGAGCGTGATGGTGGTGCGTGCGGTGGTGCATTAGAACCTTGTCTGTTGGAAACATCAAGAGTTTCTCGAACCGCTGAGGGTATGTTTTCATCTGATACACCATCGTAATGAGACAAGATGAATCGCCCGCTGTAATAGTGACATCCTAGAGTAGAATCGGGGATCTGGTTGTTAACATAACCCCTGGTCGAAACCGAGTCGGGTGATTCTCTCTTGATGTGCAGGCTAGGAGGAGGCTGACCGAGATAGAGGGTACCAGGAACCAGTCAGCCAACAATGCTGGGAGTGGTTTAGGATGGTGTCTTGACCGGCAAGGGCTAGTGTTGAGTCTAGGCAAGGGTTGAGCTACAGTGCAGTAGACCCTTGAGGTGTTTGGGACCGGGGGCTAACCGGTGCAACACGATACTGGCGCTTGCTTGTTGGTGACAGTACGTGTACTGTAGTGTGACATGGGGCAGCAGATGGTGGTGTACGAGGTCGCAGGGTTGAGTTGCAAGGATGGTGGGTGGCGGTAGCAGGATAGCACAGCGTGGCGAGGAGAGATTTCGACAAGGTGAAAGTTGGCACTGGAGCTTGGACCAACGAGGGGGAGGGAAGGAGGGAAGGAAGCTGCAATGGAGTCATCACGAGTAGTTGGGATATTCCATTCATCTATCTTTCCTGGATGGTGATACCTTGTCAGGGAGAGAAGAACAATTGTCTAGACGATAAGTGCTTTACTTCTGCACCCTGGCTGTATCATCACGCCTCTTGCAAGAAAAGAAGGAACGGCCTGTGCGATAGCGGGATGCGGGGGAGGAGCGACCGGTGGGTGCCACTTGGTGATCGTTCCTGCCACCATCGCTGGCCATGATATCTTAGCGTCAGTCCAAGTCCAGTCCATTCCACACCGACACCAACGATGCCGCCGCCATGTCATCCCCGCCCCTCCAACCAGTAGTAGATTGGTCATGGGATACCATATCGTGGATGAGAGACAAGAGTAGAAGGGTTCTAGCATTGCTTCACCTTGACAGATGGGAGGAATGCCAGAAACAAGGAAGCTTCAAGTTTGAGAAGAGACATGGGCCACTGCAGATACCACACACCCTCCATCCGAGAAACTGCAATGTACCGTCCGTGACCTTTAGTGGCATTACAGCTGAAGGTACATTGCAGCAGTCTGCCACCACTCGATTCGCTCTGATGGTGGGTGGCCGATTATCTTTCCCAGGCTTTGCTCTTTGTACCTCTCCCTCTTCCTTCGCAAGGTTTCCCTTCAACATATCTTCTTTCACCCACCTCCACTTTGCCCTGCTCATTTGTAACTTCAGATCAACAGTCCGTTCTGCATCATTATTGTCTTGGATTCTTATCGTCTGAAGTGCTTCGTTTTGGATTGTTGTGTCAGGCTCCAGACGCCGCCACTGCCAAACGCGGACCTTCGCTGCCCCGCTCAATTGCATCACAACTGATTGCATCACGACATCACCAAAGCCGCTCAACACTTCGATAACCTCCAAGCGAGCTTTCCTGGATACGCAACAAAAGAGGAAGATATTCAAATTCTGCGTGGTTACGTTTATCAAAGAGGTCGGCAGGCTTGAACCGCTCACAACTACTCGGCACCGTCTCTGTAATTGTTGGCGTCGTCTTACCCACTCTGCTTCGACTTGACCCTTTCAATTACCAAGTTGAGGATTGCAACAGCTCAACCTGTGTCCTTCACGTCAAAATCTTCCTTGCCATCCCGTATCCACAGGCCTGACCAACTCAGGACCGTACGACTCGCTGATGTGTCGGGTCTGATACTCGGTAGGGCCGCTCATATCCCACTTCTACCAGATCAGGCCCAGCTAACTAAATATGTTTCTAGATGACGAGCAGTCTGAATGATCCACAGTAAATCGACACAGAAAAAGATTATTAACATTCGTTTTAAACGAAAGAGCCGTGTATCAGGTGGAAATGGCTACAATCGCCCTTCCCCGGCCCATCCCTCCACACCGGCCTGCATCAGATCTCGACGTACCCATAACACCACCCCTTTCCCTCGAAGAAGGAAACCCCACGATCTCAACACAGATAACAGCTATACAGCCTCCTATACCCAATAAACACATTCCCGTATGTCCGACAGGACCGGCCGCGGAAGAGCCTACAACACCACCCAGATCCCCATCAGAGCAAGACGAGTATATACAAAGCTCGTTATTGTACCCCCCTGATGATTTCCAATATTTGAAAAGAGATGCTGATTGCATTTTTCTCCTGGACGCCGACCATGTCATCGATGCTGTTGACTATGCTTCACGTCAACCGCTTCCAGACCCATCACTAGTCTTTCCCTGGTTCCACGGGCTTCACCCCCAGAATCAAATTCAGCAAGCTTTCTTCGCTGCGCGAAAACGTGTGCACAGGAACACCCCGTCTTGTTTCCGGAGTGTGACTCTAGTGAAGGCTGATGGTGACTTGTCATCGTCTCGGCTGAAGGGAGCTATCGCGCCGCAAGAATTTATGCGTTATAACCCGAGTCCGGAGTTCATCGATGATCCACGAGAAGGCTTTTCGGTGCGCAACTTTCACATCCAGCCAGCGAAGTTTGCACTTCTTTCAGATATTATCGTTTATGGTGATGATATTGAGCTAAATCGCAAGACCGCTTGGGACATCGAGGCTGCCCAACGATCATGGCGGGAAAGGCAGCTTGCAGAGGGTCAGAGTGGCGTACCTGAGTACAACACTTTCGTATGTACCAGTTCATTCAACGAGTTCGAAGAAAATCATGCAGACTATGTAGCTATCGACTCTACAGGTCGCCCTACCGGTGCAGTCCTTGATTTGGTGCAGCAGGAGAGACAAGAAATGTGGACGATGACGGAGGCATCCGAAATTTCCCATAATGTCTATCTCGGCCCAACGCCGGAATTGGGAACGCCGGAGGAGCAGAGGTTCGATATTTTGATCGAGTGTAGCGATGTGGGCAGACTGAATCCTGGCGGGCTGGAGTCGGTCGCGGACTGCACATCTGGAAAGATAAGCCAGCCATTCCACGATTTCCCTTCATCTGGGAGCATTTTGCCTCCGACATGGACACACTCTGAAGCAGACGGTATCTTGGAGACTTGCAAATGGATTTATCACCTCTCTCATGGGACTCGTCCCATGAGGGATGCTGATAGAGACAGCTTCATGACTACGGAGGATGATGAAGATGCGAACGGCGAGGTCGAGATCCAGCCTCGAAAGATCCTCATTCATTGTGCCGACGGTTATACTGAGTCCAGCATGTTAGCTGTCGCGTACTGCAGCTATAGTACGGGTCTACCAGTTCCTGATGCTTGGTTGAACCTGCACACCATTAAGGGCCGTAACTTCTTCGCTTACCCGACCGATGTTGCCCTTTTAACAGCCCTGGCACCTCGACTTCTTTCAGAATCTCCCAAGTGTTCCAACAAGGGCTTGACAGAAATCACCAAGATGGTTCAAGATGAGCCTGCTTGGTTCCCTGGCCTAGACGGGTCTCTTCCCAGTCGTATCATGGATTACTTATACCTAGGGAATCTTGGACATGCCAACAACCCAGATCTGCTCCGAGAGATGGGGATCCACCAGATTCTCAGTGTGGGCGAGACAGCTATGTGGCGAGAAGGTGACCTGGAAGAATGGGGCCCGGAGAATGTCTGTGTTGTTGAGTGCGTTCAAGACAACGGTATAGACCCTTTGACGGCCGAGTTTACCCGCTGTCTAGATTTTATTGGTAAGGCAGAATTCCAAACCTTGGATTCCATATGTATACTGACGTATTTGCCAGAGCGTGGGCGACGTAATGGGACAGCGACCCTTGTCCACTGCCGAGTTGGCGTTTCACGTAGTGCGACCATTTGCATTGCAGAGGTCATGCGTGCTCTGAACATGTCCTTCCCACGAGCATACTGCTTTGTTCGTGCTCGACGACTCAATGTCATCATCCAGCCACATCTCCGCTTTGCATACGAACTGCTAAAGTGGGAGGAAACGTTACAGAAAAATGGCGATCCTCATGCTCCCATCAAACGAGATATGGAGTGGGGTGAGATCGCTAGAGAGATCGCCCTTATGAACCGGCCTTACGCTCGATAGGCTCCTGTGAACGATTGCACGTGCTTCAGGGAGTATTGCTGTTAGCAATGGAGTCCAAACTTATGATAGGAAAAACCCCCTCTCTATCAGAGTATTGCTGCGCCAAGCTCCTTTGCTTTCAACTTATCCATGCGCACCGGGGTATTGTTTAGCTCTGGCTTTCACTATGTGCATATTATGTAACCAGGACAGGATCGGCTTGACGAAATGGAAACAAGGTTTGACGGAAATCAAGAATCTTTCAACGTTACGACGAAGTGATGATTATTGTGATGATGCACTCTGCTATATTACAGCTTTATCAATGTATTCATGTTCATAGTTAGTTTATCTTGCTTTGGATCACATTCCATGCTTTCCCCCGATGTTGTCCCTCGAAGCGTTTACACAGGCTGCCATGGCAAGATATGGCTAGAGACAGTAGGGCCTCTGGAGAGTTCCCGTAAATCCTCAACTTCACCATGTGCCAAAAGCCCATCTCTGATTCGATGGGTATATTGTAAAAGAGAATAGTACAACTGCCCAGCTACTATCACCGGGGTGGTGTTTGCTGTGGCGTGTGAATGAATACTAAGAGCTCAAGATCAAGAGAAGTTTGATCAGCTGACAAAAACTCCGCGCTCGATACCAGGGAGATAAATAGCAGGATGATCATAAAAAGCAAGGACCTTCTCCCCAATCCGCGCAGAGTGACATTTCCTGCCCCATCTCAGTCATGCTTCCTTTAGACATGGTCGATGTCTGGCTCCTTGCCTTATTTGAGGCGCTCGAGGACGCTGTAATCGTAATTCACGTCAGTCCCTCACTTATGTACCCCAGATACATCGCAGGAGCAGTTATGGAATGTGGCTGAATTTGAATTGGGTCTGTCAGACGCACGAGAACTGCTTGACCAGGTACCCCTCGCCACCTTGCTCCATGTCGATATTATACACATAAAAGCCTCCATCACTAGTCACCACCATGACCTGTGGACTGCTGCTGCTCATAGCTACGACGCTACGAAGAGGACCTGAGGGCGTATTTCCCCCGCTGGGATTATTGTGGTTCGTGGCTGAAGATTTGGGGATCTTGATATAGGCGAAGTCGCGAGCTGGTTCCCACATTTCGGTAACGGACTGAGGTAGGTAAGAACCTACTACGCCGGCAACTCCCCGGCCCATGATTTGGGATGAGCGGCGGAGCATGTTGCCGAAAGAACCGCTTTGCCGTCGGTGGCCTGAGCTCGAAGGGCTATTATTATTGTTGGAGCTGCCATTACCGCCTGTTGATAGCTCTGCGGCATCACTTCGTGGAGAATCGGTAGCGCTGTTACCGGAGTCTGCGTCATCGTGGTAGCTTCTGCCGCGAGACCAGCGATCTTGACGGGGTGAGCCAGGGCTTTCGATGGCGGCTCCGCCGGGGGTATTGTGAGCTGGTGATGCGCCGAGGCGGAAGATGTGGATAGTATCAGATATCGATGAAACGCAAAGGAGGGTTGAGCTTAGGTTGAAGGACATGCTGTATATAGTGGAGGGGTAGGTGCCTCGACGGAATTGGTAGAGCTTTTGGCCCTTGGGAATGGAGAAGACTCGAATTATCGTGCCAGTCTCACTGGCTGTGGCGAGGAGGGTACCGTCATTGTTAAGGCAGATTGAGCAAAGAGGAGAGCGGTGCGCTTCGATGACATTGACAGCTTTGAGGGTTAGGGTATCGAAGACAAGCACTTCCCCGGAGGTTGGGGCGACGTAGGTGGACTGTGGTGGAGCGTGAGATGGTCGTCGGGCATCCGGCTCCTCACGCGGTTTTGGAAGAGGGTAAGCAATAAAACAGTTCTCGGAGGAAGGAGAAAGTGCACAGATGGCGGAGGGGTTCGGAGAGGTGGGTATTGTGTAGAGAAGGCTCATGTTGCTAATGTCGTAAAGGTAGATCTCTTCTTCAAGAACGACGGCGAGTCGTTTCCGATTCAGGCGAACGGCAAGGACAGCGGAGGGGAAAGTAAGCTCGCAAATGACGGAGGCCCGCTGTAGGCGAAGGTCACGTTAGTCCATGTATTGGTGCGAGGGCCGATCAAGATGAATATCTTCAAGAGTACGAACCTTCGTGTTCTGGATCACAAGATGGCGCGGGGAGAGTATCAGCGCCACAAGAGACGTGGAAAAGAGCATCTCAATAATGGCGATATTACCGTCATCACTGCTGAATATTCTGTTGAATGGATCGGTATGGTAGATGCGGAAGCCTTTGGAGGTACCAACAGCGAGACAACTATGGTCCTGGTTGAAGGTAATGAAGTTGAGAGCTGGGCTCGTCATTGTGTCGAACTGCAAGGCCCACGTGCCTGAAGAAGTTTGTAAACTAACTCGAAATGACGTTGGTTGGAAAGTGGTTTTGTAGCACTGGTCGATGCTCAGCTGAAGGTGTGACGTCGCTAAGTTCACATGCAACAGCTCGGGATGACAAAACTGGGAACGGGACGAGAATATCGTTGGTATCGGACGGTAGGCGTGTACACTACTTCAGTCAGAGCAAGCTGTTGCGATGCAGGTCGCCCATTCAGGTTGTGAGGAGGGCCCGGATCCCTCGAGTCGGTGCCGATGATGGTTTGTCTCGCTTGGGTGCTGCTCCCGTCGCAAAGGGTTGGTCAGCTGCAACGCAGCTTAGAGGAGCTTGCCGAATGGATAGATGTCGCAAAGTGAGACAAGAAAGCAAATCTCAAATAGCATGCGATTCTGCCAGAATTTGCGGCTCTATGTCGTCGAGCAAGCCATAGGAAGACCAAGGTGTATGATTTGATGGAGGGCATTGACGAGAGAGAGGAGGGGAGCTGTTGGTGGACTACATCAGGAGGCTGGGGAAGCTCGTGGCTGCAGGGTATGCGGTCATGGGCTTGAGCGGGGGTATTCGTCTTCTGCTGCCTGGGATTAAGTGGTTAGTTAGGAGCTGCCTTTGGAAGAGTTAGCAAAATGAAAGCCATTCATCAGATGACTTTGTTCAGACTGGAAGGCAAACCCATCGCACCGTCGAGTATGATGCCATAAACTTGCTCTAGATAAATATTTGCGCATCGGAACACATACGCACTGCGCTTGAGGAGTCACCAAATGTCTAATTCACCAAATGGCATTGGCTTGGCTTCAGGCGCGCAACCTGGGACACCCCGCGACAAGCTAAGCACTGTATGTATAATGATATTCGTACCCCATTCATAAGACTGATCTACAAGAAATAGACACATATCTTTGATACCGTCTCAAAAAGAAGTGTCGAGCGCCACTACCTCCCTCGCGAGTCTCAATACCTTCGCCATTTCGTGAAGAAGCTGCAACGTCGCTCAGCTCTGCTTAACCGGATCTACTGGCTCAGACTAAAGGCAGTTGAAACTATTGTGCTCAGGTTCATCGAAAGATGGCAAGAGAATGCATCTCAAGTCATTATCAACCTTGGCTGCGGAAAGTATAGGTCGACCATTCCCCGACGGATGCTCCCTGGCTGACCTGTTCGTAGTGATGTTCTGCCATGGAGAATACACAAGCGCCATGCAAATGCATGCCGTCACGTAGTCTTTATAGATGTGGACTTTCCAAGCGTTATGAGGAAGAAGCGAGATACGATCATCCAAACTTCAGACCTCGCGGATCTTCTTGGACCTGACCATCGCGTTAGTAGCGAGGAGAACGACCCCCTTCTGCTGTTCAGCAAGCATTACTGCCAAATAGGATGCGACTTTGCGGACATCGACAAAATTCGAGATACAGTCAACCCGCTGATCGCGCCGGGTAGCCAGGTCCTTATAGTGGCTGAAATGTCCCTGATGTATAATCAAGCTTCTGTAGCCGACAGCTTGGTCTCGTGGGCAAAAGAAGACTTGAACGCCGAATTCTGCTTACTGGAACATTGCCTGCCAGCTGGCTCCCAACATCCATTCGCGGCCAGGCTTCTGCAGGACTATGACAAAGCGCAAACTCCCCTTTCGTGCCTGCAGTCGTATCCAACAGCTGAAACACAGCGTGAGAGGTTCAAATTTCGGCGATGGAGAAGCGTCGATGTATGGAATTTATGGGAAGCTTGGACACAGGATGAGTTTATTGATGCTCCTGACCGCAAACTCGTTTGTGATACAGAGCCATTCGATGAGTGGGAAGATTTTATATTGCTTGCTCGTCACTTTTGTCTTGTTCATGCCTCGCATGAGGAACAGAGGCGCACCCAAGCAACGGCTAAACCTGTATTATCAGAAACGGACTCAGTTGAGCCTCGGATCACTAGGTATAACCTCACAAGAAGCCATAAGAGGAAGTTTGGCGGCCTCTTTACAAAAACAACGACAGAGGGAGCACAGCTCTTCGTGAGCATCCTGGGCCAAGGGAGGGATGGTCTCCACGAAAACTACGATGCCTTTACCACATCCAGAGGGAAAGTTGATTTCTCGCTTCCACCTTCCGGGCCATCTCCTAGATCCTGGTTCACTTTGACAGACCTAGGGTATGCTGGTATTCTCATGGCAGGAGGAAAGTCGCCTCATGCAAATCAGCCCCTCCCTGACTGTTGGCTTTACCAAAGTGACACTCCCCCCTATTGGAAGAGACTGCCAGATCTTCCCAGTGGCCTTTATCGACATTCATCAGTTCGCCTAGGTTCATCGTCCTTGGTGTTAGTGCTGGGTGGGAGAAATGCCCAAGGTGTGTCCTCTGACAGCTTCCTCTTCCACCCGATGCATGGGTGGTGCAGATGTGAAGTAGAAAGCTCTTTGAGACCCTCTGTTTTTGGAGCTGCAGCATGGAATGCCACCATCTCGATTGAGACACTGCCAGCAGGTTCATTTGAGGGGATTCTATGCGGTGGACTCACTGGCCTCGGTGCTCCGAACTCAGAAATGTATCACTGGCATCTCTACGGAGCAGCCCCTAAGGTAAAACTCGAATATTGGCAAGAAGCATCCCTCCTGCTGAGCTAACGGAATGTGTCTAGCCAGTCATTCGCTTCAGCATCGTTTTACAACGGCCAGAACTCGTTCGCTATTCAGCAGTTTTTGGTTCCAATGTAGTGGCAGCTATGAACCAGGTGTTCCTAGTTGGTGGTATCGGCACTGACAACAACTCGGAATGTTTAGGACAGACTGTGGGCGAGTGCCCCCTCGTGGTAAAAGGCCAGCCTTTAATTTCGACCATAGCTCCATCCCCCGATGCGAGGATGGGTTGGCCACTCATGATAGGGTCATCTGCCACCGTCTATAACGATTACCTTCTTATCGTAGGTGGCGGCACTACCGTCTACCACTCAAATGGACTATGGACGGAGGACTTCTACTCCATTAGAGTTGGCCTGAATAATCCCCCAGTCAGCCTATTGGACACGAGGCTCCTGGGGTCGCAAAGAATCGTTACAGCCGGTACGGGCTTTGACACAAGCAAAATCACGACTGCCGAGAGTGGTACCGTGGCCCTAACCCCTATTCCTCGCATGCGGATCCGAAGCCCTGACGACTTTCGGGCTGTGCTGGATGGAAGAAAGCCAGTCATTCTCGAGGGCCTCAACTTTGGGAGATGTTTGAATTTGTGGACGCCGCAATACTTATGCGACCAGGTCGGGGCTCAGACAATGGTGAGTAGAGTGGCAAACGGGCAATGGGTCACTGCTGACAATGTGAGTTGAGGTTACGGCTCACGAGAGTACGTCTGACAACTCGAGACTTGACTTTAACTCAAAGAATTTCAATTATGTAACGGCGCCATTTG
Source organism: Sarocladium brachiariae (assembly GCA_008271525.1). Classification (NCBI taxonomy): domain Eukaryota; kingdom Fungi; phylum Ascomycota; class Sordariomycetes; order Hypocreales; family Sarocladiaceae; genus Sarocladium; species Sarocladium brachiariae. The sequence continues at coordinate 5,056,122 of RQPE01000001.1, forward strand.
GTGATATCATTGAGAAGATGAAGAAAGGCGGACGGTTGTACCTACGCGCCTTGTCCCGGTCACGGCCTTCCGAAATTCCTGCCAATCTCGACGATGACTTCCCCTCCCTGGCGCCAGATTTTCAATTGCCACCGGAGCTTAGCTTCGCACAGGATAGCCTCTTCAGTTCAATACTGAGGCTATCCGGGCGAGCTAATATGTGGCTGCACTATGATGTGAGTTCGACAGCCGAGGAATGAGGTGCAACCTCCACCATGGCTAACGCAAGGTACCTACCTACCTACAGGTCATGGCGAACGTCTACACACAAATTCGTGGTACGAAGCAGATGATACTATTCCCACCAAAAGATGCCATAAAACTAGCGTTTGCGCCTGGTGCATCTTCTTCGAGTCTCGATGTTTTTGCCGCGCTAGAAACGGAGGCACTGACAGGAACACACCCGCATGAGGCCAACCTTAAGGAAGGGGATGCTTTGTTTCTCCCAGCTGCCTGGCTCCATACTGCCAGACCGCTGACCGATATGAGTATAGCTGTCAATGTGTTCTTTCGTGACTTGAACAGTGGATACGCACGAGGCCGAGACGTGTATGGAAACCGAGACTTGGCACCGTACGAAAAGGGGCGTCAGGAAGCAGCAAAAATTGCACAGGCGTTTCGCAATGTGCCACATGACATGCGCCAGTTCTACCTGTCCAGAATTGCCGAGGAGCTTCTCCAGCTGGCAGACCAACCCCAATGAAGGAGGCGGCGAAGCCATCTTGCCAGGGGTTACCTCACCATTGATCGATTCTGTCGGGGGTTGTGCGGGGCGATCATAGAAAGCGTACAAGGTAGGCATCCGTGCGCAGGTGCAAACCAAGAGCTTGGATCCGATCTCGTTTGGGCTATCGCCGAACTGCCGTTAGATTCGATTGGTCGGCTCATTTACCTAGAAAAGACAGGTGAACATGACTGGAATCGTCGAGCCTCGCGATCTGGAATTGCGAAATGTGGCTTTGGGTCTGGATCTCGTGGCAAGAACGTGGTTAAGACTCTCTTTCATCACGGCCCGCTTCCTTCAGATCCATCGGCCTGAGTGAGACAAAATAATCCAGTCTTGCGCGGATTTGATCGGGACGAGGCAACAAACAAGACCAAAAAAAAGTACGGTTGATGGGCTAGTATCCAAACGAAAAACACTCCTATTACCAACTTCGTAGCGAAGATACTCGGTCGCGTCAAGGGTTAGCCAAGCACCCCTCCACTTCGGTTGAGCCTTCATGAACGAACCAACTCGCTAAGGTTCGCTGATCAGGGAGAAAACCATATTGCTCAGGATGACATCGCTATGGAGGAGCCACCCAGGCACAAGGTTTTAGCGCCCGTGCGCAACAGTTTGCGCCTTCTCTTACTAGTACGGCGCACGGTACAACAATTCTTACTACTGTACAAGTACTAGGCACGGAGCACTTCGATACTAGAACTTACTACAACTACCTTTATCTTAGTAGTTGTGGGTGAGGGGACGGACGGTGGCTGGTGTGCAAGCCGCCGTAGTGGTGGTTTCGTCCCTTGCCGTCATTGGCGTGCATGCAAGTGTTACCCAAACCAAGGCATACGCGTGTGTCCTCGGGAGAAATGATCCTCGATACGAAGCAAGGCTGGTGTTTGGGACGGCACCTCTGGACTTTCCTGCAAAGCTCGACCAATGCGACAGTGAGTCCAGCAATCGAGGCTGGGCTGAAGTGTCAGAATCAGAATCATGGGCTTAGAAGGAGGACAAGGTCTCGACTCCTCCTGTTCGCTTACTTTTGACGTGATGGAGCTGGCATCCATCGTGACACACACTAGCTTAAGAGGGACTGATCTTAGTCACGGACATCGCTGGGCATGGAGCCCATCAGGGACCCCGAGAGATATGGGTCGTCAGGATTAACGCCTAAATGGTATTGAATTCATGGTAGAGGGCATCCCTTGGCATCGACTTCGTATGCCAGCCTTTTCTTCTTCAAGACAGACCAAGCGTTTGCCTGCTGACAAGAAAACAGTGACAAAGATATCGCTTTGACAGCTACTCCTACATACATGGTTTGATCGGAAAATTCACACTCATGACGTTACATCCAAGGAAGATCGACACCAGGACAGGGTGCCTTTACCTTCCAGTACCAGACAATAAAGTACATAATACGGCTGTGGATAAGCATCGTTTGGTTCAGGCCCGACGTCGGCTCTGCCGGCAGCCTCACAGCGTCCAGACATGTTTCCTCCTGCATTGATTATCTGGATATGAGCCAAGATCGGATCGAGACCCTGGCAGAATTAATGGACATTGCTTAGGCGCTCAACTACCGACGGCTGCAACAACAACAACAGAAGCAACAATTGGCTTGTCCAACCACAAATACCAGCCAGCTGAACCAGGATGGTGCGCCGCTCTGAATTCACTCGCAGCGAGATCCTTGCTTTTTTTTGTGCCGGTGGCTTTGTGACTCGAGTGGTCAACCACCCAAGACGTCTAGAGACAGCAGATCTGTCATTTAGTGGCTTGCGGCACTGGGCTTAGACGATGTTGAGCACAGAGCTGAGCGGCGAATTACACGAAGTTCCCTGATGCCCCAGCTGGAAGAGATTCTCCACCCATGGCAAACCCTTGCATTGCGCGCGCGCTGCTTGACTCCCTGCCGTTCCTCCACACCAATCGTTGCTTCTCCATGCAGGTAAGACATCACCACACCTCGAGGCATTGGGTGCCTTTGGGATGGGGAGGACCAGTGTGCTCCTCGATTGCCTTACAACTCAAAGATGCTGCTTTATGTGTGGGTACGATTTGCTTTTTCGGATTGAGACCGGCTGAGCAGAGCCACACTTTGTGACATGACGTATCTTTTTATTTCTGTCATATGCGAGGGCTACCAGTACGGAAACCATAGCTGAGCGGCTCGAAGCAGGGAGAGCCAAACGTTATCACATACCGAGGCGCATGCGGGTCTTACCTGTATGTGAAGCAGAGGCTGCCGTCAACGTACCGTGGTGAGTGGAGGCGAGAAGCGCAACTTGGAAAGGCCGTGTAAATCACCTGTGCGGGCTTGCCTGAGCGGTGCCGATCGCTCGCCTACCGTAGATGCTTTTCTTGTTGGAGCACTAGGGTCACAAGGCATGGCTGTCTACTTCCACTCGTGGCATCTGTCTCTTGTTTGTCCGTGCATAACAGGACCAGGACTAGCGGCCCTTGTGCCTATGGCTTGTCTTTGCCACCCTCTTCCCAAGTTGCTTGGCCTTGGTGCAAGGGGCCCAAGCGATATGCAAGAACGAACAGCCGCATGGCTTGACCTTAGCCCCGGCGCCTCTTGAGTCTTACTCGGAATCTACAACCGTATCGGCGTGGCCCTTTGGTCTATGCGTCGGTGTTCCTGAGATGTTTCCGTGAAACACAGACAGTCCTGAACAGTATATTTGACGGGCGATCCCATCCCTCCCTTTGCAGCCATACCTCAGTACCGGGCTCATGGGCTCCCATGTTTGCCATCTACATCTGTTTTCTGCCGAGTTGTGAAGAAACCTACCTCTTCTTAGTTGGACAACATGGCGACTGACAACGAGCTCCTTGAGGAGTATGGCGGGAAGGTTATGGTGCAGAACTTCAATGCCGGGTTTGTGGCCTTGAGTTTCTTTGTCAGTCTTGTCGGCGCGGCATCGACGTTGGAGTTGATCAACCGGAGAACAGGTCTCAAAGGAGTCTTCAACTAGTAAGCGCTGCACAGATCTTAGTACCGAACACACGGCCGCAGCTGACCAAACAAAGTATATTGCTAGTGAGCTCAGCGGTTACAATGGGAGGCGTTGCCATCTGGTGCATGGTGAGTATTCGACATAACAGCTGGGTTGAAGGAAGCGAGGTTGCTAAAAGAAAATGCCCAGCATTTCATCGGTAATCGTGCCGTTACTCTAGCCGAAGGCCAGTCCAATCTTCAGATTGCCTACTCTGGGGGTGTAACGGCTCTCTCGTTTGTTGTGCCCGTGTTGGTCCTCCTCGCCGCCTTCATCGCTGTCGGATCAAATAACCGGGTTTCATGGTGGCGAGTCGGGACGGGCGGTATCCTCTGTGGTGCTGCCGTCTGCGGCATGCACTATCTTGGTAATGCTTCCATCGAGAATTATACCTGTTCCTATCGAATGGGCAACGTGATTGGCGCTGCAATTATTGCTGTTGCAGCAAGCACCATCGCCCTCGCAATGTTCTTCGTCTTCAGATCTATCTGGGCGAACTCCTGGTGGAAGAGAGCGCTGTCAGCCGTCGTCCTCGCAGGCGCAGTATCGGGGATGCACTGGGTGGCAGCGGTGGGCACCAGCTACCGGCTGAAGAGGATCCATCAGGCTGGCTCCGGACCTTCAAGGGATGCAGTGGTCATTGTAGTCATCTGTCTGGTGAGCGCAACATATACTTCACCTGGTTTTGGGTTTTCGATGCCACGTCTGCTGACTCATTGATAAACAGTCCATCAGTTCGTGCTTCATCATTGCCGGGTCCGCTGCCCTCAGGGCAAGAAACATGAGCAAGTCGGCTCTCAGGGCACAGAAGGTCACTCTTGGTGCCGCCGTGTTCGATAAGGAGGGAAGAATCTTGGTCGATCCCGACGGAGTCGCACCGAGTGCTGTCATCACTGATTGCTTCTTGGAGAAGGTAAGCAATAGCACGGACATGCCTGAGTGACCAACCAAGTATGCTGAGGCTGATCAAATACATCCAGCACGCCAAAGAAGGCTTCAATGTGGCACACCCCTTGTTCCACTGGATGTTCCAGGCTTCTCGCAGCTGGACCTCCGTCTCATCACTCATCAGTGGCATGAAAGCCCATCTCAACATGCTTGCGCATCCTGGCCTCGATCGCAACAAATCTCATGACATTCAGCTTGTCAACACGCATGGCGAGGTCATCGACAATTACGATCTCGTTTTCCGAGAGCTCTTTTGCGTCGCTGCGGCGAATTTGAGCGATGGGCTGAACCAGCCCTTGACATCTGCCGGCCTTTTGTGGGATGAGATCCTCCCCACGGGAGCATTCCCTCGTGGGAATCTGAAGAAGAGCACCAGCCTTACGAGTGTTGAAGAGAAAGCCGCCATGGCGGGACAGCAAGTATATGGTCGCGGCTCGTTGATGTTCCTTGTGCGGCGCGTTGACGACAGAGACGCTGCGCGACTCGCCTCGGCGGGCTATCGATTTGCGGAGATTCATCAGGTAGCAAGTGTCCTTCGCTCAAGGATGCAGATTCAGGCACCAGAGATCGAATTCAAGTTGAGACAGATGGCGTCCTATGCCGAGAGCAACGCCGAACCAGCCAAGGGTGTGCATTTGGGCTTCTTTGGGATGAGAGCCCGGGTCAATACGTCAGGCTTCCATGTTCTCGTCAACAAGTCGGCTCGGTCAACCCTTCCGTCGGCGAGCTTGAACATGCCAGTTCTCGACGACAATGATTTGCGATTCCTGCACCAGTTCAATGGCCGCACTGTCACGGACATGACTCGGGCGCTTGAGCACTTACCAAACAGCGGCTTGTCGGCAGCAGAAGCCAAGCTCGCGGCGAAGCTTTTGAACGGGATCACAAAGCTTCAAGCATACATCCATGATCCTCTCTTCAACGACGCGGTGTTCTCACCACGGCTAGTCACAGTCCCCACCACTCGAGGAGAGCGCACTGAAACAATGCAGCTCCTCGCCTTCCACGTTGTGATTCCCATTCACGCTGTTCTTACCAGCCCAACCTGCGAGTTTATTCCTTTGTCGTTTTTCAAGGTCCAGCAAGCCTCCTGGCAAGATCGTCTTGCATTCAGTCAGAGCATGCATCGCGAGATGGGATTCGTCGTGCAGCAAGGCTCAGGCTCGACCTCGAACTGGGAGGAGAGACACGGATTCGCCAGGCGTTGGGCAAGTCGGAAAGGTAGCAGTGGAAAGCATCGTGACGGCCCCGAGGGGAACCCGATCGTGAGGGTGATGGAGAGGCGGGCGTCGGTAGCCAAATCCATACAGTCGAACTCGACGGACGAGTTGGTCAGGGACCACGCCAGCATACAGTCAAGTCGAGGTCCCGGGCAGGTGGAGACAAGTACATATGGTGGTATCCTGGTTTCCAAGGAGATCACAGTTGGTATTGAGCCCGCCACTCAGCCAGCTGCCGCCGTACAGAGTGGAAATCAGCCGGGAACCACGGACGATGGGGCTGGGGGTGCAGTTGGTGTAGAGTTGAAGACCCTCGGCAGAACGATCGGGGCAAGCCACGGCGATGGCAAGCTGAAGGGGGCAGAGGTTGGTGGTGCCTTTGTTGATGTGCTGTTCCATCAGTGCGCCGAGGGTCGTTAACGAGCCGATCGAGCCCGTTGGAGGCTTTGTTTGATCAGGGGTTCACGAGTTCACGGCTGATATCACGGGGCAACGGTTCAGGGTTCGGGAAGTAGCATAACATATACCACTTTGTATTCATATATCGAATTCTCACCATATTGATACCGCACTATTGGAGTGAATGTAATTAACGTGTCTCATAGTAGATCTTGGGCCAGTGTCCTTCGGTTCCTATCTACCCACTACACGTACAGTCACTTTCTTTGCCTGCCATGGTATGAGAGTAACACTAGTGGCGACATAACTGCCTTTTGCATGCATGCTAGATCTCTCTCCTCGTCACAATCCTTCTTCCCGCTAACCAAAGTGAGGAAGGTAAGCAGACCAGTTTGGCAAAACGAAGGCATCGTCTGGCGCATACGGTAAAGCTAAAAACGCTTCAACAACAAGGAATGCCCTCCCCGTGAGGAAGCCCAAGAGCGCGAAGGCAAAGTAGAACAAGATGGTAGCCCTCGAAACAACGACCCTGAAGGTGAAGATGGGGACTTGGAGCAGGTAGAAAGGGATCGACACCAGGGCACAGTACGGCACCTTGCCCATGGGCAACTCCGTACCTCGCGCGGTACCACCCAGAAGCTTCAGGGCCTGTCTGCCGTTGCGCTCGAGGGTTTTCCTCAGCGACTGGCCAAGTCCAGCAACGAAGTTAGCATAGGAATCGCCGTACCTCCAAGCGGCAACGAATATGATGGGGGTCAGCAGGGACAAGGGCACAAAGGCCAAAACGCCCATGCGCCAGAGGACGAGCTCGGCAGGGGACCGGAAGGGTCCGTTCCAGGCGAAGCCGTGGACGAGGGCATAGAGAGTGCAGGCGGAGATGAAGCTGAGGCCGGAGGTGCCCACGGCGATGGCCTTGATGTTGCTGAACGGATGGTTCGGGTTCTCGCGCGTGACCCAAGCGACGCAGAACGGGGAGTGAGACCAGTCCAAGGCCGGGTTGGCGACGGCGTGGGCATCGGCCAGGCGCAGGAGCTTGAGGATCTCGTCAAAGTCGAGGATGCGCGTGCGTGCGTTGGAGGTTTCGTAGGTGGCGCGCTCGAGCTCGCTGGGTTTGAGACGGCCATCCTCGGATGCAGCAGCATCCCCTTCTCCCTCGCGGGTCCGGACGTGGACGCGGAGCCATCGCGAAACGTGCGTGGCTTCGTCCTCCATCACGCAGAGCCTGAAGGTCGACACGTCGCGGGGCGAGATGATGAGGATGGCGCCTTCGTACAATTCAGTCGCGTTACCGATCGAGTTGTTGAGGTAGCCCTTGAGTCTCTGCCACCGGGACTTGTCAAGCCGGAGCTCGTCCTCACGAAGCAGCCACTGCGCCTCGGGACTTCTGATGCACATCTGGGCGACCATGCTCTCTGCGTCTTTCGTCAGAGTCACGACGCTGGGCTGCACGATGTCCAAGGGCTTGTGCCACCAGAGAGCATACGTCACGAACGTGCAGATGCAGTGGGCCGCCGTGTTGAGCTCCAGGACGGTGAGCGGGAGACCCTGGGCGACGCGGCCGATGGTGTTGATGATGAACCAGGTGATTTGCGTGCAGACGATGAGTTTCGCGAGTTCGCTGGACTTGGACTTGTCGGCGATCTCGGACGCGAGGATGCGCGGGAAGACCTCCGGGTGATGCTTCGCGAGGAGTTTGACGGCGTCGCTGGTCAGAGTGAGAGATCGATTGCCGTTGGGGAATGGGAACGGCGTCGCGGTGCTGCTGGACGAGGTGGTGGTGATTGTGAAGCCTCCCATGATGGCGTACCAGCCGTGTAAGGTGGTCCAAGGAGAGAGTCGATGCTGCACTGATGAAGAAGGGGAGACTCTCTGGTCATCGTGAGCGTTGGCTTCTGGGATGTGTGTGGCTGTCTTCTCAACATGCTGCTCTTGGGATTCGAACGAGGTTGGAGTCGGTCTTGAAGGCTGTGGTTCAGCAACAGCAGCAGCGGCTACCTCTTCGTCCATGATTCGTTGCAGTTCTTCGACTCTATGATGCTCCTCGGCGCCAAGATCAGTCTCCTTATTGATGAACTTCATGAGAGAGCGTTGCTCCAGCCACTGGTTGAAAGCGATGGCAGCCGTCTATATATTGCACGTTAGGTCTCCAACCTCAATATTGTGTGTGAGAGAGAGGGCTCACAGAAACAAACGGATACTCACGACTTCAGGCATGATCAGAGACAGCACGACATACTTCATCTTCTTCCAAGGAAAGGATACGCCAGCCTCGCTCTCACCAACACCTTGTCCACTTCCTCCTCCTCCAGTCTTCTTCTTCCCCGGTCTGCCCGCATTGCTAGCCCTGGGGATGTTCAGATGCACCGAAGTCCACACGCAAAGGACCAGGGTAAGGACGCAGTCGGAGACGATGTTGAAGGTTCCTCGCTCGCCAGGTGAGGAAACCCAGCGAGCGACTGTGCTCAGGGGCTGGTCACCCAACGCTGAGATGCTCATTTCCGGCTTTCGAAGCAGTATCCGCGCCGCCCCAGGAGATTCACTCCGTTGTTTGTCGTGCAACGGCGCAAAAGCGATTTAAGGGGGGTCCTTCGAATTTCTATTCACTGACCAAAGCCGCCCCGTTACAACGCCTCATTATCGTATACAGGAGTCTGTTTGCCCGATGCTGGATGCCCCGTAGCAAGACTGATATCTGGCTGCAGCAAGAACTCGAGGACGTTAAGGGTGAGAGACGGCAGACAGACAGGATAACAAGTGAGGCCGTTTCAGTTTCTACCACTGCAGCCGCAGCCGCAGCCGCAGCCACGGGCGAAAGTGAAGACTATCAATGCATGACCCCTGCTTGGTGTCGAGGATTTAATTGGCTTCCAGGATACTCACTCCAAACTTAACCTAACCTAGAGGTGAGGGGATAATAAAGTCTCATCGTAGACATGATCGTGCTTGGTACTCTGGTCTTTTTGGGAGAAGAAAGAAAAAGAAAAATCTGGTATGTATCTTGTTTGGAACCACCTCCCTGTCTTAGAAGCTGAACATTGGCTCAGCTTGGATGTCATGATGGCCTCCCACCTCTCTCCCTCCCAAAGACAAGACACCTGAGGAAGTATCGTGGAATTTGATCAGGGTGTCCTCCAGCAAAGCCTACAGATACAGCCCGAGTCTCAAGCTGCCGAACGGACTATCAAGGCTAGTGGTGCAGATACTGAGTTAACAATATGTTTTGAGCCTTTGCATGCTGCAGTGGCTTTGAATGTACCGCCATAGATGATCTTGTAGTAAACCCGAGATCTTCTTGAAAGTCTTATGTTGTATGTAAGTGCAGTGGTATTCTCTCTCTCTCTTTTCGCGACATCTTGGCATTCGAAGAGAGCTCACGGCGTGTTAGAAGTTTTCATTTCTTAGAAAAGAACGCCTCATTGGGCGGACAGAGCTCACTCTTGAACCACGAATGTAATCTCACAGATATATAGATAATAGACTAGGGACTTTGCTGTTAGACTTGACAGCTTGCCCACCGCAAGTTTTTGTGCTCAACAGTCGTGAGCCTCCGAGCAGGGATTATTGGCCGTTAAGAACGACAATGCATGGTTCACTTGCAGGATGAAGTGAGGTTCGAAATGTACCGAGATTCGGGGCTTCTATGGTTTTTTTTTAAAAAAATGAAATATAGGTTCGCCATGTATCTTCATCTCGATGGTTTCCATGTACCTCTTCAGAATGCATGTATCCGTCTCACTAATATGGAACCAGAGGCTTACGACCTCGTTGGAGGAGATAGATAGATGTATAACCATCGATATCGACATCAACTCTTCTGCTACCATCCATCGTCATTCCGACACCGGCCTTTGGCGCCGTGCATCTTTTCTGATTTCCGACAGAGACCGGTCCACTTTCACCACAAGGTTCGTCAGTCCCATGGTTCGTTCCCAACTGCCAAGAGGGTCCCATTGTCGCTTACCTTAGTAGGTATTCTGTGTTGACTTGTATCCGCAAGGGCGTGGTGATCCCGTGACACGAAACCAACTGTCCATCTTTGCCGACACGATGATGTTTGCATTACCTTAGAATTATACAACCGCATCCTCCACGCCCTCCACACTCGAACCCCCCAAAAAGAATCAGGGACAGACAAAGACCATGTGCGGCCCCGCCACCCAGCTGAAGAATAAGAAAAGAACAAAGTATGTCACTGCAAGGCATGTAATTCGTGGAGTGGGGTGCGCCTTGTGGCTGTTTCCCGAGGTTGGACTCTAGACAAATGGACAACCAACTTGTACAACTAATAGTAGGACACTGGAAAAAGATGGTGGGTGACCCCAAGTCATGCAACTTCTTGTCCGTCGCAACATTGACTCAGAATCCATCTACCTTTCTTTCTTCTGCGTATACTTCCAAACCAGTCCTGTATTAGTTGAACAATAACAAGTATAGCACCAAAAGGAAAGAAGGCCGGACTTCGCCGAACCAGCTCGCTGTATTCATCGCGAAGGAGGGTTTTTTCTCTCTTTCTTTCTTTGTTCCTCTCGTTTCGTGTTCGGATACTCCGCGCCTTTCAGTTGAGTGAGCGAGTGAGTCAACTAGAGATCTTAGACTTTTTTGGAACCCGATCTGCATGGACATCGTAAGTCGCCAAAATCCTTACCGTCCCAATCGCTGTCGATCTCAAAGTGACCCTCCTCCCACATGAACCTAAGGTCTCTGTCTATGTCTCTGTCTCTCGCCCCGAGGCTGGAGCAGTGTCCCCTATTGTCTGTTCAACCAAGTCCCCTCCCACGTTTGGGAGAAAGGGAAAGGGAACGATCCTGCACTCCCCGCGGAACTGCCGAATCAAGGAGAGTCCAGCGCAACTCGCCCCCCTTACGAAATTAACCACTCAACGCCACTAAAGATTCCAGGTTCCGTGCCAAAATCTCAAGAGGATGGAGGCGAGCGGCGGTGGAGGCGCTGTCGAGAGCGAGGCTAGCCAGGGCCTGGCCTATCCGTCGCGCACTCCTACTGGTAGTCTCAGGGTCTTGCGAACGGACCAAAGGTAGACTATCGAAAACGTTTGTTCCTAGCCTAGAAGAGACAAAGAGACAGCGATGATCTTCCCTCCTCTGCCTGCGCCTCAGATTTTCACATGCCATAGAATGCTAATTCGCCCGCCCTTTGCATGTCAAGTCGCGCGTTGGCCAGGTTGGAAGCGAATAAAGTAAGTAGTCATGATAGTGGTATCTCTGTGGAAAGCAACTAGTCAGGCACCAAAGTAGACCCCTTGCGAGGTCGATGCTCAAATCAACAAATGACTCTCCGCGTCCGCGTCCAAGACTGTACTTCTACAACAACATTGTCCCATAGCCAGAGGAGGGAATATCCGATATCCAACCCAAAGCGCCATGACATGCCTTCCTATGCGTTATCTCATGAACAAAGTAGACACACACACACACTCCATGAAAAAAGAAAACTGATCACAAGAAAACACTTGTCCCCAAATATCCAGGATAACTCCGGCTGTGAAACCCCGATGAATGCTTTAAGAATGCTCGCCCTCGAGTCTTCTATGCTGTGGTATCCAGATGTATGCAAGCTCTCCGCTTCTTTCACTTCCCCCCTTTCCCCCCTTTGATTGAGTGAAGATTACAGTTTCCAACCTTTCATCCGTGGCTGAAGGAGGTTCGTGATGTTGGTTTTGCCAAGGCCAACATGGAAACTGGCTCAGCCCACGAATCCCGCACGTCGGGTAGCGGCTGTGGCCCTGCCTACGCTTAGGACGCGCTGGAGAAGGCTGGGTTTAGCGGCCTTGCGACCACCAACATGATGGCGAGGCGTCAGTTGCTCTACAGACATGTCCACCTGTTGGAGTCGATCCCAGTCTGCGTTCCAGCCATAAACATCGGCGGCTTGAGGGATATGGAGGTAGCCGTCAGTGTCGACCATGGTGACATCGTGCTCGTCGTCGCTACTGTCTGCCGAGCCGTTGAGGTAGTTCGAGAAGTCGGTCAATGTCGAGCATGCCTCTGAGATGGGTCGGAAGGCCTGTGCGCATGCCATGCTGTCTTTAGGCCGAGCTTCCGCGCCTGTAATGTCCATCTCGAAGTCAACGTCTACTGTTTGGTCAGACATGCTTGTCTCGGACGCTACGCGAGACACTGATGTCGAAGTCATGAGGTCCCCGACCATGCCCTCCCTACAATCAGTAGCTGCCTGCTGTACCTCGTTTTGTGGTTCATGATCATGCTGCTCCAGGCTGACATCGCCGCTTCCCGTTTCGATAGGCGAGAGCAAACGACGACCAGGATGCGGCTCCTCCCAATCACTGGAGGATTCAGTCGAAATTGGAGACAGCTGATCGGCGAGGCTGCTAGGCGATGGTAGTTCAGACACGGCCCGTGACCCTCATAATGAGTTGGGTCGGCTGGTGTCGCCGACAGCCACGTCGTTGTCAAGGCCGGCATTGGACGAGGTAGGAGTGGTCTTGCGGCTAGAGCTCTTGCGTGTGAAGCCCAAGCGAGCACCCATCTTCTTCCAGCCCTTGTTATGAGCGGCAACAGCGCGCGAAACCGAAGGGTGGCTGAAGAGAAGCTCGCTAGTAGTGGGTGGGGTGGTGGGAGGAGTCATAGGCTCCAATGGACCAGGAGAGTTGACATCGCTATCGTCAGTGAGACCCTCGACATCGTGACCCGACGCAGGGGAATGAGGTCCAGAATGGTAGCGGTGATGTGACAATGAAGTGTCGATATGCAGGGGAGCCACGGACTCGAGGAAAGGAACAAGCAGAGAGTCGTTCATGAGCTCGTGAATGATCTGTCTAGCTTCGTCGAGTTCTGACGGATGAGGCGGTGATGGGCCGTATGGGATGGCGAGGAGACGATCACGTACGCGAGAGGGGATGTTCACCTCGCGAGGAGAGCAAGGGACAATGTAGGCCTGCATGAGCTTCTCCCAAAGCGAGCAAACTCGGTCATTGCTGTCATCAGAGCGAGGATCCTCCGCGAGGAGTTGCTCATAGAAGGTCGCATAGCGCTGTGCATCCAGGGTGAATTCAAGAGTCTCCATACAATGGTTCTGTGAGAGGTAAGCCATGAATGCCGTCAAGGTCCATGGTGCCGGAGAGACATCGTGGAGAATATCGTTAAGTGATGGCGGATGGGAACCCATGCTGGCTCGGCGGGAGGACGACGTGGAGTAGTTCACGTCGCTCGATCCGCGAGGGCTGTATTCATCAAACAGAGTGAAGTCCTCGAAAGCGGAGCCGGGCCGCGACGAGGATTCGTAGCCGCTTGAGGTAATGTAGACGACGGGATCAGTTGACGATGGCTGGGGCTGCTGTTTGCGTAGCCTCGTCTTGCCCATAGCTCGGGATTGTGAGGATGGGGACAAATCGGTGGGAGACCGATGGTTTTAAGTCCCGCAATTCGACAGCTTGATCAGCTTGTACGAAGAAGCCAATTAACTATTATTGTCCAAGGGGAAAAAGTGGCGCAGGTTTCGCAACAGAGACTTTGTGGTTTGGTGTCGCCTGAGATCAAGATGATTGCCTGGAAGCACACGACCCCACAACAAGGCAGCCTTACGAAGATGAGCAGACACGGTAGCAGGCCCTCGATAGCCAGGAAGACGCGGGCGAATTCGTTGATTCTGATAGCGAACAACGAACGAGACGTCAAGCGTGTGTGAGGTGGTCAGAAACCAGAAGCACTCGTGGTGGTAATGACTGGAAGCTGCCTGGAACGGGTTTGCGCAGTGGTTGGAGAGCGAAGAGGGTCAACGACGGTAAGCGTAGTCGGAGGGTAGTGTGTTGTAAGGTATCTGTTATAACCCAGAAAAATAAACCTGTCGAGAAGCGAAAGTCGAGATCGAGTGGTCGAGAGAAATGCGGTCGATTATGGTGAGAAGGCTTGAAGAGAGAGAGAGAAGAGTGTGTGAATCGAGAGGCGGCAGGACGAAGGCCTAAAAGGAAACAGCGTCTTCTGGAATGGCGCGAGAAGGTCGATTGGGCTGGGAGGGGGTGTGCGGTGGTGGCGGCGTATGTGGATTGACCGATGGCCGGCGAGCGGAGTGTGGAAGCAATCAATCAATCAATTAATGCGTGTGTAGTCCGAAAATCGTCGTCCCCAGATGGATGGATATATGCGACAACGTCTCCTCGGAGGTAGGAGCAGGAACGAGAATTAAAATAAGGATGAATGATCTGAGAAGATACGAAGGCAGGGAAGAAAGATGGCGATGGCAGGGAGATGAGACAGACGTCAAGAGGACGAGAGAGGGAAAAGAGGGGAGAAGGGATGGCCAGGCCGCGGCCAGTGTCGATCAATGAGGAAGCAGGAGCGAAGAATCAATGGAATGCAGCGGATATGACTTCAGAGGCTATGGGATGGACAGGCAGGTGCGACCGCTGTTGTCCTGGTCCAGGCAGGTGGCAGCAGGGCCCCCAGCAGGTGGCAGCAGGTGGTCGTAGCGGACCACTACAGGCGCCAGGAAAACATCAAAGACTCAGCCAGTGACCTTCCTTCAGTAAGGAAGGGGGTGAGTGAAGGAGGATGGGGGGCGTGGGTGAGTGAGTGAGTCTTCTTCCTACTATGTAAGTGGACTGACAGGGAAGGCGCGCCCGATCTTTGACACAGCCTGAGTGAGTGAAGGAATGAATGACTGAATAAATGATCGATGGGCTGGATGGAGTGTCGCCTCTCGTCTGGAAAGGCGGCCGTCCACACTGACAACGGTGAGGGGTGGAGGTAGAGAGACCAAAGAGGTACATTGCGGCGAGACCAAAGTTGTGAGGGGTTAGATTGTACCTCGGGCATTCAATTCATTCATTCATTCACTTCATGGTCCCAGGCGGGCCTGACCCCACTGTTTACTGCACTGACCACGCTGCACTGACTGACTGAGCGCTTGCGTGCCCACTGAGGAGCCCACACATCACGGGGTCTCCGTTGCTGCGACCCAGCAAGAGAGCAATAGTGGTATTGGTGTGCATAGCAGGAGCACAAAGCGACTGCTGAGGTTCAGCCAATTCGCATCCCCTTTGGCTGTGTACAGTAATTAATTGACTGTAATGAAAAAGCATCCAATCGTGCCACCAGACCGGAAGGGGTTCGGTCAGTCAGGTCAACGCTGTCCATCCACTTGCCGGCATCCTCGGGTTCCCTTTTGAAGTTTCGTTTGGCTGGCGGGCATGAACGTGATTGTTTGTGATCGTAAAGGAAGCGGACTAACCATTGGGACAGAATGACCTGTTCGGGGGGTTCGTCCTCCCGCTCCTTGGCTATTTGTATACGTATGTTGCCCGCGATCGAACCATCATCCGAGAGAAAACACGACATGTTTACTCGTATACTGCACCAAGCGAAGTCCGTCAGACCAAGATCAACGCCATGTGCTGTGATTTGCGAGACATTCATGGATTCACAAACCGGGAGAGGGGTGTGAGGGAGGTGATGGATCACCCGTCAACCGTCACCCGTAGTGAGCGATCGCATCATAGATCAGCAACATGGTACTATCTAACTAGGTATACCAGCTGTACAAAACGTGTGGACACTTTGGACGCCAGACAATAGGAAGAGGGGTTTTAGAACAGAGCGACGATCGGGATCATCACCATCATCATCACCGTACTAGTATCACTACCATACAACTGTACGTCTTGGAAGTGCTGTACAGTACTACTCGAGGTGTAAACTGATAAGAGGTCTATCTCCGTCTTCCCTATCGATGGATTCTAGTAGTAATTACAAGTAGAACTTGTATTCGGTAAAGGTCAAGAAGGCAAGATGGGAGGTCCCACATGAAACTCTGATATAACACAGCCTTCCAGACAAAAACGAACGAGTGAGCGAGCGAGCAAACGAGCCATACACGTAGATCAGTAGAGAGAACCTTTCCGGCGAAGCCGTAATTGCGCGTCGCCAGCCAGCCAGCCCTCAGTGCAAGAGACGGGTTGTTTTCTCCCAGTTGCGTTTTGACTTCTTTGTGTGGTGGGTGCACTTTACTCATAATCGTAAACCCAATCAGAGTTAAGCAAGCCCCAAGCGGTGTCATTACAGTTCAAGCTTTTTTCTCTCTCTTTCTCTCTTTCGTTGGTTGTCAACGACAGGGCGCGAGTGCGACGCGGACAGACGAGAGAGACGAAAAACTGAGACAGAGACAAGAGGGAGGCACATGACGAGAGAGACGCTGTGCACGGAGACGAAGGAAGAATAAGGTAAAGCCTTGGACGCTAAGATGGGGTCAGTGTGGATCTCGCACCACACCAGTAAATACTTAATCTGTACATGTTATATCTTTGAGAATCACATACTGATTGCAGGTATATCTCAAGTAGTGCTACGTAACCCTCGTCAGATGGCTCGCGCTAGAAGCTCGCTAGAGCGGAGCTAGAAGATTTCTCTCCTCACCCAGACCAATCGCCTCTGCCCGGCTTTTGCGTCGCTCATGGATGGCGCACCAATCTGTGGCACTTACTGCTACTACTACTCATACGACTAGTACAAGTAAGTAGAATGGAACTGGGCACTTTGCCTGAAGCGGCCTTGATGGGCAGCAACCCTTCTTTACAATAGGTATGGGTTCTACGAGACGGGTAAAGCGGCGGGCCATAGAGTGACATATTACTGCTTTGTAGGAGTAAGTTCAGACAGACAAACAGACGGACAGATAAAGAAACAGTGTCCAAGGATGTTCTGAGAGTTTGCGCTATAGATATGACGCCCGAAATGAACATGGTGGCGACAACTTTAGGGGTCCTGTACATACCATTCCTGTGAGAGGATGTGGTTAACCCCCTTTGATCATGACAGAAGAAGCTTCCTTATCATCCGGATTTCGAACAAAGCGCCTCCACGCCCTTTGGACGAGGTAGCCAGCCCGTTGAATCCCAGTATCCCAGTGCAAGAAACGGACAGCGATATCGGATGAAGGCCCCTCCTGCATACCTCAACTATCCAAGGTCTCGCACTATCCAACACAATATCGCTCGCTCTCTCTCTCTCTCTCTCTGTCCCCTCCCCGCATTGGGCTTATCTTCCCCGGTGATCCTTAGGGCGCAGGGGTGAGGTGTACTGTACATAGGTAGGTAGGTATATGCCAAGACGGCATGCCTACTGTACTATAAAGTTTGGCAGTCAATGGTGGAATGTAATGCATTCGTACTTGTAGATGTAAGTGTGCCGTGGTTGAGCACGTTTCTTCGCCTCCGACTGGACGCCTGGCCTATGTTGCTTCTCTCTGTTTTCGGGTCTTCTTCTGTCGATCCCGGTTGTATGCAATGCATGATGGGAAAAGTATAGGAGGACTACTAGGCTGGGATCTAGCTCAGCTCCACGAAAGACAAAGACAAAAAGTCACTGCAGATAAACTACATGTATGCGCCTTTAACAGATGCAAGCTACACACTGCATGTTCCTGCACGGTTAGGAGGGCGGTCGGAGGAGCTCTCCTGCAAGCATTATTGGTGTTTGAGTGCGTAGTCTTCCGTGTCAGTTTACGTTTCAAGCTCGTGCATTACTCTGGCTCATAACCTTGATTCCTTGCCCCGAAGAATTTCCCAACCTGGCGTGAAAGCAGACGACATGCACAACGTAGTTAGTTGAACGTGCATACAAAGTTTAACATGGTCTTTTTCTTCCAGGGGACGTGGATGCATGGGAATGGTGCTTGGTGCTTACTGAACCAGAAATAACGTTCATTGGTGCTTATGCTTATTGAATGCTTTCACCTCACCAATTCAACGTTACTCCCCAAACCACCTACTTGCTTATTAGGGGGAAAAACGAGAAGAAGAAAAAAAGTTCATTTTTTATTACAATCTTGCCTCTTTGACTTGACCAGCTAGCTCCTCGTGAACCGTTTCTCATCCTGGAAATTGATTGCACACAACGGCGACTCACCACGCATCATCCATCTCGTGTCATCTTCCAGTAATGAACCCGTGAATGAGAAAGAAGCTTGCCTCCTCCAAGCACAGCCTCCGGGATTGCGCAACGCTTCAATCTAAACGTAGCGTCTATGTAGATCTTTCTCTCTCTCTCTCTTCTCTTTCCCCTCAACGCCATGCTTTTAGCCTCCATGGATGATTTGTCCCACTCGCGATGCGACGACAGCACCAGCACCTAATGTATCGCCAGCCCACATGCCGTCTTCCCCTTCCCCCCGCCGTAGTAGTGCGTGTTCTTAAGTAGGACATGGAATATCCGACATCAAGTCGATGCCAATGAAATCATAATGCTGCTGGGGTGTGATCCAAACGCTCATCGATCCATGGTTTACTTAGCCCAGAGAGCCAAGCCAGACCAGACATTGTTGGTGTTGTTGCCAAGCACGGCCCAGCCTCCAAGCCCGCCTGCTTCCCGAGATCATCGCACGGGAGCCCAGAAGTTCCTTTTTTTTTATTTTTTTTTTCCCCTTTCTCTTTTCTTGAAGAAAAGGACAACCAAATCCTCGTGACGCCTGACAGACGGCATTTTCAACTCGATCGTGCTGAGTTTTTCTGCACATCCAGCTTACAGTACCGTCTTGTAGACTGTACGTGTGTGAATCAATGTTTTTGTCTGACCAGGAGCAACTTCGTAGTGATAGGCAACATGGGGTGGGAGAATGCGGCCGTGACTCCGTGCAGACAAATCTCCGAACTCGTGTGCCCAACACCAACCAACTCTATCTTAGATGCCGAACCAACCAGCCCATACCTACATCCATGCAACTCTGTTGAGAGCATTGAGCAGACAGTGTAGTAGTAGTAGTAGTATATGTAGTATATATGCGCCACGGCACGAGCCTGTACTGCAACAACCAAGGATGAAGCTGTCCAATCAGCCCTGTCCTCAGGCCATCCATCCCCTTCCGGGACCCCCTCCCTTCATGGCATCGACGCAATATCGAGGACTGGGGAGTGTGTCTTGACCTAAACCTGGTTCATCTCTCCGCGCCGAGACGTCCCCGGCGCTGGACTACCAAACTTGGCAGGTCGCACCCATGGCCAAGGTGTCCGGATCGAGATGAAAACAAGGCTCTGCTTTCAGATAAAGAGTATTACTATCCGGGCAGTAGTTATCCGGGCAGTAGTTATCCGGGCAGTAGTTATCCGGGCAGTAGACAGGGATACGCGTCACTATAGACACACTAGATAGTTTATAGTTAGTAAAGTACTGTATATAAACATAATTGGTGTCCTTCCTTGCCCTATACGAAGTTATGTTTATTTCATATATAGTATGCCCTTTTAATGTTGTGAGGCTTCATAAAAGAGCTGATTCTTAGAGAGGCTTACAGAGCTTAGGGGTTGGCGATGGCTTCACATAACGACGGCTTTACACGGCGATGGCTTCACCTTAGATGCCATCCTCAACACTATAAATGTCGCGATCGCTAGCATTTGGCGGAGTCATGATAGCTTCAACACATCAATTTACTACAGAGTACAGCTATTTACTATGGTGACGCGTATCCCTGTAAAGCTAAGCGCCACCCCTGTCTACTGCCCGGATAACTACTGCCCGGATAGTAATACTCCAGATAAATCCCAATCTGTTTCTTCTAGAGCTAAAACTCACGCGCGCTCGCTTGTCCGGAATTGCTACGCAGAGAGGCTATTGGCGAATCCTCCTGTTTGGGGATGGCAGCCGGGCTCTCGCTCAAATGGGTTTTATTGGCTCTGGGTACGTGGTGTGTGTGTGTGTGCTGCTGTTTGACTTCTGCTCTTGTTTCGGTGTGCAATGCACTCGTACATAACAGAGAGAAATGACTGGACGATAACAATGCATGTGTGGATGATATGTGTACATGATATAGTACGATACAGTATATTTCATCTGCAGAATGCTCCTCCGGCTTCACTAGTACACGTAGTGTTCGGCAGTTGAAGGGCTACGGCCTTTCAGACTTGGCACAACTGACGTCTTGCAACTCACATCGATCCTGGACGATGGTATCGACGACACAGACTGCAGTAGCGCCGAGTGACGATCACCATAAGCCCGTCCGTCCACTGGAGGAACAATCTCCTTTACTTCTCTGTCCCCTTCTTGCTTACACCGTCCATCCAGCATCCTAGACACCACCTCCTTGCTGGGATAGCACACAGACACACACTCTCTCTGCAAACGCCCGCCTTCTTTGCGTGTACTACTAGCAGTATCATTTAAGCTCGAGACCCCTGATCAGCAGCCAAGCCACGACAAAGAAGCAGCTCAATATGGAGAAAGAGCAGGGAAACATTCAAAGCCAAAAAGGAAGAAGAAGAAGAAGAATAAACTAGAGAAGTTTGATCAAAAGTCAAATAAGGAACACTGCCTCCCTGCTCAGACTGTTGAACCTCTCTCGCCCCCTCCTTGTTGACGACGAACCCCTGCTTGCTTGCCCGTCTTTGTCGATCCCTTCCCCATTACCCCGTCCCTTCACGCCCGCAAGACACGCTGTCCTCGCCGCCTTAACATGCTTTCCCCGGCTGGCTGTCTGTATGTCTCATTTGAATACATGGCCAAAACATCACAATCATATATGTAGCAATGCAGCTAGCCATAGGTGCATGTGCACTACTCCGTACACACTTGGCTGCCAGAATGGAGCTCGCACCACCACACCTAACACAGCCTTGGACTCAGAAAGGAGCACAGGAGCCCAAATGCATCAATCCATCATTTAACTTTTGGTCGTCCCGGATTTTTTAAAGTTAGTTCTGCAAAGTCTCAATATCCCTGGGAACGAACACATCGAATAGAAGTCCTAGCAACGCAGCTGGTAACCGCCCCTGGCATGCAAGGTTGACTGTTCTCAGTGAGAGGGCTGCTTGCTTACTGCAACGTAGACTAATAGTACCTCTTTGTTTGTTTCTATTTTATTTTGTTTCTCAGACCAGCCCCTGTCGCCACTGTGGCTTTGAATACTAGTGACAATGGCGACGGCTGGCTATGTCCTACTAGGGGAACAAACCTCCTAGTTCGACGACCGAAAAGAAACAAACAAGGGGGACGGATCAGGTGAAGGGCATGACTTACTGTGTTCATGTCTGAGACGAATCTCTTTTTTTTTTTTTCACTAATCGTTTTCCTAGTCGTAACCAAATCCAGGAAACAAAATCGACGAGTTAGTGAAACTGTGTTCCATCTCATCTCACCTCGTCTCACACACACCACACCCTCCCCTCACTACCCCTACGCCCCCTTGTTGGTGGCAAAATTCCACAGCGCTTCTAGAAACCTTCCCTTCCCACCGCCACGACCGTACATGGAGGAGAACCCCTGTCACCTCGACAAGCTTTCCTTGCTGGTGTGTTGTATTTTAGGTTTTCACCGCGTTCGAGAAGACTTTGTAACATCAAGGAATCTGGGCATGCTTTCCTTGTTGACTTCAGCTTGACCGCGCACTGCACACGCTGGCAGATCTCTCATCTGTTTGTTCATCACGAGCGAGACTCGCATACCTACAGACAGTACTACTGTAGCCTGCCAGATACACGCTCCTTGCTGTTTATTCCCTGCATCAATTACATGGTTGATTCAGGGTGCATGGAACAAGAAGCAGCTGTGTAAACGAACTCAAGCCAATCTCACAACGCCGTCCTCTCCCATGTACAAGTACGAAAACAGAAAATCCCGCGCCATGATACTGTACAGTCGCTACTACTTCGTGCACACGTATGTCTATTCATTCCTGTGGATCAGCGGTACAGTACATCCAGAGACACAAAAACACCTCATAGGGGACTTTGTCTGTTTCGTGGCCACATGCGTCTTAACATAGTACCTGTACAGGGTGCACGGTACAGGATGAAGAACCGAGTCCTGAAAACAATTCAGAAAAGATCGGAACCAGGAAATGCGGCCACAATGTCAATTACTATTCCCACATCCCATTGCCTCCCCCCGGTTCGAAATTCCTGACCATCATTACTCCGTACTAACCAACCGCCGCGCATCCACACGCCCTGTCATTCAGCCTCACTTCACCATCGTTTTCATTCTAGAATCTCTTTGTCATTGTTCCGCCTTCCCAGCCCTTGTTCCAGCTTCCCAATTGGCTCCGTCGGCAAAATTCCACTCCCCTCACATTCCCTGGTTTTTCCCTTCTTATTTTACTTAACGCGTTGCGGCTCAACAGACTACAAACAAATGTGTTCGTTCCATCATCGGCCTGTGACTAAGACAAAAGTATAGCCTCTCAAACACCTGTAACACGGGCTCTCCGAGAGTCTCACCACGAGCCTCTTCTCGTCTTAAGCTGCGACTTTGCCTGGTTTGATTTCTCACTTCCCAAAAACGGGCCCGTCCGTATGCGAATACCAAGCTTTTCTCACCGGGAAGCGTGGGTCCTTTGGGAAGGTTTTTTCCCCGCCTTCTAATCCCGTTTTAATACACGGATCTTTTTTCCCCCTTCGATGGCATGGAAACCAGTGGCTCTGCGTGCCGGCATAGCAAGGTTTTTTTTTTTTTTGGACCTCACACACTCCCCTCGCTTTACCCTTTTCTTATTGTTCTTGGTCGGGTCTTGTGACACATGAATCCAGAATTGTCGGCGAGTGCCGAAGGCGACAACTTCATGTGTTTTTTCCCCTTGCATTTTTTTTTCCTCTTTCGCCTTCCACAGCCGTAATACTATGTTGGTCAAAGCGCCTTTGGAATGACTTGGGAGAAAAGTTAGATATCGATGAGGTGGAAAGCACAGCAAAGCCGAGGCCGAGGACACAAAAAAAACAAGTCAGGTTCAATTCCCAGCATAAACATTCGCATGCAATGCATCTCCACTTACTGCGACGGCACGACGCACGCAATACCATAAAGTAGTAGTAATAATAATACAGCACAGGATATGATATGATATGATGCCCGAAGTTCGACGTTGCCATGCCATGCCATACGTTGTCTTTGCCTTTGCCTTGCCTCAACTCGACTCGCTGCATGTATGTATGTACCGTATGTACAATATGTATGTACATGTATGGTATCTATGTGTGCATGTATGTAACCACAGCGTCCCATCTTTGAACCAGTTTCTGTCCATGGATTGGCTACTTCAGAGTCGTATTTTCGAACCTCTTATTCGTAATGGAAACACTACAGAGTCGTACTTTTGCTCGCCAACATCCCATGATCATAAGTTTTGCTCATCTCCCTTGCCCGGAAGCCCAGTCCCTCCCAAAAAACAGAAAAAAAAGCTCATCACATCACATGTTCCTCGTCCCTTAATTTTCCATCCGGTTTATCGCCACAGAAGGAGCCAAGAACCGATGCATAACCTCCCCTCGCCCCCCCCCCCCCCCCCCCCCCCCCCGGCTGTCGTCGGCGTGGGCACACTTTTGTGCTGTCAATTGTGATCATGGCGTTGTGGATATTTCATGGTAACAGAAAAAGGAAAAAAGGACAAAAGATCGTTGGGACTTGGAAATCATTGAACCCACTTCGAGGAACTAGGAACTGCATGGTCGCCGAGAGGCACGAAACACGAGCCACGATCCCCACGGCTGGCCGCCGCGGAGCCCCATAGAAGACGCGGGAGAAGGACCTTTTGCGATGGGCCGCCGAGAGGATACCCCGACGAGACGAACCAAGTGGGATCGACAGGCCATCTCGATCTCTCATTACTATGGGGGCGGCTGTCTTCTCTGAAATGGCCTGGAGGGTCCAGCCCGGTCATGAATGTGTAGTGTAGTGAATGAATGGCTTCGTGGTGGGTTCTCCAGTAGGAATGGAACATCTCTGAACATTATGGGTGGCCATAATCAGAACAAGGATGAGGATAGCATATGCAGCAAACTCTCTGCTCTTGCATCCTGATCCTTGTCATGATGAGCGACTTCGAATGCTGTCTCGTGAGGTACCTATGCTTGCCAAACAGCGGTCACCTAGGACTGGATTCGACTGGTTCGACGGGAGAAGCGTCACCTTCTTGCCAAGCCACCTTTCGTTGCTCACCGACGTACGTCACCCCCTCTGCACACATGCACTATCGCTCACGCAACAACGGGCCAGAGGTCGACCGTATGTCATCACCTTGCATGATCTAGTCTCCCGTCACACCACGGCAAATACGTTTGTCTTCTCTGTCTGGGTATTCGATGCCACCTCCTGAAGCCCCTCTTCCATATGCCTCGAGAGCGCCGTTGTTCTAGGGTATGCCGTTGACTCGTCCCAGGGATGTATGCCCTGATACAGCCCTGCATTCCCTTCCTAAACCAAGAAAAAGGAAAGTAAGAGGCTGGCTGAAATATAGAATACATGATCGTTGAACGCTTGCAGATAAGTAAAGCGGAAAGAAGCCGAGCAAGAAGAGACCGACTCAACGAAACGAGAAATTTGAATACCACCTCCGGGCTTTGTGACCGCCGTGAACGCCAACCCTGGAAAATTCGCATAAAACATTGGCCCGTTTCGCGTTGGTATAATCATCATCAATGCATCCTCCTCTTGCCTTGACAGAGCGGTATCAGTACACCTTGAGATCGAAATCCCCGCTGAACCCGTTGTTCAGCAACATACAGGCTATCCGGATCCTCTGTGCCGGCATATCCTCCTCCCTGTACGAATCAATTGGGCTGAGTCCCAGCGCAATGCACATTGCGTTTGTGATAGTAAACACTCCGCAATCGTACCCATTGTTCTGCCGCGGCGCATCGTGTCGTATGGTCTTCCATTTATCCTCTTCGAACTTTGGTCCAAGAATGTCGCGCAGCCAGGATAGTGTCAGATTGGTATACCGCTTGAAGTCCGTGACGGGGCGGTCCGGTCTCATCGAGTCCATGTAGGCCACTGTACGTTTTGTTGGACGGACGACAACCAGGGTCCAGTGGTTGTGTTCGCAGATGGGGAGGAGGATTGTCTCAACATCGAGAAAGTTGCGCTGCTCCACGCCGGATCGACGCAGCGTTCGCTGCGTATTCTTTCCCTGTGTTTCAACCAGACGTTTCCAAAAGAACGAGGATAGGGCGAGACATTTGCGAGTCTGCTTTTTTGGGTCCTTGATTCCTGCTGCTGAATTGATAGCCTTATCCAGCCAGAGGAGAGCACCATTGACAATCTCGTCGTTGAGCCACACCGTCTTCGGGACCACCTTGGCAAAGTCGTGACGCCGAAGTTCTGTGCCCTCTGCCGTCGATGCCAGGCTCGCCTCTGGCGCCGCAGATAACGTTTCGTACGCTCTTCTCTCCCAAGCATCACCGACCGGCGCCACAAAACGCTGCTTGGGCATCCGTAGCCCGCCTGACCTGGCCAGTCTCTCCTCCTGAAGTTTGCGTTCTTTCTCTTCCCGTGCTTTCCGTTCAGCCTCCTCTCTTGCTCTCTTCTCCTCGGCCACCTTGATGTTCGTCTCCTTGATGAGATCTTGCATGCGATCACTGATGCGTAGAGCCGACATGTCAACGACATCAGGTTCGTCAAACAATGAGGCGATATCACCGCGCAGCGACTTGGGACCGCTAGCCTCCCTCAGGCGCCTTGATGCGGAACCTATCGCCAGCATGGAGGTCTTCTCCAAGCGTCGTGCTTCTCTCTCCGGCACATCCGCTTGAGGTCCAGCGAGCTCATCTTCGGACTCGACTTCACTACCACGTAAATTCAACGGTCTGAGTTGTTGCCGCCTTATCGGGGTTGCAGTCAGGGCCGATGTGAGCCCCTTATTCGGCCGTCTCGTAGACTTGAGACGATTGGGGTGTCTACGCTTTTCCTTCCGTTCTCGTAGGACAGTCAGAACCTTCGACTCTGGCTCCTTTTCGGTAAAGTAATGGGGCGCTAGGCCACTGATCGATTTCGCGCCGTCATTCTCTTTGTCGGATTCATCCTGCGACTTATGGTGTCTGCCCCTCAAGAAGTCGAGCACTCGGTCCTTGGTGCTCCTGGGTCGCTTGCGCGTGGCCTGTCCTTTGAGTTCCCTCAGCCGCGGTGGTTCCTGCGATGGTAAATCTGTGGCGGCGCGTTTTCGTTTACGATTTTCCGGGCTCTCCAAGAGTGAAGACAGCGTGACTGCCCTCGCAGGCTGGTCATGGTCAGCATCTTTTATGGATTCCGGCAGGGGTATGCTTGTAGGATCGCGGTGGACGGTGGTCGGGTTGTTGTCGACCTCGCCCGGGAACGACCCCGGGATATCTCTTGCTTCTGGCGTTTGAAGGCCATCCGAATGCGCCTCGCCGCCACTGCTCCGTACGCTGAGTCGCAAGTCGCTCTGAGACGACGAGGGTTTTGTGTGAATGCTCGCATCGTCACATTTTCCAGTTCCTACTCCAACATGTTAGTGCCGCCCCCTCATGATTGGGATACTCTCCAAGCCAGGTAGGTACCTACCTAATGCTAATGATCGCAAACTATTAAAGCTAGCTCTGAAGAGCGAAGCCATTGCTGCGATGTGTGCTGAAACCGTCCCGAACACCATAGAGGGTCCTGGAGCAGATTGAGTGACTGGAGAAGTTGAGTTGTGGGTGAAAAGAGGTCGCCTTGCGGCGCGACGACCTCTGCCCTCGTTGCTGGGTTCGCCGTCTTTGATCGAGGCGATGGCCAGTAGAGCCAAAAGAAAAAAAGATTGTCACTATAATCGAAGTGTATCTTTGAATGCCGCCATTGATGGCGGTAATTGAAGCCTGCAGCTGGGACCCGGATGTGGCTGTTGCGCAGCTTTGCAAAGGAACGTTCTTTCTTGGCTTTTGGCTGGGGTTTCTTTCGTCAATGATTGAAAGGGTGGATAGAGTGCTGTGTTGCTCTGGTGCCAACCCGGTTCTTTTCAATTTAGACCGTTCGCTTTTGAGTCGCGGGCGGGCAAACGATGTACCAGTCGGATCGGCTCTCCAATGAGAAGACTGTCGGTCGGGAAATGATGCAGGTGATGTCGTCAAAGGAGGATGCTGGAGCAGCATGAGCTCTGGTGGAGATGCAGCTGCTGGATGCGTACCCGGCAGAACCTCGGCAGCACTTTCAACATGCTGCAACCATCAACCAGCAACCAGGATGTGAAGGAATTTCAGTAAGTTCAGAGTATGTTTGGGTATCATGTACTCAAGCAGCCCTGCATGACTCCATATTGTACAATAGAACGACCCTTAGTACTCTGTACTTCAAGTACTACACTACAAGGCGCTTAGCTACATGTCTATAGAGGTAGGTCGGTAGATAGACTCTTCCGGCAGATCGTCCCGCATGTCCGTTAAATCGTCACTATGACTTCTTTAGGTAATTGCCCGTTTCTGTACCTGATTGTTTCTTACACTGCTCCAGCACCACTGATGCTGACTTGCTTGCACTTGTCGCACTCCATACCGCTCTGAAGCTTGGCGCCAGCCCTCCCTCCTCGGGAAATAAGAAGGGATTGGAGTCGAGGGTCATCCTGGACTCGGTTTCCTTGAACCAAGCATGGCAGGCATCCTACAGCACTTGATGATTTAAACTTATGAGGACATGGAAAGCAACACAATATGCCAGGTAGACGATACGACTAACCACGCCGAGACGAGAGCCTCTCTGAAGGATGTCGGCACTGTAGCTGGCGATGAGACTGGTCATGTCGAAGCAGTAGAACTCTCCGAGGCTGGCGACCGGTGGAACAGCAACTCGATTAATGTTTGTCGCTTTCTTGCCATCAACTGGTCTTTTCTCATCATCGGTATGAACGATGCCTGCATCGGCGTAAGTCATGTCACCGACTTTCTCCCAATTCTGTACGAACACACAAGCTGACTTGCAGAAACAGGCTCTCCTCCCATATGTGTGTGCCCGAAAGCCCTTTCAGATGAGGCTGGATCCAGCATGCAGCTAACACCACACATCCAGATTGAAGAATATTATGGCATAAACTACACAATCGTTTCTACTCTCTTCATCGTATTCTTCCCAGGCGCCTTGCTTGCAGGACTGACCAACAATTATATCCACTATCATCTCGGCCACCGTGGTGTCGCCATCCTGGGCCCTCTCTCCCGTATCGTAGGCTACATCCCAGTGGCCCTCCATCCGCCTGCCTTCGCCCTTCTTCCCTGCTTTCTCATCATAACAGGCTTCGGGAACGGCATAGAAGACAGCGGATGGAACGCGTACGTCGGCGGCATGAGGAGGTCGAATGAGCTGTTGGGCCTTTTGCACGGCGCATACGGTCTCGGCGCCACGATTTCGCCATTGATCGCGACAGTCATGATCACTAAGGGGGGGTTGAAATGGTGGCATTTCTTTTACCTGATGCTCGGGCTGGTGGTTTCGCAGTTCCTGGTCCTGATAACGGCATTCTGGGGCGCGACGGGAAGCACGTATAGGAGGAAGCTGAACTATGAGCAGAGCAATGCAGCTGCCGAAGAGACGACGACGACGACGCCATCAACAGCGACGGCCGTCAAGAAGAGAGTGACGACGAGAGATGTCCTGAAAGGGCCGGTTCCTTGGATCGTGGCGGTGTTCCTATTCGGCTACGTCGGTGCAGAAGTCAGCCTCGGAGGCTGGATTGTCACCTTTATGCTGCGAGTTCGTGACGCAGAACCCTTCCTCGCCGGATTGACAGTGACTTTATTCTGGCTTGGGATCACCCTGGGTCGCGTGATGCTCGGGTTTGTCACCGGACGGATCGGCGAAAAGCTCGCCATCACAATCTACCTCCTCCTGGCCATCGCCCTCGAGCTCTTATACTGGCTGGTGCCGCACTTCATCGCTGCCGCCGTCTTTGCGACTCTTCTTGGTTTCTTTCTGGGACCGCTGTTCCCCGCCGCGGTGGTTGTGGCGATGAAACTTCTCCCCGCGGAGCAACATGTCAGCGCGATCGGGTTTGCGGCTGCCCTGGGGGGAGGAGGAGCGGCGGTCTTTCCGTATGCTGTAGGCGCATTGGCGCAAGGCCACGGAGTCGAGGTTCTTCAACCTTTTGTGCTGGGGATGTTGGTGTTCATCGCGGTGACGTGGTGCATCCTCCCAGGAGGATTGAGAAAGGGTGGGTTGGAGAGGGCGAGGATCGAGGGGAGAAGACCAGGAGAAGAACTGAGGATTGGACTGAAGAAAATCATCGGACGAGCCAAAGGGCCTGACTGATATTTAAGAATAGAAATCATAAGACTAGGCAACAATTAGCCACTATAGCATAGCAACCGCCTCTTCAAACCGACGATGTAACATATTCTTCAGTTTGTCCAACTTCATATGACCTTTTGAAAAGACAGATAGAATCCAGGATCGAGTTTCAAAGGTCTTGAACTCAAACCACTTACACGTTAAGACGCCCAATGCTCATAGGGAGTCACGTCCATCGTTGACCTTGGGTACCTGGCACCTTATGCCCCAAGATGGATGAGCAGTTTGTCTCCTACGTGGATGTTTCAAGCCAGCACATTGGCAAAAGAAGTAGCATACACAGTCTTCCCATTCACTATTCGTTTCGAAGGAACTCCATCAGACCTGAACCAAATCTGCTGGACTTTCCGGTCAGCCCTATAAGTTCATTCCAATCTAATGCAAGCACGTCAAACGACGACTCAGTGTCCCAGAGTATCATGCTCGCGGGGCCTCAGCGTAGACACAACCAATAAAGATGGGAACCAAACGTCATCCCTTCCACCGAACCGAAACTTCCGACGAAAGAGCCTCACTTTCTTCTCATTCGTCTCGGTGTGGCAGCACATGAAAAGGGTCACGATGCCCTCACTCGCGGCTCACCTAACCCACTACATTCAGCCAGACGAACGGCAGCCCATTCGTCACCATTGAACGAGAAAATGTCACCTGCTCACCCCTCTCTCTCGCACGCTCTCTCATCCCCCAGTTTTTGCTTCGCCACCTATAGCGTATCCAAATCGCAGAACCAGCTGCCTAGCATTCTGGCCTGGCTTTCTTAGTCTGCTTGACCTTGCATACGGGCTGACCTCCGGGCTGAACCGCAGCGTCGCATTCACTCCCCTAGCTCTCTCTCTCTCTCTCCATCCACGCGCCTGCAAGTCCAAACCCAACCTTTCCCCTCACTTTTGGCAGATCTGCTCACATGCAGGATAAGCCATTGCCGCCTCACGCGTTAGGCAACTATCTACTCAG
Source organism: Sarocladium brachiariae (assembly GCA_008271525.1). Lineage (NCBI taxonomy): Eukaryota > Fungi > Ascomycota > Sordariomycetes > Hypocreales > Sarocladiaceae > Sarocladium > Sarocladium brachiariae. The sequence goes on from RQPE01000001.1 coordinate 5,086,402, forward strand.
CCAGTCAGTCAACTAGTTGCCGACATAGCATATCATCCGACTACATAGCCTTTGCTTACCTGCAGCCAAACTATGCACAGTAACGAATCCCAATTCTGCTCCCCTTTTCCCTTTTTCCTTGGTCTGTCCAAGTCAGCACTGGATGAACTGCCGGGGTCATCCGAGAGGTCCTTCGCTACGTGATTGAGGCTGACGGATTCTTTTGTCGTCCGCCGGCTGCCCTTCTTGCGTCAGACCAACCAACCAACCCAACCACCCGTCTTTTACATTCTTCTCCTCTTTTTATTTCTCTCCATTCTCCTGAGTCTTATCGTATTCCTCCTTCTCCAGATGTACTTCTCACCTGGTAATTATCTTCAACCTTAACCCCCTCCACACAACCCATCTGCGTACATCACACACCATCCCATCCAGCACTACAGCTTGCTTCACATCACCCTCGGCACTTTCACCTTGACTCAGCACAATGTCGCGCGAAGAATACTACGAGTACGAGGAACACCGTCGTGTGCCGCGCTCTCGCGACAGGGACTATTCTCCGGAATACCACTCCGGCGGCACTGCTCGTCGCGACACAAATCAACCACCCTCCTCATCAACGAACGACCTTCTCGTCCCGCCTCCCTCAACTGCCTCCACCCGCCCGCGCTCTGTTCCTCCCCCGAACACCGCCGTGATCCCTCGCCCAAAGTCTCGTCGTGGTTCAACCTCTGACTACTCTGACGACGACTATGAAGATGACTACTATGATCGCCGGAGGGTGTCCAACAGAAGTCGGAGTGTAAATCCTCCTCATCACAGGAGAGATCGTTCTCGGGGTAGGAGAAATTCCGACGACGACGACGACAGCGATGCGAAAACAGTTGTCGATCGCGCAAAAGGCGTTGTCGACAAGAACTTCACTCACTCACCCACTGGCATCGGCGCTTCGCTCCTCGGCGCTGTAGTCGGCGGTCTGGCTGCTCGAGAAGCCGCCTCCGCCGCGCACCGTCGTCGTCATGCCAATCACCGCCCCGACCCGAATGAAGAACGCACCCGTCTGGCCTCTACGATCGTGGGTGCGCTGGCAGGAGGAATTGGGGCGAATGCACTAGCGAACAGGGTTGAGACGTCGAGGGTAAGAGATCGTGAGAGGCAGAAGGCCTGGGAGGAGAAATGGGGAGCGAGCAGTGATGAGGAGGGCTACGGAACGAGGAGGGACAGGGGAAGGCTGCCACCCGCTAGAAAGGACAGCGAGGAAGAGTATGATTATGTCTATGATGATAGGAGGAGGAGGAGGAGGAGAGACGATGACTATCGATGAGTGAAACTGATTTGTCCTGGCTTGATGGAAATACGGCGTTGGGGTGAGGGTATGACTACGACTTATGATGAGGAACAAGAAATGCACTCACGACTACTTTTTTAGTATGACTATATGTATGACCTCACAAACGAAAAAAACACAGATAAGCAAATACAGGGAAGAGTTTCGACTGGCTTATTAAATGTGAACTGCGTGCAAACAATGCTGTCTCTGCACTTGAGGGTTGACATGGTTTTCATTTCGGCACAGCATATGATCTCTGTATCGCTTTGCCATTGCTTCGAAGAACTTTTATCTGCGCTGGTACGGCATCAAATCATACACGCCTCTGTACTTCCTGCAGCCTCGATCACACGACAGAAACAGATCCCCTCCACTCGACCTGGTGTCAATGTCAGTAGATGTGCATCCTACCCTCTCTGTCTTCATTCACTCTTGCATGTTCTTCCTCAACTCTCCTCTTCAGTCCTTCGGCCTCTCTATCCACAATCACCCGGAAGAAGCCCTCCACTTCCACCAAAGCTCGCTCCCCTCCATCGCCTACCCCGATCAACTTGAACAACGCCCTGGCATCCCCAATTTGCTTTGCAATCACCCTATCCGGCCAGCAAAACGTTCTCACGCTCATAGCCCTGGCGTTTACCTTCATGGCACCCAGAAGACCCTCGATCTCGGCTGGGTTGTTGGCGGGACGCCCATGGAAGATGAACTCGGGAATGTGCAAGGATATGAGATCAAGCTGGGTTTCGAGGTCGTAGCGGAACCCGATCACACGAGGGCGGCCGAGGGAGTGCCAGTGGGATGAGACACGGGCGAGCTTGTGGGGGAGCAGGTTGCCGCGATCGAGTTGGCTGGTGATGTACGAGTTGAGTGCATTGGAGACGTGGTATTCCAGTTCGCAGTAGAGAAGACTTTGTTCGCGGGCATCGAGAGAGACTGTGATGGAGGAACTGGAACTGCTGACCGTGGCATGAGACCGTCTGGAAGGGTAATGAAGTTCGGTCTGATGGTGATGTTAGTGTCAAGTATAGTCGAACGCGTTTCTTTGGAAAGTTCTCACCATGTCCTTGGCAATCTTCTTGATATTCTCTATAATGCCAAGCTTTTTCGAAGGTGATCCCTTCTTGCCCTGCTGCTCGCTCCCAACCTGAGTCCTCCCCAGCCACCCATTATCACCAATCATTGTTTTTCCACTCTTCTTCTCCGATGGGAAATCCGGTCCCCTGAAATAACCCACCAGTGGCGAGAACAGCGGACTTTCAATCGATGCGATGGCCTCTGCACGAGTCGGCATCCGTGGAGGTTCCTGAACAGCAAGAGAAGGCTCTTGCTGCTCCGCATTGGTAATGTCATAGTCATGTCCGTGGTGATGGTGGTGATGATGACAGCGGCTCTGTTGCTCTGCGTTGCTTTGTGTTCGGCGAGGAGAAGGTGAACAACTAATACCATGCTGCAACGCCTTAGAAGTGGCATACGTGTCCGTCCCGATCCACCTCTCCGGGCTCCTGTCCCTGGGCGCCGGCCGACCTTGCTTAGGCGCAGGGGGAGGCTGGTACTTTCTCGGCTTCAACTTCAGAGGTTCAGGTTCCTGACTCTGGTGGCGGGCGCAGCGTTCACGTGAGTCATCATCAGTGGTGCTCGACCAGTCTGTGATATGCTCGCACTCAAAGGGAGTCATGAGACCTGTACTCTGCTTGATCTGGGGCTTGAGAGAGTGCTTCGAGCCCTTGGTGCAGCCCTCGACGTGGATTTGCGAAGGAGTGGCCCTTTGCCGCCGTTCAGCAATGTTGGGTCCTTGGGTGTCATGTTTGGACCAACCAGGCATGAACTCGCCGACTGCAGACCTCTCGGATTGAGAATAATCGCTGATACCGCTGACGGATTTGCCCGTCCCGGACCGCTGGACGTGACCGCCTGGCATGAGTCTTGCGCCTTTTGGCTTCGGTGAGGCTGACGCGCCCGATTCGCGATCGCCTCTAACTGGGCTTCGGTCACGCTTAGATGTGGTGAACCTACGCAGGAGTTTGGATCAGTCTGCATATTCCGTGTGCGTTTCCATCGGCAGTAAGTGACGTACGCGTTGGTGAGTTTGTCAACCTGGTTCTCTGTCAAGTTCATGCGGATGTGTAGAGGCTGCTTTGTCTCGCGCTTGCGAGGAGACGAAGACTGCGATCGCATCATCGGTGATATAGACTGGAAAGATCCATGGAGAGGCGTGATGTTCGGTGTCGAGGGACTGGACTTGAGGCTTCTGCTAACCTCAGCAGTAGAGACGGTCATGGCTGACGAACTAAGTGATGACAACCTTGTCGCCAGAAAGAGACAATAAAGAATTTCAGGTGACAGAAAACTCTTCAGCCAAAAAGTAATTTGCGTTTGTTACATAAAAAGGAAGGAGAAAGAAAAGGCTTTTGTTAGCTGCGAGAATACGAGTGAGTGTGTACTGTACAGGCGATCTGTTGAATGAAGATGATGGGAGAAGCAACAAAACTCAGGCCCTCACGTAGCTAAGACGCGCCAGTCTTCTCGAAAAAGTCGTGATTTTGAAAAAACTCTGACTTGGGGAGAAAACAATGAGTTGCTGTGGTAATTCAGATAAACATCATAATCTCAACTGCCGGCAGCTGCCCGCAGGTGTCACTTTGACAGCCTCGCAGCTGCAAGGGAGACAGACGGAAACATTAGCTTCGCGTCACCACTTTTGAATTGTTACGACCCAATTGTCTAAGTAAAGTAATTAATTCAAAGGTGAGTCCTACTAAGAGAAGAGATTTGCGTGCTCAGCTTGCGCCAGATCATTTCCGGTACCCCGTGCACACACCCTAGGATATCGACTGCTACTCTTTAAAGCCTCGTTCACTCCCGTTGATAACGATAGTCCAGTCCGCCATCAAACCACAATTGAGGTGTGAATGGTCCCTGGAAGCCCTTAGACAGCCCAGTTCTCTTGATGGTTGATCTTTCGGCTTTGTCCATCACCTTGTCTTCTGCCACTGGCAATTCCTTGATTGATGGCGGCAACGTATTACTGTCGGCTAGCAAGCCGAATTTCCGCGCAAATGATGCATTAGGTATCTCCCATTCTCTGACCTGAGGCTGTTGAATAGGCTCTAACAAGTCGCACATTGATGCGTTTTTCTGCAGGCTCTGCGAACCAGCCATGCTCACCGTATCTGTGCGTCTACCATGAGACTTGATCTTCCCGTATGCTCTAACCACAACTTCGGACAGAGATCTAGGCCTCAGCAAGGCAGCTGGAATCGATCGCATATGTTGATCTGGCCCCGAAACCTTCGTGGACGACAGTTCACATGTGATGTTGCTGGCTGATCCTTCTCTCAGGTCAAGTGACCTTTCTGTCACAAATCTGCCAAGTTGAGATTCCTCAGAGAGCCAGTGCAGTGCGTGAAACTCTTTAGGATTGAGCCGGCGCAGTGGCCGTGTGCCGCCGTCACGAGATGACACATAGGTGGTATAGTCGATTGTCCAGCTCTTCTTATGTCGAAGAGGAGAACTTTGTGTGCGAGCATGGGTTGGAGAGTGATCCGACAATCGTATCGTGTATCTTTCAGGATGAGTTGCTCTCCAGCTGATGAGCGTTGCTGTTGGAGTGATGTTTGTGCTGATAGTGGTAAGGTGGGGGATGTGAGGCAACTCGAGATTCGCCTAAGGCTCGCGCGTTAACATGGCCAGCACATTCTGAATCAAGGAACCAGTTTCGTACATGGCGATGCATGTGGTCGTGCCTCCAGCGCTGGAAAGCCGCGCCCGGATCATCTGAGTGGTGGCAGTCGACCTCGATCATCTCGTACAACACACCACCCGCCTGACCCAAATGTTCATCTCCGAGATGATCGCGCAAGACAAGGAAGACCTAAGAAGCGTTAGTCCATATGACTGACAGATTCAAATTTGCGATATAGTAGGAAAGCTCACGAGCCTGATGCCATCGCGGTATTGGTAGTTCCGTGGAATATGAGCGCAATATCTGACAAGAACGTTTCGACATTCTATCAAGGTTGCGATTTAGCTTTTGGAGAAGAAGTTCTTTGTTCTGATACTTACTGTCCTCTTCGAACCCCGAGTATTCGACCTCGTGGATCGCGTCTCTGCCTACCACACACACGTGGCTCCTTGGAGGCAAGTCCATCATGAAGAGAAAGAACAAGACTCAGAAAAGCGTCATGGGCAAGGGAAGGATAATGCAACATACTGAAAATGAGATTTGGGAGAGGATCCTAATGCAATATGTCCGCCCGGTCCAAGGTCGTGTGTGCTGGATTGGAGAGAGGAGCATATGTCAAATAGGGGAAAATGTCCGTGTAGTGACTTCTTCAGCAAAAGGCAGGAGAAAGATGTTCACTTTGCCCCCTTTGTGAACTTGGATCCAGTCAAGGAATATAGAGACTCACGTGCAATTGCCTCGCATTCTACATAGAAGGTCTTCCATGAAGCGGAGAAGGAGTCACCTGATCACGCCTGCCTGTTCTCATATTGTCCATGACCCATGGAAACAGGCAGCAGCCTGAGGGGTCGTGCAATGGCCACAGACGTGGAAGCATGATGTACCAACGGCGGTTCGATGAAAAGACCCCAAATATTCCGTGGCTGTGACGAGGTCGATAATTTGGAATCCGGTTTCTCGGGATCTCCTCGGGCAGGGTTTAGAAGGCGTTCAGATTACGCCAACAAGAGATACAGCTAAGTCTCAAACAAGCAACTGCGCAGACTCTCTCTTCTGGGCTTCACACGTTCTCCTTTACAGCGCAAAGATACCCAACAAAAATAGCTTTCATGAGTATTCCCAGATACTGGAACGCATAAAACGCTACAATTGTCCGCAAAGAGAAAGCTCTTGCCTGGCCCCGTTCACCATCAAGCGTCGGCCTTTACGAACATAGCCCAATGGCCAGAAAGAATCGAAATGTATACTCAGCATTTACTTCCAATGATATGTGAAGTCTCATAGGGACCTGGATTGTGGGGCATCACTTCCACGGCGATTGTCAAAGCTGCTCAAGTTTTGATAATTTGCTGTGGATTCAATCTACCATGATACGGACTGTCACCTTGCATGCCGGCCTCAACCACGAAAGCGCAGAAAGTGTGAACAAGGCAATACTCCACAAGCTGTAGAAAACATTTCCGAAGATACGGCGATGAGCAGAGAAGAAAATTTTGAATGCCACCGCGTAGCTGACAACCACAAGACTGGACTCCAAAACACGCATGAGTTTTGGATTACGCGGTGTCAGCTCGAATCGATGCAAAAGCCTGCTCGTCTCCAGAGGCACAAGACCCCAACGCGCAAGGTGACCCATCAAACTCTTGTCTCTGGCAAGGATGCTGACGTCGTCTCACTGCTCAAGAACACCACAAGATCTGGAGTGAGTCCTCTGATGTACACTCTGGATGGTACCAGATATTGTGAATCCCAGCTCGTAGTGGGTGAGTGGGTCGCTAAGGGAGCCGAGATCTTGGGCGAAGTGGAAGAAGGAGCAGCAAGAAGTCTGCTTGACACTCGAGGGCCTGACTTGGATGGGGTGACCATGTGAAGCGGTACATGGGTTCGTGTCTCCAACGAACTCATGCTCATGTCCACTAAGAAGGTTCTTTTCCAGAAGGCTGCCATTCTCCTATAATGGGATCAAGTTGAGCAGTAAAGTATCCAAGGATATATGTTGCATGTAACGTCGAGAGATGTGTGAAGCTCGTTATACTTATGTTGTCAAAGCCCGACTTTTCAGCGTGAGATGTCTCGTTTATGAGAGCCTCCGCAGCCCCCCATTGCATGTAATTGTTGAGTGTATCGCCTGGTGAGGCAAGCAAGCCTGCCAGATCTTCTTGAGCAAACACGACGACCGATGACATGACTGCCCTGACGCTTCTCAATCTCCAAGCCATCCCTTACCGTATTCTACAATACCTGACCGAGCTATCATCCATTCCAATGCCGCCCTTGTCGTGAACACCAAAAGAGTAATTCCTAATCTGGACTAGTGTTGTTGTTGGCTGTTCGTGGAAATCGCCCGAGATGGATCATGGACGGATGATTCGTAGTGGAGTCGCTACACCGAATGACCATCCCCTCCATGCTGATACCCACGAGTTTTCTCGTCTAACACGTCCATCCTGGATGAAACAGCAACGGCCCGCATGTTCTCCTATCCTGATAGAAAGGATGAAGACTTTGCCCTCGATTATGTTTTTTGATAGTATGCTCCAACAATGGCAGATCACGGCCATGACTTCGGAGACAAACGACATCTCTCCTCGATTCTTCTAGGATACTTGAGGGCGTATGGGAGCGGCTTAGCCGCCAAACTTGTGAGGAGGGCTTTCGAGGCGGATGAGCGAGCTTTCCTGCCAGATAACCGCAGTCCTTTAGGACTTTGCAGGTGGTATCAAGTAAGGTTGATCTTAGACAACGGCCTGTGAAAAGAATGGAGGCTACTACTACCACCAGTGCTACGGCACCGCCGCCAACCAGCCCCTAGCTACTTTAGACTGACAAACTACTCCTTCTGGGCCTCCAGACACCTCTAAATGCTATCAGATACCTAGAGCGTCAAGTGGGACTTGATATCATCGATTCCCCAGACCTTGACGATGCGAGTCCTGCCCTGGTCATGTATCATGGAGTAGGCTGGATCCACGCCTACCCAGAAGTCGACGAGGGTGAGAAGCGCAATACAAGTACCTGACTAGCTAGGCCACCTTCCGAGAGCCTCCAGACTCATTCATCTGTCTATTGGTGTCTCGTCAAGTTCTTCAGGACTCGATGCCATGTGCTGAATGTCGACTATCGCCTCACAAGAGAACAACTTCTCCAAGGCGCTCAACGGCGGCTACCGAGCCATCAGTGGGCCATTGATAGCGCCCCTATCTTTGGGATAGACATTGGACGAATAATTACATGCATCTGGGAATGCTCTGCCGGTGGGAATCTCGCTGCTACAGTGGCATTCTATGATACTACCGAGCACGAGAGGTCCCGGACCCGTCACGTCAATCTCGTGGTCCCTTTTCACTTGTCATCCTGCATTGTATCCACACGTTCTACATGCTGCATGCTCGTCCGTGAACAGAGTTTGGAGAGAGTGACTTGGGGATAATAGCCGTGCAAATCCTCTTGGTTCGCGTCACCATCATACCTTCCTCTTCCCTCTTGTCTCTCTCCAGTCAGGATCTATCACACCAACAGTCCTCCGAGGACAAGTACTCAGCGTGACATGTGGTTTGTCATGAACACGTATCGGTGCTGAATGCGGTGCCGCCCAAGAACCACACTTCGGTTTACACTGGAGTAGGAGGTCGCGACGATCTTGGCAACGAGGGCATAATGTATTCCCTACGTCTGAAAGATGCTGGTATTGATTGCCAGTTGGAAATCATGCCTTGGAAAGCCTCATGGCATTGACTCCCCTGCTACTACACACGTTGTTCGACAATTCTTCGTCGACCAGATTCGCACCTTGTCTGTGGAATATCAGTGAGCAGAGCATGTCACACAGTAATGGCTGGTTTAGTAGAGCATGTGGACTTGAAATTGCGAACTATAACTGCAACGCCGGCTATATTTAGAGTTGTCACCCGTGTATATTCTCCGTCTGCTCCCTCAATGAACTCCATATCATTAGTATTCGCATGGGGGAAAACCATGGTCCAATCCCATGTCCTCAGCCCAGCTGAAGCATCTTTGTCAAGGGAGCCTCTCCCCCTCCGGATCCCGCTGCTGGCACTTTGACTCCCCACCAGTACACTGATCTCCCTTCGTCAGTCCATCCCGCCCAAATGTCCTCGAGCAACCTCCCTACCGTCTCGAACTGATCGAAGTTCGAAACCCGATTCCAATGTCGACAAAACTCCCTCGCAAAGTCCCTTTGCCATTCATTTCCTGTTTCTGAGGCAGCTAGGAAGACGGGAAGAAGGAGTTGCTTTTGTAAGGTCTCGGTGGGAGGGATGCAGCGTGCGCTGTCAAAGATGAGGCGGCTGAGGTGGGTGATCCTGTCGAGGTCGGCAGTCGTCGGCTCAGAGTAGAAGACGCGCTGTGAGAATAGTAGGATCGCATTACGCCAGGCTTCGATGCAGTGGTGTCGATTGCGAACGGTGTCGACATCAATGGCGCCATCTGCTTCTAGTGAATGGCTGGTGTCGGTGTACTCCTCAACCTGCCTGGTTATCGCATCTACAGCTGAGCGATCGAAAATGGTATGTTCCATCTGTTTCGTCTGCTCGAATATAGCTGCAAGAGTAGCAAGTTTGCTCATCGCTGTTATAAAGGCCAAGGGGCAGCCGTTCAGCGTGAAGCTGGACCAGCCATCACTACCATCCCCATCATATCCTACCAGTATTTCCATGTAAGAGCTTGGGAGACGAGGTCTTCGCCGGGCGATGAGTGACACTGTAACATCCCACCTAAAACTTGTCAGTTATGCGCTCTTGTTTACCTGTGAGAATGTTTGCTCACCACACTAGCATGGCTATCTGGGCGCGCAGCCGTGGACTGTAGTGGCTCCATTCCGTAAGACCAGCTTCTTGAATCATCTTTCGAGCGCCGTCTAGGTGCATGTTCACCATGTTATAGGCTGATTGCATAGACTGCCTCCTTGTAAGTAATTCACCCCTTACCAATTCGCATCTGAGAAAGTCACGCACCTCAAAGTTTGCCAACACAAGCACGGTGTCTAGCATAGGAAGGAAGTCTGAGTTCGAATACGTTGCTGTACTGAGAAGTTGTAATGATGTTGACCAGTGGTCATGTGCTTGGTTCTCGAGGCTGACGCTTTTGTCTCTCTTGGCAAGGTGACGTGCCGAAATGGCTAGAACGCCATGCAAGAGGAATGGATACTTTTCAATGAAGATGGAAGAGACTCGGAAGGGGTTGCTGGGGCAGTCAGTGCTCAGTGGCACTACACAATAGTCGGTATCGTCTGTAACTGCGGTTAGATCAAGTCCATTCTTCTCATGGCAGAAATCTCACATGATTCTAGGATGGCGTGATACTTGTGGGCGAGGTTCTGATATGTGATTCCAGCGGGAACATGCCTCAGTATCTCCAGGACGTCCTCGCTATCCACAGGGTCGTCATACTTGGGGCCATCAATGGCGCTGAAGGTTATGGGCGAACCAGGAGACGTTCCAAATGCCAGGGTCGGTAGTTCTTCCACGACAGGTGTGTGCAAGTCAACATATTGCGCGGCATCGAAGGTCCCAACAGGAAGCTCGTCTGGTGGAAATACAGAGTCATCGTACACTGGAAACTCCGCGGCCACCCCCGACCATGACCCCTGATCCCACCGGTCGGGTTCTTCAGGGCTGCTGTGTGTTGACTTGGTCGTCGCGCTTGATCCTGCACTACCGTCGAGGCTCTCCGGAGACTTGGCCAAGGACTTTATGTTGGCCACAGGCCAAGCCTGCGTTTCGAGAGTGAACTTGGAGAACAGCCCAACATCATTTCTGGAGGCATACGGTGCTTTTGTTCTCTTGCGACGCTTGGGACCGACTTGCGCTGTGACGAACTTGATTTCTTTTGTATGTTGTTTCATTTGGGCGGATGAAGTCAGATGACGTATCTCAGGCGCGTTCGGTGTGCTCATTTTGGCGGTTGGCTTTGCTCTCTTTGTCGTCGTTGCGTCTTTCCAGACCAGGTCAACGACAGTGCGATCATCGCCTTTTCGGGACTGTGGAGAAATTTGAAGTTGACTATGGTCATACTGCTTGAGATTCATGTAGCTTAATGGATTGTAGATGGTGATGTCTTTGAGGTGCCGGTTGGTGTATGTAGTTGAGAAATGCCGTCGTGACCAGGATTCGAACGTTGTCATCCTGGTATAGCGGGAGAGAGCAACAAAGAGGAACGAGTCAATCTGTTCTCTCAGTCACACCAACTCTGAAAACTCCCTGATGCAGATTGTTGCAAAAGGAGAGCAAACAGAGCCAGTGATTTGAGAAGATGACATTGGAGGATGGAGGACGGGGCAACGAGGCATGAGATAGCTGGGGACCGGCATCGGCGGCGAGCTGGAGCAAGGCAGGGCGTGGAGGAGGGAGGGTCTGTTAGACCGTGTAATTAGTGATCAGAAGTGTGTGTGTATTGTGTGCGTTCTGTTCTGTAGCTGAATCCTTCCAAACGAGGGGCTAAACCGTAGTTTCCGGCTCTTTAATTGTTCCAAGCAGTATTTTGCCCAAATATGACTCGAGCTAAGTACCCAGCCTTCGGATCATTCCCAGCCACCTCATCCAGCGGTCCAACAGGGTCCATCCTGTGGGGAATCCTTATCCGCATCCACGGGACCCCAAGCCGCGGTGGTCATGATGACCATCGACAAGCTCGAGGAATGGATCGTGGTGCTTAGCGGGGCCTAGCTTCATGCTAATCATAACCATAACAGTTGAACCCCAAACAACATGGATGAAATAGTTCATGAAGGCCCTCTAGTGTACCTGTTGATCTTGATCTTGATGACAAAAGATGCAAGTGTCGGACTGTATGGTAGTACCATGCTGCTTGGAACGCCTGAGGGCTGAGTGCCTAATTTGACCCTTGATCTATCCGTGGGCTAATCTGCGAATGGATACAGAGAGGTAGAGGTTGTGGAGATGTATACGACTATTTATGACATGAACAGAGATAGCAGCATGTAGAAAGGCAAACGGATCTTATCGAAGGGGAGGTGGTCATGTAAATAAGGTATCGGTTGTAAAACATGAGGCTCTTGATAAGAAAGACAGCGATGGTAAGTAGATTTATGACTCGGAGCTCTTGAATCGGTGGGTTAACAGGTATCTAATTTAAAGGTTTACGTACTCGATAGCACAGGGAGGAACAATAGATACTCCTCTTCATGATCAAATGCAGTTACTATGGCGTGATTGCTACCACTAGCCCATGAAAGTCATCAACATGTCGCGGAGCCCGATCTACACTGGGAAGGGTGAGTATAGAAATGAACCGGGCAGAGTGCAAGCTCCCCACTAGGTCAGCAAGATTATCCAGATCGTCGAGCTCGAGCGCCGCGGTGTTCAGGCCGTTCCTGTGGTGCTTGTCGATGGCCGATGGCCGATGGCCGAAAAAGTCTCTACCTCCCACGAGCTATGGACTCGCTGCCAATATTGTAAATGCTGCCAAACATTAGTCACGGCTCTAGTAGCTTCAGGCTTTCACAAGCTACATGCCTGATGTCGTCGTGGTCACCGGCGGAAGCAACGCCCGAACATGTCAAGCCCGAGGGTGCAGGCTTCACAGCCATCTTTCCGTCCTTGTCCTCACCAGTCTTGCGCTGCGGGCGGCCACTTCGAAGGTCGCTGAGTTTGTCGAGATATCCATCTGGGAGCCCAGTCACGTACCCGCCCGTGAAGACGCCTATTTCAATATTGTTGATCGGAGTCTCCCCCTGAGCTGCCTCAATGCACGCCGCCTTTAGTCCGTTTTCGCCGTCGACGTCAAGGAACACGATTTCGTCGGCGCCGAGATAGTCGCCGACTTCTCGCTCTGTCCTGTTGTAGGCAACCAGGGCTTCGAAAGTCAGCGTCACAACCTGGAGTCCAGTCTGCGGGCTTATGCAGTGAACAGGGATACCTACCAGAACGATCCGCAAGGTCTATACCATACTGCACAAATGCACTCAGTACTCTCTACAGCGCATGTCAAAACGAACGCATGGACGACTCACGATGTGCGGATGTGTGCAGGGCGGGGAGCATGAAACGAACACGACGCGAAGCGCACCCGCTTCCCTGGCCAATTGGATCTGAGTTATTAGCGGGACATGTTTGAAATCAAAAGGAAAGCTCTCAATGTAGACTTACAATTTGTCGCGACGTTGCTAACGCGGTCATCAGCCCAAACCCCAAAGGAAAAATTTTGAAGATTACTTACTGCCTCGAACGATGCTGTCGTCGACGATAACCACGTTCTTGCCTTGGAATTCCGACTCGACGAAGGAAAATTTACGGCGGACACTCTTAAGCCGTGAAGCCTGGTCAGGCAGGATAAAGGTGCGGTGGACATAGCGGTTCTTGATGAGAGCCGTCACATACGGCTTCCCCAACTTCTGAGCTAAAGCGGCTGCTGCGACATTGCTCGTCTAGTAACACAACGTCAGCATTCTCGAACTTCGTCTACCCCAGAAAGGTTGTAATTCACCTCCGGAACTGGAATAACTGAGAGTAGTCAGTAGCTGAGAAGTTGGATCAAAGTATCCATATTCGACTTACTCGCGTCTATCTCCTCGACACCCTTTTCTCCCAGCACGGCTTTGATCTTCTGGGCCAACTTCTCGCCCATCTTTTGTCGACTGCGGTATACGGAGATGCCATCGATCCAGCTCTCCAGTCGGGCAACGTAGATGTACTCAAAAACGTCGGGGGTATAACCTCTTTGCGGAACAACCTGGTGAAAGATAGGAGAGCCGCCTTTTGGACAGAAGACGGCCTGGCCTGGTAATATATCCACGATATCATGGAAGCCAAGTTGCTGCAGTACAACTGACTCGGATGCCATGAAGTAATCATTTGCACCCTCCAGGGTGGCAGAGGGTCGTGATCCAATGCATAGGGGGCGGATGCCATCAGCGTCCCTATATTTTGATCTCCATCAGTTATTGGGACTGGTGTAGGAGACCCGTATGTGACTTGCCTGAAGGCCAGAATGCCGAAGCCTGCAATCATGCCTGTGCATGCAAAAGCACCATGACATCTGGAATACACATCGCCCAATGCATTGAAGATATCGTCGACTTTGGCGCGAGTCTTGCCGAGCTTGTGAAGAGCATGGGCGAAAACATTGAGCCTTTGACTTATCAGATGTTGCACGATGATGTCGACTGAGCAGGAAGCAAGATGCAAACACGTACAGAAGTTCCGAGTCTGAATCGGAGTTAACGTGTCGGTGAGCTTCCTCATCGAGGTACTTGCGGAGCTCCTCGGTATTGATGACGTTTCCATTGACAGTCAGCGAGATGCCGAATGGGGCATTCACATATAATGGCTGGGCCTCCGAGCTATAGTCAAGAAGGATCAGATAACCATTGGTAAGAAACATGTTTCGTAACCATTCCATATACGTACGCAGACGCAGTACCCATGGTTGGATAGCGGACATGGCCAATCCCTGGAGAGCGATTAACACCTGTACAGACTATGCTTAAGATAGCTTTTCACGCACCCATGAAGCCCGGAAGCTGTTGCAGCCGCCTGCCGTCTGAGAAGACTTCACTGGCCAAACCCAGTCCCTTGCACTGGAAGATTCTGCTGCCCTGGCAAACTGCAATTCCAGCAGCATCTTGTCCTCGCTGATGATGGCATTAGCTTTATCCCATAGTGGCAATTATCACTCAATCATTTCTCGACAGCCCATAAACAGACTTACATGCTGGAGAGAGTAAAGAGACTCATGGAGATCAACCGCGGCGCTGGTGGCGTTGGAGTCGCCAAGCTGTATAAACAGTCAGTATGTCTCTCACTGCCCGTCGGCAGGGCAGGACAGTTTCCGGAACTGAGGGAGAAAACATACCAGGATAGCTGATACACCGCACATTGCGTCGCTTGATGACTTTGTAGGTCCTTTCTCACACTTAAATGTTTGGTAGTTAGTACGCAACGAATGCTTCAGATACTGAAGGGTCGACACGGCCTTCCCACCTTCGGGGGAAAAAATTGCACTACAATAGACCCCATCCATCACTGACTCGCTCAGCGCGTAAGTCGGGATTGGCTCCGCTTGTAGTCACGTGTCATGCTGCACTTATCGGCTTATCGCCCTCAAAGTTTCTTCCCACTTTGCATGTTCACGGACCTCAGCGTTGCACTGATCAAATTCCTAGAAATGACTGCGAGACGAACCAAATACCGCCTTGAAGTGACGATGAGAAACACGAGGGCGTCAAACCGAGTGCGCCGCACGATATCCTGGAACGGCTTTGCTTTTGACATATAACGACAATTTAATGGATGAACCGACCCAATTGGGAAGCACACCCCAGTCGGCGCTACCCATCCTGCGTGTGCTCCGCCTAGTTCGAGAGTGGTTGCAATCCAAAGTGGACAAGATCGAAGGGAAAACCATATTGGAAGCACACAGTTCTGGCCTCATCCAATTTTTTGTCGCACTCCGATTACGGAACGTCTTCAACCTGCTCCCGTAACCATGCTATGTCCAACAATTGTCAACGGATCTGTAAACTGCTATCTGGGCCACCCTCTCCTAGGTAATCTCATGGTGGCGTCCTGACCCCACCACACCATGCCCATGAAGGGAATTACCTCTTTGGGAGTTGGTGATATTTACTGAAGTTGGTCATAACATGGTGTTCTATACTTCCAGGATGGGCAAATCGCTCCCTGGGGAAATCAGGGGATATTGATGTGATCGTAAGAGTTCGAGTGAAAAGGAAAGCATGATCTGAGAAGGTATATAAACCGCCATGCTCTTATCATCCCTTCGACGTAAAAGACAAGATCATCAAGTACTTCTCTTTCATCTCTGAAGCCATTTCCTGATCCAGACGTCGTCGACTACCCCACGATACACATAGCCAGCCATGGCCACCATGCAGAAGATCCTGGGCGATTACGAAGAGCGTAAGGCAATCCTCGACCAGAGCACTCACCCTTTCGCCAAAGGTGTCGCCTGGGTCGCAGGCAAACTTGTTCCTTTTGATGAGGCGACCATTCCCCTGAAAGACCAAGGGTTCCTCCACGGCGACTTGACATATGATGTTCCAGCTGTCTGGGATGGGCGCTTCTTCCGTCTCGATGATCATATCAACCGCCTGAGCGCCAGCTGCAAGAAGATCCGTATGGAGCTTCCACTACCTAAGGAGGAGGTCAAGAGCATACTCATCGACATGGTAGCCCAGAGCGGTATCCGCGACGCATTTGTCGAGATTATTGTCACCCGCGGTTTCAAGAGCGTGCGCGAGTCACCTGCCGAAGATATCGTGAACAACCTATACATGTTCATCCTTCCGTACGTCTGGGTAATGGCACCAGAAGTTCAGTCCACAGGCGGCAGTGCAGTCATCACACGTACTGTTCGCCGCACCCCTCCTGGCTCATTCGATCCGACCGTCAAGAACTTACAGTGGGGAGATCTCACCCGTGCCATGCATGAGGCACGCGATCGCTCAGCTACCTACCCGTTCCTTACTGACGGCGACACGAACATCACGGAGGGATCCGGCTTCAATGTATGCTTCATCAAGGACGGGACTCTTTACACGGCAGACAGAGGCGTGCTGGAGGGTGTAACTCGCAGGAGCGTCTTTGACGTGGCTGCTCGCGAGGGCATCCCTGTGAGGTGCGAGACCGTGCCAGTGAAGCTGGCGTATGATGCCGATGAAGTCCTAATGTGTACGACTGCGGGAGGCATCATGCCAATCACGCAGCTGGATGGCAAGCCTGTTGGCGATGGCAAGGTTGGACCGTTGACGAAGAAGATCTGGGACGGTTACTGGGCGATGCATTACGAGAACCCGTACACTATTGAGGTTCCATACAAACATTGAGGGCAGAGACAAACCTCGCAGAGTCGACATAATCACGAGATCGAAGGAGCATCGTTTAATTTTATTCTCTGAAAATGCAAATTAGTTATGTAAAAAAGAGGAGGTTGAATGAAGAATCTTGAGCTAGGTACCTACTTGTACTTAACATGCCTTTATCTGACGGCCCATAAATGGAGCAGTGTACGGAATATGTTGCGCTCTTCCGTATTAAACGGGCATTGACCGGCTTTCGTCATACTCGAGGCTGTGGCGTGTTGCGGTGCCTCCGTTTCGACTGGATGACTAAATCCCCGTTCTTCTACCGCTACCTGCTCAAGGAACTTTCGACCATCCCCCCTCCACTCTCCCACATCTGTACGCTGGCCGCATCTCCTTCTTATCGTCACAAGACACGCTTGCTCCTCACAACTCCCCGCATGCGAGTGCAGGGGCTACTAGCGGGCTATATCTGGAGAACTGCATCTCCCGAATCTTCAACCCGTGTCTTCCCCACCATCGATTGGCGCCGCGTCTGAAAGGACCCAGCTTTTGGCGCACCAAGACGGTCAAGACCCAACTTGACCCCAAGCGGTCCCCAATCCAGTCCCATAATTTTCTCCAAGTACCGATTTCTGCTCCCGGCAACACCTGTCAGGCTCTCAAACTACCCCATAGCCTGCTCCCCAGGCCTGGAAGAACGGTAAATGCTCTCGCTCTCGCTGATGGTCTAGCCCAGCCACTGCGACTGGGACCAATACTAATGCCGCCAAGGTTACAGGGCCACATGCCCACCGAAATCCACACCCGCCCTTCCGTTATGCCGTCTTTACACGCCGTAGTAGCGTTGTACCTGGTCTGTGCAAGATGTCAGAGAGGAAATCGGCTCCCGTCCACGGCTTAATCCCATGGAATCGCTCAGTTCGGATAGGCGCTCCAACCTAAAAACTGCAACTGTGCAGCCTACATCCCAAACGGCCGGCGTCGTGCCCCATTCTAGATTCGATAGAGTATGAAGGCGGCCGAACCAGCGACGTACGGATACGCTCAACCTTACCAGTTTCCTGAAGCCCGTGGAACCTGTTTGCTTGAGCCCCATTCCTACACTTGCCGCCAAGGATACCGACGATCTTGTTTCTGCCATGTCTTCGCCGTGATCCGGTCCCGTTCACCGTTGCTGGTGTTGACTTTCAACTACAGGCTTCCCCTCCCCACATCGAGCTTGCTGGATCCTCCGCCTACCGTACCCAACTTGGAGCTTCTCACTCCCGATCTCGTTGCCGCGTCCACCTGCACAAGACTCCAGCCTTCCAAGCGTCTTTGTCCTGCATGGTAATAATTCATTTAAGTCCGGTTGGCCGCCCATCGATTTTCTGTGCTTCCCTTTTCTTTCTTCTTCTTCGATAGCGTCCTCTCCTTGACTTCACCACCCTTCAAGATACCCTGTTGCGCCTAGTGTTATTGTATGACGTTGTGCCCAGCGCCTGTCGCCCTCTATTCCAACCACATAACCAGCCATGTCTTCAAACTCGTCGCGGCTCAGCGACTCCTCGTACTATGACATCGGTAAGTCGCAATTCTCGCACGAATGGGGGCGATGGAGAGGCATGCATTCAAGTCGAGTTCGAGCTTGCCCGCTGACACAGACATAGTGATTGTGGGAGCCGGCCCGGTTGGCCTGATGCTCTCGACTTGCCTCGCGCGTTGGGGCTATAAGATCAAGCACATTGACAACAGGCCAGAGCCGACCGCTACAGGCCGCGCGGACGGTATTCAGCCCAGGTCCCTCGACCTTCTGAGGAATATGGGGTTGAAGCCTGCCATCATGGCTCACCAACCTGCTCGTGTTTATGAGGTTGCGTTCTGGGACCCACCGAAGCGTGGCGGCAAGGGCATTGTAAGGACAGGAAGCTGGCCTAGCTGCCCCAGCTTCGTTGGTGCTCGTTATCCATTCACAACTCTTCTTCACCAAGGCCTCATTGAGCGTGTCTTCATTGCTGATATGGAGAAAAACGGCACACAAGTCCAGCGCCCCTGGACCATCACCGACTTCAAGACGGACCCCCAGACGGACGCCGAGTACCCTGTGGAGGTTCAGCTGGAGCACGTTGATGGCACGGCCAAAGAGACTGTCCGCGCAAAGTACCTCTTCGGTGGTGAAGGCGCAAGGTCATTTGTCCGCCAGAAGCTGAACATCGGTGTGAAGCACAAGGATCCTATTTCTTACGTCTGGGGTGTTATGGACGGTGTTGTAAAGACGGACTTCCCTGACATCAAGGTAAGTTGCGTGATGCATCCTCAAGACGCTTCCCAATCTAACCCCATCGCAGATGAAGTGCACAATTCATAGTGAGCATGGATCCATCATGGTCATTCCACGTGAGGACAACATGGTCCGCCTCTACATCCAGATCGCCTCTTCGACCGATGCGGATTGGAACCCTCGCAAGACAGCAACCCAAGAGGAGGTGCAGGAGTCAGCCAAGAAGATCCTCCAGCCGTATTCAATTGAGTGGGAGCGCACTGAGTGGTTCTCCGTGTACCCCATTGGACAAGGTATCTCAGACAACTACACCCTGGATCAGAGGGTGTTCCTCGGTGGTGACGCCTGCCACACACACAGTGTAAGTTTTGACCCTCAGACCTAGGACCATCCACCGACTGGTGACTAACTCCTCTTTAGCCCAAGGCTGGTCAAGGCATGAACTGTGCTTTCTTGGACGCTCAGAACTTGGCATGGAAGATCCATGCCGTCGAGGGTGGGTTTGCTAAGCGCGATCTTCTCAAGACGTACGAATCGGAAAGGAAGAGTGTCGCAGAGATGCTTCTGGATTTCGACAACCGATACGCCAAGCTCTTCTCGGAGCGGCCAGTAGCTGCCGACGAAGTTGCAGCAGCTTCAAAGAACCACGGCACCGACGAGGAGGAGAACGAGAACAAGTTCATCAAGACCTTCAAGGAGAGTTGCGAGCTTACCAGCGGCTACGGTTACTACTACGAGGATAACGAGCTGAACTGGGTTCCCGAGCGAAAGGCTATCTCACCAGCGATCAATCCCAAGGGTATCAAGGTTCGACCTGGCAGGCTTTCGATCAATGCGAACGTCACTCGAGTTGCGGATGCCAATGTGGTGCACCTTGAGCAGGAAGTCCCCTTGAACGGTTCTTTCAGGATTCTTATCTTCGCTGGTAACCCGGCCAAGACAAGCACAGCCCTCCGTGACCTTGCCGCGGGTCTCAAGAACTCACGCTCTTTCCTCTCACAGTACTTGCGCGATGATATCGCTCAGGTCACCCACCATGAGATGCACAACCCTCACAGTCACTGGTTCACTTTCTGCACCATCTTCGCCAAGCCGCGTGCTCAGGTCGAGATCGATCGTGATGTCCCTGAGCTCCTGGGCCGCTACCGCATGCATGTCTACGCCGACGACCAGCGGGACCTGCAGATCCTCGAGGCGAAGGCGCCTGCACACGCCAAGATTGGCCTCAGCGACGAGACTGGTGGTGTTATCGTTGTTAGGCCAGACGGTTACCTGGGAATGGTGGCATCGCTGGTGGAGGGCTCCGGCACAGTGGATGCGCTGAACGAGTACTTCTCTGGTTTCTGCACAAAGCAGCTGGGTCGTCCTGCCTCCCAGCTTTGAGTTGGCAGATTATCGGTACTTGAAAAGGGAGAACGAGCGAGCATGTTGAAGGAGCGGGTTCGACGTACAGTTCATGATAGCATAGCCTTTTAAAGGGCGTTATAGTGTATTTTCTCTATAAGAATAAAGTAAAAGCAAGGTCTTCGAAGCATCTGACATAATGCATTCCTTAAATGGACACTTGAATGGATACATGTATATAAGTATGTATAGACACTCATATACACGCTTTCACTAAGCAGGTGGACTTAGACAGCATGTTTATGCATCAAATGGGTCAACATTTACGCCCAGACTGGGCCTCAGCTTGTGTTAGAACGAATACTTGTCAAGGCCAATCCATTTTAGTAACAAAACCATTTCACTCCTATTATTATCAGTCAACAAAGGACTGCCTTCACCGGACACTCGTTGGGGTTTCCATTCGTCTCATAACAGTGACTTCATAGTGGTGTATAGGGTGGGGTCAATCAGCCTCCTCAAAATCGCATCAAGATGGACTGTTGACGGAACATTCATTACAACTGAACCTCCCAGCTACCTCATCACAGCCAGTTTGACCACCTTGACCGTGGCACAAGAACTTGTGGGTAGAAAATTTGGTGAATTCTAACGAAATTGAGTGTCCCTGACCTAATACAATGTAGAATACCACGCGCAAATTTCGACCACGATCCAACGACATGCGGCGCGTCTCACCGCGTTAACCGACCATGGCTCGACTCAGCGGCGCCGGACCAGAAGTCACTCGACGACAACCTTCCCGAACACCATCCCGCTCCGTCTCTGTTGAACAGCAAGATGTCTCCCACGAGAATACCCCTCCTTTCTTCAATACCACCTTTTCGACCCACCGCGTATCGCCTCTGTACATCGGCGCGCACAAGCTCGACACGAAACGTCTCGACCAACTAGCCAGCCGACTACGCGACACCCTTGTGGGTGATGTAGTAAGAGGCGTACAGATTGGACTGGAGAGTACGGAGACAGAAACAGGCAGGCAGGTCGGGCCGTTGAAGGAAATTAGGATTCGACGGTTCAAAGCAACGGATGTTCTTGGGGAGGAGGGCCGGGAGGAGGCCACCAGACCAAAGGGGAAAGGGAAGAACAAAGCGAGATCGGATGGTGAAGAAGGGCTCTGGATACATATTCGACACGAGAATGCAGCCTACAACGCCTTAATGTTGCCTGCCGGGGGAAGACCACAGGCGTCTGGATGGAAGACCCAGCCTTTCGCGACAAATGACAGGAATAATGCCCAGGACGCGAACGAGAAACACTTCTTGAGCCTTCCACTTCTGCTTCTTCGAATGCCACAACCGCTAAAGGTTATCATTTCAGAGTGGATTGCAAGCACATTCGATTGTCGCGTCAGCAAAGTTACACTAGGGACGCGCACGCTCGTTGAGCTTTGGGAATCTTGGATTCGGGAGATGGGCATCTTGAGTAAGGGCCCGGATTTTGTCATGACGCTCGCCTTTACATTACCGGCTAGTACGAGAAGGCAAGGTGAACAGGTGTCTGATTCAGAGGATGAGCTGAGCCGCGAAGCAGATGCAGAGGATCAGGCTTTTGCTGAGCCCGGTTTGAGGAGTATTGATGTAACGATTAACCCTCAAGATCTACGGCGATTTGCGCGCGCCGGGGAGGACCTCATGCCAGTGAAGGCTGCGAAACAGGCGTGGGATTCTGACCCGCGCGAACGACGAATGCTTGCAGGCCCCAACACAGACGACGGCTGGTCATGGCGCAGCTCACCCGCAGCACGTGCAGAGCAACCATTCACAGAAGCCTTGGCTCGGTACTTGCAACATCATCTCGCGTTGGACATGTTCCACCCCGGTGTCAGGGTTGTTCAGATCTCGTGCGGAGGGTTTGTGCTCGCGCAGAGTCGGCTAAAGGTTGTGAGGATTGGACGAGGTGGCGTGGGCGGCGATGAAGGTATTGGGGATCAGCTTTCGAGGGGAGCGTGGGCTGTGGTGATGAGGCTTGGAGAGAGGGTCGAAGGCGAAGGGTTGCCCGACATCTTCCAAACCTGAAGATTCCGATGTCTTGCGTGATGTTTGGCATCTGAACATGGCTATGTCGACCCTGATGAAGCCCTTCTCATACTCAGATACTGCTTGCTCGGAGGACAGAGATGCAAGTGCTTGGAGGTTGTTCTGGGGACGAGGCTGCACACCATCATTGCGCCAAAGAACACCCCCACACACATTGCATCATCTGGGGGCGTGCGTGCTGCATCTGCCTTGGAAAGACGCGACCATCTCCAGAAGCGAGGAATCTCGATCGCCAGCGAGAAAGACGACCATGACTGGTCAAGAAACTTAAAGGAGAGAAACAGGTTGTCGTCATCAGCGGCTCAGTTGTATATGTATCAGGGAACCTGCACCTGTCGGGAGTTGTCGCCACTTGGAACACGATTCGCGATCACATTTTGCATCACGTCAGAAGAGCAGAGAGAAAAAAGCAACGCGATAAAACAGACAACGAACAGGAAAGCGATCATGGCTTCAGCTGGGAATAAGTCCGTCATCTCAGACGACATGCAGGAGCTCAACCAGGGCAAGGAGGATATTTCTCACCAGATCCAAGGTCACAAGGCCAACCTCTCCAACCCAAGTAAGTCTTCTTCTGAATTAGTTTCCAAGCCTTTATTTTGCAGATTGGTTACGCCAGTTACTGACCTGTACGGGGTGTGAAAAAGACACGAGCGAGGAGAGCAAGAAGAACAGCGCCCAGGCTATCGAGGCGCTTGGAGGAGAGGCGAACCAGTACGGCGACGTGGATAAGCCGAGGAGCAAGGACGCGGCGGATCAGCTTGATGGTAGCAGGGTTGCGCAGTGAGAGCGTTGGAAGCAGATCTGGCATGGTACATTGAGGATGATCGCTTCTCACTCGATGATAGATAGGATTGTTGACTCTAAGAACCACCATCGAGCCGATGTGTTCGCTCAACATTCTCTACAGTACCTGTTGCCTCCCGTGCGTCTTCTCACATCTGACTTTCTTTACCATCAGTCGCGCAAATAGTCGACAATCTAGATTGTGGCGAGTTCTACGCCACGGCAAGTAGTCGGATAGAACCCGAGCCCATTGATAACCGAGATAATATTCTACCTTGCCCTGCCGTGAACAGATCTTGACTTATTCACATCACGTTTCATATAATTCAAGGCCGACCTATCTGTGAATGTGACTTTCCGAGACTGTTGGTCCTCTCTTCCAGTCTGGAAGAAACAATGCACCAACACAATGGGCATGTTTTTACGTTAGTAACTGGAAGCGCCACTTCACATGCCTCAATGCTTCCGTGGTAGAACAGCAAGATCCTTTACACGACTTGCACCATGTTCAAACGCACAAGGGCAGCTTTGAGATCGTTAAGGCATCGCAAACTGGCTAGTAAGCTTACAAGACATTGAAGTTTCGACTGAGCAACACTATTCGGGTCCTACCTCCGAGACTGTCGACACGAACTTTGTCACATTGTGGTCTCTCTTCGCCCACCACGATGTGACAATTGCGGAGAGTAACTTTTATGTCATTTGCGGTTTTAATTCGGAACGCACGGTTCTTCACCCAGCGTAGCATTTCAACCCTGCATGTCACCTAATCTGAACCCTGGTTCTTCTACATGAAAAAAAGGTGGCGCTTCGCTTCACCCAATTCGTGGATACGCGGATAACCGTCCACGTCGTCCTCATGCGAAGAGGGAGGGAATGTCTCGGTCCACGTTGGGCGCGCACCATAGAAGCATCCCCAAGCACAATCGCCAGGTGGTGGTAGATCTTGCGACAAGAAACCAAAAAGCCAAAAGGCGTTAACAAATTCAACTAAAGATACAACATCAACGACAAAGACAACAACAACAACATGAAGGTTGTGGTTATGGGCGCGACAGGCCGCTGCGGGCGCTACGTGGCTAGGGCTTTTATCAATGACGAGTGCGTCACCAAAGTGTTTGCCATCGTGCGCAAGCCTCCAGCAGAGGATATCGCACGGAGCGATAAAGTTGAAGTTGTTGTTCACGAAAACTTTGAGAGCTGGCCCGAAGACCTGATGCAGAGACTCGACGGCGTCGAAGCTTGTCTCTGGTAAGTCAAACACTGCATCACACAGCCGTCTGGAGCAGGACGATTCGTCTTAAGTGGCTGCGAGGGGATCGCTTATTGACCTGCTTGTGGACACAGGGCTGTCGGAGGCAGAGTCAACCAGATGAACGGGGATAAGACCTACTGTCGACAAGTAAACGTCCTCTTCACGCTCTCATTTGCGAATGCCCTCAAAACTCACGTCTTGCCCTCGCTCCCCTCGGGCAAACCTTTCCGCTTCATCTTCTGCTCCGGTTCTTACTCGGAATGGGATCAGAACAAACATCTTCTCTTCCTCTCCGACAGCCGCAAGATCAAAGGTGAGGTTGAGATGAAGCTCTGCGAGTTGTCGAAGCAAGGAGACGCAGGAAAGTGGGAGACATATATTCTCAGACCGATGGAACTGCAGGATGAGGAGACGGCCAGCATAAGGAGATGGGTTATGAGGACTTTGGGGTTCGGCATCGAGACGGAGGAGGTTGGAAGGGTGATGTGTAGGATTGCCATCCAGGGATGGGAGAAGCAGTTCTTGGAGAACCATGAGATCATCAAGGCTGCAAAGAGCAACTGAGACAAAACAGGGGAGCTGGCTCGAATGCGAAGTGTTGCATCGTCTAAAGTTATTATGCTGGAGCACAACTTTTTCAGTTTTCATGGTCGATGCTAAAGTCGGATAAGGTGATGAGCCTGCTTGTTTGGCTTCACACCGCAGTTGTCAAAAAATATGCTTCGCTAGTAGAACAACATTAATGTCTCCGATGGTTCTCTATATAATGCACCGCACCTCGCTGGATCTTTGAACTGGTCATCTTCGTAAGACTTTTCACTCCGAGATCGATATCCCTTATTTATGATCTGATGAGCCGCAATACATACGTTGCTCTTCAGCCTTAAGCCGCTTTCATCTCAATCAACTGCCTCTTGACTTACACACTCAAAAGTGAACATGTCAGTCAACAATATCAATGGGGCTTCTTGCCCAGCGGACGGGACCGTCACTGTAACCGTCACTACCACCAAGACCTTGTATGTCTCGGACGAGACTGCTACGACGACCACCTCCGCAGTCGCAACTCCGACTACAGTTTCCAATCAAACTTCATATGAACCCTCGTCTTCTGCAACGACAGAAGTCAAGGACAATGTTCAGGCCTTAATCGAGGTTCAGAAGTATCGTCCAGGACCACTGCTACTGGACGAGTCGAGACTGGTCAACCCCCGTCTACAGACTTTTCACACAGTCACGAGACAAGCCGCCGGGACTACCACACCCTTGAATAACCACGAGAATACAGACGAAGAATCCAAAGCCTGGCATTCTCTCAGCGAGTTCGAGCTTACGCGTGAAGTCACCGAACATGCGCCTTCACGTACCGCTTCGGCTGTCACTGCTCCGCTGCGCCGCCCCCGGTGCCTTATGGAAGAGAGGGCGACGATCACCGCGGAGAACGACATCAAGCTGGTGGATAAAGCAGAGCTGGACGAAGAGTTGGACATGCAGCTCATCAAGCGCGACTACCTATCAATATTGTCTCGAACACCAACCGATGACATAGAGACGAGCCACAAGAGCGTGCAGAGCAGGGAAGTGAAACCAGATGAATGGGATGCGAGCTTCAGAGCTGTTCCTAACGGGAAGGTCGAACGTCTGACCAACAACATGGGAACTGGCTCTATTCAAAGACAAATCCTGGCCCGCCGAACGGAGGAGTGCAAATCCCTAGACTGCGGCATGGAGAAGACTGAGCTCACGGCGGTGCTGATCTGCTTCATCGTCCTGGGTATTCTTCTGATCTGCGTCAACATCAAATTTACACCCAGACTCTGGAAGATTGCCAGGGCAAGACTGAGCCAAGCAAGGGAGAAACGAAAGCTGGAGAGGAGCCGTGACGTGGAGAGGCCCAATTCCGAGGAGGCGTTGGAGCTGGTTAAGAAACCCGAGCCCGTGCACTTTTAGAGATGTACATGAGGTGAAGATCCAGAAAGCTGAACATAATGGTTTGTAGCATGAAAGAGTACGTTGGGATACAGACGTACATGTGCACAAGGGTTGCCTGTAGGCGGCCACGCGAGCTTAGAGAAAAGGCAGATACATTAGACATGGAGCTACATTAGTTTTCTCAGCAGGAAGATCAATCAAATCATCTGGTACAGTGCTTTATGGAAGTATTTCTCCGTTTCCTTGCAAACCCCGCTGCTTAAGACCCTCGTACCAGAGACAGATGCTGGTGGCTGAAACCCTCCGCGTATCTCTGTTGGCGTTCGTTGGCCTTTCACTGGCATCCTACCATCTTGATACTCATTTGTCTTAACTTAAAAGGAAAAGACCGAATACTGTCGAATGAGCCGAGAAGAAACAGAAAACAAAAAGGGGTAGGTGAAACAAAAAGCGGCCTTCAGATGTCACCTCACGGGATCTTCTGTAACATTGCAGGACACAACGTATTCAAGTGGTGCCGATGTTATCACCATGAAGAAAGTGAGTGAGATGCATTTGCATGACTCAAGGCAAAGAGATTTGGGTGATTTTCTTTGATTTTCTTTGATATCCTTTCATTATCGTGAGAGTGGTCAAAGCCACTTGCTGCTTAGGATCAAGCAGTTCCAGTAAAGGCGGCCGAAGTCGAGAATGAGGCGGGCCTTCAAACATACACTCCCTGATAGCATGATGCAAGAGGGGCATGAGAAGAATGGCGATGGTCTCTTAATAGGGGACGCTGCTGCTTCGAGAGAGGTTGTCTTCGCTGACACTGCTTCCACAGGCCCAGGCCGCCTGGTGAGTTTTGAAAACTAAGTTCAACTTCCCAAATATTGTCAGTTTCGTCTCTCTAGGAACTCAGAATGGACATGTGATTGATCCTGACAAACCTTCTATTTACTTTTGAACCTTGCTCTTCTTCGGCGCCTTTCGGGCCGCTCTGTCTTTCTTCCTGCTCTCGTTGATCTCCCATCTAAGGCAGGCCATGCACTCTCGCAGCCGCTGTCCTGCATTAACGGGGATGAAAAGACCGCAAGATCCGAGAGGAGCATAATTGGGAGCTCTTTCACAGCGGTAATCGTCAATCTCGGTTTCATAGCGTTTGCAGCTGCTGCAGTAGGCCTGATAATGACGCTGTTCGCACATGGCTAATGATATTGGCTTATAAAGATTGGCTATGAAGATTGGATTGAACAAGGTGGAGGGGGATGAGACGAGAGGGACTGGAGAAGGCACAATGGTCTGGATCGTGGGTTTAGAGGAGAAATTCGAGATGATTGAGAGCTCTTTTATGTCTCCTAGAGCCTGCTCCGAGGTTGCCTATCGACTTTGTCTCTGTCCTGTCCGGTGACAGTCAAGCGGCGTAGCCGATACGGCATACGCGGATAGGAGTTTACCACCGTTGCGTAGAGCCAAATCGACGTAACTCATGAAATCAGAACATTGTACCTTCAGATAACACCAATACCCGCGTAAGCCGCGGCGGCGTTGGTGATGTTGGTCCTTCGGCCGAGCCTCTCGCAGCCTGAGAAGGTCTTTGCTTTTTCTTAGTAGCCACATCAAAACCCATGTAGAGCGATCTACAGTCTGCACCACCACGCCGAGTAGCGAGCATGTCTCTCTACTTTTGCTCGATAGTGTGAGGGAGTATGTGAAAGAGCGTGCGTATGTATGTACCAGTGCACTGACCACAAAAAGACAAAACAGAAGTAAAACCTTGCCCACCTCCTCACTCTCCTGAACATGAGAAACAAGAGACCCAAAAAGAATCATTGATAAGACCAGGCCTACATGCCCATTGGCTGAATGAAGGTCTGCTACATCTTATTCCCCGAGCTGACAGGGATTAGGGGCCGAGACATTTGTTTGTTCGTTGCGTCGGCTCCTGTAGCTAGCTGGGCGTCCCCTTGCAAAAAGGCAAATGCCTCTCCTGTGGGCTCCCTTCCAACCCATGCTAGTCTTGCGAGAGAGAGAGAGCCTGGGAGATGGTCAGCGAGAGCACGCAGTAGACGACGCGCCAGACGAAGGGGACGCGCGATCGGTGAATGCGAGCCGCACGGATGATAGGAACTGGTGTAATCTTGGCATACGTACGCCGGATGGGTTTCGTGTAAGACAAGATTCACTTTGAGAGAGTTTAGACACAAATACGACCAAGTTTATGCTGACTTCAAGAATGACGGGGCCAAAAGCCTGATGATCGACCAGGGAAGCTCGGAGCCCCCTTCTTGATCTTTTCTCCTTGCCACGTTTCGGCTTGTGGCCTACCTAAATCTTGAGGATCTGGGGAAGGAGAGTTTTTGGGTGAGAGCTCAATTCATTTTGTTTTTAGTTACCAATAGACTGAAAGCCACTCAGACTGGGGGATGGTGGCCGTTTGCTAGACCCATCGAATGAGGCTGACAAGACCCCTGAAGCGCCTCGGTACGGCCCTGGGTTCGGCTTTTCGGTCCATGATCACCACATGTGCTCGAGATCACGGGGCTCATCCTGTGATTGTGATGAAAGAAAACCCGGGAGCTTCCGACTCCAGGGAGATGAGGCTTTGTGGCAATGTCCCTGTCCCCGCCAGGTATCCCTGTGGTTTAGGTGTCCAAGCGACTGTGCTGGAGCTGCCTTTTCCCTGCTCATATAAAACTGCAATCCTATACTAAACAGGGGTGATGATGTGCTGTGTAGCAAGGGGCCACTGATCTTGGAGTGCGCTGCGGGCCGTTGGGACATGGGATGAGAGACATCCTAGTGTCGATCCCCTGTCCTCTCTCTCTCTCTCTTCTGTCTCGCGCATCTGAAGTGCGTCAATATGTGTGCGTCAGTGTGTGATTTCTGACAGGTGGACCATTTCGATGACACAAACGTGGCTTTCCGTCCGGCAGCTCCGAAAATCAAAGGAGAGGACACACGTCTGACTTCGCGCCCGCTCATCCGCGACGATCCCTCTTTCTTCTTGTTCACCTTCTGCTTGTCTCTGTGTGTGATTGCCCCCCTGGCTATAGTATTCACGATATAGGAAGGATGGGCTCAGTTCCCAAGCCGGGGACAGGTAGTTGTGGTTGCAAGGCTTTGCGCCACCATGTAATCTAAGACCAATATTTTGCAATGCCCAGCGCTTACGACAGACCACGCTATCTGCTGAGAACAGAAGAAAGGTCCGGACAGAGCTTCTTTACGTACATTACTTCTTACGATTGAGGCTTCCATTTAGCAGGCTTGATGAACTAACTACCTGGTCCGGAGCCGAATCTCGTGCCCCCCTCCTTTTCGTGAATTAGGATTGACTCAGCGCATCATGGATTGTCACACGGTGGTGGACTGATAGCCTGTGATAATGGCTTGTTTGTATCAGTTGAAAGGCTCAGCTTTTGTTTTTACCTGGGGTTGCACAAACTGTTTCTGCTTCTTCGGTGAGCTGTAGCTTGACCGGAAAGATGTCGTACGATGGAGGCACCAGCCACGCAAGGTGACAATCCCTCACGATCAGTGGCCAGGAAGGGAATAGCAAGTTGGCTGGGAACTCCAATATTGGATTCTTTCTTTTTCTTCCAAGGTCACAAGCTCTTCAGTCACATGCCACAATCTGACATGTCACACTTGTCCATGTCCTGGATCATCTTCCTTGGTAGTCGAGGTACAGCTCACATAAAGGAATGTGAGACACAGAACCTTGATCATCGATCACCGGAGCTTTACGGGCTAAGCCCTTCCAGTCATGAACTTCTTAAGAGGAGTACAATACAACTAGACTCCTTTCTGAGCATTGGTAGCTGCGGACATGGAAAGTATTCACCCGGCACAATGCTATAACCCTCAGAGGCGGGCGATTGGAGTCACGCGAGGAGACTGCCCAATGGAATACCGTCACACTCGTAATATAGGCTTGGAGGCTGAGGAGAGCACTTATGACTTTTCCGAAGTGGTGGCCTCATCGATCGAAAATGGGTCCAACGCATGGCTCTCCTAACACTATTCACCTAAGAAGTCTTGCTGCCTGAAATCGTAGGTATGAGGTGGTGGCAAAGGTAGCCAACTTTGCCTATTATCTCACATCTCATAGCAAGGTGTTCGTTACGCATCTCTACATGCTCTGTATTCATCCTCTAAATTCTTTCATATTCCCCTTACAAGGATCTGAAGAGTTGGACTCGGCATATGCGCATAGGTGAAAACCCGCCCTTTGTACTGTTTTCAACTCGGGCTCGTGATGCCATCTAGGAAGCCTGCGAGGCCATCGGCGAGTGAGTTGTTGAAACCCAGTTCTAGCAGTATTGCAGATACTGAGGCTAGGGGATCCGACCCTGGTGGTATAATCGTCTGAAGAATATCCTGTTGGCAGGTTAGTTATGTCAAGTACAGACAAACTTCGGACAAACAGCATGGCGGGAACTGACAGATGGAGTGCCCAGAGCGACACCGGCGGCATTCTCGACGATATGGGGATCGACAGCTAGTGCTACCACCGCTTGGGCCAAGACGGTAGCGACATTGGTGCCCAGGGGTATCAGCCTCCAACCAAGATCGTAGGGGATCTTTTCCTGCTCGAAGATGCTTCTGACGTACTTCAGCTTCGCGAAGCCAGGTAACGGAGATCCCGTGGCGGACAACACAAGCCCGGCCTCGATGGCACCAAAGGCTGCAGCTCTTGGTCCGTAAATCGTCTTGGGATTGCGCTTTCTCTGGTCCTTGACGCGCGCCGACTTGGCTCTCCCCATCTGAACTGCAGTCACGATGCCCTCGTCGCCTCGGATGCCAGTCAGCTCCTTCAGGGCAACATTCCAAAGGGTGCTGTTGAAATCATTGTTGTTGCCGATGAGAGCATCCTGGCGCGCGAAGCTGCAGTCATGCTCGATGAGGAACATATGCCTGCTCAAGTCTTCCAGGTCAAAGGTAAGACTGAGAATGTTTTCTGACGAAGCAAAGCCAACAGCGGCGATGAATGCGCTGGTCTCAGGAGAGACTCCGAGGCCAAAGAAGAGACCAAGAACAATTTGAAGCACGTTGATGTTCTTCCCTGAATGCGGTATGAACCCGTGATTCGCAATTGCGTTGAGGGCTGGGCATGGGCTACGAGCTGCATAGGTATTCAAAGTCAGTCAAATTCTTTCAAAGAGATGACTTGTTCCTCAAGATGCCCTTACAGTCCCCTGGTCCAGCAGGACGGTACTCCAGGAATCTCTTGTCGGTTAGGTTAATCGTGGGAGGATTCTGAGCCAAGGCAAGCGGCCCTATTCCAACAGTCAGAAGATAGAGTAGGCTCTTCATGATTCAGATCCGAAGGTGGTAATGAGTATCAGTAATGGGCCAAAGAAAAGATTTGACTAAGAAGAACGTACAGCTGACAATTCCTGATTTGACGTTGCTGATTTATAGACAAATACCCGGTTCCATGGCCCAGCTGCGAGCAAGGCATCATGGCTGGGTAACATG
This sequence comes from Sarocladium brachiariae, assembly GCA_008271525.1. Classification (NCBI taxonomy): domain Eukaryota; kingdom Fungi; phylum Ascomycota; class Sordariomycetes; order Hypocreales; family Sarocladiaceae; genus Sarocladium; species Sarocladium brachiariae. Next base: position 5,118,335 of record RQPE01000001.1, read on the forward strand.
CTCTCATTCCCCCCTATCGGAGATGATGCAGATTGTCTACTAGTGTCCATAGCCTTTCAGATCCATTCTAATGTTTATTGCCTCGATTCTCACATTGAGGTGGGAAGTTGCTAGCAGGATAGGGTTGCATCGAGACACGATAGACTTCAAATCCCGAGCTGAAAGCCGTGGATCCGGTAGTTGGAGACGCACCGCGCATTCCTCCGTCCTGGGAACATGGTATTTGGTATGAACTACAAAATAAACAAGCCGAGAAATGCATGACATCATGCTCGCGATGTAACCGTATAGACTTTCACCAACCTCTCTCCACAACGCACAACGGAGTGAGCGAAGGTATTGATAAGCTGCAGAGGCTTATTGGCGAGACCGCCATTCTTCGGCACGAATGATAATCAAGTGATTGAAAAGAAGTTTCAGCTCCGACCCAGGAAAACATCTTTCTATGTCCGACGCTTGTGGCGTTACTGACTAACCCCGATAATTACTGTTCATGCGAGGTGTGGACTGACTACGCTGTACATGTGTACCCATTCATTACTCCCATGGTTTGCTCAGCTGCCATAGGTAGACATACAGAACAGAGTATAGTCATGTTGGTTGAAGTTGTATGCAATTGGGTCATCGGCCAGATCATCTACTGGCTTTCATCTGATCCGTGGACCAGGAATCTTCACTCACGGTTATAGCTAGGACCCCCCTTTGCCATGTCAAAGATCCTGACACATAGACTTCATTTATTGGTTCCTTAAGGTTTATATGGGACATGGAAATGTACTAGGCTGCGTCCTCGCGAATCACATCTGCTGCTTTTTCGCTGATGATGTAGACGGGAAGAACGATGAAGTAACCAGGGATCTTGGGGAAGATACTAGCATCGACAACTCGTAGTCCATCGACGCCTCTGACTCTGAACCTGGAGTCCAGAACAGCCATCTTGTCACCGTCCGCACCGATAGGACATGTGCAAGACGCATGATGACCCCAAGCTTCCTTCTGCACCCACTCCTTCATCTGTTCTTCCATGCCGGCTCGTGAAGCAGGCCATACCTCGTTGAACTGGCCCGGAAAGCGGGGAGACTCCTTGATGACATCCCGAGACCACTGCAGTCCCTCCATAAGAGCCTGAATGTCGAGATCACTACCCTGTGACGTGAAGTAGTTGAAGTTGATGACGGGCGTATCACGAGGGTCTCTTGTCCTCAGGAGAACAGAGCCGGCTGTGTTACGCGTGTGAGCCTTGAGCACAACCCACGACCAGAACTTGGGAACTGCCGTTGCATTATCAGAATAACCAGGGTAGTATCCGTTAAAGTAGGCTGGCGCTCCCGAGATGAGGAGATCGGGATTATCATCGCTCGCGACAGACGACTTCACAAGAGCGCCAATGGCCAGACCATTGCTTGTATAGGGGCCCCTGAGAGCGAGAGGCCGATCAGTCTTTTTCCAATCCTCTAGGCAAGGGTCTGGCATCTTGTTCAAGAAAGTGCACTTCTCTGTCAGCGAAAGACCGCTAGGTGTCTCGGCTATGACCGTGACTTCATATCGATCTTGGAGGTTGGTCCCGACACCAGGCAAATCGACGACGAGAGGAATGCCAAAGCGCTCGAGTTCCTCCCGGGGCCCTATCCCGCTCAGCTTCAGTAGTTGAGGGGTGTTGAAGGCGCCAGCAGATATAATAATCTCCCTCGTAGCATTGACGTTCCCGGGAATGCCCTGCGTGTTCGACGACTGTGCCGCGGGTCCGGCGCGGTACAGGTTCTTCCCCTGAATGTAATCGATCCCGACTGCTCTTGGTTTGTTGTTGTTTCCGGCACCCTTATCGAAGCGGATACGCGTCACTAAAGTGTTCAACAAGACATCAAGATGGTACACTTTTTTCCCTTCAGGGGTCTTGACGTTCATTATATAGTAGATGAAGTCTCGTGGTCCTGACCGACTGCCTTCTTTGACAGCCACGGGTATCTGGAATAACCCTTCGCGGCGGTCTCTGTTTGGATAGCCCGAGTTCAGATCTTGAAACAAGACTGAGCCCAGGCCCGCGGCGGTGTTGATGGGCTTGGTGATGCCTTGCCCAAGTGCCGACCCAGCGCCAAGCACCAGCTGGATAACCTTGGGGTCTTTGACCAGGATGGCCGGGCTCGTGAGGCTTGTTGTAAGCCACCCCTCGTAGCCATGACCGAAAATGGAGTGGGCTAGATATTCGTTCTTCTCCAGGCGTTGGAAGAGCTTGCGCATGCGATCTGGAGCCCAGCTTTGATCTCCGGTGAGCTGGGAAATGTGCTCCCAGTCGGAGTCATCGGGATACACCGTGATCATGGCATTGTGCGCAGTACAGCCTCCTAGTGTACCAGCTCTTGGATAGAGGATTCCCTGTGGCGTATATCCTGCTGGGGGGTTGGTGCCGACGTAGAGCTGGCCAGATGGACCGGCCCAGGTCATCTTGGAGTCCGCGTTCTGGCGGGAAGCATCATTGTAGTGCCTCACCCAGTACCTCCAGGTCATTGGACCGTACTCTGTGGATTTGAGATTCAGAGCAGGCACACGATACTGGTAAGTATCTCCATGGTCATCACCAGCGTCTACCAGAAGGACCTTGTATCCGTAGCTGGCCAGTCGAGCTGACAGCGGACCACCGCCTGCGCCAGAGCCGACAATAACGTAGTCGTATTGCACGGCAGGGTCAGGCATCTCCACGAAAGCACTGAGAAGCCGGGTGTTAACCTAGCTCTCCAGACCAGAGAGCGTTTACCAGTAAAGGACTTACGCCATAGAAGCTGCTGCAAGCCATTGGGCTATAAGTGCTGCATGCGTGCGAAACCTCATTGCGAAGGTCGATGAACGTGAAGCGTTGCAGGAGGTACCACCACGCTTTTAACGATACAAAAGGTTACAGAAGAGCTCGAGACACATAAACGTACGTGAGAACAGGATCTAAGACAACAAGGTAGCTAAGCTACTCGCTCTCCGACAATCGGGGAACGAGCAGCATATATGTCCCGAGGCAATCAGCCAGGAACATCGCACAACGGATGGATTCCCTCATCTTTGGTGACTGAGCTTCACAGCTAGACAGTGGTATCAAACTTACCCATCTGCTTGGCGTCCCTGCCCCATGCATCCCGAGCGTCCGGTAATCTCCTGACGGGTTTAGACGAAGGGTGCGGAAGTCCAGGAATTTGTCCACACAGTATATGCCTCTCAGGTGGTATCGTGATGCTAGCCAAAACTTAAGATACCAGTCCACATTCCCCAGCCACCATAATAGAAGTGCCATCTTTCGGATGTATTATCGGGTTTAAGTATCGCGTAGCTGGAGTTGCATTCTGAGGCGTTAGGCGAGGATCCTCCGTGCCCGTGATGGAGCAGTAATACGGCAAACCCCGTGGCCAGCATTCTGCAAAGTCTTATGTATTGATGAAAGACGGTAGAGATGCTTCATTTTCCCTAGGGCGGCTTCTCTCGTGTTAGGGGTATCTAAGTCTTCGAGCAATGTCTCCTTGGAGATCCAGTCTTAACTACAGTAAGTAGGGAAGTACTCACTATCCTGGTTAAGCACAGTCACATTCGAGGCTGTTACGGTGCTTCAAAGGCGGCAGAAACCTGATCATGTTGAAAGTACGCATCACTAGAGGAAAGGCTCAAAGGATAGATAAACAATAACAACTTGCGCAATGCCCATGCGCACTACCCAGCATCTGCCCTTGCTTGGATGATCTTCTGCCTAGCGCGAACTCAATCGAAGCCTGTGGCGGGCTGAACCCGAGGGAAAGGGTCAAGAGACCGAAGGACAGTCCTTGGCAATGATGACATGACCGACAGGCAGTTGATTCTTTCATGGCTTTGCTGTCCTTACCCTAAAACTCCGAGCTTGTTATCGAGCATGTGAGTGATTCGCTTGAGAAGAGGACGTGATAGTGTTTAGTTAGGATTCCGTATCCTGAGAAGCGTGAAAGTAAAGCCACTATGAGTACTACAATTGTCTAAGCTTTCGCGGTTCAAAGCCTTTCCAATTATGACAAGAAGGTCATTTTCCTAGAATACACACAAGTTTATTTTCTTTACTATATTCTCGAAAAGAGGAGGATGCCATAGCCATAGGGCAAAGTACTTACTCATTCTACCATAGACTCTTTGCTCAATGCGGCACAGTCTATTAAATCCCGAGCTGTGCGTGCACCTCGAATTAGACATCTAGCTGTCCCTAAGACAATTCAGGTTGCAATGGTAATTTATGACCGGCTCATTTCCCCATATTGGTTACAACGCGACGCCGCACCAGTGGTTTCATACCCGAACACATAGACTTTACCGCTAAGTGCGTATATGCTGTTGAACTGCCGATAATGCTACCCTGCGGATGCTCTTCGGCGTCTCACCAGAGACAGTGTGGGAAGGGCCGCATTCAGGGTTGATATCCAATACATGGAGTAGAAGTAGATTTTCTTCCCCTACTGAAGGTAACTGCCGCAAGCGGCTCCAATTCCCTGGGCCTCGGAATTCGTCCTGGTGCGTCCTTCATTGTTAGTGGGTTCACAATACACTTGTTGAGGATAATAGTCAGATAAGAGATTAGAACACATATTCTGTCCACGTCTGAAAAGGTGCTAAAGGAACCGTCCGAATAGCCGTCTTGCCATCAAAGAAATATAGTACCTCGCTTTGAATTTTCTGGGAGTTGAGCCAAGTTACCACAAGGGCTTACCTTGGCCTACAGGGCTATGTTCCATTGCAAATACCTTTGCCGTTGCATCGTATACGCTCTTGATCCCACCCGCACTGTAACTGTAACTGTTTCTAATATGATGTGACATGAGTTTACCATCTGATGAGGCGCCGGGAACAGCTCGGTCAGCCGCGCTCCTAATTAGCTCCAAAAGAATGTAGCATATCAGCTAAAGCAACTCTCCCACATTCCCCCTTGTTCATGTATGCGGGAGCTTTGAGGATGAGCAGAAAAACAGGTAGTCTCGTGGACCAGAAGGATTACATAATCGACGTTGTATGCCTATTCGTGACCATTTTGACTATTGAAGCTGCGAATCTGTATATCAAGAGAATCGTACCTATAGTGGCAGGGAACAACGATACGACTTCTTAGCAATTCAACATTACATATTTTCTGGAACTCTATATCGCAGCTGGAACTATGAAGCAAAATTCTTGCGAGCACTTCAATCCTTCGGCAAATGCTCGATGTTCCGCAGAGTCACATTGGGTTTATAGAATGCAACAGTTACATCGAAGCCGGGCACGGAAACTCTTCACGACCCTACCAGAAGGGTATCTCTCCCGAAGGCACAAAATGCAGCATCAGAAACCAAATGAGAAGTCATTCCGGATCGCGTCGGTGAAGCTCCATCGATGTCACCAAGTCAGAGCAACATGGCGGCGTCGAGACAGCACAACCTACCTTAGGTATCTTGGAACTCGAAGGAGGATAATCACAAGAGAAATGCAAACCATTCCGAATCGTGTTTATTGACCATGATTCTATTCAGCTCGTATGAGATGATAGGAAACTCCCGAATCAGCTGTTCGGCTCATCCGCCTATAAAGCAAGGATGTTCTTCTGTGATAAAGCTGTTGGATCATCATCGCCGCTCAGAGGTCGGCAAGTTCATTCATTCATGCATTTCACCTAGGAAAACTCCTTACTCATACACTCTTTTCTTCAAGATGCGTTTTATTTGGTTATCCCTGATTATAGGGATAGTGGCGGCTTTCTCTGCCGAAGAGAATCAACTGACTCGGAGGACTCTTTGGGAGATTGAGTCGTTGATCTCCAAGCTCGGGAACATCATTGGGCCTTTGACCGGAGTTAAAGGCATCGAGGATCTACCGCAGTACAAGCTCGCCCTTCTCTGTCTCGGTACCAACTTTGAGAACAAGTTCAACGGCACGTTCTTTTCGAGCATCGCTTCCGGACTTAGCGGATCCGACCTCGAGCAGAGCGAGGAATACTTGAAGGAAAACTGCAAGAATGGTGGTCCGCTAGGACCTCTACAGGACAATGGCAACAGTACGGATTTCCCTCCGGGTGTTATCGAATTCCTGTGCAAGGTTGCCGTCAAGGCGGACGGGGTGCTTGACAAGATCGTCATTGGCGACATTGCAGCATCCTTGGGTTTTGACGATCCAATCACTGCGAAGCTGGAGAGGATTTTGAAAACATCTTGTGTGGTAAGGATCACTCTATAACCCTCTGACTGATTAGTTCTTCTTTTCTTCTGTCAAAATTAGGTTTTGTCGAAGCTGACAGCACCTCTGCAGAAGACCACGACGACAACAGGCATGGGATCGACGTCGACAACATCGACAGAGACCACTGGTGTTGTCGACTCGTGCCAAGCTGCTTTTACCACGGACTCATATGGGTCTGTCACTGGGCCCAGCTCTTGTTTTAGTTCCTCTTCGAGCACATCAGCATCTGAGACCACGACGTCCGATACTAGCACTGATGCCACTTCTTCTGCTTCGGAGAGCACAGCCCAGACAACATCAACGGCCGGTGAGACCACTTCTACCGCTCCAGAGTCTATGGTTTCATCAGGCTCGACCGCATCTATTTCGACGTCTACCGGTCAAGAGACCACGTCATCGTCTGATAGCACGAGGACTGCCTCAACTCGTTCTGAATCAAGGTCTTCCACCACAGAGACCACAGCACCCTCAGACTCCACTGCCTCTACGGATTCGAGTTCTATGCCTACCACTCAAGACACGACGGCATCATCTGCTAGCACGCGAACCGCCTCCACTGATTCTGAATCGATGTCATCCACTCGGGAGACTACGCAGACTGCTTCCACTGGTTCTGAATCGAGGACTTCTACTCGGGAGACTACCGCACCCTCAGACTCTACAGAGACTGCCTCCACTGGTTCTGAATCGAGGACTTCTACCCGAGACACGACGGCACCATCAAGTAACACACAGACCGCCTCAACTGGGTCTGGCTCGATGACCACCACTCAGGATACTGTAATACCATCCGCTTCCACCCAAACGGTCTCGACGACTGGTGGTTCCTCAGCTACAGAATGCACGTATAGCCTCATCACCACCGGCACAGATGGATCCGTGACGCTGCCCCCTGGCTGCACTGGCCCCTCGCCTACAGGCGGCACTACCTCCTCAGCACCTGGTTCAATGAATACCGCATCGACGACGTCTGGTGCGTCTTCTGCTACAGAATGCACGTACAGTCTCATCACCACTGGCACAGATGGATCCGTGACGCTGCCCCCTGGCTGCACTGGCCCCTCGCCTACAGGCGGTACCACCTCTTCGGGCTCCATGCCATCATCTATCTCAACAGGCTCTGGGTCAGCTCCAGACACTACAGCCCCGTCAAGCTCTACTCGGACTGCTCCAACCTCAAGTGGTCCATCTACCACAGAGTGTGTAGCTAGCCTCATCACCACGGGGAGCGATGGCTCAGTCACATTGCCGCCTGGCTGCACGGGTCCAACTCAACCTGGTGACAATACATCCTCAGGTCCGGCAACGTCGACTGGTCCCTCGTCACCTGAGGATACAACTTCTTACGGTCCAGGTGGTCCAGGCACATCGACTGGTCCCTCAGGTCCTGGAACGTCGACTGGTCCCTCAGGTCCAGGCACATCAACTGGCCCCTCGTCACCTGAAGACACAACTTCTTACGGTCCAGGTGGTCCAGGCACATCGTCAGGACCAGCAGGTCCGGCAACCTCAACTGGTCCCTCATCGCCCGGCGAGACAACATCTTCAGGGCCGGCCGGCCCAGGAACTTCAACTGGTCCATCTAGCCCTTCAGGAACAGAGTGTGCAGCTAGCCTTGTCACGACTGCTACCGATGGATCAGTTATACTTCCACCTGGCTGCACGGGCCCATCATCACCCGGTGATACTACCTCTTCAGGCCCGGCAGGCCCTGCAACGTCGACTGGTCCCTCGTCACCTCAAGACACAACCTCTTACGGCCCAGGTGGTCCAGGAACTTCAACTGGTCCTGCTAGTCCTTCAGGAACAGAGTGTGCAGCTAGCCTTATCACAACCGCAACGGACGGGTCAGTCATACTGCCTCCTGGCTGCACGGGTCCGTCCTCGCCTGGATATACCACCTCATCCGGTCCAGCTACCTCTACTGGTCCCTCGTCCCCCCATTATACCACCTCTTCTGGCCCCGTAGGCCCAGGAACTTCGACTGGTCCATCTAGTCCCCCTGGTACAGAGTGTGCGGCTAGCCTTATCACCACTGCCACCGACGGATCAGTTATACTTCCCCCTGGCTGCACAGGTCTCTCACCGCCTGGGGAAACCACTTCTTCGGGTCCAGCAGGCCCTGCTACTTCAAATGGGCCCCCTGGCACAATCTATACTTCCACCTTCATCACCAGGACTGGTTCGATCACAATGCCACCCGGCACCACTGGCCCGTCAGTGCCTGAGTGCACATCGAGCCTCATCACCACTAGAACAGATGGATGGGTTGTGATGCCGCCTGGTTGTACAGCTCCCCCGTCACCTGAGTGCACATCTTCCCTAATCACCACGGGAACTGACAGCTCGATCACTATGCCACCTGGGTGTACGGGGCCTTCACCCTCCAAGTGTACATCCAGCCTCATCACCACTGGCTACAATGGTTGGATCACAATGCCACCTGGGTGCACAGCTCCTCATTCACCAGAATGCACATCCAGCCTCATCACCACTGGCACGAATGGCTGGATTACTATGCCACCTGGATGTACAGTTCCCCCAACTACTACTGAACATGGATCCAGTGGCTTTCCTACCATGACTGGATCGATCACAGTCCCACCTGGCCACACCGGACCTTCATCGCCTGAGTGCACATCCAGCCTCATTAGCACTGGTTACAATGGCTGGATCACCATGCCACCGGGCTGCACAGTTCCGTCATCCCCTGAGTGCACGTCTAGCCTAGTGGCTACTGGAACCGACGGATGGATCACGATGCCACCTGGCTGTACCGAGTCTCCCGGCTCAGTATACCCACCAGAGCCTGAGTACGTTATCATCGTGGTACACTGGCACAGCACAATAATCTACGCAACCTCGGGCGGAGGCACTGTGTCGGACTGCACACAGGCTGAACACTTCATTGTCAACGACAGCAACGAAGTTTGGTTTGAGGATGGTGGCGTCCTCGAGGCGCCTCAAGGTGAAGACAGGAGCCTGTTCAGTTCTTCTTCGAAGGGTACGACGTCTTCGGGGGTCACAGTCTTCCGAGATGGAGACGCAGTCAAGTGGAAGCATCCTGGATCTTCTGATGAAGGGTCTTTCTGCCTCATCAACGGAGAGGTCTATGCTTTCACCAATACTCCACCGCCCAAGGGCTGTGAGACAGTCACTATCACAACGCTGCCTGTCACTCAATGTGTGTCGTACACAGGCTCCAGCTCGGGTATTATCATCAACAACATCATCAACATCGTTGGAGGTAGCTATGTTGTGAACAACAACATCTACATCAACAATGGTGCCCCTGGAGAAGGCCAGCATGGTGGAAGCGAAGGCTATCAGTCTTCCAACACCATGGTGAATGTCGAGAACGTTCTCCCCGCGGAAATCCTGGATCAGTTCCATAGCCGAAAGATCGACTATTACCAATCCGGTCCAGTTCTGACCTACTTCAACATTTGCCAGGGTGATCAATGCACCGTTGTTCCCCTGATCCGAGCTCAGAATGACATCTGGTACTATCTCAACCAAGATGGCTCAACGCGAATGGTGACGATCCACTTGCAAGATGCAGTCCCTGCCTTGCCGGTGAAGGGCAGCTCTAATGCAAACATGGGACATGGAACACTCTCGGGCGAGGCCTGCATTGAGAAATGCCACCATGGTAAGTACCCAACAGAGTGCTGCGACGACCTTGCAAATGCTGATGCTTGCACAATAGGCTCCGGCAATGGGGGTAACGGCACTCACCAGAATGAAGCTCAACCATTCAACGGTCCCCCAGGCAACTCTGCCGGAGGCGTTACTAACCCCAATAAAAGTGACACAGCTGGAGGTATGGGTGATAAGAACGGCAACTCTCTAGGTGGCAACGGTGGCAGCGGTGGCAAGACCCCTGTGGTTGTCTCGGAGGCATTGGTGTTTGTACCATCGCTCTTCTCTCACCTTGTTGTGTTCGCCTTGGGCCTGCTCCTGTGGTAGAACTGTTACGCCGATACGACGAGCCTCACTTGACAAGGTGCAACTATGTAAGTAGTCATCTCGATCACGGCTCCTGAATTCGCTTCTTATCGAAGGTGAACAACCTTTCGATCACATTTAAACTGGGAAAACGCCCCTTTATGAACTAGCCTCCTAGCAAAGAATAGTTCCAAATGGTCCATCTCCAGGAGTAGACAACTTTCTGATCTTAGCTACCAAACCGTATGCGTGACTTTCAGCCGCTCGTGAAACCGATTCATGTCGAACCGATTCAGAACTATGAAATCGGGCACTAAAGGTTTCTCCCAATAGGCTGTAGCGATAAAGAAAGGTAGAATACTGGAGAGGTCTAGTGTCCTACGTCTGGACAGATATGCAACCGTTCTCACCACCACTTGGCGACCAAGTCTAGGAAATGTGATAGAGGTGAAAGCTGCTCAGTCATCAGTCAGTACAAGCAAAACCTTGGAAGGGGGGAAATATCGTTATTGCTCACGAATTGCCCAGCTGCAGCAGTTGCCCTTCTGCTCCGGCATCCTCCAATGCTTCACCAGATTTACATAGTTCCCGTAGGACAGCTTGTGCATGGATTCGCGCTGACATGGGAGCCAACTCACTGGCAGATATGTAGGACAGCGGCCAAATCAACCATCTACCAGTTCCAGAGGTGGTGTTTTGCCAGGATGGCTGTGTTCGATAAAAGGGCACGCTGCGCAGAATGTCCGCGGCCATGGCTTCAGCATCGAGCGCAGCTGTTTGCGAGATCGCCAGATAGCTGCTGCTGCACCCATCCAGGAAAGGAAACTCGTGCTGCTGCTCATTCCAGAGGGCATGAAGCGTGGTTGCAGCGCGGAACATCCATTTGCTGACGAACATCTTCATCAACCGGAGAACGTTCCAGTGCCGAGCAGCCTGGGGGCTCTCATAGTCGTGAACAGTATTGTCGTACGTGGCTTCGTCGGGTGCAGCAAGCCTTCTGACGGCGAAAGGGCGTCGCTGTCCGAGATCGCTTAGAAGCGTCGTCAGTTGATCGCTGATCCGAGATGCTTCGGAGAGCAGCTCCAGAGGCGCCACGCCCCCAGCAGCATCCGGCGAACGCATCTGAATCGTCAGCTTCAGCATTGACTCTGCAACACGACCCAATTCTATCCCAGGATCATCGCCATGTCTCTCATGGAGCAGGTCGCGCATTTGTGATATAACGTCGGGGACGGGAATTCTACGCTGAACACACGATGTGTACACAGTACCGCTGACATCCGACAGCATGGCTCTGCCAAGAGGGGAGTTCAGCTGATCCTGGCCTCGTAGTCTGACCAGCTGAACAGCACCGTCGACATGCGTTGCCCAGTTGCGAGAGGAGTCGTTGAACTTGGGCGCAATCGAGTCAAAGAGTGAGATCAGCAAGACGGATATCAAGGTGGTATCCTGTTTCGCAACATCCAAGGACTCTATGGCCTGGCTGATATCCCTGATGGCAGTGTTATAGTACTTTCTGCCAGCATCCATGAGCCCAGGCTGGTTCATATCCTGAGACATCATGGCCAGAGCTGGGGCAATGATGACAGAAAGTGGAAGAGTATCGGGAACACCATCCTGCGTCATGACGAATAGAGAGGATAAAGAGGTGTTGGGAGCATAGAATGACCAGAAGAAGGTGATGGCACACTCCTCGAGAGTCGGTGACAGGGTGACAGGCGGGAGTGGTTGCACCTGGTCCATTGGGACTGGGGTTGTTGTTGTTGTTTCGTGCCGCTTCTGCCGGACTTGTTGTAACTGGAACTGTGTCTGTCGAGGGGCTGGCTCGTTTGCGCTGCCGGTGTACTTGGTGGGATCCTTGGCGGCAGCTTTGCGAATGGTTGCGCGGGTTTGATCACGAATCACGACAGTGTTTGGATCCCAATACCCCGGACAAGGGATGCTTTTTCTCAGACATTGACCGCAGCATGGTCTCCGCTTGTCACACTGGCAGCACGTGAATGATTGAGAACTTATTAACCAACTCTCTCTCTCCCATGAGGCCCTAGGGGAGCCTGTAAGTACCTCACAGTTTCTCAACTCACCTTTGCTGAGACTTTGCGGCAAGCATGGCACGCCAACGAGGGTCGCCCACAGTAGACCATGTCTCGTTTAGGAAGTCTTTTCGAAATAGAAAAAAGGAGGGGAGGGGCTTCGAAGTTTGGAAGCAAAAATGGTATTCCTCCGAGCAATGTCTATAATATTAGGGCAAAGGGTGAGGTCATGGAGGTTAGGGCTGTGCGCAATCAAGAGTTGGTTGATCCAAAAAGGAAACAGTCAGTCATGCCGGTCTGATTCGCCCTCATGTTCCTTATTACAGCACGCCGTCTTCGGGCTTGTCATTCGTACGGCGACATCGGGTGGTCGGATTGCACGTGTAGGGCGCAAGACCTTCAAACTCAAAATTGCACCAGTCGAGACCCCTTCTTGAAGCATACCCAGTTTGGTATAGCGTTCAGACTATGAGCGAGACAAGTTGTCTGTCTGCCTTAGTAGTTTTGCTTCTTTTGTAAGTTTCGGAAAAGAATGCTATGGGCAAGCTAGAGGGTTGAGTCTTTGATCTCTGAAGGTACCTAGGAGCGGCTAGATATATCGTTATGGGTTGCCTCAGACGGCCTCACTCTCGGTGTCGTATAAGAAAGGAGCAAGACGGTTCATGTTTCTGAATTTTCTCTTTTCCAAAGACACCATCAAACCACTGACGTTTCCTTCTCCCCCACCGTTCTGAACATGACCCTCAGTTCTGTCGATATTGTTGCGCTTGTTGAGCTTTGTTTCTATGTGCCAGCTCTCATTGCCGCTTTCTTTGTTTGCTCGCGACACGGGTTCAGTCGAAGCTCTGGGTATGAGATCTGTTTTTGCATCCTAACCTTGGATTTTTATTTTTCTTCATGTTCGAACATCTAAACGTGCTTGACGCTAATATTCACTCACCACACAGATGGTACTACACCTTTACCCTCTGCTTGGTTCGCGTTGCTGGCGCGGCATGTCAATTAATCACCATTACCGACAACTCTACTGGCCTTCTCAAAGCGGTCCTCGTCTTGAGCCACATTGGCTTGACGCCTCTTCTTTTGGCCACCTTGGGAATGCTGTCTAGATTGTTTGTGACCCTTTTTTTCCCTTTGTGCTCTCCGTAAGCGGTTGTAGCTGCAACTAACATTTGCTCGAATACAGTGTCGACTGGGTCAACTTCAAGCTCGACTCACCGTTACTCACAGTGAAACACTTCAGGCTCGCTCAGCTTTTCGTGGTGCTCGGAGCAGTATTCGGAATTATCGGCATATCCCAAGCCTCCACCTCTTCGGTCTCAACCTGGAGCCGCATCGCAGTTCTATGTTATGCGGTCACATATCTCCTGATGGTCTTCTTCTTCATCAAATCCGCAAGCTATGCCCAATACCTCCCCGAGAACGAGACTCTTCTCATGCCTGCTATCCTCATGGCTCTACCCCTGGTGCTCGCTCGTCTCGTGTACCAGATCTTGCTTGTGTTCGTCAACCGAGGGCCATTCTCGCGGGTCGATCGGGACGTCATCCCCGATGTCACCATGGCTGTTGCGGAAGAAATGCTGGTTGTACTGATATTCCTCGCCTTGGGTCTGAGACTCAGGAAATTGACCGAAGCTGAGCAAGGCCCGATTCTCCTGCGACCATGGAAGGATCGCACTAAGAAGCGCGGTGGTAGGAGGGGCAGGAGAGCATATGATAGGGGCGTTGAGGAGGAGTATCGATCAAGTTACTGATTAACAAGATCTTGAAACCATGCGAGCCGTTTCTTTCCTGCATGGAGACCTTCAACGGCTCGCTACCTCCTAAAGTACCTCACCTACTAGGTACTAAGTTATCTATTTTTGTGAAACATCACTATCAGGTACCTAACGGCTGGTTGGGAACCGAAAACAGCGAACGCGGTAGATGTAGTTGTGCTTGGGAATTTTCAGTTACGTCTGTATAGAGTTGGCAAATCAGAAGTTGGCAAAAGGATGGAACCTCTATCCTTACAATAGGGATAAACTTATCTACCTTATCCTATGTATATACCCAAATCGTGTCTTACTAGAATGTCCTGACATGTACTGTCTATGCTCCAACCATCCTGATCCTGCCCTCCACAACTGGTGCAATCGTCCTTGTCCAATCAACCGCAAACTCTCCCTCCTTCAAGCTCGCACACTCCGAGTTCACACCTGCTTTTCTCATCCACTTCGACCCGAACTTCCTCATCAGCAGAACCTCGAACTGGATCTGGTGCGAGTCATCCACCTCGTCTCCCTCATCCTCGCTCGCACTCTCCTCTCCATCCAGGCCGTCGACTGGCTTGAGGTTCAAGCCGAAACGCTTGTGCATGAAGGCCCGCCAGGACTCGCTGGTTTCCTCGCTGAGAGCGTGGCGGGCGAGATGGCGACGCGGTGCGCCGCCGCTGAAACCTTCTCCCCAGAAGGTTGTCGGGGACAGCGGCGCTTCTATGAGAGGAGTTTCGACTTTCTCCACGACGTGTTTCCAGTGGTCGGCGAGATGCTTCCATTGTCCAATCGTTTGCAGGGCCTGGAAGTATTGTCGAAGGATGGCTGATATGAGGAGACCGCTTTCCTCATCGACTATCTCTTCTGCTTTGCCGCCTTCGCTTTCCACTAGCAGGCTGTCGAAACCGTCCTTCCCTCGACCCATGTATCCTCTGGTACAGAGTAGGTATTTTCGGTCGGGGTCATAGACCTCACCACCGATCTGGAGGGAAGTCACACGAGCTCCAGGCTTTCGGCTTGGATCAAACTCAAAGCAGATGTTGGACACTTGGGGGAACCGTCCTTCCTGTGCTGGATACGTAGAGACACCATTCTCTAGGGCGTCCCAAATTGCCTTGCCAGGTACACGAATGAGAATGCACGGATCCTCGAATGGGAAACAGTTGACAATGGTCTTGACAGTGATCGCTCCTGGAGGATAAACCTGTGAAGGTTAGCAATCAGTTAATGGTCGCAAAGGGAATTCTGAACTGGATCCAAGGCCCAGTCAGACCATTGTCTCATTTGACTCACCTCGTCGCCCCTGATTGTGCCTGCTGCCATGATGGTGCAGTCTGCAGCATAGTGTTGTCTCATCACGTCGCACACAAAGTTGCCAATGTTGGACTCTTTCATGCGCACAGTACTGAATCGCGCGTCCAGACCTGTAGCCGTCCAGCCTATAGCCTTTGCTAGCGAACTCTGCAACTTTGATGTGAGCTTTTCGACCAGTTCCACAGTTTCGGCGTGCTCTGGGATCTCAGAAGTAACATCTCGACGCCAGATGTCAAAGTCCCAGCCACCCTCCTCCTTTCTCCGGACTTCGATGTAGCTGAGCTGCTTAAAGTCCGTCCCTGACCGAAGAACGTGAGTATCATTGATGAGGCTGTGACTGTAGAAGTGGTCATGGCCCCCGAGAATGATGTCAATAAGGCCACCGGTTTGTTCGGCGAGCTTATTGTCATTGGGCTCGCGCTGGTGACTGACGCAGATGATGATCTCTGCACCTTCTGCACGCAATTGAGGGACGAGCTCCCTCGCAGTGGCCGACGCGGATTTGTAGATAAGATTGGGCGGAAGACTGTTAATTGTTGCAAGCCATTCTCGCTCACCAAGGCCGATGAAGCCAACCTTGATCCCATTCGAGGTGGTCAACATGTGGGTTTTCTTGGCATGGCCCAACGGGACATCATCTCCAAGTGCCGGGTCAAGCACGTTGGCGAGCAGCCACGGGAAGTTACATCGCCCCGCAAGATACTCGAACTGTTTGACGCCAAAGTCTAGATCGTGGTTCTATGGACATGTATCTATCAGTGACGATCATGGTGCTGGGGGTTAGGTCGGGGTGGCGTTGTCTCACACCAAGGCACGCGACATCGGTGCCAATCTCGTTCAGCACGGGGACCATGTGCTTTCCTGAAAGCACCTTAGTTAAGCGTATGAAGACATCATCGGCAGCAAGACAATCGCGTACCTTTGGTCACAGATGACTCCAGACTCGGATTGAATGCGTCTCCCGAGAAGAGTGTCAGAAGTTTGGGCTGCCCCGCATACTGTCCCCCGTCCCGGTACTCCCTGCACAGCGTGATGAACCTGGACAAACCACCGACAGGCTCTGAACTCGAAGAATCAACGTGATACACATCGTTATAGTGCAGGAGGCGCAAGTCTGGCTTGCTTGGGTCTCCCTCCAAACGTCCCGAAGCGTAGGTGATTCTAGGCCCGCTCGAAGGCACCTCACCATGGGCCATGGTGGCGGATGGACAATTAAGTGGTTAGAGTGTGGACTTATTCGAACAGTAGCTTGTCCAGATAGGGATTATTAATGAAGAAAGTCAGTCTTCGGAATTGAGAGATTTATTTTGGAGATGTCGAGCATAGATCAGCTCATGTACGAGGTGATGAGGCGGTGTTGGGAAACACGGGTCCCTGTTGAAGTGCTCACGTGATGCAGATGGATTTCGGTGGCATGGCCAGTCCTGCAACGCAACTACAGAGATTTACAGAGCTGCTTGTAGGTTACAGTTTCTTTTTTCCTGATGACCTGGATAAATTTTGAATTGTAGATTACGAAATGAGACCGAGATTGGCTGTGTCATTAATCACATGGTTACTGAAAAATCGCTGGAAAAATCGCCCTCACATCGCTGCCTTGCCACGAGACTCAAACGGCATGAGCAAGACCAAAAGACCAGCAGCTACAAATAATGCCCCGGCAACATAAACAGGAGCAGAGGTGTTGATATTTGCTTCAATCGCAATGACGGGCTTTGAAAAGTCAGCAATGGACGCATACGTCTCCCGTCAACGCCGACTGGTCGACTTACAGCCATGATGCCAAATATACGGTTGCAAGACGCAGTCAACGCATTGCCAGTACCTCTCTGGGGTGTCGGGAACAATTCGGGCGTATACGAATATAGCACTGCGTACATGACGTTGCTGCAGAAATTGTATGCGCAGTTGTACCCGAGCAGCGCGTTCGAGGAGTCAGCCGTCGTGGAGATGAACAAGAACACGCCCGTCAGTGCGGTGAAGATGGACAGCGTGCCCTTGCGGCCGATTCGTGGCAGCTGCACCATGATGCCGCCGGTTATGGCACCGGGGACTCCGAGGACCGCGATGATGAGATTGTTCCGATACGTGATGTAGGTACTGCCATCGCCGAACTCGACGCCCCGCGTAGCCTGGATGTATGGTAGGAATGCGTTGTACAGCGGGAAGCCGAGACCAATCAGAGCCCACACCGCCATGATCAGACTTGTGCTCAGAGCCAGCTTGCGCGTGCTAAAGAGCGCCTTCACGTTCTTCGCATCCAGCTTCTCAAGGTTGCGTTTCAATGCAGTGCCAGCACCCGTGTCGGCTCGGTAACCCTCGGGTTCTAAGGCACGAAGGTCTTCAATCGTGAGAGATGATGTCTTGCCGTTGCGCTTCGCGACCTGGTGGACAACCTCGACTGCCTCCTCATCTCTTCCCTTGGACATGAGGAATTTGGGCGATTCATAGACAGTGAAGAAGAAGAACCGGCAGACGAACATGATCAGCGTGATGCCTCCCATTGTGAACACGAACCAGCGCCAACCCATGTTCTGCGACCTTGTGCATTCCGTCTCACTCTGCTGGCACGTCAGGTTACCGAGCAGAGGCCATGCGACCAAATTGGCGACAACCTGCGCGATCGCCCAGTCAATGGACAGAATCGTCAAAAGGTACTGGTGGCTTGCGGGAAGAAATTCGAGGAAGATTGCTGAATCGACTGGAAGATTGCCGCCGACGCCAAAGCTCCAAAAGGCGGCAAAGATTCCGATGGCTGCAAAGTTGGGGGCTGAGGCGGCGATCATGCCCCAGACCGCCGTAATGCCCAGGGTCGTGTTGAAGCCGACGATCCTACCGAAGACATCGCATCCGAAGCTGGGAGTGTCAGCGCTCACGGTTCAAGCTTTCGAGATAATTCCGACCGGCTCGGGAAGCTCATCTTACCCCCAAAATGCTGCACCTGCAAGGAGACCAATGTTCTGCGCGAGTGTGAACAACGGTCCCTTAGACGGCTGGAATTCATTGACGATTGGCGTCAGAAGCAGACTGGTAGTGATCTGAAGAATTCTGTCAGTTCCATGAGCGGATATCCAGCGCTACGGCGTGAATACTGACCGGCCAGAGGTTGTCTGATGCCCATCCAAAGCCGATCACAATGAAGAGCTGCCACTGATACCAACCCATGCCGACATCCTGAATTGCTCGGTTGAGGACCTTCGCTTTGGCTTCGTACACCGGATCCAGGGTGTGTGCAGGTAAGACGGCATCATCTTGAGCTCCCGTACTGACACTGCTGAGCTCCGGGTCGCGCATGGGCGTCTCGTCCCCCTCCTTTGCTGGCTCCATCCTGCGGTGGCAGCTGTTGTCTCACAGAGGACACGCAAAATCGAGTGTGGATAAGGATGGATTAAGCTCAACAGCGTGAGGCATACCCTTGATCACGCGTGAACCCTCAAAGAAAAAAGGATACGAAAAAAAAGTGAGATCGCGATCAACTACCTACCAAGAGGACAAAAGTCAATCGAAAGGCGTAAGCGCTGGGCGGCCAGGTCCGTATATAATCACTTTGTGTTGGAAGCCATGACGCTCATCATCGATGCAATGCAACCAAAACTCCACTGCCGTGCATAAGAAAACCCGGCGAGCTTCAGCCTAGCTCGCTGCAGACGAAAACGTGATCTACCAATGATGGCGCTGTTCGAGCTTGACGGGCTGAATTGCGTGATCAGATTGTCTTTGTCAAAAATCCCCATTCACGGACGGTTAGCAAAATGTGTCTCGGCGCTAAGGTTGATGGAGTGCAAAGGAACAGGCAGATTTTTCGACGCTTTCCAACTCCTAGAATTTCCAGACCATAGAACCTTGTGGTGAATTGCGCGCGTGGCATATGTGAAGCATCGCTGCGAGAGCATGATAATGATGGGGGGAAAGCGGCTGGAATGCAACGTTGGGCCAGCTTCGAGCTTAGGTTGTTGTGTGTGTGTGTGTGTGTGTGTAGCGTCGCGTGGGGGCGAGCTTCACCCAATTCCTGTTTTCTTTTGTTCAGCCAAACATTGACCAGAGTATTAGGCTTGAATCCAAAGCGACTCTTCGTCGAATTATTTGTATATACGTAGTGTACGGGATACTTGGCTGTCTCGGGAAACAATATACAAGTAACCTTCTCACTCGGCACCAGGAGTCAAACCAGAACCGCGCTGGCAGGGCCCCTTCAGCTATTTTGGGCATCAAATAATTGTCTGCATGTTGCGCGAACAGCGCTTATAGCTGATTGGAAGTTCATAGTAGCACAGAAGGCATTTCATCATGGCATACAAGACGGCGATTCATCAAAGATTCAGAGAGGAGTCGATCATGACGCTGACAGTTGAAATGCAACATTTCACCTCTGCTAATGGCACATGAACCTTTGTAGTTTACATATTGTCTCATGCATTGCCCGATTTCATCCTAGATAGCCAAGGGCATCGGGTTGAAGAAGACATTTCCCGGGTCCACTTCCTTCTTGACACCTTGTAGAAACTCAAGTTCCTTTCCAAAGACATTCTCGAGACGTAAGAGCTTGGACTGCACGAGCGGGAAGTACTTCTCGCTCATCACGCCCTCGACGCCGTTGAACGCATCGTGCGCATTTCGACACCATTCAGCTGCAGCACTATTATCCTTCCCGTCTGCGAAAGCGAATCCAAGGATCTCGGCCATCAGATGGGGTTCCCGGTTGAGGAACACACTGTCTGGATGGTGGGCGCCATTTTCTGCGGTCATTGACTGGCCGTGAATCATGTGGATGAACATGGCGCCGTAGTTGGGTTTGACCAGAGCTGCATGCTTCGCGATCACTGCTGCTGCTTCCTGTGACGGCACCATGGATTGTATAGACGCACAGAGAGACGCACCGCCTTGAAGGCCCTTTGGCCCACCCTTTGTGAACTGGCGGAGGTACTCTGCTGGTGATGCTTGGCCGACTGCGGCCTTGCCACCTGGGCAGACAGAAAGCACCTTCTGAAGCCATTTATTCGAATCGTCGGATTCCGTTCCCGCCCATATAAATTGCACAACCCATCCTGGGGATGTCGTTCCCGGTGCTGTGCTGATCATGGGTTGGAAGTACAGCTCAGCTGGAAGGGTTCTGACCGAGTCCATCAGTGACCTGCAATTATCGAAGTACGTCGTGAGAGCGTGCGTAATATCCGGGGTATTATCGCAGAGAATAACACCGCCAACAATCTGCTTCATGTTTCAGCTAGTGCACGAAAGGTGCCAGGGGGGTTCTGCATTCGAGGAAGCTTACGTCCGTGTGAGGATAGACCTTGATCTCCAGTTCGACGATGATTCCGAACGCCGGTCCAGCACCTCGCAGTGCCTTGAGCAAGCGATCGTCGGCCTTCACGATCCTACCGTCGGCAAGAACAAGTGTGGCTCCCAGGATCTGATCGCACCCCAGCCCGTACTTACTGGCCACGATGCCATACCCGCCGTTCATGGCCCAAGAGCACCATCCGACGTCGCCAGAGTTGCCAACGGCCGTCATCAGACCCTCGGCAGCAAGCGCATCCAGCAAGCCCTGCGACAAGATGCCTCCTCCAATCTGAGCCGTCTTCCTGTCGGCGGCGACTCGTACACTGTCGAGGTCTCTCAAGTCGATCTGAACGGCATCTTGCGCGACCGAGCGCGTGGAAAGGTCGTGGCCTCCAACTCTGACGGTGAGAGGAACTGAATTGGCTGAAAGGTGTCCGACCAAAGCTGCCACGTCTTCGGCATTCTGCGGTCGAACGATGACGAGCGGAACATCGGCCGTCTCAACGAACACTCGCTTCGTTGCGTTGAAAGGTTCATCCTCTCTTTTGATGACCTTCAGAGCCGGTCGGGTCGCGAAGAAGTCTCTTAAATGCTGTGGTAGGGCCATTCTGAAATCAATTGACCTCTTTGTCTTCTTTTTGTTTGTTCCTTTGCCTTCCTTTGCACCCTCTTCTCAATGATTTAAGATGCAGCGCTGTTCCGAGGACCATTTCTTGGTGGCGGTACTATGAACAGGTGGTCGGGCCGCACCCTTTTGCACTTTTAGTGAGAATTCCACATTGGTAACTGTACTTGGACATTTCGGGGAATATCATAGACCTGGTGAGGCTTAAGTGATAGATAAGTCAGGGTATGAATATTACGGCTTAAGCTTAGGGTGATTAAAGATAATCTGTTCATATCTAGCTTCTGAAATGAAAATATCAGTTATCAAACTATGCAAGGTGAAATAATAAAAGTAGGGTAGATAGTAACATCTATTGTATCATCATCTGTAACGACGCCAGTGTAGGGTAAAGTGGTAATTTTGTGTTTAGCTGGACTGCCTAATTGTCGCGGTAGAATATAGGGAGCGATAGCTGTTACTGTTAGCAGTGGATTCACTTTTGACTGTCATACTTGTGCATATACATATCAGGGGCGTGCAAAGGAGGGGAGACAGAATAGAATCGAGAATGCTTCCGAAGCCCTCATACAGCATCGGCTGGGAAGTCATCCTTTCCAGTCCCGCACGCTCAAAGCAGGTTCTGGGACTTTACTCCGGCGCAGAGATATATCGCTCCAGTCCCTTACTGTCTGCCTGCCAGCTTATCACCTTCACTACCTTTATAGTTACCGTGTGACTTATTGCATTCAGGTCGACCGACTGTCCTTTTCGTCAACTTGTCAATTGCAGCCCAAGACTGTTGTAGTAAGCGCTGCATCTCTTCCTCGCGCCCTTCCACATGAAGATTGTTCTCATCCAAATATTGGACAAAGCGCCGTGATGTTTCAATGCGCAGGTCTATATCTGCTTCTAGTTGCATATCGTCAGGGATCGGAATGCCGCAGAGTCCAGTTATGTTTGGCATGACCGTGGACCAGAAAACAGAGTCAAGTTCCGCAGGATCTATGAGTATGTGCAGCAATGCCCAAGTGAGGCAGTCTCTGGAGCCCCACTCAGCCGCGAGCTGCGAGTGCTGCGTCGACTTCGCTCTCATAGAAGAGAGAACACCTATGAACTCGGAGAGAAGGTCAGGCGCGCCAGGGTCCTGACCTGTGATCCATGTCGGGGGGACAGAGGCACATTGGGGAACACTCGCCGCGTACTCCCAATCGATAATACCACGTATGTTGAGATCACCGTCCACAAGAATGTTGCCTGGGTGAAGGTCGGGGTGGGCTAAAAAGAATGAGCCGGCCGCCAGGTTGTTGCGTATCTTGTCTTGTATCTCTGGCTGATACATAAACCTTTGCGCGAATTCCTCTCGTTCAGCCTGCTCATAACTCAAACCTTGAGAAGGCATTCTCCACATGTGCTGAAGGATGCGAAGCTGCTCATCGAAGAATTCCTTCGCGCTGGTAGTTATTATGCGTGGAAACGTGTATCCGGCTGCCTGGAGGTCATTCTTGCGAATCGAGAAGCCACCGACAATATCTGGAGGATTTGCAAGTTCAACATCTTTATTGTTTCGCGGCATTAGCGAGCCCCCTCGTGCGAAAGGGAGCTTTCGAAGTTCCGCAAAGACGTCAACTAGTTGCTCGAGAAAACGTCGACGACGAGACTCTGTACTGGTCTCGAGCGTCTTTCGGGTCAATGACCGACCTTCGATATGTTCCATGATCATAAAGACTTGAAGCTCGGAGGTCTGGGTGCAGAGTTGGCTCTTTCCGTAGGCATATACTCGGGGGATAGGAATAGTCGTATTACGTCGGAGGTATCTGCGAAAAGAGTCAGAGCTCAATCGAGGGAGCTAGTGGTGGGAATGACACTGACTCCGTCGTGCAGCCTTCGCTTCAATATGAAGGCGAACGGGTATGCTGCGGCTGCTGCTAGGGTTGACAGCGACCTATGATAGTTGGGACTTTATGACGAGGGTCGAGTGCTTGGCTGCTTTTCATTTGGTCTCTGAATGGCATAACCTGAGTCCTGCTAGCCGAAAAGATTTCCTATCGTGTGAACAGAGCCAATGCTTAACGTTATGATCCTCCCGGAGCATGAACATGCACCACAAGAATGTACCACGGTGTTAATTGCGGATGGTGTTTCGGTTCTCCTTTACTTTTACACGAAGTTGGCACCATGTTGGGGTCTGTACTATAATCTATGCTCCTCGTAGCCGTGATACTGTGTCTGCCTGATTTCATCGGTCCAGAACGAATCTCTTGCCGCTTGCTTGCATCACGCCAGCTCTTTCCGGATATCATCCCTAAAAGCATCCCATTCTTGGTTGAAAAGTGGCCCTTCAGCCGCAGGAACTTGTCCCATTGCGCAGTACTCAAAGTGAACACGTTGCTGGGTCGCATAAAACTCATCAAAACGGCTTGAGAGCGCATCGGAGAGAGTCACCACATTACCCAAGGGGTGTAGCGATTCCCAAGGACGCACACAAGTCTGTGACCTGCAGGACTTGAGCACGAACAGCAGCGAGTCTAGCCGAGAGATAATCTTCTCGATCGGGAATCCTGAGACGTGAGTCGCTGCATTGTCAGGTGCGAGGAGATTGTTGATCTGATAGGGGTCGGCCTGTGAAGAAGAAAAGCCGAAGCTTGTCAGCAAGTGTATTCCTTCGCATGTAGGTACGCACGGTATGCTTCACTTACATTGAGATCGTAAAGCTCGTGCTCTTGGGTGCAATGAACAGAGTAGTACAGGTTATGCGACCTGCCCACCACCCTTACAGCCTTGTAAGTGTTGTTGATGAACAACTGCTGACGATCCCAAGACTTCCCTTCGAACAAGGCCAAGCCCCAGAACTCCACGGTAACGTGTTCCTGCCGGGTTTCCACCGCGCTTTCGAGACTCGACTGCGTCAGCGGGATCGCCAGGCCATCGAAACTATCACGTGAAGTCGCGCCCGCAAGCTTGAGGAAAGTTGGAGACAGGTCGGTATGTGTGGTGACAATCTCAGTTGTGATGTTTGCAGGCACACCCGGCCCACGGACGATCAACGGGATGTTGATATCTTCCTCAAAACCGCACTCCTTACCAGGACCAAGGCGGTGCTGGCTGAGATGGTACCCATTATCTGTAGTATAGAAAATATATGTATTATCGAGCAGTTCATACTGCTCCAAGCGCCGAACGATATCCTCTACAAGCTCATCTACCGACTGAAGAGCTCGCAGGCGTTGCCTATAGAAGTGGTCGTGGTAATCCACTATTTCGTCCGTTAATTTCTCAAGTTTTGATACCCAATGAACACCTGACGGCTTATCGGGGTTGAAGTTAGGTGTCCGGGGGACCTTGACACCCTGGAATAGTTTCGCATGCCTTGCGGCAGGGATAGGCGGCGTGATGTTGACGACATCATCGATTGGTACACCCGCGGGATCATCCCAGTCATCCCAACCTTGCCGAAATACAACGTTTGAATGAGGCGCTACCGGTGCAACGCCCAGGAAGAAAGGCTTGTCCTCCTTGACGGCATCGTCAAGAAAGCCCAGAGCTTTATAAGCCAGCACATCCACAGTATGCTGGCCCTCATAGCTGACAGGTGGATCTTGGTTCCGCTGGTATGAGGCATTCAGGTAATCGTACGTGTAGGGATCGAGCAGAAAGTCAGACTGTGTCCAGCCTTTGGGGAAGGGTCGGTTGTAGTTGTCAGTGGTGTGGGCGTTGAAGAGCTTTCCAGTGTAGTACGTATTATAGCCAGCTTCCTGCAGCCACACGGGGAGATAGGCATCATTGAGACCATTTCTGATAAATTGGGGATATCCTCCTGTTACGTTGTGAGCAGGCATCGCTACTTGTTTCCTACTACTGGAATACTCACCGTATGGGGGGTTGACGTCGGTGACATTGGTATTATGAGAGAGCATCCCAGTTAATATGGATGCACGAGCAGGACAGCAGATAGCCGTAGTGCAGAAATGCTTCTTGAACAATGTGCCCTGTTCAATGAGGTGTTTACGGGTCAGAGGCGTGTAGTCCAGAGAGTTCATATGAAGGTCCTGATCATCAGTCAAGATGAAAATGATGTTGGGTTGCTTGGACGGTCGGCCCGTCGTCAGCCAGCTCAAAGGGTTTTGCTCATTGTCTCCCCACAGAGATGCGAGGCTCAATGTTGGGAAAGCTAGAAGCGTCCCAGCCGCGACGGAGTTCCACAGATGCATGATGAAGCCAGTAATGAGTCTGCTTAACGCACTTTACCAAGTTTGTTGATGCTCTGATGTTCAAGGTGGGGAGTTGATGTCTTTATATTGCTTTTAAAAACCAGCTTGAGACCGATGCTATCGAACTTGGCATCCAAAATCATCTGTTACTACGGAATCAAGCACCGATATCCGAATTCCACCTTTCTTTGCAATATTTGAACAAGAGTCTGGGAGGAACTAACAATAGGGAACTGAAAATGCGGAATAATGCGACAGGCCGAACGCGACGGCCCCTCTCACACAGGAGCCAATCGCGATACATAAAATACGACGAGTAACACTTTGGTATCAAAGGGACGATGGAAATTACGCATCACTTGTTTCCAGCGCCTGCAGGAGATGTTGTAAGTACTTCCAGTAATTGTTTGATGGTGGCGTATTTTCGCTCATGATGGCGTGCTTTACGCCTCTGCCCCAGTGTGCGTCCACTGAGATGGCCCAGGACACGCGAATTGGGTCAAAGTGAACAGCTCTGGCAGCAATCACGCCATCGATAAGATCCATACCAACTAAGTAGTACCTGTGAAGTTTGCCAGCCTAGACCGAGTCCCCGGCGCTGTACTGCTGCCATGCATCTAACGATCCGAAGCATCCACAAGCCGATGAACCGGGATATAATAGTGACGTCTATAACACTTATAAAGTAGCGACCTCCTCGTCCGGCCATGGCTTACGAGACCTGCCAGCATCGAGAACAAGTCTAGGTACCGAACAAAGTTCTAGGAGCTTTCATTATTATCAGTCTGTTACGCCCTGTTGCGCCCACTTGATGATGGCGAGTTCTGTGGACCTAGGCGAGAAAGACGGTGGTCTTATTGCGACTGATCAACTATATATCGAAACACCACCTAGCGAGATCGAGCGCGACTGGACCGATGAGGAAGAAGCAAAGGTTGTTCGGAAGTAAGCCTGTTCCAAGACATTGTGCAGAGGCAAATGCGGTCCGACCACTGACTCTGCATAGGATCGACTTCCTTATCTTGCCAATCTTCGTGCTCGCTTTCTTCTCGCTGCAACTGGATCGGGGCAACATGTACGTTTCACCTGATCGGCTCTTATAGCTTCTCCTTACTACAAAATTTGTTCTAACCACTTTCTTCTTCAGTGGCAATGCTGCTACCAACAACTTCATGGGAGACGTTGGTATCACGCAGCTGCAATTCAATGTTGGCAACCAACTCCTCGCCCTGGGTATTGTCCTTCTCGAGGTTTGTCGCCTATGTAAAAAAGTTAGAGGGAAGGATATGTGCTTACATGGTAATGATTCAGATTCCTAGCAACCTGATTTTGTACAAAGTTGGACCGTCACTATTCATCGGCTGCCAAGTCCTTGCATGGTATTGCTCATCCCGTATTTCCAAATCTCTCTGGAAATATGCTCACAGTCAGGTCTAGGAGTCTTGTCGGCACATTTCAAATGTTTCAGCACGGACCAGCAGCATATTATGTCACCAGACTTTTGCTTGGGTGAGTTGTGCTCTTGATTCCGACAGCACCATCTTAACGATATCTAATGTCTGGAATGTCAGCTGCTGCGAAGGCGGGTTTATTCCTGGTTCTTTGTATACAATCACGAGATGGTATACGAGAGACGAGACCAGCAAACGATTCTCAATCTTCTTTCTTGGGAATATGCTTGCAGGCGCTCTGAGTGGCCTCTTAGCCTTTGGAATGTAAGTCACGCTCGTGATGATGCTTGGCTAAATACATATTGACTTATAATTTCCTAGCTTGCACCTTGACCGTAAGGCTGGTCTTGCGGGCTGGCAATGGCTTTTCATGGTACGTTGGTGGCCTGATCTGCATTCCGACTCTCCTTCCGGTGACGATCTGACTGACTGACTGTGTGAAGATTGAGGGTCTAATCGGGATTGTCATTGGTATCATTTTTATCGCCATCATCCCAAAAAGTACGAGCAATCCAACATCAGCCTTCAAAATCAGATTCTTTACGGAACGGGAATCCCACATCCTCACCCAAAGGATTCTGATGGATGACCCGAGGAAGATTCATAATAAGGAAATTATCACCAAACAAGAGCTCAGAAGTTTTGTGAGTAGCTCAAGTGCAACGAAATCCGGAGCTTCTCTAACACACAGACTATAGTTCTCGAACTGGAAACTCCTTCCTCATATCATCATGACAATTGCTGGTATAGCGCCGATCTACGCCTTTCAGGCCTACGCTCCAATGCTTGTTGCATCCTTCGGCTACAAGCCTTTGGAAGCGAATGCATTGGTATCCATCGGAGCCTGGATCTTGGTTGTAACCAACCTTACTTTTGGGTTTCTGGCGTAGGTCTTTTACCGCCCAATGTCATAGCGGTCCATTAGCTAATGCTTGAACCATAGGGACAAATTTGGCCGACGGGGTCTACTCGTACTTTTGGGAGTCTTGATTTTGTGGGTTCTGATGGTAAGCTTCAACTAACTGGATATATAACCGTGGTACCTTCGTGGTCTGACAAACTGCCAATTAGCTCGCGAACCGCATGATGGTGACCAGCACGAGCAGAACGACAAGGTTTGCCTTGCTCGTAATTATGGGTGGCTTTTCTTCTCAATGGCGTAAGTCGGCAAAGCTATGCAACGTCCACAACCGGCCAGCTCCTAACACTTCTGCGTGACAGATCCACTGAACAGTTCCTGGATGTCGATGAATAGCCCAACGTCTGGCGAGAGATCATTGACAATGGCTGTGATTATCATGTCGGCCAACACGGCCGGGATCGTGGGAGGCCAGCTTTTCCAGGCTCATGACGCTCCGCTCTACAAGACTGGCTGGACAGTTGCCGTCGGCCTTACCTCTGTCTCTCTAGTCGCAGCCACAGTAGCGAACTTACAGTATCGTCTGCTGAACAGACGTCGCAAGCCCGGGCAAACAGCTTACATGCAATGATAGTGGGAATGATTGTACAGCTCCAGGGATCGTCCCAGGAAATAAGTTAGTACCTTGAGCTGTCAATAAGGGCTAGCCACTAAGCTGAAGAAAATCAGCTGCATAACATTGAGATCCTCTTTCTTGCGGCTTGGTTTTTGGAGAAAGGACAAGGATATGTCCAGGGACTAAGCATGGAGTCAAATATAAGATTTTGGCATGACTAGTACAATGTGAAATATTTTGTGGCGTCTCCAATAGCACCTATAGCTACCTGAGTATCTAATTGATCATGCCCGCGAATACAAGTAAGGCTGAAAGGCCAGGCGACTCCTCATGTGTGGCAACGGGTGACCACCTCCAAGCCACGATAGAGCAAGTCCCTGTACGAGGGCTTGAGAAATTTTGCGATCTGGCTCCAGTCATGCTCCGCACTTGGTATCATCCCCTCCAGTCCGTCCAAGAACTGAATGTTAGACAGATAAACACCTGCTATGAGTAGGGCCACCTGTTCTCTACGTGCAACACTGTCAATGAATGGCTGCCTCGCCTCAACCATGAATTGGACACACAGAGGTCTCGAGGGCAACCACAAGATCCGTGAAATATACCCGAGAGCATGCCTGTGGGACTCGTAGTCGAGACTCCCCGTCTGGTATTCCTGTTGCACAGCCTCCAGTATGAAATCAAGATCCGGGTGAATTTCAGAGCAGTCGATGTCGCCCTTGAAAGGATTCTGCCACCCACCAGGCGGAAATGAACAAGCCACGATGCTATCGAGGTATAGACTAGGCGTGGCCACCGTTATGGCTCTAAGACCGCGGAACGCATAGAACCACTCAGCAACGCCACTGTCCTCTTTCCGTGGAATCGTGGTGAAACGCCTATGAGTGAGTGTGTTGATGGCAATCATGCAGGCAGTTAGATAGAGGCCGTCGAAGTTGGCTCTCGTGATTCCCATAGTGAGCTCCCTCGTCTGTTTGGAGATGGACCTGGCCAAGTAGCCATGCGAAGCCGTCACAAAGAGGGGATTCGTGGGATTCGATATGCGTAAACTGGTTGCAGCGAAGGCAAGCGTTGCGTCCATCAGATAGGAGGACCCTCGGGCAAGACGCGGCAGGAAGCTGGAAAGTACAGCAGTCTTGTCATACTTGGAGGGCATGGCGCACCAGTGAATATAATAATAGAACAAGCAATCATCGAGTGAGCCGACGTTTGACGAGCATCGCAGCTGCATGTCCTGGTAACGGAGCTGCGGTGGCGTGAGGCAAACATGCTTCACAGAAGCATCATGAGAGCCTGGTGAAGATTCATCGAGAGAACCTGACTCGGAGGGTGGAGGCGTACGGAACTGAGATGCAGATGAAGCCTCTACAATTGGACCGGCGGCATGCTTGGTTGTCCCAAGCGGGCGTACCCTTTGAATAGCAACCTTTGCCGCGTCTGCGGTGCAAGAAGCTCGACGCATCGATGGCTGGAACCCGCATGGGATCCGCTGTTTGAGGCATTGCCCACAGCATGGATGAGACTCATCGCACTAGACACACATACGCGATCTGGTCAGTGTGATGATCCAGCCGCAACACAGACTAGGTAAGCTAGCTGCACAATGCAACACAACTCAACACAACACAACACAACACACCTTGACCCTCCGTATCTTGCACTGGCGGCATCCTCGCTTTGATTTGACGTGTGCTCGCCGCAATCTGGGCCTCTCGGCGCGAGAGCCTGTCGTATTCTCCTCCATGTGATTGATTGACCAGGGCGCAGGTGACCCTCTTTTTGAGGCCACTGGTTGGATTAGATTGGACCCAAGGATCAAGCGTTAGAGAACAGAATGGCTCGCGAGAGAGCGGAGAAGAGAGGTATGCTCTCTTATGTATTGTGCTACATCTTGCAGGGGTTTCTGGATCAATGATGGGTCCAGGCGGGACGTGGCGGATTCAAGAAGAGATGGTGTGCGCCATCGCCCAGCTCCGGATAGACGGCGGCGTCTTCATATTGAATTAAGCGAATCGGCTCATCGCCTACCTTCTTCCACCACAACTGGCCTGAGAAAAGGCGTCATGGGTCTTGTTCAGAATATATATCTACTTTATATATATATATAAATCCTACTATTCCCCATTTCATTCCACTTGATATAAAAGATGCTATCAGATGGGCCCCCGATTCCTTCATCTGACTACATTCTCTAGCTTCACGAGATCGTGCGATCGTGAACTCTCAAAGCTGACAATATAGCTATGAAAGAGCAGATTAGGGACATGAAGTGACTGTAGAAGATTCCCTCGACGTAGGCAGCAGATATGGCACCTGCTATTTGTGAACTAGTCTCACCGAGGTAGTCAACACTCTTCGAAGATCTCTCGATGATCTATACTTTATATGTCAGTAAATGCAACGAGCGGCTGGCTATGTTACTGAGAAATCTTTCGTTCGTACTGACCTCCAAACGTTCCACTGGCCCAACACCAATAGCTGATAATCTTGCATCCAGGCTATGTCGCATGGTTTGCATAATGATGGCATTCACCCCAGCGAGGCCAAAAATCATGGCGATCTGCATTGCCAGGAACAACCCAGCGGTTGCCGGCCCACGTAACTTGGGGCTCACAGCAGCTTGAAGACTGATGAAGGTTGACCCTTGAGAAATGCCAGTGCCGAAACCAGCCGGGATGATATAGAGGGTTTCCCAGATGTTGATCTGTCCGTGCCATCGGATGAGCAAGAGGACATATGAGACGAAAGTCGACAGCGACGCGAAGACCATGAGTCTTTTGTACCGGCCAGTTCTGCTTCGAATATTAGCATGACCATCCACGGTCACTCAGCCTTTCCATGCAGAAGCGCTATTGAGCACACATACCGTTTGATCAGCACCCCGGCGAGAATCCCACCGATCGCGTTGCCAACCACTGCTGGTGTTAAACGTGCGCCCGCCACCGTGTTACTGGCTCTTTCAGTGACCTGAAAATATAGTGACACAGCGAAAACGAGACCTAGTTGAGCAGCTGTCTGCATACCAATGACCACATAGGTAGCTGAAATGTCTGCTTCTTTGAACAGCTCAAGCGGTAAAATGGGGACGTTGGCCCAGTGCAACTCAGTCAAGTAGAATAGAACTCCAAATACCACAGAAAGAATAGTGTAGATGAGAAGACCAGGGCTAGACCACGAAACTCCGGTGCGGCCACGCAGTTCAATAGCCAAAGTAGACGTGAGAATGCATGCTGCGATCAGGGCTGCTCCCTGAACATCCAGATTGGCAAATTTGGACATCAGGTCTGCTTGTTCCGCAATGGGAGTATCAGAAGTATCCTCGTCTTTGTCGCGATTAGGCATGTGTTTAGGGATATAAATAGCACATAGCAGTAATGCGATACAGAAGACAGGAGCTTGACCAAGAAACGACCATCTCCAACCGATGAAGTCGGCTAGAAAGCCACCCAAGGGAGCTCCTAATGTACGACCGATAGTGCCGACTAGATTGAGACCAGCTTGACCAGCGGCAACATCCCGGAGAGGAAGCATATCTGAATAGCCGATTGGTCAACCCCCAGTCAGCCAAAGAATCTTCTGAGGGAGAGAATGTCGTGATTTGACTCTACAATTGTAGGCCGTTAACGTACTCGTTATCGTCAAAGCAGATGCCACAGTCATAGCTGAGCTACCGAAGCCAGAAATAACACGGCCAGCTATTACATGCCACATGCTCTGTCCTATACCTACAAACACACTACGAAACATTGGTCAGCACATGCCTAGCAGCTTGAGCAATGTGGTGTTCCAGGCACTCACCAGCCCACCGCAAATAAAAGGAGCGAGCCGAGGAGAAGAGTTCGATGGCCGATCAAGTCACTGAGTCTCCCGCACTGATATTTACTCCTTGTCAGCGCTGAAAATTTTATCATCAATGAATGAATGGATGAATCTCACAAGAGCTTGTGTAGCGCAAGCACCCAGAACAAAGGCGGTGAACAGCCAGCTGGCTTGGTGCAAGGCATTGAACTCAGAGCTGATTCTCGAGCTTGTTACTAGAACCAAAGATGCGTCTGCATTGACGGCGAATGCACCGACCATAAGCACCGCCAGGAGCTGGACCATGGAAGATATACTACTAGGTTTTGAGACCTCCGGCTTGGGAGGTAACCCAGCGGCTAGATTCTCTATGTCCACGATATCAGTCGCGACCGCCTTCTGCGGCCTTTCGAAAAAGTAGATACCGTCTTGGTCTTCGCTATCACTATTGCTGATGGATGACGAAGTCAGAGAACTGAGTGAGGAACTGACGGACGCTGCATGCTTCCGACCGGTCAGGAGGGGAGTTTGCTCGTGAACAACAACTCTTGCCACCATCTTGCCCTTGTCGGTCTCCATGATCAGTAGATTGGTGTAGCAAATCACTGCAGCCCTGAGAGGATGGCTTGAGGAGAATGATCGCTGAAGTCAGGGAAGTTAGAATTGTCACAGTCCGACCCACTGCCTGTATGTTTTTGAAGAGCAGGGAATATAAAGCGAGGGAGCAAAAGTGTATGCGATCTGCCTGAGCCATCCCATGTATGGTTTTCCCTTGTAAATTCCATTTCGACTGTCTTATAAGTTAACGTTTCTTACCCAAAGTGGCAGCATATCGCATACAAGACTGCGCCCCGGTATAGTGAATATTTTTGTATAGGGGCGATGGTGTAAGAGCGGGATCCTCATTGCGCAATTTAGTGGGCAGAAGATGCCACCAGAGATATCGTATTTCCTGTCACTTTATTCGTCGATTCGAGAAAAAGAGACGTAGATAGTCTCGGTTCATGCATGATGTTGTACATGAGCACCATTGCATGGATAGCCTTGGGAACCCTACGTCCAGATCCCCTCATACGGGATGTGAGCTCGATCCTCTTAAGTGGCTGCTCTGCCCTTACCCTGGGGAATACGACGCCTAATAAGGTTGATGGTGTTTCTAAGCAGCATGAAGATCATGTGTACTGTGTGTTTGTGTAGCCAAAATAACGTGAATTTGCGATGCGATCAAATTGCAGTCAAACATCAGCTCTGGATTACTTAATCATAAAGTTTGTCTAGCAAATGCTCATTGACTTATAAACCCTTAGAACAGACTTACCTCGACGCAGGCTCTCGAATCCATATCCTGTGGCAAATATATGGTCATCTCAATCTTGTGCTAAAGGACGAAGGCAACATCGAGTTCCAGATGTTGAGTAGCATATAACCCAGGTTATAGGATCTCAAGGTATCCTAGTATTACTTGCGGCTTTCTGATATCTCCGCCAGCGCGAGAACGTCAGCTATAGATACTAGCCCCGTCTTAGCACTCGTAAGTTTGGTATCTTCGGAATGATGCTATCCAAGGGGCGTCACTTTAATGTCGATTGTCTCCCTCTCGTACCCACTCAACACACACACATACATTTATATATATATATATATTTGTCTGTATACGTAGAACTTCGACTACAAAGTCGGAGAGAGCTCTATGGCTGATACAGCACTTATGCTTATACCACTCTATTATTAGTTCTCTACCCCCAGCTACTAAACCTTGACCTGTCGAGCTAAAACTTTATCAGGGATAAGGGAGGGTACATCGCTCAACCATGTGCCCTCGAAGCATTAGTAGTGAGAATATGGTTTACCAGCCTGACTGTAGAAATCTATCGTTTCTTGAATGGGGAAGTGAAAGTCTATCTCAATGTGATTCTGCTGATTTTAATAGTCTACAGAGTACAGGGTCCCGAAATCAGCCCTGCTTTACAAAGAGGTAGTCTGGCACGCGACAGATAGCAAGGAGCCAAGTCGAATCGAGATAAATATATTCTAAGCAGACACAGCGATGGCTTCAGCCATGTATTGTTGCAGCTGTCCTCCAGAGAGATCACCATACATTCTCCTCGATGACTCCAGAACATCCTCTGGAGAGAAGAACTGCAGCGAAGATTTCATAAAATCAGCTCTCTGCTGACGAACGTAGTCATTGACCTGGTCTTGCGTCCAGTTGCGAGCCGCTTCCCACTGCTCCTCGGGAATGGCTGCAACAAGCTGCATCTTTAACTCGCCGTCAGGGCCTTCGATAGCTGTGGTCAGCACGGCAGGTTGGAAACCGTCCGCTGCTACAATTGTCTCTGGCAGCGGGTTGTCAGCTGGCTCATCTAGCGTTGGATCACCCAACCCGGCCAGACTCATGCCGAAGGGCCACCCCGGCCGGATACTGCCAAGGAATTCGCCTGTGCCGGGAGACATTGGGATTTGGGGAAGAAATTGGATAGGAGGCGGGGGCGGGAATGTTGGCTGGGTGGGAAAACCGCCATAGAAGGGTATGCCCAGGAGCTGTCCGGCAAGAGCTTGGACTTTCAGAGGGTCGTTTCCGTAGAAGCTTTTGAGAATAGCTAGGACGTCGGAGCTGCCATTGAGGTTCAGTGTGTCGAGGCCGACTTCCTGTATGATGGTCTCGGGATTCTTGCCACTGAGAGCGGTTATTGCCGCCACAAGGTCTCTGCCCGCCTGCTTGTAAGTATCCTTAATGAAGATAGCTATGTCCTTGGCGTGTTTACCACCTAATCGATCCATCACGATTTCCTCGAACTGGTCAAGGAAATGCCCAATGACCTTATCCGCAACCTTGTATAAGGTGTCCAGTTGCTGAGGTGTGAGGGAAAGATGAACAGAACGGGTGACGGTTTGTTGAAAGACGGTCACATCGTAATTGAGGATCAGTGAGAAGCCAGTGCCAGTATTTGGCCAGCCTATCTTCACATCGAGGCCAATCTTGAAGTCCACCTTTGAAAGCCTCAAGCTTGGCAAGGTGACGGCTTGCTCACTGAGCAATATAGGCGGCAAGTCAAGGTTCACACTCATAGCAAGAGAGAAGACGAAGCTGGCTTGCTGATCAGGCCTGATGATGACATCTCCCAATATCTTCGCGGGATCATTCAAAGCGAGATCCTGAATGTTAACGGATGTGTCCACCTTGAATGTGAAGCCGCTGCTATCACCTTTTCCGTCCAAGGTCAGGTGAAGCCCGAGGAGCGTCAGGTCAGCGCTCATCAGCATAGGTGTCGTCCTATTCTTGGAAGAGATGTAGATAACCGGGCCGTTGTCTAACATGTTGCTGTCGAACTGCCCTTTCAGGTTGGGAATATTGGCAAGATAATCTTTGGCTCTGAGGGACGAGCGAGTCAGCTTGAAGAAGGTTTCGGATGACGAGGAAAAAGAGACAGGCGACATCATCCCGATGTACTCCAGTCCCTCCAAGCGGAATTCAATGACCGCGTATCCAGACCATTGGTAGCTCCCGGCTGACAGTAGAAGAGACATGTTAGCACGATGTAAGTGTCCTCACGAATTTGGTGTACGAGGTGGCGAGAGGAACGAACCTTTGAGGTAAAAGCTCATTTCGTAGAAGAAGCCTTGCTTGATCTCCCTCTGATCGATTTTAATGTCCTGGAGGGCTGCCTCGAGTTCAAGGTTGTTGATCACCATATTATCATCTAGGAAATCCCCTGCAACTTCCGGCAGACCCTGTCTCTTCAGCATGTAGTTAGTAAACGCCAGGTTATCGACCTTCTCTAGCTTGCCAGAGAGGAAGCAGCTGGCAAGATCGTGCTGCGCAAAGTACATTGCAAATCTTTGATTTCATGTGTTAGTCGAGATGGATCATGCAGTGCAGGGCAGTGGAGATACATACCGGCCCTTTGGGCCTCCAGCTCCCTTCAAAGAGAGTGCACCTGATAGCATTAATTCTTCTGGTGTGCCGGATTCAGCCACTGAGAAGAGGGCTTTGACCTTGAGCTCACTGGCATCGAGCCCTTCGATCCCAAAAAGATCTCTCAGTTTGCCCTTGATCTCTCCTTGGAAGCCAAGACCCCCTAGTGAGTTAAGCACGAAGCCCGTCTTTTCGAAATGGATGACGTCCTTGGAGACGCGGGCACACCGAATGTCCATGTCTACCTCGAGCGAGATTGCAAAGTCAGGACCAGCTTTGATGCCCACAAGCCCGCTAATCATGACGTCGAAGGTGCCAGTTGCCTTGTTCTCGCCAAGATTGATCTTTTCAAGTGCCTTGGCGCTAAACTCGAAGCTCTTGTTGCTGATATATCCCTGCAGCTGAACCTCACCGGACTTGATCCATAAGTTCAAGATGCCGAGCTTTGTGGTTTTGAGAGTGGTGGAGACCGCGAGGCCAAACTGTGTAGAGGAAGTTGGTCCTATTGTCCTGAGTCCTGGCCGTGGAGCTCGTTCCTTTGTTGGCCCTGCGTTCTGAGGGGAGATCTTGCCAACATAAAGGGCGACAATCGTATCGTTGACTTCGAGGTAGTCTTTGAAGTTCTGGATGAACTCAATGGGGATCAGGGACAAAAGATCATCTTTCAGTTCCATAGTCAGGGAGAAGTTCCAAGAGTTGACGCTGTTGAATGTGGCAGCCAGCTCAATACGTTCGAAGATCGCCCAGTCGGTCTCTGCTGAGACGTATACTGACGCTCCCTTTGGACTCTTCTGCAGCATCAGAGTCAGGTCTCTGATGACAATGCCCTTGCCCTTGTCCACACTCATATTTCGGACATTTGCGTTGGAGATGTCCTCAACAAGGTCCAAGAGCGTCAGCTTTCTCATGATGGCGAGCAGATCAATGTCGCCATTGTATGTGGCCTGCACGGTCCAACCCTTTGGCTTGCTCGCGCCATCCTTGTCTTCCGAGTCTTCATCTTCACTCGAAGCATATCCCAGAGTTCCCCAGCTCACCGACGTACGCAGAATATGCTGGCCGATCCGTAGCTGAGCACCAAAGCTGGCCTGCAGCCCGTCCTTTGAACTGTACTTGCCATCCAGCTCCAATTGGTCTAGCTTTACCAAAGGACTCTTCCAGAGCTCCAACTCCAGGTCAGATACCACTTTCAGAGTGAGGCCCTGAATCGTGAACTTATCCTTGTTCCCTTTCCCAATAGAGAGGGAGAAGTCGTCGATGTAAGTCGTATCAAGTGGTCCGAAACTATCCGGGTAGTCTATTTGGAGTTGCTCTTGGAGTCAAGAGAGTTAGTTAAAGGGTACGACACCGCCCACAACTAACTATACACAAGACTTTTACTTACTGCCAATCGTCTTACTGACAAACTTTAAGAAAGCCCCGACAGGGTACCCCTGCCCACCTGCACGGAGTGAAACAACGAAGCATGCTGACTTGCCCGTCACCACACCTACATGGACGACGAGCTGATAATCGTCGATCATGAGCATGGAAGAGAATTCGATAATGAAAGTCCGTACATTCTCGCCAAAAGTCAGAAGTTTTCAACAACACCAAAGTCCGCTTAAGTAGATGGAGTACTTACCAGGGTGGGATAGAGCGCTGTGATGGTAAGGTTCGGCTGCGTAAGAGACAATCCATCTAGGGCGTTTATTCACCGTCAGCATGCCTCAGAAAGGATCCAGATCTCCAGATGCAAGTGAACATACCGAGAATTTGGATCGTAGACCTAGTCACCTCAACCCCGATCTTCACTTTCTGCAACACTTGTTTTCCGAGGGACTCTTCATAGGCCGTGTTGAGCAGGAACTCACTCAAACCAACCTCATTGACAACAGTTTGAAACGGTTCGGGAATAACTTGAACACCGGGGAAGAAATGCCCCAGGATCGCCCCTAGAGTCAGAGGTGTCTCCGTGCAGCGAATTGCGATCTGGATAGGCCCCAAGCCTTTTCCACGGCTGCTTGCTGGTCTAGCAATCAGTGCAGGGTGGGTACCGTATGTGACAGCGGCAACATGCCCAATACCCACGATATCAACAACTCCACCCGAGTGGATGAAGATGTTGCGTTTTTCTTTCTTTGCGATGTGGTCAATGCGGATTCGCAAAGAAACATCCTTGACTTTGACTAATTCCCCAATAGCTGGGAGATTTTTGATCCGGACTCCAATCTCAAAGTAGTCGGGCAATCGGCAGCTCAAGTCACCAGACCAACCAAGGCGGAAAGCTGTTAATGACACGGAGTTCAGGGTTTCGTAGAGGAAGCCAGGGACGTCGCCCTGTGCTGGAGCCAACTCAAAGATAGCAAGAAGCTCGTTGATGGTCAGGGGCGACTTCGAGTCAACCGACTTTGGCCGAAAGGTGAACTCGAAGAGACGACTACCCCCTTGTGGTGAAGGTCGAGTCTGGATTTCATATGCCAGATCTGTGTTCCCTAGTATTATAGAGTGGTTGATACGGAAGAAGGTCTAAGCAACCACCGTTAGTTATCCAGAGGCTTTTGTGAAAGATGCTGCTGTTTGGTGATATCTGGATTCAACTCACCCTCATCCCCTCCGGACTGAGCAAGTCTTGGAAATCAAGTCGCACACTCGGGGCTGTGAGCTCGATTCTTCCCAAGAACCCTTCCAGTCCGGGTCGACCAGCGTACCCGGCAAACGGCCTCCAAGTATCTTTTCTCGCCAGGGAAAACCTCCCAAATACCCCATGCAACGAAAGACCTGATGAGTTCACAAGCTCGCGACGGATCGTGAACCCTGCATCTGTGAACTCGAACATATCTCCGAGCGGCTTCTCGGGGTTGATCAGTCCAGGGAAAACAACGTCGGCAAGAGCCAAGCCGAGATCCACCGAGACTCCATCAAACGCTGCCAACATGTTGATGATGTTGATGGGTACTTTGTCAGTCTTGAAGTCTCTGTCGGCAAACTGGATGTTGTAAACAACTGGACGATTGGGTTCTGGCAGCGCGAGCCATTCACATACGATCTAACTCGCATATCAGTCAAGGAAGATGGAGTAAAAGACCAAGGAGAAAAACGGGATGGACACAAAGCAACACGATTATGTTTGCCTTCTTACCGGATGTGCAGGTTTCCCCGTCCTGGTGGGCAGAGTTCCGCAGAACCTGCCGTGTATGACACGACGTTTTGGATCTGTCGGCCAGTATATGGTCACTTGGATAGATCCATTGATACTTATTACGAACTCGCCTCGTCCGAGACCCTTGAAAGGATTCGGCACAACCCACGGGAAGACCTTATCACCATTGGGATGGGATAGGCGAATCGTTAAACGGTGAAGGCCTGCACTGTTCTTCGTAATTTTTCTACAAGCACCGCACACAAATAGTATGTCAGTCATAACGCCCTCCTTCGCAACCTGGACCAGGGGAATAAGGTAAAACACACCCGGAAAGCGGATTATTATCAACAAGAGCTTCCTCCACTTGTGCGACCCATAGGAGAGGGTTTGTGGCTCGACTGTTGAGGAGTTTATAATCATGAGGAACATTGATAGGCAAGGTTTTGATGACAGCGCCAGCATGTTCGATGCCGAAGACGAGTAACGACAGAGAGCCTAGAGTCGGATTCCCGTTATTGTCGCAGTCCATACTTATAGCCTTTGCGGTAGCCTGAGACTTCGCCTTCCGGCTTTCAACGAGGTAAATCAACAAATCTCGGAACGAGGTCAAGCGCTTGATCTTCGCCTAGCAGGACTCTATTAGTGAGAGGAGCTTCTCCTTGTGGTCCTTAAGCGGCAGACATGAATTAGGTACAAGAGGACTTACCTGCACGAGGCTTTTCGGATCATCTCCCATAGGAATATCGAATTCGTCAATACCAAACTTGCGGAAAGCCTCG
This sequence comes from Sarocladium brachiariae, assembly GCA_008271525.1. Classification (NCBI taxonomy): domain Eukaryota; kingdom Fungi; phylum Ascomycota; class Sordariomycetes; order Hypocreales; family Sarocladiaceae; genus Sarocladium; species Sarocladium brachiariae. Next base: position 5,158,226 of record RQPE01000001.1, read on the forward strand.
TGGTTTGCGCTCCCAAGCTTTGGGACGAAGTTTTGGGGAGCCTCATTAGCTGCTGAGAAGTCATCTCGGGCGAATCCCGCTACGCCCTGCGGCTCAACATTGCCGTTAAAGCCGTCTTCAGGTGGCATTTCGCCAAACATTGACATGTTGTCGAAACCAGTCGGAATCTTTTCGTTTTCAATAATTATCTTGTCTGAGGCCCCCTCCTGGCTACGTGAAGCATGGGTCTTAGCAACTATATAAGTAGTCATCTGAAAGGTCAAGGCCCGGAGAAGGGGTACTCTTACCCGCTGATGTTATAATTATATAAATCAGATTCGTCGCCTTCATCCACGGGTGTATTCTTCGGGGTAAAAGGTACTTTCACCTCCCGGTACACCACTTTCCCGTCCTTCACCTCGATTTTCCCGATCTTGGGTCGGGAGAATTCATCAGGTAAGGCCTTCGTGTTTCCTGAAGGAATATGGAATTCTTTCTGGTATGCTTTAGCTAGGAAAGCGTCTGTCCAGTCATCGCCAGGAGTTATTGCCTCCCAATCAGACTGTATAATATCAGCCATTTCATTGTCCGCGTCTGCAAGGTTGTTGGGCAGCCTTGGGCCCGCCATGATCCTGCCATAGGACTTCTCTTGTTTCAGAACAAAGAATTGGAAGTAAGGGTTGTGTGGATAGTAGAACACTGCGTCCCAGGCCTCGTCCTTGTCTCTCTCAGGCTCTACAAGGTCGTTCTCAATGATAGCATCACTAAGCCTTTCATTGAGTGTGTTCGTATGCTTCGACCAATCGATGTCCCAGAACTTTTTAACGTCCTTAGTAGGCGATTCGTCCACCATATCGCTGGCGTTGTTTGACTTAGCCACCTGGAACCAGTACGAAAAAACCTTTTGCCATATTGCCTTAGGTATAGGGTTTGTCATGTAAATTCTGACGGCCGCCTTCTCTTTGAACAAGATTGCCCGGGTCATGATGCCGACCAAGGTGCTGATATGGCTGGTTCATCGTTTCTAATTAGCAGCGACTTCCAGGGACAAGAGCATGCGCAGCAAGGGCAATGACTAACGGATTGAAGCACCCATCATGAGAAGCCGATATCTATAGACTGATCAGGAAGGTGAGGCTTCCATGGTTCAGGGATGTTGGCTCTTACGATGTAAGACTTTGCACGGACGCTGGCCAAGGGAGAATCGAAGTATTAGCTAGCACAAGACTTCCTCCCCCCTTTGCAGAACAGCCTTTATGAACCCCGGGGGCAAACTCACTTGCAGAAGTACGCTACAACCTGAAGATAAGTCAGTGCATTATGAAGATGGCTCTAGAGTTGAAGTTGAACTCACATCTGCCAAGAGCACAACATCCTTTTCCTTTGGCTTGCCTGAGAGAACAGCCTGCAACTGTTTAGTCTCCGGGATATAGGCTTTCTCCATGACCGATTTCTTTTTCATCGTCGATAGTCTCAAGACTACGACGTCATCGAAATTAGTCCATATGCGTAACCCAACCCCCCTGACCTCCGGAGTGGTGTCCTACAGTTATTCGCGGCACTCCCGTGATGGCCCACTGGAATTCATTCTGTTAACAATGCCTTCGGCTAGTGGCCCTATGCACTGGCTATCGAGCTAACCTTTGAGCAAGTCGATTTCGGTCGGGAAGTCAGCGATCAGGGTATCGTTGTTAAAGACCGTGTAGGCACTGGCATCGCCCGTGAATATGGCTGTCCACTGTGGTACTGTCACTCCATCAGAAGTTATCCTATTAGGGATCGTGGCCTTGAAAACAATCGACGATTGATTCTTCTTGCTAGGGTCGTTAGTCATGTTCTTCTTCTCCCATTCAATCGCTTCCTCTAGCTCCTTTGGCGGTTCGGGATCCTTGGGCGTTTTACTATTGAACTCATAGTAAGTACTTTGTGCATACAAATAAAAGCACCACGTACGGACAACAAGGGGTGCATAGGACCGGTGCCAAGAAAGTTCGAAATGGGTTAAACTCACAGCACCTTCTCGTCCATGACCTTACCACGGCCCTTTGTGATGGAGTGTTGCGCAAAGAAGTCCGCCAAACCCTTCAGCTGCTTCTCGCCAGGGCTGAGGAATTTGAACTCAACATGGCCTCGTTTTGTCTCTGCCCCGGCCATGAGAAGGCCCCTCTCCTTAGGTGCCGTATTCATCTTCTGGAACTCTTGGTTGAAACCCGGCACCCTCTTTTCGTTTGGTCCCAGGCGTGCCTTCAAGTCCTCTAGTGCCTTGTCGAAGTAGCCCCGGTCCGTATCAGGAGTCTTGCCACCCTTCTTAGCAGCGGTGTCGTTCTGGGTTTTTGTTTCTTCTTTAGGGTGAGCCTTCTTCGCGGTTGGTTTGAAGTTCTAGTAACCTTTGTTAATGTCTGATAACGATTGAATATGGCTCGGCTTCGCAGTCCGAAAGCATGAAAAAAGGCCTACTTTCATGACGGTCTCTGCAGAGTTGTGCCAGATATTCGCAAACGGTGCTTGCCGATCCTGAACAGCTTTTGTTCCTTGGGGCCAGAACTCCGATTCTTTACCCTCGTTTCTGTCAATGGTTAGAAGTAGAGAGAGAGAGAATAGCATGATCAAAGAACATACAGTCGAAGGAGAAGCTCAGAGATGCCCCTAATGTCGGTCAGCATTCAGACTGTATACTTTCCCAGCTTCTGTCGAGATAACCCTACATCATGTGGTCGGCATCATCATGAGTTACCTTGAGAGGAAGGTATCAGTTTTCCCAAGTCGGCACTATGTCGTTCAATGGACAAAGGTAACTACCACTATCGTATCGAGCTTCTGTGAGGTCATCGGGAGAAGGTCTTGCAGCATCTTGTACAGGTTCTGTAGAGAGAGCGAGGCTCCGATTAACATGATGAATCAAACCAGAAGCATTATATATGTACTCAATACTCACCGCCATAGGTACCACAACCGGGTTCAAAGTACCTGAAAGTTTAGACACCGCCGGGCCGCCATCGATGAGGATGACCCGACGACTTTTGCTCTGCCACCTCAACCTGTTAGCCTTTGAATAACATTTTGGCAAAGTGAAATTGCTATTGAACAAACCTCCAATCGCTTTTTCTTGACTTCCGGCCCGAAGTAGTGCTCTGTCGGTGGGGAGTCATCGATTTCGAGGGCCAAAGCATCACCGTATGAGGCTTGGCACACGAAGATAGTTACGAAAGGATTCACTTTGCCTTTGTCTAGTACTGGGGGCGAGGCAAACGGCTTTGATCCCCCAATGGCTCTTTTAGGTTGCTTGTTCATGATTTCAAGGTATACAAGGCTCAAGGATGGGATGTGAACAGCCTGATCACTTGATGCTGTAACTCAAGTGGAATGGGCTCAAGTACCCGGGCTTTGGCAAATGAAACCCGAAGGGAGTTGACACTATGTTTATATATTAGCTGGTGGCTAATTAGCATGTCTGTTGCGTCCTAAAGATAGAGAGACAGATAAAGACAGTATGTTTGTGTGTGTATGTCTCCTGCGTTTAGGTGTTCCCATACGTTCGCTCTATCGACAACCGACACCTGCAATCCATGCCCTCCTGCAAAAGCAAAACCCGCCGAGGTGCACTATTAAGAGCCTAATAAGCCACTATTCGCGAATGGCCTGACCGCCTCTTCATCACTACTATAGAATTGCAGGGTTGTCCCTCATCATCATCCGTCTGTAGACCGGGGCTTCGACTCAATAGTCCCGTTCGTCAAAGCGCTTGGACGACGCCACCCACTTATCTCCAGCTGCGCACTGCGAGCGGCAGCCATAGAGCGCTTGTGATGGTGTGGCGGGTTTAACGGCAAGATAAAGACGGTTCTGGCCGCGCGTTACCCGTCTTTAGTGTGAACGCAGAATTAATGTAAGCCAGTGAAAGCTAAATCTCCACGACCTGCAGACGAGACCACGACTAAGAGACAAGCGAGATGGACTGTTGACGTTCAGCTGTTGCTCTCCCACGCATTGTTCCCCAATTGGTTGATGTCTACAGGCACTAGCTGAACTCAACTTCGTCCTCATGATCCAGACCCGGCTCCAGGCGTGTTAGCAAATAGTAGCGGAAAGCATCCATGTCTCGTCGGATTCGAGCGTCTGTCGGCTCACTCGCTCCATCTGGTCCCATGACCGGGTATAATATGCCCTTTAGCGACGGGAATGCTGAGCGAACTATCATGGGCGAACCTGGCTGATCTCGACCCAAGATCCAACCCAGAGGCCCTTCCAACATCGGTAAATAGCAAGGCCCCATGTGTTCATTCGTGCCTTGCACAGTATTCCAGAGTATAGCGGACGATGATTCAATCAGCGAGAGCATCAGAGAGGGAGCTCGGGGCCAGATCAACGCCATCACCAGCACTCTAGCCGCTAGTGCTGAAGCTGAGGATGCCGAGTCGACCGTCAAGACTCGTTACGACGTGATCCCCACCGGCTTCTCCGACTTTAGCTCCAAGATCTGGGGCATGGCAGCAAAGAATTTTGAGGAGGTCAATTACAAGACTGGAGAGGTGCTCGGATCGTCATACACACCCTTGCCAGGTGTCTTATACAGGACTTCCCAAGACCCCTCGTACCAGAACGACGCGGATGTCGATACCTGCATGGAAGGGCTGAGAACAACGTACAACTTTTACAAGGAAGTCTTTGGCAGGGAATCCATCGACGGCAAGGGTCTTCAGATTGAGGCCAGCATCCACTACTCCATTCGCTACGCCAACGCCATATGGGAGCCAACGTCACAACAGATGATACTTGGTGACGGTGACGGCAACTCCCGCTTCGGCCGTCACGCCGGACTGTTCAAGCCTAGGTCCCTTGTTAGCAGCCTGGATGTGATAGCCCACGAGCTCACTCACGGCGTGACCCAACATACCGCCAAATTCGTCTACGAGAACCAGTCCGGTGCGCTGAACGAGTCCGTTTCAGACGTGTTTGGCTCCATGGTGCTCCAATGGAAGAATAATCAGACTGTCAAGGAGGCCAGCTGGCTTCTCGGTGACGGTATCATCTACTCCGGATCGGAGTCCCTCTCCCAGGCGCGTAAGGGAGCGACGAGTCTGCGATCCATGAAGGATCCCTCGGCCAAGACAAACTTGGATCCGCAGCCGGACAGCATGGACTCGCCCCTATTTTATCGAGGACCTGTGAAATGGGACAAGGGCGGTGTGCATCGCAACTCCGGTGTTCCGAACCATGCATTCTACAAGATTGCCATGGAGCTTGGTAGCCACTCATGGGAGAGGGCCGGGCGGATTTGGTATGCGACACTGACGGACCCTCGGATGCACCCCAATACCACTTTCAGAGAGTTTGCCGACGTGACTATTTTGCAGGCGAAGCTTCTCTTTGCTGAAGATCCCCGAGTAGCTGATGTTGTTGAGCAGGCCTGGAAGGCCGTCAAGGTTCTAAGACCGACAGCGTGCTCAAGGGATAATTAGTTTGAAGAACTACCTCGCTCGTCCTTGTGGAGGTTCGAAGCTGCTCCAGCCGCTTTTTTGCAGGGTTAATAGGACTTTCTGGAGAATGATCAGGCTTATCCAACTTACTCGATAAGGGAGAAGACTAACCTTGGCAATACTGATGCAATAAGACGGCCACAAAGTGGAAGGGAACTGAGAAAAGGTAAAGGGGGAGAAGAGATACTTAGCTATGTGGTGAACTTGGTACTAATAGCTTTGATAGCTGCTGGCTAGCAATAGAATATGACGCTGTGTTCGTTGTCTACTAATAGCAATGGTTGCTTAACCTAGGGAAGATTCTCTGTCCTATCCCAGTCACTCGGCCTGCTTCCGGTGCAGAGACGACCCAATATACAGAGTAGTATGAGGCCATGGTCATGACGCACCCATATGCATTCACCCAGGCGGCGGTATTATACGGTATGGCCGGAGAGCGCCCATAATCCCCCAACGACCTTTCGGCGACGCAGCTATAGGCCGTAGCTTGAAAGGCGCATCGAACGACCGCCCCGACTATCAGCAAACGGCCTTTTCATCATGGGTACTCTACATATGTATAGCTGCTAGATTATTAGCTTTCAGTCTTGCTTAGTGAGAATCAATGTTTTGACGTAGCACAGGGTGGTTCTATTGACTGACACCTTGACAAGATATCGACTTTACATGCAAGCCTTCTATGTTGCCAAGTCTCTTCAAGTAGCTGTAGAGACCACCTTCACAGCACGTATCTGACTTCATAGCACTCCATACCACGTCTCAATTGCATATCAGGCCAGCCTTTAATACTAAATCTGCACCCCTGCTAGGGCCGATACAGACTTGGTGAGCGTCGCGGCCTTTGTGATCAGCAATCGTTGCGATTAGCAGTCGTTGGGATCGACGCTACAGGCATTTGATTAGTAATTTCTGAAAGAAAGACCATCTACTCCCAAGAAAACATAAAGATTGAAGGGAAGTAAAGGATGGAAGTAAAGGATGGAAGTAAAGGAAGCGTGTGGAAACTCACCGGTAGTACCAGTTGCCGTAGGTAGTCTGTCCTCCTCTACCGCAAGAGCGGATCTCGCTCTCGAAGCCACTGAGGCACTCTTGCCAGCCGAGTGATTTCGTTGCGGGTGCGTTGGGACCAAGGAGACCGATCTTGAACTCGATGCACAGATTTGGCTGGCCGTTGAGCGCCAGGGTATCCTTCTTGGTGTACGTCTTGCCACGTGGGTAGCTTCCCTCGTAGTAAGCCTTGCACCAGTACTCGGCCGAGTTCAGAGCCAAGTTCTTGTACGGGCCGAAGGTCCTCCCGCTCTGGAAGCACGCTCGCTTTTCGATGGAGCGTTCAGCGAGGTCAACGGGCTCCTGACCAGGAGCAGCAGATGTAAATCCACCGAGGCCGGCAGCGAGGAGAAGGGTGGAAAGACGCATTGTGACGGGGTAGAGTGCAGGGTTTGAGGAAAGGAAGACTTCAGTGATGTGCAAGTTGTTGTGTCAAAGGTTTCCGGAGCAGCAGGTTGACCCTTTTATATTCATCAGAAGGCAAGGGAAAGTGAGCACGAGGCATCAGCTCTTGACACGCGTAATGGTGAATGTCTTATCAAGCTCGGGATCATGATCCTGGATTCTTTGATAATCCCTATGCATGCCTAGGCTCCAGAAAAAAATGGGAATGCAGTAGTAGGCTCCTCTCATATGTGGGAACAGTGGCCTTTCCCTTCCAGAATAAGGAAAGCGAATGCTGTCTTGAGTTCAGGATCATGATCCTGGATTCTTTGTTCAGCTCTCGCCCCGTTTAGACTTTATAAACGAGAAAGCTAGACCGCTTGTAGGATTAAGAACGCCATCTTTTAACCTTAAAGCTAAATAAGGCCTTCAAATTGTACGCTGAAGTTGTCTAGATGCCCGTGTTCGCGGAAAGAAGTTGCAAAAGAGCATATGTCTCCTAGCTTCCTATCTTGCTAACAGTGAACTTCTGCTTTACAGATATCGACAAACCTCCTCGGGTTGGCCTATCGAGTCGTTTGACGAATAAAGAGTAACAACCTAGCAAAGTGTACTCAAATGCACGGATCGCCTGCTGCGTCTAAGCGGGGACCTTTTGGATGCGGCCCGACGAACACGCGTGTTATAATATTGAAATAGTCCAAGACTAGCGATGCGGCACGTCTATACGAGGCATGCAACATGCCATTAGCCAAGTCAGCGAATGAATTCAAAGCAGAAGCTGCAACCCAAATCAGTCCATTTCGGTTTGAGCAGAATGGCTTGAAGAACTTTCAATGCGGCACAGCGAACACGCGTGTTGTGATGTTGAGTATAGCCTAAGACTAGCGATGCGGCGTATGCTCCCTATGCAATCCACAATTACAAAAGTCGGCGAATGGATGCAAAGCAGCAGCTTCTGTGCTACGGAAAAGCTGCTGTAACCTGAGTCAGGCCATTTCGATTTGAGCAAGCTCGGGAAAAATGTCACCAGCTTGAAGGCTGGGGAGGGAGATCCGGACCGGGGCCGACGGCCCAAGTTCAATTACTCAATAGACTGTTTGTGCGCAAGGCTTTGCATTTTGCCCAGGAGACTATCGGGACGGGAACTTAGTTGTGGAAAGATGTATAACGTCAATGAGAGGAGTTTCCTGAGAAATTTCCACAAGACGCAAGGCGACGACCTGCAACCGGAAGGGATGGATAGGGGGCTAGAGAGGATTGCATGACATATAACTACAATAAGACCAGACAGCAGGAAAACCCTATCTGTAGCCATGATTGATGTACAAATCTCCTCTTGTTGGATAGACTCGGCCTTTCCCGGTTTGCTCGGATTATGGGCTTAATGTCTCACTACAATACATTGGGCTTGTGTGGTCGCGCATAGCCGCTGACAGATTAGCCGCTAACGCAGATGCAATAGAATTACAGGTTCATCCATCAAAGTTGCTCGTACCGCCCGAACACCCTAGCGGAATCAACGTTGTTTGGGTCGCATGGTGTAAGTGAGCTGTTAGTTGGATCGCGAAGCCGGACCAACGGAATTAGAGTCTTTGCACCAAGTCTCTCTACCTTTCAGGATAGCAATGACGGCTTGGGGAGATTTTTAGCATCATACATCCATCGACTTTGAAGCAGACTAATGCCATCGATTATGGTGATGAGTCGCAAGATGATGCTCGATAACACCGGGTTGGCCGGAACCCAAGATCGAGAACTATAATATGACTGAGCTAAGATTCCGGTTGATTGGCCCTCCGGTTCTAAGAGACAGCAGCGGCCAAATGACGTTTGATGTTCTCATGCACTATTGGGTCCGCAATGAGGACAAGTAACCTACTCAAAGCGGCAATGCATCGATATCCGTGAGATACTCTCCTCCAGTAACGGACAAGTAGATTAAATAAAATAAAGGGTGTGACGACTGGCGAATCCCGGTTGATGTGTGCAGCACCCTCGTCCTTGTTGTTTGCTGAACCCCCAGTCCCTGTCGGCTCCTGTTCCGAACGGCTCGTTGCAGGCCCCTCGCTGCCTAGCGATCTAGACCTTTCTCGTCGGCATCGCAGAAGGGTTGTCATTAACGCAGGCCGGCCCAGGCGCAGTTGGGAGGCTGCAGCCACCAAGGCCAGGAGGGCCGACAGGGAGCGCATTTAGTAAGACGGCTGGATCTGAGTTCCTTGTTTCTTTACGAAGTTGCCTACATAGGACACTATAATTGTAAACATAATATACAGGGGTCCCTGTGGCTTCATGTAGCTGTACAGTAGCTTTCGCTGGCGCATGAGCCATGGTTGGTGTCCGCAAAGTGATGCGAGCATGAGGTACATAATGTTCAAAGTGAGCGAATCTCAACAACCAGTCGAATTGACTCCACTCAAAATGCGCCGTTGGCCGAGTGGTTAAGGCGTATGTTTCAAGCGGCAATGCTTCCCTTGCGGGACCACACATATGACGAGAGTCTCATCGGTTCGAATCCGATACGGCGCATAATTTTTTGGGGCTTTTACTCTCCGTCATTCCAGTCTTTCCGTCCCACGCGTGCTATTCTGCGCGTTTATTCACGTTTATTCGTCTTATAATACATGTCTACCTATAGTGGCTAGTATGCTATGTCCATACAACGCGGGCGAGTTGCCTTTCAGCGGTGATGCGTGGAAGAACCCTTGCATTCCGTGTGTCTGCACCAGACAAGCAAAAGACGTCAAGCACGGATCCTATACGGCGATTCTTGCAAGCCCCATCACTGTGACCACAGTCCCAACACTGTAGTAGACGAAGCTGCGGCCCTCGCTCCTCTCTGATGTAGTATGCCCGCGCGTCTTGGGAGCAACCTACCGGCTGATGTTTCGCTGTGGCCAAGTCACAAGTCACATCCACAAAATCCTTTGCGCATTCTCTAATCTAAAGCTCAAGCACCTAGAATCCGGGACTGTAATAGCCAAACCGGACTGTGCAATACAGCCACGAGCACAGCAACGCCCTTGAACACCTTCAGGCCGTCGAAGCTGGATTCTTTAGTTATTCTAGGGTAGATACTTAGTGCTCTTAGGGTTAGGGTTGGAGAGGTAAGGCTCAGCGACGCGTAATGGCCCGCTACAAGTTTGATGTGTTGCCTCCTCGAGCACAATTCGAGAAAGCAATCGGAATGCTTAGTGACCTTGAAGAGAATTCCAGCAACGCAGACCCCAGATTTCACTCCCGCCGGCTAATACTACTGTTGTTTAAGGCAAATGCTATGCTCTATCAACCCACAAATAGCCGTAAGGCGATCTTGCGAGACAGAATCATGGAAGCGGTGACTCTGATAGTTCGCGAGCACATTCCCTTCGTACAAGAGTATTACTCACGCAAAACAAATGGAATGGGCGTGTTCATAGTAGGCTCAGGGAGATGCGGAATGATACCTCGTTCGAGGATCCTCAGCTGGCGCAGGGCAAGCAAGAGCTCAAGCGTTGTATGTCTTCACAACGATTACAGTGAAGCAACCCACATTCAATTAACGTAGCAAGGCATTATACGTCTATAATCATCCCTAACCGTAATATCATCTGAACCGTCCAGTTGCTCCACAAGCCACAAAGCCTGGCCAAAAGCCTGGCCAAGTGATGGAAAAGCCAGCTAGACGTAAAGGGATAAGGAGGCGGAGATGGAGCCGCAAGGAACAACCTTAGTCGCACCTTGGGATGCCACTAATTACTCTCTACCCCGCGATCTGCTGTTTGGAACACGGCCTCACTCTCACAAATACAAAGACTCTCGGCAGTCAAAGTCGGATGTGACGCAACTACATATGTAACCTTATACCAATGCAGGCTTGGGTGGTAGGCCAAGACAGCGAAATGTACAACGTAGCACGGCCCGGCAAAGAGAAAGTCAAAGGGCTTGACTTGATCGAGTCTCAACTGCCACACAAGCGGCGCATGAAGATCAATGAGGAGGAACTGATCTGAGCTTACGTGAGGGGGTCACGCAGAAATGCAGGTTAACTGAACCATACAAACAAGATTCTCTCGTAGCTACTAAGCAGGCTCTCCCAGTTAAAGGTTCAGAGCTTACTCAATTCCCATATCCAATCTTGCCATGATACGAGAGTCATCGGCCAGGAAGGACGAACGCGAGAGATGAAGATGATGATGCTAAGCCTAAGGCAGCTCTTGAGTAATAAGATAATTTGGCTTTACAGCCCGTCAGCCAAGAGTTCCACCCCCAATGACACCAGTTCCGGGGAGATAATCGATCCCCGCATCGAAACCCCATGCTACATGTAGGACTAGCGAACTCAAGTACTTTGCCTGATACGCCCTCCGAGGTCCTGGGGATTGGGGATCTGGTTGGTGGTTGAGCTTACAGCAGCACTATGAGTTGGTGCATTTAAGCTGACCTCGACCCCTCACCACTTCATGCTTCTTCATAGAGCAAGCAAATGCTACGATTCGTTCAATCGTGATCCAAGCAACACTTCTCGGCAACATGGCTCCCACTATCGACTTCACCGTGAGTGAATCTCTTTGGGTTACTACTTATGGTTTCGCCGCCGCTCACGATCTAGCAGTCTTACAAGGGAAACGTCATCAACGGCGAATTAGTCCCGACTCCAGAGACAAGGCACTCCATCGATCCATCCACGGGAAAACCTCTCTACGAGGTTCCAGTTGCTCGGAAGGAAGACCTCGACGCAGCTGTCGAGCATGGCCGTGCGGCCTTCAAGTCATGGAGCAGGACCAGTTTCGCCGAGCGGTCCAAGCTCATCCTCGCCTATGCGGACGCCATCGAGGCTGTGCGTGAGGACCTCGAGAAGATGCAGACGATGGAGCAAGGGAAGCCGCTCGGTCTTGCCAATATAGAAGTCAGCATGTCTCTACAGTGGCTGCGTACGTTCGCGACAATGGAGGTCAAAGACGAGGTGATTGAGGACACCGAGGAGAGGACCATCTACTCCACGTTCCCGCCGCTCGGTGTGTGCGCTGCCATTATTCCCTGGAACTGGCCCATCTTGCTGGGCCTCGGAAAGATCGGTCCAGCTCTCTTGACCGGCAACGTCATCATCGTCAAGCCGTCGCCTTACACGCCGTACTGCGACCTCAAGCTTGGCGAGATTGCCATGTCCATCTTCCCACCTGGTGTTATCCAGGTTCTCAGCGGCAAGGACGAGCTTGGACCTTGGATCACGTCTCACCCGGGCATCGACATGGTCACCTTCACTGGCTCGATCCCGACCGGCAAAAGAGTCGCTGAAAGCTGCGCAAAGACTTTAAAGCGCTACGTCTTGGAGCTTGGCGGGAACGATGCGGTTATTGTCTGCGACGACGTGGACATTGAGAAGTGCCTCCCCAAGATCGCCATCACAACCTTTATGAACTCAGGCCAGATTTGCATGCTGTGCAAGCGCATTTACGTGCACGAGAATATCTACGATAAGTTCAGGGATGCGTTTGTGGAGTTCACCAAGAACAACATCAAGACAGGTGGCGGGTTCGAAGAGGGCATCACAGTTGGCCCGATCCAGAACGCTATGCAGTAAGTTTTACACAATATCACCTGTGCTGCATGATGAACCACAGTTCGGGGAACTCACATACACACATAGATTCGACCTTGTCAAGGACATGTATGACGAGATCCAGAGACAGGGATGGAAGACTGCCCTCGACGGCAAAGTCCGCACCACCTCGGACGGCTACTTTGTCGAGCCAGCCATCATCGACAACCCGCCCGATGATTCCCGCATCGTTGTTGAGGAGCCCTTCGGTCCCATCGTCCCGCTCCTGAAGTGGTCGGACGAACAGGACGTGATTGACCGTGCCAACTCCCTGGAGACCGGCCTGGGGACATCTGTGTGGAGCAAGGACCTGAAGCGGGCAGAGAGTATCGCCAGGCAGATCAGTGCTGGAAGCGTTTGGGTGAACTCGCACTTTGACGTGGCGCCGAATGTGCCGTTCGGTGGACACAAGGAGAGCGGCATCGGCATGGAATGGGGTATCGAGGGCTTCAAGCATTACACGAACACCAGGAGTCTCTGGGTGTGGAAGAAGGTTTTTGAGTAAAGCAGGATGAAAGCAGAGCAGGGACAGAAGACTGCAGATCTCTTTAGGTTCCTGAAGCGCAAATGAATAACTCCGATTTAGTCTAAAGATACCTAAACAAGTCCCTTCGTTCTACAAACACTAAGAGAAAGGAAGGAAAGGAAGGGAAAATAATTCAGCCTAGCTTCTCACACGGAGCCCTTCTTTGAGAACTCCTCTATCACGCTCTTCGGTTCTACATATGTACCCAACGGCTTATACGAGACGTCACCATATCCGAAGGATTTTGGGCCGCCAATCTCCAGCCCTTGAGGAGTTTCAGTCCATCTGGGCGAGCAGGCTATTCCGATGACGGTGACTCTGTAACCATACTTGAACTCGGGCACTCCGAGAGCTTTCCCTGATCCATTGTCGAGGACGGCAATCAGATCCGGCACACTCGCGATGAGCTGTGTAGTCTTTCCGTCGGACGAGGTATGCTCCGCGAAGATGTTCTCGTTCTTGAAGGGGATCTTGAGCACGCCACCCGTAGCCACGGCCTTTGCTCGTTGAACTGATCCTGTCGTCTCCATGTCATCATCGTAGTCATCGAACGCAGCAATGTGCACGGTTCCGTAAGAGTGGCCTTTGAACAGACGTCGCTCGACCTTGACGATGCGTCCTCGGAACAAGACTTTAGCTGCATTGCTGCCTCCTGCTTCGTCGATGATCGCTTCGGCCACCGAGGACAGTCGGCTCGTCGCTTCACACCGAGCTATTGCGCGACCGATACGCCAGGCCAGTGAGCATGTGTGCAAGACACCGAATTTCTGCACGTATTCGGTTGTCGTAGGCTTCGCTGCCATGCCCACCCGACTGCCCATTTCTGAGCACGAGGCTCTCAATGCCCTATCGACAATCTCATCATCCGGCGCCCTGGTCATGATAATCGTCTTGCCATCTCCCGAATCGATTGCGCAGGGGGTCAATTCACCTGGTACGTGCACCGCGATCGTGGTTTGCCAGTACGTTGGATAAGCTCGTCCCATCCAGTCGCCGTCTATCACGGGGGCATCGAAGAATCTTGACGAGCCGACCAGCATGGGTTCCATTCCGTTGGCACCACCGATTTCAAGACCCATGACTGCATCAATCTTGTCATGTCCCAGATGCTCCATCAGTGCTTCAAAGGCTTGAACCGTCTCGGTTGACTGAAGTCGCTCCACAGACACTGCCGGCGAGCCCATGTGTCCACCCCAGTAGATCAAAGCGTCGTCGTCCAAGTCTGAAGGGTCTATGATGCGGATGTGGTGGCCAGCACGTAGGATGTCTCTCATCTGAATGAAGCTGGGCATGGGGCTGCCGCCGCCAGCACAGCCAAGTACGTAGCAACCGTCGGCTAGCCATGCGAGATCAACTTCGCTGAGAAGCCATTCGGAGACTCCTTTAGAGTTGGTCTCTATCTTGGGTATGTACGCAGAGGGGTCAAACTGAGTATCGTCTGTGATTCTCGACTTGATGTCCTTGGTTGCCTCTACAGGTTCCACGTCATCTTCAATTTCAACACTCGTGCTTTCAGATGCGCCATCAACAACGGGTGAAATTGTGAGGTCAACGTCACCGACAGCTTTAACGATGGTGCGGACCTGGTTCGCAACATACTGCAGCGGAATACAGTCGATCTCGGCAATCCTGATGCTGTGCTTGACAGCACCAGCTGCCACAGCTCTCTCAATGGCCAAGCTTTTCGCATGTTCAACTGCTTCAGCCTCCGTCTGACTCGAAGTGTTCTGTACAATGTCGACTGTGCCGCTGACCCGGGAGATGGCTGCACCAATAGCGTTGGCGACATCGTGAAAGGGCGGCCGGATCACCTTGGAAGCCCCTGAGATATCATCGGAAGCAAGCACTGCGCCACCACCGACAAGAATAACAGGAAGAGGGTCGGCAGATGTCTTGATCATGTCGACCGCCCCTTCAAGGAGAACGTCCATGGCTTTCTTCGCTTCTTGAACGAACTCGGGTTCCAGAGCAGCTACCTTGCTAACGTCACCCATGTTCGCCTTTCCAAGAGCTACCGCAATATCAGAAGAAGTGCAGGTGTTTCCGCCAAAGACTAGAGCCTCTTGATGCAGATAATGGCCGACTGAGCCAGGACCGACGCGAACCTTGCCATCGACTCTTCGAACGAGAGATCCTCCGCCGAGACCAACTGAATGGAGGTGTGGCATGGAATAGTTGACCCTCACCCCCGCGACAGTCACATATGCAGAGGCCTGCCTCGGGAGGCCGCTGGGTAGAATGATGCCTACATCTGCCGTGGTTCCTCCGATATCGACCACGATGGCCGAGGAATCGCCTCCTGAGTCGATGCCAGCCATGTACGCCGCGCCACGCATCGAGTTGGTCGCTCCAGAAGAGAAGGTCTTGATGGGGATCTTCGCAGCCGAGTTCGAGTCGAGAATCGTGCCGTCGTTCTGTGTGATGAACAACGGACAGGACAAGCCTAACCTCTTCATGGCAAGCTTGAACCGCCTCACGGTCTTGCGCGCGTACTCGAGAATGGAGGCGTTCAGAATGCTGGCGTTCTCCCGCTCGAGGAAGCCAATATTGGCGACCTCGTGTGAACACACAACGTCTACGCCGGACAGCTCACGCTCGATGATGCGACGAACCTTGTTCTCCTGCTCAAACGTCTCGTCAATGGGTGAGAAGACACCGGCGATGACAACAGCCTTCAGACCCAAGGCGCGGATCTTGGCGCACTCCTCGACGACCTGCGCTTCCTTGATAGGCGCTTCCTCTGATCCGTCGATGTTGAGCCCTCCGTCGATGATGCCGCAGTAGCCGTTCATGATGCGACTCAGCTCCTCGGGAAAGTCGGAAAAGGCGCCGACCTCCCGTAGGAACGACCGCGAGAGGCGCAGGACAGCGACCTTGCGCAGACGCCGTGCATCGCGCTCGACAACTGCGTTGATGAAGTGCGTGGTCCCAATGGTGACGCTGGCTATTCTCTCAATGTTCAGGCTCGCCGCCTCGATGACTGCTCGGATGGATGTCTCGATGCCTGAGGTAGCATCGGGTGTGGTTGGCGTCTTCTTGAAAGCGACAACGCCTCTGTCCGCGTCGCCGTTGGCTGCGGCCGTGGTATCGATGGCGACGGCATCAGTGTTGGTTCCGCCCACATCAACGCCGATACGAATCGTCTTGTCCAGTGCCATGACGCTTGTGTCCGTTGTCCCTTTGAGGTAAGAGAGATTGTGAAAACGGCTGGGGGGGGGGATTCTTTGACATTCAGCTAAATAAACATACAAACTCACTCTCTAACACGCACAGAGCAGAGAGCCGCCTGAACAGCATTGTGCTTCCGAAGTCGCACTCGCGGGTTCCGTACCAGTTCTTCTTCTTCTTCTTTTTCCCGGTTTCGCCAACTATCTAAACTATAAGTTTTACAGATATGCAGGACACAGAGATAACAGTTTCGATTGGAACTTTACTTCCCACGTGTCTCGGCTTATCATTCGGCTGGTTATGGACGTTAGTAGTAGGCGATGAAGGCTCCAGGCAGAGACTATCAACCAGTTTTCGGGTTGATGTAATACCGAGGATTGGAAGCTTTGGAACTAGTTGGAATGTCTTCCCCCTTCCCTTGGGCCAGCCCTGATAAGACAGTCAAGCTTCTCCAGCTCCAGCCCCCTCATTTGGCATACTCGGCATTTCAAAATCCACTGGATCCTGTGGGGGATTGCATGGCCATGTGGCAGATAGTGGGTTAAACAACCTTTACACTAGACGAGATGGTCCTAGCCAGGTTGTCATGATGTGTCTTATCAGTTTAGTGTACACTCCGTACAACAAGGGGTCCAACGAAGCCTTTACCAGCATCTTGGTAACGTTCCATCCCGATAACGTCCTGGACATATCTATCGGCAGAAACACCGGGTTCCGGGGTTCTGTTTACTCCTTATCTGACTTTGACACTATCGTTCGGGTGCAAGACATGCCATCGAAGTCAGATAGGGGGATGTGATAGCTTCTTCCTATGGCACAATGGGATAGCTTTTACCGGCTTTTGCCTTTGGCGCATTTTCTTTTGCCGTGTAATTGTTATCCCAAAGGATGACCATATATGACTTTACCTTTACCTTTCCGTTGCGATCTGCCATCTTCGGTTCGTTCTCTTCCCACGCCTGTCCGTGGTATTACACCAGTCACCCTACGAGAAGAACGACATCAAAACCCAGCATGACACTGCTAGGCTCGCTTGCTGCTAGTGCCCGTCTGCCGACGTCGGACAGAGCCTTTGCTAGTGTTTGGATCAATGATGATATCCGACCTCTAGAGCCGGCGCGACGGACCTGGACGACTGGGACGTTTGTTTCCTTCTGGTTGGTGAACCAGATTGCCAGTAAGTCTTTGTCTACCGTAGCCCTTTTTCATATTAGAAAAATACACAAAAACAAAAGAATTTCTTTCTCACGAATCGTCATTCTTCCCTTTTAGTCTCAAATTGGCAACTGGGTGCTTCACTCGTTGCAACTGGTCTCAGCGTCTGGCAGGCCGTGGTGGCTACGATCATTGGTAAGATCATCATCGCGCTCGTCGCCATCTTCAACGGCCACGTTGGTGCAAAATGGCATATCGGATTCCCCGTCATCTCCCGCTACATCTGGGGTCCGTACGGTTCATTCCTGGCCATTGTCCAGCGAATCATCCTTTCTCTGGTGTGGTTCTCAGTCCAGTCGTGGACAGGCGGCATCTGCGTGTCCGTCATCCTCTCGGCTATCTTCCCTTCGTTCCAGAACATCGGTGATGTTTTCCCGGATAACCCGAGTCTCGACACGAAGCAGTTCGTGGGCTGGATCCTGTTCAACGTCGCCATGATTCCTGTCATCTACATCCGGCCGCACAAGATCAAGCTGCCGCTCCTCGTGTTCAATGTCCTGGCCTCGACGACCCTCATCTCCATGATGATCTGGTCGCTCGCGAGAGCCCAAGGCGGCGGACCCCTGTTGTCCCAGGGATCTTCAGCTCTGAGCTCGTCAGAGTTGGGCTGGTCCATGACCTCTGGCGTTACCACTGTCATTGGAGGCATCGCTGTTGGCCTCACCAATGCGAACGATTACACGCGTTTTGCTCGCAAACCTGGAGATCAAGTTTTCGGCCAGTGGTTCTCAATCATGTAGGTCTCCATTATTCATTCTCCTTGCTAGATTGTAGTAGTGTTCCTCGCTGACATATTTCTTCCAGTTTCTTTGGAACCCTTTTCCCCTTGTTCGGCTGTCTTGCTGCCTCCGCCACGCAGAGCTTCTGGGGCGAGCCAGTATGGAATCCTCGTAAGTCTCAGATACTCACTGGTATATTTCCAAGAGACGGATTTGCTAACATGACTACTGTCTAGCTGTCATGTGCCAGATGTGGCTGGACGAGAATTACAGCCCCGGTGGACGAGCGGCAGCGTTCTTCGCCGGCTGCGGACTCGTACTCTGCCAAATTTCCATCAACGTCGTTGACAACGCCTACAGCGCTGGCATGGACCTGGCTGGTCTGTTCAGCTCCTACATCAACATTCGCCGTGGTGCCTTCATCGGTTTGATCCTGAGCATCGCCATGTGCCCGTGGGAACTGCTCTCGTCCGCGGCCGTCTTCATCTCCGTCCTCGCCGCCTACAGTGTCTTCCTGGGCCCCATCATCGGCATTCAGGTCTGTGACTACTGGCTCGTCAGGAAGAGGAACGTCAAGCTTTCTGATCTCTTCGACCCCCGACCGAGCAGCATCTACTACTTCTGGAAAGGAGTCAACCCACGCTCTTTCGTAGCCTGGTTCCTCGGATTCGCCACGCAATTGCCTGGCTTCGCTGCGACGGTGACCCCGAAACAGGTCCAGGTGGGAGACGCATGGATCCATCTCTTCAATCTGGCCTTTCCCTTGGGCTTTGCCATCTCATTCACCGTGCATTTTGTGATCAACCACTTCTTCCCACCGGCTGGTCTGGGAGAGATTGACCACTTCGACGACTTTGGCACTTTCACACCAGAAGAGGCGGCAAAGATCGGGATGGAAGAGCACACAGATGGGAAGGATGTTGAGCCAGACGCAAATGCACATACGTCAGGGGTGGATATCATGGCCACAAATGTTTGAAAGTGTCAACTCTTTAATACACCCCAAGAATGCTATTTTGCAATTCAACTTTTCCAGATTGCTTAGCAGAATGCTATTTTATACTGATGTATACGGGAGGGCATGCTTTCCCGATATCTGTGTATGGATAATTAAAACAAGATAGCAACGCGATGTGAACCTGTATTCCTACTGATCCCTTAAGCAAGCCATGATATCTTATTCGCATATGATACCTCACAAGATCCAATTTGAATGAACACTTGTCAATAGGATCACCTGCTGGTCGCTGTGGTTGTCCTGGGTGGGCTACCCTGTAGTGCCGCGAACCTGAGAATCACCAACCAGTGGAAGGTTGGGATTCACTCACTCATCTCTTTCCAAACGTCTGCCATGCGCCGAGTACTGAACTTGTTCTTTCCAAGCCTTTAGACTTCTATACACTCCAGGCTTCATTGTCCTCGTCAAGGAATTCCCAAACACAAACACCAGTGTCGGTTGACTTATCAGTGTTGCGGTAGATGCTTTGTCCTGTTCCTTGTTTTCTCGACAACTTCCAACAGTAACAGCCAAACCTCAGGGTCTAGACGATATGTCTAACGCCTCTTCTTCCTTCTCACGCAGTGTCGAAAGTCTTAAAGACAACGGTTTGGTTGTCGAGGGGCCCCCGTGGGGTCTGGAGAAGATATATGACTATGAAGCGGGCGGTCATCACCCATTACACCTGCATGACCTGCTGCACGATCGATATCGAGTCATCCACAAGCTCGGAAGTGGTGGCTATGCCAATGTCTGGCTCTGCATAGACACCTCGAGCACTTCGCCAAAATATGTTGCAGTAAAGGTAATCATGGCTGAGGGTTCTACCGTTGACTGCCCCGAGGCTAGAGTCACTAAAGTTGTCGAGGTTGGGTGCGACCAAGAGGAAGCGAGCATATATCTGTCGCTGCCCCTCGATCGGTTTCAGATCAACGGACCCAACGGTACACAGTACGCCTTCGTCTATCCGGTGCTAGGGCCACGGGTGTCAAGACTTTCTCACTTGGCTAAGTTGGATGACCCTGGTCCGGCGCTGCGAAAGGTCTGCCTCGACACGACTCAGGCTTTAGCTATTCTTCACGACCACAGGATTTGTCACGGTGGTACGGTATCCCTCCTTCTCGTGTTTCGAATCTCTAGGCGACCCTGAACTGATATTGACCAAGACTTTCGACCTGCGAACATCTTGGCTCGTGTATCGGGCTTGAATGGCCTGCCCGAAGAAGAAGTACTACAGATCCTCGGGGTACCTAGAACAACCCAAGTCGTCACCGAGTCCGGTGAGAGTCATAATCTGGAGTCGGCTCCAAATTATCTTGTGTACCCTGTCGATTGGGACAAAGTGCTGGCAAAGGACACTGAGCCTGGTCTACAGGCTGGATCGGCTTGCTTAACCGACTTTGGCGAATCGTTCGAGATGGATGACCCTCCCCCTGAAGTTGGGATCCCGCAGGTTTACTGTTCACCTGAGCAAGCGCTCGAGCAGAAAGTGGGCAGAGGTTCCGACTTGTGGGCTCTTGGCTGCACGCTGTTCGAGATACGAACTGGGAGGAAGCTGTTTGACACATTCGATGATGATGTGGATGAATGCCTCTACACGATTGCTACCATCCTAGGGAAGTACCCCGAACCCTGGTGGTCGGAGACGTGGGAGGCACGCAAGGACTTTTTCGAAGACGACGCAGGTGCTTCTGGCGAGGTCGTCGACGTCTGCAAGGAGTCGAGTCTACAGAGCAATGACGCAGCTCGGGGGAAGGGCAGAAGCAACGCACACGTGGTTGTATACGAGCGGCCAAAGCCCAGATCTCTTGAGGAAGCGATCCTTCGCGGTCTGGTATATGAAAGCAACCGTGGCCCACAGAGTATCCAGAGAGACATCTCGACTGTCGAAGCGAAGGTCTTCGCTGACCTGTTGGCGAAACTGTTGAGGTATAACCCAAAGGATCGGATATCGGCCAGCAGCGTCTTGCAACACGAATGGTTTAGACTGGGAACATAAACTATTTACCAACCCTGGGAAAAACACTGCCTCAAAGTTGACCGAACCCAGGGACATGGCAGGATCGAAGTGATCCTAAGTTCTTGCTCACTGTATAGCATCTATTAATGTAGGAAGCCTACCAATTTCTTAGTTTTCACCACTTCATAAACGTGCATAAATTCCATCATGGCTCCAATTTCTCGCCGCTTTAGTCTCTCCCCCGCCGTCAAGGCCTCACTTCGCAACCTCGACAACCCGCAAAGATGCTGTTTGTAACCATGATCCCTTATAGCGCATCGCTGAGCGTTGGGCGATGGATTGAAATGGCTAACTACAGGTATATAATCATTCATTCAACAAAGCGTTGAAATACAATACATATTCCGTCCATCTTGTCGTTCGAAGTGAAAAATGTTCTGAAGCTTGAAGACAGCAGTGCTTGAATTACATAGTATAAGCTACAGACAGACTCGAACCTCGAAATTCTGACTGCTTGAACAAGAGCCACAAGCAGCGAGGCCTATGGCGCCAGAGAGTGCCTGTATAGAGTCAAGTTACTGGTCAAAACGGTATGGCTCACTTCTAGAGACTGGAGAGGAAATACGAGACACCCATCTTGGGGATGCATTATGTCTGTATCTCAACTTATACCTAGCCCTCGACGTTCAGCTCACCTCCCTCTGCATTGTTCCGATGGCGTAATCTGGCCTCCAGGTCCTTGGACAGATACTTCTCTCGAAGCTGGTCCTTCCACTCGTTCAAGGTGATAACCAAGCCGTCGTTCAGTAGAATACTTTCCTTCTTCCATCCTTGGGCCTCTTGCTCGTCCCACGCCGGGAGAGGGATTAACTTGTGGCTCGAACAAGGGATCCTCCTCTTGGTAGAAAGATCAAGTTGTTGATCCTTAAGGCGCGCCTTACAGACACCGTCGTATTGTCGTCTCCCACCGCAGTCAACGCAAGTCCAAAGCTCGCTACCCTCGAATGTCACGTCCTTGTCACATGCGCTGCATTGGATGAGAGGAGCAGGCCTGTGATCTGACACCTTTTGGTTGTCCTCTTCTGCATCACTTGAAGCATCCTCTATATCCCCAAGGACTCCCTCACTCCCGTTGTCTGACTGCTCACGGCTTACCTCCTTTGGTACGGCTTGGGGCAGTTCTTGAGACGGATGCCTTCTGTCACGACCGATCCCAAGCTCTTCCAGCAGTGTGCCACCACAACGGTTCATCTTAGCAACCCTGTACCAAAGAGTACGGCGCATCTTCCAGCAAGCCACGATGTTTTCCTGATCTTCCAGCGTTGTGAAGATGCGGGCCAACATTTGGAACGCAGAATCGTCGTTGCTCTCGTCTTTATCTGACAGGAGGTTGATGCCATCCTGAACAATTGCATTGATTTGGCCTTCGACCACAGCTGGCCAGGGCATGTCCTTGATTTCGCATAGACGGATCAGGCAGCACAATGGAACAATGCCCATAGATGCCTCTTTCGGGCTCCGAACCAAGTCCTCAATCGAATTCATAGTTTTAGCTGTTTCTTCCTTGGTCCACTTCGAATCGCTGCCTCTGTCGAGATAGACCTCCGCCAAGGAGTCGATAATACTACTCCGAACGCCGGGCGGTGCGTAGCAGTACTTCCCTGAGATGAGCTCCCTCCAGGCTTCTTCTCGCTTGGTGACGGCCTCGTCCCTGAAATTGCTCGAATTTGCCATGGCCAGTGCACGCGACGCGTACTCTAGAATCAATGCACGGAGGTGGCTGAGCTCTGGGTCTTCGGACTCTGGTACCGCTGCATTGAAGAAGGTCTGCACCACTTTCCACGCGACATCTCCCTGACAGTCGGCTGTCGTCTCGTGGTTAGCTGCCGTGACAATCGTCTGCATTGGATTGCATTCGTTGTTCACAAAGCTGTCTTCAAAGTCCGCCATGTGCTGCTTCCAATTCCCGGATGAGTCGGACAGGGCCTGTACTAGTTCAATGACCCTGGACCAGTCGTTCCGTTCCCTGTAGGCTTCGAGCCATATAGCCCAGTTCCACATTCCGACGTAGCCGTACTCCAGGCTTTGGCGATGTTGCCTCGCTGCCTCCTCATAGTTCTCACAGTCCCATTCGAGCTGGGCCAGCGTTAGTAGAGTACGTGCATAGACGCGCACATGAGACCATATTTCGCCATTGACAGCTTCGCCGTCCTTTGGGACTGAGGGACGGGCCACTGCTTCGTGAGCCCCCTTTAGTTGCTGAAGTGCCTCTCTGGGATGGTCCTCGTCCGTTAGAGCCAGCATGATGCATCCGAGCAGATTGGAGGGTTCAAGTCGCACTGCCTCTTGAGCTCTGTTTAATGCAGTCATAGGCTGGCCCCCATCATCGCCGTGATTCTTGCTGATAGTGTCATCATAATCGGGACATACCTCGATTATGGCGTTCACAAAGTTAGCATGCCAACGTGAGCGTTTGGCATCGCTGTCCAGCTCATCCCTGAGTGCCTCTAACGCCCATTTCTCGATAGTGATCAAGTGAGCTCCTGGTATCGTATCATCTTCATCATCATCCTCAAGTGACTCTTCGGAGTCGGCGGTTGGAATTTCGCCAATCTAACATAGCACAGGTGTATTAGACAAAAAGACAGGCACGAAGCCATTCAAACTGTAAAGGAGACTGTGAATCTTACATACCCCTTGCAGACAATCCACAATGAATTCCATCGCCGCTAAAACCTCACGGTTTGATTGATGCAGCCCCAGGAAAAAAAGACGAGCCATGTCTGTAGCCCACGATGAGAGAAGTGCTTTATAGAGAGATGAGACGCCGCCCTCGAGCCAATGGTCATACATCTCTTGGGCAGGACCGTTGCGAAAAGACTCTGCCACATTGCTGTCTTTGAGCCAACGGCTGATCTCAGCGACTGCTTCGCGGTCTTGGACCCAGGTTTTCCGAGCCTCACGAAGCCTACTATTCACGTTCGCCTCCCACCAGGCTCGATTGCTCTTGATGTCATCTGACCAAAAAAGAGCCTCAATAACGCTGCGTTCAGTGCATAGCCGGGCGAGTAGCTGGCCAAGTTTTGCCTTTGCATCCGAGTCCATGTCGCCGATCTCTGTGACGCTGTGAAGATGTCTGAGCACATTCTCGGCCGCGTAGTTGCGCAAGGATTCGAAGCAGTGAAGCGTCTTATCTGTCAAGATGGTCAGGCACTTGAGGGCAATTTTCAAATGGCTCGACGGTTCATCAAGTTTGAACCGTTGCCCAGAGTCTGCTGCAGCATCACTGCCAGCCGATGAAGCTTCCAGTCCTTCGAAGAATTCTGCAAACTTGAACCGCCGATATACGCTCTGAGGTACAAGAGTCTGCAGAATGTGTCGTACCATCTCGAGCTCACCGGCTTGGATCGGCTCCGGTGTGTGCTGAGGGTTTGTAATATCCGTAATGCTTATTCCTGGAGCCCATTGGACATAGTCGTCCACGGGATTGACAGAGAAGAAGTCAGAGTACTTCTGGTCCAACTTGGCCTTCATAAATGGCACGAACCACTTTCTCGTTTCCGCACCGGTGGCACTATTGGGTATGCAGCGGCCGTTCATAGCCACCACGACCTCCAACTCCTGGACCGTGAGCCAGTCATAGGCGAATTCGACCCAGATTGCGATCTCGCTGAGCTCTAAGATCTCTCCCTCTCGCAGCCTTGCACCGACGGCGGTGAGCCTTTGGTTGAGTTCTGCCTCTTCTTCTAGCCGACATTCCCTCAATATCTCGATGACATCGCTTTCCTGCACCGCGTGCAGAACTTTCTTGATGACCTTGCTGGCGTTGTCGTATTTCCAGATGGTTCTCCCCGAACCCAGGTGTTTTCTGAGCTCACGTATCATGATCTCGCCGAGTTGAGCTACGGCTCTGGTGTTGTTGGCGTCCTCCGAAGTTGACCGTTTCCAATTACCCACCATGTGAGCAATAAATATGTCAAGGTCCGCCTTGAGGTGATCGGAAACGCTCACAATCTTGCATGCACCAGTGGTAGGGGGACGATCTGGCCGCTGAGTGACTGTCATAAGGAGATGCGCCCAACCCTTTGACTCCTTGTTCTGCTTTTTGGCGAAATGGTCCTTGAGCTGTTGAATCTTCAAGTCGTGGACATCTGGCGCATCAATGAAGATGAGAAAGCCCTTCTCCTGGTTCTCGATGACTTCGAAGAAAACCTCCCAGAGTTCCGACACGCCACCGATTGATGAAGGTGGTTTGGATGCGAGACGAGCATAAACCATCCGTGTCATGGCTTCGTCGAAATTGAAAAGCTGCCAGAGGAGAACACGAGCGATTTCGGCATACGGCTGGTCTGCCCACGAGGTCAGATCGTCGTCAGCAGCCTTCTTCTTACTGGTATCGGCAAAGAAGTACGCTACGACAGGGCGAGAGGACGACTGCGTACCCGCCCCTTGCCTTGGCTGATATTGATATTGGTCTTGTCTTTGTGCTCTCTTAATGAGGCTCGCGACGAGAGAGGTCTTGCCTGATCCTACAGATCCCTGCAAGAGGAGAATTGGCGCTCCATCCTTCCTAAAGGACCAGTCTTTGTAAGTCTCGAGATGCGGCATCCAATCGCCTATTTTCGGGATGTGGCGGTCGAAACGCCTATTCAAGGCCTGCTCCCATGTATCTTTGGGGCTTCTCATCGCATCGAGGAGATCGGCATCTGCAAAGCCCAGGGCCTTCGCAATCGACCGTCGTTTATTATTCAAGACCTTCTCGGTGTTATTGTGCGTCGCAGCTGCGACAGCAAGGCTTTCCGCCTCGAGAAGCTGCTTCATCTTGGCTTTGATCTTCTCAATCGCCGTATCTCCCCCCGAAGCCAGATTGCCGAGTTCCCGAGCCTTGTGAGACTTGCTGCTACTCAGCAGGATGGTCGCGTCACAGATATCGATGAATAGTTGTAGGAATCCGCAGCATAGATTCTGGACGCTGCGGTGCTGACTCTCCTTGAGATCATCGAATCGGTCAAGAAACGCCGCGCATTGCTGGAGCATGGTGTCGAGAGCGGTAAACATGCCTTCGTAGTCCGTCCAGACCTTGATGACGAAACTTACAAGATTAGAGGCCACCGTGAACGGCACAGAAGAATCAGCGACCTATGAAAAAGAAAAGAAAAGTTCGTTAGCACAGATGCATGGGTAACATGACTGACGATAAGGCCAGCTTGAGGTGGTGAACGCTCACACCAGCTCCTATTGAAAGAGCAGTAGGAGCTATTTGGATCGCTGCATTCAGAGCTTTCCCACCGAAGAAGGTGAGGCCTTCTACCGTCTTCATGGCCAATCGAGTCAACCTCTCTGAGGCTTTGTCTACTGTGTCGGGCGGTGAGGTCTTCTCGACTCTGTCTGCGACCTCCCTTTCCGTGCTCACTCTGAGTCGTTTGTTGAGCGAGTCGTGGAGTTTCTTCCATGCGCTTCTCTTCTCTTTGTTCAGGTGTTTTTCGACTTGAGCCTCAAGCTTTTTCCTGTTCTTGGTCTCGTCTTCCTCCACTTGAACACGTCGTTTACTCTTGTTGAAAGCCGCCTTGACATCTTCCGAAGAGTTGTGTTCGGGAATCGCCTCTGCATCGGTGGATTGTTCCACCTGTTGCAGCTGTTGGACCTTGATTTTGAGATCATTCCACAGCCTGGCCATGTCGTCGCTGGCTGCGCCATATGAGGTGTTACCTCTGGAAAGGTCGGTGTGCGTGGCCATGGCACCAAGTGTTGGAGACAGCATGCGTTCACACTGGGAATTGATTTGCGTGGTAAGACGCCATAACAGGTCGGTTTGTTATATGCAGGCTGCAACACATACATGAAGTTCTCGAGGAGAACAAGAAGCAAAGATTTAATGAAGAAGTCCTCTATGTGTCCGTAAGGACAAACGTCTACATGGGGGCATTTCCCACCCCCTCACTCCGCACTCGGGGTCAACTTCGACTGTAAACCAAGGCTGGCCTAACTTTTCATATGCATACTGCAACAGAAGCCACAGAGATGCAATGCATGGTGATAAGCAGCTGCAGCCTGTAAATGATTGGTTTCGCTCCGACTTTCCACATGTCATCTAACTGATATGGGCACACGATGAATGGTCACATTCATTGAGATCACGTCCCCTCATGTCAGTAGCTCAATCAATCCTTGTGCAGCCCCGAAAAGACGGCTCAACGCCTACATAGAATGGAAACCAAAGGTACCAGGTCAGTACTTAGGTACCTATAGTGCCGATGCACTTATTGTACATTAGCAAAAGACCATGATGTCAATGGTCACTACTGTGTCCTATGTCATACGATATCGCATGATGCATGTCTGTGTCCCTAGGTCAAGTACCCAGGAGTGCCGACAACCGCCTGGATGCTATGGCTGTCCGGATGCAGCAGCTCATCAATAACGGCCTGGCAACAAATTGGCAGATGTGTCGTCGACGTGTTTGTGGGCCACCCTCGAAGGAACCAGGTTGCCGATGCACTGATGCCCAAGATTGCTGCCAAATCGGGTTTATCGGCTAAAATTGTCACTGTTGGAAAGTCGCCATACAAACTCCTTTGCCTTATTTCATGGTTTACTTCTTATGGAAGCCTTGATTACTTTCCTATATCATACTGCAGCTGGCTACCTATTCATCGTGATGGAGGGCCATGTGAGCGTTTCCCGGACTGGACATGGTATACTTATAGTACCAATCCTTCGAAATTATGGGACATGTGGGCTCTCGAAAGGTGCACTGAAAACCCTTACGATTTGTACAATCTCACGATACAGCAATGTTGTCAAGATTCTCGTTCGATGTTCTCTTATAGAATAGGAAGGCATGAAAGTACCGCGTTGTAGTCAATATAACCAGCACCGCGACATTAAGCTACCATGATCAGGATGGAACAGCTTGTCTGTACCACAAACTAATCTCCCTCGGGCATTGGATGTTGAGATCGCGGTCACAAGCGATCATTAGTTATCCTACCTCATTGATTCTGACCAGCCGTCCATCTTGCAGAATTCGTAAATGCCACGCGACAACAATTATCTTATGTCCATGTTCCACTGCGGGCTCTACTTTGTGCTGTACCACCTACTTTAACAATCATCCTTGTTAAGTATGTATCACAGTCCATTGCGATGTACTTACATCCTTCAACAATCCACCTATTCGCTGGTCACAATGCCCCAATGGGAGGCGAACAAGAATAGACAATGGCTCTTTGTTCACCTATAGTAAAAGGCATTGTTGAATAACAAGTGAAGCCAGTAGAGAACTCATTACAGGTAAATTTTAGAAAGTGCTTCATTACATTGTTGTTCTGTGATTCTGACGCGTATGGCCTTGGGCTTTGTCGCATTCAAAGGGATAGTCCCCTCCCCCTTGTTCCTTACGAGACTGCAACGTCTGCCAATCTACTCTCTGCACCTCATGTAATGGGGGCAGTCAGAACAGGGGCATTGAGACATCTTGCTCCGTTGCTATTCGGTCCTCCTACGAGGGTCTGCGAAACAACTGATGGAGGGAACGTGGGAGTTGTGACAGGCACAACCCAAACATCTTTCGTTGCCATGTTTG
This sequence comes from Sarocladium brachiariae, assembly GCA_008271525.1. Taxonomy (NCBI): domain Eukaryota; kingdom Fungi; phylum Ascomycota; class Sordariomycetes; order Hypocreales; family Sarocladiaceae; genus Sarocladium; species Sarocladium brachiariae. Next base: position 5,186,864 of record RQPE01000001.1, read on the forward strand.
TGATCCACATCTGGTCACCGTTCGTGTAGGCAGGGCCCCATTCCGGGGTACCAGAGGCAACTGAGCCGTAGTTCTGCGGTACGGCCCATCTCTTCTGAACCCTGTCGAAGCTCACGAGGTTGATTTCGATGATGCCGTTGTTGTCGCGGTTCATCAGAGTCCAGAACTGTCCTGTGCTCTGGACGTAGGCCCAGTCGGTGATTACAGCCTCCAGTGCTTTGAACACGGCGCCTTGCCCTGCCATTGTACCAAACGTCGCTGAGCTCGGGTTGAGGTCGACCTGTCCCCATTCCCCGACGTCGATAGTGGCTACCCAAAGCTGGCCATCTTCGTCGAAGTCTCCGGCGACCCAGGCTGTCTGGGACGTCAAGGAGAGGAGCTCGGAGTTTCCATCTGCATCGATCCGTATCAACTGGGACGTGCCACCGCCAATGTCCACGAAGCCGTAGAGATAGTTGTCGAGAGGATTATATCCTAGTGCATTGATATTGCCCCCAGGGCCGATGGCACCTGTACCAACATCCTCGACGGTGGCTCCCGTGAGGAGGTTCATGGCATATAGCTCGTTGGTTTGCATGATGTATGCATCTGCATCGCACGCGAAGGTTGCTACCGCGGCGGGCGTAGTGCTAGAAGAGCTAGAAGAGCTAGAAGAGGTGGACGAGGTGGACGAGGTGGAAGTTGAAGAGGAGACAGTCGTGCTGCTTGAGCTCGATGCGATGGAGCTTGACGCTGCAGTGCTGGAAACCTCGGTTGAGCTGACGCCTGAGTTGGAAAGCGAACTGCTCGCAGGATCAGCGCTGCTGGTCGTCGAGGTGGACGCTGTTGTAGTAGAGCCAGCAATAGGCAACACGCTTCCACTGTCGTTACCAGCACTTGTCGAGACCTTGGTTTCTGAAGCACTGACAGATGTAGTAGCAACGGGAAGCGCAGAAGCAGTGCCGGACTGGGTCTGCGTGTCAGATACTGCGTTGGGTAGTACCTGTCCAGTACCCGTAGGCGTCTCGACAACGACAACCTGGCTCCCGTTGATCTCAGTGGTGATTGTGGTCGGCGCAGAGAGTGAACCCGTACCCGTATAGGGAAGCGTCAGGGTAGAGAGAGGTGATGTAGTAGGGGTCAGTATGAGAACTGTGGTGGCACCGCCGTTGACAATGGTCTCGGTGACAGGGCTCAGAGCAGGCGTTGAGCAAGGACCAACAATGGTCACGCAAGAGTTGCAGTCGTCAGGGAGGCGACCAGCGCAGATCTCGCATTGGCTCTTGTGGGAGCTGGGCCCTTTGGCATTGTCAACGAAGATCTCGATTACTTGCACTTGCTCCCGGCAGATAAGAGTGTTGTCGGCGAGACGGATGAACTGGCCATCCTCGTTGCTGCAGACAAGGGGTGGGAAGAGGACATCGTGCTGCGCGTTTGCATAGGCCTGTACTCCCGTTGCCCCGAGGAGCGCAAGGCTTCCCAGCCAAGGAGCCAGAAGAAGTCGCATCATTTGTAAAGAATGTCAGGCACAGAGTGTATTATGCCCCCCAGAAGCCCAAAAGTGAATCAGAAGTTGAGTTAATCCTCGTAATCCTCGTCGTCTGCCAAGGAGTCCGTGGGTCTACTCTTTCCTTATACATGCCCTCGCACCTCTTTACTGATACATTCTGCTTCTGCTTCTCCTTCATGTTTTCAGATTCTGACGCGCTGATATTGCTCATCATGCCTCCCTCGACGCCACATCCAGAACATCACCCCATGGCCGCTTAAGTTGTCAATATGCAGCGTTGGTTGTCATCTCGCTTCTCGAGTAACAGCATTCCAAGCATTGGAAACTTTTGTAGTCTGAATAGACGGTATTATCCCGTTTGGGGTGATACGCGCCTTGCAGAACCCACAATGATATATGGAGGATGGGGTTCGGAAGAGTTGGCAAAGTGGGTTGTCAAAAGACGAAGACTAAGCTCCTTTATGATGTACTGCTAGCTCATAACTCACCTGACGGCTGAACCTGGGGTGGACTATGTGGCTACTACTATCCAGGCCCATGTCTCACTTTTCCCTTCTCCGGAACGGCCGGACTTGCTGTCAAACTTGTCAAGGCTTGAGTCAAAAAAGACAATGCATGAGTAGGCATACGTGGTTTGAACGAGTGCAACAAGGGTTTGTTTGTAAATCTGGCTCGACCCGAGAACATACATGTACATGTCCTCTCCCACAAAACCTGCATGCAAGCCAAAAGCGATGACCAGGCATGGTCACAGAAATACTTGACGTTTCCCCTTGATCAGGTCGCAAGGCTTGGCAGTGGACTGACTACTCAAGTCTCGTATTGCGAATTCCGACGATGGGATTGTTGATATTTGGCGAGTCATTCTTTGGGTCTTCGTGTGGATTATCTCGTTCCCGTCGCGTGCAAGGACCAACAACCATTCTTCGTCCGCACGAGCACGTCGACATTATTCTGACGTTCCGAATATCCACCGATCGACCTGATCGCCTAACTGACAGCTGTGCAGTAACTACTCGATTGGACAAGAGCGAATCACTAGTGTGATGATGCTGGCCAGAACATTCCAGTTAGCGTGTGAAGCGAAGATCAAGAGAACTTTTTAACCGAGTTCACAACCAGGTCCATCCTGATTCCTTTCCCGAGAAAACTGTCGCGTGCTCGCTCTTGGAGCTTCGGGGAACTTTTGGTTCTACTCATAGTTCGCAACACTTGTTGGAGACGCGAACTACATCCCTTTCAAATTCGAGATGTGCGCCATTGGTTTTTGCAAATGAATAGTCGCAAAACAGAAAGCTCTTGAGATTACACCACTTTCACTATTGTGCTCAAGGATTTATTCATCTTGCTTTATTTTCTGGATCTGGGCAACTATTCTCCTCCTAGCGCCGTGCCTTGTCGCTCGATCTCTCTCTCTCTCTGCCCTTCCGAACCCCCTTAGTTGTGGTTAGGCAAAATGTGCTCGCATTCTCAGTCCTATTAGCCTGAATGATCTATACCAAATTCTTCTTCTACTTGAAATTCTCATTGTCATGAGTCTTACCGAATGCGATACGACTCTCAACCCTAGCCTCGTGCACGTGTGCGCGAGTAACCTTAGGCAGCGAAATCGTGGTAGCAACACGATCATTGCCGCGAGAATTAGAATTTGATGACTGAAGAGTAAATAATTCATCATGCAGTGCCGTTTATGTCCCTTTAGGTATGGATCAAGATGCAGAGTAGAGCAGCTATACACTGACGATGAAGCGACTCGGAGATACCTAGTGTATAGTGTCCCTACGGATACTTGTTATCTTATTCTCTCTAGGTCATCATCACAGGCCTGATATTCATGAATCCTCAATAGTCAACTATTTCATTTTAGCTGATTTGTCTCCGCTTGCCTCTATCGGTACAGATAAAGTCGAAGCCTCAACCTCCTTGCATTACGCTTCTAAAAGTGCTGCCAACTTGTTACAGTCAAGAAACCCTTGGTCGCTAGATCACATATAGATAATAAGTATACTCGAAGAAATAAAAGAAAGCCTTAATTAGATAATTATATAAGAAATAATAATTACTTATTTAAATAAAAGAAATTAGCCCTTATTAAAGTATTAAATATATAGCTTATATTTTTTAAAATTACTTAAAAATATTTTATCTTTATATTATAATATATCTCTTATTAATTATTAAATATAATTAATATCTTTTAATACTTTATTTAATAATATCTTTAAATATTATAATATTTTATACTTTTCTTATTAATTAATCTTAATTTTATTATATTTATATTATATTAATAATATACTTTATTTTACTTTATTTATATTAAAATTATACTTTAAGCCTCTTTTCTTTCTTTCCTCTTTTATCTTTATAATTATTATAATAATATTATTAGTTATAATCATTATAAGATATTAGATTAAGTAAATAATAAAGTAAGGGAGAGGTTATTTATATAATTTAAGGACTACTTATATTATTTTATATTAGCTTAATAAAAAATAAAAAAGTTAATTTAAATATACTTATAATAATAATATTTTAAAGCTTTATAATATAATTAAATATAAGAATAAGGATTTATTAAATAAAGAATCCTTTTAATATTAATTAATATTTCTATTTATATTAATATAAATTAATAAAAAAGAAGTTTAAAATTAATTAATAAAATAATAAAATAGTTACTTTTAAGCTTATTAAAAAGATTTTATAAGAGATTATAAGGGATATTACTTTTCTTTAAGAAGGTTAGGGATTTTAAAAGCTTTTAATAATAAGAAATAATTTATTATATAATTAAAGGAATATTAAAAGCTAATAATAACTTCTTAAAAACCTTATTATTTAATTATTATATAAAAGGGGCTATATTATTATAATAATTAAATAAGATAAATATTAAAAGTAATCGCGGATGCGCTGCTGCCGCCTCCAGTTTAGCGGCGCCTCCCGTTCGGGCAACGCGCCCTCGCCGCCGTGTCGCAGCCCCTCGCGCACGGACCTTATGCCGCCTGCTCGGTATAAATACTCCAACGTCTTCCTTCGCTGTGGGCAAGTACTCTTGACTTCCTTCACCCTCTGAAATCCCCCTCGCCTCGCATGCGACGGTCTCATGCTCCCTGCGCCCGGCCTGCAATCTGCGCCGTTGTTGTTCCGCATGACGCGGCCGCTGCGTGCGCCTTGCCGCTTTGTCGTGTATGCTCCAACTTCGTCGTTCATGCCGTTCACGCCATGCCTCTAGCTTTTGCAGCAACTGATGCTGCTGCTTGTATGTTTTGCGATGAACCAAGGCGCTTCGTCTTCGTCTTCATTGCGGCCTCTGCCGTTTTAGTACGCCTTTCCCACGCCACTCAGAAAGCGCCTCGCGGACTGACCTGGCAACGCAGAGCACTCTCATCAAGTCGTCGCTCCTACTGCCCTGGAGGCCGCCAACGAATCCCACCATCCGAGAGTGCGTCCTTCAGCCCACTTTCAGGTTCGAAAATGCCGCAGACCCCAGTCACGGCCATGTCCGAGTCTCATAGTGCCTCGTGACCCATTCAGGGATTCCTCGTGGCCAGCTTCCTTGACTTCCCCTAGGCTTGACCTCATGTTGGTCCGCAGATCACCACCAGCTATCACATGAAACATGGTCACAAGAGCGTCCCAAGGACGCCATGTGGACCGTCGTGCGCAGCCATGCATCCTTCATGAGATGGTCATGCATCTGTCGGACCACGGAGCAGAATACGAGGCGAGAAGGTGTTACAGCAAGCCATTTTCGCCTTGGCGGTGGATCGTCCGCCTCGTCACAGGCTTGATCCAACGAGCCATTTGTCTGCAAACTATCGGAAAGCCCGAGAAGATGGCCAGGAGTCGGAGAGAGATGCCTATGATGGCTAAGTCGCCGAGGGCTTATCACGGCAGATGCAACATGCCAGAACTGTCGATTGGTCCGAGGGCTGTCCGCTGGCGTTGGCCGCAACCTCCTTGAACATTTTTGCATCACCATGGCGTGATCGCTGTTTCGGCAGATGTTTGATTGGCAGGCTGGGTGAGTGGTGCCATGAGTCATTGCACTGGGCTTCTTGGAATATGCCTTGCGCCTCCAGCTCGGCGGAGCAAGCGTGGGTGATTGATGTGCTAGCAAAGAACGGACGACGGCATCTCGAACTCTCTGTGCAGCATGTTGCGTATTTAGTCTCCTGCTCCTCCTTCGGCAGGACCATCACATTTATTCTCTATCCTATAAGCATCCACAGTATTTCCTCGAACAAAATGACAGCCATATCTCTTGACAATGTCTCTTTCTGGACACCCCCCGCTCTTCAAGGCGTCACAAGTCCTAGTCGGCGTCAGCAGGAACGCCCCGACCACTCATTTTTGCCGAAGCTACCGCTTCTTCCAACTCAGGGGCAATCCGAGGAGCCGTGGACTCACAGCGGCCAAACGCAGGACGACCCAATCTCTATTCTATCCGATGCCGACTCTGTGGTGTCTGCTGCCGAAAGAAGATACACCGACGAAGATGATGGGGAAGGTTCCGACTCAACGCTGCCATCTATTAGTTCCATAGTCGCATCGCTTACGAAGGCGAGGCCCGGCAAACCAAGCAGAAGAGCAACCAAGACGGAAGCTGACGTTGGCACGTATGCTTCGTCAGCATCATCCCCAAGGCAAGCGGGAGCCACCTTAGCTTCGCCAGATGAGGCACAACCGTCTCGACTTGATGAAACAAGCCACACAACGTTTGGGGAGATGGATCGCATAGTCGCCCGAGACATACCCGGTTGTCAAGGCATGGGCTTGGGAGCACCTACCCCTGAAAGTCAACCAAACTCAGTTATGATGGACAACCAACACGTACCAGCCAGCCAACACATCAATCATAAGTGTGATGCTGTCTTTGACAATGATCGGAGTCACAATGTTCCGAGTTCGTCTGATTACCTCTCTACTTGCGCGCACCTTCCGCGGACTGCCAGTCCCCTTGAGACGGTCCAGGCATCAATCCAGGAAAGCGTACTCCTAGCTAGGGAGTCGTGTTACACTGCTATTCCTGCAGCCCTAACCCCATCTCCCGCATCGCCCTCGCCTAAACCATACGAAGGGGAGGGTTTCGATTATGCAACCTGTGCGTCTATCGGCGTGACACCCGAGGTCACAGATGCTGGTTCCGGAGCCGAGATCAAAGCACCATCTGCGTCAGCGTCTCCTCGATGCTCCGGCCGCAATTTCCCGCAGACGCATGAAACGACGCAGTCCAAGGACAGCGACACAGATAGCCAGGGCTCAGGTACTGAGGATAGACTCGACAGGCTAGTATCTCAAGACGGAGAGATCTCTCATTTACACCCAGCCAGCGAGGACTCTAGCTCAGATACTGACGACGCTCACCAAAGTCGCAAGCGCCGCAGGGTGTCCGAGTCCCCTTCCTGTGCAGTTCGCAGCACGTTGGCCAGCTCGCGATGCTCTCGGAGCTCCTGTCACAGGCGATCAGCAGCACGGCTGTCGAGCGTATTTCCGGCGCCTGGATGCAATGCTGACCAGTCACCATCATCGGAGGCAAGCCCAGCACGCTCCGAAGCAGACGTCGTTCTTGCTCAATTCGAGCAATGGCCTCTCAGAGACGTTTTCCTCAAGCGCATCACGGAGGGCAGCAAGACGACATTTCAGCTACAATTTGAATGGGACACTGAGTCCTGTGAACCATATATCGACCGATCTGAGTCGCAATCGAAGAAGGGCAGAACGTTAATGACGAGTTCGAAGTCGGCTACAAGGTCATCTGGTGGAAGATGGACGCCCGAAGAGGACGAAACTGTGCGCAGCATGAAGAAAGCTGGCAAGTCTTGGTCCGATATCCAGCGCGCCATTCCACACCGCTCTGAGGGAACGATCCAAGTTCGGTACTCGACGAAACTCAAGCGTCGATCCAGTCATGCAGCGCCGCTCGAATCTTGTTTTCTATGAGAGATTGCATAGATATTTCAATGCTGATAGCCCTGTTTATATTGAGAGACATTGGCAGACAGTGTTGAAAAGAAACTACGGCTGGCTGGCCAAGAACCAGCGCTATTCGACCCCATTGATTGCTGGGTTCGCCAACGACGACTCGCAGCAGACATGCAGCAGTTTGGGAGATGAATGTTGCGCTGTCAATGCAGTTCATAATTTCTGTGTAACTGATAAGTAGAGTCCAACGTGTCTGCTACCGTCGACGAATTACTTGGCATCCGATGGATCGGACGCCCCACGAGATAAAAAAATAGCGGAATCACGTCTCGGTCTCTCGGTTGCAGGATTACCTTCCCGGACCGTCCTCCTCATAGTTCTTCGTGCCATTTCCTCATTTTCTGCGCTCTGTACGTCTGCACGTGTGAGCATGTACCCATGATGGACAAGTTCAGATATGGGTTCCTCCTCGTCTGCGGATTGTTCGAGGCTGGTGGCAAGGAATGCTGGCCATACAGCCTTGGCCACATTAGCAGCTGATAGAGACGCACGCTCCAACTCCTGCGACACTGTGTGATTTTCGTTCCCTCCGCTTCGTGGGACCATTGCAGTTACGCCGCTGTTCGCAAGGGGCAGAATCGATTGTGTTGACCAGGGCTTCCAGTCGTCTGGGGCCTCGAAGGTGAAGCTGGGCTCAATTCTTTCCTGAAGCGTCTGCACATGTTGCCACTTCGAACATATATCGCGAGTGAGCTGCGTTAATCCTGACTTGAATGGCTCATGCTGGTCGGAAGTTACCCACACAGAAACTACCGACAGCACATTCTCAACGACACGCTCAACACACATAGCCCGAGACTTGTTTTGCTGATCAGGCAACGCCTTCAGCAACACCGCCCTGACAAATGCGTCTTGCTCGGGGTTCGAGCCCGAGAGCGCGCTTAGGGCTTTGCTCAGTTCATTACCCATGGACAAATACATTGGTTGGAAGACGAACTCGCTCAGAGCTCTGGAATATACGGCTAGGCCAGCAATAGCCCTCATCTGCTTCGCGGGAGCTGAATTGGATACAGGAAGAGGAATCATGCGTTGTATGGCGCTGTGATCCCTTATGCGATCCCAGCGACGCGAGTCCTTCAGAAGCTCACCGTTCAGGTCACGACATAGGACGGTCCTGAACAGGTCTGCGGAGGCGTCGAACAATGAGCCTAAGAGGTCACAGCTGGCCCCGCTTGTTAGCCTTGAGCAACACACGACATGCTGGGTTCACAACATCATACATGCTTTCCCTCGCATCTCCAAGCGGGGTCAATTTCACCATAAACGACCGGATTACCGAGAGACTGTCCTCTGCTGTTTTTAGGGCCTTGGTTTGACCTTTCACATCGCGTATAGCGTCCTGCAGCAGGTTTTTGGCTGTTGCCGCTTCTTTTTCGGCAATCTTGAGCTCTTTATTCTTTCGCGTTATAACGTTTTGGTGCTTGGCGCTTTCCTCTTGGTGCTTCTTGCTGTTATCGATCGATCGTCGCACTTCCGCTTCGAGAGACTTGACCTTCTCTTGTAGCTCCGCTACAACAGCTTGCTCTGCCTTGAGCTGCCGACACGCCGTCACCTTCTCATCCCTTAGTTTTTGTTGCTCCTTGGCCGTGTTTCGGATCATCGTCTCGAGCGTGTCCTTTTCAGTCTTCCGCTCTTCAGCTTGTCGGCCCAATTCTTTGACATTCTTCTGGTAAGCCGTTTGAGTTTCGTCAAGTAGCTTTTGGAGTCTGTCATTATCGAGAGCAATGGCCTTCAGAGCTTGGTAGCTCTTGTCGGCACACAGTCTGTTTACCGAAGAGACAAAGCTGGCAACCAGTATCATTTGCGGCAATGAGGGTAAAACAGCGATTCCTGCCACGACTTCATATGCTTACAAAGGGCCAGATTAATCCAGGCGATTACCACTTAATCATTGTCTATTACTTTGCAAAGGCGACCATTTACCAACTCGACGTCGCAATACCGCAGGCAATACGTGTTTTCGGGTTTTACACAAATCACATACAACTCTTCTGCCAAGGGAAATCTCTGGATAGGTTTCTGAAGGCAAATTTTAAGAGAATCTGCGGAGAAAACGAAAGGAAGCTTTGCATGACCATAGCGAGACGGTGTACGACGGGTAGGATGCGGAGTATCCATCGGACTGACAACCCGTACAATGAAGGATCGTTCATTGCAGAGGTAGAGGTGGGGAGCGTTGCAGACTGGGCAGAGAACCGCGGAAACCCTTATTTCGGAGGTAGTAGTGTCTTTACAGAGCGGCTAGGCGCGGGGGTTGTTATTCGACTCAGTAGGGAGCTACCGCACCGCGAGAGTTTAGCATGGACATGATGATAGGCTACCGGTACGAACCACCTGTTGTGACAACCAGACCCCTGTGGCGTACGATTCCTAACAACTCCTGTAATCCATTTCTGGATGATATGGCCCTTAGTCAGTTTCTTGACGAGAAGGGCCGCCACTTATGGACTTGGAGACTCGGCACCGCGGCCTTGATGAGCTTGTACTGATGCACAATCCAATTGTGGACGACACATTTGGGTCCGCTCAAAGCATCCCTCGCTTTGTTCACTTTCTACTTTACAGTGCTTTTCTCCTTCTTCTTCTTGCTCATGTCGTTGTCTGTTTCAGTCTCTTCTGCGTCTTCTGCCTAGTATTGTGCTCAATGCTGCCTGCTCCTGCTGACGAGGCGCAAGGGGGTACAAAACCAGCCCGATGAACGAATCGAACGGCGCGGCTTCCGACTTCAGAAAATTGGAGGGGAGACCGAGTGATTGGCCGGATGGGAATGCGGGTCCGTTCACGAAGGGATGTCACATATAAGGCCAGAGAAGAGGCGCAGTATCCTGTTCATCACGTTATATGGATAGCCCGTGAAAGAGGGGTTGAGGGATGTAGGTGATGGGTTAGGGTTATGATGACTAAGGTGAGAGCCATTGGCGGCGGCTGATACATGGGCACAGCCGTCGCCATTGCGTCCCAGCATCGATGGGGACGCGATCCTATGCTCAGCACGCGAGGGCGACCAGGTAAGCGCCTGTGGTGTGACAGTGCGTACATGGAGGCTAATGAAAGGACACGTCGCGTCGTCAGGTAACTGAAAGAAGCATACGAGGAGGAGGGGTTCTCCCTCTTCCAGCATAATCTACCCCTCGTTTAGGCCCCCTGATGGCGATTGCATTTGCTGGTGAAGCACAAACGAGCAATTTTTTCTGCTCATGCGTGTCAACGTTCGCCTCTTTCCTCTCATGATTCTCGAGAACACGAGAGCCTTCGTCCGCCCACTAGCGTGCCTGTGTGCTTCATGGTCTACTGAGGGAATACCTCTTGATTAGGGTCATCTCGCAAAGTCTTTGCGCTGCCGCAAATATGGGTTATTTCGATGAGACAGCAGAGAAGATTGGCGATGACCTGTGGGACGAGTGGAAGAAGCGAGTTCTCGAGGCGAGCGGTGAGATTGCATCATTTGTCGCCCATCGCCACTCCATGCGCCTTTCTTCCTCGTCCGTAGGAACTTTCACGAAACCACCGCTGTCGGTCATATTTCCGGGTTGTCGTTGGATACTTGTGAGCGTGGCTTGGGGATGTTAGCGGTGGTAATGGCTAAGTGAAGCAATGGTGGTGAGACGAACCAAGTGGTCCGATACTCTTTTTATATACTCTTTTTTTTTGGAGGGGGGGCGGCTTATAAGCACCCTTCAGTTGGACGGCAGAATCCAATTCATACGAGGAAGGGGGATTTCAAGCTGGCGCCTACTGAGACATGATGGTGCTCTTACTGGCTGTGGATGCCCAGACCATGCCACCCCTTCAGCGCTTGGTGTCGTCACACGTACGATGAGGCTGTACAACGAATATACGGGGTTTCTCTTTTACATCTCCTACAAATATTTGTTCTTCCGCGTACCTCCGAACGCTGTTGAAGTTGGCTCCTTGCTGCCTAGATGTACGCGCTCAACTGTGTGATCAGTGCCTCAATGCGGCCTCCGACATGGGCCAACAGGGTGATGAGGTGATGAGAGAACCTGTGATCAGACAGGATGAAGTTGCAGCCAACATCACTGAACCAACAGTCCAATGATACAGTACTGTATCAGGCGATGGAAAGTCTGCTTAATCTGATAGGTAGTTACTTCGGTGCTGATGCCTAGCGGATGCGTGCATACCGTTCCACCTGACCCACAGTTCTGGCAGGCGGCTAAAGTTCATCGTGAACTCTCCGCCACGGCCAACGCCATTTCACGCTGCGACCTACACCTTCGGCACGGTACGAGAACCTACACAGCCTAATCCGTGGGCCCAGGAGGCAGCCGACCGCAAATCACGACCTCAGGTGCAATGTGACAAAATTGCACAATCCGTTTCTGGCGCACCAGCAGACTCAACTCTATGATCATGTTGGTTGATGTTGCCCGCCCGCGGCGACGGATGGTGTGATGGTTAGCTTCCGCAGGTGGATCACGAATTTTCCGAGGTGCAAGTGCGATAACACGAGTTGATTTTCCTCGAAAAACGAATGAACATCACCGTCTAGCCGCCTGGCAAAGATTCTAAAGCTAGAATTTATCATTGACCCACAACTGGGCGCATCGGTCATGGCCAGGCGGCTCATAAGGCAACATGACTTCTCAATGTTCAAGGCGGTTGAGTGTGGAAAATGCCCGCCATGGTCGCGGCCAACACCATGTAGCATCGCCCCGCAGCTGACGAGTTTGTGTGTCTTGTCGAAAGATTCACAATGGTGGGAGGGGTTTCCGCAAATGCCTATCATCTCCCTGGATAGCCGCCGTTGAAGTGATGCATTACTCAGATGGTCGCCAACCTGTCTCGTTCTCCATCCCAATCCCTGTCCCGATTGTACCATCGCCAGCTCATCCGGTTACAATGCCCGAAGGGTTCGTGTGTTCTGAGAACTATACTCCAAGCCGGCCTCATGATCAGAAAGAACAAAATCTAGAAGGCTGGAGAAGCTTGGCAAGGTTAAACTCGGTGGCCGCGACTTCACTGGGTAGTATGTGGTAGGAAATAAGTAGTGGCTCATGGTATGTAGAGATTATATTCTACAGAGCTGAACAACCTCGTAGACTACTCAGTGTGATAGTTGACGGTAAACACTGAGCCCTTGGCCTCTGTTAGATCACCTTGTCCTTGTTCTTCGCATCTTCTCGTCTTTTCTGGGAGTTCTGGCCCGCCCGTTTCACCAGATCCTCGTCTGCCTGGCGCTTTCGTGCTTCCTCCCGGCGCTTCTGGGAAGCCTCTGCGGCATCCTTCATGCGCTTCTCTTCATCATCGGTAGGGATTCGGATGCTATCGCTCATCTTTGCGCTGCAAAACGATTACTACCTGTATTGTTATTGCGAATGTTGCAATGGCACTTACTCTTTTTGCAGGGTTTGCTGGCAAAGTCTTGGTGTAAATCGATGGGAAGAATGTCAAAATAGTGTCAGATGGCGCAGGTTGGAAGCTTCGGTCCAGCGAGAACAGTACTGGCTTCTTTATATATTTGATGGGGTCCTGCCCACAGTCCTACAGTAGTAATGGTCCGCGAACCTACCTTGACCCTGCCCAACCAACATGCATGCAACAGCGCCTGCGAAATGCCAAGTGGAATAAATAGCAACGGCCTACTCCAAGACCCCAGACATCCATGTGGAGACATCCTTAGATGGAGCCACAAAAGCCAACATGGTGAAATCACGGCCATGATGTGGATTGTCATCTTGGACAGAACGGCAAGCCCGCTACCTCTTTTCCTTTTTTGGTCCAGGCGCATGGTCTGAGTCACAATAGGTTAGATTGTGGTCACGGTCGCAAGGGTTCAAGCTATTTCGTAGCAGGCTTATGCCTTAGGCATCAATTCCTCACATCGGGTCAGGCTCTATTTCTCTCCAACCGTTCGACGACAGATCTTTGAGAAAAGTAATCATTTCAAACGGCATTGGACCCGCCACGATCTTCACTATGGCAAAAAAGCCAAGACACGTTTTGATGCCCTGGGACGACCTTGCCTGGGAGCAAAGTGACGCCAGAGCAGATGCTTGGGAGAAGGCACAGCTCAATGGAGACAGTTTCCGCGCCGTGGCCAAGTTCATCAATCAACACAAGCCTGGAAAAGCCGTCGAGCTCCACAAGCCCATCCGAGGGGGTTACAACGTCTGTTACCGCCTAGAGTACGAGGATGGCTCGTCGGTTGTGTTACGAATCCCCATCGATCGTCGTAAGTTCTTTCTGGCCCTCGTCAGTTCCAGCCAATATTAATCCTACAAAGCTGGCGTCAAATTTGCGGATGAAAAGGTCATGATTGAGGTTGCGACGATGCGACTTGTGGCAGAGCAGACGACCATCCCGGTACCCAGGATCTACCACTTTGGAGCCGCTGCCGACAACCCGCTTGGGCTTGGGCCTTTTATCATCATGGACTACGTCGAACACGAATCGACCATGTCTGACGCCATGGCGGACCCGAGTCTGGCACCCGGAGAAGATCATGTGCTTGATCCCAACATTGATGGGGAGAAGCTCGAGTTTTTCTATAGGCAGCTGGCCAATGTCGTGCTTCAGTTGTCGAGGCTGCAGTTCAACCGCGTAGGATCCCTCCTGCAGGATGAAAAGGGCCATATCTCGGTCTCTGGGAGGCCACTCATTCAGAACATGAGCCATCTGATGCAATTTACCGGAACGCCGGACGCTGTGCTTCCCTCTTCGCCGTACCCTGATATCAAAAGCTGGTATGCTGCCCTTGCGGACATGCACATCGCACAGTTCACCTTTCAGCACAACGATGCCATCCTGGACGAGGACGACGCTAGAGACAAGTTCGTCGCTCGCCTCCTTTTCAGGGAACTTGTAGCCAAGGATCGTCTCACATCTAAAGCGGATGGCCAGAGCCCGCACCAGCCAGACATCCGTCTTTTTTCGGAAGACCTCCGCCCATCAAATATTCTTCTCGACAAGGATCTACGCATCGCCGGCGTGATAGATTGGGAGTACGCCTATGCTGCGCCAACGCAATTCTCCGAGGAGCCTCCCTGGTGGCTTCTTCTGATGAAGCCAGATGAGTGGCCCGGGGCTTATGAACCGTGGATGCAGGCATATGAGCCCCGTCTCCAGACTTTCCTGCATATTCTCGAGGACGAGGAAAAGAAGCTTGGAGCAAATCAAAATGGTAACGGCAGCGTTCCAACTGAAATGTGCCTCTCCGAGAGGATGCGAAAGAGCTGGGAGGACAAGAGCTGGATGATCAGTTTCGCAGCGAGAAACAGCTGGGCCTTTGACCTGATTTTCTGGAGATATCTAGATCCAAAGTACTTTGGACCCAATGAGGCTGCCGACCATCGTGCAAGACTGGGTCTTCTCACCCAGAAGCAGAGAGCGGCCATGGAAGACCTGGTCGCGGTCAAGATGGACGAGGGAAGAGAGCGCAAGCTCAGGGAGTGGGATCCAGACGAAGCGAAGGCGCATCTAGCGCGCTTCTGGAATTGACAAGGTGATGACTTCATTGTTTTGCTTCCATACTATGGACTCACGTTGATCTGGTAGCCGTATAATACGAATCCGATGCTCACATGAGCTGTGACCCATCCGCTTGATATATATCAGCAGGTCTTCTGGGCGCCATGGTCGGTCAGCTCGCCATCTTGGTCCTGCTGCTTGCGTTGTAATAGCCAGTGTAGCATCTAGGGTACTGTCTCCATACCTTGACCTTTCTCCACGCGTATTGGTGGCTGTTGAAGACAAGAGTCACTGCCGCTGATTCGTGGCATCGTTTATTCCCCCGATCGTGATGAGGTTGTGTTCCGGATCTGCTGTTCGATAGGGGGGCAGGTGCACGGCCATGTCTCGAGTGGGGAAAGATCTTGGCCTGAGAAAAGCAAATGTGTGATGAGTGCCCCAATGTGGCCTCCGAAATGGGCCAACAGGGTGACGAGAGAACCTGTGATAAGACAGGATGAAGTAGCAGCCAACATCAGTAACAGTCCAATGATGTGATGCGAAGCAAAGTGGCTGCAGAGGCGAGTCTCTCAAAACGTCGACCAATACCGGCCCTGGAGCGGGGTAAGGTGTACCCTAAAGTTCCAAAGGGAGTGTCACATGTACTGTATGGCCGATGGATCTCTTCTTTCAGATACCAACAGAGAAGCCGGGCAGTACGCCGACGTACAAAGACATCCTCGCCATTGGAAACCACAAGAAGTCAGACGACAAGAGTCAGTTCAAGGAGGATTTCCTCCAAGTCACGCGATACGTCCGAAGCGTCTTCGCTGACCAGCCGACCCGCTGATACGTTCAGGCATTCTAGCCAGTCGAGGAAGCAGGAACTCCCCTCCGAACAGAAAACACACATCAAGCTTTGTTTAGTCCACACGGGGCGAAAGATAGAGCCGCGTGGCGAACATGAACCTCATCTCATCAATGTCAGTTCATCAAGGATGATCATCAAGACGGGCATTGGCCAGCGCACAATGCGGGGTTCTAGGCAGCAGCCACCTCATGTTTCGTCAAAAAGTGTTACAACATGTGATCAGTGGGAACTGGGGTCGACAACAGAGTGTTTCCCCGCCGCCTGGTCACCTGAATTACTCGAATAAATTCTTCACAAAGACCACATTTTGAAGAATGACCGAACCCGTCAAACCGAAGAAGGTTCTCATCAAGCAGCCACGCTCGACAGATGACAACTCCGGACCAGCTACTAATGTGTTGAGTTCAGAGAATGGCGAGAGATCATTTAGAGACCAGGATCCGCGGTGGTTTTCTGAGTGTATGCGCGCCGCATCTCGAAGTTCGTGGTGCCTTGGCAGGTGACGGGACCGTAAGTTTGCATCACCTGAGTCACCCTGCTTGACGAGTCGGGCGAGAAGGCTATCTCGATTTGCGGACACTCCTGTAAGTGTACGGAAATTGCCTTGGGTTTAGGGTCCCCAGATTCTCAATCCATCTTGAATCAGAAGTTTCTCCATATGCCCTGCTTAGTCGCTCAGGCCATAGTTGAGTCTCGTGGCCAAGGTCTGGAGATGCATATCGCTCCACACCTTCAACTCAAATCGGCATCTATAAATAGCATCGAAGCATAGCGGCGTCAAAGTTAAGCAAGGGCCGTTTTTCCAGATGGCAGAGTCCTCGCATCACAGAATTCCTAGCTGGGCGGTTACCGAGACATAATGGTGAACCCCGCTGTGGTTTCAGAAGTTTAGGCTCCAAATCTTATTTGTTGTGCCTATAGCCTGTAGGAAAGGGCTGCTGTAGCGGGGATGGATGGCGGGATTTGGGGGGGGGGGGGGCGACGCTTGGCCACATGATACCCTTCGCTGGGCAGGTGAAGTCTCTTTTACATCTCTGCGATGAGTGCCTCAATCTGGCCGCGGAATTGGGGCCAACAGGGTGACAAGAGACCTGTGATGACCGGGGTGATGTTGCAGCCAACTAACAGTCCAATGATATGATGTAAAGGCAAGGGCCTGCAAAGGCAGAGTCGACCAATCCGCGCCGCGCCATGGAACGTAGGTCCAGCCTAACGCGGAGGGGTCATAGTCCTGTTCCGGGGGTGGCAGTTCGAAAGCCGAAAGCCCCATTTCCCAACTGAGTGTCATACCGTGCACGGTTTCGACTGAATCCAAAGGGAGATTTGACAGTCCACGGTTGAGGCAATGTGACAATGCAACACTATTGAGTCCTATTGTCATCTATTGAGAAGATACTCTTCCCTATGACTCCTCTTGTACCCAGTAGACCAGCTTCACTGCTTGTGTCCCAAACCCCTCCATCAGAGTCACGCCATCGCGACATTCCAAGGGCGGCGCCAAGGAGGACAATGCGGCGGGGGTGTTGAGGCTCCAGAATGTTGGTGCAGTCGTGTCTCGCCAGAACCCATCGAAGAAGAGCGGAATGGTACCCACCCGGCGCGGAATATAATGTTTCCGGATATAGTGATGAGGGGACGTGCTTCCTGAAACATTGAAACCATTCCAGACCCAAAAACGCAACGACCTGAATTGGACCTCTATTGGACACCACAATAGCGGAAAATACCCGTTTCTTGACAGATGGGTTTACATTGGCCCGAGATGCTGTTATTGGACAGCAGGTCTCGGCCATGGTACAGGGGAAGATACCAATCCCATTGGTTGATGGATTTGCCTTTTTCAAACGTAACATTATGGATAACGCGGTCTGTGGAAACCTTGACCCTTATGGTGGCAGGAGCTGACGCCTTTCAGGACATTATGAGAGACCTCCGATCATGTTTACAGTGCGATTCATTCGTTCTCGGACTCTATCGAACACTAGGGCCGATTGACGGCGCTTATTCCTTCCGAGGAAGCAACCCTGACCTTCCCGTCGAATCCGTTGCTGTACACCTATTACTGGAGGGGTCGAAGGTAGCTGTCTGGAAGGCTACACACCGTGCGAGGGTACCTTACTTCAAGGGTAGAATCGGATTGTGGCAAGCAACCGATGCGGACCTCAAAAGCTCTGGCCTAGAGCGAAGTGAAGAGACATTTGAGAATGGGGGATAGTGCGTCTCTCCTTTACCCGCATCAAACATTTGCTGATACTGGGGATAGCCTCATTCGTGACACTCGGGTGTTCTTGGAAGTTCTAGATGGCAGAGCCATTACGTTTGCTATAGGAAAGAAGGGCGCAGTGACATGGAATCCAATGAGGATAGACGAGTTTCTCAAGCCGGTTGTGGATGAGCTTCAGACAGCGACTTTCACCGTGAATGTGGTGTATATTTAAGGCGGAATAAGATTAAGCATCCCAAAAAATAAAAAAAGCCGTCCCCCTATCCTATCCTGTGAGGCCGCCTGTGCTACGGAGGCAGGTGAATAGGCAGAGTATTCTCGTTGGAGGATGATGCGTATTCTGGTTCTGATGCGACTGGTAGTGTATTTAGATATGAAGGATGCAGAGACGGGATATTGCCATCGTCGAAGACTGGTGCGTATCCTGACTGTGCTGTTACTGGCAGTGTATTTCGATACGAAGGTTGGAGAGACGGGATATTGCCATCGTCGAAGATTGGTGCGTATTCTGACTGTGCTGTTACAGGCAGTGGACTTAGATATGAAGGATGAAGAGACGGGATATTACCGTCGTCGAAGACTGGTGCGTATTCTGACTGTGCTGTTGCCGGTAGCGTAGTTAAACATGAAGGATGGAGAGACGGGATGTTGCCATCGTCGAAGACTGGCGCGTATCCGGACTGAGTGACCGCTGATAGCATAATCGCATGTGGTGGAGTCGGGGCGGGTAATTGCGCAGATTCTGGTGCAGGTCTGTTCAGAAACTCCAGCGGCGCATTACAGATAGCACGCTGATCAGTCCGATGCGGCCGAATTTCTGTTGAACTGTACGTTCTCTGTGACTCTTGGGCACCTGACATGGCCTCCAACGCATGGCCTCGAGACGAATGTCACTTGGGCTTCTTGGGGGCTTCAGAGCCTTGGTCTTGGTGAGCCTCATCTTGTCCTGATTTCCTCTTCCGCGTTTCCGTTGATACAGAAAGCATCTTGGTTAGTACATGGTCAGATCGACGGCGCAGCTGCGTCCTCCGATCGTCCCTGTAGACCTCCAGCTGATCGATTGCCGTTCCCCTGCCAGTGTCTCGGGAAAGCCGCCTTATTTCGCAGTCGTGTCTAAGCGCTGTGGATACTTTCGATGAAATTTCTCGACAGTATATACACACCTGTAGGCACGAAGTGTCTGTTTTCTTGTTAGTCAGCCCATTGACTCTAATGGATGGGAGGGAGAACTTGCGTGACTGGAAATGGACTGCGAGCTGTTTGCGATCCGCAAAACTCCGAGTCATAGTTTGGCATTGACGATGCGGGCACGCGAGTAGCAGCGGAGTCACTGAATATAGTTCGCGTTCGAAAGGAGTTTCGGGGTCGGAACCGTCAATGTCGCCGTCGTCCCCTGCGTTCTCACATTCATCATAGACATCGTCGCTGGCAAGGGAATCTTCAGTGCGTTCTTCAGCGCCTGGAATGTGGCCACTGTGTTCCTCTCCGTTGGAATGATCGTCACTGCAAATTCCACAGAGGTGTGACTCGCATCAGAGGAGCCACAAATACAGACTCTAAGACTGCAATAATACTTCACCCGAGGGGAGTGAATAAGAACGTTTAGTAGTCTTTCAATTAGTCGCTGTTGCTTGAGCTGTGGCATATTAGTAGAGGTTGTGTGAGGGATCTTTCATCCTGAACGCTGACCTGATAATACTCAATATGCTGGCGTAGTGCTTCGTTAGATGCGAAGGTTTTGAAGCATGTTTGGCACGCGTAAATAGCATGCCATATCTGATATTCTAAGTCCCTTGCCTGGTGTTGCTTACGGGGAAGGTGCGCCTGAAGTTCGAGCAACGCTCTGAAAATATCTTGTGCTTTGAACTGTGTGACATTAGTAGCTACCCCATCGAATCGGCAGCGAACCGCGGCTTACCTGATAGTCAGCAATATGGCGACGTAGGGCTATATCGGAGTCGAAGGTTTTGAGGCAGGTCTGGCATTTCGGGACCACAACACCTGAGGCAATTTTGAAAGTAGCCATTGAGCCAACCTAAGATGTCAGTGTGACATGAACCTGTGATCGTTTGATGGCCAATGTGGTCATGAGAAATGGATTTGGGAGGGGTACTTGATTGGTCATCGAATGGTGGCAACAGGTGCCTAAAAGACCGAGAGGTGGGTCCCCTTGGGCACCAGCAAGGTTGCGTATAAAAAGGTCCATCCACTAGCATTTTTCACATCAATCTTCCCTGCTCTACAGCGACGAATTCCTTGCACGTCGATTTCGCCCCCCGGAACGGAGTCAATATGCCCCCTATCTCTTGTCTCGAGTGCAACGATACTGGCAAAGTTGGCTCATCGGACTGTACCAACTGCGGCGGCCCCAGTGGCAAGAAGTGAAGGAAATAGTTCCACTGCTATCATGGAACGCGTTGCAACGTGTGCGTTGGTGAGACTACCACTCGCATTTCACTTGTATATACTCATTTTCAAGGTAGGCATCCAAAGTGAGGACTCACGGGATAACCAACGGTAAAGTGGCGGAGGGTTGCGTGCCTGTGTTGTTACAGCTAGGTGTATGAGGAGAAATCTGTTAATTGTTGCATTCCTTGCTCGATTTGAGAAGCACACGCGTCAGCGCATGGCAACATCAGTTTTGGAGTTCATGCGTCAGAATAATACGCTCATGTCCACCGAAGTCCGCAACCCGGATAAATCATATTGCGACCCGCGGACGACACTTTGGAGGGTGCTTAAAAAAGGAGGGGGCAGGCTCGACAGCAAACAGTCCAAACCAAGTCATTATCCGAAGACGATCCCCCGCCGTGCCTCGTGCTCTGGCTCTGCTTTGCGCCATCTAGGATGTCGCCTATGGAAGAGTCAATCTTGCCCATTCCAAATTCTATCCGCGACAATGAGACTGTTGGAGCTGGGCTCTCTTCCTGGGTGCACCGACTCGATGCCGTTGCGAAGTGTTACACCTCCGGCAACGAGAAGGACAGAGAGAGAGAGATTGCTGTATACGAACGACTGGGAACCGTTGGTAACTGCTGGCCCGAAACAATCTTGAAATACTACGGTGAGATGAATGATTTGGTCATCCTACAATTTGCGCCACATGGCACAGTCCGCGGGTATCTTCGATCTCGGCCTAAAATTCCTCTCTCTGTCAAGCTTCGATGGGCAGAACAAGCTGCAGAAGCCATATCTATCCTCCATTCCAAAGGCGTCCTGCATTGCGATATATCTTGTAATAATATCTTTCTCGACAAAGATCTCAACGCAATGGTCGGTGACTTTGCAGGCTCATCCATCGACGATGAACCGTGCTTAGGATGGTACGAAGAGGGCCACTACCATCCCGAATCAGAAGATCCATCGGAGCAAAGTGAGATATTCGCTCTTGGATCTACTTTCTACGAAATGCTCGTCGAACAAACTCCTGCATTGGAAGCACATGCTCTCTCGAACCGCCAATCTCACACTCTGGAATCGCTTCCCGCCCTGGGGGATGTCATCTTCAAATGCTGGAATGGGCATTACCGTACCGTCGATGACGTGCTAAAAGATATACGGCGTGAAGGTATGAGGACATGATATGATTTTTTAACACCCTCGGTAACACTACCTACAAGCTCAATGCCCTCCACACCGTGTTTTCCACGTGAGTAAGGTACTTGCGCTTACCTTCTCCGTCGTTGCCCCAATCCTTTACTGGATGAGGTCGTCACGGCTGCAAAGAGCTTAATCAGAGAATCTTGAAAGTCAGTGGAGGAAGAGGAACTTACCAACGGGGGTGGACACAAAGGGCAATCCCCTGCTCGTTGCGTGGACCCAAGCGAAATGAGCTTTCCGGTCGCATCTGTCTCAGGCTTCGCATCCGGACAGAAATGTCCATGCAATAGTGCGGCCGGGCATTGTTTCCAGTTGCGGTGGTTGTACGTATGCTTTGGAATTGCTCGGCACTTTCGGTGGTACCAAGCCTGATCTAGATATTTGCACATCGTAGGATGTGTTCGCGTTGTAGCACAAATGGTAGAGCTTAGAGTTTGCCTTGTTTTGCGATGCAAACAAATCTCAGTGCAGCGGCTGGTTGCCTTATGTTATTTGGGCCTTGTCAGATGTCTAGCCAAGCTCAGCCTGTGGGGAGATTTCATGGCGAGGGGACGAGTGTGGTGTCGTTGGGTAGCGTTTGAGATGGGATGTATTGGGTAGTTATGCGTTCAGTTCACAGGTGCCATGACTTTGCTCTAACCGAACTCTTAGCCCGAAAGGGAAGCAGGTTGCATATCGTGTTATCTATCCTATTTTGGATCCGGCTTGCATGTTGTGATCATCTGGGGTTCCGATCACCTTAGCCCGAAAGGGAAGCGGCGTGCATACTGTAGCCTCTGCCCTAGTTTGGATACGGCATGCACATTGTGAGAAGCGGCTTGCATATTGTAGTCTCTGCCCTGATTTGGACACGGCATGCACATTGCGAGCTCTCTTAGGGCAAGACCTTGATATTGACTATCACGCACGATAAAAGGAGCGATCGACAATGAACGCATTTTGTAGCAATCGTCATACTTGGGGGGCATCTTGTCTCGCTATAGTACTTCGCACGATATGCACGTTTTTGGCCTTGCCTTAAACCAGGCCTGATAGAAATATTCCGTGTTCACGCGTATTGTCAATTATACATGGTGTTAGTCTCGGTGTGTCGTGACTTAAGGAGTCTTCATACCATGCAATACCTGGCCGCTTTCGCGGCGGCCATCTCATTAGCGTGTTGATCCCTGATCCTGTCTCCATTTTGAGTGAGTTATGAAGGGAATGGGAGAAGATAAGAATGGTGACGCCCGGAATGTCGTTTCTTTCCTTTTGTTCAACACATCTCCAACTTATCACCATTTTGCAACCCTTCATCATGATGCTTCTCAGCAACATCAGTTCTCCATTCATTCCTGGGCCGATGTCCCAGCAGATGTCCGTAATTGACCTCTTTCTCCCTGGTTTCACCAACATCACCAGTGCGGCCAGCCAGGTTCTCAGTAGCAATTGGACTATCTACACTCAATTGATGTGTCTCTTTGCACTAGCTGCGTTCTCGAAGCCCTATGTGCTTCAAATAAAAGATTGGTTCACCAAGTATTGCAGTGAGTGGTCCTATTTGATTCCACAGACGCCAAGCTCATCACCCTAGCATCAACAATCCACATCAAAACCTCCGACGAAACATACCATATGGTGCAGGCTTGGATCTCATCGCATGGTTTGGACGACTCTGCTCGTTCAATTCTCGCCAAGATCAAAACGAAGCAAAACCCGGCCCAAGCATATGGCCCAGGCACAAAAAAGGCTCTCCATTATACTCCATGGGAGGGTTCTTTTCGGTTCTGGTATAAGAACAACTTGCTGTTCTACCGGACTTTCCAGGTAGAAGTTGGCTTCCATAAGGAGGAGGAGATCTCAATCACCTGTGCCGGGCGATCTTTGGTCTTGAAACGCTTCCTGGAAGAGTGTCGAATCCAATACCTCAATGAATCAAAGAACAAGACGACTATTTATGGGCATCGCAGCGACTACTGGAGGAAAGAGAAGTCAGTGGTTGCACGACCTCTGTCAACCGTTATTCTCAACCCGGAGCAGAAGGAGCCTCTCATCAGTGATATCCGAGATTTCCTCAACCAGGAAACCAGGCGTTGGTACTCGGAGCATTCAATCCCATATAAGCGAGGGTACCTCTTGCAAGGGCCACCAGGAACCGGAAAATCTAGCTTCAGCCTGTCAATTGCTGGAGAACTGGACATGGATATCTACATCGTCAGCATTCCTGGCTCGAGCGATCAAATGCTGAAAGCGCTATTCTCCGATCTTCCAGAGAGATGCGTTGTTTTGCTGGAAGATATAGATGCGGTGGGAGCTGTGTCTTCTAGGGCATCCGATTCTTCAGACTCTGACAGTGATACTGAGCAAAAGCCGCAACACGCTAGGGTGACCCTTTCCGGGTTACTGAATCTTCTCGATGGCGTTGCCTCCCAGGAAGATCGAGTGCTGATTATGACGACTAATCATCCTGAAAAGCTGGACTCAGCACTCACACGTCCTGGTAGGATCGACAAGGCGGTCGATTTTCAACTCGCGGATAACAGAACCGCTCGGGACATGTACCGCTTCATGTTTGGGCAGAAGACGAAGTCCGATGGGCAAGAGGATGGCTTAGGGAAAGTGGAGAGTCAAGCGGACGAGTTTGCTGAGAAGATACCAGCGTCAGTGGCCAGTCCCGCTGAAGTCATGTCGTATCTCCTGTCGTACAGGTCGTGCCCGGATGCTGCTGTAAAGGACTGTGACGAGTGGGTTGATGGTCTTGTCCAAAGAAAGAACGCATCCCCGTGTCTAAGATGAAATGCTGAGGCCGAGGCTGTGGAGTCTTCAATCTGTCCTTACTGTATTCAGTCTCTTTGATGTCAATGCTCAACTTCGAGTCAAGTGAACGCCTCAAGCATAGGTCCAGCTGATGATCCTCCGCGTTGGTCCGTATGTGTGTGTGGAGCGCCACACAACTCAGGTCATGGGGGTGAATCGGATAAGTAACTATCCCCCTTCTGTCCAGTGTTCTCTAGATCCCTGAGATTGATACATAGCCCCTATTCTGAGCTGTGCCTTGTGTCGAGATATCGGAACGAGGCGGAGAGAACTAGTCAACCAGGCGAACCGCATACCACTCAGGTTTTGAAACTGGTACATAAGTCCCCCCATCCCAGATGCTGAATCCAGAGCATAATATTCCTTACGTCTACATCGTCCTTGGCATCCTCAATCAAAATGAATGACAGTCATCTTTCTCGCGGTCTTGTGCTCGCTTCTTGTGCAGCGAGCATTCTGGCATGCCTAATGCGAACGCGTCGCATCTATCTTGTGCGCAAGCAAGGTCCTGGTACAGGCCATGTTACAGAAATCCTGAGGATCAGATACCACTCCAAGTTCATAATCCTCGTCATGGGCCAGGTCATTGCATCTCTCAGCACAAGCATCTCTTTTGGTGTACTAGTCCTCGTCAAGGGAGATGTCTGGCTGGTCTTTGCGTCCGGATCAGTCATTCTCTGGAGCATGGTAGGCCAGGTAAGACATTCGAGTTCGCCGATATTCGAGTTCGCCGATATTTCATAACTAACAGAAGTAGAGCTGCTGGACAGCTAGCACATGGTATTGTTTTCAACGATCCTTCCATCCACGGACGGTCTTATATGGGCTGGTATCATGCCTCAGTTTTTTCGTAGCGGGCATTAGTCTGGCGGAAAGTACACAGAGCATTGGCGTCGGGATCATGTCTGCAAGTGCAGGATTATTTCGGCTGTGGATGATTTGGGAATGGGTGACCTTCATACTGGAGAAGCGCGACAATGAGGCGAGGCCAGGCGTGAACACATTCCGCAACATACCTAAAGTCTTCCGGATGCTGGTTCACCTCGTCATCCAGATGGTCTCAGCCCTCAGCATGGCCGTGGCATGCTCTGTAGCTGGCACGCAGCTTGACACATCAGAGCCCGGATCCCTAAGACTCAGCATTATATCAGTAAGTCACGCTCGCAGTCATATGGAGGTCGTTTCTAAGCTGTCCAGATAATTTCGCTCACGTATGGACTCCACGATACCTTGACAGAGATATGGATACTATCGAACGACATGAGAGATGCCTTTCGCAGGTGGATGGCGCGGGGATTCACTGAGTCCACGGATCAGGTAGAGCTTGTAGGTTCACGGGCAGTATGACACCAAAGCTCATTCACGAGAGAATCCCGACCTGTAGCAGCTGTTCTACGGAAGCATTCGCCACACTCCTGAGTCCTGGCACCTCTTCAGGAGAAGTGAAAGTGATCCGTGGATGCCGTCTCAGCTGGGCTTTTGGATGATACCCAGCGCGGCATCAACATCACTCAAGAGGCGTTCTCCAGAAGCTGATGAGAAGATTGGTCAGCTTGGGTACCTGAACCGACTCCTTATGCGACCTCTCTACTCATGCAGGAATGAGGCGGAGCTTGTCACGCGTTACTTCAACCAAACAGCCCAAGTCGAAAGGGGAAGATTTCCGCCTACCATAGCCGAGGTCTTCAGCTCCTCCATGGGCATATAAGGGAGCTTAGCCCCCTGCTTCGAGATCACAAACTCTCTTCTCTTTTCATCTCTCTCTTCCTTCCACCACCGGCTAGCAACCATGATGTTTTCAAACGAGTCCCATTCAGCATCCATCGACGACCCTGAAGTTATCGTCATCAGCGATGATGATACGGACGATAGCGACGACGAGTACGAGTTCGAAGATGTTCTGGGTATTAAGGAGGCTGCCACCAAGAGCAATCAAACCCCAGAGGCCGAGAACGGTGAAGGCGGCGATGCCAGTGATAGCGAAGGCATACACTATGAGGCTATGAGCGACGCCGGAGTTGACACCAATGGTGTTGCGCCTACACTTGCTGCTGGGCCTGCTCAGACAATGAGTGACGAGCATGTTGCCCCAAATTTGACACCTCGCGATGACGCCGAGGAGCCTGATTGGGTAGTGCACGAGGAGGGCGATGATGACTCCAGAGTGGAAGCTGCCCCCCTTGACCGTAACGGCATCGATTCTGATACCCCCACTTCTATCGTTGAATCTGGGAGTACTGTGAGGGATCTTGCCGTCGAGGTTGCCACCCTGCGCCATCGGGTTGCTGAACTCGAAGCTCAGCTTCATCTTCACTTGGTTGACTGCCAACCCAAGACACCATCGAGGAAACGAAAGCGGAGCGCCACTACGAGCCGCAGGAACGTCAAGGCCGCACGCACAGTCAACATCTCGGCAACACGGGCTTACGTGTACTGGCATGATTCGTCAGAATTTTCTACATACACTTGGAGGCGTGGTCAGGGTGACTATTGTTGGGTCAGCGATAGGAAGGGAGGAAAGGCGGAGGAGGTCGATGGGGAGTACTTGCTGTGTTTTGCTACCAGTCTGTCTATCGAGGTGAGAGCAAATGCCGATTGGCTGCCTATTGAGTTGGAGTTTAACGAGAAAACTGAGATGTTCGAGGGACGGGCGGGTTTGGGGAGCCGCAGACTGGAGGTTGAGTACTCAGTTGTGATGGACATGGTTTGCAGGGTCAAGGGCGAGCATGTCGCTTTAGTTTCTCATTGTTAAGATTGTTCCATTAGCCATTTTTATCTCGTGCTATGATGTTCGTCTCCAAGAATGCCAGCTCATTGGGCTATATCGAGGATCAAATTCAAGGGACCTTTGGGCTCGTTTCTGGCGATGTGACATAGGATCGTACTTAGTCGTGGGAAGAGACTCACGGCACAGCCCCTTTCTCCCTCTGCTGCAGAGGTATAGGGGTAGCAAGATTGCTCAGGGCTGCTTTCAGAGTTCGGTGCCTTGAGTGTCGGGAGGGGTGTGTGAGTCAACGCCACTCCGGTCACTCTATGCAATGA
The DNA here is from genome assembly GCA_008271525.1 of Sarocladium brachiariae. Classification (NCBI taxonomy): domain Eukaryota; kingdom Fungi; phylum Ascomycota; class Sordariomycetes; order Hypocreales; family Sarocladiaceae; genus Sarocladium; species Sarocladium brachiariae. The sequence goes on from RQPE01000001.1 coordinate 5,214,290, forward strand.
GAAGCCCGATCAGGGGTAAAGATAGTTAGACTGGCCCTTGCTATCCTCCTCGCAAATGGTCACATGAATATGCGCCGCATCCGGGTCCATATAAGCCTCTGATAGCCGTTCCCCGTCTTCTCTTTCGCTTTCTCTCTTAAGCAATTCACCATGGCTGCTCCCCGCCACGAAACCTTCAAGTCTCACCCTGCCTACGCTCTCGACATGAAGGACGGCGACATGCACAAAAGCCGCATCGATACAAGCAGCATCCAGCACGAAGATTACACTCAAGCAGGCCCGATAGTCTGTAAGAGTAACAAAATAAACCAGTACGATATCGCAATTAGAGGGAAGCGTTCTCAGTATAAAGACGATGCTATGGAGAAAAAGAGAGGCTCCGCCGCCACTATCAAGCCCGACAACAACATTGAACTAAAGGGCAACACTTGCTCCGAAGAGAAATGGGATGAAGGGGCGAACGAGGCTGCTATCGACGAAGATATCGCTGTCTATCGAGAGGTGAGACCTAATAAGAAGCCCGAATACCCTTTCATCACTTGAATCTAGAGAAGCTAAGTCGGCGTGGCAAAGCTTAACACCATACCTCTTACTATGGAAGCTCTGGGACAGTCTTTTCAGGGTCCTCGAGGGCTCTTGCAGTTCGCAAGGCAAGGCAGGCTTGCGAAGACGGTTGGCAGGTTGTCTAGAGCCACCACTAGTGATACGGTACATATCAACTACGACAGCCGGGAAAAGAGCAAGACAGCCTTCAAACGATCGTCAGACTCGGGATGTATTGAGTGTTGCCGACGGTTTCGCAGCATAAATCACAGGCTTAAGCGCATTGAAAATCTCCTGCTCCAGATGTCCGGGGAGATGCTGCCAACCAACCAAACGCTCAAACGGACCGCACCCATCTGCACGACGGATTTGCCGAAGAGACAGAGGAAATTATAGGTCTTAATAGCCACATACATACGGACAGCGTATGAAGACGAGCTCGCCCTCAAGACAGTCACTGTATCCAATTGACCAGGACTTCTCCACAGCATTTGCAAGCTCTTGCGCAAACTCGTCCCTTGGTGCTGTACTTTGCAACCTCGTTTCCGCTTCCGCATCCAGCCACTAGGGTTCAGATCGCCCAGAGGCGGACGGCCATGAAACCTTGCATCTTACATAGTGTATTAGTCATGGTTGCACTTGCGCAGATATGTTGACTGATCTTTGGCCATCTTTGGGAAGGTGGCGACTCCTTTGACAGCAGGGCGACCCCAGGACTAATTCCTCAGCCGCCCATAGGATGTACCGAAATGAACCGTGCAGCAGTTCCTCAAAACACTTTCGTGGGGCTTACAGCCTCGCCTACTCTGGGAGTCCAGGACCAGATTCAAGTAGAGCCTAGGAGTGAGATGCTCAACGCTATGATTGCCTGCCTGAATCCGACTGTTCATCGTCTCCCGTGTCTAGATTGCGTACAAGGTGGTTTGAGAGGAGACCCGCGGGATGCCGCTTCTTCCCGTGGGTCTGACTGGGCTCCCGCGTCTTCAACGGCCAGCTCGATGGCCTTGTGTCGTTTACCGATCGGTATCAAGTCTGCCGGATCGGCGGAGGTGTCGGAGTCGCAAATTAAGGGTGTTCTGTTTGATTCGTGATGCGTGATGGTGTCTTGGCTGGGATCCGTGTTTTCAGCCGATACCTCGCTTGCGAAGCTCAGACCGAGGTCGTCAACACCCCTAGCCATCTTGTTGGCCCGTTCGATCGCCTCATCTCTCTTCTGCTTTGACCAGTCTATGCCGTTTCGATATGCAGCAGTGCCTTTACGGAATGCTTCCGAGTTTCCAGTCAGACTCCAAGTATCGATTTGTGTCATGACATAGCCAGGCGTACCTCCAGGCGAGGATGGCCGTATTGGGTGGCTGGCGTACATCTTGAGTTGTCCGCCGTGATAGATTGACGTGAGAGTATATGCCTTATTATCGTACACTGGCTCGGGATCCCCATATGACTGGAGAGTACGAATCCCTCTCGCGCCCAGCGCGCCGACGTAGCAGGCTTGCCGGGTGGCAACCGATAAAGATCCATCCGGGCCTTTGGCTTCAAGGAAGAAGGTTGGTACGATTGGAAGATCGTGTTGTGTGGAGGGAATAATGTGACCGCCCAACTCCCGCCGAATATTCCGGTCGAGCTGCTCAGGACGTGCGCCGTGGCATCGATCTGGCTTGCCCGGTACGAGTTCACCATTGGTTAAAGGGCTCAGGTTCGCGAACAAAACGTCACTAGCAACGCACTTTTTATCCTTCACGTGCCCTTCGATAATGGGAATCACATCAGGCATGACGTCGCTCTCTTTGGTTGCTTGTTCGTCCGCCTGCTGAAAGCTTTCAAATCTTTCCTTGGGAAATTGGGATGGTGAAAGAGACTGCCGGCTGCGTAATAAGACGTCCTTGATCTCGTCGAGATTTTCAGGTCGCGGTGGAGCTTGTCCATCGTGATATTTGTACCTGTTGGGGAAGATACGGTGATCGATAAGGTGTTGCTGAAACGCTCGGTCATATGGGCCCGTGCTTCGAGTTGTTGTCGTATTCGACGAGTCACGCTTCTCTGGAGACTGGGAACCTCGTTTCCGTCTCCCGAGACTTGACTGGCTAGAGCTCATCTCCTTATCAGTAGCTCGAGGTGCGCGGCACTATTGCCTATCAGCTTTGTCGATGGTGAGACTGTAACGAGGTACTTACCCCTCTGAGCTCGGTCAGGTCTGGGCCTCCGTGTTTTGCTAGACGCTTGACTCCCTTCAGAGAATTTGCGGAGCACCGTTCGAGAAACTGGTCGGCGAAGAGGCGAGCGTTGTCGGTTATAGCACGACCGGCTCGAAGACGGCGGCTTCGACGACTTGACTCGGGAGACACGGGGCGGTCTTCTTTGGCGAGCAGCTGACACCTATTCCTTCGATTAAGCTCCCGTAGGGCACTTGCACATAGAGGCACTGTTGATAGGCCGTCCCAGAATGCTGGTGGTGGAATGGTAGGGTGTTGGAGCTTTTGTCGCTTCGAAGAGCCGTCTGCTGCGTATTCTTGCGACGATGAACTGGACTTAGTATACCGATGCTTGCGTTTATTAAGGCTCTGCAGTCGTTCGGGCGGAGGATATTGTGACACCGTCATCCTTGAGCGCTTGACTTGATGCACGGGTAGGTGGCGACTCTTATGCGCGTCATGAATGAGAAGCGTAGGGGAGATGACACATCAACGGATACTGCGACGCCTTACTAGCCGCGACAGTGGGCTGGCCCTTCGCCGCCAACCAATTGCCGCCCACTGGGTCTGTCCGCGACGTGTAGGTTCCCCGAACGCCAGTGGAATTCAGGAACCCCCAAGATCGCTCTGACAGTTTGACAACTTGACCCCTTTATCGAAAGCGTCGCGGTAGGCAAGGCCCCTCGCCGTGACTAAAATGTGACAATGAAGGATCGAGCCACTGGCGCGCGCTTAATTAATTCTCCAACAGTGCGCTGCACTGCGTCGTGAAACAGTCATTTCCTGATCTAACGGTTATTAAGGGAGCAGGCCAGAAAGTGCTCTTTGTGACAAACGCTGCAGAAAGACGTTACCACCAGCCGCATCCTGCCGTTCTTTGCCTCGACTGACGCAGCATCCGCACTCCTAGCACCTTGGCCGCACTCTTGAAGGCTCCTGGTCCGCATGCCCTTATACATTGTCCTCGATTTTGACTCATCACGTGCGCCAGTACTTCTAGAGTAGTCCTAAACTGTCTCTCACTACCAATGGTAGCTTGTTCTGGGGAGCCGCACCGTGTTACACTCTGGCAAACTTCCGCTGTTGCTTGGTGCATTCTATCTGTGGGAACGGACGCCTTCTTTCTCCAGCCAATTATTAGATCTGGATCTTGTTCTCACAGCCTTGCAGCTTCGCCATTCGATTCGTCCCGGGGTACCCCCTGGTCCACCGTTGGTAGACAACCTAGGCAGAAACGCATGATAGTGGAGAAAACGTGACGGAATGAGCAATGAAGGAGTACTGGATAACAATCAAGGAGAGCTTGAACTGACAATAGACTTGTTGAGCAATAATTGGACCACAGGGCCGGAATTTAGAGGTACCCGTCTCTACTTATGACATAATAGCTCTAGTACTCTCACTCTCAGCCCTTCGCCCAAATACGGCCACCTTTAAAGTCCATCCTTGAACCTTGAAGTACCCGCTGCCCTGCATAAAGGAACGCTTGGGCCACCAAAAGTTACTGTGCAAGGTAACATAAGAACGACCTTTTCAAGAAGTCTTGAAGTGGCTTCTATCGCATATTTTTCTTTGTCGCGTTGCCAAGAAGCCAGGTATACCGTGTGTACTGCCATGGAGCTATTACTGTGTGGTCGACCACGCCTGGGCCAAGCTGCCTGGGACGAACCACGCCTGGGACAAGCTGCCTAGGACGAACCACGCCTGGGACAAGCTGCCTGGGGTGAACCACGCCTGGGACAAGCTGCCTGGGATAAACCACACCTAGGCCAACCAGCCTGGGATAAACCACGCCTGGGCCAGGCTTCCTGGGACGAACCATATCAGACAACTCTTCTCTTGATTGATTGATTGATTGATTCATAGACTGTCCCAGCCGCCTCTACCGGCAGCTATGCAGCGGTACAACTATAAATACAAGGTCGAGGCCGCCCACTTTCGGCTCTCAGGTCTGACTTCCACCCCACCATGAATGTCCTGCTGGTCACAGTCCGTTCACCTATCGAGTGTCATCTTCCTGCCTGCTTCCTGGTGGGCGACCTCTTCCTGGTTTGTATCTACAGCTATCGAAATCGTTCAGTGTCTCTGACTTGTCCGGCCCTTCCCAGCCTTCCTTTGCTTCTGTACCTTACGCCATCTTCCTTACGCCATCTTCCTTACGCCATTTTACTTACATCGTTTCACTACGCCACCTTCCTTACGCCATTTTCCTTACGCCATTTTCCTTACATCGTTTCACACATCTTTCCCTACGCCATCTTCCTTACACCATCTTTCTTACACCATCTTCCTTACACCATCTTCCTTACACCATCTTCCTTACACCATCTTCCTTACACCATCTTCCTTACACCATCTTCCTTACACCATCTTCCTTACGCTACTTTCCTTGCGCTACTTTGTAGGCAACTTTCCGTACACAGCTTTCCTTCTCAAGGGACTTTCCTGATACAGCCTTTCTCATACTGCTCCCTCCCACTGCTTTCGTGTCAGAACTTCTAAAGCAGTTGCCTCGAAGGTCTCTCCCTCACTCAAATTTCCTACATAATCTTCCCTACAGAACTCTACCATGGAAAATCCAGATGGCAATATACATTTGACGCTTTGCTTCTAGCCATGATTAAGGACGCCTATCCGCGATAGAGCTCTCATATGCTGTACGTTTGTGATAAGCAATAGGAGGCTGTGCTGTATTGGGTAGTCGTCGAGCCGTCGAGCCTACTGGGACTGCAGTGATAGCCCCGAGGGCATATTCTCTCAGTGTTGCCCTCAAGTTCACCTTACAAAGCAAGTTGCATCCCTGCCTTAGTGGTGCTACGATTTGACCTAGCAGTCCTATGGCAGGACTCCCTGAAACCCGACCATCCGTTGAGGGGCAGGAAAGGATCTCAAAGAAATGTCAGGGAGTTGCTTTGTGCGGGATCCACACAATATTGCAGTCCACAAGTGGACGTCATGCGATGGCATCAGTGCATAGCCACGTGGCTGTGGTTTTGACCCAGAAACAGCCCAAGGTCTATTAGTAAGGAACCAGTGCGTCCGGGTCGTCTTGAAATCTCACGCAGTTTCGATCATGTCGAGCTACACGCTAGCCAAAGGTGGCCGTACTTAGCGGACACTCTGGCAAGCTACCCGAGATGTTTCCTCTTACATATCATACACTGGAGCCAGGAAGCTACAACAGATTGCGACATACCCCTACAGCAGGCAAGCAACCACAAGACCAGTGGACTCAATAGTAGTATAGCCTCCTATTAATCGCTATGTACCGATGCAGTACATCTGTCCAGATAGACTCCTCGCCATAATTACATAAGTGTTCTGATGCGTGAAGATGAAGCATGAAAATGTCGAAAGAGCCACTCATCAATCATCCGTTCACGTGGCTGTCGTCAGGCTGGTACTCGCCCTGCAAGGGTGGAGTCAAATGACGAAATGGAGGAAGTGGGGACGAGCAGACTGGCGTGGGGAACCCCATTCCCATTGGGCCGTGCTTTGTCCAATTGAAGTGGCGGGGTTAGGGCTTTCTGGTTATGGTACGAGCTGTTTGGTCTGTCAGAGTCTTCTGGTGAATAGCTCCCCGGTGTGTCGTCAATTGGCTTGAAGGTCGCTGGCGTCCATTGAATAGGCAAAGGGTAGACCGTTTCGAGTTCCTCGCCGACCTTCAGCCAGCGAAGATCCTGATCAGAGTTATACTCGTAGTGCCTTCCTCCCCATTGCACTTGAAGATAGATACGTGCACCATACTTCTGATTCAGCTTATTGAGTCGTGCTGCACCTGACTTGCATGACTTGGCGAAGTTCTCCTTCGTCCGATCTCGCGTTTTATATGAAGTATTTGCCATGATTGTAGTTGCGCAGACAAGACAACTCCTGGCGGAGGCGGCTCCTTTAGTACAAGGTGTGTGGCCCAGCTCTCTCCCTGCGGCTGGTTTCAGCCCTTCTAAAATAGAACATACTAAAAGGGACTGGGCTGGCGTGGACCAGTACATGCGAGCGACCCTACAGTGGCTCTGGGGCCGGCTCTTGGTCAACAGTACATGACTTTCTAGTCACCACCGTCACTTTACAAACAGGGAGGAGTCCAGTTCTATGACCCTGCGGCCGTTTGTAGCCCTCACCCTCTTCAGAACAGATGACCCAAAAATAGACGGGCCAGTTGCCAGTCCTGCACCGCCCACAACCAGGCGCCCTGGCACAGCACAGCTACCCTATGCTCTGCTTTGCTGGGCCATGGCGCAAAAGGTGTGAGCCTGCGTCCCTACGTGTTTGACTACAATCAGTAAGGCTCAGCCAATATATTGAGAGCGAAGAAAGGTGAGGTTCCTTACCAGAAACCGGTGATGTCGCCGGTTTGCTGGTCAGAGGCCAGAGTGATGGCTATGAAAGTATACATGGATCTAGCTTCCAGGCGGCCGTGTGGAATGACCGCACCTTTGAGAATTGATTCATAAGAACGCAGAGTGCTGCAGTTTCGGTCCCCTTTAACATTTAATTTGCTCTGCTGCCTCCAGGAGCCAACTTTGCCATGGCGAAACCACAGCGACGCCCGAATGCGAAGGAACGAACTCGGCGCCAGCGAATGGAAAGATGGCTCTGTCATCGAGAAGGGAACGCCGCGGTTGTCGATGGCATCTTCTCGCGTATAATTAGACCTCAAGTGCTGGCTTTCTTTGCGGATCACTGTGAGATGGCTTTAACTTCATGGACGTTTTTACTTGAGAAAATTGAGGTGCCTGCAGGTACCGTGAGCACTGACCCTGGCTTTGTAGCCGCATTTCGAGAGATAGACCGCTTGATTGGCAGTGCAGACATCACGAGAATTCTCCCGAGGCTTGCATACATGCAGCTTTTGGTCCTGTTCGAGACGCTTGAAAGGGCCGTGCGCTCCGACCATATCGAAGGTCGACTCAAACTAAAGCGAGGCCAAGGGGTGTCAAGCATTGCAATGGACATATACCTAAGTGCTCAAGAAGCACCAATCACCAGGGACGAACTACTCGAACGGACCCGCCTCGCTCGCCGGCTGAGGGAGTTTGCATTGGAGGGCCCGTTCTTCCTCATCGTGTACACGAATGTCCTTGAAACAATTACGTATGTATGGATTCTGCATCATGGTAGGAAAAATTCGTTGACGCGCTGTTTAGTGATCGATCATCGGGCCTAGACTTGCCGACTTTACGCCTCGTCGCGGCTCGAATCGCTAAAGAGGCGCCTCCGCGGCTCACTGAGACGTGCCGGGACCTGAAGGCGTGGGCATCATCCCCAAAGGCGGAGCCCAATCTGCGAGACGTGGTCTCCCTAGTGAGATCGTATCTAATGCCGCCGTCGAACCCTGCAGGGAGTGACGTACAAAGTAGTGGAACCACGTAAATGAGCCGCAGGCTGCTTGAACACTGTGGGTTGACCGACGAGGGGTCACCGCGTTACAGCGCTTTTAGTCGCTGTATGGCTCTTTATAGCTCATTTAGTGCCGTTGAAAGGTTACAGCCATGTATGTGGTAAGCGTCCGGGTGGCAGTGAAGCCATTTCGTCGCGATAGCCATTGCATTTCATCGCGTTTGTTTACATTAAATGCAGCATACACTGGGGAAACTGTGTTGACTGCATTAATGAATCGCACTGTAGTATTCGCACAGTGAAATGTCCCGAGTACCTGCCGGGGCGAGTGACCATGGGTCGTCCTGTTCGTTCCTGGGGCCAGACTCATCTCCCAGCTGCGGGAGACTCCTGGCTAGCTGATGCCAGTATCGTGTACCATGGAAAGTTCATTCGTAATAGCCCCTCCTGGCATCCCGTGAAGTGATTTGTTCCCATCACTCACCTCAGAGCACGAAACCTGTACACGCCGGACAGCACCTGTGGGGGAGAACCACAGCACATCAGGCATTACATGTGACAAAATGAATCGTCCAGTGCCGTCGGGGTTACCAGACCCCTGACGGCGCATGTCAATGGTAGTAAACCCACAGCCAGTCAGTGAAAACTGGTCAGCGCCATGCTCGTCTTGCTTGGTTATGGCCGACATTTGTGATAATTGCCTCTCGTTGGTGTGTAGCAACCTCGTTTCGTTCTGATGCCGCAAAGGCTTCTAATTGATGAGGGGCCGGTTAAGATGGAGGAGGACTAGTCAGCGGTCGCTCACACAATGACAGGACCAGTAGCCAATTCCCCTTAGAGGTCAAAGAGTAGTAACGCTTTAGCCTAACTATGATCAGACCAGAAGCTCCTTCCTCGCAGAATTGAGAGAGTAGTAGCAACATGTGCACGGGTACACCGTGTGACCAGCCTCCCACCAAGCTGTGGCCTGACCCAGCCACCTGGCGGCAAGACCAGTAGGAGCTCGCATGTTGGTGACAAAGGCTGTTTGGTACCAGTTTCACTGAGAGAATAAGCCTCGTAGCACTTAACAGCCAAGTGTTGGAGGAGTAGTAGCAGACATGCAAGGTCAGAAGGAGCCTGGTCCCAGCCATTCAACCTCGGCATCGAGCCCAGTCGCTAGGTATTCGCCCCGCCTAGTCTCAATAAGTACGCTGCAAGTCGACGACTTTCTTTACCGTTCTGTGACTGTAATGATTCGTGAGGGTCGGTTTGTTGCGTCGGCACGTCATTGGACGGAGCATGATCGCGTCACTGAGCGCCTCCTAGCACTCGGAACAGTGTACTGTGAATCAACGCTGAGGTAATGCGCCTATTAGCAAAGAGACGATTGCAAATATATTCTATACAGTCAAGACCCTTTTTCTGACCTCCCCACGAAGGCCATGGTGGTCCCAGATCTGGGACACGCTTTTGTTAGCATGTCCTCTGGTCCCCGTTTGCCACCCTGAGCTTTGTCAACACAGCCCATCGTTAGTCACAGTATTAGCCACAGCCTTTACAGAAAGCGACTTTGCATCACGACCTTAAGGCTGGGGCCTGAGCAAAGCAGGCTGGACCAGTGGGGAAAGCAGGATCCTGGGTAAAGCAAGCTGTGGGCGAATCAGGCGCGTGGACAAATCAGGCGTAAAGCAGGGAGAATTCATGGACAAAGCAAGATATGTGCAAAGCAGGTAGGAAGTGTGGGCAAAGCAAGACGTCGGGCAATGGATGATCCTGGGTAAAGCAGAATCCCGGGCAACGCTGACATACATATGTCCCGGTCCCTAATTTGAGGCCATCCCTTCCATGTGTTACCGGAACCTTCCTCTGATGAGCCGAGGAGATTGGTCTGAGGTAAGTGACAAATCGTGTGCTAGGTCACATTTTGACGTGCGGCCCAAATCTCGGCCCCCGCGATTCTGCATTCTCTCGACCTAAGCCAGCCCATGTTTTGTCGACAGTTTCGAGCAGACGAGTCAGCGATTTGTCCACGTTTTCGAGCAGACCCCGTCAGCGATTTTCCCCCGGCTAGGTTCTGTCGACAGTTTCCAGCAGACCCCGTCAGCGATTTTTCCCCGGCTAGGTTTTGTCGACAGTTTCGAGTAGACCCGGTCAGCGGTTTCCTAGGCTATCAAGATGTTGAGCTCCTTGAAGGTTGAGCATTTAGTAGGTCGTGAACCATTTAATGACCTGATGTAGCCATACGATTTCACGGAGTGTAGCTTCAGGCTCTGTTTTGATGCATTAGAACACTGCTTAATGAAACCAAGGAAGCAACGCAATCTAATTCATAGATCCTTCTCAAGACGCAGATCAAGAGGACAGGAGCACACAGGGATAGATATGCCTTATTTATGTGCGGGGTTAGGCGTCAACGGGCAGGATTCCCTAATAAGATCGCACAACCCTTCCCGGTCCTTTCAGGAACAATAGAAGCTTTATATCATTTCGCTATGCTAGCTATTCCGATGTCACAGCCATGGAACCTTGAACAGTTGCGCGAATTCCACAATGTGGTGGAGAGACTCCGCGCGGCCCGCGAGAACCCTGTTAGCGCTGTGGCATACCGCAGCAACTCCTGGCGAACGGAAGAGCCAAGTAGTCTCTATACTATGCGATTTCTTGACGAGTTGCAGGTTGCCGACCACGCTGCCTTTCTTGCACATGCCCAAGAGGGAGCTCGGGCAGTTTCAGCCGTCTGCGTCGAGGAGCGGCAAGGCGGATTAGTAGTACGGCTTGCGAGCAACGAGACGCCATCGCCGGAGGTAGCCGTGGGACTCAGGATGCTCTTTGGGGTTCTTAGCAGCGGTGCCCAGAAAGGTGAGTAAAGTCAGCGCCGTTAAAGTCGGTATCCACGCCTTTGACGCACAGCTACCGCCAGGAACCCCGAAAGACGTCCATTACCAACGTGTACTTGGAACTATCCTGGAACTAAGCAAGCATCGCATCGTTCAGCGGATTCGTCCGAGCTGGAGCACTGGGGTTCGATCGGAGGAGCCGCTCTGGGTGCAGATCAACACATTCCTAAGGATCAATGGGCACAAGCTGGTCGGTGGGAACGCCAGTAGCCTTCGCTCTCGACTGGAACAACTGGCCCGGAGCATGCAGCGACAGCTTGAACTGGAACATGACGGGCCTGAGCTGCTTATCATCCTCGAAAGTGTCGTCCTTGATTGCGCAGCCTTGTCGTATCGTAATCGGCATCATTCTTTGGAGGACCAGCTCAAAGCCATCCCAGGGTTTCTCGTCCTGGCGAATAGGCGAACTATCACTCAGATCGACAAACTTTCGCGGTACCATAGTGCCGCAACGGACCTCACGAAGATTGCTCGCCGGCCCGCCTACCATCACCTCTTCCAGAGCATCACAGTAGAGATCCTCGATGCCTACCCGGCGCAACGGCCAGTGGGTGCCACTAAGAAATGCCATGTCCACGCAGAGGTACAGTTGGTGTTCTACTATGAGATGCAGTCTGCCGTTGGACAACCACCTCGCGCGATTGGGTGCAGTAAGTCAGCCTGCTTTCTCTGCGACGCAGTCATCCGGCATGTAGGTATTTACCGCATCTCGCATGCGCATCGAAGGCTTTACCACCAGTGGGCAGTGCCGCCCGCCAAGTGGATGACGCATAAGCAGGGAGAACGCTACAGGGGCATTATCAAGGCTATAACCCAGGAGATGAAAGCTCTCCTCACAGCCCTTAGTAGAGAGATCTCTTTCCGCCCGTTTGAGCTGGAGAGTAGAGCTATCACCCCTCTGTTCAGCGAACTTGCATTGACCGGGGCTTCACGTTCCTCCAGTTCGCGCGTGCTTACGCCACGCCCAGGAAGCATCTCGTCCGCTCCAAGTTCAACACCGGCACGGTCTGATTTCGGGAGTATGAAAGACTCAGCACCCCAACTCGCTATGCCGTTCCCCGTCACATCCTCATCTATCACTCTCAGCAAGCCTGACCTACCTTTCCGGCAACATATCTTGGCCACCACAGCATCCTTGAACCTGTATTTCGACGGGCTATGGCTCCTTTTCGAGTTTTTGGGCTTATCTGCTGGCAGACTCACAGTGACGAGCGCTGAGAGCAAAGATGGTGGTAGCAGACAAGGTGGTAGCCAGGTTCCGCGGTTCCGCACCTCCGAATTACCCACTTCCAAAGATCTAGTTGTTGGTCAGCCAGGGCACTCCTCGTTACTGAGGTTTCAATTACAGCACACGAAGAATTTTGTGATAGAGATCGAGATGATCTGGGGCAAGGCAACTCAGAATATCTATGCCGCCACGCCAAGCGGACTCGAGTAGAGGCGCATACATTCTCTTCAGCAAAGGGTACACAGGCTCAGGGCAAACGAGTCCAATTCAATGATTTGGCAACTTTCCAATTGACCAACTGGTGGACGAAAGTGTACCTGCTAAAAATAGATCGGATGCCCTCGTTTCTGACCCCCGCCAAGGGTTACTGGTGGTCCCAAATCTGGGGTTACGATCTTCCTGCTGTCCTCCACTGTGCTGCTTCAACATGCTTTCCCTCCATGGACTGTGTATGTGCTGGTCTCTTCCACAGTCTAGCTCATTGCATACCAGACCTATCCAAGGGCCCTGACCCATTGTATCACAGCACACTGTTGAGGATGTATGTTACGAACGTAACTGACACAGGTCTGCAGAATGGGCCGCTCGGCTTATGACCACAGCAAGCTGCACCTCTGGGGACCAGGAGCAAAAAATGCTCCACATGCTAGGTCACGCGACCACATGGATCACCACTAAGGCAAGAGTCATCCCCGGAGGATCACTGAGGATCACCGGGTGATCCATGGTGATCCAGGCCATAGAACAAGGAAAGGAACGCAGTATATAGTAATAGCTAGAGAACCTTCTCTACACGAAGATCAATTCCTCAGTGTTCAATCTAAACATTCTACCACAATTAAATGGGAGCAATATAGGACAGAAACCTTTCGACAAGTCTTATCAAGTAAGGCCGATCGTTACAATATTCATTAAAGCGGTACCGGGTTCGCCGAGACTGCTTGGCCAGTGACTTCTGCTGTAAGTGGGTGCTTCGGAAATTGTCTACCGCCTCGGTGGGATTAGTAAACCCGGCTGACTTCCAGCCACTTTACCAGCAAGACTGTCAGGAAGATCCATTCGTCAGCCACAGTATTAGCCACAAGCTCTACCAACTGGCTTTCCAAACCCCGCCTCGCCTTCATTCTATTGCGGGGCCAGCAGTTCAGCTATTCACTCCCTGTCTCGAGCCACCTTGATATCTACACCATGACATTTACCTGCGGCACATGTTCGCGCGAGTTTCCCGCTGGCTGGAACTCCCGTGAACAGCATATTGCGGCGACTGGCCATGAAACCCCATCATTTGAGTGCAACACGTGCGACCGTTACTTCCAGAGCGAACGTGCCGTGAATCAGCACATGGATGCTCTTGACCACTGGGGTGAATCCGACTATGAATGTGACGATTGTTCCGAAGCTTTCTCGGATGAGGATGGTCTCCGTAACCACGAGGTGGCCCAGCACTTCTACTGCGATGACTGTGATCGGTACTTTGATGACCATAATAGCGTTCGGATGGCAAGTCCCCACAAAGTACAGTCACGACCTATGAAGCTAACAGCCCTTAGCATCGCAACAGCAAGCACCAGCCGGGTCTAGCGTGCCCATTCTGTGGTAAGAAGAATGCGAACGCCACGGGCCTGGTTCACCATCTGGAACAAGGCTCCTGCCCCAGAGCCCCCCTCGACCGAAAGAAGCTGCACGATGCAATACGACTCCGGGATCCACATGGCGTCCTAACAAGGAAGCTTCTGACATGGTCGGACAATACGGATTTCGAGGCGACAGAATTGGCTTTTGACGCTGATGAGAATGCCTTCAAGTGCTACCTCTGTAGTCGCCACTTTCAGTCCCTGGTGTCGCTGAACCAACATCTCAAGTCTCCTGTGCACAAGCAGGACCTATATCACTGTCTGAACCGCAGGTGCAAGAAGAATTTTACGATCCTTGCTGCTGTTATCAACCATCTGGAAAGCGAGAGCTGTGGTTTCATGCAATTTAATGCGGTTCAGAGAACCGCGCAGAAAATCCTGGACCCCGCGCGGATGATCGGCTTTTGAAGGGAAATCCCACCTTGGGCCTATTGCGCTGAGTGCTTTCTTCGGTTGCTTTGTTGGTTGCTTTGAGAGAGACAGCTCCTGGATGACTACACCTGCATCCTCAACTTCCTCAGTGCTCCATGTCAACTCCATGTCCAACCTGACGTACGCGCTTGTGCTAAACTGCTTCCTGCTTAACTAATGGACCGCTGACCCCTGTCATCCATTGACCATCCTTGCTTTCCTTAGGTCAAGAGTCGCCATGACATAATGTCAGAGGTCCCACTTGGCCCAGCCGGCTTTTGTTCGGAAAGATGTCCCCGTCGCACCCAAGCCAGCAATTGACCAATTGACCCCTCACATTAATTCAAATCAACCAGCTGATCATGATCGTAGCATACACGCCTGCTTTCACCCGATTTTGGCGCCTATCCTTGTGTAGCCTCTGGCTAGTCTCTCAGGCTAACGAATCGAAATCATGGCCGACCCTTTAAGCATCTCCGCCTCGATCCTTGCCGTAGTCACCGCTTCAGTGGTGTCGGTGAAGTCTCTTAAAGAGACGGTTGAACGTTACAGAGGTCGGGACGAAACTCTTCGTCGACTCTTGGATCAGCTAGAGGACCTCATCAGTGTTTTGGACAATCTTGAGAAGATCGCACAGGTTGAAGTATCTATGCTAGCTCTCTTGAAGGGCCCTGTCGACCGGTGTAGGCAACTGTGCCATGCTTTTGAGACAGTGATGAAAGCCTTCGCCGGGAAGCCATCCACAGGTTTCCGTGATTGGGCAAAACTGGAGTTCATGAAGGGAGACATTAACGAATTCATGAAAACTCTCTCCGGGTATAAATCGACGATCTCGATTGGGCTGGGAACTATTACCTTGTATGTAATATGGTAGAACGTGATCACAGAACAGACTAACCAATTGCATCTAGACAAACTTCAAAAACTACATGCAACGTCCTCGAGCAATACAGCGAGATGGTTCAAGACACCACGTATAACCTTAATGTTCAGCTGCAGCGCATCAACGAGAAGATGGAACGGTTTCCTTCGGAAGAGCTAGACGCCATCGGATCGGAGTTCAGAGACGAGAGCACTGTTATTAGGCACTGTATTCGTATCTGCGAGGAGGCGATGTCCCGCATCGGATCACTAGCCGACCGTGAACGACAGGTGTATTCTGCTGCACTGTCTCGAACAGCTACACCAGACACTGCACCAACTCAACCCGAGCTTTTCCAGGCTCACAAAGAGACGCGTGGAATGCTAGATAATAATCGTGACAATATTGCCAGGTTCCTCGGGCGACTGCAAGAACGATTAAAGTCAGTAAACCAGCATCCCGATTCAGAACGGAGGGAAACGGAACTGAAGGAAGACATCAAGGCTTTGGAGGCCAGTCTGGAGGTATGCAAAGTCGCCACCACAGAGGTGAGCCGTCAAAAGGTACATACCTTCGGAGAGTTCGTCGCCGAAGGTGAAAGCGACCAGGTTGTGGTCACGACTTTGGCAGACCTTTTTAATGTTAAGAAGGCGATATCCAAGGACAACTCAGCGCAGCTCATCGGCTCAATGGCCGGGAACGAGTTGATTCAGCTGTCCAAGGATCGATACAGCCACCTGCGATCTGGTACCGCTGAGACAACACGGGTTAATGTGACGCCTCCGGTCACGAAGAATAGCGAACTTTCTAGTCAAGGAGCCAACGAACAGCAAGCGGGACTAAGGGCCAGCTCCGACAGCACATCATCGTCGAGCTTAGGTTTGGATCATTGAAAGCATGGTTTGAGGATCGGCGGATGGATACCGCTAGTCAAGCGCACTTGCTCCCTCAGCTAAGCTACTATAGTTTCCCTTAAAGCTTCTTTTGCGCCCAACAGACCTTCCCCTCAATTCTACCTGCATCACAAGGAGTTCTTGCACAAGTCGCATCAAGCCCCGTCAAACCGCTGAAGTCCCTGCCATGTCTGATATTAATGATCCGCGTATCACGGGTGCTGATTTATATCTCCTGGTAAGCATACAGCTGTCAGTGCATTCTTTAAGATTATAGCTTATTAACATAGCGGCAGGAGAAATGGCAGCACGATTCTACGCTCTCTGACCAAGAGCAGGTCTCCCAAATCTTTGCCGATTACGTCGAGCTTGGTATAGACGGCCAGCAGGTATAAATCTTCTATCTTACCATCATTTCCCTTGAGTGGGCCCTTTTTAGCGATGCAGCAGCATGTGATCTGGCAAAAGGCAGCTAATGCGTTTCTTGTTAGCCGTATCGAGACAGGGTTCATGAGCGAAGGGTCTATTACGCGTCTAGACTGACCGCTGTTGAGCGCGAGGAGCTTGCTCGTCTTCGCGTCCCTGCGGTTGAACGTAGCATTCCCACCTGTGGTCTATGGCTACGGACCTACTATGGTCCCGGCAGTGACGCTGCGTTTGCCTTACTGAAAGAGTCTCAAATATTGAGGCTTGGTGACGAACCCCTCGTTCTCGACGATGCTTCACGGTACGACTTTGGAGACGATTGGCAGCGCATATTCCACCGGATGCCGCAGCTCGTACATAGCAACGATAGTGCGCAAGACTACAATGAGCAGAAGCAGCTCGCCCTCCAAGAGGCGTTGGAAGAGGAAGAGGAGACTCCTGATCCTGACTTAGATCCTGACTACGATCCAGCGGTAGACGCACCATTGTGGGAGGAGTTATCCTCAAATTACCAGTGGGCATGCCATACTGGTTGCTTCATGATTGTTGATGAAACGACTCTTGAGGGACCTGAAAGTATTACTGAGGACCGCGGGAAAGTCTATGTCGCGTTTTATGATGATCGTGGCCGAGAAGTCCGGTGGAATAGGCTAAGTCCCTTCGATGCTGTAGAGTATGCAGGAATCGTTGACCAAGCTTTTATTCAGGATCATGGTATCTGGGTAAATGCATGGACGGGCGATGACTATACTCGAGATGCTGTGCTAGGAACAGCATCCCAGGAAGCCTAGAGATGAACCATAGTCAAACATGCAGCAACAGTAGCGAATTCACACGCTTGAGGAATAATAGCTCTCTTACCATGTGACATTATCAGAATAGCGTGGTCTTGCCTCGTCAAACAGTTCCGCGGAAGCGGGTACTTGGCAGGGAGCCCTCTCCGAGGTTCAATGTGACCTAGATTAGGCTAGTAAATCCCCCAGAAAGTAATGATATAACGTTTCGCCGTGAAGTACCAGACAACGCCGGCAAGCTCTTCGGTCTGGAGCTACTACTAGGGAATGTACACAAGTACCTCCTAACTAAGCAGGCCTAGCAAGAAGACATACCCATGCGATAGCAAGTGCAATGTGAGAGAAATTCGAGCCTCTAAACAAGAGGGGTCATCCATTGAGGAAAGGAAGGGCGTTCACTCCGAAGATGGAGATGCAGGAAAAAGGGGCAACCATTATGACCTATGTGCCGGTCAGCCGATGGCGTTAGCGATGGCTATACGTATAACTAAGTGGGCTAATTGCTAATACTAGCACTTGGGGGTGTTATACAATACAATAGGGGTGCTACGCAAACATGCCCTAAAAGTACTTTTTTATCTTCTTCCTGTGCTGCAGAACATAGCGGAACAGAGAAAACGGAAGAAGAATACAATTTGCTTACAGCAGCCCGGGAAATCAGGACTCCAGATGTCTGTAGACACGGCCAGGCACAAACCAGCTTTTACTATACTGCCAGCAACAACTTGGCCGCTGCTAACCACTGACCGACAACCTTCCTTAGCCATGGCGTACTAGATTCATGTGTTTGTCCCAGTTCACGTTCTTCCACAACACGCCCGCCGATTAGTCTAGTACTAGCGCTGCAGGCAACCCGATTGAAGATAAGGCAGGCACTTTTGAACCCGCCCGTGCTGATCAGGTAGATAAGATGATGCGCTACTCTGGCATACCGCTCAACTGAGCTACTGCAGGGGTAAGTCCCGGTCAAAGCTTCCTCTGTTGTCGAACTTTCCCCGCATTCTCGCTTCATTCACGCAGCGTAGACACGGATAGATCTACACTCACTCACATGGAGCCATGGCAGAAGACGCACGTACGCCCAGTCATGTCTAATATCGATAATCCATGTATTATCATCGCTGGTTAATGTGTCTCCCTGAGCATGCAGCTATGCGTAAAGTCGTCAGAGCCTAGCTCCTTGACACTGCAATGGGCAAAGTGTCACCGTGACTCTTTGCTGCCTGATGAAGAGCAGGTTGCCCTCGGCAAGAACGGCCAACAAGTATAAACCTTCCATCACGCCATCCCCTAGCGGACTGTTGCAATCTTACTCTCTGTGATTCGACAGACCGCAGCTCACATTCTGATATTAGCCCCACGAAAGATAACTTACTAAAGGGGCGTAAAGTTCAATGCGCATCTGACTTAAGCGGCTATTGAGCAGCCATTGCGGGAATTCACCAAGGCATGAACTTATCTCAATACCAGATAAAGTTCGTTTGCTAACTTGCCCCGTTGTCCCCACGCCGCGCCCTAGTGTTGGATTGCGCCGGCTAGTGTTGCCGGAAGCCGATGGGCTCGGGCTCGCTCGCGTCACTTACTTCCTGTCACTAGTACAGTATATGCATAAAACCAACTCACCTCGGAATGTGGACGATGCGGATCCGCGTATGTAACCCGCTCGCTAGTAATGCCAAGGCATTCGCTCAGCTGAGCTACTGCAGGGGATGTTTCGTTCGTCAAAGCTTCGCTTCCCCCCATGTTACGACCACCCAGGCGGCCTCCACGTGACACGGGACCCCCCACAAATTCCCACCTATCAGCAACATCATCGTGAGCCAAACCCCTTGGATCACCGTGATCCAAGCAAGGACGATCACCAAGATCACCCGGATCACTGCGTGATCCGAGTGACCCTCATCAGTTCACACAGTATATAGACGCATCACAGGATGCCTCCCAGTATGAGCTACTCTCAGCTCCTCAGCTATCAATAACATTCATTCACCATAAGCTCCGTTCACATAACTACGCTTATACCTGAATCGTGACTGACTGTAAGTACTATTGCTCAAGACTGACATCCTGATATCCCTAGGACATCAACGACATTCACGCCTTCTTCTATCTACCCTGTAGCTAGCTGAAGTCCAACCGTCACACCCCATCCTGCGCTCTTAATCCTTTATACTTCGCACATACACACAAGCGAGCCCAGTGAGCCTTTACACAAGTAGCTCAAGTCCTAGTCATGTCTGATATCGATAACCCACGTATTATAGGTGCTGATTTATATCTCCTAGTAAATATACATCTATGTGCGGATTAAGTAAAGCTTCTTAACCTCCGATTAGGAGAAATGGCAGCCTAGCTCTGTGTTATCCAAGGGAGAACAGGTCGCCCAAATCTTTGCTGAATACGTTAATCTCGGCAAAGACGGCCGGCAGGTATGGACGCTTTTACGCCATTAACTCCAAGTTCAGACTATTTTCCATTGAGGAAGCGCAAGTAGCTAACAGCGTCATTATTAGCCGTATAAAGACAAGCTCGAAGAGCGCCAAGTTGATCGTTCTTCGGATCTAACTGATACTAAGCGAGATGAGCTTGCTCGTCTTCGTCCAATCCCAACAGAACGCGTGTATGGCCCAATATTCCATATATGGCTTCGCACCTGCTATAGCGACGAGAGCGATGCTGCATACCGCGCGTTACTCTCCGATGAAGGGGAACCACCTAGTCCTTGTATGATTCTCAATGATCCATTACTATACAGCTTTGGAAAGGAATGGCATCGTTTATTTCAGCGTATGCCATAGCTAGTGAGCGACAGCGCACCTAACGCGCTAACCTACAGCGAGGAGAAGCAGCGTGCTGTGCTCTTCAGGAGGCCTTAGAAGCTGAAGAGGAGGTTCGTGGTAAGATTGGCGACGACCCGGAGAAACTCGCGGCGCTTTGGGGTCAAATATCGGCATACTGCCAGTGGGCATGCATTATTGGCTATCTTATGGTTATTAATGAAATGACTCTTTTATCTGGAGAGGAATCTAAAGACTAGGGGACTGTCTTTGTGGTTTGGCATGATGACCGCGGCCGAGTAGTCCAGTCGACGCCGGGTGCCTTTTGATAGCGAAACTTTGATGTACTCACTAATACTGTCAGAGCCCTTTGTTATGGACCATGGTATCTGGTTGGATGCATTACTGGGCGAGGACTATAGGCGGGAAGCCGTCGCAGGAACTGCAGCCAAAGGAACTTAGAGACAATAGCAGGCAAGCAAGCAGGCAAGCAAGCAGCAGTATACTGCAGTACCGAATTTCATCACTCTGGGACTCATCACGTGCTAGCACATCGGCTGATTAGGTGAACTTATAAGTGGACATAGCTTTTCCCCGTCCAACAGTCGGCGTGTGTTCCGCGGCCGCAACCTTGCAACGGGTATTCGGCATAACGGCCCTGCCGAGCTGAGCTTCGACGAGGTAGTTTGGCTAAGCTACGCTAGAGAATCCCCGAAAGTTTCTTTTGCTTGATCGGCAGCGAAAGCTAGGGGTCTCTCCAGAAGCTAGCCGATTGTCGTTGGGTGGAACGACGTAGTTTAGCACAGAGTGGATATGCTGCTTCAGGGGTGAATGTGATGTGAAAGGAAATTGAGCCTTCCGGACAGGAGGGGTTGTGAGAGAATCGAGTCCGCTTAGACGAGATGCGAGAACCGAGATGAGGGAAAGTTTACAGTGACCTATGTGCCGTGAAGCCGATCATATCAATCACGCATGTGCTGATTGCCGATGATCCGAGTATATCAAAAATGCGAAGGCTGACGGGTGATCAGACAAGCTGTGTCTCTCATACCAGGCATTTGACGTACCTCTACATTCTTGCACATAACACTTGAATCGATCTTGGTATCAGCAAAATATCTGCAGATATCATGAAAAATATGAACTTAGCTCTGCATTATCTACTCCTTGCGCTGGGATGCTTTCCATCTGTTGCCTACGGCCAGCAGGGTTCGCAGTGCTCTGAGTTGAACCCTTGTTTGGAAGGATGTTGCAGTAAATATGGAAGGTGAGTGCACCGTTGATTTCCCACCGAAGAAGGACATGCGAGACGGGGCTAACACGAAGACCGCGTCTTGCTCGTCAGCTGTGGCTTTGGTCCCTCCTTCTGCGGCGACGGCTGCGTGAACAACTGCAACGCCAAAGCCCAGTGTGGTCAATACGCAGCAAACACCACCACCTGTCCTCTAGGAGTTTGCTGCAGTCAGTATAGCTTCTGCGGTACTACGTCCGAGTTCTGCGGCACGGGCTGCCAGAACGGCTGCGAGACTGTTGCGTGAGCCAGCATCTGCTCCAGATAATTTCTTCATACAGGCTAGCAGTGCTAACGACGGCAGCTCTCCGTCCTGTGAAGAGACAACCGACACCACGACGCTTGAAAGACATGTCGGATACTATGAGCTGTTCCAGTTCAGCAGGCCGTGCGACACAATGCAGCCGGAGAGCATCCCGGCAGGTGCGCTGACTCACATCAATCTCGCCTTCATGGAGTTTGACGACACCTGGAAGCTTGTCGACACCTCGGGCGATATTGTTGCGCGCGTCTCTCGCCTCAAGATGACATACCCTGGCTTGCGAGTGAACGTAGCCATTGGAGGTTGGAACTTCAACGATCCGCCTACGCAGAGCTACTTTTCGCAGATGGCTGCCTCATACGATAACCGCCAGACCTTTATCAGCTCGGTGATTTCGTATTTGCAGAAGTACGGTCTTGATAGCATCGATATAGGTAATTATTACCACGGATCTTTTGAGAATTGCTACTCTTATACCCGCTCTTGACTAATATATCTTGCTCTTCAGACTGGGAGTATCCCACTGCCGTGGATCGAGGAGGTTCTCCCGAGGACACGGAAAACTACGTCCTCTTGCTATCGGACTTGCGAGACGGCTTCGACGCTGTCAACCCAGGCTGGGAAATCACCTGCACTCTGCCATCGAGCTACTGGTACTTGCAGAACTTTGACTTGCAGGGCATGCAGAAGTACGTATCATGGTTCAACTTCATGAGCTACGACCTGCACGGGATGTGGGATCAACACAACAAGTATACAGGCCCCTATCTCCGCGGCCACACCAACCTGACGGAAATCAACGAAGGCTTCAACTTGCTTTGGAGGAACCAGGTTAACCCTAAGAATGTGGTTATGGGCATGGCCTTCTACGGTCGCAGCTTCACCATGAGCGACCCTGCCTGCCACACAGCAGACTGCGAATTCTCCTCGGCAGGTATTGCAGGCGACTGCTCCCAGACGGCGGGGATCCTATACTATGCCGGTGAGCTTCACTTAGGCACCTTACAAGTCTTCGACATGTACTGACGGTAGAGACAGAAATCGAGGCCTCTAACAACTCCCTCAGCGTTCAAACATTCTATGATCCTGTCTCGACAGTCAAGTACAACGTCTTCAACGGCAACCAGTGGGTATCCTATGATGATGAGCAGTCCTGGGCGGACAAGATGAGATACCTGACAGGATCTTGCATCTCCGGGGTCATGATATGGGCCCTTGACCAAGACGACGGGCAGTACTCGGCTTTGACATCCCTTCTTGGTGAAGAAGTTACAGCTAGCGCACTGCTTGAGGGCGGAGATCTCTCTGACGCGCAGAAGATAGGCCTGAGCCACCAGTTTGCGGCTTATACTGGGCAGGACTGCTTCGTGACTGAAGTCTGCACAGATGGATCAGATGGCCAGCAGGGTCCTGACCAGGTCTGCCCCAGAGGGACCTTATCAGTGTCGACAGCCCACTCGCCAGTCCAGCAGCCAGGACGTACTCTCAAGGGGAGCTGCCGCAAGGGTTGGTATCGTAACATCTGCTGCCCGACCAACGCCATGCCCAAGAACTGCGCCTGGAACGGAGCGCCAGTCCGTAGCGAGATTGGGTGCAGTGGCTACTGTGGCAGTAATCAGTTCCAGCTTAACACTGACACGTACATCGACTCGGATGGCGAAGATGGCCCCTGCTACCAGGGCCAGCGATCTCTTTGCTGCGATGCTACTGAGATCTTGGACCAATGTCACTGGACTTCGTGCCAAGGCCCCCTGAAAGACCAGGGTTCGCCGACATGCCCCAGCGGCACGACATTCATGACGAAGCGCTACGACAATGGCAAAGGCGAGCTCTGCTCAGAGGCACTGGACGGGCAAGGAAGCGAGTTCTTTTACGCCCAAGCATATTGCTGCCCTAGCAATGATGTGCCCCAGAACTGCTCGTGGACATTCCAACCGAATACGCCCTCCAACCAAGTCACGTTGTTTGAACCTGAGAAGCTCTGCAATCCCTCGACCTGTGATCCTACCCAGGTGCAGTACACAACTGCGCTGGACCCTCCCAACGACAACATCGGGACAGTGGGCAGCCTGGAATCCGTAGACTGCAGCGCCTACCCGCCTCCTGCTGGCGAGAATCCAAACTGGCCGTACTGCTGCAACCCTCCCGAGGCCTACAATGAGAAGTGGCCGGTTGATCCCAGCTACCTCTGGCAGCACTACTATGACTCGACCGGAGACGACGTTGAGTGGTCGTATGCGGATAACTACGGCAGTAATGATGCGCAAAAGTCTCCTGGGACAGGCGATGGCTCTGATCCTTATAGCTTTGTTATGCTGGATGGCCCCCCCGGGTTCATTGACAGTTCCTTTGCGTCTACATTCGAAGTGGTCCGCCGCACTGAAGCGATTCCCGAGTCTGTGAGGAGGTCGTTTCTCACAGACAACCGCACGCGCATCGAGACCAACTTTGACCATGCCGAGGAAGTCTTCCATGCCTTTTGCAGGTATCCCACGGGCTCGGCCAAGTATCAGAAGCTCTTCCTTGAAGGTGCCGAGGACACCATTATACGCCTACCTGATCATGTCGGCGAGGGTCCCTTTGCCCGCGTCGTGTCTATCACGGAAGTCGACTCGTCCTTTAAGCTGCCACGGCATCACGCTGAGAAGCGCGAGGCCAAGAGCAACCACAATCCGGTCTACCGAATCAAGATTGACTACAACTTCCAGGCCATCAAGCGCGACTCGGGTCCTATCAACATGCGAGTGGACTACACCAACCTGCTTGATTACTAGAAGGACATCACCGACACACCTGCTGCTAGCAAAAGGAAGCGCGATGCTATGAAGGCGCAGGTGAGCCATCAAGAGTGGATCAGTAAGGTCAAGACTGCCAAGGCATCACACGAGCAGCTGCGAAAGCGCCAGGCTGACTTCATCACGTCCCGGACCTCCTTTCAACACGAGACAGAAGGCAGCCTCAATAAGCGCTGGTTTGGCGCCCTTGTAGACTGGCTCAAGAGGCTAAATACAGTCGAGTTAAGCAACGTCGGCTACTTATCGCAGGCATGGAAGGGGAGCACCCTGTTATACCGTGCCTTTGCGGGCTGCGCGCGCACCAACGCTCAGCTGAGCATCTACCTTGACTCGGAGTTGGCCATGGACAGCACCTACGCCTACTACCTGTCAGGGACCTTGGTGCCTCCCGCGCTAGATGGTACATACGCCTACTTCGGTGTGCAGCCTAGTGTGTATCTCGGCCTTACAGTACAGGGAAGCGCGCGCATGCAGTACACATCCACCAGGCAGCCCTTGATTCCTACTATTTCATACCCGGGCCTCGCTATCAAGGGCATCGCGGCGGTTGGGCCGACCTTGGACGTGTATGGGCAGATCATCGGGGTCGTCCAGATCAGCGGCACAATATCCGTGGGTGCCAGATACACCTTTGACAAGGCCGAGGTATACTGGCCTCAGGATACGGACACTGACGGCTACGACAAGATCAGCGACCTCGTAGGGGACCCCGAGCCTGTCAAGACTGGCATCGAGCCGCAGTTCCAAGCCAACGCGCAGGCCAGCGCGAATTTAGATATCCTTGTCACCCCTGAGGCTCACATCGGCATCGCCGTAGGCGGGAGCAAGATCCTTGGAGGTGTGACGCTGGTGGATGCGCAGCTTGTTGGTTACGTGAACAACACGCTACGATTCCACGCTGAGGCTACTGGCAGAGCATCGGGAGACTCTGGCGGAGTCCAAGCCGGCTACACGTACAGCTACGGAGCGTACCTGCTCTATAATCTTGGCTTTGGAGGATACGCTAACATCCCGTTCTACGGCTGGTCCATGTCTCCTCGCAACCTGTTTCCAACGCCAAAGAGTATCACGCTCTATGAGAATGGAGGTGTTGGATCGACGAACACGCCCATCAAGAGGAGACTCAGAGATGAGGCTCACGAGCCAGTGGGCTTAATCAAGAGCAATGACGGCAGCGAACTAGCCGAGATTGATGATCTCACCCCAAGTGAAGCTGAGATGCGCATCATCGGCGTAGAGAACGGAATCCTCTGGGGCACTGCGCTGGACCTCGTCAACGTTACTAAGAAAGGAACAAGTTGGAAGCGAGATGATAGCGATAGCGATGGTGATACTGAGATGCTCGATCAGGGTGACGACCCTGACTTCTCGCTCGCTCAGTCCCTGTCATGCCCGGCCACGAACTGCGCGTCTCCTGGTAGCAGCAACCCCAATGGCCTAGCACCGTGCCCTTACACACTGCCCGACCTGCGCTGTAAGTGTTGATGCCATCTGCCACTTGACTACTAGTACTTACTAGTTCCTACCTACCTACCGTTATGCTAACGCATCTTGACCTGGGACTGTAGACAATTGCCAGATCTTCAGCAACAGGCAGATTGTAGCGCGTAACGGGGCCACGGAGGTGGTTCCCGGTATCTGCTCCAACGTCCAGACCTTCTTGACCTCGAGGTCGTTATCCACGGCTGGCCTTACCCTAACTTGGGATCCCAGTGGGCAAAAACCACGTCGTAATTTCTGCTGTCCTATAACCCCGAAGTCAATGACTTTGGAGAAAGGCAAAGGCTACTGCTGGACCGACAACTATATTTACATTAACCACCTGGGGATGCCCAGTGATTCACAGCTCGTTAGCTGCGATGAGTTCCCTATAGCGTCCTCAGAAGAAGGGGGCAGGTTCTTCACGACGCTACCCGTCCCTACAATACCTAGCACGAAATGCGTGCCCACGTATCAGCAGACTCTCCAAGGGAAGTGTCACGGTAAGTTAGCTGCCGTTGCACCCACCCTCCTTATAAGCACAAATATACATGGTAATAAAGCTAATACCAGTATCATAGAGTTGATGGGCCAGATTTCGACAAACGTTGCTTATGCAAACGATACTTCAGCCGCACCCGACTGGCAGATTTGGGGTCCTGCTGGTGACAACGGCAACCACGAATGGTTTGTCAAGAGCACCTGGCAATATGTCGTAAAATATCCTGAGATCATCCCGCAAGCCACCGGCATCACCAACGCGGTAAGTCTTTTTAAGCCTTCATTCTGTTTCTTGGGCTCGACTAGCCGCTCAGATTACTGTGATATAATGCTAATCGATGTCTGCGCCCCGCACTGCAGCAATACGGCGCTGGTCGTAACGGTGGCTGGTTCCAGAAGCGAAACTTTACTCTCGGCCTCGCCAGCCCATCAGGACCAACAGACGGAGCAGCCTGGGGAACGCAACCCCTCGCTTCCTACTCTGGAGACGGCTTTTCAGGCACGGATGCCACGCAGGTGGCTTGCGCTGTCAACACGTTTGGCCAGGACAGCTTGTATAAGCCCCCCGCGCATAACGGGTGGTGCGTGGTTGGTTTCACGGCGGACGCCGGTACGTGTTTGCTCACAAGAGCTTCCTTACTTATTACATGCCTACTAGTTAGATATGGTATTACTACATCAGCACTAATACGTGTATACATATAGTATATGGAAACATACCAGTTTATAAGGCGTGCCAGGTCATCTTCAGCGGACCCTCGCCAAACTCCAACACTAAGCGCAACAGCGCAGACAACAAGGAAGAGGAACCCTTTATTGGCTATTTTGGGGACTGGAAGATCAAGAGTATGTGTTCTATGCGCTATATCTTGCTCTCGAGGAGGTAGTACACTAACAAGGTCTAGAAATCATTTTGGATGAGAACCCGGATGTTGTTATTCCTGCGCCAGACTACGTCCCTAACGGACCGGTGTTTCCCGCTGAGGTTCGCAAAGGTTGACAGCGACGGCTGCTAGCCCTCTGTAGTTCTATTATCAAATACGTGTATATTTCTTCTCTTTGCATAGGTTAAGTAATATATACTATTGTTAAATACAATATAGCGTATAATGATAAATAAGAGGTCAAAGTAAAGAGAAACAAAGTAAGAAGATATTAAGAGTTAATTATCTAAAAAAAAAATTAAAAAAAAATTAAAAAAAAAAAACTTTATTAGTATACTAAAGGTTCTGCTAACTTACAGCCCTACTAGCAACCCCCGACAACATAAGCGGGATAACTCTATGTTATCTACTACCTCCCGCCTAAGACTTTTATTTTAGGAGTATTAATAACCTTCTCTTAGTTACTAGCAAGAATTATCCTGGATTTGAAAGCATATGGCATATAAGTTAGCAATGTAGTCGTCTAAGATTCCCATTCATAAGAAAGATTCAAGATAACTAAAGGGGCGATAGCACCCTATTGCACCTATTCTCAGTCATCTAACCCCACAATCCTCAAAGAGTCTCTCCATAATCGCTTTGCTTCCTCAACGTCATATGCCCAAGGAGCATATCCCAAGGAGTTCATCCTCATACTCCCTTCGACTTCAACATATGGCTTTGCTTCCCGGCAGTCCAGAAGGTATCTGCCACCCTTGTTCTCCCATTCCTTTCCCACAGCAGCCCAGACTGATGTTGCAGCGCCTTGCTCAACTGTCTTGAATTGTGGGTAAAGATGTTCGTACCCTTTCCGCGCCTCCGGTGGCAGGTGTTTCGCAAGTCCGGTAATGATGAAACCAGGGTGAACGCTGTTGGCGTGTAGATGGCGGGGGCCAAAGCGGCGCTCGATCTCATTAGCCAAGTAAATATTAGCTGTCTTTGATTGGCCATAGGCCGCCCAAGGGTTGTAATTTCCCTTCTCAAAATTGTAATTATCAGGATCATTCAAGCCTTGTGCATTGTGGGCTGTGGACGAGAGGCTAACGACGCGAGAGGGGAGCTCAGGAGTGGCTGCAGCTAGGAGAGCTGTTTCCAGGAGTTTGTAGAACAGAAAATGCGATAGATGGTTCGTGCCGAACTGAAGCTCGTAGCCGTCAGCAGTTAGGCGCAGCTCAGGAATAGCCATGATGCCGGCGTTGTTCACGAGGAGGTGGATCTTGGAAACCCTCGTTAGGATGGTAGCAGCCGCATCGCGAACAGAGGATAGGCTCTCCTGATCCATGTTGATGGCCCACCAACCGCTGCTCGAAGTAGCGCCGGTGGCTGGTCCAGAAACTGTGCGTGCTGAAATGCCTGGTTTTGGATCGTCTTGCCGTAATCGTATTGGAAGACGCCCCCCTGACCGCCGTCTCGACTGCTCACCACGATGTCCCCTAGACGCACATCCTGGCTCGGGTTGGGTGCACCACCGCCGATGCCGACCATTAGCCCGATGCGGATGTTAGGAAAGCTGTGTAGCATATCCCTCGCCATGTTCGCGGCTGTTGTAAGACCGTACTCGGCTTTGGGCAGGGCCACCATCACGACATTGTGACGCCCAATCTTCCCCAGCGTGTAAACATTGTTGTCATGTTGGGACACGTACTCCGGACCATTATGTC
Organism: Sarocladium brachiariae; assembly: GCA_008271525.1. Lineage (NCBI taxonomy): Eukaryota > Fungi > Ascomycota > Sordariomycetes > Hypocreales > Sarocladiaceae > Sarocladium > Sarocladium brachiariae. The sequence continues at coordinate 5,243,181 of RQPE01000001.1, forward strand.
GTTCGTCAAGAAATTGCTGAGCAGCGACAGACTCGGTTGAGATGGCCGAGATCCAGGCGACATTGTATTGTTGCGGGTCGGACATGAATGGTCGGCTAGTGCTTCTTGTAGAGTACCAGAGTGAGGGCGTCTACGTTAGGGTCGTAAAACTCTTCATGGGCGAGGAATCAGGCTCTGGTGATAACGCAGGAGGTCCTGGTGAGCGTGATCACTGATGCGCAGAGAGGGGCTTCTCATAATCGCATATTGTGAGGCCAATAGAACTGACATATCCAGGGCAAATCTCCACCCTACGTGGGGGGAAATGTGCATGCGAAGAGAAAGGAGAGAATAGTTGGGACGGTTTTAGTTTGTTTGGCAAGGTGGACAGGACGACGACGAAACACCATAGCACTTAGGACCTTGTGAGTTACAATACCCTTTCCTAGCCCACTTCTCTTTGTGGATCCTTGAGTGCGTTGCCACTCCTTTCACCCCCCTCCCCTCTTGTCCCTTGCGGAGCCCCGTTGGAAACCTCCTTGCCATTCTGCTCCATCGCCGCTAGAATCGCATCGCATTCGGCCGTGTCCTCAGGGGTGACTGTGAGGTCTAGCCAAGGACGACACAAGTTAATCTTCACGATAGTGGGGTATTTTGAGCCCATACGTGCATCGTGGGGGGCGTTTCGGAGTGGGGCAGAAGTCCTTTCGTCTCTTTGTTTCTCAAGGCATAGACCAAGGGTGAGATGCAGGGTAGGTGGTGGTTAGCGGTTCGTCTGGACCTAAGCCAACCACCGTCATTCTAGGACGGGTTGTCAAAGGCACCTCCTTGTGCGAGTGCTTTGCGAGAGCTAGATCGACGAAATAGACAGGGTGAGGGGGGAAGCCAACGGATAGCCATAAGGTGATGCTTTCCTGTAAAGATGGCAGACCTTGGGCGGCTTAGACTTTGCTGGCCACGCGTTGTATTCACGGACCGCAGAATATCAACACGAGAAGCGAATGCAATGGACATGCTCGAAAGCCGGGGAAGGTGTTGGGATGGTCAGACGTGACAGCGGCACAATATCTTTTTTTATCGCTGACGTTTCCTGCCCACCTGCCCTGTGGCTACTTTGTGGACGACTGCATTTCGTTTCAGCTGTTTTCTTTTGTGTCGCCGCCCTCGCCTGAAATCCTGTAACAAAGATGCAAGGAGTCCTTCGCCTTTCTTGGCCTCCTCCTTATTAATTCGATGTTCATCCTGGAGTGTATGTTTGCGAAATGCGTCGAAATCTTGCCAAACCTCAATCGCCGAGCAGGTTCGTCGCGCATCGATAAGGTCTACAATATTGACAAGCGTGTTCTTCAAGTTCTTCTTGCACTCGTCAATAGAGCTGCCCAGGGGTAAGCCGATCTCATGGCACAGATCTTGGTAGCCTTTCAGCTTCTGCTCCTCGGTGAGTCGTTCAGGCCGCTTGTCGTCGACAGCCAGTGGCGTTGGGGAGAAGTAGAGCGACGTCAACTCTTCCCGCATGGCAATGGTGCGTTCGCGAGTGTACTGTTGCGAACCAGGGACCCATTGTTGAGAGGACGCTAGGCGTGCAAATTCGCGGTCGAAGGACGCACTGTCATCGGGTGTGAAGTTCTCGAATGTAGCGAAGTGCGGCTGTGATGCTAAGGGCGGGCCCTGAGACGAAGACAGCGGGAGATCCAAAGGCAAGCAAACCGGATCCACTATGATATATAATCGGGATTTCCGCCGATACTCCACCAAGCTGGACCTCGGGGAAAGCGCCCTCATGGAGTACTTCTATGACGGTCTGAAGGACGAAGTTAAGGACGAACTATCTAAGGTTGAGCGACCCGATGACCTGGATAAGTTTGTCCAGATGGCAATCAAGATCGATAATCGCATTTATCAGCGACGACAGGAAAGGAAGGGCCGTTGGAGTAGCGGGCCCTACTACAAAGCCAATCAGGGAAGAAGCCGTCATACCTCTACGGCTTATAGTGGGACTACCCACAGCGGACCAATGGAACTAGACGAAGCCCGTAAGCACGAGAAGGGGAAGTGCTACAACTGCGGTAAGGAAGGACACTTCATAAACAAGTGTAAGGCACCCAAGAAGAAGAATGGGTTCAAGCCACTTCCAGAGAAGAGAGGTCAGGAGATCCAGAAATCCGGACCTACCCCTATGAAATCACTGCAGGAACTACGACGAGTTTCCGCCGAGCCACTCAGAGAGCGAGTGATACGCTGGCAGGAACATGCCTCATCACCTTCACCCTCTCCGGAGCCGCCTAGCACGGTGGATCCACGACTACTCCAGGTGGAACGACCTCTTACACCGTCGCCAGCAGGGCAAGGAGCGTGGAACGTACCGGATAAGGACGACGAAAGAAACCGACAACCTATGGTTCACCATATCTACAATATAGACAACGAACAGTACATCCATTTCTTGCAGACCTTCCAAGCTGTCTTTCCCCCACATCGCACCAGTTGCCTACCCATCTATAGGGTAGTGACTTTCACGAACTACAAGGAAGAGATGCTTCTTCGCGGGGGATTGCAAGACAGAGAAGTGTTCCAGCCACCCCGGTACAGGGACAGTCCTTTAATGCACATAAGAAACCCGAATCACCGTCTTATCTCGTTTATGCACTGCTTCTCGCACTCGTGTTTGATCCATTTCGAGATGAAGTCGGCACTCGGACTATTCCCAGAACGAAAAGAAGGATGCGTTATCGCATGCCTATTGCTGGAACCAGAGATAAGAGGATGGCTCCGGGTTCGACCCTATATCACCAACGACCTAAACCTAGGATGGCACATCCTGTGCAACCCTCGGCGAACACATCAAGAAGAAACTACAATGCCAAACACCCCCCGAGGAACGCCATACCTTATGGACCCGGGATCGCCATATAAACCAGACTATTTCAGAAACGAGCATGACTACCGGCTCGCGAACACTATATTGGTACGAGGATGGTGCAGGGACCAAGGAAAAAATCAATACGAAGAAAGGGAGATGATTAGGGAATCCCTTCGCGATCTCCCACCTTTCCGAACGGTTTCGGGAAACTACTAAGCCTGAGGAGGAATAACGACGGGCACCCCTCAGCGCTCGAACAAAGAGCCCTCGAAGCAACAGCCAACACGGAATCAGATAAACAAATCTTCCTCGACATTCGGGTAAAAGGAAGACTGATCCGTGCACTAATCGACAGCGGGGCGCAAGGCAATTTTGTCTCGCCGAATCTCGTCAACCGCCTCCGCTTAAACTATATCAGGAAGGACGAGCCCTACCGACTCAAGACTGTGGACGGAAGCAATATAGCTTATAATGACGGTATTATAGACAAGGAAGTTGCGCAGCTCCCTATATCCATCTACGATCAAAGATATGAATGCATCACACTGGACATCACAGGAATCTCACATAATATTATACTAGGGATACCCTGGTTACGGGCGAGCAATCCCAGAGTCAACTGGAAAACAGGCCAATTCCAGTGGGATACACCAGGAAGAGACCAGTCACTGCGAAGCCGGCAGATAGCCGCCGTATACGGTTCTAATACAACGACATCGAAGGAAGAAGGCCTCGATGGATCGCAAGTGGACATGTCCTGGATTCCCGAGGAATACCAACAATACCACAAACTGTTCAGCGGGAAGCTTGAAACAGATCTGCTAAAGCACAGCCGATGGGGCCATGAGATTCCCCTGAAGCCTGGCACACACCCCAAGTTCCACAAGGTATATGCACTCAGCCCAGAAAAACAACAAGCCTTGAAAGAATACCTCGCCGAGAACTTGGCTAAAGGATACATACGACCATCACATTCGGAAGCAGGATATCCCATCCTGTTCGATCCAAAGAAAAACGGGAAGCTACGGTTATGCGTCGATTACCGATAGCTCAACGATATAACCATCAAGAATCGATACCCGTTACCCCTGATCGAGGAATTACGGGACAAGCTCGCAAACGCCAAATATTTCACGGCCCTAGATCTCAAAGGAGCCTACAACCTCATCAGGATAAAGGAAGGTGAAGAATGGAAAACAGCTTTTAGAATAAGGGAAGGACTCTTCGAGTACCTTGTTATGCCATTCGGACTCACTAATGCACCGGCAACATTCCAAGAATTCATCAATAATGTGTTACGAGAATATCTCAACATCTTTGTCGTCGTATATTTAGACGATATCCTTATATTCTCGAACACCTTGGAAGAACACAGACGACACGTGTATTAATTACTTTAAACACTCCAGGATAATAACACCCTCGTGGAACCAGAAAAGTGCGAGTTCCACGTACAGAGAGTCAAATTCCTAGGCTACGAAATATGTCCCGGAGAGGTCAGAATGGATTCGACCAAGTTAGCCGCTATCCGCGACTGGCCCAGGCCAACAAACGTCAAGGAAGTACAAGCGCTGCTTGGATTTACGAACTACTACCGACGGTTCATACGCAGCTTTGGAGATATAGCACGACCATTAACCGATCTAACAAAGAAAGATAACGAATAGTCATAGAACGACAAACACGAATAATCATTCCAGAAGATCAAAGAACGAATGCTCGAGGAACCCGTCTTAAAGACGCCTCGACCAGACCTACCGTTCGAAGTGGAAACAGATGCCTCAGACTACGCCCTTGGCGGCGTCCTGGGACAAAAACACGAAGGAAAACTATACCCTGTAGCCTTCTACTCCAAGAAACTCCACGGACCAGAGCTTAATTACCCGATACACGATAAAGAGCTTATGGCTATTATTGAAGCATTCAAGGAATGGAAATACTACTTGGCGGGGGCAGCCCACCGAGTAAAAGTCTATATAGATCACAAAAACCTGACGACCTTCACGACTATAAAAGATCTGAACAAAAGACAAATCCGATGGTCAGAATTCCTAAGCGAATTCGATTTCGAGATTATCTATCGCAAGGGAAGCGAGAACGGACGAGCAGATGCTCTAAGCCGACGAGAAGATCTCAAGCCAGCCGAACCTGTGCAACCATTCGCAATACTTAAGGCAAACAGTAATAGTGGTTTAGAGCTAAGCACGCGGCAGGTGGACGCTGCATGGCAGGTCCAACCCGATCATGAGTGGATCGAGCGATTACGCACCGCAGAAGACGACTTCATCAGGAAAGGGCACCCTGATCTAGTTAAGGATCCAGACGGCTATGTCTGGCATAACCGACGATATATACCAGAACAGTTCCAACGGGAATTAGTTCTGCATATGCACGAACACAAGCTTCATGGACATCAAGGAATCCAGAAGACTCTTTCACGAATTAAACGAACTTACGACTTTCCAGGATTACTATCCATGGTCAAGACACTCGTGAAAGGATGCGATATTTGCATACGAGCCAAAGCAAACCGACATGCACCATACGGAGAATTGCAACCAATCTCACCACCAGACAGGGCATGGAAATATATCATGATGGATTTCATCACCAAACTACCACCATCAACCGAACCAATAACGAACGCTAAATATAACAGCATCCTAGTCATTATTGACAAACTTACGAAGTACTCCTACTTTATACCACACTTAGAGTCTCACACAGCACAAGAATTGGCGTACGTCTTCGTTAAAACAATCGCAAGTCAGCACGGCTTGCCGGAAGAAATCATATCCGATCGAGGAAACACGTTTCAAGCAGAGTTCTGGACAACGCTGACAGAACACTTGGGCGTCAAAACTAAGCTGTCAACCGCTTACCACCCCGAGATAGACGGACAAACCGAAAGGATGAATCAGACACTGGAACAATACCTGAGAAGTTACATCAACCAACCCCAAAATAATTGGGTAGAACTTCTCCCTATCGCTTAATGGGCCTATAACAGTTCAACCAACGAACAAATGGGAATGTCGCCATTCAAGGCAAACTACAGGTTTAATCCAACAATTGACACATACGAAGCCACAAAGAACATTCCGCAGGCAACACGCAAAGCCACGGAAATGACAGAACTACATAAGGAACTACAACGGGAATGGATTTTCCTACAGAACAGAATAAAATATTACGCGGATAAGAAGAGAGTTGAGGGACCAACTCTGAAGGAGGGGGATAAAGTCTATCTACTCCAGAAAAACATCCGCACGATACGACCAAGCAACAAGCTGGACTGGAAAAAATTGGGACCGTTTCGAATTAAGAAAATCATCTCGAAAGTCAACTATGAACTGGAACTGCCAAGCAACTCCAAGTTTCACCCAATCTTCCATATATCATTGCTCGAACCAGCACCAGCAAACGCTAAACTCCAAACGGAACCGATACTGGAAGAAGAACGTCAGTATACGGTTGAACGGATCCTAGACGAAAGAAGAACCCCAGAGGATTCGAGTACCTCGTTAAGTGGGAAGGATACTCACACGATAAGTCAACGTGGGAACCTAGGAAGAACCTGAATTGCCCCCGACTGCTCCAAGAGTTTCACTTGGACCAGCGACAGCGTCGGCGCTACCCACCGGGGACCTACATCGGAAAAACCACCGAAGTCGAAACCAGATAACCAGTCGTCCGGAATGGCAACCTCTGATCCCTTCACGGAATCCAATGCGTCAAGAGCTGAGAGCTCCTGACGAAGCATCCAGGACTGGGCCTCAGAATAACAGTCGATCCGAGACGTAATATCAATCTCCTCTTGCTGAGCTTTCGCAAGGGCGGTATAGGCAGCAGCGGCCTGGGCAGCTAGGCGACCGACCTCTTGACGTTTCAGTTGAGCCTCCAAATGGAGACGGGCCTTCTGGGCCTCAATATCGTCAAACTCCGCAGCCGAGAAATTACCGTCGCAGCGACGAATGTTCTTGCGCGTACAAGAAGAGCATTTCGAATAACCCTTCAACACAAGCACAGAGAACCGCTCTTCTGGCAAGGAGTACAGCGACCCATTTCGAATAGTTGCAGGCCAATACGCTCAATCCGAATGGCTACGTCAGCTCGACGTTGAGTAGAAGATCGAGGTACCTGCGGCATGGTGAGCCATAAGGAAGAAGAACAAGAAAGTAACAACAGAAGGAAGGAGGGGCACTCACCGTTATAAGGATCGAGGACAATCCTAGGAAGGAGGGGATGACAATGTAACGACCGGCCTTACTTGGTAAGACTTATCGAGAGGTTTCTGTTCAGGGTAAGTCAGGCGATGACGTAGACTGAAGGTTGTCTTGTTGTCGAGCAGTAGGATTCACAGGTTGATCGTTAAGAAGCTTTGAAGACTTCTCATTCAATTGTGGTAGAATGCTTAGATTGAACACTGAGGAACTACTTAGGTCCCTGTGGTAGCTATCACTACTTATATACTAATCGTTCCTCTGTGTTCCCGTCCATATGCTCTGTCGTGCTCTGTTGGTTAGCCGTGCTCTGTTCAGATCCAACAGAGCACACAGATCGGACAGAGCATACACGTGACTTATCACGTGGCTGTCCCATCTTCGCACCAGGGTGTGCCCTGGCCGCGCTACTTCTGTAGGTGACGTGATAACCGCTGCGGCCCATTCTGTAGACCCGTCAGTCACGTTTGTAACAATCCGCTAATATTAATATAAGTTTTTTAATCTTCTTAAAATTATTCTTAAAAATAAGTCTAGTAATTTATAAATAGATCTTTTTATTATTAATTATAAGCTTATATTATACTTTTACTTTTAATATATATTAATTTTAATATAAAATTATAAGGCTTTTATATTAATAATAAATACTTTACTTAGCTCTTAATAACTATAATTAATTATTATTAGCTCGCTAATAATATAATATATATAAGCGATATTAGTAGATCTAGGCTAAGAAGGCTACGAGCTATCGTTTGTTTAAAGTTAGATTTTATTTTAAGGATTAATCCGCGAAGTATAGTAGTTATTACTTATTTCGCGAAGAACGTTGGATAAAATATAATATTAACCTTATCCTAAATAAATTATATATAAAAAATAATTTAAGTATTTTAAGAGTTATAAATAAATCGAATA